>CM065593.1:98486470-101007663 GCA_033119425.1 Bufotes viridis
GAGTAGAAACTCCTAAAAAAATACCCCATTTTTATTTTTTGTTATTCACAATGTTCATCTGACAGGTTAGATCATGTGGTATTTTTATAGAGCAAGTTGTTACGGATGTGACAATGCCAAATATGAAAATTTCTTTTTGGTTGTTAGTTTCAGTTTTACATAATAAAGCATTTTTGTAAGACGCTGAAAGTTGCCTAGGAGACCCAGCTCTGGGGCTGGATCTCCTGGGCTTCCGTAGCTGGCAGTTCTGATGCCTGTTCAAGGCATCAGGGCTGCCATAGCAACCATGGGGTCCCCGTCACAGCAGCATGGGGACCCAATGGCGATATACAAGCTGCCGCAAACACCCTGTATGCAGCGGTTAGCATGACCGCGGCATACAGGGGGTTAATCCACCGGTATCAGTGTCTTCACTGATGCTGGCAGATACAGCAGGGGCCTGGCTGTCAGTATCAGCTGGGCCCCTGCTGCTGATCGCGGCAGTGCATGTGGGGCAGCCAGTTAACCCTAGGACGAGAATGCTTGTCTCAGTGTGTTAAGTACCGGCCAGTTAGGAATAACATTCTCGTCCTAGGTCGGCAACGTGTTAAAAAGATTTAGGGGACAAATAGAAATGAGCATGACTGCAGAATCAGATTACACACAATATGTTAAAAAATAATGAAGTAAAAAAATATTTCTCTCTTTAAAAGTAGTGAAACATATAGGAAACTTGAATGCTTTATATGAAGAGATAGACGTTCTGCGCATTTAATAATCTGTAGGGTAACACTTTGGTTAAACAATTACTAAGAGCTAAACTGTTTGTGATGCTAGATTATGGGATTGTTGAATTCCTTGCCAAAATTACATAAATATATACTACAGATGTATATAAGTAACTTTGCATCATATGTTATCAGAGAAAAATGTTTCTTTCTTCTCCCCTTCTAAAATAACATTCTGCTGAGTCTGTATGATGAACTGCCAGGTCACTAAAGGATCAGATTACATGCTTCCCATAGAGGAGGGATGTGTGAGACAAAGTTGCTAGTCAGACAGAGCTGCTAGAGGGGAAAAAAGACATTTTTATCTGATCAGATCTATTTCAAAGTTTCTTATATTCACTTTATTCTACTATTGATTTATGTAATGTTTTTTAAAGTACACTTGCCATTTAATGTTTACAAATGTGTATCAAATGTGTATAAGCCACTTACTGATATAAATGTATTACAACTTCAGATATCCCCCAATGAGCAGAGCCTCCCCCATTGTTTACTACAGTCTGCTCCTGTCTGTCTGCTCACTGTGCCCCAGTACCAACATGGCCACTAATGGAGGGGCACATAACCATATCTGTTCACGACCAGACAATGTGCATGGTATGAAAGACTGGCATATGTAGCACATAATTTTTCCCTGATTTTGGGTCAGACTCATGATTATTAGGGCATAGCGAATATGGCTCACATTTTAGCTTTAGGTATAAAATGTGTTTATACAGCATGTAGTATACAATAACAAAGCAAACATATTGTACACCTAGGTGTATTTGCCAAAATCCCAACATCTGAACTTTATAGCATTGAGGAACCCATAAAATCTTATCTTGGGGAATCGTAATGTTTTTTTTTTTAAATTAGAAAACAAGGCGGTTAATTTCTCCCAGCTGGAGGAGAGAGTATTCACTGAAAGGGATAATTCACGGGTGGAGGTCTGATGCCTCATTGTATAACCATCTCATAACCACCTCGGATTGGAAAGAGCTATCAAAGGCTAAATGCAAGTAATACATAAGACGCCTCTGGGACCTCTTCATCTATCTTAATAACTGGACCCCATTTGCCAGCTTCAATGAATGGAGAGGTGGCTGCGCATGTGGAGTTCTCTCCATGCACTTCTGTTAGAATTCCAAGAACAGTTGATCGTAGTCACTTGACTGTTCTTGGAACTCTAATAAAAGGGACTAGGGAGAGACACATATTCATGGAGACCTCTCCCTAAAATGCAGCCAGCAAATGGGGCCCCGTTCTCGAGATAGAGCTGAGGCCCACAACTGTTGGACTTTTATGGCATATCGTGTGCAATGTCAGGATGGGATGGCTTCTGGCGCCTGAAAATGCCATATTTAAATATTGACTTGGTCTTCCAACACTAAATGATTTTAGGTATCCCATAGTAACTGCTGTCGCAATTCTGCTTTATATTGCCTTCTGTTGTTGCATACCTGGATTTGCCTCTGACAATTCTCCAGTTTAATCCTTCGACTGCTTTCTCGTGCTTGTTCTTCTAAAGTTCTGACTTTGCTCATTCTGGCTTTGCTACTCTCTATGCCCCTGGTTATACTGCTGTCTAGCTGTTCCCATCTCCTTCCAGACTCTGGAATGTGCTTCTGCCTCTGTTACATAGCCGATGTCAATCCAAGACTACTCCAGTTGAGTCTAACCTGAGGATTCACTGCAGGAATGTTCATCACCCTTGCAGAAAGGAGGAACTAGGGTGGTTACATACAACCCCTTAAACTCTATGCCTTGATTTAGCCAGTGCCAGTTGGATTACAGCTTAGAGCAACCGCATTGTAACAGTACTGTTAGGCCATCTACTACTATTCACAGGAGCTAATTAAAAAGTTTCTTACCCTAAAAAACCCAGCTTCTACAAATGGCCTTCTTAAAAGACAGTGATATTAAAGATGCCCCTAAATTCTTGTGACTGATTAAGGGATGAGCAGATTTTTTTTCCCCATATTTCCTGTCAGGCTCTGTGGGGTTAAATAGGACAAAATGAATCTTGTGTTATCAATTGAATTAATGCTTTTCATATTACATTTAAAGCTTGTGCTTATTCAGAGCTGACATTTACTAGTATTTTACAGAAGCATCTGAAAAGATCTATGTAATACGGTCTCTTGATTTCTAGCTATGAATGCAGAATGATATGACATTGGCAGTTTGGCTCCACATCTGTTTACCAAATCATTGAAATCGCTTCACAAGCGCCCATATGACAGGGTAGAGCTGGAATGAAACGAGACTCACAGAAGCCTGCAGGTGTGATCATGACACATTTTCTTCCATCTGTCATCATCTTCATTCTGTGTCTGGGGGCAACTTCTTGTTTCTATTTAAAATACATATGGCATTTTCTTCTCTTCTACTCATTTCACCTAAGTCTAGATGGAAATGAAAAGTTTTTCTGCTTTTTATTTTAGTCACTAATTATTTTTTTCTTATCTCATTTATACTGCGTAAGGTTTTTAATGTCCCAAAATGCAAAATTCCACCCACCTAAACACACACACAAACACACACATACTTTCCAGATTTGGACTACATTGTATCTCAACTGCTGGTGACCATATTGCATTTTTGGGGTTCGGATTTTTTTTTAACAATTATTCGGTTTCTTAATATGGATTTTGGGGACTACTGGAGGGTGGGCAATATTTGGTTTTTAGGAGGGTTTAAATGTTTTCCATAGAATTCAGTAAGTTATTTATATCTGTTTTCTATGGTATAATTTGGAACCCACAGACCATAAATACCCAAAATGGATTGTTATGGGGCACATTATAATGTCTTTTTCCAGGGCAAATCCAAGTCTCAATAACAACAATATACATTTTTACTGTGTGGTTTCAGCTGGAAATTTCTGGACTTTTATATAACTAAAAAAAACTAAAAACACTGGGCTATTCAGATGTGGCAAAATTTAGCCTGAGAGTGGTACCCTGGGGCTCCGTACTAAAAGATGGCAGAAAGAAACAGGAAAACATGAATGTAACTGGAACATTGACTTTACTGATTGCTCATTGGGCAACAAGCATGGCAGTTACAATGTTCTTACAAGAGGCAACTGACTTGATGATTAGATGCTCACATGGGCCAACAAGCTTAATGGTTACAGCAGTTTTTCAAAGAAGGCAGAGCCTTTGTCAGACATACTGTCTCTTTAAGAGTTACCAGGCTTACTTTCTTGGGGGAATTTATCATAGGTTTATGATCTCCCCTGTGCTGCAGGAAAATGTCCACTCCTCGTCAGTGCACCTGGAGAAAAAACTACTTCAGCTCCTGCAGGCATAGATTTCAGTCTTCTTTCATACCAAAAAACTGTTGTAAAAGAAGATAAACGTGTTGGACCCACTAGCCCCATCCCCACTTTTCATGAAAGTGTTGAGGGTGCCGTGCAAAATTTTTGCCGTTAAAAATTGGCAAACAACCATGTTTGCTACTTTTTTTCTGCCAGAAAACTGGTGTGAGGAGAATGATGAATTTGTCCCTCTGTCTCTGCAGGTATTACACCCAACTTTCCTAGCTTGACTGTTCATGGCACTTTTCGTGACACACTACTGAACATTCTGCACAGCTGTCTAACAGGTCCAGGTATCTCTTTCCTCAAGACACATTGGTATACACACACAATTCATATGCCACTATTATACAGCCATTACTTGTGGTAAGCTGGCTGGTAACTATCAATTTATCTGGCTTTCCCACAGGTCCCCTGCTGCTCCAGGATGCAGGGGCTAGGAAGTACTCATACTCTCTACTGTGGTTGCTTAGCTGTCTTGACCTTCTCTAGGCCCTGAGGTGGTTCACCGATAGACAAACACCATACACCTCCACTTACTAGCTAGCTATAATGCATGTTTGGATGGCTTTTTCTCTCAACGTTGGCAGCATCTATCAATTTCTCCCTCTTGTCTGCTTCCGATTAGCACTTCTTATTATAATCTAGAAGTTAGAGAAATTTATCATATAACATAAGCCACTTTGATAAATTTAGTTTATATCTAGATATTCTAAGTTAATCATGTCTACAGAATTAATGAATTTTCCCCATTGTGTTGTATCTATAGCTGGGTCAGAAGGGGAGGTGCACAACACAAAAATAGCACCAAAGAGACAAGTGCTATGTTATGCGCTGTCCTTTCAGGCTTTGCAGTAGGTATACATTTTGCCTGGAGTGTTCCTTTAAAAATTGCTTTGTGGGAATGGAGGATTATATGGATGCTACATTTTTAAAGGGTTTTTCTATGAGTTTAATATTGATTGCACACTTGCCAATCAGTTGTTTGAAGGGGCAGTGTTACTCTGGTGCGTGCCACATCCCCTTCCTAGACTGGTGACGTCAAGTTGCCTATTTGCAGCTCAGTCCTATTCAACTGAATGGGTCTGGACTGCAATAACAAGCACAGCTACTATACAGTGTATAGTGCTGTGAAGAAGCTGTGTTACTCACTGTAGCTGAGCAGTCACTTCAAACAGCTGATCGAGGGGCGCCAGGAATTGGAGCCCTACTGATCAGATATTGTTGACTTATCTTGAAGATACATCATCAGTATTCTATTCCTAGAAAACTCCTTTAAACTTACCAAGCAGGTAGAGAGAAACTCCCTAAGACACTTACAGAAAATGCCATGTGTCAGCATAATTAGTGATGAGCGAAGTTTTCAAAAATTTGATTCGGTTGCTTCGTCGAACATCAACAAGAAATTTGATTCTTTAGGAATTACTTCAGAACGAATTGTATGGAGCTGGCGCAATGAGACGCCCTGATGACTGATGATCACTGATAAAGTCACTGCATCCAGCATTATAACGTGGTGACGGCACGTCAGTGTGCGCAACAATTGGCGCATTTTCTTCAATGAAGATGCCTTCGGTGTCCTCTCTGCGATCAAATAGATGAGGTGAGTATGTTTTGTTTTAGAATTTTTACCATTATTTCAGAAAAAATTGATTCGGTACCACGAAGCGCGAAGAAATTCGGATCGAATTCCCCTTCATTAACTTCGATTCACTCAACACTAAAAATAATATAGTCATGGCTTAGGTCTACTAGTTATCTCTATGGACAAAATACAGTGCATTTATTCCACAATGCATGTTCAAACCCATGAAGGTGTACTATGAATACCTAAGACAATGTATAATCCACAGGGACCTGAGCTGAGGAGTGCTAGTTGCTGTGAATTACTATTAGCAAGTATGTGCCACAAATTCCTTGTGAATGCCGGTAATACATCTACGATCTTCGGACGAGAGTTTATTTGTTTGTTATCCTTACTATTTAATGCTTATTCACCTTTTCCCACTTATTCTCTAGGTACTCATTTAGAAGGATGGGTTTACTTTCATAGAGTCACATTTAATTTATCTGGTGCGATAATTTGTATTTCCCCCATCATCTCACAGACTTTAGTTCATTATACTATTGTTTCACATGAATAATTTAGCAAAGTTTGGATTGATTGACTCTAATTAACTAAAACTTGTTCCAGGCTGTGCATCTATTGTCATGCTAGCTAGCCACAAAGCCCCAAACTGTTCAGTAATGGCAATAAGAAGCATATTGATTTTTAAACCAAAATGTGCAAAAATGAACTTGTCACAAATTGACTTAAAAAGTAAGACAGCATAGTACAAGAAAGCCTGGTGTGAAGTCGGGAGGAAAAAAAAAACACATTGGAGGTCATGAATAGAATTGGTGTAGAAAGTTCTACGTATGAATTAGGAAATGTGTATTAGGCCTCCTTTTTGTGGCTTTCTTTTGCTTTTTTAACTTCTATAGCTGTGGGCATTCTGCATTTTGTGGAACCAAACGTCTGGCCCATAATAGAACTGTCTATAATGCAGGCAAGAATAGGACATGTTTTATATTTTTGCAGGTACCACGGAACAGACATACGGATGCGGACAGCACACAATGTGCTGTCCGCATTTTTTGCGGCCTCATTGAACTGAATGGGTCCACATTCAACTCGCAAAAAAATCCAGATTGGATGCGGACCAAAAATACGTGTGCATGAGCCCTAAGAGCTTTCACACATTCAGTTACAAAGATCGCTATACCAGACCCCTTTTTGCAATTTGTTTAAACTCCATGCAACAATATTTTGTCTTATGGGCGTTTTTACGCAGTTTTTACCACTTGGAAGTAGGGGGAGCATTGCGGGGGGCAATATAAATTTACTAACATTTACATCTGCTCTGGGTTTTTGCCTAGACTTCTGTTTGGAAAAAAATGTGTGAAAAACAGGCTAGAAGACAGCAGTCTCAAGCTGGGTTGACACATAGGGAGACATTTACTAAAACTGGCATTTTGGATCTTAAAGGGATTGTCCACTTGCTGTTTATTGTTGATCAATATGTTTGTAAGATGATTATATGGCGCTAACTAATATAGCATTTATTGAAATTCTGTGGCATTTTCTAAATTTCATAAGGTATGCTGCCTTGTTTACAAAATCTTTTGTGCTGTCCACACAGAGGTCCTGTCCATAAAATGGCTGCTGATGGAGGGTCATGTCAAAATCATCTCCATGTGATGCCTCCGCCATTCAGACACACTGCACCTTCTCTAAACACCCAACAGAACAAGTACAGATGGCAGGTGCAGTGTATTTAAATGGAGGAGACATGACGCTCCATCAGCTGCCCCTATATACAAGACCTCTGTGTGGACAGCACAAAATACATTGTAAACAAGGGGTCATACATTATTAAATCTAGAAAATGGTGCAGAATTTCAACATAACTTCAACGTCATATATATTTTTGCTATAATCTATGCCAGTTTCCTGGCACAGTAGAACACATGTGATGGGCCAGCTGCACCGTCCCTATACCACCCACTCCCTACTCTGCCCATTTTGGGGAGGGGGGAGTGGCAACTGATGCCAAACTTTGCAACTTTTTAGCTTCAGTTTTCTGGCATACAGGGGATAATAAGTGCCTCCCATAGTTTTTGTGGTGTCCTGTTTTTTTGTCTGTTTTGCTGTGTTTCCATATTGAATCTAGAAGGTCTGATCTCCTTAGCTGGTACTGTATTTTGCTGCTCTTTTACCTCATGCAGGTTCGAGCAGCAAATGCTCATATAGTATGCAATGTACTGTGGTGATGTGAACCATAAAACAAGTCCTGGAAGGGGGGTATTTCTCTCCCAGATTCCTCAACTTGCTGAAGTGGGTGAAATCCAGGATAATGCTGGCTTCAGCAAACATAGCTGCTGGAGCTATTTTCTTTATTTATTCAGGGCTGGATTTTACTTGGATTAGGTTGGTAGGTTTTGACAGTGGGACCTCCCAATCCACCCCCCTCCAGTCTGGGGCAGGTTTTTCCCTAGCAAGAAGGGATTCCCAGTTGTGGCTTGCTCTAATCAGGCTGGGATAAAGCACCTCCCAGAGTGCCAGTCTGGGGGGAAGGAGGGTGTTTCTGAAGCAGAGTTCAGCGGAGGCTCTTAGTGGTCTCGGTCACGATGCTTGAGGGCCCAAAGGCTATGTGACGCCTGATACCTTCCCTGAGTAAAGCCAGACCGAGTTGCAGTTGTGAACTGTGCCCTTTAAGTGAGGTAGAAACTTATTTATACACGTTAGTTAAAGCCCAGCCGGGCAGGCATTTATTTTGTTTGTGTATGTGGGAGCCGCAACTAATCCAGTGCCTGATAACTGGACTAATCTGTATTATACTGAAGGGACTAAAATAAAAGCACAGTTTGGACACTAAAACCCATGGTCAGCGAGAATATTGTGAGAATGACTCCCAAAAGTTCAGCGATCCCTTACAGTACTTAATATGTGAGGTCTAAGTGTGAAATCAGGGAATTCTGCACAATATCCACCCCATTTCACACAGATTTTGCTTTGTAGAATTCTGACAGGTCCGCTGTGCAAATACGGGAGCAGTCCCACCACATGTGGCTATACCCTAAGATTGATTTCAGATAAAAGTAATATGGTCACATTTTTTGTGCATATATTATGGCAGCAAATCCTGGCCTGACTGCAGGTCTACTGATCCAGATAAACAGCATTAGGCCTCATGCACACGACCATTTTTTTATGCTGTCCGCAAAAAAGGGTTCCGTTGTTCAGTGATCCGTGTCCGTTTTTGCCTTCCGTTGTGTTTCCGTGTGTCTTCGGTTTTTTTTTAGCGGACATGACCCAAAAGATTTTACCAAAAGACAAGCTGACAATTTTTCCCAAGTGCCTGCCAAGGGATCCGCAAAAAAAACGGACACGGAACGCGGCTGACACACGGATGGCCATCCGCATTTTTTCACGGACCCATTGACTTGAATTGGTCAATGAACCGTTTTTCACGGACAAGAATAGGACAGGTTATATTTTTTTGACGGACTGGAATCACGGACCACGGACGCGGAGGACAAACGGTGCATTTGCCGAGGTTTCCACGGACCCATTGAAAACCAATGGGTCCGCAGAAAATCACGAAAAACGGAGCAACGGACACGGAATCAAACAACGGTCGTGTGCATGAGGCCTTAGGCCTACTTTACACACATTTTTCATCACGTGTTTTTACCGTTTTTTTCAAGTCCTGTATAGAAGCTTATGGGAAAAATTCCATAAAATGCGCCATATCTAGATGTATCTGACATAGTGGATACAAAAATGGAGCCTGACTACAAGTCTGTCTTTCATTTACTCACACCCAAATCACAGAATTAGAATTTGGGACCATTTTATATTTATTTCTATTCACCTAACTGGATACAGAACGGTCCTTCTGCATGGATATGAGCATTCTACATCTAGTTATCTCCATATAGCAGTTTGCATATAAAACCTTGCATTTCGTGTAGCGCACACGTTCATTACATGGGCTCTCAGACAGCAGCGGTTTATTAATCAGTGATGCTGCAGAGTTCAACAAATAAGCTGTATATTCCCAAGTGTGATATATAGACAATATGAAGAATCTTGCACTGTTTATCACCAGTTAACAAATAACTGCCTAGAAACATATGCTTTGTGTCTTCTACTCAGCTGCACATCTGCTCTGCAGACACTCGAGATTTTGTGCTAGTGCTAAGATGGTGCAATAAGATTTGTTTTTTCATACTCCTGTAGAACACGTAGAATTGGTGCCCTGCAGCACTGGGGTCCTAGGTTCGAATCCGACCAAGGACAACATCTGCATGGAGTTTGTATGTTCTCTCCATGTTTGCATGGGTTTCTTCCGGGTACTTTGGTTTCCTTCCACACTCTAAAGACATACTGATAGGGAACTTAGATTGTGAGCCTCATTGGGGACAGCTAGATGCTAATGTCTGTAAAGAATCAAAAAAGGAAAACAAAAAGTGACTCCTAAAACTTAGATTTATTGGGTATACGTTAAAAAATACCCTCACAATAATTATATAAAAGCATGGTACCACTAATCGTGGTTACATGTGCATAGGACAGGCAGGTAATCAGACACCTGCAGCATCAGACACCTCTCTAATGGTCCTTTCACACTTGCGTTCTGAGGATCCGGCAGGCACTTCCGTCCTGCCGGATCCGTCAGAACGCAAGTCGCCTAAAGCATTAGAAGACTGATCAGGATCCTGATCAGTCTTCAAATTGCTTTCAGGTTACTATGGCAGCCAGGACGCTATTAAAGTCCTGGTTGCCATAGTAGGAGTGGGGAGCGGGGGAGCGGTATACTTACAGTCCGTGCGGCTCCCGGAGCGCTCCTGAATGACATCAGAGCGCCCTATGCGCATGGATCACGTGATCCATGCGTGTAGGGCGCCCTGATGTCACTCTGAGCGCCGGGAGCCGCACGGATGGTAAGTATACTGCTCCCGCTCCCACTACATTTACCATGGCAACCAGGACTTTAGCGTCCTGGCTGCCATGGTAATAATTGAGAAAGCTAAACGTCGGATCCGGCGATGCGCCGAAACGACGCTTAGCTAAGGCGGATCCGGATTAATGCCTTCAATGGGCATTAATTCCGATCCGCCTTGTGGCAAGAGTTCGGATTTTGGACGGAACAAAAAGCGCAGCATGCTGCGGTATTTGCTGCGTCCAAAAAACGTTCCGGTCCTGAACTGAAGACATCCTGATGCATCCTGAACGGATTTCTCTCCATTCAGAATGCATGGGGATGATCCTGATCAGGATTTTTCCGGCATAGAGACCCGACGACAGATCTCTATGCCGGAAAACAAAAACGCCAGTGTGAAAGGGCCCTTACATGCGCAGCCATATCGGGCGAGGGAGCGACCTGGGTGGTGTATTGGCAGATATAATTTTGTGAACCCACCTCCCCTTGATGACAGTTATCCGGGCTGGCACATGCTAAGTATTGTTTTTTGTTATTCAGTATGATACCTCCTGATGAACCCATTTTTTACATGGGGGAAACACATCGGGGTTAATTGTTGCCCCTGAGGGCGTGCACGTTATAATAAGTCACTCTACTGAGGGTTGGTTATAGCCCCCGAGGACGTGCACGGTCACACTACCGTGTGTGCTAATTATGAACACCTGACAATCCCACACGGATTTATATAGTGGATACTACAAAGTCATCTTAATCAGTGTCCAGTTTTCTGTGGTGGATTCTTTTGGTATTCAAGCCCTCCAGTGGGCGTGTATAGGGTTAACTTAGGGGTGACTGGTGCCCTGGATATACACAACCTGACTGGACCCTTTTTCACGTAACATCACCCAAGCCATTATTGAGGGGAATTGTTTGTTAGAGTGAGGGACTGCAGAGGGACACGGAAGGGAAGGTACGTGGATGGAGTAGCCCCACCATCAGGAGCTCACTCCGGGCTGAGGGGTAGGTAGGGCAAGCGCGAGAGTTAGGTGCGAGGATACCCCTGTCGCTTTCCCCTACACTCAACTCTTACCACGATTACCTGCCTGTCCTATGCACATGTAACCACGATCAGTGGTACCATGCTTTATATAATAATTGTGAGGGTATTTTTTAACGTATACCCAATAAATCTAAGTTTTAGGAGTCATTTTTGTTTTCCTTTTTTGATTAAGTATAGTTATAAAAGTGTACCCGGCAATATCAGTACTGTATCTACATAATTGTTTATAGTGTAATGTCTGTAAAGCGCTGCAGAAAATAGTAGTGCTATATTAGTGCATAAAATAAAATAAACTGTCATGTTGTACATACAGTTCTATCTGCAGGCAACATGTTACAGAGCAGAATGAGCTAAACAGATATATAGTTTATGGAGGGAAGATTTAGTATAACTTGTATTTGATTAATTAAACTCTCTTAGGAGTCCAGTGGGCGTTCCTTTTCAGTGATTGACAGCTATCTCTGTATACACTCTTGTGGGAAAGTATGTCAGTCACTGAGTAGGACTGATCCATGTCTACTGAGCCAAGATAGAACAGAGATTTAAATGAATGAAATCAAGTTCTAATAAATATTAAGTGGGAAAAAAAACTCTCTTGGGCCCTTGCTGGGACCTTCGGGATGAATCCGCAAAACACAACTAACGGACACTTGACCAAAAAATCCCTTTAGGGGTCCTAACTTATATTTATATAAAACTACATTCTTTATTATTATTTATTTAAAACGTTAAACACAGAAAAAACCCAATGTGTAGTTAAAACTATCAGGATGTAGCAGGGGGCATATGTCAGTTTCAATGATGGTAGCAGCAATGGAATCATTGCTTTATATTGTAACACTGTGTAATTATTGAACACTCTTTTTGAGGTGAATTGTGTGGTGTTATTATTTCCTCTCAAAACTTCCATTTATTAACACTTTTTATATATATATATTTTTCTTTCTTTTTTCTTACAGTGTATGTTGACTTGTAATATAGGTTTCCTGCCTATCAACAACAGTGCCCTATGGAGGCGAGGGCAGAGATATAAAAACAAACACTACTCCTCCTGACATGTTTCACGGCTTCGTCAGGGGAGTTTGGGGTAATAGCGTTCGCGTGCCTCAAAGAGCCCTATTATATAAACTGTCTCCCCCCTCCCTAGTCGTGGGGGGTAGTGTTTGTTGTGAGATTTTAGGCAAGGAATAGCAGAGGGACAATACCAGCTATACTTTTGCAGGGAAAAATAACGAAAATGGGAGTATATGCTGTACTTGCAGTGGTGTGTGAAAAATTACTCTTAGCAATAGCACGCCACAATATAGTAATGAAATATAATACTTTATTAGATCATATTAAAATCAGACAAACATGAGAGATAAAAGTTGGCAATAAATTACAATATGGTGGTAATCAGAGATACGAGAGGATAAATGGTCATACAAGGGCCAATATACACAAATGACACAGGAAGGCTGTGTACACATCACATTTTTTATCCCATGTTTACCTATACGTTAAATGGATGCCGTACAGTGATATCCGTCATCACTGGGTTCCAATGTAAAAATGTATTCATTAATGTACATGTTTTTTTGCTAGACTCTGCAGGATAGAAAAGTGTAGTGTACTAGGCTTTAACACCCTCCCCCCCCCCCCAATGTTTATGTTAAACGTTGGTAAAAAAAACATGATGTGACCAGCCCCTTTAATAGTACAATACTGGCAATGTGCAAAATATATGACTCCTATATCAAAAATAAATAAAAGCATAATGCAATGGTAAAATTAAAACAATGAATACAGATCGCTATGCAGTTCCACCCCAATGTACATTTTACCAACAGCTTCCTTCAGGGTTCCCACACTCTACCACTTTGTGCCAGAGAAAGCTAAAAAGTTGCTAATTTTGTCACAAACCAGCATTTGCAATAAAATTATTGATGCCAGAAAACTGGAGCAGAGCAATAATAAACGATCCTCTGACAGCACTCACTAAAATAGAATCCAATATTCTATAGTAGAAGATTGCAGTACTTACTCTGCTGAACATGCAGTGCTATATATCATGTTTTTTTTTCATTCTTGCCTTGATATTTTATTTTCCAGCTTTCACTTAAAATCCCCAGTTCAATTGACAGGCAGTGTAAATACGTTGAAAAAATTGGTATCTGATGGACATTTTCATCACAACAATCACAGTACATATGCCTCTATGTTTGTACAAAAGTTTAATTGTAACTGCAAATGTATCATTGGAGCCACATTTAATGATCCTGCTACTGGTCAGATTTTATGGAGGCAGGAGCAAGTTTTATCACTGATAAACAATAGTTACATCGTTGACCTTTTTGAATGGCAATACGATCTCTCGGCACCAAGCGAATTGTAAAGATTGTTTCTGTGTGTAGACAGGCCTTTCTTCTCTGGGATGCTTCTCCTTCCTTCATGTTAACAAAGAACCTATAACCTGATTGTCAATAACAACCACAGTCATTGCCTTGTGTCTTCAGTGTCCTATCAGCTATGAAACCTGCAACTTGGCTCTATATTTCACTCTATGTGATTGGCTCAGTGATTGGCTGACATTGGAAATACGGTGTAAATATAACTAACGCCATTCTTGTATAATTAGCTTTTCCCAGAAAGTCAAAGAAATTCTCAGGAAGGAAACCCATGTCCAGTTAATATATTACGACCATTTAAATCCTGGACGTATCTAATCAATTGGAGCTATTGATTCATGAAATTATGTATTGGCATATAGATAACATGTACATGTATAGAACTGGAGCCGGCGGTAATGAGTGTAGAAATCCATGCATTTGTTTTCACAGTCAGTAGAGTCCCGTTGTGCTCAGATTGCAAGCTCCTAGGTCGGGTTCAAATCTTTAACTGATTTTGATAATCATGTGGCTGAACTAACTACGGTGGTCCCTCAAGATACAATATTAATTGGTTCCAGGACAACCATTGTTGAAACCAATGTAAGCTGAGTAATCAGTTCCAAAGCCCCAAAATGTCATACAAGATAAGAGAAAATGAAGATTTAAGAAAAATAGACAGATAACTAAGACAGATAAAACAAGTCCTTGTCAGGAATGCTGCAAACTAGCAACTAATACAACTATTTTACCAGAGAAGTGGCCTTGATTGGTTGGATCTGAGTCTGAAGCATTGTATGTTGAGTCTAGTTTCAACGTATGATGGGTCAGAAAGGACCATTGTATGCTGAAAATATTGTATCCTGAGGCCATTGTATCTTGAGGGATCACTGTACTTGCATAAAAAAAAGTGTTCTTCCAGTAGGTGTTTCAGTGACCTACATGGAAAAGAAGAAACATTAGGGGGGGGGGGGGGATTTATTTAAGACAAGCATTTTAGACTGGTCTTTGAACCTCTGTGCCATTGGAGGATGTGGAGGTGCAGCTGGTGAAGATTTCAGTCATCATTTACCCCAGAAAATGATGTTATATGTGCCAGTGTTGATGGCCCTACCAGTCTCCACCCTCAACACTCCCTGTTTTTTGCAAAGTGGCAAGGGCAGTGTAGAAATGCCAGTTGCACCTACATTGAGGCACAATAGTGTTTAAAAAGTAGCAAACCTGGCGGTTTGCTACATTTTTACCCCCAAAAGGCTGGTGTAAGGAGGATGATAAATTCCCCTTAAAATCTCTATTGAATACTATTTGACCTAGTCTTATTAATAAATAATTATATCTCACCCTCTCTGTTGCTAATGTATCTAACTGCTGTAAGGTACTACATACCCTTTCTTTGTACACTTGAAAGAAAACATTTCTACTTGTTGTATTCATCTTTGAATTTTTTTCTCAATAAATAAATAATTTTATCTCACAGAAACAGGGAACCAATCCAAAGCATAAAACCATATGTCAAAAACATTACTTCCCTATATAAAACCTGCAATAAGCTCATTTAAAAACAGTAGACAGGAGTGTTTTCCAGAAGAAAAAATAAAGAGGGAGTTTTATCAAGACCGCCGTATGCCACACAGGTCTCATTGATCTGGTTGAAATTTGCGTCAGCTCATAGCTAGCTAGAATAGATTTCAATCATTTATGCCAGGAAACTGGTGTAAATGAAGATAATGTGCAAGGGCCGATGGACCCGCCCATGCCCCCCCCACCACCACGCCTCCTTTCTTGAAAGTAGTGGGCGGCATAAAAATGCAGTTTGCAAGGTTTTTTAATATGCTGTATGACCACATTTTAGCATCACAATTAGGTTAAGTGCAAACTTCATGTAAGCACTACAATTTTTTTTTAAATATATATCTTAAGTATTCTTGGAGCTCCTAGAGCTTCATTTTCCCCACAGAGGCCTTTTTTCACTGCATAGTAGAGGACAGCAGGCTGTGCTTACCATACAGAAGGACACCGTAAAAACAAAAACAAAAAAAACAACCTATTTTATGCTTTGCTTAGGATCCCTGTTGGACTGAGGGTCCTTGGGCCCACCTAAGAAAATTATTTCCGGGGTCCGATCCCCATATCATAAATAAATTCTAATAGGTTTTAAATCAAAGAAATAAACCCTAGTGGCAATTCATTGGCTCCAGAGGCAGACAAACATGTTTTTGTCTCTTAGGGCCCACTAGGGCATTAGAGCCTAGGCCCACCAGAGGAACCTTTGGTACTCTGGTAGGCAAATCTGCTCAGCTCCTCCTGTTCTATGACATACTGCCTACAGCATTGCATTTTCATGGTGACAAGTTCCCTTTAAACTTTTTTACACCTTTTTTTTCTCCCACTAGGGGATTTGATCATGCCTGATCACTTGTATAATGGTTGTGTATTGTCTTTCAGCATAAGGGTTGACTCACATGTGGGACTGCTGCATCGCTATGCTGTAAATGTACAGTCATTTGCATTAAGGTCTTCCAACTTGTACTGTCACAGGGCAGGAAAGTGTTAAGATAATGTGGTAGATTTTCTGTTGGTCTTATGTAAAGACACAGATAAGTTGTGTTATTGTATGTCAGTATGTCATGCCTCTGTTCACACCTTCCCTCAGAGGGTATTTACAACCGGAGGAATCAGGAGGATTTGCCTAAGTAGACATCTGATGAGGGGTTATGACATGGCACTGTATAGGCCAATCTTCTGGCATGAAGTGTGAAAAACAAGACAATATTAATTAACACACAATACATTTTCCCAGATGTGAACTTATTAGTGGGATATATTATCTATTACAATGAATCATAGTTTTCAGTGGAGAATAATTTCCATTATGCGGTATGAATGGAATATATACGATGCCTGGGGTCCCTTTAGCTACAACTTTCTTCTGTGCTATTAGGCAGTTTGTGCAAATCTTCCTTTTCTCTCTGTCCTTTCCCTTCTCTTACTGATGTCTTTCCTGTCTGCTCATTTGTTTAATTTACCCCCTGCTCACAATCCCCGCAGCTTCGAGATATAGACCTATCTACCCAGAGTCAGGCTGTAATTATTACCAAAGGTGCCTTTACTATAGTGTGATTTGAAGGGCTGTGCCTTTAATTATCTTGTGTTTAATATTTGTAATGAATGTAGATCACTGTGTACTTATCTGTATATCTAATATACCTATCTATCTATCTATCTATCTATCTATCTATATCTCTCTCTCTCTCTCATATCTATCTGTCATCAAAAACAGGTGCAATTCCTCAAGATCACAGACCAATATCCAGTACTTGATACAATAAGGAAAAACAGGAAGCACTCTAAAATAAAGTGAAATGAAGGGGATGCCTTTATTGACCCTCGTTTCAGCTCAATTCAGTGGAGTCTTTGTCAAGCAATGTGCCATATGCTAAACAGCATATATAGAGGCACACAAACGTGTCAATCACATCATAAAGTGCATCATCAATCAATAAAGTGTCATAATACAGTAATGATCTCAAATATATTAATATATCGCAGAAGTGTGAAAACATTATGACATTGTACTGTTCTCCATATTATAGTGAAATCCATATTTTTTATCAGAGCTTAATCTTAATAGGTAATCTTAATAGATGTTAATATGTGGAGAGAGTACACCTGTGATAATCAATAAAATCAATATGTCATGTACTAGCTCGTCCTGCCATGGACCAATGTCCTGACCAACGAATAGTATTGGCATCCCTTACTATCGCAGTGTAAAGCCACACCATTGCAACATGCATGCCAGGAGGAAGAAAAACCCCATCAAAGATGTCTGCCTACATGTAGCCTGCATATGCATGTGCATCATGCTATACAGTCGGCAAAATGGCAGAGCCAGAGCTCCAGGATGTCTATCCCCTTAAAGGCTATGTATACCTTCGGGGACAATTTTTTTTTGTTGTGATTGCATTTTATTTATTTTTGGGCTAAAAATTATTTTTTCAATTGGTCTTTATTAAATATTGAGCCTTTCTGTCACAAAAGTTAACTGTTTTTCTAGCTGTGTGAATAGTACTTTCACGTCATCTAATAACCCTAATAAACACTTGCTTAAGCCACATTCTTATCAGTAAGATAAAAATTGTGCTTTAGTGAGCATTTAGAAGGTTAGAGATCCGAGATAAGGAGCCCGTCAGCTCCCTGCCTGATGGTGCAGAACGAAAATACAGATCCTATTAGTAGATAAACTCAAAGCTGTGCAGGCAAAATGGCTCATCATTTTTAATAAAGACTAATTAAAAAAATGATTTTTAGCTCAAAATGAGTACAATGCAATAATAAAAAAAAGTTGCCACCAAAAGTACATAGCCTTTAATCCAATGTGTCTGCACGAGAACAAAGTTGACGCTGGTGTATATGTCAGCCAGAACAAGTTAAATATGTATGTATAAATATATATTTATATATATCTAACTTGTGGCCATGTCTAAGAAAGGTCCTCTTACTGCCATCAGGAGGTAAAAACCCCGGGAAACTCAAAGAGGGAAAGGAGACATACATAGGGCACATCAAGCGTCCCAGATCTCCATATCTATCTATCTAATCATCATAAATCTATTATCTATCTAATTATCAGTTATCTATTATCTATATATCTATCTATCCATTCATCTCATATCCATCTATCTAATCATAATCTATCTATCTATCTAATCATTTATCAATTATCTTTCTATCAAATAATTATCTATCTATCTAATATATATATATATATATATATATATATATATTATATGCCTTATTCACACGTCAGTGTTCGGTCAGTGATTTTGAACAGTGATTTTGGGCCAAAACCAAGTGCGGTTCTAAA
The DNA here is from genome assembly GCA_033119425.1 of Bufotes viridis. Taxonomy (NCBI): domain Eukaryota; kingdom Metazoa; phylum Chordata; class Amphibia; order Anura; family Bufonidae; genus Bufotes; species Bufotes viridis. Next base: position 98,505,305 of record CM065593.1, read on the forward strand.
CTCAAAACTGGTGCAGATCTTTCCCTTATACCTTATATCCAATCCTGGCTTTGACTCACAATCACTGGTGGAAATCACTGACCAAAACACTGACGTGTGAATAAGGTATAATGCAATTTTTTCCAGGGCTTTTTATGGCACTCATTCTGGCCTGTATGGAGACAAGAGGAAAGTTAAGGAACATCTTTGTCTATTCACTTATTAATCATTTATGGGATCATCTAACAAATACTCCAGTATTCATCACCATAGCTTCATGCCAGCAATATCTGTTGTATATAGAGATATAGCCTATTGCAATGCGTTTTTAGATTTATTAGCTGCACAATAGACAAGAAAAAATAAATGTGAAGAAGAAAAGGTTAAAAAGCGCAGTTTTCCTTGCTTCTGTCACTTTATTATTTATTAATATCTGGTTGTGAATTGAGGTTTGATAGAAACATTAAGAAAACAATTATTTTCTTTTACTGATGAGAGCCTAAGGAATTCAATTAGGCAAAAGCAATAAGAAATAATAAGATATTTGTCCTAATGATCTCTCTGAATCAATCTTTAATTATACTGAATACTTAAGGAGGTTCTCAATTGATGTTCCTTTTTGTTTCTTTTCGGAATGGCATCTTATTTGTGACACTATGCAATTGTTGAATGATTAGTTATTAAAGATTGTTTATTAGTAACTATAGACTTATGAAACATAATTCGACATATTTTATATGTGGCGCCTCCTAGGGGAATAAGAAGAGAATTATATCTTTGTATTACATTTTAGAATGGCAAAGTAAATGTTTGAAACCTCTGACACTTATGTTATAGTTCAACAGAAAATTAAGTACAGTACCTGGAGGCTTTACATGCTGAGCCTCTTCCAGACTAGTGGTAATTATTATGACAATCCTAAATTTTATATGCAGATTTATTTTATATACAGAGGTCCCTTAATACAACCTATTGCATGCATTTTTCTTATTCATTGCAGGTATTAAAAGCTGTGGCGCAATCACTGTAAAGATGTTTGTTACTTCAGGACAGAATGTTTAAACATGTAAATTTTAACATAGTATGGTGCAAGATTCTTAAATATCGTCCATCACTTGATCTTGTGGTCAAAGTTAAAGGTATTTTCAGATCTGGCAGATTTCCACAGCTGAAATCAATTCAAGAAATCTCAATATAGTTTGTGAAAACCTATGTAGATGCTGCGAAGCCCATTTAGATGTGGGGAACAGAAGGTGTTTCTTCAAGCATATCATATGCAGTGTACCTGCTACTTGTGAACATATATCCTAAATGAGATGATGTACTGAGCTATCCTGCATGCTACCAAAGGTAGAGAGTATGGGGCCTTTGGACAAATCTAGGCAAGATGTACTGGTCATAATTACAGAACTTTATAGGTGTTGTCACATCAGAAAAAGCCTTTTCTATAAGCCCCATAAAGGCTTATAGGCATCATTGTGGATTATCCCCTGTTGAAGATATTGCTTTATGGGCCAGAATGGAAAGCCACTAAGTAAGAGAGCATCTTGCTGTGGCAGGCCCTTGCAGTCTGGATTAAACCCTCACCATGCCATTAGAACCGCCCTTGTAAATGTTGTCTAGGACCCACAGTCTGATAAATTAAAAGAGTCTTTGTCCAAGCTATGCCTTCTCAACTTGTTATTTTAACTCTATCACACCTCTTACTCCTCCCTAGGTGTCCAAAGCCTGACACATACCTCCTATCATTTCGACTGGACATTAGTAATTCTACCTCACTCTCCTTTCCTCTGTTTCGTAGGTGTGCTACAAAGGCCTCTACACACAGTCTTGTCCATCTGCCCAAAGTCTTCAAAAAAGCTTACATTGACATCTTGATGCCTAATTTTGGCTGTTCCCTTTTTATCCAATTAGCTTTATCTCTTCTCCCCATCCTTATTGCTTAGACGTAACTCTGAGCATCTCCAGCTGTCTCCAACTCAAAACCATTTTCTACTTTCATTGTTATCCCATAGATGAAAGAATCCAAGCACCAAATGTTAGTCCATGTTCCAGCACTTTTCCAGTCCACTATGCCTTTAATGAAGTCTGTATCCAGTAAACCAAACCTTCTACTGAATAACCTCACTCATGCCATTAGCTGTCTGAAATTCTCCGAACACACCCTAAAACCTAATCTCTTGTGACACATTTATTCTCTTAGGGTACTTTCACACTTGCGTTAAAGGCTTCCGTCAGGCAGTTCCGTCAACGGAACTGCCTGACGGATCCGTTAAAACGTTTGAAAACTGATTTCATTTGCAAACGGATCCGTTTGCAGATCCGTTTGACAATTGTATTGAAATAACGGATCCATCTTTCCGTTGTCATTCGTATAGATGGATTCGTTATTTATTATTTTACCATTTTTAAAGGTCTGCGCATGCACAGAGTGGAAGATCTGTTAATGCATCAATTTTCAATGTCGGATCTGCCCTTAATACATTTCAATGGAAATTAATGGCGGATCCGTCATTCCGTCAAGTGTTTCCGCATTTTTGGACGGAGATAAAAATAAAACATGCTGTGCTTTTATCTGCGTCCAAAAAACGTGAAAGGACTGAACTGAAGACAAACTGATGCAAACTGAACGGATTGCTTTCTATTCAGAATGCATTAGGATAAAACTGATCAGTTTTTTTCCGTTATTGAGCCCCGAGGACGGAACTCAATGATGGAAAAATTTGACGCTAGTGTGAAAGTGCTCTTAAATATAAAAATATCTTAAATAAAAATATAATAATAATAATAAAAATAATAAAAAATGTAATACCCTCAATTAGCTACTGATGCTCATTTTGCCTAGGGGTTAAGGAGTGTTGTAAATTAAAATGGCCACTGCCCATACTGAGTACAGAGTTGAGTACAGCGTAAGACCTGTAGGAGGGGTGTTATACTGCTCTTTGTTCCTGTCAGGCTGACTAGAACCAAACTTGAGAATACACGTTATGCTGAGTTATCCTGAAAGGATTTCAGAAAATCACCCTGCACTCTCCAATCACAGTTAAAGTTTTTTATTTTTTTTATTTATTGAGGTTCATACCAATCCAACTAAAATAGTCAACGTTTTTGATGGCCATCATAAGACATTTGGACTGACCTTTAATCCCTGCAGGTAATTTTCATTTTATTTATTTTTTTCGCTTTTTCATCCTCGCCTTCCAAGAGCCATAACTTTTTACTTATCTGTTCACCTAAACGTAGTAGGGCTTGTTTTTTCGTAAGACAAGTTGTATTATGCAATGGCACTATTTAATTTACCCTATTGTGTATTGAAAAATGGAAAAATAAAATCTTTGTGGGGTGGAATAAAAAAAACACAATTCCACCATTTTTTGGGGGGGATATTGTTTTTATGGCATTCACTGTTCTCTAACAATGACATGGCAACCTAGTCTGTGGGTCAGTACAATGCCAAATGTATATACTTATAAAAAACAGCTCCATACCATTATCCCTCCCCCATACTTTACAGTAAGAACTATGCATTCCAGTAGGTAGTGTTTCCTGGGCATCCAGTTCCAGTTCGGGCATTCAATACATAACTCCAGCCAATCATAGGAACAAATTTCATGAAGCAGCAGATGCGTAGTTGTTGTCATGATGTCTCGTTCTTTCCATAGTGCATGCACCCTAATCCTCACCAGCCAATGGCTGGCCACCTTGGGGCACTTAAGCCACCTTCCTATGTTCGAAGGTGTTTGAGTAATATGTTCTAGTCTGCTAGTGTCCTGCAAAGGAGTGCTGTTATATGTTTGTCTTCCTGTGCACCGACTGCCCGTTTCTTGGATTTGACCCCTCCCTTCCTGACTCGACCTCCGACTGCTCTCCATACTGACCCTGAGCTGCCCTCCCTGACCTTGGACTATTTGTTGGTTTGTATGTACTCTACCTGCTCTGACCTGTTCCTGACTGCAGTTTTGCCTGATCCCTCAGTGCTTTGCATCGGAGTCTGTTGACCATAGTGGGTCAACAGTAACTTGGACAGAGACTACTCTAAGAGGTAGCAGCCTTGTGGTTTTCCTGGAGTGAAGTCCAGATCCCTGTATAAGGGTTAAAGGGTGAATACCAGGGGTGGCACTAAGATAATGCCCTTGGGAGTAGCCCCAAGCCAATCCACTTTGTAACAATGAGTAATCCTGAAAGAGGTGAGAGAGGATTTGAAAGCAACAGCAAGAGACCTACAGAAGACTCTACAAACTGCAAAAACCTCTGTTAATGTGTCCATTGTTAGAAATATACTGAAGAAAGACTGTCCGTCTCAACTTTAGCAAAGGCAACGTAGATGTTCCACAATGCTTCTGGGAATATGTTTTATGGAAAGATGAGACAAAAGTGGAACTAATTAACACGAATGCACAATGCTATGCCAGGAAGAAAAAGAACACTGCAAATTAATACCAAAACCTTATCCCAACTGCGAAGCATGGTAAATGAATTATCATGGCTTAGGGCTACTTTGCTGCCTCAGGGCTTAAAGGCCATAGAGATATGTTATAACATGTGAATGTCATTCTTGTAGTATTATGACTGTGCCAACCAAGTAATTTGGACTAACCCTAAGGGCATTATTCCCTGGTATTCACCCTCTAACTCCTATACAAGGATTTGGACTTTGCAGCAGGGGAGCCACCAGGCTACTAACTCCTGGAGTAATCTCTGTTTGGTTGGCAGCTGACCCACAGGGGTCAGAGACACCATTATGGAGCACCAAAGGATCAGGCTAAATTGCAGTTGGGCCAGACCAAGGTCAGGGTAAGCAGAGTACAGGCAGTATGAGGAACAGTTCCAGGTCATGGCATGCAATGAAGGGTCAATATGATAATCAGCTACAGTTCGGGTGGAGAATTAGAGTCAGGGATCAGGCAGAAGTCAGTACATGGGCAGAAAGCTAATATAGCTAGAAAGCTAGAATAAACTATTGCTCAGTATAACAGTGCATGTCTTAAATTGACTAGGAATTATTTTCATATATTGTTAGATTCATTGCAAAAAATTTAAATTATCATCAGCTCAAGCAGCATTTTGACCACTTCAAATTATACTGATATTGTGTAAATGAATAAGTAAAATTTTAATTATTGGATTTTTTTTCATCTCTAGTTCCACTGACTTCAGTGTCCAAAAAACTAATGATAAACATTTTACATTGAGAGGGTTAGTTGATATCCACACTTATTTCAGTTTTCCATCACAGTGTATTAGGAAAGTTATCAAACCTTTGATGTTTTGTTAAGTTGCAAGCTTGTGCAAAAATAAAATTAAAAATGCAAGTTTTCTTCCATCAATCTGCACTCAATTCCCCATAATGACAAAGTGAAAGCAGAATTTTACAAATGTTTGCAAATTTATTAAAACTGGAAAAACTTAAATTTCTCATGGACATAAGTATTTAGACCATTTGCTATGATACTTGAAATTTAGCTCTGGAGGCCTCCCATTTCTCTTGATCATTTTTGAGATGTTTCTACACCCTGATTGGAGACCACCTATGGCAAATTCTATTGATTGGACATGATTTGGAAAGGCACAACCCTGCCTGTCTATATAAAGGCTACTGTAAGTAATCAAGGGAAAAGAGCCTTGGTAAGAGAGGTGACCAAGAACCCAATGCTTACTCCAGTTGAGCTCCAAAGATGCTGTGTGCAAATGGGCAAAACTTCCAGAAGGTTAACCATCACTGCAGCATTCCTCCGGTCTTGGCTTTATGGCAGAGTGGCAAGAAATAAGCCTCTCCTCAGTAAAAGACACATAAAAGTTTGCAAAAAAGCACCTCTCAGGCTGAGAAACAAGATTCTCTGGTCTGATGAAACCAAGATTGAACTTTTTGGCCTTAATTCTAAGCAAAGTTTAGAGGAAACAATAAAGCATGGTGGTGGCAGCATCATGCTGTGGGAGTGTTTTTCAGCAGCTGAAAACAGGAAGACTGGTTTAGAGTTATGAGAAAGCAGAATTGAGCCAAGTACATAGATATTCCTAATTTAAACATGATCCACTGTTTTCTGAACCAACAAGACAATTTCCCTAAGCAAACACCCAAGAAAACACAGGAGTGGCTTATGGACAACTCTGTAAATGTCCTTGAATGGCCCAGCCAGAGCTCTGACTTGAACCCAATCGACTATCTCTAGAGACCCGAAAATCGCTGTCCACCAATGGTCCCCATCCAGTGATAATGCCTACGGAATGCATCTCCCTCCATATGGCATATGCCTAGCAGATCTTTCTCAATGGATTCACTAAATATTTCGTTTTACTTGTTTGTTACTTCCCTCATTGTAAAGTGATGTGAAATATGTTAGTGCTCTATTAAGTATTATTACTTTATTATTAATAAATGTTTCCAGATATAGGAAGACCTTAGGTTTTTAACAAGATAACAGTGTATAGGTACTCCCTTCCCCTTAAAAAATTATTAAAACACAAAAATATCATTTTAAGAATAATATTTTAGGGACAAACATCAAGCAAATATTATAAAGCAAAACTGCTAATTCATGGTGGCATGTGCACTCTAAAGGTCAAGCACTCACTATATCACTGTGTCTATTAGAATGTATCAATGTCAAGAGAGGGATAAGTGATAGCATGATTCAGATTTCTAATGAACTCATAATTATGGGGATCTGCTGGCGTAAGCAAACCAGCACAAAATGGCATCATTCAAGATAATGAAATGTATCCAATGGAAAATAGATGTAAGTTGAAGAGTACTGCCCTACCTTCTTTATAAGCGGCCACAAGTGCGTGCTTTAGTCTCACCATATGTTTACGCTCTTTATAATTCCTAAAGATTCTTTTCTGTTCTTTTTTGCCTGTAATCATTTTTCTGAAATCTCTGTTTTTTTAGCCCGGTATAGCTCTTCTGGTGCAGTAAATGACATTAGCCTTTTGTAAATTCTTGCAGAATATAACAGATCATTGGTTTTATAACACAGTCGCTGCCTTTGCATTCTGATGAGATTAGTAGCAGCACTGACTATAACGGTTCTGCATACCGCTAGTTAAAAAAAATAAGTTTACTAAATGGTCTCTTGCCAACTGTATCTGAGAATCGTTCAAGATATTTTGCTTTTCATACTTGTATTTAGGATACCCAGCAGGTTCTGATTTAAACAGGAATCACTGTGCCATCATTACATTTATTTATGTGTTTACCTACGTACTATGTTCACTGCTAGTCAACTGTGCTGTGCTTATATACTCGTATGTGTCAGCTTTAAGCTTATTAAATCTGCAAAGGACTACGCACAGAATCCATTACATTCATTTAGATTTTTAGAATATTTTTGATGCAAGAACTTCACTAGCCAATCCTTTCTCTCGATAAATGTTATCGAGGAAAACATTTGGGCATGTTTTAAGTGTTAACACTTGATTCATGGAGGCAGAAACTGTAAAACATAAACTGGAATGTACTGAAAGTGGGCACCCTTCACTGACATGACTATAAAAAGGGGTTCTCCAGGCTGCAGATATCAATCATAGATCATGACCTCAGGATAGGTCATCAAAATCAGATCGGTTAGAGTCCAACAACTGCACTACTCCAATCAACTATTTTGGGCTGCCAAGGTGTCAGAAACCATACAGTGTATGGAGGTAGAGGCAGACAGTTCCACACATTATGTAGTGGCCATGCTTGGGTACTGCAGCTCAGTTCCCTTTCCAGTGTATGGGAGCTGAGCTTCAGTAAGCTAGCGTCGGAATCTACACAACGTATGGAGCCTTCTGGTCAATCCACTGTCTCAGGTGCTGCACCTGATTGGTGGAGGTGCCATGTGTCAGACCCCCAACATTGTGATATTAAAGACCTATTCTGAGGATAGGTCATGAATATCAGGTTTGTGGGGGTCCGATGCACCCCACCGATGTGATATTAACCCCTTCCTATCCACCCATTTACTATAAACGTCTGGGCGGTTGGGAATAATCTCTGAATGGGTGTTTTAGAACGTCCATTAAGAGATTGCAGCTGCACGCTAATCATGCAACTGCTGAGCTGGGGGCCAGCTGTCAGCATTTTCTTCACTGTTTACTTGCATGCCCTCTACTTTGTGGCGACGGTGCAGTGTAATTACAGCTGTTTGTCCCATTCAATTACACTGCACTGCCACCACTAGGGAGATGGTGTACAGGTAAACATAGAAGAAGATGCAACACTCGCGAAAGCACTTCAACCCTAATAAACAGCTAATTAGCGGTGGTTTCAGCAAACCAGAATACCCCTTTTGTACCCCTTTTAAAGTTGAATAACATGTCAATGGAACAAGGCTAGATCTAGAATCTGTAGTTTTTATGCTCTTAAAATGGTGCCTATAACATTGATTTTCTAATCGAAACTTGAGAATGAATGCAGATACTGTATGTCTAGATTTACAAGTGCAGTTTTTGATGCAGTTTTTGTGTGGCTAAAATTGGAAGGAGATATGCAGTTCTTTCCTTTAGACTTTCCTCAATTCCCATTCTGTGACCCTAATATCATGCCACTTTCCTGTTTCAGATACCTTTATAATGCCTTGTCCACACACTACAGTTTGATACAGTTTGAATTAGTCAACCTGCAACCAGCAGGTGGATCCCAAACAGAAGAAAATGTTTGAAGAAAGGACTTATTTACTGATTAGAAAAAGTAAACATATTAATCAAATACTGCATTTTAGGTACCCTGCCTAAGAGGAACTCTTGAGCAGGCGTTAGGATCTGGGTTGCACATGCAGATTTCCACTTTCCAGTTTGCAGCTGCTCTTTTCAAACTGCAGATAAAGAGGCAAAATTGCAATTTTTTAAATTTTCCTACTGCCCCTTGTTTCTCCATTGTCAGCACTCAAAAATAAACTGAAAACTATTGTCTGGTCTGCTGTGCATGCGCACAATCTCTCTCCATTATGTTAGAATGGCACAGCAGGGGGACAGGCAGCAGTAGGAAAATAAAAAAATTAGCCATCTGGACTCCTTATCTGCAGGACTACTCATGTATTACTTCAGATAATAGTCCATAATTGTGGTGATAGATTTCCTTTAAAAGGGTGTTGAGGTAAAAATTATTTTTATTAAGTGTCTGCAGCATGCCCCCTGACACAGAAGCGTAATACCTACCTGCTCCATGGCACTTCGCCTGTTCACGCTGTACCCGCTGTCTTCCTCTTCAGGTCCTCAGGCTGTTCACATCTGGCTAGATATGTGCATGGTTACATGTACCGCTCCAACCAATGACTGGTTTCAGCAGTGACATGCTGCTTGTCGCCACATTATAGCTGGCCAGATGTAAACAGAGCGGGACCTGAACATTGGGACAGTGGGTACAGTGGAGGACAGGAGCCGCATGGGACTGGTAAGTATGAATTTTCTGTTTTAGAGGGCATGCTGCTGTCCTTTGATAAAAATAATAATTACTGGAAAACACCTTTAACCTTTTCAGGACACAGTCATTTTTCCCCTCCCCTTCCTAGTCAAACTTTGAAAATCATTATTTATGAAGAAAATCCCAAATGTACAGAAAATTTTGAAAAATTTGCTATTTTCTAAATTTGAATATATCTTAGCAATTGACATTCACCATATGTCTACTTTATGCTTGCATCCTTTTGTAAATGTCATTTTATTTTCTCAGGCTTAGAATTTTAGAAGCAATTTTTAAAATTGTTAAGAAAATTTCCGAAGCCCACTTTTCTAAGGACAAATTCAGTTATGAAGTCACTTTGTGGGGCTAACATAGTAGAGACCACCCATAAATGACTACACCCTTCAAAGTATTCAAAACCGATTTTACAAACTTTGTTAACCCTTTACATCTTTCACAAGAATTAAAGGAAAATGGAGTTGAAATTTCAAAATGTCACTTTTTTTGCAGATTTTTCATTTTGATCAAGGTTTTCTTGTAAGGCAGAAAGGTTTAACAGCAAAACAAACCTCAATATTTATTACCCTGATTATGCAGTTTCCAGAAACACCCCATATGCGGTTATAAACTGCTGTATGGGCACACCAAGGGCTCATAAGGCAAGATGAACCATGTTTTTTTGCTGGAGTTTTTTGCAGATTTTGCTGAAATATTTTTTAGGCACTATGTCACATTTGAAGGGACACTAAGGTAGCTTTGCAGTAGAAACCCATTATAAGTGACCCCATTTTGGAAACTATAACTCTCAAGGAATTTATTGAGGGGTATACTGACCGCTTTGACCACACTAGCGTTTCATAGAATTTAGAAACACTTGGCTGTGAAAATGAAACATTTAATTTCTCTCAATAAAATGTTGCATAAGCCCCGATATTTCATTCTTACAAGGGGAGAAGAAAGTACCCCAAATTTTGTTAAGCATTTTCTCCTGATCACAGCAACACCCCATGCTGTTTTTGGGCACAGGGCAGGGATCAGAAGGGAAGGAGCGCCATATTGTTTTTGGTGGCCCCATTTTGGAAACTACACCCCTCAAGGAATTTATTGAAAAGTGCAGTGTGTGCTTTGACCCTACATGTGTTTCATATAATTTTTTCCAATAAAATGTTGTTTTAGCCCCAGATTTTTCACTTTCATAAGGGGTAACATGAGGAAAAGGACCCTACAATTTGTTAAACAATTTCTACTGAATAATGGCAACACTCCATTGTGGTTGTAAACTGTTGTAGGGGCACACCACAGGACTCAGAAGAGACCCTGAGGTACCCCTACAGTAGAAACCCCCCAAAAGTGACCCCACTACATCCCAGTGAATTTTTCAAGGATGTAGTGAACAATTTGACCCAAAAAGCATTTCATCGAATTTAGAAACACTTCGCTGTGAACATAAAATATTACATTTTCTAGAAGAAAATGTCACTTTATGCCCAGATTTTCCATTTTTAAGGGCTTACAAGAGAAAAAGGATGCCACAAATGGTTACCTATTTTTTGCTGAATACCTCAACGCCCCATAAGTGGCCAAACACTGCTGTGTGGGCACACTGCAGGATTCAGAAGAGAAAGAGCACCATGTGCATTTGAGGCCGGATGCGGTAATTTATGCATCTTGTGCTGAGAACTGTAGGGATTCTGGGGTGAAATAATAAATGGAACCCCTGAGAAGTGACCCCATTTTGGAAACTACACCCGCAGGTATATATTGAGGAATGAAGTAACCATTTTGATGAAAGTACTGATAATCGCAGCACTCACTGTCTTCAATAGTATTGAGATTTTATTCACCAACCGTGTGACGTTTCGACAGAGTCTTTCTCAAGCAAGTGTATTACAGCAGTGCAAAGTATATACCGTATTTTTCGCCCTATAAGACGCACCGGCCTATAAGACGCACCTGGGTTTTTGAGGAGAAAAATAAGAAAAAAAATATTTTTAACCAAAAGGTGTGCTTTTGAAGTAATGGTGGTCTGTGCATGACAGTATTATGGGGGGGATCTGTGGATGGCACTGTTATGTGGGGGAGATGTGGATGGCACTGTGATGGGGGGATCTGTGGATAGCACTGTGATGGGGGGATCTGTGGATAGCACTGTGATGGGGGATCTGTGGATAGCACTGTGATGGGGGATCTGTGGATAGCACTGTGATGGGGGATCTGTGGATAGCACTGTGATGGGGGATCTGTGGATAGCACTGTGATGGGGGATCTGTGGATAGCACTGTGATGGGGGATCTGTGGATAGCACTGTGATGGGGGCATTTATGAATGACACTGTAATGGATTGGATCTGTGGATGACACATATATAGCATCTTATGCTATATGTGTCATCCACAGATCACCCCAATTACAGTGTCATCCACAGGTGCCCCTTTTCTAAAACATCTGGCCCATGGCTGCTTAGGGGCGGAGCCTGGCAACACATGGCGGGCGGCTCGCCGCTAACAGCGTGACTGCTTGTATAACATTTAAAATCTTTAATTATGTCCCTTATTTCCTAAAAGCCTAGGACAGTAGCGCTCTGCTAACCTGCTATAACGATCCTCTAGCAGGCAGAGCGGTGCGGCGGCAGGCTGGTGTGTAACGTCCTCACTGACGCCATCTGCCTGCTCCTTTCACTTTATGAATGAAGCAGGAGGAGCAGGCAGATGACGCCAGTGAGGACGTTACACACCAGCCTGCCGCCGCACCGCTCTGCCTGCTAGAGGATCGTTATAGCAGGTTAGCAGAGCGCTACTGTCCTGGGCTTTTAGGAAATAAGGGGACATAATTAAAGATTTTAAATGTTATACAAGCAGTCACGCTGTTAGCGGCGGGCCGCCCGCCACGTGTTGCCAGGCTCCGCCCTCCTCCTTCCATGCTGATGCATCGCAGGCTGTGCGATGTATCGGCTTCAGCTATAGGAAAATGGTAGTACTCGCCATATAAGACGCACTGCCATTTTCCCCACTTTGGGGGAAAAAAGTGCGTCTTATATGGCGAAAAATACGGTATGTAGATATATATATATATATATATATATATATATATATATACTTAAAACCCAATAGCTAATAGGGGTGAGGGACTGCCCAGAGTGGTTCAGCTCCACTTTTTCATGGTGTTACCTGTGTATACATGTTTATCAAAAAGACTCTATGAAGTCGAAACGTCACACGGTTGGTGAATAAAATCTCCTTACTATTGAAGACAGTGAGTGCTGAGGTTATCAATCATTTCTACAAATCATCAGGGGCCCAACGGGTTAGGGCTCAACACCGCTGGCACCGCCACCATTTGAACCTACTATAGTGAATTCAGTGAGTAGTGCTGTCTCTCTTTTGCATTAATTTTAGTGAGCATTTTGATGCCACAGATATGTTGGTAAAATTAATGCGCAGTAGACCGTGCAAAGTGAAAATTGCTATTTTTCCACAAATATGGCATTTTAGTCCCCAAGATGCTGTGCCCAGCTTGTGCCATCTTAGATCACACCCCACCCTTTAATTGTTTGGTGGGTACTGCTGTAAATGTGGACATAAACTCTGTTTGGGTACGCGGCAGGGTTCAGAAAGTAAAGACTACCTTTTAGCTTTTGCTGCGCAGATTTTGATGGATTTTTGTACGTCGCCATGTTGTCTTTGAACAGCATCTAGGGTACGATACATTTTTTTAGGTTTGCCATCATCATTGGTTCATTAAGGTACATAAACCTTTTTGATCACTGTTTATTTAACTTTTTGGGAAGCAGGATAAATAAATGCCAGCAACTTTGCCATTGCTTTTTTCTTTTGTTATTGTGGCAAACACTGTGCGGGAAAAATTATGTTATCTCTATTCTGCTGGTCAGTACATCTTTTTTATTAAATATGGCTTGATGAGGGAAAAGGGCTCTTTTTTTTTACTTGAAATTTAAAAAAAATTTATTTTTAAAAACACTTTTTTTTAAACTTTTTATTTTTCTACTACTGTGGGACATTAGCTTTTCAGGGTTTGATCACTGTTTCAATGCAGAACAATACATGCCTGGAGGCAAGCCATGATGCCTGTGTAAAAATTCAGGCTGCCATAACAGCACCCACCCGATCAGCGTGCCCTACATGTATAGTGCATGTCGAGAAATCACTTCCCACTGCACCATACATGTATGGTGCATGTCAAGAGGGTATTTTCTGGATCTACCTATTGTTGACCTATCTTTAAGATAGGTCATCAATATCAGATTATATCTATCAAATAAAAAGACCTTATATCCAAACTCGGGTTGTGACTTGCGCCATTTGTTCATTCGCTCACTGCACGAAAATAGTGCAGTTGAGGTCCTCCTTCTCCATCAATATTAGATTGGCAGTGCCAATTCCTGGCAACCTGGCTGATCAGCTGCTTTTACTAGGTGTCAGAACCAAGCATAGGAACTACACAGCTCCATACACAACGTTTTGAGCCTGCCTGTTTATTCAATTGGGGTGTTAGACCCCAGCTGATCTGCTATTGATGACCTATCTTAAGGACAGACCTTTAATAAGTAAGTACTGAAAAAGGCCATCCCTGAAACTAGAAGCCCACAATATTAAGTTAGACTTAAAGGGGTTGTCCCATGAAAAGTATTTTACATTTTTAAAACCAACACCTGGATCTGAATACTTTTGTAACTGCATGTAATTCAATAAAATGTATCTGTATAGCACCACCTGCTGTTCGCTCTATTTCTAATTTCCCTGTCCTGTTCAGGATGTAAGCACATTATCAATTCCATCCTTCAACTGCTACCAGTTTTAGTAGAAATGACAGCCCCCCTGAGAAAGGACACGCCGGCTGCCAGCATAAAATAAATCTAGCAGAACAATTGGAGCAATGAATGGGAACATCCATGTGAGGTTTATGGCTGGTTCTATGTTTGCTAGAAAGAGACTATCATGTACTATATGTTATCAGGTGTTAATTTTTTTACATTAATCATGGGATAACACCTTTTAAAATGGTTGACAGGAAGTGTCATAAACTGAATGCAGGAGAAGCTTAGAGCACAGGTTGGTGAGGTTTCAAAGGAACTACTACACAGCTACTGCAACTTAGGGGTGATTCACATGATCGTGCTCGGTCCGGGAAACACGGTCCGTGTGTCAATCTCATTTCCCTTACCATCCGCAGTTCTCCTGACCCGGAGTGACTGCATCATAGTGTTTTATGATACAGTCAGTTCCTATCAGATAGCAGATCTATTGTACTGTTCTCACATCATTACTTCAGGTCAGGGTAGCAGCGGTCGGTACCACGTTTCCCGGACCAAGCATGGGTGTGTGAATCAGCTCTTAGGATTCAGATGCATTCTTTATACATATGACATCTGCCTATGAGACGTCTGCTCGGGTCTCTTCAGGCTACAAATTATCAACTGCACAGTGAGACCAAAACCTACAAGTACTACATTCTTTATGACTAGCTGCCATCAGCTTGTCCACATTACAAGGCTATTCTGGTAACTATGTAGCTTCATTGTACATTAAATAAACATATTGATGAATGGCTTATTTTACACGTATATGGCTTCCCATACATGTACAGTATAATGATGTTGGTGAGATATATACTGTATGTGGCTGGATGATTACATATTAAAATTATTTTTATGAAATAGATTTTGTTATCCCTATTGTTTAAATACTTATATAAATAGCTTGTGTAATGATTTTATTTGTTAAAAAAAAAAATCCAATTTACCAATTATCTGCAGATAATTGACTGAACTTATGGTTATATGAAATGACCCCGATAATGGAGCTACTATTAGCAAATTGTTTAAATCCAGCACAAATGTTTCTTAGAGTCTGTTACCAAAATTGATAGTCAGTCATAGATTTAGTAAATACTTGTTTCCCCATGAAAGTAGCAATTGTAATGTTCCACCTGGAAATGTATGGATACATTTATGATTGGATGTAGCTATTCTTTTTGTTACTGGGGAATGTGTCACTGTGACGTGACACTAACAGTGTCAGACTGTGTAGGGACACAACCTTAGATACTGTGAAATGTGCTAACTTTTCATATCTTTTGGTAGCCAATTTAGTATTAATATCTAACAGTTAAAAGGTCTGTGTTAAAAAGGGTAACTTCACCTACAATGTGTACCTTCACTGTCAGGACTCATAGCCATTTTTGGGGTCCGCAAAACATGGATACCGGCCGTGTGCGTTCCGCATTTTGAGGAACAGAATTATCCTGCTCTATAGAACTGTCCTATTCTTGTCTGTAAAACAGTCAAGAATTGGACATGTTCTATTTTTTGCGGAGCCGTGGAACGGACATACTGGTGCAGACAGGACACTGTGTGCTGGCTGTATCTTTTTCGGCCCAAAAGAAGTGAATGGGTCCACACCCGACCTGCAGAAAAGGGGATCGGATGCAGACAAAAAACACGGTCGTGTGCCTGAGCCTTTAGGGTATGTTCACAGGTAGCACAAAGACTGCCTATTTGATGCCATAAATTTGCATGCTGAAAATTTGCAGCATTTGACAATACCAGCATCATGTCCAATTATGCAGCAGATTTCAACTGCAAATGTTATCCTTTTCCATGCAGAGGGTGAATTCCGCAGCAAATCCACATGTAATTCATGTGGATTTTGACACAGATTTTTCCACAGATATATGGCAAAGTCCAAAGCAAATTTTCCACTGCATTTTACATCCCATGTAAACATACAGAACCTTTGCTATATAAATATGAACCATAATAAACAAACCGTAATGATGGCAATTAAATAATACTAATAATGATGATGATGAGATGCTGACTACAGGGCACACAATAGAGGAAGCTGCTATGGGGACCTTGAATAGAATGAAGCCAAGCCTTGGTTGATCCCCTCTTTTGCTATAGGATGGTCAAATCTAGTGTTGTGTTCCCTCTCAAGAGCAAATGCATTGCTTGGAAACAAGTAGATGGGGAATTGGCCTTTACCTATCGGAGGTACTGATGTAGGAGTCACACCTGACTCTCAATGCCTGAGGTGGCCCAAAGTCCCCTCTTCCACAAAAAAAGACATCAGTATTATACGGATGAGATGAGATGAGCGAATCCTTTTCCATGTTAGTGTTACCCAGTGTTTTACCCAGTGTTTTACCATTTAGTATGTACTGGTGACTTGCATTATTCCTTCCCATGTGCATAACCTTACATTTGTCAGTTTTATACCTCATCAGCCACTTTTTTGCTCAAGCCTCTCCAATCTATCCAGATCCATCTGCAGCCGTATACTGTCCTCTTCCGTGTAAATTACTTTACACAGTTTAGTGTCGTCTGCAAAAATTGATATTTTACTGTGCAAGCCTTCTACAAGATCATTAATAAATATATTTAAGAGAATATGGCCCAATACTGACCCCTGTGGTACCCCACTAGTGACAGTGACCCAATCTGAGTGTATATCATTAATAACCACCCTCTGTTTTCTATCACTGAGCCAGTTACTTACCCACATACAGACATTTTCCCCCAGTCCAAACAATCTCATCTTATATACTAACCTTTTATGTAGCACAGTATCAAATGTTTTGGAGAAGTCAAGATATCTGACATCCATTGATTCACCGTGGTTAAGTCTAGAACTTATCTCCTCATAGAAACTGATTAAATTAGTTTGACAGGACCGATCCTTCATGAAGCCATGCTAATATGGCGTTATTTGCTTATTTTCATTGAGGTACTCCAAGATAGCATTTTTTAGAAAACCTTCAAACAGTTTACCCATGACAGATATTAAACTTACCGGCCACTGCTTCTTCCCTCTAGTTCTGACACTTTATATTTATAAATCTTTGAGAAGTAGCAAAATTATGTAATGTGTTGCTGTACTCTCTCTCCCTCGCGGTCTTAAGAAGAAGATATGCAGAAGGACAGCTCTGCTGATGTGCCCTTGATGACTGGAGGCTGGGCTTCTCTTTCCCAGAATGCATTACACTTCCACAATACAATAATCTTTATTAACAAAAAAACAAAGTGTAGTACATTTTTAAGACCGCTAGATGGTGCTATAACCAAACTTTAAACTACAGAAATATAGGAATTGCAGCAGAATTAATTAGAAATGAAATAGACGTGATCTGAAATGAATCTTCCTGTGCTGGGGGAGAACACTCCCCGTCTAGCGTCAACAGATGCCACGACTAGGTCCTTCTTTCTTAGCACCCATTTTGGTCAATGGTGGGATTAAGCTTCTTCAAAGCGCTATCTTTGGAGACTGTTTGGCTTTTGCTGATGTAGTCTATTTCCTTTGCATGACATTCTCATTGTACAGTGCGAATTGTTATGTTCTTGGACCTTTCCAGATTAGGAGCGGTTAAAGCGTGTTTGCAGTGATGCCAACCTTTGCAGGGCTTCTGGCTCACAGGTTATGTCTGAAATGTATGAACTACACATACAGCTCAGACGATGGGATTTGGGTTGGTGGTTCGAAGTCACTGTACATAGAACAGATACTTCAGGTCGAATTTCTTCATCTGTATCTGGGTCTACCAATTCAAATGTGTTGGATCCGATGTTGCAAGATTTTGAACGGTAAAGGAATGCATGACCCATAAACCATGTAGTATCCATAATGTGGCTTGCTGCGACAGATCTAGTCATGTGGTCCGCAGTACTATGGTGTGTTGGTGTTGGCACGTAGTGCCACTGTTTAGGACAAGTGGATATCCTGATCCTTAGCAGAGTTTCAGTCTTGGAATGGCGAAGTGGCGCCAGTTTGGTCCGGCTCATGACAAATCCTATATGGCGTTGTTCTTTAACATCAATGGTCTTTAGGTATGCTATGGCAGCAATTTCTTTGACTGAAGCATCGCAGAAGATAGTATAGTATAGTATAGTATAGTCTTTGCATCTTGACTTCTGTAGATGGCACGGAAGCATATGGTCATGCTACATGAAGGCTCGTCAAAGCTTCGAGAGACTTCTTCCAACCTGTCCACAGGTCCTTTTACTCCACGGAAAGTGGATCATCGCAATCAGATGTCTGTGTAGTGAAGTCTCTTAGCATAATTTTACCTTGGATGGTAACAGGCGCTACAAATCCCAGAGGACCATATAAGCTGTTGGACAGAACTCCTCTGCGTGTGAAGGGCTTTTCTTCCTTGCTAATTTGGAAGGTGAATGTGTCTGCCTTTAAATCCCAGAGCAAACCAAGGCTTTGTTGCATGGGAAGGGAGTCAGTGCTAAGATCCAAGTCCTTTAGATCACTTAAATGGTCTTGGTGTGAAGGCTTCCATTAACTCAAGGCTGTTGGAGGCGATTTTGTACAACCTCAAGTTAGATAGAGTGAACATCTTTTGAGGCCTTTTCAGGAGACTGATTGCGGTCTCGTTCGTGGGTGTAGATTTCAAGCAATCGTCCATATAGAAATTCTTTTCCACAAAGGATCTGATATCTGAATGTCTGAGACTGTAGATAGCAACTGCAGGGGAAGGACTGTTTCCGAAGATATGCACTCTTATTCGGTACTCTACAATGTCTTCATTGGGGTCGTTGTGGTACCAGAAGAACCTCAAGTAGTTTCTGTGTTCTTCCTTGATGAGGAAGCAGTGGAACATCTGTTGTATGTCGGCCATAAATGCTACGGAATCTCTGCAGAAGTGTAGAAGTACCTCTAGAAGTCTGTTGTTGAGGTCTGGACCAGACAGTAAAACATCATTTAGCAAAATGCCTTCGCACCTGGCGCTCGAGTCGAATACTACTCTTATCTTCCCTGATATGGGTAAGTCTTGAAGCGTGGGTGCCTTTTCTACATGGTTGTTCTGGAATATTCTTTCCATGCAGGTAAAGAAATGTTCTTTCGTCTCTGATGTCCTCTGAAGTTTGTGTTTGAGGGAGACAAATCGGCTGTAGACAAGTTATTTGTTATTAGGTAAGCGTCGTCTCTGGGGTTTAAACGGTAAAGGTGCGACCCAGCTTTTTGACTGGTCTTTTACAATTCCTTGATGCATGATATCCAAGAACAGCCTGTCTTCTATGGACATTGCGACCTTGTTGTCTTCTCTTGTCCTGTGGAAAACTGTGCACCCTAAGTGACCTTGCTCACCATCGCAGGCATGGTCTTCACAGGAGGAATCCACAAAAGGACAAGGCACAGGTGCTCTCTGCGGCAATTCTTTTATTAGGAAACTGCTCTGACATGGCTGGAATAGGGAAGGACATTCATTTTCAAGTGTGCTGGCAAGCATACTGTTGACTGAGGTCGGCTTGTGTACTCCTCCTAGACAGACGTCTCCTATGATGACCCATCCTAGGTCAAGTATCTGGGCGTATGAAGCATTCTGGGGACCGTTAATCTGTCCTCTAGCCTTGTAAACTCGTAGTATGTCTCTTCCAAGGAGCAAGACTATTGTGGCTTCTGGGTCCAGTTCCGGTATCAGGTGAGCTATACTCTTCAGGTGTAGATATCTCAGAACGGTTGTCAGGAATGTGATTACACTCCAGTATGGTTGGCAGGGACAAGAAGGTCTGACCATCTATGTACTACTCCACCTTGTACCCAGTTGCTTTCCTCCCCGCAGTCTCAACGGCATCTGCACATGTCTTTAAGGAGTAGGGAGAACTGGGCCCTATGATGTTGAAGGTGTCGAAGAAGGTGGATTTAGCTAACGACCTGTGGCTGACCGGATAAACACTGACAAGGCAGATTTTTGAGCACGACTTCCCTCCAGCGAGTCCTTTACAGATCTCTGTACTGTGAGAAGTGACTACTGCGGTGTCTATGTCAGTGTCTTTCTGCTTCCCGTCATGCTCCTCTGCTTGGGGTGATACCTGAGAACGTAGTCCGGGGTGTAAAGCCGTGTTGTGTTCTGTGCTACCGCATTCTTTGCATGTCACACTGACCTTACAGTTCCTGGCGAAGTGTGATGTTGTAGTGCAGCACCTGAAGCAGATGTTGTTTTCTTTGAGGAAATCTTTGCGGTCCTCTAAAAACTTCTCCCTGAAGGCTCTGCATTTTTGTAGAGAATGCGGTTTCTTTTGCAGGGGGCATTCTTTGGTAAGATCTTTGGGTTTGTTCTCTTCTTCAGAATACTTAAACAGCCTGTAAGGAGAACCTGTGGAGGAAACATTAGTTTTGTGGACTGCCACTGGTGTTTTATGAGGTTTGACACGAGGGGTAGTGGGACATAACAATGTAAAGTCAAAACTGGGATCATTTCTGATCCTTGCCTGTTCAGCGACAAAGTCTACAAACACCCTGAAGGGGGGGAATGGTATATTATGAAACCGTTTATAATGGTAACCATGCGTGATCCACATCTCTTAGATTATAAGGAAGTTTTTGGACAATTGGATTGAAACCTCTGGCAGTGTCCAGGAATGCTAGTCCTGGCAGATCTCCTTCTGCCTGAGCAACCTGTACCTCTATCAACAAGTCACTGAGTTCCCTGAGCTTCTGGTAACCCCTACCCACTATTCTGGGAAAATTATCTATTCTTATATAAAGCATTTTCTATAGCTTCTATTGACACTCATCAAGTCATTCCCACACCACCTTTAGGCCTTTGCCTGGATAGTTTATGTTAATGTCTCTAATTCTTTTTGCGTGTTCAGCATACTCGCTTCCAAGCCACTTTACAAGAGGTCTAACTCCTCAATATAGGAAAGATCTCTTATAGCGTTCTGGAAGGAGGCTCGCCATGCCCTGTAGTTCTCGGGGCGATCGGTGAACTTTATAAGTCCTTTGGTAACCAGCTCCCGTTAAGCAAAGAACTTAGCGAAGTCCATGGGGGGCCTGGTTAGCGACGATACTACCTGGTGTACTGTTGTTATGCTGCTTGTTTGGTGTATCACCATACCTTCTCTGAATTACACTCCCACAATACAATAATCTTGTAATGACTACAGAAATACAGAAATTACAGCAGAATTAATTAGAAATAAAATAGACATGATCTGAAATGAATCTCCCTGTGCTGGGGCAGAATATATATATATATATATATACATATATACATACACGTACATATGTGTGTCCAGTGTTGTGAATAAGAATCTGCCCTCTTGCCAATTTCTTTTATTTTTGCATAATTGTAACAACGGTTCAGCTAGGAAAAATTATGTTTTACCCCACCTGGCCTTATATGAAAAAGTAATTGCCCCATTAGCTACTAAATCAACTAGCTAGTCAAATTCAATTGACAATTGGGTTCCATTTTACTAGCCATGATTACTGCCATAACTGTTCAATCTAAACATCACTTAAATAAAACCTGTCTGGACATGTGAAACAGGCCAAAAGGTCTCAAAAAGTAGTTCATGATGCTATGTTCTAAAGAGATTTAAATACAAATGCCAAAAACTCTACCAGTTTGGAAAGGGTTACAAAGACATTGTTAACTTTATTGTAAACTACAGTGACATCCATTATTCACAAATTAAGAAAATTTTGAACAGTGATGAAACTTCCAAAAGGGCATCGCCAAATCATCCAGGAGGTCACAAAAGAACTCACATGAACATCTAAAGAACTACAGGCCTAATTTAAAATGTCACTGTACTTTCACACAATTTAATTTAATTTAATAAAAAATTGTGTAACTAGGAAGTTACTAAATCACTTCATTTAAAAAATCTGCCTGCATCCACCTGAAAAAACTGTAAAGTAATGGCCACTAGGGGTCTCACTTCCACCTAATTTACAGTCCACTGCCTGTTGTCAGGCAACATCTGTCCCTAGCAACAGAAACTCGGAAGATGGCTCACGGGACATGAGGGCGTGTCAGCTAGCGGAGATCCTGAGCCTGCTAAAAGAACTGCTTGTACACTGCTTTTGAAGTCACAAGAGCCCCCTGCCTTTCTGTAAGTGTGATTAGCAATGAGCCGTACCCCAGGGTTCCTATCGTGTCCCAGGTTTAGTAAGAATGCCAAGTGGTATGGTGCAACCTATATGTCTCTTTATGTGTCACGGTGCTCCTACCTGGATACTGCTGGACCCCAGGCTTTGGCTCCAAAGCACAAAATAAAAGGGAGGTTGAATTGAGGGATGAAACAAAGATTGAGTCCAGACCTGGTATGTAGATGAACAGCAGCTTTACTTGAGTAGACATTCGTCAAAAACAATCTTCAAGCTTTGTCTTGGTCCCAACAGGCATTAGCATAAACTGGAAGGCTTCTTCAATAATTCTGCTTGCTTTCTTTCTCTGCTGTACTGAAAGGCTTGATTAAATACTTTGCTTCTTTATGCTGCCCTAAGTTCTGCTTAAGTCTGGTTTCTGTACTTCTGATCTGCTCTGGTATCCTTGGATGGGTGCCGTCGACTGTTATTCCCCTCCTGATACTCAGTAAAACTTATCTTCAGCTGAAGAACTCTTCCTCTTGCTGGTTTCTTCATGGCCAGCAAAGCCCCTGCTCACACTCCTCCTGTCTAGTTTAGACCTAGAACTCCAACAAACTGGAAATTTCTGCCCCACCCTTCCGGCAGGAAGCAGGACTGGCCCACTTCTGCCCAAAGCGGGGAGAATTGAATGGTGAGTTCCATTATCTAAGTATAGCTCTGACATTTGCATTGCCACCTGCTGGTGAACCAGGCACATTACATGTAATAAAACAGTTGCATACCTAGATTAGGAATTCACAGTGTAGAGGACCTGGACAGAAATACTTAAGATGGCATTTAGGTTAGACCATTAAAGATAGTAGCAGGATGTAGGAGTGGTAACACCACTGTGGGGTGTTACAGATTTCCTCCTCCTTATCTGTTGTGTGAGCTCCGGAGCTGAAGACAAACATCATGGGTAGTAAAGGAAAGGACGTCACAGCAGTACAGTGCTGGCAGATTCCACAGAAGGGATGCGCCCATTGCTGCTGAGTGAAAATACATCTAGGTGTGCAGCTGAAACAGGGAATAATATGGATGAAACAGGCTTTATTTAAGCCCAAAAACCACCTATTTCTTCACAGTTATGATTTCACAAAGAAGCACAGTCATTATGCAAACTTTTTGTGGAAACTTAGGTACGCTTTAAGGTCAATGTACATGATTCCACAATACGAAAGGCATTGGGCAAAATCGTCAATCATGGGAAGGTTGCAAGGGGCAAACCAACGCTGACCAAAAAGAATACAAAGGCTTGATTTGTATTTGCAAAAAAAAAACATCTAGAGGAATTCTAAGGCTTTTGGGATAATATTTTGTGGACTGATAAGTCAAAGGTTAAACTTTCTGGAATACATGGGCACCATTACACCTAAAGCTACAGTAACACCACATTCCACCATGAGAACATCATATCACCAGTAGAGTTGAGTTCAGATTTGAGGTTTAAGTGAATTACGTAATAAATTTCGTTCTCACAGAATCCATCACGTAGTTGAATGCCGGCATGGTGCATAATACAAGTGTATGGCCAGCCCTGAGGATTCCATTCTGCTGGCCATACACTTGTATTATGATAGCATGCAATATAGAATGCCTTTTAAGGCATTCTTTTGGGCATGCCGGCATTGAATTACGTTATGGATTCCATGAAACAGGGTAACTTCAAACATTCCAACAATTTATCTCCAGAAGAATATACATCCATCAAATCACTACAAACAAAGATCTCATTTATAAACCAGCTGACAAGGGTGGCGCCATTGTTGTCATGGATAAATCCATGTATGTAAGGGAAGCCATGTCGCAATTATTAGACTGTCAAACATAAAAACCACTTAGATCAGACCCAACACCCGTTATTGCGAAGAAGATTTCTAGATTACTGTAGCATTATAAATCATTGAATGCTATTGATGACTAAACAATGAAATTTCTTACCAAACAACATCCAGTTATAGCCGTGTTTTACACACTCCCGAAAATTCATAAGAGCACAAAGAATCCACTGGGCCACCCCATCATGGATTGCACGAATTCAATATTATCACCACTCTCAATATTTCTTTAATCCGAACCACAAGACACACAGAAATGAGTAAAAAATTCACCAAGGGGATACCCACTGCAATTTACCAAATATGGCTCAACCGAGACCCTGGCAATCCAGGGTACTAACACTAGCACCCCATGGGTTCCCTGCATTACTACCTACCATCCGATTATTCCTAAAATTCCCCAAGCGATACGGAACAACTGGTCGATCCTAAAGTAAGCATATCCCCAGATACAGGAATTTCAGAGCCCCCCTTTGACCTGTTACAAACGCACCAGAAACATCTGGGACAAACTAGTCCATGCCGACATTGGAC
The DNA here is from genome assembly GCA_033119425.1 of Bufotes viridis. NCBI lineage: Eukaryota > Metazoa > Chordata > Amphibia > Anura > Bufonidae > Bufotes > Bufotes viridis. The sequence goes on from CM065593.1 coordinate 98,529,921, forward strand.
CTATTTCTACCACACCACGACAACAGTTTTTACAAAACCCACTATTTGGCACTTTCCCGTGCCTTCATTGTGCACAGTGCTCTAATGTAATCAAAGACAATTAAATCACCCATCCTCTTACAGGACAGAAATTTTCCATCAAAGATTACTAAAGATTTAATTCGTAGTCTACTTAATCAAATGTGGCTTAGCATACGTAGGAGAAACTACTCAACATATCCGTGACCGGATATGTAAACATAAATCCACAGTCAGAACCAAAAAAACACTACTGCCAAGTACCACCTTCACAACGGGGAGGAAATCGAACTTTACAACTACATCGAAGAGAATCCTATTGGATCCACTGATTGGACACTTTAGCACCAAAAGGACTAAATAGAGAATGTGACTTTCTGTTTTTAGCTTGATGATAAAGAGCTTTTTTCCAGACACGTTGAATGGGATCAGGCGACCAGGGGTGAGAACCTCCTCTTTCCCTCTGTTCCCTTCTTTCCGACCAACCGTTCCCCTCTTCCCCGCCAGCATAAAGGTGGCACACATACGACTGGGACGGTACACCAGTGCTGGTGTCGATATCTTTTTTAGGTTTAAATAACTCCCAGTAATGTTTCAGAATTATTACCTCTAAATAGTTCTGGCGCATTGTGTGTCAGCGATGTTTGCAATGAGGACTGGTGCCTCTATAGACTTTTTGGTTGTATGCAAAGTTTATTATTTGTAGAAAATTCAAATAGTATCCAACAGAACAACATCCATATAATCAATACATATATAAAATTCTGGTATGGATCAAATGAGAAAAAGTCCAAAAATTCCAAATAATCCTCTAATGCGAAGAAATCAATGGGCAATAAGCACACTGTAGTAGGTGAGTTCGGCATGAACAGACACACTATCAATGCTTCACGTGAAACATGTGCAACACAGCATTGCAGAGCATTCAATAGGACAGTTAAAGAGGTTGTCTAGGTTCAGAGCTGACCCAGACAGTTCCCCTGACATGAGCATCGGAGCATTTTATGCTCAGATTTTCTCCTTTGTCCTGTGCTGAATGACAGAGGGCAAAGGCTTTTTTGGAGATCCGGTGACGTACCGGGCTCTCTATCAGGAAAGCTAGGTATAGGCTTCCACCTGCTCCACCTAGCAGTGAGCCCGGTGACGTCACCGGCACTAATGGGTGGGCTTTAGCACTGCCCTAGTCTGTAAAATGGCTAGGGCAGTGCTAAGGCCCGCCCAGCAGTGTGAAAACATAGGTGAAAAAATGCTCTCATGCTTACATCAGAGGAGCTGTAAGGGTGAAAATGGGGATATGTCTGGGTTCAGCTCTGAACCCGGACAACCCCTTTAAATATCAAACACCCTGATAATAACACCCAACACCACTTAAAAAGAATGAACAGTATACTACTAAAGTTGAAAACAGAAGTTTACATACACTATATAAAAAGAGACATATGCATGTTTTTCTCAATATCTGACATGAAATCAGTATAAACCTTTCCCGGTTTTCGGTCAATTAGGATTACCATAATTATTATTATTTGACAAATGCCAGAATAAAGAGAGAGAATATTTTAAGGCATTTTTATTACTTTCTGCAATGTCAAAAGTTTACATTCACTAAGATTATATGCCTTTAAACAATTCTGGCCTGCCCATATAATGATGTCATGTGTTTGTAAACTTCTGTTAGGTTTGGTGATTAGAGACATACCTGTGGATATTTTTAAATGCACACCTGAAACACACTGCTTCTTTGTGTCGCATTATGGGAAAGTCTAAAGAAATCAGCCAAGATATCAGGAAGACCTTGGCTTAACCTTGGGTGCAATTTTAAAATACCTGAAGGTGCCTCGTTCAGCTTTACAAACAATTATACATAAGTACAAACAAGATGCGAATGTCCAGCCATCATACCGCTCAGGAAAGAGACGGGTTCTGTGTCCCAGAGATGAACGTGCTTTGGTCCGACATGTGCATATCAACCCAAGAACAAAAGTAAAAGACCTTGTGTAGATGGTCGCGGAAACTAATAAGATTGTGTCAATATCCACAGTGAAACAAGTACTGTATCAACATGGGGTGAAAGGCCAATCTGCCAGGAAGAAGCCTTTACTCCAAAAGAAACATAAAAAAGCCAGATTAATGGTTGCAAATGCAAACAGGAACAAAGACCTCCATTTTTGGAGACATGTCCTGTGGTTTGACGAAAATAAAATTGAACTTTTTGGCCATAATGACCATTGTTACGTTTGGAGGAAAAAGGGAGAAGCTTGGAAGCCTAAGAACACCATCCCAACAGTGAAACATAGGGGTGGCAGCATCATGTTATGGGTTTGTTTTGCTGCAGGAGGCACTGGTGCATTCACAAAATAGATGGCATCGTAAGGATAGAAGACTATGTGGAAATACTGAAGCAACATCTCAAGACATCAGTCAGGAAGTTAAAGCTTGGGCGGAAATGGGTCTTCCAAATGGACAATGACCCGAAGCATACTGCCAAACTGGTTACAAAGTGGCTTAACCACTCCCGGACCGCCGTACGCAGGATTGCGTCCTGCGGGCGGCCGGGATCTTCTGAGTGGACGCATCGGCGCGTCCTCTCGCGAGACCCGTGAGTTCCTGTGAACGCGCGCGCGTTCACAGGAGCGCGCGTCTGGAGAGTTATACTACAGCCTGCTAGCGATGATCAATCGCTGGCAGGCTGTAGATGCGATATAAATCGCATCAAACATGTATACCAGACGCTGTTTTGTGAACAGCGTCTGGTATACCTGCTACCTGGTCCTCTGGTGGTCCCATTTGCTGGGATCGACCACCAGAGGACCAGGTAACACAGTAAAGTTGCACCAAACACTACACTAACCCCCTCACCAATTAACCCCTTGATCACCCCATCTAGACCCCCTGATCACCCCCCTGTCATTGATCACACCCCTTTATGTGTCCATATGTGTTTTGCGGATCCGTGGATTCACGGATCCGTGGATCCGATCCGCAGATCCGATCCGCGGATCCGATCCGCGGATCCGATCCGCAGATCCTCAAAACACGGACACCGGCAATGTGCTTTCCGCATTTTGCAGATCCGCACATTGCCAGAACTATATAGATAATGCTTTTTCTTGTCCGCAATTGCGGACAAGAATAGGACATGTTCTATATTTTTGCGGAACGGAAGTGCAGACCCGGAATCGCGGATCCGTAATTCCGGATCCGAGCGGGACAAAGTCTGTCCCCATAGAAATTAATGGGTCCGCAATTCCGTTCCGCAAACAGAATTGCGGACGTGTGAATGGGGCATAAGGGTCCCTTATCACCGCCAGTTAGTTAGCTACTTGTTAGGTAGCTAGCGCCCAGCCCACCGCACCGCAGTCACTGATTTTGGCAGAGATTTTTTCATCCACATTGACCGATGCGAATGAAAAAATCTGTGCCGTTAATTTTTTTTTTTTTTTCAGCGCAAAGGCTTTTTTTTTTCTGTGAACTCGCCATGCCCCTCACAGAATACCTTGGGGTGTCTTCTTTCCACAATGGGGTCACATGTGGGGTATTTATACTGCCCTGGCATTTTAGGGGTCCTAAAGCGTGAGAATCCAAATGCGTAAAAATGGCCTGTGAAATCCTAAAGGTACTCATTGGTTTTAGGGCCCCTTTGCGCATCTTGGCTGCAAAAAAGTGTCACTCATGTGGTATCGCTGTATTCAGGAGGAGAAGGGCAATGTGTTTTGGGGTGTATTTTTACATATACCCATGCTGGGTGTGAGAAATATCGCTGTAAACGACAACTTTTAAATTTTTTATTCAAAGTTGTCAATTTACAGAGATATTTCTCACACCCAGCATGGGTATATGTAAAATACACCCCAAAACACATTGCCTTACTTCTCCTGAGTACGGCGATACCACATGTGTGACACTTTTGCAGCCAAGATGCGCAAAGGCCCAAATTCCAACGAGTACCTTTAGGAGGGCATTTTTACGCATTTTTCTTCTCACGCTTTAGGGCCCTAAAATGCCAGGGCAGTAGAATACCACATGTGACCCCATTTTGAAAGAAGACACCCTAAGGTATTCGCTGAGGGGCATAATGAGTCCATGAAAATTAAACTTTTGTCAAAAGTTAGCGGAAAGGGAGACTTTGTGAGAAAAACAATAAAAATCAATTTCCACTAACTTGTGCCAAAAAAATCTTCTATGAACTCGCCATGCCCCTAATGGAATACCTTGGGGTGTCTTCTTTCCAAAATGGGGTCACATGTGGGGTATTTCTACTGCCCTGGCATTTTAGGGGCCCTAAAGCGTGAGAAGAAAAATGCGTAAAAATGCCCTCCTAAAAGGTACTCATTGGAATTTGGGCCCCTTTGCGCATCTTGGCTGCAAAAAGTGTCACACATGTGGTATCGCCGTACTCAGGAGAAGTAGGGCAATGTGTTTTAGGGTGTATTTTTACATATACCCATGCTGGGTGAGAGAAATATCTCTGTAAATTGACAACTTTGAATAAAAAAATGTAAAAAGTTGTCGTTTACAGCGATATTTCTCACACGTAGCATGGGTATATGTAAAAATACACCCCAAAACACATTGCCCTACTTCTTCTGAGTACGGCGATACCACATGAGTGACACTTTTTTGCAGCCTGGGTGCGCAAAGGGGCCCTAAAACCAATGAGTACCTTTAGGATTTCACAGGCCATTTTTATGCATTTGGATTCTCACAATTTAGGGGCCCTTAACATGCCAGGTGAGTATAAATACCCCACATGTGACCCCATTTTGGAAAGAAGACACCCCAAGGTTTTCCGTGAGGGGCATGGTGAGTCCACAGAATTTTTATTTTTTGGCACAAGTCAGCGGAAATTGTTTTTTGTTTTTTGTTTTTTTTTGTTTTTTACAAAGTCTCATATTCCACTAACTTGTGACAAAAAATAAAATTTTACATGAACTCACCATACCCCTCACAGAATACCTTGGGGTGTCTTCTTTCCAAAATGGGGTCACATGTGGGGTATTTATACTGTCCTGGCATTTTAGGGGCCCCTAAAGCGTGAGAAGAAGTCTGGAATCCAAATGCGTAAAAATGCCCTGTGAAATCCTAAAGGTACTCATTGGTTTAGGGCCTTTGCGCACTCAGGCTGCAAAAAGTGGCACACATGTGGTATCGCCGTACTCAGGAGAAGTAGGGCAATGTGTTTTGGGGTGTATTTTTACATATACCCATACTGTGTGTGAGAAATATCTCTGTAAACGACAACTTTTAATTTTTTTATACAAAGTTGACAATTTACAGAGATATTTCTCTCACTCAACATGGGTATATGTAAAAATACACCCCAAAACACATTGCCCTACTTCTCCTGAGTACGGCGATACCACATGAGTGACACTTTTTGCAGCCTGGGTGCACAAAGGGCCCAAATTCCAACGAGTACCTTTAGGTTTTACATGGCGGCTCACAATTTAGCCCCGCCCAAAATGCCAGAACAGTAAACACACCCCACAAATGACCCCATTTCGGAAAGTAGACACCCCAAGGTATTCACTGAGGGGCATAGTGAGTCCGTCTGAGTTTTTATTTTATTTTGCCAGAAGTTATCAGAAATTGAAACTTTTTTTTTTTTTTTTTCTCAGAAAGTGTCATTTTCCGCTAACTTGTGAAAAAAAATGAAATGATACATGAACTCACCATGCCCCTCCGCGAATACTTTGGGGTGTCTTCTTTCTAAAATGGTGTGATTTGGGGGGTATTTATACTTTCCTGACATTCTAGCACCTGAAGAAACATGACAGGTGCTCAGAAAGTCAGAGCTGCTTCAAAATGCCGAAATTCACTTTTCTGCACCATAGTTTGTAAACGCTATAACTTTTACCCAAACCAATAAATATACACTTATTGGACTTTTTTTTATCAAAGACATGTAGAACAATAAATTTAGAGAAAAAATTATATAGAAATGTAGTTTTTTTTGAAAAATTTTACAACAGAAAGTGAAAAATGTCATTTTTTTGCAAAAATTTCGGTCATTTTTGATTAATAGCAAAAAAAGTAAAAATGTCAGCAGCAATGAAATACCATTAAATGAAAGCTCTATTAGTGAGAAGAAAAGGAGGTAAAATTCATTTTGGTGGTAAGTTGTATGACGGAGCAATAAACGGTGAAAGTAGTGTAGTGCGGAATTTTAAAAAGTGGCCTGGTCATTAAGGGTGTTTAAGCTAGGGGGGCTGAAGTGGTTAAGGATAACAAAGTCAATGTTCTGGAGTGGCCATCACAAAGCGGTGATCTCAATCCTATTGAAATTATATGGGCAAAGATGAAAAGGCAGGTGCCAGCAAGGCAACCAACAAACATGGCTCAGTTACACCAGTTTTGTCAGGAGGAATGGGCCCAAATTCCTACCAACTATTGTGAGAAGCTTGTGAAAGGATATCCAAAATGTACATGTACATGTAGACATATTAGCTATCGCCACGTCCATATCAACCGGCTCTATAAAAATGATTTGATTTTTTTTTTGGGGGGGGGGGGGGGCCTTTCAAAAATGATATTGTTGTGTAAAACTTAAATAAATAAAAAAAAGGATAGATATTCGGTATTGCCATGTCAGTAACGACCTGCTCTATAAAAATACCACATGACCTAACCCCTCAGATGAACACCGTCAAAAAAATAAAATAAAAAGGTGTCAAAAAGCCATTTTTTGTCACCTTACATCACAAAAAGTGTAATAGCAAGCGATCAAAAAGTCATATGCACCCCAAAATAGTGGCAATCAAACTGTCATATCATCTCGCAAAAATGATACCCTAACTAAGACAATCGCCCAAAAAATAAAAAAACTATGGCTCTCAGACTATGGAGACACTAAAACATGATTTTTTTTTTTTTGTTTCAAAAATGATATTGTTGTATGAAACCTAAATAAATAAAAAAAAGTATCCATATTAGGTATTGCCACATCCGTAATGACCTGCTCTGTAAAAATACCACATGTATTAACCCCTCAGTTGAACACCGTCAAAAACATAAAATAAAAACTGTGCTAAAAAAAACCAATTTTTTGTCACCTTACATCACTAAGAGTGCAACCCCAAGCGATCAAAAAGGCGTATTCCCCCCCAAATAGTACCAATCTAACCAGCACCTTATCCCGCAAAAAATGAGCCCCTACCTACGACAATCGCCCAAAAAATTTAAAAAAACTATGGCTCTCAGATTATGGACACTATAACATGATTTTTTTTTTCAAAAATGCTTTATTATGTAAAACTGAAACAAACTACCAAAAAAAGTATACACCAAAAAAAGTATACCGCTCTATAAAAATACCACATGATCTAAAAAAAACAGTGCCAAAACAGCTATTTTTTGCTAACTTGCCTCAAAAAAGTGTAATATAGAGCAACCAAAAATCATATTTACCCTAAAATAGTACCAACAAAACTGCCACCTTATCCCGTAGTTTCCAAAATAGGGTAATTTTTTTGGAGTTTCTACTGTAGGGGTGCATCAAGGGGGCTTCAAATGGGACATGGTGTCTAAAAACCAGTCCAGCAAAATCTGCCTACCAAAAACCATATGGTGTTCCCTTCCTTCTGCGCCCTGCTGTGTGCCTGTATAGCAGTTTACAACCACATATGGGGTGTTTCTGTAAACTACAGAATCAGGGCAATAAATAGTGAGTTTTGTTTGGCTGTTAACCCTTGCTTTGAAATTTTATCTCCATTTTCCAGTAATTCTTGTTGAACACCTAAAAGGTTAACAAAGTTTGTAAAATCAGTTTTAAATACCTTGAGGAGAGTAGCTTCTAAAATGTGAGGTATCACTATCTGTTTTAAAAGCAGAGAAATAGAAATTTGGAAAGTTGTGAATGTTTCCAATTTTTTTGTAAATTTGGTATTTTTTATAAATAAAAATGAAATTTTTTTACTCAATTTTACCACTGTAATGAAGTACAATATGTGATGAGAAAACAATCTCAGAATGGCCTGGATAAGTAAAAGTGTTTTAAAGTTATTACCACATAAAGTGACACATGTCAGATTTGCAAAATTCGCCTGGGATTTAAGGTGAAAAGTGGCTCAGTAGTGAAGGGGTTACAGAGCACCTGTCAGCAGGACCAGCCCAATTAAACCAGGAATACTGCCTGGTAGCATTGATCCTCCTGATTAAAATAATACCTGTCTTGTGAAAATCGGTTGCAACATTCCTGAGAAAAAAAGACTTTTATTCTTTATGAGAATGAGGGCTTCAGTGCACCAAGGAGCAGGACATAGTCCCTCGGTGCACCTTAGATTTCCAGGGTGGGTCACGCTCCTTGGAGCACTGAAGCCCACATTTGAAAAAAATAGAAAATCTTTTTCCTTGGGAACCTCACAGCCGATTTTTACAAGACAGGTATCACTTCACTCAGAAGGATCAACTCTGCTAGACAGTATGCCTGGTTTAATAGGGTTCATCCTGCTGACAGAAAGAATATGGGAAACAATATTCAAACAGATAATAACTTACAAAAAAACATTATTGTTTTATATTCTCATATATAAATCACATTCATTGTATATACCGGGGAGATACACTAAAATTCCAATTATCATTTCTGGGGCAATTTGTTCCAAAATTTGTGACTTTTTTACACCAGAAAACTAGGGCAGAGCATTAATAAATTCCCATTATTATTTTCAGAAAATCATTCGTAGTTTTAAAGAGAAACACTTTTCAAATTTTACGTTTTACGGGGCAAGAGAGAATTTCCTAAATATTTTATGCTGTACAAATCAATGAAAAACAGATATTCTACCATAAAAAATCAATACCACTACTTCTACTACTAATACTAAAATTATTATTAAATAATAATATAATGCGCTTATAATGAAAAGAGATTGTAACATGTTTAAATTACAAATGCAAATCTACTTGCTATCTGAGTGCTCTCATCATTGACTGCAGAGAATCCATGTACCAGTCATTCTCCTTTCAGCAGATCCCTCCCGCTGCTAGGAAATTGTTCTCTTAAATGCAGTCAAAAGTGACATCAGCGAGAGTGACAGGTAACATGCTGAACACAGCACACAAGACCACAGCGGTCAATTATTATTTGGGGTGAGTTGATGTGTTAAGTCTCTGTTAAAAAGTGTAACTTATTCATATGCAAAATAGAAATGTGCAAAATTAGAAGAACACACTATATACACCGATCAGCCATAACATTATAAACACCGGCAAGTGAAGTGAATAACCTTGATTACCTCATGACAATAGCACTTGTCAAGGGTGGGGTATATTAGACAGCAAATGAACATACAGGTCATGAAGTTGATGTGTTGGAAACTGGAGAAATAGGCAAGTGGAAAGAGTATGGATCTGAGTGACTTTGACTTGGGCCAAATTGTGATGGCTAGATGGCTAGCTTCTCCAAAGTGACATGTCTTATGATAAATTCCTGGTTACTACCTACCAAAGTGGTTCAAGGAAGGACAACCAGTGAACCAGAGAATTCAGTTCAAAATACGGGTACAGTATTAACAAAGGCATGCAAGGTCGTTCACAATCTCCCCACGCCATACATTTCTGACCTACTCTCTTGATCTCAAATCTTCAGAAGTCCTCCTTCTTTGCTCTTTTCTGGTCTACCTCTCATGCAATCATTTCCAAGACTTCTGTGCATTCCCAAAATTCTGGAACTCATTACTCCAACTAATCAGACTCTCCCCCACCATCCAAACTTTCAAAAAGCAACCTGAAAACTCACCTCTTCACGAAAGCCTACAACTAGTGTTGAGCGAATCGAAGTCCATCCGAATTTCAGGGAACATTTGATTTGCCGCAAAACCAAATTCCCTCATGCTTCATGGTAACAAATGGAACATCCCTGAAATGGGTTAAAAATAAAAAAAAAACTCATACTTACCTCATCTGTTTCAGAGAGCAGAGCCAGCTACTGCCAACTTGATTGAAGAGCTCACGCAAAATCCAATGCACGGGGACCTATGATGTCACCATGCAAGGCAACGTGGTGACGTCGCCAGGGGTTGTGCGAGATTTTGCGCTGGAACTTCAATCAAGATGGCGGCCACTGGCTCTTTATTATACACTTTAATATTAAACTCAGATGTCGGGATCAGCAATTAATGCAGCATCTGAGGGGTACAATGACGGGGAGAATCACTGTTCCCTGTCATTGCGCCCACTACTTACAAAGAAATGTGCTTTGTCACAAAGCAGCAAATTTTTTTGTAAAATTCGGCAAAGCAGCCAAATCAAATTTCGCTAAACTTTGCTCATCACTACCTACAATAACACTGCTGCCAGATGAGCAGCTTCTACCCTCACCTACTGTCTCGTCCTGCAGATTGTAAGCCTTTTGGGGGGAAGGTCCTCTCTCCATTTGTATCAGTCTGTCACTCTATTTTTTTACATTGTATGTATACCCCTTTTCATATCTACAGCATCCTGAAATTAATGTTGCTTTTAAAAAGTAATAATCAGTGAAGGGGTTATGGGCGGCCAAGGGTCGCTGCTGGAGTGACACACCAAGGTTTCTCAGTTGAAGGATTCTGTCCCTCTCAGTTTGGGACAAGTGGTGATAACTGGCATGTTGATGAAAAGGAGGCACACAATCATCCTACACGACTAGATCCAATTTTCGAGGTTTCATGTGGCTAGAAAACTTTGCTTGTAATCTTGCTTTTATGTCCCTTCCACATGCCACAGATTGCAGCTAGGTGCTTGAAAATCACTTGATCATTTTGATCTTAGCAACACCTGCTACTTCCTCGATTTGCATAACATTGCAGCTTGTCATTTTTAATTTTGCAGTTTCAATGTCGGGGAGTATATTGTTTTATCTGATTTGGAGCTGGATTATTTTTTACTAAAAAGCAGAATTTACAGAACTCCTAAGAGGGATAGTGGGAGTCTTGATTACCCCACTCACATGGGATGATTGACAGTTGTCTAAGAGTCATGTCAAGATTTACTCTGCTTTTCACTCAGGAGTCCTGCTCCAAATTAGAGTATCCAGATATAGAGCTAATGGAGACATAGCTCGACTTTATGCTCCCCTCACTAAGGACAGCATAAAATAGGACAGACATGCTGAAGTGGTTGCTGAGATTCAACATTATAATCAGTGCAGTACAGGCCTGGAAAAAAGTCACGGCATCCTGAGAAGAGTCATGGTTATTCATGAGTTCTTGTTCTCCCCACCCATCTGCTGATGATTGACAATCTTCTCCTTAGTTTTCTCCCTAGGAAAGAATTGCCTATCATCAGCAGGTGGTCAAGGAAAGCTAGAGATCATGAATAACCATGACTCTTCTCAGGCAGCTGTGACCTTTTATCAGGCCCAGGCTCCAATGGTAATGCTTCTGGTTCTCAGCAACCTCGTACGTTTAGAGTTTGTGCCCTCGGTGAGGTCAGCATAAAGTTCATTATAAAAGGAAGAAATGGAAACCACTAAGGAGATGTTTAGGTGCTGTGCGAATTTTGTGCTTGCAGACAAGTTAAACTGGTCCATGCTTTTGGTTAGAATGTGCACCCTGCTCCCCTGCTCTCTTACACTATCCGTTCTGCTGCATGAACACTGCACTTACTCTCAATAAAGTTCATGTGCAGATTTTATGAAGTGGTGAAATCCACCTCATGGATACCTTCCTGTTCATTAGTTAGCAGAAGACTACAAATTAAATGTGCATTCCCATAAATGTATCTTATCTAGGTTGGTAATTGAGAAATCCTCCCACCTCCCTTTCTTACATGCAGCATTTAAAAAACTCTGTCCAAGAATACTAGTTTATGAAAGAAAACATCATCTCAAAATTATTAAAATCTCTGTGGGAATTCATGATTAATTTTAAGGCCTGGCAGATTAAAATACATTATTATGTACACTCTAGTGCTTCCTTTCAGATATTCTCAGAATCTGATTTTGCTCTGCTGATACACACCAATGGTTCGACATGTATCTAGTAGATTGCAAGGAATAGATTAGCATTAAAGACTCAGTATTGTGTTGTTAGCTTGATATGTGTAACGTGTGCTTCTACATTAAGAAAAATGTAACTGGCACCGTCTAGGGCATATTAAATCACCTGCTATAAACAAAGGAGAATATAGAGTATGTATAATAATTATGGGGCTATTTCGTATGGAAGGCTTTGACCTCCAAAATATCTTCTGCTTAACCTTAAGCCTCAAACACACTGTGCAGTGGTCCGGGATCTTGAACCGACAGAGGATTACAGACAGGAGCTTATTCCAAATTCTACTACTATTTATATATAAACATTTCTGGAGCAAGTAGGTAGATTTGTGAATTATAAAGGAAGTCTACCCAGATATTCAGATTACACATTTATTACAAAATGTAGGCAAACGTACAAAAACAGTACTTTGCTGTGGATATATTTAAATGGGTTTTCCGAGACTTTTAATGACCTATACTCTTGAAGGGGGTCCAACACCAAGACCCATGCCTATCAGCTATTTGAGAAGGCACTTGCGCTCGCTGTAGAGCTGCAGCCTTCTTGCAGCTTCTCCTAGGCTTTGTGACTTTGGTCATTGGTCACATGGTCTAGGCGCAGCTCAGCCCCTATACAATGTGCGGTGCTGTGCTTGTTGAGCTGAAAGAAGGCTGCGCCGCTACTGTGAGTGCCGGTGCCTTCTCAAACAGCTGATCGGCTGGGGTCTTAAATGTCCAGAGAATAGGTCATCAGTTATAAAATCTTGAAAAACCTCTTTAACACCAGGACTTCCATGCTTTGTGATAAGTAAAATCAGTAAAAATTTTAAGAAGACGTACCAAGCATGAAAGCTATCTCCAATCCACAGGATAGAGGCCAACCAGAATACCAGATTGGCCAACCAGAATACCAGAGGATCCTCTGGTTTGCCCAGGCTCTAATACCATAATGGACCCCAAAGATCCAGGAGAAAAACCCCATTTGGCTGCCTTTGGAGACAATCACTTGTCACTAGGGTCTATTTTTGAAATTCAAAACCCATTAAAATTTTATGGACCTTTCAGACCAATTTCACGAGCCCTAGGAAACCCAGCCTGATACTGACAGTGGAAAACTAACTGATCAGTGGGATGACCCCCTGGGCCCCGACCGATCCTGAAAACAGAGCCAAGTCATCATAAAGATTCCTTAAAGGGTAACTGAGTTTTAGAGCTTCTCACAAATTAACTTCTGCTTTTGCTGGGGACAGTATAAGGATCCGTTCACACGTCCGTAAGTGTTTTGCAGATTCGCAAAACACAGACACCGGCCATGTGCACATGGCCTGCACTATAATAGAAAATGCCTATTAATAGGACATGTTCTATTTTTTTGCTGAAATGGAAGTGCGGATGTGGATAGCACATACTGTGCTGTCTGCATCCATTCCGGCCCCATTGAAAATGACTGGGTCCGTACCCGTACCACAAAATTGTGGAACGGATGCGGACACATTTTGCGGACATGTGAATGGACCCTAAGGGTCCATTCCAGGTTCCCCCAGTGTTCTGGTCTGCTTATATTGACTTCTAGCTGCCCCAGTATGCTTCTCCTTCAACCAGCAGTTTTCCTCAAGTCGAGCGTGTCCAAATACAGGTAGTCTGCCAGTACTATACTGATCTAGACTTCCTTTCCCATACTTCTAGGCCAATCTCGCGTGAGCCCTATCCTAATCTTTTCCCCTATCCTCTGCACACATAATGTGTAAGAGACAGTTTATGCACACAACACACAAATCTCAGAACGCACGTCATCATGACAGCCTGGAAAATAATTGCAGGTCACAGAAGACTGTTTATGGGGGAGAGGGAGAGTTCATAAAGGGAAAGATCCAGGACCCAAGGACACATTGATCACAGTTTAGGCGGGGCAAGAACTATGTAAACTGACAAAGAGTCAGTCCAGTGAAGAATGCTGACTAATAAACAATTAGCTGAGCATTCTGCAGTGTTCAGGCAGTGAACCCAGGATGGGGAAGGGGCCTCTACACTGAGCTCCTCAGCCAGCCAGTAAAGAAAGACACACCCACTTCCTTTTGTCTATCTATGCTGCTAAGGACAGGATTCACCTAGTAAGAGTCGGTGTACAGCAAAATCCCTAGAAGGGAGATCGCTAGTGGCAGAGATATCAGAAGTGTTTTTGGGTATAATAACATGAACATTTTTAATCAAAGTGATTTACAGATTTGTTCAGGTTCACCTCAAGTGACCTTTAGTAAGAAACTGTATAAAAAGTTAGTGCCCATTTAAATGTTGAATTGGGGAAACAGTATCTTAAAATCCAAAGCACAGCCACAATTCCCTCATAACTCATAAGGAGGACAATCAGGAACTCTCTAACAGTGACACCCACAATGCAATGCTGGTTAAGTAGTAACTTTGCTGCCCCCTTGTTACTAGTGCCAACATTTTATATTTTTTCTTAATGTGGTTGATATACCTGAATATCTACTTAAGGGTCCATTCACATATCCTCAAGTGTTGTACGGTCTGCAAATTGCAGATCCGCAAAACACGTACACCGGCCATGTGCGTTCCGCATTTTGCAGACCGCACTTGGCTGGCACAATTTTCTTATCCGTGGCATCTTTTGCAGCCCCATTGAAAACGAATGGGTCCGCACCTGTTCCGCAAAATTGCGGAACGGATGCAGACCCATTTTGCGAACGTGTAAATGGACCCTTATACTGAGTAAAGATTACAATGCCGGAGAAATTCACTAATTCCCAACTAAAGGGATACCCTACTGAGGTTTATGTCATTATGACTGCAAACCCTACAGAAATATGTAATGTTGAGATGTGATGTACTATGCTGTAACACACGTTTTTCCATCTGAAGTTACATTTTTATATAGAGAACAAATATCAGAAAGAATTTGCCCCTAAACCCAAAAGATCATCAGCAAAGGTCTCATTTTGTTGTTCTGTTTTTTTTCCTGGGATAGCCATGGGACAACTAATATGGTCACACAGCCTACCACATAATTGAATGACAGATCTGTGTAGGTACGCATTGTATTTCACCGAATACTATTAAAGGGAATCTGTCAGCTCCAAAACATCCCCCGAACTAGAGTAAGGGTGGGTTCACACTAGCGTTAAAGTTTCCGTTATGGCTTTGCGTTATAACATGGTTATAACGGAAAATAACGGAATCCATAAGACAGAATGCAAAATGGAAGCCTTTAACAGGCATTCTGTTTTGCTCCATCCTAATAGGAGTCTATGGGAAAGCATAACGGATCCGTCTTGATTAAGACCCCTGCGGTCGAAACATCGCTTGTATTTGGTGCAATAAAGTTCTGAAGTTTTACTGCAATTCGAGTGCCGCAGCCCTTGCACAAATTCTTTAGGAACTATAAGGATCCAGAGGCCAGGATCAACGGCTGAGAGCACCCCCACTGAAAGTAATCTGGAAGCATCCAACCATAAAATATTCCGTCTGGGTCCCGTTATGCAAGACAGAAAACATAACATTTCCGTCTTCCATAACGGGAACCTGATGGGAAGCCTTCCGTTTTACATTCCATCATAATACAAGTCTATGGGCTCCAGAACGAATCCGTCCTCCATTTTATGGATTCCGTTATTTTCCGTTATAACCATGTTATAACGGAAAGCCATAACGGAAACCATAATGCTAGTGTGAACCCACCCTAAGCTGGGTACTGCGTAAGTTACGCAGAGTTCGGTAATGTCATTTTTATCGTCATACTCACATTCCAAAACTATGCTCCTGCAAACCAGCAGTAATATGCATTGAGAGGACTCATGTGCTCATGCACATAATGGAGAGGACTCAAAGAGGAGTCCTTGCAATACATTTTACTACTGATTTTTAAGAGCACAGTGTGCGAATGCAAATGAGTATGAAAATAAAAATTACGTAATCGGACTCCGCACCCCTTAAACTATACACCTCTTACTCTAGTTTGGGTGTGTTTTGGAGCTGACAGATTCTTTTCATGAAAATCATATTGAGAGTCACCTTTTTTCCAGAAATAAATAGAATTAAAGCTATCTTTACATCTGGGTCATTATTATGGAAGTCATGACACTGTGCTATATACATTGTATGACAGATCCACATGGTGCACAAAGGTCCCCTTTGACTTATAATTGGGTCCATCAGAGTTCTGATAAGTTCTCTGACATTTTGATGGGAAGAATAGTGCTGTATGCAGTGCTATCCTTGTACTGTAGTAAAACATGACAGAACTGCTGACAGAGGCTCCGAACAGAACCCATGGTGCAAATATGAACAGAGCCAACAAAACATTTGGCAAGAGTTAATAAAACCATATAAAACCATGAATGAAGAGGTCACCTTATGTGTACAGTGTTATTTCTAACGCGTTAATTCATACAATGCCCACATGAGGTGTCCATCTATAACTATGATATAATGTGAACATGATATGTCCTGTATTACAGCACGCCAGCCGTAATACATCTATGAGATACAATGTGACAGACACCACTGGGCAATGTGGAGCAGATAAAAACAATGTTTTTACAGGCAAATATTTATTTCCAAGAAATCTCGCAAACTCCTGCACAGTGTGTGTCTTTGTGCATCTGGCTCTGTCTTTGTGCCCTGATAGATAGCATTGCCTCTTAATCTGATAAATGAACTTGCATGCTATAGTCATTTTAGCTGGAGTTAGATAGGAGTATGTAAAGCAGATTCTATCCCAGAATGATATTAATTTGATAGGATCCGTGATCTGTAAACCATTGGTTATCTTGGTCTCTCCTGATAAGAGAAAACTGCTGAGGATTTCCAGTTGGTGAGCACATTTGGGCAGAATCTTTCACACGTCACAAATTGCAGATGGGAGGCAGTGATCTTGAACACGCAGTCACATTGCCGTGACCGTCTGACACCTTCCATTTAGAAAAATAATACTTTCCTCACAGCACACACTCCCTGCTGCAACCAGTGCCGAAATTATGCCTAGGAGAGCTGTTCCTCATAGACTGGGGTCTTAAATATTTCTTACATTGCTTTTAAAAGATTTGTGCTGTACAAAGACACCGCACAGATATGGGGGTGCTAGTAGTGCATGATCTTCTTTTATAATCACAATTCATTACAATTTATTAAAATTAGAACAGACACTGTAGAATAATATTTTCTATTTTTCCTCCACAGCATCCGTATACTGTATTTGCAGTCCATCAATCTTTGTCCCCGTTGGGGTTAAAAGTATGTAAACGGCAGTTGTTACAATCACACTCAAAATGTGAATTCACTAAGCTGCAATTCATTTGGTGCTGGCTAGATTGGGGTGCAGAATTTAAAGCATGGAAGGACAATACCCCTTTAAGTAGACCATCAGGCCTGATGTAATCTTTGGGACCAGTTGCCTTGGCAACCAGACATTGTAGAGGGTCCAGAGCAACTGAGTCATAACCTAAAATCTAACAGCTACAGCAGTACAGGAGGAAACTTCCAGTTTCCTTGCATCTAGACAAGGTCATTGACTGGAAAATAAATTCCAAATGGGGTGAAATTGGGGGAAAAATTGCAATCCCGTCACAGTTTTATGGGTTTTGTTTTTAAAGCGTTCCCTGAGTGGTAAAACTGACTTGTTACCGTACCTTCATGCTGGAGGTCAGTACGATTACAACAGTACCACATTTATATAGTTTTTTTTTCTAGTGCTTCCATACCGGGAAAAAAATACAACCTTTGAAAAAAAAAATTTAATCGCCATATTCTGACCCACCTAACTCTGTTATAGTTAAGTCTACGGAGCTGCGTAAGGACTTACTTTTTGCAGGGTCGTCTGTAGTTTATATTGATACCATTTTGGAGTGTGCATGACTTTTTAATCACTTTCTATAAAACGTGAAGCCCCAAAAAATAGTGAGCCAATTATTATTATTTTTTTCCATTATGGCATCCACTGTATGGGATTAATATTTATATTTTAATAGTTCAGGAATTTTGGGATATGGCAATACCTATAATGTTTATTTTTTTATTTAATTATGAGGAAAGGAGGGTGCAGGGCTCCATAGGTACTACAATTGCAATAGCATGGTTTTTTTCTCCAAAAACCCAAGCTATAGCAGACAATGAACAGCTCCCCCGATCACCGTGCAGGAAAGCTATTCAGGTCACAGGAACGTAGCTCTCCCAGGGAAAGCCACCTCACATGCCGTGGTGACAACTGACCACAGCATCTGAGGAGTTAAATGTCTGCGTAGAGACCTGGTGGCTATGGCTCCTCCTGTGCTCAAGAATGGGTGCCAACTTTAAAGACCCGACTTCCACCACACATGTACGGCGGTGGTCAGGAAAGGGTTAAAGGCACACTACCATCAAAAATGTAATCACTAACAGCCTATATGTGAATATTTTACCATCTGTATTTTTCTTACAAACAAATGAGTAGATGCTTTTCTAAATACAATTCTTTAAAGTCAGTGGTACAGATTTACTAAGAAAAAAATGTATAGGGTCTAAAGATGTGCCAGATATTTATACCACCCTATTAATTGCCTTGATTTGTGCCGGAATTTTGCAGCACGCCAAGCATAGTATATAGTGTCTGTGCTTGCTATTGCAGCCCAGGCCCATTCATTTAAATAGGACTGAGCAGCTCCTAGGCCATGTGACCAAAGAATGTGACATCACCGATATCGCTGCAGCCCCTTCAAACAGCTGATCGTTGAGGTGTCGGGAGTTGGACTCCTACTGATCTGATTTTGAGGAGAGGTAATCAATATTCTACTCAGAAAAACCTCTTTATTTTTATTTTTTTGGGAGTTGCCAGTTTGCCCCTTGCTGAGTCATGTATCTGTTGCTGCTGGGTAGTATATACATTTTCATGATCAGAAGGGAACTAATAAGTTTAGATCATTTGTAGACAATGTATAAGAACTGTGCCCAAGACCATGTTTTCTGCTTTGTTGTGAAATTTTCTTTTTATATTCTGGCTCAACAGCGGGATCTGTCACAATCCTATTGGAGGACTAGAATACAAGGAATCGCATTAAACAGAGAGGGTGGGAATACATCATGAGAATTAATGAACATGCAAATACTGCAATAAAACCATGCAATAAAGGTGAAAACAATGTTGTTCCATGTAGTGAATAACATTGCTTAGAAGCAATAGACTCAATTATGAAGACAAATCCACAATCCAGTCCTTTGAACACTTATTCTTTGCATGCAATTTGTAAAATTTCAGAATAAAAAAATGCAGTGTGTATACAGAACACAACAGTGTCACAACACTAAATGAATAGAGTGAAATTACATTTATCTGACCTCTGACAATCCAAACTCCTGAACTTGCTTTTGGCACAGACCTTCAAGGCAATGTGGAAGAAGGAGACTGAGAAGAGATAACTATGAGGCTAGGGTCACAGCTACAACAGAGATACGGTAAGGGTACGGCCACAAATCCAGGTTTCCTGATGCAGTTTTGGAAGCCAAAATCAGTAGTGGATCATAAAAAGAGAGAAAATATAAAGGATAGATACAAACTCCCGGTTTTGGTTTCCAAAACTGCTTCAAGAAACCTGAACGTGTAGCCATACCCTTAAAAGTCCCTGTCGCTGATTCTGGCAAATAAGACTAGGCCTACACGGCAATTATGGATGTAAAAGTTGTCGAGCTTCCAAGGATTGCAGTGTAGCACTGCAGCCATAGAAATGAATGGAGTCTCAGCATGGACCATACATTTGGCACCACAGATTTGGATTTTTTGTGACTCTGCAGTCATAGTTGCGGCAAAAGTTTCACTGCTACCCCATTCATTTCTATAGCTGCGGTGCTACACTGCGATCCTTGGTCATGCAACATTTGTTCCACTGTGTGTCCCCAGTCTAAATGGAAGACAACATACCACAGAATACTGCACTGTTTTGACTTAATAGAAACCGATGAACTCCATTATAGTTAGCGGGTTCCATCTGGCCCTGTTGATGTCATATGATGGATCTGGCTCTTACATTTTTTTTCCCCATTTTTCTGCTCATACAATGGAAAAGAAAAATAGAAAAATGGAAAATGTGCGCAGATATGACCCAAAAAATGTGTTGGGTATATTCACCCATATGGTTAGCCATTCTGGCAGAAAAAGACCACATAGTCCATCTAGTCAGCCGTTGAATTATTTCCTTATTTTTATTTTATGCAAAATAAATGTGGAGCCCCAGTATTGGGTCTACAACACAATGAAAGCCAGATATCCCTCAAAGGAAGGAAAACCGAGCAAAAAGGTGTCCCCATTACAGAGATCACCAAATCCACCATATTAAGTGCCACCTATGTCAAGATCCCACTTTATTTTTACTTTAGGATAGATACTGTATAAAGCATGTTTATTTGGCTGTTTGCTGCTATTTTCCTCACTGAAGTTAATTGTAAAATCTAAAGTAAAACATTGGTGAAAACACAAGGAATAGGATACGGCTTGGTTTTATAACAGGTGTATAAAATTAAGTTCACAGACATGCAATCTCCATAGATATACATTAGTAGTAGTGGCTGTCAAACTGAAAGGCCCATTAGTCTACAGGCCAGAACATAACAATAAATGCTCATGGTTGGCCATTCATTTAAATGAGAGAAACCAGAGAGAAACCTGGTGTTAGAGAAGTCAATTTCTATTAAAGTATCAAAAGAAATGGTAAGGTACCTTTTGTCTATAAATTTTGTTCTTCTTTATGTTACTGAGCTATTACTGGCTGCCCTGCGATAAGACTGAGAGCAGTGTGATGAGCAGTGTTGAGTGGCAGGGGCAATATTCGAATTTGCGATATTTTGCGAATATTCGTTAGAATATTCGCGAATATTCGTATTTGAGAATATTCTATTGATTGCAAAAAATTGGCAATGTAATATTCGCGTAGTGCAAATATTCTAAAACACTCGCCAACCCAATAGGAAAGTTGCTTAACGCCATTACGTGATTTGATTAAAGCGCATATTTAATTGAAGATTTTTCGCATAACATAAACTATATTAAATAATGAAGAAAATTCTAAATCACTAATGACTCATTACTAGAGATGAGCGAACATTTAAAAAAAGTCCGTTGTTCGGGGTTCGGGTGGTGGTTAATTGCGCATCCCGTTATGGATTCCACAATAGCGCATATGGAATCCATAAGGGGCGGCTGCCACCAACCCGAACTGTAGAACAGCTGAAGGACCTGGCGTGACGTCACTGTCATGTGATCAGTGCAGGGGGCGTGGCTCAGCACGGGATCAAATCCCGTGCTGAGCCACGCCCCCTGCACTGATCACATGACAGTGACGTCACGCCAGGTCCTTCAGCTGTTCTACAGTTCGGGTTGGTGGCAGCCGCCCCTTATGGATTCCATATGCGCTATTGTGGAATCCATAACGGGATGCGCAATTAACCACCACCCGAACCCCGAACAACGGACTTTTTTTAAATGTTCGCTCATCTCTACTCATTACTGATTTAGAATATTCTTCATTATTTAATATAGTTTATGTTATGCGAAAAATCGGTACTTAAAAATGCTCATTAATCGTATCGCGTAAGGGTGTTAAGCAACTTTCCTATTGGGTTGGCTTGGTAGAATTGTCGAATATGTAGAATATAGCGCTATATTCTACATATTCGACAAATTCTTCTAAGCCAACCCAATAGGAAAGTTGTTTAACACCTCTTGCGCGATTCGATTAATGCGCATATTTAATTGAAGATTTTTCACATAACATAAACTATATTAAATAATGAAGAATATTCAAAATCAGTAATGACTCATTACTGACTTGTGGGTCAATACGAGAAAATTCGTCATTTTTTCCCATCTGAAGTCATGATTCCTCCCTGCTTAATTTGCTTGTGGGCCAATGACGGTTCACATTAAGGGTATGTTCAGACGACTTTTTGTCGCGCGACAATTTGGGAACCACTACACTGCAACATTTGTAGCGCGACATTGATGTCACATTAATGTCGCGCGACAATTTTTATAATGGGTGTCTATGGTGGTGTCGCACGTGCAACATGCAACATGTTGCGACTGCGACACAACAGTCGCAAGAAGTCCATCCCGGATGGATTTTTGTCGACTGTCGTGTCGCAGTCGCAGCATGTCGCTTGTCGCACTGCGACACCATAGACTCCCATTATAAAAATTGTCGCGCGACAATAGTGCGACTTTTTGTCGCGCGACAATTGTCGTCGTCTGAACATACCCTAAATTGGAAAAAAATTACGAATATTCTAAAATGCGAATATATAGCACTATATTCTATAGTGCTGTATATTCGTGTTTTAGAATATTCGCATTATGCGAATATTACATTGACGATTTTTCACATAAGAGAAAATAAATTGAATGAAGAATATTCTAATTCACTACAGACTACAATATTGTAGCCTTCTCACATTGGCCCACAACCAAGAAGCAGGTAGGTAAACTAGGTAATGGGTTCAGATGAAAAAAAAAAAGATGAATATTCGTTTTTATGAATATATATCACTATATTCAAAATATTCTCTAATTCTCGAAGTGCAGATATCTGCAATAAAAATTCGCAATTCGAATATTCGCGCTCAACAATAGTGATGAGACTCTCTCCCTCTCCTGCAAAGTCAGAGGCATAATGGGAAAAAGTAGGCTGCATTAAGGAACCATATCATAGGGGAAGAAGCAGCCAAGATGGTAGACAACCCATAACTAACATCAACTAAAAGTCTGTGTGCAGACTTTTTTGCCGGAGTGCTTCTTAATATCATTGAGCTAACTCAAATATAATTCTCATATATGTTCTCTGGTTTAATTAATCAAAGTCTAGTTTACTTCATTTACTTGCTGACTTAGCACACTAATTACAACTAGGTTCTGTAGCAGCCTCTCTTGTGCAATAGCATGGCCAGTCATTTCAGGTCATTGCACACTGCAGCAGCTATAGTTATATAATGACTATACAAATATATATGTATATTTAATAATAGTAGGACAAAACTGTATGAAATAATTTCATATAGGCAAAGAATGTGAACTATCCCTGATGTCTATCCCTATTCTATTCGGCCCTGCTTAAAAATGGAACGGCCACCTCGATGGGGGCGATCCTGTGTCAGGAACTTCTATAAGCCCTGGGGACAACCTGACACAGGGATAGATACCACCAAAGATATAGACGTCAGTAGTTAATTGGTCATAATCATGGATGACCTTGATACGGCTAGTGTTTATATATATATATATATATATATATACACACATATAAGATGCTATGTATAAGATAACCAAGAAAACTCAATAATCACAACTCTACAAAAATGAAACGGTGGTTGGACAAAAGGTGATAGATGTAGGTGTCTTGGTGCTATATGAAGAGCAGTCAAAAATCCAAATAATCGCAATCCTGTGTTTCTCTAGGATGTATTAGTCACAGTTCATCTAAAGACAACAATCAATCAGTACAACTCTGTATTAGAGTATATGGAATATATCAATATACCTATAGCCACCAAATAATACATTGATGAACAAATAGGCCCAGTAACACCACAAAGGTATTTAAGTAACTCAAATAAGGCTACTTTCACACTCGCGTTTTGTGCAGATCCGTCATGGACGGATCTGTTCAGATAATACAACCGTCTGCAACCATTGAAAGTCAATGGAGGACGGATCCGTTTTCTATTGTGCCAGATTGTGTCAGTGAAAACGGATCCGTCCCCATTGACTTACATTGTATGCCAGGATGGATCTGTTTGTCTCAGTTTCATCAGACGGGTACCAAAACGCTGCAAGCAGCATTTTGATGTCTGTCTCCAAAGCAGAATGGAGACTGAACTGATGCAAACTGATGCATTCTTAGCAGATCCTTTTCCAATCAGAATGCATTAGAATGCAAACTGATCCATTTTGGACCCCTTGTGAGAGCCCTGAACGGATCTCACAAACGGAAAGCCAAAACGCGAGTGTAAAAGTAGACTAACTAAAATTCAAGGGTCCTTACAATCCATAAATACCATGGTAATATGCACCATGTGTAAAACATTCAAGGGCACTGGCATTGAACACCTGTCAACAAGAATAACACTATGCCATGATCGGTTCACATTTAAACTTGCATGTCCCATTAGATAAACAGATATCCTGAGTGCTGATCACAATCAAATAGACTGAGTGGTGCATAGACTACAGTCTATGTCGTTTTTCGTGGTTAGCATCCTAAATGTACAACAGCCATTAACGTGCTCCCTGATTATCCTGAGGTTAGGCTCATTCTGAAAATCTACTAAGTAGGAAAATAGTGAAATTAATTTAATATATAGGTAGTAAAAACGGAAGGAAAATATGCCATCCAAAAGGCTTATTTTAGCAAAGTAAAGTATTGTTGTGGGTCTGTACTTGGGGCAGGATAGGCAATGAAATGTCACAGGCTTTTGCAGTTAAAAGTCCAAATAACATTTATTTTCTGCAAAAAAACAAAAACAAAAAAGTTGCCTGTCTGGGCTCTAAATAAACACAGGTTTCCTCGCCTAAAACACTAGGCAACACATCGGACATCAGGCTTTTTACAACCAAGTCATGCAGCCTTCAGGCTTCTGACAAATAATGACACTTTCGGCCTCTTTTATCCCCGCAGTAACGAGCCCAGCATCCGCACCTGGGATTGCCTCGCTATAGGGAAAATAGTTGTACTAAAGTGGGGAGGAAATGTCAGGTCCCTCTACCAACCTATCCACCATTCCATAAAAATCCAGGCCCCTAAAACACTTTAAAGAAAAGTGCCTCAGCAAACTACAGTTTGTTGAAACCACACAGCTTTCCTGGATTCTTTTACTTCACTCATCTGAGCATTCTGGGTGAGATATACACCCCCTCCAGTACTTTACCAGCCACCATGCTACAGTATATAGCTATTAGACAATAGAATTGAAGAGAAACGCTCATAGTGGCAAACCCCTTTAGGCTAGGGCATCTCAGATGCTTGTAAGGAGCATCCATCAAACAACCTGTTTAACTCCCGATTAGGGTGCTGCTACATAGCATATAAATGATGCGGTCCTCTTGGATGATTGGTGAGATGGTCCTCAGAGAAACTCTCTTATAGAACATGATTTATAAATTGAATTTACTAGATCATTTGGCAAGTGGAATTTAAAGAAGTGCTCAGAAATATCAAAAACACATCGTATTTTTCTTTAGTTCAACTTTTCCCCATATACCATGTGCTCTGACAGTTTTTTTTTCTAACAAAGGAATGTCTACAAATTAGTTATGTTATAGAGATGAGGTTTTTTTTAAAAAAATTCGATTCGCCATTTCACCGAATTTTTTGGGGAAAAGTTTGGTTCGATACAAATATATTTGCGGTGAATTACGTTAAAAAACAGCTATTTCCTGGCTGCAGAGAGCCTTTATAGTGTTGTAGAACACTGTACCTTGCAGTAACACGCATAGGGAGTCTGCTTTGGTAGTGAAATAATACTGAGTCCGTATGACATGCAGATGACATGCGTCGCTCTTAGAATCACTGCACACTTCACTTACTTGGGCAGTCACGGGGCCAAAACGGACCAAATAAGTATGAACTCAGCCTTACAGGTCGATGTTAACGCCAAGAAGAAGCGCAGTCCTTTTACACCATCGTCAGCTGATTCCACAAAGATATAAAGATGTAATGTAGAGTCCTCCTGACAGAGTGGAGAGGTTGTTAGCAGTAAGTTTGTATTGACATCACAGATTATTTTGCCCTTTCTCTGATCCGTCAGAAAAATAACCTCCCAAAAAAATGGATCCTGTCTGTTGAGCATTTGCCTTCACTCGGTATAATACATGTTCTTCAGCACAAAAGGCTTGGCAAATTGATTGTCCAGGAATTTCCCTCGAAGATTGGGATAATATATTGGCAAAATTGAGTTTACTTTCTTATAATTTTATTCAAGTTTTGGTTCAATTTAATATGAAATATTTAATAAAAATAATTAAGTGTTGCCTAAGACAGGAGAGAATTGGCCAGTCTTCCGTTTATTCGACAACGTGGTTGAGATGGAGAAAGCATTCCAAAAAACAATTTCTCTCCACCTGGAGACGAATCCTGTCAAGATTGATGCAAGTGCGGTATCGGCTGCTCATCAAGCCAGATAATTCTGTGGAAACCTGCCTGGCATGAACAGGCCTCTAGTAGCTACAGACAATGAGAAGACAAAGCTTCAAGATTGCTTGGAGCCTAGAAGAGTTGCGAAGTTCATCAAGATTTAAACCCTACCAGCCCCTGGTCTCTTCATCAAGGAAAACATCAATAGTTCCCTGTCATCATGGAAAAAGCTTAGAATCAACGTTCAAAAATATATGGCATCAGAGGTGTGTGAAATTGCCATCACAATAGGACAGATTGAAGAATGTGGACAATTCGATCTGATAATTGGCCAGTCCTTATAATGACTTATCTGTGGTTAACCCCCACCAGAAAGGCCTTGATGGGGTTCGTGGACAACTGTTTTTTGACTTTCCACGATTACTCAATAAAGTGTTGCCTAAGACAGGAGAGAATCGGCCAGTCTTCAGTTCATTCGACGATGTGGTTGCGATGGAGAAAGCATTCCAAAAAACTATTTCTCTCCACCTGGAGACAAATCCTGCCAAGATTGATGCAAGTGCAGTATCGTCTGCTCATCGAGCCAGATACTTCTGTGGGAACCTGCCTGGCATGAACAGGCCTCTAGTAGCTACAGACAATGAGAAGACAAAGCTTCAAGATTGCTTGGAGCCCCGAAGAAATAATTTCACCACTAAGTAATTTGGTCCATACCGCAAAAGGAGGCGTACAATCACCCATAAATTTGACAAAAAAAAGCCTGTTTCATATAACAAATTTTACCACTACGTAATTCGGCCCATACTGCAAAAGGAGGTGTAGAATCGCCCATAAATTTGACAAAAAAGCCTGTTTCATAAAACAAATTTCACCACTATGTAATTTGGCCCATACCGCAAAAGGAGGTGTACAATCACCCATAGATTTTCTGAAAAAAAGCCAGTGTCACATTAAGAATTTTACCACTAAGTAATTTGGTCCTGTGGGGAGTCGCTCTGGTAGACAGCGGTGCGGGTGCAGTTTAGAGGCAAAACCAGGAGTCCAGATTGTGCAACAAACAGTGTTTTATTCACACTTGCACACAAAATGAAAAACAGTCTCTTGGTGACAGTTCACACAGAACGGAAATAACGTAGCCAAACAAAAACAGTCCAACACAGGTTCAGTCACCTGGGAGGTGTAGGTGCAGGTTCGTACCACGCTGTCGGCCCAGCCGCAGGAGAATCCAGCTTCAGGTAGCCAGGAACAAAATACCTCCTTGCTGAGCTCTTTCCTCCCGGACAGAGAACTCCCAGCCCTGTTAGCAGCTCCAGGATAATCACACTCACAGCTGGTGGTGCTGGCTGAGTTTATAAACCCAGCCCAAAACTCGGACTGGACCGTGGGGAGCAGCCACCCTACTCTTTAGCTGCTCCCAGTAAGAGCCGGCCCGGATCGGCTTTGCAGCCATGCTATTTAACAAAGTCAAACAGCACTAGCTGCTGCAGACAAAAACCCGGCTCTCACCTCACCGAGGCCAGCAACCTCGGTGACACGTACCTGCCATCTAGGACGGCACCCTGCACCTTACCACATACCCCCCTTTGTTCAACCCTGAGGGTGGACACAGGACAAACAGTGTACCCGGGAGGCGCGTCTGCATTTTTAATAACCGGCCCGCTCTGTGCTCCACCGTGAATTTAAAATTCTGTAGAGACAGAAACCACCTGGTGACTCGGGCATTCCTCTCTTTGGCTTGGGACATCCACTTGAGTGGGGAGTGGTCGGTCACCAGGCAGCTTCTGCCCAACAGGTAATAACGGAGGGCCTCGAGTGCCCACTTGATGGCCAGGCACTCTCTCTCGACTATGCTGTACCTAGTCTCTGCTGGGGTGAGCTTGCGGCTGAGGAAGACAACGGGATGCTCCTCCCCGTTGACTTCCTGCGACAGTACCGCACCAAGGCCAACCTCAGAGGCGTCGGTCTGGACTACGAAATCCTTCCTGAAATCGGGTGTCACCAAAACCGGGGACCCACACAGGGCCGATTTCAAGGCGGAGAAAGCCTTTCCGCCTGCTCATTCCAGCGGACCATCCCTGTCTTACGCCCCTTTAACAACTCTGTCAATGGCGAAGCAATAGTAGCAAAGTGGGGCACAAACCTCATGTAATACCCCACAATCCCCAGGAACGACTTTACCTGCCTGGTGGTGACCGGTCGGGGCCAACTCCGTATGCCTCTACCTTATTTACCTGAGGCTTGATGACTCCCCGCCCAATTACATATCCCAGATATTTTGTCTCCTCTAACCCTATGGAGCACTTCTTTGGGTTAGCGGTCAGTCCGGCTTTCCTCAGGGCATCCACTACCGCCTGCACCTTGGGTAAATGGCTTTCCCAGTCGGTGCTGTGGATGACTACATCATCTAAGTAGGCCGAGGCGTACCGACGATGTGGTCGCAGCACTATGTCCATTAACCTTTGGAAAGTGGCGGGCGCCATGCAGGCCAAAGGGTAACACCTTGTAGTGATACAGGCCCTGCGGGTAACAAATGCGGTTT
Organism: Bufotes viridis; assembly: GCA_033119425.1. Lineage (NCBI taxonomy): Eukaryota > Metazoa > Chordata > Amphibia > Anura > Bufonidae > Bufotes > Bufotes viridis. The sequence goes on from CM065593.1 coordinate 98,558,533, forward strand.
TTCCTTAGCCGACTCCGTTAAGGGTACCTGCCAGTACCCTTTAGTGAGGTCCAGCACAGAAAAATAACGGGCTTGTCCTAAACTTTCAACAAGCTCGTCTACTCGGGGCATGGGATGCAGCGTCAAACTTGGATACTTCATTTAACTTGCGAAAGTCGTTGCAGAACCGCAGCGTCCCATCCGGCTTAGGTATTAGGACTATGGGACTGGCCCACTCACTTTTCGACTCCTCAATGACATCGAGCTTCAACATTAACTGCACTTCCTCCGCGATGGCCCGCCGCCGAGCCTCGGGTACCCGGTATGGTTTTAACCGGACCTTGGCCTGAGGCTCAGTGGCGATGTCATGTCGGATGAGAGGCGTGCGGCCAGGGAGGTCGAGAACACATCCGTGTTCCGACTGAGGAACTCCCTGACTTCCTGAACTTGTTTGGAAGATAGGCTGTCTGCAATTTTACCGTGGTTACGGCTTCACAGGCCTCGAACTGTGGGGCTGGACCCTTTTCACCTAGAAGCCCTGGCCGGGGGCTGTGGTCGTCGGCCGCGTCCCTATCTTTCCACGGCTTAAGTAAATTCACGTGGTACACCTGCTCCGGCTTGCGCCGCCTGGCTGGTGTACTTTGTAATTTACTTCCCCTACCTTCTCGATCACCTCATAGGGGCCCTGCCACCTAGCTAGGAATTTGCTGTCAAGGGTGGGTACCAGAACCAAAACCCGATCTCCCGGATTGAAGTCCCGTACCCGAGCCTGACGATTGTACACCCTACTCTGGGCTTGTTGCGCTGCCTCCATATGCTCCCGGACCAAGGGCAACACCCTTTCCATCCGTTCCTGCATTTGGGCGACATACTCAATGACACTTTTGTGGGGGACAGGCTGTTGTTCCCACGCTTCCTTGGCGATATCCAACAGGCCCCGAGGGTGTCTGCCATAAAGCAGTTCGAAGGGCGAGAACCCAGTAGAGGCCTGGGGCACCTCTCGCACTGCGAACATGAGATAGGGCAGAAGCAGATCCCAGTCCTTCCCATCTCTAGACACCACCCTCTTTAACATATTTTTTAGAGTTTGGTTAAACCTCTCCACAAGACCGTCTGTTTGCGGATGGTAAACGGACGTCCGTAACTGCTTTATACGCAACAATTTACACAGTTCCCTCATTACTTTGGACATAAAGGGGTCCCTTGGTCTGTCAGAACCTCTTTTGGCAGGCCCACACGGGAAAACATCTCCATTAACTCTTTGGCAATGAGCTTAGCTGAGGTATGTCGCAGAGGCACCGCCTCCGGATACCGAGTGGCATAGTCGAGAACTACCAGAATGTGTTGGTGGCCCCTGGCAGACTTTGGTACAGGCCCAATTAAATCCATCGCGATTCGCTCAAGCGGTACTTCAATAATTGGCAGAGGTACCAGAGGACTACGGAAATGTGGCTGGGGGCTAGTTATCTGACAGGTCGGACAGGACTTACAATAATTCTCTACCTCCTTGAACACACTGGGCCAATAAAATCGCTGCAGTATGCGGTCCTGGGTTTTCTGCCACCCCAGGTGTCCCCAAGAACATGTTGGTGGGCAAGCTCCATGACAAGCTTGCGATGCGCTGTGGGCACCACCAACTGTTCAACAGGTTCGCCTCGGATTTGGTTCACCCGATACAACATATCCTGCAGAACAATAAATCGTGGGAACATTAATTCAGCCCCTGGTTTCTGGGGTTTCCCATCAATTTCCAGCACATTCTCCCAGGCCCTGGTTAGGGTTTGGTCCCGGTGTTGTGCGGTCCCAAAATTTTCCCGGAGACATTGAGGTCTGCCAACTCAGGTCCCGGTGGCAAGTCCTCCGTGTCTCCCACCATTACACTCAGTGGGGTTGTCTCCCCCTCTACCGCTGGAGCAGTGGTCACCCCTACCGCCGGCCCTTCAGACTCGGGCTCCCAGGGTTCTGGCCTTCCAGTGGTATCAGGCCACTCCACTAGGGTCACCCCTGTCTCGGGTCCCTCAGATACCTTTATTACCGGCCACAGCGCCGGAAAACCGGGGAAGTCCCTCCCAAGTATCAGTTCGTGTGGGAGTTTAGTAGCGACAGCCACCTCATGGGTCCACCTACCAGCCGCGGTGGACAAAGTCACTAGGGCAGTGGGGTAGTCTTTCAGGTCTCCGTGGATGCACAGGACCCCGACTTTACGGCCAGTATACTCCGCCAGGCCGTACAAGGGCAGCCCTTACCAGGGAGACTAAACTCCCGGAGTCCAGCAGAGCCACCGCCAGAGAGTCTCCCACCTCTACCTGACACAGGTGGTTATGGTCCTGCACCTCACGGGTGCCAGTTGCGCACAGCTTCCGTGCATACAGGGAGTGACGACCCCCGTAGTTCATATCCATCGGCTCATCCCGATGCGGACAGTCGGCCCTGATGTGGCCTGGCTCCTGACACCTCCAGCATACCACGGGAGGCGGACTCGCAGGGGTATATTCCGTGCAGGCCGCTCTGTCGCCGGACGTCGGAACTGGGGCAGAGGCCTCCGGGGTTTGACTGACCCCTTCCCGCAAGAGTCCCCTGCAGGTTTCTGGTGGCCTCGTAGCGCTCCACCAGGTCGACCATCTCCAGGGCATTGGTGGGCGATACCTGGCCGATCCAGTGCTGGAGGGGATAAGGCAGGGCCCTCCAAAAGATGTCCGCCAACAGTCGATCCAGCATGGCAGTGGGATTTAGTAGATCGGGCTGCAGCCACTTTTGCAGCCTGTGCAGCAGATCGTAGTACTGCGGCCTAGCGGGTTCAGTCGTTTTAAAGTCCCACTGGTGGACTCTTTGGGCGCGGACCAGCACGTTCACGCCCAGTCTGGCTAGGACCTCTCCTTTCACGGTGTCATAATCTGCCGGCTTGGTCGTCCGACAAGTCGAAAAACACCTGCTGGGGTCCGGAAGCCAGGAACGGAGCGACCACCTCAGCCCACTGGTCACGGGGTAACTTTTCCCTCACGGCGACCTTCTCAAAAACCGCCAGGTACGTCTCAACGTCGTCTGCGGGGTCATTTTGGGATCGCCGCACGGACCGCTTTCCGGGCATCATGGACGTGGTGGGACGCTCCTGCCGCCTGTAACGCCATCACATGTTGTAGCAATAGTTGGTTGGTCTCCCGCTGCTGCACGTTAGCCTCTATGAGAGCCTTCACAGCAGCCTCCATGTTGCCAGAAACTCCTGCTTGCAGCTTTGCTGGCTTAATATATTCCATACACTTTAGAAAAACAAAACTTCAGGCGTTCACGCCAGCCTCACTGCGCATGCCCGCATCCGACACCAAATGTGGGAGTCGCTCTGGTAGACAGCGGTGCGGGTGCAGTTTAGAGGCAAAACCAGGAGTCCAGATTGTGCAACAAACAGTGTTTTATTCACACTTGCACACAAAATGAAAAACAGTCTCTTGGTGACAGTTCACACACAGCGGAAATAACGTAGCCAAACAAAAACAGTCCAACACAGGTTCAGTCACCTGGGAGGTGTAGGTGCAGGTTCGCACCACGCTGTCGGCCCAGCCGCAGGAGAATCCAGCTTCAGGTAGCCAGGAACAAAATACCTCCTTGCTGAGCTCTTTCCTCCCGGACAGAGAACTCCCAGCCCTGTTAGCAGCTCCAGGATAATCACACTCACAGCTGGTGGTGCTGGCTGAGTTTATAAACCCAGCCCAAAACTCGGACTGGACCGTGGGGAGCAGCCACCCACCCTACTCTTTAGCTGCTCCCAGTAAGAGCCGGCCCGGATCGGCTTTGCAGCCATGCTATTTAACAAAGTCAAACAGCACTAGCTGCTGCAGACAAAAACCCGGCTCTCACCTCACCGAGGCCAGCAACCTCGGTGACACGTACCTGCCATCTAGGACGGCACCCTGCACCTTACCACAGTCCATACTGCAAAAGGAGGTGTCCAATCACCCATAAATTTGACTAAAAAAGCTTGTTTCATATAACAAATTCCACCACTACGTAATTCGGTCCATACAGCAAAAGGAGGTGTACAGTCACCCATGAATTTTCTCAAAAAAAAACACTTTTTATATTACAAATTTCACCACTACGTAATTTGGCCCATACTGCAAAAGGAAGTCTACAATCACACATACATTTTCTGAAAAAAAGCCAGTGTCACATTAAGAATTTCACCACTAAGTAATTTGGTCCATACCGCAAAAGGAGGTGTACAATTACCCATGAATTTGACAAAAAAAGCCCGTTTCACATAACAAATTCCACCACTACGTAATTCGGTCCATACAGCAAAAGGAGGTGTACAGTCACCCATGAATTTCCCCCCCCAAAAGCTTGGTTCATATAACAAATTCCACCACTACGTAATTCGGCCCATACTGCAAAAGGAGGTGTAGAATCGCCCATAAATTTGACAAAAAAGCCTGTTTCATAAAACAAATTTCACCACTATGTAATTTGGCCCATACCGCAAAAGGAGGTGTACAATCACCCATAGATTTTCTGAAAAAAAGCCAGTGTCACATTAAGAATTTTACCACTAAGTAATTTGGTCCATACTGCAAAAGGAGGTGTCCAATCACCCATAAATTTGACTAAAAAAGCTTGTTTCATATAACAAATTCCACCACTACGTAATTCGGTCCATACCGCAAAAGGAGGTGTACAATTACCCATGAATTTGACAAAAAAAGCCCGTTTCACATAACAAATTCCACCACTACGTAATTCGGTCCATACAGCAAAAGGAGGTGTACAGTCACCCATGAATTTCCCCCCCCAAAAGCTTGGTTCATATAACAAATTCCACCACTACGTAATTCGGTCCATACAGCAAAAGGAGGTGTACAATCACCCATGAATTTGACGAAAAAAAGCCCATTTCATATAACAAATTTCACCACTACGTAATTCGGTCCATACAGCAAAAAGAGGGGTACAGTCACCCATGAATTTTCTCCAAAAAAAACACTTTTTATATTACAAATTTCACCACTACGTAATTTGGCCCATACTGCAAAAGGAAGTGTACAATCACCCATACATTTTCTGAAAAAAAGCCAGTGTCACATTAAGAATTTCACCACTAAGTAATTTGGTCCATACCGCAAAAGGAGGTGTACAATTACCCATAAATTTGCCAAGAAATACCAGTTTCATATAACAATTTTCACCACTATGCAATTCGGTCCATACAGCAAAAGCAGGTGTACAGGCAAAAAAAGCCTGCTTCACAGAAAAATGTTTACTGCATTTTTTTAAACTTTTACACTACAGAAGGCTTATCAATAGATAAATGCAACGATGAACGGCGAATATAATTTTTTTTCTTTTTTCGAATATAATTTTTTTTCTTCCATTAATACGCGGCAAATTGGGCTTCCGAATATATCACTGCACCACTGAGCAGCAATTAGGCCCTAATTTTTTCTCACTTTTACACAAAAGGCTTTTCAAGAGAGAAGTACAATGCTGAACAGCGAATATATTTTTATTTTGCCACTAATACACGGCAAACCGGGCTTCCGAATACATCACTGCACAGCAGAACGTCAAATTAAGCCCAAATTTTGTTCTACTTTTACACAAGAGGCTTTTCAACGAAATAGGCCACTAAATGTTTTCACCACAAATAACTGCAACAGTGAAATGTGTATATATTTATCTTTTTGTACTGAAATAGGCCACTAAACGCTTTCACCACAAATAACTGCAACAGTAAAGTGTGTATATATTTTTCTTTCTGTACTGAAATACTGTAGGCCACTAAATGCTTTCACTGCAAATAACTGCAACAGTGAAGTTCGTATATATTTTTTTTATGTAATGAAATAGGCCACTAAAGGCTTTTCAACATAGCACTTGCACCCCAATAACAAGAACAAATTGCTAGAATGACAGAGCTGTATAAAATAATATTTCCCTGCACTTGTAAATCGCTTTTCTAGCACTGTCGCTAGCGCCTTCTGACGTCTCTCCCTGCACTAAGATGCTGTGAAATGATTCCTCCCTATCCTTTCACTGCACTTATAAATCGTTTTTTCAGTTTTTTTTTTCACAATGAGTTATTTGCTATTGCTGTCCCTAGCGCCTTCTCACATCTCTCCCTGCACTAAGTACGCTGGAAAATGTCTGAATCTAAGATGGCTGCCGTATTTATAGGGCTGTGACATCACAGGGCTGCCTGGCTGCTGATTGGCTGCATGCATGACATTATGGGTCATCCCGTCTTCCCAGAGTTCTTTGCCCCATGTCCTCACACATGTAGCCGTCATTTTAGGAAAAATTGTGATTCATTACTACGAATCGCGAGGAAATTCGCATTCATTGCGAATCGAATTTTTCCTGAAATTCGTAACGAATTCCACTTCATCAGCTTCGATTCGCTTATCTCTAATTATAACTATACTGGTCTCTGAAAAATAAGAAATAGAATCTGATTGCTGGCAACCACTACACTTTTTAGGCACCAGTTTTCATACACTTTTTCCAATGTGCCCTGGATATGTTTGTTGATACAAAATACTGAATTTCACTAAAACAACCTGAAACTAGCTGAAAATATGGAAAGGTTATGATTTCGGGCTGTTTTTCTGCATCAAAGCCTCTGGAGCTCACCATCATAGAATCCACTATGACTTCTTCAATGTACAGGAGGATGCTTGAGGAGAATGTGAGACCATTGGTCAGAAGACTGAAGCTAAATGTGGACACATGATATTATCCTAAAGATCCCAAGTCAAAGCCTGGATCTACATTCCATCCCATGCAAGAAGAACATGAAGGGGTGGGAGCAATATTTTCCCAATCAATGTCATCTCATTTCTCATAGTACTATCCATACATTTATTTTTATGGACTTAAATAAAGTATTAGCAGCCACAGTGGTAAATGGCCTATACTGCACAATATTGTGAAATTGTTTTTGTACTTTCAGACAACTTTGCAAAAATCAATACTAATGGCATATTTGAGAAACTTTGTAATATATCTTATCAGATGCTTTGTTCTAGAGTTATCAGTTGTCCACCCTTCCATTTTTAAACCTTTTTGAGAAATCCATCTTGTAAAACCAATACTGCCTGCTGACTGAATGATCAGATTACATCATCCCATAAAAGTCTATGGAGAGGGGAAGGGAAGGATGAGATAGGAAGCGCAGAATGAAACAAGCAGAAAGAAGAGACAGAGACGATTCAAGAGCTAATAGTAAGTTTTTTTTATTAACATCTATATCACTATAGCATCTATATATAACTATATCTGCTCAGTACTTCTCTATAATGTCCTATATTCTGTATGGTGCTTCTGAGTATTTCAGAGCGAGTATAAAAGAGATAGTGAGCAGAACTTCCGGTCTCCATATGAATTCTATGGGCAGATATGATGAACTTCTAGTCTCCATCCCACGAGCTCAAGGACAAAAATCATGCATGCAGCATGCAAAGAAGAAAACTGCAAAAAAATACTGTGAAAAATCACTTATGGCAGTCTATACTGAAAAGTTAACTGAAAGTTTAGGTATACTTTAAATCTAACAGGTAGAATCATATGCCCCCATTTTTAAATCCTAGTGAAGACTTGTTAATATTTCTGCAGGGCTAAGGCCCTTTTCACACTGCATTTGTTTTCTCTACTTTTTTCCACAGGGGTGGGTATAGACAAAATAAGAAAACTGTGTGGGCTCCTAGCTGCTCAACAGCTTGTATTTCTAGAGCAAGAGGTTCATCAAGTTCAAAGTCTGGTCTGGTAAATTGAAAAGCAAATTGATAAACCCAGACTAAGACCTCTTGCACACAAATGTTTTTTTTTCCGTTTATGTTCCTTTTTTGTTTTGCGTTCTGTATACGGACCATATACGGAACCATTCCTTTCAATGAATCCTCAAAAAAAACGTCAGGTACTCCGTATGCCTTCCGTTTCCGTACTTCCGTTTTCCCGTTCTGTTCAAAGACAGAACATGTCCTATTATTGTCCTCACAATGGACAAGGATAGTACTGTTCTATCAGGGGCCAGCTGTTCCCTTCCGCAAAAAACGGAATGCACACGGGCGTCATCCGTATTTTTTGCGGATCTTTTTTTTGTGGACCGCAAAATACTAAAAAAGCCATACGGTCGTGTGCAAGAGGCCTAAGAGGTTTCAATTTGTCATTGTCATTAGGTTTTTTTGTTTATTGTTTTTTTCTTTTACTTTTTAGGCCCCATTCACACGTCCGCAATTCTGTTCCGCATTTTAGCGGAACAGAATTGCGGACCCATTCATTTCTATGGGGACACACTATGTCCCGCCCAGATCCGGAATTGCGGATATGCACTTCCGGGTCCGCACTTCTGTTCTGCAAAAAAATAGAACATGTTCTATTCTTGGCCGCAATTGCGAACAAGAAAAGGCATTTTCTATGAGAGTGCCGGCGATGTGCGGTCCGCACATTGCCGGTGTCCGTGTTTTATGGATCTGCGAATCCGTGGATCCACAAAACACACACAAATGTGTGAATGGACCCTTAGTTGTTCAGTTAATTTTTTTTTTCTTTTTTCTTTATTTATTTATTCAGATCAGTTGAAATGCACACAGCAGGCATGAACCTAGCCTAAACTGGCCACAGACATGTTATAGCTGCTGGCTAAAAGTTATTAAGCATGCAGGTTCAGTCAAACACGCATATTAATATCTACGAGGGAGGTAAGTAACCAATATAATTAACCAGAATATAAAAAAGGATTGATTTACGTCTTCCCTGCCTAGGAGGTATGACTTCCTCCATATACATTAGGCTGCTGTTGGTTCTGATAACTTCAACCTGATGCATATGGCTACCACGAGGGCACCTTAACACGATCCATTTGTAAATCATCTTTTACAATTTGACAGCTGGTCGATAAGGCTAATACACTGTTTGACCTTGAAATTTGCACAGATTTTCTTGCTGTGAGTTTTTTAAAACACAAGTAGTACCATTATTTCTGCTTTCACACGTGTATAGTTTTTTTGTGATTGATTTTATAACCAGTCACATGGCGTTCCTATCCAGCTGTCATTTTTACAGAGGTTTGCAGTCCAGTAAGTTTTATGGGTACCAATATTTCTTCAGGATGAGCCATATCACATACTACATAAATTGTCATTTGTGTAATACCAGAAAATTTGTTGTAGGCTATTCTATTATGCAAGTACCATATTTCCGAAAAGGATGGGTCCTCTGGTGCCTAGTACAGAACTGAGAAAAGAAACTTTGCTTTTCTCAATTGTTAGTTTAAGGGACATTTTCACAAAAGCTATATATTGCATGCCTTATAAAAGTACAAATGTCTTTGCATATTGCAAATCTAACATGTATGTTACAACAAAATTCAGTCAAAGTCAAAAGCTTATAGTTTTACTGTACATGTGCTGAGGCAGTGCTAAAAACCTGCCTGGAAAATGTCCATTACAGGCATGTGGAAACCTCATTCATGTGATGGGATGCAGACTGTTTGCTGGATTTTGGTGCAGCATCCGTGGCTATATCGATGTGAAATCTAATTACATTATTTATGGCTATATTCACACGTTGCAGACACGTTGCAGCTTTCCAGTGTTTTTCCCACAATTGCGGCCAAAAAACTAAAAACATGGCCGCAATGTAGGATCACAGCTGCCTAAAGATGGGGTAAAAGAACAAATGTTTTTAGGTTTTTTGGATGTAAATTACACTGTACAGCAAATTAATATATTCTGTTAAATATAACAAAGAATCCAATTGAATCCAATCTAAAGGCATCATTCACATGGGTGTATTACTTTACTGCACTTCTGGATGCCTCCTATTTCATGCAAATTTTTCTTCTGTCATATTCCACATGAATCTGACTGAAAAAAATTGTGAAATGCACAATGTGAAAAATCTTACATGTGACACAAGAGCATTGTATGACAGCACAGGGAGCTAAGTGGGACCCGTGGGCTGCTGTACCGACTCACAGCTCTGCTGTGTGCATGAGGCACCAGACTAATGTCTTAGTTTCCAAAAAAACTAAACATTTTTTTTTTTATTTCTTAGAACTGTATCTTCTGTGGTTTACAGTTTATCAAAGCTGTGATACTCATTGACAGGGCTGACTAAAATACAACAGCTTATGTTACGGTTATCAATGGTCAGCTTTAGACATTAAACAATTTGTGCCTAAAGGCTCCAGAAATGTATATGCAGTGCTGCCTGCCCCTTCAGCTTCCATTGGCTTGAATTATAGTGTCATTATTGTGCTTGTTAACTAGCCATTTACTTTGATACATGATTTGGTATACAGAGCAGGTGACAATGACATACATGCAGAAAGAGAAACAAGAGGAAGCTCTACATGTGAAGGACCATGTGCTTCCATATCTCACCATCCACTTCAGCTTCGAATGTGAGACTACAATTATTTCGTAGACAATCATCTTGGCTATCTCATACATAATTTGGACTTGCAACAATTTAGCATATGATTAGTTATGCAGATTCTTGTCATGTAACTGCATTGTTACTGTTTTGCTCATGGTGGTGGAAGAATCTTTTTCTTCTTGTTTACTACAACTTACAACCTGTTCTCACATTCCCTAATAGCTCAGTATGTTATTAGGTTGATTCCCAGGCGAAAGGACAAGGGTTTGAATCCATGAGCCTCCATGAAGAGGATTTCCCATGAGAAGAGAAACAGCATTATCCAACTCATTGATAGTGGTATGTCGGCAAACAAAATTGCCAAGCTGCAAAGTCCATACATTCATTCCAAAGCCAAGAGGTGTACGTCCAGGAAAAATATTGAACATGTTCAACAAGTCAGCTCATCAAGCAGTAGTCTTACGATTGGAAGTAATATAAACAAAGAGTTTGGTCATATTTTGTGCTGTCATCAGATGGATGAGAAATCACCATACAATAGCCTTTTTCCACGAAGAGTTTTATTAGCGTGAATAACGCGTTTCAAGGGCAGATCATCCCTTTCATCATGGTATGGCATGTACTTTTGCAACACAGAGCTATAACCTGATGAACCCTTGGAACGCATTGTTCACACTAAAAAACCCTACCTGGAAAAAAAAAATTCAAGATGGCAAGCTCTCAAAATAGACAGTTTTCTTGTCTTAAGGGTGTATTAGATAAGTAGATTGTCTACCAGATCATCACTAATGAGCGTTCGTAGTAGCGCTCTTTAGCGATGATCTGGCAGTGTAATACTGATGCCGATTACATGATAAATGAGCAAACACTTGTTCATCAGGCAATCTCAATCTTTCAAAAGGTTTAAAAATAGTTTGCCAGTGCCAGATCGTGGTGTCCAATCACAATCTGCTGCCAACCTACAATGATTCAGTATGGGGACAAGCGATAGCATTAGCGATTGCTCGTCCCCATACTAAGGAGGAGATCACTACATGTAGTGGCAGTGGTCTCCTCTGCTTCCATCCCAACAATCACCTGCATATTCTGGCTGTCTAATGTAGCCTTTACTCTTTGCTTGGATAATGACATACCTAACATTATTTTTCATGCATAAAAAATTATAAATGTGTGAAGATAAAAAAATATATCATTCTATAAGCACTACTATTATTATGTACATCTGTTCTGTATTCAGCTGTGGGTACGTATCTACAATTGTCCTGAATAGTACAACCTAGTCTGCCTGTTCTGAAACCTGTTCTCACCATTATACCATCCCATACACTAACAAAGCACCGTCATATTGTTAAAACTGCATATAAATGTTGTGCTTCCATTAGATTGGAGATCTAGTAATAGTCTCATTCATTAGTTTTTTTGAATTTCCTAACCACAAATGAAAAGGTTGTGCCATCTAGTTTGCTTACAGATTTTGGTATTAAGATGAGGAAGAAAATAAAATGCACAGCTGGTGATGTAGTGAACAAAAAAGTCTCACAAAGATACACCAGAGGGAATAGTCATCAACATAAAACGAACAAGCACCCACACTATTGATTACATGCTGCTCGCAGAATACCAGGCTCTTCTGCCAACTTATCTCCCACTCAGACATGGAGATGCAGACAGCATGTTATACTTTGCATCATCAGTTTTGATGAATAATGCACTGATAAACACTGCAGCCAATAATCTGTAGTAGCTGAGAAGCCAGATGTCATTTGGACGTCTGATAGTTTTAACCCTAGGTCTTGATATTACATTGAAATTGGCAATTCATATGAGCTCAAGGAAATCTACTTTGTGTTCTATGCTGCTTATGATTGGGAAAGTCATTGTAAGTATTCAAGAAAAGTTATCAGTTTCGCCTTTATTTTCTACTTAGTTCTTTAGTTGTGGATAATCAATATTATACCATGTAGAGGTTACCTGAGTAGGACTTTGCTGTTCTTAAACTAGTCCTTCTTGTTTAAACTTATTAAATAACACATTGGGACTGCTTTTTAAGAGTTTGCATCCTATATGATTCTATTGTATAGCAGACCATGAATGCCTTCATATGATGCTACCATTAGTACCACCTCATGTTTAAATTCAAGGGATATGTAGAAGAGATGTGGAACCATAGTATAAACCAAAAAGTATCTTCTTTATGATATTGATAGTAATAAGAAAATGATATATTTATCAAGCACCAATATATTCCTCAAAAACAAAAGAACATTCAATGTCAATGAGCAAAAGAAAGTTGATGGGACATGTGCAACAAGAGAAGTAGTGTTCATTTTGTGCAATGGTGTTATATATATATATATATATATATATATATATATACATGCTGTATATATATATACTGTATATATATATATATATATATATATATATATATATATACTGTAAATATATATATATACTGTGAATACAAATGGCAACATAATATAGTGTTAAATGACACTAGAAAGGTAGCAATTTCATAAAATAAGTTGCAATGAGTGAAGAGGTCATTATGACCAAAGTTGTATATGGGCTATGGGCTATAGTTCGAGTTTAATAATCTAAAATTGGTTTGAAAAGAATGTGAAAAGAAAATGTAAAAAAATTGTGAGGTTTAAAGTTTTAAATGTTAGAAGTGAGTCTAGCAACCTATGGTAAAGTGATCAGTGGGATGAGTGCAGCTTTGGAGAAGTTCTAGAATAGAAGTGAGAGAATAAGCGAGGCCATTGGCAGTGATTTCGAAGATTAAAGGTCTCCAGCGCAGCTGATGTGGAAGGGCCATCCACTCCTGCTACAGGCTGGTAGGCAGGCAGGGCCAGAGGCCCAGGACATAGTTGCTAGTAGTCGGTGTATAAAGTGGCCAGTTTCTACTGATTTCCCCAGATTGTGCTGGCCTGGGATGGGGCTGGGTTCTACTGGGACTGGGTAATAGTCACTGGGTGAGGGACACTGCTGTAATGTAGCTGTACAGCATGTCACCTCAGTTTGGGGGGTACACTGCCACTACCTTGCCTTCTGATGCATCCCTGTTTTAGAATTGACTTAAAGTGTCAACTACATTCACATGGCTGTGGTGCCACAGGTACGACAGCGCCATAGCCATGTAAAGGAAGCAGCCTAAGGGTCCATTCACACGTCCGTGTGTGTTTTGCGGATCCATAGATCTGCAAAACACGGACATCGGCGATGTGTGTAATGCAATTTGCGGACCGCACATCGCTAGCACTACATAGAAAATGCTTTTTCTTGTCCACAATTGCGGACAAGAATAGGACATGTTCTATTTTTTTCGGGAACGCGATTGCGGACCCGGAAGCGCGGATCCGCAATTGCGGACCCAGCCGGGACATCGTTTGTCCGCATTGAAATTAATGGGTCAGCAATTCGTTCCGCAAAATGAATTGCGGACGGGAGAATGGACCGTAAATTTAAGTCAATTATCCCTTTAAAGGGGTTGTCTCATCATAAACAATGGGAGTATATCACTAGGATTTGCCCACATTGTCTTATAGGTGCTTGTCCCACCGCTGGGACCCGCACCTATATTGAGAACGGAGCCCCGCAAGGTGGTGGCTGGAATAAGAGCATACTGCGCATGACCGGGGACCGCTCCCTTTCACTTCTATGGGCTCGAAGGAAATAGACGAGCCAGTGCTCAGCTATTTTCACCGGCCCCACAGAAAATGAATGGAGGGCAGCTGCGCATGCACTTATTGGATTAAAATGTATTTTCTAAGTGAGATTTTAGTTCTGCCATTGGGCATGGTGGGCGTGTAGGGGTCTGGTGGTGTTAGGAAATGGTATTGAGGGGGCCCAAACTGAACTCTTACACCAGGGCCCATGAGACTATAGCTATGCCCCTGGGCCCCTTTACATGTGCTGATGATCGGGTCAATTATCGGGAAGAAGCGCTTCCCGATGACTACCCTGTGTAAAACTGCTGCAAATCACCTGATAAATGAATAGTAGCTCGTTTATTGGGTGAACGCATCGTTGACATGGCACCCAAAGTCATAATTTCTGGGTAGCAGATCACTGTTTGATGGTGGATCTGCTGGCCAAAAACAACGAATCTGTACAGGCTTGAGCGATGGCAGTAGCTATTGCTCAGCCCCAACCATATGCAGGCTTGTTCTTGATAACTCTCTAGCCAGTCGACCACTGCAAAGGGACTTATTTCAAGTTTTGGATTTACCCAGGGGCGTAAGTATAATTCATAGGCCCCATAGCAAAGTAAGATGGTGCCCCCACCCATCTAGTGTAAGAAAATTAAAACACCTGCATAAGTAGCAATAATTAAAGGTATGTATGTATAACAGCACCACATACAAGAAAATCCAGAATATAGCAAAAGGTTTCCATATTGTTATTTCCCACAACTGGTACAATGTTCTTGCACCTGATAGGGTGCCCCCCAACTTTTAGTCCCCATAGCAAGTGCTATGTCTGCTATTTCTATAGGTACACTGATGGGTTTACCACATTGAATTTTATAGAATCAAAGTGCGACTCTAGCTGTCAGATTATTTGGATTAATACAGATCAACATCTGTTATCTGTAGTTTATAAATGCCCTTGTTATATATACAACATAAAACAGCATGTATGCAGGTGTCTTGAAAAGCTGGGTAGATACTAAAGGATTATTGCTCAGTAGGGATGCATAAACCTTGCTTGTTAAATTTAAATGCACAATAAAGACATATGTCTAGGGATGTTATTTTCTGCAGTTAATTTATACAGAGCACAGTAAATGATCCACAGTGTTTCATATATTCAACTCAAAAAACATGATAATTGCTTCATTATTATAAGATGATCAACACACTAGTAAATGTAAGGCCATGAATTACCCCATAAATTCTGCCAATTGATTTTAGAGGACCTGTCTACTGACATGTTTGTTTTAATAAAAAAAAATGCTACTACTGTTTGCTGTAGAGTATGTGTAATTCCTTCATATAGCTGGCAGTCCTGCTGACTCATAAATATGACAGCACATTGCTCCTAGCTATATCAGCTCTCCCCACTCTCTCCCTTCCTTCTCTCGGTGTTAAGGTATTTCCACACGATCAGGTTTCTGCATGCAGTTTTGGAAGCAAAAATCAGGAGAGGTTCATAAAAGGAGAGAAAGTATAAAGGAAAGATACAACTTCCCTACTTTTTTTTTAATTCACTCCTGGTTTTGGCTTCCAAAACATGAATGCAGAAACTTGACCTTGTGGTCACACCCTCAGAGATAGAAGCAGGGAGGGGAGGAGGTTGAACTAAGCAAAGTGTGGAAAGAGCAAGATGAGCATCCAGGTGTTCAGGGAGGGAAAATCACACAGTCTGTAGATTGTAAGGAAAGGGGGGGGAAGAAATCCCATAGACTGTGTATTAGTGTAGAAGGAGAGGAGAGAAATAATGGTAGACCTGCAGGGGGAGAGGAAGGAATCACACTCCTTAGTAACTGTGTCTGACAGCACATGGGAGGGAAGATCTCTTATGAGCCATAGAAAGGGAAATCGGTACAGGAATAAGTTGTGCTTGTACATCAGAGTTAGCGATGGCAACAGCACATCCACGACACATCCACTGACATCCACGTATATTACTGAAAGGGACGCTATTACAGCTTCCCCAGGGGTTGTCACCAGTGTTAGGGTCCATTCACACATCCACAAGTGTTTTGCAGGCCGCAAATTGCGGATACACAAAACACGAACACTGGCCATGTGAGTTCCGCATTTTGCGGATCGCACATGGCCAGCCTTGTGATAGAAATGTCTATTCTTCTCCGTGGCTGCGGACAAAAATATGACATGCTCTTTCTTTTTTGCGGGCCGCAGAACAGAACTACGTATCTTTTGCAGCCCTATTAAAATGAATGGGTCCGCACCTGTTCCACAAAATTGCTGAACGGGTGCGGACCCATTATACAGACATGTGAATGGACCCTTAAATTTACATCTGTAGAGCGTGTGGGCACACAATGGCCAATGGTCACATGATTTAACCACAAAATTGTGTGGCCATTGGCTGCCTGGATGGGAATGGCTTGACCATGTACAGCAAGCCACACTGTGGGTTCTCACTCTTAACACAAGAGTATAGGTAAAGCCAGCCCTGCCTGTCACCAAACTTTCCCAGAATCAGAAATGGCATTGACACCACTCTTGACATGTCTGTTTTAGTAGCTATTTGCATTCCCTATGCAATAACATTTCTGAAGCATAAAGGTACAGATGGGTGTTGTCATTTGGAGATGTGCCCCTGCAGAGATTGACAATATCCAATCGGTGCTGCCAGTATCACACTGTGCAGGGACACACCCGCAACCAGTAACTCCCGTCTGTACCTTTATCCATAAACTTCTAGCAGGAATAAGAGAAGAATCATACAACATACCGTCATTAGAAAACATGCTCCAGAATTGTTATTAGATGGTAATTGCAAGTAGCTACTAAAACAGACATGTCAGGAGAGTTGACAGGTCCTCTTCATGGAAGAAGGGCTTACACCACTGCATGACAAGTCCTTTTTACAGTTCACAAATCAATGAAGACCGACCGGTATAAAATATGCCAGTAGTAATATTGATTGTCAATCGGTTTTCTTCATAACAATTATTAAAAATGGCAAGATGGAGTTTTAATAAACTTGACCAAAAATACCCTTTAATACCCTTTAATCTACTGTATATTTAATGACTGTGGGTTCTGTGTATGAACTTCTGTTCTTGAGCTCTAGAATAAAATGCTAATACCATTTGGGCTGCAGTAACAGTGCCTGGGCTAATTAACAATCCAATCATCTATCAATGTCCCCTTGGCTTCAGTCATGCAGGTTTTGAGATTCAGTATCCTCAGTTTTTGCTCATTCATGCATGCAGCATTGATCTCAGTACAGCGATGAATTGCTCTTACAGCAAGTGCCACAATGGGATGACTGAGTATAACCACGCTCACTACCATGGTTATATGTTGGAATTAGAAGCTTAGATATGGGAACTCGTTGTTTAGTGACTTTGAAATGACTTAGGAAATCAAAAGTTGATTTTTATTAAACCTACAAAACTACAGCGTTATAGTGGTAGCCAAATTCCCTAATACATTGTTACTATCAAAATCAAAACCGGCTCCTACTGTTCAGAGTATAGACTACCATAAACATTAAAGGGGTTGTCTCACTTCAGCAAATAGCATCTATTGTGTAGAGAAAGTTAATACAAACCACTTACTAATGTATTGTGATTCTCCATATTGCCTCCTTCACTGGCTGGAGTCATTTTTCCATCACATGATACGGTGCTCATTTCTATGGTTACGACCACCCTGCAATCCATCAGCGGTGGCCGTGCTTACACAGTATAGGAAAAATCACTGGTCTACGTGAGCTCCCACAGTCTGGGACACTAGAGAGGAACTTTTTCCTGTAGTGTACAAGCTCGGCCACCACTGATGGATTGCAGGGTGGTCGTGGAATGATCAGACAGTCTGATCATTCCTCTGTATGTGATGGTCTAATAAATATTTGAGAATATCATGCAAAGTATCAGCCTGGAATCTGTGTTGCTTAGCTCACAAGGAACTGCATAGATAGACTAGATCATTGTATTGTCCTTTCAACTGTGAGAGCTTTTAGATCTGTACAGGTTTTTAGTCTTGCAAGAAAAGAAATGTTCCCATTTACTAACAGATGAAGATCTGTGTGGTGAGGATGAAACTGCAACCACAAGTGCTGTATATGACACATTTACATAACGTTTTATTATACAATGATAGGTATTTACATGAGTAATCCCTTTTAAAGTACACATGAAGAATATCTGTTAAATGGGTTGTCTATGACTAGAAATGGATGGCTCTTTTATTTCAAAAACAGCCCAATACCTGTCCATGCGTTGTGTCTGGTATTGCAGCTCTGCTCCATTGAAGTGAAAGGGGCTGAGCTGTAATACCACTCACAACCTGTGGACAAGTGTGCTGCTTTTTTAATTTGAAGCCAGCCATCTTTTTCTAAACCTGGACAACTCTTTTAAATGTAATTTTGTAAAGTTTACAATATTCAGCATAGTTCATCAGTTTTCCAGGGAGATTACTTGATAAAAAAATTACTCACCCCCACCAATCCCTGACCCTGCTGCTCTCTGCTTCCTGTACTGAATCAACATGACGGCAACTCCAAGGAAGGCGTCTCAGCCAATCAGTGGCCTAAGCAGTGACTCACCTCAGCCAATGATTGAGTGGATCTTTCTAGTCTGGTCTTTCTGGTGTTTGTTGAACTTTACAGGAAGTGGAGAGAAGTAGGGACTGGAACAACAGAGGAACAGGAACGCTGGGGGCAGTGAAGGTGAGTAATGCTTCTTTGAGATTGTTATCATGATCTGGGTCACTTTTTTGACAAGGTTCCTCCCTGGTAAACCCCTCTAGCAGTTATATAAGTTCACAGTTCATGTGTTAAAGCAAAATGTCTACAGGCATAACAATTATTTCTTGCACCTAATGCAAAATATGCTACCTACCTTGTGCATTAATAATATTAATGTCAGAGAGACCTTTGGGCACCCTCAGCTCGCACTATTAGCTTTGCCCCTAGTATAATGAGCATTTGGCCTATGCAACAATTCCTGAAAGATCTATTGTTATAATGCTATTATTATGCAACTTGTGGAAGTAAAACATAACTACGCAAGTTGAAAAAAATACAATTTTTGTTTAGTAAGTGCTCATTAAAGTGTATTTTTTAAAAAGTGTAGGGACAGGATATTAAACATTTTTGTAATATATTTTCTTAGGGAAAGTTGTGTCTAGAAAACAGGATGTAAGGCCTATTGCAAATTGGGCCGCAAATTGCGGCCCGCAATGCTCGGGCACCGGCCGTGGGGCAGCCGCAGCGGATCGCGGACCCATTCACTTGAATGGGTCCACGATCTGCCCGTTCCGCAAAAAGATAGGACATGTTCTATCTTTTTGCGGGACGGAACCCCGCGGAAGCACTCCGTAGTGCTTCCATAGTGTTCCGTTCCGTCATTCCATTCCGCACCGTTCCGCATCTCCGGATTTGCGGACCCATTGAAATGAATGGGTCCGCATCTGTGATGCGGAATGGCCACGGAATGGTGCTCGTGTATTGCGGATCCGCAAATGCAGTCCGCAATACGGGCACGGGCGCACACGTTCGTGTGCAATAGGCCTAAAGAGTCTTCTTAGTAAAGCTCTGAGGGTTGCTAATAGCGTTCAGATAGGCAGGATGATGAGCAGTAATAGTTAAGGCCTCTTGCACACGACAGTATTTTGCGGACCGTATACTGGCCGTTTTTTCAGTTCAGTATACTGACAGTATACTGAACCATTCACTTCAATGGGACCGCAAAAAATACTGAAGTGTCTCCTTATGCCTTCCGTTTCAGTTTTTCTGTTCCGTTTAAATATAGAACATGTCCTATCCTTGTCCACGTTCAGTGGCTCCATTCAAGTCAATGGGTCCGCAAAAAAAAACGGAAAGCATATGGAAAGGCGTATGTCTTCCGTATCCATTCCGTTTTTGCTGAACAATTTAATACCAGCCCAAATTTTATTATGGAATTACTGTATACTGTATATGCCATACGGAAAAACGGAATGGAAAACTGAACCGAAACGGAAACACAACGGAAACAATAAACGGAAAAACAGATCCGTTATAAACGGACCGCAAAACACTGAAAAAGCCATACGTTCATGTGCAAGAGGCCTAAGGCACATGTACATAGTCAGAGACTGGGGTGGTGATAAGAGGTGGCTGGAAGCCTTTACATGTTACACACAGACATCTTCAGCGCTCAGTAGAACTGAAGACTGAAGAAAGACTCTCATTACCACAATCAGTTAGAGTTTTGCTAAGAAGATTTTGTACACCTTGTTTTCTAGTGCAATGAAACATCTTTACTTATAAAGTATATTACACATTATATCATGGCCATCATAGTGCCAAAGCGCTGCCCATGTGTTGACGGGGTAGCGCATCTCTATGTGCCTAACTGTAGTTTCTCTGCCCCTCTTCTCTTTAGCTCACATAAACCGCTCCTGATGGCGCATCTCGATAATGCAGAAACGCGTAGAGCTAGGGTTTAGGTTTGCAGATGTGTAGCATGTACAGGGCGAGCTAGGCATAGGTGCATCTTTTTACAGCCACTGTGCGGTTTGGTGCTGTTGGGATTTGCAACCAGCATCTCTATTGGCAATAAGAGTGGTTGCTTCCCTGGCTCTGCTTGATGGTCAGAGACAAGCCTTATGATTTAACAGCGTCTCCCCCACTGGTTGGCTTGAACACTTATCAGGCTTTGGGTGTCTGATCATCTGCTCTGACAGCTGCACGCCCTTACCTTTATTGTGGTGCACGTCCTGCTGTCTATCCCAATAGTGAGATACTGTATTGGGCGTCATTTTGGGGACCCGATCGTTATTATTTTCCTTTATAACATAGTTATAAGGGAAAATAATTGCATTCTAATTACAGAATGCAATGTTCCCCGGGCTATAGAGGGTTAAAAATAATAAAGAGTTAACTTACCTTCTCCCATTGTACGCGCAGAGCCCCAGAACTTCTTCTCTCTTGATGGTTGGGATGCTTGAGGACCTGTGGTGACGTCACAGGGTCACATGGTCCAATCATAGAAGCATTTGAGTGGACCATGTGACCCATGTGATCCTGTGACATCACGGCAGGTCCTTCATCCAACAGATGATTGGACCATGTGACCCTGTGACGTCTCCACAGGTCCTCAAGCATCCCAAACATCAAGAGAGAAGAAGTTCTGGGGCTCTGCGCGTACAATGGGAGAAGGTAAGTTAACTCTTTATTATTTTTAACCCTCTATAGCCCGGGGAACATTGCATTCTGTAATTAGAATGCGATTATTTTCCCTTATAACTATGTTATAAAGGAAAATAATTGCATATACAGAATACTCATCCCGAAACCAGACTTCAGTGATGAAGTCTGACTTCGGGTCTGGGTACCAAGCATGCGGATTTTTTCACGCGCGTGCTAAACGCACTACAAACGTTAGCACACGCACGGAAAAATCGCGGCGATTCCCGCAACGCACCCGCCTCTTATCCGGGCGTCAAACATGACGCCCGTGTGCAAGAGGCCTAAGGGTCAATAACTCACCACCATGATACTACAGTGCTTGTAAACACCTTTACAGACATAACCCTGTTGAAATTGCTTATGTTGCTGTAAGGGTGAAAGTAAACTTAAAATAATAACAAGATAATATGTGGCGCTAACCAATGTTCATCTGGCCAGTTTCAGCCATTAAGTGGCAACTACATCTGAGTCTAGTGCATATGCATTTCCTTTTTGACTGTGTACATTGTTGGGAAGCTGTGGTACTAGGAGCGAAAGTCTGCATTGCAGGTCTATGCCTGGTGCCGAGGGACACATTTGATATAGCTTAAAGGGGTTATCCAACATCTCCAACAGCCCCCCCCCCCCCCATGTGCTGGGCCCCTCACAGGTAATATACTTACCCCCCTCCCCGCACCGCTCTTTGTTCCCGCACCGCCGCTGCTGTTTCTCCCTATAAACGGATGAAAACATCCAGAGTCGGGGGGAGCAGCCAATGGCAGGCAGGGACGGGGGCGAGCCTCCCTAGTGTCACCCACATGGGGGTGCTGTTGGAGACATTGGATAACCCCTTTAATTTATTTCCCAATGGCTGAAAATAAGATATACCATGTCTATATTAACTTATTGAAAAAATATTGTGACCTAAATATTCAAATTTGAATCTGAAATCGAGAGACTCATAATCACAGACTGCACATGTCTCTGGGTGCAACGATGTAAATTAAGGATATGGCAACATGTGGCGAGTCCACTGTGTATTTTCCGCAACAGAAAATGAGCAGCTGGTCTGACCAAAATCTGCCATCACATTAAAAAAACCAACAAGAGAGCTGTTTTTTGTAGTGGCATTGCTGCAGGAATCACAAAGGTTGAAAGTCACAGGTAAAACCCTCAGGATAAAGTGATAAGCCTCAGGCCTCATGTACAGGACCGTGGAACATGCGCTTCATGCCGCCGCTGGACTACAGTAATACACCCTCATTCACACGTCAGTGTTTCACGTACGTGTTCTCCACGGACAGCACACTTCCCCATTCATTTCAATGTGTGTATTCACACATCAGTGTTTTAGCACGGTCCGTGGGTCAGTGTTTTCAGCACGGATGCATGTTCTATCTTGGTCTGTGTTCCTGGATCCCTCACGCCCATTATAGTCTATGGGTCCATGAAAACCACGAATGCAACACAGATGCCATCCATGTTGCATCCGTGTTTCACGAATCATTAAGAAGAGATGCTTTGAAAATTATTTTTCAGCTGTTCAGTGTCAGTGAAACACGGATGCAACGCAGACAGCAAAAAACACACACACGGACCCAACACGGATCAGTCACAGATAGCTTCACGGATGCATCACTGACCACCTGCTCACGGATTTGAGCACGGACACGGACGTGTGAATGAGGCTATAGAAAATGCTAATTAAACACCCACAGTACAAGTCCGTTTATGTAGCAGATTTTCCTCGTTGCACTTGGATGAGATTTCTAAACTTAAATTATGTGGATTTTCCACACACAATTCCACTGCAGATTCTCCACAGAATTTATGCCATGTGTGGCTATATAACTCACAGAAAAAAGATGCACCACATGGATAAGCAACTGACAACACTGGCTAATCCCTCACTCTGGTGTTAAAAGCTGAGAGATTCGCCAATATTTCCAATCAGGAACATATCGGAGCCCCTTTAGGCACCACTACACGGTATCTCAGCATGACATGGGGTCCTACCACTAGACTACCTATGGTGTGTGAACAAGGTCTGAACAGGTATTAAGCAGCCTACAGCCCCATCCCACTCACCTGCACTGCAGGACCAACAATGCAATGGGGAACAAATGAGGCCGTAAGCTACACCTACAACAGACCATGTGACACCAGCTTCCAGGTGCAACAGAATGTTTACCAGCCATATGCAATGGCACATTCAATACATATAAAACAAGAATCACAAAAATAAACGTGGCCTAAATGGGTGGGACTGCTCAGACCCCAAACACTGTGGCGTGTTTCTAACTGGGGGCAGTTCCTCCGCATGTGGTTCGCAGTGACGGCTATCCCCAGCAAAAATTGCATACAATGGAGGATGCCGGCGCGAACCACAAGCACCACACAAACATCCTACACAAAATAAAACATGTGCGGATGAAAATATATAAACACATAACTCACAGAAAAGATGCACCACATGGATAAGCACCTGACAACACTGGCTAATCCTCACTCTGGTGTTAAAGCTGAGAGATTCGCCAATATTTCCAATCAGGAACATATTGGAGCCCTTTAGGCACCACTACACGGTATCTCAGCATGACATGGGGTCCTACACTAGACTACCTATGGTGTGTGAACAAGGTCTGAACAGGTATTAAGCAGCCTACAGCCTCATCACTCACCTGCACTGCAGGACCAACAATGCAATTGGGCATTGTTGGTCCTGCAGTGCAGGTGAGTGGAATGAGGCTGTAGGCTGCTTAATACCTGTTCAGACCTTGTTCACACACCATAGGTAGTCTAGTGGTAGGACCCCATGTCATGCTGAGATACCGTGTAGTGGTGCCTAAAGGGGCTCCAATATGTTCCTGATTGGAAATATTGGCGAATCTCTCAGCTTTTAACACCAGAGTGAGGGATTAGCCAGTGTTGTCAGGTGCTTATCCATGTGGTGCATCTTTTTTCTGTGAGTTATGTGTTTATATATTTTCATCCGCACATGTTTTATTTTGTGTAGGATGTTTGTGTGGTGCTTGTGGTTCGCGCCGGCATCCTCCATTGTATGCAATTTTTGCTGGGGATAGCCGTTCGCTGCGAACCACATGCGGAGGAACTGCCCCCCCAGTTAGAAACACGCCACAGTGTTTGGGGTCTGGAGCAGTCCCACCCATTTAGGCCACGTTTATTTTTGTGATTCTTGTTTTACATGTGTGGCTATACCCTAAGAGTGACTAAATATAACTGTAACGGACCGTTACGCACACAACTCCGTTTAGGCGATATTCCCTTTTCCGGATAGACCAGCAGCTACTGCAATCACCAACTTCCCGAACTGCAAACCACACGAATTCACCAACTTCCGAACAAGAGACACACGAACCCTGGAAGCAGCCGAACAGGAAAAGCAATAGGAACAGCTGACACTCCTGGCAATCAGCATACAGTCAAATCCCCCCCAATAACGAGACGACACTTCGTTTTGAGGGTCAAGCAGGAACTCTCCTTTACTGGCCCATACAGCCTCTTTTATTCCCAATTCCCAAACACATTACAGCCCACAGGGTTTTACAGAACAACCAATAAACACATTACAACACATACAATGCAAGTACAGCAGCCAATCAGATACAATAGACAATACAGACACTCAGCATATTCCTCACCTCTGCTTAGGAGATAATTGAGTCAATTACTGTGTCTACTCAATTATCTCCAAGCTGAAAAGTTACACTTTTTTATACATTTTAATAACTCCCTGATCTTACATTACATACGGATAAAACTTATATTTCTGTGATTAGCATAACTTGGGGAGCAACATATGTAAAAATCACATGAATCCGTCCGGGGGTTACAAGGTTAGGTGAGGTCCCTTTATTATCCCTTGGCAGCATGGCTTTACCGGTCCAAAAAGTTTCCATGTGTCCGT
The DNA here is from genome assembly GCA_033119425.1 of Bufotes viridis. Classification (NCBI taxonomy): domain Eukaryota; kingdom Metazoa; phylum Chordata; class Amphibia; order Anura; family Bufonidae; genus Bufotes; species Bufotes viridis. Next base: position 98,583,662 of record CM065593.1, read on the forward strand.
ATACTGTTTTTAAAAGGGCCAGCGCTGTACAATAAAAGTCCATAAGCCCAAATCAGTTCTTAACGGGCAATACATCCCAGGGCCATAGTCAGAAGGCAAGAGGCAGGCGACTAAACTTCTCCAGTTCACTGTGGCGAGGTTGGTTTCGCCACACTTCTCCCCTTTACCAACTAGACTAACAGGGTATCTGACCTTCTGCCGGTCAGTGCCCTGGTTAGTCCAGCAACCCACCCACGAAGTACAAACAGCAGTACAGCCCACCCACAATAAATGGTTACTACACCTGGATAAAGTAGCAACTTGTCCATGTCCAGGTGCCTCACCACGGCTGTGCGGGGGACTGGTAGACTGCCTTGGTGGGTTGCTGAGTGGGCAGAGACCCGCGGTACTCTGCCCTGGGGCCAGCGCTACCACGGAAGTAGCCTGGTGGGAGCCTGGTTGTGGGAGGAGGAGACCGACTGTCTCCCCTCTGGATAAACCGCTCTGTGGCTGGGGACAGGACCGACCGTCCTTGCCCCTTGTGCTGCAAGTGCAGAGACCACGGTCCCATCTGCACCGTTGGGGGCGTAACATCTCCCCTTGGTGGGTTAGGCTGCCGCTGGAGAGAGGGTGTAACAAGCCCCTCTCTCTGAACTGTAGACTGCTGCTGGGGAGAGGGGGTAGCAGGCTCCTCTCCCTGACCCTCTCTCTGCTGGTGGAGGGGGGGACCAACTGTCTCCCCTTTCAATATTTTGTCCTGCTGCTGGGGTACACACTGCAGCTGGGGAGGAAGGATGACACCTTTAGCTCCCTGCGGTACACACTGTCGCTGGGGAGGAAGGGAAACACCTTCAGCTCCCGGGGGTAGACACTGCCGCTGGGGAGGAAGGGCGACACCTTCAGCTCCCTGGGGTAGACACTGCCGCTGGGGAGGAAGGATGACACCTTCAGCTCCCGGGGGTAGACACTGCCGCTGGGGAGGAAGGATGGCACCTTCAGCTCCCTGGGGTACACACAGCCGCTGGGGAGGAAGGACGGCACCTTCAGCTCTCCGGAACGCACTCAGCCGCTGGGGAGGGCGGACGATACCATCTGCCATGAACTGCAGGTACTCTGCTGTTAACCTCCTCACGAACTGCACAGATTTCTCCGGGGGGTTGGGTCCGAAGAAAATCAGCCGTGATCTCAGCTCTCTGTCAAATTCCTCCTGCGTGTAGCTGGGTGCCATGCTTGTTCTCCTGAAGTTCTTTCTTTTGTAGATAGGGGCACTGTACGGGTACTGGCGTTGCCCTTACTTTGTAATCCAAGGAATGGTGTTGCCCTGTAGATGTCCTTCTGGGCTGTGGAAATGATCCCGCCGCTTGCCACCAAATGTAACGGACCGTTACGCACACAACTCCGTTTAGGCGATATTCCCTTTTCCGGATAGACCAGCAGCTACTGCAATCACCAACTTCCCGAACTGCAAACCACACGAATTCACCAACTTCCGAACAAGAGACACACGAACCCTGGAAGCAGCCGAACAGGAAAAGCAATAGGAACAGCTGACACTCCTGGCAATCAGCATACAGTCAAATCCCCCCCAATAACGAGACGACACTTCGTTTTGAGGGTCAAGCAGGAACTCTCCTTTACTGGCCCATACAGCCTCTTTTATTCCCAATTCCCAAACACATTACAGCCCACAGGGTTTTACAGAACAACCAATAAACACATTACAACACATACAATGCAAGTACAGCAGCCAATCAGATACAATAGACAATACAGACACTCAGCATATTCCTCACCTCTGCTTAGGAGATAATTGAGTCAATTACTGTGTCTACTCAATTATCTCCAAGCTGAAAAGTTACACTTTTTTATACATTTTAATAACTCCCTGATCTTACATTACATACGGATAAAACTTATATTTCTGTGATTAGCATAACTTGGGGAGCAACATATGTAAAAATCACATGAATCCGTCCGGGGGTTACAAGGTTAGGTGAGGTCCCTTTATTATCCCTTGGCAGCATGGCTTTACCGGTCCAAAAAGTTTCCATGTGTCCGTATACTGTTTTTAAAAGGGCCAGCGCTGTACAATAAAAGTCCATAAGCCCAAATCAGTTCTTAACGGGCAATACATCCCAGGGCCATAGTCAGAAGGCAAGAGGCAGGCGACTAAACTTCTCCAGTTCACTGTGGCGAGGTTGGTTTCGCCACACTAAAATAAAATTGCATGGGACAGTGACCATGAAAAGAACTGACATGTCTATTTAGATGCACATTCTAAAACATATTTGTCATGGCCAAGTCAAAAATACACTATTCAGAACACATGAGCAATATGTGAGTAATAGAATGAATGAATAGATCCTTATAGAAGTGAAAAAAAAGAATTCCATGTATAATCGGAAGACGTGCAGATGTATGTCTAGATGCTGCCACACAGGATAATGTTTGCCTTGTGTAGTCTCTCAAGTGTGGCCTAATTTGAAAATCGTAGAATATGAGCATTTAAATGACATTGTGCATACGGAGAAGAGCGCTAAGTGATTCTGAGGATGGCAGGGACTTTGGGATCTCATGCTTTGCCCCCTGCTTAGAAATCAGTGCAGAGTGAAATTAGCGTGATATTCCTTAACTCTTTCATGGCCTTTTTTGTACCCTTGAGAAACAGAATGCATTTGGGACATCAAAGCATCAAGAGGCACTGTATTTCATGCATTATATTCATGTATTACATGTCACTTGGGCTGTGTATGGAGAGAGAAAGCGGAGGTTCACCAGTGGCTAGACAGGGCTGGCACCATCACTTTCTTTCTAGGAGGAAATAGAACTCAGTCTAGTGTGAGCTACAGACAAGTACACAACTAAGGACAGGGAAATCATCTTACCCTGTGGACTTACCAACATAACATAAGTGACAGCATCTGTGTCAGCCCTTGAGGAAAGGAGCTATTAGATTATACAGAAAGACGAGTGACCACAAAGGAGGATTGGAGAGCATTTGTCAGAGAAGGTAAGCACCTAGAACCTGGCTATAGGATTCTCTGCATGTGGTGGGAGCAAGCTTCAGGGCTTCCACTATATCAAAAAGAACAGAACAGAAAGGGCCCTCTGTTCAAAGACTGTATTCAACTCAGGATACTATATATATATAATATATATATATGTATCCAGAAACAGGCTCAGACTAGCCGACAGGGCAACAGGTTAATCCCCCGGTTGGTCCCTCAGCCCGATGGGCCCCAAGTCCCCGAAACCCTTGCACTAGTGCCACATGGCATAGTACACTAAATACAATATAAATCACATGAGACAGGCACATAATGATTTAGTTACTCTAATAACCACAATAAAATCCATGATTCCACCACTAGTCCTATTTACTAATCACAAGAATGTGTCCTGTGTGCTGACCCTGCACATGTATGTCATGTAACACTGCTGCTTACTGAATGTCAGATACAGTTGTGTTCAAAATTATTCAACCCCCACTGAAATTGAGTGTTTTGGCCAGTTTGACATTGATTTTGATCATTTCAGTCATCTTGTTTACAATTAAATCAAAGAGGCACTTGTAAGTCAGAAAAATATAACATAACATTTATAATGAAATACCCACAAATGTCTTTTCTGTGCTCACATCATTATCAGTTTCATTCAACCCCCGAGTGACATTCAATCTTAGTACTTAGTACAACATCCTTTTCCAGTTATAACAGCTTTTAAACGTGAAGCATAGCTTGACACAAGTGTCTTGCAGCAATCTACGTGTATCTTCGCCCATTCTTCATGGGCAAAAGCCTCCAGTTCAGTCACATTCTTAGGCTTGCGCGCTGCAACTACTTTCTTTAAGTCCCACCAGAGGTTCTCAATCGAATTTAAGTCTGGTGACTGCGATGGCCACTTCAAAATGTTCCAGCCTTTAATCTGCAACTATGCTCTAGTGGACTTGGAGGTATGCTTGGGATCATTGTCCTGTTGAAAGGTCCAATGTCTCCCAAGCCTCAGGTTTGTGACGGACTGCATCACATTTTCATCCAATATCTCCTGGTACTGAAGAGAATTCATGGTACCTTGCACACGCTGAAGCTTCCCTGTACCTGTAGAAGCAAAACAGCCCCAAAGCATGATTTACTCCCCACCATGCTTCACAGTAGGCAAGGTGTTTTTTTCTTCATAGGCCTTGTTCTTCCTCCTCCAAACATAGCGTTGATCCATGGGCCCAAACAGTTCTAATTTTGTTTCATCAGTCCACAGAACACTATCCCAAAACTTTTGTGGTTTGTCCACATGACTTTTGGCATACTGCAGTTGACTCTTCTTATTCTTTGGAGACAGCAAGGGGGTGCGCCTGGGAGTTCTGGCATGGAGGCCTTCATTACGCAGTGTGCGCCTTATTGTCTGAGCTGAAACTTCAGTACCTGCATCTGACAAATCTTTTTTCAGTTCCTCAGCAGTCACACAGGGACTTTTCTCCACTTTGCGCTTCAGGTAGCGCACAGCAGTCAAAGTCAGCATCTTCTTTCTGCCATGACCAGGTAGCGTTTCAACAGTGCCCTTTGCCTTGAATTTGCGAATTATGCTTCCTATGGTGTCTCTTGGTATGTTTAACATCTTTGCAATCTTCTTATAGCCATTGCTCTTCCTGTGAAGAGAAATCACCTCTTCTCTTGTCTTCCTGGACCATTCTCTTGACTTCACCATGTTTGTAAACACACCAGTAAATGTCTAGAAGGAGCTGAGTATCACAGTCATTTTACATCTGCCTAATTGGGGCTTATTATGCTTGATTGCTGCTCCTTGACATCCACAGGTGTTTTCAATACCTGATCGAAAAAACTTGAATTAACCTTTGTTCTTAAGAGTGGTAGTCTTTAAGGGGTTGGATAATTGTGTCAATGAAGAAATCACAAAAAAAAACATTTAATACTGTATTACAAAAACAATTGATGTCATTTTAGTTGCATTTGGTTCTTTAAAAAGTCCTTGTAAGATTTCATTCTGAACACAATTACAAATGTACACTAAATTCCCTAAAACCCTTTACAGCATTGGGGGTTGAATAATTTTGAACACAACTGTATGTAGAGTATCTGTAGGGTGTCACATGACTGATGTCATGTTTCAGCATGGTCACATTACATAAGATGGATATATGAGCTATGCTATTCTTCTGCACAATGGAGTCAACTGCCCGTTATAAGAAAGAAATGTGTGCAGAATTTTAAATACATGTTAGAGAGTTGTATGATTTCCCATTATATAAATAAATAAAAATAAAAACAGGAATACCTATTTAAGTATATGAAAACTCCTTTAAACAAACTTTGGGCAAGATAATCGATTCTTCAGTTAGATGGCTTCGATAACTGAGGACCTCTGTGTGCTACTAAGGCTACTGTCACACTAGCGGCACAGTCCTCTTGCGGGCTGTTCCGTTGGGTTGGGTGAACAGCCTGTCGGATCCGTCCTGCCGCTAGTGAACATGTGCCCCCGGACTACCGCTCTGGCCCCATTGACTATAATAGGGGCGGGGCGGAGTTCCGGCGGAGGCACCGCACCGCACGCCGAGAGGCCGTCGGAATAAAACTACGACTTGTAGAGTATTTTTCCCGAGATTTTGGAAAAGGTTGGAAAAAGCAGAATCACTTGGAGTGCAACTTATTTCTCAGTATTTTCTTTTCTGTTCATAAAATCGTCCTGTCGGGCATTGCTTTTAGCCCCATTGATGAATGTTGTGTACTGCTGCACCACTTTATTATTTGGTATTGATACATTTCTTTTATTCATTGCTATGAAAATGTAACAAAGAATGTAAAGAATGTAAATCCATTTCCCTTGATGAGGGGCCAAAACCCCTCATAGGGTAGGGATCCCTTTGGGTCCGCTCAGTAACTAGTAGTGCTTGTAAGAGCCGCATGGAGGCTGAATGAGTGTATACTCAGTCTGTACCCATGAAAGTACCAGTTCTGTTTAGCATTGCTTTTTGTAACTATTCAGTGAGACATCATTTGCGTCGACAGGGCTTGATAAATGGGTCAGTAGCAATAACTATGGAAAGTTCTACTCCTGTACAGGCAGTGACACTTGGCAGACTTTTTCTGAGTGGGGGTTTAATAATGTCCTCGTAGAAATAGTGAACGCTATTAATTCTTCAGGCGATATCTTCTGATGACATATGTCAAGCTCTATCAATCATTTTCTTTTGTCGTCCTCACTGTGAATTGTCAGTGTTACTGTGTAGGTGGGAAACACAGACAGATTAGTGGAGGTGTATTCATTCAACGTGGATTACATTCTCTGTGATACAATATCCATTTCTCTGTTCATCTTTTTTCTGCTCACTTTATCCATTATTATAGCTGGTTGACTTTAATGGGCCGTTTATTAACCCTTTAACGACCAGGACTAATTTATAGCTTTGTGGCCAGAACAAATTCCACAGTTTTATCATATGTCAATTAGACAGTGAATAGCTTTTGAGTAAGGGAAGTGTATGTACCTTGTACCATCATTTTTGAAAAAATAAATGCTGCTTTAATTTGGAAATCAAAGTGCAAACAGGAGTAATTAAAACAGAAAAAAGGATGCCTCGTTGACTGACATGTCTTTTGAATAAGGCTGTGACAAAACATCAGAGGTAGGATACAGGATAAAGCAGCATCTTTAAAGTGACCCTTTGCTACACATTGATACTAGGCAAATACGGCACAGCCACACAAGATTGAAAAGACTAGTGAAGCAACTTACTTTTACACAATTAACTACATCAGATCGGTTGTTTCACCACAACTACCCGTTTTGTTAATTAATCAGGTAAATTTTCAACTATCTGACATCTAGTGCAGTCAACTGGCCAGGCACTGCAGCCAAATGTAGTATAACTTCCCAACCATTCAAATAGCCTCTATAATGATTTAAGGTGGTTATTCTATGAATTAGAAATAATGTATCTGGACTAATGCACTGCATTATTTTAAAGGGGTTGTCTCAAATGACCGTTACTAAGGCAAGATGAGACACAGTCCTGACCACCAGCTGACCGGGAAACAGCAGAGCGCTCCGGTGCTCGCTGTTTCAGAAGCTCCCATTGCGGTGCATGACAGCAAACTATGCTGTTTCTCCAACCACATGCTGTGCTACACCGTTTTTGTAGCTCTCGAGCACCGCATGGGAGCTACTGAAATGGAGAGTGCTGGTGGTCGGGACTGTGTCTATTATCCCCTTAGTAAGGGATCATTTACATAACCGCATTTATGTGTCCGCATCGGTTCCGCAATTTTGTGAAACAGATGCCCACCCATTCATTTAAAAGATGCTGGCAGCTTACCATGTGCTGTCGGCATCCGTAATTCCGTTTCATGGCCCTGCAAAAACGATAGAGCATGGCCTATTCTTGCCTGCAATTGCAGACAAGAATAGGCCTTTCTATCACAGGGCTGGCCGTGTGCATTCCGCAAAATACGGAATGCACATGGCCAGTATCTGTGTTTTGTGGATCCACAATTTACGGACCGCAAAACACATACGGTCGTCTAAATGAGCCCTAACGGTGAGACGAGATAACCCCTTTAAGTGTATCAATCCAAAGAACACTGCTTTGCAGTGTAATTTTTAGCCTTCAGCGAGACAGGAGGCATGGTGCACCACCAATGAGGCCAGGTGAGGCGATCGCCTCAGGCAGCACCAGGAAAGGGCAAGAGGGGGGCAGCGGAAGGACCATGGGCAACGAGAGCTTCCATTGTGGCAAAGGGATTAGGTTAAGAAATTGGCATTGGGTAGGGGGAGGGGGGCGCCATTTCAGTTTTTGCCTCAGGCAGCAGAAAGGCTAGGTGTACCCCTGACAGGAGAGCAGGTGCAGGGCTGGTGAAAGGTTAACGGAGTCAATGACCAGACCTGTATGGTTACAATAAATAAAGGATCTTTACTGAATAGATAATAGTGGTAGTAGTTCATATAGCAGTAAAGGTTACAGTTTTGAGGTAGGCTACAGAGTAGGATTCTCCCAATAGTTGCTTGTAGGCAGTAGCAATGATGGTAGTAGTAGTCCTCCCTGAATCTCACTCTAAACACACTTTGCTATCTTTCCAAATAACCACAGGCATGCAATTCCCTTCTCATTAACTCCCTGCAAGTCCCAGACTGAGGGCTACAGGTGTTAGATTCAGATGGTCAGGTGGTGTGGGGTGCCAGAGGCAATTCGGCCTTTCCACAAGCAGTAAAGTATTTTGCCATAAACAAGTGGTATCTTACTGTCTGAATCCAATGCATCAAAATGGCTAGAGAGAAGAGGAGCTTATAGGGTAAGTATGTAAATGTGTGAATTCCCTTACGGGGATATGTATTCTGCTCACCTGTTAGTGTTGTGTAAAGTTGGGCACAACTCCAGTGAACGCTTGGAATACAGAAAAAAAGGTTGGTACAGCTGATGCTATCTGAATCTTTATAGGCAGGAGCTGGTCAGCCAAAAGAGTGGGTGAAGCACAAGGAGAGATACAGGTGGACTTATTAAGTCTCACTTTTAGATAATAGCTGGTAGGCATGAAACATGTCTGGAGAAAATGATAAACTGTAAAACCCAAGCAGCCACCTTCCAGGAGACATGCCATTTCAATTAGACTTGATAAAGGGGTCCTGGGTACCCCAAAACACGTTGTCTATTTGAAAACATCAATAAAGGGTTTACAGTTCATTATATTGTCGGGTTGTGTTTCACACCTACCATCTAAAAGTGGGACTCAAATAGTTCACCTGTTTCTCTCTTTGTGAATCCAATACATGGCCTTGATATTTTTAACTCTTCGGTGGATGCCATTCTCATTTCCTCAGGGGTAGCCTCTCAGTTAAGTTGCTCTTTGGCAGTTTTTCAGTCTCAGGAATGGTGTTTGCTGGAGGAGACTTCACTTTGGGCCTATTTCTCAGGAACTCACACATGTAGGTATTGTCTCTAGATCTGCTCAGCCAAGACCCACTAAGTAATCATAGGAGTCCACACCAGCCAGTCTCCATGGCAACCTAACCAAGACTGCCATATACCACCATTGGGAATACATGGTGCATAAAGAGATAAGTGTTTTTAGTATTAAATTACAACAGTTAACTTTTTTCAAACAAGTAACCTTTAACAGTGATCCATTGGGTCACTGCAGTGGTCCAATCTCAACTGTTCAAGGCCGAGATGGCTGGAACTACCGAAATGGCTGAGTGACTGGCACACCTCTGTTTCCGTAACTCTCATAGTGGTGAATGTGATCTAGGCAAAAAGTGTAGCACAGAAACCAAGGAGTTTTTGAAACAGTGTAGCTTGCTGTTCTACTCTGTTTGCACAGCTCCCATTCACTGCTATGGGAGTTACTTGGTCGTTTTGATAACTGTCTCCCCAAGTCAGCATTTACTGTGGGTTATTCCCATCTTGGCAATTAAAGGTCCAGATGGAACAACCCTTAAACTGTGTTAACAAGTTGAAAAAATAAGACACAACACACAATATGAAACAGACTTTTATGTTCAATTATTGCAGGTGTTATTGCAACTTATTAAATTACTTTACTATATATTTGCCTTATGGTCAAATAGCACATTTGTGTTTTAGTCTACAGTCCCAAGATCTTTTCATTCATTTTATTAATGCATTGATTTATTTGTCAATACATCAAATACATATACCCTATGTGAAACAGATACATACTGTATACAGAAGTGAGAGACATTGCAAATACTTTCATGTCTTGTCTGTGCCCCTGAGTACATGATAAAAAAAATTACACTAGAAATCTTGTTTTGCACAGAATACTTTTGTCATCAGAATTGTATTGTATATATTTGTTCTGAAATCAATCATCTCATCTAGCACCTGTCTCTCCATGTCTCATTTTCTGTCCCTATAACATTGCCTTTGAATACCCAACCAACTGCAACAGCTTACCTGTATTTCCATGCCTCATTGCCTGTCCAAATGTCATCTTCAGACATATTATTTTTGTCTCTTACTTTCAATTTCAAACCGTCTTACTTATTTTTACAAGGACCACAGTGGAAGAGACAGAGTTTCTCATCTACAAATACTTTTCTAAATTATGAATAAAACGAAGCTAATATACAATAAAAGTAATAATAATTTAGCTGTGAATGCCTTGAGTCTCCAAGTCAAGGTTCTACATCATCCCATGTAGTGTTACATCAGATTAGTTTTAATCAATTTCTTTATGCTTGACTACACTATTGCTGTCTAGCCAACCCAAAGAGAAATAAGGGCCAATTCTCCTACATACTTATGAACTATATGTGTAGAAGGCTTTATTTTACATTTTTTAAAGCGTACTGCTTCCCAAATTGAAAGGTTGTTCCTGGATTCCTCTGTGCTGTAATTGCATGCAATTTTTTTCTCTTGTAAGCTCATCTGGTTCTTAAGCTTTGTTCTGTTTTTACTTTCAGGAAACGGGGCTTGTATACAGCTAACCAGTGTCAGCCATATTAGTCTCAAGAGGCTAATTTCACATGGCCACTCTTTATGGACACCTTGGCAGTCAATGTCATTGTGGGAACCCCATCATCCTTTTTAATGTTCAGACACATGATTGATAAAAGTATGAAACAAGATCTAGTATTCGGGAACAATTTTTTTTCTGCCTATCAGGCACATAGTAACATAGTTTGTAAGGCTGAAAAAAGACATTTGTCCATCCAGTTGAGCCTGCTATCCTGCAAGTTGATCCACAGGAAGGCAAAAAAAAAAAAACTGTGAGGTAGAAGCCAATTTTCCTAATTTTAGGGGAAAAAATTAATTCCCCACTCCAGTCAGGCAATTAGAATAACTCCCTGGATCAACAACCCATCCCTAGTAACTATACCCTGTAATATTATTACCCTCCAGAAATGCATCCAGGCCCCTCTTGAACTTTTTTAGTGAATTGACCATCACCACCTCTTTAGGCAGAGAGTTCCATAGTCTCACTGCTCTTATCATAAATAATTCTTTGTGTAGAAACCTTCTTTCCTCCAGACACAGAGGATGTCCCCTTATCACAGTCACAGTCCTGGGGATAAATAGATGATGGAAGAGATCTCTGTACTGACCCCTGATATATTTATACATAGTTATTAGATCCCCCGTTAGTTATCTTTTTTTGTAATGTGAATAACCCTATTTCTGATAATCTTTCTGGGTACCCTAGTCCACCCATTCCATTACTTCAGTTGCCCTCCTCTAAACCCTCTCCAGCTCTGCTATGTCTGCCTTGTTTACAGGAGCCCAGAACTGTACACAGTACTCCATGTGTGGTCTGACTAGTGATTTGTAACTGGCAGAACTATGTTCTCATCATGGGCATCTATGCCCCTCAACGGTTCAGACAACCAGGGCCTTCATATTGGTTGACAGAAAATGAGGACAGAGGGAAGAATTTCCCTAGGGGTCAATAAAATTCAATACAGAGGATAGCTTGGCACATAAATGTCTTAAAAGATAATTGTTGACATTTTATTATTTTAGTTCACACTGAAAACATATTATGCTGTATTGTAGCAATTTATAGTCTATGTGGCCAGTTATGCTCACAATCTAAGTTCACCCCATCTCACAAACAAATATACAACTTTCTCACATGTAGTCAAGGTGCTGTTATAGAAGTAGATTTCCTATCCTTAAAGGGAATCTGGCACATTGAACATGGTATCTGAGCTGAAGGCAGAAGGTTATAGAGCAGGAGGAGCTGATCAGATTGATATATAGTTTGGAAAAAGATTCTGTAAAATTTGTAATTTTATATCCATGCTTATTCTAGGCTTTAAGTCAAGGAGGCAGTCCTATCATTGATTGACAGCCTTCCCTCTATGACTGTGTATACAGAGATAGCTGTCAATCACTGATAGGACCGCCTCCTGGACTTCGAAACCCAGAATGATAAAATATACAGAGAAAAACACGGGTTGTATCACTTACTATGAGCGCTGTTAGTCCTTTGTGAAGTGGGTTCAATTCACATTAAGCAAGTAAAACAAAGTTGAGGGAAAGCGCTACTCTCCTGGAATCCACAAAAAGAGAGGATAAGTTGGATGCCAGATCCTTCCTCCAATTCTTCTTCCTTATGCCGCCAAACACTGCTACTATATTCCAGTGCGGTGCCGCTCCACAGTTTTTTCCACATCCGATCAACCTGTAGTATTGGAGGAAGTATGTGGCATCTGACTTATGCTCTCTGTTTTTAGATTCCATGAGGGCAGTGAAGCCCAGAATGAGCAGAAATATGAATTAATGAAATATATTTTAGGTATCAGGCACATAAACGTATTTTTTTCCCATGTCTGTTCCATTTATTTATTTATATTTATTTTTTTGCAGCCCATATGTGGAACCATTCATTTCAATGGGGCTGCAAAAAAAACAGAAATGACTCAGTGTGCATTCGTGTCCCTATGTCTGCATGGCCGTTTCACAAAAAAATAGAACATGTCCTATTATTGTACTCATTATGGACAAGTATAGGACTGTTCTATTAGGGGTCGGCCGATCCATTCCACAACATATGGAACGCACTCGGCCAGTATCCATCTTTTGCTGAATGCTTTCCCAAAAAACTATATATCAATCTGCTCAGCTCCTTCTGCTCTATAACATGCAGCCTGCAGATTAATTAGCATTTTTATGATGACAGGTTCCCTTTAGTGAACGCTAATCAACACTAAAACATGTTGCTCAGAGCTTGTTTAGATAATTTAAGAGTAACTACAGTGACTGTTGTCACAGTGTCAGCGGTCACATGCCATGCAGGGACATGTTCTATCTACAAGCATGTCAGCACTGCCATCCAATTAATGAAATCAGGGTTGACATGCTTGTAGATGGGATGTCATACAACTAGTTTAGCGGGAACCGGAAGTGGAGGAGAAGGAAGCTCGGCACTGGAACTTGAGCACAGGTGTCCCTGCACCCTACCTGACAATATCCAAAGAGTTTTCAGTCTCAGAGAACTCCTTTAATGCTATTACTCATCATTGTCATGCCCCTTGGAAGAAGCCAGATAGGCGAAACGTACGTTGGGTGTTGGCGGTGGTGTCGCTCATTGCGGTCTGTATCTTTCATTTGCCTAATGGCTATACCTTAAAGTGTATGTACTAGCTAGAGGTTGGACCTTATGTTTCCACCTTGCATTGCATTGAGTTACATACCAAGGATAGATGATGCCTGTGTTTGGTGTGAGGATAAGTGACTTCTCTATATATACTCTTATGTGATGATCCTTTCCCCCTATCACGTTTGGGTAATACGACCTGTTTTGTATGCATTTTCTGACACCATCACTTTATTGTCACGCTGGGATCCAATTTTTAATATATACAGGGAGTGCAGAATTATTAGGCAAGTTGTATTTTTGAGGATTCATTTTATTATTGAACAACAACCATGTTCTCAATGAACCCAAAAAACTCATTAATATCAAAGCTGAATATTTTTGGAAGTAGTTTTTAGTTTGTTTTTAGTTTTAGCTATTTTAGGGGGATATCTGTGTGTGCAGGTGACTATTACTGTACATAATTATTAGGCAACTTAACAAAAAACAAATATATACCCATTTTAATTATTTATTTTTACCAGTGAAACCAATATAACATCTCAACATTCACAAATATACATTTCTGACATTCAAAAACAAAACAAAAACAAATCAGTGACCAATATAGCCACCTTTCTTTGCAAGGACACTCAAAAGCCTGCCATCCATGGATTCTGTCAGTGTTTTGATCTGTTCACCATCAACGTTGCGTGCAGCAGCAACCACAGCCTCCCAGACACTGTTCAGAGAGGTGTACTGTTTTCCCTCCTTGTAAATCTCACATTTGATGATGGACCACAGGTTTTCAATGGGGTTCAGATCAGGTGAACAAGGAGGCCATGTCATTAGATTTTCTTCTTTTATACCCTTTCTTGCCAGCCACGCTGTGGAGTACTTGGACACGTGTGATGGAGCATTGTCCTGCATGAAAATCATGTTTTTCTTGAAGGATGCAGACTTCTTCCTGTACCACTGCTTGAAGAAGGTGTCTTCCAGAAACTGGCAGTAGGACTGGGAGTTGAGCTTGACTCCATCCTCAACCCGGAAAGGCCCCACAAGCTCATCTTTGATGATACCAGCCCAAACCAGTACTCCACCTCCACCTTGCTGGCGTCAGAGTCAGACTGGTGCTCTCTGCCCTTTACCAATCCAGCCACGGGCCCATCAAGACTCACTCTCATTTCATCAGTCCATAAAACCTTAGAAAAATCAGTCTTGAGATATTTCTTGGCCCAGTCTTGACATTTCAGCTTGTGTGTCTTGTTCAGTGGTGGTCGTCTTTCAGCCTTTCTTACCTTGGCCATGTCTCTGAGTATTGCACACCTTGTGCTTTTGGGCACTCCAGTGATGTTGCAGCTCTGAAATATGGCCAAACTGGTGGCAAGTGGCATCTTGGCAGCTGCACGCTTGACTTTTCTCAGTTCATGGACAGTTATTTTGCGCCTTGGTTTTCCACACGCTTCTTGCGACCCTGTTGACTATTTTGAATGAAACGCTTGATTGTTCGATGATCACGCTTCAGAAGCTTTGCAATTTTAAGAGCGCTGCATCCCTCTGCAAGATATCTCACTATTTTTGACTTTTCTGAGCCTGTCAAGTCCTTCTTTTGACCCATTTTGCCAAAGGAAAGGAAGTTGCCTAATAATTATGCACACCTGATATAGGGTGTTGATGTCATTAGACCACACCCCTTCTCATTACAGAGATGCACATCACCTAATATGCTTAATTGGTAGTAGGCTTTCGAGCCTATACAGCTTGGAGTAAGACAACATGCATAAAGAGGATGATGTGGTCAAAATACTCATTTGCCTAATAATTCTGCACTCCCTGTATATGTATGTTATTTAATCTGATGTATCGTGTACTTTAATAAAGATATCAGTGTATTTATACCTTTAATAGTGTGGTCTCGCTTTGGTGTTTTACTCATCATTGTCAGCAACACATGCCTGTTTACACGAGTTGATGTGCTGCTGACAAATGATGATTTTAACCCCTTAAGGACCCACGCCGAACATGTACGGCGCTGGTGGACATGACTTAAGGACCAGCGCCGTCCATGTACAGCAAGCTGATCGGGCGGGTGCAGGTGCTTCGCCTGCCCGATCAGCATCAGGTGTCCAGCAGTCACTGATAGCCGGACCCCTGCTGTATGCGCCAGCATCTGTGAAAACACTGATGCTGGCGCATTAAGCCTTGCACTGCCGCAGTCAGCGCTGACTACGGTATGTGCGGTATCCTGCTGGGTCCAGGGTGGCCATCGGGTCCCCGCGCTGCTGTGACGGGGAACCGATGGCAGGGAAGTCAGCCCAATGCCTTCCTTAGGCATTGTGGCTGCATTCCGTGAGAGCCTGTGAGATCCAGCCCATGGATCTTACAGGCAGGAAGCTGTAAGTGTATTACACTGTACAGAAGTATTCTAATGCATTATAAAGGGGATCAGACCCCCAGAAGTTGAAGTACCAGAGTGGGACAAAAATAAAAAGTAAAAAAAAATTGTTTTCCATAATAAAATAAATAAAGTTTCAAGTAAAAAAAATGACCCTTTTCCCAAAATAAAACACATAAAATATAAAATTGCAAAAAAAAATAGAAATAAATAGAAAAAGACATATTTGGTATCGCCGCATCCATAACAACCGGCTCTATAAAAATATCACATGACCTAACCCCTCAGGTGAACACCATCAAAAAAATAAAATAAAATCTGTGGCTAAAAAATATTTTTTTGTCACCTGGCATCACTAAAAGTGCAAAACCAAGCAATCAAAAAGTCATATGCACCCCAAAATAGTGCCAATGAAACGTCATCTCATTCCGCAAAAAATTATACCCTACCTGAGACAATTGCTCAAAAAATAAACAAAACTATGGCTCTCAGACTATGGAGACACTAAAACATGATTTTTTTTTGTTTCAAAAATGATATTATTGTATAAAACTTAAAATAAAATAAAAAAGTATACATATTAGGTATTGCCACATCCGTAACGACCTGCTCTTTTTAAAAATATCACACGACCTAAGAGTAAATGGGAAAACCCCTCAGGTGAACACCGTAAATTTTGTTTTATAAAAACGGTGTCAAAAAGCCATTTTTTTGTCACCTTACATCAAAAAGTGTAATACCAAGTGATCAAAAAGTCATATGCACCCCAAAATCATACCAATCAAACCGTCATCTCAACCCTCAAAAAATGAGTCCCTACGTAAGACAATCGCCCAAAAAATAAAAACACTATGGCTCTCAGAATATGGAGACACTAAAAAATGATTTGCTTTTTGTTTCAAAAATGCTGTTATTGTGTAAAACTTAAAAAAATTAAAAAAAGTATACATATTTTGTATCGCCGCATTCGTAAGAACCTGCTGTATAAAAATATCACATGACCTAATCCCTCAGATGAACACCATAAAAAAATAAAAAGTGTGGCAAAAATGCCATCAAAGCCATACGCACCATAAAATAGTACCAATCAAACGTCATTTCATACCAAAAAAATGACCCCCTACATAAGACAATCACCCCCCAAAAAAATATATATATGGCTTTCATAGTATGGAGAGACTAAAAAAAAAAATCATTTTTTTCAAAAATGCTTTATTATGTAAAACTGAAACAAACAACCAAAGAAAGTAGTCATATTTGGTATTTTTGCATCCGTAACGACCTGCTCTATATAAATACCACATGATCTAACCTGTTAGATAAACTTTGTAAATAACAATATTTTTTGTTACCTTGCCTCACAAAAAGTGTAATATAGAGCAACCAAAAATTATGTGTACCATAAAATAGTACCATAAAAACTGCGACCTTATCCTGTAGTTTCCAAAATGGGGTCTTTCTACTCTAGGGGTATAGTGCAGTACTCTTCAAATGTGACATGGCAACTTAAAATTATCCCAGTGAAATCTGCCCTCCAAAAACCATGTGGCGTTCCTTTCCTTTTGCTCCCTGCCGTGTGCCCATTCAGCAGTTTACGATCCCAAATAGGGTGTTTCTGTAAACCACAGAATCAGGCTAATAAATATTGAGTTTTGTTTGGCTGTTAACTAGAGTTGAGCGAACACCTGGATGTTCGTTCGGGTTCCAGAAGTTCGGCTGAACTTCCCGAAAATGTTCGGGATCCGAACTCGACGAACTTATTCCCGAACTTCATTGAAGTCAATGGGGACCCGAACTTTTGGGCACTAAAAAGGCTGTAAAATAGTCCAGGAAAGTGCTAGAGGGCTGCAAAAGGCAGCAAAATGTAGGTAAATCCCCCGCAAACAAATGTGGATAGGGAAATGAATTAAAATAAAATAAATAAAAATTAAGCAATATCAATTGGAGAGAGGTCCCATAGCAGAGAATCAGGCTTCAAGTCACCCACCAATGGAGAATGCCACTTTCAGTTAATTAGGTCCCAGCACCCAGACAGAGGACAGAGGTCGCATAGCAGAGAATCAGGCATCATGTCACCCACCAATGGAGAAGGCCACTTCCAGATATTTAGCCCACGGCACCCAGACAGAGGACAGAGGTCGCATAGCAGAGAATCAGGCTTCATGTCACCCACCACTGGAACAGGCCATTTTCAGATAATTAGGCCCCTGGCACCTAGACGGAGGAGAGGTTCATTCAACTTTTGAGTGCCACCCCACTGTAAACCTGCTTCATCCTCATCCTCCTCCACCTCCTCCTCATCCTCCTCGTCCTCCAGTAGTGGGCCCTGGCTGGCCACATTTGTACCTGGCCTCTGCTGTTGCAAAAAACCTCCCTCTGAGGCACTTCTAACAGACTGGCCTGAAAGTGCTAAAAATGACCCCTCATCCTCCTGGGCCACCTCCTCTTCCATCATCGCCCTAAGTGTTTTCTCAAGGAGACATAGTAGTCGTATTGTAACGCTGATAACGGCATCATCGCCACTGGCCACGTTGGTGGAGTACTTGAAACAGTGCAACAGGGCACACAGGTCTCGCATGGAGGCCCAGTCATTGGTGGTGAAGTGGTGCTGTTCCGCAGCGCGACTGACCGTGCATGCTGCACCTGAAACTCCACTATGGCCTGCTGCTGCTCGCACAGTCTCTCCAGCATGTGCAAGGTGGAGTTCCACCTGGTGGTCACGTCGCATATGAGGCGGTGAGCGGGAAGGCCGAAGTTACGCTGTAGCGCACACAGGCGAGCAGCGGCAGGATGTGAACGCAGGAAGCGCGCACAGACGGCACGCACTTTATGCAGCAGCTCTGACATGTCAGGGTAGTTGTGAAAGAACTTCTGCACCACCAAATTCAGCACATGAGCCAGCAAGGGATGTGCGTCAAACCGGCTAGTCCCAGAGCTGCGACGAGATTTTGCCCATAATCGCACACCAGGCCGGGCTTGAGGCCCACCGGCAGCAACCACTCGTCAGTCTGTTGTTCAATACCCCGCCACAACTCCTGCGCGGTGTGGGGCCTGTCCCCCAAACATATGAGTTTCAGAACGGCCTGCTGACGTTTACCTCGGGCTGTGCTGAAGTTGGTGGTGAAGATGTGTGGCTGACTAGATGAGCAGGTGGAAGCAGAGGAAGAGGAAGCCAAGTAGGAGGAGGAGACTACAGGAGGCATCCAAGGATGCCCTGCAATCCTTGGCGGCGGAAGGACGTGCGCCAAAGAACTCTCCGCCTGGGGCCCAGCCGCCACTACATTTACCCAGTGTGCAGTTAGGGAAATATAGCGTCCCTGGCCATGCTTACTGGTCCACGTATCTGTGGTTAGGTGGACCTTGCCACAGATGGCGTTGCGCAGTGCACACTTGATTTTATCGGATACTTGATTGTGCAGGGAAGGCACGGCTCTCTTGGAGAAGTAGTGGCGGCTGGGAACAACATACTGTGGGACAGCCATCGCCATCAGCTGTTTGAAGCTGTTTGTGTCCACCAGCCTGAATGACAGCATTTCAAAGGCCAGTAGTTTAGAAATGCTGGCATTCAGGCCCAGGGCTCGAGGGTGGCTAGGTGGGAATTTACGCTTTCTCTACAAGGTTTGTGAGATGGAGAGCTGAACGCTGCTGTGTGACATGGTGGAGATCCTTGGTGACGCAGGTGGTGGTGTCGGTGGCACATCCTCTGTTTGGTGGGCGGCAGGTGCCAACATTCCTCCCGAGGCGGTGGAAGAGGCCGAGGCAGCAGCAGAAGAGGGAGCAGGGGGAGCCTGAGTGAGTTCCTTGCTTTTAAGGTGTTTACTCCACTGCAGTTCATGCTTTGCATGTAGATGCCTGGTCATGCAGGTTGTGCTAAGGTTCAGAACGTTAATGCCTCGCTTCAGGCTCTGATGGCACAGCGTGCAAACCACTCGGGTCTTGTCGTCAGCACATTGTTTAAATTAGTGCCATGCCAGGGAACTCCTTGAAGCTGTCTTTGGGGTGCTCAGTCCCTGGTGGCGGTGGCCAGTAGCAGGCAAACTCTCTTGGCGGCGGCTGTTCTGCTTTTGCCCCCTGCTCCCTCTTTTGCTACGCTGTTGGCTCGGTCTCACCACTGCCTCTTCCTCCGAACTATGAAAGTCAGTGGCACGACCTTCATTCCATGTGGGGTCTAGGACCTCATCGTCCCCTGCATAGTCTTCCACACAGTCTTCCTCCCTGACCTCCTGTTCGTTCTGCACACTGCAGAAAGATGCAGCAGTTGGCACCTGTGTTTCATCATCATCAGAGACGTGCAGACTCCGATGAGATGGTATTCCCATGTCCTCATCATCAGGAAACATCAGTGGTTGTGCATCAGTGCATTCTATGTCTTCCACCACTGGGGAAGGGCTAGGTGGATTCCCTTGGGAAACCCTGCCAGCAGAGTCTTCAAACAGCATAAGAGACTGCTGCATAACTTGAGGCTCAGACAGTTTCCCTGATATGCATGGGGGTGATGTGACAGACTGATGGGCTTGGTTTTCAGGCGCCACCTGTGCGCTTTCTGCATGGGTGGGAGATAATGTTGTGAACGTGCTGGATCCACTGTCGGCCACCCAATTGACTAGCGCCTGTACCTGCTCGGGCCATACCATCCTTAGAACGGCATTGGGCCCCACCAAATATCGCTGTAAATTCTGGCGGGTACTGGAATCTGAGGTAGTTGGTTCACTAGGACATGTGGCTGTGGCAGAATGGCTACGTCCTCTCCCAGCACCAGAGGGTCCACTAACACCACCACGACCGCGTCCGTGTCCCTTACTAGATGTTTTCCTCATTGTTACCGTTCACCAAGCACCAGAATAAGAAAAAAAATATTTGGCCCAATGTATTGATTTCAAATTCAGGCCTTTTTTTACAGGCACCTAACACTATCTGCCTATTTATTTATTTATTTAGGCCCTGGATGAAAGGTATCCTTTTATGGACAGATTTACACTTGGAGATGCACAGTAGCGTGTGAAAAAATATGTAGGATTATGCCTTCAGCAATTGTATTTTAACACTTTGTGTAATAAACCCTTTAATGGACAGAAATACAATTGGAAATGCACGGTAGCGTGTGAAGTTATTGAGGATGACTCTCTCAGCACTTGTATATACAACTTGAGTGTAATATACCCTTTTATTCACAGAAATACACTATGAGATGCACAATAGTGCGTGCAGATTTACAGGATTATGCTTTCAGCAATTGTAATGTAACACTTTTTGTAATATACCCTTTTACGGAAAGAAATATACTTGGAGATGCTGAGTGTAATTTACCCTTTTAAGGAACGATTAACAATTGGCCTGCAACAGCTGGAACACCAGATTCAGGGTATTGCTATATTGGCAAGTGAATTTCACCCCAGAACAAAATCTATCCTTTGACGGATACTATTAAACTTTGCCAGCCACTGCTGGGACACCAGATTAAAGGTATTGCTATTTTGGCAATTGGATTTCACCACAGAAAAAAATATACCCTTTTACGGACAGATTTATACTAGGCCTGCAACAGCTGGAACACCAGATTTACTGTATTTCTAGTTTTGCTACTGACTTACACCCCAGAAAATAATATATCCTTTGACGGACACTAGGGAAATTGTCCAGTCACAGCTGGAACACCAGATTCAGGGTATTGCTATTTTGGCAATTAAATTTCACCCCAGAACAAAATCTATCCTGTGACGGACACTATCAAACTTGGCCAGCCACAGCTGAAACCACTGATTTATGGTATTGCTATTTTGGCAATTGAATTTCACACCAGAAATAAATATACCCTTTTACGGACAGATTTAAACTAGGACTACAACAGCTGGAACACCAGATTCAGGGTATTGCTATTTTGGCAATAAAATTTCACCCCAGAAAAAAATATACCCTTTGACGGACAGATTTAAACTAGGCCTGCAACAGCTGGAACACCAGATTCAGGGTATTGCTATTTTGGCAATTACATTTCACCCCAGAACAAAATCTATCCTGTGACGGACACTATTAAACTTGGCCAGCCACAGCTGAAACCACTGATTTATGGTATTGCTATTTTGGCAATTGAATTTCACCCCAGAAAAAATATACCCTTTTACGGACAGATTTAAACTAAGCCTGCAACAGCTGGAACACCAGATTCAGGGTATTGCTATTTTGACAATTAAATTTCACCCCAGAAAAAAATATACCCTTTTACGGACAGATTTAAACTAGGCCTGCAACAGCTGGAACACCAGATTTACTGTATTTCTATTTTTGCTACTGACTTTCACCCCAGAAAATAATATATCCTTTGACGGACACTAGGGAAATTGTCCAGTCACAGCTGGAACACCAGATTCAGGGTATTGCTATTTTGGCAATTGAATTTCACACCAGAACAAAAAACACCCTTTTACGGACAGATTTAAACTAAGCCTGCAACAGCTGGAACACCAGATTCAGGGTATTGCTATTTTGGCAATAAAATTTCACCCCAGAAAAAAATATACCCTTTTACGGACAGATTTAAACTAAGCCTGCAACAGCTGGAACACCAGATTCAGGGTATTGCTATTTTGGCAATTAAATTTCACCCCAGAAAAAAAATATACCCTTTTACGGACAGATTTAAACTAGGCCTGCAATAGCTGGAACACCAGATTTACTGTATTTCTATCTTTGCTCCTGATTTTCACCCCAGAAAATAATATATCCTTTGACGGACACTAGGGAAATTGTCCAGTCACAGCTGGAACACCAGATTCAGGGTATTGCTATTTTGGCAATTGAATTTCACCCCAGAACAAAATCTATCCTGTGACGGACACTAATAAACTTGGCCAGCCACAGCTGAAACCACTGATTTATGGTATTGCTATTTTGGCAATTGAATTTCACACCAGAAAAAAATATACCCTTTTACGGACAGATTTAAACTAAGCCTGCAACAGCTGGAACACCAGATTCAGGGTATTGCTATTTTGGCAATAAAATTTCACCCCAGAAAAAAATATACCCTTTACAGACAGATGTAAACTAGGCCTGCAACAGCTGGAACACCAGATTCAGGGTATTGCTATTTTGGCAATTACATTTCACCCCAGAACAAAATCTATCCTGTGACGGACACTATTAAACTTGGCCAGCCACAGCTGAAACCACTGATTTATGGTATTGCTATTTTGGCAATTGAATTTCACCCCAGAAAAAATATACCCTTTTACGGACAGATTTAAACTAAGCCTGCAACAGCTGGAACACCAGATTCAGGGTATTGCTATTTTGACAATTAAATTTCACCCCAGAAAAAAATATACCCTTTACGGACAGATTTAAACTAGGCCTGCAACAGCTGGAACACCAGATTTACTGTATTTCTATTTTTGCTACTGACTTTCACCCCAGAAAATAATATATCCTTTGACGGACACTAGGGAAATTGTCCAGTCACAGCTGGAACACCAGATTCAGGGTATTGCTATTTTGGCAATTGAATTTCACACCAGAACAAAAAACACCCTTTTACGGACAGATTTAAACTAGGCCTGCAACAGCTGGAACACCAGATTCAGGGTATTGCTATTTTGGCAATAAAATTTCACCCCAGAAAAAAATATACCCTTTTACGGACAGATTTAAACTAGGCTTGCAACAGCTGGAACACCAGATTCAGGGTATTGCTATTTTGGCAATTACATTTCACCCCAGAACAAAATCTATCCTGTGACGGACACTATTAAACTTGGCCAGCCACAGCTGAAACCACTGATTTATGGTATTGCTATTTTGGCAATTGAATTTCACCCCAGAAAAAATATACCCTTTTACGGACAGATTTAAACTAAGCCTGCAACAGCTGGAACACCAGATTCAGGGTATTGCTATTTTGACAATTAAATTTCACCCCAGAAAAAAATATACCCTTTACGGACAGATTTAAACTAGGCCTGCAACAGCTGGAACACCAGATTTACTGTATTTCTATTTTTGCTACTGACTTTCACCCCAGAAAATAATATATCCTTTGACGGACACTAGGGAAATTGTCCAGTCACAGCTGGAACACCAGATTCAGGGTATTGCTATTTTGGCAATTGACATTTCACCCCAGAACAAAATCTATCCTGTGACGGACACTATTAAACTTGGCCAGCCACAGCTGAAACCACTGATTTATGGTATTGCTATTTTGGCAATTGAATTTCACCCCAGAAAAAAATATATCCTTTGCCGGACACTATTAAACTTGGCCAGCCACAGCTAAAACCACTGATTTATGGTATTGCTATTTTGGCAATTGAATTTCACCCCAGAAAAAAATATACCCTTTTACGGACAGATTTAAACTAAGCCTGCAACAGCTGGAACACCAGATTCAGGGTATTGCTATTTTGGCAATTAAATTTCACCCCAGAAAAAAAATATACCCTTTTACGGACAGATTTAAACTAGGCCTGCAATAGCTGGAACACCAGATTTACTGTATTTCTATCTTTGCTCCTGATTTTCACCCCAGAAAATAATATATCCTTTGACGGACACTAGGAAATTGTCCAGTCACAGCTGGAACACCAGATTCAGGGTATTGCTATTTTGGCAATTGAATTTCACCCCAGAACAAAATCTATCCTGTGACGGACACTAATAAACTTGGCCAGCCACAGCTGAAACCACTGATTTATGGTATTGCTATTTTGGCAATTGAATTTCACACCAGAAAAAAATATACCCTTTACGGACAGATTTAAACTAAGCCTGCAACAGCTGGAACACCAGATTCAGGGTATTGCTATTTTGGCAATAAAATTTCACCCCAGAAAAAATATACCCTTTTACAGACAGATGTAAACTAGGCCTGCAACAGCTGGAACACCAGATTCAGGGTATTGCTATTTTGGCAATTACATTTCACCCCAGAACAAAATCTATCCTGTGACGGACACTATTAAACTTGGCCAGCCACAGCTGAAACCACTGATTTATGGTATTGCTATTTTGGCAATTGAATTTCACCCCAGAAAAAATATATCCTTTGCCGGACACTATTAAACTTGGCCAGCCACAGCTGAAACCACTGATTTATGGTATTGCTATTTTGGCAATTGAATTTCACCCCAGAAAAAAATATACCCTTTACGGACAGATTTAAACTAGGCCTGCAACAGCTGGAACACCAGATTTACTGTATTTCTATTTTTGCTCCTGACTTTCACCCCAGAAAATAATATATCCTTTGACGGACACTAGGGAAATTGTCCAGTCACAGCTGGAACACCAGATTCAGGGTATTGCTATTTTGGCAATTAAATTTCACCCCAGAACAAAATCTATCCTGTGACGGACACTATTAAACTTGGCCAGCCACAGCTGAAACCACTGATTTATGGTATTGCTATTTTGGCAATTGAATTTCACCCCAGAAAAAATATATCCTTTGCCGGACACTATTAAACTTGGCCAGCCACAGCTGAAACCACTGATTTATGGTATTGCTATTTTGGCAATTGAATTTCACCCCAGAAAAAATATACCCTTTTACGGACAGATTTAAACTAAGCCTGCAACAGCTGGAACACCAGATTCAGGGTATTGCTATTTTGGCAATAAAATTTCACCCCAGAAAAAATATTCCCTTTTACAGACAGATGTAAACTAGGCCTGCAACAGCTGGAACACCAGATTCTGGGTATTGCTATTTTGGCAATTACATTTCACCCCAGAACAAAATCTATCCTGTGACGGACACTATTAAACTTGGCCAGCCACAGCTGAAACCACTGATTTATGGTATTGCTATTTTGGCAATTGAATTTCACCCCAGAAAAAAATATATCCTTTGCCGGACACTATTAAACTTGGCCAGCCACAGCTGAAACCACTGATTTATGGTATTGCTATTTTGGCAATTGAATTTCACCCCAGTAAAAAATTTACCCTTTTACGGACAGATTTAAAGTAAGCCTGCAACAACTGGAACACCAGATTCAGGGTATTGCTATTTTGGCAATTACATTTCACCCCAGAACAAAATCTATCCTGTGACGGACACTATTAAACTTGGCCAGCCACAGCTGAAACCACTGATTTATGGTATTGCTATTTTGGCAATTGAATTTCACCCCAGAAAAAAATATATCCTTTGCCGGACACTATTAAACTTGGCCAGCCACAGCTGGAAACCACTGATTTATGGTATTGCTATTTTGGCAATTGAATTTCACCCCAGAAAAAAATATACCCTTTTACGGACAGATTTAAACTAGGCCTGCAACAGCTGGAACACCAGATTTACTGTATTTCTATTTTTGCTCCTGACTTTCACCCCAGAAAATAATATATCCTTTGACGGACACTAGGGAAATTGTCCAGTCACAGCTGGAACACCAGATTCAGGGTATTGCTATTTTGGCAATTAAATTTCACCCCAGAACAAAATCTATCCTCTGACGGACACTATTAAACTTGGCCAGCCACAGCTGAAACCACTGATTTATGGTATTGCTATTTTGGCAATTGAATTTCACACCAGAAATAAATATACCCTTTTACGGACAGATTTAAACTAGGACTACAACAGCTGGAACACCAGATTCAGGGTATTGCTATTTTGGCAATAAAATTTCACCCCAGAAAAAAATATACCCTTTGACGGACAGATTTAAACTAGGCCTGCAACAGCTGGAACACCAGATTCAGGGTATTGCTATTTTGGCAATTACATTTCACCCCAGAACAAAATCTATCCTGTGACGGACACTATTAAACTTGGCCAGCCACAGCTGAAACCACTGATTTATGGTATTGCTATTTTTGCAATTGAATTTCACCCCAGAAAAAAATATACCCTTTTACGGACAGATTTAAACTAAGCCTGCAACAGCTGGAACACCAGATTCAGGGTATTGCTATTTTGACAATTAAATTTCACCCCAGAAAAAATATATACCCTATTACGGACAGATTTAAACTAGGCCTGCAACAGCTGGAACACCAGATTTACTGTATTTCTATTTTTGCTACTGACTTTCACCCCAGAAAATAATATATCCTTTGACGGACACTAGGGAAATTGTCCAGTCACAGCTGGAACACCAGATTCAGGGTATTGCTATTTTGGCAATTGAATTTCACACCAGAACAAAAACACCCTTTACGGACAGATTTAAACTAGGCCTGCAACAGCTGGAACACCAGATTCAGGGTATTGCTATTTTGGCAATAAAATTTCACCCCAGAAAAAAATATACCCTTTTACGGACAGATTTAAACTAGGCTTGCAACAGCTGGAACACCAGATTCAGGGTATTGCTATTTTGGCAATTACATTTCACCCCAGAACAAAATCTATCCTGTGACGGACACTATTAAACTTGGCCAGCCACAGCTGAAACCACTGATTTATGGTATTGCTATTTTGGCAATTGAATTTCACCCCAGAAAAAAATATATCCTTTGCCGGACACTATTAAACTTGGCCAGCCACAGCTAAAACCACTGATTTATGGTATTGCTATTTTGGCAATTGAATTTCACCCCAGAAAAAATATACCCTTTACGGACAGATTTAAACTAAGCCTGCAACAGCTGGAACACCAGATTCAGGGTATTGCTATTTTGGCAATTAAATTTCCCAGAATATACCCTTTACGGTATTAAGCTATAATTGCGGCACCAGATTGTATCATCTGCTCTGATTTTCACCCCAGAAAATAATATATCCTTTGACGGACAGATTTAAACTAGGCCTGCAACAGCTGGAACACCAGATTCAGGGTATTGCTATTTTGGCAATTGAATTTCACCCCAGAAAAAAATATATCCTTTACGGACAGATTTAAACTAGGCCTGCAACAGCTGGAACACCAGATTTACTGTATTGCTATTTTTGAATTAACTACTTGATTTTCACCCCAGAAAATAATATATCCTTTGACGGACACTAGGAAAATTGTCCAGTCACAGCTGGAACCACCAGATTCAGGGTATTGCTATTTTGGCAATTGAATTTCACCCCAGAACAAAATCTATCCTGTGACGGACACTAATAAACTTGGCCAGCCACAGCTGAAACCACTGATTTATGGTATTGCTATTTTGGCAATTGAATTTCACACCAGAAAAAAATATACCCTTTTACGGACAGATTTAAACTAAGCCTGCAACAGCTGGAACACCAGATTCAGGGTATTGCTATTTTGGCAATAAAATTTCACCCCAGAAAAAAATATACCCTTTTACAGACAGTTGTAAACTAGGCCTGCAACAGCTGGAACACCAGATTCAGGGTATTGCTATTTTGGCAATTACATTTCACCCCAGAACAAAATCTATCCTGTGACGGACACTATTAAACTTGGCCAGCCACAGCTGAAACCACTGATTTATGGTATTGCTATTTTGGCAATTGAATTTCACCCCAGAAAAAAATATATCCTTTGCCGGACACTATTAAACTTGGCCAGCCACAGCTGAAACCACTGATTTATGGTATTGCTATTTTGGCAATTGAATTTCACCCCAGAAAAAAATATACCCTTTTACGGACAGATTTAAACTAAGCCTGCAACAGCTGGAACACCTGATTCAGGGTATTGCTATTTTGGCAATAAAATTTCACCCCAGAAAAAAATATTCCCTTTTACAGACAGATGTAAACTAGGCCTGCAACAGCTGGAACACCAGATTCTGGGTATTGCTATTTTGGCAATTACATTTCACCCCAGAACAAAATCTATCCTGTGACGGACACTATTAAACTTGGCCAGCCACAGCTGAAACCACTGATTTATGGTATTGCTATTTTGGCAATTGAATTTCACCCCAGAAAAAAATATATCCTTTGCCGGACACTATTAAACTTGGCCAGCCACAGCTGAAACCACTGATTTATGGTATTGCTATTTTGGCAATTGAATTTCACCCCAGAAAAAATATACTCTTTACGGACAGATTTAAAGTAAGCCTGCAACAACTGGAACACCAGATTCAGGGTATTGCTATTTTGGCAATTACATTTCACCCCAGAACAAAATCTATCCTGTGACGGACACTATTAAACTTGGCCAGCCACAGCTGAAACCACTGATTTATGGTATTGCTATTTTGGCAATTGAATTTCACCCCTGAAAAAAATATATCCTTTGCCGGACACTATTAAACTTGGCCAGCCACAGCTGAAACCACTGATTTATGGTATTGCTATTTTGGCAATTGAATTTCACCCCAGAAAAAAATATACCCTTTTACGGACAGATTTAAAGTAAGCCTGCAACAACTGGAACACCAGATTCAGGGTATTGCTATTTTGGCAATTAAATTTCACCCCAGAAAGAAAATATACCCTTTTACGGACAGATTTAAACTAGGCCTGCAACAGCTGGAACACCAGATTTACTGTATTTCTATTTTTGCTCCTGACTTTCACCCCAGAAAATAATATATCCTTTGACGGACACTAGGGAAATTGTCCAGTCACAGTTGGAACACTAGATTCAGGGTATTGCTATTTTGGCTAATGAATTTCACCCCAGAACAAAATCTATCCTGTGACGGACACTAATAAACTTGGCCAGCCACAGCTGAAACCACTGATTTATGGTATTGCTATTTTGGCAATTGAATTTCACCCCAGAAAAAATATATCCTTTGCCGGACACTATTAAACTTGTCCAGCCACAGCTGGAACACCAGATTTACGGTATTTCTATTTTTGCAACTGTATTTCACCCCAGAAAATAATATATCCTATGACGGACACTATGAAACATGTCCAGTCACAGCTGGAACACCAGATTTACGGTATTGCTATTTTGGCAATTGAATTTAGCCCCAGAAAATGATCTATCCTTTGCCGGACACTATTAAACTTTGCCAGCCACTGCTGGGAGACCAGATTTAGGGGATTGCTATTTTGGCAATTTAATTTCACCACAGAAAAAAATCTATCCTTTGCCAGACAGCAGACAGTATTACACTTGGCTAGCCACAGCTGGAACACCAGATTTAGGGGATTGCTATTTTGGCAATTGAATTTAACCCCTTAATAAAATATAGACATTTCTATCCTGAGTTTCTAGGGGTGACAATAAGCACAGCCAAGCCCCTGATGTAGGATATAGCAAAAAAAAAAATAGTATTGATGGATTGATGGACTTGGTGGCAGCTTGTGCTGGTGCACCACAAGACACAAAATGGCAGCCGATCGCGCCAGAAAAAAGTGACAGAAAAACGCTCTATGCAGCCTAAAAACCAGTGACCAATTAACTAGCAAAAGTTGAATGATTCACAGCTGTAGATCGATTACTTCATTAGGTGTTTTTGCTGACTT
Organism: Bufotes viridis; assembly: GCA_033119425.1. Lineage (NCBI taxonomy): Eukaryota > Metazoa > Chordata > Amphibia > Anura > Bufonidae > Bufotes > Bufotes viridis. Next base: position 98,613,417 of record CM065593.1, read on the forward strand.
TTCCCTGCCTAATCTCGCCCTCACAGAAGCTGCGTCCTCTCCCTACACTAATCAGAGCGGTGTGACGTGCGGCACTACGTGACTCCAGCTTAAATAGAGGCTGGGTCACATGCTGCACTTGGCCAATCACAGCCATGCCATTAGTAGGCATGGCTGTGATGGCTTCTTAGGGCAAGAAGTAAAACGCTAGCTGATTGGCTGCTGTGCAGCCCTTCAGAAAGCGGGAATAAATCGCCCAACAACGGACCCGAACCCGAACTTTTTTGAAAATGTTCGGGTCCTTGTCCGCATCCCGAACACCCCAAAATTCGGTACGAACCCGAACTATCCAGTTCGGGTTCGCTCATCCCTACTGTTAACCCTTGCTTTGTTACTGGAAAAAAATAGATTAAAATGGAAAATCGGCCAAAAAAGTTTCATCTATATTTTCCTTTAATTCATGTGGAACACCTGAAGGGATACCAAAGTTTGTAAAATCAGTTTCTAATACCTTGAGGGGTGTAGTTTCTAAAATGGGGCCTTTTATGGGTGGTTTTATTATGTAACCTCAAAAAGTGACTTCAGACCTGAACTGGTCCTTATTGAGTTTTGTTTGGCTGTTAACCATTGCTTTGTTACTGGAAAAAAATTGATTAAAATGGAAAATGTCCAAAAAAGTGAAATTCTGAAATTTCATCTACATTTTCCTTAAATTCTTGTGGAACACCTAAAGGGTTACCAAAGTTTGTAAAATCTGTTTTGAATACCTTGAGGGGTGTATTTTCTATAATGTGGTCACTTTATTGGAGTTTCTACTCTAGGGGTGCATCAGGGGGTCTTCAAATGTGACATGGCAACTTAAAATTATCCCAGTGAAATCTGCCCTTCAAAAACCATATGGCTTTCCTTTCCTTCTGTGCCCTGTTGTGTGCCCATACAGCAGTTTACGATCACAATTGGGGCATTTCTGTAAACTACAGAATAAGGCTAATACATATTGAGTTTTGTTTGGCTGTTAACCTTTGCTTTATTACTGGAAAAAATTGATTGAAATGGAAAATCGGCCAAAAAAGTGAAATTCTGAAATTTCATCTACATTTTCCTTTAATTCATGTGGAACACCTGAAGGGATACCAAAGTTTGTAAAATCAGTTTTAAATACCTTGAGGGGTGTAGTTTCTAAAATGGGGCCTTTTATGGGTGGTTTTATTATGTAACCTCACAAAGTGACTTCACACCTGAACTGGTCCTTAAAGGGCTTCGGTCACCCCCAAAATGCATTTTTCATCAGCTGACATTAGCTATTTGCTAATGTCAGCTGATCTCAAACATACTTTTCTTACATTCCCCTGTGATTTCGTTCTTTTAAAATTCTTACTTTTATTATATGCAAATATCTTCACTACCAGCAAGTTGGGCGGTAACTAACTGGTAGCCGCCGCATCCTCCAGTTGCCGACACGCCCCCTCTCCTCTTGATAGACAGGGCCAGCGAGCGCTCTCCTGCCGCTGGCCCTGTCTTCTCATTAAGTCCCACGCCAGGTGTACTGAGTGAAGGACGCCAACTCCATCCACAGTGCGCCTGCGCCAATTACGTCATGGGTGTACTGTGACGTAATCAGCGCAGGCGCACTGAGGACAGAGCTGGCGTCCTTCACTGAGTACGCCTGCACCGATTGAAGAATGTTACGGCGCAGGCGCAGGACTTAATGAGAAGACAGGGCCAGCGGCAGGAGAGCGCTCGCTGGCCCTGTCTATCAAGAGGAGAGGGGGCGTGTCGGCAACTGGAGGATGCGGCGGCTACCAGCAAGTTACCGCCCAACTTGCTGGTAGTGAAGATATTTGCATATAATAAAAGTAAGAATTTTAAAAGAACGAAATCACAGGGGAATGTAAGAAAAGTATGTTTGAGATCAGCTGACATTAGCAAATAGCTAATGTCAGCTGATGAAAATTGCATTTTGGGGGTGACAGAAGCCCTTTAAAAAGTGGGTTTTGTAAATTTTCTGAAAAATTTTAAGATTTGCTTCTAAACTTCTAAGCCTTCTAACGTCCCAAAAAAAGAAAATGTTATGTACAAAATGATCCAAATGTGAAGTAGACATATGGGAAATTTAAAGTAATAACTATTTTGGTAAATTTGGTATTTTTTTATAAATAAAAATGAAATATTTTGACTTAAATTTACTACTGTCATGAAGTACAATATGTGACAAGAAAACAGTCTCAGAATCGTTTGGATAAGTAAAGGCATTTTAAAGTTATCGCCACATAAAGTGACACATGTCAGATTTGCAAAAAATGGCCTGGTCCTTAAGGTGAAAAATGGCTGGGTCCTGAAGGGGTTAATGTCTGCATAAAAGATACCATCAGCAACAAACTAGTGTTTGCTTGTTTGTTGTTTGATTAAGGGATATAGGGGGGTAATTTATTAAACAGAAATATTCCTATATTAGTCGTATTTCTAGCGCAGATTGCAGTGCAAAAGTCCTTTGCGCTGCAATTTGCAACTTTTTCCCAGCTCATCCCAAGTCTAAAAAAATGGGGAAGGGGCTAGCTAGTAGGCCCATTTCATTTACCATTTTGTACTTCTGTTTCAGGCATTAGAGCAAGGAAGCTGTCTTACAATTAGAACTGGCGGAGGATTCGCCGAAGTTATATAGAGATGCTCGTGCCTCTTAATAACTTCGGCGGAACCACCGCCAGCTAAGGGGTTTATTAAGACCGGCATTTTAAATGTGCCCCGTACTGTTTTTACATGATCAGTAACAAGCATTCATACGAGTGTTTGTTCGCCTGATCATTGCCCCATGTAAAATGGCCTTCAGCATCAGAGATTGCTGCAAGAAACTTATTATTTCTATATATAATTAAACCCCTTCCCGACTGCTGTAAATTTACATCAGGTATTTCAATATTGCGCCCACCCACAAGCGAAATAGGCGCCATAGCTGCTGGGTGCCTGCTGCTTTAAACAGCATACACCCAGGGCTAATGTATGCGATCAACAATAATGTTGATTGTACACATTTAACCCCTCAGATTCTGTGGTCAAATGTAACAATGGTATCTGGAGCTCAAAAACCCAGAATTGTGCGCTCCTGTGTATGCAACGGTTCCCCCTAGTGGGGATTGGGGCAGCTTCGGTCCTCCTGAATGATTTGCAGCTGCTGTAGATAGGTTCCTATGGAGACTCTGTCTGTGGCAGGGCTCCATAGGAACATAGAGAAATGTTCATAGACTCTAATGCTAATGCATTGGAGTCTATGAGAGATGCAATTTAATGATTGTTTGTTGAAGTTCTGGAGAGGAACAATTTAGAAGCGTAAAAGAAAGGAAAAATTAAATAAAAATATTAAAAAAAATATAAAAATAAAAAAACACCCCTCTTTCCCCTAAATAAAAAAAAAATAAACAATTTAAAAAAATAAACATCATAGATAGGAATGAGCGAATCGACTTCGGATGAAACCTCCGAAGTCGGTTTGCATAAAACTTTGTTCTAATACTGTACAGAGCAGAAGCTCCGTACAGTATTAGAAAGTATTGGCTCAGATGAGCCGAAATTATTGCTTTGCGAAGTCTCGCGAGACTTCACACAATAACTTCATAAATTAATTTGTACTGTAAAAAAAAAATAAAATAAAATTTGGGGTCGGTTCCAAGGTACCACTTGAAACCGAACCCGAGTTGGGAAAATGTTTTTTTTACAGTACTAGATAATACGCTCCTGCCCTCTTCCACAGCAGAAGCACAGAGTGTATAGGGCAGGGGTCAGCACTATGTGCATCTGGAGAACATCATCATTAGTGGAGGAGTGGACAGGACCCTGCTGTGCTCAGGCTCAGATTTCTGTGGCTATCCTGCGGTCCCGTGGGAGCTGCAGAATGTCCTGCTCTAAACTGTTTCTTCAATCATCAACTGTTGCTCCACCTGTAGTATATCACGACCTGATTCTGAACCTCACTCAGGCTCCACAATTACATCCACATAATCCACTTAGTCTTATTCAAACGGTTAATCGTGAGTTATAGTAACATAGTAACATAGTATATAAGACTGAAAAAAGACATTTGTCCATCCAGTTCGGCCTGTTTCCTACAAGTTGATCCAGAGGAAGGAAAAAAAACCTGTGAGGCAGAAGCCATTTTCCCCACTTAAGGGGAAAAAAATTCCTTCCCGACTCCAATCAGGCAATCAGAATAACTCCCTGTAGCTGCAGCTTGTAATATTATTACACTCCAGCAATAAATCCAGTCCCCTCTTAAATTCCTTAATAAATAATACTCACTCATTTGAAGCTTTTCAGTCCTTTTATTTTTCATAAAAATAAATCGCTATAATGCATAGTATCCCTGAGAGTGCTGAACTGATTGCTACCCCATTCTACGCGACGTTACGGCGGTCATGCCCACGTAACCCCTTAAGGACCAGGCCATTTTTTGCAAATCTAACCAGTGTCACTTTATGTGGTGATAACTTTAAAACGCTTTTACTTATCCAGGCCATTCTGAGACAGTTTTTTAGTCACATATTGTACATAAAGACAGGGTTTAAAGACATACTTGGAAAACATTATATACAGCGCTACAGAACATACAGGGTCATACAGTGCCAAATATGTACCTCTTACATCCAGTGACATCTCCTCTGATGTACATATTCTCTTTCCTCATCTTCTTCTGCCGCACCTCGTCTTTGCAGAGTTTAACAAACAGAAATCTTACTTTCTGACTTTTCCATCATCTTCCTCACCATCTCAACACCTTATCCTGCAACCCCCGATACTATGTCCGCTGTGCCCCCCAATACTATCCTGCATCCCCCATATAAGACCCCCATTAGACCTTTAAACCTCCAGACCCCCATTAGACCTCAAAACTCCCACTAGACCTCCAAACCCCCATAGCTGACCCCCATTAGACCTCCAGACCCTCATTAGACCTTCAGACCCCCATTAGACCTCCAAACCTCCAATCAGACCTTCATACCCCCATTAGATCTCTACACCCCCAGTCAGACCTCCAGACCCCCCCATTAGACCTCTCCAGACCCCCATATCAAACCTCAGATCAGACTGTAAAATAATAAAGTAACTTACCTCCCCTGCTGCCACTCTCCCTGTCCTGGCTCTCTTCTCTTCTCAGGGCCCATGCTCACCTGACTCCCTGCAGCGTCAGGTCACAGTGCGCTTTGTACGTCCTAAAGCTGCAGGCAGCCAGGACACAGCATCACAGGCCCCGAGACCAGCAAGAAGGGAGGAGGGGTAAGTACAGCGCTCATAGCGCTTCACTTCACCCTCTCCTGCATCATAGTGAGCGCTTCCATTCCACATCACTAAAAGTACAGTACCACTGGCAAGGAGCAACTGCGACTACTGCTACCCCTTCAGCTACGCCAGTGCCTATGTACATTTTAGAGGTATACAGTGAGACAACTTCCTAGTGTATGCATTGAACATTGACCCCCAAAGTGGTGTGAACCCAGCCTACCCAACCTTTTTTTTTTTTTTTTTTTTTAAAGCTCTTATTACACCGTTTAAAGGGTTTAAGTAATTGTTTTTTTTTACATTAAGAAAAATTCTAAATGACAACTACTACAGAAAATCAAGGGTCCCAGTCTATGTCAGAAAGTAGTAACAGCAAGCACTTAACATTATAAAACAAACATGTAATAATAGTAATAAAAGTCTTACACAAATTTACAGTAATAAAAGTCTCACACAAATATACGCATACTTATATATTAAATATAATATAGCTTCAGATGTGAAATGCAAATAATCAATAAACATAAGTAATGAGGCCATTCATGGATTACTTGTCACTGCGTATATTAAGTGTTTCAATTATTCCTCTTTAGTTTGATAGATAAATGTGTACCCTGGTTCCTTGGCAGCCTAAGGAAAAATATAGAATGTCGGCTGCAAGCACTAGATACTGCACACTTTAAATGAAAAGAACAAATCAGATGGAAATACATAACTTGTTCTATCTTTTCTTTCTGTTCATGTTTGATGCATCTCTAGCATTTATTATGCAGTTTGTTGAGGTTTGACAAAGTAATTGTCTAGCAAACCATAACCATAATGACATTTCTCGGCTTCAAACAAAAGGATGTATTATTAGAAAAATATTAAAGCAAATGGCTTAATACATCAGCTTTTTCTACAAATGCTGCTACTTCATGAATTAGACACACCTTGCCTACTATTAATGCGCCCATTAATATGAATATTTTCTTAGTTATTTTCCACAAATGATGGTGGCCTATTACTTGACTATTTCAGTTTTAAATTACACTGAATGGATTGTCTCAGTGAGAGACACGAGTTTGAACGCCAAAGGGGCATCCATAATTCATTAATTGAAAACATATATTCTTCCACAGATGTACAATATATTCTGCCAGCGTTATTCACTCATTCGCTCCTTGATTCCTAAAATTTCACTATGGCGTTTTTCCCTAGATATTTGCCTGAGAAAAACTTAAAAGATTTACAGTCTGTCCTTGAAACAGCAGCATTCAGCAAATGCAATTTTGGGCTAACTTTCTACCCTCGGTGAACAAAAGCTGTGAGCAGAACGTTGAATAGATCTGTTTTAATATGAGGAGTGTGACGGGATTATTTTTTTTATGCTTCTTAAAGTGGCCACAGACATAAGACAAGATCCTTTGATGCACATATTTGCTATCTTGGTCAAGCTAGCATGTTAACTCTCTGGAGCAAAGGGAGATGAGCTGCTGCCAGACACTGGAGGCACCACTTATCTTGGAGGAAATATCCAGCCTCTACGATTCAGCTTTCCCACAGTAAACAAAGATCTGGCACAACAGCTATTATATTTTTACTAGATCCTTATGAATCAGCTGTATCTACTAAAAGTGTCTTCTTTAACCGCTTCAGCCCCCCTAGCTTAAACACCCCTAATGACCAGGCCACTTTTTACAATTCCGCACTACACAACTTTCACCTTTTATTGCTCCGTCATGCAACTTACCACCCAAATGAATTTTACCTCCTTTTCTTCTCACTAATAGAGCTTTCATTTGGTGGTATTTCATTGCTGCTGACATTTTTACTTTTTTTGCTATTAATCAAAAATGACCGAAATTTTTGCAAAAAAATGACATTTTTCACTTTCTGTTGTAAATTTTTTTTAAAAAAACTACATTTCTATATAAATTTTTCTCTAAATTTATTGTTCTACATGTCTTTGATAAAAAAGTCCAATAAGTGTATATTTATTGGTTTGGGTAAAAGTTATAGCGTTTACAAACTATGGTGCAAAAAGTGAATTTCGGCATTTTGAAGCAGCTCTGACTTTCTGAGTGCCTGTCATGTTTCTTCAGGTGCTAGAATGTCAGGATAGTATAAATACCCCCAAATCACACCATTTTAGAAAGAAGACACCCCAAAGTATTCGCAGAGGGGCATGGTGAGTTCATGTATCATTTCATTTTTTTCACAAGTTAGCGGAAAATGACACTTTCTGAGAAAAAAAAAAAAAAGTTTCAATTTCTGATAACTTCTGGCAAAAAAAAAAAATCTCAGACAGACTTACTATGCCCCTCAGTGAATACCTTGGGGTGTCTACTTTCCGAAATGGGGTCATTTGTGGGGTGTGTTTACTGTTCTGGCATTTTGGGCGGGGCTAAATTGTGAGCCGCCATGTAAAACCTAAAGGTACTCGTTGGAATTTGGGCCCCTTGTGCACTCAGGCTGCAAAAGTGTCACTCATGTGGTATCGCCGTACTCAGGAGAAGTAGGGCAATGTGTTTTAGGGTGTATTTTACATATACCCATGTTGGGTGAGAGAAATATCTCTGTAAATTGTCAACTTTGTATAAAAATTTTTAAACTTTTTACATTTTTTATTCAAAGTTGTCAATTTACAGAGATATTTCTTCACTCCAGCATGGGTATATGTAAAAATACACCCAAAACACATTGCCCTACTTCTCCTGAGTACGGCGATACCACATGAGTGACACTTTTTGCAGCCAAGATGCGCAAAGGGCCCTAAAACCAATGAGTACCTTTTAGGAGGGCATTTTTACGCATTTTTCTTCTCACGCTTTAGGGCCCCTAAAATGCCAGGGCAGTAGAAATACCCCACATTTTACCCCATTTTGGAAAGAAGACACCCCAAGGTATTCCATGAGGGGCATGGCGAGTTCATAGAAGATTTGTTTTTGGCACAAGTTAGTGGAAATTGATTTTTATTGTTTTTCTCACAAAGTCTCCCTTTCCGCTAACTTTTGACAAAAAGTTTAATTTTTCATGGACTCATTATGCCCCTCAGAGAATACCTTAGGGTGTCTTCTTTCCAAAATGGGGTCACATGTGGGGTATTTATACTGCCCTGGCATTTAGGGGTCCTAAAGCGTGAGAAGAAAAATGCGTAAAAATGCCCTCCTAAAAGGTACTCGTTGAATTTGGGCCCTTGCGCATCTTAGCTGCAAAAAGTGTCACACATGTGGCATCGCCGTACTCAGGAGAAGTAGGGCAATGTGTTTTGGGGTGTATTTTACATATACCCATGCTGGGTGAGAGAAATATCTCTGTAAATTGGCAACTTTGAATAAAAAATTTAAAAGTTGTCGTTTACAGCGATATTTCTCACACCCAGCATGGGTATATGTAAAATACACCCAAAACACATTGCCCTACTTCTCCTGAGTACGGCGATACCACATGAGTGACACTTTTTGCAGCCAAGATCGCAAAGGGGCCCTAAAACCAATGAGTACCTTCAGGATTTCACAGGCCATTTTTACGCATTTGGATTCTCACGCTTTAGGGCCCTAAAATGCCAGGGCAGTATAAATACCCACATGTGACCCCATTGTGAAAGAAGACACCCAAGGTATTCCGTGAGGGCATGGCGAGTTCACAGAAAAAAAAAATTTGGCACAAGTTAGCGGAAATTGATATTTTTTTTTTTACAGTCTCATATTCCACTAACTTGTGACAAAAATAAAATTTTGCATGAACTCACCATACCCCTCACGGAATACCTTGGGGTGTCTTCTTTCTAAAATGGGGTCACATGTGAGGTTTTTGTACTGCCCTGGCATTTTAGGGGTCTCCGCAATCATTACACGTATGGCCAGCATTAGGAGTTTCTGCGATTCTCCTTATATTGAGCATACGGGTAATGAGATTTTTTCCGTTCAGCCTCTGCGCTGAAAAAAATGAACGGCACAGATTTTTCATTCGCATCGATCAATGTGGATGAAAAAATCTCTGCCAAAATCAGTGACTGCGGTGCGGTGGGCTGGGCGCTAGCTACCTAACAAGTAGCTAACTAACTGGCGGTGATAAGGGACCCTTATGCCCCATTCACACGTCCGCAATTCTGTTTGCGGAACGGAATTGCGGACCCATTCATTTCTATGGGGACAGACTTTGTCCCGCTCGGATCCGGAATTACGGATCCGCGCTCGGTCTGCACTTCCGTTCCGCAAAAATATAGAACATGTCCTATTCTTGTCCGCAATTGCGGACAAGAAAAAGCATTTTCTATATAGTTCTGGCAATGTGCGGATCTGCAAAATGCAGAAAGCACATTGCCGGTGTCCGTGTTTTGAGGATCTGTGGATCCGCGGATCAGATCCACGGATCCTGACGGATCCACGGATCCGCAAACACATATGGACGTCTGAATGGAGCCTTACAAGGAGTTTGATCAATGACAGGGGGGTGATCAGGGGGTCTAGATTGGGTGATCAAGGGGTTAATTGGTGAGGGGGGGTGGGGGGGGGAGGGTTAGTGTAGTGTTTGGTGCAACTTTACATAGTTACCTGGTCCTCTGGTGGTCGATCCCAGCAAATGGGACCACCAGAGGACCAGGTAGCAGGTATATCAGACGCTGTTCACAAAACAGTGTCTGATATACTTGTTTGATGCGATTTATATCGCATCTACAGCCTGCCAGCGATTGATCATCGCTGGCAGGCTGTAGTACAACTCTTCAGACGCGCGAGCGTTCACAGGAAGTCTCGCGTCTCGCGAGATGACGTGCCGCCGCGTCCGATCAGAAGAACAGGACCGCCCGCAGGACGCAATCCTGCGTACGGCGGTCCTGAAGAAGTTAAAGAACAATTTAGAGATTTGCCTGACTATTCTATCATATTTCCCTTACTTTTGACATTGCATTTAGAAGAGGGCCAGGTTGAGTTTGGTGGAAGTCCCCCGCCATAAAATTTAGAAAGAGCACCCATCCCAAAAATGTAACCCAAATATCCAGCCCACCCTATAGCAGCCATATTTAGAACACACTTGGCACACTCCTTAAAGTTTATGGGAGTAATGGAGCTAGAGGATCCAGAACCTACGTTCAAAACTGAGAGAGAGCAACACATGTCTATACCTGTTCTTGACTTGATAGGATTGCAGAGTAACCATTGGGGATTATGGACTCCCAGAGGAGAGCAGTGTATAAACTAGTCATATACAGGCAAGAATAGATAATAGATAGGTATATAGGAACATACAAATGGATTTGAAAAATATATTTACAATGCAAAGTTCATGATCCAGTACATGTGTGCACTTGCTAGCCACTTTAGGGCTATATACACCTTTGGGGGCATTTTTTTTATTACTGCATTGTACTACTTTTGAGCTAAAAATCATCTTTTCAGTTGGGTTTTAGCAAAAAAATGTTGGGCCCTTTCTCTGTACAGGGTTGAGATTCGCTAGTAGCAAGCTGTCTGTTTACACTGTGTTCCATCGGGTAACTTAGCCAGTTTGTGTGATTCTCTGATTCCTGATAAACACTCATTATAGCTCAATTCTTATCTTACTGATACAAATATATCTTAAATAAGTGTTTATGAGCTGTAAGGAGTTCAGGGATAAGGACTATACATAGCCGTCAGATGACAGCTCAGTAGCCTTTTGTGAGAAAAACTTTATGGGGAAAGTGTTGGCGAAATTTGGCATCCCGGCCCCCTTTATCAAAGCCTTATTTGCCTTGTACACTGTTCCGTCAGCCTCTATAAAAACTTATGGGACATTGTCATCAAGCTTCAACATAAAGAATGGTACGAGGCAAGGCTGTCCTCTCTCTCCTCTTTTATTCGTCCTCACGATGGAGACTCTCATTCAGCGTATAAGGCAACTCCCTGAGGTAGCAGGCATTACAGTAAGGGGGCAATGTCACAAGACAGCGGCTTATGCAGATGACCTGTTGGTCCTCACTAACTACAAACCCTGATGTTTCCTTCCCTGCGTTAACACAGGTTTTTGAGGAATTCCATTTTATATCTTACTTTAAAATAAACCCGACTAAGTCCATGGCTCTGAATGTCTCGTGCCCACGACATATGCTAATTAGAGCTTAGAACTCTTCTGCATTTACGTGACCCACATCACATCAAATACCTGGGTGTATTCATATCTCCTAATCCAGTTAAATGGTACTCTTTAAACTATGTCCCGCTTCTTCGCCAGATAAAAAGTATAATAGACGCCTGGAAAATCCCATTCATCTCATGGATGGGAAGAGTTGCCCTATTGAAGATGATGATAGTACCCAAGGTGTTATACCTACTTCAATCACTTCCAATCTTTTTGCCCAAAACCTTCTTCTCCCACCTCAAAACCATTTTCCTTAAATATACATGGGCGAATGGAATCTGTAGAGTTGCCCATTCTACAATGACTAGACCGGGGAGGCATTGGGTTCCCAGATATGGCAGGATTATACTCAGCTGTGTAGTTGTCTAGAGTACTTGACTGGTGCAGGAACTCAGCCACGAAGCTTTATGTCCCTATTGAGGAGGAAGTGGCAGGGTTCTCGCTTTATCAGGCAATAACTAGACTTAGTATGGGCTCACGACCCCCGAATGGTGTTTCCACTCTGACAAAAGCCACGCTAGTCTCCTGGACTCAACTGCCCCAATCCCTAAATCTATGGTTGCACCCATCCCCCCTGATGTCTGTGGGAGACTTATTGGGCCTACAAGACCCATTTTCTCCCCACTGGTTGGACAAACAAAGTAATTTGAACCATTTGAGATTGGGAGATGTCCTCCAAGACGGCTGTTTTCCTGAAATTTCCACGCTCCACACTAAACCACATTCGAGGCGGATTAATCATTTGACATATTCTAACTTACTGAACAATTTTAAAATGGCCTGCTCCACAGATACTTGGGATCGAGAATGCACATGGTTTGAAAAACTTGCCTTGCAAAGATCCCCCCCTCAAGGCTTTCCCCAGTTGCTATTTTCCTAAATTTAATTCCGGATTCCCAATCCAAATTTAATATCCACCTGTGGAATCAAATGTTGCCTACAGCTTAAAGTATGATTCCTCTATATTGGAAACAGTCCATATCCCCACCCATATCCCACTGGTTAAATAAAACTAACCCAATATATCAGATGGAGGAGAAGTGTGCCTTTACTTTTAAGGCCTCCTCCAAGTTTTAAACTATCTGGAAACCTTGGCGTAGTTTTGCAGTTTTGCAGATGACCCGATGACACTCCAGCTTATGATGTCGTGACTTATCACTTGTCTTGACTTTTGAATTTCTAAGACCGCCCCGTGCATTCCAATAAAGAGAACACAGAGCTTGCACGAGCGCCATCATCCCTTCAAACAGCTAATCGGCAGGGGTACCAGGAGTCAGACCTCCATCGATCGGATATTGAGGAAGGGTCATCAATATCACAGCACTGCACAACTTTAAGTGTTTTGGTACCCCTGTTCTGCCAAGCAGGGTTAGGGCAGGCATCAGCAACCTTCGGCTCCCAGCTGTTGTGAAACTACAATTCCCAGCATGCTCCATTCATTTCTATGCAAGTTCTTAGAAGAGCAGAGCAACTATGCATGCTGGGAGTTGTAGTTTCACAACAGCTGGGAGCCAAAGGTTGCCTACCCCTGGGTTAGGGAAAATGATTTCAGATCACGTCTGTCAGGGTTTTGGTATTTCTGTAGTGATTAGTGTGTTTATAGCACCATCTAACGATGTTAAATTGTATTACACTTTGTTTTTCTGGTTACTAAGACTGCTGCATTGTGGGTGGTGCAAAGCATTGTAGGAGTGCAAAGCATCCTGGGAAAGAGAAGTCTTCAGTCTCCAGGGCACATCAGCAGAGCTATCCTTCTGCATATCTCCTTCTTAAACTCCACCATCCTTGTAAAACATATCTGGTGAGAGAACTACCTTTGTTTAAGGGACATTATGTTATGCAGAGCTGTTCAGCTAGTTATCATTGTTATTCAGGGAGTTATAACTGTTAGATGTTGGACATACAATCTTATGTATAGACAGACATTTTACCATGTGCTTCAGTGTTATGCAAATGTTATAGTACATGCTTTCTATACTTATACTTGCTATTTGTATTCTTGTACTTTTACCAATCAATCAAAAACTCCTGTTTTACCAATAAACAAGTTAGACTACACAGAACAGGCCTCTTATTTGGAAGACAGGAATGGTTTATGCTGAATGTCAGACTGCACACTTTGTGAACGTGTATGAAGACAGAACAGTAAAACAGATGCTAGTCACCAGCGATAGTGCGATAGTGGACCTGACTATACGTAGCCGCCATCACACATGTGGCCCTGCAAGAACTGAGAGTGCAACCCCTAGCAAGTGCAGCATGATACAGACCACGCTGAAGTCCGTTTCTATATAGACTGAGTCTGCACAGAGACATTAAGCAGCCAGCAAAAGGCACACAATGTCCGCTAGCCAGGCATCATCATACAGGACCAGGCCACGAGCAAGCTGCTCTAGCAAGTCCTCAATAAAAGTAAAGGCTGTTCTTGCCAGTGCAGAAGCTGAGGCTGCAAAAGTAAGGTCTTCCTTTGCTGCACAAGAGATACAACTAAAGCTAAGGCAAGCAGATCAAGAAACAGAAAGAGAATGCGTGCAGGCGTCAATGGAAAAGGAGAGAGTACACCTACAAGTGTCAATGGAAAAAGAGAGAGCGTCACTGGAAGAAGAGAGATTATGCCATCAAGCATCAATGGAAAAAGAGAAAGTACTCCTGCAAGTGTCACTGGAAAAACTAGCCGCAGAGAAATAAGCGGCAGCCGCTGTAGCCAACGCAGAGTTCCTAGAAGCCTTGGAGTTCCCCAAATCCAAGAAACACAGCCGAGAACCTGGCTTGGACCTAAATAAACAAGATCCAACCCAGCATGTCTCAGAATACGTCCATCAGCATCCCAAGACAGATGATGACTATGATCCAGAATATCAGCCAGCTTATACAGAGTGTCAAAGATCCTTCCTTGAACCAGAGTACCTCAAGCAGGTCGGTATGCGACAAAGCGATGCTGACCACAACTACCGCCTGCAGAGCAGAAGCTACAACCTTTGCTTCGACTTAAAGGGACAACCTTTGCGTCAGAACGGTATTATACAGACTTCCCTAAGTCAGAGACCCCTAAAAGGTATGATGATACACCACACATGCAGCATAACAACAACACACCGGGTAGTTAGCGCTAACCTTGCTAAACGGGAGCTGGTTAACAAAGGACTTATAAAGTTCACCGATCGCCCCGAGAACTACAGGGAATGGCGAGTTTCCTTCAAGAACGCCATAAGAAACTTGAATCTTTCCTGTAGTGAGGAGTTAGATCTCTTGATAAAGTGGATTGGAAGTAAGTCTGCTGAACATGCCAAAAGAATCAGATACATTAACATAAACTAACCAAGCAAAGGCCTAAAGATGGTGTGGGAAAGACTTGATGAGTGTTATGGGTCAATAGAAGCTATAGAAAATGCTTTATATAAGAGAATTGATAATTTTACCATAATAGTGGGTAAGGGTTACCACAAGCTCAGGGATCTCAGTGATTTGTTGATAGAGGTACAGGTTGCTCAGGCAGAAGGAGATCAGCCAGGGCTAGCATTCCTGGACACCGCTAGAGGTGTCAATCCGATTGTCCAAAAACTCCCTTATAATCTACAAGAGAATTCTATCACGCATGGTTCCCATTATAAACAGTTTCATAATGTACCATTCCCCCCCTTCACAGTGTTTGTAGACTTTGTTACTCAACAGGCGAGGATTAGAAATGATCCCAGTTTTAACTTTACATTGTCATGTCCCACTACCCCTAGTGTCAAACCTCATAAAACACCAGTGGCAGTCCACAAAACTAATGTTGCCTCCACAGGTTCTCCTTACAGACAGTTTAAGTCTTCTCAAGAAAAGAACATATCCAAAGATCTTACCAAACAAATGCCCCCTGCACAAAAAAACACATTCTCTACTAAAATACAAAGCCTTCAGGGAGAAGTCTTTAGAGGACCGCAAAGAATTCCTCAAAGAAAACAACAACTGCTTCAGTGTGACATGCACAGAATGCAGTAGCACAGAACACAACACGGCTTTACACCCTGGACCACCCTCTCAGGTATCACCCCAAGCAGAGAAGCATGATGGGAAGCAGATAGACACTGACATAGACACCATAGTAGGATCAAACAGTGATTAGCCGGCACTCCGTTCCAAAGGCGTGGGGCACGTGTCAGAGACAACAATCTCAACGTATATGGTAGATTAAGACCGGCACTCACTTGTTTTTCTTGTAAATAGATGCTTTATTAGTCACATACAGGACTAATAAAGCATCTATTTACAAGAAGAACAAGTGAGTGCCGGTCTTTATCTACCATAGACACCATAGTAGTCACTTCTCACAGTACAGAGATCGGTAAAGGACTCGCAGGAGGGAAGTCCTACTCAAAAATCTGCCTTTGAATTTATCCGGTCGGTCACCGAGATAAGGCGATCAAGGTATATGCAATCTTAGATGATCAAAGCAACAGGTCTTTAGCTAAATCCACCTTCTTCTACACCTTCAACATTGTAGGGTCCGGTTCTCCCTACTCCTTAGGCCTCATGCACACGACCGTATGTGTTTTGCGGGCCGCAAACCGCGGATCAGCGAAACACAGAAGCTGCTCCACGTTCCGTTACGCAATTTGCGGAACGGAACGTGGCCCATTGTAGAAATGCTTATTCTTGTCCGCAAAACAGACAAGAATAGGACATGCTCTATTTTTTTGCAGGGCCACGGAACGGAGCAACGGATGCTGGCCGCATCTTTTGCGGCCCTATTAAAGTGAATGGGTCCGCGCCCGAGCTGCAAAATATGCGGCTCGGACACGGACCAAAACAACGGCCGTGTGCATGAGGTCTTAAGGACATGTGCAGGTACCGTTGAGCAATTGGGCACAAGGTGTAGTCCATAGATGGTCAGACCTGCTTGTCCCTGTCAACCATACTGGAGTGCGAACACATTCCTGACAACTGATCTGAGATACCTACACCAGAGGTAGTGGAATACCACCCCCACTACTATGAGTTCACAAGGCTAGAGGACAGACTAACAGTCCCCACAATGCTCTATACACCCAGAGACTTGACCTAGGATGGGTCATCATAGGAGACGTCTGTCTAGGAGGAGCACACAAGCCGACCTCAGTCAACAGTATGCTCAACACACTTGAGAATGGACGTCCTTCCCTATTCCAGCCATGTCACAGCAGTTTCCTGATAAAAGAATTGCCACACCGTGCTTCTGTGCCTTGTCCTTTAGCAGATACCTCCTGTGAAGACCAAGCCTGCGATGGTGAGCAAGATCACTTAGGGTGCACAGTTTTCCACAGGACAAGAGAAGACAACAGGGTCGCAATGTCCATAGAAGACAGACTGTTCTTGGATATCATGGATCAAGGAATAGTAAAAGACAAGTCGAAAAGCTGGGTCGCACCTTTACCGTTTAAACCCTAGAGACAATGCTTACCTAACAACAAA
Organism: Bufotes viridis; assembly: GCA_033119425.1. NCBI lineage: Eukaryota > Metazoa > Chordata > Amphibia > Anura > Bufonidae > Bufotes > Bufotes viridis. The sequence goes on from CM065593.1 coordinate 98,630,196, forward strand.
GAACTTGTCTACAGTCGATTTGTCTCCCTCAAACACAAACTTCAGAGGATACCAGAGACGAGAGAACATTTCTTTACCTTAATGGAAAGAATATTCAAGAACAACCATGCAGAAATGGCACCTGCGCTCCAAGACTCTGAGCAGTGTTGTTACTTACCCATATTCGGCATGTATCATCCTAAAAAACCAGGGCAGATATGAGTAGAATTCGATTCAAGCACCGGTTGCGAAGGCGTCTCGCTAAATGATGTCTTACTGTCTGGTCCAGACCTCAACAACAGACTTCTGGGGGTACATCTACACTATTGCAGAGATTATGTAGCATTTATGGCCGACTTACAAGAGATGTTACACTCTTACCTCCGGCTTGTTCCTCGTACTGTCTTTGCCTCTCCCTTGCATTCTGACGCGATCTCCCGGCTTGACCTTCAGCTTGTTACTCGTATTGTCTTTCCTCTCCCTTGTATTCTGACGTGACCTCTCGTTGTAACCTTTGCTAGTTGGCTAGCCTGCTGTACGCTCCTGCTGCCGCCCGCCGCGCGTTCCCTGTCTATGCTTTTATCTGTCCTTCCCGCACTTACTCAAGTTAGGGACCGCCGTCCAGTTGCGCTCCGTTGCTTAGGATGGGAAGTGCCAGTAGGCAGGGACAGAGGCGTGGATGGCAGTCTAGTGGGCGCACGCTCTCTCTCTCTCTCTCTGATTCTAGGGCGGCGTGACTGATCCTCTGGGATTTGTAGCACCTGTTACTATCCAAGGAAAAATGATGTTAAGAGACTTCACCACAGAGATGTCTGATTGGGATGAACCGCTTCCCATGGAGAAAAAGGACCTGTAGACAGGTTGGAAGAAGTCTCTTGAAGCTTTGATCAGCCCTCACGTGGCACGACCCTATGCTTCCGTGCCATCTACTGAAGTTAAGATGCAAAGACTGTATATCTTCTGTGATGCTTCAGTCAAGGCAATTGCTGGTGTAGTATACCAAAATAATTATTGACATCAAAGAACTATGCCATAAAGGATTTGTCCTGAACGGGATCAAGCTGGCACCACTGCGCAAACACATGATTCCCAGACTGGAGCTCTGCGCTGCAGTGGAGTTGGCTGAACTTATAACATCAGGAATGAACCTGGAAATCAAAGAAGTTGAGTTTTATACGGAGAGCAAGGTAGTCCTAGGATATATTTACAACGAAACCAGACACTTTTACGTCTATGTCTCGGGTGCTAAGGATCAGGAGATCCAGTTGTCCTAAACAGTGGCACTACGTGCCTGCACAGAATAATACTAATAAGCCATCTTAAGGACACAACATGGTTTATGGGTACTGCATTTCTTTATCGTTCAACATCTTGCAGTACCAGAGCCGACACGTTTGAATTGGTAGACCCAGATGCAGATGAAGAAATCCGACCAGAAAGATCTGTTCTACGTACAGTGACTTTGGACAACCAACTGAAATCTCATCGTTTCAACAGGTTCTCCACCTGGATATTGCTTGTTTGTGCTATAGCCTGAGTAGTTCATATAGCTCAGTCTTATAAGTCGACATTACCTGTGAGTGCAAAGGTTGGCATCACTGCAAACACACCTTTAACGCTCCCAATATGAAAAGGTCCAAGAACATAATAATTTGCACGATACAATGTGAATGTCATGCCAAAGAAATAGACTACCTCAGCAAAGGCCAAACAGTTTCCAAGGATAGCACTTTGAAGAAGCTTGATCCCATCATTGACCAAAATGGGATGCTAAGAAGGGTTCAGTATTGGCGTCTATTGACGCCATACGGGGAGTGTTCTGCCCAGCATGGTTATGGAAAATGATTCCACATCACGTCTGCCAGGGTTTTGGTATTTCTGTAGTGATTAGTGTGGTTATAGCACCATCTAGTGGTGTTAAATTGTATTCCCTTTTGTTTTTTTGGTTACTAAGACTGCTGCATTGTGGGTGGTGCAAAGCATTGTAGGAGTGCAAAGCGAGAGATCTACCTTTGTTTCAGGGACATTATGTTATGCAGAGCTGTTCAACTAGTTATTATTGTTATTCAGGGAGTTATAACTGTTAGATGTTAGACATGCAATCTTATGCAGGGCTGTGGAGTCGGAGTCGGAGTCGAGGAGTCGGAGGCAATTTTGGGTACCTGGAGTCGGCAAAAAATGGACCGACTCCGACTCCTACTAGATTTAAATTGGAATAAAAAAAAATTGGAATAAAAAAAGCAAGTTTAAATGTCCCAATTCAGATAAAGTTATAATTAATTACTTCTCTACTGTAAGAATAAAGGCCAATGCATGCAGTGCGTCACGTTACCGCTAAACAAAGACGTTAAGTGACCGTGAAGAAGCATGCTTTTCATATGCTTTACTATGCAGTTAAAGAGACACTGACAGGCTGACTTACCGGCTGAAGATATATCTGCTGGTATTCATCAGAGGATTAGAAATACAACTAGATGACTGTTACCCCCAGTTGAGGTTTACTTGTGTTTAAAAACGTTTTAATCAATATGCAAATTCTCTACCTTTGTGCCCAAGGGGGCAGGCGCACATGTAGAGTACTGGCAGCACTAGACAGGACTAGGTAGCGAGAAGGAAGAGAGAAAGCTGGCACAGCCTCAGCATAGCCAGACGAGGCTGCTGCCAGCACTCTACACGTGCGCCTGCGCAGGAATTCAGCGTTCAGCTAGCCTGAAAAAAAAGGCCAGTGCAGTGAATAATAACGAGGGGAATAGCGCTGGGAAGCTGTACTTCGGGCGCGGCTGGGCACAAAGCCGAAGGAGACGCTGCCCCATTGGGCACAAAGATAGTGAATTTGCATACAGATTAAAATGTTTTTTAAACACAAGTACAGCTTAACTGGGGGTAACATTAGTATAGTTTTATTCCTAATTCTCTGATGAATACCAGGATATATATATCTTTAGCTGGAAAATCAGCCTGTCAGTGTCCCTTTAAGGAGCGGCAATACTTACACTTTCCATTGTCTTGTGGTCTGCTGTTACAGGGAACCCATGGTTATCCTAGCCTCTCACTGATAACTGATTAAGGACTGGAGACACTTGTATAAGTGAAGGGAATGGATAGGCAATAGTTCAAGACTGAAGCTGTAAACCATTTGAAAAACTGCTATCACTCAGCTAAGGCTATAAAACATGTAAACTCAGATTGTTAGCTTAAATTTTAAACATGACTATGGGATTCTACTAGGAAAATCATGTTTTAAAATAAATGCCCCTTCCCCTGCCCCTTCCTGGATCCTCCCACTGCTCTATCTTCAGCAGAAGATCAGCACACAAAGGAGAAGGCAGCAGCTTCTGCTCAACTACCTCTCTGTGCTAGAGAAGATTAGAAGAACTTGGTGGAACAGCTTCGTATTTGCTTATTAAATACAGAGGAGTCGGAGTCGAGTCGGAGTCGGAAGTTTCAAAATCTGAGGAGTCGGAGTCGGAGAATTTATCTACCGACTCCACAGCCCTGATCTTATGTAAAGACAGCCATTTTACCATGTGCTTCAGTGTTATGCAAATGTTATAGTACATGCTATCTATTCTTATACTTGCTATTTGTATTCTTGTACTTTTACCAATCAATCAAATACTCCTGTTTTACCAAAAAATAACTTAGACTAGACAGAAACGTTCTCTTATTTGGAAGACAGGAATGATTTATGCTGAATGTCAGACTGAACACTGTGTGAACGTGTATGAAGCCAGAATAACCCCAATAGTATTGCCAAATTTAGGTGTACTCGTAACGGATTCCTAAACTGCCATTCAGTGTCTTAAATGACTTCTGCCCTATAAAACACCCAACTGATTACTTCTGTGAATGCAGGGTAGAGCATGGTGTAGCCAAACTTCAGGACTATGCCAGACCTGGTGCTGTCTCACGAAATGTGCAACACTTGGCACAGCTAATGTCTTTCTCTTCTATACTCTCTCAGGGATCAGCAACCTTCGGAACTCCAGCTGTTGTGAAACTACAATTCCCAGCATGCTCTATTCATTTCTATGAGAGTTCTTAGAAGAATAGAGCAAATATGCATGCTGGTAGTTGTAGTTTCACAACAGCTGGAGTGCCAGAGGTTGCCAACCCCTGCTCTAGCTTATATGTTGATGAATAATAAAATGTGTGAGCTTTTGCACATACAGTATCATTTTCTTTTTTTTTGTATAATTCCAGTTAAATAGTTGGCTCAAAATATGGTATAGTATAGTTGGCTCAAAAATAATAGATATGATTAGCAGGCAATATTCATGGTTTTGCCAGTTGATGGTAAGTGCTACTTGACCCATCAGCTTCTGCTACATTATTATACAGGTATTAGTTACTATATTATATATTATATACAATCAATGGCAGTAGTTTACCGGCTGGTTTTGTATGCTTCAGTTCAAATATCGTGCTCACATCAGTCTTTACATCTAAATTTGTTCATTAAATAGTTAGTGGGGAAAAATTAAACCTTAAATAAGCTGATTCAATACGCCATAATAAAAAATAAGAGAAGGAAAAAGTTTCTCATTTTCTAGCTGAAATACACTAATCTTCAGTGAAAGACAGAATAGGCAGGGCTGCCATTTTACAATCAGACTAAACACTGCAGTGATTTCCACAGTTCAATAGCTGCAGCTTCAATAGAAATGTGAAGTTTCCTATGTATAATAAATACATTGATTTTCCTACAGCTAATAAATAAAAGGAGCTGTGACTACTGTTTCCAAAAGAAACTGTCTCTGTGTAGCAGTTTGGACCTTTGGTGTTGTGTACAATTATAGGTGTCTTATAAGTATTCATTCGTGCCTAGGTAGGGAACTGTGGTTACACAGTGTGTATATTTCTTTGTTGTTTGTCACTATTTTCAATACTTTTCACGTATTACAATCTATTATTGATTTACCGAAACTGTGATAGTTCAATCAGGATCAGACCACCATCCTTTAAGGTTTTATGTCATATGTCATAATGGGACATGTGGAAAGTGGCTGAGGTCTTTAAAAAGCAAAGAGCCCATTTAATTTAGTTATGTTACTGACCTCCCTCAGATTCACCATCGCTTGCAGTTATTGCTTTGAGCATGGCCTTGGCTTCCTTGGCAAGCACCACCTGATGATGATGGACTAAAGAGCATCTGTCAGCAGATTTGTACCTATGAAACTGGCCGACCTGTTCCATGTGCGCTTCGCGGCTGAAGGCCTCTGTGTTGGGCCCATGTTCATATGTGTCCGCATGGCTGAGAAAAATGATGTTTTAATATATGTAAATTAGCCTCTAGGAGAAATGGGGGCATTACCATTAAACCTAGAAGCTCTGCTTTCCCTGCAACTGCAGGGCCCTCTCCACTTCGGTTGACAGTGCCAGGCAGTAAAAACATCATCATAGTATTGTTTCATTGTATCATTATTATTTTGTGCATGAACCAACCTATGTTTGTTTTCTAAGGTATGCGATTGTACTCTGGACACATAGCCAGACTGATCATCGCTAGCGAGCATTACTAGCAATGATCTGGTGGTGTAAATGCACCGCCGATCGTAGGTTGAACGTGAAAACGCTCGTTCATTGGGAAATTGTATCTTGTGTGGATCATCTTTTCCAGTGGCAGACTGTGCTGTGTACCCACGATCTGCTGCTGGGAAACAACGAGACAGTATGGGAAAGAGCGATGGCATTAGCGATCACTCCTCCCCACCATACTCTGGGCGAGCGGGAGGAGATTGATGCATGTAAATGAGGAACAGGGTTGCTAACCAAAATGTTTCTTTTTTCTGGACAACTTATCCCAAAATCACAGACAAGCCAGAAGTTTTTACGGACAAATTGGAAAACCACAATGAATGATAATTTGTGTCTAATCCATGTCTATAGCTCAATATACTAGTGAGAACTCATTACCAGCATTTACTGTGAGCTGTAAAATGATGATGATTACCACCAAAATAACCACAGACACATCTATTCTTTTTCAAGAACACATAAAAAAGTCACCTGTTTTTACGGACTGTCCAGAAATTTCTGGATGGTTGGCAACCCTGATGAGGAAGTCGTATTCTGTCCCTGTAATACTGAGTGAAATCTCCTGTTTTACTTAAAGCTATTCTGTCACCTCATTTTACCCTATAGAGCTGCGGACATGCACGGCTAGATCGCTGCTAGCATGTCCGCAATATACTTGTCCCATAGTTCTGTGTGCTTTTATTTTGTTTAAAAAATGACTTTATTGATATGTAAATTCGCTTGTGACGGTGCCTAAGGGGCTGTACTAACCGTCCTGGTGCCCAGTCACGCCCCCCTGTGAAGGAGCCCGCCTGCGTCTGCCGTATCTCCCCTTCCTCTCAGTGAGATCGCCGGAAATCTCGCGATGCGCGAGCTCGCGCATGCGCATTTACTTCCCTGAGGCTGATGCCAGCACAGGGAAGGAACACTATGTCGGAACTGCGCATGCAAGATCTCAAGCATCGCAAGATTTACGACGATCTCACTGAGAGGAAGGAGAAGATTCGGCAGACAGGCGGTGCTGGGCAACTTCACAGGGGCGCGTGGCTTGGCACTAGGACGGTTAGTACAGCCCCTTAGGCACCGTCACAAGTGAATTTACATATCAATAAAATCATTTTTTAAACAAAATAAATGCACACAGAACTATGGGACAAGTATATTGCGGACATGCTAGCGGTGATCTAGCCGTGCATGTCCGCAGCTCTATAGGGTAAAATGAGGTGACAGAATCGCTTTAAGATATCTATATCTATCTACCTAACAGGTAATATGGTATTTCTGTCAGAGGCACTTATGGCGCACACACAGGTCTGGTAAATACGCAATTCCCAGCATTTCCACATTTTCCCTTCCATTCAGTGGAGAGATGGCCTTGCTCGACGATGGAGTAAGTTTACCCAATAGGTGGGGCCCCAGAGGCAGGCATTTAAAGGCAGTCACATCTTCATTGGCTTGTATTAACACTGTTCCCTCTTAGCCTTACTCCTGAGTAGGGTTGAGCGAACTTGTGTTTTAAGTTCGGCGTCTGAAGTTCGGGTTATCGCAGAATCCCGTTATGGATTCCAAATTCCATTATCGTCCGTGGTAGCGAAATCAATAACGGGATTCTGCGATAACCCGAACTTCGGACGCCGAACTTAAAACACAAGTTCGCTCAACCATACTTGTAAGATAAATATCCTTCTTTTGTTTCTGCTGTTACTACCACTGGTCAGCCATCCCATAGTTTGATTGCTCGTATTAATGCTCTTTCCTGATTATCAAATGACTTTCTTCCACAGGTTAGTAATATAATGTAGCTTATATTACTTTGCTTTGGCCTAAAAAACAATATGGCCCACATTTATCATGCCTTCACTCCAGAATTCTGGCTTCAAAAAGTCACAAAATGGGGCTTTTGTGACTCTTTGAGCTCGCTTGAAAACATTTTTTGTGACTTTTTGAATTTTTAAACCACTCACTATGGTTTTAAAATATGGGTGGGAAAGCGGGCATGGTTAGTTATGTTAATAACTTTAACTCCAGATTTATCACTGAGACTTTTTTAAAAAGACGGAAAAAAAGTCGCAATCTCACTCCGGTAGGAGCATGAAAATAGGAAAACTGGACATGCGTGACATTTGATAAATGTGGCATGAAGAACGCCAACACACACTCCAGAAAAACTGACTTCAGATATTCCCCTCATGATAAATTCCCCCTTATGTCTCCACCACAGATTACCTAGTAACATTTTAGGAAAGGTTTCTTTCACACCTGCAATATAAATTTCCATTGTTCTGTTAGGTGTAAGTTAAAGATTGCCTTTTATGGGTTTATGTGTTAGAAACTAGTATGCTTTCTCAATGGGCGTCTCCTTCTCCCTGGCTGTAGCGCAGTCCAATTGCAGCAAGAGTGCGTCACGGGCAGGGAGAAAAAATAGCTCACCTTCAGAAGGAGAAGGAGATGCCCATTGAGAAACCCAGCCGTCTCCTCTTCCCTGTACCAATGGTCTAAATTAACATATCAGGTGCCAAAAACAGCGGGGGACACAGCGTTGGTCCGGAGGGGTATTTTAGAAAAAAAAATGTGCTGCCATCTGTAGGGGCCACCCTATCTGGTAAGCCTACCCATGAAAGGTAATCTTTAAGGCCACACGGTCAGGTTTCTGATGCAATTTTGGAAGCCAAAATTAGGAGTGGATCATCAAAGGAAAGAAAGTATAAAGAACAGATATGATTTCTCCTCTTTTAGGATTCACTGCTGGTTTTGGCTTCCAAAACTACATGCAGAAATGTGACCACTTGGCCGAAACCTTATACATGAAAATATCAGGAGTGCATAACTGAACTGAATGGGGCTGAAGATACCCCATTGACTATAATGCAGTCAGTTTGGCTTCTGTTCAGAGTCCGCTTATTTTGCATGGAGCCTTCAACGCCTCTGTGTGTACATAAGTATGTATTATGTTTTTATCTGTGTATTACATATATATGTGTGTATATAAAGCAGCTTTAGGAAATAGTCCTACAACTTTTTCTACACTGAAAATGCCTGTGCGATTTTAACACGAAAGCTTCCAGGACATGCATACAAAGACATGACACCTAGAGCATATCGCGGTCCTACCTTCGCATTCTGTAAAACTGTCCAAATATAAATGCAGAATAACATAAAGCAGTGAGAGTTCCCATTATAAAGCAGGAGGCTGAAGAACAATTCTGGAAATATCAATGGACAAAAATATTTTTAAAAAGGCTGCAGAAGCTATTAATCATGTGTCAGCTGTCCACCATTCCTTTGTGTGAACGAGGTTTAAATATCAGATGTGATAGAAAGTTTAAAGGTTACGCCGATGGAAATACACAGACGTTTCAAGCAATTAGATTCAAACTTCGGCAACGCAAAGCTGGGAAAGTGAAAAGCAAATCTGACAAAATGCTAATCTTTTCCATAAAAAGTGTCTTCTTCTAAACCACTCTGGGCCGAAGAAAAGCTGACATCGAAGTTACGAGCCGCCTGTCTAACCAGACAAAACGATGGAGAAAATCTGCTTTCAAACAAGATCATAAATCGTGTGTGGTGCAGGGGACAGAAAGCAAGAAACTGCTCAATTCATTTACCGTTTCTGTACTGCTATGCAAAAGCTTGTAACCCAATTGGAAGAAGAAGGTGAGGGCTAAATGTGACAACAGACGGATAAACAGGCTAAAATAAATATCTTACAACTTTGAACGGTTCGGTAATTCCCATTATTTCTTGCCCAGGTATCTGTTGTGCTTTATTTCTATGGAGACTTGTTACACCTATGGAATAGCTGAATCAGTGGTGAAAAAATGATCTTTTTAGAACAAACCAAAAACATTTCCTGAGGCTACAGAATAGGGAGTGATTTATAAACAGGAAGCAATACTGTAGCACTCGATGTGACTAGAAATCAGATGATCTGGTCAATCTTAGGGTACTTTCACACTTGCGGGATGGCTATCCAGCAGGCTGTTCCGGCAGGTAAATAGCCCGCCGGATCCGCCATGCCGCAAGTACCTGTGTGCTGCCGCTCCATCCCCATTGACTATAATGGGGTGGGGGGCGGAGCTACGGCGCAGCACGGCAGTGATCGCCGGACTAAAAAGTCGGACCTGCAGTACTTTTAGTCCGCGATCTCTGGCCGTGCACTGCCGTAGCTCCGCCCCCACCCCCATTATAGTCAATGGGGACGGAGAGGCAGCACGGCAGCATACAGGTACTTGGGGCATGGCGGAACAGCCTGCCGGATAGCCATGCCATAAGTGTGAAAGTACCCTAAAGACACCCATATACATTAGATAGCTGTTGGCAAAATGTTCGTTCAACCCACAGCTATCTCTTGACCCCCTCCCCACATGTCCACTAAACTTTTGAAAACAAAAGAATCAGGCAGTTGAAACCCAACATGCCCCATTTATCTTCCCCAACATCTGCCACAGATGGCCACATACACATTAAGTGGTCAGTCAGTCCTTCCAAAATTGCCAGGCTTGGCCAATATTTATGTAATGTATACGACCAGCTTAAAAGGGGATGTCTCCCTTTAGCAAATGGCATTCATCATGTAGAGAAAGTTAACACAAGACATTTACTAATGTATTCTGATTGTCCATATTGCCTCCCTTTGCTGGCTTGATTCATTGGATTATACATTTGTCGTTTCCAGGGGTTATGACCACCGTGTAATCAAGCAGTGATGGTCGTGCTTGTACATTATAAGAAAAAGTGCCAGTCTTTCTGGTGGCGTGGATGGTGTTAGTGGGCATAGGCTGGGGCTTTTAACTATAGTGTGCAAGCACGACCACCACTGCTGGATTACATGGTGGCCTGTATCCATGGAAATGAACAGTGTATAATGTGATGGAAAATGAATCCAGCCAGCGAAGGAAGCAATATGAATAATACCAATACATTAGTAAGTGCCTTGTATTAACTTTGTCTACATGATAAATACCATTTGCTGAAGTGAGACAACTTCTTTAAGGGTACGTTCACACGACATTTGTCGCGCGACAAATAGGGCACAACTTCACTACAACATTTGTTGCGCGACATTTAGTTGCACCAATGTCGCGAGACAATTTTTATAATGGAAGTCTATGGTGTCCCATTGAGACATGCGACATGCTGTGACTGCGACAGTTGCAGAAAAATCCATCTTGAATGGATTTTTCTGCGACTGTCGCGTTGCAGTCACAGCATGTCGCAATGCGACACTATAGACTCCCATTATAAGAATTGTCGCGCGACAATAGTGCGACTTTTTGTCGTGCGACAAATGTCGTCGTGTGAACGTACCCTAAGGCTTTAAACATGTAGCCATATTATGGTTCCATATAAGTCAGAGGTAATAGGGCACTCAAATATGTCTATGTGCCTATCTGTACTCACGTATGCCTCCGATTTCAGGCAGAATAGGTCTTTTGGATGATTCTGCACATACAGTTGTGTTCAAAATTATTCAACCCCCAATGCTGTAAAGGGTTTTGGGGAATTTAGTGTACATTTGTAATTGTGTTCAGAATGAAATCTTACAAGGACTTTTTAAAGAACCAAATGCAACTAAAATGACATCAATTGTTTTTGTAATACAGTATTAAATGTTTTTTTGTGATTTCATCATTGACACAATTATTCAACCCCTTAAAGACTACGGCCTCTTTCACACGAGCGTGTCCGGATTAGGTCCGGATGCGTTGCGGATGTGTTCAGTTTCACTCAATTTCAGTGGGGGTTGAATAATTTTGAACACAACTGTATGATCTTTGGATAGTTATTACAGAAGTATTCGCCTCTGGCACAAAGCTGCAGAGGACTCATATGTAGGAGGCTGAAGGCCCTATTCACATGTTGAATTTGGGGTGCACTACCAAGTTACTCCACAGATCCCTGTCAGGACAGTAATAGGACAGTTTTGCTATTGCTGTTTTCTGATTTGCACTGAAAGATCGGCTGTTCTGTGCAAATGTCATTTTTATCAAGTCCCTCACAATTTTTTTTTTATATGTATTGGAAAAGTGGCGTGCTCTTTTAATCATTTGTTTTCCACCATGTTGGGAAATATAGCACAACAGGATTCCAGACGGACACCCTCCTCCATTGTCTTTCCTGTGGGCTGCTACCCACTACTCAGATAAAAAACATTAAAAAAATGATTGCTCCACTAATACTCCCCATTCTAGAGGTGAGGATTGGGACCATCTGTTCTTACAAAGAGCAGGAGAGGAAGTGCTGGTTGTAGTACATGCTACAAGGACTTTTACGGTACAGATGGTGGCCACGCCGCTTTACACAAGCATGAAAAGATCCAGTCACCCATGTCTATTGCTAGGTAGCCACCTAAACTCCTGTGGAATCTGCCGACCATGTCCTGCTCATACAAAGTGTTCATTAGGTAGTCTGAAGACATTTGCAATAAGTGGTTAAAGTGAAGTTTCCCTTTAAGATAGCTATCATCGTTTATCAATAATGAACATAGTAAAATAAGGTCACGCCCCTTAATGTTATAAAAATATGAATTTGGTGTAAAAAATTAATTAAAGAGGACCTGGCACCACTCCTGACATGCCTTTTTTAATAGCTTCATGCATTCCCCATTTAATAACAATTCTAGAGCCTCTATTCTTATCGCTCTGTGTTGTCCCATTGCTTCATTATTTCTACTAGATGTGATGAGTGAATTGCTAGCAGTCTGCAGTAAGGGTACAGAGGGGAGGTAACCAGTTGGGGGGGTGTACCTGCACAGACTCACTCTATCCAATCAGTGCTGCCATTGTCAGACTGTGCAGGGACACCCCCCAACTGGTTACCTCCCCTCTGTACCCTTACTGCAGACTGCTAGCAATTCATTCATAACTTCTAGTAGAAATAATAAAGTAATGGCACAACATAGAGCCATACAAATGCATGAAGCTTTTAAAACAGGCATGTTAGGAGTGGTAAAAGGTCCTCTTTAAAGGGTTTATCCGAGACTAACAATTGCTCCCCCCATATGCCGGGCCCCTCACACTGAATCTACTTACCTGGCTCCCAGTGCCGCTCCTTGTTCCCACACAGCCGCTGCTGCTTCTCCCTGTGCGTGGATGAAAACATCCTGTGTCGGGTGTGGGCAACCAATAGCAGACGGTGATGGGGACGAGCGTCCCTAGCATCGCAGGTGACGCTAGAGAGGCTCCCCCCGACACCGGATGTTTTCATCCGGGCACAGGGAGAAGGAGCTACGGCAGTGCGGGGACCAGAAGCGGCGCAGGGAGCGGGGAGGCAGGTGAGTAGATTCAGTGTGGGGGAGCAATTGTTATTCTCGGATAACCCCATTTAATTCTTTCCTAGTCCCTATTTTCGGGACGCCCCTTCCTGTGTGCCACTGCAGAACTATCACTGGAGTGTGTGGCTCCACAGGAGAGACTGAGCTGTCTATGACGGGTGGCAGCACAGTTAAGGGGAGTGACTCAGACTACTGCTTCCTCCATATTGTGCAGGGAGGGAAGCGGCATCTGTAGTCTTGGCAATGGATGTGATCGCATCGGTGACTTTTGCTCGTGGTGCAGTTATATTGAATAAGGAATGTCAGAACTGCATTCAGGCCTGACATTATATGTAAAGTGACAGCCGCTTTAATTCCCCGTGAGACATATCACCATACACATCATGGACTTTGCTGGATGATCAGAACTGTACAAAACCTCCTGCATCATTACAATTAATAGCTTGTTACGAGACACTCGGTTATGATCACAGGAACTTCAAGGATCAAAAAATCTAAGAAGTTTTTGACGGAAAAAAAAATCCACTTTTGTCCTGTTTTTCTATACAGTCATCATTTGACTGTCCTTATAAAATGTCCTGAATTCGCAGTCTGCACGGAGGCGAGGCAGCTAAGAAATGGCGGTTATAGATGGAGGCAGTAATATGAATTATATTGGTTTTCTAGCTGCTATAACAATAAGCGTCAGTATTTGATCACTATGATGGCAACAGTCTTACACATAATAGGAAAGAGATGGGGAGAAAACAGGTAGCAGAAACGCATTAGTGGAGGCTCGAGGAGCGCAACACGTCCTTACAAGACACATGATGGGGGGGGTGAAAGCTTGCACACGGGGGACAGGGAGGTGATGCTAATACTGTATGTATGGGGGAGCAGCACAGCGCATCCGCAATGAAAGCCTGCACAATATATGGGGCACATGATAGCCGGACATATGACAGGGTTAGGTGGTAATATCCCGCTATTCTGTGTATGGGGGTGCAGCGGCACATCCTTACAGACAGTAAGCACATGGCTTGGGGTATATAATAATAAGATACATGACAGGGGTGGGTGGTAATATCCCCTTATTTTGTGTATGGGGGTGCAGCGGCACAATGCATCTGGACAGAAAGTTAGCACAGGGCATGGGGACGATGATCCTTCTCCGGCCTGTGCCCACCTGTGGAAGGCTAGAGAAGTGTTATCTTTAATGTTATTAACTATACAGGCTTTTTTACTGTAAGGAGGGCATCCTGCATGTGCAGGGGCCCTAAAGGGGCATAACTAATGTATGGGGCCACTAAGGGGGAATAACTACTGTGAAAGGGGCACTAAAGGGCGTTAACTATTATGTGGGGGCACCTAGGGGACTGGGCCTGTATAACAGGCATTGGGTGGAGTTAGAGGTGTGGATATCATGCTAAGCACAGCACTGAAGCTCGGTTGGGCGGCATCTATCCTGACCTGACAAAGTCTGCACAGTGCATAGGGTAATAATAATGGGACACATGGCAGGAATAATACCCCCCTATTCTATGTATGGGGGTGCAGCACATAATGACAGAAAGTTTGCACTGCACATGGGGTACATAGTAGTGGGATACATGACTGGAAGGGGGTGATAATACCCCCCTATTCTATGTATGGGGGTGCAGCACATAATGACAAAAAGTTTGCACTGCACATGGGGTACATAGTAGTGGGATACATGACAGGAAGGGGGTGATAATACCCCCTATTCTGTATAACGGGGTGCAGCACATAATGACAGAAAGTTTGCACTGCACATGGGGCACATAGTAGTGGGATACATGACAGGAAGGGGGTAATAATATCCCCCTATTCTATGTATGGGGGTGCAGCACATCCTGACAGAAAGTTTGCACTGCACATGGGGTATATAGTAGTGGGATACATGACTGGAAGGGGGTGATAATTCCCCCCTATTCTGTATATGGGGGTGCAGCACATCCTGACAGAAAGTTTGCACTGCACATGGGGTACATAGTAGTGGGATACATGACTGGAAGGGAGTGATAATATCCCCCTATTCTGTATATGGGGGTGCAGCACATCCTGACAGAAAGTTTGCACAGCACATGGGGTACATAGTAGTGGGATACATGACTGGAAGGGGGTGATAATATCCCCCTATTCTATGTATGGGGGTGCAGCACATCCTGACAGAAAGTTTGCACAGCACATGGGGTACATAGTAGTGGGATACATGACAGGAAGGGGGTGATAATACCCCCTATTCTGTATAACGGGGTGCAGCACATAATGACAGAAAGTTTGCACTGCACATGGGGCACATAGTAGTGGGATACATGACAGGAAGGGGGTAATAATATCCCCCTATTCTATGTATGGGGGTGCAGCACATCCTGACAGAAAGTTTGCACAGCACATGGGGCACATAGTAGTGAGATACATGACTGGAAGGGAGTAATAATATCCCCCTATTCTGTATATGGGGGTGCAGCACATCCTGACAGAAAGTTTGCACAGCACATGGGGTACATAGTAGTGGGATACATGACTGGAAGGGGGTGATAATATCCCCCTATTCTGTATATGGGGGTGCAGCACATCCTGACAGAAAGTTTGCACAGCACATGGGGTACATAGTAGTGGGATACATGACAGGAAGGGGGTGATAATACCCCCCTATTCTATGTATGGGGGTGCAGCACATCCTGACAGAAAGTTTGCACAGCACATGGGGTATATAGTAGTGGGATACATGACTGGAAGGGGGTGATAATACCCCCCTATTCTGTATATGGGGGTGCAGCACATAATGACAGAAAGTTTGCACTGCACATGGGGTATATAGTAGTGGGATACATGACTGGAAGGGGGTGATAATATCCCCCTATTCTGTATATGGGGGTGCAGCACATCCTGACAGAAAGTTTGCACTGCACATGGGGTACATAGTAGTGGGATACATGACAGGAAGGGGGTAATAATATCCCCCTATTCTATGTATGGGGGTGCAGCACATCCTCACAGAAAGTTTGCACAGCACATGGGGTACATAGTAGTGGGATACATGACTGGAAGGGGGTGATAATTCCCCCCTATTCTGTATATGGGGGTGCAGCACATCCTGACAGAAAGTTTGCACAGCACATGGGGTACATAGTAGTGGGATACATGACTGGAAGGGGGTGATAATTTCCCCCTATTCTATGTATGGGGGTGCAGCACATCCTGACAGAAAGTTTGCACAGCACATGGGGTACATAGTAGTGGGATACATGACTAGAAGGGGGTGATAATACCCCCCTATTCTATGTATGGGGATGCAGCACATCCTGACAGAAAGTTTGCACAGCACATGGGGCACATAGTAGTGGGATACATGACTGGAAGGGGGTGATAATTCCCCCTATTCTATGTATGGGGGTGCAGCACATCCTGACAGAAAGTTTGCACAGCACATGGGGCACATAGTAGTGGGATACATGACAGGAAGGGGGTAATAATATCCCCCTATTCTATGTATGGGGGTGCAGCACATCCTGACAGAAAGTTTGCACAGCACATGGGGTACATAGTAGTGGGATACATGACTGGAAGGGGGTAATAATATCCCCCTATTCTGTATATGGGGGTGCAGCACATCCTGACAGAAAGTTTGCACTGCACATGGGGTACATAGTAGTGGGATACATGACTAGAAGGGGGTGATAATACCCCTTATTCTGTATATGGGGGTGCAGCACATCCTGACAGAAAGTTTGCACAGCACATGGGGTGCACACAGGGCTGGGGTGGTAATATCTCCTTATTCTGTGAAGGGGGGGAGGAAGGGATCAGAGTTTATTTTTTGTCATAAGACAGCTACTCATTCATCCAGATCACAGCTAAAAAAAAACTGGTGGCAGAAATGAGCAGTCTCGGCTCAGCAGCAGAGTCGCCCGCCTGTGAAGGCAGAGAGAAATTGACTAATTAGCAATGCGCACTAAAACTTGACGGTTCTTTATAGAGAGAGAGATGAGAGAGGGATGGGGAAAGGGAGGAGGAGGAGGACAGGGAGGGGGAGGGCTTCGTTTCCCCCCTTTTCTTTCTTCCAAAGATGTTTGAAATCGCAGTCATTTACGCTCGACAATTTTTACAATAGCCTTGAGCCATAATTTTGCCCGGCTCCTCAGCATCCAGCCCCCTCGCATGGTCTCTCTCCACCGGCCATGCACGACCGTTTCTCTCCCCAACCGTGGATTTCCTATTACTCTCGTTACGACTCACTGAGCCCCAGGCCCAAGGATAATGATGTGTTGTTTCTTGGTAGCATAATTTGTCACACGTACATTTTTTTTCCCTTCTTCTTCTCCTTCTCTTGCAGGAGGCTCTGCTCAGTCTCCCCGTCTCCTCTTCTCCCTCTCCTCCGATTCTTCCTCTCTTAATTCACCATGATCAAATGACGCCCCGCACCCTACAGCACCGTGCACACTGACTGCCTGGAGTTTGGGCACAAGAAGCTTGCGGGGTGTTTGGAGCTGCAGATCCTTCACAGGGGAAAGGAGTGCGATCCTTTTTTGGGGGTGGGAAGAGAAAGTCATCCTCTACTTTGGCATCCGGTGAAGGCAGGTAAGTTTCTGGCCTTGGTTTTGTGTGGTGACACTAGACGGTAGGTTCTCAGTTGTTGACAGTAAACTCTAAAAATCCATAGGAAAGATGGGAGGGAGAGTGACCAGGTCCAGCTGAGGAGAGCCTCGTGCACATGCTGCGTTTCTCCTGCACACGCTGCTGGAGGGGGGGGGGGGGAGTAGCACGGGATACTAGAAGTGCCCTTAACCCCTTCACTGCCGGGGTTTGCACGGTGGCTCTATACCTTGCAGCAAACCAACATCTGCATGGACTTTCCTCACATTCATGTGGCTTTCCTCCAGGATCTGAGGTGACAAATGCTTGGGAATGGATTGAGGGACAAGGTATGTGTGGCCAGGAGGCAGTGACTTCTCTGTGCAGTGCCGTGGACTATGTGGGCGCCATATGACAGCGTTACAACAATGGTACTGGGTGCGGGGGCTGCAATGGGCAGCAGAGACCGATCTGCAGGGGACCAGCCAGGCGTCTTCAGAGGGTCTCTAAGATCCTGGAGATGGGATGAGGGGAGGGTCGCTGCTGCTGGCTCCGATTATTAGAGTACTGCCTTCGCCCTTTGGTGAATTCGCCAGGTACTTTTCGGTGTTTATTGCGTGAAATATGCAGAGGGGCGTGAAGCGAAGAAGTGACCGGCTATTACCGTACAGTGTGAACGGGTACATGGCTCTGGAGAACAGGGGCAGGGAAGTGTGCACCCGGTGGTCTACATTGTCTGGTGCTTTAGAACTGTTACATTACTAATAATAATAAATAGAATAATAATAATATGCATTAAATCATGTAATATAACGTATTATGCTTGGTCGCATGCAGATTGACAATCTGAAAATGCCATGCCGTCCTCTAGTTATTGAGCCACTTCTGCTTACAGCGGGTCATATAATATCGGCAGGCATATGGGGCTCCAGCGAAAGTATCGAGGTGTCGGATGTGTCTCGGGGCAGCCCAGCATCATTACTATGTGCTCAGACAGCGTGGGAGGGACCGCTGTGGGATGACTTGTAAAGTTAGCCCAGGACGCACAGTGACAGCACCGGAGATGTGTCGTGCAGTCTACGGTATAGATTTAGATGACTAGCATTTAGCATGACATGGCTGCATCCGTCTATACGTTTTCTCAGCTGATCCCGGGTTTTTATATTATTCACAGATATGGGAAACTTTGATCAAGTTCAGTAAATGCAAGGGCTTGTCCACTTAATGGATGCCTTTTTCTGTACGTCCTATTAGGATCTCTTCTCAGGACCCCCAGTGTAGCCCGACATGTCAGTGACCAATAGCAGCTGATGGGCGCTTCTCATGATCAGCTTATTTTTAGAGGAAAACAACAAGGTGGACAACCCATAATAATGATAATAATGATCTTGAAATGTACACCACTGGGTGTCAGGAAACCCCAGGGACGTACATATGCTTTCCATTTGGTTTGTGTAGATTGTGCTACATTTTGCTGGTAAATTCACAGTCTGGTTTATGAAGTCTGAGATCGGTCTGAGAAGTTGATCAGGTGCATTTTCTGATCCGGTTCTACCTATAAACCCATTCAAATAGGAAGTGTCGATTTTACTGAGATCTATGCACTTTGTCCATGCATTTCTAAAAAGACGAAGGAGAAGGAAAAATGGGCACACTTTGCTGGGGTTCAGAAGCTCTTTTATATGGTGCATGCAGATGTGATCTCATCTCTCCTCTTAGGGCTCATGCACACGACCGTTGTTCCGCATCTGAGGGTTTTTTTTCTCTGATTTAAGTCCTCTTCTATTCCGTTATTCCACAAAACATATCCGTATGCTTTCCGTATGCGATCCGTTTTTTGCGGATTTGAAACGGAAATAGTAACTTATTAATCACCAAACACATGAGCAATATGGGCTGGGCATAGCATTTCTACAGTATGGATCCGCAAAATATGGATGAAATACGGATGTGTTCAGTGTGCGTTCCGTATTTTTTGCAGACCCATTGACTTGAATGGGGCCTCGGACCGTGATTTGTGGACAATAATAGGACGTGCACTACTTTTTTGCGGAACGGCCATGAGAGGAAACGGAATGCACACGGAGTAACTTTCGTATTTTATACAGCCCCATTGAAGCGAATGGTTCAGCATACGGGCCGCACAAAACGGAACGGAAGCGGAAATAAAATACGGTCATGTGTGTGAGCCCTTAAAGGAACTCTGAGAAATTCTGAAATTCAATTTGAGATGGAAGAACATCATAGTTAGATAGATAGATAGATAGATAGATAGATAGATAGATAGATAGATAGATAGATAGATAGATAATAGAGATAGATAGATGATAGATAGTTAGACAGATAGTTAGTTAGATAGATAGATGATAGTTAGTTAGATAATAGATAGATAGATAGATAGATAGATAGATAGATAGATAGATAGATAGATAGATAGATAGATAGATAGATAGATAGATAGATAAAAAGTTAGATAGATAGATTATAGTTAGTTAGTTAGATAGATAGATAGATAGATAGATAGACAGATCATAGATAGTTAGAGAGATAGATAGATAAATAGATAGGATGATAGATAGATAGACAGATCATAGATAGATAGTTAGATAGATAGATAGATAGATAGATAGATAGGCCACTATTATAACATGACAGTGTCTATGATATAAGAACAGAAAGTAGGCATCACAATGAGACATTTTGGGGATATCCAGCAGCGTCAGCCTTTGGAACTTGGGTCTGCTCCTAAGATCTAGAACCTTTTTTGTTTTCTTGCTGGAGTTAACGTCTTCCCTTACATTTCAATATTAAAGTAATAAAACCTTCCAAATACTTTATGTCTTAGCCTAGCCATTTGCTAATCATCAGCCAAGTTTTCAATGGGTTTTCATTCATTGTAGGTTCCTGCGGAAAACTGCACTAGAGTCGCGCCATGTCCAGATCGGGGGACAGGACGTCCACCTTTGACCCGAGCCATAGTGATAATCTGCTGCATGGCTTGAACCTCCTGTGGAGAAAGCAGCTCTTCTGTGATGTGACCTTGACCGCCCAAGGACAGCAATTCCACTGCCACAAAGCTGTACTTGCATCCTGTTCTCAGTACTTCAGATCTCTGTTCTCTAACCACCCAGGGCAGGATGGCCTGTCATCTGTTTCGAAGGACCAACAGCAACAGTCAGATGAGCCCGGAACACCCTCCTCTTCCCCAGATGACAAGATGCTTGTCAGCCCTAGGGCCATCAACAACTTGGTTTTGCAAGGATGTTCCTCAATAGGTCTCAGATTGGTCTTGGAGTACCTTTACACAGCCAACGTTACCTTGTCTCTAGATACAGTCGAGGAGGTATTATCAGTCAGCAAGATCTTGCACATTCCTCAGGTGACAAAGCTTTGTGTACAGTTTCTCAATGATCAAATTTCTGTGCAGAACTATAAGCAAGTATGTAAAATTGCAGCACTTCATGGCCTGGAGGAAACAAAGAAGTTGGCCAATAAGTATTTGGTGGAGGATGTGTTGCTGCTCAACTTTGAAGAGATGCGGTCCATGCTGGACTCCTTGCCACCTCCAGTAGAGTCAGAGCTTGCTCTCTTTCAGATGTCTGTACTTTGGCTGGAACACGACAGGGAAACGCGCATGCAGTATGCCCCGGATCTGATGAAGAGACTTCGCTTTGCTCTCATCCCAGCTCCGGAGTTGGTAGAAAGGGTACAGTCAGTAGACTTCATGAGGTCTGACCCAGTATGCCAAAAGTTACTGCTGGATGCTATGAATTACCACCTAATGCCTTTCAGACAACACTGCAGACAGAGCCTGGCCAGCAGGTGAGCCAACCCCACCCATACCATCTGTTCATCCTGCCTAATTCTTTTCTGTAACGCAACATATTCCAAGATGTGTGGTACAGGATGGTAAAATAAACATAGCGTCGGACAGAAGCCTCCGATAGATGGCATCCATTGGCCGTCCATCCCCAGGCTGCTGTGCGGAGGCCGCAGCGCTCACAGGAGCACCGCAGCTGATCAGTGAGGGTGCCAGGTGTCGGACCTCCATCGATCTAATATTGATCACCTGTCCTGTAGGATAGGTCATCAATATTTTACTCCTGGAAAACCCCTTTAACAGATACGCAAAAACATGTACAAATTGATGCCAAGGGCATCCGTTTGACTATATTTTGCATAGATTTGAATGATAAAAAGTAGCATATCTTTTACTGTCCATTTTTTTTTAGCAGACACAAAGGCAGAGTCTACCACAGTTTTGGGTCAGCCCTAAAAAAATTACAGTGACGGATATGTTTACATTTAAATCTATGTAAAACAGAAGCAAACAGATTTCCCTCTATCTACTAAACGGATCTACGACGTGAACGATAGAAAAGTGATGTGAACATAAGCTTAAAGGGGTTGTCTCCCTTCAGCAAATGGCATTGATCATATGCACAAAGTCAATACGAGGCAGTTACTAATGTACTGTGATTGTCCGTATTGCCTCCTTTGCTGGCTGGATTCATTTTTCCATCGCATTATACACTGCTTGTATCCTGGAGCTACAACCATGGCTGCAGCACAGATACGAGGTGGCCGAGACGGAAGCTGCTGCCTATGCGTGCCTATGTGAGCTGCCACGGTCCCAGCCACCAGAAAGGACAGCTCCCTTTCCTAAACTGTGCAAGCACGGCCACCGCTGCTGGATTACAGGGTGGTCGTAGACCCTGGAAACGAGCAGTGTATAATGAGATGGAAAAAATGGATGCAGCCAGCAAAGAAGGCAATATGGACAATCACAACACATTAGTAAGTGCCTCGTATTAACTTTCTCTACATGACCAATGCCATTTGCTGAAGGGAAGTATATTTTTTATTGGAAAGTGTAATATTGTATCCTGAGATATTGGTGTCCTTAACAAAATTCAAGAAAAGTTAAGAGTGGACACATCTCCATTTGAAAATTAGTTTTCAAAGTGAGACAAACCCTTTAAGGCTAGATGCAGACGTCCATTAAACCCGGACGTGAGCAGTCCGTGGTAATGTGGGCTGGATTTATCTTTAGAGCCAGAGCGCGCGGCGTCATTGGTTGCTATGACGCCGTGCGCTCCCTGCCACCGATACACTACAGTAATACCCTGGTATGATCTATAACAGTGTATTACTATCCTGCAGCGGCGGCAGGGAGTGCACGGCGTCATAGCAACCAATGACGCCGCGCGCTCCGGCTCTAAAGATCAAATCCAGCGCACGTTACCACGGACAACGGACGTCTGCATCTAGCTTAAAATGTAGTTTTTACCGTTTGTAAAGTTCTATATTACGTCCTTCATGGTCAGGTTGCCAAATGAACTCCAGTTCTCTGAACCACGCTTGTCTTCTGTTATAATGCATGGAATACCATCTGAGACATTTATGGCATATCTACAGGATATTCCTTAAGTGTCTGATACACGCAGGTCTCGCTCACCCCCTGGCCAGGCATGGTGCTGTGAATGGCGGGATGGCCATGCATGCCCCCTCCATTACCTTCTGAGGGGGTTTGTGAATACACCGAAACACACTTGTCAGAGATGGGATATGTCATAAATGTCTAAATGCCCCTATAATTCATTCCTTGCCGGTGCCAGCATATACTTAGTACATGTTAATAGGATTTCCCACAAGATTATTGCTTGTGAAAAGGTAATATGCAAACTACTGTAATAACTGCTAAAACAAATGTGTGCATGGGGGAAACTAGAACTCACGACCCTAATTGCAGAGTTACAAATGGCCCCCATCACTTAATTTACCGTAAACTGGATAGCAGTAAACTATATCTATGTTCCGTTCATACCATGTCTAAGGGGACTTTCACACTTGCGTTTTTCTTTTCCGGCATAGAGTTCCGTCCTAGGGGCTCAATACCGGAAATTAACTGATCAGTTTTATCCCAATGCATTCTGAATGGAGAGAAATCCGTTCAGGATGCATCAGGATGTCTTCAGTTCAGTCACTGCATGCTGCGGTATTATCTTTGTCCAAAATTCTGGAACACTTGCCGGAATGCCGGATCCGGCATCAATTTACATTGAAATGTATTAAAAATACCGCATTGACGGATCCGTTCTTCCAGTCTGCGCATGCGCAGATCTTTAAAAATGTTAAAAAATAAATAACGGATCAGTTTTTACAGATGGCAACCGGAGAGACAGGTCCGTTATTGCAATGCATTTGCGAGACGGATCCGCATCGGATTTGCATACAGATTGCCGGATCCTCACAACGCAAGTGTGAAAAACCCTAAGCCTTATGCATCCGTCAGAAGCAAGGACTGACTTTTTTAACCCTTCGTCAGGCCAATATACATTGGTATACCTTTTTTTTTTATGTACATGTATACCACACTGTATACTTATTTGCAATGTGACTATTAGCAGAATATCCCACTGTATGCCTATACACTGGAATACATGGTAGCCTTCCAATGTAGTTAGATCCTCCTGACATATGCCTCCTGATGTCATGTGAACAGAGCCTTACTCAAGCAGCAGTAGTGTCAAATATCAGATCTACACAAAGGAGAACCCACATAACAGCGCCGGATAGCAGATAGCATCGTTTCTGCAAATAAAAATGAGTGCACCTGAGTGGGCCCCCCAACCCCAGGGGCCCCATGGCTACTGTCATGGCTCCTTCAGCTATGGTGCTTACGTATCTGTGCTAACATGAAGCTATGGTTTGGAGTCCTTTAAAGTCTGCAGTAATGCAACTGTATGAACTGCCAATCTGTAATATAGGGGTCTGATCAGACCCGATCCCTCGGTGTAATCGACGTATTCTGGTTCTGTGGGGAGTTTCAGGTTGCCTGTGCTTGCTCCACAGTGTATAACCCCAGCCTGGGTCCGCCGGCCGCTCCCTCTAGGCAAGTGTAGGGAACCTTAACTTCCCACAGAAATCCAGTATCATCAGCCTGATCCTGTCTGTAAAGGGCGAGTTTCCTATAAAGACAATGCATTATGGATATCCTTCATTGCATGTTTGCCAAGATGATAGTGAAAACTGCGTTATTACCTCCCTTTTCAAATCAGTTAGGCCACAGTAATCTGATGTACATTGGTGTAACAATGTAACACTTTGTAAAACATTTGAAAATCCCTATTCAAATGCCTTATTAGGGCATATGAATATCATACTAGGTGGTACCCCACTTGGGACCTCCCTCAAGGGGGTATAATATAGTGTATTACTTGTGTGGCCATTCATCTAGATGGCAGCCATGTAATGCTATTTTTCCCTTCTAGCTGGAGGGTCAGAAGCCAGACCACCTGTAGGAACAACCCCTTAGGCTGGGTTCACACGAGCGTGTCCGGATTAGGTCCGGATGCGTTGCGGATGCGTTCAGTGAAAACTGTGCGATTTCACAGGCAAAGCCATTCAGTTTTGCCTGCGATTGCGTTCAGTTGTTCAGTTTTTTCTTTGCGGGTGCAATGCGTTCACATCACGCATTGCACCCGCGCGGAAATCACGCTCGTGTGAATGCAGCCTTATTCTTCTGTAACTGTTTAAAATCAGAACATGAGCCGCTGAATGCCTCTGAATTATTTGTGGGATCATATAAATGTGGTTAAAAGTTTTAGCTTGGATAGACCAAAGAGCAAACTTATGTCCGTGAGAATAAGGTTTCCTTAGAAAAATATTAACATGCACTATATTCTTTCTATCGCATCTTTTGATCGCTTACTATTTATTTTTCACTGCTAATGATGGTAAATCTGCAGCCTCTTTAGATATATGTAGTATATTAGAAGTCTATGTATTGCCTTTCCTTATGATCTGTGTACAGTATGTGACAGAAACACCTACATAGTACTGTCTTTAGTATGCTAGGTTTACAAAAACGAAATATTTCTTTGGAAGGTTTGAGAACAAAGTAAAGAAGTGGTAATGTACCATAGTCTAAATGTACCATATTTTTCTCGCTGTAAGGGTCCATTCACACGTCCGTGTGTGTATTGCGGATCCACGGATCCGCAAAACACGGACATCGGCGGACCGCACATCGCCGGCACTCTCATAGAAAATGCCTTTTGTTGTCCGCAATTGCGGACAAGAATAGGACATGTTCTAGTTTTTTCGGGAATGCGATTGCGGACCCGGAAGTGCGGATCCGCAATTGTGGACCCGGCCGGAACATCGTCTGTCCCCTTTGAAACTAATGGTTCCACAATTCCATTCCGCAAAATGCGGAACGGAATTGCGGACGTGTGAATGGACCTTAAGACGCACCTGCCCATAAGACACACCTAGGTTTTAAAGGTAGAAAATAAGAAAAAAAAATTTAATCACAGGGCTCCAGATGGCGACCAAAATGGTCGCCAATGTGACTAGGAATTTGCAAATGGCGATAAGAAATTTAAGTCTTATCGCCATTTGCGACTTGTCCCACCGCCGCGCTGCAGCTTTAAGAAAAAAAAAACTTCAGCAGATGCACCACGCAGCGAGCGGCACAGCACAGGCAGCGCAGCCTGAAATAACCAATAGCAAAGCTCCATACAGTAAGGAGCTTTGCTATTGATTAGTTAGGGCGTGCGCCAGAGCCATACAGCGCCCTGCACCAGAGAAAGCCGGCGGGAGATGAAAGGAGAAGGAGCCAGCTCTGGGGGTGGCTGAAGCAAGGAGTGCCGGGCGCGCTGAGGAGCTGAAGCATCACGATGGGGCCGCAGAAGAAGGAGACAGCGCAAGGTGTTATGTATGTAGTGGAGTGTGTGATCATCACATACTGCACTACATACATCATACAGTACACATGTATACATCACTACATACATCACACACTGCACTACACACATCTCACACTGCACTACACACATCACATACTGCACTACATACATCATACACATGTATACATCACACACTGCACTACATACATCATACACTGCACTACACACATCACACACTGCACTACATACATCATACACATGTATACATCACACACTGCACTACATACACCTCACACTGATGTATGTAGTGCAGTGATGTATGTGTTGCAGTGTGTAGTAAATACACAGCAGGCTATTATAGCCAAGTGATAACGTACAGGGAAGTTCCGCCATATTGGACTGGACTTTATCACTTCGCTATAATTGCTTCATATTAGACCAGTATCGGTTCCCTGCACACCCACCTCTTAGGCCCCGTTCACACCACCACTATTTATTTCTGTTGTTCTGCTCCGTTTGATGAGCAGAACAATGAAAATAATGGAAGTGTTGGATTTTTGTCATACGTTTAACATATACAAAAAAAAACGTATGTTGACGGACGCCTCAGACAGATGCCATACTGTGGCATCCATCCAATAGAGTTCCATTGTACAAAAAACCATATATGCTAATTTATAAGTTTTTTTTTGCAGAATGGGAGATCGTAGTGTACCACGTCTTCCCATCCTGTAAAGTCCAGAAAAAAATATATACATTTTTTGTACAATGGAACTCTATGGTGAGGGATGCCCCAGTATGGCATCTGTCTGAGGCGTCCGTTATGTTTCGGTCATAGTATAATATAACATATGACCGAAACATAATTTGAACCCGTGTGTGAATGAGGCATCAGTGTTCGGTCAGTGATTTCCATCAGTGATTTTTAAGCCAAAACCAGTTGCGGCTTAAGTTGCGGTTATGTCTGTTGAGGCTCCAATCCTGGTCTTGGCTCACAATCACTGATGGAAATCACTGACCAAACACTGACGTGTTAATATGGCAATTTTTTCTATCATGAATATATATCTATTTAAATTTGGCGACTAAAAATTGTATTTGGCTCCTGACACCGCTTCTGAGACCCAGCTCCTGCTCTTCCTGTTGCGTGCTGTGACATGACACTGCACAGCATGAGGTCGCTGAGAGCCGACGTCCTCACGCTGTGCACAGGTCAGGCTGCTTTCACACCAGCGTTTTTGCTGGATCCATCATGGATCAGCAAAAACGCTTCCATTCTGATAAGGCCTTATTCACACCTCTGCATATTTGTCCGCATGTATTCCGCAATTCTGCGGAATACATGCGGACCCATTGACTGTGAATGGGGCACGGAACGATGCGGAGAGCCGCAGCTCCGCAAAAAAGTAGAGCATGTCCTATTGTTGCCCGCAATTGCGGACAAGAATAGACATTTCTATGGGGCTGCCGGCTGGGTGTCTTTATGGATCCGCAATTTGCGGATCCATAAACACTACAGACGTGTGAATAAGGCCTAATACAACCGCCTGCATCCATTATGAACGGATCTCGTTGTATTATCTTTAACATAGCAAGGACGGATCCATCATGAAAACCATTGAAAGTCAGTGGGGAACGGATCCATTTTCTATTGTGTCAGAGAAAACGGGTAAGTCCCCATTGACTTACATTGTGTGTCAGGACGGATTCGTCTTGCTCCGCACCACATCGCGGACAGAAAAACACGGCTTGCAGCGCTATTCTATCCGCGATGGAGACGCAGCCAAACAGGGCGGAATGCATTCTGCTGCGCTCCGTTTCGTTCAGTTCAGTTTTGTCCCCATTGACAATGAATGGGGACAAAACAGAAGCGTTTTCACCCGCTATTGACATCCTATTACGGATCTCAATAGCGGAAAGGGAAAGCGCAAGTGTGAAAGTAGCCTCACAGCGTGAGGAGCCCTGGAGGAGAAGACCAGGAAGCAGTGAGTACAGAGCCCCTGGGAGCGCTGCACTCACCGCCTCCCAGTCCTCCTGTTGCTGTATGATATCCTGAGGATAGATTATCAATAAAAAATAACTTGGAGAACCCCTTTAATCACATTCCACTATATTGAGAGGCATATTGAGATCCATAAACAGCAGCTTGTTTACAGCTGCATGTTGACAGGTTACAGGAAGCAACATGAGATTTTATTTCTATATCACAAAGAAAATCAAACTAAATAAAAAATAACAGCTACAACGTAATGAGTGTGTAATAAATAGACAAATAGGTAGGTAGGTAATAGATAGACAGAGAAAATCCAGATACATCCATGGGCGTAGCTATAGGGGGTGCAAAGGCAGCAGTCGCTACCGGGCCCAGGAGCCTGAGGGGGCCCAAAGACACACAAAGCACTGAGGGACGGGGGCCCAAGCTGAACTCTTGCACCAGGGCCCATGAGCCGTTAGCTACGCCCCTGCATCTATGGGTACATTCTCCTATGGTTTTGGCTAGTGGAGGTGTATCTGCGTGGAGAATGTTTTCTCAGCATACTTTAGTACTGATGAGCATTTTCAGATGCCAAAGTGCACCAAG
The DNA here is from genome assembly GCA_033119425.1 of Bufotes viridis. Classification (NCBI taxonomy): domain Eukaryota; kingdom Metazoa; phylum Chordata; class Amphibia; order Anura; family Bufonidae; genus Bufotes; species Bufotes viridis. Next base: position 98,658,817 of record CM065593.1, read on the forward strand.
AATTACTTTGCACATCCCTTTATGACCAAAGTCTTATCGCCCTAATAATATAATAATGTAAAATATGCTATATAGTTTACTATTATTATGGCGTGTGCCTTGTCACAGAGCACACCTCATCTGAAGCTGGTTTTATGAACATGGCGGAGCCACCAGAACTCCATTACACTACCTCTGATGTGTATCTTACCAGTGGTGCAGCAATAGTCAGATACTTTCATGTTAACATGGATAGGAATGTTTCCAACAGCTTAAGTCAATGTCACTAACAGGGCCAATCAGGTCCTCCCCAATACTGGAATGGTACACAGAAAAAACGCCTACTGAATCCATATATAATCTTAGCCAGGAAGTATGGTTCCTGAGAATATGAGCAATCAGAACCGAGTTCATATATATAATAGATCAGTAGTGATTCACGGTATAGAGCTGTAATAGAACATTGCATTCACAACATGAAGACAACCTCTGTAGAAGTTGTCTCTCAGGTACGGCTTCAGAAACCATCCTGATCAGATGTGATCGCCAGACAAGAGCTCCAGTTGACCATAGTTTTCCTGTGCAGTGGCCACTGCTGGAGAAATGTAGTAGCAATGTAGCTATTCAAATGAATAGCCAACCAAGTACCACATGGACTAGGTTAGTGAGAGCAGCTAATATTAGGCACCCGCAAGGGAAGGAGTTGTCTTCATGAATGTATCACCGGCCTCTGCAGTGTCATGTCTCCAAGTAGCCTGTGACCACAAAGGTTCAGAGGTCACGTGACCACTGGGAACCAGACGGAGTGGGGAGGAGATCGTCGGTGCCGGATCGGAGCTGTGTAGAATAGGGGAGGGCGTTTTTCTTTATGTTAAACACTATCTCGGCTGTGGCTACAATTTGTTATGGGGTCAGATAACCCCCTTAATCGAGAGAAATTATGTAAAGTCATAAATGACGAGGCTAATCACAAGGAAACGGCAGCACAGTTTATGTATTTTAGTCGAATATGAGCAATGATGCAGACATGAATGAATGAGAGATAGGCCCGGTGTCTCAGCCATAACATCCCAAATGCAGAATTTCGGCAGCACTGATTGAAACCTTACTTCTTTATTTTGACTATAAAAAAATCTCTTTAAAATGGTGACTAAAGAAGTGAATTTTCAACAGTTTCTGCAGAGTTTCTGCATCTCTACTGGTTGCTTATGTAGAGCATACATGCAGTCAGGCCCTGGGCGATAAGCTCACAGTTAAAAGCAAACATGACAAATGTGGGGTAAAAATTCTGATGAACTATACAGAGGACACAGGCAAAATAACAATTGAATGTGCTTTAAGCTACAAGACACTGCCACCATCTTAAGACTATTTTCTTGATCTATAACACCTATTTTCTTGCTGTACAAAGCAAAATCTGTATTTCTATGTACAGATTGAGCGGAAAAACTTAGGGTATAACTCTGTGGCTTTTATTGCTCAAGTGGCAAGACCATTCTGCAGGCAAAACTCATCAATATCTCTGCTATCTTGTCAGACTCCTCTCCAAACGGAGTACATGGAAAATAAGTTTCCAGGGGAAAGTCTAGAAACAGCCGCAGAGTTAAAATCACACAGTTTTTGTGTCTGGGTGAATATTCTCTGCCACGTGAAATATGACTGATCTAGTGGAAGCTTCCAAGTGCTTTTTCTCATGACACCTAGACCACTCAGTAGCTGTGACTGCAGACATTAAATCCCATATCATGTTGATAATCATCTTGAAAGTCACTTTCGGATGTAACAAGTCTTTTTGAGTCCTATGGAATATTACAGTCTGAAGAGCCCATTTAAGATATGACCGTGTGACGTGAACATTACTTAGCGTCAACTGCAAGTAACATGATTTGACCTTAGTGCCATGTTTCAGCATCATCAAATCACTGTGGTTCTGCTATGGCGTAACAGCATTTACGGCTGACACCGCCTGGAAAGCCACGTGTGGCTGCCAAGTTCTGAATGCATAACAATACAGTACTGGTATGCATGCGTCACTTTATCTATGATCACTTTGCTCATTACAGAGGGCAATGAGGACCCCTTATTCACCATCACCACCACCATTAGTATATGAGTGATAAGTCCTCTTTCACACTTGCGTTGTGAAGATCCGGCGTGCACTTCCGTCGCCGGAATGCACGCCGGATCCGGCACAACGCAAGTGACCTGAAAGCATTTGAAGACTGATCAGTCTTCAAAATGCTTTCAGTGTTACTATGGCAGCCAGGACGCTACTAGCGTCCTGGTTGCCATAGTAGCAGTGGGGAGCGGCATACTTACATTCCGTGCGGCTCCCGGGGCGCTCCTGAATGACGTCAGAGCGCCGCGCGCATGGATCACGTGATCCATGCGATCACGTGATCTATGCACTGGGGCGCCCTGACGTCATCCTGGAGCGTCCCGGGAGCCGCACTGAATGTAAGTATGCCGCTCCCCCGCTCCCCCTACTCTTTACTATGGCAACCAGGACTTTAGCATCCTGGCTGCCATAGTAACCATTGACAAAAAGCTAAACATCGGATCCGGCTATGCCCCGAAACGACGTTTAGCTTAAGTCCGGATCCGGATTAATGCACTTCAATGGGCATTAATTCTGGATCCGGCGTTACGGCATGTCTTCCGGATTTTTGGACGGAGACAAATCCGCAGCATGCTGCGCTTTTGTCAACGTCCAAAAAACGTTCACATACTGAACGGAAGACATCCTGATGCATCCTGAACGGATTGCTCTCCATTCAGGATGCATTGGGATAATCCTGATCAGTAGCTTTCCGTCCTAGAGACCCGGGGACGGATCTCTAGGACGGAAAGCTAAAACGCTAGTGTGAAAGAGGCCTAAGTGAACCATACAATAGCCCATAGTTTGCTGTGACTATGTCAAGTCTGTCATCACAAATCACGGAAAAAAGATACAAAACATCCTGCACGATATGACAACTAAATATGCAGATGTCCATGGCAACATTTCTAAAGAAAAAATCACAATAGATGCAAACATTATATATGGACTAAGCCCTCACTCTGATATGATAAAATCTGAGACTCTCAGTCAATATATTTTGATCAAAACACACCTGTGCCCGCCTACCCACGCCAAGGTGGTCTCAGTCAAGCATGTCCTACTCTAAACCTACCTATGCCATCGGGCATCTACATTCAGGAGAGCAGACCCTGCACATATAGTGTGCTGCTCCTAGTCACCTCTGTGTGCATCAATGTGTGCATGTGTTTAGTGAAAGATCGTACAGTATCTTTTGTGTAGAACAAATGAGCTCACCCACCGCCTCCTGGGATCTGGCGTGCACAGAACTCCCGGAGTCAGGTAAAGGTGGATTTACACTGCCCGATAATCGTTCCTGCGAATGCTCGTTCCCGACAGTCTTCCGCTCTAAATGTGCTGCCGATCACCCAATAAATGAGCGGAATGCTCGCCCATCGGGTGATCCTGTCGTTCGCGCAGGCACCTAAATTATCATTTCTGGGCAGCAGATTGTGCTGTCTAAACAGCGATCTGCCGCCCAGAAACAATGATTGTGTATGGAGAGGAATGATAGCAACAGCGATCCCTCGTCCTCATACTGTGTAGGAGACTGCTGCATGTGAATGCAGCAGTCTCCTTCACTGAACAAGCAGCTGACTGTCAGGAAGGAGCGCTTCTGTACATCGGATCGTGTAAACCCACCTTAAGTCTCTAATACAACAAACGTGCAGCACAAGCCACCTTCCAGTTAAGAGTCTGTCTTTATTGAAGTCCTCTTAAAACATTCAAGAACATTTCGACATGTCTGATTCACAGTATATCTAGTCCGGTTTACGTGTTTCGACTGAACGCCTTAGTCATAACCAGGTTTTAACTAAGCCTAAACCAGACATGCTATACTGCGAATCAGACATGTTGTGATGCTCTGGACTGTTTTAAGAGGTTCTTTACTAAAGACAAGCTTTTAACTCGAAGGTGGCTTGTGCTGGAAGTTTGTTATATTAGTATCTTTTCTATATGCAGAACCTTTTAATTGCATCAGTATATTCACTATTTTAGTTATTTGTATTTCTCAATAGTCCCAAATGAAAGTTTTCAAAATCATTCATCTCTCTTACAAATTAAAAAAATTATTCATTCTTTCCGAAAACAACACACACTCTCCAACTTGTTTAAAAGGGTTGTCTCACCTCATAATTTGAGCGCTATCACTGTCACTAGCACTTAGGGGGCCTTGACTAAAGGCTTGATTGATGGCACAGGCAAGTGGCACTAGGATTACTTCACCCCGCACTTGCCTGGGCGTGCGTGTTCCCAAGGCTGCTAGTGAGTAGGTGTGTAGAACAGCTCCAGTCTACCAGTGCTGGTGGGACATGGCCGGGAAGGATATGCTGCGCATGCGTGATTATGTGCACTTCTGTGATCCCGGCCACCAGAGAGACGAGAACAATGGTATACAGCAAGCAAGCGTGGCCACCACTGCTGGTTTGTAGCGGTGGCCGTATCCCCTGACAATGAGCATACGATAATGGCATGGAAGAATAAAATGGACCAAGGAAAGGAGGCAATTTGGACAAAATAAATATATTAATGAGCTTTGTTGACATTTTAGACATGATAAAGGCAATTTTATGAGGTGAGACAACCCCAACCCCTTTAAGCAAACCTACATAATGATCATGTACATACTTCAGTACTTTGTGGTAGTTATATATACAGCATATGAAAAACGATCATAAATTATCTTTTGTTAATTCTCCCTCTTTTAAACTTAACATGTATAGTATGTCCTAATTAGAGATGAGCGAACATTTAAAAAAAGTCCGTTGTTCGGGGTTCGGGTGGTGGTTAATCGCGCATCCCGTTATGGATTCCACTATAGCGCATATGGAATCCATAAGGGGCGGCTGCCACCAACCCGAACTGTAGAACAGCTGAAGGACCTGGCGTGACGTCACTGTCATGTGATCAGTGCAGGGGGCGTGGCTCAGCACGGGATCAAATCCCGTGCTGAGCCACGCTCCCTGCACTGATCACATGACAGTGACGTCACCCCAGGTCCTTCGGCTGTGCAACAGTTCAGGTAGGTGGCAGCCGCCCCTTATGGATTCCATATGCGCTATAGTGGAATCCATAACGGGATGCGCGATTAACCACCACCCGAACCCCGAACAACGGACTTTTTTTAAATGTTCGCTCATCTCTAGTCCTAATGTATTGTCAGGCTACAAATGACTAGCTCAGAGCAAGCAGCACTGAAATACATCAAAATATGTTAGTAACACAGTGTAGCTGAAGAATATGTAGTAAAGAAATACTCGACATGTAAACTGTTCAGATATAAAACAACATCTACTTGGGTAAATAATAAGATGAATGTAAAAGTATACCTACTCTGCCTAAAAGACTGGGGTGGAACAACAGGACGAGAGCAGACATAGTAATCAAAGAATTTGTATTTAAAGGGGTAGTCTGACCCCGGAACTCTTTTATAAGCCTTATTAGGCTACTTTCACACTCGCGTTTTGGCTTTCCGTTTGTGAGATCCGTTCAGGGCTCTCACAAGCGTTCCAAAACGGATCGGTTTGCATTCTGAATGGAAAAGGATCCACTCAGAATGCATCCGTTTGGCTCTGTTCCACCTCCATCCTTTGGAGACAGACACCAAAATGCTGCTTGCAGCGTTTTGGTGTCCGTCTGATGAAACTGAGCCAAACGTCCAGGCACACAATGTAAGTCAATGGGGACAGATCCGTTTTCACTGACACAATCTGGCACAATAGAAAACGGATCCGTCCTCCATTGACTTTAATTGGTGTTTAACACGGATCCGTCTTGGTTTTGTTAAAGATAATACAAACGGATCCGTTCTGAACGGATGCAGACAGTTGTATTATCTGAACGGATCCGTCCATGATGGATACGCACAAACAGCGAGCCTAAGCCATTTGCCATGGGGTGCTGGAAGCCAGACCTGGGGTGATCAGCTGAAAGGCCCTCGAAAAGGGTTGTCTCTAATAAAACAAACTATTCGAATAAAGCATATCTAGACATTCCTATATACTATATTTCATATCAGACCTCCAAAATCTGAAAATAGCTGTAGGAGTAACAATGGATAAGACATGCTCAGTTATAAATATGTCACACCTAATAAGCAATATTTTCTGCTCTGTTTTACTGACACTTTAGCCAATTTATTACTGTATTATTAAAAGTGCGATGCCTCCGCCAGTAAGGAATGGCATAAATATCAGTATAAATCTGACACCTTACTAACAGTGTAATAGAACACACGTTCCATGCCAGTGACTTTGAGGTGATGTCAGGTTGTGAACCTCTTACCATAAAGCCATGGAGATTTTTTTTCTCACACATGCTAGCTTTAAAAAGGCTAATTTTAATGTAGCCTGCCAACAAAAAATACGTTTTTTTTTAAATTAGGGATGCTTATCGGGTGCTGACAGAGGTAGAAAGGTTTTTAAAGACCCCATTCACACTATCACTTAGACTCAGTGGAATGAAATATCATAATGCTAGTGACAAATGTTTTCAAAAAAACAAATGTTTTCTTTTATTAGTGAGCAGGAAGAAGCACATCACAGTGATATCACAGGACAGGGTTAATGTAATGCACACAGTGATATCACAGGACAGGGTTAATGTAATGCACACAGTGATATCACAGGACAGGGTTAATATAATGCACACAGTGATATCACAGGACAGGGTCAATGTAATGCACACAGTGATATCACAGGACAGGGTCAATGTAATGCACACAGTGATATCACAGGACAGGGTCAATGTAATGCACACAGTGATATCACAGGACAGGGTTAATGTAATGCACACAGTGATATCACAGGACAGGGTCAATGTAATGCACACAGTGATATCACAGGACAGGGTCAATGTAATGCACACAGTGATATCACAGGACAGGGTTAATGTAATGCACACAGTGATATCACAGGACAGGGTCAATGTAATGCACACAGTGATATCACAGGACAGGGTTAATGTAATGCACACAGTGATATCACAGGACAGGGTCAATGTAATGCACACAGTGATATCACAGGACAGGGTTAATGTAATGCACACAGTGATATCACAGGACAGGGTCAATGTAATGCACACAGTGATATCACAGGACAGGGTCAATGTAATGCACACAGTGATATCACAGGACAGGGTTAATGTAATGCACACAGTGATATCACAGGACAGGGTCAATGTAATGCACACAGTGATATCACAGGACAGGGTTAATGTAATGCACACAGTGATATCACAGGACAGGGTCAATGTAATGCACACAGTGATATCACAGGACAGGGTTAATGTAATGCACACAGTGATATCACAGGACAGGGTCAATGTAATGCACACAGTGATATCACAGGACAGGGTTAATGTAATGCACACAGTGATATCACAGGACAGGGTCAATGTAATGCACACAGTGATATCACAGGACAGGGTCAATGTAATGCACACAGTGATATCACAGGACAGGGTCAATGTAATGCACACAGTGATATCACAGGACAGGGTTAATGTAATGCACACAGTGATATCACAGGACAGGGTCAATGTAATGCACACAGTGATATCACAGGACAGGGTCAATGTAATGCACACAGTGATATCACAGGACAGGGTCAATGTAATGCACACAGTGATATCACAGGGCAGGGTTAATGTAATGCACACAGTGATATCACAGGACAGGGTCAATGTAATGCACACAGTGATATCACAGGACAGGGTTAATGTAATGCACACAGTGATATCACAGGACAGGGTTAATGTAAGGCACACAGTGATATCACAGGACAGGGTTAATGTAGTACAAACAGTGAAGTCCAGGGGAAATGTAACTCACAGGGATCCACTCAGCAAGGTTACAAACAGTGATGTCACACTAGCGGGATAATACTCATGGTGAAGTAGAATAATGCACACAGTGATATCACAATCCAAAGATAATGCTAAGTACAGGAATGCACAAAGTGATGTCACAGCACAGGGATACTGAACAAGGTCTTCCAGTGAGCTGAATTCCATTTCCCCTGCCATAGTCATCACCTCACCTTTAGATGCCTGCTATCCTAGTGGTCATATTCCAAATATATGTTCTCCTGTACATTGTGCAGCTCCTGTCACCAAATTACACTGAAAAATAGAAATATTTTTTTTTTACTATTTGCATTTTTTGTGCATTTCCATTGTCATTTCGCAAGTCCTATATAACTGAAAAGTCAAAGGTGTTTTATTTCTATTGTGTAGATATTCTATCTGATTGTCTGGTCACCAAGGGCCACTTTTCCCCTAAGACAGTTTTTGATACACGAGGCTCATTGAGCTTAATGTGCTGTTATACTGCCATAATATGAGTGACTGGAGACTGGACACAAAGTTGACAACAGCCGTTCAGAATCTGTTCATCTGATCAGTGCCCAAGTGAAATAATACATTTTCTTAAGGGGAACCTGTCACCTCCAAAACACATATTAAACTGACATCATTACCTTACAGTAGCCCCCAGTGTCTTCCTAGTCACGTGTTTCATTCCAAAATCGGTGGATGCATACTTTAATAAAACAATGTTTTATTCTCTGTTTGCAGCGTTTTCCGAGTCAGCTTGAAGTTAAGGGGGCAGCGGCCTCCTAGTTTCAAGTCAGGCTAAGCCCGCCCCTTACCCATCCTCTCCTCACTTTGATTGACATCCTGCCGTGAGGCAAGGATCGCTGAAGTCTCGCGCATGCGTGGTGCGCACCTTGTTACTGCTCGATCCCGGCTCCCGCAGGCATCTGGCTGCTAAACTCTCACTGCGCAAGTGCCAGCCATTTACATTGTGCGCACGCCCAGCGTATCTGTTAATCAGCGTCATCACTGGCTTGCGTTCTCCTGCGCATGAAGCCAGTGATCACGCTGGCGCTGAGGAACAGATACGCCGGGTGCGCGCACAATGTAAATGGCTGGCGCATGTGCAATGAGAGTTTAGCACATGCATAGGAACACACTGGGGGCTACTGTACGGTAATGATGCCAGTTTAACATGTGTTTTGGAGGTGACCGTTTCCCTTTAACCATATACTTGAGAATGCATCGGCTAACTGTCTATTAATTCTAATTATAATGTCTCCAAAGACTTGGATTTCATTTTAGAGACTGAAATGCAAACTCATTAGCAATCTATGAAACAACATATTGTTGCAGTTTTGTGCTTTTTCTGCCACTTCCGTTATACAAGTTGATATGCAAGACTTTAGAAATATCCACAGATAGTGGCATCAATGTAACAGAATACTTCCTTGGTCCCTAGCAGTCCTGGAAAAGGTCCACATTCCTACATATAACGAAATAGGATGAAACAAGATTTGGCTCTCACAATGGGCTTTGCCAAAACAAGGACTATGAGGTCCAGCAGAGGACAATCTCATCTACTGTTCATAAAAGAGTTGACTTCTATTGCTGGGAGTAGGGTTGGAGTCAGTTGGAGACAATGAAGAAGCAGAATCTGCTGTCTCTATGTGTAGTCTATGAGGAGCAGCTTTTCTCACTAGCAAAGAGACAGCTGATAATTAGAGACACAGTCATTGGGGGGGGGCGTTGGTTGTTTCTGAAGAAACCCATAATATTAGAACTGTTGTTCCAATGAGGGCCTGCAGAGCTCCATAGGAAAAGACTGAATTCATCATAATCTGCTGTATAAAATCACAGTAGAATATGAGAAATAAGATTGCATGTTCAAGACCATAGGGGGTTAAAAAAAAATTTAAAAAAGGAAAAAAAAGGTTTTAAAAATATATTTAAAAAAATCCATATCACTCCCTTTCCCCATAATCAAAATAAAAAAAATAAATGAAATGAACTATTAAAATAAAAGCCATACTGGGAAAAAAAAATCAAAATGGGTGATTTGCAGTTTTTTTGTCGCTTCAAGAAAAATTTGATAGACAGTGATCAAAAAGTCTTACACCCCAAAATGGAATCACTGAAAACTACAGATCGCCTTGCAAAAAGCTCCATATATGAAAATATAGAAAAGTTATGGGGGTCAGGATATGACAATGAAAAGAAATAATAATTTTTTCAAAACTTTTTAGTTTTAAAAGGGAACCTGTCATCAACTTTATGCTGCCCATACTAACGGCAGTATAAACTAGAGACAGGTGAGTTGATTTCAGAGCTCTGTCATTTAAAAGTTTAAAGTAAGTGGTTGCCGAGAACCAACATCACAATCATTGCAGACTGGGCCTAGAAAAGAGTCCCGGCCACCTGAGAAGAGTCCTGGTTATTCATGAATTCCTGCTCTCCACCTGCTGATGACTGACAGTCTTCTACCTAGTTTTCTCCCTTTCTCTCTAGCAGAGAACTGCCAATCATCAGCAGAGAGCAGGAGATTAGTAATAACCAGGACTCTTCTCAGGTAGACTTGACTCTTTTCAAGACCTGGGCTGCAATGATTATGATGCGGGTTCTTGGCAACCACTGACTTTTAGCTCATGAGTGACACACCGCTGAAATCAGCATTTCTGTCACTATTAAATGAAAAAATATATAAATGTGGTATCACTGTAATCGTACTGACCCAGAGAACTAAGGTAACAGCTCAGTTATTACACAGGGAATGCCATAAAAACAAAACTCATAAAACTATGGCAAAATTGCATTTCTTTTCCATTTCCACCCCATTTGGAATTGTTTTAAGCTTCCTACTACATCGTATGCAATATTTAATGGTGGCATTAGAAAGCACACCTTGTCCCTTAAAAAACAAGCCCTCATGCAGCTATGTGAATTGAAAAGTAAAAAAAAAAGGTATGGTTCCGGAAAGGCAGGGAGCGAAAAACGGGTATTGTATGACCAGTTTTCGTGGCTGTAGGTTTTTATCCTCAAGTATAATATACATAAGACACATTTAGTTCTTAAAATACCCATTGTCTGACCTCATACTGTAAAAGACCCCACTTACTAACAGGGGATGAAGAGGTAGATAGAACAGATGAATATGATAGAAAGAAATAACATTGCTAGGATTAGATAGATAGATAGATAGATAGATAGATAGATAGATAGTATAAAATATAGTTTCCTGAATTTTGACAAGGGCATGTTGTGATACTGTCCTTTTAACTCTATTCCCAAATTATGTCTAATAAATGAATATAAGAGCCTGGGCCAATGTAGCAGTGCGTAGACTCTCAATTACTAGGCAGTCTTGAACTTTGGAGCTTGAAGGCATATTGGGAATCACAAGCATGGCTGAAAAAAAGAGAATTTCCTGCACTCGGTGGGTGGGTAGTCACACTGTTATATAGTTGCCCCCAAGGGAAGATGGCAGAACAAAATAGCAGAAGGATGGAATTAGAGTGACTTTAGCACAGATGAGCAGGTTCCGCCGCTGGATCAGTGGAAATCACTGGCAGGGCCCACTCCAGGGAAGATGACACATTCACCAGTCAATGTTGTAGCCACTAGTGCATGGGGGCAGGGGAATGGAGATGATCAAGATCTATAATGTAAGAAGCCAATATGTGGCGGCTAATGTCCAAGGAGGAATCATTCAACGAGTGCAGCTAATTACTTTGGAGGAACCTGTATATTCTAAGTCTTCTCAGAGCTGTGTCTCCTGTCTCCCAATATAACCTTTACCATTTTTCAAGGTTCTGTAGGTGTAAAACGACTTATAATAACGATCTGACTAATATGATTTTTGATGTGTAACTTTAATGCCTAACCTTATCACAACTGCAGGGCATTTCATGAGTGCTCAGCTGTAAAGAGCCATGATTTATAGGGATAACAGGAGAAAAAAAGATGTAATTCTGAAAGGAACCTTAAACAAATGGCATGAGAGGAGCTTTTTTTCTTCTTTCGACTACCAAGGGATGTTCAGTTATTTTATGAGCGCTATCCTTCTCAGGCCTTACCTCCAACTTATTGTGACATGATTATGGGGAGATGCAAGATCCATTAAAGTCGATTACACCTGGATGCCAGCACGCTTGAAATATGACACGCTTCATTTTTCTTCTTTTCTGTTTTGGGTGAAGAATTCGATCCAGCAAGAAGATGTTGTTATTAGTCGGAGGACTGCCTCCTGGACCAGACAGACTGCCCAGCAACCTGGTTCAATACTATGATGATGAAAAGAAGACGTGGAAGATACTTACAAGTAAGTTATTTTACATTTATTACATAACCAGTTATAGCAGAACTGGATTTGTTTTAATTCCCATTGTGAATGCATTATGTTAGAGTTTCCATCTTCAGGGACCTTTCAGGCAGACCCCCTTACATGGCCAGACCTGTGGAGAGAAGCATACAGTACTTACCTGCTTCCCACCGCTGGATTCCTGCTCCTTTGTTTCCCCTGCTGCGGCTGCACCGCTCCAATTCAGTGTCCCAGCGGCCGCTGCAGCCATTTACTGGCCACAGCAGTCATATCAGTGGGTTATATGTCACTGCCACATTGGGGTTTCTGCTTGAAAGGCCCCCAAAGATGGAAAACCCCTTTAAGATGCAGAATGTTGTCCTGCAGTCCTATGCAAAACCATATATACTGTACTCTAGAATTGGATATCATAATGTATTTACAATGAAATGCTTCTCTAAATTTGTATGTGGAGAGTCACGGGTAAGCTCTAGTAGAGAGTCACTGGTGAGAACAGCTTCTGCACCGTAGTGATCTGATTGACCGGATTATTTCATGGTTATCTGTCCATTTCAATAGGTACCATATAAAACTACATAACTACATGTCTCATGTAGCATAACTGTAGGGTCAATGTATGGCCACCTACTACTTCCAATGGAGATATTGTTTGTTTTGCTGGGGTGGCAACCACCCCATTAATTAGATTTTTGGCTTACAGTAAATACTGTACATATCTTAAAGTGGTTCTTGAAGACCAGGAATGCTTTTTGAGATGGTCAGGCAGGATGCAAAAGTCAAGAAAAAAAACAACTCGCCTGTCACATGCGCTCTAGTTCTAGCTCCCGTCTCCTCTACTTCCTGCCGCTGCTGGACCAGAAGTGTGACCGCTGCCTACATGCACATCACTACTGCCAGACAATCAACGAATGGCCCCAGCAGTGATGTATTGAGGCATGCCACATGACTGCTGCCACCACTGATGCTACTGATTGGCCAGCAGCAGTGATGTGTATATAGACTGCACATTTCTGGTCCAGCAAAGACAGGAAGTGGAGCTCGGTGCTGGACCTCTGAAAAGTGAGACTTTTTTTTTTAGTTTTACAACTGGCTAGGGGTTTCCGGTCCCAGAGAATCCCTTTAATCAGATTCTGACACCTTTCCATATCTATCTTTCTATCTATCTATCTATCTCTCATTATCTGTCTGTCTATCTATCTAAACAACAAAAAATCAGCAGCATGGTCAAGACAGATGAGTGTGAGTGCAATCCCTCTGGGAAGATAGGTAATTCCTCCACTGATAATTCCAAAAGCAAAAAACGAGGCAGCACTCCGTATGAGGTGAAAGATTGTTGACCCGTTAATTCCCAAAGCAAAGTTTCAGTCCAGCACAAAGAGGTCTTTGTCAAGCCAGCATCATAAATCTAACATTCTTGACCACTGGGGATATGAAAATATTGGGCTTATTCGAGAACATACATTAATTTACAGGTTTCCATGAAGTTAGATTTGCATTGTGGTGTGTGCATATCTTGTAAAGGTCTAGACTGTATAGGGTGGAGTACAAAAACAATCAATACTACAAATATTCATGAATCCAAGGTTTAAGGTTGGGTTAGACATAGAAAATATATGCATCTTTTGTCTCCAGTTTGCATGGCTGTGCGTTGTTGGTTAGAAAGCTGACATTTTCTCTTTTGCCGCCTACAATGAAATGGGAAAACCACGAGACCACAGGGACAGTGCTCGCACTGACCACAGTGTTCTAGACGTTGTTCTATAACTTGGTGCTCTGACCACTCTTGTTCCTCAGGGATCAAATATCCTTCTTCTTATGAGATGAGCAGAAAGCAGTGTAAAATATACTGTATGTTCTTTTTCTCGCAGTAAACAGAAAAAAATCTGTGCCAAAACCCTCTTTGTACCAAGCATAACTGAAGCAAATTCTTAAGTGTACAATGTGTAGATATAGTATTGTACAACAATATATACTGTACGTGCTATAAAAATGTCTTCTACTAGAATGAAGGGTTAATGTAATGCATGAGTTCTAGTATTCAAATGTACTGTACTTATATAATAGATATTATTGAATGACGAGAGGCTTGGTTTATGGACGGCCATTGTTACATATCGGCATTACACTTTGCTCATTTGAAGGGGTTGTGCCATAAACTACCTTTCATTCTAAAGTGTATTTTTATGAATTACTCTTTAATTACTTTTTGTATTTCATATTTACCACATTTGCAGTTTTCTCTTATCCCCCATGCTTGAATTCTACTTCCTGGTTTGTCAAGTGACTGCTGTCTCATTATAGCTTTGAGATGTGTTCTGACACTAGCAGATCATGTCACACTAACTACACCCCTTGTTCTTACCAGCATGCCATTATAAGGCTCCAATGCAAGACGTAACCAACACCAACTGAAAATAAAACTGATTTGCCACACGGTGCAATGCTAGGCTAATAGCTTTTGAAATACACAGTTTAAAATATAAATGATAAAACAGTGATATCTGTTGTACAGGATACATTTATATTAGTGGCACAAGCCCTTTAAGTCTTGTTCATGTTAAATGTCTTTCTACATTATTCTGTTGTGTTATGGGCTACAAATTACACCAATGCTAATCCAGAGCCAGCAGAATGGTCACAAGCTTTGACAAAACTTTTGATATGTTATAGCAACATCAAAGTTATTGATCGTGAGGGTCTGAGTTTTGTGGCCCACACCGATCACTAGAACGAGGAGAGAGAAGCGCTCACAAAAAATGCTCTCTCTCCTCACTGCAGGAGCTGGAATCGAGACAGGCCCACAGACTTTCTGTTGAGTACATCTTGCTTAGTGACCCTTTAAAATATTCCATATTTTACTTGTAGTGTCTGACCTTATACTGGGAGAGTTCATACATATTTGTAATTATTAAAGGGGTTGTCCGAGGTATGAAAAAAAATATTGCATGGTAAATCTGATGGTCAGCAATATATACATAAGCTAAGCAAGTTTTAAGCGAAAAAAATCTTTTTGGCCCTGTGTTTACCTGCAATAACAACAATCTCTGAGGTTTTCCTCATAAATATTTGTGCCCCTTTCCCTGCTCTGCAAAGGGAGGGAATACAAGTGCTGCCTTGAGTGACATGTCCGACTGCTGGGATACTCAGCAGCATGTTGTATGTGTAGGACTACAAGTCTCAATTGTACAATGACACTGCTGATACACACAGGATCTTCCCCCTATCTGTTCTTGTGCAGTGCTCTGTAGAACTCCTCCAGTCTGTCAGCTCTGTGTCTGCAGGATGAGGATCCTGTGTCTCTTCACTTACTGCATCTGCTCAGCAAAGCCTCAAGCCCTGAGTGTGTGCTGCAGAAGGGGTTAATCTTTCCTGAAGAATCCAGTGCGAGAAAGACACAGGGCAGACAGGAGCACACAGTGGTGCAGGGGAGTGTGGCCAGCCCAATGATGTCTTGTGCACAGACCTGCTCCTAAGGCTTGTGTACAGACACAGAGCAGGGAGAGAAGTTGACATCACAGGTCATGTGACCCTCAGATCTCTAATATGCCCACGTGTAGGAACAATCAGTAAGAACTTTCAAAATGGAAATATAAACGCCTCCTTGGTGTGTTACCTAAAGATACATTGGGGTAGAATATTGTGCCTGCACCGTTTTTATTTAGTGTTAAATTATTAGTCAGTTTGTGCTTAGATTGTTAAATGCGTAAAAGGTGGCATTCGCTTGACTGTATCTGTGTAAAATCAGTTTTGAATACCTTGAGGGGTGTAGTTTCTTAGATGGAGTCAGTTTTTTGGAGTTTCTACTCTAGGGGTGCATTAGGGGGGCTTTAAATGGGACATAGTGTCTAAAAACCAGTCCGGCAAAATCTGCCTTCCAAAAACCACATGGCGCTCCTTTCCCTCTACGCCCTGCCGTGTGCCTGTACAGTAGTTTGCCACCGCACATGGGGTGTTTATATAAACTACAGAATCAGGGCAATAAATATTGAGTTTTGTTTGGCTGCTAACCCTTGCCTGGTGACTTGGAAAAATTGATTAAAATGGAAAAATTTCCCAAAAATCGAAATTCAGAAATTTTGACTCCATTTTCCATTAACTCTTGTGGAACACCTAAAGGGTGAACAGCATTTGTAAAATCAGTTTTAAATACCTTGAGAGGTTTACTGGGGTCATTTTTGGGTGGTTTCTATTATGTAAGCCTCACAAACTGATTTCAAACCTGAACTGGTCCCTAAAAAGTGGGTTTTTGAAAATTTCTGAAAATTTTCAATATTTGCTTCCAAACTTCTAAGCCTTGTAACGTCCCCAAAAAATAAAATCGCAATCCCAAAATGATCCATACATGAAGTAGACATATGGGGAATGTAAATTAATAACTTTTTTGGCGGTATTTCTATGTATTATAGAAATAGAGAAATTGAAACTTGGAAAATTGCTAATTTTTCAAATTTTTTGTTAAATTTGGTATTTTTTTATAAATAAAAATACATTTTTTTGACTCCATTTTACCAGTGTCATGAACTACAATATGTGACGAAAAAACAATCTTAGAATGGCCAGGATAAGTAAAAGCGTTTTAAAGTTATTCACACATGCCACTGGTGGCACTGGTCAGATTTTCAAAAAATAGCCTGGTCCTAAAGGTGAAATAGGGCCGTGTCCTTAAGGGGTTAATATATCCACCCCATTTTGTTTGTAGTCACTACCTTGGGTCATGAGAATGTGTCTTTTGGCTCTGATGACAATGCTTAGGGTTCTGTTCTCCTGCCTGTCCATTACGCAATATGGGATATTATATTGTGTAGCTCAAAATCATGAGCAGTGAGCACTGAAGAAAATTGATTTAGACCATGACATTGATAGCTGCCAGCATTGAATCACAGATCATTTGCACAGGCCTCAAGGTCCTGTACACTTCTGCGGGTGCTGTATTATGGCTGTATACAACTCGGATGTTGCATGGAGATGTATTAGTCATGTGCATGAGGCCTTATGAAGACTGATAATTATCTCTGGTTTATAAGGCATGACTCAGGCGCCTTCTTTGCTGATCATCAGAAGTATGTATTGCTGTGAGTGCAGAGTCTACGTCTATGGCCATCATTAGCCTCCCTATGCTGTGCCCTGCTCTCCTACTGAGTATTATGGGTGTGTATGAGAAAACGTTTGATACATTAATTCTAGTATTTCTAAGCAAATTTTAAAAGTCCCTCTACTTTCTATACTGACAACTTTTCAGCTCTGAGAGGGTTCATGTAATAGTCATGAGGAGTGTGATGAACTATCAGCAGGGATTCATAAGAGACGCTTGTTATCCTGCTTTTCACTTATCTCAACATTCCCAAGGGATTGGAAAGAAAGAAAATATTCAGATACAACTGTGAATTATTTCCTTCCACACAAGGATTCATATCTCATTACCCTTAAAATAAGAATATCTATAATATCTATTTCATGGTAGGTTTTCCTGTCTAGTTTTTAAGAACTACCGGTAGTTTCATTCGGCTTTCCTAGTGTATATGGACCTCTTTTAGTGAGGATATATTGTTTTATCATTCATTCTGTTAAAAATTCAGACACTGGGAAATATTGAGCCATGTCACATACTTAATGGGGTTTTCCGAGATTTTGTAACTGATAACCTGTCCTCAGGATAGGTCATCAGTATCTGATTGTCGGAGGTCCGACACCCGAGACCCCCTGCCGATGACCTGCTTGAGAAGACACCAGCGCACAGCCATTGTACAATGGGACCCCCGCATATCTGCAGTAGCGGTGCGGCCTTCTCTCTGCTCTCCAAGTACAGCGTTGTCCATTTGATAGTGGCTGTGCTTGGTATTGCAGTTCAGCCCCATTCACTTCAATGGGCCTGAGCTGTGCCTAGGCCATGTGACCAATAAACGTGACATCACATGGCCTAGGGAAAGCTATTAGAAGGCCATATTACTATTGCAGGCGCTGCTGCCTTCTCAAAGAGCTGATCGACGGAAGTCCTCTTGATCTGTCTAGAGCATAGGTCATCAGTTAACAAATCTTGGAAAACCCCTTGAATTGTATATGAGATACTATTTCACTATTGCTAAGTGTAGCCTGGTGTCCCTAAGACTTGTATTGTTGGCCAAACCCACTGGGAATATTTATGGGGAGCTCCTGACTCTCCCCCGGCAGATAATGTTGGGGAAGAGAATGATCAGGGAGGATGAATTTATTTTCTAAATCCTTTTGTTCCCCTAGGAGATAAGCGACCACCAGATGTGTCTATCACCAGCTCTTTCCTCTCTCCCTATTGAGAATGCATACACTGTTGTGTATGGCCAGCTTTCTTGATTGCAAACTTTAAGGGTACACCTATACAGAGCGATCGTGTGGGGCTTGAGACTGTGCAACCGCATCAGTCACTATTTAAAGGGGTTGGCCCATCTTGCACTTTAGGGGCACACTGCTAGGACATACCACCAATGTCCGATAGGTGCGGGTCCCACTGCTAGGACCTGCACTTGTCTCTAACATGGGGACCACAACGTGAACAAGGGCGCACTGCGCAAACACAGCCATTCACCATTCGCTTCTTTGGGAGTTCAGAAAATAACCAAGCACTGTCTCGGCTATTTCCGGAACTCACATAGAGGTGAAAGGAGAGCACGCCACACCACTTGAGCGTTCCAGAGGTAGAACTCACACCTATCAGACACTGGAGGCGTATGCTAGTGATATGCCACAAAAGTGCAAGATTGGCCAACCCCTTTAATCTAATGAACACAATGTAGTGTTTAGTCTGTCTGTATTGTTAATTGGTGTGGGGCACCTTCAATACGGTACATGAATACAGCACTGCTGCAATCCACGGTATGTGGACCAAATTAGGGGAGGAACCAATCTAAAGGGGTGGCTCTTATTGTGCCATGTCACAGGCTCAGATCACCTGAATTACATATAATATTTGTCTGTGCACATGAGAGAGAGCAGCTTAGTCACACAGTAAGGGTCCATTCACACGTCTGCAAGTGTTTTGCGGTCCGCATTTTGCAGACCGCACATGGCCAGAACTTTAATAGAAATGCCTTTTCTTGTCCATGTCTGCGGACAAGAATAGGACGTGTTCTATCTTTTCGCGGCACGGAAGTGCAGATGCGGACAGCACACTGTGTGCTGTCCGCATCTTTTGCGGCCTCATTGAAAATGAAAAACAATAGAGATCGGCTGTAAAAATAAATCAAATCATCTGTATATATGTCTCACATGGTCAGTCAGTTGGGGATGTTGGATGGTGCCTACAGTCCTATAAACAATTATCTGTCTGTGATTTATAAGATTAGTCAAAGCATGCATTATACAATAAACTACCGGTACACATCTATTTATCTATCTGTCTATTTTTCTATCTATCTATCTACGCTATTTATTTTTGCCTAGCTCTTCTGTTGTGGAGTGTCTTCTGTAACAACCTGTTATTTACTATAGGTATATAATTTAGCTTAGCTTCTGAATTAACCTATTCCTTAGTTATCCTAATCCACTGATCTGTTCATATTTCATATTATATACAATACTGCAGACAACTAACAAGGAATGGACACCTGACAATGTTTACTGTAACCAATGCATAAAAATGTGTAGAATGTATGTAATCGTGTATAAACATAATTAGGCAAATTATTGCCCCTGTATGCCCCTCACTGCTGTACTCCTCCCAGCAGGGTGAATATGTCATAGGTTGGTTAGCTCTTAAAAGAATATCCCACCAGTCTTGTGTTTACAGACTATTTGTACTTAAAAGCAGCTAATATTTCAAATATTGTAGACATAAGAACTAATTAAACAATGAGATATTATCATGGTGATGTGCATTGAGTTCATATATGTATGAACATCTAATATATAAAGCTGAGTGTATGTATGTTTGTGTGTATGTATGTATGTCCGCTAAAGGAATCCGCACCGTCGCATTTACAATCACTAAATTTGGCACACAGGTACATCAGATGTCCGGGAAGGTTTTAGTCATTTTTCTTCACTGCTGTAGGTGAGCTTTAAAGGGGCAGTGCGCTGTGGCTGACACTGTTAAGGGAGTGGAGTGCTGTGGTGGCCACAGTTCAGGGGCAGGTTGGGTGGCCATTCAGGCTATCCTCAAAAGACAGACTTAAAAACCCTGGCCCCGCCAGGCCACGCCCCCTCCCACTCCGTAGACAACGGGGATTGAAAAAATGAAGGTAAAAACCAACTTCTGTCAGCTGCAGGGGTGGGAGAGAGGGTGACTTTATCCCTACAGCTCACCCTAAGACAGCACAGTGCTGCTGTCTGAGAGTGAGCTGTTCAAACAGACATCCCTGTGTCCGTCCAGGCCCTGCACCGGACGGAGGACAGGGAGTCTGAAAGCCGGACTGTCCACCCTAAAACCGGGCCTCTGGCTACCCTAGGTGCAGGCTGCTGTGGCGGTCACAGTTAAGGGGAAGGTCCGCTATGGAGGTGAGTGTTAAGGGGCAGATTGCTGTAGAGGCCACTGTTAAGGGGACAGAATGTTGTGGAAATAACTGTTAAGGAGACACTTTTAAAGGGGCTGGCCACTTTGGAAGTCACTGTTAAGGCGGTAGGATGCTGTGGAGGTCACTGTTAAAGGGGCGGGCGCTGTGGAGGTCTCTGTTAAGGGGCATGGATAAGGGGCAGTATATGGTTGTATTTTATTTCTGTTGCTTATATGGCGCCAACTTGTCCTGTCGCACTGTACAGAAAATGCTGCAATTCAGTCTTTGTTTTTTCTCAATAGGGCTCACAATCTAAATTCCTATTTTCTGACATACAAAACGCTAGGGTCAGTTTCATAGGAAGTCAATTAACTTACGTATGTGTTCTTGGAGTGTGGGAGAAAAGTCACGTAACTATGAGAACACACAGACTCCATGCAGATGTTGTCCTTGACCAGAATGAACCCAAGGACCCCTGTGCTGCAAAGCAACAGTGTAAACCAATACGCCAGTGTATGTATATAAAGAAGAAGTAACTGCAGCACTCCAGTATGGTGAACTTACAGGGACACCACCATAAAAAATATATATCATATATTAACAGCCTCTATGTGAATATTCTATGTATTTTTTTGTGTTGTTTTTTTGTTTTGTTTTTTACAAATATAATTTTTGTAGTTACTCCATATGTCATACCTCCTGTCCTAGCTCTTTAACTTCCTCCTTTGTTTGAACTTTTAGCACTGCAAACAGTCTCACTTCAGTTTTTTACTCAGGCCATTGACTGTGGTCAGAGAGAGCCCCCTGTAGTGACTCAATTAGAGCATCACACATTACACTGATAAGTGCAATGCTCTGCTGTGAGCATCTTTAGCTAGGTCTATCAAGAGTACAATACAGCTGTCATCTACTATTATAGTAACAGATAATATCTTTCCCTCACAGCAGCAGTAAACTGACAATGGGTTACCTAACTATACAGGAGTTTTTTCTCCCTGCGCTGAGTGCTACAAGAAGACAATATTTTGTATTTCATTTTCAATGGCATAAAACAGCTAAAAAATCTACCCCCAAAAAGGTACCACCAAATCTGGTACTTCCTTGGTAGACTACGAGCAGATATAACTGAGCTCTAGCACGGCAGTCTTTCGAGGAAGCCAGAAATTCACTAAATACGTTTCAGCCACCAACTTTTAAATCAGCACAATAAAAGGATATCGTTCAGGTAAGTGGATTTGGTGTTAAAAACAATACATTGTGCAAAGCAAGCTTCCTAATATTAGATCATTACGTCCAGTGACAGCGATTACTTCCCTCTCAGCCGTGGCTGGCTGCACAAAGTAACTAATCCACTGCTGTGGGAGTTGTTCTAGTATCAGGATAATAGATAAAGCTCTTCACATGGCCGGGGTTTGTTAAAAGACATTCCCTTCATTTTCTCTATTATCGTTGCTGTCAGGGAGATAGTATAACAGATAGTATAATATCCCACTGGATCGTAGTTCAAGCTTTTAGTAGAAATAACTGGACGCACAGTGTCGGGGGATGGAAATACTAAGAGTCTAAACATCTTTATTAGGCCTCATTTATCAAAACCTGCTAACAGAAAATCTGACCATAGCAACCAATCAGAGGTCAGCTGTCAATTCCTGAACTTCGCCAGAAAAATGGAGGCTGTAATTTGATTGGTTGCTGTGGGCAACTAGGCTAGATTTTCTGTTAGTTATGACAAATGAGGCCCATTAGCTTCAGATTTTTCCTCCTGAAATGTGGGTATACGTTATATTCCATTGATATTAGACTTACTGGCCCCTAAAAGCAGGAACGAACCAGAGGGTGGGTTTGAACGATCTGATTTCGCAAGGACATGACTTGAAATCTGATTATGACGGTAGAATGTCTGACTGATATCCAGACATATACGTTTACATGCATTTCTTTGGGCCGAACGTGTGCCATTTGTTCTTTTTGCATACATTTGGATATGGGGGAGATGTATGAATTGGTTTAAAAGAAAAAATTGCCTCTGTTGCCCATAGCAACCAATTACAGTGTAGACAGTTTTCATACATTTATCCCAGTACCTTTGTAACAAAATTGAAAAGCATAATTGACTACCACATCATCATATCACAAGCTATATGTTGTGCTTTCTTTCAATTGACGACAGTGGTGGATTTATGCAGCTATAGGCCTGCAGTATAACTGTTTTTTTCCCCAACATACACCTGGAGCATATTTGCAAACTCGGTGTGAACACAGCCTTAGATGTACCCATCTATGTCCCGAATTTTTCTCTAGAAACTGGGCTAAGAGCGGCTAGGCTAAAGTAATGAATGTACATTCATTGGATTGTAAAGGGTACATATGTGCACCATTGAATGTTGTCATTGGGACATACTAGAGGACAATATAGGTCAATGTCCATGAGCCTAGACCACTGTTGATTGTTGGTGGTCCTCTCTGCGTCCATTAGGTCTTTGTAAATATGACACAACTGGTCACTAAGAGATTTTATTCAGAATGCGGCTGTACAGGATTTTGTGTGACGTTTCGGCCCACCTGGGCCTTTATCAAACTGGTGCCGCTGGGTAGGGGGTCCTGGTAAGGCTGCGCTGATTAGGTATCGTGCCTCTGCACTATTGGAAGGAGCGCGCATTTAGAATAAAATCTCTTATTCTTCGCAACCAAAACTCTGGGAATTCTCTTCTTTACTTACATTGTGGGGTGGGAACCCGACTCCCAGTGAGAAAAAGCAGAGTGCCACAAGGTTAATCAACGTTAAAACTGGTCATAATAAAATAACAGGAACAGGCTGGTACAAGTATGATGTTGTAATCCATTCATGGATTATGTCTCCAGACCAGATATGCCGGCTAAAATCATCCAGGGTTCTTGTCTTGCTTCATTTTGACACCAGTGTTGGAATTTTACATAGATGCGAAATGTAGACTTGCATCTTGCTTTGAATTAATTCAACTTGCATATGACTTATAAACCCCCATTGCTAAGTCAATGATGTATCTCTTTCACTTTCATTAGATGCCTTTAATCAGAGTGTGAATTCACACTAGACGTAGTGATGCTTTACGCTTGATCTCACTTGTTTTTGCTAAAATCTTCTGACATGATTAATTTTTCTTTAATGCCTTTGTCTTGTCGTGGTTAAAATGACTGTAAGATAGGCCAAAGATGTGTGATTTCTAACCATCTGATTGAGCACCTACCATACCAATCTTTACACTTGATCTCTTTTACTAATGTCTGAATTTTAAAAAGAAGGAACATGGCGAAATACTAATATGAAGTCATGAGCAAAACAAAAATCTGCTTATTGGATTTTCTAATGTGTTTTACACCATATTCCAAGGCGGCTGTAGACGCATCCATAGTAGAATGAGCCACAGATCGCCACTGCCAACCATCCCAACATGGCACCTCATATTTCTTCTCAAAAACGAGTAAACTGATAAATACATCAGAAAGAAATAGATTGTTTTTCATAATAAATACATATACCATAAACTCATATACAAAAAGCAAATAAAGTCTAGAATTGAAAATAGATGTAAGTAGAGTTGCCACATATATATTGATTGCTGTACACAATTCATAATAGACTGTAATATAAATTGCCTAAAGGTATTCATTTTATCCATCACTTTATACACTGCTCGTTTTCATGGTTACGACCACCCTGCAATCCATCAGTGGTGGTCGTGCTTGCACACTACAGGAAAGAGCGCTGGTCTCTCTGGTGGCTGGGACCGCACATAGGCTGGTGCTTTTTCCTGTAGTGTGCAGGTACGACCACCACTGATGGATTGCAGGGTGGTCGTAACCATGAAAACGATCTGTGTATAGTGTGATGGAAAAATGAATCCAGCCAGCAAAGGAAGCAATATGGACAATCACAATACATTAGTAAGTGGCTTGAATTAACTTTCTACATAATACATGCTATTTGCTGAAGTGAGATGACCCCATTAATAATATACTTTGTGTTTCAGTTCCTCACCATTTCCAAGATTACTGCCTGCAGTCAGTTAATTGAAAATATCTTTGGGGACATTTATCAATACTGGCATTTTCTCTGCTGGTCTTGATTCCCTCTGCACAGCCAAAGGATGCGCCAAAGTTATGCAAAGGTGCAGGCCTCTAATAGATTCCTGCTTGCTGTTCAACAGATTAAAATCTACGCCAGCATTCTAGTTTTCTGGCGTGAATAAAGATAAATGTGCTGGGCCTGTTGGCCCCTGGCCCTCGCCGTGTCCCTTTTTGTTGTCATTTCAAAAAAGTGTCGTGAAGGGGAAAAAGTCCTAAATTTTGCCACAAATAAGGCATGTGGCAAAATTTAAGGCTTTTTTACGCCACTATTGCGGGGTACATAGCGGAATAAATGTCTCCCTTTATTTATATCCAGAAGCTGAAAACTCATATAGCTCTAATGCCCATTAGGCCCCTTTCACAATGGCGAGTTTTCCGCGCGGGTGCAATTCGTGACGTGAACGCACTGAATCCTGACCCATTCACTTCAATGGATCTGTGTACATGAGCAGTGATTTTCACGCATCACTTGTGCGTTGCATGAACATCGCAGCATGCTCTATATTGTGTGCTTTTCACGCAACACAGGCCCCATAGAAGTGAATGGGGCTGCGTGAAAGTGCTGATGCGGTGCGATTTTCCTGCATGGTTTGCTAGGAGACAATTGGGATGGGGACCCGATCTTTATTATTTTCCCTTATAACATGGTTATAAGGGAAAATAATAGCATTCATAATACAGAATGCTAAGTAAATTAAAGATGGAGGGGTTAAAAAAAGTTATAATAATTAAACTCACCTAATCCACTTGTTCGCGCAGCCCGGACTCCTTCTACTTTCTTCAGGACTTGGCAGGAAAAGGACCTGTGGTGACGTCACTGCGCATATCACATGGTCCATCACATGGTCTATCACCATGGTGATGGACCATGTGATGAGCACAGTGACATCACCACAGCTCCTTTGACAGGTCCTGAACAAAGAACTGGAGACCAGCAGCTACATGATAAATTGGAGGAGGTGAGTTAATTTTTTTTTTAACCCTCAATTGACCGTTTACTAAGCATTCTGTATTAAAGAATGCTATTATTTTCCCTTATTACCATGTTATAAGGGAAAATAATAAAGTCTACACAACACCTAACCCAAACCCGAACTTCAGTGAAGAAGTCCGGGTTCAGGTCTGGGTACCAATCATGCCGATTTTTCTCACGCACGTGCAAAACGCATTAAAACGCTTTGCACTCGCACGGAAAAATTGTGCATTTTCCGTAACGCACCCGCATGTTTTTCCGCAATGCTCCCGCAACGCCCTTGTGAACCCAGCCTTAGAGCTGAACACAGCCTTAGTGCTAAAATTGTATGGAGACAAGAAAATTCTCTATAAGCTATGTCCATCAGGTTCACAAAAAGTGTAAGGGTAGATTCACACTGAGGTTTTGGAGGAGGTTGTTGAGGGAGATTTCCCTACAGGTTTTTCAGCCAAAAGAAAAACCTGCAGGAAAATCTGCTTGAAAATCTCCTTCAAAAATCTCTATGTGAACCTTCCCTTAGTAAAGAGTGTTGCCACCCCTTCAGGTTTTTTATGCAGTTTTGGAAGCCAAAATCAGGAGTGGATCATACATGGAGAGACAGCATTAAGGATAGATACAACTTCTCTTTGTTTATACCACTCTTGATTTTGCATTCAAAAACTGCATTAAAAAATCTGAACATGTGGCAGCACCATAAGGGCTCATTCAGATGGCCGTATTGTTTTGTGGTCCACAAATTGAGGATCCTCAAAACCTGAAAACCGGCCCGTATGCAATACACAATTTGTGGACTGAACATGGGGGGGACTATGATAGAAATGCCTATTTTTGTCCGCAATTGCGAATAAGTATAGGACATGCTCTATCTTTTTTGCGCGGCTGCGGAACGGAACTATGGATGCGGACAGCACACGGTGTGCTGTCAGCATCTTATGCGGCCCCATTGAAATGAATACAGTTGTGTGAGTGAGCTCTAAGTGAAATGCGTCAGTCCAGCTCATGAGATTGCTTTGGATGGGTACAACTCTAGCCGACTCTCAGCTGAGGAAAATTATCCACTATTCCCCACAACCATTAGAAATATCTCTTAAGAGTCTGGTACCCCCTGGGCACAGAAGAATTAACACCATGCCCCCCCCCCCCCTGGTGACAACAACAGGCAGGTGTGGTTTTTATGGGGGACAAAAGAACAATGTTCTGCATCAAAGAATCAAGGCTTTAGTGTGTAACAAAGCAAATACGGCTGGCTTCTTAGAAAGAAAACTTATAATAGGAAGTACACATTAAGCATTCAGTTAGATCTAACCACTTTACACTTTGGTATAATTTATCACAAAAAGAAGTGGCGACTATATTTCTGATTAGGAGTGGTGGAAAAATGGAAGACCCATGAATGCATGGTCTCATCCTTTTCTCTTTTCACTCTTTGCTTTCAATGTTTATGGGCATAGATGAAAAATGTTGAAGATGTTAGTAGTACCTGCACCATTTTCTATAAAACACAAACATTGGGCTCACATTGAACTGGTTTTCTTCATTTTATTTCAAATAACTTCTTTCCCTGCCTGTCCCGAAGTTCAGCTTCGGGGATTATTTATGCATATTTTTATAACAGAAAGAAAAGAACTCAATTTTTTAGACTCTTGTACATCACTTGAGAAGACCTAATTTAGCTGTACTGTGCATTCAAAGAATGATCATACAGAACTGCTATATTCCTGCTCGGTGATTAATGGTTCCAATAGTTCCCTTTTAGAATTGGCGATACGCTTTCTACTCTTGCATAACAGCAAAATGCCTTTCACCCATGGGTAATTACTCGTTTTTAATGTAATGTGTGCATGTAAGATTAAATATATAATACAAGTATTGACCGGACTGCAGGTTTGGAGACAAAAAACAAACGTCTGAAGATGTGTTTGTCTGGAAATATGACGTTGTTTAAATTTGTCCACTGTGTGGTTTTTTTTAGGAAATTACTTTAATGTCTGAAAACCTTATGTTCTCCATCATATTATTACAGGAGTGCTATATGCTAAGCAGCTGTTCAGATAATAGCAGTTTTTCAAGTATCAAAAAATCATAACTGTAGTTTATAATGAACTCCCATGTATCGAGATTTTTTTTCCACAAAAGATGGCATTGTTGTCTGTAGGGTCAGCTTTCATTTTGTACTTCCATTGGAAGAATGAAATATGGACTCAGGTTATTTGAGCAATAAGGAGAGAGCCAGATTTAGTACATTTATTATGTGAGATTTGGGAAGAGGGATGGAGCCACCTGAAAATAGCATGCTCAGCTATTTTTGGAACTCCTATAGACATGAATGGACAGAGACGCACATGCGTGGTCGCCATGAGATGGGGTCGGGAGGTCCTGTTCTTTAAATTGATAGGAGTTCCAGAGGTGGGACCTGCATCTATCGGACATTTATAGCATACTGTAATTGCTTTTTTTATTTTACCTTATATCTGAGTTGTCATGAGGGTGTTATATATATTTGACACTGAACATATTTGGCTTGGGATTACTCTTACGGGCATTATCTAAGTGTTCCTCCTGGTATTCACCCTCTAACTCCTTTACAAGGGTCTGGACTCCACTATAAGGGATTGCTGCCTCTTAGAGGATCAGTGGCCTCTGAACTACGGGGGCTAGAGACACTGGGGAAGAGTACGGAAGGGTCAGGAACAAGCAAACAAGCTTAGGTCAGGTAAGGCAGCATTTCTGCAAAGCAGTAAACAGTCCAAACGTAAGGGTGAGCAGCACAGGTGAAGTAGCGGCAGGCAGAGGTCAGGTAGCAAAGATTCGGTACCCAGGCAAACAGTAGAATAACGCACCTTTGCCGGAAACTAGAAAAGAGAACCTATTCCTCAGGCACCCTCCCACAGGGAAAAGTGTCTAAAACACCCTGCGGAGATTAGGCTGCGCATACTGGCCCTTTAAGAACTGGATGATGCATGTGCCCTTTGGGCAGACAGAGCCACTGCAGGAGAAGAACTTGGACAGAACAGCAAGACTCAGACAGGCATAGATTGCAGGAGTACAGGAACAGGGACTTGCGTGAGTTCTCCACACTTAAGACCAGTGTTATTTAGATGCCCAACCCCCCCAACAACACACCCACTTCTTTAGACCTGACGTGAGTGGGGAGAAGTCGCGATTGCGGTGCAATCTGCTCCTGAGATACGCTTTATTTAGGCGCATTTCAGCTTGATAAATAACTCCCTACACACTTGCATACAAATACAAACCATTGTCATTGGACTATTTCCAGTGTGGTCACGGCTAGATAATTACATTTTTAAAAACCAAAACCATCAAACCTCTAGCGACCACTCCCACCCAAGAAAGTTGTATTGACAATTGCTTTACAATATTTCTGATTCTATCCCTATCAAATTCACAGTTCTGCTGAGCTACTGCCCATAATTCATGGAAAAGGTTAGCAATAGATCATTGCAGTTTGTTTGCACAGCCATCATGATTTATATTTCTCATAACCGGACGCCCTGTCCTACTTGGCTGTAAGAAATGCCTAGAGCCCTGGGTACATTTTTCCAATATGAGGCAGCATTATAGACTGGACATAGTGATTTTCTATTTTGCATGTGGAAGATCTGCAATGTAATGTGCATGTCTGATCATGTGGAGATTAGTAACAGTATCTAAACATTGCAGTAGATATTAATGGGAATGTCTTATCAACCCAGGACCATGCCCAGAATTCAGTATTATGCCGTTTTCGTTTTTAAAATATATTACATTTGACAACCACTGCTGATGTCATGGTCCATAGCAGTGTTTGCAGAGCTTGTTTGACCAATACACCTGTTCCTCCTGAATCCTCCATAAACATGCACACTTGGCCGAACATGCATGTATTTTCTGTAAGAGAAGGGAAGAAGATGCTGCAGACCCTTTGGTGGCAGCTTATTTCCCCGGAAGAATGAATCAGGCATGTTGAAATCAAAGGTGTCCAATCTTTCTTTCTCCCAACATCTGTCATCAGAGGACACAAACACACAATAGATTGTTGGCCGATCCTACCAAAATTGCCACTGAACAGTTCCTATACGGTATATGGTCGGTATAAGGAAATCATAAATTGTTCTGTTTACAAGAGTTAAAGGGGTTGGCCCCATATCACTATGATATTCCACCAGTGTCCGATAGGTGCAGGTCCCACGTCTGGTGCCCCGCTCCACTCTCTAGAAGGAGGTCCCCAAAATGAATGAGGGAACACCATGCAATCACAGCCACCCTGCATTCACTTCTATGGTCACTCCCAAAGAGCAGAATGGAGAGGTGGCCGTGCTTGCACTAAGCACCTTCCATTCACTTCTATGGGAGTGCCGGAAATAGCCGAACTCTCTTGCTTGGCTCTTTCTGGAACTGCCAAAGAAGTGAGGGGAGAGCACACCGTGCATGTGCAGTGCGCTCTCTATCGCTTTGGGGGCCCTGTTCTAAAGATCGGAGATTGGAGGCATATCCTAGTGATATGCCCCCAAAGTGCAAGATGGGCCCTTTAATGTATGTGCATATTTGTAGATCTTTTTTTTCCTAGATTTTGACAAAATTGGTGCAATTCGTATACCTTTCCTGTGTATCATAATCAACGACTAAAGTTTAGGTATTTTACTATGATCCTTTTCTGGTGCTTCTTCCATTCCAAATTTCAAATAATTCCACTTTCTGGTTTGACCAGCAAGATCATTTTACTAATTCCAGTGTAAAAAATGGTTTTCATGCCACTATGGCCTCAGCGCTGCAATCTCTGAATGAACCTAAAACAGGTTTTAGGCCCCTTTCACACGAGCGAGAACTCCGCGAGGGTGAAATGCGTGATGCGAACGCATTATGCCCGCATGGAAACCGGACCCATTCATTTAAATGGGTCTGTGTGCATGAGCGGTGGTTTTCACGCATCACTTCTGCATTGAGTGAAAATCAGCATGTTCTATATTCTGCGATTTTCACGCAACGCTGGCCCCATAGAAGTGAATGGGGCTGCGTGAAAATCGCATCCGCAAGCAAGTACGGATGCGATCCGATTTTCACGGATGGTTGCTAAGAGATGTTGTTTGTACACATTCAGTTATTTATCACGCGTGTGCAAAACGCAGTGAATCGCATTGCACCCGCGTGATAAAAACTGAACAACTGGACGCGATCGGAAACAAAACTGAATGACTTTGTTTGCGAAATAGCACAGTTTTCACTGAACGCATCCGCAACGTATCCGGACACGCTCTTCTGCAAGGGGCCTTACTTGCAAAGTTTGCCCCAGATGTGTGTTTATAAATCTGTGTAATTCCAATGCATTAAATACTACAATATAATTGCTATATTGTTTTCGCAAAAAAATAAAAATATATATATATTTTCTATAGAATTAGCCATTTTGTATACAGAAAAAACTAAGAAAACAAACTTCTAATTGCATAGTAAATTTGCTCATCCGTTGTTAAACGCAACAAAGCACAATTCATAAAATTTCACCATTCTCAGCATTAAGCTACGTAGCACCATCACGGTCTGTAAGCAAAATGCATCATTTAGTGTGCAAAATTTAATTTACATAGTCCATGCTAGTAAGATTCAGCAAATAGAAGCAAATTTGCCACTGACTGAGTACACAGCTTCTTGTTTAAAGAAACAAGCACATACAAGCATGCTGTTACTGTATATGTGAGATACATGTAACCCCGGACAGTTTTACATAATTTATTTAAAAGCTATTTAAATATATTCTTTAATTTATTAAAGTGGGTATACCATGGCTGGAGCAAAGCACCGATTATGCCCCAGGTATCTATCAAAGCAGATGCTTCGTAGCATCAATACACCTAAACAGTTGAGGTCACACTTTATTTCATAACAATTAATTTTCCTGCAACAACATTAAGTTAAAACTAGCCAATTTAATATTTGTATTTATTTCTTCTCAAAATATTTAATAAAATGGAAAGATCGTTTTTAGAGATGAGAAAATAGATCCTTAAATTAATTACATCTCAAATTTTCCAAAACTTTGGGTTCCAGACATTCCATTTGGACGATTCTCTCAAAATGGCGGCTACCATTTTACAGGTCAATTATCATCCAAATAGATCCTATAATCAGGTAACACTCCAAAATTACAATATACTTCAATATCAATAGGAGTCACTAATGTTGCATAATAATTAATGCTTTTTATTAATATATCATGATAAAAAGTAAAGAAAATAATATACAAGTAGGGAATACAAAAAATACATGCCACTACATCGCACTTAATAATTGTATATAAATGTCAGACAGCAAAACAATATTCTAAAAATATCCTCTATTATAAATAAGGCCAGAATATACCTACAGTATTAAGAGGTAGAAATCCACTACGCGCGTTTTGCGTTCCTAGCTTCGTCAGACTCCTCCTGATGAAGCTAGGAACGCGAAACGCGTGTAGAGGATTTCTTGCCACCTGCACCAAGTTATTTTGGTTGAATCATTCAGGAATTCTTATTGACACTTGACAGAGGCAGCCCCATTTTTTGTTTCTCTTGGTCCACGGGCCAAATAAGTTTTTGGATCACAACTTATATCATTTTTAGGCACGGCATATTTAGGAGAGGGTTTATGAAGTAATCCGCCCATATAGCACTAGGCTTGAACGTGCACTACCTCTTAATACTGTGGGTTCTGGGACATTCTGGGAGTTGTAGTTTCAGAACAGCTGGAATGCCGAAGGTTGCGGATCACTGCTATAGAGGTTTCATTGTGTTCCTATGGAGCCCAGCTACCTACAGGCCTCCATAAGAACTGCTGCTGAGATAGCCTTAGTCCCTCTGATACAATACATTAGTAAGTGCCTTGTATTAACTCTATTCCAATAGTGACACGTGGAAAAACATAAATATAGTAAATACCCGCCGTGTGCTGGCTCCTCAGCCGCCGCCTCCCAACGCCGTTTCGCCTGACACGCTGGCTTCTTGAACAGCTGGAGTGCCGAAGGTTGCGGCGGCTGAGGAGCCAGCATACGGCGGATATTTACTATATTTATGTTTTTCCACGTGTCACTATTGCTCCTTTCCTTTTTCCTTGGTATTGTCCGGGAGTTTTTTGCACTTTACAGACAGGTGAATGTGGATACTTGCTTTTTTCATGCTGTCCGCGGTGTCCCGTATGTGCTGACCGCTCAGCCTCCTCCTTGGTCTTATGTCCTCCATTTTGTTATGGCTGCTGTCTAAAACAATTTTTTATATACGATATTGTAATATTTTACCTTTAATATAGTTTGTATTTATCACTTTCTCACGAAGTGTGGTGTTGCAATTTGTTTGTGGCTCAGTTTACATGGTTTTTGGTGACGAATCCGGCTTTTTCAGCTTCCTATGCCGGACAAAAAAACGCTGCTTGCACTGGTTTTCTGTCCGGTCACAGAACGCAATAAACCATAACAGAATGCGTTCTGATGCACTCCGTTTCAGTTTGTTCAGTTTTGTCCCCATTGATAATGAATAGGGACAAAACTGAAGCGTTTTCCTCTGCCGGATCTCAAAACCGGAAAGGAAGTCGCATATGTGAAAGTAGCCATAGACGCAGCTTTGGGGGGCTTAGGCCCCTTTCGCACGAGCGGGTTCTCCACGCAGGTGCAATGCGTGACGTGAACGCATAGCACCCACACTGAATCCTGACCCATTCATTTCAATGGGCCTGTGTACATGAGCGGTGATTTTCACGCATCACTTGTGCTTTGCGTGAAGATCGCAGCATGTTCAGCAATCAAGTGCGGATGCAATGCGATTTTCACGGATGGTCGCTAAGGAGATGATGTTAATAGATAGGGATGAGCCCCGGGACCCCATTAAAGTCCATTTACTTTATTATTTTCCATTAAAACATGGTTATAATGGAAAATAATAGCATTCTTTAGTACAGAATGCTAAGTAAAAAGTCCATTGAGGGTTAAAAATAAAATAAAAATTACCTCATCCACTTGATCACGCAGCCGTTATCGTATTCTATCTTCTTATTGCAGGACCTGCGTTGACGTCATCGCGCTCACCAGTGGGGTGGCCGAAGGTTGCTTATCTCACCACGTGGTGAGCGCGATGACTTCAGCGCAGGTTCTTTCGCAGGTCCTGCAAGAAGAAGAAAGAAGACGATAACGGCTTTTTATTATTTTTTGACAATCAATGGACATTTTTCTATGCATTCTGTATTTAGAATGCTATTATTTTCCATTATAACCATGTTATAATGGAAAAAAATAAAATCTACAGAACACCGAACCCAAACCCGAACTTCAGTGAAGAAGTTCGGGTCTGGGTATGAACATTCAGTTTTTTATCATGCGTGTGAAAAACGCGTTAAAACGCTTTGCACTTACGTGGAAAAAACCGAACAACGCAAGCGCAGACAAATTGCGTGTGAACTCGCGGGTTTCCCTGAACCTGCCCGCAACGCATCTGGACTGGATCCGGCACGCTCGTCTGCAAGGGTTCTTAGTGTTTCTCAATAGAGAAATGAAAAGCTTCTAAAGTGTTTCATCCAGCCAACCAGTACCCAGTTCTGTACTGATGAGGGGCCTGAACCCTGACGAGTGTCTCTGGTTTGGCTGGTATTATCTAATGTGCATACTATTTGATCATGGTGCAGTGACTGAGAAATAAGTCTTCATTTATGGCTGTGTCTCTTCAATGAGAAACAGTACTCCCCTGATCTTATAACATTCACACTTCAGCGAGAAATAGTACCCCCCACCCTCCCCCCGAGCTACAGTTTTGTAGGATGTAAGTTTATGTACATTAATACATCTGACCCTACAACCTGCAGATCCCTAAATCTCCTTGGTAGGTTTGTACAAACATAAATTCATTTTGAAGTCTTTGCACTTTAAATGTGCAGCTCATTGCAATATTACAACTCCATGAAATACTGTATTGCAGTTTTCACAGAATTTCTCAGAATTCCATAAGCACAGTTGTATGGTGGAATAGCTGCATGCAACTCTCTCCCACTCCTTACATATTAACTAAATGAATAAAAATTATTTACAAAAAATGTTACAATATTAGAAAATCACCCATGATATTTGGTAGCTTCATATGAGGGCATTATTTATTTCTATGGTCATAAAGTCCAGATTTTTCTACCTTCATCCTGATAGATTCAAGAGGCGAGAGTATGGTATGTCATCTAGTGGCTAAAAGCGGTATTGCCACCCTGAACCTAAAGACAAGTTTAGCCTTCTACTACAGTGTATTAATAATGCCTAAGATTACAGTCTGCTTATACTGAAGGTTCTAGAAAAGATATTATTATAGGGTATTATTCATTTTCAACATTTCTGTGCCTGTATTATTATAATATATACATTATTAAAGATCTAGTTAGTGCCCTATTAACACAGAATCTTTTCAATAAGCCAGAATGTAGAGCTGCTCCTTCACTCCATCCATGCGTTATAGGCTTCACTCCCCCTGCGGGGTTTACAGACATTGGACACCCTGCTTTTCTTAAAAAGGAGTTTTAAAAATCTCCTGACATCAGTGAGGTGTTTCAGGAGATACAGCAATGCTTCATTGGTGGTGGTCTGTGCCCTGTGAGCCACACCGACCTCTAGAATGTAGAGGCTGTGTGCTGCTGTGCCTTCAGACTTTGAGGTATTTTTTTTTAATTGGACTGAAGTACTTCTGCAGTGAATGTTAGATTTAGAGCGACAGACCTGGAGATCCAAAGTTCACCTAACATTGTGCTACTATGATCAAAAAGATTCACCCCAAAGAAAATACCCCATTTATCGAACAGTGTCTCACAATACCGTGGTCAGATACGGGGCAAACTCAACACACTTTTGGCCAGCTTTAAAAGCGGTGTCTGACAGTTTTTAAAATCTTTAGTGGAGCACCCAGGCTTATAAAAAAAACTAAAAATTATGAGTAAGAACTGTCTCGGTTCGAAACATGTCAACCTGTTATGTGAAGTGGTGAAGAGATGTCCATTTTGTGAGTGTTCTATGAAGTTTGAATAAAAAGACGGACTACAAACATTTCCTGTCCTGTGCTGGAGTACCTGTAAGAAAGAAAAAAAAAATTAACTCACTATTACAAGTCCCTCCGTTCCAGCGCTGTGGGTCTAGTCCCTTCGAGTCCCCGTTAAGCAGGAAGTGATGACATCATGTCCATTATTCACATGACCACTCGGCCAGTCACTGGCCTTATTGGTCACCTATGTATCAATTGCACATGACTACTGAGGCCTGTGATTGGTTGAGCAGTCACATGAATGATGGACATGACATCATCAGTTCTTGTCCGATGGAGACCAGAAGCCCTGGGCACCAGACCCACAGCACTGGAATGAACGGATCTTAAGCAGTGGAGTTACGTTTTTTCTTTGTTTTATAAGCCTGGCTGCTCCCCTAAAACTGTTGGACAACTCCTTTAATCTTTTACCTGACAATATGAGTTGTGTGGTGTGACTTCTATGTGGTATAATCCTACCTCCCCTTCCCCAGAAGTTATTGCCATTACCTGCAATATATTCATTCTTATTGCACTGTATGCACTGCAGCCATTTTGTGGCACATTTTAGTCTACGGGATTCCTTCAGTTAAAGAAACACTCTGGCAATTTTTTTTTTTGGAGTAGATAAGGCTAATTTACCAGCAAGGTTCCCACGGTTTAATTTAATTAGTACATTTTGAACCCTTTAGGCTACATGCACACGACCGTTGGTGTTTTGCGGTCCGCAAATCGATCCGCAAAACACTGAAGCTGATCCGCGTTCCGTTCCGCATTTTGCGGAACGGAACGCAGCCCATTATAGAAATGCCTATTCTTGTCCGCAAAACGGACAAGAATAGGACATGCTATATTTTTTTTGCGGGGGCACGGAACGGAGCAACGGATGCGGACAGCACACGGAGTGCTGTCCGCATCTTTTGCGGCCCCATTGAAATGAATGGGTCCACGGCCGAGCCGCGAAATATGCGGCTCGGACGTGGACCCGAACAACGGCCGTGTGCATGAAGCCTTAAATATGGGCTATCAACCACCAGTGCAGAGTTTGGTTTCCTGTGTAAGAAAGGAGGTCAGTCTCCCCTGTGTGGCTGACTTCCTGTGAACTATAAGATTACATCACCACCTATCAAACTCCCTTCGGGCATCTCACTGACCCTTCCCCTCCCCTCTGAGTTCTGCCTTCCTTGTTACTATGTATTTATAATCCATACAATGATTAGTTGCAAAGTTATAAAACTCCCTTGACTCACTCTGCCTGTCCATGTTATCTATTGGTGCTGTGTGCAGAATCTCCAGTGTATTTCTAGGAGATGCAGCTTCACACTGGACTCCAATATGGCAGACAACCCATAAATGGCATATTAACTCAAATATGTATACAGGAGCCTCTACATTATTCTTTAATAATTGCCTATGCTGCACTACACAGGCAGACACAATTCTGGGGTGCTTCTTTACCCTAGGGCAGTGCTTCTCAATTATTTTCTGTCATGCCCCCTAGGAAGAAGAAAACATTTCGCGCCCCGCACGACTGTAAATAGTTATAAGTACACCAATCTCCCCCACAGGCGAGGGCCATTAACACCCCCTATCATGTGCAGGCTCCATTAACCCCCCTCCCCAATCATGTGCAGGGTCCAGGCTTCCCCCCTCCCCCCAAATCATGTGCAGGCTCTCTCCCCCCTCCCCAAAATCATGTGCAGGCTCCATTAACCCCCCTCCCCAAAATCATGTGCAGGCTCCATTAACCCCCCTCCCCAAATCATGTGCAGGCTCCATTAACCCCTCCCCCAATCATGTGCAGGCTCCATTAACCCCTCCCCCAATCATGTGCAGGCTCCATTAACCCCTCCCCCAATCATGTGCAGGCTCCATTAACCCCTCCCCCAATCATGTGCAGGCTCCATTAACCCCTCCCCCAATCATGTGCAGGCTCCATTAACCCCCCTCCCCCAATCATGTGCAGGCTCCATTAACCCCCCCATCATACTTACCTTCCTGGAAGTGCTGGATGCAGGCCTCTTCCAGCCTGTGTCCCGCTCTGCACTTCTGCTCAGGCGGCGCGATGACGTCATCGCGCCGCCTGAACCGCTTGATAGGCTGCCGGCACAAGGCCCGCAGCCTATCAGAGGAGCAGGGAGGGAGACGCCTCTCCTCCACTGCCGCATAGCACAGCGATCTGTATCGCTGTCCAGAGGACGGCGATACAGATCACTATGGAGATGAACGCTTCCACAGTGGAAGCGTTCATCTCCTGTGACCTGGAGCCCCCCTTTACGGAGCCTCGCGCCCCCCCTGGGGGGCGCGCCCCACTATTTGAGAAACACTGCCCTAGGGTAAGATTAGCATGTTCTAAAAGAAAGTATATCATGGCAAATGTCTTTAAATTAGGGGGCTGGTATAAAGCCAGAATGCAGTTTAACCAGTGATGAAAGAAAAAATTTAAAATCAGACTCATATAGTACATGGCAGTCTCTTTCTAACAAAGCTAGACCGAGCGCAGTGCCTCCCATGGATCCAGAGGTCCCCATTCATTGCTCCAATTGCTCTTCAGGCTGGAAGCTCAGGAGGGGGATGTGTCCTTTCTCATGGGGCATATCTTTTCTGCTGCATCTCTCTCCCTGTAACTGACACAGCTTCTAGCAGTTGAAAAATGGAACTGAGAATGGGTGACCAAGTGGACAGAGAAATATAACAAAATAACAAACAGCAGGTGGCGCTATACAGATACATTTTATTGAATAACTCATTGGCTATACAACATTTTTAATTACATCCAATTTCAAAAGTATTCAGATCCAAGTGCTGGTTTTCAGGGATATTTTTTTTTCGTTGGACAACCCTTTTAAGGGATCAAAATAGTGAGCCAAAATATAGCACCCACTTGTTGGGTATGGGTTTCTATGGTATAACCGTGCAGTTTATATACAGAGGAGGTCTGTCATAGTGACAAATTATCTATTAATATGAAATCAGGCAACTGGGGCACACATTATGGGGAGACAATAGGCCGTTCTGCTAGTTATCAGATCAGTGCGATTACATAGGCCTCCTATACAGCACTGCGGAGTCTTGAGGAATCTATTAGAATGAAGTGGCATGAGGATTTAAATCTGTTTTGAAAGAGCCTCTCCCTTACTCTTTTACTCCATCCTGGTAAAGTGACCTTTTTAAATGGAGGGAAGTAGGCCTAGATGACAGTCTTGATGAATGCGGTCATGTTCACTCAATAAAATAAGGCCCAGTGCATTTGAGGATAAATCAGTGGAATGCTCAGCCCCACCTGTCTGTCTCCATCACTCATTTCCACTGTCACTTTCACAGTGCCTGATGGATCACAGTTGCTGTAAAATTAGACAGCCTTTAATCTCATTTCATCCTGATTAGCTTCTCTTTACCCTTTCCCTCTAACTCACTGACTGACACGCTAGAAACTCATACGGTGTGCGCTGTTTCAGGATGGATTACAAAACTTATCATTAACACCTTCCCTGCTGGAGAGTAACATGCCCCATCAATTCACATCGCTTATATACACAGTGGTATCATGTTTTTTTCATGGCCTGGTATAATAGCACTTCTATAGAGCTTAGATACTTATTCTGTACTACTACAGTGCTTTTATCCTTGGGACATCACAGTATTTCCACACTTTCCGCAGTAGTGGACAATAGGTGTGTTAGGCTAACTGGCCCCATACGAAGGGTTCATGCACATGAACGTATTTTCTTTCCGTGTACGTTCCATTTTTTTTTTTGCGGACCGTATGCGGAACCATTCATTTCAATGGGTCTGCAAAAAAGCGGAAGTTATTCCGTGTGCATTCCCTTTTCGCATGTCCGCTCCACAAAAGAATAGAACATGTCCTAATTTTGTCTGCATTACGGACAAGGATAGGACTGTTCTATTAGGGGCCAGCTGTTCGCTTCCTCAAAATACAGAATGCATGAGCCCTAAATGTGAGCTAAGGCCATCCAAATTGAGTCTCAGTGATGCATGGATAACATTTACAAGTAATAAAGTAGATAAGGACAATAAACACATAGTAAGGTTGCTTAG
Organism: Bufotes viridis; assembly: GCA_033119425.1. Lineage (NCBI taxonomy): Eukaryota > Metazoa > Chordata > Amphibia > Anura > Bufonidae > Bufotes > Bufotes viridis. Next base: position 98,698,619 of record CM065593.1, read on the forward strand.
ATACTGACTTTTGCAGTGTCCGCTTGCCACAAAAGCTTATATCAGACATATCCATAGGCCCCCGTTTATCCAAGTGTCCTTTTGGCCACTATCAGGCCAGTATACTTTTTATTTTTTTGCTGCATGCAATAGTGCAGTATAATTTCAGACTGATCTCTGGCCTACAGATACAGCAAGTAAAGAAGTATACTACATGGTATCCTGGTTTTTTCTTTGTTTTATTTTTTACAGTAGGAGTCCTCATTCTATCCTTTAAAGGGGTTGTCTCACTTCAGCAAATGGCATTCATCATGTAGACAAAGTTAATACAAGGCACTTACTAATGTATTGTGATTGTCCATATTGCCTCCTTTGCTGGCTGGATTCATTTTTCCATCACATTATACACGACTCGTTTCCAGGGGTTATGACCACCTTGCAATCCAGCGGCAGTGGTCGTGCTGGCACACCATAGAAAAAAGCCAGGGAAGGGTGGGGGGAGCAGAGAGCAGCATGAAACAGGAGCATTGTTCTGATTTATGTCAGATTCTTCAGCTCCAGCAGCTAGGTGAAGGACATACTGTTGACCAGACGTCAGCAACCTTCGGCACTCCAACTGCTGTGAAACTACAATTCCCAGAATGCTCCAGCCATTATTATGGGAGTTCCGTGAAGAGCAAAGTAAGTATGCATGCTGGGAGTTGTAGTGTCACAACAGCTAGAGTGCCGGAGGTTGCCTACCCCTGCTGTAGACAAACTCTGCAGAAGTCAAATGGTAGGAAATTTTAAAGTGATTGCCCCACGAAAAATGTTCTACATTTTTCAAACCAGCACCTGTAATTGCATGTAATCAAAAATGTAGTATAGCCAGTAAGTTGTTCAATAAAATCTGGATGTATAGCGCCACCTGCTGGTTGTTCTTTTCCTGTCCACCTCACTAAGGCCTCTTTCACACTTGCGTTCTGAGGATCCGGCAGGCACTTCCGTCCCGCCGGATCCGTCAGAACGCAAGTCGCCTGAAGCATTAGAAGACTGATCAGGATCCTGATCAGTCTTCGAATTGCTTTCAGGTTACTATGGAAGCCAGGACGCTATTAAAGTCCTGGTTGCCATAGTAGTAGTGGGGAGCGGGGGAGCGGTATACTTACAGTCCGTACGGCTCCCGGGCGCTCCAGAATGACGTCAGAGTGCCCCATGCGCATGGATCACGTGATCCATGCGATCACGTGATCCATGCGTGTGGGGCGCCCTGACGTCACTCTGGAGCGCCCCGGGAGCCGCACGGATGGTAAGTATACTGCTCCCCCGCTCCCCACTACACTTTACCATGGCAACCAGGACTTTAGCGTCCTGGCTGCCATGGTAACTATTGAGAAAAAGCGAAACGTCGATGCGCCGAAACGACGTTAAGCTTAAGGCCGGATCCGGATTAATGCCTTTCAATGGGCATTAATTCCGGATCCGGCCTTGCGGCAAGTGTTCAGGATTTTTGGCCGGAGCAAAAAGCGCAGCATGCTGCGGTATTTTCTCCAGCCAAAAAACGTTCTGGTCCTGAACTGAAGACATCCTGGTGCATCCTGAACGGATTTCTCTCCATTCAGAATGCATTGGGATAATCCTGGGATAAACCCGACGACGGATCTCTATGCCAGAAAACAAAAACGCTAGTGTGAAAGAGCCCTAAGGTGGACACATACAGTGGAGGAAATAATTATTTGACCCCTCACTGATTTTGTAAGTTTGTCCAATGACAAAGAAATGAAAAGTCTCAGAACAGTATCATTTCAATGGTAGGTTTATTGTAACAGTGGCAGATAGCACATCAAAAGGAAAATCGAAAAAATAACTTTAAATAAAAGATAGCAACTGATTTGCATTTCATTGAGTGAAATAAGTATTTGAACCCCTACCAACCATTAAGAGTTCTGGCTCCCACAGAGTGGTTAGACACTTCTACTCAATTAGTCACCCTCATTAAGGACACCTGTCTTAACTAGTCACCTGTATAAAGACACCTGTCCACAGAATCAATCAATCAAGCAGACTCCAAACTCTCCAACATGGGAAAGACCAAAGAGCTGTCCAAGGATGTCAGAGACAAAATTGTAGACCTGCACAAGGCTGGAATGGGCTACAAAACCATTAGCAAGAAGCTGGGAGAGAAGGTGACAACTGTTGGTGCGATTGTTCGAAAATGGAAGGAGCACAAAATGACCATCAATCGACCTCGCTCTGGGGCTCCACGCAAGATCTCACCTCGTGGGGTGTCAATGGTTCTGAGAAAGGTGAAAAAGCATCCTAGAACTACACGGGAGGAGTTAGTTAATGACCTCAAATTAGCAGGGACCACAGTCACCAAGAAAACCATTGGAAACACATTACACCGCAATGGATTAAAATCCTGCAGGGCTCGCAAGGTCCCCCTGCTCAGGAAGGCACATGTGCAGGCCCGTCTGAAGTTTGCCAATGAACACCTGAATGATTCAGAGAGTGACTGGGAGAAGGTGCTGTGGTCTGATGAGACCAAAAATAGAGCTCTTTGGCATTAACTCAACTCGCTGTGTTTGGAGGAAGAAAAATGCTGCCTATGACCCCCAAAACACCGTCCCCACCGTCAAGCATGGGGGTGGAAACATTTTGCTTTGGGGGTGTTTTTCTGCTAAGGGCACAGGACAACTTATTCGCGTAGCGGGAAAATGGACGGAGCCATGTATCGTGAAATCCTGAGCGACAACCTCCTTCCCTCTGCCAGGAAACTGAAAATGGGTCGTGGATGGGTGTTCCAGCACGACAATGACCCAAAACATACAGCAAAGGCAACAAAGGGTGGCTCAAGAAGAAGCACATTAAGGTCATGGAGTGGCCTAGTCAGTCTCCGGACCTTAATCCAATCGAAAACCTATGGAGGGAGCTCAAGCTCAGAGTTGCACAGAGACAGCCTCGAAACCTTAGGGATTTAGAGATGATCTGCAAGAGGAGTGGACCAACATTCCTCCTAAAATGTGCGCAAACTTGGTCATCAATTACAAGAAACGTTTGACCTCTGTGCTTGCAAACAAGGGTTTTTCCACCAAGTATTAAGTCTTTTTTTGTTAGAGGGTTCAAATACTTATTTCACTCAATGAAATGCAAATCAGTTGCTATCTTTTATTTAAAGTTATTTTTTCGATTTTCCTTTTGATGTGCTATCTGCCACTGTTACAATAAACCTACCATTGAAATGATACTGTTCTGAGACTTTTCATTTCTTTGTCATTGGACAAACTTACAAAATCAGTGAGGGGTCAAATAATTATTTCCTCCACTGTATGCTTGGTTCAAATCTTCAACTGCAACCAGCTGTCTCTACTGCTAGAAATTCTGACACTTAGGCCTCTTTCACACGGGCGTCATGTTTGACGCCCGGATAAAAGGTGGGTGCGTTGTGGGAATATGCACGATTTTCCCGCGGCCCCATTCACTTCTATGGGGCCTGCGTTGCGTGAAAAACGCACAATATAGAGCATGCTGCGATTTTCACGCAACGCAGAAGTGATGCGTGAAAATCACCGCTCATGTGCACAGCCCCATAGAAATGAATGGGTCCGGATTCAGTGCGGGTGCAATGCATCCTCCTCACGCATTGCACCCACGCGGAAAACTCGCCCGTGGGAAAGGGGCCTTACAGGGAAATAGATGCATCAGAAAGAACACACCCTCTGGTAAAGCAGAGACACACCCATGAGCTGACAGCCTGAAATAATTCTAGCAGAGCAATTGGAGTATGAATGGGGAGATCTCTGGATCCATGTGAGGTACAGGGCTGGTTCTAGCTTTGTTGCAAATAGATCGGTATGTACTATATGATGTCTGATTTTCATTTTTGTTGCTTAAATTAGGAGAAAACCCCTTTAATAAATACTGCAGCAAATATTAAACGTTCTTATAATCCCCCACTGAGTGCACAGTATACAGGTTGACATCCACCACTCCCAAGGGTTGATTTTTTTATAAATATATATATATATATGTATATATATTTATACAAAATGAATACAAAGTTTAGTGCAAAAGTGTCCATAGTCAGTCTCTTCTTTTTTTTTTTTTAAATGGACAAAGTCACAACTTGCCCTTTTTGATGTCCAAACACCTTTCCCCTTGAGGTCATCCTGAATTTGTAGAGGGTATACAAAACAAATTAGAGAAGTGGTTACAATCTGTGAAAGACCTTTGGCACACACATAAGAAAAGATATGTTCCCAGAACTAAGGGACAAGGCACATTTTTTGTCATATTATCAACTGATAAAGTTTCTCCACCCCAGGATACATGTTAGGGTGGGTTCACACTAGCGTTATGCATTCCGTTATGGCCTTCCGTTATAACGTGGTTATGACGGAACATAACGGAATCCATAAGACGGAAGGATGGATCCATTCTTTTGCCCATAGACTTCAATTATGACGGAATGCAAAACGGAAGCCCTTAAAAGGCATTCCGTTTGCTTTCCGTCATAATACAAGTCTATGGGAAATCATAACGGATCCGTCTGGTTCCCGTTATGCAAGACGGAAAACAAAGTCCTGTGGACAAGACTTTGTTTTACGTCTTGCATAACGGGAACCAGACGGATACTTTATGCTTTTCCATAGACCTGTATTATGATGGAAAGCAAACGGAATGCCTTTTAAAGGCTTCCGTTTTGCATTCTGTCTGGGCATTCCGTTATTTTCCGTTATAATCATGTTATAACAGAAAGCAATAACGGAATGCATAACGCTAGTGTGAACCCACCCTTATCCGTAAGTCATTTTTATTGAAAGAGAAAAATGCAGATTGCACAGGGAAGGTATCCCCATTTTGTCCCGTGGTCCTAACATCCCGTATAATATATCAGATTTTTTTGTTGAGTTCTGTGTTTATACGCTATTACCCAGCATGCACATTTGTGTTGTAAAACTGTGTTAGGGTGCATTCACACGACTGTATATTCAGTCCGTGGATCCATAACTTTCTAAGGGGCTGCATACGGATGTCACTCGTGTGCTGTCCGCATCCATGCGGCCGAGCTGTAAATGATAGAACGTGTCCTATTCTTGTCCGTTTTGCAGACAATAATAAGCATTGGTCAATGGGGTTACGGAAAGCATACGTATTTTTCAAATCCGCATTTTGCAGACGCCAAATGGATACGGTGGTGTGAATGGCCTCTTATCGGAATAATCTGCTCCGTCAGATGATTGTATTACCTAACTGAAAAGCACAGGGGGGGAAAAAAAATAAAAGTAGGTCGACTGTATTCTGCAATGTGCAGTATGATAAATACTGAACCATTATATTAAAGGACATGTGTCAATAACATTGCGATTAATAATCTGGATGTTAATCTCATCAGAAACTCATCAGCTTTAAAGCAAAGCCTGCATATACTCTGTACCTGAAATAATCCAGAAACGTCCGTTATCAGTTAGCAAGACAGTTTCATGCGATATCGATAACATCCTTGCTCTAAAAATGATAAAAAACTGTAATATACAATAGAAAATGTGTGTGAGCTAAAGTTTGATAAATCTTCCTGAAGCCCTAGCCAAGTTTGGGAAGCCTGTAGCATCAGAATGATAAAAATTATCATTAAACATTCCATATTGCACCGCTGCATTTTGCAGGAAGGAGATAGTAAATCATGTGAAATGAGAGATATATAACTGAAAAAATTCACATGTGAGTTCGGCTGGCTTTTTTTCCCCTTCTTTGGCAGAAGTTTATAGAGAAAGAGCTGGCCCGGTGTCATATTGATTTCCCACTGCACTGGTTTTCTAAGTGCTCTGTTGATCCGTGTCCAGCAATAAATTCCCAGCCTCAACATGCACATCGCTTCGCTCTTTGTCCTCACCTAGATTTAAGGTGTCCATTTGATGAGATGAGCAAGGACATGATTTTCTGACTAATGCTCCAGCCACTTTACATGATATGATAGTGGTGCATTTGTATGTTTTCCAAAGGATGGGACATGACATTTATGGACAGGTTTAACGTACAGCCCAGGACATGACACGTCTAGGTTGGTTAAACTAATCCAAATAAATTGAAGCATATATTAGCTTGCAGAATTGAAAAGAAATCAGTATGTACAAGATTCCCATGACAACTGCTGGAAGGGAATATGCTTTGTTTCAGGGAAGCGTGATTTCTACAGGAACGTTTCCCAAAGCAACAGAATGGGGTCGTTCTCTAAAGACGCTCCTCCGCTTGCAAAAATTGACATATACTTCTGTAGCTTAAACAAGACCAGCAACATATTCTGCATATGGAGTAGAAGATTCTTATAGGGGCTGTATAACATTAGAAAAACGTGGCTGCTTTTATCCATAGACAATGCCACTCATCCATGGGCAGTATTGAGTGTTGTAATGGAGTCCCATTCAAGTGAATAGAGCTGAGTTGCAATACCAGAAGTAGCCTGTGGACAACAGTGGCACTGTTTCATTACACTGCTATTATAATGACTAGACTATTTGGCTTGGTCACTTAGTGATTGGTGCTATTGGTTTGCAGCACTGAGGTCATATGTTTGTTTCTAATTAGGCCTCATGCACACGGCCGTTGTTCGGGTCCGCGTCCGAGCCGCATATTTTGCGGCTCGGCCGTGGACCCATTCACTTCAATGGGGCTGCAAAAGATGCGGACAGCACTCCGTGTGCTGTCCGCATCCGTTGCTCCGTTCCGTGGCCCCGCAAAAAAAATAGAGCATGTCCTATTCTTGTCCGTTATGCGGACAAGAATAGGCATCTCTATAATGGGCCGCGTTCCGTTCCGCAAATTGCGGAACGGAACGCGGAGCAGCTACCGTGTTTTGCGGATCCGCGGTTTGCGGACCGCAAAACACCCACGGCCGTGTGCATGAGGCCTTAGAGTTGAGTGAAGCAAAGCATCTGAGGTGGAATTCAGTTCAAATTTTTGAAAAATTTGATTCCAAACAAAGCTGAATTACCGAATCATTTTTCCTAAAATGGTGGCTGGAGTTGTCTCACATGATCACGCTGGGCGTGCGTGGTGACGTCTATCACGCTCAGCCCTGGTCCTTCTGAAGGTCTTTTTCAGTCAAGAGAGAAGCAGACTTCTCATTTTTTGTGTTTACACGCATTTCATTTATTAGGTACTTGGTTTGCTCCCACACGTCAAGAGCATGGTTTCCTGCAAACTCGCACTAGAGCAGCATCTGGTCCCCTATATAAAACCTGTAAATGGAGTTCCCAAAATATTACAAGCCATTTATTGTCACCATTGTCAGCTTTTTTGGAACAAAGACTTTGGACCCCTTCAGGCACTAAGGTAGGGTTACATCAGCATTGTGGTTGCCTTCAAAGGGCCACCTTCCGGGACTCAGGTACCAGAGTCTGCAGTGTAATCCTATGTAACACTTCAGATAACCCCCTAAAAGAAGTAGAAAAATCCACGGCACTCACCGCTAGGTAACATCTCTTTAATTTCGTTCCTTTAAAACCATGCAGAGGATCGACAAGCATGATAATCAAACCTCAGATAAGACAGTGATAACTCTCAGATAATGTAGTTTGTAGTTAATGTCATCTGCAGTCCTATGTAACACCACAGATGACACAGTGAAAACTCTGAGTACAGATATTGTAGTTTGTAGTATATGTCACCTGCATTCCGGAATTAAACAGATCCGTTTTGATTTTGCACATCAGGATGCATCCGTTCCATAAGGATGCGGATGTGTGAAAACAAAACGGAAAAAACTGATCCGTCACTAAGTACATTAAAAGTCAATGGGTGACTGATCAGTTTTTTTTGTCTCCTAAAAAAACGGATCCGTCACTATTGACTTACATTGTTTTCAGTGACAGATCCGGTTTTATGGCCAGACACAAAACCACAGCTTGCAGCGGTTTTGTGTCCGGTCACAAAACGGAAAACTGATGGAAAGTAAGACATCCTGAATGGATCTCATTCCATTCAGAATGCATGAGGACTAAACTTTCACAACGGAAGTGTGAGAGTAGCCCAACACCATAGATGACACAATGATAACTATCTCAGTACAGATTTGATGTTAGGTGCAGTCCTAACCAATCATATTACTGGGGGGCAAACTGAGCAGACTAGTGTATTTGACTAATCTAGTCCATTTCTACAGACTCTAGACCACAGGGCAGGAGATAAACAGGGCAGGCATGCTAGGCACATGACTTAGGCAGGCAGCTCCTGCTCCTTCCCTCTTAGGACCCTCGGGCTGCACAACATATAACATCTCTCCGTGATGATATGATTTCATGCATAGCAAGTGCCAGCGTAGCTCTGATGTTCAAAGTATATGTCACCTGCGCCTCCTTAAAACTTTGGAGCATCCACCGGCAGCGCAGAAGGCTTAAGGCCGACGTATAATTCACCAGTCTTAATAAATGTCCCCCTATATCTTTAAACCTTTTCATAAATCTGCCCTAGTGTTCAAGTAGTTCCATTCTTAGTTCCCTCAACACATAACTCATAAGTAGAAAAATAATAGTTATACATCCACATCTTAATTACTATTTATTATTAAAGGGGTTGCCCGGCCTTGCAGCCAACAATCCCTGGGGTCCTAATCTGTGCCCCTGAACATAACAAATCCCGCTACCTGTCCACAGTCCTGCCACTGAAGCTGCTTGGTCCAGTGACCGCTGCAGCCAGTCGCAGGCCTCAGTGGTCACAGCGGGTTGAGCAGTACATCACTGCTGTGATGTAGCATTTAAGTGGCTGAGATTAGCTGCAGCCGTTATGGCACAGGTGAGTTTTTTTATGCAAATCCACATAGATGAAAATAAAGGAGGGCAGCACTCACCATGACTTTGTAAAAAACATTTCACTTTATTCGCAAGCCATTAAAAGATTCGGGGTCGGGGTGGACTGCTCCTCACCAGCGTACCAATGTACTTCTGGCCCATGATGTCATCGCAATGCGACCATACTCTTATAACTGTGGCGGCTTCATGTTACTAGGGCAACCCGCGAGAAAGCGGGCGGCACACAAAGTATCGCAAAAAGCAGCGAACATACAAAGCGGTGCTGGTAACTAAAACTCATAAAAGCATGAGAAAAAATAGAAAAAGGTAAATAACCACGTAATGAATTGAATTTGTGCTACGTTGCTCCAAGCAGTGCCGCTTTGTTTTGCCTGGTGAGAGTGTATTGAGTTTTTTTATGTTCAGGAAAACAGCGAAGGACCCCAAAGGTTGTTGGCCTCCGAGGCTGGACATCCCTTTAATATATTACAATTATAACATGTAAAGTAAAAAAATTTAGTTTGTGAAAATATCCATGTGCCACCTACCAGCTCCCTACATCACTGGGCTAAGAAATGGTGTAATAAAGTCTATAAACTAACTTACCTTAGCACATATTATCTTAACTGTGGAAAACATAGTGACAATGAATAGATCCAGTGCAACGTTTAGGACATCACAAGAGCTGTTGATGATGTAATCTAGTCCCTTTATCACATGATCAGTGTAATCGGAGCTAGGCAGCAGGAGCCGTCTGATTTAGTAAATTAACAGAAGAAATATGCAAAAATTACAAATAAGCTAAAAATGAATAGTGGTTTCTCATATCTTACCTTATTGTTTGGGTGATGGTTGTAAACTTTCTATTCTTGTGAATGCAACATCCCAGGTGTGTAGGACAAGAGCCTCTAGCAATGTACTGCAGTAAAAATAATCGAAACCCTTAGGGTCTGTCCACACACAGTTTTTTGCAGCCTGTATTTGGCGCGGATCCCACACCTAAAATATGCCATGTGCGGAAACCCCTTCCCATTGTCCTCAGTGGGGGTGGCTTCCAGTTTATGGCCATGACTGCAGTGAGAGAGGACATTTCCTTTCTTCATGTGTGGTAATAAACCATGGCAGCACAGTCTCCCATTGAAAAAAATGGAAGGCGGAGTCCATGCAGCAATCGGTGGCTTTTTGGCGGGAAATCAGCTTGCAAAAAAACTCCATGTGGACATGCCCTTTAGTTGTAGGTCATGGAAAAGTTTGCTTACAAACGTTATCATGTGTCTTTCAGTCATGCCATACAACAGTGCCCACCATTGCGTGGTTGAAGTGGAAAACTTCTTGTTTGTGTTAGGAGGAGAAGACCAATGGAATCCTAATGGTAAGTTGTAGGATACCTTATGTATGTATGAGACTGAACATTGCTAAAAAAAAAAGTAATTGTTTCCTTTTCCAGGGGAGAAACTATCATAACATGGAAAAAACCCATGCAATACCTATGACTCCTGGCACCAGGGTGAGAACCATCTCACTCATATAGCAGACTCGTGGTTTAGTCTTGGGAGAAGGTGCCTGGTCCTCGTTATTGCTTTGGTACACGCTGGCCATAGAACGAAATAATTATCACTTTATATATTGTACAGTCCGAACAAGCTGTAAGCAGTGCACTGCCTCACACTCAAGCAGTATTCAAGCCATTGCTTGATCATGCGGTTTGCCCTCCATCTCTGGTATAGTCATCCTACAGGGTTAAACATACTGTTGCACCATTGCTAAAGCATGCAGTGATATTTTATTCATCTACTCTCCTTGTATAATCTAAAATGATGGCAATACGGGGAAACATCAGCCCAAGATATTACATTTAAATAATCTTACTTTAATAAATGAAATCCGTCCAAATACATGAAAAAGTTACCAGACCATGTTAAATTGCAGCGCATCCTAATGCTGGGCTGAGTAATTCTGCAAGTGCAAAATACATTAATATTTAAAAGTGTTGACTCAGAGAGAGAGAAAAAAAAAGCCAAAAGAAATATGAGCTCTTCAAGCACTTCAGACTGAGTGGAAAGGGAAAGATGCAATAGAAGGCAGAACATGATAAGAGATAGGGAAAACGGAATGACCTTGTCGATGGCAGAAACAATAGTGTGTATGTATGCTCATGTACAGCAGATAGGCAGGCACACCAGTCCCATAGTTATATAACTTTTACTTGCTGGTGCCGTTTCTCAGAGCAAATTTGAAGGAGCGAAAAAACAATTTTGACAATATAAAGTGAAAATAAATCCGTTCTCTTGCAGGCAAACATAGTACAAATTTTGTCAGCCGCTATGACCCACGGTTTAACAGTTGGATACAGCTCCCACCTATGCAGGAAAGGTAAGGACAACCTTCATTCTATGTAGGTAACTATTCTTGACCCTCCAAATCCAATATGCTGTTTCTGGCAGTAAAGGAATCTAATCCTCTGACAGAATTTTTATTCTGCTCCGTGCACACATTTTTTGTTGCATTCAGTGACCATCTGGTTCAGCCATTAGCCATTTTTAACACATGCTGCACATTACCTTTATCTGTTAGTTCTCTTTTGGGGACTTTGGTGGACAAAAGTGGCCCTTCTGGTCATCTCTCTAGCCCAGATAAATAGTTGTCACTTTTTCAGGCAACTTTAGCTATTGTAAATGAAGCCCTCCGATATCAATACTTCAATCTGTAGTCAGCAAGTTGAGTTGATATCGTAGTTGGAGTAGGGGATTTACAGTATGCTTCTGCTGAGAGGAGGTGGATTTCATACTGCGTTCGTATCACCTAGATTCTGGCGTCATTTGTACCAGTTTGGTGTGTCTAGGCTTTGAGAAATTATCAGTGGCTTCACAGGAAAGGGGTGTGATCTAATATGCAAAATGTAATGACAAAATTGCTCCGCAGTTCTGGCGTAAAATTCTGTCTTAAACTTAACTTAAAGAGGAGCTTTCATGACTTCTAAAGATATCAACTAAGGATGCTCACATGGAGAGCGGCGCCCAGGGATCTCCCTGCACTTACTATTATCCCTGGGCGCCGCTCCATTCTCCCGGTATAGGCTCCGGTATCGATGCTCACCAAGTTATAGTAGGCAGGGACTTGGTGGAATTGGTTATAGTAGGCGGAGCCTGCCCTTCATCTCCTTCTCCCCGGCTGTAGCGCTGGCCAGTCGCAGCGCAGAGCTCATAGCCTGGGAGGTTTTTTTGGGAGAAGGAGATGAAGGGCAGGCTCCGCCCACTATAACTTAGTGAGCACAGATACCGGAGCCTATACCGGGAGAACGGAGCGGCGCCCAGGGATAATAGTAAGTGCAGGGAGATCCCTGGGCGCCGCTCTACATGTGAGCATACTTGGTTTATATCTTTAGAAGTGATGAAAGGTCCTCTTTAAACTTCGACAACCAATAGATGGTATAAAGTTCCCATAAGATGATGCATTTATATCTCTGTTTAGGCATACTGGTAATCTGTTCTGGCAGAGAAAGCTGGCATTTATGTCAGAAATCCGCCGATTCCTCATCAGATCCCATTATAGTCAATGAGTATCCGTCAGTGTGCGGCTATGCTGTATACCGTAATTTCAGTAGTCTATTCCTCTGAACAGAATACCATAATGCTTAAATTGAGATGTACATGTAGCCTCAGCTTTACAGAAATAGATTCTTAGTGACTGATGTTCCCACTAGAGGGAACGTATGAGCTAAATTTAAACTGCTATATAAAACTGCTGACAGACATAGGTATGGCAGGGGGACAGGAGGTAAGGAGGTAATACATGCTTTGGTCCCTGCTTTTAATCACCGAAATGCTGAAAAATGAGCTTTGAAATTGATGTTCCCACAGGTGCAGCGGGGGCGGGTCTGCATTGTTTCAGTGCTTCAGGCTAAGTGCATGATCAGCTTCACAGACCCTCCCCTCTGCTGAGAGTGACAGCTGTAGCATCCAACCAAAAGACAGCTACAGCCGTCACTCACGCGCGCACTCACAGGAATCGCATCGGGAGGAAGGTAAACTACAGCCTGCCAGCGCTGATCATGCACTGGCAGGCTGTAGTAGTTAAAAAAAAAAATCGCATATCAGACGCTGTTTTGTTAACAGCGTCTGATATGCCTGCTGCCTGCTCCTCTGGTGGTCCTTTTTGCTTGGGAGCACCAGAGGAAACATATGTAAGTGCACCAATCACCACACAGACCACCCCCCCCCCCACCCATCACTGATTAACCCCTGATCAACCCCCGATTAACCCCTGGTCACCCCCCTGATCACTCCCTGTCACTAATCACCCCCCTATAAGGCTCATTCAAACATGGACACCGGCAATGTGCTTTCCGCATTTTGCGGATCCGCACATTGCCAGGACTATATAGAAAATGCCTTTTCTATATAGTCTATTTTACATATACCCATGCTGGGTGAGAGAAATATATCTGTAAATTGACAACTTTGTATAATTTTTTTAAAAAGTTGTCATTTACAGAGATATATCTCACACACAGTATAGGTATATGTAAAAATACACCCCAAAACACATTGCCCTACTTCTTCTGAGTACGGTGATACCACATGTGTGCCACTTTTTTGCAGCCTAGGTGCGTAAAGGGGCGTAAAGTCCAACGAGTACCTTTAAGTTTTACAGGGTTGCTCACAATTTAGCCCCGCCCAAAATGCCAGAACAGTAAACACACCCCACAAATGACCCTATTTCGGAAAGTAGACACACCAAGGTATTCACTGAGGGGCATAGTGAGTCCGTGGGAGATTTTTTTTTTTTTTGCCAGAAGTTAGCAGAAATGGAAACTTTATAATGTTTTTTTTCCTCAGAAAGTGTAATTTTCCGCTAACTTGTGGAAAAAAAATGAAATCTTACATGAACTCACAATGCCCCTCCGCGAATACTTTGGGGTGTCTTCTTTCTAAAACGGTGTCATTTGGGGGGTATTTATACTATCCTGACATTCTAGCACCTGAAGAAACATGACAGGTGCTCAGAAAGTCAGAGCTGCTTCAAAATGCCGAAATTCACTTTTTTGCACCATAGTTTGTAAACGCTATAACTTTTACCCAAACCAATAAATATACACTTATTGGATATTTTTTTATCAAAGACATGTAGAACAATAAATTTTGAGAAAATTTATATAGAAATGTCATTTTTGATTAATATCAAAAAAAGTAAAAATGTCAGCAACAATAAAATACCACCAAATGAAAGCTCTATTAGTGAGAAGAAAAGGAGGTAAAATTCATTTGGGAGGTAAGTTGTATGACGGAGCAATAAACGGTGAAAGTAGTGTAGTGCAGAATTGTAAAAAGTGGCCTGGTCATTAAGGGTGTTTAAGCTAGGGGGGCTGAAGTGGTTAAAGGGGTTATCCAGCCTTTGGAAAAAAAAAAAATCTGAACAGTGGCAAATGTTATAAATTAACAAAAAAAAAACTACTGACCTCTCCAAATCCTCTGCCAATACACTGCAGACATTCCGGTAGGATGGTAGTAGTCCAGCACATGACCCCTGAAAGTGACTTCAGTGGTCCCGCGCTGGGGACTTGTAAACAATGACCGGAGAAATCGCATGAAGCATCTGTACTGGATTGGTAGGGGAATCAAATAGGAGTTTTTTTTTTGTATTTTATAGTTTCAAATAAACATGTAGTAGTAGTGTGTGCATTTAGATGGTTACCTATTATTATTATTTATTAATATATTATTATTCCTGCAAGGATCTAATAATAGACACAGAAAAAACTGTAAAAAAAAATCACCTATATCTGGAACTTTCATGTCCGTCCACAAACAAAAATGTTCTGTTTTTTTACAACTTAACTGGAAGGGAAAAAAGAAAGCTAATTGAAGAAATTTTTGATGATGTGCTTCTTTTGGTAAATTGGAAACAATGACCCTTGAAGGACCATAAGGATAGTGAATGTCAAGATAATTTATAATTGTTAAGATATCTTCTTTAACTTTCCCTTTGTCATTTAGTCTTTGGCAAAGTACAGAATTGTACCTCAGGCAGCGAAAACATGTTACGCCTGTAATAAGCTGTGTTTACGATGGTCCCATTACCATGCAATACAACGTCAATGTACGAGCCTGGCTGCATTTTGTGATCATTATTTCCGTTTTTTCTAGGAGGGCCAGTTTCTATGCCTGTCGATTAGATACACATCTGTACGTCATTGGAGGAAGAAATGAAAGTGGTTACTTATCTAGTGTTGAATGCTACAACCTTGAGACAAATGAGTGGTGCTATGTGTCCCCTTTACCACAGCCATTGGCTGCTCATGCAGGGGCCGTGCACAATGGGAAGATATACATATCAGGTATGATGGATGTAATGAACTGGGTACAATTGGTTGTATGTGATGATCTAATTACTAATAATCCCATGAGAAGTGGTTCTCCATTTCACTTGTATCAGCAATCTGTAATCAAATTTATTGTCAGTACCAACAAGATTATAGCTATGATTTATTAGCATTGCATTTTGCGTTTGATTTGCATTTTATTCTTGCAACCACTAGATACATAGACTATAAAAATATATTAATGATGCTTGTGACCAGCTTTATGCACAAATAACATGCATGTACAGTGCTATAATAATACAGATGCAGTTAAAAACAAAGCAACTTTGCAAATAGTCTTCATTTAAAATGTTCCTATATGTCTACAACTACTATGCTAAACTATGCGCCCCCATGGTTACAGACTACAAACAACCTTATATAGTGTGATCCTGAAGCCATAGAACAGTGATAGCTAAACTCTGGCATCAGTTTCACCACGACTCCCAGCATGCTCCATTCATTTCTGTGGAGTTCTGAGAACAGCCAAGCAAGTGTGCATCTTGGGAGTTGTAGTTTTACCACCGCTGGAATGCTGGAGGTTAGCAATCACAGCCATAGACCCTTCCATCTGTCCCCTGGTTCTGACTCACACACTGAATGTCTGTATGTTAAAAAAAATGAAGCCATTTTTCAAGTATTCTTGATTAAAAATATCCTCATATGCAGACCGATGTGCATCTGTTGTTACAGACCATAAGTATACAGATCTGCAGTCCTGCAGGTTTCTGTGTCCTGGTGGCGCAGACCTGCCTCCTGCTTTCCAAGGCCTCTCATCCTTTCCCCATAGGGCGCAAGTATGCACTCTCTCAGGTTCTTAAAGGGCCATTGCAACCTCTCATGGTACTTAAGGCACCTTCCCCTATGACAGGATGCCTGAGCAACAGGTTCCTAGTGTACTGGTTACTGCAAAGATGTGCCCTATTCATTTGCTAGTTCCTTGGATACTGACTCTCTGCTGCCTGTGCGTGACCTCCGTATAGACCCTTCACTGCCTGCTCTGACCTCAGTCTGTCCCTGACTACTACAGTTCTGCCTGATCCCTCATTGCTTTGCATTGGTGTTTTTGACCCCCATGAGTCAGCTGTCAATTATACAGAAACTACTCCAGGAGATAGCAGACTGGTGGTTCCCCTGCAGCGAAGTCCAGATCCCAGTACAGGAGTTAAAGGTCAAAAACCACAGGAATGACAGAATAAGTCCCCTAGGAGTAGCCCAGAACCAAATCTGTTGGTTGACAAAGTGGTTCCACACCTGCTGCCGTAGCAGGATGTATGACTGCAACATCAGACTATACATGGTTTGTTTTTATCTGTAGCCATGGTGACACATAGTTTTAGGAGTTGTAGATATATATTAGTTATCTTAATGAAGACAACTTGCAAAGTTGTTTTAATTTTAAATGTATTACATTTAAACCCTCACAGATCAGTTACTGATGACTTATCTAGAGGATAGGTCATCAGGTAAAAAGTGTCAGAAAACACCTTTACAGTGAGTTCGCACAGTTGCCCCTGATTTTGGAGCATTTCTGCCTCAAAATCAGTTCCAAAATTCACCTAAAGCCTCCCATTCATTCAAAATGAGAAGCAGTACCTACACATTTAAAAAAGAAGCATGGAAAAAAGGAGCAGCATCAGCGCTGTATTTCCCATTGAAATGAATAGGAATCTGGAAAAAACAGCTCCATGTAAGTCCATGCATTTTTTGTTTTTCGTGCGTTTTTTTTTTTGGAGCAGATCTGCTTCAAAAACCTCAAGCTGAAAATTCAGCTTTGTACTGAAGTGAACATACATTGGTTAAAAAAGAGATGCATCAAAAAAGTGTGTCAAAAACTGCACAACAAAACATGCGGATTCTGTGGTAATTTTGTGAGTGTTTTTCAAAATCAGTCATGTAAACTGGCCCTTAGGGTTTATGTTGGCAGTTTTGTGTTTAAAAATCCAGCAGGTTTGGAGTTTTTGAAACTTGGGTTGCAATTGCATTGACCACATAGACAGTCGTTAGATGCATTGCCACAATTAAATATTTTGGCCTCCAAGTCACAGGACCAAAGTCACCGTGTAGCCTTAGCCTAACTTCCCGACACAAAAATACTATACAAAAATAATGTCTGCTCCCATATGAATGGAAATTTATTGTAATATCACAACTAGACTGATGTAAAAAGTGTAGTAATGACATGTTCATTCATAGGTGGTGTTCATAACGGTGAGTACGTCCAGTGGCTGTATTGCTATGATCCGGTCATGGATGTTTGGGCTCGGAAGCAAGATATGAACACAAAGAGAGCAATTCATGCCTTAGCTGTAATGACTGATCGTCTATATGCAATTGGTGGAAACCATTTAAAAGGTCAGTGTGACATAATTTATGTTTAATAGTGTGCCTGTTTTACTGGTAGTAAAGGATGAATATATGACTGTGCCATCAGTTCGTAGAATATATGTGCATTATACCGTACTTAGTATTACATTTTATTTTCAAGCATTATGAATGGTTAACTTTGCTACACAAGATAAGGCTACTTTCACACTGGCGGCAGAGTGATCTGGCAAGCTACGGATCCGTCTTACAAATACATTGCAAGAACGAATCCGTCTCTCCGCTTGTCATGTGGAGAGATGTATCCGTTATACATTTTTCTTCACATTTTTACCGGTCTGCCATGCGCAGGCCAGAAGGACGGATCCGGCATTGCGATATTTTGAATGCCGGATCCCGCACTAATACATTCCAATGGTAAAAAAAGCCGGATCTGGCATTACGGCAAGTGTTTCATAATTTTGGACGGAGCTAAAACCGCATGCTGCGGTATTACCGTATTTTTCGCTTTATAAGACACACCCCCCCCCCCCCAAAAAAAAAAAGTCGGTGGGAAATGGCAGTGCATCTTATAAAGCAATGGTTGACTTTTTACGTGGCTGACACTGATGTATTACCGGCCGTTATGCTCCACAGCGCGGCCGGCGATACATCAGTTACAGTGCGGGGAGCGAGGAGGGGCTAGAGGTAGGAGTTTATCAATAGGAGAGCGATTGTTTCAGCAGTAAAGAAAGACTTTGCATACAAAGACAGGAGGGGGATCTGTGGATTGCACTGGTAGGAGGGGGATCTGTGGAAGGCACTGTTAGGAGGGGGATCAGTGGATGGCACTGTTAGGAGGAGGATCTGTGGATGGCACATATAGCATAAGATGCTATATACGATATGTTTCATCCACAGATCCCCCATAACAGTGCCATCCACAGATCCCCATAACAGTGCCATCCACAGATCCCCCATAACAGTGTGTCATCCGCAGATCCCCCATAACAGTGCCATCCACAGATCCTCCGTAACAGTGTCATCCACAGATCCCCCATAACTGTGTCATCCACAGTGCCCCCATAACAGTGTCATCCACCTATCCTCCATAAGTGTGTCATCCACAGATCCCCCATAACTGTGTCATCCACAGAGCCCCATAACAGTGTGTCATCCACAGATCCCCCATAACAGTGTCATCCACAGATCCCCCATAACAGTGCCATCCACAGATCCCCCATAAGTGTGTCATCCACAGAGCCCCCATAACAGTGTCATCCACAGATCCCCCATAACAGTGACATCCATAGATCTCCCCATAACAGTGTCACCCACAGATCCCCCATAACAGTGTCATCCACAGATCCCCCATAACAGTGACGTCCATAGATCTCCCCATAACAGTGTCACCCACAGATCCCCCATAACAGTGTCATCCACAGATCCCCCATAACAATGTCATACCCAGACCACCATTAGTTCAAAATCCACCAAAAGCACACCTTCTGTTCACAATCTTTTTTTTCTTATTTTCCTCCTCAAAAACCTAGGTGCGTCTTATGCTTCTTTCACACTTGCGTTCTGAGGATCCGGCGGGCACTTCCGTCCCTCCGGATCCGTCAGAACGAAAGTCGCCTAAAAGCATTTGAAGACTGATTAGGATGCTGATCAGTCTTTGAAATGCTTTCAGGTTACCATGGCAGCCAGGACGCTACTGAAGTCCTGGCTGTCATGGTACTCCGCAGCAGTGTACTAAGCTGCGCTGCGGCCGCCAGGCGCTCCTTCATGACGTCACAGGTCCCTGCGGCGCATAGATCAATGCGCCGCCCGGACCTGTGACGTCATGAAGGAGCACCCAGAGGCCGCAGCCCAGGTAAGTACACTGCTGCGGAGTACTTACCATGGCAGCAGGACTTCAGTAGCGTCCTGGCTGCCATGGTAACCGATCGGAACTGCTGCTGCGCATGCGCAGAGCTAAACGCCGGATCCGGCGATGCGCCGAAACAACTTTTAGCTTAATTCCGGATCCGCATTAATGCACTTCAATGGGCATTAATTCCGGATCCGGCGTTACGGCATGTCTCTTGGATTTTTAGACGGAGACAAATCCGCAGCATGAACGGAAGACATCCTGATGCATCCTGAACGGATTTCTCTCCATTCAGAATGCATTAGGATAATCCTGATCAGTATCTTTCCGTCCTAGAGCCCCGAGGACGGAACTCTAGGACGGAAAGCAAAAACGCAGATGTGAAAGGGGCCTTATAAAGCGAAAACTACGGTATCTCCGTCCTGAAATGTCAAAAAGACTGAACTGAAGACATCCTGATGCATCCTGAACATATTTCTTTCCATTCAGAATGCATGGGGATAAAACTGATCAGTTCTTTTCCAGGATAGAGCCCCTATAGAGCACTTACATTGTGCCTATTGCTATCAGGGTTTCCAGTTTTTTGATGGCAAGAATCCACAATAAATACCAGAACCATCATGAAAACTGGATTGATCCTATTATAAATCAGTGGGATCCATCCCTATTCATTGGGATCTGTTTGAAAACAGATTTGTCTTTAACTGTTATGGCTCATTAGGCCTCTTTCACACAGGCGTCATGTTTGACGCCCGGATAGGATGCTTGTGCGTTGCAGGAATATGCGCGATTTTTCGGGTTGAGTATTCTGGAGAATTTATTATTTTCCCTTATAACATGGTTATAAGGGAAACTAATAGCATTCTCAATACAGAATGCTTTGTGGAATGTTGATTAAGTGGTTAAAAATAAAAAACGTAACTTACCTTAGCCACTTGATCGCGTAGTTGGCGATCTCTCTTCAAGCTTTAGCTGTATTCTAAAGGACCTGTGGTGATGTCACATCACATGGTCCAATCACATGGTCTGTATTGAGAATGCTATTATTTTCCCTTATAACCATGTTATAAGGGAAAATAATAAAGATCGGGTCCCGACACTTAGCAACCATGCGGGAAAATCGCACTGCATCCGCACTTGCTTGCGATTTTCCGCAGCCCCATTCACTTCTATGGGGCCTGCGTTGCATAAAAAATGCTAAATATAGAGCATGCTGCGTTTTTTACGCAACGCAGAACTGATGCGTGAAAATCACCGCTCATGTGCACAGCCCCATAGAAATGAATGGGTCCGGATTCAGTGCGGGTGCAATGCGTCCTCCTCACGCGTTGCACCCGCGCGGAAAACTCGCCCGTGTGTATGGGTCCTTAGTGAAAAAAGCCTGACTTTGTACTAACTCGTAGAACTATTCAACTGATGAATACATTATTATTATTATTTTATTGATTATTGACACCTTTGTTTAACAACAGTTTCATTTAAAGGGGATCTTTCATGTCAAATCTGCAGTAATACATGAGTAGTACTGCATATACGGAGTCCAGATCACAATTTTTTTTTATTTTCCTACCACCCACTGTTCCACCACTGTGATGAAATACAGTACGGACTATGTATGTCAGTGCAGCTTTTGAAAAATCTACCCCTTTATCTGAAGTACTACTGATATATTACTGCAGATAACAGTCCAGAATTGTTGTGACAGATTCCCTCTAAAGATATGTTTTAGTTACATTCACATTACATTTTGCAGAGTTCGTCAGAGGTATAGAACCTCCGATGAATGGCGCTATATAGGAATTATGTGGCATCTGTTGAACATAGAATCACAATGTACAAAAAAAACCATGCCACAATGTACCTTTTTTTAACGGAACGCCTCTTTATGCAATAGCGCAGTTTAATAATGTATACCAGCGTGACGGAGGTCAGAAGCGTCCATTGGGTAAATGGGTGCCTCTAGATACATTTGACATATGGGTCATATAGCAAATGGACATTGTAACACCACGGCCATCAGTGGCTCTTAGCATCATTGCATTGGGTTATTGTAACAGTCTTCTAACTGAGATTTGCTGTTGTTTAGGATTCTCTCACCTGGATGTCATGCTAGTGGAGTGTTACGACCCAAAAGCAGACCAGTGGAATATTCTACAGACCCCCATTCTGGAGGGGCGCAGCGGCCCGGGATGTGCAGTACTAGATGATCGGTTTTATCTTGTTGGAGGCTACAGCTGGAGTATGGTAAGCTGAGAAATTTGCTGACTATAAATATACAGTATAAACTATGAATTTTTATATTTATAGTTAGAAAAAAATAGGCAGGTTGTTCGGGCCACACACCATACTTCTCATGTCCCTATGTCACTTTATCAGACACATACAAAAGTGTTAAAAAAAAGTGGACGTACCTTCAAATTGACATAAAAATCCAAAAGTTTTTTAAAATAGGAAAATGGCCCCCTACTGATGTATGTGGCGCACACCGCACATGAAGGAGCTACTGATGCACCACTTAGGCTGAGTTCACACTTCAGTTATTTGGTCACTTATGTCCATCAGTTATTGTGGAGCCTCCACAGAGATAAGGTATAGTAGAAAGATCTGCACCTGTTCTGTGCTTTTGACCCGCACCAGATTTTGACTCACAATATCTGATGGAAATAACCGACCAAACAGCTGTACACCTGTGTAATCTCTGTAATTCTACTTAAAGGGAACCTGTCGCGTTCAACATCTGAGCTGCAGGCAGCATGTTATAGAGCAGGAAGAGCATAGCTTTTTGTGAAAAGATTCAGCATAAGGCCTCATGCACACGACCGTAGGTGTTTTGTGGTCCGCAAACCGCGGATCTTCAAAACACGGAAGCTGCTCTGCGTTTCGTTCCGCAATTTGCGGAACTGAACGCGGCCCATTGTAGAAATGCCTATTCTTGTCCGCAAACGGACAAGAATAGGACATGCTCTATTTTTTTTGCGGGGCCACGGAATGGAGCAATGGATGCGGACAGCACACAGAGTGCTGCCCGCATCTTTTGTAGCCCCATTGAAGTGAATGGGTCCGCGCCCGAGCCGCAAAATATGCGGCTCGGACACGAACCAAAAGAAAGGCAGTGTGCATGAGGCCTAACTTGTACTTCATTCATTCATATCCCTGCTCATTCTGCGCATTGAAGTCAAGGAGACTATTCAATGATGTCAGTCTTCCCTGCATACAGAGATAGCTGTCAGTCACTGAATAAGAACCGTCTCCTTCAAATCAGAGATATATACTGTAAATGAATGACACACAATCTTCCCACAATACAATATATCAATCTGCTCAGTTCCTCGTCCTCTATTCCATGCTGCTGGCAGATTGCACTACATTTCCATGGTGGCAAGTTCCTTTTAATAGTTTAACTTTGGGTACTTTCACACTTGCGTTATTCTTTTCCGGTATTGAGTTCCTTCGTAAGAGCTCAATACCAGAAAAAAACTAATCAGTTTAATCCTAATGCATTCTGAATGGAGAGCATTCCGATCAGGATGCATCAGTTCAGTCCCTCTTATGTTTTTTGGCCGGAGACAATACCACAGCATGCTGCAGTATTTTCTCTGTCCAAAATTCCGGAACACTTGCCGGAATGCCGGATCCAGCATTAATTTACATAAAAATGTATTAGTGCTGGATCCGGCATTAAAATTGCCGCATTGAAGGATCCGATCTTCCGGCGCATGCGCAGACCTTTAAAAATGTGAAAGAGATAAATACCGGATCCGTTTTTCCAGAGAGACAGATCCGGTATTGCAATGCATTTGTGGACGGAACTGCCTGCCGGAATCCAGCAACGCAAGTGTGAAAGAACCCTTAAAGGGGTTGTGTCTGATTTTTTTTTTTCAAATTAACGTTTTATTAAAGATTTTCAATATAATCAAAACAGTACCGACCAATGTCAATGACAAGAGCAATACAAAAGGTACAGCATAAAATTCGGTACAAGGGACATATCTCAAAGGTGCAAAAAGCATAGCAAACAGCATAGTACAACAGAAAGGTAGTCGTGCAACCACCAGTAACCTAGCGAACGCTGTGAAGAAAAAAGACAACGGACACAGGAGACAGACAAGTCAAGACATCGGGAAGGGGGGGGAAGGGAAGGAAGGGGAAGTGGGGGGAAAACTGCAGTAAAGCAAGAAATATCTAAACCCTGGCATCACGAAACGAGGACGTGGAACGGAATTCATCCCAGGGGCCCCTGGTTTTCACAAACCGGGATATATCAGAGGGTGTCACACTAATAAGGTCTTCCAACCTCTGGCAGAGGGCAATTTCTTCAAACCACTCCTCCAGAGAAGGGGGAGAGGTGGACCTCCAGTGTCTGGGAATCACAGCTTTAGCCGCCTGTATCATGTACCTCACAAGAGACCTCTTATAAGCCGGGACATTTAAGATGCTATCAAAGAGCAGAAAGGACTCCGGGGAGTTCTGTATGGGGACCTCAGTGATCGTTTTATGCACAAAGTCCCAGAAAGGGCGCAGCACATTGCACTGCCACCAGACATGGAGCATTGAACCCTCCTCCGAAAGGCACCTCCAGCAACGATCCGAGACTGCTGGTCCCCTAAAGGGGTTGTGTCTGATTTTTTTATTGATAATTTATCCTCAGGATATGTCATCATCTGATTGGCCTTGTTCCCTGCACCCCTATCCATCAGCTGTTTAGTATAGCTCTAGTGCCGTAAGTAGAGGCCAGAAATACATCTAATCGCTCTCCAAATATTTAAAGGGATTCTCAGGGAATAATACGTTTTTAGCAAGTTTTTAGCAGGCCGCATCCTGCCTTTCTTAACAGAAGATTCCTACTTACCTACTTCCTGTTGCTCCAGTTCTCTGTGCTGCCTCCAGTCCCTACAGTGTTCATGTTTCAGTTCCTATAATGTTAACATCCGGTGCTGCATGGGCATCGTCAATAACTGGCTTCAGCCGTGAGGTGGCCACAAGCAGTATTTTACCACTGAAGCCAGTCACTGGCTGCAGCAGAGCATGTGATTATGGCCATCCTGCACCGAACGTCAACTCTGCGGTGACCGGAATATAGACATCATGAAGGACCAAAGCGGCAGGGAGCAGGTAAGTATGAATCTTCTATATAGAAGGGCAGGCTACAGGCACTTACTATAAACCCATTATTTCCGGAGAACCCCACAAAGGTTGTGATATATATTCTCAACAAAAGATGACATCATATGTAGGCATGACTAGGCTTCATTTATCATAGGTGTCTATCAAACTGTTGTTGCCCATGACAACCAGTAAAAGCTGAACTTTGATTGGTTGGCGTGCAACAAGGCTCAGTTTTCTTGCCACTTGTGATACATAAGTCTCAAGTTTTGCTTCGAACGTCAGATGTGTTAAGAATGTTCCTTTCTGTTTTAGGGGGCCTACAAGTCATCAACTATTTGCTACAGTCCTGAGAAAGCCAGTTGGACAGAATTGGAGGGAGATGTTGCCGAGCCCCTCGCTGGTCCGGCATGTGCCACTGTCATTCTACCAGCCTGCGTCCCATACAACAAATAGAGGGTACAATGGGAAGGACACTTCAACATTAAAGAGACTTTTTTTCTTTGAGAATCCTTTTCATCCTTTTAAAGGATTGTCCAAGCATTAGAGAAATGAACTATGTCTTAAAGGTCAACACTAGGACTTGCTATGAAGCTACAAAACAGGGAGATTTATAATACAGCAGTGGGCAGCGGTCTGTCTGTACCAATGTAATATAATTCTGCAAATAACACCTGGTACACGTGACCATGTGAATTCCCGATGTGTATGCCAACTGAAATGTGTGATTATTCTGAAGGCATAAACTGGATGTTTTTATATGTCTGTTCTGATCCGTAACCGCTAGTATACAAGACTTCTTAGCGTGAGAAGAATGAGTGCTCCAACAAAATAATCAAATCGTCTAAGACAGGATCCGGTGAATCCTATAAAACATGTCCTCCTCGAGCAATTCTAATTCAGTTCTTGATATTTTATGCATGAAGAGGCAACAAAGAGTAGATATCCCTATGAACTATAACTGGCATGTCCAGGTGAGAGGTAGGCAGTGTCACCAAGTGAGGTGCCACACTGTATTGGCAATCACATATGTGCATACGTGTTACATAAGTGGAAGACGATGATGATAACATGTACTGTATATGTAACAGGAGACACATCTGACACATGGACTGAGGTCACCTGAATGTTTTAGCACAAAAGGTGGATGTTACATAGTACTTTTAGGGCATATCTACATCAACATTCAAATAACTGTGGTCTCATTAAATCTTTGAATGTATTTATAAGCCCAGTTATTAGTATAGTATGTATTTTGTTCTTATACGATATGGCAACATTATCCATTTAGTGGGATTCTGACTGATTTGACCACTGCCAATATCTAGAATGAAGTGACAGCAGCGCTACAGAGTCATTCTGTATCTGCTAAGCTTTTTCCAGATGCCACATGATCAGATATTGACGATAATGGGCCAACCTCTCAGTAGAATGAAGCCTACAGCAGCTGAAGGGACACAGTCATAGTTGAGGAATACAGCTCCCCCTCCAATATCCTAGTAACATCACCAATGACTAATATCCCAACCTACCCATTAGGCTACATCCACATGTCCGTGTGTGTTTTGCGGATCCGCAAAACACGGACACCGGCAATGTGCGTGTAGGAAGATGGAGATTATGCTGCACCTCTCAGCAATTTCCGTTTGGTATTAGACATGTACAGTAGGTGGAAGCAGGTTTACTCTTTTGAATGCATTATAAAGGCACAGCGCTGACATAGGACTCAGACTCCCACGAGACACACGTGAAAGGAATCAGCAGAATAAACAGAATTGCAATTAGAAGTGATCCCTCTTATATCAATGATTCCGTCCCTGGCTCTTTGAGACTAAAATATTGCCGCAAGGGATTATTACAATATCATTTTCTGCTGCACATCTGTTGCTGCTAAAGGGATTGTCTTGGCTAAAGCTGCTGATGAGACAATGAGGGTAGTCTACAATATGGACGGTATGTATGGCAGTACTGTGATCTGTATTTTCTGTAGAAGATAGTGGGTGTGGTGTAATTGGTTCATATAGGACATATAAAGGGGAACAAAGATTATCATGTTCTTGAAAGTATGGAAAATACATTTAAAAATGTCCTGGTGCAAAAAAGGGAACAGACGTAACAAAATTAAAAATTAAAAGAGCTATATAATATTTATCTAGAAAAAAAAAAAAAAAAAAACCCTACGGTGTATATTAGTTTTAAACAAAACTTTGGACAAAACCTACTCCATAATACCTATTGCAGGGGCTGAGGGGGCGGGTCATGAGTCATGACATAGGCATTCTCTGTTTGCCAGTCTTTAAATTCCTGTTTCGTGTACCATGCCCCTCAGACCCTGCAACAGGCATAGACATATTGTATAAGTTTCGCCTTTTTTCATAGTTTTTACATTTTTTTCCTTTTTTAGCACTGGGACATTCTTTTAATCTTTTTGGTATACTTTCAAGGCCATGAGTAGATAAGCTTCATTCCCATTGCTGCACAATTCATAAAGAGGTTTTCTGGTTTGCATCAACATCCTTTAAAACAATCATTTATGAAGGTAGCTGTAATGTAGTAATGTATTTCTTTTATCTTGATTGCTCCTTTCTTCCTTTCTTGGCTGTGGTCACATGACCATGTCCATGCAGCTCTTACTTATTTCCTGTGATGTTATGTCCATGGCCGTGTTAAAGCAGTAGTAAAGGCAGTGATAGGGGAGTGTCTGTGTAACTAGCTGGGTGGGAGGAGCTATAAACTAGCTGGGCGGTGCTGGAGCTATGGCAGACAAAGGAGAAATGCATCATGGGTTTGGTTGGATACAGCAACAGGAAGTGCTGCATAGAAGATAGTAACAACCAGAGTGATATGTTTACATGGTAAAAAGGGGCCAGAAGAGTCCAAATTGAAAAAGAAAGAGCTTGGAGAAGATGTACATGAAGTAAGCAACTACATAAGCATGTATGCTAAAACCCATAGTAATCCCAGAAAACCCCTTTAGGGTTTTTTCTAAAAAAAAATAAAATTACTGATACCATTGAAATACTACTACTATTAGATAATGTTGCGCACAGATGTACAATTTTCAGATATCTTTGATATGGTTTGTAATTATATTATATTAATTTAGATAATTTAGAAGGATTCAGAGATGGGACATTGGACAGGCTCACGACTCATAATTGCTTTTATATTTCATACTGTGTATTGCAGCCAAATATATATATATATATATACAGTGTCGGACTGGGATGCTTAAGGCCCACCGGTAAAATTCATTCTGGGGGCCCACTGTACAGAGACATGCAAATATTACCTGGCCACACAGAGGCAGACAGCAACAAGACACTACGAGATGATTGATTATGGGGGTCTCTGCAACAACTTCAAAAAGTGGGTCCCAGGGAAGAGAGGATACTGGCTGGCTTGCCTATATTCCTAAAGGCCATTTTAACCTTTCGATGCATCTATAATAATCAGTTTTTTATATTGATATAGGTTATTTCAGAATCTGTGCTGGTGGACTGGGCCCACCTTTCTCAGGGGCACACCGGGGGATTCCCCTGTGAGCCTATCTGAGCCTGTATATATATATATATAAGAAAAACAGAATCCACGGCACCACCTTCAGTAGTCTGTGTCTTTATTTCACCAAGGGCAACGTTTCGGTTTTCCCAATGAAACCGTCCTCAAGCCAGTCACAAGCGATTCAAGCCAGTCCTCAAGCCAGTCCTCAAGCGATTCACAAGCGGTGCGGTTCACCAGTTTTTTTGTTTCTAAATATATATATATATATTAGTACATATTATATGCAGAGGAATACTTATTTCAGGTCTATCTGACCTTTGCCATATGTTGCTGCCGAAGCCTTGTCCAGACTCTTGAGTTCTTTTGCTCACTTATTGAATTCCCTTTGACTTTCATCTAAGACAATGATCTAGTGGCATCTGTTCTTGATGTACTGCATTTTATTATGTGCATAAAAGTGCAAAGGACTCTTCCTTTTACAATTACAGAGTATAATCAGTTTTACCTACAGGATTCCACATGCACTCACATTTTACAGGTTGAAGGAAAAATATAATTTAATAGGCAGACAACCATGAAGTATTAATAGGTTCAACATCAGGATGTAATCTGAATGTCAGCCGTGCATTCTACTGAATCAACCTCTGTGTTCATTTTACTCTTTTGTGTGCCGGGAAGATCGGATTGTAAATTTTCTTAAGGACACAGGTTCAGCACATAATGAACCAGTCACTTATGCGAAGAAACTGCTATCTTATCTGGACTAAGAACCACTTCACATCTGCCTCTTTATTGTGGTCACTGCTGCCCAACCTATCCACACTCTTCTTGTCCATACAGGGCATACTTTAGGGGGTTTAACTAACCTGCACATTTAGGAGAAATATGTGTAAAGAATTTCAGAAATCCATAAATCATGTAAATTAGTTTCATTTTTGGCAGGCATATTTTTGCTAGTTACCCATATGCTGGTGTAATATGATGGATTTAACATTTTTGTACACAGCATAAGTGAGAACCAATCCTAGCAAAGAGCAGACGCTTAAAGGGACTGTCCATCTCTTACTCCATGTAGTTTTATGTCCAATATTGTCTGCTAAATAATTTCTTACTGTATCTTTATAAGGTGCTTAGAGGTCAAAACACCATTATAGCCATGTAAAAGCCAAACATTCTGGCTGCTGGCAATGTCCACTAGGGGGAGTCTTCTGCATACAAGGTGTAAATAGTATGCAGGAGGTTTCCCCCTAATGATAGTCAGAATTTTAGCATTAAACATTGCTTTGTGTGAAAACATTGGATGAATCAAACCATGAACTTTAGTTCCTGTTGACTTTATAAGTAGCCAGGGGTATTCTTCTGTCAACAGATTGAAAGTCACCTTAGAATTAAAAAAGATACACCGATGCTGCTACTGACATTTTTTCCATTTTCCTATCTATGTCAATGCTTGCATTGGGAATGGTATTTTTTTTAAGAGAACAGAACCAACACGCAGAGGATGACAGATTAGGCAAATGCTAACTAGCAATAATTGTCCATAATGCTATGACAAAATTAGTATGTTATTTTAGAGAAATTGTAGAAAACTTGTGGCCATTCTTTTTACCCCTTTAGCTCTAACCAGATGACCATCAGTAGATTGCCTATATTTCAGTAATGAGCATAGTCAACATAGCCCATGTGCCCATGGCATCAAATTGGCCCATGTGTCCTTGGCATCAAATTGGCCCATGTGTCCAAAAATCATATTATATATGTAGTTTTATATTTCACTGTGCCCTTCTTCAAGATTCTGTGTTGTAAAAAATTTCAAGAACAGTGTAAAAAACATTTACCGGTATAGGGTATGGTTTACTCTAATGAGTACCTAGAAACCTTTTGAGATGTAATATAATTATATCCGCAAGACCGAAATCAAAGCACCTTCAAAAGAGTTGGGTTTATATAAACTTGTGTACGTAGTATTTGTACTCTTCATTTATAAAGAAGTAATATATAAGACTATGGGGGCGCCTCAGATTCATCAGCAGGTCATGTCCTGTTAAAAAATCTGTTATTGTTTAAAAACTGTCATGTCAGGGCTGGCAATGTATTCTGCCACCTAAGGAGAAAAGTGGTGGAAAACGTTCCTAAATAAGTCACGTTTAGCAGATCTTGTGTTTTTCACTTTACCGAACTCATTGGTATATATCAGATGAAGTGGCCCAGGGACTTCGCTATTTGCCAGATTTTTTAAAGCACTTACACCAGGAAATGTGTGTAAATACATCAATAAATCTGACTCTTTAGTAGACCAAGAAGGCATCATGGACACGTCTGTCTTATTTTTGATAAAGCATTGAATAAAACATCTTTTTGCATAGTTTTATGAGTATTACATCTGTATCCCGCATGTAAAATGTAACATTTTCTGAGAGTTTTTGTTTTATTGCTTTCCTTGCATAAAATAACATGGTCATGTATTTGTATTTTGGTCGGGCTGAATAATATAGGGGTGATATATTCTAATATTCATTGGTTGTCTGACTTAAAATTAGAATCTCAGCCCACACAAGCTTATTATGTTAGTTACAAATAATTACTGTTATTTGCGGTAGAGAAGCTTCTTCAAGTTGCACAATAATACCTGCCCCCAAAATAAGGAGATCATCTAAGTCATTTGGTGTTTTTAACTACCCCATTTTGATCCATGTGAAGTGCAATCTATGTTGTTTTTGTATTAAGTGGTGAAGCTGAAAAATTACTTTTTTTATCCCAAGGACTCCCAGTTTCCTTGTAAAATAAGACATTGGGTAAGATAGATTATTTTTTCCATGGGAAGAAAACAGCGAAAAGCGATTTGCACTGGCACAAAGCGAACCATTCCTGCTTAGTATTAAAATCGTTGGAAGACTTGTTTCGGAACAATTTACGGCAGCTGTCACCTGACTTGTCTAATGAAATGTGCAATCTTCTGAATTCTAACTTTAAAAGGCTATTTGTTGTCCTTTGAATGGTTCCTTTTTTACCCTGGTAATTTAAAGCTTTCTATCTTTCAAGAAGGCATGACCAAGGAAAGCGGTGTTATTGAACAAATCATAAAAAGGATGTAAATTTTGTACAGTATCAGAATGTATAAATTGAGCTTGCTTGTAGGAAGAAAACTTTAAATAAAACTTTATGTAAAAATTAATCTCTTGGTGTTTCATTTTTTCTTCTTAGTGTCAAAATCTGCTCCTAGTCTACAATTGTCTTGTACCCACAATTCCTAGGGGCAAAGTAAATCCACAGTAGTCCTGGGAAAATGTGATTGTGTATGCGGCATAAATGCTAGTTCTTATCTGATTAAGATACACATTGATCGGTGTAAAACCTGTTTTACTCACAAATTGTGCAGATATTTGGCACTGCATGTTTTGGACACAAGTGGATATCAAAATATGTGTTTGTACTATCAGGGGATGTGAATGACACTGATTATCTCATTACAATGGCACATGGGGGGAGATCATATTTGGCCCCAAGCAGCCACTTGGCCAGTGCTATGAAGAGGTCTTCACAATGGAATGTCACACAAGCTCTGCTCCCAGGATTATGGTGTGAGGTGGAATAATCTACAGTAGCCGGACCCTCAGGTACACTAGCAGCTCAGTGTTGCATTGATTTGGTTGTGGAGCCATTTTTGACAGGGCAATGCCAGGCTGCAGGTTGCTCATGTCACTGTGAGCAGCCTGAATGGCCTAAACCTACTACCATGGCTTGCAGCGTCTCTAGACTTGTCTCCTCCAATTAAGCACATCTGGAACATCATTGGTTGACCATTGCAAAGGGAGCTGCCAGCAGCGGATCTTGATGATTTGCACGACCTAGTGCCTTCAGTGTGGCAGACAAACAAGTGCATGTCTTTCTGCGTGTGCCGTTCATACTCGATACTGAAAAATGTGGGATGTTTTGCATATAATTAACATATCATTAGTGTTGAGGAAAACAAAGCATTTAAAGTGGAATCTGGTCCGAAGTTTAGGAAAACCGATTCGCAGTGAATCCGAATTTTCTTGTGCTTCACGGTAACAAATCGTTTTTTTTCTAAAATTGCAGCTGCACATGTTGCGAAGCTAAGTGTAGAGAAGACAAGCCCAGGAACACAAGGTTACCCATAATGCTCCAGATAGCGATCCCCTGTGATGTCACAGACCTATAAAACCCTCATCCTGAGCAGTTTCCACCATTATCCTGGGGGCTAATCATAGCTCATGTGCTAAGGACAGTGATGCTGAAAACGATTAATAAAAGAATATTGAAGAGGGAGAGTGCACGAGGACTTATACTGCATCATTTTTATTTATTTATTCCTACATTTACTTATTCCTACATCAGCCATAAACTAAGATATGTAATTCAATATCAATAAGATGGAAGCCTTTATTATTTCACTGCCAGCCTGCCAACCAATACCATCAAGTCTGCACCCTGTAGGCAGACCAGGTCTTAATGATGACCATCCTCATCTTTTGCTGACTTCACTTCTTCCAAACCATCCTTCAGAGTCTCCATGTCCTAGAAAAGTCAGCAAGATGAAGAGAGAGGAGGAGCTGGATGTTTCTGATGACAAATTCTCATTGATATTAGATGATGTGGAAAAGCAGATGGCAGATGAGGGGCTCCCACCTGTAGGGTACAGCCCCTGTTTAAAGGTGCATTAAAGGTGGCGCACGGCCATTAACAATGAAGACCGACTATAAAAGTAAATGGAAGACAGCTGCAGGCTAATTGGCTGCACGGTTCATCCTCACAGCATGGCCTCAAACCACCCGCAGCACAATTGCTCCGTGTGGCCGTACCTTAAAGGGAACCTGTCATCAACTTTATGCTGACCTCACTGAGGGCAGCATAAATTAGTGACAGAAATGCTGATTTCAGCGGTGTGTCATTCATGAGCTAAAAATCAGTGGTTGCCCAGAACCAGCATCATAACCATTGCAGCCCAGGGCTTGAAAAGAGTCAAATCTACCTGAGAAGAGTCATGGTTATGCATAAGTTCCTGCTCTCCGCCCATCTGCTGATGGTTGGCAGTTCTTTCCTAGAAAGAAAGAGAGAAAACTAGGTAGAAGACAGTCAATCATCAGCAGGTGGGCAAGGAGAGCAAGAATTCATGAATAACCATGACTCTTCTCAGGTGGCCGTGACTCTTTTCCAGGCCCAGTCTGCAATGATTATGATGTGGCTCTGGGCAACCACTTACTTGTAACTTATAAATGAGAGATCGCTGAAATCAACTCACCTGCCTCTACTTTATTCTGCCGTTCGTATGGGCAGCGCAAAGTTGATGACAGGTTCCCTTTAAGGCAGAGTGGCCTGGGTATTCCTGATTTATAGTGATTTGTGACAAATTAATTCATAACGAATCAAGTTTTTTGTTGAACCTTGGCAAAGCTGCTGAATCAAATCTTTGAAAACTTTGCTCATCTCTAATATCTATCGATCCTGTGATTTCCAGAATTCCATGACTTTAGCTTCCAGGGCAGTTTTATTGTTTAAGAGTGCATATACTACTGTATTTCATCAGGACCAGCTCTAAGCGTTTGTGGGCTGTCGTCAACAGGATCACAGTTAGACCCTTGATTCCACACCCTTGGCTTGACAAGCCTAACATGTGTTCCTTGATTGCCTTTGGCCCTCAGTGGCCAGTAAGCCCAGTTCTCTGCTTTGACCCCCCCTGTTTATGGTAACATAAGGAAGTAGTATCTTGATATTTTGTATACACAATAAAATCACAGACACGACCTTTCTTTTTTATGTTTGTAAAGGTCACATTAATCCTTGTTAAGGTATAGACCCTTGGATGTTACATGAAACTCAATCATGCATTATTTACTTTAATTTTTTTATTTAACGTAATATTACCAAGTTATATTCTGAGTTTTGATACTAACTGTGCCATTGTTCCTGATTAATGCAAAGTTTATATTTCTCCAGCTAATACACTATAGTTTGTATCTGCAATAAAGATTCTGCTAATCTCCAGCTGAGATGCTGAACTGTGGAACCAAACCTCATTTCTTGGACCTTGTCAGATGTATTCTGTGTATGTCACTGTTCCACACCAATTACATTTTTCACAAGGCGCTTCCATGCACAGCTTTGGACCCTTATGCATAAGCCATTTCAGATGAAACTAAAATTAAAATCTGACTGACGGAAATCTCAGTAATCCTGAAAATGGAAACTCAAATAGTTTACAGAAATGGGAAAGAAAGAACTTGTTTTAAAATTACTTATGCAGGATTAATCCCCTCCTCCCTGGTTGAATGAATATGCCATACTTTGCTTAATAAAGCTTACATGAATTGCAAAGTGAACTCCGCTAACTTCTAGAATTGCTGTCTTAGTCCTTCACCGCTGCACAAAGCACTAAACACACTTACAAGAGACAAAAAAACAACAAAAAAATAAGATAGGTTTCTATCTTATTGTATATATTACAGCCGATAACCATTTTACAGATGGAAGTTTATGTGATTTGTCGATAAGTAATGATGAAATCTAATTTCTCCCCAAGATGTTGTATAATCTAACCATACAATCAGCTATTTTCACCTAACCCTTTAAGGACCTATGACGTATATGTATGTCATAAGTCTGGCCCCTAAACATGGCGCCTGCTCGCACGTGCTGCGGGCGCCATAGCCACCGGGTTTCTGCTATTAAATAGCAGAGACCCACGGCACATGTATGCGATCAGCCATAAGGCTTATTACATCCATTTTACCCTTCAGATGCTGTGGTCAAACGTGACCATGGCATCTGATCAGCCCAGAAGCGGAAGTCGTGCATTTCCACTCTGGTAACAGCGTTCCCCCGGCGAGATCGGTGAACCTGTTACATCGCTGAAATAGCCCAAAGCCTCAAGCAGGCTTCGGTGCCTATTTCAGGAATATACTAATACAGGCCACTAGGTGGCAGCATTGTATTGTTATATTCCAAATGAAGTGTTCAAGGATGGCTATATAGCCATCAATGAACACAATGGGCAATCTAATGATATACCTGTTTTAATAGCTTCATGCATTCCCCATGTAATAGGTCTGGAGCATCTATTCTTATGGCTCTATGTTGTGCCATTCCTTTATTATTTTAAATAGAAGTTATGAATAAATTACTAGTTGTCTGCAGTCAGGGTACCGAGGGGAAAATGCACAGTCTGAAAATGGCAGAACTGATTGGATAGAGTCAGACTGTGCAGGTACACACCCTCAAGTGATTACCACCCCTCTGTATCCTTACTGCAGACTGCTAGCAATTCATTCATAACTTCTAGTAGAAATAATAAAGGAATAGCTCGACACAGAGCCATAAGATTAAATGCTCCAGAACTGTTATTACATGGGGAATGCAGGCATGTGAGGAGAGATGACAGGTCCTCTTTAAAATAACATTGTGATTAGAGATGAGCAAATTTTTCAAAAATTCGATTCGGCCAGTACGATAAATTAAAAAAAAAGAAAAAATGTCTCAGCCCTCCTTGACGCAGCGCCGAAATCATGTTCTTCCCGTTGTCAGTCACCATGGTTCCGACTTTGAGTTGTCATGGAGAAAGCCAGGATACGATTTCTTGATGAAGGACACGGAGCAATTCCCCCCCTGTGTGGCTCCGTTCGCCCAGGAAAAAGAGGTGCAGAACAGCGTGACATCGCCATGCCCTGCACATGTGGTATGCTGGAGGGGCACTGTAAATTGTCCCTGCAGTGGAGGCTGAGGACATGGTGGAGGATGAGGAGGCAGAGGCGGACGTTGTCGCTGGACCAACGGCGTGAGAACATGGAGGTAGACGCGGCGTCACAGTCACGGTGTGGAGTGGATGAAGACTCCACACAGTACAATGTAGGGTAACGGGATAGCAACTAGGCCAGGACACCAGGAAAAGGGAGCAGGTCATCTCCTAAAGCCACCCTAATCCTGGACCTGACTCCTAACCGTATGAGCAGACCCAGATGGTAGGTGGGCTCATATACAGGAACCTCGTACCCTAAGTCGCCCTGATGATCCCTGAATAAAGGTCAATAGCTAGAGACTATTTGTTCCTCCAGAACGCGGACGAAAAGGAGTCTCATAGGCCAAGCAGCAAGGGTAAGGGAAGACAGTGAGCAGCAACTACATCGGCAGGTAAGAGCCCAGAAACAACAAGCAGTTACCTGCCGTGGCAACATAGATGACCAGACCACTATGCGGAGAGGATGAATGGTGGCCCCCAGCAGAGCTGCACACTGACTAGTGGTTCCCCCTCCAGGGAACCCAGAAACCCCCTTCCGGAGGCACAGACAGACAGGGGAATGTCTAGCAACCATGCTGGACAACACACCAAACACCACAACGCGTTGCCCCTGGCAAACAGCATGCAAGGCTAACGTGTCACGGCACACAACAAAAAGACTGTGCTGCAGCCGTGACAGTCACCTGGCCAAGTTGCTGGTGTGGCTGTGCCGGAACCACATTCACCCAGTGGGCCGTAAAGGACATGTATTGTTCCTGACCATAGTTACAGCTCCATACGTCGACACTGCCGTGCACTTTGGCAGACACTGACAGGCTCAAGGACTGGCCCACCTTCTGTTCTACATGTGTGTGCAGGGCTGGTACTGCGTTTTTGGCAAAGAAATGATGGCTTGGGACTCTCCACCTCGGCTCGGCACAAGCCATCAGTTTTCTGAAAGTTGCAGAGTCCACCACTTGGAAAGGGAGGGACTGCAGCACAAGCAATTTGGACAGGAGCACGTTCAGCTTCTGCGCCGTTGCATGAGTGCACGCATACTGTTGTCTCTTGGCAATCGCTTTGGTGATCGATTGATGATGGAATGACTGACGAGGAATAGTAGGACGAGGAGCAGGAGCATCAGGACCAGCAGATGATGGGAAGGACAGACAGCTCCCATCTGCTGAGGTGGTGGAGCCTTGGCTGCCTAAAATCGGCTGCATACCACTGGGTGATGCAGTGGTTTCTGCGGCAGGCTGGACCACCACATCAGAGCCACAGTTCTCCCAGGCCGCTTTATGGTGATGCTGCATATGTTGACGCA
The DNA here is from genome assembly GCA_033119425.1 of Bufotes viridis. Classification (NCBI taxonomy): domain Eukaryota; kingdom Metazoa; phylum Chordata; class Amphibia; order Anura; family Bufonidae; genus Bufotes; species Bufotes viridis. Next base: position 98,735,564 of record CM065593.1, read on the forward strand.
GGGCCGTGGTGCCAACATTGGCATCCTGGCCACGCTTCACCTTCTGCCCACAGATTCTACATATGGCAATGTTCACCTCCTCTGGCGGCTTAAAAAAAAACTGCCACACCGCCGAGTAGGTGAATTTACCCCCAACACTACGCACTGACTGACTGCTACTGCCTCCGTGAACCAGCACACCGCTACTTCCCAGGCAGGTAGGCTCCTGCGAAGCGGATGGTCTACCCCAGGCACGTTTGGCTCCTCACCTGCCAATGGTGCAGTTATATGTTCTAAAGCTATTGGTGGCGTGTAATAGTGGCAAAAGGAAAATATATTTGCCGTTCAGCAGTGCAGTTATATGTTCTAAAGCCTTTTGTGGCGTGTATTAGTGGCAAAAGAAAAATATATTTGCCGTTCAGCGGTGCAGTTATATGTGCTAAAGCCCTTTTTTGTGTGTATTAGTGAGGGAAAAAGGGCTTATTAGCCGTTGTGTGGTGAAGTGAGAAAATTGCAGACTATTTTGGGGTGTTTGAATTTTCTTTTTATTTACTTATTCGATTTAACAGTATGTCAGACAGAGAAGTGCCAGGCCCTGCACAGGGGAGTGGCAGAGGCCTAAATGTTTGCAGTTATATATATAGTGGCAAATATATTTTTCTTTTGCCACTAATACATGCCACAAAAGTCTTTAGAACATATAACTGCACCGCTGAACAGCAAATATATTTTACTTTTGCCACTAATACACACTACAAAAGGCTTTAGAACATATAACTGTACCGCTGAACGGCAAATATATTTTACTTTTACCACTAATAAACACTACAAAAGGCTTTAGAACATATAACTGCACCGCTGAACGGCAAATATATTTTACTTTTGCCACTAATACACACTACAAAAGGCTTTAGAACATAGGACTGCACCGCTGAACGGCAAATATATTTTTATTTTGCCACTATTACATGACAAAAAGGGCTTTAGAACATAAAACTGCACCCCTGAATGGCAAATTATTTTTTTTTGCCACTAATACACGCCACAAAAGGTTTTAGAACATATAACTGGACCACTAAACGGCAAATATATTTTTCTTTTGCCACAAAAGGCTTTAGAATATATAACTCGACCGCTGAGCGGCAAATATATTTTAATTTTGTCACCTATACACGCCACAAAAGGCTGTAGAACATATAACTGCACCGCTGAACGGCAAATATAATTTTCTTTTGCCACTAATACACAACAAAAAGGGCTGTAATTTTAGCACTTCACCACACAACAGCTAATAAGCCCTTTTTTCCCACTAATACAAGCCAAAAAATGCTTTAGAACATATAACTGCACCGCACAAAGGGAAATAAGACGTAGAAATATATTTCCTTGTAAGAAACCCTGTTAATGGCTGTATCAAACAGAACTTGCACCCCAATAACAAGGTTTGCTGGAATTACAGAGCTGTATAATGGCAATTTGGGTCCCCAGTCAGTGCAGCAAGGTGTAATAGGATCGTTCCTATTACCCAAGCTGTAACCTCCCCTACTGAACCCTGCTCAACATAAATACTGTGGAATGATTCCTCCCTATCCTTTCCCTACACCTTGAATAATCTTTCCCGGCACTTGTAAATCGTTTTTTTTTAGCACAATGAAGTTTTTTCTAACACTGTCCCTAGCGCCTGCAGACGTCTCTCCCTACACTAAGTACACTAGTAAATGGCAGAATCCAAGATGGCTGAGGCTATTTATAGGGCTGTGACATCACAGGGCTGGCTGCTGATTGGCTGCATGCATGGCATTATAAGTGATCCCGCCTTCCCAGAGTTCCTTGCTCCATGTCCTCACACGTGCAGCAGCCATTTTGGGAAAAAATGTCATTCAATACCACGAAGCGTGAGGAAATTTATCCTAGAATTTGGATTGAATTCCACTTCGTCAACTTCGATTCACTCATCTCTAATTGTGATCTACAATAAAAAATGGCAAAAAATATATGTCCTTGTGTTCACTTCTTCTGACAAGTCATTCCCAATTCTATTCGCCTGTTTCTTTTTCATAACTGTGTCTGGAAATGCTCGGTGATTGTTCACACTGACGCATGCGCAGAACTGACCTCTATCCTGGTGTGATGTCTATGAACTGTACTGCACATGCACTAAAGTTTTAAAAATTCAAATCAGTAATGGGATTTCAGAGCAAAGAGCAATGATGAAGATGAAGTCAATGAAATTATAGTGGAAGGTGTTGAAGGGTGAAAACAGTGAAGTGATGGGGCACTGAATGGTGCGGCCCTGCCCATGATGCAATAGAATTCTAATTAGCATACAGATAAAGTTATAAATGGATTTTACAAAGATAGGTATCTTTATTGCATTCGGGACCAGCTTTACAGGACATTATGCTTAGCTTACAAGTGATATTTGAGTTAACAGACTCTTTTTTAAGAGCATCGGTCACCTCTACTGACATATCTACTTTAGTAAATACCTATATTCCTAATGAAATAACAATTCTGAGGCATCTTTCCTTAGAACAATGTATTATACAATTCTTCTGTCTCCTGAAAATGTATAAATAAATTGATAACTAGGTGTTACTATTCCACATGTCAAAAGCCTGGCACTGTCAGCACTGATTCAACAGTGTTACATTGTGTTGGGATACAGCCCCAACTATTAAGACCCAGTTGTCAAAGTATTTGTAACTTTCTAGGAGGTATAGCGGAGGAATGACACAACCTAGAGTTGTAAGAAAAGCAGAAGTTTTTTCTAGCAGAAAGACGGCATTCTTGGCAGTAACCTGACAGAACCCATTATAGTGAATAGGGACCCAGCGGTGTTTGACTACGCCGGATATACAGTACAGTACTCTGCACAGTCTGCCAGAACAGAGTACTGGAATGCTGAAACGAAGATGTGAACATAGCCTAACCCTGGGTTACAGCCTGGGTCACACCTGAGCGTTTGAGATGCGCGTTTTACACGCGTTCCCATTGAAGTCTATGGGTGCAAACGCGCGACAAAACGCCCCAAAGAAGCTCAAGAACTTCTTTGAGCGTAGGGCGTTTTACAGCACGTTCAAACGCGCTGTAAAACGCTCAGGTGAGAACCATGCCCATAGGAAAACATGAGTTTTCTCCTGTTGAGCGTTTTACAGCTCGTTCGAACGCGCTGTAAAACGCACAAGTGTGAACTGAGGGTAAAGGTTGCCATACACATTAGATAGAAGTAGGTTGATGCTTGTACAGCAGTTGAACAAACATCTAGTGAACATTCGTAACACCGACACGGCCATAAACATTTTAATCTATATTTGCTGTGTTCAAACTGGCCAGACATGTTAAGCGAAACTGGGCGATGGGCGAAAGATCTTCTGGGAAAAAATCTTTCGTTGATGAACAACCTTTCTGAAAGAAAGATCTTTCATCTATCGGACAAAAATATTGAACATGGCGGAGTTCCTTTCAGAAGTTAACAGTCTGTCATCAGTCGGCTAAAATGATCGTTTGTTGTTGGATTTCAACCAAAAAACGTTTTGATTAAAATCATCCATTTTGATCAACTTTAGACTAACGTGTATGGCCACCTTAAGAAGGAGAAGTGATGGTAACTTGATAAGATGCCGTTTGCTTCAGGTTGTGACGAGATGAGATAATCAGTTAAATGCTTGTGATGGATAATGCAAGAGATCAAAAGATAATAAGGGTATCTTTTCAAAATGAATTTGGTTCTTTAATGAGAATTGTTGTAAGGATTTCGAAACAAAGCTTCAATGCCTGACTGCATTTAATTGTTCTTAGAGGCCATATCCACCAAACAAAAAATGGTTTGAGGTGAAGTTAGATGATTATAATAATGTAATAAAATATATCAGAAACCTCTGTTCTGATGGTTACCTTGTTAAGGGGATCTTGAAATTGAGTGGCAGAGGATTTGCTGGGGTCAGGATTTTCTTTAATTATACATTTATAGGATTACATATTAGGATGTTAAACAAGGTCAGAGTTCCATGCAGTGATTCTATTGTTGGCGAATAGCTTGTGACAACCTTCTAATCATGTAATTTAGACAGTAATTTAGTAGTCAAACATGAAAGCGGGAATACAGGGCTGGTAAAATGTGGCTGCTAAAAAGATTGCCATACCAGTCCACAGGCTATTGCAGCTTAGCCCCATTTACTTTAACGGAGTTGAAAAGCAATACCATACACAACCCATACTCAGGTTGGCGCTATCTTTGAAGGAAAACTGCCATGTTTTCTAACTCATTACAACCCCTCTATTTGAAACAATTGGCACATTGCAGTGATCATCTTATTTAGCGTACCCGTACACAGAGCGGCCCAGCCTCAGGATCCACACAACCAACGGAAAAATAATCACACATTTTAATTCTAGTACACAAATATTCATGATCTGCAGCATGCATGTTGAATACATAATATTACTCTTTATTGAGTGGTACGCAGATTTAGCTTCCATTATTTAATACAATGAATCCAGGTTGTCATTCATATCATTTGTAAATGGAGTTATTTAAGAAATCCAATGGAATTCATGATAGCCTAAAAAATTAGAAGATATATCCACTTGTTTTCTGTATGTTCCACTTATTCTAGTCATCAGTGTTAATACTCTTTCCTGCAGAAGCCTGGGTATGCACCATACAAATATTCTCTCTGGGAATGGGATGGATGCCAAGCAGGGCCACCTGGGCAAACATTTGCTTTTCAAGCTTGTTAAACAACTGATAAAACTTAAAGAAGTTAATTGCTTTGAGATTGAAAAACGGCCTTTTTTATTTCACATTCACTCATGTTACATATTTGTCCTTTAAGGAGGATGTCTACAGGGGTATGTTCCCCACTAGTGCAACCCTCCATGAATTGTATATGGCCATCATTGTGGATGGTCTGTATCACCAGTAAGGCATTCATAGCATTTCCAGTATCTTCCAAGTTTCTACATATCGTCTGTTGGCTGAAAGGGTCATAACATTTTATTAGATAACCTGTACGGTATTTTCCCCATGAGATTAAAGTTTTTTTTTAAACTTATCCTCCACATAGGTTATCAGTATCTGATCAGTGGGGTTTCAACACCCCCGCGATCTATCCCGAGGGTAGGCCATCATTATCTAAATACTGGAAATCCCCTTTAAATGCTATGTACGCCACTGGGGACAATTTTTTGTATTACTGCATTGTACTTATTTTGAGCTAAAATATGTTTTTAATTGGTCTTTATTGAAGATGGATTCAGTTTTTGTTTACATAGCTGAGATGCTGTACTAGCAGCCTGTGGATTTTCTGGATTTTTCGTGATCTGAGGAGCAGACCGACTCCTTATGTCTGTTCTCTGAGCTTATAAACACTTATCAAAGCTCAATCGTTATCTTATGCACCCCTTTAGAGAGCTGATAGCACCCTACATAGTCACTGGGCAGTGAGCCAACCACTCCACTACTTTTTTAATCCTTATCTTACTGATAAGAATGTGGCTTAAATAAGTGTTTATGACCTCTTAGTAGTTTAGTGAAGAGGGTTATTAGATGACCAAAGTGAAAGTACACACACAGTTAGAAAAACAGTTACCCTTTTGTGACAGAATGGCTCAATATTTTTAATAAAAGCCAATTGAAAATATGATGTTTACCAAAAATGAGTGAAATGCAATCGTAAACAAAATTGCCTCCAAAGGTGTACATAGCTTTTAAGGTGCCATAGAAGATAGCTATACAATCTGACAACATATCAAGCTATAGCAGTCTAATACAGTTGAACTACTAGGAAAACAACTTATCATTAGCAACTGGTCAGAACATCATTTTACTCTGCAGCATACAGTATCTGTAGGTACTAGCCTATAATGAGTTGCAGAGGAGGACAATACTGTATGTGGAACCTGGGCAGCTGTACAGGGGCCCAGTAAGTAAATAGGGCTACTCGTACCTTAGCTAGCAGCTTCTCGGTATCACCTGACAGGCTGAGCAAATGCATTTCATAGCTTAATATTAACAATAGATTGTTTGGGAGACTTAAGGGTGCTATCTATGATCAGCTAAGAGAGCAAGGGGCCACATACTGTGCTTACAATGGAGCCCTCTGCTATCTGTGTCTGTCTCTACTGAGCCGTAATATGCAAAATAACCGTGGAGCCCCAGTTATGGGTCTTCAACACAGTGAAAGCCAGATAACCGTCAAAGGAAGGAAAACCAAGCAAGGTGGTGTCCCCATTACAGAGATCTCCAAATCCACCATATTAAGTGGCCCCTATGTCAAGATCCCGCTCTTTTACAAGTATTAGCCACAGCCACAAAATGGGAGATCTTTAAAAACATCCTAAATTCTCATTGTGAGAGGTATATACCGTATGGTAATAAAAGGTTAAGGAACAAAAAGAAACCAATGTGGATAAATAGAAATGTAAAGAAAGCAATAAATGACAAAAAGAAAGCATATAAATCACTAAAACAGGAGGGTAGCGAGGAAGCACTGAAAAACTATAAGGAAAAAAATAGAACATGTAAAAAACAAATAAAAGCGGCCAAACTAGAGACCGAGGAATTAATTGCCAAAGAGAGTAAAACTAACCCTAAAATTTTCTTCAATTATATAAATGTTAAAAAATATAAATCTGAAGGAGTCGGCCCTCTACATAGCAATGAGGGGGGTGTTGCAGAGAGCGACGAGGATAAAGCAAAACTATTAAAAAAAATAATTCTCCACTATATTCACTGAGGAAAATAAACTGTCAGATGAAATGCAGAATGTAAAAGTAAATTCCCCATTAAAAGTGCCCTGTCTGACCCAGGAAGAAGTACAACAGCGACTGAAAAGATTAAAATAGACAAATCGCCAGGACTAGATGGCATACACCCCCGTATCCTAAGGGAATTAAGTGATGTCATAGCCAGACCTTTATTTCTGATATTTACGGACTCTATACTGACAGGGAATGTTCCACAGGATTGGCGCATAGCAAATGTGGTGCCAATATTCAAAAAGGGTCCACAAATAGAGCCTGGAAATTATAAGCCGGTAAGTTTAACATCTATTGTTGGTAAACTGTTTGAAGGGTTTCTAAGAGATGCTATTTTGGAGTATCTCAATAAAATTAAGCAAATAACGCCATATCAGCATGGCTTCATGAGGGATCGGTCATGGCAAACAAATTTAATCAGCTTCTATGAGGAGGTAAGTTCTAGACTTGACAGCGGGGAATCAATGGATGTCGTATATCTGGACTTCTCCAAAGCATTTGACACTGTACCACATAAAAGGTTAGTATATAAAATGAGGATGCTCGGACTGGGAGAAGATGTCTGTAAGTGGGTAAGTAACTGGCTGAGTGACAGAAAACAGAGGGTGGTTATTAACGGTACACACTCAGATTGGGTCACTGTCACTAGTGGGGTACCTCAGGGGTCAGTATTGGGCACTATTCTCATCACTATATTTATTAATGATCTTGTAGAAGGCCTGCACGGTAAAATATCAATTTTTGCAGATGACACTTAAAGGGGTTCTGCAGTTTGATACAACTGATGATCTATCCTCAGGATAGATCATCAGCATCTGATCGGCTGGGGTCTGACACCCGGGACCCCCGCCGATCAGCTGTTTGAGAAGGCAGCGGCGCTGCAGCAGTGCCGCGGCCTTCTCACTGTTTACCTCTGCTAGAACCCCACCCGGTGACGTCACGACTTGTATCCAAGTGGCGTGGGCGAGGCTAAGCTCTGTTTACTGTGGTAAACAGTGTTTTTCTAGCAGAGGTAAACAGTGAGAAGGCCGCGGCGCTGCTGCAGCGCCGCTGCCTTCTCAAACAGCTGATCGGCGGGGGTCCCGGGTGTCAGACCCCGGCAGATCAGATGCTGATGATCTATCCTGAGGATAGATCATCAGTTGTAACAAACTGCAGAACCCCTTTAACTGTGTAAAGTAATTAACACTGAAGAGGACAGTTTTCTGCTACAGAGGGATCTGGATAGATTGGAGGCTTGGGCAGAGAAATGGCAGATGAGGTTTAACACTGACAAATGTAAAGTTATGCACATGGGAAGGAATAATGCAAGTCACCCGTACATATTAAATGGTAAAACACTCGGTAACACTGACATGGAAAAGGATGTAGGAATTTTATTAAACAGCACACTAAGCTGCAAAAACCAGTGTCAGGCAGCTACTGCCAAGGCCAATAAGATAATGGGTTGCATCAAAAGGGGCATAGACGCCCGTGATGAGAACATAGTCCTACCACTTTACAAATCACTAGTCAGACCACACATGGAGTACAGTGTACAGTTCTAGGATCCTGTGAACAAGGCAGACATAGCAGAGCTGGAGAGGGTTCAGAGGAGGGCAACTAAAGTAATAACTGGAATGGGGTAACTACAGTACCCTGAAAAATCATCAAAATTAGAGTTATTCACTTTAGAAAAAAGACGACTGAGGGGAGATCTAATAACTATGTATAAATATATCAGGGGTCAGTACAGAGATCTCTCCCATCATCTATTTATCCCCAGGACTGTGACTGTGACGAGGGGACATCCTCTGCGTCTGGAGGAAAGAAGGTTTGTACACAAACATAGAAGAGGATTCTTTACAGTAAGAGCAGTGAGACTATGGAACTCTCTGCCTGAGGAGATGGTGATGGTGAGTACAATAAAGGAATTCAAGAGGGGACTGGATGTATCTCTGGAGAGTAATAATATTACAGGTTATAGCTACTAGAGAGGGGTCGTTGATCCAGGGAGTACTTCTTTCCTCTGGATCAACTAGCAGGATGACAGGCCGAACTGAATGGACAGATGTCTTTTTTCGGCCTTATGTACTATGTTACTATTAAGGATGTGATGGGGAAGACCTAAGCCAGTTATCCATCCACAGACAGCTGTTTCGGGGTGTTGCCCCTCATCAGTATGGAGTAGGATTCTGACTAACCGGGAGCAATGCCTTGGAGACTACTCAAACAAAACAATAGCTGATATCAGGTAGACCAGCTACAGAAAACACAGCGGAGCCTCATTTAAGAGTCTCTACTGAGCCGTGCCAGATGACGTTATGTTCCATAAGTGCTAATCGTTGATGTTGTTACCAACTATTAATCAGTATGAAATGAAGTGTTCTGCAACCAATCAGATTTCGCCTTTTATTTTTCAGAGCTCCATTGGAAAATGAAAAGATGAATCTGATTGGGCGCTGTGGACAACTAACCCAGTTTTTCTTTGCACCAGTTTTGATAAATCTTCCCCAGTGGCTATAGGATATTTTATTTACATGCAATTACAAAAGTATCCAGATCCAGGAGCTAGTTTGAAAAATTAAAGAAATGAAGCTATAATGGACGAGCACTCATACATTCAGCGCTGGTTAATATATATAAAACAATTTATTCAAAATAAAAAGCACATCAAATGTTAAAAACTATCTAGAAAAGCCAAACAGACAGTATATAGGACATTTGCCTTGAATGGATATATACCAGTCTTCAAACAAATAAGGTTCGGACCGTGAAACAATTCAACGCAACTTTTGGTCCTAGCATAGATACGTGGTGATCATATTACTGATTAAATCCATACAAGATAGGTCCATGGGAATCTGTAAGAATGTCCTTGAGTGTTTGAGAATGCACCTGAACAATTGTTGTTAAACTTATATAGTTCCTAATAAGACATATTAAATTGAATAGATTAGGGTGAAAATGATCTCGCTTTTTGATATTACATTGTGCGCATACACATGGCAGTCATGGGATCCTTGTGTCAGTTCAGTGTCTCAGTTCCATTCATACAAATGCAGTCCCGCTTGTATGCTGCCTGTAGAAACTCTAATGTCTATGGAATCAAACTCTTACCTCCCTCCTTTCATTTGCCCGAATCGTCCCCGGTGGCTTGGCGAGGGGCGAGCAGAGCAGAGAATTGTCGGCGTCTCGCGTCGCACTCCTCGAGCCAGTATATCTGGGATCTCGCGAGAATGCGCGGGATTTTGGCTGCGGTGCATTCCTGTTACCTTGGTTGCCGTTCAGTTGATATTAGGAGCGGAGGTTATAAGGTATTCGTTTCGGTTTCTTCTAGAGGTTTTTCTACATGGCCATGTGATTCTCTTGGAGCGCTTTATAGCGGGTGCGCCCACCTTCCAACCAGATGCTTTTCAGGATAGTGCAATATCCCGAAACGCGTCTGGTTGGAAGGTGGGCGCACCCGCTATAAAGCCCTCCAAGAGAATCGCATGTCCATGCAGAAAAACTTCTAGAAGAAACCGAAACTAATACCTCATAACCTCCAGTCCTTACACGTATTTGAATAGAGGATTGAAACTACCGAATTGCTGTATCTTTTGCTGTGCATTGTATTTGTGTCACATAACAGTATCTGCAGGGGAAGCTGCAGGCAGTCTATTCCCTTTTGGTAAAGTAGCAGTTAAAATAGCAGAGGTGTATTAGGAAATGCTGTACTTGCTATTACCTAATGAGAAATTACAGGTTTATCAATGGTAACTCATCCAGTTTTACAGACACATCCTCCATAAATGGGTCATCCATATTCCCACCACTGTGTTTACTATGTACCGTATATTCCTTGTCTATACAAAGCCCCTGTCCGCTTAGTATAGTGCTTTATATGGCTTTGTGTGAACTATCCAATCATCTTTACATACACTATGAAATGTGCTAGAAATCCCTCTAGGATTAAAAGGATTAAATTAACTTGATTGGGACATTTAGATCTTTGTCACAGTAAGTAAATTAAGCAATGGACATGATGTCGGCAAAGAGAAGATACTTCCTCAGTGCATAGATCATACATCCCCGTGATGCTGGTACTGATGCCATTCTGCACCTCTGCAGGAGTGCAATAAGTGGTGCGATAAACCAGGAAATTAGAAGAATGTAAATTCTCGCAAAGGAATTGCACGCTGGGGGAAAAATTGCTTCCTCATGCTTATATATTTTTCATGGAAATAATTCACCTACCTCCTAAAATCAAATTGTTAAATGGCTTGGTGGGAGAGCATAACCTGAAAATGATATGCTGCCGGACTCAGAATTATCAGCTGAGTAATCTCGGCCCTATCTGTACAGAAAATACATGCCGTCTCTTTGACAGACAGACTCCCGATGTTCAGCAGCTGCCTGCGCTGACCATGTCACTGCCCATGTGCTCCTCTCTGCAGAAATCAATGGCACTTTGGTGGTTAAACCAACATATATTAATATAATATCAAAGTAGATATTTAAAAATGGCTGTCTACCTTATATTCTGCTATAAAGCCAAGACATAAAGTGAAATATATGTATATATGTATTAATATAGCAGTATATACTGTACATGTAATAAAAAGCAGCTTAGTTAACTGGAATGTGCAGAATATTTTATACAAATTTTATACCTAGCATTGTAAAAATATTCTGTACCAACAGTACCCCAATATCCCAACCAGTAAAATACCCACCATAAAGTCAGAAGTGGGGCCCAACAGAAGAGGAGCCCCATATCAAACAGTTAAAGGGGTTGTCCAATGAAAAATATTCTACAGTTTTCAAACCAGCATCGGGATCTGAATACTTTTGTAATTGTATGTCATTAAATATTTAGCATAGCCACTGAGTATCTTAATAGCGCCACCTGCTGTTTTTTTCTATTATTTCTTTGTCCTGCTCACTGTGATGGCCGCACATGCTCAGTTTCATCCTTCAACTGCCTCCTGTGCTGTGATAGGGAGAGCATGGACACGCCCCCTTACCTGCAGCAGAAAAGACACTCCCCTGAGCGGCCAGTCTGATATAAATGTAGCAGAGCAATGAATGGGGAGATCTTTGGATCCATGTGAGGTACAGGGCTGGTTCTAGCTTTGTTAGAAATAGATTGTCATGTGCTATCTGATGTCGCAATTTAATTTTTTACATTAGTCATGGGATAACCCGTTTAAGCAGAGGTGCACTCACCAGTCATGGGACCTTCTCTAAAGTATAAGGGCCCGTTCACATGGCTGATTTTGATGACGTTTTTGTTGCAGTTGTTCACTCTGAATGCTGTGGATCTGCTGACCCGCAAGCTGCAATTCTGCTTCCTATTGAAAACAATAGGAAACCGACACCACTGTGTGAACAGGCCCTAAGACTGTGAAGTTGCTGCTGGCAAAAATGGGCAGTTGGGTAGCAGTCACTGATTTAGGCTGACAATGGTATGGATGGGGGAGCCAACCCTTGAACGACAGCAGCCTTGGGGCTTCATGGTTTCACATGGATGTGCACGTCCACTGAGAATTATAAGATGGATGAGAAATTGAAGGAGTAGTAGAGGGAGGTAATGGAGAGATGATATGGAACTAGAAGCACTTACAGCACAGCAGAATAAGATACATGAATGCAAAGAAAGTGGATGGGAGCACAGTAAATAACAGCAAATCATTTGATTCAAAAATGGTAATTATGTCCTATTAATGCCGCATCATACAACTGCACAGAGCAGACAACAATTTTGCAGCCTAATAATCACATCCTATTCAGGAAGCTTAGAAGCCAGGTGGGCAGGCGATGGGTTAATCCCTTTCTCAGTATATGCTGTATATTTTCAGTCAGACTCGCTCAACATGAGATCCTCATTTTTTTTATTTTCCACTTGACTGAGCTAGCTTCATTATGATACTTATTCTAGCATTCACAAACGCAGTCAACTAGCTGAGCTACACCTCTCATGTTCCACTATTGATGGATTTCTCCATATTGTATGGCTAAACATTCTCTTATCATCTAATTCTGCTGTAAAGATGCAGTTTAGGGGCACATAATCATATTATCTGCTGAAAAGAATAGCAAGGAAAACAACCAACAGCTATCGGGTTTGGAGGTAACACAGGTAGGCACAAAAACATTATATATATATATATATATATATATATATATATACACACAAAAGGAAGGGAATGAAGAAAGAGGGGGTTTGATCACAGGTCCACACGTCATGATACAGAAGACCTCGCAGCGCTCCACAGAGGTCCAGAGGGTGTTTATTCAGTCATATCGCTTCAGTTCTACCCAGAGCCATTTTCATATATGTGATTCATCTCTGAAGGATTTATAAAGACATGTGTGCTTAATCACCAAATTTATTTAATCTATCAGCAATGAAAAGAAAAAACACATTGCATAAACAGTGACATAAACAGATACGTCCATCCGGTCCAGCCTATCATTCTACAGAATTATCCAGAGGAAGGCAAAAAACCCTCATGAGGCAGCCAATTTTCCTCATCTTAGAGGGAAAAAAATGCGTCCTCACTCCAAATCCAAAAAGGACCCTCCTTTAATGTTGTGTATAAACCTTCTAACCTCTAGGCAGAGAGGATTCAAATAGTGTATGTCACGTAAAGCGAGGATATACGTGTATAAATCACACAGAGTACGATATTTACTCATAAATACAGGTTCTGTGCGTGTACTTACTTATTAAAGGGGTACTCTGGGTGCTAAAAGTTATCCCCCATCCACGCAATAGGAACAGAATAGGAGATAACGAATTTTAGGTGTCTGACAGACGGAATTCCCACCAATCCCAAATGCACCTGCACCAATCTAATAGTTATCCCATATGGATAGGGGATAACTTTACATAACTGGAATACCCCTCTAAAGGGGTTGTCCCCTACACAGCCATACAATAATAAAAGAATGTATACTCACCCATTTTATCCCTTGTCACTACCAGCACTACAACTCAGGATCAGAGCTGTGGTGTGGCTAGAAGCAGCGGGAATGAAATGTGTGACTATACAGTTACTTGTTTGGGAAAAATGTTTTAAATCCTTAAAGGGATTATCCAAATTCTAAAACCCCCAATGCCTGGGCCCCTCATATAGATTATACTTAGCTTCTCTCCGGCACCCACATCGCTCCTTAATTAAGGCCATCGCTGCATCTCCCTGTTGCGCAGATCAAAACATCTGCCGACAGGGGGAGCAGCCAATAGCAGGCCGAGACGGGGACGAGCCTCCCTAGCATCAGGGGTGATGCTAAGGAGGCTCGTCCCTGTCCCGGCCTGCTATTGGCTGCTCCCCCTGTGGCTGGATGTTTTGATCCATGCGACTGGGAAATGCAGCGGGGATCCGGAGCATGTAAGTATAATCTATAGGAGGGGCCCAGGCATTGGGAAGCATGTTTTGGACTTTGGATAAACCCTTTAAGGACTTTGCTTATTTTGGATTTCAGGGAAAAAAAATTATATTTCAAAACCCATAATTTTATTTATCAATCAACATAACTATGTCATGATTCATTTTTTGAGGTACGTTTAATGCATTGTATAGCTTTTATTACTGGAAATTTTCTAGTGGGGAAATGAAAATACACAGCAATTTCTAAATTGTTTATTTGGATTTCATTTTTATGCGCTATAGTGTCGCTACATTTTAAGGCTAGTTTCACACTAGCGGCAGGGGAGTCTATCAGGCTGTTCCGGCGGGTGAACAGCCTGTCGGATCCGTCCTGCCGCTAGTTCACGTGTGCCCCCGGAATGCCGCTCCGTCCCCATGGGAAAGTACCCCAATAATGTTTTGCCATCAAAGATGATTCAAAGGGAATACAGATGATTTTTGTTTTTTATTAGGTTTTTTAAAAGACTTTTTCTTCACTTTTTTCCCAGTAGGGAACGGTACTTGAACCTAAGATCTAATTCTGCCAAAAGCCTGTGAGCTATTGTTTGACATCTGGCACCTTGGCACTCTACAATCGCATCATGGGAGGGGGTATATGGGGCGAGAGAGGGAGCCTACATTGACCGTGGCATCTACGGGTTAAACTGCCGGGAACAGAATTATCTCTACTACCCGCAGTGAGAGCAGGATGCTGGCTGTATAACACAGCTGGCACCCATAAGTTTGGGCACAGCTCCTGAGCAGGTGCCATGACTGTGCCATAATAATATGGAAGCTTGTAGTGCATTTCACATTTTCTACTGCCCCCGAAACGGATACTGATCACACAGCAGACCTCCTAAATATAAAAATTTAGACCTCACGCCAGATCCTACTTTATACAGATCCCAGATGATTCCCCCCTTTTATATACCAACCCCCTAAAAATTACAGATCAGACCCACTAAAGACCAGCTCTCCCTTGTATATAAAGATAAATATACAAGTGAGAAAATGAAAAAAGAACATCTTCTCTTACAGTACTGTTGATTTGGTTTTGTAAGTGTTTACTATGCCTGCTAGAAGGGGTACACCATTTGTGCAATTAATGGACTTTAAAAAGGGCCGAATAGTAGGACTTGAAAAGATGGATCTTCCAACAACAGCAACCAATAACTACTCTGGCTAAACTGCATGTCCAAATTGAAAGAGTTTGGAATGACCTACCACAGGAGGATATCCAGCATCTGTGTGACCCTGACCATGCCAGAATGGCAGCCTGTATTGTAGCAAGAGGAGATGCCACCTAATATTAATGTGACCTTGCCTCTACATATACCCCGTTGCAGAACCCAAAATAAAAGGTGCACCACTTTGGTTGTGTCATTAATGACCAAGCACCAGTAGCAGTTTATACTCTGTCAATCACAGTAAAGGGGTTGTTTAAAATCTTGATATTGATGGTCTATCCTCAAGATAGATAATCGGTATCTGATCGCCGGTGGTCCATTACCCTGCACCCCCATCTGCACTGTGCTTGGAAAGCTGTGAGGTGGCAGCTGCGCGGACCAGAAGGCCATGACCTCTTCAAACAGCAGATCAGCAGGGGTCCCAGGAGTCGGACCTCCACTAATCAGATATTGATGACCTATCCTAATGATAGGCCATCGATATCAAAACGTTGGACATCCCCTTTAAGTTTTTCAGCACGGCTGCCACCTCACAGCTTACCAAGCACAGTGCCTTACATTATATATTGGCTGTGCTTGGTATTCCAGCTCCGACACATTGACTTAAATGGGATTGAGCAGTGCCTAAGCCATGAAGGTGACATCACTGGTCAAGGAGGCCAGAGCGCCTGCGGCTTCAACAGCTTATTGGCGGGGGTGCAGGGTAGCAGACCTCCACCAATCAGATACCGATAACCAATCCTGAGGATAGGCCATCGATATTAAAATCCTGGACAATCTTTTATTGTGATTGAGCTGAGATTGACAGTATAAACTGCTAGTGGTCAATAAATCACACAACCAAAGTGGTACACCCTTTATTTTGGGTTCTGCAGCGGGGTATATATAGAGGCAGGGTCACAGTACTTCCAGGTGGTTATTTATACCATCTCCCCTTGCTACAATACAAGCTGCCACTCTGGAAGGGTAAATAGACAGACACCCAATTCAAACCCAAGTCATTTACATACGCTGTAGGAGGACAATGATGGTAGCAATGGGTGGACAGGCACAGCAAATGTAGTGGTAAGACCAGTGGCGTAACTAGAAATGACTGGGCCCCACAGAAATTTTTTGAATGGGGCCCCCTCCCCCAGTAATTTTTTCACAACCCCTTCCTTTCATGCCGCCCCCTTTCCTGTGGCTAGTAAAGATCGCTCTCTCAGACCAGGCCCGGCAGCTGGTCCATCCGTTTTCTACACTGTCTATACTGCCACTGTATATAATTTCATTGTGTAATACCGTTGAGAGGCCCTGACAAAATCTTTTAGTACTTCTCCTCCCCCTTTTGGATGGGCCCCTTCTGGGTCACGGCCCCAAAGCAGCCGCTTCCCTGCTTCCCCTATAGTTACGCCCCTGGGTAAGACACATTAGTGTGGAACAGAGTGTATTCCGAGCTGGGCAGGCAGAGATGACATGTCTACTCAGTAATCAAGTCAGCTTGTGTCAGTGTGTTTCATTGTTTGGGTAGTCTTTTTTAAAAACTCAGCGTAACCCTGATGTTGTGACATGTAGTCTCTTAAAGGGGTTTTGTCACTTCAGTAAATGCCATTTATTTATCATGTAGACAAAGTTAATACAAGGCACTTACTAATGTATTGTGATTGTCCATGTTGCCCCCTTTGCTGGCTTGATTCATTTTTCAATTGCATTATACACTGCTCATTTCCAGGGACTGCAATCCAACAGCAGTGGCCGCACTTGTACACTATAGGAAAAGGCCCGGCCTCTCTGGTGGCCGGGACGGAAGAAGTGCACATAGTTCATTCCTTTGTGTAAGCACGACCACTGCTGGATTGCAGGGTGGTCAAAACCAGAATATAACCCAGAAACATGTGTGGTGCTGTTAATGGGAAAAAAAGCCATATTTTTTCTATTCTTGGACAAACCATTTAAAGGAGTTGTCAGACTTCAGCAAATGGAATTTATCTTGTAGACAAAGTTAATACAAGGCACTTACTAATGTGTTGTGATTGTCCATATTGCTTCCTTTGCTGGCTTCGTTCATTTTTCCATCACATTATACACTGCTCGTATCCAAGGGTTATGACCACCCTGCAATCCATCAGTGGTGGCCGTGCTTACACACAGAAAAAAGCACTGGCCTATGCGCACTCCTGCCGTCCTGGCTACCAGAAAGGCCGGGCCTTTTCCTATAGTGTGTAAGCACGGCCACCTCTGCTGGATTGCAGGTTGGTAGTAATCCCTGAAAATGAGCAGTGTATAATACAATGGAAAAATGAATCAAGCCAGCAAAGGAGGCAATATAGACAATCACTATACGTTAGTGCCTTGTGTTAACTTTCTCTACATAATAAATACTTTTTGCTGAAGTGAGAGGACCCCTTTAAAGGGAACCTGTCACCAGGAAATTCACTGATAAACCAGGCATGCTGCCTTGTAGGGCTCACTCTGCTGAATATAGTGATACCTCTCACTTGGTGATCTGGTGCTTTATTGTGGAGAAATAGTACTTTTAATCCATATGATAATGAGCTGATTTGAGTCCAGTAGTTGATATGAGTCCAGCGTTTTTTCTATTTAGAGCTATAGCCACTCCCCTATTCACTTCTTCAGTTGTAAAAGGGGCGTGGCTTATTACATTTATTCATTTTAATAACTGGAGGGAAAATGAATAACAGGGAATGCTTAGGTAAAAAAGGGAGAGGAATATACTATTGAAGTTAGTAATTATAATAAGGGCTAGTTTGTTCATGGGGTGATAAACACATGATGGCTGATAAGGGACATGTCGCCGTGGGTATGGCAGTTAGGCTTTAAAGTGAAAGGCAGCAAGGCTTGTATTGGCTATAATGCAGGTCATTTTTTAAACCACGCCCCTTTTACAACTGAAGAAGTAAATAGGGGAGGGGCTACAGCTCTAAATAGAAAAAATGCTGGACTCATATCAACTACTGGACTCGTATCAGCTCATTAGCATATGGATTAAAAGTAATATTTCTCCACAATAAAGCAACAGATCATCAAGTAAAAGGTATAATTATATTCAGCAGGGTGAGTTCTACAAGGCAGCATGCCTGGTTTATCAGTGAATTTCCTGGTGACAGGTTCTCTTTAAGTTTGCATACGACAGGTGGACAACCATTGCTCTAGAGGACTGTCTAGAGTGGATACAAAACGCCAGTGTGTGATCCAAGTCATAAGGCTTCTTGCACACTCACTGCACATATCTGATTAGAACTTTGCATCTGTTTTTTTAAACTAAAGTCAGAATACAAAAAAGTCCATTTTCAATTTTTTTCTCTATTTAGAATCTACTCTGGATTAAAAAAAAAAGCATGAATACAAAATACTCATCAAATACGTAAGTGTGCATGAGGTCTAATGGGATAGAGACCAAATATATTTCATACGATAAACGCAAGATATACTGTGTATGCTGGATTACTAAAAACAGAAGGAAAAAGATGGAAGTCTTGCAATGGTTTTTTTTCACCCACCCCTGCTGCTTTTACATCACTAAATAATTGCCTTATCTCCAGGCTAGAAAAGTCTTAAACTGGTTAACTCGCTTTACTTATTCGACCTAATAATTCATTATTTTATGGTTAAGTGCTTGAGGCTGTAGGAATAACTTTGTGAAAAGGAGCATTGCTGAGGGGTCACTGCTGTTCCTAGTGTTAGGATTTTTATGTATGGCTGCCTTTTTCCCCGGAAATAGATAAATGATGACATTAGAAATTAGGGGAAAGTACCCACCCTACAGCTTCAAGAGTTTCTTCATTTTCTTAATGTATATATTTGTAGTCGGGGCTACATGACACGTAACCGTCTACCTGCCTAACTAACTAAACTAAGCGGCTTAAGTTGTGCCATAACTGCTGCGTAGAAGGAATGCCTAAAAGGGGGCATACCCTGCAAGGTGTTTATGAAAAAGAAGGGCGGGTTGGGAGGGTACGCAGCACCATCGACACACCCAAGGGAGGTGCCTGCCTGGTATAAATGTGCTACTAACGCCCCTCCCACAAATACAGTCCAATAAATCGGCCTACAAACTTGTGGTCGGGGCTAACCGTCTACCTGCCTAACTAAACTAAGCAGCTTGAGTTGTGCCATAACCGCTGCGTAGGAGGAATGCCTAAAAGGGGGCAAAAACCCACAACTAAATGATACACAATAGTACATAGCAACAACACTAACATGACCAACCTCTGGAATGCAAGAACATCTCTCGACTAGATTGAGGTATGAACCTATTGAACATGCAGAGCGCCATCGACCTAACTTCCGGATAATATGGGCCAGATCTTTTGTTCCTGGAGGACGCATATGCTGCACTTAAACTGAATGAAAGGCCCGATAGCTGTCAGTTTCAACCCTAAATTAGACACCGACATGCCGCACAACTGAGAGGTGGTGAGTGGTGCCATGGGAACCGCAACAGAGTACTCTCAAGGTCTTGGTCTGTTACTGCTGCCAGTAATTGCTGAAATACACGAACCGGGCACCCTGAACAGAATGTCTGAAAGAAAATAATTATATTGGGGGCCAAGAAATGGCAACAAAACCAGTGGCAGCGAAAGCATCAGAAAAACCAAATAGTTGAAACCGCCGTGTCCTGAGTGACGTGTCCGGTTTGATGTTGTGATACTGCAAACTGATGAAAATGTGACTTACCCAACACTCTGAACCTATAGCAACCTCTGAAGAAAAGTCAAGTAGCAAGTTGTAAGCTAATAAAGTTTGATTTATTTATTTATTTATTTTACTCCTACTACCTGAGCAAAAGATGTAATTGAGCACACTAATGACAGGACCTGAAAAGCAAAAAAGACATGTAATGATAACCCTGGCTGTGGTAGTATGCTGACACTGACACGAGGCATGCAGGTATCAGAAACCAACAAAAAGGTTGACACTGCCGAGGCCCGAGTGACGGGTCAGGTCTGATGTTGTGACACCGCAAACTGATGAAAATGTGACTTACCCAACATTCTGAACCTATAACAACCTTAAAATAAATTGTCAAGTAGCAAAGCCCGTAACCTAATGGGAAATCCACCCGTAATGTGACTTTTTTTTTCCCTTTAAATCCACCCCCTTTTTTTTTTTATCCTACTACCTTAGCAAAAAGATGTAATTGAGCACACCAACTGAGAATGGCGAGCTGTGACGTGTCCTGAAAAGCAAAAATAACATGCAAAGACGATCCTGGCTGTGGTAGTATGCTGACACTGACATGAGGCATGCAGTAATATAAACCACCTGCAACACACCATGCGGCTATAGATGAGTACATACAAACGTTGCCACCATCAGCACGTACGCCCTTTTGAGATGTGGCTGTATATAATGTTAAAACAGTCTAAACTCAGTTCTTGGCAAAAGCCACGCTGATATCTATTTTGAGCATAAATAAAGCAATAAAACAAGGCAAAATAACAAAATAAAAGGTCCTCATGGGTCTCTGCAATTACCTTTGTAGCAAGTAGCTCCCCCAGCGTCCAGCTAACACTCTGAAGTGAAGATGGATCCCCAGCACCTAGCACAGGTGCTTATTAAGTACACAAACTCAGGTTCACAACCTTAAAGTGACACACACACATTTTATATTTCTAAAACAAATGAAACGAGACAAATGAAAGATACCTCAACACAGAGAAGCTTACCGTCTCCTTAATATACATATCGCAGAATAGCATTTATACTAAAGAGTTAACAGCAACTCTACTTCACCTGGATTAATCAGCTGCCTGCACCTCACCTTCTATAATGCAAGTAAGGGGATAATGCTGGATGTCAGTGTGAACAAGGCCTTAGTCTGGCTGCAGAAATAATAGCGGATAGCAAGAGAGCTTTGCTGGCGAGCAGGGAAGTGAAGAAGACAAGAAAGACATACAGATATACACAGACAAACTGATGACATATTGACCCCCTAAACACCCCCCTCAAGGGGGCGGCACAGACCATGGCGAAGTGCAATGGCATAACCGAGGTCCATGCCTCTAAATACAAAAAGCAGCTGGTGCTACCACCCATGTGCTGCTGACATGAATGTGTAAAACATCATTGAAGCAATGGCACGTACCCTAACATCCCGCCCCCCCCCCCCCTCTGCCCCTAGCGAAGCACAGCGGCCCGTGCAAGACATAGAAACCTGCGAGAAAACGAGACGGAGTCATGCTGACCCCTGCTGCCTAACCATACTGTCACGTGGGCGCCAAACGTGGGCTGCCAGGCAGATCTGCTCCGGTGCAGTGCTGCTCCTCCTCACCAAAGCAGCCGACACACCGCCGGCCAAACTGTAACAGGAGGATTTTTATTTTTTTTCTCTTATTGCCACATGGGTGCCAAACGTGGGCTGCCAGGCAGATCGCTCCAGTGCGGTGCTGCTCCTCCTCACCAAAGGTGCCGACACACCGCCGGCCGGACTGTAACAGGACAAATTTTTTATTTATTTTTCTCATATTGCCGCATGGGTGTCAAACGTGGGCTGCCAGGCAGATCACTCCGGTGCGGTGCTGCTCCTCCTCACCAAAGGAGCCGACACACCGTCGGCCAGACTGTAACAGGACAATGCTGCGCAAGCTTGCAGCAAACCCTCACCCGACCGGAAGGACCTCGGCTGGATTCCTGAATGCCAACTGGGTACGGAAGCTGCTTATTCAGCCCATGTGCTACATCAGATGGCTCAGACTGCACACAACTATGCAGCACCGTCGACACACCCAAGGTATAAATGTGCTACTAACGCTCCTCCCACAAATACAGGTCAATAAATCGGCCTTCAAACATAACGTTATGCGTACTGTGCGTTATGCATACGCGGCTGTGGTCACTCGGTGAAACCTTCTTCAGTAGTTACGTCAAATTTGGCGCAAGAACAACAGAGCATGCAGGGCTATTCTTACCATCTAAACAACGGAAACCATGACAAAACCCCATTGGACTCTATTGTAAGACAGTTAGGATCTCCCAAGAGACCTGTCAGATGGGGAGAAGTCAAAGAGTAGCCCAGAGAACACTTCTCCCCATGCCCAACTCTTTTTAAAAGTATGTTTTCCGTGAAACGCTGCTTCATGTTAGGAGTTATTAATAATTTACTAGCAGTCTACAGTGGAGGTCCAGATGGGTGTTGCCAGTTGGGGTGTGTCCCTGCAAACAGCTAGTAATTTTTATAGCAGGAATAATAAAGGAATGGCACAACATAGAGTCACAAAAATAGATGATCCAGAATTGTTATTACATGGGGAATAAATGTAGTTCCAAAAACAGACATGTCAGAAGAGGTGACGGCTCCTCTTGAAAGGTACCTGCAAATAGACTGACTCGTCACAGTTGATTTCCCAATAACAATTTCATCTATAGTCCTTGTTCAACATTACGTTTCATTATAGTGGCAGTCGCAGAGCCCCATCTAATGCCAGACACATCAACCAATCTCAACATCCCCTGATACCCGAGTCAGCAACCTTTGGCACTCTAGCAGCTGTGAGACTACAACTCCCAGCATGCACACTTGTTCGCTTGTTCTTGTAATTCCCATAGAACTCTTTAAAACCACGATACATAGTGCGTGCGTGTCTTTTTGTGTGGTTTTGCAACGTGTGCAGATACCCTTAGGCCTCTTTCACACGGGCATCACGTTTGACGCCCGGATAAGAGGCGGGTGCGTTGCGGGAATATGCGGGATTTTTCTGCAAACGTTTGTAATGCGTTTTGCACACGTGTGTGAAAAATCGCCATGTTTGGTACCCAGACCCGAAGCCGGACTTCATCACTGAAGTCCGGTTTCGGGTAGAGTATTCTGGAGAATTTATTATTTTCCCTTATAACATGGTTATAAGGGGAAATAATAGCATTCTTAATAAAGAATGCTTAGTAAAATGAAGATGAAGGGGTTTAGAAATAATAAAACTTAACTTACCTTAGCCACTTGATCGCGTAGTTGCGATCTGTCTTCTCTCTTCAAGCTTCAGCTAACAATTAAAGGACCTGTGATGACGTCACATCACATGGTCCAATCACATGGTCTATCCATTTTATTATTTTTTACCCCTTCATCTTCATTTAACTAAGCATTCTTTATTAAGAATGCTATTATTTTCCCTTATAACCATGTTATAAGGGAAAATAATAAAGATCTGGTCCCATTGCTAAGCAACCATGCGGGAAAAGCGCACTGCATCCGCACTTGCTTGCGGATGCTTGCAATTTTCCCACAGCCCCATTCACTTCTATGGGGGCTGCGTTGCGTGAAAAACGCACAATATAGAGCATGCTGCGATTTTCACGCAACGCAGAAGTGATGCGTGAAAATCACCGCTCATGTGCACAGCCCCATAGAAATAAATAGGTCCGGATTCAGTGCGGGTGCAATGCGTCCTCCTCACGCATTGCACCCGCGCTGAAAACTCGCCCGTGTGCAAGGGGCCTTAATGTGAGGCACATAGACGTCTAAAGATCAGAGAAGATCTAGAGATCAGGGAGGATAAGGGTATGCCCGCATGGTCAGGTTTCCTGATGCAGTTTTGGAAGCCAGAACAGGAGTGAATTTAAAAAAGAGAAGTCGTATATGTCCTTTATACTTTATACCTCCTTTTATGATCCACTCCTGATTTTGGCTTCCAAAACCATGCGTTCCCTAACATTTTCTAAAGGCATGATCACGTGAGATTAGTTGTAGATGTTTCTGTGGCCGTCCCACACATCTGAATGAAGCATTCAGAAATCCATGAGCGTGCTGCAGAAACAACCCCATTCATATGTATAGAATGGATTCTTATTTGCACAAATTCCTCCAACAAAGCCGTTCATGAAGGTTGTGGAATCTTTAACATGAAATAGACAAGTGGCAAGGTTAGACATATGAAAACTATACAAATCGGACAACCCCTTTCCTGGAATAGGAACTGTATAAGACAACATTTATTTATCTCTTGCTTAAATAGAGCTGACATATCCCGCGGTACTTTACAGACATTATCATCCATCTAGATTCTAGAGGAAACCCACATGAACACAGGCAGAACATACAAACTTCATGCAGATGTTGCCTT
Organism: Bufotes viridis; assembly: GCA_033119425.1. Taxonomy (NCBI): domain Eukaryota; kingdom Metazoa; phylum Chordata; class Amphibia; order Anura; family Bufonidae; genus Bufotes; species Bufotes viridis. The sequence goes on from CM065593.1 coordinate 98,759,930, forward strand.
TGGTCTGATTTTAAGCCAGGACACTAGCGCTGGAAGGCACCAGTGCTAACCACTGAGCCACCATGCTGCCTATTTACTTTAGCAGCCAGACCCTGAGCACAGGTCTTCCAAAAGGGGCAACTTCTTAACTTCAAAAGCTTTTCATCCAATCACACGTCTGTTATTACTGATGTTGTAGTCTTAGTTTTTCTCCTAAAAGCGTTTTCATTTTCCGCCGATTCGGTAACAGAAGCTTGGAATGATTGGGGTTAATGAGACTCTGCTGTCATGATCCTCTATAACAATGCGGCACTCCAGGATGTAGATTAGAGAATCTTGATGCACATAGCAGTTGGTAAAGATACTTCGCCTTTGGCCTCGTGCCTTCTAATAGATTTCATTCACACCCTGTTGTGTCAGTTACGTACATACTTGTAGCATGAATGGCTCAGCTTCAGTGCAAACTGCCGCATATTCTAGATTATCCGACTAGCTATATTACCAGCCTGGTTTATACTTCTCTCATCCTTCAAGAACTATATGCCTGGCTGCATTTATGTCCTCATTTAGCATCTCAAAATGGGCACTTGCTTTCAGGAAGGGTTACTGCATGAGTCACCCGCTTTGTTAATCTGGTTAATTAGCATACTGTCTGCCATTAACAACTATAAAACAACAATGCTTCTGACTGCTCTGCACATCCAGAACAGACACAATGAAACAGATAGGCACACATCACCAGCACATCTCAATCAAGGGATTTCGGATACTTCTAAATAATTGATGTTTGTTACAACTGTGCTTCAAAAATGGAATTTGTTTGGAAAATATGAAGTCTCTGCTCACATTTGCCCATATGTTTAGATCCTGCCTTAGGTTAGATGCACACGATCAGGATTGCGTGCGGATTTTCTGCGCGGATTTGAGCGTGGAAAATCTGCACAGTAGGTCATGTACATTGTATTCTATGAGAATTTTAAATTCTCATGCACACGTTGCGGATTTTTTCAGTGCGGATTCTGACCTTTATTTTATTTTTCCTGTCTGGATTTTCTCCATTCACTTCAATAAGGACAGTAAAATCAGCACCAATAGATGCGGATTGACCGCACAGATTTCCCTGAGAACACCTGCAGATTTCAGTGCAAATTGTCCGCGCATAAATCCTGAACATGTGCTTTTACTGTTATGGTCCCCAGAGAAAATTTGGGTCCTGCCACCCCCTCTCTCTTTAGCAGGAGCCTCCTGAGCAGTAGAGGCTGCGCCCGCAGTGATGCCAGCTGTTTTGCACAATAATGTCTCAAAATTCCTGATGAGTGCATCAATTTATACGAATTGAATTTGATCAAAAATCAGGAGGAGATGGCCTTGCTGCTCAAGAAATTCCTCTTCCCCTTGATTGACAAGGCCGGACATCTCGCCTGGGCCTGTCAATCGCTCGCCTGCCCCCTTGCTCCAAGTAGTAGAGCAACCGCAGAGGCTCTGCTGCTACTGTAGCAGCGCAGGTGCTGACGGTGCATGCGCCACGCACGTCTGTGTACATCCAGATGTGTAGCGGCACATGCACTATTGAAGGTGTATGGTCACTGCACAAATTGTTTGGTAAGAAGTGATTATTATCCATGTGTCTTTATAGAGTTTCCATGAAACTGTGTATTTGAAGCAATTGTGTTGTTATTGCTGGGTTAAAAAAATGTAGGGAATAAGGAGGACGATGACTACTTTCTACCAGGAAGCATCCATCCAATCCTAACAGAAAATATAACAGTTTGTGCAGTTGAACTCAATAGAAGAAAGCCTCCTAAGTTCCAAATTAGAATTTCAAATGTTTTCCAGTGCTTTTCTTAAAGGGGTTGTCCACTCTTTTACAACTAAAGGCCTATCCTTAGGATTGGCTATCATTTTATGATCAGCCAGGGTCCAACAGCCCACGCCCCTGATGATCAGTTGCTCCGCAGTAGCCCTACTGTGTAGTTGGTGGAGCTGGTTACGGCAGCGCTGTTCTCATTCACTTCAATGGAAGTAGCTCTGCAGTAACAGGCTGTCCCCTGCACAACGGATGGAGCTGTGTAATTCCAGAGCTGGAGTATTGTAGAACAGCTAATGGGTGGGAGAGCAGAGTATCAGACCCCCATTAATCATACAGTGATGGATGAGGATAGGCCATCACTTGTAAAGGAGCAGACAACTCCTTTAAGGTTTTCAATAAAATAATATTTTATTGACAATAATTTTGAGTCATTATTTTCATTATTCGAGCTCAAGATCTGTCACAGTGCTAATTCCAGCACCAGAGGCTTCAGGAAACAACTGATCGGTAAGGGTGCGGTGGTCGGATCTTTACCGACCGGTTACTAATGACCTATACTGAGCATAGGTCATCAATATCAGGAGCCTGAAAAACCATTTAAACATTTCCCTGAAAAATTTCCAAAACTGACCGCACAATATTCGACATCTGCAAACTGTATGTGCTGCAAATAAACTGATGGACAGAAAAAAGTATTACGTTAGCACACAGCACAAAAAAACATGAGAACCCTAGGACCTCATCTAATTTCTGAAACTGCAATAATGTTGTCTGAACAAAGCAGTGATTGTGCTGAAATGAAAATTAAATTAAATGATCTTTTTCCCTGAAGAAAGGGAAAAATTACTGTAGGAATGAAATTCAGACAATGACCACAAGGTGGCGCCCATGATACAAGATCTAGATAAAGTGATGTCTGTGCAAGTTCTCTGTTCAATAATGTTACCATTTATAATAATTGAAAGCTATGATTTTAAATATTAAATGTGAATGAAGAAAGAAACGACACATGGTTACAATGCTATTAATAACACCAACAGCATATCCAATAAACTGCTACCAAAAGCATTTCTATGACACTAGGGTATATCATAATGAGAGATTGCTAGGGTCCATCAAGCTGAGTACTCTAGCCACCTTTACAGACATCGCTGAGTCCCCTAGCTATCCTAAAGGGATTGTCTCACTTCAGCAAATGACATTTATCATGTAGAGAAAGTTAATACAAGGCACTTACTAATGTACTGTGATTGTCCATATTGCCTCCCTTTGCTGGCTGGATTTATTTTTCCATCGCATTATACACGGCTCGTATCCAGGGGTTTTGACCACCCTGCAATCCAGCAGTGGTGGATGTGCTTGCACACTACAGGAAAAGCCGCTGACCAGGACCATGGATGTGCACATAGGTTGGTGTTATTTCCTATAGTGTGCAAGCACGACCACTGCTGATGGATTGCAGGGTGGTCGTAACCATGGAAACAAGCAGTGTATAATGTGATGGAAAAATTAATCCAACCAGCATAGGAGGCAATATGGATAATCACAATACATTAGTAAGTGCCTTGTATTAACTTTGTCTACATGATAAATGCCATTTGCTGAGGTGAGACAACCACTTTAGGATACTTTCACACTTGTGGCGTGTGTATCCGGCAGGCAGTTCCATTCCGCCGGATCCAGCATACCGCATGACAACTGAAAGCATTTGTAGACGGATCCGGCTTGCAGATCCATCTACAAATGCTTTGCAAGTGCGGATCCATCTCTCCGTTTGCCATGCGGATAGACGGATCTGTCTTGTATTTTCTTCCGGCATTCCGTCATGTGTTCCGCCATTTCAGGTCGGAGATAAAACCGCAGCATGCTGCGGTTTTGTCAACGTCCAAAAAACGTTCACATACTGAATGTAAGACATTCTGATGCGGATTTCTCTCCATTCAGAATGCATGGGGATAATCCTGATCAGTTCTTTTCCGGCATAGAGCCCCAATGACGGAACTCTAGGACGGAAAAGAAAAACGCCAGTGTGAAGGTACCCTTAAAGGGTTTGTCCAAGAATAAAAAAATATGGCTATTGTTCTTCCATTAACAGCAGCACACCTATTTCTGGATTATATTCTGGTTTTGCAGCTCAGTTCCACTGAAGTGAACAGGGATTACTGCAATATCCCACTAGGTGGGACACTGGTTTTGAAAGAAAGCAGCCATGCCTTTCTAATCCTGGACAACCCCTTTAAAGTTGTGGGGTTGCTGAATAACACAACAGGGCATGCATGGGGAACTCATTATATATCTTGATTTTCTTCTTATACTGTACATCTGATTTTAAAAGGGAAAGCAGAAAACTATGAACTTTGTGGAGCTTGTCAGGCTCACTATATGGCCTTCATAAGCTACTTTCACACCTGCGCTTTCCCTTTCCTCTATTGAGATCCGTCATAGGATCTCCGTGCGGAGGAAAGCGCTTCAGTTTTGTCCCCATTCATTGTTGGTAGGGACAAAACTGAACTGAACGGAGTGCACCAGAACGCATACCGTTCCGCTGAAAACAACATTTCTGAGTGCGTCCTGTGATGCGGGGCAAGACGGATCCGTCATGAAACACAATGTAAGTCAATGGTGACGGATCCGTTTTCTCTGACACAAAAGAAAACGGATCCATTGACTTACAATGGTTTCAGAGACGGATCTGTCTTGGCTATTTCAGAGATAATAGCATCGGATCTGTCCATAACGGATGCAGACGGTTGTATTATCATGACGGAAGAGTTTTTACTGATCCATGACGGATCCAGCAAAAATGCAGATGCAAAAGTAGCTTTAGGCCTCTGCTGGAAAGGAAACAGAATTCTAACTGGGCTGTGCCTGTTATTTTAAAAATATTACATGAAAATTTGCAGCCCCGAAGCCAGTAGGTGACTTTTGACCTCTTATTTACTTGGGCCCTGACAGCAGTACCATCTGTCCTGCAATAATGGCATCCCTGGCATAAATTGCGACGCCTAACTACAGCCAGGGGAGGCAACCTGTCCTCTTGAAAAACTGTAAGAAGACATAAGAAGAGACAATTAGCCCCCCCCCCCTCCAAGACATAGTGTCCCTAGAGCTGATTCACATGACCATGCTCGTTCCTGGAAACATGGCCTGTATGTCAGTCACATCTTCTGGACTGACCGCAGCTCCTTTGACCTGAACTGACTGCAGTGATGTATTATACAGTCAGTTCCTATCTGAATGCAGGTCTATTGTACTGTGCTCACATGATGGTGCAGTCAGAGGCAGGGCTTACAGTTTATGCTGCCCTGGGCACATTTACAGCTCATACCCCCTATTAGTTTGGCTATAGCTGCCTACTGACTTGAGGGTATACAGTAACTACATAAAATGATTTTACGGAAAAAACACTGTTGAAAATACACCTGATTTTCCTGTGATTGCTGTGGTTTTGCCATGTGGTTATTGTTAAGTGACAAAACACATGGCAAATAACCACATCATAAAATCACGGCAAACTCCTTCAAACTGAGTGCATTTTAATGCAGTTTGACACAGAGGTTAAAAACATCTCATGTAAATATACACTTAAGCTACATGCACACAACAGTGAAAAAAAAAGTTGCGTCAGTTTTTCATGACCGTTAAAAACGTGTAATTTTTTAATAGTGCCCTCAGTTTTATTAATGCCCCCCGCCCCCCAAAAAAAAATTCCTACTCTATGGGGGACATTATTTAAGATGGGGGTATCTTAAATAATGCCCCCCATAGTGTAGGAAAAAATTTGTTTAACACCCCCTAGCTTTAATAATGTCCCCCATTGTTTTAATAATGACCCCCATCGTGTCCCACAGCCATAAAAAAATCACCTTATCCACTTGCTCGCGCTGCAGTCTCTTCTCTCTTCACAGAACGGAAGGTGCGCGATGACATCACTGCACACTCCCACATGGTTACGTCATCACGCACAAAGTGAGTCCTTCGGCAGGTCCTTCTCAATGAAGAGAGAAGAGACTGCTGCACCGCAAGCATCTTGATGAGTTGAGTGCTTCGGGAGACTATTTCAACTATGGGGGCATTATTTGAAATATCAGGCACATTTTTTAACCCACAATGTACCCGTTTTTACCGGCCGTTAGACGGGTGCACTCCTGTCAATCGGCGGTTAAAAAAAACGGTCCCATTGATTTCAAAGGGGTCTGCACGGCCGTGCAAACGGCCAAAAATAGGACATGTCCTATTTTTGGATGGACGCTATTCACTGGCCATTAAAAGAACGGCCATGTGAATAGCCCCATAGACTTTTACTGGTGCTAAAAATGGCCGTGTGACAGCCGTTACTTAGACGGCCGTCACATGGCCATTTTTCACTTTCGTGTGCATGAGGCCTAAGGCTACATGCAAACGACAGTGAAAAAAAAGTCAGTTAAAAACGGACATTTTAATGGACGTTTTTGTCACTGATGCCTGTTTGAGAAACGGACGTTAAAAATTGACCCATTCAATTGTATGGGGGCAGTCTGTCAGTGGAAAACAGACAAGATAGAGCATGTTCTGTTTTTCACTGACAGTCAAAAAAACTGTCATGTAAATAACCCTATAGACTACCATTGGTTTTAAAATGTCCATTTTATGGCCGTTAAAAAAATGTACATCACACGTCCGTTTTTCACTGTCGTGTGCATGTAGCCTTAGGCTGCATGCAGACAGTGAAAAAAAACATCAGTTAAAAACGGACACACTATCAGTTTTTCATGGCCATTTTACATCAGTGCGTGCATCCATTTTCTGGCCGTGTGTTAGTTTTTATTGTCCATTTTGCATCAGTTTTTAATGTCAGTTAAAAACGGACATGAAAAATTGATGAATTTGATTGGCAGTTATTTCTACCCTTCTGAGAACACCCACAGGATGGTAGGCCCCAGCTAAAATAATGTCCCCCATAGTGTAGAATTTTTTTTTTATGTCCACAACTTTAATAATGTCCCTAATAAATTAGACCACTCAACTCTTCCAGAGCCTGCTCTTCCTGAGGCCTGCATTACTAAGTGGCTGCTTTCATAAGTGGAGTTAAAGAAACCGGAGTTCAAGAAAAGGATCAAGAAACAGAGATTCATTAGATCATCCTTGTATACAGTTGGTTTGATTCTAGCTAGTCTTCCTACTGCTGTAAGGGGACCACAGTAAGTAAGAATCTTGTTATCACTGCTCTATATTGTATTTTTTTCCCTTTCTTTTCCTGTGTAATCCCCATTTAGTATGACTTCCATTATTGACAGCACCGTCCAGTGCACATCTTGTCTGATGTATGCAATCCTGGAACAGCCGTTCGAGGGTGTATATGTTTGTTCAAAATGTGAGCAAATTACCCGTTTGGAATCGCACATCGAGTCTCTAAACAGGTGAGTTGCAACACTGAAAGCCACTGACAATTTGGAAAAGAGTTTGCTGCTCACTGAGCAAGCACTCTATGGGGTAGATGTGGGGGAGGGTGGTAGCGAGGAGGCTGAGGAGAGTGAGGTAGTTAGCTGGGTAACAGTAAGAAAGCGGGGTAGAGGGAAGAGTGCCAGGGAGGCTAGCCCTGATCTGACACACCCCAACAAGTTTGCACGGTTGGCAGATGAGGGGGATGACAGTTCAGGGATGGCACTGCTGCAGCCGGACACTTTCTCTGCCAGTCAGGGGAATGTCAGCTCCAGTAAGCAGGGGAACAGGAGAGCAGGGCAGGCCAGACAGGAGCTGGTAGTGGGAGACTCCATTATTAGGGGTATAGATAGAGCGATCTGTCACAAAGATCGTGATCGCCGAACAGTGTGCTGTCTTCCTGCCGCTAGAGTTCGACACATCGCGGATCGGGTTGACAGATTACTGGGAGGGGCTGGAGAAGACCCAGCGGTCATGGTCCATATCGGAACCAATGACATAGTTAGAGGAAGGTGGAGAGTCCTTAAAAATGATTTCAGGGTTTTAAGTCAAAAGCTTAGGGCAAGGACCTCAAAAGTAGTATTTTCTGAAATACTGCCAGTACCACGAGCCACACAAGAAAGGCAGCGGGAGATTAGGGAGGTTAACAAGTGGCTCAAGAGCTGGTGTAGGAAGGAGGGGTTTGGGTTCCTGGAGAACTGGGCCGACTTCTCTGTCGGCTACAGGCTCTATCGTAGGGACGGGCTGCACCTCAATGGGGAAGGGGCAGCTGTGTTGGGGAGAAAGATGGCTAGAAGGTTGGAGGAGTGTTTAAACTAGGGACTGGGGGGGAGGGTAATTACATTATAGGAGGGGAAGATAGTGCAGATAGAGACCAGGGGCGAGGTAGTGTGACTGGGGGAGGAATGGAAGGGGGGACTAGAACAGCTCAGAATGAAAGATGTAGGGTAAAAAATATACATAAACCTGTCAAATGTATGTATACTAATGCCAGAAGCCTGACTAACAAGACTGGTGAACTGGAATTAGTGATGTGTGAGGAGGACTATGACATAGTGGGAATAACTGAGACATGGCTGGATGATAGCTATGACTGGGCAGTTAATATAAAAGGTTACAATCTGTTTAGAAAGGATCGTCAAAACCGGAGAGGTGGAGGGGTCTGCCTCTATGTGAAGTCCTGTCTAAATCCCGTAATTCGAGAATACATCTCTGAGGGACATGAACATGTGGAGTCACTGTGGGTAGAAATACATGGAGCAAAAAACAATAATAAATTACTAATAGGAGTGTATTATAAACCACCTAATATACCAGAGTCCACAGAAAATCTATTACTAAACTAGATAGACGAGGCGGCAAATCATTTTGGATGATGAGTTTCAGAAAAAGTGGGACTCGTTTCTGTATATGCAATCAGAAAAACTTGTCCAATTAATTATAGAGAGAAGAATGTCTATTATACAGCAGGTGGCTGAACAAATAGACAATCTTAAAAAAGATATTACTGCATATCCAGAAACGGAGGACACTATAAAATGGCAACAGAGGATATGCCAAAATTTGGATAATTTGGAACAAGAAATATTGCAAAGGAAAACAAAGAAATTTAGGAACTTAGATAAGAAGGAGGACAGACAACCAATACTAAATGTAGAAATCACTAATAAGGAACATATTACAAAAAAGGATAAAAAGGACACTAGAAACGAAAGGAGGGAACAGATTAGTGTCCCTACTGCAAATAAATATGACACGTTATCATCTCCTAATTTTTTAGATTGCACACCCCCACATCACAGAGTGAGAATAAGAAAATCCCCACCCCGACACGAATGTCACGCAACCAAAAACGTCACCTCTAAGACAGACCAACAGGCAACACAATCACAGTCAACACAGTTACAATTTGAGACACCGGGATTGGGAACCGACCAACAGACACACATTTATGAATCACAACAGGACGTACGACAACAGAAGGGAACAAAATGCACCACAGTATCCAAGGACACAGAATCAGTCACGAACAACACAAGGAAATTACGGAGAGGAAGACATTCTAAGAAGAAATGCATACAGAAACAGGTAACAGTAGATGTATCAAACATCATAAATATTAGTAATTACCAACTGACTGAGACACAATGTAATGTATTAAAAAGGGACTCAAGTTTGCGCTCACTAATAAAATAGATAAATTTACCACATACGTTGGTGTAGAAAAGTTTGTACGTAGATTATGCTTAAAGAAATACTTTATGAAAAATCCAATCGTGTCTAATTCAGATATTAGTAGTAGGCCTGAACCATCGAAGTTCCAACATACAGACTTGAAAGAAAGGTCCAGAAAATATCCCAAACAAGAAATGGGTGAACAGATTGCCAGCTTTAAAACTAGTGTAGAAAAAGAGCTAAGAAGTCTGAAAGGAACTAGGAGTTATAATAATTTAAGTAGAGGTGAAAGGGAGGCCATCAAACAATTACAGCAAATACAGGAAATAACAATACGCCCGCTGACAAGGGGGCGATAGTAATTATGGACACTACAAAATATGTGGAAGAATGCATGCGTCAACTGAATGATACCACAACATATCAACAACTCACACGTGATCCAACTGATGAATTTTATAGAGAATTAAAAGTGATATGCAATATAGGCTTAGAAAAAGGGTATTTATCCGAAAATGAATCTAGATTTATCTTGGGGACCCAGAGAAGGGTGCCGGCCTTCTACTGTGTTCCCAAGGTACATAAAGATCTTAGAGCACCACCAGGGAGACCCATAGTCTCGGGTATTGACTGTATATCTTCAAATTTATCAAAATATATTGATCAGTGGCTACAACCCCTTGTTAAGGTAATTCCTTCTTACCTAAAGGACACCACCCAAATTATTGAAATACTCGAGACTATACCATGGCAAGAACATTTCATTATGGGCACGTTAGATGTGAGCTCGTTGTATACAGTAATTGAGCATACACAGGGCATACGAGCAATTGAACAGACTTTCCAAAATCACAACCACTTGTCAAGGGAACAGAGTGACTTTATTCTAAGCACTATACAGTATATCCTGTCTCACAACTATTTTTGTTTTGAGGGTACATTCTACCTCCAGCGCATCGGAATCGCATGGGCACTAGATTCGCCCTCAGCTACGCCAACCTCTTCCTCGCCCAATGGGAGAGGGAGGTGGTTGAGCCTAGGCTGGGGGCGACTCTGGTGCTATGGCGGCGTTACATCGATGACATTCTGTTCATTTGGCAAGGAGTAGATCATCCCTAGACACTTTTCTTCTTGAAATTAATGATAATGATAGAAATCTAGCGTTTACCCCCATTGTAGGGCAGAACGTAATCACTTTTTTGGATTTAGATATTAGAATTGAAGAGACACGTATTATTTGTAACACACATAACAAACCTGTAGCGAAAAACAATTATCTACTTTTTTCTAGTTGCCATCTTCCTAAGTGGCTTAATAACATACCTGTAGGCCAGTTTAGACGCTTGAAACGCAACTGCACAAAAATAGAACAATTCAAAAGGAAGCCAATGCGATGACCCAACAGTTTCTGGAAAGGGAGTACCCTCCACGGACTATACAACAAGCTTTAGATAGGGTTAGAGGTATGGCAAGAAAAGATTTTTTACCCAAAAAGTAATATCGAGCCGGATGAAATTATACGGCTGATATTACCATTCCACCCCCAGTATAGAAAAATAGAAAATATAATAAGAAGGAATTGGCATTATCTCCTAGATGATAAGGTAGTGGGATCCTTGTTAACAGAAACACCCCGCATTACTTATACTAAAGCTAGTAACCTAGCAACTCAAATAGCCCCTACAGTAAGGGAACGAAAGAACATCAAATCAGGTTCGAATTGGCTGAATGCAGATGGCTTCTTTAGGTGTGGTATATGTACCAATTGCAAAACAACATCTTTTCCAAGAAAAACCATTAAAGTGACATCAACTTCCAACAATTTTAGTATGAATATTAGGGGCACATTAACATGTGCATCCATGGATGTTATATATCTTTTGGAATGTGGCTGTCACAAGCAATATATTGGACGTACCAAACGGACTCTAAAAACGGGTGAGTGAACACATAGCCAATATCCGTAAAGGCTATGAACTTCACTCACTGTCTAGACACTTTAAACACGTACATAACAGTGACCCCTCCACATTAACTTATGTGGCCCTAGAGAAGGTGGGGAGATCATGGAGAGGGGGTAATCACGTTATGAAGATGTCTAGGCAAGAATCCCGCCGTATTTTTGAGTTTGACACCCTCATCCCAAAGGGACATAATGCGGAGATGGAGCTGTTCGGTTTTTTGTGAGGGTGGGGACCGTGGTGAGACAGGGGGTCCAATGTCAGGCTGTTTATCAGCACTTGGACTCCTTCTTTCCCTACGGCTCCCACCCCCCCTTTGTCTCTATCAACAACCAACCAGCAAACTACCTTGTGACTTTTATGACACCTCTGTCAATAAATGATCAACATAGTCTCTAATGGAATATCTAAAGATCATTCTGCGATTCCTATGATACTCTGTAACAGTCCATGCTATATAGGCTATACACTAATGCTGTTCCACATTGTATTGAGAAGACCCATTAAGTGATCTGAGCACATTTTATTATGAGCATTTTTTTCATTTTTTATTTATTTTTTTATTTTTTTACTTTTTACTATGAGCAAGTTCACATTGGATGCGTCTTTTAGGCGTTTTTAGTGTACTGATTTTTTATAACATTTTTTATAACATTTGTTCATCAATGATTTTATTGCATTTTACTTATTCATTTCTCTCTATATCAAATGTATGAAACATATGACATAAGTTTCCACCTATATGAGGATTTATAATAATAGTATAATGAAGGGAAAGTATCGTCCCTTGTTTCCTCTATGTGATTTGATGATTATAAGACATCTGTTTCGGTTCCAACCCCCGGGCCGATTTTCACCAATCCAGTAACAAGCTGGGCTATTAAAACCGGACATCCCACTTGCAGTCACTACCACTGAGGAAGGGGTGTATACCCCGAAACGCGTATGGAGTGACTGACATTTTGGAAGACACAGAGAAACACTACAAGTCCGCGGCTTGTATCTCGCATTGGTTTCTATCTGCAGCAAAGGAGACCTGAGAGCTATACTCCTGGCACTGGCCATTCTGCCGAGCGATTTCCCGGCTACAACTCCTCCAGCTACAGGACCTGTGAAGCAAAGGCATAAGGCACACCCACTCCTGCTACGTCATAGTCATGTGAATACAACTGATCACGTGACACGCTAATCTCCATTGCGATCCAGCACGGGACGCCGCGCTTGGTCGGATTAAGACTGCACTTTACAAACACAGGAGCGGTAAAGTATAATTTGAGTGCCGACTTTTATTGCCTGCTACCTACTTTGTTAAATGGACGTATATGCACTACCACTTACCAGTGTGAAATTCTGGGAGAAGGAATACTCCAAACAGCTATTATAGAGTGGATCTTGTTTTACATTTATCCAGCTACTTTTATACAGCTCATACCGTCTATGCATCTTAATAGCCTATACCATACTACTACATGTGGACTTTCATGAATTGCATCGTATGATTTTTATTACACTATATTATTTATGAGCATTTATATGAAGTGTATGTTTTTTATCTTGCGTTTAATAAATGTACTAGTTTGGCAATAAGATCCAGTTGTCCTATATATCTAGAGTGCCCCCCATTCTATATTCACTGTTTCTCTTCTCTGGGCTTGGGTACCGCCAGGGGTGAGCACCTATTTCATAATTTGATACATTTAGTGAGCCGCCAGACTACCAATTATTTTCAAATCATAATGAAGTCGTTAGTTGGGGGACTTTAACTACCCAGATATAGACTGGGAAACTGAAAACTGCACATCCCATAAAGACAATTACCTTTCCCAACTTGTTCAGGACCCCACTAGAGGGATGGCCATACTTGACTTAGTATTAACCAATAGAACTGACAGAACAACAGATGTGCAGGTTGGGGGACACCTAGGAAATAGTGACCATAAAGTAAAAAACCTTCCAATTATCATTCAAACGAGAGTTTCTAAAGGGAGAAACAAAAATACCAAACTTCAAAAAAGCTAAATTTAGCCAACTAAGAGAGGCCATAAGCCTAACTAACTGGGACAAAGTCCTCAAAAATAAAAATACAACCACAAAATGGGAGATTTTTAAAAGCATTGTAACATCTAATTGTGAGAGGTACATACCTTATAGGAATAAAAGGCTAAGGAACAATAAGAAACCAATGTGGATAAATGGAACCGTAAAGAAAGCAATAAATGACAAAAAGAAAGCATATAAATCACTAAAACAGGAGGGGAGCCATGAAGCACTGATAAACTGTAAGGAAAAAAACAGAATATGTTAAAAACTAATAAAATTTGCCAAACTAGAGACCGAGAGATTAATTGCCAAAGAGAGTAAAACTAACCCTAAAATGTTCTTCAATTATATAAATAGTAAAAAATATAAATCTGAAGGAGTCGGCCCTCTACATAGCAATGAGGGTGGTGTTGCAGAGAGCGACGAGGATAAAGCAAAACTATTAAATATTTTTTTCTCCACTATATTCACTGAGGAAAATAAACTGTCAGATGAAATGCAGAATGTAAAAGTAAATTCCCCATTAAAAGTGCCCTGTCTGACCCAGGAAGAAGTACAACAGCGACTGAAAAAAAAAAAAAAAAATAGACAAATCGCCAGGACCGGATGGCATACACCCCCGTATCCTAAGGTAATTAAGTGATATCATAGCCAGACCTTTATTTCTGATATTTACGGACTCTATACTGACAGGGAATGTTCCACAGGATTGGCGCATAGCAAATGTGGTGCCAATATTCAAAAAGGGTCCAAAAACAGAGCCCGAAAACTATAGGCCGGTAAGTTTAACATCTGTTGTTAGTAAACTGTTTGAAGGGTTTCTAAGAGATGCTATTTTGTAGTATCTCAATGAAAATAAGCAAATAACGCCATATCAGCATGGCTTCATGAGGGATCGGTCATGCCAAACGAATTTAATCAGCTTCTATGAGGAGGTAAGTTCTAGACTTAACAGCGGCGAATCAATGGATGTCGTATATCTGGACTTCTCCAAAGCATTTGACACTGTACCTCATAAAAGGTTAGTATATAAAATGAGGATGCTCGGACTGGGAGAAAATGTCTGTATGTGGGTAAGTAACTGGCTGAGAGACAGAAAACAGAGGGTGGTTATTAACAGTAGATACTCAGATTGGGTCACTGTCACTAGTGGGGTACCTCAGGGGTCAGTATTGGGCCCTATTCTCTTCAATATATTTATTAATGATCTTGTAGAAGGCTTGCACAGTAAAATATCAATTTTTGCAGACGACACTAAACTGTGTAAAGTAATTAACACTGAAGACGACAGTTTTCTGCTACAGAGGGATCTGGATAGATTGGAGGCTTGGGCAGAAAAATGGCAGATGAGGTTTAACACTGATAAATGTAAAGTTATGCACATGGGAAGGAATAATGCAAGTCACCCGTACATATTAAATGGTAAAACACTCGGTAACACTGACATGGAAAAGGATCTAGGAATTTTAATAAACAGCAAATTAAGCTGCAAAAACCAGTGTCAGGCTACTGCCAAGGCCAATAACATAATGGGTTGCATCAAAAGGGGCATAGATGCCCGTGATGAGAACATAGTCCTACCACTTTACAAATTACTAGTCAGACCACACATGGAGTACTGTGTACAGTTCTGGGCTCCTGTGAACAAGGCAGACATAGCAGAGCTGGAGAGGGTTCAGAGGAGGGCAACTAAAGTAATAACTGGATTGGGGCAACTACAGTACCCTGAAAGGTTATCAAAATTAGGGTTATTCACTTTAGAAAAAAGACAACTGAGGGGAGATCTAATAACTATGTATAAATATATCAGGGGTCAGTACAGAGATCTGTCCCATCATCTATTTATCCACAGGACCGTGACTGTGACGAGGGGACATCCTCTGCGTCTGGAGGAAAGAAGGTTTGTACACAAACATAGAAAAGGATTCTTTACGGTGAGAGCAATGAGACTATGGAACTCTCTGCCTGAGGAGGTGGTGATGGTGAGTACAATAAAGGAATTCAAGAGGGACTGGATGTATTTCTGGAGTGTAATAATATTACAGGCTACAGCTACTAGAGAGGGGTCGTTGATCCAGGGAGTTATTCTGATTGCCTGATTGGAGTCGGGAAGGAATTTTTTCCCCTTAAGTGGGGAAAATTGGCTTCTGCCTCACAGTTTTTTTTTTGCCTTCCTCTGGATCAACTTGCAGGAAACAGGCCGAACTGGATGGACAAATGTCTTTTTTCGGTCTTAAATGCTATGTTACTATGTAATGTAGGGCCCCATCTTAAATAATGCCTCAACATGATGGCACACTGCTGTTTTTTTTTTTTTGTTGATTTTACAAAAAAAATAAAAAACCTCACCTTATCCACTTGCTCGAGCAGCAGCAGTCTCTTTTCTCTTCACTGAACAGGACCTGCCGAAGGACCTGCGATGTGAGCGATGACCTCACTGAGAGCTCCCACGTGGTCAATGGAGTATATTCAGACCATGGTCTTGTTACCAGCAGGGTACCTCAGGGATCTGAGGTACCAGAAAAATTGCAGAAGGCCTCAATAGTAAGGTGTGTCTTTTTGCTGATGACACAAAGATTTGTAACAGGGTTGATGTTCCTGGAGGGATACACCAAATGGAAAAAGAATTTAGGAAAACTAGAGGAATGGTCACAAAATCTGGCAACTAAAATTTAATGTTGATAAGTGTAAGATAATACACCTGGGGCGTAAAAACCCAAGAGCAGAATATAAAATCTGTGATACAGTCCTAACCTCAGTATCTGAGGAAAGGGATTTACGGGTCATTATTTCAGACAACCTAAAGGTGGGCAGATTATGCCCTAGAGCAGCAGGTAATGCCAGCAGAGTGCTTGGGTGTATAGGGAGAGGCATTAACAGTAGAAAGAGGGAGGTGCTTGTGCCGCTCTACAGAGCACTAGGGAGACCTCATTGGGAGTAATGTGTGCAGTACTGGAGACCATATCTGCAGAAGGATATTGAAACTTTGGAGAGAGTTCAGAGAAGAGCTACTAAACTAGTACATGGATTGCAGGACAAAACTTATCAGGAAAGGTTAAAGGACCTTAGCATGTAGAGCTTGGAAGTAAGAAGAGACAGAGGGGATATGATAGAAACTTTTAAATACATAAAGGGAATCATCACGGTAAAAGAGGAGAGAATATTTAAAAGAAGAGAAGCCAGCGAAACCAATTTAGAGTCAGTTTGGGTTACGTTGCAGCTTGGTAATCATAAGGTAACTCGTGTAGGTGTCATATACAGACCACCAAGCCAAGTCAAAGAATTGGATGATCTACTAGTTGAGGAAATGGCTAAAATGACATTGAAAGGGGAAGTTGTCATTATGGGAGACTTTAATCTTCCTGATATAAACTGGAAAACCAAAATAGCTAGTTCTGCCAGGAGTACAGACATTCTAAATTCCCTACTGGGATTATCTCTACAGCAAGTAGTTGAGGAGCCAACCCGGAAGGAGGCCATTTTAGATTTGGTGTTCACAAATGGCAATTTGGCATCTGATATCACTGTAGGGAAAGCTTAGGATCCAGTGATCACCAGTCAGTGAGGTTTACTATAAGTACAGTGACTGAGTCACTCCACACAAAAACAAAGTTTTAGATTTTCGAAAAACAGACTTTTCTAAAATGAGATCAGTGGTATACGAGTCCCTATCAGACTGGAACAATTTCAATGGAGTCCAAGAGAAATGGGACTACTTAAAATTGGCACTACTGAAGGCAACAGAAAAGTGCATTAGGCTTGTCAGTAAAGGCAAAAAAAGGAAGAGACCACTGTGGTACTCAGCAGAAGTGGCTAAAATCATTAAAAACAAAAAGATGGCATTTAGCAAGTATAAAAACACCCAAAACGAGGATGACCGGAAATCTATAAGATGAGGCAGAGAGAGGCCAAGCAAGTTATAAGAGCTTCTAAAGCTCAGGCAGAAGAGAAATTAGCTCAGCCAGTGAAACAAGGTGATAAGACATTCTTCAGATACATAAATGAAAAAAGGAAATTAAAACAAGGAATTACCAAATTAAAAACAAAAGAAGGAAGGTATATGGAAGAGGATAAAGAACTAGCTGACTGCCTCAATAAATACTTCTGTTCAATTTTTACAAAGGAAAATGAAGGAGAAGGACCTCAGTTAGGGAGGAAGACTAATGAATCCTTTGATGCATGTGTCTTTACAGAGGAAGAGGTTCTAAGTCAGCTGTCCAAAATTAATACAAATAAATCACAGGGGCCTGATGGGATACACCCAAAGCTATTAAAAGAGCTTAGAGGTGTACTAGCAAATCCATTAACAGATTTATTTAGCCAATCACTGGTAACAGGTGTCGTCCCAGAAGATTGGAAATTAGCAAACGTTGTGCCAATTCACAAGAAAGGTAGTAGAGAGGAATCAGGCAACTATAGGCCAGTAAGCCTGACATCAATAGTGGGGAAATTAATGGAAACCATACTCAAGGAGAGGATTGTGGAACATCTAAAAACCCATGGGTTGATTGATAAAAAACAGCATGGGTTTACTTCAGGAGATCATGTCAAACTAATCTTATTGACTTTTTGATTGGGTGACTAAAATAATAGATGGCGGAGGTGCAGTAGACATCGCTTATCTGGACTTTAGTAAGGCATTTGATACTGTCCCACATAGAAGGCTTATCAATAAACTGCAGTCTTTGAGCTTGGGCTCACATATTGTTGAATGGATTAGGCAGTGGCTGAAGGACAGAAAACAGAGGGTTGTAATCAATGGAGTATATTCAGACCATGGTATTGTTACCAGTGGGGTACCTCAGGGATCTGTTCTGGGACCCATATTGTTTAATATCTTTATCAGCGAAATTGCAGAAGGCCTCAATGGTAAGGTGTGTCTTTTTGCTGATGACACAAAGATTTGTAACAGGGTGGATGTTCCTGGAGGGATACACCTAATGGAAAAGGATTTAGGAAAACTAGAGGAATGGTCAAAAATCTGGCAACTAAAATTTAATGTCGATAAGTGCAAGATAATGCACCTGGGGCGTAAAAACCCAAGAGCACAATATAAAATCGGTGATACAGTACTAACCTCAGTATCTGAGGAAAGGGATTTAGGGGTCATTATATCAGACGACCGAAAGGTGGGCAGACAATGTGATAGAGCAGCAGGTAATGCCAGCAGAATGCTTGGGTGTATAGGGAGAGGCATTAACAGTAGAAAGAGGGAGGTGCTCGTGCCGCTCTACAGAGCACTAGGGAGACCTCATCTGGAGTATTGTGTGCAGTACTGGAGACCATATCTGCAGAAGGATATTGAAACTTTGGAAAGAGTTCAGAGAAGAGCTACTAAACTAGTACATGGATTGCAGGACAAAACTTACCAGGAAAGGTTAAAGGACCTTAACATGTATAGCTTGGAAGTAAGAAGAGACAGAGGGGATATGATAGAAACTTTTAAATACATAAAGGGAATCATCACGGTAAAAGAGGAGAGAATATTTAAAAGAAGACAAACTGCTACAAGAGGACATAGTTTTAAATTAGAGGGGCAAAGGTTTAAAAGTAATATCAGGAAGAATTACTTTAGATAAGATAGTGTACACGTTTTTAACGGCTGTTAGATGTGTGCACTCCTGTCAATAGACCGTTAAAAACGCCTCCATTGATTTCAATGGGGTCCGTCTGGCCGTGGAAACAGGACATGTCCTATTTTTGGATGGACGCTATTCACTGGCCGTTAAGAGAGACCATGTGAATAGCCCCATAGACTTTCATTGGTGCTAAAAATGGTCAAGTGACGGCCGTTACTCACGTGCATGAGGCCTTACACAGGTGTCAGTAAAATATAAACCTAATGTACAAGTCTGAAGACATCTATCTCCATCAATGGATTGGGCATTTTATGAAAAATATGAAAAATCATAGTATGCTCCATCCAACGATGATTTCCCTCTAGATTTATTCACTCAAGCGAGTGGGTCTGGGAAAAAAAAAAAGAGAACGTGGGCATCCTCTGTGAGTGGTCCTTATAAAAAATATGTCTGTGTTCACAGGCTGGAGAACAAACTAGCTTAGCATCACTTATCTAAACAAGACCTAACTCTTGCTAGGTGTATGGCTACCTTTACTCTGCGGCAGCTGTGTTTTGTTGTTATTTTTTAGTTATACTGAGGAGCTTTACTGCTTGGTTGTCAGTGTGTGGATTATGGAGTGGTTTGCTGAGTGACAGGCAGAGAAATACTCTTTGCTAGTTGGCAATGTACATATGGGTCATATACTGGTTTCACCTTTCTCTTCATCTGACTGCTCTGATATCTCCTTATCACTTACTTTTGTTAACTGCGGCACCAAGTCAGGAAATGTAACCCTTACACTGCCTTTCTGAAGAGATTACTGTTACGTTAGCTGTAGGGAAGCAGTCTGAGGGTTAAATATCCTGACTTGCAGCTACAATAAACAAAAGTTAGTGATCAGGAGACATGAGAAGCAGCAATAAGGTGAAAGAATCAAGATAAATCATTAGTTGTTGTAAATATGGTCCTGGTCAGGAGAGCCACTGTCGGTCCAGGAGATGCAGCTGGCACATGGGCTGTGTTTCTTGGACTAAGCACGGCCATGTGAATCAGCCCTTATTGGTGTTTCAAGTGTCAGGACACAAAAAGCTCAGTTTCAGAGGTTGGTGAGCCTGTTACTTCTTCACTTAAGTAACATGCAGCCTTTGGCCACTTTCACACTAGAATATCAAAATCTGACTGTATTACAGCTCCGGAATACGCTCAGATTCTGGATGGTATACCATCCGTATTGTCATCAATTTTACGTCAGTAATTCATCTAGATTTACATGCGTATTACTTTTTTTTTCTACATGTTTAATGCACCCCCATAGACTGTATAGGACGTAGTTGGAAGCAAACTAGGACATATTGAGGATTTAAAATACTGACAGAAAATATGTGAATAACCGTATTGATTTATATTACCAGCAAATTCCAGTACCCGAAAATTAGTCATATACGGATTTGACATTCAAAGAGGCCTTTCAGATACATTATCTGGTTGCCATGGGTCTGGCAGCTAAACACCCAAAAGAGGTGACCCTTTAATTCCCTTAGCTTTCCACTCTAACACAGGAGACAACTAAGTGAGAGAACATCCACATTACCCTTACAGGGGATGACCTAATTATTAAAGAGCATCTGTCTACCAGGCAGTGCAACTGGTTAAATAGGGTTGAGCCTGCTGACAAGTCCTCTTTAAAGGTGTTGCCTGCTGGGGTAACATTTTTTTATTTATAGGGTATAATGGGTAAAAATAACAAAAAAAAAGCATTGCTCATGTCACCAATTCCCCTGTGCTACCATTGAAATGCTTATTGGGTCCCTGCTGTTCATTGTTTCTTGATCCCAGCTCGACACTCTGGAAATGCCTACAGATGTCGGCTCAGGGAATGACTGACTGAGGCTGATCGCCATTGCGGATAGTTATTGGCTGAGCAGGCATCTCCTGCCATATCCTGTTTGTTAAGTTGGGTCCAGGAAGTGTAAACCATAGGGGACCCAGTACGTGCTGGAATCAAAGGAACAGAGGATCAGTGAGGTGAGTAACGCTTCTTTTTTAACCTACTCTGCCCGTTATTGATATATGCGTTAAAATTTTTTTTATAATTTCCAATGTTTTACAGGGATCCCACCGTATGGATGAAAATTATAACCTGTAAAGGACAGAAATAGAGGCCAATAAACTGTATATACAATGTCGTCAGTTACATACCTGACGCATAGCAATCAACCTATTCTTGATGTCTGATAGCATGTCTAACAAACGGAATGTCCTCAAATAACAAAGCTGGGCTATATATACACACATCAGCAAAATCAGAATGTGTTAATAGTTAATGTGAGCTTCAAGCAATCATGAAAATATCAGCATCACGGAGCTAAATTTCCCATTTAGAAAAGATTTCCATTCATCTGTAACATGCAATACTGTAACAAAATGCCTTCCTGAAGCAGCTATGAGCAGTCGGATGCTAATGCTTTTACCATACTATGATGAGTTTTTCATGATTCATGGTGTTTAAAATATACAAGAGTGACTTTTTCAATTGGAAGTTTCTCATAGATTGAATGCATCATCAAGGCGATTGTTCATGCATGGAAGAACAACAAGCAAAGTGATATGAACCATTTTTAAGCTCTACACTTAAGCAAAGGAAAACAGTTGTAATACAAACTATTAAATGTAGTTTTCAGTCTCAGTACATCTCCTATGGAAAAATCCCAGCAAAATGGAAGCTATTATTCAACTGTATCGTAACATTTACATCAATAGTAAGTACACCCGTGCAGGCCCTTTTGCTACTATGCAGTCTGGCTTTCACATCACAATGTACTAAACACAAAGTAAATTACATGTAATTGCTTTGCCGATGTGCACAACCCATGTGAAAACTGGGGATCTTGACATCAAGAAAGCAGTCAGCGAAAAGTCAAGCAACAGATCAGCAGTTAGAGCGGCAGAATCCCATTCACCATAATAGATTTCTATTTTTTATTATGTTTACCCCAAAACTGTACCAATAAACACTACAGATCACTCTTCCAAAAAACAAGCCATGTAGATGAAAACATAAAAAGTTATGGTTGTCAGAATATGGCCATGCTGAGAAAACTTTTATTTTTCAAAAGTTTTTTTTTTTTAAGTAGTAAAACAAAAGAAAAATTATATTAGTTTGGTATTGCCGTAACCACCAAATAAACTTGTCATGTCATTCTTAGTGTATAATTAACGAATGCCATTAAAAACAAAACCTGAAGTAAAATGGTGGAAATGCTTTTTAAAGTTTGACCTAACAAAGAATTTCAGTACAAGATATGGTAACTGAAATGGTGCCAATAAAAAATACAACTTGTCCTGCAAAAAATAAGTCCTCATAAGGGTACTTTCACACTAGCGTTAGTGTGATCCGGCAGGCAGTTGCGTCGTCGGAGCTGCCTGCCAGATCCGCCGATCAGTGTGACAACTGACAGCATTTGCATTGCAAGAACGGATCCGTCCATCCGCATGACAAGCTAATTAAGGTTCTCGCCAACGAGCTGAGAGGTTATTATGTCGCCCTCTCCTCAGTAGGATCAATAACTTTGATATTTTTTCCTTTGATACTTTCTTTCGTTTTGTTTTTGTATATAAAGCATTTTGCGCTTTATATCCGCGACAATATGAACATGAGACCAACACAGATGCCTTCAGCTGCCAAGTGCACATGTAACAGGTCAGCTAGTTTCAGAGGTAAACATCTGCTGAGAGATGCCCTTTAAAAACCATAATTCACAACATTTCAAGTGAAAATAAATTAAATTTCACACTTGCGCTTTTGCTTTCCGTCCTAGAGTTCCGTCTGATCAGGATTTATACTAATGCATTCTGAATGGAAAGAAATCTGTTTAGGATGCATCAGGATGTCTTCCGTTCAGTATGTGAACGTTTTTTGGACGTTGACAAAACCGTAGCATGCTGCGGATTTGTCTCTGTCCAAAAATCCGCAAGACATGCCGTAACGCCGGATCCGGAATTAATGCCCAGATCCAGCATTAAGCTAAACGTTGTTTCGCCGCATCGCCGGATCCGACGTTTAGCTTTTGTGAATGGTTACCATGGCAGCCAGGACACTAAAGTTCCGGCTGCCATGGTAAAGTGTAGTGGGGAGGCAGGGGAGAAGTATAATTACCGTGTGTGCGGCTCCCGAGTCCCGGGGCGCTCCACAATGACGTCAAAGCGCCCCATGAGCATGGATCACATGATCGCATGGATCACGTGATCCATGCGCGTGGGGCGCTCTGACGTCATTGTGGAGCGCCCCGGAGCCGCACGGACTGTAAGTATACTACTCCTCCGCTCCCCACTACTTACTATGGCAAACAGGACTTTAGTAGCGTCCTGGCTGCCATAGTAACCTGAAAGCATTTTGAAGACTGATCAGTCTTCAAATGCTTTCAGTTGTCTTGCGTTGTGACGGATCCGGCGGGCATTTCCGGCGACGGAAGTGCATTTCCGGCGACAGAAGTGCACGCCGGATCCTCACAACGCAAGTGTTAAGAGGCCTAAGACAGATATCGAATTCAGTTTTCATTTTCTCCTGGTTCACCCTGATTGTTACCATTTGTTGGGGTCCAGGCTAGTTTCTCACCTGTGGCGGGAATTCAGTCAGGCTGTTCCGGCAGAGAACAGCCTGACGGATTTCTCCAGATCTGGCACTGCCAGATGCAACCGGAATGCCTGCTGTCCCAATTAGGTATAATGGGGTTTAGCGGAGATTCGTCTATATTCCGGCAAAAATGCAGAGAATTAGCTGGACACAAACCGCTGCATGCTGCGATTTGTGTCTGGGTGATTTTCAGCATTGTCTGCTTTGTCTGCTGGATCAGGCAGCCGGATCATAGTGCTGCAGGTGTGAAACTAGCCCTACTGCTTTTTGTGTGTCTCGTTATGTCAATAGTAGTTTTTTTTCCCGTCGCTTGTCTCTCGCTCCCAAAAGGGTGAGGAGACCGCTGCTCTGTATTTGCCTACTCAGTTGAACTCTGAGCTTGGCATCTGGCGTGATTTTCTTAGATGATACTATGGCCTCACTTATTGCCAAGTCCCGGACGTTTCTAATAGGAAGGTGTCATTGTTCATGGATGCTTTTGGTTCTGTGGGTTTTGGGACTGTCCTAGGCAAGGAATGGTGCGCTGCCCCTTAGCCTAATTCTTGGCGGGTTATTGATGTAACTTGACTCTGCTGGAGTGGTGTCCCGTTGAGACTGCAGTTGAATTATGGGCTCGAAGTTGCAAAATTGGCGTGTATGCTTTTGGACAGAAAATTTATTTGTGGTTAATTGCTTTAATAATTTATTGTCCTTTATCCCAGTTTTAGGCTTTTTACAGCATCTGGTCCTGCGGTATTTCTATCTTAACGTCTGGTTCGCATTATGTTCCTGGCGTTGACAATCTGATTGCTGATGCTCTTTCCCATTTTAATTGGCAGGATTTTTGGAAGTGATGCCAGTGGGGCGCCCTTGTCCCTTACACCGGTAGAATGTTGTGATGCCCGTCTGATGCCATTAGTTCATTCTTTGCTTGTTCCATCGACTTTAATAAGCTATGGTAAGGTGTGGGGTGAGGGGCATGAGCTGGTGGGTGATTGCCCGATCACGAGCTGTGACAGTGTGAGGGTAGATTTCATGGTTGGCTATTTGTGTCATTTACATAGCTCGAGTATGTTATAGGAAATCGTCTTGCTTTCATAGCTATGTTCGGCCTGATTTATTGCTCTGACCATGTTTGTTTCTTTTCAGAGGTTCGCAGCATGCTGTCAGCCTGGAGGAAGAAGCTTGTCGAGGGCATCCGTGATCTGCGGTGAATCCATGTGCTTCCCGAGGTCATGGAGCTTCGCAAAGGCATTGATTCTAGTACTGCATGTGGGAGGTAATTATGTCTGTCTCCTCAAGATGATGTAGTTGATCCCTCTCTAACGTACAGACTTGGAGCATATTACTGGTTTATTTTCTGAAATTGTGATTGTTTGGTCTAAGATTATTCCGAGTGTCACACGGCAGGGTGTGAGAGATGCTATGGCGGTAGAGAGGGTTCTGCGCTCTGTTAATGGCAGAAATGCTTGCTTAGTTTGAGAAAACTTTATTTGCAAATGCAAATGAGCGGGACATGTTGTCATGGCCCCCAATATTTACATGGGCAAATATTACACGTGTTGTATGTTTCTTACCTGGTAACTGATGTGGTTGGTACAGGCTGAAGTCTTCATGGAAGAAAAAGGTTCTGCTTGATTGGAGGATGATCAACGGATGGTCTCGTGGGATACCTATAAAAGAAGAGACAAGTTAGTTGCTGCGCATTCACGTAAGTGGCAGTGAAGAATCCGGACCTGCACCTGCACCTAAAAAAGAAGAATGGAAGAATTACTAAAACAACTAATCACAAAAGCAGAATCTTACGGTGGAAAAGCTTGGCTCAGAAGATGTCTTCAGGAGCAATCCAGCGCTGCAGGAATCCAGGCTCTTCAATCAATTGATCCGGTCTGCGCATCCACTTCAACTAGGAGTGCAGAGCAGGCCACGTCTAATGACATCATCGCTGATGCGCTCTGTCGCAGTGATGCTTCACATTCTCCCCAGCCCACAAAGAGTACCAGGAAGGAGAAGAGGAGCTATTCGCCACCTCTAGATGCTGTAAGAAGCAGAAATACATTCATTTCTGCGCCACACAGCACGAGGAACAAAGAAAGAAAATGATCTATTACTCACCAACGGTCACCATCTTCTTCAGCCAGGATATCTCGCGCAGACAACCGCGTAAGATCAACCGCCATCAATCAAAAGGGTGAGGATATCTCGAACTCAACATTAAATAGTGACTACGAATGGTGGCAATCCTTCTGTCAAGCAAAATCCTTTAAATTCTGACACTTTTTTAGATGAAAGACTTTTGCTAATTAAGGAATTCTTTTCCTTTTTTTCACAAAAAGAGGCTACTCAAAACCGGACTCTGTCTGGTCATCGCCAGGCAGACGTTCGGATCGGGGTAGTCTAAAGGAAAGTGAATATACTAATATTTACACAGATAAGAATCCAACAATCCCTATTGACAAATGTTTAATCCCTTTGGAAATGTTTATTCTTTGAAAACTGGCAATGGAATAAAAGAAACTTTGTTAAAAGAAACTATGCCATGCCAGATTTCCCCTCTGGGATTTCATTTGCCACATCAAACAAAAGAAAAAATTTGGAATAGAGAATTCATTGATGTATTTTCTCTCCTTCCTTCTTCAAAAGAAACTTTAAAGGGATTCTGTCACGCATTTGACTTAGAGCTGCGGACATGCACGGCTAGATCGCCGCTAGCATGTCCGCAATATAGCAGTAGAATAGCTCTGGGTGCTTTTATTTTCTTTAAAAAATGATTTTATTGATATGCAAATTAACCCTGGAAGGTGCCCAAGGGGCGGTACTAACTTTCCTGGTGCCAAGCCACACCCCCATGTGAAGGAACCCGGCACCGCCTGCGTCCGCTGAATCTCCTCCTTGCTTCAGTGAGATCGCCGTAAATCTCGCGATGCGCGAGATCGCTCATGCACAGTTCCTTCCCTGAGGCTGATGCCAGCACGGGAAGGAACACTATGTTGCAACTGCGCATGCACAAGCTCGCGCATCGCGAGATTTAAGGCGATCTCACTGAAGCAAGGAGGAGATTCGGCGGATGCAGGCGGTGCTGGGCTCCTTCACATGGGGATGTGGTTGGGCACCAGGAAGGTTAGTACCGCCACTTTTGCACCTTCCCGGGTAATTTGCATATTAATAAAATCATTTTTTAAAGTAAATAAAAGCACCCAGAGCTATTCTACTGCTATATTGCGGACATGCTAGCGGCGATCTAGCCGTGCATGTCCGCAGCTCTATAGGGTCAAATGCCGTGACAGAATCCCTTTAAAATTAGACAAAAAAGAAGATGAGGAAAGAAAAAGAAAAAACATTCTTAAATCCGACACATTGTAGCAGAATATTTTATCACCTAGACAGCATCCTTGAAGCATATAAAAATTTTGGAGGTACTGCTTGGTGAAACTATGATGAATCCTTCCACCAGAAGCTGGCAGTATACCCAGAATTAAACTGGGGGTCAAAGGACATGGGCCTTTGGATCAACCATATGTTGGCCCAAAGGTCCAACCTTTTTCATCAGCAAATCCCCAAGAAAGGAATTTGCTTTGCCTTTAATCAGTCGGTATGCAGATGGCAATCAAATTGCAAATATAAACACGAGTGCACTTTTTGCACTGGAAGCCATCCAGCAACCAAATGTTTTAAGAAACACGGTCAACACTACACAAACAGTAAAGAATCCAATAGAGGAAGTGACCCCATTGATTCTACCAAGGCTCATACACTATTTAAAAATATACCCAAACTGATGGCTCTAACACTAATTGAAGGTTTTTCTCATGGTTTTTACATACCTTCCTTCGAGGGTACAGGATGTTCTTTCGTTAAAAACTGTTCAAGAAAAAATAGACAAAGAAATTTCATAAAATAGAGTTGCTGGTCCTTTCATACAACCTCCTTTTCAAAATTTTAGATTATCCCCCCTACGTTTAGTTCCAAAAAAGGAGGTTAACAGTTATCGTCTCATCCATCACTTGTCATATCCAAAATATAATTCAGTAAATGATTTAATTGACAAAAATTCTGCAACAGTTCACTATGCTTCCTTTGATCAAGCATTATACTTGCTTAATAAAGCGGGAAAAAATGCACTGATGGCAAAAACAGACATTGAATCTGCCTTCAGATTGTTACCTATTAACCCAGCAGGTTATAATTCACTGGGCTTCCAATTTGAAGGAAAATGTTATTACGACAAAGCTCTTCCTATGGGATTCTCCTTATCTGGTTATTACTTTGAGGCTTTTTCAACATTCTTACAGTGGATGTTAGAAAGTCATACAAATGGATCCATTACTTGATTTTTTATTCATCAGTAAGGAAAAATCTGACGATTGCACTAATTTACTTAATACATTCAAAAATATTTTGTATTACTTTCAAATTCCATTAGTGGAAGAAAAGACGGTATACCCTACTAAATCTATCAAATGTTTTGGGCATCCCGGAAGAAAAAATTTATTATTCTCGAATTATATTAAACAATCTGTGAAGATCTAAGAAAACCACATTAAAACGGTTGCAATCTGCCCTGGGATAGTTAAATTTTACAGCTAGAGTGATCCCAATGGGGAGAGTTTTTTCCAAATGTATGTATTTAGCCACAGTGGGAAAAATCACCCATTGGATCATATTTGTCTAACAAAACAAATAAAAGATGACATTAAAATATGGCTATCCTTCTTTGAGAATTATAATAGTAGATCCATGTGGCAACAGGAATTTATTAATTCTGATTCACTTCAGTTATTTACTGATGCTGCTGCCACAGTTGGTTATCAAGCATATTTCATGAATAGAGATGAGCGAATTTCAAAAATTAGTTCAGCGTTCGGGTTGGGGTAATCGCCGCATCCCGTTATGGATTCCACTACCGCGGACTATCCCGGCATATGGAATCCATAAGGGGCGGCTTCCACGAACCCGAACTTTGGAAAAGCCGAAGGACCTGGGGTGACGTCAATCCATAACGGGATGCGGCGATTACCCCAACCCGAACGCCGAACTCATTTTTGAAGTTCGCTCATCTCTATTCATGAATCAATAGTCAGCAGAGAAATGGCTAAATAGTTGGGTAAGTGAACCATTTATAAAAAACATAATTTTCTTAGAACTTTTTCCTGTACTGGTGGCTTTAACAATTTTGATCGTAAATTTCAAAAACAAATATATTTTATTATTCTTAGATAATAAGGGTGTGGTTTTCTCCTTAAACTGTGTTTTAGCAAAATCAGAGGTAGTAGTCAATGTTCTAAGACAAATTGTCCTAACATGCTTGAATAACAATGTATAGATAAAAGCCAAATATATAGAAGGCAAGTCTAGTATAATAGCAGATTCTCTGTCTCGGCAGAATCCCTTTTATTTCAGACAGCTGGTACCAGGAGGGAAGAGAATGGAATTCCATGCCCTCCAAAACTTTGGGAGAAGATCTGGAAATGATACACAGACTAGTTAGCAACGCTTCAGCTCCAGCTACATGGGCTGCCTACACAGCCGCATGGAATAATTGGAGAACATTTTTTTCTGCCAATAATTTTAAGGAATGGAATGACAATGTATTCCATGCTATACTCTTCATTTTGAACCTTTTCAAAAAGGGCAAAAAAGCAGAATTACATTCAAAAAATTTTAACAGGCATTTCCTTTTTCCAAAAAATCTTCAATTTAACTCCATTTATGTCCAGTTTTTTATTGAAACAACTAATTAAAGGATCAAAAAGAAATAACCCTGTCAAAAGTAGAACCAGACCGTTATCCCTAGAACTTTTACAAAAATTTGTTAAATACTTACCATTCATTTCTTCTTCCCCTTATGAGACACAATTATTCAAAGCCGCCTTTTGTTATCCTTCGTATCAGTGAATTTACAGCTGCAAATAGAACAACAGGAGCACTATTACAAATTAATGATATAGTTTTACATTAAAAAAATATCAAATTATTCATAAAAATATCTAAGACTGATCAACGTGGTAAAGGAATTTGGTTAAGCCTGAATAAATTCCAATCTTCCACACACTGTCCTGTTCAGGCTCTAAAAGATTGGGTAACTACCAGATCATTTATACCCGGGCCTTTATTTATGCACTTAGACAGATCCCCATTAACCAAGTGCCAATTCAACTTTATACTTAGTAAATGTAAAAAACAATTCGCAGTGCATAAAGAAAAAATCTCAGCTTATTCATTCCAAATTGGAGCTGCAACTTATACGTACAAACTAGGACACGAAGAAAGTACTTTAAGGAAGATAGGTAGATGGAATTTTAGCAGATATAGGCTGTACATTAGACCTGAATTGTTATTATAATCTCTTTCAGGAGTCAATATTATCTGGATAATCGGAAATGAACTCATTTCTTCAGCCAGCACACGGTCAACAATAAAATTTAAAACAGATAATTTAGTTTTAGGTGGGAATGTTACCATACTTTGGAAAGGTATTGTAGATCTGCAATTAAAAAAACATTTATTCTGTTTGTGTATTGGCCTCTAAATCCTGGCCTACACTTAATTTGTTAATCTTACACGCTAGTCACTCGGATATGGGTAGAATTTGTACGCACAATTTAATTAATTAATAAAAAAAAACACTTTACTAGAATTACAAATTCAATTCCCACAAACCAGAATAGTTTTTTCAGAAATAGTGCCCAAATAGGATTGGAGTTCAAAAAACTTGTTTTTCATGGAAAAAATTAAAATTCATATAAACAAGAGCGTTGAAAAATTCATGATCAGTATTATAGACATACTGAATTGGAAGGATTTGTTGAAGGTTTATATAATAATTCAAAACAATCGTTATCAGATGTCTGTCTTGACATCTTCAATGTTGGACTTCAGAGCATGTTAGAAAACGGGTGCGGTGCAGGTTAGCCATTTAGCATTGCTTTATGGCAGTTGGGGTAATAGTCACTCTACGAGTGGACTGGGTGGTGTTATTTATTCGGTATTTATTTAAGGTTGGTGTTATATATTAATGTGGTTAACTTTATTATATTTTAATAGGTAACATTAGGCACCGTGGCCAATTATATTCCACTAAATAAAAACCTATTTAATACTCTAAGTGTGGAATATTAATTTTACGAGAGGTTTCAATTAAGGGTATTTTTGGTCTATGACACCATGGTCCGGGTCTGGAGTGGTGGTTGTTCGTCAAAGGCAGTTAGTGAGTGACAACCGCCTCCATGTGCGGCCTGACGGTGTTCACCTTGCTGACATTGGCTTAGACATTTTAGTTATTTCAAAGGCAAATCTAACTAGATGTTTAATGGGGAAGTGTTTATGTTCTCTGCGGTCTTGGGTAACGAGGATTCAGATAAGGAAATTGTCTCTGATTGCAGGAGACATAGTTTGTTCCTGCAGTGGGGATTAGTAAGGAACTTCCCTCTGGCTAGGTTTTCAATAGGATGGCTATGTGCGACCCCCCCCTTTTGATTTGTAATAATGGCCTTGTCCTAATTATATTATGCCCCTCCCCCTCGGGGAGTTAATTTATAGGAGTGTTACCTTTGCCGCACTCCTCTTTTACCGGATGTCTGGCTAGGATCTTCCCTCCAGCCCAGCCTTTTTTGTCAGATGGATTATCTGATGCCTTTGATAACTTTTCTGTTCTTTGGTTTGTTTGTAGTTTTACTCCACTGCTTTCACTTGAAGTCACAGCGGGCGTTTTTTGTGTGGAGTGTTGATGTGGTGGAGATGTGGGAGTCCAGTGGTCAACATTCCACTTCGCTTCCCGTGACACAATACTGCGGTTCAACGATGGATTAATGATTGAGTTCTATTATTAATGTCAATAAAGCTGTGATCAACCCCGATCCAACAAAAAATTGGTTATGATTGTCCTGCGAGCTTCATTTCAAAGAGGAGTTTAACTTGATGTTTAATGGGGGTGGGGGTGGTAATGTTCTCGGCAGTCAGTGTAATTTGTGACATGAGATATTGCTGTAACAAGTGAAGCCTTGGGCCCAGCAGCCATACCCGCTATTACACCCCTCTGCACTACTCAACATCACACTGGCTTTTGTACTGGGTACAATAGCACTATACAGTCCTGTCCACCAAAAGCATCACATGCCTGATGAAAGCAACAGAAACTTGAGCCAGATGATGACATTTGCAGTCCTAAAAATCTGACTATAAGGCCCCTTGCAGAAGAGCGTTGGTCACGCTGTGAGTCCGCATCGCAGCTCCCAGCCGGAACTCCCAGCGCTGCCTGGGGTCCCATAGCATTATATTGATTTATGATGCTATGTAAGCCTTACCCTGGGTTCACACCTGAGCGTTTCTGAGACGCGCGTTTTACGCGCGTTCCCATTGAAGTCTATGGGTGCAAACACGCGACAAAACGCCCCAAAGAAGCTCAAGAACTTCTTTGAGCGTAGGGCGTTTTACAGCGCGTTCAAACGCGCTGTAAAACGCTCAGGTGAGAACCATGCCCATAGGGAAACATGAGTTTTCTCCTGTTTAGCGTTTTACAGCGCGTTCGAACGCGCTGTAAAACGCGCAAGTGTGAACTGAGGGTTACAGTTCTGGAATGTATTGGATAACACTGGCAGCATTATCAAATATCAATATAATGCTATGTGCAAATCAATATAATGCTATGTGACCCCCGACAGTGCTGGGAGTTCAGGCCGGGAGCTGCGATGCGGACTCGCAGTGTGACCAACGCTCTTCTGTAAGGGCCCTAACTCTGTAAATTACAGCACTGAGGTTGGATTGAAAGTATAGAACTACTTCTTATTACAGATAACTGCAGGGACAATCGAAATAGTTATCAACGTACCATCCCTTGTAGGCACTATTGTTATGCTGCCTTAGGCTCCATTCAGACGTCTGTGTGTGTTTTGTGGATCCGTGGACCGCACATCGCCAGCACTCTCATAGAAAATGCCTTTCGGACAAGAATAGGACATGTTCTATTTTTTTGCAAAAAGGAAGTGCGGACCCGCAAAATGCGGAACAGAATTGCGGACGTGTGAATGGGACCTTAGGCAACAAGCTCAATGTGCCTCATTGAAGGTGCATCCCTGGATAAAGGCCCTGTTACAGTACCTCTTTTTTTGTCACCAAGCAATACATCAACATATAGGAGTCCCTCTCACTGACATGCACTGATAATTAAGAGATTATCGAAGTTATGAAAAATAATATCTTTTAACCCTTTACCCCCAGAGGTGTTTTTTTTTGCGTTTTTGTTTTGTGCTCCCTGTCTTCCCAAAGCCATAACTTTTTTGTTTGTCTGTTTAAATACCATAAAAACTCTATCTTAGGGTCCATTCACACATCCGTTTTTACACTCCGTTTCCGTTCCGAATTAAATCGGAACGTTTTTCTGGATCCATTAATTTCAATTGCCTCCGCAAAAATGCAGAAACCAATCATGGTGCTGTCCGAATCACGGAATCCGTTCCGTTTCCGTTTTTTCCAGGATGCGAATCCTGAAAAAAAATTAAGCTTGTCCTACTTTCTGTCCGTTTTTCAGGTCCGTTGTCCATTCAAGTCAATGGATCTGCAAAAATGCGGATGACATGCACAAAACCATACAAATGTCATCCGATTTTGCGGATCAGTTTACAGGAAACAAAAAAAAAATTGAACCCAGCCCTCTGTGCCATGTGCTTTCTGTTTTGAGACGGAAAAATGGAAACACGGAACGGATTCGGATGCACTTTAGTACAAAAACGGAATGTTGTACAGAAAAACGGATCCGCAAAAAAACTGAACGTTTATCTGGAAAGGTAAAAATACTGACGTGTGAATGGACCCTTAGTGAGTATGAAAGGTATACGTTCTGCTTAACTTGGACTAAGCAAATATAATAATGTGTGAACGTTAAAAGTCAAACAAAAAACTTTATTTCATTATAGTAATAAAAACAGGGGTAAGTTCCATATAAGTAAGTGACAGAGCAATTACCACCATAACACACCACCAGGACTCTGACTTATGACCTGCACAGCAGCCCTGACCGTATTGCAGTATCTTGAATAGATGCATGGTACAACTGCCTTTTTCTCTATAGACACACCAAACACCAGCCACTTGTTTGCAGGATCATGCATGAGTAACCCTGGGTAAGCTGGGGTTAATAGTTATATGGTACATCCTTATCCCCAGCCATAAGAGGGGCAACATATCACCTGAAATACAGTCAGGGCTGCTGTGCAGGTCTTAAGTCAGAGTCCTAGTGGTGTGTTATGGTGGTAATTGCTCTGTCACTTACCTATATTGAACTTACCCCTGTTTTTATTACTATAATGAAATACATTTTTTTTTTACTTAACGTTCACGCATTATTATATTTGCTTTGTCTGTTTAAATAGCCATATGAGGGCTTGTTTTTTGCAGGACAAGTTGTACTTTCCAATGCCAATATTCAATATTGCATATGATGCGTTTTGATAGCGTTAAAAAGTGGAAAAAAAAAACGGTTTTATTTTATTTTGACCCCTATAACTTTTTGTAATTATGTGTACGGAGCTGTATGGGGGCTCATTTTTTGCAGGGCGATCTGAACTTTTCATTGATACCACTCTGGGGTGTGTATGACTTTTTGATTGCTTTTTATAAATTTTTTTGTAGAAAATGAAGCGACCAAAAACGTTGAATCGAAGCCATTTGGACGCTTTTTTCTGTTTTGCTGTTTGTCGTATGGGGAATATATATATATTTTTTTTATACTAACAGCATTTTCGCACATCGTGACACCCATGGTGTGTATTTTTAAAAAATTTTTAGTTCTTTTATTTTTATTTTGGGAAAAGGGGGGTGATTTGAATTTTTATGTTTTTTTAATTAATTTATTTTTTACACTTTTTTATAGTTCCCATAGGGAACTATAACAATCAATCATCTGCAGGAGCACCAATGAAAGTGCAAGCTTTCGGTTTTCAGCGTGCTCAGATGCCGTGGTCAGGATTGACTACGGCATCTGTGCAGTTAAATGTCCGCGATTGGCATTACTGCCGGTTGCAGACATGAGCCACGGGTGTCTGCTATAATAAGCAAGTGGCCACCCGCGGCTATGGTGCCCGCAGCGTTCAGGAGCAGGTGCCATCTTTATAGACCCAGCCAGCGCCGTACTATTACGGCGCTGGTCAGGAAGGGGTTAATATATATATATATATATATATATATATTTTTACACTTTTTGCTCTTTCTGTTACCACAACCCTGTGGTGCTAAAAACCCTCTTTGAGATGACACTGGAGACTGGGCAAGAGAGAACAGAGAGAGCATACTGGGCCTGAGAACAGAGAGAGCATACTGGGCCTGAGAACAGAGAGAGCATACTGGGCCTGAGAACAGAGAGAGCATACTGGGCCTGAGAACAGAGAGAGCATACTGGGCCTGAGAACAGAGAGAGCATACTGGGCCTGAGAACAGAGAGAGCATACTGGGCCTGAGAACAGAGAGAGCATACTGGGCCTGAGAACAGAGAGAGCATACTGCAGCTTCTGCTACTTGTTGTAGAAGAGAGATGACTAAAGCTTGAATGAAGGCGAGGAAGTGCGCCACATTTGTGGACCAATAAGAGACCAGTAAGAGTCTTTTTTTTTTTTTTTGTGGCGGTACTCTAGTCCAGAGCCCCCAAAAAAAACAATTTTGGCACAGGCATGGAAGTTTGCCACATTTGCAGACAGATTAGAGTGATTTTTTGTTTTTAATGTGGTGGTACACCTGCTTGCCTTGCAAAAAGTCCCACCACTCTGCCTGGGCCAGAGCCCAGAAAATGTCATTTAGGCAAAGGAACAGAATTTTTTATGCAGCAGTACACTTTTTTATGCAGCTTGCTTGCTTGTCTCACCACACTGCCCAGGCCAGAGCCCCAAAAAATTAAATTTAGGTGAAAGCGCAGAAGTGCGCCACATTTACCACAACTAACAGGTATGGCAGCAACTGAACCACCAGTAACTTAGCCGGGTGGGGGTTTAGCTTGCACATAACCTAAGTGCTGGTCGCAAATAGGTTTCTCGGGGCCACAAATTCTATTATGGATGTCTCACGATGGAGCCGAGGACAAGGAAGGGGAGGAGTCTGAGCAGGAGAAGAAACAGATGATGATGATAACAAAGACACTGTACTCCTTAGAGATACAACCTGTCTGCCACAAAGAAGACCAGGAGAAAGGACAGTATTGTTCTGATTAGGAATGCTGGCCAGTTTCTATTTTCCTACAGGATCCGGTGTTTGTGTTTGAACATCCATGGCTTATTTTAATCCTGCAGATCTTGCACATGGCTGTGGTTTTGTCTGCCAGCCTAGTTGAGAAAAAAAAACACCAAACGGAGCTAGCGGCAGC
Organism: Bufotes viridis; assembly: GCA_033119425.1. NCBI lineage: Eukaryota > Metazoa > Chordata > Amphibia > Anura > Bufonidae > Bufotes > Bufotes viridis. Next base: position 98,795,835 of record CM065593.1, read on the forward strand.
CGAGCTTTATCTGGTTTCGGATGTTTTAAACCTGCTTTCATAGTTTCAGTGTTATCGCCAGTTCCCGAGCTGATCACAATAGAAGCAGATCTGGCCCTGCCAGTTCTTTTGGAAGTTTTGGCAGCCTTCTCCTTTGATGTCTTCTCCTCCTCCTTAGAACCCTGATCTCCCAGGTCCTGTCCAACACACAATCATTGTCATAGTCCTCACCCTCACTTTTCTCAGACTGTGATATGCCATCGTGAGCTCTTTGGTCCCCCTCCCAATTACCTGCTCTGTATTTGCTCACCCTCCACTGTCCGATAGCACTGCCCCTACTGTTACCACCCTGGCTACAAGTGCAAATACCACTATCACCAACACAGCTATCTATGGTGTCCCCCGCGTCTCTCTGAACCTGCTCCTCATGGCAGTCCAAATGCTGACTGCTCTCACACAAGTCATCAACAGGAAGACTCTCTTGAGTATCTGCTGTAGTGTGTGGTGGGGTTTTATTGCTTTTCTTTGGAAAAAAGAAGGAAGACAGAGAGGATGCAACTAAAAGTCCTCCCTGGGGCTGCAAGGAGGAGGAACAGGGTTAACCTCCATGTCAGGCTCAGTGGTGACCTCCATGTCATCCTGCTGTGACTGAGAGGAGGAGTGAGCCATCCAGTTCACAATCTCCTCTTCTATGTCCTAAATAATGTTGGGCCTTTCAGAAGCAAGGGAGAACTGTGGAGTACCACTACTACTACGGCCTGGATAGCTGCTGCTACTACCAACATTCTGGGTCTGTGAGGACGAGGCCTGGTTCTTTTGTTTTGAACTATTCCACATTCCAGACGTTTTACTTGAAGGCCTAATGAAAACGCATGATTTTTATTTGTAATATTGTAGTATTTGCACCAGTAAGATTTCTGCCTACTGTGTTATTTGCATTTAAAAACGCAGGTAAAAAGATCTTTCTTTACTGTTACACATGTTGTAAACTTGAAATCTGATTATTTCCCCCTTCACACCACCAATATAACAATGCACAAAAGGTGGTTAATACTTCTGTCTACTATATTATTTGCATTTAGAAATGCAAGTTCAAAAAAGACCTTTCTTTACTATGAATACATACGTTGCAAACTTGTAATGCGATTATTCCCCCTTCCACACCACCAATATAACGATGCAGGAAAGGTGGCAATATTTCTGCCTACGGTTTAATTTGCATTTAATCTCACTGGTATAAAATGGTGTTATTGCTATAAAATGCTTTTGCTATAATGCAACGTGTTTGGGGGGAAAAAAACCTGTTTGGAAAAAAATATGCAATTGCTCAGCAGCAGAATGCTGTCATGGTGCTATGCTGGCAGTAAGCCTATGTACAAACTTGAAGTTTTGAAAAAACAAACAAACCTGTATCTCTGTTCAAAAAAGAAAACATATTTTTTTTTGCAGGTGGTTGGTTTTGTAATGCAAAACTGTTAGAATGAGGTGCTGGAGCAGAAGCAGCTGTATTATGCAGTGCGCCCAGGCCCTCACTCCCTCAAAACTTTCCTTGATGTAAGTCCCTCAATTACTTATTTCTATTCTGTCCCTATAACATTAGAAAATATGCTTCCGTTTCCGTGCCGCAAAAAACGGATCACAAATGGAAACCATACAGAAACGGACCATAATGGAAACATTACTTAAACCAAAAACGGAAAAACTTACCCGTTAAAAATGGATCGCAAAACCATACGGTCGTGTGAACAAGCCCTTAAAAGCAGAACATTTAAAATTTAGAAAATAGTGCATTTTTGAAAATTTTCAGATTAGTTTTTTGTTTATAAATAAAGGCATAAAGACTAAAATTTACCATTAACATGACGTACAATGTGTCCTGAAAAAAAGTGCTGAATTTCTCCACTACACAGAGCAAGCAGTCACCATCAAGAATGCTGTGTAGCCCCTGTCTACAGGTGCGGCTTCACTTGTCAAGCATCACAAAAGGGTGGGGCTACATGGCCACATCTCATGTAGTGTATTTCAATGGTGTTCCAATGCCACATGCCACTGCAACAGTTGCAAAAATATTCGACTTGGTTTTTAGATTTGTTACGTCACAGTCGCAGTATTGAAATACATTACATGAAATGTCACATCCCTTTCTTGCCGCTGGACTAGGGTTGCCACCCGGCCGGTATCGCAACGGCAAAGCCAGTATTTTAGTGGCCCTGCCAGTGCTGGTAATTCTGTAATTAATTGACTGTATTTTTCTACAAGGCCTGCTACTAATGAACGCTTCATTGAGGAACGCTCATAGTACAGCCTTTAATTCCCACCCCCTCCCCCACTTGTGTTAAGAAAAAAAAAAAAGAGAACTCACCTCCTCCATTTGCTCGCGCCGCTGTGAACCCTCACTGCTTACAGGAGAATAGGACCTGAGAGACGTCATCACGCTAGAGAGCGGGTCCTGTCCTGAGCTTCCAGTCAGCAGCTAGTGTTCCCCAAGGTACTAGCAAATGGAGGCAGTGAGTGCTTTTCTTTCTTTTCTTTTGCAGAAGCAGAGAAGGGGGGCACTAATGGGCATTACTCTTACTGTGGGCACAAATGGGGGCATTACTATTACTAACTGAGGGCACTAATGGGCATTACTCTTACTGTGGGCACTAATGGGGGGCATTACTATTACTGAGGGCACTAATGGGCATTACTCTTACTGTGCGCACTAATGGGGGCATTACTATTACTGAGGGCACTAATGGGCATTACTCTTACCGTGGGCACTAATATTACTGAGGGCACTAATGGGCATTACTCTTACTGTGGGCACTAATGTGGCATTACTATTACTGAGGGCACTAATGGGCATTACTTATACTGAGGGCACTAATGGGCATTACTCTTACTCTGGGCACTAATGGGGGCATTACTATTACTGAGGGCACTAATGGGCATTACTCTTACTGTGGGCCCTAATGGGGGCATTTAGGGCATTACTATTACTAAGGGCACTAATGGGGTATTACTATTACTGAGGGCACTAACAGGCAGCATTATTCTTAATGGGGCGCACTAATGGAGGCATTATTCTTCGGGGGGAACTAAATAGGGCATTATTCTTACTAGGGGGCACTAATGGGGGCATTATTCTTACTGGGGGGCATTATTAATTTTGGGGCGCACTAATGGGGGCATTATTCTTACTTGGGGCACTAATGGGGGCATTACTCTTACTGGACGGCACTAATGGGGGCATTATTCTTACTGCGGGGCACAAATGGGGGCATTACTATTACTGAGGGCACTAACAGGCGGCATTATTTTTAATGGGGTGCACTAATGGAGGCATTATTCTTCGGGGGGGGAACTACATGGGGCATTATTCTTACTAGGGGGCACTAATGGGGGGGTCTTATAAATTCTGGGGCTCACTAATGGGGGCATTATTCTTACTGGGAGCACCAATTGGGGCATTACTCTTACTGGCTGGCACTAATGGGGGCATTATTTTAACTGGGGGGCACTAATGGGGGGCATTATTCTTACTGAGGGGCACTAATGGGAGGCATTATTCATTTTGGGGCGCAGTAATGGGGGCATTATTATTACTGGGGGGGGCACTAATGGGGTGTTATTATTTCTGGGGGGTGCTAATGGGGGCAATAATATTATTGGGGGGAACTAATGGGGGCATTATTAATTCTTGGGGGCACTAATGGAGGCACCTTCCCTCAGTGCTTTGTGTATCTTCTTATGCGGCACAAGGGTCTTTGGGCCCCCTCAGGCTCCTGGGCCCAGTAGCTACTGCTACCTCTGCACCCCCTATAGCTACGCCCATGAACGGGGGCATTATTAATACTGGGAGGCACTAATGGAGGCATTAATGTTACTGGGAGCTACAGTATGACAGCGACCTAACACCCTGTGTCAAGCCACGGCCCCACAACCACCCCCTTTGGGGTGTGGCTTAACTTGGAAGGTATCTTTTGTTAGGATAGGTGTACAACGACATATTCCGCCGTGCGGCCGTACCCTACACCTCTATCTTCCATCCTTCAGAATAGAGTAGCAGATGAAATCCTAGGAAAATCAAGAACAAATCTGTGGTAGAATAGAGCTGGAGACAGATTCATTCCTCGATATCTGTCCGATCTTATTTCTTTGTGTAAATCGTTTTAAAATGTTGTACTATATCTTGTCACAAATGCAAGTCCACACACAGACCTATCCCTGTAAAACCTGGTGCAGTACAGCAGCTTAGCACATCTGACCATACTGCGAGGAGAGGAAAGCAAGGACCCGCCAGCAAGTAAGGACCATGGCAGGGGGCGGGGCTTCGGGTGACCACCCGGCTCCCCGAGGCTGGGGCGGCAGCTGTGGAGGGAAGCTTCAGAGTTCCGGGGAGTCCGGAGTCAGAGCCCGTCCAGCCTCTCACATGTCAGCAGCATCCAGGAAGAAGCGCGGTGCGGAAGCTCGCCCTGTCCGTGCTGTCCGGAGAGCTGGGGATGGCGGGCTCCGTATATAACAACCTGGTGGCGAAGCTGGTGATGACTGGTGACTCCAATGTGGGCAAGACGTGTATCGTGAGCAGCTACACGGAGAACAGCCTGCCCTCCTACCTCTCCACAGTGGGTGAGTGACGTCCCATGCCAACTCTGTGACACCCGGCACCCACAGTGAGGTCACTGTACATTATATGGGGGCTTGTCCTGATGGAAGCTGCATCTCCTACTCTGCAAAGGGACATGCTGGGGGTAGTAGTTTCACAATAATTAGCATGCTAGGAGCTATAGTTAATAGATGAAGATTTCAGGGCATAACTTTGACAAAATCTAGGGAGCGGCAGGATGTTAGAAAATGCTGAGAGTTGTAGTTAGACGACAGCTGGAGAGCCATGGACTGTCCAGGCATATTGGAAGCTGTAGTTTTACAGCAGCTGGAGAGCCACAGACTGGCGGTACCTGCTGGGAGTTGTAGTTTTTATCGTAGAGAGCTACAGGCTGACTAGGCATGCTTAGACTACAGCCGGACAGCTAGGGTGAGGGTGGCAACTGTGGTCCGGGGGTCTGGGTCCTGAAACTTCCAGCAATCACCCTGGCAGGGATATATCACAGCTAGTGTTGAGCGAACTTGTTTTTTTTAAGTTCTGCGTCTAAAGTTCGGGTTATCGAAGAATCCCGTTATGGATTCCAAATTCCGTTATGGTCCGTGGTAGCGGAATCCAGAACGGGATTATTCGATAACCCGAACTTTGGACGCAGAACTTAAAAAACAAGTTCGCTCAACACTACTCACGGCCATGTGTAGAAATACATAAATGACTGGGTGACGCTGGCACAGAGGGAACCAATCTAAAGCTGGTCCTGCACTTAAAGGGGTATTCCAGTAATATAAAGTTATTCCCTAGATCAGTGGGGGTACTACTACTGCGACCCCCACCAATCACAAGAACTGGTGCCCCGTAACCTGTGGAGCTCCCCAAAAAATGGATGGAGCGGCCGGACAGGCATGCATGCGGCTGCTCCGTTCACTTCAATAGGAGCTATATCTGGAACTCCTGTAGAAATAAATGGAGCAGTTGCGCACATGCACGTCCAGCTGCTCCTCTCATTTTGGGGGGGCTCCACAGGTTAGGGGGCCACAGTTCTCCTACTGATAGGGTATTACTTTATAAAACCACAATACTCCATTAAAGGCATTATATCACTTCAGTAAATGGCATTTACCATGTAGAGAAAGTTAACACAAGGCACTTACTAATGTACTGTGATTATCCATATTGCCTCCTTTGCTGGCTTGATTCATTTTTCCATTGTATTATACACTGCTCATTTCCAGGGATTACTACCAACCTGCAATCCAGCAGCGGTGGCCGTGCTTGCACACTATAGGAAAAGGCCCGGCCTCTCTGGTGGCCAGGATGGCAGGAGTGCGCATAGGCCAGTGCTTTTTCCTATGTGCAAGCACGGCCACCACTGATGGATTGCAGGGTGGTCATAACCCTTGGATACGAGCAGTGTATGATGTGATGGAAAAATGAATCCAGCCAGCAAAGGAGGCAATATGGACAATCACAATACATTAGTAAGTGCCTTGTATTAACTTTCTCTACATGATAAATGCCATTTGCTGAAGTCTGACAACTCCTTAAAGTGCGCACCTGGGCACTGGTTTTCCCTTTACTGGTAGAAGCATTGGAATGTCCAGTGTGCAGGCGCAGGCCCGTGCGTAAGTTCAGAACAGCCCTCTGATGCGGCGCTTGCTGGACTGTGATGTACGGACCTGCGCCTGCGCACTGTACACTCCGATGCTTCTGCCAGTAAAGGGAAAACCAGTGCCCAGGCGCAGAGGCCCCGTTACACGGCGCAGGTGCGGGAAAGAAGGAGAAGATCAAGACACAGGACGGGCTGACTGGGTGAAGAGGGGAACATTAACAGCACCACACATGTTTCTGGGTTATATTCTGCTTTTGACCACCCTGCAATCCAGCAGCAGTGGTCGTGCTTCCACACAGGAAAAAGCACTGAACTATGTGCATCAGAGAGGCCAGGCTTTTTCCTATAGTGTGCAAGCACGGCCACTGCTGATGGATTGCAGGGTGTTAGTAATCCCTGGAAATGAGCAGTGTATAATACAATGGAAAAATGAATCCAGCCAGCAAAGGAGGCAATATGGACAATCACAATACATTAGTAAGTGCCTTGTATTAACTTTGTCTACATGATGATTGCCATTTGCTGAAGTGAGACAACCCCTTTAAGTAACAATAAAGCCAGAAAAATACATCCCGTATAGCTAATATATTGCTGCCCCTGAACCGCTGGAGCCCGGGTTGTCCTGCTTTATTATGCTGGTTTGCTTTGTTTATGTGCTCTCCGCATTTTTCTCAATAGAAATGACACTTCTGGTCGCAATGCAGACCAGAGTAGGACATGTTCTATCATTTGCGGAACAACTACATGGATCCGCTAAAAAATATGGATGTGTGCTTGGCCCAATAGAAATAAATGGGTCAGTGTGCTATCTGCTAAAAATGCAGATAGCAGATGGATGAAAAATACAGATGTGTGCATGAGGCCTAAAACTGTTTGAAAACAATTACTTAAAGAGTACCTGTCACATTGTACATGGTGTCTGAGCTGCAGGCTGCATGTTATAGAGCGGGAGGAGCGGAGCAGATTGATATAGAGTTTGGTAAAAGATTGACAACTGACCACAGCATCTGAGGGGTAAAATGTTTATGATTGGTGATACTACCGATCGTAGACATTGCCTTTGAGCCGTGTTTAAACTCAGGACTTCCACCAAACACGCACAGCGGTCATTCTTAAAGGGGTTAAATGACTAAATTACAAGTCATATTGAATCTTTTACCAAACAATTATATATCAGCATGTAGCACTTTTCTATATTGCAGGCCATAAACTTAGGCTACTTTCACACTATCGTTTTTGCGGCATCCGGTTCTGAACGGATCCGGTTGTATTATCTTTAACATAGCAATGACGGATCCGTCATGAACTCCATTGAAAGTCAATGGAAGACGGATCCGTTTTCTATTGTGTCAGATGGATCTGTCCCCATTGACTTGCATTGTAGATTATGACGCATCCGTTTTGCTTTGTATCTCATGACGGAAAGAAAACAGCACCTTGCTGCAGTTTTCTCCCCGGTATGGGAACGCAACCAAACGGAATGCAATGCATTTTGGAGCACTCCGTTCAGTTCTGTCCCCATTGACAATGAATGGGGACAAAACGGAAGCGTTTTTTTTTCAGAACGGACATACAGACGCGGAAAGTGCACAGATGTCTCGAAGTCCATGGGTCCACAAAAAAAATAAAACGGATGCAACACGGACGTGATCCGTATTTTGCAGATCCGCGTATTGTGGACCTCAAAGTACTTACAGCCGTGTGAATGCCCCTAAATTGAAGGTGTTTCCCCTTAGAACAGCTTATCCTGTATCCAGGATAGGGGATAATTGTGTGACTGGTGGGAGTCTGACTGCTGGGGCCCGTGCCGGGGCATGAGAACCGGGGCCCGTGATCTCACCTTTGAATGGAGCGGCAATTCAACTCTATGGGACTTCCGGAGATCTCTGAACACTAATACTTCTATCTTCAGCAGTCCCATAGAACTCAATAGAGTGGTGGACACCCATGGTTTCTGCCTCTCAATTCAATAGGGGGATGGCGGCCCCTGTTCTTGTGACCTGTGGATAAGTCGTTGTAATGGGATTACCCCTTTAAAGCTGCTGAGTGGCGTGGAGAACTGCATTTCCTCATGAGCTGATCAGTCAGCATGGAAACACTGACACGCTCCATAGAGGAGACTTATTATCATCTGGATTCATGTTTTCCAGAAATACCGCCATAGCGTGTACATTTACAGCCTGGAAAATACTTCTGTCATTATCACATTTAACCCAAAATTGTATCTTTCCAATGATACCATCTGTGCTCTATAGGAGATGCAATATTTGGGCTGCAGTCAGGGGGTGTAGGGGCTCTATAAGGCCCCTTTTACATGAGCGAGTTTTCCGTGCGGGTGGAATGCGTAGCGTGAACGCATAGCACCCGCACTGAATCCTGACCCATTCATTTCAATGGGTCTGTGTACATGAGCGTTTTTTTTCACACATCAGTTTTGCGTTGCGTGAAAATCGCAGCATGTTCTATATTCTGCGTTTTTCACGCAGCCCTGGCCCCATAGAAGTGAATGGGGCTTCAGTGAAAAACGCATTGCATCCGCAAGCACGTGTGGGTGCGATGCGTTTTTCACTGATGGTTGCTAGGAGATGTTGTTTGTAAACCTTCAGTTTTTTATCACGCGCGTGAAAAACGAATCAAAACGCATTGCACCCACGCGGAAACTGAACGCAATCGCAGACAAAACTGACTAAACTTGCTTACAAAAATTACACTGAATGCATCCGGAGCCAATCCGCCACGCTCGTGTGAAAGAGGCCTAAATATCATATTAGGGGACATTCTACTCTAGGGGTACTAATATGAGCAGGTAAGCATCTCATCACCCCAAACATCATTCTGCTGAAGATGTGTGCGTGTAAACAAGTAAAGAAGTGGCGTGTGTGAATCCTTCTTGTAGTTTTATTTTTTGTTGGATTTGTACTTCTAAGGCTCCTTTCACACGGGCGAGTTTTCCGCGCGGGTGCAATGCGTGAGGTGAATGCATTGCACCCGTACTGAATCCGGACCCATTCATTTCTATGGGGCTGTGCACATGAGCGGTGATTTTTCACGCATCACTTCTGCGTTCAGTGAAAATCGCAGCATGCTCTATATTGTGCGTTTTTCACGCAACGCAGGCCCCATATAAGTGAATGGGGCTGCGGGAAAATCTCAAGCATCCGCAATCAAGTGCGGATGCAGTGCGATTTTCCCGCAAGGTTGCTAAGAGACGATTAGGATGGTTATAAGGGATCATAACATGGTTATAAGGGAAAATAATCGCATTCTCACTACTGAATGCTTAGTAAAACGTGTATTAAGGGGTTAATTTTTTTATTTTTAACTCGCCTTGTCCACTTGATCGCGTAGTTGCCGATCTCTTCTCTCTTCTTCAATCGGTAGCTGCTGGCTAAAAGACCTGTGGTGACGTCACATCACATGGTCCAATCACATGGTCCATCACCATGGTTGAGCGCAGTGACGTCACCACAGGTCCTTTAGCCGGCAGCTAATGATTGAAGAAGAGATCGCAACTACGCGATCAAGTGGATAAGGTGAGTAAATTTTTTTTTATTTTTAACCCCTCAATCCACATTTTTCTAAGCATTCTGTATTGAGAATGCTATTATTTTCCCTTATAATGATGTTATAAGGGAAAATAATAAAATCTACAGAACACTCAACCCTAACCCGAACTTCAGTGAAGAAGTCTGAGTTCAGGTCTGGTACCAAACATGCCGATTTTTCCCACTTTGCACTCGCGCGGAAAAATCGCGCATTTTAAGGCCTAAGGCCTCTTTCACACGAACTATACGGATTGTGTCAGGATGCGTTCAGGAAAACTCGCACCATTTTGCCAGCAAGTTCAGCCAGTTTTGTCTGCGATTGCGTACATTTTTTTCCGCATGGGTGCAATGCGTTTTGATGCGTTTTTCACGCGCGTGATAAAAACTGAAGGTTTACAAACAACATCTCTTGGCAACCATAAGTGAAAAACGCGTTGCATCCTGACTTGCTTCCGGATGCGATGTGATTTTTACTGAAGCCCTATTCACTTTTATGGGGCCAGGGCTGCGTAAAAAACGCAGAATAAAGAACATGCTGCGATTTTCACGCAACGCAGAACTGATGCGTGAAAAAAAAACGCTTATGTACACAGACCCATTGAAATGAATGGGTCAGGATTCAGTGCTGGTGCTATGCGTTCACGTCAACCATTGCACAGCGGAAAACTCGCTCATGTGAAAGAGGCCTAAGGGTAAGTCCGGCCACAAACATGCAAAATTTCAATTTTTCTAAGTGTCAGGTGGTGGGGGGGTGAAAAGATTTGTGTTTGTTAAAAGTGAAAATTACCATGGCAGGGTAAGGCAAGGAGTGTGGGAGAACGCACATAAGATCCTTGGGAATTTCCATACGGATTTATGTGAGCCTCTTGGTGAAGCACAGAGCTTTATTTTTATTTTAATATTTTTTTTGTTTTTATTTTTTATAGCCATATTGTTTTCATTTGCTTTTGTTTTTAAAACAATTTTTTTATTTTAGGATTATGTCCCCCTTTTGTAACAATCACTTTAATATATGGGATGTATGGTTTGTGGTCTCCGGGGGCAGGGGGCAGGAGGCTAGAAGCTGCGGTTTGGCATGTAGTGTCTTTTCATTATTTTTTATATTTTGTCCTTTTTATGCATTTTTTTTTTTGGGCTCATTTATTAACTGATATTCGCCACTTTTGTGATATATATCAGTCACAGATTCTGTCACACGCCATTTTTCGGTTACCTGCTCACACCACTTTTCTGACATGTCAAGAAAAGAGGGGTGGGGGAAGAGTGTGGGCTGGCAAGCTCATCTCATTTGTCATATTCTACACCAGCAAGGGTGCTGGAGTAGATTTAAGTCTGTTGCACAGCCTGCTGGAGGAAGCGCCAAACTTCTCTAGAGGCCTGCACCTCCAAAAAACGAATCAGCTGTTTGAAGAGAACGCAGAGCTTGTATGAGCGCAGCCTTCTCTTCACTGTTTACCTGCTCGCTGTCAACACTGCAGCGGAGAGCAGATCTAATTGCAGCTCCTCCATCCACATTCAATTCGATGGGACGGCTCCGTCCAACTCACTTGAATAGGAGCAAACTGTCCCATTGAAGTGTATGGTTATTGGGGATCTGACCTCACTAGAACTGGAGTTGTTAAATCCTCATATGACCGGAGCAGTGATGTGTATATGTGACCACCGTCCCATTCAATTCTGTGGGACTGCCGGAGATTTAACAAACCAACCTGTCCACTCTCTAAGGAGCCAAGTCCAATCCTTGTAGGGCAAAGGGGAATACCTTCTATCGCTTAGGGCTGTGATGGCTAACCTCTGGCACTCCAGCTGTGGTAAAACTACAACTCCCAAGATGCTTGGTTGTTCTCAGAACTCCAAAGAAATGAATGCAGCGTGCTGGGAGTTGTAGTTTCACCACAGCTGGAGTGCCAGAGGTTAGCCATCACTGGCTTAGGGCCTTTGGACTTGTGGATCTCGTGACAGGTGGCTTCCTACTGGTTGGACCACCAGCATCATACATTTAGAACCAATCCTGTGGATTGCATTTGATTCTCACAGGAGATTTTTTTTTATTAATAAAGCATCAGGAGTTGCCAGAGATCTTCTGTATGGAGTCATTTTTTTGTGGATCCAAGTGGTTTACTAGGGGATATGGGACAAGTATGTGTGACTCACAGAGAATGATGGCAGCCACAGTTATTGTGTATTGCATTTGCTCCACAGCCATGCCGTCTTCATACATGACCACACTGGTCCTCGCCTCTGTGTGACCTATACCTCCATATAGCTCTGCTTGAGACTCAAGTCTAGGTCATTTGCCAGTAAGCATTCCCTAAAAAAGGGAGGCCCACCTAAACATAAACCTACGATGAGGCAGAAGAATAGCCTGGTGGGTGCACATTAAAGGGGTTGTCTGAGGTAATTAAAAAATGTCAGATAAGCGGTGCAATAGCTAGTCTACCTCTGAGGATGTTGTAAAGGGGCACGTCCGGACGGCATTAGGACCAAACCAACACTGCCTGGACTGGTGCTGGAGAAAAGGGTGAGCATAGTATGATTTATTTTTATTTTAGGCTATTGAAGGGCTTGCCCAAGATTTTTAATTAGCTCGGACAGCCCCTTTAAGATGTATCTGTCCCCAATGTGAGGTCTACTAGTAGATGACAACCTGTAGTATTTGGTGACATGCACTCTGTGGGCTCCATTCTAAGGAAAGGTGTGGGTCTTAGCGATATGCCCCAAAGGTCCAAGATAGGACAACCTCTGAGGTAAAGAAAATACATGTCTCGTCAACTCAGACTAAAGCAAAGTGGTTATAAAATGCAGTTCTTTATGGTTTTATTACAAGACTTGCATACATTAAACACAATAAACTGTTGAGAGGAGATGTTTGCATTCCTCTAATACCTTAAAGTCCAGGCTGATGGCCAAGAGTGAACAATCTTTATTTTAGGAGTCTTATAACTCTTCAGTCTGATAAGGGTGTTCTCAACCTTTGTAAATGTTTTAGGTATTTTGTGTAGCTGAGCTAAGGTCTTGCTAAGATGATAAACAGGGGTGCACCTAGTCTTTCTGCTCCCTGAGGTGAAAACTGAAATGGTGCCCCAACCCCCAATTTCTTAACCTAACCCCTTCCCTCCATCCCTACTTGGAAAACATTACATACAGCACTACAAACCATACAAGGTAATACAGCGCCACATACTGTGCCCATTGTGCTTCTCAATACTATACTGGAGAAACAGATAATCCCCCTTCTGCTGCTCCCCTCTTGCCCCTACCTAGAGCTGCCTGAGGTAATGGCCTCACCTTGCCTCATTAGTGGTGCACCCCTGATGATAAATCTATTTAGTTTTAAAATAAATTGTGTAGTACTATAAAGAACATACTACACAGAAACGCAAAGGGGGGTCAGTCAGCACGTCCCTATATGCAGGTGCACGCAGCTATGGCAAAATACACAAACACAGAAATGCAACAGCACTCTGCAACCAGCACTCTGCCCTGCCTCTATGCTAGAAGTTATCAGAGGCGTCAGTGTACATTTTGATCAAAAAGTAATAAGCCACTCACCGCGCCAAGGCCGCCTCTATGAGTGGTCCTAACGCTAAATCCTACCTGTTATGGGCCATGACAGCCACATAAAATCCAGGGAGTGCAGGCCCAGCATGCATGCTAGGATCCACCCTGCTTATTAACCCTTTCTGGTGCCATAACAGCCTCCATTAGATCCAGGGACGCAGGTACCAACATGCATGCTGAGCCTACTGTGTACTCTTCCTGGAGCCAGATGGCTATTAGTAGGTACTATGAATCCAAGTTCAGTTTTATACTTACTCTGATTAAAACTAGCCTCTAAGGCAGACAAACTAGTCAGGTGTGCACGACTGAAAGGAGGCCGCCACACCTTCAGCATATACCACACAGAAACACAAGTTGGGGGGGGGTAGGGTCAGTCAGCACGTCCCTGTATGCAGGTGCACGTAGCCATTTTAATCAGAGTAAGTATAAAACTGAACTTGCATTCATAGTACCTACTAATAGCCATCTGGCTCCAGGAAGAGTACACAGTGGGCTCAGCATGCATGTTGGTACCTGCGTCCCTGGATCTAATGGAGGCTGTTATGGCACCAGAAAGGGTTAAATTGAACCTGTGACAAAACAGTATTAAACCAATATTGAGTATTAAAGAGTATCGGTGGAAAAAAACTATTAAATTGATAAGAAATGCATAGGAAATGCATATACATGCAAATATGAGGCTTGCCTGCTATGCTGCATGGCTCCCATAATTTAAATCCTAAATTTTTGTTGCTTTTGGCTAGTTTATATTGTTTGGCAGGATGTAAACTTTATATGGTTTGCTTCCAGTGATGTGCATTCAGCGTACTTGCTAACATTTTAAAGTTGGGCCGCGGGAGATCATAGAGTGCGGTTGGTGAAGATTTTTTGGCCTGTGGACAAGCCCCTTTTGGACATCCGCACTCCTGTCCTCCACATTTCACAACTCTTCTGTGACTCTCCCTCAGAGCACTTATGGGTGTTGGGGCGGAGTCTATAATTACAGCTTTTTCCAGAAGCCTCCTAGATGTTCTTGGAGAGTAAGCAAGTATGACATACAATATATACCATATTTTTTTTCTCCTGTAAGACACACCTGACCATAAGATGCACCTAGTTTTTAGAGGAGGAAAAAAATAAAATAATTTCCATCAGACCTTAGACCCCCAATCTTCGTCAGACTTCAGATCAGACCCCCAATCTTCATTAGACCTCAGATCAGACCCCCAATCTTAATTATACCTCAGATCAGACCCCCAATCTTAATTATACCTCAGATCAGACCCCCAATCTTTATTTGATCTCAGATCAGACCCCCAATCTTCATTAGACATCAGATCAGACTCGCAATCTTCATTAGACCTCAGAGCAGACCCCCAAATCAGACCCTCAATCTTTATCAGACTCCTAATATTCATCCAGCCTCAGATCAGACCCCCATTTTTCATCAAACCTCAGATCAGACAAAAAATAAATAAAACAACTTGCCTTTCCTGCTCCGGAAGGCGCCACCACTGGGGAGATTTAGCATGTTCTTCCTGCTCCGCTGCACCTACAACGAGAACGAAGCAGGGAGCGCTGTGGCTGGAGGACCCCGATTTCCCGGGGTCTGTCCACCACCAAGCGCTGCTCCCATAGAAGTGAATGGGAGCGCATCGGGCATGCGCGGCCCATGCTCCCATTAATTTCTATGGGGCAGACGGAAATAGCCGAGCCAGCACCGTAACCTGAAGTTGCAAAGCATGGTCTTATAGAGCAAAAAATATGGTAAGGGAATCAGTATGGAGGTAGACTGAATAACAATCGAAGTATTGATAGTTCGATGTCCAGATTGTGTTCAGAATACTCTAAATGTACTTGTGAAGAATTCTCACCTTAATTTCTTGCATTTTTAGGCATTGATTTCAAGACAAAGACAGTCCTCATTGACGAGACTCCGTTAAAGCTTCAGATCTGGTAAGTTTGAACAGTAGATTTATGTACCTTATTGTCAGCAGTATTGGCTTCTAGCTTTATTGTAAGATCTAATCACACGGCTTCTTGCTCGGATAAAAGTATAGGCATTGGCTTTTATTTTCCTGCGTGTCTGTTGTACCGTATTTTCCGGCGTATAAGACGACTTTCTAACACTAGAAATTATTTTCAAAAGTCGGGTGTCGTCTTATACGCCGGGTATAAGGCAGCACAGGGGAGAAGGAAGCAGTCCCTCCTCTCCCCTGTGCTGCCCGCTGCCACCAATGATGAGAGAGGGGTGGAGGAGGGGCCTGTGGTTTATTTTTTTGTGAAGAAACGATATTATAGATATACAAATTACCAGTATCAGTATCTTTGTGCCCAAGTGTCTCTCGCCGTTTTGTGCCCAGCCGCGCCCTGAATCCTGGATCCCAGCACCGCCCCTCTCTTAATTTATTCACTGCACTTCTGTTTTTTTATCTTCTGAAGCCGCTCGTAATCTCGCGAGTGCCCCAACTAACTGCGCATGCGCGAGATTACGAGCCGCTTCAGAAGATAAACAGAAGTGCAGTGAATAAATTAAGAGAGGGGCAGCGCTGGGATCCAGGATTCGGGGCACGGCTGGGCACAAAACGACGGCAGACACTTGGGCACAAAGATAACGGTACTGGTAATTTGTATATCTGTAAAATCGTTTTTTGCAATAAATACAGTAAAACACAGATGACTCCGATCGGTTACCATGGCAGCCAGGACGCTACTGAAGCCCTGGCTGCCATGGTCCGTTCCCTGGACTGGAGAAGATCGTCTTGGAGACAGGGAGTGCTGGGCAGGCAGGGAGAGCTGACACAGCCAATCCAAGCAGGCTTTGTATGAAGAGTGCACAGAAAATACAGGTACATCGCTTGCTGTGATTGGCTGGTTGTTGTATACTGGGTTGGATTGGCATGTGTTGGAAGAGGGGTAGTGTTATACGGCGAATATAGCCCAAACCCTATATTTTAAATGGAAAAGGAGGGGGTCGTCTTATACCCCGGAAAATACGGTACTTGCTTTTATTTGGTTTGCCATTCAGAGCAACATCTGTACATTTTTGGCTTTCACTAAAACCTAATTATTTGCTATCCATAACAGTCATCCAGTAAAAAAGTATAAATTAACAATATATTGTATTTTTCAGACTATAAGACTCACCTAGAATTTAGAGGAGGAAAATAAGAGAAAAATATTTTTAATCAGTCCTCATATCAGACCCCTAATCCTCATCAGACCTCATATTAGACCCCAAAATCAGACCTCCAATCTCCATCAGCCTCTCATCAGACCCTGCCTCTGTCAGCCTCAGATCAGACCCTCATGAGCTTCAAATCAGACCCCCATCAGCCTCAGATAGGACCTCCATCAGACATCAGAAAAAAAAAAAAAATTATCTCTCCTGCCCCAGACAGCACTGCCACTCTGCAGATCCTGCAGTCACCGCTCCCTGATCTTCTTCCCGCACTCGCTGCCCTGTGACCTGATGACGCACAGTGGCAGGTAATAGTGCGTGCCTACATGCACTGCGTCCTAACATTGTACACAGTGCAAAGAAGACCAGGGAGGGGGAGTACAGCCTGCGTACTGCTTCCCTTGCCTCTCCCTGCGCCTCTCCCACATGCTAATGAACTCTTCCATGATGGAAACAGTCATTAGCATTTGCACTATAAGATGCACTGGCATTTCCCATCACCTTTGGGGGAAAAAAGTGTATTTTATAGTACAGTACGTTTTTCTTCTTATTCATTTGTAAGGAATAACTTTTATTTTGTAGGAATAAGCTACTGGACTTGTAGCTTTTTTAACTCTTTCAACCCTGGGTCAGTTTTCACCTTCCTGCCCAGGCCGTTTTTTGCAAATCTGACATGTTTCACTTTATGCGGTGATAACTTTAAAACGCTTTTACTTATCCAGGCCATTCTGAGATTGTTTTCTCGTCACATATTGTACTTCATGACAGTGGTAAAAATGAGTCAAAAAATGTAGTTATCTATAAAAAAATACCAAATTTACCAAAAATTTAGAAAAATTAGCAAATTTCTATTTCTCTACATTTATGATAGATAGTGATACATCCAAAAATAGGTATTACCTTACATTCCCCATATGTCTACTTCATGTTTGGATCATTTTGAACATGACATTTTATTTTTTTGGGACTTTAGAAGGCTTAGAAGTTTAGAAGCAAACCTAAAATTATTAAGAACATTTCCCAAACCCAATTTTTTTCAGGACCAGCTCAGTTATGATTTGAAGTCACTTTCTGGGACTTGCATATTAGAAACCACCCATAAATCACCCCATTTTAGAAACTACACTCCTCAAGCTATTTGAAACTGATTTTACAAACTTTTTTTTAACCCTTTAGGTGCCCCACGAGAATTAAAGGAAAATGTGTTTTTTTTAGCAGATTTTACATTTTAATCTATTTTTTCTGCAACACATCAAGGGTTAACAGCCAAACAAAACTCTAAATCTATTACCCTGAATCTGGAGTTTACAAAAACACGTGTGTGCTCAAAAACTGATGTATGGGCGCACAGCAGGCTTCAGAGTGGAAGGACCACCATATGGCTTTTGGAGCGCGGATTTAGCTGGAATGGTAATTGGGAACTATGTCACGTATGAAGACACCCTGAGGTGGCCCTACAGTGGAAACCCCCAAAAAGTCACCCCATTTTGGAAACTACACCCCTCAAGGAATATTTCAAGGTGTGTAGTGAGCACTTTGACCCATCGCTCGATTCACAGAATTAGGAAACGCTTGGCTGTGAAAATAAAGAATAAAATTATTTCCAGAAAAAGTTGCTTTACACCAACATTTTCATTTTCACAAGGGGTAAGGGAACAAAATGCACCCCGCATTTTGTTCCCCATTTCCCCCCGAATACGCCAACACCCCATATGTAAAATATGTAGTGGTTGTTGGAAAGTGGATATGCAAGCGAGGTGGACTAAATCAGAGATATAAGGTATAAATAAAAATTACAGGGAGCATAAAGGATGAAATTAAATTAATACTCCATGGATGCATGGTATATTTTAAAACACTCCTTGATGCACAGGCCAGGTTTTTCAGGGCAGGTTTCGCAGTGGTAAATGGTGTCCTTCCTAATACACCTTTTTGAACACTGCATCTTTTTTTTGGTCCTTCCCTTTCTTGCTGTCTGGGGGACTTCAGCTGGTAAATGTTGTCCTGGTACAACACGGCCACTGTGACTTACAGAAGTACTGGGGCCCTCTTCTGCTTGGTTTGAAAGAATTAAGGCCTTGATCACGACTTCTTGAAAGTAAAGAAATGTTCCTGTGTGTCCGCTAGACTTATATAGCACGTACGCATTGTACATTGCCGTCTGTACAACGTGTACGGCCAGCTTTTTGTACCACACTTTTGTTTTTCGTGTGGCACTGTAGGGCTTCAGAACTTGATCTGAAAGATCAACCCTGCCCATGTAACTGTTGTAGTCCAGAATGCTAACTGGTTTGGGGACAGTGGTAGTAGTACCATGTACAGCGGCAGGGGAGCTGGCGTTACTGTGAATGGTGGTCAGTACAAGGACGTCCCTCTTGTCCTTGTACTTAACCACCAGCATGTTATCATGGAGGAGAGCCCTACTTTTACCCATTCTCAGTGGTTGCCCTACCAGGGTTCTAGGGAGGCCTCTCTTATTTTTGCGTACTGTGCCACAAGTTACAGTACCTCTGGCAGTTAGGGACATGAATAGGGGTATGCTGGTATAATAGTTATCCACGTAGAGGTAATAACCCTTATCCAGCAGTGGGTGCAGTAAGTCCCACACTATCTTCCCACTAACGCCTAGGACGGGGGGCATTTTGGGGGTTCAATCCGAGGGTCTTTCCCCTCATGAACCCGAAACCTATAGGTTTACCCAGAGCTACTCTCACAGAGTTTATACATTTTTATGCCATACCTTGCTCGCTTGCTGGGCAGGTACTGGCGGAATCTTGCCCTCCCTTTGAAATGTACTAGGGACTTATCTATACAGATATTTTCTTCTGGGGTGTACACTTCAGCAAACTTGGTGCTGAAGTGGTCAAGGACGGGCCTAATTTTAAAAAGCCGATCAAATGTTGGGTCATTTTGGGGCGGACACTGTGCATTATCATTATAATGCAAAAATTTCAGAATCGACACAAATCTATTCCGGGTCCAACTAAGGGGTCTTGCGAATGGCGATGTGGGGTTCAGGGTAATAAACTGCTGGGCATATAAATTTGTTTGGGCCACGATAAAATTTACTAAATCTTCGTTGAAAAAGATTTTGAAAAAATCAATTTCTGTGAAGCCCGTGCAGTCAATTTGGATTCCAGAGTTTCCCACAAACTCTGGAATTTGGGGCTGATTATTCGTCAAGGGGTGGGGTCCATATGGGGTCGCTCTGGGGGCTGCCTCCGCTGCTACACTGGGGCGCCTTCTAGAGGGTCCCTCATCAGTGGATGATGATGGGGGGGGTAGAGGAGTAGAGGAAAGTGGCATCCTCTTCTCACTCGCTAGCAGTCTCCGTATCGGAGGCAAGAATGGCGTATGCCTCTTCAGCTGACTATATTCGTTGGGATGGACGGACCATTTTTATTTTATTGGGGTGTGACGCGTGAAAAGTGTAAAACTTTATTTAGTGTGAGGGGTGTGTATGTAGTGTTTTCACACGTGAAGGGGCTTGTAATTGTAATAAATTTGAATTTAAATTTAGAAAAAAAAAAGTATTTTCTGCACAAAAAAAGCCTTTGCTGGACAAAAAAAAAGTAGGAGGAGACAGGTGCTGACTTGTTCAGCACCAGTCACCTCCAGATGACACCCCCCCCCCCTGCAGCTCCGTATTGCATCCAGAGCTGCGATGGGCATGTCTGTGGAATCCAGCCAATAGCAGCGATCGGGGCTGCAGAGGGGCGGAAATACATCCCCGTAGCCCTTAGCTAACATGGCTGCCTGCTCGGCAGACAGGGTGGATAAAAATCAATGATTTTTAAAAAAAAATCGGATTTTTTTTAATTTAAATCAGATTTTTTTGATTTAAATTGGATTTTTTTTAATATAAAATGCTTTTTTTTTTTTTTTTTTACCATCCAAAGGTTATTCCATCATGAAATAAAGATTAGTTTTTTAATTATGTAGAATAAGGCTGTATATGTTCCATTAATCCATTGACAATGTCAGGCTCTTCCAGAGGTTTTCTCTGCCTACAAGATATTATCACAGATGCCTGGTTTACTTTTGCAGTTCTCAAAGCTGAATTTGACTCGGCAGA
This sequence comes from Bufotes viridis, assembly GCA_033119425.1. Classification (NCBI taxonomy): domain Eukaryota; kingdom Metazoa; phylum Chordata; class Amphibia; order Anura; family Bufonidae; genus Bufotes; species Bufotes viridis. Next base: position 98,816,349 of record CM065593.1, read on the forward strand.
GATCACATGCCTCTTCTTAACAGCAAACATCATGTTATAACATGAACAGAGCTGAGTAAAAGACCTCAATCCTAACTTCTACAAACCTATGAATACAGAATCAACCCCTTCAGTGCTAAGTTTAAAGAAATTCAGTAAATAGAATAGAAACAATGGGGGAGATTTATCAAAACTCGGCAGAGCAGCCATCGCACCCTGGTTTCTGAGCATTATGGCCTGGGGTTCGTCGCGCCGTAATAGTACAGCGCTGGGCAGTAAGTCACGTCCCGCTGTGCTATTACGGCACTGGTCTGGAAGCCAGCGCTTGGCTATTTTCGGCTGCCCTATTGAAATGAATAGAGGGTGGCTGTGCATGCACAGTGCGCCCTCCATTCACTTCCCCGCTCCGTTCTCGTTGTAGGTGGGGTCCCAAAGGTGGGACCCACACCTATCAGACAATGAGGGCATATCCTAGTGATATGTCCCTGTTGTATGTGATTGTAAAATCCCTTTAAGTAATCCCAGTCAACCCCTTTAAATTTAGTTAGTAGTAACTCATTTAAGTTAATTTGTTGAATTTTGGCCACAAAGAAATTCTAAACTTTATAGCATGTATAAATCTGGCCTTTTATTTTTCTCACACTGCCCCATAGCTTCAAATTTACCTTGTGCACCAGAGCTTGGCTGCGGCTGCATTGCCAGTCACAGGAAAATTACAAATAACAAGAAAAGTAATTTAGGAAATCATTGGTGCATTAGTGTCAAGTCATTGAACAAACTAAAAGTTCCTGTAGTGCTTTAACTGTGAGATGAGTAAGGTGTCAGAGCAGCCTATTTTGGTGTTAGTGCACTCGCAAGCCATTAGTTTGGTATGAACAAGGGCTAGTACGTTAATATTTCATACAAATGATCTGTTATTGCAGAAGAATCATCCTAATTTGATCATTTTCCATTAGCTGTCCCCTGATCTTTGGCTAGTCATGCAGTTACAACATTGTAAAATTGTTTTATTTCTGAATACAATTAAATCTCTCCATTTGTGACCCTTATAAAGACATATTCTGCTAATTATTATGGTTAGAGATAGTAAGGTACAGTGGAGAAATATATATTGTCCTTGACAGTGATGGACCTAGTGAAACCTAAGGTTCACAATAGTCTGTGGTTCTTAAAGGGGACATGTATGGCATGTCAATAGGATATGCCATAAATGTCCAGTAAGTGCGGGTCCCTCCTCTGGAAGACGTTCTTATCCCAAGAATGGGTGTCACTGCCTGCCCTGTGAGAGGTCTGAGAAGATCTGACAGACTTGCTGCACGTGAGTCTATCTGACAGATCTTTCTCCTTTTCCTTGGTCTTTGTTGTTGTGGGCAGGATCCCACCTCCCCACAGGTTCTGCTCATTAGCTGTTTAGTGGTTCTATTTATACCCGCCTATCACTGCAGCCCTTGCGGTTTATATTTCCTCTTGGAGTTCTCAGCTAGTGTTTGGTGGATCTCCTCCTCCCCGTCCGTCTAAACTAAGCGAAGTCCTCCTTCCTTCCCTTTTGTTGTGTGTTCTGACTAGGCCTCAGGGAGACGATGGTTCCTTTATGGTGGAAGGAACCGGTTGTCCATCTCCTGCTCCGTAGCTGAGGGTTTGTTTCAGTTTTAGAAGGACTTAGGTTCCAGCGCATGGGTACTTCCACCTTTAGGATTTGCTCCTGCTGTCAGCAGTCAGGGAAAGGCCCAGGGATTGTCAGGTGGTGACCTTTACCTCTTCCATAGCTTCGGGGCCTAGTCTGGTGTTTTGTTACTGTTGTTGTATTTGGTTTTCTTCCCTTCCCTCGCCTACCGTGACAACAGGACTGTGACATGATTAGAGAACACACCATTCATGTGTGGCCACCACTCTATTCACTGCTATAGGACTTTGGAAAATAGCCAAGTGGGCATTTTGTTTTCACAAGTCCATAGCAGTGAATAGAGAAAGCTGTACATTCACGGCGGGACCCCGTTCTTGAGATAGAAACAGGTCCCAGAGTTAACCCAATGACTTCACTGGCACCAACTGATGATCTATTAGTGCCAGTATAGGGGTGTCCCGATTCCTTGCCAACAGCAGATCTTGGGGGAAAGAAATGCTCAATCCTTTTGTTCTTTGCCATTGTCTTAATCTCTTCTCCCCACACTTGACCGTGCTGCTAGTGTATATGTATCGGAAGGGATAGCTGTTGGCAGATCATACAGCTGACAGGTATTAAAGGTGTGTGGCTGCCTTTTAGCTTTGTGGGCCAAAAAGTTATTTTTGGAAATCTGTCACATGGATTATCACTAATAAAGTAAAACTATTACCATGTAGAAGATAACACCTCCATCCCTGATTCAAACTTTCCTTCAGATTTGCAGAGAAACTAGTGCAGGCGCATGCCCATTGACACACTTGAGGCTGACATGAAACACGGAGGCAGTCTTCGGTACTGCGCCTGCGCGAGATTTCTCTGGGAACCTGAAGGCAAGTGTGGACAGCGTTACTGCGTGTTAGTGATGTAGCAGGGGGAGGGGCGGCAACTGCACTGATGAGGATGTGGAGTCTCAGCCCAGGAGAGGGTTGCTTGGGCTCTGCTGGAGGGCGGACCTGGGCACTGGATGGGGGCATTCCTGGGCACCATTGAAAGAAAAGAACGCACCACTGGGCACCTTACTGCCTAATTTGCATATCCTACAAAAATGATTTTCAGGAGATAGAAAATAAGAAAATGAAAGGTACATCAGGGAAGGAGGTCTTATGTTCTACATTGGAATAGTTTTACTTTATTAGTGATAATCCGTGTGACAGATTTCCTTTAAAGGGGTTGTCCCATGAAAAATATTCAACAGTTTTCAAACCAGCACCTGGATCTGAATACTTTTTGTATTTGCATGTAATTAAAAATATAGAATAGACAGTGAGTTATTCAATAAAATGTATCTTAATAGCGCCACCTGCTGTGTTTTTTTTCTTATTTCTTTGACCTGCTCACTGAGATGGCCGCACATGCTTAGTTTCATCCTTCAACTGCCTCCTGAGCTGTGATAGGGAGAGCATGGACACGCCCCCTGAGCTGTGATAGGGAGAGCTGAGACACGCCCCTGAGCTGCAGCAGAAAAGACACTCCCCTGAGCTGCCAGCTTGATATAAATCTAGCAGAGCAATGAATGGGGAGATCTCTGGGTCCATGTGAGGTACAGGGCTGGTTCTAGCTTTGTTAGAAAGAGATTGTCATGGAATTATTCATGCAATAACCCCTTTATAGGCGTTTTGCCGGAATTTTAATATAGATGACCTATCCCCTGGATAGGTCATCAATATCAGATTGGCGGGGGTCCGACACCTGGGACCCCGCCGATCAGCTGGTTGAAGAGAAGGCTTCACTCCATGCGATCCCTGCCTTCCCTTGTTTGTTTACCCGCACGCCATCGACAGCGCAGCGGTGAGCAGATGTAACTACAAGCTGTACATTCATTTCAATAGGACGGCTTTATAGTATTCAAGTGTATAGGAAATAGCCATCCCATAGAAGTGAATGGGACAGCGTGTAATTACACCTCCTCACCACTGCGCTGCCGACGGCGAGCAGGTAAACAAACAAGGGAAGAAAGCACTCGCAGGGAGCATGGTCTTCCCTTCAGCCAGCTGATTGGCAGGTGTCGGACCTCCTGAGGATAGGTTATCAATATTAAAATCCTGTAAAACCCCTTTTAACCTCTTAAGGACGAAGGGCATACATGTACGCCCTTCGTCCGCACTTTAAAGATGGCGCCCGCTCCCGCACGGAGCGGGCGCATGAGCTGCGGGTAAACGCTTGATTCATCAAGCTGACACCCGCAGCTCATGTCCGTGACCGGCAGCGATGCCGATCGCGGACATTTAACCCCTCAGATGCCGTGGTCAATCCTGACCACGGCATCTGATCGCGCAAAAACCGAAAGTTTCACTTTTGGTTTGTGCTCCGGCTCCCCTGATGGCCACAAGGGGGAGCCGGAGCATGCATGTAGTAGCCTAGGTCTCTGTGAATGAAACCTAGGTTACTACATAGTATTCCTATGGAGCCTATGACTGTAATAGGCTCCATAGGAAATATGCGATTTTTTCATATATTCCAATGCTATTGCATTGGAATATATAAGAATAGCAATCTGATGATGGCATCTTATAGTTCCCTATGGGAACTATAGGAAAGTGGTAAAAAAAAAAAAGTTTAAAAAATAAAAATAAAATAAAAAAAATATAAAAATTCAAATCACCCCCCTTTCCCCAAAATGAAAATAAAATAAATAAAAAAATTACACATAATGGGTGTCGCAATGTGCGAAAACGCCCATACTATAATAATATTAAAAAATATTCACCATATGGTAAACATAAAAACGGAAAAAAAGCGTCCAAATGGCTAATTCGCCATTTTTGGACGCTTCATTTCCTAAAAAAAAATGAATAAAAAGTGATCAAAACATCATACGCACCCCATAATGGTATCAATTAAAAGTTCAGATTGCGCCGCAAAAAATGAGCCCCTACACTGCTCCGTACGCATAATTACAAAAAAGTTATAGGGGTCAAAACATGGCGACAAAAAATAAAATAAAAAAATTCCCACTTTTAAATTTTTTTCACTATCAAAACGCAAGAAAAACTATACATATAGGGTATTGCCGGATTCGTACTGACCTGAAGAATAAAATTAACCAGTCAGTTTTATCGCAAATCGAACGTTGTAATTTAAAAACTGTGGTGAAATTGCTTTTTTTTTGCAATTTCACCCCATTTGGAATTTTTTTCCCGTTTCCCACTACATCACATGCAAAAATAAATGGTAGCGTTAAAAAGTACAACTTGTCCCGCAAAAAACAAGCCGTCATATGGCTATGTGAGCGGAAATATAAAAATGTTATGGCTTTTGGAAGGCAGGGAGCGCTAAACAAAAACGCAAAAATCCCAAAACCCCCGGTCCTTAAGGGGTTAATGCATAACATACCAATAAGCTGATTTTCTCAGTTGCTTTTGTCCATTTTGAAATTCTTTATCTTGGTCAGCTAGCATGTGTTGCTGAACTATTTCAAACTGAGCACCACGTGCATTGGATTTTCCAGTTGACAGCCAAAGATAATTTGTTTCCCCAGTTAGTAACATTTTCTTAGGGGCTATTCACATGACTGTATTTTTGGTCTGCATGTTTTGCAGATCGCACACAGACCTATTCACTTCAATGGGGCCACAAAAAATGCGTACAGCATACCGCGTGCCGTCGGCATCCATATGCCCATTCCATGGCCCTGCAAAAAAGATAGATCATGTCCTATTTTTTAGGCATTTTTACAATGGCGCCTGTAAAAAGTGCAGGATGCACATGGACCGTGTCCACAGGTCCACAATGTCTGAAGCAAAACTGTATGAAATCTGTAGTGGATCAATAATAGAAAGCCAACTGGTGGGAACCGTCTCCTGATGTAGCTCATGCACAGGCAGCTGGATTTGGATGCACTATTTGACTTCAGTTATCCATGGTTGCTCCAGAAGTCTAATCAGATTGTGACTGGTGCCTGCTTGTGGACATCAAACAGCTAGACATCTGCTGGTATTCTGCGGGACAGCAAAGAGCTTAAAAATGAGCTAAATGTTAAACTAAACAGGAATGAAAACAACACAAGAAGTAAATAATAATAATAAAGGAGGAGAAGCAGCATGAGTATCTAAAACTAGTCAGGAGAATTTAGGTCTCCAAAATGCCACCAGACTGACAGTGATGTGCTATATTCTAGCCAATGCAGTATAATGTAGAAAAACTATTTTAAAACCACTTGCACTATACTTATATGACCTGTAAGGGGTGGAGTCATAGGGGTGGAGTCACTTCTGAAAAGAGTCCCCCTGGCTATTCCAGGGGTTCGAGGGTCTCCTGACTGACGTCCCAAAAAGTTACCTCCAGTGGCATTCGGCACAAGACCATTGAAGCAAGGTATATTGGCCTCAGCTTCGTCAGCACACTGTGCATGCGCCTGATGCCTCTGAAGGTGGCTTGTGATCATGTACGCCGCCTGTGGGATGTCATGTAAACCAGGAGGAAGACCGGTCAACGTGACTCTTCAGGCAGAATATAGATGGACTTTATTCATACAAAACAGGGTTGTGTAGACAGCTCTACACCGCTACTTACTCGTAGGGAGCACGGAAGCCGCTCCTCTGGTGAGCGGTAACTCCTTGTAGACAAACAAATACTTGATCCAGCTCTCCAAAACGAGTGTATCTTTATTGAAGCTTGATAAAATCTTATGCACACCAGGACAGACACCGTACTGTGACGCGTTTCGGATCTCTAAGCATATGGATCCTTCATCATAACATATACGTTCAGTACAGAAACACCATTTATATGAACCCCTCACACCTGGGGGGATGATTGCCGTGTCACATGACTGTGCACCTGCAGTCAGATCCCCAGGGGATGATTAGGCTCAACACTCAATAGAAACATATATCCAAATCCACAATTAAAATGAAAAAAATAAATAAAAATAAAAATATATAATATATATATATATATATATATATATATATATATAAAGGCAAACAAAACTAAATCAATATTGGACAATCAGGTCATACTTTTTATCTAGACCTGTAGGAATGCGCGTTTTCAAATGAAACATCCAAAAGGATTCTCGATTTAACAGTTTCCTTCTCATGTCTCCTCCTCTGGCCGGGAAAAACACCCTTTCTATGCCTTGCACTCTGAGGCTACTGACATCCCCACTATGCACTACCGCAAAGTGTACACTTGCGGCAGATACATTGCGATTGCGGTAGTGTGGCACATCCAATATGTGTTTGCGAATGCAAGTTTTCAGAGAATTCGACGTGCAGCCGACATACTGTAGCTTACACTCGTCACATGTGATGGCATAAATGACGTTTTTTGTATTACAATTTATGTAGCTTTTGACGTCATAAACGCTATCATCTACACAGGACGTGAAGACTTTGCTCACTTGTAAATATTCGCAGCATGTACACACGCGGTGGCCACATTTGAAACACCCCTTAGTTGCCAACCATGTCGGGGCATTTTGAGGTTTGTCCCGATATAAACTGGGACTAACCAAGCCTCCTACTGTAGGGGCCCGTTTAGCTGCACATCTTATACCTCCTCCTAAAATATAAGACCATTCGTCTTCAAATCTGAGGACGGGTAAATGTTTGCGAATGATTTTACAGATGTCCAAATACACCTCACTATACTGAGTAGTAAAGGTTATAGGGACATCCTCCTTCCTTCTCTTATTGTCACCTCCTACCCGACCAGTTTTACAAATCATGGACAATCTATCTACCTTCTTGACATGTTCCTTGCATTCAAACATATGACGTTTAGAATAGGCCCTGGCTGTCAGTCTATCAATTAACTTATTACTTTCCTGCTCAAAAACCGCCAGGTCTGAACAATTCCTTCTGATGCGCAAGAGCTCCCCTCTGGGAATGTTGTAAATAACGTGTTTGGGATGACAGGAGGTAGCATGTAAAGTTGTATTACCGGCCAGGTCCTTTCTATATGCTCTGGTCTCCACAGCCGACAGTGTGGCATTGCCATTCAATACCAAATCCAAAAAGATTATTTGCTGACTACCAAATGCAAAGAGAAGGAAATTGTTGGGGTACATGAGTTGAGGTAGTCGCCAAACTGCGGTATGGCCGCCACATCTCCAGACCACACCATAAGCAGGTCGTCGATGTAGCGACCATACCACTGCAAGCAGCCCCCAAAGGGAAAGGTGTCGATGAGGAGAAAGGCCCTCTCCCACCACGCCATAAAAATATTGGCTATGGAGGGGGAGAACCTAGCCCCCATCGACACCCCCGACAACTGAAGATAAAATTGGTCATTAAATATAAAAAAATTATGCCGTAATAAAAAATCCACGACCATTTCCATGAACTCCCTCAGGGCCAATTCATGTGGTATATTCGTATATAAGGACACCACGTCGGCCGTAATCCACACATACCTCTCCTGCCAATGCAGGGAATGCATGGACCTCAAAACCGACGCGGTGTCCTTAATGAATCCTGGAATGAGAGGAACCAGTGGTTGGAGGAGGGAATCCACCCACTCTGACAGGTGTTCAGAAAAGCTTCCTATACCTGCCACTATTGGACGTAGTGGCGGTGGGAAAGTATTTTTATGCACTTTAGGCATAGCATGGAAAATCGCAATAACGGGATTATCAACAAAAATATACTCCTTATCTTTCTGAGTAATATATCCATTATCAACCCCCAAAGTTAGAAGATTATCCACTTTACTTTGAAATAAAAGGAGGGGATTGTCGCTCAGGGCCCTGTATATCGTTGCATCATTAAGCATGTTTACTATTTGAGTTTTATAAATGCCCCTGTCCAGAATGACAACTGCCCCCCCCTTGTCTGCTTGCCTAATGATTATATCGTCTCTCCTCTTCAGAGATTGCAGGGCCTGTTGTTCCCTATTATTTAAGTTAGACTCCATGGAAAACTTAGGCCCTCTTACACTGTCATACCTTAGTTGTTCGTGTGATTTGCATAAATCCGCTTCAACCAGCTCCTGAAATCTATCAAGAGCTGGGGAGCGGGATTGCAAAGGATAAAAATTCCTATGGGTGGGTTTAAACCAGCGGGAGCGACTCACCCCCTCTATAGCCACTGAGTCAGCTTGCATCTCTTGCAATATAGCAACATTCCGTAACTCTAAGAAAGACATAGTTTCCTGTGTGGCTAGAGAGTCGGGCGTGTCCCCCCGTCTGTCAATCTCCTGATTATCCCTGGAGGCTAACCCTTCCTCCTCGCTATTTCCTACAAGAAAATGTTTTTTCAATGTTAACACACTCGCTAATCTGTTGACATCTATGATTGTTTTGTATAAATTGAAGTGATGTGTAGGACAAAACATTAAACCCTTTTTAAGAACATTAATGTCCTCAGATGTCAAAACAGATGCTGACATATTTATTACTTGTATAGATGGACTTCATGGTCAGCCTGTTATCAATACCGTAGGTTGGTGGCTCTTTGGAATCCTCCTGGCATGTACTCTTTAACAGGAAGGTACCTTTAAAATGAGCAACCCTGATAAATAGGTATCCCAATTCAAAAAGGCATATTTAGAATAAAACAAAAACCCTGATGATATTCCTGGCTACACAGGTCTCAAGGAAGGGATTGAAGGGGTTCTGTATTGTGTGTGGCTATAATTAATGATTTAATGTATTTCAGGGACACGGCAGGACAGGAGAGGTTCCACACCCTAAGTGTCAGCTACTTCCGTGGTGCTCATGGATTTGTTCTTGTTTACGACATCACAAATTCAGTCTCGTTTGAAAATACATCTTTATGGATGAAAGACATTAAAATGGTAAGAAATAAGTGTAAATGTTAAAAATAAATTCTCATAAAGTCCCTCTTTAGAAAATCTGAAATTGTGATCCAGAAATATAAAGAACTATATATTTTGCAGGCTTCATTACGACATTTAGAATTAAAGGGTCTGGCCAAAAACTGGCGTTGAAAATGATGAATGAGAAGGGTCTGCCGGCCCACCCTCTTCCCCGCCCATGCTACGTTCCCTGATGGAAAAGTGGTGTGAGTGGGGAAATGTCGCAGATTTTGTCTCCATGCCGCAAAAGTGGCGTATATGAGTTAATAAGTGAGCCCCTGTATGTTTATTGGGGAAGAATAGGTCCATGCAGCTCATGGGGCAGAACTGTTGACCGACCAGATTCTAAAGGGTTGTATGTAAAACTGCAGTCCTCAGGTTGTGTCTAGTATTGTTAATTCAAGTGAAAGGTGCACAGCCCATGGACAAGAGTGGCGCTGTTTCTGGCGGAAAGAAACTAATGTAATGCAACCCCTTTAAATACAACCTTATGGATGTCATAGGGGGGGTTCCCTTGCTTGGAACCCCCATCTACTAGCCAGAGCAGAGAGCCATTAACACAGAACAGCTTTTACAGCTGATCACTCGAAGTTTTTGAAGCTGGACCGTCACCTGTAACAACTGGGTCATAACCAGACTGGTTCCGTCTATAAACGGATTGTCATATGTCGGCAAAAGTCGTGTATTAAAAACTATAAAAATTTTCTACATCGATTTAAGGGCACATTACAGAGGGAAAATAATCAGAAACAAATTGTTTGTTCTCGATCTTTTTCCACTCGTTTCCTGCATTTACTGACAGTAGTCATCGCCCTTTATGGGGATGAATGATTTTTATGAGTGTTCCTCCCCATGTAATTTGTTTTTACTGGACGATGTGCTACTGATAAATGACGCTTTCATGTGGCAACCGACGGAGCACCCAGCATTTTGCTCATTAATCGTGTCATATTTACACAGGACTGTTATCGGGAATGAATCTTCATGTCTGAGTCCGATAATGGGCCTGAGAATCTTCCCATGTAAATAGGTCTACCTGACCCCATCATGTACAGTTGGTATAGCACCTCTGGCAGCAGCTTATCTCTCTTACGGCTCATTAAGATGGCCGTAGTGTTTTCAGGATCCGCAAAACGCAGATACCGGCCATGGTGTCCCGCATTTTGCAGACTGCACATGGCTGGCATTATGATTGAAATAACTATTCTACAAGAATAGGACATGCTCTATCTTTCTTGCGGGGCTGCGCAGTTGTAGAACTGATGCGATCCGTTCATACAGTCATCTGAATGAGCCCTTAGGGTAGGATTACATTTGTGGATTCTGCACTGATGGATGCCTATTGACCCGCGGATCCCCATCAGATCCCATTATAGTCAATGGGGATCAGATGGTGCCTGAAAGGGTAACTCCAGTGGTGTGGTGGTGTGCTGTGGTCTCCGGCTATGCCATCTACGATAACTCAACTAGTCTGTTCCTCTGCCTGAACGAACTACTGGAGTTACCTGCCGGAGATATGAATAAAGGATCAGGCATGTTGAAAGTAAACAAGCCCAATCCTTGCTTCTCAGCATATGAATGCAGAATGAATGTCTGCTGAACATCAATACACATTAGGTTGGGATGGTCGGCCAGCCCCGCTGATAATGGAGTATTTGGCTGACCTTGGTCTAGTCCTCCAGGTCATATTACTTCAAAATATATTTAAAAGAAAAAAGTAAAATCCCGAGATGCACAACTAATCTGTTGCTTTGTATAAGGAGTGATGGCTTGAAGAGTTTGTTAAATCAAGACACCTGTTACTGGCATTACAATCATATATGTAACATACCTAGCTGCATTCTAGCGGTGCTCTGTATGCCTGATGACCACGTCATGCCATATGCTTGGAAGACTTGAGATAATGGCTTAGTGCAATTGTACTCTGCACATCTAGCACCCCTTTTCCCATAGAACTACAGGTATTCAGCCGGTCCAAGTTGTATGGAGTTATCCCTACTAAAAGGCCATGTGGTTTTATTGGCTCAAAGCCGATTAGCTTAAATTCCTGTAATGTGGCACCCAATAGCTGACAATGGTGCCGACACATGGAAATGCTTAGAATGCCAATTACTGGCTGGGACAAATCAATTTTAAGGCCGTTGCTCGGCTTAGCAGGCCTTGCTTGGCATTTCCGCCACGTGGACTCAGGATAGGAAATGGCGAGCAGCGGGGAACAGACCAGCCAGAGATCTACGGCCGGTGGGTAATCTGCTTTGTCATTTTTAACATTGTCTGATCTCCTTTTTTTAACAAAAGTTTCTCCCTGGAAAGCCCTTTAAATTTGAAGAAAAAAGCAGAAATGTGCGAGACTTCATCTTTCTGACTCCTTATATGGGAGCTTTGTTTTATTGTAAGACTGTCATGTACAATGGACGTGTGCTCTGTACTTTGCAGAAAGCTATCCATTTAGAAAGTCACTGTCTCTTTGCAATTTGCTTTTGTGATTCAGAAAGCTGGTGAAGACGTGGAGGTAGTTCTCCTGGGAAATAAGTGTGACAGGGAAGACGAACGCGAGGTTTCGAAAGAAAGAGGGGAAAAGGTAAGCATTGATTGTCTCTGCATAGAAAAGTATTTGAGTTAGCCGGGTACACTGCATCTGTAAGGCGCCTGACCATGCAGCTCCGTCATTAGGAACTAATGTTGCTTAGAATGGAATTCTCATTCTGCAATATTGATTGCGCCTTTTTCTTAAGCTGTAGGTTTGAAAAATGTCTTTTAATTCGCGTATTAAAGTTTTATCCATTGGTTCAAACTTTTGAAGCATATTTATTACACATTACCTTTGTTACTTTCATAGTGTGGGTTATAAATATACAGAAATCCATGGCGCCTCCCTAGATTGCAGACTCTGGGATTTTTTTTGCTACATGACACTATATGGCTTTTCTGAAATGTCGAAAGCTAAACCTTGTAAAAGGGAGTGTGCAGTTTATTTTTTTTTTTTTGTGTTTACTTCAATGAAGCTAAAATAAAAAAAACGCTAAAATCTAAGTCTTGATGTATCCTATTTAATCACTCGATGCTTTTTAGCAATCTTGCGGACGTATTTTAATAGCCCTAATTTATTATTATTTGTTGAGCTACCAAAATAGGTTTTGTTTTATTTATACCTTTTTAGGAGAATTTTTTCTACCTGTTTTAGTTTTGTTAGGGGTAAGTGTATTTATAATTCTTTATTCTTTTAATTAGAAAATTGCCACCAGAATAAAGCATAAAAGGTTCAATATTTTGTCTCTGTCATTTTGATAAATAATATGTATAGCCTCAGGTAAAGGGTCAGCTTGTGACGGAACTTGCGGAATACAGGTAACCTGCCCAGCAAACTGTGCAGCCACTGATAGATTTGGCGCTAGCTACCCTATTCACCATGAGCCGGCAAACTTGCCCTGCAACAACCACATAACTGCAAGGGACCTGCCTACCGCAGAATAGCTGCCCCAGTAAAGGAAGTCCCTAACTAGTTAACCTTGAGCTGTCCCTGTGGGTGGAATGAAATCCTACCTTGCATTCACCTGGTAACTGCTGGCAGGTGGGTGGACTGGTCCAATAGTCATAGTAGTCGGGGTCAAAAACAGAGCGGCAAAACGTCAAAGCCAAAATAGTATCCAATAGCAATAAGAGAAATAAGGCGAGTCAGAACTAAGAGAGAGAGAAAAGTACAGAGACACAAAGGCAGGAGAATGGTAACTAAACAGTCTGAGGTCAAACGCAGTAGAAGCAAGGAGAAGGCAAAGACAAGTGACGTAAACAAGCCAGATCAAAAAGCACAAGAATGCTCACAATATACACAGAGTAACTTAGCGCACACACAGGAACCAGGTTGAAAATACAATAGTCGTCATTGAGCAATCTCAGCAGCAGGAGTTAAAGGGGTTGTGTTAGTGATGAGCGAACCGGTTTGTCCTGCTGTGGACGAACCCGGTTCATTCATCTACATAACTCGTATTCCTTCCCGACCTCTAGTTCTTTACATTCCAAAAATGCTTTGCCTCCGATGAGGCACTTTTAAGATGGTGACGGTTAATGCGAAACTTCTGTAGTCCCATGCATGTGCTGTAGTAGTGTAAGTAGTGGCAAATGCATTACGAATCTGAACCCGGGTTTGTGGATTATTAACGAACACCGGTGCGGATTCATCAAGTAATATATTAATGCATGCGCTGCTACGTACAGTAACGTCGCATGCAGGAGAGTGCTGAAGTCTAGCATCAACCCCCGCCATTTTGAAAGGGCCTCATCGAAGGCAATACATTTGAGTCATCTACGGAGTTAGAGATCGGACAGGAATATGAATTTGCTCATCATTAAGTTGTGCCAAGTATTCAAGTTATTCCCTATCCAAAGGATAGAGGATAACTAATTGACTATTGGGACTCCCACTGATCCCGAGAACAGAGGTCCCATGTTCCGGTTCTGATGGAGGCTGGAGGGAAGCTGAACATTCGTCCTGCTGCTCCATGCTTTCTCTACGGGATTGCTGGAAATAGCCGAGCGCTGTACATGGCTAAATTAACAGCTTGTATGCCAAGGGTCTGTAAAGTTGGAATTTCAACAAATGGAGGACCCTTTCGTAAAATGAAAGCTTCATGCACTATATGTGTTTTGAAGCGTACGTGTGCCCTTGTCTAGGAATAATTTTTAAAACTAACTACTCCAATAAAAGCTTGAAATACAAGTATGACTGCAATTATGCCAAACCCCTCTCTCATATCCAGCCCTGCTCTCAGAAAGAAGAATGTTTAACCTCTTAAGGACCAGGCCAAATATCTTTTTTTCACTTCTGTGATGTGCACTGCCAGCTTCTTATACCATACCCTTGATATTTTAGCATGGTGCTGTATGACTTGAGGACTTGATCTGACAAGTCAACCCCTCTCATGTACTTATTATAGTGTGGTCTGGTTTGGAGCTCAGGTACCTTGTACTTGGATAGGGGTGATGCTATGGCCATATATTGTTATCAATATAGTGACATCCGTCTTGTCCGTATACTTGACACAATACCTTTTACCTGCATACTTCCCTTTTTTGCCTCATCCCCAGCAGGAACTACTGGAGATGAATCCCCGATTTCTCAGGGGTGTATGACTGGGTAAACTTGGCATTGAAATACTTGGCATCTTGGGGTAGACACTGCTCATTATCAGCATAAAGTAAGACTAAAGGATCAGTTCAAAACACATCCTAGATATAGCAATGAGGAACATTGAGGTGTGGTATGAGATGTGTGTTCCAGCTGGTCACAGTTAGGAGAGCTGAACACATATTACAACTGGGAGCTGATCACAAATGACTAGTCCATGGATACGCATTGTGTGGTTTACAGTTGTATATGTTGGAGCTTTACTTTTGGGAGAGTATTGGGGAAATTTCCCAAGGTATGTGCCAAATAGTGTTGAGTGAATTGATCTAACCACTCCCACACCTATCCACCCACTCATCCAACATCTTTATTTATATAGCGCCAACCTATTCTGCAGAGCTTTACAATTAGAGGGTTCATGTACAAACAAAATCATAACAAGTCAACAATTAAAACAAGAGGAGTGAAGGCCCTCGCAAGAGCTGACAATCTATTAGAGGATAGCGGTGACACAAAAGGTGAAAAGTGCTTGTTTTGTACAATGGTCCAGACATCTTAACAAACTAGGGGAGTAGATATAAAGCTGCATGAGCCATTCAACAGCTGATATATGTAGATTTCTGAGAGCATGAGGTGTGGCGGATAGTGATTGATGATGGATCAGGTTCAGTAGAATGATGTTGAAAGGGTGGGGGTGGGGTGAATGAAGAAGAGTTAGATTAGGGGATGTGATAGGCCACCCTAAAAAGATTTTTAAGGAGCACCTAGAACTGTGGATGTTGAGAATTAACCTAATTGCTTGGGATAGTGCATTCCAGTGCAGTGAACTGGTGCAACTCGGGAGAAGTCTTGGAGATGGGAGTGAGATGTTCGGATTATGGTGGATGTTAGTTTTAGCTCATTTGCAGAGTGTAGAGCATGATAACAATGGTAGACAGAGATGAGGGAGGAAATGTAAGTGGTACAACACCTTTTGTGGGTGAGAGTGAGAAGTTTAAATTGAATCTTATACTGTATGGACCACAAGTGCCAGAACTGGCACAGGGTTGAGACGTTGGTGTAGTAGTTAGACAGATATGAGCCTGGTTTCTGCATTCAGGGTGAATTGTAGAGGGGAGAGTTTAGTGAGGGGGAGACAAGTTAGTAATAGGTTACAGTATCAAGATGAGAATGTATCAGGGAATCAATCAAAGTTTTTTTTTTTCTTTTTTTGTTTCGACAGTAATAAAAAGGGTGAATTCTACAGGTGTTTTTGATGTGTAAGCAGCATGAGCGGGCGAGAGATTGAATATAGGGAGTGAAGGAAACCTCTATGTCGAACATGACACTAAGACAGCAGGCATGCTCCTTCGGTGTTATACCACAGACAGAAACAAATATCAGGCTTAGACAAGTTAGTAGATGTAAAAAACATAAGTAGTTCAGTTTTTAAAAGATTGAGTTTTCAGATAGAGAGGATATGATGTTAGAGACAGCAGACGGTCAGTGGTGTTCTAGAGTACATAATGGGAGATGGCACTTGGTGTCTAGTTGGGTGTTGTCAGCATAGAGATGGTACTAAAAACCAAGTTTGCTGATAGTCTGTCCGATCGAGGATATGGAGAGAAAAGAGAAGACCTAGGACTGAACCCTGAGGAACCCCAAGAGCAAGAGGAGAAGAAGCAGAGCTATCAAATTACACACTGAAAGAGCAGCAAGTGATATAAGAGAACCAGGAAAGAGCCGTGCCCTAAGGCCAATAGATTGGAGCATGCTGAGTGGGAGATGGTGGTTTACAGTGTCAAAGGCTGCAAATAGATCCAGGAGAATGAGTAGAGAGTAATCCCCATTGCATTTGGTTGTCTGGAGGTAATTTGTCACTTTGGTAAGGGCAGTTTCTGTAGAGTGTGGAAACCAAATTGTAAGGGGTCAGGGAGAGAGATAGCGAATAAGGTGAGAGTAGACCAGATGTTGCAGAAGTTATAATGTATATAGATGCGCCCGCCCGATCTGCGCCAGGTGTCCAGTAGTCACTGATAGCCGGACCCCTGCTGCATGTGCTGGCATCAGTGAAATCACCGATGCCGCCGCATTAACCCTTGATACGCTGCGGTCAGCGCTACCCGTGACACATGCGATGTCCCTGCAGGGAGGAAGCAGCCATCGGGTCCCCGCGTTGCTGTGACAGGGACCCGATGGCAGGGAAGGCAGCGCGATGCCTTCCTTAGGCATCGTGGCTGCCTTCCGTGACAGCCTGTGAGATCCAGCCCCCTGGATCTCACAGGCAGGAAGCTGGAAATGTATTACATTCAGTAATACACTTACAGCCAATGCTTTACAATACAGAAGTATTGTAATGCATTGTAAAGGGAATCAGACCCCCAAAAGTTGAAGTCCCAGAGTGGGACAAAAAATAAAGTGAAAAAATAAAAAGCGCCCTTTTCCCAAAATAAATTAAAACAAAAATGGTAAAAAATGAAAAGTAGACATATTGTGTATCGTTGCGTCTGTATCAACCAGCTCTATAAAAATATCACATGACCTAAACACTCAGATAAACACCGTCAAAAACATAAAATACACTAAAAGTGCAACACCAAGCGATCAAAATGGCGTATGCCCCCCAAAATAGTACCAATCTAACCATCACCTCATCCCGCAATCTAACCATCACCTAAAGAGAATCGCCCAACAAATAAAAAAACTATGGCTTTCAGAATATGGAGACACTAAAAAATATATTTTTAAAAAAATGCTTTATTATGTAAAACTGAAACAAACAACCAAAAAAAGTTGTCATATTTGGTATTGTCGCTTCCATAACAACCTGCTCTATAAAAATAGCACATGATCTAACCTGTCAGATGAGCGTTGTAAATAACAAAAATTAAAAACGGTGCCAAAACAGCTATTTTTTGTTACCTTGCCTCACAAAAAGTGTAATATAGAGCAACCAAAAATCATATCTACCCTAAAATAATACCAACAAAACTGCCACCTTATCCCGTAGTTTCCAAAATGGAGTCACTTTTTTGGAGTTTCTACTCTAGGGGTGCATCAGGGGGGCTTCAAATGGGACATGGTGTCAAAAAACCAGTCCAGCAAAATTTGCCTTTCAAAAACCATATGGTGTTCCTTTCCTTCTGCGCCCTGCTTGTGCCCATACAGCAGTTTACGACCACATATGGGGTGTTTCTGTAAACTACAGAATCAGGGCAATAAATATTCAGTTTTGTTGGGCTGTTAACCCTTGCTTTGTTAGCGGGGAAAAAAAAATGGATTAAAATGGAAAATCTGCTAAAAAAGTGAAATTCTGAAATTTCATCTCCATTTTCCATTACTTCTTGTGGAACACCTAAAGGGTTAACAAAGTTTGTAAAATCAGTTTTGAATACCTTGAGGGGTGTAGTTTTTAAAATGGGGTCCTTTTTGGGTGGTTTCTATTATGTAAGCCTCACAAAGTGACTTTCAAGATTTGCTTATAAACTTCTAACCCTTCTAACGTCCCCAATGATCCAAACATAAAGCAGACATATGGGGAATGTAAAGTAATAACTATTTTTGGCGGTATTACTATCTATTATGAAAGTAGAGAAATAGAAATTTAGAACGTTGCAAATTTTTCAAAATTTTTAGTAAATTGGATATTTTTTTATAAATAAAAATAAATTTTACCACTGTCATGAAGTACAATATGTGACGAGAAAACATTCTCAGAATGGCTTTGATAAGTAAAAGCGTTTTAAAGTTATCACCACATAAAGTGACACTGGTCAGAATTGCAAAAAATGGCCGGGTCCTTAAGGTGAAATATGTCTGAGTCCTTAAGGGGTTAAATATTCTTTGATTGGTTTACAAATATAAATGAATAAAACTTACTAATATACTATAAATTTAATTACTAATTCCTTCCACATTTGTTCTTATGGAGGCAGCAAGTTTCCTCCCTCTGTGTTGGTGACATGCTTGAAGGGGGCTGACTGTCCGGCTTGGTTCATAAGCTAAGCCAGTCCTCTTCTCTGCATCAGCCATAATGAAGAAGGAGCTTAGCCAGACAGCCAGCCGTCTCCGAGCACGACACCTAAACATAAATGTGCTAGAAGCTCAGCCAGTGCCCTTCAGGCAATACAGAGAGGGAGATGAAGTGCTCTGCCAGCGTTGGAACAAGTGTGGAACTAGAATTTCCTAGACCTCGGAGCCAGCAATGGGACAATGGTGGAGATTTCATAATTAAAGTATATTAGTAAGTTTTATTAATTTATATTTGCAGACCAACCAAGGGGGTTTCTGATCAACCCCTTTAAATAAAAAAGCTTCAGATTTTCAGAGAATATACCCTGTTCTCCTAACATGTTGTTGTTTTTCTAGCTGGCTTGGGAATATGGTATACCGTTTTTTGAGACAAGTGCTAAGGAAAATATCAATATTGAGAAGGCTTTCCAAATGTTGTCAGAGACCATATATGCAAGGGTGAGTTTTATCTGAAAAATGTTGAAAACTGAATTACCGTATATACTCGAGTATAAGCCGACCCGAGTATAAGCCGACCCCCCTAATTTTACCCTAAAAAACTAGTAAAAGTAGTGACTCGAGTATAAGCCGAGGTGGATCTGTGGATGGCACTGTTATGGGGGGATCTGTGGATGGCACTGTTATGAGGGATCTGTGGATGGTATCCACAGCCCCCCATGCCATAACAGTGCCCTTCACAGCCCCCATGCCATAACAGTGCCATCCACAGCGCCCCATCCCATAACAGTGCCATCCACAGCCCCCCCATGCCATAACAGTGCCATCCATAGCCTCCCATGCCATAACAGTGCCATCCACAGCGCCCCCATCCCATAACATTGCCATTCACAGCCCCCATGCCATAACAGTGCCATCCACAGCCCCCCCTTCCCCCCCATTACCGCTCCAAAATACCTCCTCACATGCTCCAGGCAGGCCGGGCGAGCGCAGCGTGACTGACGTCACGTGCCTGCACCGCCTGCTTCATTCATAAAGCAGGCCGGGCAGGCACGTGACATCAGCAGTGAACGCACCGGCCCCGCTGGAAATGCCCGCCCCCAGCTCCTCCTCCCGCTCCACTGTCCCTTTACGCGTATGACTCGAGTATAAGCCGAGTTCTTGTTTTTCGGCACAAATTTTGTGCTGAAAAACTCGGCTTATACTCGAGTATATACGGTAATTTCCGATTAATTAAAGGGGTTCATTTCATTGGAAATGACTGTTATTAAGATATGTAAAAAGGTAAAGTCTGATCAGCTCACCTTCTGTTGGTGCTCAGGATCAGGGCCAACTATGGTGACTTCAGAGATTCACAATACAAATGTGATCCAGCACCCCACCTCACATAAAACTTGACTTTTAACCCATCCACCTAAAAGCAAGAAACAGCAATGTCCAAAATACAGGAACTTCAAATTTACACTTCTCAGATGTGTTTCTGACCCATACAGGCCCTTAATTATAGGCAACGTGAACCCTGAAGTGTAAGGGGATTTAAGCTGCGCAGTAAGACATACACCTAAATCACCACATAGAGCAGTGATGGCGAACATATGGCACGGGTGCCAGAGGTGGCGCTCTGAGCCCTCTCTGTGGTCACCCGCACCCTGGAAAAAGTCTATGGTGTAAGTCTATGCCTTAGGGTACTTTCACACTAGCGTTGGTGCGGATCCGTCTGTTTATTTGTACAGACGGATCCGCACCTCTAATGCAAATGTTTGTATCCGTTCAGAACGGATCCGTTTGCATTAGCTTTAAAGAAAAATGACAAAGTCCAAAACAGATCCGTTTTGACTTACATTGAAAGTCAATGGGGAACGGATCCGTTTTCAAATGCACCATATTGTGTCACTGACAACGGATCCGTCCCCATTGACTTACATTGTAAAAAAAAACAGATCCGTTAGGCTCCGTCTCTTCAGACGGACACCAAAAAGCTGCATGCTGCGTTTTGGTGTCCGCCTCCAAAACGGAATAGAGGCGGAACGGAGCCTAACTGATGCATTCTGAGCGGATCCTTATCCATTCAGAATGCATTGGGGCTTAACTGATCCGTTTTGGACCGTTTGTGAGAGCCCTGAAACGGATCTCACAAACGGAATCCAAAACGCTAGTGTGAAAGTACCCTTAGACTTTTCCTGCCATTCAGCAGCGCAGGGCGCACTATGAACGGCACAGGCAGAACACTGAATGTAGGCAGGATATTATAGCTAAATGATAACGTACATGGAAGATATACTATATTGGTATTAAGGTTAAATTACCGTGTTGGCACTTTGTGATAAATACGTGGGTTTTGGGTTTCAGTTTGGGCACTCTGTCTGTACAAGGTTCGCCATCACTGACATAGAGAGTTAAAAGCAATATGTACAATAAACCAGTCATTTAGAATAAATCCATCCTGTAAATGATGTGCCTAACATCAATGTCCTTCTGTTTAATAAAAATCTTTTTGGATCTTAGCCCTTAGAAGTTTCTATGCCCAAGAGCCTGAGACTTGTCCTACCTCCTGCATACACCTGTCTGAAGTGGTTATCTACATGTGAGGGATTTTTAACCTGTGACTTTACTGATCCATTAATGCTCTCTGATTCTGCACTTCAAATAACAAGTGGTGCATGCAATATACTAAGATGTTAGATCAAATGCTGTGCACACAATGCGGTATATTACATTTCTAGTGCTGCAGTTCGTAAGGCTGCATTCGCACAACCGTAAGTGGTTTGCGCAAAACACGGTTACCAGACAGGTGCACGCGGCATCATGGTGTGGACCTATTGACTTCAATGCGTCCTTACACCGCATGTTGCCGCTAAGTATAGGACATGTTCTATCTCTTGTGGCGAGGCTGCATGGATGCGGAAGCATAAGGAAGAGTTTCTTATATGGCACATCTGCGCATATTTAAAGTAGTTCCCCAACCCCTTGAAAAATAAAAGATGATCAGCAAATGTTCTAAAATGAAAACAAAAAAGCAGTATTAACCTCTTCAGTTCCCCACTGATTCAACGCAGATGGTCTGTGGCACTTCAGCTTGTAAAGAAACACCAGAGGTGGACCACCTCTAGTGTTTCATTACAAGCTGAAGTGCCACGAATCCACTGGCATTAGAGCATTTTCTTTTCCTCTGTTTTTTGGACAGCTCTTTTAAAACTCAGCTCTGGCCAAGCTCTACGTTGTATGGAGCCCTATTATTCCGCCTGTAGATGTCTATGAGACTGTACTGTGCCTCTGTACGTACTGTATCTGAGTTTTCAGTTTTGGTCTGAACTTTCAGCTTAAAATGTTTCTTTTTCAGAGGTCGTCCGTATTAGTCACTCAAAATGTGGTGAACTTGAGAGAACCGAGGAAAACTTCATCCTGTATGAGCTGCAGGTGATGGAGAGTCAAAAAAACGGTGTGAATGCACTTCAAGAAAGATCCCGATCTACACCATCGAGCAGTATTTTGTGGCCAAACACTGGAACAGGTGTCAGATGTACTGTATATATCAAGTACAGTATGTACAGAGTTACAAACCGCTGCACTGACAATTGCTTGTGTGTATATGTACTATATTTTATATATATGATGTATTTGTGCTTGTGTGTACATTATTATAATTCTGTGTTAAAGTGAAACTCTACCTTTGCTGTAATTTTCACGTTTGCTGGTATAACACCTGCCTACAATAGGACATACACAGCCCCCAATATGAAGTGGTCCTCAATAGTATATATTAAAGCACCTATCTAACAGGTTTTTTTTGGTGTCCCCAATGCTAGACACCACATAAGCCCTGGTCAAAACTTCTTTTACTTTAGGGCTCATGCACACGAATATATTTGTTGTCTGTGTCCGTTCCTTTTTTTTTTTTTTCGGCTGGTATGCGGAACTATTCATTAAAATTAATCAGTGTGCATTTTGTATGTCCACAAGTCCGTTCTGCAAAAAAACAGAACATGTCTTATTCTTGTCCGTTTTGCAGACAAGGACGGGCATTGTTACAATGGATCCGCAAAAAATACAGATGTAACACGAATGTCATCCGTTTTTTTTTTTTTGCGGACTGCAAAATACATACGGTCATGTGCATGAACCCTAAAGGAGTTTTCTGGGAGTGTGAGCAAGACTGGTTACCTCCACTTGCAGAGATGTCTAGAGGGGGTGAGGGGGTATGGCCTCAGTTCACTACACTCTGGCACTTGCATGTACTACATATTGGTGAGCGTTCCTGTCAGGCTGCCCAGTCACTATGGCAGGATAGGCAGGATCACATCATTACCATATGTTGTAGAGCAGTGTAGTGAGGCCCTGTTCCCTCAGCCCCCTAGGTAGCTCTGCAAGTGAAGGTTAGTTAGTCCTGCTCACATTCTAGGACAAATTGCTGGTGGCCATTTTAAATAATTTCTGGTGAACCGCTTTAAATTTAAATAAGCAGGATGAATCAAGAGAATTAGACCTATATATATATATATATATATATATATATATATATATATATATATATATATATATATATAACCAAAAGTTTGGACACACCTTCTCATTCAAAGAGTTTTCTTTTTTCATGACTATGAAAATTGTAGATTCACACTGAAGGCATCAAAACTATGAATTAACACATGTGGAATTATATACATAACAAAAAAGTGTGAAACAACTGAAAATATGTCATATTCTAGGTTCTTCAAAGTAGCCACCTTTTGCTTTGATTACTGCTTTGCACACTCTTGGCATTCTCTTGATGAGCTTCAAGAGGTAGTCACCTGAAATGGTCTTCCAACAGTCTTGAAGGAGTTCCCAGAGATGCTTAGCACTTGTTGGCCCTTTTGCCTTCACTCTGCGGTCCAGCTCACCCCAAACCATCTCGATTGGGTTCAGGTCTGGTGACTGTGGAGGCCAGGTCATCTGGCGCTGCACCCCATCACTCTCCTTTATGGTCAAATAGCCCTTACACAGCCTGGAGGTGTGTTTGGGGTTATTGTCCTGTTGAAAAATAAATGATGGTACAACTAAACGCAACCCGGATGGAATAGCATGCCGCTGCAAGATGCTGTGGTAGCCATGCTAGTTCAGTATGCCCTTAATTTTGAATAAATCCCCAACAGTGTCACCAGCAAGGCACCCCCACACCATCACACCTCCTCCTTCATGCTTCACGGTGGGAACCAGGCATGTAGAGTCCATCCGTTCACCTTTTCTGCGTCGCACAAAGACACGGAGGTTGGAACCAAAGATCTCAAATTTGGACTCATCAGACCAAAGCACAGATTTCCACTGGTCTAATGTCCATTCCTTGTGTTCTTTAGCCCAAACAAGTCTCTTCTGCTTGTTGCCTGTCCTTAGCAGTGGTTTCCTAGCAGATATTCTACCATGAAGGCCTGATTCACACAGTCTCCTCTTAACAGTTGTTCTAGAGATGTGTCTGCTGCTAGAACGCTGTGTGACATTGACCTGGTCTCTAATTTGAGCTGCTGTTAAGCTGCGATTTCTGAGGCTGGAGACTCGAATGAACTTATCCTCCGCAGCAGAGGTGACTCTTGGTCTTCCTTTCCTGGGGCGGTCCGCATGTGAGCCAGTTTCTTTGTAGCGCTTGATGGTTTTTGTGACTGCACTTGGGGACACTTTCAAAGTTTTCCCAATTTTTTGGACTGACTGACCTTCATTTCTTAAAGTAATGATGGCCACTCGTTTTTCTTTACTTAGAATTTGTATTATGGCAAGAAAAAAGCAGCTAACAGTCTATTTAGTAGGACTGTCACCTGTATATCCACCTGACTTCTCCACAACGCAACTGATGGTCCCAACCCCATTTATAAGGCAAGAAATCCCACTTATTAAACCTGACAGGGCACACCTGTGAAGTGAAAACCATTTCAGGTGACTACCTCTTGAAGCTCATCAAGAGAATGCCAAGAGTGTGCAAAGCAGTAATCAAAGCAAACAGTGGCTACTTTGAAGAACCTAGAATATGACATATTTTCAGTTGTTTCACACTTTTTTTTTGTTATGTATATAATTCCACATGTGTTAATTCATAGTTTTGATGCCTTCAGTGTGAATCTACAATTTTCATAGTCATGAAAATAAAGAAAACTCTTTGAATGAGAAGGTGTGTCCAAACTTTTGGTCTGTACTGTGTGTATGTATATATATATATATATATATATATATATATATATATATATAAAAAG
Source organism: Bufotes viridis (assembly GCA_033119425.1). Classification (NCBI taxonomy): domain Eukaryota; kingdom Metazoa; phylum Chordata; class Amphibia; order Anura; family Bufonidae; genus Bufotes; species Bufotes viridis. Next base: position 98,841,043 of record CM065593.1, read on the forward strand.
AACGCGGCACATCCATTTGGTGAAAAAATGTGCAGTCCTTTTATTCACCCATGCAACGTTTCAGTCCTCTTACTCTCTTACTGGGACAGTTCTCAAGCAAATGAATACAAGCTCATGGTGCATACGGTATATAAAGGGTATCAAAAAATGTACATACATAATCATAAAACATATAGAAAAATTAATATCTAATCATATATAAAGTGTATTGTGAAAGCACATCCCATATCAGCATTAATATAAAGTGCCACTCCTATAATTCATATCCCAACGTGTATTAATATACAAAAATGTGATGATCCATTGATTAATAATCAGTGTGATCATTTTTCATACTGTAGGGGATAGTGGCCTGTGGTACCTTAGGTCCGCTCACCTTTACAGCGCTCAAAGCCGAAATCAATCAACATGGCTAGTGACTTTATGATAACGAACGAGGACTGAGTCAGGATCATAGTGTAAACAGACTAAATAAGGTATCCAGATACAGAACGAACCACTTAGTGTGAATAACCCAGCGGTACTTTATACTATATTTACTGCAAGCGTAAAAGTAAGAAAGTAAGTATACTTGCAGTAAATATAGGATAAAGTACCGCTGGGTTATTCACACTAAGTGGTTCGTTCCATTTTCCTGCAGGTGTTAAAATAGGTTCTGTATCTGGATACCTTATTTACTCTGTTATCATAAAGTCACTGATTTGGCTGATGAGCAGAGTACATGACGGGTAGAAGAACACTATCTGCTATGTATACACAATGGCATTGGGTACAGGTAAGTCTTTTTATTTCCTTGATGAACGCTCTGTTTCCAGGTCTCCTACATCTTTATAATATCCTATTAATTAGTCATTTTGTTTAATTAGAGAAGTTACCGTACTGTGTTTATTTTGATCATGTGAATGATTCGTGGAAGAGTGACGTGCTGACATGCGCAGTATGTCTCTATACACGCCAAGTAGCCATGTTGATTGATCCGGCTTTGAGCGCTGTACAGGTGAGCGGACCTAAGGCCACTACCCCCTACAGCAGGGATCAGCAACCTCCGGCACTCCAGCTGTTCAGAAACTACAACTCCCAGAATGCTTCAGTCACTTCTGTGGGAGTTAGAACAGCTGAGCATGTTTGCATGCTGGGAGTTGTAGTTTCACAGCAGCTGGAGTGCCGAAGGTTGCTGATCCCTGCCCTACAGTATGAAAAATGATCACACTGATTATTAATCAATGGATCATCAGATTTTTGTATATTAATACACATTGGGATATGAATTATAGGAGTAGCACGTGGCACTTTATATTAATGCCGATATGGGATATGCTTTCACAATACACTTTATATATGATGAGATATGAATTTTTCTATATGTTTGATTATGTATGTAAATGTTTTGATACCCTTTATATATGCACCATGAGCTTGTATTCATTTGCTCTTGAGAACGGTCCCAGTAGGAGGACTGAAACATTGCATGGGTGAATAAAAGGACTGCAGATTTTTTACCATATGGATGTGTCTTCTTTTTTTTTTAATTAATTATTTTATCTTTTATAGAATTTTTGATGTTGAGGTACATGTAAACTGCTTGCACTCCTTTATTTCTATCGTTGAATACACACGGCCGGTGCCCCGTGTATTGCGGACTCGCTGTATACGGGTCGCCATACGGCCACGGCGGGGCAACAACCGTGTGCAAGAGGTCTAACTCTAGGGACAGTTTTATTTACTTTTATATAGTATTATTATTAAAGGGGTAATCCCTCTTCACAATATTGATGGCCTGTTCTCAGAATAGGTCATCTCTAGGGATGAGCAAAGTGAGCTTCGGATCCAAGATCCGAAGTTGCTTCGCTCCAAACTTCATTTGAATACTGTACGGAGAGCCATCTTCGTACGGCATTAAAATGTATGGGCTCCAGAGAGGTAAATGAGTTATTACCAAAGTCTTGCGTGCAGGACTTTGGTAAATAACTTTGGGATTTGATTTTTGAACTTGAAAACCATTTTGAAACTTACTGAACCATTACTGAACCATTTTAATGGTACTGAAGCTGACTTTGGATACCTGTTTTAAAATGGTTTTCAAGTGTAATAATCAAATACTGAAGTTATTCACCAAAGTTTCTCAAGACTTCGGTAATAACTCATTTGCCGGAGCGCATGCATGTTAATGCTGTACGGAGACGAATCTCCGTACAACATTAAAAAGAAGTTTGGAACATCGCTCATCCCTAGTCATCAACATCAGATAAGCACCCCTGCCAATCCGCTCATGAGAGGGCTGCAGAATCTTCAGTGTTTACCTGCATGCTTCATACATAGCAGAGGCAGTGCAGGGTAATTAGAGCAGTGTTTCCCAACCAGTGTGCCTCCAGCTGTTGCAAAACTACAACTCCCAGCATGCCCGCACAGCCAAAGGCTGTCCGTACATGCCGGGAGTTGTAGTTTTGCACCAGCTGGAGGCACACTGGTTGGGAAACACTGAATTAGAGCTTTGTCCTGTTCAATGGGATAAAGCTGTAAACACCATGCACCACCACTGGTAGGTAGGCGGCATGCAGGTAAGTATAAGAGGCTGCAGGCTTCTCAAGAGCACCAGAAAAACATTTTAAATATGACCTCTTTTGAGTGATATGTGTTTTAATATTGATCTTTTTATCATGGCAGGGACATTTTGTTACATATTTTGTAGGACTGTATATGTAGTTGGTACAGAAAAAACCTGCCAATCCTAAAAACAAACACAACGCAACAGCGTTCTGCAAACACAAATAATAAAGTAAATACAATCCTGCCTTACTCACTACAGAAAATATAAAAATCTAATGCTGCATTATAAATGTGAGATTATTGGCAAATACAGTTTGTACAAAATTATTTGTGCCTGTCCGCCAACGACAAGGCAATCTCTTTAGGACAGGAACCTACACTAAATACTACCTCCTCTGGTGCCGTACTGGCCTCCATTATATTCAGGGAATGCAGGTCCCACATGCATGCTGAGCCCATACTATATTATACCTTTCCTGGTGTCAAATGGCCTCCAATAATTGCAGGGAGAGCAGGCTACAGCTTTATACTTGCACTAATTTAAATCAACCTATGGGACAGACAAGTTAGTTTAGGAGTGCAACCAATGGAGTCAGCCACACCTCCAATGCAGACAGCAAAGAAAAAAATTGGGATGTGCTGACTAACCCCCATTTCTTTCTTTGCACTCCTGCATAATTGGTTACCTCTGTCTTCTGCTTTTTACCATTAGAGAAACCAGATTACCCTGTAGTCCTATACTGAAAGCATGTCAGAAGTGAAAAATGTACCATTATAAGAATTTCTGGACTATTGGAGTCTTATTGAAGCAATTTTCTTGTATGTTTTTCCTTTAAACTTAATTTATTAAATTCTGTCATTATAATTGCTTTTGGTATTTTTTGAGCCTTATTTATCATCCTGTTTGATAATCTTCATAAAGTTTATTTTGGGTATTGTCATTGTTAAACGGGTTGTCCGTTTTTTACTAATGATTAGCTATTCTCAGGATAGGTCATCAATATCACATCGGCGGAGAGCTGACTTCCTGCACCCCTGCCGATCAGCTGTTTGAAGAGAAGGCATCGCTTGTACGATCGCTGCCTCCTCTGCTTTGTTTACCTGCTCGCCACACCAATTGCAGTGGTGAGCAGGTGTAATTACAAGTAGCATTAGCTTCTATGGGACAGCTCTTTCTGTTCAAGTGAATACTACAGAGTCGTCCCATAGAAGTGAATGGGGACGCCATACTTGTAATTACACCTGCTCACCACAGCAAGTGCTGCGGTGATCAGGTAAAGCGAGTAGAGCGCTGCGTTCTCTTCAAACAGCTGGTCAGCGTTGGTGCTGGGAGTCAGACCCCCACCGATCTGATATTGATGACCCATTCTGAGGATAGGTCATCAATAGTAAAAATTGGACAACCCCTTTAAGTTGGATTTTTTTTTTGAGAGGGCACTGTTCTCTGATGTTAAGTATCGAAAGACACATATCGGTGAATCCTGGACACTGGAGAACATAGACAGCACATGGACTTATTAAATTTTTTATGTTTGTTCATACATAGGTGGTTTTCCACTGACCATAGGTAGGAGATGCTATGGAAACCAGTTTTCAGCCAAGCAGTTTGCGTGGAATACGGATGACACACAGGGGCAAAAAACGGACCCTTAATGGATAAAACACTGGTTGTCTTGTCACAGATGTCATCACAGACACAGAAATGTGACCGAGAACTTAAAAAGGAGATTTCTACGGTACTCATTTTCTGGTTGCGCGTAGTTGCGATCTCTCTTCTCTCTTCAAGCTTCAGCTAACAGCTAAAGGACCTGTGATGACGTCACATCATCCATCTTACCATGGTGATGGACCATGTGATTGGACCATGTGATGTGACGTCATCACAGGTCCTTTAGCTGGTAGCTGAAGCTTGAAGAGAGATCGCAACTACGCGATCAAGTGGCTAAGGGAAGTTAAGTTTTATTATTTTTAACCCCTTCATCTTCATTTTACACAGCATTTTTTTTATTAAGAATGCTATTATTTTCCCTTATAACCATGTTATAAGGGAAAATAATAAATTCTCCAGAATACTCAACTCGAAACCGGACTTCAGTGATGAAGTCCGGCTTCGGGTCTGGGTACCAAACATGGCGATTTTTCACACACGCGTGCAAAACGCATTACAAATGTTTGCACCCGCGTGGAAAAATCGCGCATATTCCCGCAACGCTCCCGCCTTTTATCCGGGCATCAAACATGACGCCCGTGTGAAAGAGGCCCAAAACATGCACCATCTTCCAGAACAACAAAAAAACATAAAGTCCTACACCTTAAAGCACGTCTGCCGCTTTTTTGAAAAAAGAGATTGTGTCAAATGGTGCACAGATCTAAGCTGCTATTTGTTTTAATAATTTAAAGCTATTTCTCAGCTAGTGGCCCAGCTAATGTTTGTCAGTGGGATGTTCTTAGAGAAATAATAGTCAAGTGATCGGACAGAAACTTTGAGAAAATCAACATGGTAATCTTCAAGCATCATCAGACAAGGAGATGGACAAGGATCGTTTCAGTTGCTTACCCGGTAATAAAGGGGCAAACCCCTCAGCACCCCATTTGCACTTTAGACTCCAGAAAACTTGATAGCACCGTTTTCGACTTTCTGGTATAGTGCACGGTCAAAAATTGGTATTTGTTTCCCTCTCCTCATGTTCAAAGCTCCCATTCGGCCTGTCTAAAAGGATCCTGCCTAAGTCAGAACACTGAAGTGGTAATTGGCTGCAAGAGATGCACCTCTTCATGCATTTAATATCTCCTCTTTGGATTTTACACTATTGTTTTTTTTATATTATGTTTTTTATATTGCTGTTAGGTATGTTGGCTTTAAGCCAACATACCTAAGTTTTCAAAAAAAATCCTGCATAATGGCTGCACTTCATTGTAGAATCATAACTGTCAAGGAGAATTTTTAGTTTTTTTTTTTTTTGCTTCCCTACTGTCTTCCTCAGCCATATTATTCCCTGTTTCAGCTGCACAGCTAAATGCATTTCTCTCACAAGCAATGGGCGTATTCCTTATCTGGAATCTGCCAGTACTGTATGTAGTAGGGTTGTTTTCAGTATCGAATTTTCGATAACCATTTGATACTTTTGTCCGGTATCGACCTTGATACCAGGATTTGACATTTTTCGATATTAGGATGCGCTACTGCACAGCCTAGTATCACAGAACATGGAGCGCCTGCTACCAGCGCGCTCCATGTTAGCTCAGCAGCACAGGGGAGAAGGAGTCACTCCCGCCACCAATGAGGAGAGAGAGGGGCGGAGAAGGGGAGGGCGCACTGCGCCACCAAGACCATTCATGGGTCCATACTTTATAAACGAAGTAGCAGGACATGTAGGGCATACATGGGGGTTGTCCCTGCACTTAATATTATGTTTGGGCGCCGCTCCGTTGCGCCGCTGTGGCCCCCGATACAGTCTCCCTTGCTGTATGCTAAGCAGGGCTGTGGAGTCGGTGTCGAGGAGTCTGAGGCAATTTTGGGTACCTGGAGTCAGAGTTGGAGTTGGCAAAAAATGAACCGACTCCTACTCAATTTAAATTGGAATAATAAAAAAAAAAGCAAGCTTAAATGTCCCAATTTACAAAAATTAATTACTTTTCTACTGTAAGAATAAAGGCCAATGCATGCAGTGCGTCACGTTAACGCAAAATAAAACACGTTAAGTGACCATGAAAAAGCATGCTTTTCATATGCTTCACTATATGGGACGCAACGCACAGTTAAGGAGCGGCAATACTTATACTTTCCATTGTGTTGTGTTCCACTGTTACAGGGAACACAACGCCCATGGTTAACCTAGCCTCTCACTGATAACTGATTAAGTTAATATGTTTTTTGCAGGACTAGAGACACTTGAATAAGTGAAGGAAATGGATAGTCAATAGTTCAAGACTGAAGCTGTAAACCATTGGAAAAACTGCTGTCATTTAGCTAAGGCTATAAAAACTTGTTAACTCAGATTGTTAGCCTAAACTTTAAAAATGACTATGGGATTCTACTAGGGAAATGTATAAAATATATTTGCACATTAAATATAGAGGAGTCAGAGTCGGAAGTCCAAAAAAACTGAGGATTCGGGTGTCTGAGCATTTATCTACCGACAACACAGCCCTGATGCTAAGTAACAGCATCGGAACAACGGGAGGTGACATCAGCTTTTCTCCCTGGGCATCCCCCATGTATGCCCTACATGTCCTGCTACTTAGTTAATAAGGTATGGACTAACGTTTAATACAAATACAGGAGGCTGGGTGCAGAATCACATAGCCGTCACTCAGCCTCTATGACAGGAAGCTGCGATTAGCGGCAGTTAACCCTGGGGTTTAAGTGCCCCTGATCGCAGCTTCCTGCCATAGAGGCTGGGTGACGGCTATGTGATTCTGCTGCCCGCAACCAGCCTCCTTTATTAAACGTTAATTATCATTAGTGGCGCAGAACGCCCACCCCCTCCTCCAGAGTATGAAAATCATTGGTGGTGCGGTGCCCCCAACCTCCCCAGTATTAAAATCATTGGTGGCAGTGGCCACAGGGTCCCCCCTCCTTATTGGTGGTGCAGTTGCAGTTGTGATCGGAGCCCCAGCTGTGTAATCGCGGGGCTCCAATCGGTTACCATGGCAGCAAGGACTCTACTGAAGCCCTGGCTGCCATGGTAAGCTCCCTGCTGCTGTGTGCACAAAGCCTCACTTTGCTTACTTCCCACTATGGAGCGCTTCTGTGGAGCTCATAAAACCGGGACATAGATTACAGCCAATGTTTGAACATTTTTGGCATATCTGTAGTGAATAATAGAAGCTGCAGGTACTTGGATTGCTTAAAGTGTATTCAGAGTTGTGATGTAGCTGCCAGCCATCTTTTTACTAGCAGTCATGCAAAAACGGACACAAACTCAAGAAGCTTCTACAGTTGTGTTCAAAATTATTCAACCCCACTGAAATTGAGTGTTTTGGCCAGTTTGACATTGATTTTGATCATTTCAGTCATCTTGTTTACAATTAAATCAAAGAGGCACTTGTAAGTCAGACAAATATAAGATAACATTTATAATGAAATACCCACAAATGTCTTTTCTGTGCTCACATCATTATCAGTTTTATTCAACCCCCAAGTGACAGTCACTCTTAGTACTTAGTACAACATCCTTTTCCAGTTATAACAGCTTTTAAACGTGAAGCATAGCTTGACACAAGTGTCTTGCAGCGATCTACGGGTATCTTCGCCCATTCTTCATGGGCAAAAGCCTCCAGTTCAGTCACATTCTTAGGCTTGCGCGCTGCAACTGCTTTCTTTAAGTCCCACCAGAGGTTCTCAATCGGATTTAAGTCTGGTGACTGCGATGGCCACTTCAAAATGTTCCAGCCTTTAATCTGCAACCATGCTCTAGTGGACTTGAGGTATGCTTGGGATCATTGTCCTGTTGAAAGGCCAACGCCTCCCAAGCCTCAGGTTTGTGACGGACTGCATCACATTTTCATCCAATATCTCCTGGTACTGAAGAGAATTCATGGTACCTTGCACATGCTGAAGCTTCCCTGTACCTGTAGAAGCAAAACAGCCCCAAAGCATGATTGACCCCCGCCATGCTTCACAGTAGGCAAGGTGTTCTTTTCTTCATAGGCCTTGTTCTTCCTCCTCCAAACATAGCGTTGATCCATGGGCCCAAACAGTTCTAATTTTGTTTCATCAGTCCACAGAACACTATCCCAAAACTTTTGTGGTTTGTCCACATGACTTTTGGCATACTGTGGTCGACTCTTCTTATTCTTTGGAGACAGCAAGGGGGTGCGCCTGGGAGTTCTGGCATGGAGGCCTTCATTACGCAGTGTGCGCCATATTGTCTGAGCTGAAACTTCAGTACCCGCATCTGACAAATCTTTTTTCAGTTCCTCAGCAGTCACACGGGGACTTTTCTCCACTTTGCGCTTCAGGTAGCATACAGCAGTCGAAGTCAGCATCTTCTTTCTGCCACGACCAGGTAGCGTTTCAACAGTGCCCTTTGCCTTGAATTTGCGAATGATGCTTCCTATGGTGTCTCTTGGTATGTTTAACATCTTTGCAATCTTCTTATAGCCATTGCCCTTCCTGTGAAGAGAAATCCCCTCTTCTCTTGTCTTCCTGGACCATTCTCTTGACTTCACCATGTCTGTAAACACATTAGTACATGTCTAGAAGGAGCTGAGTATCACAGTCATTTTACATCTGCCTAATTGGTGCTTATTATGCTTGATTGCTGCTCCTTGACATCCACAGGGGTTTTCAATACCTGATCGAAAACACTTGAATGAACCTCTGTTCTTAACCACTTGCCGCCACGCTAACGCCGATGGGTGTCAGCGTGGCGGCTCTCTCAGGTCTCAATCACGCCTATCGGTGTCATCTCGTGAGACCCGAGATTTCGCATGAACGCGCGCGTTCATGCGATCGGAGCCGGGACAACTGAAACTACAGCCTGCCAGCGCTGATCATGCGCTGGCAGTCTGTAGATGCGGAAAAAAACGCATTTAAAACACATATCAGACGCTGTTTTGTAAACAGCGTCTGATATGCCTGCTGTCTGCTCGTCTGGTGGTCCCTTTGTCTGGGACCACCAGAGGAAACATAGGTAAAGTGCACCAATCACTACACCCCCCACCCCCCATCACTGATTAACCCCTGATCACCCATGTCACCCCCCCTGATCACCCCCTGTCACCCCCCCTGTCACTAATCACCCCCCTGTAAGGCTCATTCAGACGTCCGTATGTGTTTTGCGGATCCATGGATCTGCAGATCCGCAAAATACGGACACCGGCAATGTGCTTTCCGCATTTTGCAGATCCGCACATTGCCAGAACTATATAGAAAATGCTTTTTCTTGTCCGCAATTGCGGACAAGAATAGGACATGTTCTATATTTTTGAGGAACGGAAGTGCAGACCCGGAAGCGCGGATCCGTAATTCCGGATCCGAGCGGGACAAAGTCTGTCCCCATAGAAATGAATAGGTCCGCAATTCTGTTCCGCAAAAAGAATTGTGGACGTGTGAATGGGGCATAAGGGTTCCTTCTCACCGCCAGTTAGTTAGATACTTGTTAGGTAGTTAGCGCCCAGCCCACCGCACCGCAGTCACTGATTTTGGCAGAGATTTTTTCATCCACATTGATCGATGCGAATGAAAAAATCTGTGCCGTTCAATTTTTTTTTTTTTTCCGGCCCAGAGGCTGAATGGAAAAAAAAATCTCATTACCCGTATGCTCAATATAAGGAGAATCGCAGAAACTCCTAATGCTGGCCATACATGTAATGATTGCGGAGACCCTCAAATGCCAGGGCAGTACAAAAACCCCACATGTGACCCCATTTTAGAAAGAAGACACCCCAAGGTATTCCGTGAGGGGTATGGTGAGTTCATGTAAAATTTTATTTTTGTCACAAGTTAGTGGAATATGAGACTTTGTAAAAAAAAAATATATATCAATTTCCGCTAACTTGTGCCAAAATTTTTTTTTCTGTGAACTCTCCATGCCCCTCACAGAATACCTTGGGGTGTCTTCTTTCCAAAATGGGGTCACTTGTGGGTATTTATACTGTCTCTGGCATTTTAGGGTCCTAAAGCGTGAGAATCCAAATGCGTAAAAATGTCCTGTGAAATCCTAAAGGTACTCATTGGATTTAGGGCCCTTGCGCATCTTGGCTGCAAAAAGTGTCACACATGTGGTATCGCCGTACTCAGGAGAAGTAGGGCAATGAGTTTTGGGGTGTATTTTTATATATGCCCATACTTTGTGTGAGAAATATCGCTGTAAACGACAACTTTTTAAAATTTTTTATACAAAGTTGTCAATTTACAGAGATATTTCTCTCACCCAGCATGGGTATATGTAAAAATACACCCCAAAACACATTGCCCTACTTCTCCTGAGTACGGTGATACCACATGAGTGACACTTTTTTGCAGCCTGGGTGCGCAAAGGGGCCCAAATTCCAACGAGTACCTTTAGCTTTTACATGGCTGCTCACAATTTAGCCCCGCGCAAAATGCCAGAACAGTACAAACACCCCACAAATGACCCCATTTTGGAAAGAAGACACCCCAAGGTATTCGCTGAGGGGCATAGTGAGTCCATGAAAAATTTAACTTTTTGTCACAAGTTAGCGAAAAGGGAGACTTTGTGAGAAAAAACAAAAAAAATAAAAATTCCGCTAACTTGTGCCAAAAAAAAAATCTTCTATGAACTCGCCATGCCCCTCACGGAATACCTTGGGGTGTCTTCTTTCCAAAATGGGGTCACATGTGGGGTATTTATACTGCCCTGGCATTTTAGGGGCCCTAAAGCGTGAGAAGAAAAATGCGTAAAAATGCCCTCCTAAAAGGTACTCATTAGATTTGGGCCCTTTGCGCATCTTGGCTGCAAAAGTGTCACACATGTGGTATCGCCGTACTCAGGAGAAGTAGGGCAATGTGTTTTGGGGTGTATTTTACATATACCCATGCTGGGTGAGAGAAATATCTCTGTAAATTGACAACTTTGTATAAATTTTTTTAAAAGTTGTCATTTACAGAGATATTTCTCACACAAGTATGGGTATATATAAAAATACACCTCAAAACACATTGCCCTACTTCTCCTGAGTACGGCGATACCACATGTGTGACACTTTTTGCAGCCAAGATGCGCAAAGGGGCCCTAAAACCAATGAGTACCTTTAGGATTTCACAGGGCATTTTTACGCATTTGGATTCTCACGCTTTAGGGCCCCTAAAATGCCAGGGCAGTATAAATACCCCACATGTGACACCATTTTGGAAAGAAGACACCCCAAGGTATTCCGTGAGGGGCATGTCGAGTTCACAGAATTTTTTTTTTTGGCACAAGTTAGCGGAAATTGATATTTTTTATTTTTTTTTTTTACAAAGTCTCATATTCCACTAACTTGTGACAAAAATAAAATTTTACATGAACTCACCATACCCCTCACGGAATACCTTGAGGTGTCTTCTTTCTAAAATGGGGTCACTTGTGGGGTATTTATACTGTCCTGGCATTTTAGGGGTCTCTAAAGCCTGAGAAGATGTCTGGAATCCAAATGCGTAAAAATGCCCTGTGAAATCTAAAGGTACTCATTGGAATTAGGGCCCTTTGCACCCAGGCTGCAAAAAGTGTCACTCATGTGGTATCGCCGTACTCAGGAGAAGTAGGGCAATGTGTTTTGGGGTGTATTTTATATATACCCATACTTTGTGTGAGAAATATCTCTGTAAACGACAACTTTTTAAATTTTTTTATACAAAGTTGACAATTTATAGATATTTCTCTCACCCAGCATGATAATATGTGAAAATACACCCCAAAACACATTGCCCTAATTCTCCTGAGTACGGCGATACCACGTGTGTGACACTTTTTTGCAGCCTGGGTGCGCAAAGGGGCCCAAATTCCAACGAGTACCTTTAGGTTTTACATGGCTGCTCACAATTTAGCCCCGCCCAAAATGCCAGAACAGTAAACACACCCCACAAATGACCCCATTTCGGAAAGTAGACACCCCAAGGTATTTACTGAGGGGCATAGTGAGTCCGTCTGAGATTTTTATTTTTTTTTGCCAGAAGTTAGTAGAAATGGAAACTTTATTATTATTTTTTTCCTCAGAAAGTGTCATTTTCCGCTAACTTGTGAAAAAATGAAATGATACATGAACTCACCATGCCCCTCCGCGAATACTTTGGGGTGTCTTCTATTCTAAAATGGTGTGATTTGGGGGTATTTATAATATCCTGACATTCTAGCACCTGAAGAAACATGACAGGTGCTCAGAAAGTCAGAGCTGCTTCAAAATGCGGAAATTCACTTTTTTGCACCATAGTTTGTAAACGCTATAACTTTTACCCAAACCAATAAATATACACTTATTGGATTTTTTTTTATCAAAGACATGTAGAACAATAAATTTTGTGAAAAATTTATATAGAAATGTAGTTTTTAAAAAAATCTTACAACAGAAAGTGAAAAATGTCATTTTTTGCAAAAATGTTGTTACATTTTTATTAATAGCAAAAAAGTAAAAATGTCAGCAACAATGAAATACCACCAAATGAAAGCTCTATTAGTGAGAAGAAAAGGAGGTAAAATTCATTTGGGTGGTAAGTTGTATGACGGAGCAATAAACGGTGAAAGTAGTGTAGTGCGGATTTGTAAAAAAGGGCCTGGTCACTAGGGGGGTATAAACCTGTGGTCTTCAAGTGGTTAAGAGTGGTCGTCTTTAAGGGGTTGAATAATTGTGTCAATGAAGAAATCACAAAAAAACATTTAATACTGTATTACAAAAACAATTGATGTCATTTTAGTTGCATTTGGTTCTTTAAAAAGTCCTTGTAAGATTTCATTCTGAACACAATTACAAATGTACACTAAATTCCCTAAAACCCTTTACAGCATTGGGGGTTTAATAATTTTGAACACAACTGTATAAACACGTATTTGTGGGGTAAAGATAGAATATATAAATCTGCCATGTATTAGCTTTATTACATACTTTATGGTACCAAGGGTATGTCTACACAACGACATATGTCTCAGTAATGGCAAATTACATTTTTTATAATGACAGTCTATGGTGTCATACTGCGACACGACAACTGCACAAGTTGGATTTTTGTGCGACTTGTGTTGCAGTCGCAGCATGACGCACTGCGACACCATAGACTGTCATTATAAAAATATCATGCGACATTACTGAGACTTATTGTCGCTCGGCAAATGTCGTTGTGTAGACAGACGTGCCCTAACACTGGGTTCAGACCTGAGCGTTTTGAAGCCTAGCGTTTTCTGAGCGTTCAAGACTGGCGTTAACTCGCGTTTTTTTTCTAGCGTTTCGGTAAATAGTGTAGGCGCGTTTGACGCGCGTTTATGTGATTGACTGCATAGTTGGCCAATGACCAATGATATAGTTTGGCCAATCTGAGTGCTTTAGAGGTGTGAAATTCCATGGTGGCTGATCCAGCATGTTGCAAACTTTGAAAAACGCACGTACATAGGCGCGTTTTACGCTGCACAAACGCACGAACAACACGCGTATCGCGTTTCCCATTGAAGTATATTGGCACCAAACGCTCGAATTAACGCGAACATACTTGCTTATGCGTCGGACGTTTTTAGGCGCATTCGAACGAGCATAAAAACGCGCAAGTGTGAACCACCCCCATTGGAATGCATGGTTCCTGTACTGTTGTGCGTTTTTTTGCGCGTTCGAACGCGGCGTTTTACGCGAAAGTGTGAACTGAGTGTAAACGTCTCTTATGTTGGTGAGAATTAGATGTACTGATATAAATTCTCCACCAGATGGCACTCTTTATTGAAAATTTAGGCTGACCGGCTGAAAGTATGAACAGCAATAACACTACATATTCACATAAAAATGTATAGTTTAGGGAGAATATTAGAATATATTTGGATGAGCAATGTTAAAGGTGGAAAATACAGAAGCAGATTCTTTAAAATACACAAATTATAAAATGATAAATTGTATGTGTCATAGTTTTAGATTCTGATATGACCAGCTAACACTTTTGTTGATTACTCCTGAAGCCATACACCTTTGCCTTCACAGGATAAGACATCATGCACATGACAGTCTGGCTTTTTCAGTATTTTGTGGCCCGCAAAAAACGGATTCTTAAATACGGATGACGTCCGTGTGCATTCCGTTTTTTGTGGAAAGGAACAGCTGGCCCCTGATAGAACAGTACTATCCTTGTCCGTTATGCGGACAATAATAGGACATGTTCTATCTTTAAACAGAACGGAAATACGGAAACGGAATGCATACGTGTCTGGTCGGCCGGATTCTGACCAATGTTGCACCTGCCGATCATGAGAACAGGGACATAATGTTTCCCTTTAGAATGGAGCAGTGGTCACACTTGCATGCTGCTGCTCCATTCGTCTCTGTGGGACTGCTGAGGATAGCCGAGCATTTGCACTCAGCTATCTCCGGCAGTCCCGCAGAGTCCCATTCTCATGGTTAAACCCCTGCCAACGAGACACTTATCCACCATCCTGTGGCTAGGGATTGTCTGTATAATGGGACCTTTAATTTGATTAAACCAAGGCCACTTTCACACTGTAGGATTTCGGTCAATATTTTTTAATACAAAAAGGAGTACAACTTATACAAAGAAAGATTTGCACCTTGTCAGTGTTTTGGACACTCTCCTCTCCTGGTTTTGGTTTATGAACACTGAATGCTGCCGTGTGAAAGTGCTTTTAGGCCCAACAGGATTTTGACAAATTATCCTCAAGCTACAGCCTGGAAGAAAACATTGTAAACAGGATAGGGATAACCAATTGATCAGGGAGGGGGGTGGTCTGTATATCTCTGGCAGATCCATAAAGAATGAATAGTGAGGCAAAGCTCAACCTGCTGCTCCATCACAATGGCAGAATGGGACCCCAATTTTTGGGATTGGTGGGGATTCCAGCGTTTGGAACTCCACCAGTCAGTTGACTATCTCTCTTCCTGTAGGCATACAAGTTTCAGGTCATAATATGGTACACAATATGGAACCATATTGTTAGCAGCATAACCTGTGTGTGGAGTTTTACCTTGGAATATGTTTCCCCCATATTCCATATAATGCCCCTGACGATGCATATCTTTTACCATGGCGCGTATGCAGGGGTGGGATTCAAATTTTTAACAACAGGTTCCCTACTCCGCGGTGGATACGCAGCGTCGCGACACATACGCCGCGTCACGACACGTTTACATATACATACACCATATATATGCAGCACATATAAATACACTATATACATGGTACACATACATAAATACACCATATACACTACACACATATTGTCACATTTCTCCCCACATGGCCCCCTCCATCCTCCATGTTGTCACATTTCTCCCCACATGGCCCCCTCCATCCTTCATATTGTCACATTTCTCTCCCCCCCTGGCCCCCTCCATCCTCCATGTTGCCACATTTCTCCCACATGGCCCCCTCCATCCTCCATGTTGTCACATTTCTCCCCCTCCATCCTCCATGTTGTCACATTTCTCTCCCCCAGCCCCTCCTTGCCATCTGTTGTCACATGATCACACTCACTACCCGTCCCTAACACGACCTGACCTGTCCTGACTCCTGTCTGTGGACTGTCAGCAACTCTAGGCAGCCTCTGCTCTGGCTGCTTCCTGCCGCTGCCACGCCGCTTACTCACCAGCAGGGAGGGCTGGCAGCCTTAGTCCTGGGGGAAAATCCAGTCAAGTGGCCCGTTGCACCACCGAATCAGCTCACCAGAGGGCTCTTTTCCTTGTGTCTAACCCGTTGCGTGATAGTGAGCCAAGCCCCATTCCGGACAGCAGAGACATGGAGCAGTATCATGATTGACTGATCTTTTTTACTACAAAATCACAGTAACAACTTTATCTCATTGTGATTTTGTTGTAAAAGATCACAGAGAGGCACAGAGCGTTATCAATCCTGTTACTGCTCTGTGTCTCTGCTGTCCGGTGCGGGCTTGGCTCTCTATCACGCAGCGGATTAGCCTCACAGGATCCGCTCGTGTTAAAGATCCCTAACCCCAATGCATGGCTACAATTACCCAGTCCTAATAAAATCTGGTCCTACCTTATCCAGGGTGTCGCTGGCATCGGCATGATGTCCACTAGATCCAGAACAAGGTCCCTGTGGTGATAGAGAAAAAAGAATAATCACATAAGGAAGGGATGGTGACTGCCCCTGTGATATCACCAGCAGGGGCGCTGTGCTGGCCTGTAAGACTGAGCCATGCCAATGTATAGCAGGGTAATCTAGGACATTTCCCTAAGTGCTACCACACAGTACTAATGCCCACCTTGTGCCCCCACAGTAATTATGCCCACCTTTGTTCCTGTCACAGCAGTAATGCCCAGATTATGTGCCCCCTCACAGTAGCAATGCCCAGATTATGTGCCCCCTCACAGTAGCAATGCCCAGATTATGTGCCCCCTCACAGTAGCAATGCCATATTATGTGCCCCCTCACAGTAGCAATGCCATATTATGTGCCCCTCACAGTAGCAACGCCATATTATGTGCCCCCTCACAGTAGCAACGCCATATTATGTGCCCCCTCACAGTAGCAATGCCCAGATTATGTGCCCCCTCACAGTAATTTTGCCATCATTTGTGCCCCCTCACAGTAATTTTGCCATCATTTGTGCCCCCTCACAGTAACTTCGCCATCATTTGTGCCCCCCACAGTAATTATGACATCATTTGTGCCCCCTCACAGTAATTTTGCCATCATTCCCCCCACAGTAATTTTGCCATCATTTGTGCTCTCCTCACATTTATTATGCTATCATTTGTGCCCCCTCACAGTAATTTTGCCATCATTTGTGCCCCCTCACAGTAATTTTGCCATCATTTGTGCCCCCTCACAGTAATTTTGCCATCATTTGTGCCCCCTCACAGTAATTTTGCCATCATTTGTGCCCCCTCACAGTAATTTTGCCATCATTTGTGCCCCCTCACAGTAATTTTGCCATCATTTGTGCCCCCTCACATTTATTATGCCATCATTTGTGCCCCCTCACAGTAATTTTGCCATAATTTGTGCCCCCTCAGAGTAATTTTGCCATCATTCCCCCCTCACAGTAATTTTGCCATAATTTGTGGCCCCACACATTTATTATCCAATCATTTGTGCCCCCTCACAGTAGCTGTGCCCATCACCCATTCCCCCTTTGGTGTGAAGTGTTAGGAGCAAAACAAAGAACAAAAAAAAAAAGCATACTTACCTTCTCCACTGATGACAGGCTCGGCTCCCACACTGACCCTGCTACAGGCTGTGCAAGGGAAGACTGATTCCCGGGCTTTCACAGCTCCTCCCGCAGCCAGCAGCAGGAAGTGCGGCCAGCAGGGGGAGCTCCTGAGCTGTGAAGCAGTAAGGTCTCACTGCTTCACTACGGAACGGCCCGGTGTGTGTAAGTTCAGCGGCGTGTGTGTGTGATGTGGTGCAGGACCGGATCTGGATCCCTGCTTCTCACCGGTCCTGCGAACCGGCTGTGATTTCAACAAACGGTTCGGCAGAACCGGAGAGAACCGGCTGGATCCCACCCCTGCGCTTATGGCCTCATTGAAATGCCTGACCACCGTATTCAGGATCCATGTGATGCAGAGTCCAAAATATGCACCCTGGAAGTTGGACATCCTCTAAGGTATCCAGTTTTTTCAATGGTAGCTACAGACTGGATGAGAACACGGCTTAGACTTTCACACCTGTGTTTACATTTTCCAGTTAACGCTTCCGTTTTGTCCCCATTCATGTCAATGGAGACAAGATGTAACTGAACAGAACGGAATGCTCCAAAATGCCTTCCATTCCGTTTAGTTGGATAGGGCATGACCCACAATGCAAGTCAATGGGGACCGATACGTAATCTAAGAAGGACCCGGTCATGTAAGAAAATGGTATAGGGCTCATGTGCTGAGAGAGCTTGAAGCTCAGAGACCCTCTTGGCCAAAGTCACTGCAAGGAGAAACACAAACTTCCAAGTGACGAACTTGATGTCCACCTCCTCTAACGGTTCAAAGGGGGGAGATGCTAACCCCCTGAGAACTACTGATAAATTCCATTAAAAAAAAGGGGTCTCAGTACTGTAGGCTTTAATATTTCAGCTCCTTTAAGGAATCGTTTGATCAGCGGGTCCTAAGAAAAAAGCCTGTAAAGGCAAGCTGAGATGGCTGAAACTTGAACCTTCAGAGTAGAAGGGCAAGGCCTCTATCAAGGCAGTCTTGCAGGAACTGAAAGATAGCGGAGAGGGGCAGATCTGCAGACGCCTCCTCAGTTGAGGTACAACAGGATGAGAATGTACTCATAATACGAGAGTAGGCTCTCTTGGTAAAGTCCGCTCTAGAATGAGACAGCGTTCTCAGGACCGACTCTGAAAGCCCTTCTATTCTAGGAAGGGACTGATCAACCTCCAGGCTGTCAGGTTGAATCTGTGCAGATCTGAGCAGAGGTGAGTGTCCCACGACACCAGGGTCTGCTGTGGGGGGAGCCTCCAATATTGTCCTCGACTCAACTGGGTGAGCTAGGTAAACCAGGATCTCTTCGGCCAAAACAGTATGATGGATATCACCGAGGCCTGATCCTGACGGATTTTCATCAATACCCTCGGAATCATGGAAAATGGAGGGAAAATGTATGCCAGCGTGAACCCCCAGGATATTGACAGAGCGTCTAACACCAGGGGGTTGTCCTCCCTGAAAAGGGAGCAAAACCTCTCCACCTTGGCATTGAACCTTGTTGCCATGAGATCCACCTCTGGCATACCCCACTTGAGGACTATCAGCTTGAATATCTCCGGATGTAAAGACCACTTCACCAATGGAAGACCGTGGCTCAGCCGCTATCATATTGAGGGAGCCTTTGATGTGGATCGCAGATAAGTGGGAAAGGTACAACTCTGCCTAATCAAGAATCACCCCGATCTCTGACAGGAGGGACAGTGATCTCATGCCTCCCTGCTTGTTAATGTAAAGTACCGCAGTCATATTGTCTGACTGGACATTCACCGCTTTGCCCCGGATCTGAGGGGCTAAGTGAAGGAGGGCTAGCCGAATAGCTCGAATCTCGCGGAGATTGGATGAAAGAAGCCACTCCTGAGGAAACCAGGTCCCGTTAACTGAAGTGTCTTCTAGGTGAACGTCCCAGCCTACTTGGGACTAGAGATGAGCAAACTTCAAAAATTAGTTTGGCGTTCGGGTTGGGGTAATCGCCGCATCCCGTTATGGATTCCACTACCGCGGACTATCCCGGCATATGGAATCCATAAGGGGCGGCTTCCATGAACCCGAACTTTGGAAAAGCCGAAGGACCTGGGGTGATGTCACCGTCATGTGATCAGTGCAGGGGGCATGGCTCAGCACTGGATCAAATCCAGTGCTGAGCCACGCCCCCTGCACTGATCACATGATCACCCAGGTTGGCTGGGTCATAGACTTCCCGTCTAAAAGATGGCACCACCATCTGAGGGAATACCGAGTTCGCCAAGACAGGGAGCACAGGGAGTTTAGCCTAGGAGGGCTGCCATTCCATTTGGAGAGGACCTCCGACTGTAGAGGGCGGAGGTGCCATAGAGCCCAAGGGACTGCTTCCGCAGACGCTGACATGAGCCCCAACATATTCATGAAAGTCCGTATTGGAACTCGCCGGGGAACGGAAAGGAACTTGCCGTGTTCTGAACCTGGGATCTTCTTTCAGGAGTCAACTGGAGCGACATCCCAGTGGAGTCGATTATGAAGCCTAGATATCTTACTGAAGTCGACGGGCTCACGTTTGACTTCTGCCAGCTGATGATCCAACCTAGGCTGACCAGAAAGGAGATTGTTACATGAAGAAGTTGGGTTAGGACCGCTAGAGCAGAGGATTTCAAAGCCAGTTTTCCAGATAAGGAATGATGGTCAGTCCTTGAAGCCTCAAAGCCGCCACCACAGAAACCAAGGAGAAACATAAGCTCTACGTACCGTCAATGCAGTGGGAGGAACCCCCACTGTCTAGTAATACTCCAGAGGGGCGTGACTAAGCAACTCCTGGTGTTCACTAGGGCCCCAGATTGTAAGGATAGGCTTTGCCGCAGGAAGTTGCAAGGGTCCACTCTGGAGCGTGAACTAGACAGTGACCCCAGGAGCGAGTGACAACTGGTACAAGCATGTACCGACGGTACAGAGCAACATGACAAACACAGGGAACACGAGCAGGAGTTCATGCAAGGACACAGGAGTGGCAATGGACAGAGAAGGTCTTGCTCCACAGTGGGAACTGCGTGGCCTTGCCCAAGCACTCTGCAGCAAGGAAGCTGTAAGAGCTTGCTGAATACAGAACATGGACAGAGAAGAATGCTCCCCCTCCGAGGAACGACAGACCCCCTTTCGGAGGAGACAGGAAACATAGCAAGGCATAACAGAACAGGTGAACTCAAAGCAGAGAACAACAACAATGAACAAGTAGGGAAACCTACAGAAAACAGACGGACACGGATCCCATGGGTCAGCAGCATGGGAGACAGTACACACCAGGAGCAGGACAGGACAGGACAAACACACACCAGGAGAGCAGACCCAGAACTGAGGCAAAGTCAGCCTTATATACAGGTTCCATGGGTGCAGCAAAGAGGCCACACCCATGGACCAGACAGAGAGGATTAACTCCTGAAACACACACACAGGGGAGTTAACCCAAACAGAACCACAACAAACACACTGGAACGAAGCTGCAGCGAGGAGCTGCAGCACACGAATGAACGGAAGGTCATGGCTGCAAACAGCGGCCGTGACAGCCTCGCTAGCTTCAACTGGAGCTGTGCAGTATCGCACAAGAAGTCCGTAGCCAGGTTGATGGTCTTGAAGGCAGCCAGTATGTCGTCCTGGAAAAACCCTCTGGTTCAAGTCAACTTGAATTTGATTCAGGCGAGACTGGAGGAACGTAGAGACTTCAGAAGCCACTATGGCTGTGGAAGCGGAAGCCGCAGCTGCCGTATGACCCCGTCTTAGTGTGCACTCTGCAAGGGGGTCCTGCAGGCTAGACCCATCGTCTGCAGGAACCAGAGTGCGCTTGGACAACTTGGCAATAGCCATGTCCACCTTGGGAATGGATCCCCATGAATCCACCAAGGGTTTAGCCATCGGAAACATGGATTTAAACTTCTTTGTTAAAACCGGACCCTCCAGGTTTTTTCCACTTTGTAAATATGACAGAGAGGAGGGTCTCATCCGCTTTGAAGACACGAGATGCCCGACTAGTGGGATCCGAAGGCTCCTCACGGTCAACATCATGGGTTAACCCATCTGTGCTGCTGGTAGGACGTAAGGGAATGTCAGGTCCCGGCCCATGGGTCCTCAGTCCATACAGTGTAACGCAAAAAAGATTACGGCTCTCTTGTTCTGGCGGTTTCATTTCTATATTCACCAAAGTGTAGCACGTTTCAACCATAAGGTCTTTATTAAGCTCCAGCTTGATAAAGACCTTATGGTTGAAACGTTGCTACACTTTTGGTGAAATAAAGAAAGGAAACCGCCAGAACAAGAGTGCCGTAACCTTCTTTGCGTTACACTGTTTTCAGAAGTGTCATAATGGTGAATGAAGGGATGGCCGCACTAGCCCGGTTTGTCCTCCATTCCCTGCTATGGGAATTCCAAGAACAGCTGACGGTCCCATTGCAGTGAATAGAGAGCACGCTGCGCATGCGCACTGGGCTGTCCATGCAGTTCAAGGCCCCGTTCTTGAGACAGGTGCCCCAGTGGTCTTATCTGACATGTCAGGCATATCCTTTAATACAACCCTTCTGTAGTCTGTTCCTATAGTTATACCATCCCCAATTAAGCCCTTACACCGCTCCACTGAACATTTAAATAGTTAAACTTTTAAAAGCGGTAACGTGTGGTATTGTAGTAATGGCGGAATTGTGTTTTTGTTCCATTTCATCCCAAAATAATTTTTTCCATGTTCACTTTACATTATTATGGGGTATTAACCACTACAGGACCGCGGGCGGTCCTGTAGTTCTGATCTGGCGCGTCATCTCGCGAGACGCGAGACTTCCTGTGAACGCGCGCGCACGCACTTTTTAAAAAAAATTATACAAAGTTGTCAGTTTACAGAGATATTTCTCTCACCCAGCATGGGTATATGTAAAAATACACCCAAAAACACATTGCCCTACTTCTCCTGAGTACGGCGATACCACATGAGTGACACTTTTTTGCAGCCAAGATGCGCAAAGGGGCCCAAATTCCAATGAGTACCTTTAGGATTTCACAGGGCATTTTTACGCATTTGGATGCTCACGCTTTAGGGCCCCTAAAATGCCACCAGTATAAATACCCAACATGTGACTCCATTTTAGAAAGAAGACACCCCAAGGTATTCCGTGAGGGGCATGGCGAGTTCACAGAATTTTTTATTTTTGGCACAAGTAAGCGGAAATTGATATTTTTTTTTTTTTTTTTTACAAAGTCTTATATTCCACTAACTTGTGACAAAAAATTAAATTTTATATGAACTCACCATACTCCTCACGGAATACCTTGGGGTGTCTTCTTTCTAAAATGGGGTCACATGTGGGGAATTTATACTGCCCTGGCATTTTAGGGGCCCCTAAAGCGTGAGAAGAAGTCTGGAATCCAAATGCGTAAAAATGCCTCATGAAATCCTAAAGGTACTCATTGGTTTTAGGGCCCTTTGCACTCAGGCTGCAAAAGTGTCACTCATGTGGTATCGCCGTACTCAGGAGAAGTAGGACAATGTGTTTTGGGTGTATTTTTACATATACCCATACTTTGTGTGAGAAATATCTCTGTAAACGACAACTTTTAAATTTTTTATACAAAGTTGTCAGTTTACAGAGATATTTCTCTCACCCAGCATGGGTATATGTAAAAATACACCCCAAAACACATTGCCCTACTTCTCCTGAGTACGGCGATACCACATGAGTGACACTTTTTTGCAGCCTGGGTGCGCAAAGGGGCCCAAATTCTGAGTACCTTTAGGTTTTATATGTCTGCTCACAATTTAGCCCCGCCCAAAATGCCAGAACAGTAAACACACCCCACAAATGACCCCATTTCGGAAAGTAGACACCCCAAGGTATTCACTGAGGGGCATAGTGAGTCCGTCTGAGATTTTTTATTTTTTTTGCCAGAAGTTAGCAGAAATGGAAACTTTATTTATTTTTTTCCTCAGAAAGTGTAATTTTCCGCTAACTTGTGAAAAAAAATGAAACATACATGAACTCACCATGCCCCTCCGTGAATACTTTGGGGTGTCTCCTATCTAAAATGGTGTGATTTGGGGGGTATTTATACTATCCTGACATTCTAGCACCTGAAGAAACATGACAGGTGCTCAGAAAGTCAGAGCTGCTTCAAAATGCGGAAATTCACTTTTTTGCACCATAGTTTGTAAACGCTATAACTTTTACCCAAACCAATAAATATACACTTATTGGACTTTTTTTTTTATCAAAGACATGTAGAACAATAAATTTAGAGAAAAATTTATATAGAAATGTAGTTTTAAAAAAAAAAAATTTACAACAGAAAGTGAAAAATGTCATTTTTTTGCAAAAATGTCATTACATTTTTATTAATAGCAAAAAAAGTAAAAATGTCAGCAGCAATGAAATAGCACCAAATGAAAGCTCTATTAGTGAGAAGAAAAGGAGGTAAAATTCATTTGGGTGGTAAGTTGCATGACGGAGCAATAAACGGTGAAAGTAGCGCAGTGCAGAATTGTAAAAAGTGGCCTGGTCATTAAGGGGGTTTAAGCTAGGGGGGCTGAAGTGGTTAAATGGAGTAATTTAAAAGACAACCACCCCACCTTCTAACTTATAACTCATGGGGATGAAAAAAATGACATGTCAGAAGTAGAGATGAACGAACTTTAAAAAAAAGTCCGGTGTTCGGCGTTCGGGTAAGTCGCGCATCCCGTTATGGATTCCACTATAGCGGCATATGGAATCCATAAGGGGCGGCTGCCACCAACCCGAACTGTTGAACAACCGAAGGACCTGGCGTGACGTCACCATCATGTGATCAGTGCAGGGGGCGTGGCTCAGCACTGGATTTGATCCCGTGCTGAGCCACGGCCCCTGCACTGATCACATGACAGTGACGTCACCCCAGGTCCTTCGGCTGTTCAACAGTTCGGGTTGGTGGCAGCCGCCCCTTATGGATTCCATATGCCGCTATAGTGGAATCCATAACGGGATGCGCGACTTACCACAACCCGAACACCAGACTTTTTTTTAACCGCTTCAGGACCGCCGTACGCAGGATTGCGTCCTGCGGGCGGTCCTGCTCTTCTGTTTGGACGCGCCGGGGCGTCATCTCGCGAGACGCGTCGCGCGTCTCGAGAGTTGGACTGCAGCCTGCCAGCGATGATCAATCGCTGGCAGGCTGTAGATGCGATATAAATCGCATTAAACAGCTATATCAGACGCTGTTTTATGAACAGCGTCTGATATAGCTGCTACCTGGTCCTCTGGTGGTCCCATTTTCTGGGATCGACCACCAGAGGACCAGGTAACACTGTAAAAGTTGCACCAAACACTACACTAACCCCCTCCCCACCCCTCACCTATTAACCCCTTGATCACCCCATCTAGACCCCCTGATCACCCCCTGTCATTGATCACACCCCTTGTAAGGCTCCATTCAGACGTCCATATGTGTTTTGCGGATCCGTGGATTCACGGATCCGTGGATTCACGGATCGCGGATCCGATCCGCGAATCCTCAAAACACGGACACCGGCAATGTGCTTTCCGCATTTTGCAGATCCGCACATTGCCAGAACTATATAGAAAATGCTTTTTCTTGTCCGCAGTGCGGACAAGAATAGGACATGTTCTATATTTTTGCTGGAGCGGAAGTGCAGACCCGGAGCGCGGATCCGTAATTCCGGATCCGAGCGGGACAAAGTCTGTCCCCATAGAAATGAATGGGTCCGCAATTCCGTTCCGCAAACAGAATTGCGGACGTGTGAATGGGGCATAAGGGTCCCTTATCACCGCCAGTTAGCTAGCTACTTGTTAGGTAGCTAGCGCCCAGCCCACCGCAGTCACTGATTTTGGCAGAGATTTTTTCATCCACATTGCGAATGAAAAAATCTGTGCCGTTCATTTTTTTTTTTCAGCGCAGAGGCTGAACGGAAAAAAATCTCATTACCCGTATGCTCAATATACGGAGAATCGCTAGAAACTCCTAATGCTGGCCATACGTGTAATGATTGCGGAGACCCTCAAATGCCAGGGCAGTACAAAAACCTCACATGTGACCCCATTTTAGAAAGAAGACACCCCAAGGTATTCCGTGAGGGGTATGGCGAGTTCATGGAAAATTTTATTTTTGTCACAAGTTAGTGGAATATGAGACTGTAAAAAAAAAAAAAAAAACAATTTCCGCTAACTTGTGCCAAATTTTTTTTTCTGTGAACTCGCCATACCCCTCACAGAATACCTTGGGGTGTCTTCTTTCCACAATGGGGTCACATGTGGGGTATTTATACTGCCCTGGCATTTTAGGAGTGCTATAGCGTGAGAATCCAAATGCGTAAAAATGCCCTGTGAAATCCTAAAGGTACTCATTGGTTTTAGGGCCCCTTTGCGCATCTTGGCTGCAAAAAGTGCCACACATGCGGTATCGCCGTACTCAGGAGAAGTAGGGCAATGTGTTTTGGGGTGTATTTTTACATATACCCATGCTGGGTGAGAGAAATATCTCTGTAAATGACAACTTTTTACATTTTTTATTCAAAGTTGTCAATATACAGAGATATTTCTCTCACCCAGCATGGTATATGTAAAATACACCCTAAGCACATCGCCCTACTTCTCCTGAATGCGGCGATACACATGTGTGACACTTTGCAGCCTAGATGCAAAGGGCCTAAATTCAACAAGTACCTTTTAGGAGGGCATTTTTACGCATTTTCTTCTCACGCTTTAGGGCCCTAAAATGCCAGTGCAGTATAAATACCCCACATGTGACCCCATTTTGGAAAGAAGACACCCCAAGGTATTCGCTGAGGGGCATAATGAGTTCATGAAAAATTAAACTTTTTGTCAAAAGTTAGCGGAAAGGGAGACTTTGTGAGAAAAAACAATAAAAAATCAATTTCCACTAACTTGTGCCAAAAAAAAAAATATTCTATGAACTCGCCATGCCCCTCATGGAATACCTTGGGGTGTCTTCTTTCCAAAATGGGGTCACATGTGGGGTATTTATACTGCCCTGGCATTTTAGGGGCCCTAAAGCGTGAGCAGAAAAATGCGTAAAAATGCCCTCCTAAAAGGTACTCGTTGGAATTTGGGCCCCTTTGCGCATCTTGGCTGCAAAAAAGTGTCACTCATGTGGTATCGCCGTACTCAGGAGAAGTAGAGCGATGTGTTTTGGGGTGTATGTTTACATATACCCATGCTGGGTGAGAGAAATATCTCTGTATATTGACAACTTTGAATAAAAAAATGGAAAAAGTTGTCGTTTACAGCGATATTTCTCACACGCTAGCATGGGTATATGTAAATACACCCCAAACACATTGCCCTACTTCTCCTGAGTACGGCGATCCACATGAGTGACACTTTTGCAGCCAAGATGCTAAGGGCCCTAAACCAATGAGTACCTTTAAGATTTCACGAGCCATTTTACGCATTTGGATTCTCACGCTTTGAGGCCCCTAAAATGCCAGGTGAGTATAAATACCCCACATGTGACCCCATTTTGGAAGAAGACACCCCAAGGTATTCCGTGAGGGCATGGTGAGTCCACAGAATTTTTATTTTTGGCACAAGTCAGCGGAAATTGTTTTTTTTTTTGTTTTTACAAAGTCTCATATTCCACTAACTTGTGACAAAAAATAAAATTTTACATGAACTCACCATACCCCTCACAGAATACCTTGGGGTGTCTTCTTTCCAAAATGGAGTCACATGTGAGGTATTTATACTGTCCTGGCATTTAGGGAGCTAAAGGGTGAGAAGAAGTCTGGAATCCAAATGCGTAAAAATGCCCTGTGAAATCCTAAAGGTACTCATTGGATTTGGTCCCTTTGCGCACCCAGGCTGCAAAAAGTGTCACTCATGTGGTATCGCCGTACTCAGGAGAAGTAGGGCAATGTGTTTTGGGGTGTATTTTTATATATACCCATACTTTGTGTGAAAAATATCTCTGTAAACGACAACTTTTAAAAATTTTATACAAAGTTGACAATTTACAGAGATATTTCTCTCACCCAACATGGGTATATGTAAAAATACACCCCAAAACACATTGCCCTACTTATCCTGAGTACGGCGATACCACATAAGTGCCGCTTTTTTGCAGCCTGGGTGCGCAAAGGGGCCCAAATTCCAACGAGTACCTTTAGGTTTTACATGGCTGCTCACAATTTAGCCCCGCCCAAAATGCCAGAACAGTAAACACACCCCACAAATTACTCCATTTCGGAAAGTAGACACCCCAAGGTATTCACTGAGGGGCATAGTGAGTCCATCTGAGATTATTTTTTTTTGCCAGAAGTTATCAGAAATTGAAACTTTTTTTTTTTCTCAGAAAGTGTCATTTTCCGCTAACTTGTGAAAAAAAATGAAATGATACATGAACTCACCAAGCCCCTCCGCGAATACTTTGGGGTGTCTTCTTACTAAAATGGTGTGATTTGGGGGGTATTTATACTATCCTGACATTCTAGCACCTGAAGAAACATGACAGGCGCTCAGAAAGTCAGAGCTGCTTCAAAATGCAGAAATTCACTTTTTGCACCATAGTTTGTAAACGCTATAACTTTTACCCAAACCAATAAATATACACTTATTGGATTTTTTTATCAAAGACATGTAGAACAATAAATTTAGAGAAAAATTTATATAGAAATGTAGTTTTTTGAAAAATTTTACAACAGAAAGTGAAAAATGTCATTTTTGCAAAAATTTCGGTAATTTTGATTAATAGCAAAAAAAGTAAAAATGTCAGCAGCAATGAAATACCACCAAATGAAAGCTCTATTAGTGAGAAGAAAAGGAGGTAAAATTCATTTGGGTGGTAAGTTGCATGACGGAGCAATAAACGGTGAAAGTAGTGTAGTGCAGAATTGTAAAAAGTGGCCTGGTCATTAAGGGTGTTTAAGCTAGGGGGGCTGAGGTGGTTAAAGTTCGCTCATCTCTAGTCAGAAGTCTTCCTCCTCCCGCACTATGGTACACCTACCTATGTCACCTAGGCTTGGCTGTTGCTACATGAGTGGTGTCCCCCAGGCTCTGAATGGCATTACATTCTGATGCTCAGGAACCGCACAGCTCAGTAAGAACAGAGCCATAAAGGTGAGTGCTGCAGGTAATGTAAGTAATGGCAGCATCCTACAGGGGGCGCGCTCGGTAGTAGAACATCTTCCAGGATCAGAGCGGCCATTCAGCTTCGGCCGCAGTTCTCCGCGCAGCCACTAGGGGGCAGGGGCGGGCTGTCGCCTTCCCTCAGCTCCCGAGCAGCCGCCTGTGGATGTCAGGAAGTGTTCCCCTTGCAGTGGGATTTGGGCAGGGGAGGAGGCGTCTCCCGGAGCCGCACACCCTGTTGATTAGTCAGCGCGGGTATGGTGTATCTAGTCCCCGCAGGAGGGGAGCGACAACCAGAGCAGCAACTGCAGCCAAAGTGGCCGGGAGAGGAGCGGGCACCGAGCGAGAGAGAAGACTCCGCAACTCCGGCCAGCAGCCGCAGCATGAACCCGAGCAGCTGAGGACGGTGCACTAGAGCCTGCACTGCGGAGACCGGCCAGCCCCTGGAGCCCCCAGCCCTGCTGTCTCCCCCTGCACGGGGCCGGGGGAAGAAGATGGAGCCGGCAGCCCCGCCGGGGCTGAAGGATGTGAACTGGAGCTCGGCCTCCTTCCCCTTGGACTTGCTGGTCAGCTCCTACCGGCTTCCTCAGCTCGTCAGGCTGGAGAGCGGTGAGTGGCTGCCCCTACTGCGCGTACAGACAGTGTACATAGTGTACAGACAGCCGTACATACTACAGACAGTGTACAGACGGCCGTACAGACAGTGTACATACATGTGTATTGTGTACAGACAGCCGTACATACATGTGTACAGACAGCCGTACATACTACAGTGTACAGACAGCCGTACATACAGTGTACATACATGTGTATTGTGTACAGACAGCCGTACATACTACAGACAGTGTACAGACGGCCGTACATACGTACAGACAGTGTACAGACGGCCGTACATACTACAGACAGTCGTACATAGATGTGTATTGTGTACAGACGGCCGTACATACTACAGACAGTGTACAGACAGCCGTACATACTACAGACAGCCGTACATACTACAGACAGTGTATAGACAGCCGTATATACATGTGTACAGACAGTGTACAGACAGCCGTACATTCTACAGACAGTGTACAGACGGCCGTACATACATGTGTATTGTGTACAGACAGCCGTACATACTACAGACGGCCGTACATACATGTGTATTGTGTACAGACAGCCGTACATACTACAGACGGCCGTACATACATGTGTATTGTGTACAGACAGCCGTACATACTACAGACAGCCGTACATACTACAGTGTACAGACAGCCGTACATACAGTGTACATACATGTGTATTGTGTACAGACGGCCGTACATACTACAGTGTACAGACAGCCGTACATACAGTGTACATACATGTGTATTGTGTACAGACGGCCGTACATACAGTGTACAGACAGCCGTACATACTACAGACAGTGTACAGACGGCCGTACATACTACAGACAGTGTACAGACAGCCGTACATACTACAGACAGTGTACAGACAGCCGTACATACATGTGTACAGACAGCCGTACATACTACAGACAGTGTACAGACGGCCGTACATACAGTGTACATACATATGTATTGTGTACAGATGGCTGTACATACATGTGTACAGACAACCGTACATACTACAGACAGTGTACAGACAGCCGTACATACATGTGTAATGTGTACAGACAGCCGTACATACTACAGACAGTGTACAGACGGCCGTACATACAGTGTACATACATGTGTATTGTGTACAGACAGCCGTACATACATGTGTACAGACAGCCGTACATACTACAGACAGTGTACAGACAGCCGTACATACATGTGTACAGACAGCCGTACATACTACAGACAGTGTACAGACGGCCGTACATACATGTGTACAGACAGTGTACAGACAGCCGTACATACTACAGACAGTGTACAGACGGCCGTACAGACAGTGTACATACATGTGTATTGTGTACAGACAGCCGTACATACATGTGTACAGACAGCCGTACATACTACAGACAGTGTATAGACAGCCGTATATACATGTGTACAGACAGTGTACAGACAGCCGTACATTCTACAGACAGTGTACAGACGGCCGTACATACATGTGTATTGTGTACAGACAGCCGTACATACTACAGACGGCCGTACATACATGTGTATTGTGTACAGACAGCCGAACATACATGTGTACAGACAGCTGTACATACATGTGTTCTGTGTACAGACAGCCATACATACATGTGTACAGACAGTGTACAGACGGCCGTACATACAGTGTACATACATGTGTATTGTGTACAGACAGCCGTACATACATGTGTACAAACAGTGTACAGACGGCCGTACATACAGTGTACATACATGTGTATTGTGTACATACAGTGTACAGACGTGTATAGTGTACAGACAGCCGTACAGACGTGTGTACAGACAGCCGTACAGACGTGTGTACAGACAGCCGTACAGACGTGTGTACAGACGTGGTGTACAGACAGCCGTACATGTGTGTACAGACAGCCGTACATGTGTGTACAGACAGCCGTACAGACGTGTGTACAGACAGCCGTACAGACGTGTGTACAGACAGCCGTACAGACGTGGTGTACAGACAGCCGTACAGACGTGTGTACAGACAGCCGTACAGACGTGTGTACAGACAGCCGTGCATACGTGTGTACAGACAGCCGTGCATACGTGTGTACAGACAGCCGTGCATACGTGTGTACCTACATGTGTTCCCCCGCTAGCGCCGCACATAGCAGCAGACTGCACGTCCTGGCTATTTATAGCACTGTCTGTAGGTCACGGCAGGGGGCGCTGCTGGACGCCTGATGACACCTGGGCACTCACTATGTCATGTCACATTTTTCATGGCAGCTGGGTTCAGAGGTGAGTGTGCTGGCATCATCCTACAGCGGTGCCATGTGGTATGGTGCCCCCACAGCGATGTTGGCTGGCTCTAACCCAGCTTTTCTCCATCGGGTGACTTGGCTGTGGCCGCTCCTGACAGACTTGTCTCCTGTATTCTGCCTGCTGGCATATAATAGTTTGCCCCCTGTAATGGATGCCCAGTAAGTGCAGTGGCCCACGTCGGGTTCTTCAGCAGTGACACGATTCTGGATTTTCCATTGGTCCGGTAATGAATGATGATGTCTGTAGCTGCAGTCATGGCACAGAAGAGCTGGGTATTCTGCACCAAGACCATGGCCATACCCTGCCCAGGGGACGTGAGGATCACTGTCCTGTCTGCTGTGATGAGATCCAGTCCAGTTCTTGGTACATAATATAGGACGCTCTCCTTGGAGGTGTGACTGAAGCCTCAGGCGGTGTGCACACAGCAGTGTAGTTTATGTGGCTTTTTGTGCAGTTTTTGCTGCGTTTCCACAAGTCTGCATTAGTTACTTGTGGATTTTGAAAAGGGGGAGATCTGCACTGACGTTCCCCAGAAGAACTAGTAAATCTGCAGATTTAAAAATCATAAAAAAAAAACCCAACGCACCGTGTACATGAGATTTAGAAAATCTAATTACTAGCGTACCTAACCTTTCAACAAACTTTGCATGTGGGTGTCCATGAGGAATAACACTATTTGTGGCCCCTATGTGACTTGTAGCAGCTTTCCGCTGTGCATGCTGAATGTCTAGTTCGCAGTTCTCTTCGAGAAGGTGGTGGAGACTAGCTGCCGTCCACTGCACACAGAAAGTAGAGGAGACTCTGCTTCTTAGCCTTCTCTTATTCACTGAGAAGTAGCCCCAGGATCACGGAGTGATGAGCAAATCGAGCCCAGTTTAGCAAGACTTTTTCATCTTCTGGTTTGGGAGCAGCTACTGGCTACTAGCACTGTTCTATTAGAGGCCAGCTGTTCCGTCCGCAAAATACAGAATGCACACGGATGTCATCCGTATTTTTTGTGGATCCGTTATACAGGGCTGCAATCATGCACTGAAGGGGTTAACTGCCTGTCCTAAATATTGTGGAAGGAAGCGGTTAGGGTGCGTCCACGTGTGGCCTATATGGTGTGCATTGGAATTACGATAGGGAAAACACAAAGTGGATGCAATCTTACAAAAAATCTCATCCACACGGCGCTGAAAATTTCCCCCAACAGGATCCGTTCAGAAGTTGTGGGTTTTAATTTAGTTTAAGCTGTGGCTTTCTGTCTTTGTAAGGGTACTTTCACACTTGCGTTATTCTTTTCCGGCATAGAGTTCCGTCAAAAGCGCTCTATGCCGGAAAATAACTGATCAGGCATATCCCCATGCATTCTGAATGGATAGAAATCCGTTCAGTTTGCATCAGTATGCCTTCCGTTCAGTCACTGTCAGGCGTTTTGGGCGGACATAATACCGCAGCATGCTGCGGTATTATGTCCGTCCAAAATGCCTGATGAGAAGCCGGAATGCCGGCATTAATTTACATTGACTTGCATTAGTGCCGGATCCGGCATTGCGAAACAACTGAAGGACGGGAAAACTGTGAAAAAGACTGCAGGACGGATCCGTCCATCCGCATGACAAGCGGAGAGACGGATCCGTTCTTGCAATGCATTTGTAGACGGATCCGCACCCGACGACGGAACTGCCTGCCCGATCACACTAACGCTAGTGTGAAAGTAGCCTAATGCAGAGGGTGAAACCCGCAGCCAAGTCGACTGCAAAATGTACCTGTAATTATGTGGATTTGTGGCAAATCTTGCTGTGGGTCTATGGCAAAACCTTTGGCAGATGTTCCCTACCAGATGACACCGTGGGTGGCCGTGCCCTCAGTAGCAATGATTGCGTCACTTCTAGTTACTGCTGTCCATTCACTGCACCTAGAGACCCCGGAACTCAGGACCTAGTGCTCGTTCTAGACGTGGTTGGGGGTCCCAGCGGTGACACTGCCAATGGGCCAACATTTATCACATCCTTTAGATGGGTGATACGCGTCTCGCTCCTTTACGATAAAAAACTGGTTCTGTGTGAATATATGAAACGTCCAACATATTTGGATTTGGAAGGTCCCGGATGATCCAGAAGGCACGAGTGACCAGCTCTTATGGCTAGGGCTACATGGTGACAAAAAGTGTACAACTACACGTCGCGCCAAAGTCGCACAACATTTTTTATAATGATAGTCAATGGTGTCACACTTCAGCTTGCTGCGACGCGACCTTTGATGGATCTTTTGCGACTGACGTGTTGCATGTCGCAGTGCGACACCATTGACTGTCATTATAAAAGTGTTGCGTGGCTTTTTGGCGACATGTCGCTGTGTAGCCCTAGCCTATTGCCTGGAGCAGCTGTGGGCCAGCAGGGGAACTTTAAGGCTAATTCACACTAGCAAGTTTTTCCGTCCGGATCCAGACTGAATCCTAACCCAATCATTTCAATGAGGCTGTGCACATGAGCGGCATTTTTCACTGATCATCTTTGAGTTCAGAAAAAATCGCAGCATGTTCTATAATGTGCGTTTTTCACACAGCCCTGGTCTATAGAAGGGAATGAGGATACAAGGCATTTTTACCGATCGTTGCTGGAAGATGTCGAGTGTTATTTTTCAGATTTTATTGACATGTATTCAAAATGGCTGCAATCTGGATGGAAAAAAACGGACACTGTGGGTCACATATTATAGTGCTTTGCTCCTGTTTTTCTCGTTTGGACAGACCAATTGTTTTAGCCAGATGTAGTAATCGTGCTGCGCCGGTTTTGGAGTCTTTTTTTTTTTTAGACTTGTTTGACAGTCTCCTGGTTTGGGTGTTTTTTTTCTTCTTCTGTGGGAGTGGCTAGTTGTAAATTTTTTTTTTTCAGGCTATTTACGTTAGAGTTGCACCGGGTATCGAAGTTTCCATACCCAATCAATACTTTTAGACCTGGATCAATACGATACCAGGTTTTACTATTTACCGATACTAGGCTGCGCTGCTGCCCATCCTAGTATCTGTTAGAGAACATGGCATGCGCTGCTCGCAGCGCGCGCCATGGTCTCCTCGGCAGCAGTCCCTCCCTCCCTCCTGTGCCGCTACTGCCGCTGCCACCAGTGGACTGATAGCACTGCGGAGGAGGGGAGGGGCTGTGGCCACTGCGCCACCAATGAATATAATTAACACATTAAAGGGGTTGGCCACCCTAAGTATCAAAAATCCAAAGTGGCCTAGACAATAGCCCAAACCATGAAGTATTTCTATCATGTGACATGTACTGGCTATATATCATTTATCTAACCTGTCTACCATGACATGCCTCCCTGGAGGAGCTCCTCAGACCGGCTGTGTGGGAGGAGCAGCGGCAAAGTGAAAGTAAATATCCCAGCATGCATTGCAGCAAGCATGTTCAGAGGAGCAGTCACATGACATCCCCGCCCACCTGTGTTTCCATAGAGACCAGAGCCCCTCAGATAATATCAATAACTCAGTCAGCAATAGGAAGTGCGCCCCAGTCCCAGCAGCACTCAGGAGTATGATGCTAATGTATCATATATATGTTACTGGGGGGGCTGTTCATAAACTTGCTGTAGGGCCTAGTCATTTCTCATTGCACCATTGGATTTAAGCCATGAACAGAATGGATAGAGGGGGAGAATTATCATTTCCTTGTTTCTGAAAAGTGGCGTTAAAAAGTTGCAAACTATGTGTCTGCGACTTTTTAACTGTGCCTGGGCGTGACAAAGGAAGGGAGGGGGCGTGACCAGTCGCCCCAACAAATTCATGTTAATTTTCGCCAGTTTTCTGACTCAAATGAAGCCAGACATCTATGGCAGAGAGGAGCATCCTGTCTATCAGCACACGACTAAGGCTACTTTCACACTAGTATTGGCAGGGTCCGGCAGGCTGTTCCCCTGCTGGATCCGTGCTAACGCTAGCCCACGAGTGCCGTCGGAAGTCCCTAACCCCCCCCCCCCCCCCCCCCCCCCGGCCCCATTCACATTGACTGATGCCCAGCACGCTGCGATTTTTGTCCAGCTGCCTCTCGGCATGTTTGCATTAAAGTGAATGGGGGCTACCGTTAGCACGGATCACTGTATACAGTGTACAGGGGGTCACGGATCTCTATATGCAGTGGTGGGGGTCACATATCGCTATATACAGAGTGCAGGAAGGAGAGAACACTCAATTATAGATGGTGAGACCAGTTACTGCCGCTGATATCACTGATCTCAGCCATACTGTCACAAGGGGTTAAAGCTCCTGAACTGTTGGTCTGGCTGTAATATCATGTCTCCTGTAAATGCTATGCTATTATAGGCTAATCCACTTACAAAAACAAACGTGATAAATGACCCCCACTGAACGCAGTCACAGACAAAACTGATTGAGCTTGCTTGAAAACCATCAGTTTTTTCCTGAACAGACCCAGACGTGTCTCTAATGTGAAAAAAGCCTCATATGGTGACCGTGTGAGGCTTCGTTCACCATTGCGTTCGCATTTCGTAAGGCTTTTCCTTCAGCCTGTTCCAACCTATATGCCGGCTGTCGGCCATGGTATATGTCTGGCCGAAACCCAGCATTTATGTCAGAAAAGCTGCCGGAACACCTCCGGATCCCGTTATAATCAAAGGGGATCTGGTTTTACATGGTCGTCCTTGGCAATGCTGGATACGGTGAGCTCCGGTAACCTGATACATGTACACGCAGAGTCTGCCGTAGCAGGAGCTTTTCTCATATTGGGGACCCAGATGAGGGGACTGTATCCTAATTCCAGTAGGGAATACAGAGCAAAGATTGTCCTAACTGCTTAGTACACCATGTTCTGGTTTTCTCTATTCTGGAGCCATGGTTTCTCAGCAGGGAGCCTGAAAAATATACTCCTACTCACGGATGTCATTTCATCTAGATTCTTCCTGAGGTAAATGCAGCACAAGCTTTGTACATTTAGTTCAAACACAACAATAAATTTGGAGTTGACTCCAGGTAATACCTATTTTATACACAGGTCCGTGAAGGAACTCTCCATAAACCACAGTTTGGCCGTTCCCCATATTTTCTGGGAGAGAAGGATTCGATCATACGTCCATGTGAAGGAGAAGTTGGCCCTCTTAAAGAGGACCTTTCATCACTTCTAAAGATATTAACTAACTATGCTGACATGTAGAGCGGAGCCCAGGGATCTCCCTGCACTTACTATTATCCCTGGGCGCCGCTCCGTTCTCCCGGTATAGGCTCTGGTCTCTGTGCTCACAAAGTTATAGTAGGCGGAGCCTGCCCTTCATCTCCTTCTCCCAGGCTGTAGTGCTGGCCAATCGCAGCGCAGAGCTCATAGCCTGGGAGTTTTTTTTTTTCTCCCAGGCTATGAGCTCTGCGCTGTGATTGGCCAGCGCAACAGCCTGGGAGAAGGAGATGAAGGGCAGGCTCCTCCCACTATAACCAAGTCCCCCAAGTTCCCGCCTACTATAACTTAGTGAGCACAGAGACCAGAGCCTATACCGGGAGAACGGAGCAGCGCCCAGGGATAATAGTAAGTGCAGGGAGATCCCTGGGCGCAGCTCTACATGTGAGCATCGTTAGTTAATATCTTTAGAAGTGATGAAAGGTCCTCTTTAAGTACCTACAGTAAATTAAAGGGGTTTTCAGGATGATATTGGTGGGGGTCCAACTCTCTGCCGTCCTGTTAAAATCTGTTTGAAGGGGCTGTGGCCTCTTCATTAGGCCTCATGCACATGACCGCGTTTTTTGCATTTCGGACGCGGACCTGTTCATTTCTGTGGGACCGCAAAAAATGACACCGTATGTCATCCGTGTTCTGCCTACATATGTCTATCCTGCAAACTATAGAACATGTCCTATTCTTGTCTGTTTTGTGGACATGAAGAGGTATTTCTACTGTTGGGTCCTAGAAAAATGCAGCATACACACAAGTCGGTATCCGTATTTTGCAGATGCGCGCTTTGCAGACCGCAGAATATGGTTGCGTGCAAAAGGACTTAGTGGAGAGGGTGCAAGTAGATGGACCCATTTAAACAATAAAGATCCACCGTCCCGTCAAACAGCTGATCAGTCCCGGACCCCACCCATCTGATATTAAGGGCTATCCTGAGGACAAACCATCAGTATTCTGAACCGGAAATCCCTTTAATTGTGGTGGACAAAGGCTGGTATTTAACTGCTGGTTACAAAGAGAACCGGGTATATTAGAATTTATTCATTCCACTATGAGCTCCTTTTTGCCTTTGTGAATTGCCTATAGGTTTTTTTTTGTGCACTGAAAACACAACTCTTTTTACTTGTACAATAATGACCAAGAAGAATCTCTGCAATGCAGACCCGGCAGTGTAAGAGACGAGCCTCCTGACGTCATGTGTATACTGTTATCATGGATTCTTAGTGGCTCAGCTGTTGGGATTGTAACTGTTATCTGTATCCTAGTCGGGTTATGTTCAGACATGGCGGATCTGTTGTGAGTTTTCAGTGTGGATTCTGCTGCAAAAATCCCTAGCAAAACCCCAGTTATGTCTGACCTATTTTAAGCTATGCTGTTAGTTGGAACTCTGCAGCATGCCTTTCTTCCAGTTTATCCGCAGTAAAATCTGCAGCACGCCTTTCCTCCAGCTTATCCACAGTAAAATCTGCAGCACGCCTTTCTTCCAGCTTATCCACAGTAAAATCTGCAGCACGCCTTTCTTCCAGTTTATCCGCAGTAAAATCTGCAGCATGCCTTTCTTCCAGTTTATCTGCAGTAAAATCTGCAGCACGCCTTTCTTCCAGTTTATCCGCAGTAAAATCTGCAGCATTCCTTTCTTCCAGTTTATCCACAGTAAAATCTGCAGCACGCCTTTCTTCCAGTTTATCTGCAGTAAAATCTGCAGCATTCCTTTCTTCCAGTTTATCCGCAGTAAAATCTGCAGCATGCCTTTCTTCCAGTTTATCTGCAGTAAAATCTGCAGCATGCCTTTCTTCCAGTTTATCCGCAGTAAAATCTGCAGCATGCCTTTCTTCCAGTTTATCCACAGTAAAATCTGCAGCACGCCTTTCTTCCCTCTTATCCGCAGTAAAATCTGCAGCACGCCTTTCTTCCAGTTTATCCGCAGTAAAATCTGCAGCATGCCTTTCTTCCAGTTTATCCGCAGTAAAATCTGCAGCACGCCTTTCTTCCAGTTTATCCGCAGTAAAATCTGCAGCATGCCTTTCTTCCAGTTTATCCACAGTAAAATCTGCAGCACGCCTTTCTTCCAGTTTATCTGCAGTAAAATCTGCAGCATTCCTTTCTTCCAGTTTATCCGCAGTAAAATCTGCAGCATGCCTTTCTTCCAGTTTATCCGCAGTAAAATCTGCAGCATGCCTTTCTTCCAGTTTATCCGCAGTAAAATCTGCAGCATGCCTTTCTTCCAGTTTATCCGCAGTAAAATCTGCAGCATGCCTTTCTTCCAGTTTATCCACAGTAAAATCTGCAGCATGCCTTTCTTCCAGTTTATCCGCAGTAAAATCTGCAGCACGCCTTTCTTCCAGTTTATCCGCAGTAAAATCTGCAGCATGCCTTTCTTCCAGTTTATCCGCAGTAAAATCTGCAGCTTACCATTATCCACAGTAAAATCTGCAGCATGCCTTTCTTCCAGTTTATCCGCAGTAAAATCTGCAGCACGCCTTTCTTCCAGTTTTTCCGCAGTAAAATCTGCAGCTTACCATTCTTCCCTCTTATCCTCAGTAAAATCTGCAGCTTACCATTCTTCCCTCTTATCCGCAGTAAAATCTGCAGCTTACCATTCTTCCAGTTTATCCACAGTAAAATCTGCAGCACGCCTTTCTTCCCTCTTATCCGCAGTAAAATCTGCAGCACGCCTTTCTTCCAGTTTATCCGCAGTAAAATCTGCAGCATGCCTTTCTTCCAGTTTATCCGCAGTAAAATCTGCAGCACGCCTTTCTTCCAGTTTATCCACAGTAAAATCTGCAGCACGCCTTTCTTCCAGTTTATCCGCAGTAAAATCTGCAGCATGCCTTTCTTCCAGTTTATCCGCAGTAAAATCTGCAGCACGCCTTTCTTCCAGTTTATCCGCAGTAAAATCTGCAGCACGCCTTTCTTCCAGTTTATCCGCAGTAAAATCTGCAGCTTACCATTCTTCCCTCTTATCCACAGTAAAATCTGCAGCATGCCTTTCTTCCAGTTTTTCCGCAGTAAAATCTGCAGCACGCCTTTCTTCCAGTTTTTCCGCAGTAAAATCCGCAGTTTACCATTCTTCCCTCTTATCCGCAGTAAAATCCGCAGCTTACCATTCTTCCCTCTTATCCGCAGTAAAATCCGCAGCTTACCATTCTTCCCTCTTATCCGCAGTAAAATCCGCAGTTTACCATTCTTCCCTCTTATCTGCAGTAAAATCTGCAGCACGCCTTTCTTCCCTCTTATCTGCAGTAAAATCTGCAGCATGCCTTTCTTCCAGTTTATCCGCAGTAAAATCTGCAGCACGCCTTTCTTCCAGTTTATCCGCAGTAAAATCTGCAGCATGCCTTTCTTCCAGTTTATCCGCAGTAAAATCCGCAGCATGCCTTTCTTCCAGTTTATCCGCAGTAAAATCCGCAGCTTACCATTCTTCCCTCTTATCCGCAGTAAAATCCGCAGCATGCCTTTCTTCCAGTTTATCCGCAGTAAAATCCGCAGCTTACCATTCTTCCCTCTTATCCTCAGTAAAATCTGCAGCTTACCATTCTTCCCTCTTATCCGCAGTAAAATCTGCAGCTTACCATTCTTCCCTCTTATCCGCAGTAAAATCTGCAGCATGCCTTTGTTCCAGTTTATCCGCAGTAAAATCTGCAGCATTCCTTTGTTCCAGTTTATCCGCAGTAAAATCTGCAGCATTCCTTTGTTCCAGTTTATCCGCAGTAAAATCTGCAGCATTCCTTTGTTCCAGTTTATCCGCAGTAAAATCTGCAGCATTCCTTTGTTCCAGTTTATCCGCAGTAAAATCTGCAGCACGCCTTTGTTCCAGTTTATCCGCTGTAAAATCTGCAGCATTCCTTTGTTCCAGTTTATCCGCAGTAAAATCTGCAGCACGCCTTTCTTCCCTCTTATCCGCAGTAAAATCTGCAGCACGCCTTTCTTCCAGTTTATCCGCAGTAAAATCTGCAGCACGCCTTTCTTCCAGTTTATCCGCAGTAAAATCTGCAGCATTCCTTTCTTCCAGTTTATCTGCAGTAAAATCTGCAGCATGCCTTTCTTCCCTCTTATCCGCAGTAAAATCTGCAGCATTCCTTTCTTCCAGTTTATCTGCAGTAAAATCTGCAGCACGCCTTTCTTCCCTCTTATCCGCAGTAAAATCTGCAGCACGTCTTTGTTCCAGTTTATCTGCTCGATAAGGCCAGGGTCACACGTGACTGATTAGCTTCAGATTTTTGTGCTGCAAATTTGCAGTGTTGTACAGTACCAGCAAAGTGGGTGAGAATTTCAGAATTCACGTTCAAATGCTGCGTTAAAGAAAAAAGAAAAACGCAGCACAAAAGCTGTGGTATTGCTGATGGGAAGTCCTCAGCATGTCTATTTATCCAGCGGATGGAGAAGGTGAAATCTGATGGCTTTTCTGCAGCAAAAACCGCATGTAATGTGTGCGATTTTTCTCCGTTTTTGTTTTTTACTGCAGGATTTTCCGTCATATGTGCATCCGGCCTAACGTCTGCAGCATTCCTTTCTTCTGGAGTTTAGCCGCAGTAAAATGTGCATGTATTATAGTTTATGCAGTGAAAGCCTGTTTGATAGTCCACTGTTACCACACGAGGCTAAAGGATTGCCGGTGGGGAGTGCTCCTAGTCTGGACTGACCGTCTTCAAGAACAGGGAGCGGCCACGTCAGAAGGGGGCAAGAATCTGAGGAGGGGGCAATAAAGGGAAGGCTTCTTTCAGAAACGCTGCAAATGTCCAGTGAAGCCGTCGGCACATCTTCTGTTGGCCTTCATATATGAAGATGCAGCCTGATAAATAATTGGACCCTCTTCCTTCATGCAGAATAAATAGCTTTACAGCATAGGCCGGAGGAAATGGATGCGCTGGGTGACCTACAGACATTGATTTCTCTGCATATGAAGAAGCAGCGCCAGGAAATCGGCATTTCGGTTCCTGGTCTCTTTTATGGAATCAATGCAGGGTCCTAATCTCATATAGGATGTGTCATATGATCACTCTGTGCTTCAGATGATGAGAAGTAATATAGCGAAGCAATTAAACCTGCTGGACATTGATCAGGGTGGTTGTAGAAGAGCGTTTCTTCTCATCATCCATTACAGTGTGGTCTCAGGGATCATAGAGGATCTGTCCGCTCTCCTGACACATCAGTGCCAATACCAGGATTGAGGCCGCCACAGACATAAGGTATAAGGGAAAGATCTGCCCCTGTTCGGTGTTTAGAGCCGAACCTGATTTTGGCTCAAAATCACTGACTTGTGAATGAGGCATTAGTCAACCCTTGTATTATACTGTATTCTGGATCATCTTCTCTTGGATCTGTTGTACTGTTTGTCTGTTATTCCTCCTAGAAATATGAGTAAATTGACAAGTGGGTGTTACCAGGCGCGGGGTGCCCTACACAGTTTTACACTGTCCATTTAGAGCTAACATTGTCACTGTGTAGGGACACGCCCCTATAAAAAGAGAAATGGTAACTCCCATTATTCTTCAGGAGGAATAACAGAGGAATGAGGTAGAGTTCCAAGACAAGATGCCCAAGGGGAAAGCAAGTATTTTTTAAAACAGACTTGTATGGAGCGGGGAAGGGTCTTTTCTGAAGTGTAGCATCTGGTAAAAGTAGAGTTTTACTTCTTAGGGATCTCTCTCCTTGTGGAGAGCGCTTAGTAGATTTACCCCAAGTTCACACCTGAGTGTTTTACAGCGCGTTCAAACGCGCTGTAAAACGCTCAACACATGAAAACCAATGCTTTTCTATGGCCCTGGTTCTCACTTGAGCGTTTTACAGCGCGTTTGAACGCACTGTAAAACGCCTGACGCATAAACAAGCACTTGAGCTTTTTTTTGAGCGTTTGTCGCGTGTTTTGTGATTGACACCACAGTAGTCAATCACAAGAACGCGCGTACGAACGCGCATTTCCTATTTGCAAAAACGTGCTGAAATACGCGTGACTAAAACATGCGTAAAACGCGCGTTTTTAGAACGCTCAGGTCTGAACCCAGGGTTAAGGAGTATTTGTGTGTTAAGGTTGATACCTTACAAGCTGATAATCGCACCTTTAACTACCTCCAAACTGGGTTCCCCCCCCCCCCCTTCCTGACCAGGTGCAGTTTTCGTTTTTTCAGTACATGCGACTTTGAAAGCCCTGACCTTTTTGTCCATTTTCTTACGTAAATAATTTTTGCACCTTCCTACATGGGGCTTTATTTTATAAAAAAAGACTTTCAGATCTTTATGACA
Organism: Bufotes viridis; assembly: GCA_033119425.1. Classification (NCBI taxonomy): domain Eukaryota; kingdom Metazoa; phylum Chordata; class Amphibia; order Anura; family Bufonidae; genus Bufotes; species Bufotes viridis. The sequence goes on from CM065593.1 coordinate 98,883,778, forward strand.
GTCATTTTGATATATGGAATGTATGAATTATGGTCCCTGGGTGGACTAGAAGCTGTGGTGTGGTAGCCTTTTTTTTTTTTATCATCTTTTTATTTAGTTTTACTTTCTTTTTTATACTTATTTATTTTTTCACTTTGTGCCCCCTTAAAGGCTATGTACACCTTTTGGAGGCAATTTTTTTATGATTGCATTTCACTCATTTTTGGCTAAGGGTTCTTTCACACTAGCATTAGTGTAATCCGGCAGGCAGTTCCGTCATCGGAACTGCCTGCCGGATCCGCGTGACAACTGACAGCATTTGTAGACGGATCCGGGTGCGGATCCGTCTCTGCTTGTCATGCGGATGGACGGATCCGTCTTGCAGTCTTTTCACAGCGTGGGCAGAATAGAAGGACGGATCTGTCCTTCAGTAGTTTTGCAATGCTGGATCCGGCACTAATGCAAGTCAATGGGAATTAATGCCGGATCCGGCATTCCAGCGACTGATCAGGCATTTTGCAGTATTATGTCCGCCCAAAACCCCTGACATTGACTGAACGGAAGGCATACTGATGCAAACTGAACGGGCTTCTATCCATTCAGAATGCATTGGGATATGCCTGATCAGTTCTTTTCCGGCATAGAGCCCTTTTGACGGAACTCTATGCCGGAAAAGAATAACGCAAGTGTGAAAGTACCCTAAAAATAATATCTTCAATTTGATTTTATTAAAAATATTGAGCCGTTTTGTCACAAAGGATTAACTGTTTTTCTAACTGTGTGACTGGTACTTTCGCTTTGTGCCAGTCATCTAGTAATAGTCCTCATCTCTAAACTAATAAGAGGTCATAAACACTTATTTAAGCCACATTCTTATCAGTAAGATAAGGACTGAGCTATAATGAGTGTTTATAATGTCAGAGAAAAGAGATAAGGAGTCAGTCTGCTCCTCAGATGACGGAAAAGACAAAAAATCCACAGGCAGCTAGTAGAGCATCTCAGCTCTGTACAGAAAACAGGATTCCATATTGTTAATAAAGACCAATTGAAAAAATGATCTTTAGCTCAAAATGAATACGATGCTCTAATAAAGCAGGTGTCGAAGCCGGGTGTCTGCTTCATCATAATACAGGCAACTGTCTCTGCTTCTTATGGAAGCAGAGAAGGCTGCCAGAAAGTGGGAAATGCCTCCCCCGTACGGTACCGGGACAGCCACTGCAATCCGGGACTGTCCCGCTGGATCCGGGACGGTTGGGAGGTATGTAAATGGGAGCAATGACACCAGTGTGAACAGAGTACCAAGACGCTGGACTAGCTGTGGTAAAGTGTGCTGGACTCTCCTAAGACGCTACTGCTGTGCTGTTCAGTAAATACTTTAGCGGAATACTTATGTCTTCATTTTAAGGCTGTATGTATTTTGCAGTCTGCAAAAAATACTGATGACATCCATATTGCATCCATTTTTTGGCTGATCCACTGTAACAATGCCTATTCTTGTCCACAAAACAAACAAAAATTGGCCATGTTCTATCTTTTTTGTGGAACGACCATACGGAAACGGAATGCACACGGAGTCCTTTTTTTTTTTTTTTGAAGAGAATGGTTTCACATGCGGGTACCTAAAAAACGGAATGGACACGGAAACGAAATACGTTCGTGTGCATGAGCCCTAAAACTCAGAATTCCACCAATATAACACCCTGTAGTTAAAGGGGTTCTGCAAGAATGGGGGTGGTTTTGGCAAACCCCAAGATGACTTCTTGGTGCTGGCTCCCCACTCCGTATCCTCCAGGCCTGCAATGCTCCGGCACTGGAAAGCACGTAAGTCCGGCAGAATTGGAGGAAGGGAGGGATTTGCCATTAATTTAACTCCAAGCCCCCCCAGTCTAATTTATGGTAGGTCTCCATCTTGGAACTAGGTGAGTAAAGTGTGTTGATTAATCTGAGTAAGAAATGTTAAATTGTGAGGCTTCTGATATTTGTGGAGAATGTGACCTTGGCAGTAGTAACCAGTGAATGTCTATTGTTTCATTGTCTTAAAGTCCAGAACATGCAGGTCAAGGCCGTAAAAGACTGAAAGCTAACATATAACCGCACTACATACAGTATTGTCCTGCAGGTTTCCCGTGAAAAGCATACCGTATATAGGGCCCAAAGGTGTTTGCTGCTTCCACACGCTTTTGTCTCCCACTTATGGTTTACTGGTTATTCAGCTTGTATGCTTGACACAAAAAAGTCTTAAAGGGAAGGTCATGACTGTTATCAGAAAAATGACTATTGTTCAAATCATGTCTTTACGTTAAACGTATTTTTAAAGAATTTGTGGTAATGTTATTTTAAATTTTTGCATGTCACTATCTATAAAAAAACAAAACAAAAAAAAAACCTGAAAAGATCCTGCGGTTTTCGCACTGGCTAGTAAGTCTGATAGTATTCACCACTTCTTCTTAGTCTCTGATCACTTTACGGAAGTCATCTCCTCATCATTACAGGCAGAATTACAATGACCGATATTACCTATATATAGATAACTCAGGACCAACCGTTTACAGTAGGTGATATCACAGCTTATCTACTCCCTCCTGACCTCTGCACAGGTCACAGAGCATGCCTAGAAAACTCCACCATAGAAGTCAACAAGGTCTCCTCCTGTCCATTGTGTCTATGGCCCATGGGGCTCCTGTAAGGCCTTATTCACACATCCGTTGTGTTTTGCGGATCCACGGAGCCGCGGATCCGCAAAACACGGACACACCGGCAATGTGCATTCCGCATTTTTGCGGACCGCACATTGCCCGAACTCCATAGAAAATGGCTCTTCTTGTCCGCAATTGCGGACAAGAATAGGACATGCTCTATTTTTTTTGCGGAGCCGCGGACCGGAAAATCGGCGGCGCGCTCCACAAAATCGGATGCGGAGAGCACAGTGTGTGCTCTCCGCATCGATCCCGGCCCCATTCACAGTCAATGGGTCCGCATGTATTCCGCAAAATTGCGGAATACATGTGGACTACATTGCGGATGTGTGAATAAGGCCTAAAGCGTATCTCTAAGGCCTCTTTCACACAAGCGTTTCCAGGTTAGGTCCAGATACGTTGCGGATGCGTTCAGTGAAAACTGTGCGATTTTACAGGCAAAGCCATTCAGTTTTGCCTCCGATTGCGTTTAGTTTTTTCCGCACAGGTGTAATGTGCTTTGATGCGTTTTTCACGCGCGTGATAAAAAACTGAAGGTTTACAAACAACATCTCCTAGCAACTATCAGTGAAAAACCCAACGTACCCGCACTTGCTTGCGGATGCTATGCATTTTTCACGCAGCCCCATTCACTTCTATCGTGAAAAACGCAGAATATAGAACATGCTGCGATTTTCACCTAACGCAGAAGTGATGCGTGAAAAAAACCGCTCATGTACACAGACCCATTGAAATGAATGGGTCCGGATTCAGTGCAGGTGCTATGCGTTCACGTCACGCATTGCACCCGCGCGGAAAACTTGCGCGTGTGAAAGGGGTCTAAATGCTGTTAAGAGCAGCTCAGGCAAGATGGCCGCCCCCATAATCATTTTCAGAAATAAATAAATCTAGAGTCAGAAAATAAATAAAAAAAAAAAAGGAAATTGGTCCAAAGCTATGGGTCTAACACATTTTTGTCTAAAATATTCCAGTTTTTTTTCCCCCACTATTTTTGTACTTTTAGTCCTGCTGCCTCTCGCCCCCATTATAGTCAATGGGGACGGAGCAGCAGTCCGGGGGCACACATGAACTAGCGGTAGGACGGATCCGACAGGCTGTTCACCCGCCGGAACAGCCTGAAGGACTCCCCTGCTGCTAGTGTGAAAATGGCTTTAGACCTCTTTTCACACGTCCATGATGACATCTGTGACCAGGTGTTCAGTACTTCATCATCCGTGAAGATGCCCTCGAAGAATCCGCATTTGATCCGTGTGTCTGTTTTTGCCCTCTGTCTGCATTCCACATACAATGCTAGGCTGAAAATGAATTTACAACCAGCATCTCCAACCAGTGGTCCTGGAAAATCACTGACCTATTACAGATGCCATCCGTGCTGTGTCACTGGTTTGGACAGAACCATAGACTTCAATGGGCATGTTAGGTTTACGTCATGGAACAAAGTAGTCCATGTCCCCGTGGATTTCAGTTGGCCTACAGTCAGGGAATAAATAATAAGCACATTAAAATGAATGGATACATGTGCAGTGCTGGGAACTCGGACAGCGCACGTCTGGGATTCACGGACGCGTGAAAGAGGCCTTAGGGTGAAATCACACAATCATGGTTTTTTAGTCGTTTTTTTTTCCAGCATTTTTGCGTTCTTTAACATGCTTTTTGCTAAAAATAAATGCCAGATGCACATATTAATTGAAAGGGGAGAGAAACACCTGATAAATTCCCGAACGCCGTAAAAACTGTATCTGGCGAAAGTTTAGTTTTTTTTATTTATTTGGTTATCTATTTATTTATTTTTGAGCAATAAAGAAACGACAGAGCAAATTTGTGTGTGAAGTTTTAAGGCGGGTTTAGACACTTCGATGTACAGCCAATTGTCAGGAAGGAAGCGTTACTGCAAGGCGCTAAAGATTGTAGACAAGGGTGGTATGTCACTTACATCAGTGTTTCCCAACCAGTGTGCCTCCAGCTGTTGCAAAACTACAACTCCCAGCATGCCCGGACAGCCTTTTGCTGTGCGGGCATGCTGGGAGTTGTAGTTTTGCAACAGCTGGAGGCACACTGGTTGGGAAACACTGACTTACATGATGCTCCTGAGCTGGAGATTTGCTGATGGGGGCAGGGCTTAATTTGTCTCGTATATTTTGGTTTTCTTCATGTTTTGCCCAGTATTTCCTATTCTTAAAAGGGGCTTTCTGGGACTTAGATATTGATGTCTATCATCAGAATAGGTCATCAATATCAGATCATTGGGAGTCCCACGCTATTTGACAGTTTTCAACCCAGCACCTGGATCTGAATACTTTTGTAATTGCATGTAATTAAAAATTGTGTATAGCCTCTGAGTTCTACAATAAAATGTATCTGTATAGCGCCACCTGCTGTTGGTTCTTATTTCTTTCACTGAGAAGGCCGCACATTCTCAGTTTTATCCTTCAACTGCCGGCTGAGCTGTGATAGGGAGAGCATGGACACGCCCCCTGAGCTGTGATAGGGAGAGCATGGACACGCCTCCTGAGCTCTGATAGGGAGAGCATGGACACGCCCCTTACCTGCAGCAGGATAGACACTCCCCTTGAGCTGTCAGCTTGATATAAATCTAGCAGAGCCATGAATGGGGAGATCTCTGGATCCATGTGAGGTACAGGGCTGGTTCTAGCTTTGTTGAAAAAAGAGTGTCCTGTACGATATGATTTTATTTTTTAAATTAATCATGGGTTAACCTCTTTAAATTAACTTAAAGGGGTTTTCCAAGATCTTTTTACTGATGACCTATCCTCTGGCCCCTTTCAGACGAGCGAGTTCTATGCATCGGACTCGCAGCGTAAGTATACGGCACCTCCCTTCCTCACCTCCCAGCACTGACAGGGGTCGCAGAGCATTATATTGATTTATAATGCTATGTAACCCTTAGGGGTCTGGAATGTATTGGATAACACTGACAGCATTATGTCAGTGTTATACATCACATTCCAGAACTGTAAGGGTTACATCGCATAGCATTATATTGATTTATGATGCTACCTGCCTCAGTGCTGGGAGGTCAGAACGGGAGCTGCCGCATACTCAAGATGGGAGTCCCATGCGTGGAACTCGCTAGTCTGAAAGGGGCCTCTGGATAGGTCACCAGTATCTCATCGGTAGGGGTCTGTCACCTGAGGCCCCCATTGATCTGCTTTTTGAGAGGGCAGTATCGCTTCAGCCTTCTCTAGACCATGTGATGACATGTTCATCAGTCACGTGGCCTAGGCACAACTCATCCCCCATTGAAGGGAATAGAGCTGAGCCACTATATTCTGTACGGCGCTATGCTTGATGAGCTACTGCAAGTGCTGGTGCCTTCTCAAACAGCTGATCAGCGGGGGTCCTGGGTGTCGGACCCCCACCGATCAGATACTGATGACCTATCCAGAGAATAGGTCATCAGTATAAAGATTTCAGAAAAACCTTTTAATGTAACTCTATTTTGTAATTAATGTACCGTAATTCATTTTTACTTTGTGCCTTTCCTTTCCTTTGCTGGGAGAAAATGCATGATAAATGCAGGTAATTTGTTGCCAAAACTGTGTATTATTTTTTTTTTGGGGGGGGGGGGATGTTTTTTGCTGCACCGAAAATACAGCACAGTGCAATGTGTGGCAGTGCCCTTACTGTACATCTTTTGAACGCAAATCTGCCCATCTAGTAGGACCCTTTCACTTTAAAGAGGACCCTTCACCGGTTCTGAGATGACAATATTGGTACCTGGCACTGTGGGGCATGTTTAGGAGATGTCATATCGCTATTTGTTTTTTAGATCCGCTGCTCCATTGCAGCATTGTGCTCCCCGTTCTCTTTTGGCACCATGTATGCTAATCAATAGTATCGGTACAGGGAGGAGGGGACGGCCATGTTTCTCAAGGGACGTCTCCTTTTCCTTGGCTGTGATTGGCGATTTTTTTATTTATTTTTTCTCCCTGGCTGTGACGCGGTCCGCTGTGATTGGACAGCTCACTGCCGGGGAGAAGGAGACGCCCCTGAGACACACAGCCGTCCCCTCCTCCCTGTACCGATGCTATAGGTTAGCGTACATAGAAGCAAAAAAGAATAGGGGGCACAGTGACGCAACGGAGCAGCGGATCTGAAAAAAAAAGTAGCGATATGACATCTCCTGCCCGTGCCAGGTATTAATATTGTAATCTCCGAACCGCTGAAAGGTTTAAGGATGGGGGCGCTGAGCAGTGACCGTGCGTGGTGCTCTGCATACTGCTGTGATGTTCCCTTGGCAACCCACAATATAACTTTAAAAATGACGCGGGGAGGGGCAGGCTTACAATGTAAGCGGCATAGTTGCAATCATTTAAAGCACAAAAGAACACTAACCGCTAAATGCGTCTAAAAGGTAGCTTCATCTATAATAACACTCAACGTCCAAAAATTGCATGTTGTAAATGGTTTTCTTTTGTTGCTGCCGCTTTCATTTTTTTCTATAACCTTTTCTGGACATGTAAGCTTGATATCACTTAGGGACAATTAAATGTATGTCCGTGTTCTCCCTGCGCAGTTTTGCTGTGTCATGCGGTATGAGGCACAGTTGATGGTAGGATAACAATATCTAGAGAAGGACGCGCGTAATAACTTGACTCGTTTTTTTTTAGAACAAGAGCTTATTACAAGGGAGTTTTTTTCTTTAGGCCTAGTTCACACTTCAGTGATTCTGAACCAAAACCAGAAACGGGTCAGAAACACAGAAGAGGAGCACATATTTCCATCATACCTGATCTCTGTGTAGGCTCTGCTCCTGATTTTGCCTCAGTCACTGACCAAATCACAGAAGGGGGAACTAGGCTTTAAAGGGGTATTCCCATCATAATGATCACTGTTAAATCTGTTAATGATTTGACAGTGATCATTTTTGTAAATATATTTAATTACCCAATTCCCACCCTTTTTAAGAAATTCATCCCTACTTACCTGATTGTTGTCATTCGGTCTCCCCTGGTTACGGCCACCGCTCTTCACTCGAATCACGGTGGCCGCGCTTGCGCAGAAGACGACTCCTTTTCTCCCAGCCGCTCCGCGCGCTGTCCTGAATGCGCACGCCGCCGGGCATGCGCCATGGTGACTTTTTCCTATGCAGTATAGTACAGAGCTGCGAACGCGCACTGTACTATATCACCATGGCGCATGCGCGGCGGCGTGCGCGTTCAGGCACTCTGACAGTGGAATAATTGAGGCTTCCATTTTTTTGGTATTGAACAACATATCTTTACGCCTGATGTAGGAATAAATAAATAAAAGTGATGCAGAATAATTCTCCCTGCAGTCTCCCTCTTTAATAATCAGCAACCACCATTTTAAGAAAAAGTGATTACGGTGGTTGCCACGAAGCGCAAGGAAATTTAGCTTGGTTCCGAATTGAAGTTGTCTTTTTTTGGACTGAATTTCGCTTTGCTCAGCTCAACACTAATTATGACCTTTATCAAGTCACATATGATGTGGGTGCATAAAAAGGAACGAGTGCCTTGCACTGGAGGACGAGAGAGCGCCGGAGATCCCAAGGTTATAAAATAGGCAGAGCTCAGGCACAAAACAATGATGGCAGCAACGCCCCCAAGATTAGGGGACTCCATTCATTTTCACACGGAAAGTATTTCTGAAACCTTCAGTGAGTCACAAACATAAAACGTAAAACTACGATTTTCCATAATCCATTACTATGAAACTTACCGTAATAGGCATTTTATTTCCTTATCTTTTTAAATGGCTCCTACTTGTCTAGGTGAGTGGTGTGCCCTGTGCATCTCTTCAAATCCGATTTATGTCCAGTATTTATTAATGTGTTGAAGTAATGGTTAATCACTGATTTTAGAACGGTTGTATTTTTGTGTAAAAGAAGCTGCCAAATCTGGTAGAATTGTAGAATTACATGGGAGACAAGGAGCAGATGCTAGCATTGTAATTGTTTTGTGGTATTGCCAGACGAACAGGAACAACCTATAATTATTACTTTTCTGTAAAAAGTCAGCTGAATATTCCATAGTTCTTAGACGGTCCTGATCTAGGGAAGTCTTGGGTTTACTTGGGAGGGTTCCTTATTCCAGCTGCTAGGGAGAATGCCGCCAGATCAATGTCTACAGTCTCGGGGTAGGAGGCTTTCTTACTGTTTGAGCGGTTCTTCGGGGTCTTCTTTTAGGCAAGTTATTTATTACATTTCAGATAGACAGAAGTATTCCACACACAATAAGGTTTTTGTGTAGTTTCAGAAGTTATCTATGGTCTTTGAGGTCTATCAGAACATTTATGACTGGTTTTAAAAGATGTTTTGTAGAGGATAAGTGAAAATAACTAATGACGTGCGGCCATTTGCTGGCTCATCGTGCCGTGACCAGACGAGTGATATTACCCCTACTTTGTCATCACACAGAAAGGTACCACATTTTGATGATAAGGAGGAGGCACGGTTTGTACCTACAGCGCAGCACTGCTTCACGCTTTGAAGGTCATTGAGAAAGTCACGGTATTGATTCTAGATCTGTAGAAACAGAGGAATTGAAGACTTAATTGATGACTTGTCTGTGAAATAAGCTCCATCTTTCTGCAGAGTTGGCTAAAACCAGGGAAGAGCAATCATTAGCAGGAATAATACGCCTGGTTGATGGCAGCCTTAAAAAATATCACTTTAACAGGTCTTTTAGTTCTAAGTCGAGAATTAAGAATCTATCTATATCAATCTATCGAACTATCTGTCTCCAGTATATAAAACTTCAACCAAAATCCAAACCACTCACTCCTGTCTCCAAGACTGCACCAGTTCCCTGGAGTGCCCTACCCAGTTGGGTTAATTCACAACCTCCACAGTTTTGGTCACTCTCTAAATCAGTGTTTCCCAACCAGTGTGCCTCCAGCTGTTGCAAAACTACAACTCCCAGCATGCCCGCACAGCAAAAGGCATGCTGGGAGTTGTAGTTTTGCAACAGCTGGAGGCACACTGGTTGGGAAACACTGCTCTAAATGCACATTTTTTTAGGGTGGTCCATCACTTCCTCTAATCTAACCCTTCTCCATTCAGCCTTATTCTTCAGAACCTGATCCGTCCTCTAACGCTATCCACCACACCACGGACTCGGAAGCTCTACAGATATCGGCTGGTGACTGGCTCATGCCGCTTGTCTGGTTCTATCTTATGTAAGATTTTCTTAAAGCGCTGCGGAATAAGTTGGTGCTCTATAAATAAAGGTTATCTATGTTCTTGCAAAGAAGCAGTCATAAAGATAAGATGTCTATTCTTTTATAAAGTGTTCAAAAAAAACATTATGTATTCTGGGAACTACTTAAAGGGGTGGACAACAAAAAAAATTCTATGTTTTTGAAGCCAGCACTTGGATTTGTAATTGCATGTAATTAAAAATTTAGTACAGTCAGTGAGTTGTGTAATAAAATTCAACTGTATAGCGCCACCTGCTGTTTGTTTTTTTTCCTACTTCTCTGTCCACCTCACTAAGGTGGTCACACGTGCTCAATTTAAATCTTCAACTGTGACCAGCCATGTCTTCTGTTAGAAGCTGTGGTAGTTACAGGGAAAGAGCTACAGCAGAAACAACATACCCCTGAGGAAGGGCATGCCCCCTGTGCTGCCAGCCTGGAATGAATCTAGCAGAACAATTGGAGCAATGAATGGGGAGATCTCTGGAGATGTAGGTACAGGGCTGGTTCTCGCTTTGCTAGAGATGTACTCTAGCCATGCACTGTATGATGTCTGAGTTTCAGTTTTGTACATCAATCATGGCATAAAGCCTTTGAAGGGTTTCCTCATGAAAGTTTCAGAATCGTTGAAAATTCCATTCTCTGTCCCCCACTACTTGGCATGTCCCAGCTACTTCTTGTAAAAGACTTGAGCATGGCACAATTCATTAAAGGGACACTCCCATGAAAAAAATGACAGTTTATATGTGAATATTCCGTTTTTTTATGAAAGACAGGTTTTCTGGATATACTTTTTTAAGTCACTCCACATATTCTACTTCATGTCTTGACTCTTTAACTTCTTCCATTGCTTGGACTTTTGTCATAGATACATCCTTGCTTGACTTTCTCATTCAGACCATTCACTCTGACCAGAGACTGAAGAGGAGTGAGTGACTCAGAGCATCTTCTGTGCTCTTTTGGGACCAACCTTATCTAAGCCTATGAAGGGAACAATAGAGCTGTCTTACTGTCATCCTAAATTCTACATCTACTGTTATACTAGCAGATAACTTCTTTCCCACACAGGAGCACTAGGTTGTCCAGTACAAGATAAGGCTCTGTGGCATCTGTTTATATTAGTCATAGTCCCAATAGTACCTGACAGACCCCATTTACTTTTTAAGACTGCCCGCACATTATGCAGGTGCTCAAATTTTCATCCAGATTTATGTGCATTTCTGCATCATATCCACTCCAAAATCTGCAATTTTTAATTGCACTTTAGCCACCGATCTCGCACTTCATTGGATAATGGTAAAATATGCAGCTTAAACCGCATAACATAATTGACATGCTGCAGATTTGGAAATCCTCGCGGTAACAATCCGCAAAATGTACGTGAGATATGTGTAATCTCATACGCTTTGCTGGTACTGTACTACGGTGCATATGTGCAGAAAAACTGCGCGTATTCCGCAACGCGTGCAGCAGACCTAATATGGTTCGTCTGGGTTTGGTTGTGGTGTTATATTGTTGTGATTTATAGTGCTGCATGCACTACATGACTGTTAACATCAATTCAACGGAATTGGCAACCTTGGCTTTGGAAGAAGTGAACATGGCCTAAGTTCAGTGATTTTTCAGATTTAGGCCTCATGCACACGACTGTATGTGTTTTGCGGTCCGCAAACCGCGGATCCGCAAAACACGGAAGCAATTTGCGGAACGGAACGCGGCCCATTGTAGAAATGCCTATACTTGTCCACAAAAAGGACAAGAATAGAACATGCTATATTTTTTTTGCGGGGCAACGGAACGGAGCAATGGATGTGGACAGCACACGGAGTGCTGTCCGCATCTTTTGCGGCCCCGTTGAAGTGAATGGGTCCGCGCCCGAGCCGCAAAATATGCGACGCGGACCACAACAACGGTCGTGTGCATGAGGCCTTAGGTACAGAATTGTCCTTCTTTTACTACCTGATACGTACCACAGTACTGCAGTTTAACATTTTTACCAAACTACGAGCTCTGCTACAAACTCCATAAGGCTCTATTCACATCTCGTTGGAGGCTACGCTTGCTGTATCAGTATACATGAACCTGCTAGTGTAAAGGTCAAATATATCCAGGGGGCTCCATTCACCCGATGGAGGCCAAAAGTGTCCCCTTGACCTCTGCTGGGCTGGTATACCCTTTTTTTTTGCATTAAGGAATAGTGTTGCAGACTAAGCCATTCCGTAAAAAGATGGCATATTAGGGATTCACTCCATGGTATGCTTAAACAGTTGGATATGTAGCAGCCTCCCCTCGTAGATCTACATCAGGAGATCCTCCCAACGTAAACTGCCTACATAAACTCAAAATATGGTGTGAACAGAGTCCAAGGCTAAATTCACACACTGCGGAGATAGAAAATTGATTTTCAGTTGCAGCAAATCGGCTTTGTGTGACCATTCCCATCTCAGAAATGTCATTTATACACCCCAGTAAAATATTGTAGTTTGTCACGTAATAAGTGTGGGGGTCACAATTAATATGGAACTGGAAGTGTCCTAAAAAGTCAAGGATCTTTTCTGTAAGTGCTTCTAGATAGGATTTCAGCAAATCCAGAATTTGGGTCAGATGGCTTTATTAGGTGCAGTTACATTGATGTGCAATGAGACCCAAGCGATCTGTTCATCAAGATAGTACAAGATCCACGATGAAGACTTTTGATCAATATTTTGGATCTGCAGGAATTTTATCATCATGCGGTGCTACCAGAAAATGTCCCTCACTACTTCTGACCTGACAGACGCCTGAGCCCACTATGGCCGGAGTTGGCAGCTTGACAACTTGTACACAGGCTGAGCTGTTGTGCCCGTAACATTACCTGTATAAAGGTGAGCAGCTCCCCAAGGGAACGGGCACCTTCCCTGCTCAGTGGTCTCTAAAGGGATTGCTCTGGGGAGTGTTAACTTTTTATTTTTAAATATGGAGCTGATGGGAAAAACTGGAGTAACTGATTAATACAGTGTGGTATTCCAATAGCAAGTCATCCCTTATCCACTGGATTAGGTTATAGCTAAAGAGTCAATTCTAATGAATCAGATACTTTCAAAATCAGCCATGTGGGGCACAGAAGGGCTGCCCTGATGCTTAAAGGGGTTATCCAACCCCTATAATGCCTCCCCAAATGCCTGGGCCCTTTACACAGAATGTACTTGCCTTACTCCTCGGCACCCATTTCGCTCCGTACTGCATCTCGTCCCCGTCATGGCCTGCTATTAGCTGCTCCCCGTTTCCGGATGTTTTTATTCGCGCAACGGGGAGAGGCAGCAGTGGCCATGTGGGCATCAGGAACGACACGGGTGCTAGGGAGCGAGGTAAGTATAATGCATGTGAGGGACCTGGGCATTTGGGGAGGCATTATAGGGGTTGGATAACCTTTTTAAGAGACTCCCCACCTTTGATTGTCAGAGCCAGACAGCTCATCTGGCCCTGTCAATCTCGCACTTGCGCTGTTGCTCTTGGTGTCGATGCAAGCGCAGAGAATTGACTGCACATGTGCCACTGACATCTGCGTACGCCTGGAAGTGGGGACGGCAAGTGGATTCGCTCATCTCTAGTTTGAACTGTTAGATCAGTGGCCTGTCCTGATAGATAGTGATCAGTCTAACTGCTGGGACCCCCTCTGATCACAAGAGCAGGGGCCTTGTATCTCCCATGTGAACGGAGTGGCAGATGTGCATCTGCCACTCTGTTCATCTCTATAGCACTGCGGGAGATAGTCCGAGCAGTCTACTCTGCTGTCTCTGAAAGTCCCATAGAGTTTGAATGGCGCGGCAGTGCCCATGCTCATCAGCCATTCTGTTAGAATGGAAGCCACGGGACTCTAGTCTAACAGTTATCCCAAGGAGAGCTAGAATGTATTTTAGCAGAATGCCTCTTTAAGTAGTCATTGTGTTCCATTTATTTACTACCTTAACAGTCCCGGTTAATAAGTGAGCACACTTCTCCTTCTCGTTGGGTTCATATATGATCCATTATGTACAGTACCTGTTAATATCTAATCTCCTCCAGTAAATCTGATGTCTTGTATTTGATTAATAATGCGCATATTGGTCCTCCTATGTGTGCTTTGTCATGGCCAAGCATGCTGCTCTAACCTAACGTTACACCATCGCATGGAGTTTGTATGTTCTCCTGGTGTTTGTGTGGGTTTGGTTTCCTCCCACTGCAAAGACATACTGATAGGGAATTTACCGTAGATTGTGAGCTCCGCTGGGGACAGCGAATTATGACAATGTTTGTAAAGTTCTGCATATAAAATATGTAGTAGATAAAAAATAAATGTTGGTCCTTCTTTCTGTTGTGGGTCCACCTTCTGGTCCATCTAATTCCTAGTGCCTCATACTTTACTAGGATACTCCAGACTAATGTCTTCAAGCATATCAGATATCAGCAGAAAATATCCTAGGACACGTGCATAGAGACAGGTTAGGTTGTTCTGTTTTTTTTCAAGGACATGTTCAATAGTGGAGAGGATTGGGTTTTTTCTGTTACCTATCTTACCAAGATTGGAATAATATTGGATTTATCATGGATATTAATCATGGATATCCGTTTGAAATCTCACGTTGAGACTGTGTGGATTGAATGGATGAGCGTCATGTCCTCATGCATATATTTTGCTTATTTCTCAGGGGACATTGAAGGCCTGCGGGAGAATGACTATCTCTTGATTCACTCATGCCGGCAGTGGACAACAATCACAGCTCACAGTTTAGAAGAGGGACATTACGTCATTGGGCCGAAGATTGAGATTCCTGTGCACTATGGAGGTATGCTTACAGAAATATCAGTGCTTCTTTTTTTGCTATATAGTAGCAGTAAATGCAACGGTTTACAGGTTAACCTTTTATTATCATTGCCATTAGTCTGATATTGTGTGGAAGTTCACTGGAGTATTGGGCAATCCTTATGTAAGCGCAAAGTATGTACAAACTCCAGTCAGATGTTCCCCTGTTTGGTTCAAGCCTATGGGTACGGCCACATGGGGTGGATATACTGTGGATTTTCTGCCATGGATTTTTTTTACATAAGCTCCAAAGTGTGTTACAGTACCAGCAAAATAGATGAGATATTACCAATTCCATCATCCACCTCTGCAGGAAAAAAAAATCACGTGCGAAAATTAACCTACGATGCTAATTTTATATCTACAACATGTCCGATTCAGTTGCAGATTTTGACCACAATTTCATCTTTTGCCAATCTGTAGATAAAAAGACATAGTTTGCACATGCCATTCATTGATCTGTTGTTTCTCAGGATAATTTAAAATTTTGGTATACATTTTGATCAAGATGCTTAGGCCCACTCACCACGTCAATGTGGCCTCTTTCAAGTGGGTTCCACTTCCTACACTAATTTGATGCAGCACCACATGGTGACCGTCACAACACAGCACCTGCAGGCTGTAAGACCCAGCAGCCCAATAGCACCCCTCCTGTCCTGTCAGCCGCCTTGGCACTGGACCCTGCCAACCCCCAGGCATGGCAGTAAAAGCCACTGTGCAGCACGGTCCCTTGTCAACAGATCTGAAAAGCTTACCTCTCCATGTGGTCTCAGAAACCAGACTGAGGCCCCTTTTACACGGGCGTGATTTCCGCGCAGGTGCAATGCGTGAGGTTTTCCTGCAGATTGGGGATTTGTAATAAATGCATAGGGTAAAATCTGCAACAGAATCTGCATGCAAGACATGCAGATTTTACAGCAAATTGCATGGCATCTGTACAATGCGTCCAGTGTGCTGCCTGTGTGGTCATATTTCACCAACATCCATCCGCTTTTTATTCCATCTACTTTGCCGTCTCATTGCCCAGATTTCAGAAGAAGACGTAATCCGTATCCCTGTTTAATCCCAGAGGAATTGACACGCTTCTTCAGTTTTACTGTTAGATCTCATGCACAGTAGCTGCAACATGCTCTATAGCAGTGTTTCCCAACCAGTGTGCCTCCAGCTGTTGCAAAACTACAACTCCCAGCATGCCCGCACAGCAAAGGCTGCGGGCATGCTGGGAGTTGTAGTTTTGCAACTGGTTGGGAAACACTGCCCTATACTTTTCCAAACTTCTAAACATCTGCGTTTGTATAGCGGATTTTTATGGGTTTTATTGGTTTCGAACATCCAGGACAGATCCTTTGTGCTGCCAGGCGCGTCTATGGCACAGTCAATGTGTAACTAGCACATTGTTGGCACAATCAATAATGACTTTTTTTGTGCAGCATTTTATGTAATGGCATTTGAAATGCTCGGATGTTCGGTGCCTCCAGCATTGGGACATGATATGCAGGTTTCTCTCTTCTGTGCCGTGCTTCATTATTATCCCTTTGCAAGTTTTTGAAAACCGAAGAAGAGAAAATGAAATGAAACATTTCTGATGCAGGGGTTAGTATGTAACTGTTATGCTGAAGGCCCTTCAATGTGCAGTAAAAATGTGACAATGCAGTTTCTTCCCCTCCGCATCGAGGCTAACAACATGTAAAGAACCATTGGGGTCGATTTATCATCGCTGTGCGCCACTTTTCTGGCATATAAAAGTCGCAAACGCCGTGTTTTTTACGTGACACTTGCATCAAAGTTTGTCAAAAGTGGCATTTTTACAACACCCTCGACACTTTTCAAAAAGGGAGTATGGCCAGCATTCTCGACACAAGGTCATTTGCGACAATTTTTTTGGTGCAAGTGAAGACAGAAATGTATGACAGCTCCGAGCTGCCGTAGATTTCATTCTGGCGCACAGGCCGCCGAAGGATGCGCCTTATTTATGAAGATATTTCACACCAAATGCCACAGTGGGCGTAACCTATTTATCTCCCAAAAACAAAAGAATATTATAAAAACCGTATCTTTATTGACTCTCTTAAAAATGCTCTGACATCTTATGAGCTTAACACATATATTTAAAACCTTGGTAATGCCTTGAATGCTGCCCAATTTTTCCCCTGATGAAGCCATGGATGTGGCGAAACTTGTTGGGGGGCAGTTAATCTTTTAGGTTGTGGTTAATGCCGACACACTAGTTAGAGAAACAAGTGTATCAATATAGCTACTTTCAGTATTATAGTGGAGCTATTTAGTAGCTCTCCAGAGTGAGGGTTAGTCCACATGCAGTAGTAAGCATTCAAGTGTTTCAGTATGTGGTGCTAGCAGGTAGTGCATTAGCTGATTAGCACTGAGTGTCAGAGACTACTATAAGTGCAAGGGAAAGAACACGCTCTCTAAGGCATGTTGCTCTCTGCATAGTGGAACCCTCCATCACATCTAGCTTACCAAGCTGGGAGACAGTGCACATCTCCCATCCTTGGAGTTACATATGATCATTATGTGGAGGCATTACCAAGGTTTTAAATATATGTGTTAAGCTCATAAGATATCAGAGCATTTTTAAGAGAGTCAATAAAGATACGGTTTTTATAATATTCTTTTGTTTTTGGGAGATAAATAGGTTACGCCCACTGTGGCATTTGGTGTGAAGTAAAATTATTAAACCTGATCCCCCAAAATTAGTCCGCTAGTTTGGGATTATTTATGAAGAGACGTGCACCATGTCATAAATTAGCAGCGCTGGAGATTACATAGAAGGATCTGGACAGATTTTGTTGCGCCAATAACACGCAGTTATTCTGCAAGAAGAAGGAACACGTCCATACTTGTGGATTCATACGGAAAAGCCAAGTACGGTATGAGGCCCATGCGGAGTAGCCCCATGAATGAGGCTAATTCTCTTGCAGATCCATTGGCACCTCTAAGATACTTTCATGGCAAGAATACAAATGTCATGCTCCAAATTCTGCCATGAGTCGTGTTGTGGCAAATCCAATACATATGAAAGGAAATGGAATATATTTCATTTTCAATTAGATAGGTGCTGAACCAATAATAAAAGCTGTGAAAATATTAGTATTGGTCACCGTTGACCAGTAGAGCCCTCCTTTTTGGTGTTGCCCAATTTCAACTTGAATAAATGAATTCTATATTTTTGCTATGGTTTGTTACACTGTATGTGTCTTATCAGATTGGATTGGATTGTCCATGAAAGCTTTCTGTGCGGTCGTTTGTTTTCTATAATGTTTCTTAGGACTAGAAAATTGCTACTTTTTTCCCAAATATGAAATCGGAACGGATTTGCAGTTCTTGGTTTCATGGTTGGCCATCTGATACTGTAATAGATAAAGGGTTGTATTTTATATTCTCTCTGTATGTGGTGTAAAGGTTTGAGGTTCATCTGGATTTAATGATCTAATTCTGCATCCCACAAATGACAGTGATGTTTTCCTACATCTCTTCCCACCAAGACTAAATCAAAGCAGGGGGCCATGATGGCAATAAAAACATTTGTAGATTGAATATGTTCTTTGCTGATTCGCTGGGTTTTAGATAAGGGACAGAATGGTGTACAGAATAAAAGAAGCATTACTCACCTCACTGTTGCCCCAGCGTTGCTGTTCCAACACTTACTGGGACCCTGCTGATCTCTTCTTCCTGTTCCGGGCTCTACACACACAAAATGACCAGAAATGTCTGCTCAGCCAATCACTGACTGAAGCATGTCCCTGCTGTGACCAGTGATTGGGCAAACGGACATCTCCTGCCATTTCTTGTGTTGAGCCCAGATTTTAGGAAGTGGAGGACAGTAGTGGGGGGGAGGATCAGTGATGTGAGTAATGGCTCTTATAATTTTTAAAAAATGTTGTAACATGATACTACCCTTTTATTTAAAATGATTTATCCCACCCAAACCACCTCTTTTAAAAAGCACTTTTCAATAGCACCATCTATTCACCGTTTCCTGTATTAGTTAGCACAACTACGTTGCCTTCATGTTTCAGTTCCACGGCCGTCTTTGTAGCATCGTCCTGTCTCTGGGTCAGAGGATCCGTTCCCTGTTGCATTGCTTCTCCCTGACATTGGGTGGTTGCGATCAGCGGGGAAAGCAGCTTGCAGTGACTAATGGATGCTTGCAGGCAGCCAGAAGTGGGTTATGACAGGAGACTGTGACCCCTTTTTATGACAGGGACTCAAGAAACTTGCCAGCAGGACAGAAACATGGAATTATGACTGCAAAGAAAATCAGGTACTATGGTACTAGTAAGGTCATTTGATATTGGTGTCTAATGATTTGGACAAGTACTTCTTTAGAACATGCATATGGCCCTTCAGGTCAGTGATCTGAATGTTGTATGCAGACCGGTGCCGTTAGCAAGAACTGCACTTTGCATTATCGACCTTTGTAGGTGCCCAGAGATTTCTATATTTTTTAGCTTTTTTGTTAAAGACCATTTATGACCACCTCTAAATATAAAAAAGAGATCTCATTTTTGTGCAATGCTCCTCTGTACTTTATAAATGTTGTGTGACATGAATGTGCGTTGCGGAGAAGCTAGAACAGCTGTGGCTGTGGGTTGGTCTGAGTGGGTTGTTAAAAACTTGTTAAGACCAGTTTGATTAGTTAATGCTTTTTATAATAGGTGTTCATTACTTCACTTCATCCTGTTATTAGGGGGGACGGCATTGCAAACGCTTACGGGGCTGATCTGGTTTTCCTCTTGTTCTGTAAGGCAGGGTTTTCAAGCTCAGGTTTTTTTTAGATGCAGTTTTTGAAGCGGAAGCCAGGAATGGATCTCAAAGGGGTTGTCCCATCAAGCCATTTCCACAGCGAGATAGGACTAAGCACCAACCCTGGGTGGCAGGGCATACGGAAACAGGTGTGCGGGCAGGTGCCCCGCTGTTTCCATAACTGCCATTGTAGTGAATGACTGCTAGGCAAACAGCATAGCAGAAGAAACGACAAAGCTTCTGGAACTACGAGAGTTAAGGGGGTTTTCTCAACCCAGACGATGGGGGCATATTGCTAGGATATGACCCCATTGGCTTGTAGGTCAAGAACGGAACCCCGAAAGTGGTGGCGAGCGCACTTTGCATGCACAACCGCCCCATTCATTTTCTATGGGGCCTGCTGAAAATAGCCGAGCGCTGGCCCATTGCACTGAATGGGATCGGTGGCCGGTCATGCGTAGTGCGCTCCCAATCACTTCTGTGGGGAGTGCGCTTGGTGGTGGCTGTACAAGAGTCCTCCAGCCACCACCTTGCGGGGCTCCGTTCCCGAGTTAGGTGCGGGTCCCAGCGCTGGGACCTGCGCCTATAAGACAATTAGTGTATATCCTAACGATATGCCCCCATTGTCTGAGATGAGCCAACCCCTTTAAGGAAACAACGTAGCTCTCATTCATGACAACGGCAGTTATGAAAACAGCAGCGCGTCTGCCCATCCAGCTGATTCTGTAAGCCCAGCCATCTGGGTCTGGCGCCTAGCTTCATCTCGTCATAGAAACAGCGAGATGGGTCAACCCTTAAAATGGAGGCACATATAAAGGAAAGACTGAGTCTTGTGCTCTTTTGCAATCCTCTCCTGACTATAGCTTCAAAAACTGCATCTAAAATCCTGGAAATGTGGAAAACCCGTCCCAGTCATGTGAGCAACTGCTTGGATGGGAATGCCGCGATTACTGTATCGGTATTGTCTGTGCCCAAGAGTATTTAAAGGGTTTACCTGGCTTTTTTTTTTTTTTATAAATGAAGCTAGTATGTGCCCACCATTGCTTCCTTCATTTTGTACACTTTATTGTTGGCACTGTTGTTTATATGTGCCTCTGATGAAAGATGGGTGGTTGTACTCGGGTTCAGTAAAAGCGGGGCAACTACATCTCCCATGATTCCCTGCTCTCAGAGGGGAGAAGTCTATATAATACTAAAAGATCAGACTGTTTTTTTTATTTGTGCATATTACTATAATACTACTATAATTTGGAAAGGTGGGTGGCCGGTTTCAGGAGGAAACCAGACAACCTCTGGGAGCTGCCTGAAATGAAGAACAGGTAAGTACTTACCTGAAAGATTCTGCTCCACCGCTCCGGTTCTTCATTTATCCGGCTGCAGCCATGACCTCATGTCGGCAGCGTGACTGCTGGAGCCAATCAGTGGCCGCTTTGGTGCACCCACTAGTGTACATGTGTTCGAAATGTGCACCTCCTACTTGGCAACAAACTGTTTCAAGGATTTGTTAAAATGGCAAATTAAACGTGTTTTTCAGATTATTTAAAATCCTGCCTCAGTAAGGCTACTTTCACATCTGCGTCCTGGAGCATCTATTCTTATCACTCTGCGCTGTGCCATTACTTTATTATTCCTGCTAGAAGTTTACAAATAAATTACCAGCAGTCTGCAGTAGGGTTGTTTCGGGTATCGAACTTTCGATACCCGATCGATACTTTTCTCTGGTATCGCACTCGATACCAGGAAAAGTATTTTATCGATACTGGGCTGCACTACTGCACAGCCCAGTATAGGAGAGCGTGGCTGCGCCGCTCTCAGCGCGGCCATGTTCTCCTCGGCAGCACAGGGAGAAGGAGGCAGTCTCTCCTCCCCATGTGCTGCCGCTCAACCAATAGAGGGAGAGGGGGCGGAGCGGGGGCGGGAGGAGGGGCGGAGCTGGGGCGGAGCACTGGCCAGCAATGCCGAGTAGTTTCTTGTAATGCAGGCAGAAGACACAGCCTGCCAGCACCTGCCTGTGACCCAGCACTGCAATCAGAGGCTATTAACCCCTCAGGTGCTACACCTGAGGGGTTAATAGCCTCTGATCGCAGCGCCGGTCACAGGCAGGTGCTGGCAGCCTGTGTCTTCTGCCTGCATTTATATGAGAAACTACTCGGCATTGCTGGCCAGTGCCCGCCCCCTCCCTAGTATTAAAACATTGGTGGGCAGTGTGCCCCCTCCCCTCCCTAGTATTAAAACATTGGTGGGCAGTGTGCCCCCCAGTATTAAAACATTGGTGGGCAGTGGGCAGTGTGCCCCCCTGCCCTCCCCACCCTTCCCCCCAGTAATAAAATCATTGGTGGCAGTGGCCACAGGGTCCCCTCACCTCCTCCTCATTGGTGGCAGTGGCAGGATCGGAGCCCCAGCACTGTAATGCTGGGGCTCCGATCGGTTACCATGGTAACCAGGACGCTTCTGAAGTCCTGGCTGCCTTGGTCTGCTCCCTGCTGCTGTGTGCACAGAGCACAGGGCAGCAGGGAGAGGGTTAAGTCTCTATTCACCCTGATAGAGCTCTATCAGGGTGAATAGGATGAAAAGATCCCAGGTTCTAGCCCCTAAGGGGGAAAATAGTTAATAAATAAACTGTAAAAAAAAAAAAAAAAGTTAAAGTACACCAAAATATTAATTATAAATCCCCCTTTCCCAATTTTACATATAAAATATATAAACAATACATAAATAAAATATTACATATCGCCGCGTCTCAAAAGTCCAAACTATTAAAAAATCCACTTTTATGCGGTGAACGCCGTAAAAGAAAAAAAAAGAAAAATAAAAAATGCACGATTCGCCATTTTCTTTTAGTCGCCTTGTCCCCACAAAAAAGTAGGATAGGACTGTTGTATTATGAGCCGGCGGTTTCATAAAATGTGGAATGCACGCGGATTTTTTTGGCGTTTTTATTTTTTTCGCGTGGTATCGAATAGTATCGAGTATCGCAATACTTTTTTATGGTATCGATACCGAATCAAAATTTTGGTACCGAAACAACTCTAGTCTGCAGTAAAGATACTGCTGGGTGTTACCAGTAGCGGGTGTGTCTGACTCTCCAATCAGTGCTGCCAGTGTCAGTTTGTGCAGGGACACCACACCCATCTGTACCTTTACTGCAAGCTGCTGACAATTCATTCATAACTTCTAGCAGGAATAATAAACAAATGACACAACACAGAGTCATAAGAACAGATGCTCCAGAATTGTTATTACATGGGGAGTGCAAGTAGTTACTAAAACCTACATGTCTGGTGAGGGGAGAGCTCCTCTTTAAGGGAATGTGATTCGGTGCAGGTTGATAAGCAGAAGGCAGATGTAGGAACAATCTATAAGATGTATGGCTGATGAAACCTTTCTAAACTAATATGAAGCGTACTTCTATGTGCAGAAATGTGGTGGTGACGCAGATGTCACATGCAGCGCTGGCTCCTCTTATAAACAAAATGCTTGTGTCTTCTAATTACAGCCGTTCTTCCCATTTCCTGCTCTTAGATCCCACTGAACAGCAATAAAGAAACCACTAGCGTGGGTAAGAATGCTCACATTGTGCCTCTCGGGGGGCTGAAGAGCCAGCAGGCAGGCCATGGACACAGCAGCCTACACTGGCCGCACGGCCTGCCCTGCACATGGATTACTGAGCACGTTGATTTTTATCTCGCGCTTTTTCTCTTCCAATTTTTCTCATCCTAACTATTTACCGTATTCTTCGCCCTATAAGACGCACCTAGGTTTTTGAGGAGGAAAATAAGAAAATAAATATTTTGAACTAAAAGGTGTGCTTTTGGTGGGTTTTAAATTAATTATGGTCTGTGGATGACACTATTATGGGGGATCTGTAGATGGCACTGGTTTGGGGGATCTGTGGATGGCACTGTTATGGGGGATCTGTGGATGGCACTGTTATGGGGGATCTGTGGATGACACTGTTATGGGGGATCTGTGGATGACACTGTTATGGGGGATCTGTGGATGACACTGTTATGGGGGATCTGTGGATGATACACTGTTATGGGGGATCTGTGGATGATACACTGTTATGGGGGATCTGTGGATGATACACTGTTATGGGGATCTGTGGATGACAGTGTTATGGAGGGCATCTGTGGATGACAGTGTTATGGGGGGGATCTGTGGATGATGCACTGTTATTGGGGGGATCTGTGGATGATGCACTGTTATGGGGATCTGTGGATGATAGTGTTATGGGGGGATCTGTGGATGACAGTGTTATGGGGGGGATCTGTGGATGACAGTGTTATGGGGGGGATCTGTGGATGATGCACTGTTATGGGGGATCTGTGGATGATGCACTGTTATGGGGATCTGTGGATGACACTATTATGGAGGGGATCTGTGGATGACACCGCTATTGGGGGGGGGGGGGGAATTTGTGAATGACACATGTATAGCATCTTATGCTATCTATGTGTCATCCACAGATTCACCCCATAAGTGTCCCTGTGTAAATAGTGAATGACCCCCAATACTCACTACGTCATGCTCAGAGTCCTGCTCCTCCCACTTTATAAATGAAGCAGGCGGAGCAGGCCCCTGACGTAGTGAGCGATGTTGCGCTGCCGCCCGGCTTGTCTGCTACGGGAGTTTCAAGTGAGTACTACGTGGATTTCGCTACTGCTGCAGAGGATTTCTGTAGTTTAACAAAGCTCCCATGCCGACACGTTACATATGAATGCTACAGTGAGCGGGGTGTAATAGAGTACAGTGACTGCACCAGGCCCCGCTGCCATTCCAATCAGTTGCCAGCCACTCCTCCCTCCCCGCTGATACATTGCTGGCCGCGCTGTGCAGCATCCCCGCCGGCAACGTATCAGTGTTAAATGGCAGCATTCGCCCCATAAGATGCACTGCTATTTTCACCCCACTTTTGGGGGGGAAAAGTGCATCTTATAGGGTGAAAAATACGGTATATGTCTTTAAATATGAAAGTTAGGAACAGGAAATTGACCAAATTCACTAATATAATCATTCACTTCTAAATCTCTATATAAAAGGCTGAGTACTGAATCCTGTCCACATCATCGTTTCCACATATAACCCTTTCTTCACCGGATTTTTTAAGACTCTTTAGGGATTGGTATATTTTCTTTGGAATCCTTTTACATAGCTGTTTTCCTTGAATTGAGAAATGGCTAAAAAAAAAAGCCTTGCTGTATATAGTCTCTGCTTGTCTGTAATGCCATCAATGTCAGATGGTCGCACGTCTGGGACCCGTCTGCTGTCTTGCAATGTCAGGTTAGACGTCTGGGACCCGCTCCTACCTCCAGAACGAGACCCCTGAATTGAACAGAGAGTACACTGTGCATGCGCGGCCACCCTCTGTTCACCGTTATGGGAATTCTGTAAATAGTTGTGCTCTCCGCGCATGTACGGTGTGCTGACCGTCACTTCGGGGTTCACCTTTGGGACCCGCTCCTATCTGACATTGATGGCATATCATAGCAGTACCCTTTAATTCAGAGACAGAAGGGGAAGCGCCGCTTGCATGGAGCACCGCCTCCTCTTCAAACAGCTGATCAACGGGGGTAGTGGGTGTTGGACCCCTGTCGATCAGATATTGATGACCTATCCTTACAATATTAGAAACCACTATGACCCAATCTATGTCCGTTTACCCCTGAAGAAGCCAGGTACTCTGGCGAAACATGTCGGGGACATTGCTTCTAAGTTTTAACTTTCCGTTAACCTGCGTTAGCTCTAGTTAGTTAGTTAGTTAGTTGTCGATCGGATTCATCAGTTTATGGTATGACCGATCAGTTAGCCAGGGTTTCACTATGCTAGTGAGGTAGTAGCATGATTGTGATTTTCCACTTATGAATCACTGATCAGACCGTCAGCGTACCAGTGGTGTGTTTGTAGTCAGTAAAGTAGCACCTAGTGTCTGTCAAGGAGCACTTTTTACAGGGCAATTTTTTGCTGACCAACAAGGTTATAATACCTGTAGAGTCAGCATTGTGCTGAATGTCTATATTGGGTGCTAACTACAAGTGGTTTTAGCTCAGTTAGGCCTCTTTCACACTTGCGTTGTGAGGATCCGGCGTGCACTTCTGTCGCCGGAAATGCCCGCCGGATCCGTCACAACGCAAGACAACTGAAAGCATTTGAAGACTGATCATTCTTCAAAATGCTTTCAGTGTTACTATGGCAGCCAGGACGCTACTAAAGTCCTGGTTGCCATAGTAAGTAGTGGGGAGCCAGGGGAGCAGATACTTACAGTCCGCATGCTGCGGATTTTTCTACGGCCAAAAAACGTCTCGGTACTGAACTGAAGACATCCTGATGCATCCTGAACGGATTTCTCTCCAGTCAGGATGCATTGGGATAATCCTGATCAGTATCTTTCCGTCCTAGAGCCCCGAGGTATACAGTTAATTTTAACATATATCTTTGGGCTCACATTCAGTTTTATAAGTGTCAAATAAAAGCTATGTTTTATTAAATAAGCAAATCTGGGTCAAGATAGGTTTATGGCTCGTTTTGAGCTATCCTGACAATGGCATACCTCCCAACTTTTGAAAATGGCAAAGAGGGACAATATGTGCGGCGCGCATCACGTTTTTTTCTTTAATACTATGCCAGACCTCTTATTCCGCCCAAAGCATAATTACTCACTCTCACAACTGCGGCAGCTTGGGATCGGTTAGGTGAGTGTAAGTTCCTTTATTTTTTACAGCACGTAATTCGTGGGATTATAGGTATTTTAAAGGGAACCTGTCACCAGGATTTAGTGTATAGAGCTGGGGACATGGGCTGCTAGATGGTCGCTAGCACATCCGCAGTACCCAGTCCCCTTAGCTCTATGTGCCTTCATTGCGTCAAAAAAAGGATTTTTGTGATATGTAAATTACCCTGATATGAGTCCTGTGTCCAGAGATGAGTCAAACTTCCTTAGCGCAGCACCGCCCCGCGTCCTCGGAATCTCCTCCTTACTGGCCGACGTCACATAGCTGGAGCGCCGAAATCTCGCGATGCGCGAGCTAGCGCATGCGTAGTTTGTTCCCTGTGCTGATGCCAGCGCAGGATAGGAACATGATGCCGACACTGCGCATGCGCTAGCTCGCGCATCACGAGATTTCGGCGCTCCAGCTATGTGACGTCGGCCAGTAAGGAGGAGATTCCGAGGACGCGGGGCGGTGCTGCGCTCAGGAAGTTTGACTCATCTCCGGACACAGGACTCATATCAGGGTAATTTACATATCACAAAAATCCTTTTTTGACGCAATGAAGGCACATAGAGCTAAGGGGACTGGGTACTGCGGATGTGCTAGCGACCATCTAGCAGCCCATGTCCCCAGCTCTATACACTAAATCCTGGTGACAGGTTCCCTTTAAGGTCCAAATTGCACCAAATAATCAAGTTATGGCCTAATATACAGGTAGAAACCATACAGATAGTTTAGTAAGGAGCAATTAAATAAATTTATTAATGCACATTTATGCACTAATTCCCCAGGTCAAAAAGAGGGACATTTAAGGATCAAAGAGGGACTTGGGTCCAAAAGAGGGACTTGGGTCCAAAAGAGGGACACTTGGGAGGTCTGCAATAGGTCATCAATAATACTGGCTGGACCATAATTTGGCATGTGTATGGTGGCCCCTCGTCTCTCCCCTGACAGCTGATGTTGAGGGAGATAAAGATTGGCAGGTTGGATTCAATTGCCTGATCCTTTTTTTTGGCAGGGAAGCACCACTGGCAGTGACTTTCCCCCCACTTACTGTGTGGGCACACATATGGGAAGATCTGGAGAAAGCGTCCAGCCAACAGCTATCTCGTGCAGGGCCAGCCTTGGACCTATTTCACACGAACGATACGGATTGGGTCCGGATGCGTTCAGGGAAACTCGCACCATTTTGCAAGCAAGTTCAGTCAGTTTTGTCTGCAATTTTGTTCAGTTGTTCTGTTTTTTCCTGGGCGGGTGCGATGCGTTTTGAAGCATTTTTCACACACGTAATAAAAACTGAAGGTTTACAAACAACATCTCTTGGCAACCATCAGTGAAACTTGCTTCCGGATGCAATGCGTTTTTGCAGAATACAGAACATGCAGCGATTTTCACGCAACGCAGAACTGATGCGTGAAAAAAAAAAAAACACTCACGTACACAGATCCGTTGAAATGAATGGGTCAGGATTCAGTGCGGGTGCTATGCGTTCACGTCACGCTTTGAATCTGCGCGGAAAACTCGCTGGGGTGAAAGGGGCCTTAGTAAGCACTGGATGATCTTGACAAAAAGCATGAGGGTCAACATGCAAGACCAATAGGAAGTGGCTACACGAATGCACTTAAGATGAAACTGAAGAACATGACAACAATGAACCCATGATGTTCAGGGACTGAATGTTGTTTTCCAATTTGCTCCGGCTCTCGAAACAAGACGTTCGCTGAAAACTGTGTCCAGTAAATCATTTTTTTTTTACACTTTTCTAGGAATAAGGCTCTTCTGCAATTCCATAAAAAGTCTTGTGAAGTGCTCCTGGTGAAGTGGAAACACGCACTCCGCTGTGTGGGCTGTGTTTGTTCCTGCTCTTCCAGTTACATATGTACTGAAGCTTTTATTTTTCCTGGAATATGACACTTGAAACAAAAATGCTGTTCCTGCCTTCAGAATTAGAGACGGTTGCGACTACAACTGGTCTGAGTCACTGAGCGGCCCAGCTGACAGGTTCCCGTCTTCACACTACGCCAGTGTTCATTATGCTGCTATTGTTTGGTGGTTAAAGGTCATCATCTAAATTCCAGATATATTGCAGATTATTTTTTTTCACTAATACCCTATTATTTTTGTACAATGATCTTATAATGCACCTTTAGGGTTGCCCTGGTATGGCTGTGTACATGATAGAGCATGAGACCTTAAAGGGGTTGTTTCACATCAGCAAATAGCATTTATTACATAGAGGACGTTAACACAAGGCGCGTACTAATGTATTGTGATTGTCCATATTGCCTCCCTTGCTGGCTGGATTCATTTTTCCATGGCATTATACCCTGATCGTTTCCGTGGTTACGACCATCCTGCAATTAACCATTGGAGGTCGAGCTTGCACACTATAGGAAAAAGCACCGGCCTTTTTGGTGGCTGGGTCTGTGGAAGTGCACATAGGCTGGAGCTTTTTACTATAGTGTACAAGCGCGGCCACCTGCTGCTGGATTACAGGGTGGGCATAACCATGGATAAGCGTAGTGTATAATGTAATGGAAAAATGAATCCAGCCAGCAAGGAAGCAATATGGACAATCAGAATACATTAGTAAGTGCCTTGTATTAACTTTGTCTACATGATAAATGCCATTTGCTGAAGTGAGACAACCCCTTTAAGCCATTAGCGATGCGTATTATACATGTATATCACATGCGTGCAAGGATTGTATGGAGAGAGTTCAGAAGCTGAACCCATTCCATATGCGGCGGGTTCCAGCTGTGTTATGCAGAATCTAGGATCAGAGATCACTCCGATCTCAGCCGTTTAATCTTTCAGATGCAACAGTCAGTACCCACCACAGCGGGGCATTTGGGGGCTGCCAAGCAAACCCAAAGGTCTGCCAAAGGGAAAGGATGATACCGCAGATACAGTTTGTTTTAGAGTCACCTCGTCTCCTCGTAAGATCAAAAAGTCGTATGGACCCTTAATACATTATATGGAACATTTAGGGTACTTTCACACTAGTGTTAGTGTGATCCGGCAGGCAGTTCCGTTGTCGGTTGCGGGTCAGTCTACAAATGCATTGCAAGAACGGATCCGTCCCTCCGCTTGTCATGCGGATGGATGGATCCGTCCTGCAGTCTTTTTCATAATTTTCCCGGTCTGCGCATGCGCAGACCGGAAGGACGGATCCGTCCTTCAGTTGTTTCGCAATGCCGGATCCGGCACTAATACAAGTCAATGTAGATTAATTCACCGGCGTTCCGGCGACTGATCGGGCATTTTGGACGGACATAATATCGCAGCATGCTGCGGTATTATGTCCGGCCAAACGCCTGACAGTGACCGAACGGAAGGCGTACTGATGCAAACTGAACGGATTTCTATCCATTCAGAATATATTGGGATATGCCTGATCAGTTCTTTTCCGGCATAGAGCCCTTTTGACAGAACTCCGGAAAAGAATAACGCAAGTGTGAAAGTACCCTTACTCCAACTCGTCCTTGCAAAAAGACAAAATAAAACAGCTCTTAGAAGGTAGAGATGAAAATACAAAAAGTGCCTGTGGTGATAAGGGGTACCTTGGATAGCAGACTGGACTTTAAAGGGGTGTTGCGGAATTCTGAAACTCCCTGATTTATGTTCCACTACTGTACTGTACAATGTGATCCCTAATCCAGGATCTTGGGGTGCAGAGCTATGAGAACGTGTGCATCTGTTCTGTACATAAACTTTATTTTATGAAGCGCCTCCATAATGTTTTGGCAAGTAATTTTCCTTTGAATTATTGGTTACCCTTACACTAGTTTCACACAGCGAAAATTTCACGTGGATTTTAGAAAGTATTAAAGGGGGCTGTCTGTCAGGATTTCTGTGTCAATAAGTGTCATATCAGTCACTTCTTTTCCAGCAAAGCGTATGTCAAATACCGCACAGATTTCTCATAGAAATCAATGGGGCACTGTTTACAAATCACAATTTGCATCCCAGTTTCACATTTCCGTTTGGAGATCCGCAGGGTCTTCAGGCACAGAGCAGCATGCCGGATGATCCGGCCAATTTCTGGCATAAATGCCAGATTTCGTCTAGACAAAAAAAAGTTGCATGCATTGTTTTTTTTGTCCTGCTGGGATTTGCGCTGGATCCTGCACACAGATCTCCGAAACAGAGATGTGAACAGGGCCTAAAGGGTCCAAGATTAGAAAAATCAGTCACCTGTGTATGGGCCGTGCCTAGTATTGCAGCTGTGTCTACTCAAGTGGTGATGTTTCTTGAGGGAATAAAGCAGACGAAAGAGATGAGATCTTCTGCAGAACCTGTGAAACTCTCCATATTTTTTTAAGTCCTGAATCCAGAAGAAGAGGGCAGGGGGTACTGTTTCTCCTTGTGGACAGCACCTAGTAGGTGAAAGGGGTCCTATAGGTCATGTAATGCTCCCCCTGGGAAAATGGCTTGCAAGAAAAGAAAGCTGTGACACTAGATGGTAGGTATCCCATAAGTCAAGACATACACTGGCCTCAAGACCTAATTTAAAATTATAGCAAAGCCAGTATCTCATCTGCAAATAGCTGTTTCGGTTTGATTGACCCTCATCAGTGCAGCACACGGAAAAAAGATTTAGCTGGGTGAGAGGCCTTCCCAGAGGAGCACTACATGGCCAATAAGACTCCTTACAAATACTAGGAGCTGTCCACAAGAAGAAACAGTGAACCCTGGATCTCTGACAAAGACCTCTCACCTAGCTAAGTTAGTTCTCTCTGCTCTACACTGATGAGGTAAATCCCCCTGAAAGAGTTATCTGCAGAAGAGGTTCTGGCTTAGCTATAATACGTTATATCTGGACGTCTGTTTAAAGGTCAATCATTGACTTATTGGATAGCTGCCTTTCAAGTGGTGGCACTAGAGGTTCAGCTTCCTTTCTTTTTTTTTGGAAAGAGCTAATTTCTATACCTTCAAATCCGAAATGAACATTCCTGCATGATCCTCAGTGTTTTCCATAATTATGTACCAGTTTGAATAATGAAAATGAAGCACAATATTACCGCTAACGACATAAAAAGTGTTTGTTTCTGATTCTCTCTCCATCTGGTAATTGTTTTGTCTGAGAGATCTGATTATATGTCAGATGAAAAGAGAGACAGTAATTGCATCTTGTTAGCATATGGATTCAAACAATGATACAACTTCTATCTTTCTGATTACCTAGAGAGTATGTTACTATCGTTCTCATGGATGGCACATAGAACAGATGAGGATCTTTCACTTATAGGAATTGCCTTATTCATTTATCATCTCCCTTTTAGTTGTAGTCAGTGACCCAAGTTGCAGAAATCATCCACATAAATCTTTTAAAGCGGTTATCCGGGTGTACAATACTGATGAACTATCCTCAGGATAGGCCATCGATATGAGATCAAGGGGATCTGACTCCGGGCACCACTGCTGATCAGCTGTTTAAAAGCGACGCAGCACTTACATAAGCACAGCGGTCCCCTCGCAGCATATCAAGCACAGTGCTATACATTGTATAGTGGCCGTGCTTGGTATTGCAGCCCAAGCCTATTTACTTGAATAGAACTGAATTGCACATAGACTATGTGACTGATGAATGTAACGTCACTGGCCGAGGAACAGTTCGCATCGCTCACCAGAGCGCCTAGGCCACTTCAAACAACTGATTGGTGGGATTCTGGAAGTTGTACCCCCACCAATCAGATATTGATGACCCATTCTTAGAATAGGTCATCAATGTATAAATCCTGAAGACCCGTTTAAGGACACAAGGGAACTCCTCTTTTCCAACTTTCAATACATTGACAGGCGATGTTATGTAGATGATGACCACACAAAGTGCATCTGTGTCATCTGGTTCCTCTAAACCAGGGGTGCACAACCTTTTCTGGTTGGGGGCCACATTGTCAGACTGAAGGAATCCCAAGGGCCTAAAATAAAAGTTAAAGGGGTATTGCCAACTGATATACTGTATTTATTGCATATTGTACACATGGTATATGCTATAAATGTCTGGTTACACCTCCAGGATTCCTATCTCATGGGAGAATTTATTAAAAATGCATGTGAGCAGTCTCAAGACATAGACAAACATGTATGTCACCAGATGGTTGGGGGCCGCACAGAATGATATTGAGGGCCGCATGAGGCCCCCGGGCCGCAGGTTGTGCACCCCTGCTCTAAACCCTGTGGGTGAGTTGCTGAAGGAAAGCACATGATGCGTATTATTTTAGGCCCCTCTCATACGAGCGAGTTTTCCGCACAGGTGCAATGTGTGACGTGAACCCATAGCACCCGCACTGAATCCTGAACTATTCATTTCAATGGGTCTGTGTACATGAGCCTTTTTTTTCACGCATTACTTCTGCGTTCCGTGAAAATCGCAGCATGTTCTATATTCTGTGTTTTTTCACACAGCCCTAGCCCCATAGAAGTGAATTGGGCTTTGTGAAAAACGCATTGCATCCGCAAGCAAGTGTGGATGCAATGCGTTTTTCACTGACGGTTTCTAGGAGATGTTGTTTGTAATCCTTCAGTTTATTACTTGTGTGAAAAACGCATCAAAGCGCATCGCACCCGTCTGGGAAAAAACTGAATACAGTCGCAGACAAAACTAACTGAACTCGCTTGCAAAATGGTGCGAATTTCCCTGAACTCATCCGGACCTAATCCGTCACGCTAGTCTGCAAGGGGCCTTACTGCAGCACTTTCTTGCCACGCAGCTGTTCATACGGCCACGGGTTTCTAAACTGTGTTAAGGGGGAACATGCACCTTCTTGGCGCACTTTCCAGCACGATAATTATCCCCATTGAATGGAGCTAAATCGCCATGTAGATCCACACAGTGCAAAATGAAAAAGCACAGCAGAACTTCGAGGCCACAGCACAGCCGACTGCAGCATTCACCTCTTCCTGATTTCCCCCCCGCCCCCGGTACTCCCGCTTTGGGGGAAAAAAGTGCGTCTAAGGGTCCATTCACACATCCGCAATTCTGTTCCGCAGTTTGCAGAACGGAATTGCGGACCCTTTAATTTCAGTGGGGACAGATGATGTCCCGCCCGGGTCTGCAATTGCGGATCCGCACTCCCGGGTCCGCAATCACGTTACTGAAAAAATTAGAACATGTCCTATTCTTGTCCGCAATTGTCCGGACAAGAAAAGGCATTTTCTATATAGTGCCGGCGATGTGCAGTCCGCAAATTGCGGAACGCACATTGCCGATGTCTGTCTGTGTTTTGCGGATCCATGGATCCGCAAAACACACACAGACGTGTGAATGGACCCTTAAGGGGATGAAAAATGCGGTACTTCATACACCAAGCAGATATAGTGTTGTCCCTCATGTATCTTTTGATTTGTTGATGTAAAAACTATTCTTGCTGCAACCTTTCAACCCTCTGCCATTCTATGACCATCCTACAATCCAGTGCATTCCTTGTTGATAAGCGGGGCCCCTGTATGTTGTTGTGTCTTTTGTAGAAATGTCCACTCGGTATCAAAGTGAACGTGACAATTTCCAGTACCAATGGTGGGTCTTATTTGCATCTCATCTGACAGATTGTTCCTTTTGTCTGCTCATGTGTGCGTCATGTACTTGTACTGCGGTAATAAATTATGGACCATAACTGAATAGCAAAGCATTGCACTTTATTCAGACTGTTCCCCCGCACAGTACACTGCTTGTCTATAAAGCAACCTTTGTGATTCACAACTCATTTGTACGTGATATTAGGTTTATTACTTTGCCCTTTCCAAACTCCTACAAGTCTAGCTTCTTTGTCGCAGTACTAAATTTGCAGATTACTCCGCACAGGTATTTGCAGAAGATAAATGGGTGCTGTTCTAACCATCCCGCTGTGTGTGTATAGTTATTTCCACTGGAGATTTCATTGCTCGTCTGCCGTCTTATCTATGAAAACATAGGTGCCTGCTGCTTATTTTTTGGCATATCTGTATTAGTGGCTTGTCTAAGAAGACGGATGCGGTCTGAGAAGTAATGGCATTCACAGCAACCTGAATCTAGATCAAATGAGTCACAAGAGGGAATAGGACTTGTTTATCCATTCATTCTAATCATGTGGAAGATATTTACAGGACGGCCAATCAACCTTGAGCCAATCGGGAAATCTTTTTATGCCCTCATTATTCTTTTATGTAAGCTTGGCTTAAATAAGCCGAAATTAAACTCGTGCCATAAATTGCTGATCTCTGCAGAATAAATGAGTTTCTGTAAAGCAGTCAATCATGGTATTGTGCGATTTTTCTCCACATTTTGTGGTCTAATTCTTGCACTGGCCACTTCCCAGCAACTAATTTGGCTTTTGGCCTAATATCTAAGAGCTATTACCCTAAAGCTTTGTCTTTTTTTATAATGATTGAGATAATGAATGAGTAGATATTTGGGAAAACCCAGGCGCAAAGGCTATGCCTTTTTCTGGATTTTTATTTTTTATAAACTGTTGAAATCCCATAATGGTGTCCGACAATCCCCCTACCCCCTGTTGATTAACCCCTTAAGGACCGGGGGTTTTGGGATTTTTGCGTTTTTGTTTTGCGCTCCCTGCCTTCCAAAAGCCATAACATTTTTATATTTCCGCTCACATAGCCATATGACGGCTTATTTTTTGCGGGACAAGTTGTACTTTTTAACGCTACCATTTATTTTTGCATGTGATGTAGTGGGAAACGGGAAAAAAATTCCAAATGGGGTGAAATTGCAAAAAAAAAGCAATTTCACCACAGTTTTACGGGTTTTTAAATTACAACGTTCGATTTGCGATAAAACTGACTGGTTAATTTTATTCTTCAGGTCAGTACGAATCCGGCAATACCTAATATGTATAGTTTTTCTTGCGTTTTGATAGTGAAAAAAAAATTAAAAGTGGGAATCTTTTTATTTTATTTTTTTGTCGCCATGTTTTGACCCCTATAACTTTTTTGTAATTATGCGTACGGAGCAGTGTAGGGGCTCATTTTTGCGGGGCAATCTGAACTTTTAATTGATACCATTATGGGGTGCGTATGATGTTTTGATCACTTTTTATTCATTTTTTTAGGAAATGAAGCGTCCAAAAATGGCGAATTAGCCATTTGGACGCTTTCTTTCGCTTTTATGTTTACCGTATGGTGAATATTTTTAATACTATTATAGTATGGGCGTTTTCGCACATTACGACACCCATTATGTGTAATTTTTTATTTTTTATTTATTTTATTTTCATTTTGGGGAAAGGGGGTGATTTGAATTTTTATATTTTTTTATTTAATTTTTATTTTTAAACTTTTTTTTTTTACCACTTTCTTATAGTTCCCATAGGGAACTATAAGATGCAATCATCAGATTGCTATTCTCATATATTCCAATGCAATAGCATTGGAATATATGAGAAAATCGCATATTCCCTATGGAGCCTATTACAGTCATAGGCTCCATAGGAATACTGTGTAACCTAGGGTACTACATGCATGCCCGGCTCCCCTTGTGGCCATCAGGAGCCGGAGCAAACCGAAAGTGAAACTTTCGGTTTTGGCTGATCAGATGCCGTGGTCAGGATTGACCACGGCATCTGGGGTTAAATGTCCGCGATCGGCATCGCTGCCGGTCGCGGACATGAGCTGCGGGTGTCAGCTTGATGAATCAAGCGTTTACCCGCAGCTCGGGCGCCATCTTTAAAGTGCGGACGAAGGGCGTACATGTACGCCCTTCGTCCTTAAGAGGTTAATTTTTCCGCAGCAGTTCTGGGGCTGTGAACTACAACCCCATCCATTGTATGTAGTGGACGGAGCTGCTTACTGTTGTGCTGCTCCTATCCACTTCAAACCAGCTCCAGTCGATAGAGCTTGTAGTCCTTGCGACAGAGCTACTTTAAGCCTCATGCACACGACCGTTTTTTTATGCTGTCCGCAAAAAGGGGTTCCGTTGTTCAGTGATCCGTGTCCGATTTTGCCTTCCGTTGTGTTTCCGTGTGTCTTCCGTTTTTTTTTTTGCGGACATGACCCAAAAGATTTTACCAAAAGACAGGCTGACAATTTTTGCCAAGCGCCTGCTAAGGGATCCGCAAAAAAAACGGACGCGGAACGCGGATGACACACGGATGGCCATCCGTATTTTTTCTCGGTCCCATTGACTTGAATGGGTCCGTGAACTGTTTTTCACGGACATGAATAGGACAGGTTATATTTTTTTGATGGACTGGAATCACGGACCACGGACGCGGAGGACAAACGGTGCATTTGCCGAGTTTTCCACGGACCCATTGAAAACCAATGGGTCCGCAGAAAATCGGAGCAATGGACACGGAATCAAACAACAGTCGTGTGCATGAGGCCTTAGAAGAATGGTTGGGTTTTGGACCCCAATTAATCAGGTATTGATGGTCTATCCAATATAAACCACTTTAATAATTGATGTGAAGGAACTGTGGGCAATAGGGGTATATGTACTGTATACTCTTATCATGTCCTTCATTGTCATAACAGTTTGAGTTATTAGGTCATAGGAATGTAATTCAGCTCCTGGTGATTTGGTATCTAAGCATATTGCTAGCCTTCGTCAGGGCATGTCCACTAGTGTCCATGCAGTGCATTTCGAAGGTCTTAAGAACCTTTAACTTTTTTTCACATTTCTTTATGTTGCGGCGTTGTGCTAAAATAAAGTATTCAGGTCCCCCCCCCTCCTTCCTTCTGCCCTCAGTACCCCATAATGACAAAATGAAAACAGAACGTTTCAAATCTTTGCTAATTTTTGGAAAAGGAAAAATGAAAATCTTGCATTGACATACATATTCAGACCCTGTACTCAGGACTTGGTTGAAGCATCTTTGGCAGTGATTACAGCCTCCAGTCTTTTTGGGTATGATGCCACAAGGTTTGCACATCTGGATTTTCAGCCATTCTTTGCTGCAGATCCTCTTGTCAGGTTCGATGGAGACAGTCAGTGGACAGCCATTTTCAGGTCTCTCCAGAGATGTTCGATTGGGTTCAAGTGAGGGCTCTGGCTGGGACACTCAAGGACATTCACATTGCCATTGTTGGAAGGTGAACTTTCAGCCTAGTTTGAGGTCTAGAGCACACTGGATCAGGTTTTCATTAAGAATATCTCTGTACTTTGCACTATTCAACTTTCTCTCAACCCTGACCAGTCTCCCTGTCCCAGCCGCTGAAAAATACACTCACAGCATGATGCTGCCACCGCCGCGTTTCACTGTAGGGGATGCTTTTTTGGCAGATGATAGGCAGTGCCTGGTTTCCTCCAGACATGAAGCTTAGAATGGAGGCCAAAATGTTTGATCTTTGTTTCATCAGACTAGAAAATCTTGTTTCTCATAGTTCAAGAGACATTTAAGTTCTTTTTGGCAAACTCCAGGCAGGTTTTCATGTGTTTTTTACAGAGAAAAGGCTTTCTTTCCTTGCCACTCTGCCATAAAGTCCAGATTGTTGGAGTGCTGCATTGATGGTTTCTCCCATTTGCAGATAGGATCTCTGGAGCTCTGCCAGCATGATTATTGGATTGTTGGTTACCTCTCCTACCAAGGCCCTTCTCCCCCAATTACTTAGTTTAGTATGGCGGCCAGCTCTAAAAAAAAAGTCCTAATTGTCCCAAACGTCTTCCATTTAATAATTATGGAGGCCACTGTTCTCTTGCGAACTTTCAGTGGAACAGAGTGTTTTGTACACTCTCTGAGCACTGCAGGCATTTCTTTCCTCCTCATAGCAGGGCCCCAACACAGTGCGCCATTACAGATCCCGCTGAGGAAGGTCTATATAAGACCAAAACGTCCGGGGACTGTACAAATAATTATTGTGGCCTTATACTTATCATATAGCCTGGATGTATACAACAATGTTATATTGAACACTAAAGAATACAAATAAAATGTGATGACTTGCATACAAATCAGTGTGCTGTGAATCTACCTTATACACCATCACAGGTCAAGTGACGCTCAGCTGACTAAGAGAACAGGACCATTGTAGGTGAAGTAAATGAATTGAAAACCCCTTACATTTGCTTATTTACAAACATACAAAGAACAACAAAATAACTTGGACAACCCCTTTAATTTCAAGTGTCTGATTACTTGTGTCCATGCAAAATTTTAGTTTTTCCGTTTTCATAAATTTGCGAAACAAATCCTAACATTCTGTTTTCATTTTCTTATTATGGAGTATTGAGTGCAGATTGATGGGGAGCACAAGGCCACAACATAACAAAATGTGAAAATAGTTAGTGTCCGAAGACTTTTTGAATGCATTGTAGTGTCGTGCGACTTTTTGTGCACACATTTCAGGAGTAGTTTTATTGTGGCAAATGATTACAAAATGACTGTTTAAATCAAGCTTTTATGTTAATCGTATTGTTAAAGAAGTTTGGATTTTACACTTAATTTTCCATGTCACTAACTATACTTTAAAAATATCTTAAAATCCTAGAGTTTTCACACATACCACTAGCAATAATGGATTCTTCCTTGCCAGTTATTTTATCACAGCAGGATTACAGTTAAAGATATCACCTTTGTGTAGATAACATAGGATCCACTAATCATAGTAGGTGATATCACAGCTTATCTACTCCCTCCTAACCTCCTCACAGGTCACACAGCATGTCTTGGAAAAATCTTCCCCAGAAGTCAATGGGTCTCATCCTGGCCTTTGTGTCCATGGCCCGTGGTGGCTGCAGGTTGTCCTGGTGTTTTTATATTGATGACCTATCCTCACAATAGATCACCAATATCTGATCAGTGGGGGTCCAACTCCCGTCACCCCTGCTGATCAGCTGTTTGAAGAGCAGCCTTGTCGTAGGCGCATTTATCGGTCACGTGGCTTAGGCGCTGGTCAGCCCTATTCAAGTGATTGGTGCTGAGCTGCAATACCAAGCACAGTCTTTATCCAGTGACGCGCCTGCACTTGGTAAGCTGCGGCCTCTTCAAACAGCTGATCGGCGAGGTGCCTGATGTTTAACCTGCACCAATCAGGTATTATGTTATATTAACCCTTTCACGACCGTTTAAGCAGTAGGCACCCGGTGCTAATGTTTGCTATTGATGATTTAAATGTGACCACTGCATCTGAGAGGTCAAAAACCAGGAACGCAAACTGGATTCGCTTAACGAGAATTGGGGAAGCCGGATTTTGTGTGCAGCAGCCTTGGTCTTCCTAAATGATCAGAGGCTGCCGCACATAAGTTCCTATGGAGAGCCTGCCATTGGAAGACTCCAATGAATAAGTACTAACCACCCAACAAAAAACGAATCCTCACACAGCTCTATAAATAAAAAAAATAAAAAAAAATTTTTATTTTTTTTTCATTCTTCGATATTAACCCCTTAAGGACACGCGCCGGACATATATGGCGCTGGTATTGCCCAGCGCTCCAGATGGCGACCAAAATGGTCGCCAATGCGACTTACTATTTCAAAATGGCGACAAGACTTTGTAGTCTTGTCGCCATTTGCGCCTAGGCCCTCCGCTGCTCTGCCGCTTTAAGAAAAAACTGGATTTCAAGCAGCAGACACCAATAACAGAGCTCCGCACAGTACAGAGCTCTGTTATTAGTGAGGAGGCTGCTGATTGGACCTAAGGATCGCGCGCTGCCCTGCCATTGGCCTCTGCTCTAACAGCCCGCCCCTATTCTCCCGCGCTGAACACACCAGCAGCTTGCTCTGAAGACAGGGAGACAGCGTGCCGACTAGCTCCAGTCCTACAACAGGTTAGCCGTTAATACTTAGCTGCCGCTGCACAGTATCCCCGGCCCCACCACCTAGCTATCACTTCAACTTCAATTTAATGCTGCCGCACATGCGGCATTATGGAGGATGGACTCCGCTACTGTAGTCTGCGGAGATGCCCCTACTGTGATGCGCAAACCCTGGGCAGCAGGCAGGACTGCCTATAATTGACCCAGTCTGCTTACCCCGCACCGTAGGACTGTACTCCAGACTGTCAGGGTACAGCCGTTTGTACAGTCAACGGTGCGGAGATGCTTATGGCTGCCAGGGTTAAGGCCGCAGGGTGGGGTTAAGTAACGCAGCCTGCTATAACAGGCTTATTAGGGGCAGCCACACAGCCTACCTGCTTCTTGCAGGTCTCTGTCTGGTATATGGCTGGAGTCAGGGCTGCTGGTGGTTAACAGGCTGAATAAGGGGCAGCTGCACAGCTCACATGCTTCTTGCAGGTCTCTGTCTGATAATATCAGACAGAGACCTGCAAGCGTAGTGTGCAGCTGCCTTATTCAGCCTGTTAACCACTGGCAGCCTGACTCCAGCCATATATCATAATATGGCTGGAGTCAGGGCTGCTGGTGGTTAACAGGCTGAATAAGGGGCAGCTGCACACATGCTTCTTGCAGGTCTCTGTCTTATAATGCTGCACTGACTATGGCTGGGATCAAAGTGGACGCCGTCTCTTCAGTGTTCACTGGGGCTCTGTACGCTGAAGAGCCGCAAGGGATGGCCCCTACTGTGAAATGCCACACCTGTGGGCAGCATGCCGGACTGCCTATGTCACCCCAGTCCGCTTTCCCCGTACTCCAGACTGTCAGACAGGAGACTGTTCAGACAATGGGGCATAATTACTTATTGGTAGTCAGTGACACTGACTCAGAATCGGAGCAATAAATTGTCTATTAAGGACTGTAAATAGTTACCGTTTTTATTGGCTGTAAGAACAAATCCAAAAGAACATATGGGCAACTGCACAAGGTAAGAAAAGTCTTTTTTATTATAATTATATGTATTTTACATTTGGCGACCAAAAAATTAATTTGGCTCCTAAATTTTTCAGGTTAGGAGCCAATGGCTCCTTGGTATTTTTTTTAGTCTGGAGTAGGGCTGCACGATATGGGAATTTTGTGCGATTGCGATTAGGGCCCTAAAAATTGCGATAACGATATGCGATGCAATATTTTAAGGGAATTGTGCTAGAGGTCTATCTGCTTGGATTTTTAAGGTAAAAGCACACACAGATTACTGATAATGCTGAAATGTAGTTATGCTGAACACAAGAACTGAAAAATAAAATACATATTTGCATTACTGCAAAAGTACAAAATACAAAACTTGCCATTTGCTTTGATAGTGCTGCACAGAACCGATAAATAAAATAGATATAAGAACATGTGTTCATTAAAGAGGACCTTTCACTGGTCCACAGTTTATTAGGCAAAGCTATGTACATGGAGGCGGCACCCAGGGATGACCCTGACTTACTTGTATCCCTGGGTGCCGCTCCGTCTAGATCCTCTGTAGCCCCGGTATCATATCCTGAATTGGCCAGCGCTCCAGCCCTGGGAGAAGGAGACGCCCAGGGCAAAAGAAGAAGTCTCCGCCCCAGGCAAAATTGGAGAAGCAGGAGCGCCGGTACCGGGGGCTACAGCAGGCGAATGGAGCGGCACCCAGGGATACAAGTAAGTGCAGGGTCATCCCTGGGTGTCGCTCTCCATGTACATACCTTTGCCTAATAAACTGTGGACCAGTGAAAGGTCCTCTTTAAAATAATGACTTTCCACCAGCCCCTCCCCCCTCCCCGCACTGTAACTGATGTATCGCCGGGCGCGCTGTGCAGCATAGCGGCCGGAGATACAGTGTCAGTGTCACGTAGAAAGTCAACCATCACTTTATAAGACGCACTGCCATTCCCCCCCACACTTTTGGGGGGAAAAAAGTGTGTCTTATAAAGCGAAAAATACGGTAATATAATTGCAGCATTTTTGGGTCAGCAAATTGCGATTGCGATATGGCGATTAATTGCGATTACGATTGCTTTCGCGATATATTGTGCAGGCCTAGTCTGGAGCACTGTATTGCCGCATCCGTAACAACCTGCTCTAAAAAAAAAAAAATACCACATGACCTAACCCCTCATGTTAACACCTTAAGAAAGTAAAGTGTCAAAAAAGCCATTTTTTTTGTCACCTTACATCTAGAGTTGTTTCGTTACCAAAATATTGATTCGGTATCGATACCATAAAAAAGTATTACGATACTCGATACGACACGAAAAAAATAAAACTCCAAAAAAAGTCACATGCGTTCCACATTTTATAGAACGGCCGGGCCATAATACAACAGTCCTATCGTATTTTTAGGGGACAAGGCGACTAAAAGAAAATGGCGAATAGTGTCGTTTTTATTAGAATTTTTTTTTTCTTTAACGGTGCTGGCGTTTACCACATAAAAGGATTTTTTTGATAGTTTGGCGATATGTAATATTTTATTTATTTATTGTTTATATACTTTATATGTAAAATTGGGAAAAGCGGTGGTTATACGTAACATATATATATATATTTTTTGACAGTTTATTTATTAACTATTTTCCCCCCTTAGGGGGTAGAACCTGGGATCTTTTTCATCCTATTCACCCTAATAGAGCTCTATCAGGGTGAATAGGGCTTTACACTCTCCCTGCTGCCCTGTGCCTAGTGCACACAGCAGCAGGAGCTGATCATAGCAGCCAGGACTTCAGTAGCGTCCTGGTTGCCATGGGGCTCCGATCACTGCCACCAATTAGGAGGAGGTGAGGGGACCCTGTGGCCACTGCCACCAATGACTTCAATACTGTGGGGGGGAGGGGGGAGGGAGAAAGGTGGTGATGGGGCACTGGCCACTCTTATCTTTAATACTGGGGACATGGGGGGCACACTGGCCACCAATATCTTTAATACTGGGGGGGCACTGGCCACCAATGACGATTCATATACAAACGCAGGCAGCAGGAATACACTGCCGGCACCTGCCTGTGAACGAGCGCTGCGATCCGCGGCAATTAACCCCTCTGGTGCGGCACCTGCCGCGGATCGCAGCGCTCAGTGACAGGCAAGTGCTAGCAGTGTATTCCTGCTGCCTGTGTTTGTATATGAATGGTTACTTCTCATTGGTGGCCAGTGCTCCCGCCTCCGCTCCGCCCCCTCTCCCTCTATTGGTTGCAGCGGCAGCACAGGGAGAGGGAGAGACTGCCTCCTTCTCCCCGTGCTGCCGAGAACATGGCCGCGCTGAGAGCGGCGCAGCCACGTTCTCGCAGCCCAGTATCGATAAAAGACTAATCCTGGTATCGAGCTCGATACAAGAGAAAAGTATCGATTGGGTATCGAAAGTTCGATACCCGCAACAACCCTACTTACATCACAAAAAGTGTATTACCAAGCAATCAAAAAGTCATATGCACCTTAAAGGGTTGAGAAAGTTTGTAAAATCAGTTTTGAATACCTTGAGGGGTGTAGTTTCTAAAATAAGGCCATTTTTGGGGTGGGTTCTATTATGTAAGCCTCACAAAGTGACTTCAGACCTGAACTGGTCCTTAAAAAGTGGGATTTGGAAATTTTCTGAAAAATGTCAAGATTTGCTTCTAAGCCTTCTAATGTCCCCCAAAAAAAGAAAATGTCATTTACAAAATGTTCCAAACATGAAGTTGACATATGGGACATGTAAAGTAATAACTATTTTAGGAGGTATCACTATCTGTTTCAAAAGCAGAGAAATCGAAATTTTGAAAATTGCGAATTTTTCAAAATATTGGGTAAATCTGGTATTTTTTTTATTGAAAAAGAAAAAATGAAATAGTTTGACTCAAATTTGCCACTGTCATGAAGTACAATATGTGACGAGAAAACAATCTCTGAATGGCTTGGATAAGTAAAGGCGTTTTAAAGTTATCACCACATAAAGTGACACATCTGAGATTTGCAAAAAATGGCCGGGTCCTTATGGTGAAAAATGGCAGGGTCCTGAAATAATTAAAATGCAAGTAAAACTATACGGATGTGGTATGATTGTAATGATACTTACTCAGAGAATGAAAGTAACAGATCAGTTTTACCGCATAGGAAACTGACCCATAAAACTGTGGCGGAATTGTATTTTGGTGGGGTTTTTTTTATAATTCCACCTCATTTAAATTTTTTTTCCTGCTTCCCACTACATTGTATGCAACTGTAAATGGTGCCATTATAAAAAAGTTATGGCTTTCTTAAGTAAAAAAAAAAAAATGAAAAAAAAAAATGACAATCGTCTGGGCCTGAAGGAGTAAAAGGGGTTCTACACCTTTTTCCTACTGATGATCTATCCTTTGTATAGGTCAGCTGCATCCAGGCCATGTGACATGGTCATGACATCACTGGCCCGCGGGAAGCACCAAGAAGGCTGCAGTGCTAGGATAGATTTATCAGTAAGAAAATGTGTAGAACCCCTTTAAACACCCATAAAACCCCTTTACAACTGAGGCAAGATGGCAGCCCCCCTGTATTCTTGTTCAGGAAAAAGAATTAGGCAAAAATTTACAATGAGAAAATAAAAACTGATTAATACAAAGCTGATATCCTATGGTCAGAAAATAGGATAAGCTTTCATATGTACAGTACCTTTTTTGTCCATAGGCTGCTTTATTGCCAACCCATTTGTGTGGTCTCCGACAACCTTCTAACTAGATTTACTCTTATTCTTACAGGCTCTTCTTATAGTTGTGCATTGAAGTTATAGAAATCCCCGAATGATTATATCCTTCTGCCCATGAGATAGCAGATCAAGAACCAAATTATGTTGCATCTTTTACCATTGTCTTTATCATGTTCATATTAATTTGCACTCAAATTAACATGAAATTAACCAGTTCCTATTTTTCACATGTAATTCTTAGATATGTAGGCTTCCCACCCATCAATGCCATGCTTATACATAAAGCTTGTTTGTTCTTCATTTCCTATACCAATTGTTCATTGTAGACATAGATATGCTTATGTTCCTACACCCACAGCAACAGAAGAAAAATGTTCCTATTGAATGTTTAAGATTCTCAGTGCTTATTATATGAGCAGAAGCAAG
Organism: Bufotes viridis; assembly: GCA_033119425.1. NCBI lineage: Eukaryota > Metazoa > Chordata > Amphibia > Anura > Bufonidae > Bufotes > Bufotes viridis. The sequence goes on from CM065593.1 coordinate 98,928,740, forward strand.
CTTGCCATAAGGTACCTAGATATATTCAACAGACCTGAAGGAGACTATAACTGGGAGGACATTTTCTGAAGAACAGAGGAAGCCATTTGGTTAAGTGATGCTCTGCTAGTCTAGGTTCATATCTGCAATGGAAGCTCCATTAGGAACCTGAACAGAGAAGCTGAACATGCACAACGGATTTGAACCTAGTCTAGGATTCGTAAACAAGTGCTGCTGATCTTGACTTGACCACCACTAGCCCCCCATAGATAACCACTGCTATAGCTCCTGAAAGTCTGAATCTGGGGTTTATCTCTCTTATCTCTCTAACTGACTTGTTGCATGTGTGCTTGGCAGCTAAAGAAATCGGTGTTGTTCATATATGCCTGCATTGCTGAGAAAAATGTTTTATTATATGCATATGAGCCTCTAGGAACAATGGGGGCGTTGCCATTACACCTAGAGGCTCCGCTCTCTCTGCAACTTCTGGGCCCTCCGCACTTTGACAGGACCAGGTAGTGAAAACATCATGCCTGGCCCTGTCAATCAAAGTAGAGAGAACACTGCAATTACAGAGAGAGCAGAGCCTCTAGGTCGGGGATGCCCAACCTGCGGCCCTCCAGATGTTGCAAAACTACAACTCCCAGCATGCCCAGACAACCTACAGCTATGAGCCTACAGCAAGGCATGGTGGGAGTTGTAGTTTTACAACATCTGGAGGGCCGCAGGTTGGGCATCCCTGCTCTAGGTGTAACGCCCCCATTGCTCCTAGATGCTCATTTGTGTATAATAAAAAAACTTCAAAAAATCATTTTTCTCAGCAATACAGGCACATATGGACATGGGACCAACACAGAGGCCTTCAAAGCTCTTCTGCCCATTAATGAACGCTACATCAAACACAAAAAACTCAAGCAGCAGTAGAGGTAAGCAGCCAAGGTCTCGGCAAGACATGATGACTGAGATTACTACATATGAAGGAAAATGGCTAAGACCTATGGAAGGTGCATTAGTGGGAGCATTGACCCCTTTTATAGATACATACTGGTGGGTCCCTCTTCTCACTATTGGAACAGGAGGTTGAAAACCCACCATAACTTTTTTAGTTGTCAATTGTCCTCAATAAATGAATGTTCAGTCTGGATGTTAGTCTCTTCAAGCACTTATCCCCTACCATAGAAATGGTGTCAGGGCTCTCTGATGTTTCTTTTGAGAAATGAGGAGAACAGTTATGTTTAGAGATCCCAAGCCCATGATTTTATGCCGTCCCCGATTTGTGCTCATTGCAGGCTCAGCTACACAAATGCCAATGACTCATCTAAGCACATACGACTTTCAAGCATCAATTAATTAAAGTCCTTAAAAACAAAAATATATATATATATCGTATTGCTTTTTTTTAAGGACTTGAAGTGATGCCCCAATACTTGAAAGTCCTGTGTGCTCGGATGAGTCATTAGTATTTGTGTAGCGCAAATAGGCATTGTCGAAGTTGCCAAGGAAAGCTACGAAAGCCCTGTCATTATGCGCTGTGTTTGTGCCAATGCAATATGTCATAGCCGTATCCCTTTGACTGTCTGAAAAATGTCATGGATGTCTCTTCTATCCCCTGCGTGCTCTTTTCATCTGTTGGGTTAATGTATTGGTGAAAATCCATAAAGTCCTGTCCAGCCCCGAAAAAAATATTTTGAAAACAGCTTAGAATATTCTATGATAACAAAAGAAGTCCTGCTCTCCTTACAGGATCTCCACTGCTCCTAGGCCGGTCTCTGCTTTCTCAACATGGACTTGTGACCCCTGCAGCCAATCATTGGTAGCAGAGACTTCTGGGGGGGGGAAGCATGGCAACCAGAGTGGTGATGGAATTGTAAGCGATTAGGACTTCTTTAATGTCCCTTTTCCTATCGGCTCTTCGGTAAATCGGTTGACATGCCACATGGGTTGTAACCCAGTAGTCAGGTAGTTATAGTACTTTAAACTCTGCGGGCCTCTTGTTTAGTTTTGTTATGTAGTAAAAAGGGTCTTTAAACGTGCGAGAGAGAAGGGCATAGACCTGCTTCCTTGCTTGGGGTGGTGCTTTGTGTTCTTCTATCTTCCAGATACGTTTTATTTCTATGGACACACTGCTTCAGTAAGTCCGTAAGAAAAATCCATTTTTGCAGTGTCTGAACAGAGTTGCTATGAAATGAAAGGGCTTTTTGAACCTTATAGTAGTACCGCAGACAGGAACCTCCATTGTTAAGAACTGGCTTTGAAGTCTGTGAAGAACTCTGAAAGTGGTATGGCACTGTAGGCTTTTTGGTCTTGGATATTAACCACCTTATTAATGTAGATGTGCAATAGAACTAGTAACATGCTAGTAAGTCCAGCATGTGGGGCCTAAGCTGGTCAAGTAGTTTGGAAACTTATAATTGTAAATGGTGTGGTAGTGTGCAGGAGCAGATGGAAACATGACTGGTGCACCCCCCCTTTTGAGCAATTTTTTCATTGAAACCAAGGAAAATAACATTTCTACAAGGTGACAAATCCTTAAGTTATATTGTCAGTGTGCAGAGTCTCCAGCTGACTGTTTTAGAAGATACGTTGATTTTTTTTTTTTGCTCTATTAGTAAGTGAATATACTGTAATGTTCTTTTGCTGACGCAGTGACACACCATCCATCTGCCGTGTCCTGTTAATATAAATGTATATGTAAGTTTCCACTACAGTAAGTGTCTTCTAGAAGAAGAATCTTTCAAATTGACAGGGTTTTACAGGGTTTAATGAATATATTGAAATGACATGAACTCTTTACGTACAGCCTCTGCTGTCAGGGCATGATGGAAGTTGTAGTTTTGCAACAGCTGGAGACACAGCTTGGAGATCACTGACTTACAGGAAGCAGAGTGCCATAAATCTAGAAACAGAATTGTAAGGATCGGCACCTGGGCCAAATGTCTTGTGTAAGACTTGGGTAACATCTCCAAGGAGTTTCTATGTATTCCACAAAAGAAGAAAGACATGCCAATATACACTGGCCCAACAGAGGTCAATACTCTTTTGGACTCTGTAAAGTGACTGGGCTCTATGGATACGTTTGGCATAAAGGCAAGGAGCCTATATGCCTTTTCCTGGCATATCCATCAACGGTAGGCTGTGATGTGAACAGAGCTTAACCTAGTATGACAATGACTTGAGTCACTTAGCTGGATGTCTACTTTAATAAAAAACATGGTTATCTAGGCAGGCCTGGATTTATGTTAATAATCTTGTATATCTCTGTCTTCCTCCAGAATTTTAAAAATTTTGCTAGCAGGGGAGGGAGAAAAGTAAAGAAGAGTTAATAGAGTTAGAGAATGATGTCAGCAAGGTTTTGTTGGGAGGCATACGTATTGATTAAGGAGCATTGTGTTGACCTGAAATCATATCCGCTCTGTTCTTCTTCTTTTTTTATGTCTACTCCTTAGCAACACTAACTTTTCTCCCCGTAGAGTAAGCATTCCTCTTCTCTTGGCTAGGCGCCAGTATGCCTGTTCTGATTCTCTCTCCATAGATTTAACTCTGTTTAAACTAATTCACTCCAAGTAACTGAATTCGAATTTAAATGAGTTTTGCAGGACCTTAATTAATCATATGTTTCCAATATACTGGTAGCAACATCTCAAGGTTGTGTGGATCGACCACTCTAGAACCTGATCACGTGACTCTTCCCTACAGAAAACCCTACATCTGCTAACATCCTGTCATCACCCTATACTCCCTCATCACTCTGCATATTCTGTTTGCTGGAGATAACTGGCTGCCAGACACCTCTTCTCTTTGAGAAAACTATGGATCTGGCGGGTAAAATCCAACCAGTGAGAAACTTTCTTCTGGCGGTAGGTGTGGGGACTGTCAAACGGGCATTTCATTGTCCAAAATCCCATTCAAGTCAACTCCATCTACAGAAAGAAATCTTTTGCTATGCATGTTGCTGTTTTAATCCATAAACCATAAGAAACCTAACCTTCTCTGTCTGGTTTATGCCTTTCTACGTTTTTATAGTTTGTAAGTAAAGTAATTGGTATGTATACGTTTAAAAAATGGTATATTTGATCTTTGTATATTCAATCTAAAAATCCAGACCTCTCTGGTGAAGATCAAAACAGTTTCCCACCACGTTATGTTACCATTGCAGCACAACAAAAACCTACATTTATTTGGAAATGATTAGCAGGTGCCATTGACTTAAAGGCTATGGACACCTTTGGGGTCATTTTTATTATTATATTAAAATTATCTTGGACAAAAATGTTTTTTTCCAATTGGTCTTCATTCAAAAGTTTTTCTTCTAAGCCCTTCAGTTGCACTGCATATTCTGACTGTTCTGTCTTTTCCTCAGTAAACCTGTCGGAGAGCTGCTTTGACTGTACAATCTGCAGCCCTTATCTTTACCTTCCTGACAGCACAAAAACACTCAGGTACCCCAAAATTTTTGAATGCAGTCACAAAAAAGTCTCCAAAGGTGTCCATAGTCTTTAAAGTAGCTCTATGAAATATTCCTAAATCTACTACTTTGCAAATCTGCAGTTTTATATAGGTGTATATAGATGTTAAAATAGTTATATTAATAAACAGTGCTTCTTCATGTAGAGCGATTGCTAGCTCTTTGTCTACATTTTTCAGCATAGCAGAAGCCACCCATAACTTTTTGTTCTTATGCTAGATATATAATGAAATCCTTCTTTGGCAGCAAAAAAGGGCACTGAACTGCAGAAGTGAAATGTGTAGGCAGTAGCATCGTCCCACTCCTTTCCTAGATATACATTCTATGACCTTGACTCTGCTCCATGATAAACAGGCAGAGGTACAAGTGTAGGATGTTGGAATCTAGTTTTCCACTTGAATAAATCCAGTTATACAAACAGGAATTCCTCTGGAATGTGCGATTTACAGCATTTACATCAAGGAGCTTCTTGCATTGGTAATGTTTTATATTACAACGTGTGCATTTTGTTATATTACACTCCCTGTGATTCAGTTAGGGTGTATAGTTGGTTGCTAATACAGATGAGTGAACCAGACAAGATTTGTTTCGTTTGAAGTCCACTGAATTTTTTGAGAGAGAGAGCCTAGTACAGAAATGTGTGTTTCTTTTAAATGCCTTGTCTGAATGGTACTCCCTTTCGTTATGGAGAGCCCATGGTACACCAAGTACGTGTGTGCAGTGTTGTAGACCAGGCGATGCCCCTGCTATGTCAAGTAGCCAAGTACATGTGTGCACAGTATTGTAGGCCAGGTGATGCAGTAAACAGTTCATCCAGCACTGAAGGCTTAAAACATATTTCCAGCTTTATTTAGGATACATGTTAAAAACATTTCGGGGCATACTGCTTTGCCATAATCTGTCAACGCGTTTCAACTGTTACACAGTCTTACCCATGACTGGCCAGGTGATGCCCCTCTGGGTTTCTCTGAAAGATTTTAAATTTTCATTCCTAAACCTATCTGATGCCAGAAGATCTTAGACATGGTCATTTGCATATTTTTTTCCCAGAAATCCAGAGGAGCATTGCCTAGCCTACAATAGCCATCACATATATCAACTGGTCTCCATAATAGAACTGGTACCCACCCAAAGGTTCCCCCTAAGGCCTCAACTAGAATGCTGTTCTCATCTGCTTTTTTTCTGATTATTGGCTTTTGTCCTCAAAGAACTATTTGCAGATGTGAGGCTGACTTAGCTATTTTTCTTGCTTTGCTGCATAAGTATGTTTAAAATACAGTAAAGCATCTCTACCAATTTGCTGTGTGAAAATAATGCAGTGCTCATATTAATGCTGTGTTCCTCTTACTGTTTACCTACTTGCTGTGCAGCAGCAAGTAGTTATAATTATAGCTCGATCCTATTCACCTGAGCATACATTACCTGTAGCAATTTCATTTCACCATTTTGGTTCAACATCATATGAACCAGAGAGACCTACAAAGTAAAGTAAGATGAGAATTACAACATCCCACAAACCTTATACATCTCTCAATGAAACTTGCAAGCTACAGTATCTCACAAAAGTAAGTACACCCCTCACATTTTTTTAAATATTTTATTATATCTTTTCATGGGACAACACTAATGATATGACACTTTGATACGATGTAAAGTAGTCAGTGTACAGCTTGTATAACAGTGTAAATTTGGTCTCCCCTCAAAATAACAACACAGAGCCATTAATGTCTAAACCACTGGCAAAAAAGTAAGTAAACCCCTAAGTGAAAATGGCCAAATTGTGCCCAAAGTGTCAATATTTTGTGTGGCCACCATTATTTTCCAGCACTACCTAAACTCTCTTGGGCATGGAATTTACTAGAGCTTTACAGGTTGCCACTGGAATCCTCTTCCACTCCTCCATGACGACATCACAGAGCTGGTGGATGTTAGAGACCTTTCACTCCTCCACCTTTCATTTAAGGATGTCCCACAGATGCTCAATAGGGTTTAGGTCTGGAGTCATACTTGGCCAGTCCAGCACCTTTACCCCCAGTTTCTTTAGCAAGGCAGTGGTAGTCTGTGAGGTGTTTGGGGTCATTATCCTGTTGGAACACTGCCCTGCAGCCCAGTTTCCGAAGAGAGGGGATCATGCTCTGCTTCTGTATGTCACAGTACATGATTGGCATTCATGGTTCCCTCAATGAACTGTAGCTCCACACAGCCAACAGCACTCATGCAGTCCCAAACCATGACACTCCCGCCACCCTGCTTGACTGTAGGCAATACACACTTGTCTTTGTGCCCCTCACCTGGTTACTGCCACACACTCTTGACACCATCTGAACCAAATAAGTTTATCTTGGTCTTATCAAACCACAGTACATGGTTCCAGTGATCCATGTCCTTAGTTTGCTTGTCTTTAGCAAACTGTTTGTGGGCTTTCTTGTGCATCATCTTTAGAAGAGGCTTCCTTCTGGGACAACAGCCATGCAGACCGATTTGATGCAGTGTGCGGCATATGGTCTGGGCACTGACTGACAGGCTGACTTCCCACCCCCTTTAACCTCTACAGCAATGCTGGCAGCACTCATACATCTATTTTGAAAAGATAACCTATGGATATGATGCTGAGCACATGCACTCAGCTTCTTTGGTCGACCATGGCAAGTCCTCTTCTGAGTGGAACCTGTCCTGTTAAACCGCTGTATGGTGTTGGCCACCATGCTGCAGCTCAGTTTCAGGGTGTTGGAAATCTTCTTATAGCCTGGGCTATCTTTATGTAGAGCAACAGTTTATTTTTTCAGATCCTCAGAGAGTTCTATCCCATGAGGTGCCAGTATGAGAGCCAAAACACCAAATTTAACACCTGCTCCCCATTCATACCTGAAACCTTGTAACACTAACGGGTCACATGACACCGGGGAGGGAAAATTGCTAATTGGGCACAATTTGTCCATTTTCACTTAGGGGTATACTCACTTTTTTTTTTGCTGGCAGTTTAGACACTAATGGCTGTGCGTTCAGTTATTTTGAGGGCACACCAAATTTACACTGTTATACAAGCTGTACACTGACTACTTTACATTGTATCAAAGTGTCATCTTCAGTGTTGTCCCATTAAAAGATATAATAAAATATTTACAAAAATGTGAGAGGTGCACTCACTTTTGTGAGACACTAGTTATCTTTCTAAAAGAACAAGAAAACCAGAATGCCTCAAGAAAAACTTGTCTTATTTGGTTGACTTGCCTTTGGGGTGCTCTTTATCATTAGAGAGACAAAAAAATATGTATGAGTATTGTATGTCTGGCGACACTACTTTTGGTTTCTAGAAAGAGTATATCGCAAATCGCATATCTTAATTCTTCTGGCATTAGATGGGATATCCCCTCTTTTTTCTTTTTTTTGTCAGGCAAGCTAATTTGCATACCTTTTGGCTTTCTAGTAAAGATATTCAAATTTAAAGATATGTGATTTGCATATACTGTTCCTAGAAACCGAGTTGTGTCACCTGGCATACAATACTCATGCCTATTATTTCATCTCCCTAATGATAAAGAGCATCCCAAAGAGTACAAGGTAAGTCAACCAAGTAAGATAAGTTTCTTTTGAGACATTCTGGTTCTCTTGTCCTTCCAGACAGAGAACTAGCTTATTGGCCTTTTGGATAAGAGCAAGTGTAGTATCTGTTCTTATCCATCCAGGAGGTTTAGTCCAGGTCTCTCTCTCTATCTATCTCTCGTCTTGTCCACTTGCCTGATAAAGTAATCCGCAGCATTTCCACTACATATCAATTTACGGTACCTTTATAATGCACCATGCGCATAATTTCTCTTGTAAGGTTCTGTAGCTTTTAATTTGTATTTAGTAATTATTTGTGTTTTGGGATAATTTTAGGAACTTTTCCACCTAAAGTTTCTGTCAGTTGTAAAGCTGTTTCTTGGTTATAGATCATTTTCAGGGAATTTGGCTTATATTAACACCAACATTTCCCAACCTAGCTATACGGCTTTATATACTGAACTAGGGAATATGCATTGCTGTATAACAAAGCAGATTTACCATTGAGGACTTTGAGAGGTGCAGGAAAATCTGTGTTGCCAAACCAAAGAGAAATCCTATGGCATTCTTCCATAAGCAAGACATCTTTTATTGTTGTAAATTGCATACAGTGCAAAGGAATAATCATGAGGAAGTCCACAGCACGTGGCAAACGGCCTTGAGAAAGATCCAGACAATGCGAAAAGGTCGTTAGCCGCGTGTTATGGATTTCCTCTCTATTACTCCTTTGCACTGTGTGTACTTTACACAATAAAATAGATTTTTCGCTTATGGAACGGTGCTGTGGAATATCTCTCTGGTTTGACTGGATCGCTGTGGCTACATCTTACCACTGAGCACCACCAGCGTGGAATGGAAGCTCTGAAAGCCAACTTGCGTTCATGGATGACTGACCTGTGAGTAGTGCTGATCTTGATTTCTTTATAGTTAAAAATTAGGGTTATTCACTTTAGAAAAAAGACGACTGAGGGGAGATCTAATAACTATGTAAAAATATATCAGGGGTCAGTACAGAGATCTCTCCCATCATCTATTTATCCCCAGGACTGTGACTGTGATGAGGGGACATCCTCTGCGTCTGGAAGAAAGAAGGTTTGTACACAAACATAGAAGAGGATTCTTTACGGTAAGAGCAGTGAGACTATGGAACTCTCTGCCTGAGGAGGTGGTGATGGTGAGTTCCCTAAAAGAGTTTAAGAAGGGCCTGGATGTATTTCTGGAGCGTAATAATATTTCAGGCTATAGCTACTAGAGATGGGTCGTTGATCCAGGGAGTTATTCTGATTGCCTGATTGGAGTCGGGAAGGAATTTTTTTCCCCTTAAGTGAGGAAAATTGGCTTCTGCTTCACAGGGGTTTTTTGCCTTCCTCTGGATCAACTTGTAGGAAACAGGCCGAACTGGATAGACAAATGTCTTTTTTCGGTCTTATATACTATGTTACTATGTTAGGTGTTTTTTATCGAGTAAAGAAAAACATGACATTAGTGCATTTTTTATGTTTTTTTTTTTTCAAACACATGAAAAATGACATACCTTAGAGCCTGCTGAGTTTTGGGGAAAAAACCCATGTGTGAAAAATCACCACAAAAAACACAGTTTATAGTGTGTTTCATAGCTCCCAATTGCCTTACAGCTAACATCTGAGCACTGCATTTTTGCTGCAAAAACACCACAAAAGATGCACCATTTTTTTTCTAAAAAGGCTTTGTTTGACACCTACCTGAGTGCTGAAATGGTGACCCTGCACAGCCGTGGCTTCCCCCAAACCAGTTAAGAAACAATATAATCTTTATTTATATGGAACCTACGTATTATTTATATATAACACAAGTAAAATGCCATGGGATCGAAACAAATAAACAAGCAATAGAGCAGAAGGAGAACGGCCTAGGGCAGTGATGGCGAACCGTTTAGAGACCAAGCGCCCTAACTGCCACCCAAAATCCACTTATTTATTGCAAAGTGCCAACAGGGCAATTTTTAACCTGAATACCAATATAGTACATGGAAAATGTACTATATTGGTATCCAGATTAAATTGCCCTGTTGGCACTTTGCAGTAAATAAGTGGATCATTTAGCTATAATAGCTGCCTACATTCAGTGTTCTGCCCGTGCCATTCATAGTGCACCCTGCGCTGATGAATGGCAGGAAAAGTCTAAGGGATATTGGTACACCATACACTTTTTCCAGAATGCGGGTGCCCACAGAGGGGGCTCTGAGTGCCACCTCTGGCACCTGTGCCATAGGTTCGCCACCCCTGTCCTAGGGCTACACACTAAAGATGGCCATTCACCTACAGATGTGTTCCCAGTGGTGAGAGAGAAGTAAGCTGCTGCTTGACACCTCTGGCAGTGGCTTATACCCCTGAGAACAAAATCATAAATTTACCTGCTGCAGATTCAAAATGGGTACCGCAGGTCAGTTTATGTGGATTTTTTTGCAGCATTTGGATGACATTTCTGAAAATCTTCTCTACCTTGCTGGTACTATAAAACACTGTGGACATTAATGCGCAGCGGCAAATCCTCAGCACATTCACCACAAAGGAACATACCCTAAAACATCTTGGGGTGGGTTCACGTCACGTTTTATACCACCGTTTGATATATACGTTACAAAAAAAAAATACAAAAACGCAGCATGCCGTGTTCTTGTATCCTGCACAGTCCAGTAAAAAAAAATTTATTTTTTTTTTACACTGGAACTATAGTGAACAGATGCCAACTGTATGGCATCAGTCTGACGCATCCGTTTAACGTATATGTTAAAAGGATGGGAAAAACATGATTTGAACCCACCCTAAGTTATCCTCATGGCTCACAGCAACCAGCTATAGCTGAGCTGTCTTTTTCAAAAGTGAAATGTACATTGGTAGCTATAGGCAATGAGACTATTATTTCTTCTCGGAGATTGCAAGACTGCACTGTACACTGTTATAGAAATGTACTGTATTTTTTTTTGGGAGGGGGGGGGGTTCTTATAAGGCAAGTACTCGCTTCCATTATAGAAGCACCCATTAGGACATAGGAAGCGCAATGGTGAGTGTTCTGTTTCAGTATCTTGCATTGTGTATTGGTATGCTCCTCTCTTCCTCCCCCCTCTGTTTCAGCTTCTACTTGGTTCAGTCTAGCCTCTTCCTGTTTTCCCTGTCATGCGTTGCTGTTTGTCTGTGCTGTAATTCTGAGGAGAATCTGAGGAAAATCTGAGGAGGGTCTACGTAGTATCTCATCTTCTTATCAAGGAGATTATTAGAGGCATAATTCTTTTACCATCTGGATTCCCTGCATATCTTGTAATACAATCTCCGGATTAAAATACTACTTGATTAACTCCTGGGTGTCTGATGCGTAAACTGTAAGTGGAGAATGTCTGATTCAACAAGTCGCCTCACAGATGTGTGATTTGTATAAGGCTGACATTTCGAAACGCCACAGTGAGTGTAGTGCAGCTAGTTCTGGTATTACTCACTACTCCTTGTCCTCTGTGGCTGACACCAGCTGTGTTGTGTCCTGATAGCATACAGTGTCAGGATTTACTGCATGTAAGCGTGCACTAGTACCTGATGCTTTGCGATGTTGGATAAGACAGAGTTCAGACTAAGGGTACTTTCACACTAGCGTTTTGGATTCCGTTTGTGAGATCCGTTTCAGGGCTCTCACAAACGGTCCAAAACGGATCAGTTAAGCCCCAATGCATTCTGAAGGGATAAGGATTCGTTCAGAATGCATCAGTTAGGCTCCGTTCCGCCTCTATTCCGTTTTGGAGGCGGACACCAAAACGCAGCATGCAGCATTTTGGTGTCCGTCTGAAGAGGCGGAGCCTAACGGATCCGTTTTTTTTTACAATGTAAGTCAATGGGGACGGATCCGTTGTCAGTGACACAATATGGTGCATTTGAAAACGGATCCGTTCCCCATTGACTTTCAATGTAAGTCAAAACGGATCCGTTTTGGACTTTGTCATTTTTCTTTAAAGCTAATGCAAACGGATCCGTTCTGAACGGATACAAACGTTTGCATTAGAGTGCGAGATCCGTCTGTACAAATAAACAGACGGATCCGCACCAACGCATAGTGTGAAAGTACCCTAAGCAAATATATTTCTACACTCAGAAGTGCATGACCATAAGGCAAATAAAGTTGGTTAAAAGATGGCTGCACAATACATCACAAACTAACAGAAAAATAAAAAAGGGGCTCATTCCAAAAATAGGAATGAAGGAAGCTCTTAGCGCACATTTTTGATCAAAAGTATGTCGGGCCCAAGTGCCACTTCACGGAAATGCGGAAGTCGCCGTGAAGTGGCACTTGGGCCTGACATACTTTTGATCAAAAATGTGCGCTAAGAGCTTCCTTCATTCCTATTTTTGGAATGAGCCCCTTTTTTATTTTTCTGTTAGTTTGTGATGTATTGTGCAGCCATCTTTTAACCAGCTTTGCGATGTTGGGTCACAGTGCAGTGCTGCATGAAAAGCGCACTGGATCTTCGCTGCTGTCCAGGGCAGGAGAGGCAAGTGGTTTTGTTTAGTTTTTTGTCTGATCGGAGGTCTGATGTAGGTTATAGGGGGCCACACGAAACTGAGGTCTGATACAAGTCTAGGAAAGCTGTGTGACAGCTGCTAAAGGCCATATGGGTAGTCACCCAGCTTTCCCAGGTAGAGATTGTCACAGGGCATTGGGTCTGATGAAGATCGGGGTTCTGAAATGAGGTCTGATGAAGATTGGGGGTTCTGAACTGAGGTCTGATGAAGATTGGGGGTTCTGAACTGAGGTCTGATGACAATTAGAGGTTCTGATCTGAAGTCTGATGACCATTGGAGGTTCTGATCTGAGGTCTGATGACAATTGGGGGTTCGGCTCTGAGGTCTGATGATTGGGGGTTCTGATCTGAGGTCTGTTGAAGATTGGGGGTTCTGATCTGAGGTCTGATGAAGATTGGGGGTTCTGATCTGAGGTCTGATGAAGATTGGGGGTTCTGATCTGAGTTTGTGATCTGAGGTCTGATCAAGATTGGGGGTTCTGATCTGAGGTCTGATGAAAATTGGGGGTTCTGATCTGAGGTCTGATGAAAAATATTTTTTTTTCTCATTTTTATCCTTGTTGCGGAATTTTTTAAAACAAAGCCATCTACCTGCCTAAAACTGCCCAGTCCAACACTAGGGAGGGACAGACATGTTCTCCTGCAAAGTGTCACCTCTGCCTGTTGCAGACTCATAGGAGCAGTCCATTGCAATCTTCATTCAATAGTGAGACTAAATACATTAATAATTACAGTGGATTTGCATTTTTCACTGGAATATTTCATTAAAGAAAAGTTTACAATAAAACTTGCGCCTGTAGTCTTCAGGCTTATGGATAACGAAACTACCGAGAGTGTTTTTTCTTTTTCTTTTTTGACAAACAGAAGAATCTGGTGGAAGAATGCATTGTAGCATAAGCCTACACACATGAATGAAATATATGGGATGTAATCCCACACACTAGGACATGTACAGCTAAGAAGCTCTGGACAGAAAGATTACTTTGAATGACCTAGAATTTTGGATTAATGAATCAATGTCGTATTTTGCAGCATGGCTCTACACTTAATTAAATCAATGCGAATTATGGATTTTTTTTTCATATTCTGTTTTTCTCTTGTAAAAAAGAAACAAACTGCATACTGTATAAAAATGTGTGCAAAATATCAGTGAGGCTGCAGATATGAACACTGACATTTAATGCAGCAAGTAATAGTATGAGGCCGTTCTGGCTTTGTTCATGGATGCAGCTCACTTTTGATATCCTCCAGGCACAACATTCAGGGTAGTTTTGTTAATGTTTTACATATATTTTAACTTTACTTTTGACGGGTTTTTTGGCATGCTTTTGCAGATAATATAATGCTTAATAGTCTAAAGGCATAATTAAAAAGGTTCAGTTGCATGTACCAAAAATCAGATATAAGGGCTCATGCACGCAAAAGTTTTTTTTTCCCGTGTTCGTACCATTTTTTAGCGGTCCATATGTGGAACCATTCAGTTCAATGAGGCCACAAAAACAACGGAAAGGACTCTGTGCATTTCGTGTCAGCATGGCGTGCCGCAAAAAAATAGAACATGCCCTATTATTGTCCGCATTACGGACAACGATCAGACTGTTCTATTATGGCCCGGACATTCCGCAAAATGTGGGACGCACACTGAATGTAATACATTAGAGCCAGAACTAACTCCCTAAATGTTGAGCTGACAACCCGCAGCTCTAAGGGACCATAATGTTTGTATTATCTATATGGTTCAACGCCATATTAGTTGTCTTCTCCACAACGTCCGATCTGCTGTTTGGGTGCTTATGGTTTCTGGGATAATCTGCATCCATTATGTTGTGGGTTGTCCTCGTCCTCTATCCCCATGTGTCCATGCATAATATGAGCTATGTCCTGTCATAAAATATTCAGAATATGATTGACTTCATGACTAGATGACTTCCGTTTGATCATTTGTATTTTACATGATAGATTTTTCTCCTGTAGCCCACGTCCTTCTTAACTCCGGGCAGTCCCATTCTCTGGATTGTTGGAGGCCACAACGACCTTTCCACCACCAATCTGACTCCTTTCAGACAGGTTTTGGCTATACTTCCTTCTAATGTAGCCACACTAAAATAACTGGAAAAAATATCCAGATATTTACTGCAGAAAATGTAGCTGCCCTTAAAACTGAATCTTGGTTACACGCTGCAGGTCAGTGAGTGTGGAGGGTGAAGACCATACGGTGCTCCAATTAGGTTACAATATATATATATTTAGGAATAGGTTTTGGATTAGGTCTTTCATTCTCTCTTCGAAATGTGAGAAGATGATATGATTAAGGGATACTTAGTCCATTTTAGCAGGAGATCATTTTCTTATGGATCAAGTCAATGTGATGTCTGGATGTCAATGCCGGAAAAATGCATGAATATAATTAGAAACAAATTATTTCCTCTTGTCTTTAGGTTCTGCCTTTTTGTGTTACAGTAAATGTCTGCAGCTTTGGGTATTTTATCCTTCTGTGCTGCTGCTGATGCCATTCCTTCAGTTCTGGAAAACCATGCCAATAGTACAGCCGTTCTGTCTTTGGCAAGAAAGTCCCCTACCCTCCCACTGAACTTTACAGCTGAACACCTGGTATTGAATAACTTAAGCTGTAAAAGATCTCTTAAAACAATTGTTGTGTTCCTTCTCAGTATAACCTATTGGCAGGTCTCGAAGGTGAGTAGGCGTAGAAGTGTAGGCATCCACAAACAGATCAGTTGTCAGGACGGAACAAGAACTCTGGAGCTTTCTGTATGTGAAGGAATGGACGTGTATATACAGTATCGTATAGAAGGTTTATACTGGCAGCCCTGCTTAGATTCTTTTTATGTTTTACTTTTCACATCGAAGGTCTACAAGTCACTGACTCTAAATCATTAGAATGACTTTCCAGGAGTCATAAAGACAGCAGTTATCAATGCCGCCCATGTAATAACATTACAGATTCTGGTCATAAATAAGGCAAAAAAAATAAAAAAATCTTTAAAGGGAACCTGCCCGATGATGTTGCTATCCAACCTACCAGCATCGTGTTATAGAGCAGGAGGAGCTGAACAGATAAATGTGTAGCTTTGTGGGAAAAGAGTGAGTGTAACTTGTATTTTATTCACGTAAATATGCTGAAAAAGTTTCAGTAGTTCTAATGCTGTTTGAGGTTGTCCATTCTCCTGAGCAGTGGTGGTGGACATTAAGGTCTTCAGAACAAGAGCATTTCTGTTCAGATTCAGAGTTATGTGATGGTTTTGATCGCTTGCACAGATGTTTGATTGTTTTGTAATGTGCAGTGCTCAGTGTTAACTTGAGAGTGCTGACAGTCACACCCGGGCCAGGATCGCTGGCCAGGTCAGGTCTGAAATGAAGGAAATGTCTGGTTAGCAGTAATTTGCTATATTACTTAAAGATTTGAAATCCTGGCCAGCTAGATCTCTGCGCCAAGAGTATGTCATCTCCTGAGTGTACATCTCCCACGCAAGGAGAGAAGACGGAACAGAGAAGCATATTATTCGGATACACCTCCGTAGCGGGACGCCGGAAATTCATTCCTACCAACGAAAACTTCTTCATGTGCAATGCTGGTTTTGTTTTTTTAATAGCAGATACAAATGTTAACAACGTGGCTCCTGGGATGGGCTGCCTGGCTCCTAATTCTACAGTGCTTCATACAGACCCGTATACACCCTAGTGAAAGCTGGGCACACCATGTAAGCTTACAGTGCAGGTGGTCTCTATGTTGGATGGTAGAGTAATGAATGGGCAACACGAGTCAAGTCATGGCTGAAGAGGTCAAATCCTTTCATTATATACCACGGCCTGCCAGGAGAGCAATGCTTGTTTTTTCCTCTTTGTGGTGGCACTGTAGATGTTGGCATCGCCTATAAATGAGGTCTCAGATTTTCCTGGCTACATTTCTAAAGTGCACATTTCAACCATGACTTAGATGGAACATTTTCAAATAATAATCCTTAGAATATGAATTCTACCACCTATCCTTTTTATTACGAACTTTGCTTCATCAGAGTTGGTGATCCTTCTGCTTTTCTGTAAGGGGTTGTCCTATAATGAGTGTTGTTTTTTTAACTCAGAAGAATGTACTAAAATTAGTATGTTAGCTCTATATATATATATATATATATATATATATATATATATATAATTTTTTTATTTTTTATTACGCAAATTGGGAACATATGAAAATACAAATACAGGTAAATTATAAAAGCCTCTGTATCGATGCAGCTGAATCTTTTCTGTAGCAAGTAGAAGAAAAGCTTTCTGGAGTATCGTCATGTTGCAAATACAGTATTATTAGTAATTATCAGTCCATTGTTTAAAGAGGTGATAATAAAATAAATGTCTGTGACTGTGAGTGCCACCTTAGGGCTCTTTTTACACTTGCGTATTTCTTTTCCGGCATAGAGATCCGTCGTCGGGGCTCTATGCCGGAAAAATCCTGATCAGGATCATCCCCATGCATTCTGAATGGAGAGAAATCCGTTCAGGATGCATCAGGATGTCTTCAGTTCAGGACTGGAACGTTTTTTGGCCGGAGAAAATACCGCAGCATGTTGCGCTTTTTGCTCCGGCCAAAAATCCTAAACACTCGCCGCAAGACCGGATCCGGAATTAATGCCCATTGAATCCGGATCTGGCCTTAAGCTAAACGTCGTTTCGGCGCATCGCTGGATCCGACGTTTAGCTTTTTCTGAATGGTTACCATGGCAGCCAGGACGCTAAGGTCCCGGCTGCCATGGTAAAGTGTAGTGGGGAGCGGGGGAGCAGTATACTTACCGCCCGTGCGGCTCCCGGGGCGCTCCAGAGTGACGTCAGGGCGCCCCACGCACATGGATCATGTGATCCATGCGCATGGGGCGCTCTGACGTAATTCTGGAGCGCCCCGGGAGCCGCACGGACTGTAAGTATACCGCTCCCCCGCTCCCCACTACTACTATGGCAACCGGGACTTTAATAGCGTCCTGGCTGCCATAGTAACACTGAAAGCATTTTGAAGACTGATCAGTCTTCAAATGCTTTCAGTTCACTTGCGTTGTTACGGATCCGGCGGGCATTTCCGGCGACGGAAGTGCACGCTGGATCCTAACAACGCAAGTGTGAAAGAGGCCTTAGTCTACTTTCACACACTGTTTGCATTCTAATGCATTCTGAATGGAAAAGGATCCGCTCAAAATGCATCAGTTCAGTCTCCATTCTGCTTTGGAGACGGACATCAAAACGGGGACAGATCTGTTTTCTCTGGCACAATAGAAAACGGATCCGTCCTCCATTGACTTTCAATGGTGTTCAAGACGGATCCGTCTTGGCTATGTTAAAGATAATGCAAACTGATCCATTATGAACGGATGCAGGCGGTCGTATTATCTGAACGTATCCGTCCACAAGACGCGAGTGTGAAAGTAGCCTTACTTTGTTCAGCTAAATCTTAATTGTATATACCCAGCTTTCTGGCAAGTTGTTTTCCAAATTATCCATTAAGATCATTCATGTTTTCTTATTTTGCCCAAAAAGCATTGCTTCTAGGATGTAATGCAATACTGTACCGTGACGTGTTGTTCTTAGCAGATGTGACTACTGAGGCCAGTCATTGGCTGCTGCGGTCACAGAAAAAAGCTACAGGAACTGGTCAGTCTGCAGTCGAGTTATTTTTGTTTCTTTTTTTTTTTTTTTTTTCTTTAAGGGGTTGTCCGGGTTCAGAGCAGAACCCGGACATACCTCCATTTTCACCCAGGCAGCCCCCCTGACTTGAGCATCAGAGCAGTTCATGCTCTGCGCTAAATTGCGCAGGGCAAAGGCATTTTCCGGAGTTCCGGTGACGAACCGTGCTCTCCATGGAGCTGCCAGGAAGCCGGTGACATCACCGGCACCGATGGGCAGGCTTTAGCGCTGCCCTAGCCTATAAAACGTCTAGGGCAGCGCTAAAGCCCGCCCATCATAGTCCGTGACGTCACCGAACACACTGCCGGGCGGAAGCTTCTGCTCGGCAGTGTGTTATTATAAACAAAAGAGCCCTTGCCCTGCGCGATCTAGCGCAGGACAAGAGCGCATCGGAGCAGGAGATGCTCCGATGCTAACATCAGGGGTGCTGCCTGGGTGAGATTATGGGTATGTCCGGGTTTAGCTCCGAACCTGGACAATCCCTTAGGGTTGTTAGCTCCTAGGCCGGACAAAACTTTGAACCAAGTAACCTGTTTTCAAAATGTGACATGACACCATTATATAAAGAGCAGAAAAAAGAGCAGAGTAGAATTTTTCAGCCTCACTAATTAGAATACATTTTATTTTAATACATTGTATTATATCAATTTTACAGACAATAGTCTTGGTATCCTATTTTTTTTCAGTGTTCCTATAGACTTCCAGAGCCTCACTTGTCACTAAATATTAGAAATACATAATGTACAATATACAATTCTGACAAACCAGAAATCTATTAGTGTCAGCTAAATATAAAAGAAATTAACTTTAATCCATCCCCGCCTCAATCATTATGGAGGGGGAGATGTATAGAAAAGTAGCCAAAAAAAAAAACAAAAAACTCTAGTGATGCTGGTGATGGCCGCTTGTCTTTATTACTGGTCATTACTTGAACAGTGCTATGCAGCAATATACTCCCTATTCCTGCCATTCAGGACTGTGAAATCCCAGAGATCACACTTCCGGGAGCTGTTCTAGTTTTAATGCAATAGAAAGTTTCCCTTTAATTACTCGAACCAAAGACATTTGTATTTTCATGGCCATTTAGATGGAAGGTGTCCTCTAGATTTTATTAGCCACTAAGCCTAATAGGCGTCACTTCTTGGTCTGTACACAGATCACTTTTCTGCAGTTATCTGCTTATCATTACAGGCAGGTTTACAATGACAGTTGTTATATACACACACAACACAGGATTCACCGTTCACAATAGGTGATATTGCAGCTTATCTCCTCTTTCCTGACCTTCACACAGGTCACAGAGCATGCCTAGGAAACTCTCCCATAGAAGTCAATGAGGTGCCCTCCTGTGTGTTGTGTCTGTGGCCACGGTGGTTGCTGTAAAGCATAAATGCTGTTACGAATGAGCTCAAGCAAGATGGCCACTCACATAATCATGTTCAGGAAATAGAATAAAAAAATCTCCAAAAAGAAAATGTAGTTTACAAAAAAGATGTGTCAGTATCTAGTTCACTGGCAGAAGACAATTTGGATCAAGTGAAGATTTTGTACCTCCCTGGGTCTATTTTATTTCACTGCATTTCTTAATGAAAGATGCCGTATTTTTCACCCCATAAGACGCATTCCCCCTCCCCCGTTTAATGGGGTAAATACTAATGAACGCTAATGAACTAATGAAGCGCTCATTATTACCGGAGGACCGGGAAGCGGTGAAGGCTCTGTACTCACTGCTTCCTGTTCGTCGGCTGTGAAAGCTGCGCACAGCGGGTTCACAGCACAGCCGGCGGCAGGAGGAAGAGGATCGCAATGTAGGTGATGAGCGGCGGAGTCCGGAGCAGAAAAGGTAAGTGTTTTTTTATTTAGTAAAACATGAGGCAATCTGGGACAATATGGATATGCTGGGGGCTGATCAGGGGCAATATAGAGATGCTGGGGGCTGATCTGGAGCAATATGGAGATGCTGGGGGCTGATTTGGGGCAATATGGAGATGCTGGGGGCTGATCTGGAGCAATATGGAGATGATGGGGGCTGATTTGGGGCAATATGGAGATGCTGGGGGCTGATTTGAGGCAATATGGATATGCTGGGGGCTGATCTGGGGCAATATAGAGATGCTGGGGGCTGATCTGGGGCAATATAGAGATGCTGGGGGCTGATCTGGGGCAATATGGAGATTCTGGGGGCTGATCTGGGGCAATATGGAGATGCTGGGGGCTGATCTGGGGCAATATGGAGATGCTGGGGGCTGATCTGGGGCAATATGGAGATGCTGGAGGCTGATCTGGGGCAATATGGAGATGCTGGTGGCTGATCTGGGGCTACTGGGGGCTAATATGAGACAATGGGGACTTCTGGTGGCTAGTATGAGAGGCAATGGGGCTGATATGAGGCAAAGGGGACTGCTGGGAGCTGATCAGAGACATGGGGCTCTTATCTGAGGTCTGATCAGAGGTTTAATGAAAAATATTTTTTTCTTATGGGCCGGTGCATCTTATAGGGGCAAAAAATACGGTAAAACAAGCAATAAACTATGTACATCAGTCAGTAAATATCACTAAAAATATTAGCTGGCGTTAAGAAATTTAGTAAAATAAAATATATAATCCAGAGGGACATGATCTTCACTTGATCCAAAATTTTCGGTGACACGTTCCCTTTAAGGGGCAAATCCTACATAAATGTGCTCCTCATCCACCACTGTTTAAGCACAACTTTTAGGCTACAATACGAAATTTGTCGTGCGACTATTTGGCGACATTTTTTTTATAATGGCAGTCTATGGTGTTGCACTACTACATACTGCGACACGACAGTCGTAGAAAGATCCATCTACCGTGTCGCGGTATGTCGCAGTGTGACACCATAGACTGTCATTACAAATAATGTTGCGCAACACGTCCGTGTAGTTGTGCCCTTTTGTTGTGTAGCCGTACCCTGAGGCTTCCCTGTACCCGGCCTCCTGACTTTTTCAGACCCCTTTACTATGTCCATGTTGGCCCTTTCTTCTGAGTAATTTAGAGGCAGAAGCTTCCACTGCACATTTATGCTACTGGGAACAAGTATCTTTTTTATGTCTGCTGACAACAGTGAGGTTTAACGAAATGTCTGTCCAGCTGCGGCATAACAGTGTGGCCTCTTCCCACGAGTCTAAGACTCCAGAACAGATGCACACTGCCTGTAGTAACCAGTAAATGCCCCACTTGTCGAAATTGAGTGTTTCGGACCCTAAAAATATGGCTGGCGTTTAGAAAATGTCCACCTTTGTGTGGACACGATAAGTATGTTATGAGCAGGTGCTGAAATCACATTGCCAGCACTTAGCAGGTTAAAGTCACAGTCCACCTGAGGGTATGTTCACACAATGGATTTTTGGTGTGGATTCCATTCCAAAATGCCTTCAGATCATCTCCATTGATTGAAATAATGCGTGCGAATTTATATAGCGCCATTTCTCTCCTCTTGCTGTTTTCAAAACCGCACTGCAGAACTAATATATATAATATAATATAACAATATATATTCATTCTGGACACAGAATGCGCGTGACGTTGCCTAGGATGAAAAACCACATCCTAAAAGACCACGAGGAATCCTGAAGCGGATTCTGTATCCGTTTTTATTTAGCACAGAAAAAAACTTCACGTGGACATACCTTATCAATTTTATTTCCTTAAAACGGTCACCAAAGACCAGCTCTACTGCCAAAGTACTACATAAATAGTACTGCTGCTTCTGAGGTCAGATCAGCCTCGCCCTGTAAGGCTGCATTCACACGTCCGTGGAACACGGACCGTGTGATACCGGACTGGCACCCTGCTCAGTGCAGGAGCACACGGCGTCATTCGTTGCTATGATGCCGTGCGCTTCCTGCTGCCGCCGCTGCACTGTAGTGCACTCCTATGATCTATACGAGTGTATTACTGTACTGTGGCAGCAGCAGGAACCGTACGGCGTCATAGGGACCAATGACGCTGTGCGCTCCTGCACTGAACAGGGTGCTAGTCCGGTATCACACGGTCTGTGTTCCACGGACCTGTGAATGCAGCCTAATGCATGGAAAGGACTCCTCTCCATTATGTTTACACGCTCAGGAGTCCTATCTTCTGCACATTTAAAATTTGCCCGCCCACCGGTGCTCCTAACCCCACTAGCCTCAGTGCAGTGGTGACCGGAGCACCAGCATGTGATATTTTAAACTGCTGTCTCCCTGTGTTAGAAATCGTGAAAATTGCATTTCTGATCAGTTACCATATAACCTAAAACAGTTGTAAAAAAAAGAAAAAAAAAAACACAAAGAACAGCTCTGGAGTTCAAACTGCTGCTATGAAATACTGAGCAACATAATGGATTAGGAATGTGTGTAAGTGCGTGTAAAGTTTGTAGTCCCCTGTGTAATAAAAAAAAAAATTTCCTGTATGTCATATGGTGCTACAGTGTGATTTTCAAATTGGTCATTCCACTGACGTCGGTGTACGGCCTGTTCCCATATAATGTGGTAGACCACACGACCACGCTTTTCTATGCAGAGACATCACGCAAAAAAGTATAGCATGAAGCCTACTTTTTTCCCACTAGAAGCCTATGGACTGTGTATCACATGGTATGACGTTATTGGAGGTATATGGCGGTAGCTTATGCTGCTGTATGTCGAGCAGACTGGAAATCCTTACCTAAGAACTGGAAGACGTTTGACTTGTCTGTATGTGCGCTCCACATCAGGTATATTTTATTCTATAACGTTATCTTTTATTTTTTTTTCCCATTGGCAATGCAGAGGTCAGCGGAAACCTGTCCTGGGATTTGTCCCACACGAAATTTCCTGTTGTGGGCAATAGATGTGAAATGAAATCTCATGACGGAGATCTGGCAGCGGGCTTGGTTCTCCCGATTGCTTAACTGGATGTTTCTCGGCTTTCACTGTCAGGATGTAGAGGGAAGCTAGCGTAGTGAAATATTGGCAGTGCCAGTGGAGCGCTCTGCGCCTACAAATAAAATGCCTCCTCCCGCGGGAATTGTTTTGAACTCATTTTACTTCCAAATAGCAACAATTCTCCACACTGTGTTACACTAATTATTCCGGATGTGGAGGAAATCTCATTTTGGTCCCGGGGACAATTTTTCTTAACTCCTTCTGCATCTACCTGGACTTGTTTTACTCCTGGCAGAACAGACGGTGCTATCGGCTTGTATTATTAGCAGCTGATGGCACAGTCTATTCAATTTGTTGAGCAGAGTTTCTTTTTTCTCTTTTTTTTTTTTTCTTTTTACTTATTCATGAGCCGATTAGTAATCTTTGTTCGACTTCACACTTAAAAAAAATTGTGACTGATTTGACTTTCCACTAGTTGTAACCTTATGATCTCAATCATAAGACTATGGCTAGATGGCTGCTACTGACACATGGTAGCTTTCTCCAATATTACATCATCCCTTGCCTAACTGCAGTAATCAAGGCGGTCTTACACAGGATTCACACGCGCTGTTTTTGCTGGGAGCATATTCAAATCTCCAAAAACTGCATGTGTCAGTCCAGCCTTCAGACTGTCCATGCAGTTTATCTCCAGAGCTGTCTAGCCTTCCGGTCCATTCACGGGGCCGTATGTATGGGTCCACATCCGTTCCACAATTATGAGGAACAGATGTGGACCTATTCATTTCAATGGGGCCACAAAACTGTGCGCTGTCCACATCTGCAAAGCCATTCCGCGGCAAAAAAAGAGCATGTCCTATTCTTGTATGCAATTGCATACAAGAATAGGCATTTCTTCTATAGGACTGGCCGTGTGCATTCTACAAAATGCGGAACGCACATCGCCGATGTCTGTGTTTTGCGGACTGCAAAACACATATGATCGTGTAGCATAAAAGTAATGCTTAACCTAGAGATTAATTGAAAAAGTAAACAAGAAAATTAGTTGCAAACTGTAGAAAATCTGCAGAGAACACAGGGGTCAATCTTCTGCTGATCTGTTTTATCATTGGCTGGTGACTGGCTGTTCTACCGCAGGCAGGACAGAGCATGGAGGCTCCTGCTGCAGTCAGTTACCTCACATCCAGACATGCGTCAGTGAGGTGGAGGAGGGAGGATATGACTGGGAATAGTTCTTCATATATTTCCTAGTTGTAATTGTGATGTGAGCTTAAATATTTTCACAGGAACAGTAAAGATTATGGCCCCATTCACTAATTTTTGGTCCGCACCCAATCCTCTCTTTTTGCGGATAGAATGTTGACCCATTAGTTTTAATGGGTCCACAAAAAATAAGGACAGCACACCGCGTGCTGTCCACATCCGTATGCCCCGCAAAAAAGATAGAAAATGTCCTATCCTTGTCCGTTTTGCAGACAAGGATAGGCAGTGGTACATCTTATAATATATATACAGTGGTATATATTTTTGGCAGATCGGTGTTTTGCGGATCTGCCAAAGACATACAGTCGTGTGAAAAACATACGGTCGTGTGATTTTTTTTTTTTTGATTTTTTTTTATGCGTTTTTTTCTGTTTAGTCTTCTTTTTAATAAGCGAACATCCACTCTGACAAATCCTGTCCATATGGACCTTGGGTATACGGATGTGGTTTGTTGTTTAGGGTTTGTTCCCCCTCCTACCAATTATCCAGTCCCAGGCACAGTTTTTAGCTTCATTGATGTTTGTAAAATTTTTACACCTAATCATTCATACCAGTTGTAAATGACCTTTCTGAATTTTTTTCAATGTACTTAACTATAGTCCGCCTATAAAAATGTCAGCAAGAAGCAAAGCATGTTACTACAAAGTCTCCTGCTATGTCTTTACCCATAATTGCAGATTTATGCCACCCTTGAGAAGAGGACCACCGTAGGACTGATTTTTATAGTTGATTTTTTTTTATATTTTTATTATTTGATATAATAAAATATATGATTATATTTCTATTCATTTAGCATTTTCCGTATATTGGGACTCTTCTACTCTTTTGTTTCTGTTGTAAAAGATAAAATGAAATGCTGGGTATAAAACTGTTTGAGGGTTCGAGTGGTGCAGCAGCCGGTGTCGTGGATTATCATGTTTCAGTATTTTTTTAGGCTTTAAATACGCATATCTGGGGCACGTTTCTGCTAGAAAATTGCATCATAGAACATCTGTCTAACCTGCTTGGTTTGTAGTCGTCACAGTTCACTAATCTGCGATTTGCTATAAACAGCCTTTAGGATTATGAAATGTATTTATATGATAACAGCGCTGTTATGTTTGCACCGTATTTATGTTCCTAGTGACGATGATGAAAAATTTTCCATTTCACAATGCTGTGCAGTCATTTCTGGAATTGTCGAACGTCTCCACCGTAACAGATGGCCAACGTAAATATCTTACAAGACTTGTATTTGTCACTTGTTTTCAGGACAGTTTAAATTGCTGGAGCAAGACCGGGATATTAAGGAGCCAGTGCAGTATTTTAACAGTGTGGAGGAGGTGGCTAAAGCGTTTCCTGAGCGGGTCTACGTCATGGAGGAAATAACATTCAACGTCAAGGTATCGAGGACAAATATTTATCACTGCTGTAATGGTCAAGTGGAGACGACTCTTTGTTACGTCCTGTAATGGAATCATGTACCGTGTAAATGTTGGACAGATCGGAAGTCAGTTTTAGCCTTATGGCCTGTTCATATTACATTTTTTAGCTTACATACCAGCCTTTTTTTTGGCAGATGAAGGCCAAACATGGTAGCCTGTGGGTGACAGATGCCATTGTATTGCATCTGTCAGAGACATCCATTACCTAATGATCTTTTCTATAGGTTTTCATGCCATATCCATTAAAAGGGTTTTCTGAGACTTTTGAACTGGCAGCTTATCTCGCCAGGTCATGTAACCAATGAACGTGACGTCACATGGCCTTGGGAAGGCTGCAAGAAGGCCGCGGTGCTACTGTGAACACCGGTGCCTTCCCAAACAGTTGATTGTCGAACCCCCACCCATCAGATACTGATAACCTATCCGGAGGATAGGAAATCAGTTCAAAATTCTCAGAAAACCCTCTGGCTGGGAACACACCTAGGCGTTTCTGAATCGCGCGTATGACGCGCGTTTCTTAGTTACAAAACGCGCGTCATACGCGCGATTCAGTGATTCTCCCCTATGGCATCATTGTCCATAGGCGCGTTAAAACGCCCCAAAGAAGCTCATGTACTTGTTTGGGCGTGGGGCGTTTTACAGCGCGTTCAAACGCGCTGTAAAACGCCCAAATGTGAACCATGCCCATAGGGAAGCATGGCTTTTCACATGTTGTGCGTTTTACAGCGCGTTTGAACGCGCTGTAAAACGCTTAGGTGTGTACCTAGGGTCTGGGTAAGTGATGTGTTAAACCAATGCCTGGTGTCCATTTAAAGAAAACGTAATAAAAAGCTACTGAAAAGCTTATGACGTATCTATTATAGTTTATGGGAGATGGATGCTACCATTATGCACCCATCACAACCTCCATTTAAGGCTATATTCATTTTCAGAACCACTTAAAAGGGGATTCCTATCTCAGACAATGGGGGCATAATGCTAGGATATATCCTCATTGTCTGATAGGTGTGGGTCCCAGAGGATCTCATAAACGAAGCCGGCAACAAAAATAGTCGAGCGTGCCTCACACCTAGCTTTCGCGGCCACCGCTTCCATGGGGCGAGCGAAAATAGCCAAACCAGTGCTCGGCTATTTTCGGTGGCCCTATAGAAATGAATAGAGGGCAGCTGTGCATGCGTGGTGCGCCCTCCTTCATGTTGCCGGCTGCCTTTACGATATAGGTGCAAGTCCCACCTCTGGGACCCACACCTATCAGACAATGGGAGCATAGCCTAATGATATGCGCGCACTGTCTGAGATGGGAAAACCCCTTTAAGCCTGTGGGTGTATTCACATGTCTACTTTAACAGAGTGTGACTACCGGCCGTCAAAAAATAGGACTATCTGCTGTGCAATTGGCAATAGACCATACAGGGCTATTATATCTTTGCCGTCCCAGCAATGCCACCACCGAACATCGATCGTGACCCAGGTGATTTAAAGAGCCTGGTCAGCAACTAATGTATTGTACGTCAAGGGTCCATATATTTAGCCCAGGATCTGCCACCCTGCTGCATGGTTTGTGCAGCCGTACGCACCTGCCGATTACTCCTCTCTAAATAGGGATGTGCCCGGGATACGAGCAGGGGGCCGGTCTGAGGCGGCCAATCAGATGAGAGGGGCGTGTCCGAACAGGACATACCACCCCAAGTCATGAATTACCGTCTCTAAGTAAGCCATTATATGCCTCTGCCCGTAATGTCTCTGTGTAGGGGATCCTTAGGCGGCTTATTCAGCTAAAAAACAGGGCATAACCAAAATATATATGATCGGGAATAGTGAAAGCAAAGGTGGAAAGCTAGACGCACTAAAACTACTGCCCAGCTCGATCCTGTTGGCTGTATAGAAAAGCATTTTATTCAAAAGATACAATGTATTGCATCAGTAGCGTTGACATCAATCCAAAAGATAACCAATAAGCGCAGTCCAGAATAAGCAGTTAGATGGCCCTCAAGCAATTTTTTAATAGTGATAAATAGATTTATCACCGCAATAAATACCGCATCATGCTGTCTAATGAATGTAATATTGAGAAGGGGTACAGACCTTAATAAATGCATTCACCCTATCAAAGTGACTCAATCCGTCAGTCATGACAGTCACCCAGATGTTAGGGGATGTGGGAACAATCGCAGGATGGGAGGAAAGAAAATACCCTACCGCTGGCAGTAGAGAAGTTCACCATTTTTATTAAGGACAAAAAACATTCACAGTATATTAGGGACACTCGAGACTTTAAGGAAGGAAGGATCCTTGACTTTGGAGGGAATAAGACCAAAACCCTAGAGACTGATACTGAACATTCTTCCTCCAAGGGTTAAAGCGAGACAGATTCCGATAGGATTTCCCTACTACTTGTCATTTGTCTCTTCGCAGAAATCTAGAACTTTCGAATGGGTCAAAGACATCAATTTATTCATACGAAAGTTAAAATGGAAGAGATTCTTCCATAATCCTGATTGGCGACAATGTAGTGAATTAGGGATCCCTCTGGAGGATATGCTGGATCTACAACTGTTGGCAGACCTCTGGATAGAGGGACAAAGTAATTTGGGAGAGAGTCCTTTTACCGATCTCAGATTACCATCTACTCAAACTCCCCCAGTTAGTGATGCCTCACCCCTGGATACGTTTCTAGAGGTGGTTACCCAGTAATTACGTCACCTTGAAGGACAGGTCCTATGCCCTCTGAATATTGATAAATTGGAACTAGAAGGACTTCTCTCATTGGAAAGGGATGAAGAACTTACTGTAAAACAGTCCGAAAATTGAGGGAATATCGTGATCCTTAATAGACAACATTATATAACTAGAAAAGCTACAATTTATGGAGAAATTGTGTGAAATGTTCTCGCCTCCACCAGTAGTCTACAACTGGAGTGGGCGGAGTAACTGGGTTAAATGGCTTGAGTAACTGTTGTGCGGTTGGAGTGGCTGGAGTAACTGTGGAAAGGCTGGACTGGGCAGAGTAACTGAGGAGCTTCCTCAGATGGGCTGTGTGGGCGGAGCAGCTGTAAGGTGAAATTAAATATCCCAGCATGCATTGCAGAAAGCAACTTCAGTGGAGTAGTCACATGACATCCCCGCCCACCTCTGTTCCTATAGAGACAAGAGCCCCTTAGACTTCTGTACAGACACAGCAATAGAAAGCACACCCCAGTCCCAGCAGTAGAGGTCACTTCACTGGCGGCTGCCATCTTCAAACGGTTGTAGTTTAAAAATTTATAAATCCTACAGCAAAGAGCTTTATATTGTAAGACTCACAAGACCCAGACCTACATGTCGATGCATAGTATGTCTCTGAAATATTAAAAATGAAGGCACAGTCGCAGTTTTGAAATCGCCCTTCAAATTTGAAGTGGCTAGAGTGGAGTTTTAATGTATGTCAATGGGCGGCGTGAGTTGCAAACAAATGGTCATATTGTGAAAACTATCAGGACTATGGCTTAGCCGTGGACATTTTTAGTGGGAGCAGGGATAGCTGAACGTTTTGATATAAGATTTGTGTAGGTGGGCTTGAAAGTGAGGGAGTGGTGGCAGTTTAAAAATCATGTCCTGATTTTTCAGCTCCCACTCTAGCTTTTGTCAGCTCCCACTCTAGTTTTGAACAGTCCACTATTCATTCCATGGGACCAATTTCGCCACAAAAACACAGATATTGCGTGAACCATTCGGCGAAACATTCCACAAAGCAATTACACACCAATCGGGAACAATCCGCATGTTTCGGTATATTGTATTCTATGTAGTGTAAAAACTGTGGGAGGAGTTAGGGTGGTAAATTTGGCTATAATAAGAATATATTTGTACGATAACAGTAAGTGGTCTTGCCATGCAAGAACACTTAACTATGTGTGAGAATGTTATTTCATCATCAATGTTATGAGATCTTACATGATAACCCTCTGGACCAGTATCACAAATGTTTGGTTACAATTTGTGAAAGAAGCATACACCGCCCACCTTGTAAATAAAGGTGAGATGGACTTTCTGCTTCCCCCACATCCAGTCATGGCCTGTTTTTACAGTCTACTTAAAGTACATAAAGGCGGTAATCCTCTTTAAGGGAGACCCATAGTGTCAGGTATTGGGGGTTTGACGCAGAACATTAGTGTCTGTGTGGACAGTGTTCTGCGTCCTTTTGTTACCCCTCTCCCATCCTACGTACCTGACACTATGGATGTCCTTAACCACATAAATGATTTAATTTGTGAGGAGGACGTTCTTTTGGCGAGCCTGGATGTGGAGGCTTTCTACAGTTCCATCCCACGCACCAGGGGATTTGAAACAATCCGCTGTTTCCTTAGTGAGAGAGGGACGCGCTGTGCTAAGCATAATGAGTTTGTATTGTCTCTACTTGACTTCATTTTAAAACCTCTTTCTCTTCAATGGGAAAATCTTCCGCCAGCTCAGAGGAGTGGCAATCGGGAGTCCCTGTGACCCGACTTTTGCAAACCTCCATCTGGGCTGGTGGGAGAAAGAGATTGTTTTTGGGGATCAGTGTGAGGAGTGGTCATCATGTGTCCAGCTGTGGCTGAGCTACATTGATGACATTCTGATTTTGTGGAAGGGTGATGCCCTACAGTTTCATGCTTTTGTGGAGCAGCTCAATATCAATGATATGGGGCTGTTTTTCACCTCCATAATTAACCATGACTCCATTACCTTCTTGGATCTAACTATTACTAGAGGAAGGGATGGGCGCCTCATTACGAGGATTTATAGAAAACCCACAGCAACAAACAATATTTTGTAGTCTGAGAGCCACCACCCCTGTGCACTGTGGAAGGGCATACCAAAGGGACAGTATCTTAGATATAAATTTGGTATCTGAGATATAAATTTAGATCAAGAGGTTATCCGGATACTGTCCTAAATGAGGCTTACCATCATACCCGATGCAGTGACATAAAGGACCTACCGATCCCCAGGACCAATGATAGAGATGAGGTCATCTGGATTTTCGGTACCTATGATACTGGACATGCAAAAAGTGAGAGAAATTCTCACTCGGTACTGGAGTATTTTGAAAAATGGATCCCAACATTGGTGATCTCATTGGAGATTTTCCCTCCATCACTTTCCGGAGGGGACGCAATCTCAAAGACCGACTGGTTCATAGTTTTTTAAAACCTGTACAACTTTGCACATGGCTTTCTACAGACATTAGGGGGAACGGCTCTATGAAGGTTAGCAAGATGTTTACCAGCAACGTCGCATCTCAATGTTTTGAGATAAGGACCTTCATTAATTGTAGGACCACGGGAGTTATTTATCTGATTACTTGTTCCTGTGGCCTACAATATGTTGGGAAAACCACCCGTGAGGTTTAGATGACGTGTAGGCGAGTCACAATAAGAGGGACACCCCATCAGCCAGACACGTCGTGGACTCACATCCAGGAGACTCAGGGGTGATTTGTTTTCAAGGCATTGAATACATTCGCGGGTCACCCCGAGGGGGTGACATTGATAATAGGCTCTTCAAAAAGGAGCTTGAGTGGATTTTCCACTTATGCACAGAAAAACCTAGGGGTCTGAATGAGCGAAGCGGCTACACTGATTCACTTATCTGATTACTTTATTTCTCTAAGGCTAGTTTCACACTAGTGACAGACTTCTCCGGCAGGCTGTTCCGGCGGGTGACCAGCCTGCTGGATCCGTGCTGCCGCTAGTGCACGTGTGCCCCTGGACTACCGCTCCGGCCCCATTGACTATAATGGAGGCGGGCCAGAGTTTCGACGGCAGCACGGCAAACATGCCGAGAGGCGGCTGAAATAAAACTACAACGTGTTGGAGAAGTCTCCCGCTAGTGTGAAACTAGCCTAAATGACCCGCTATTGCCTCTCTCATCAATGATAGTGTGTTCAGGTCGATCCTTATTTGTATCAGCCCCTAGGCAATGGTCTTTGTGCCTGAGTGACCATTCTGCAATTGTGCAATCCCACATTCCCTAACATCTGGGTGACTGTCATGACTGATGGATTAAGTCACTTTGATAGGGTGAATGCATTTATTAAGGTCTGTACCACTTCTCAATATGACATTCATTAGACAGCATGATGCGGTATTCATCGCGGTGATGATATATCTATTTATTGCTATAAAAAATTGCTTGAGGACCATCTAACTCTTATTATGGACTGCGCTTATTTGTTATCTTTTGGATTGATGTCAACTCTACTGATGCAATATCTTTTAGACACAATGCTTTTCTATACAGCTGACAGGATCTAGCTGGGCGGTAGTGTTTTAGTGCGTCTAGCTTTCCACCTTTGCTTTTACTTTTCCCGATCATATATATTTTGGTTATCCCCTGTTTCTTAGCTGAATAAGCAGCCTAAGGATCCCCCCAGACCAGTGGTTAGCAAACTGCAGCTCTAGAGCCACATGTGGCTCTTTAGCCCCTTGATATTGGCTGTTCCAGGTGCGGGCTCACATGTACAGTGCGATTGCATATTCGTTGCACATGGCAAAAATCGGCAGGAGGGGGACCAGGAAGCGGTGAAGGCTCTGTACTCCCCGCTTCTTGGTCCTCGGCTGTAGGCTGTGCAGGGCTGCGCACAGTGTGAGGCGCTCTGTGACGCCACGCTGTGCACGCCAGTTCACAGCACAGCCGACAGCAGGAGGAACACAGAGCGAGGTTGGTGAGGCGCAGCAGCATCCAGGAGCAGGAGAGGTAAGTGCTTCTTTATTTTTTGAAACTTGGGGCTGATCTGATTCAATGGGGTGATGAGAATCATAATGGGGGATATGAGAGGCATCATGGATGATAATGGGGATGATGAGAGTCATGGGGCTCTTATCTGAGGTCTGATTGGGGGTCATTTATTTTGGGGTCTGAGCTGACGTCTGATCTGAGGGAGGTCTTATTAACATTGGGGGTCTGATTAGTGGTTTGACCGGAGGTGTAATGAAAAATATTTTTTGCCATATTGTCCTCCTCTAAAACCTATGTGCGTCTTATAGGGTGAAACGTTGTGGAGTGAAAGATGTAGTGTCGAGGATTGAGAAAGGTATGGTCAGATGGTTAGGAATACCCTTATTAAGTTAATAACAATGTACCTTCCTATATAGTTTACGTTTAAAAAATTTGGCTCTCAGAAAAAATTTAATCGCTGTTTTGTTGATATTTGGCTCAGTTGACTAATAAGTTTGCCCACCACTGGTCTAGACAGAGACATTACAGGCAGAGGCATATAATGACTGATTTAGAGACAGTACTTCGTGACTTGGGGCGGTATGTCCTGTTCGGACACGCCCCTGTAATTTGATTAGCGGCCTCAGACCTGCCCCCTGCTCGTATCCTGGGCACATCCCTATTTAAGGAGAAGGAATCGACGGGTGCGTACGGCCAAAGTAGCGCTGATATGGCTGCACAAACCATGTGCAACGTTCTCCAATTTCTTTATTTAGGCAACTAACCAGTTAGTCAGCAGTCTTTGCCCATAAGCTCCTGAGGAGGTGCCCGATAGAGGGTCACCAGAAATGCGTCGAGCAGGGCTGGGCATGATTAGTTAGCCTTTTATTCTATTGGTGGTAGGGGTCCTCCAGGTGACCACTCTGCCTGTCAAGTATACGGACAGCAGGCTGGCAGATCCTGGGCTAAATATATGGACCCTTGGTGACCAGGCTTTTTAAATCTACCTGGGTCACGATCGATGTTCGGTGCAAAGATATAATGCAAAGATATAATAGCCCAGCACGGTCTATTGGCATTTTCACAGAGGATAGTTACCTGATCACTGTGGACATCCATAAACAGTGCTAGTAGGCATCCGTAGGTTGATATAGGGGATAACAGTACATATACTTGCCCCTATTTAATAAATACTTCTATATTTTATAGCCATATTTTATAAGTATCTTTAATAAAGTGTTAATATTTTTTAACTGTCTTTTTAGGCAGTGAGTAGCTTTTAAGTTACAGATGGGGAAATAGCACCAATCTTTCCTCTGTGATAATCAGCAAAGCACCAAAGTTATCTTCCTTGAATGGAACAAACAAACATGATCCTTTCATAGCAGCGTAATGATCTGCCACGATCCGA
The DNA here is from genome assembly GCA_033119425.1 of Bufotes viridis. Classification (NCBI taxonomy): domain Eukaryota; kingdom Metazoa; phylum Chordata; class Amphibia; order Anura; family Bufonidae; genus Bufotes; species Bufotes viridis. The sequence goes on from CM065593.1 coordinate 98,962,605, forward strand.
TCATTATCAGCATGGGGTCATTTGAGAGTTTGAGACTCAATAAATTTCACAGGGTGCCTGGGATGGTTTAATAGCAAAAAATCTTTTCAAAGTATTTTGAATCCAGGTCCGTGACTCCCATCCCTGCCAGACCCAAAGTGATGTGATGTTGTACTGGTAACACGCATGTGAACACTGACGACACGTTAATGACCCTAAATCCCTGTCCCCAAAGCACAGTTTTGGCCAATTGTGTGCAACACCCACATGATGGAAATACTGAACAATTATATATTTTACTAGATATTAAGCCCTGTATAATAATGGGCTCTAGAACATTAGTGCGTAAACATTAGTAGTAACAGTCTATATTTTTCTATATTAAATGGCAAGGGGACGACTGGCACTGACTGGTGCTGCTGCCACTGTGGCTGGTGGCTGAGATGGCTGGCACTGTGGCTGGTGGCTGAGACGGCTGGTACTGTGGCTGGTGGCACTGACAGGTGGCTGAGACTGCTGGCACTGTGACTGGAGGCTGTGGCTGGTAGCACTGACTGCTGGCACTGTGACTGGTGGCTATGGCACTGTGGCTGATGGCTGAGACTGCTGGCACTGTGGCTGATGGCTGAGACTGCTGGCACTGTGGCTGGTGGCTGAGACTGCTGGCACTGTGGCTGGTGGCTGAGACTGCTGGCACTGTGGCTGGTGGCTGAGACTGCTGGCACTGTGGCTGGTGGCTGAGACTGCTGGCACTGTGGCTGGTGGCTGAAAATGCTGGCACTGTGGCTGGTGGCTGGTGGCTGAGACTGCTGGCACTGTGACTGGTGGCTATGGCACTGACTGATGGCTGAGACTGCTGGCTGCAACTGGTGGCTGAGACTGCTGGCTGCAACTGGTGGCTGAGACTGCTGGCTGCAACTGGTGGCTGAGACTGCTGGCAGCGGCTGCTGTCTGTGGCTGAGAGTGCTGGGACTGTGCAGTTCTGACACGCACGGACAGTAATGGCGGCGCTCCGACGGGGAAAGCACACCATAACCTGCAAGCGGCAGTGATTGGGTGTCGCACAGGTGTGGGCGGTGCTGGTGGCGTGTGTGGAACCGTGTGATGATTGGTTGGCTCGCCGCGCATTACAGGGCTAAAGCCCGCCTATCAGTGTCGGGGACGTCACCGGGCTTCCTGTCAGCCCCATGGAGAGCCTGGTTGGTCACCGGAACTCCAGAAAAGGCCTTTGCCCGATTTGGCGCAGGGCAAAGGAGAGCTTCGGAGCAGGAACTGCTCTAATGCTCAAGTTAGGGGGGCTGCCTGGGTGACAATGGAGGTATGTCCGGGTTCAGCTCTGAACCTAGACAACCCCTTTAAGTTCCTGGAAAAAAACCTTTAGGGTACATCCATACATACCGGAAATAGTAGTGGAAAAGTCTGAGTGATCCCTACATTTCTTATGTTTTTCTGATTGATCTAGTTTAAAAGAGTTTTCCAGAGTTATCCCTATGGTCCAAACCCGTACAATGTAGGAGCTGTGACCCTTCAGTGCACATCCTTTTCACTGTTTACACAGGCACAATATCTTACATTGGGCGTGCTGGTGCCCATTACTGGATTGAGCTACTGTACCATGCACCGCCGCCTGTACTGACAAGTCACTGCCTGTGTAATAAATGTAGCCACCCTTCTTCTTGAGTAGGTGAAACTGGTGGCTATCCTAAGCAAAGGTTTGCGGGGTGAACAAGTCTCCCAACAAGTCTTTTCTGCCAGGCTCTTAAAAGCGCTGAGAGAGCTCATCTGACCCAAAGCCAAGCAGCAAGGGGGGAACTTTTGACTTGCTTAGCGGGTGCACTTACATGTTGGGGTTGAACATTTGTCTATAGGATACACATACATTTAGAGGTTAAATTGTATTTACTACTGTAGTTTGGATGTTAGATTTAGGAGAAATAGGCATCATATTAGGCTCCTTTAAATATTTCAAGTGACCTTTTAATCCATAGACGGATCAATGAGTGAAATCCTGGAATACCAGTAATAAGCGTCTATTGTCATGACATGTTATATGAATATGTAAAACCATTATTTTGGCGCTGTTCCTCAGGCACATTGATTCATGTTAATTAAAGGGTGCATTTAGACAACACTCATTTTCTTCAGCGTGCTAACCATTATTTTCACCAATCTCTGCAATCTCACAGCAGGTTCTCTTCCTCTGATTTGGGGGGCATGAAGCCTACATTTGTGAATTGTTGTGCACAAGACCGTGTTCATGTTTCATCCACAAAATACAGACATCGACTCACCGCATTTTTCTCAATGTGCAGAACTGCCACACAGACCGGCATAAAAATGCACATATGCATGGCCCCATAGAAATGAATAGGTCTGTGTCCTATGGATGAGGCCTACATTTTGGAAATGTTGTCTATTAGGACTCGATCACACAACCATATAGCCGCGGTGCCCATGTTGTGGACCGCAAACACCGGGTCCACAATACGCGGGTACCGTGTGACTTAAATGGGTCTGCAATGAGCAAGATACGGCAAAAGATAGGATATGTCCTATCTTTTGTGGATCGGAGGTGCAGATCGGAAGCCCACAGAAACACTTGGAAGTTCTTCCGTGGGCTTCCGATCCGTGCCTCTGCACCGACAAAGATAGGACATGCCCTATCTTTGCCATATCTTATCCCCATTCAAGTCAATGTTCACACGGCCGGTGCCTTATTTGCGGTCTGCGACAAGGGCACAGCGGCCATACGTTTGTCTGAATGAGTTATTTTGCTCTATTTTCAGTTTTTTCTCTCTATGCCCCTCCCCGTCCTATTTTTTTTTCCTGTTGTATAGACCAGGAAGTAAACCGACATGAATAACAAGCATTACCCTGTGTAACGCCCGATTATAAGGCGCTTGTGATGTGAGATTCCTGTAGTACTCTCTTGAGTTATGTAAGCAGAAAACAAAGGTTCAGATTCTTAATAATGAAGGTTGGATGCCACCAGTTTTACATCTGACGTCAAGGTTGCCGTGACAACTAAGCATTTCGGTAAACTTCTTTATTTTCAACAAGGTAACATGAGACCAAAAAAAAAAAATCCTTCCTAATTCCTACTTGGTTCAAGCACTTGAAAATGAGTTGCTACAGATACAGCAAACATTTCATAAGGACTAACAATGCTCCATAGATGAATGTAGTCCATGGTGATGAGATGTTCGAACCCATGTCCTGCGTGTTACACAAAATCAACTTAGAAACATCTTCAAGTTGTCTGTTAGGGCTCGTTCACATCACCGTTTGTCTTTTCCGTTCTCCGGCTCCGTTAAGGAGCAGGAGAACGGAAAGGACGGATGCTGTACATAACTGACACCTAACTGACACCAACGGAGCCTAAAGACCCCATAGACTTTAATGGGGTCCGTTTGGTGTCCGGTCAGAACATAATTTTTGAGTGGAGACGAAAGTACTGCATGCAGGATTTTCGTGTCCGCTCAAAAATCATGTTCTGAGCGGATACCTAACGGACCCCATTAAAGTCTATGGGGTCTTTAGGCTCCGTTGGTGTCAGTTATGTACAGCATCCATACTTTCCGTTCTCCTGCTCTTTAAGGGAGCCGGAGAACGGAAAAGACAAACGGTGATGTGAACGAGCCCTTACGTGTCTGCCACAGCTCTGGTAATGGATATGTTTTGTACTAATTTGGAAGTATGTGAATATATGAGATGTCATGGTGACGCTCTGTGCCTGCCGCCATTCCTCTCTCTCCACCACATCACTCACCAAGCGTCTGCCTGGCTGCATCCCATGCTGTAGGCCGCAGCTACAAGGCCTCTTCCTATAAATGTATTAGCTAGACTTTTCCTTGCAGCACTGCAGGAGTTAATGACCTTTCTGATTTTGTACTCATCCCTTTTATATTACTGTGCTGCTGCCTTCCCTTCCTTTGTGCAGTTGATCTCTACAGCTATTGGTCTCGGGTCTCTCAAGCCTGCTAGAGCTATAGTCCGTTTGTCTGCCAGTGTACTGACTTCTGCATGATTCCTGGATCTTTACCATCTGCCACCTGTGCTCACCTGTGCCTGTTCACTCCACTGTGCCTGTGCTGCCTACCCTAACCTCTGTTTCCTTGTTGCCACATGCCGGTGTCTCTGATCCCTGTGAGTCAGCAGCCAACCACACTGGCACTATTCCAAGAGGTATCAACCTGGTGGCACCCCTGCAGCAAAGGTCAGATCCCTGTATAGGGTTTAAAGGAGTTCTCCAGGCCATTGATGACCTATCCTCAGGATGTCAGATAGGTGGTCCACACCCACTGCCCTAACAATATATTAAGTCCAAACCTATAAAATAACTCCGAAAATGAACTGTGTTTTTCTTGAACATCTGGGTATCTGTATTAAAGAGGACCCTGGTACAGGGAGGAGGCGAGGCCAGGGTTTCTCGATGGGAGTCTCCCACTCCCTGGCTATGCTGCGGTCCAATCACAGTGGAGAGCGTCACATCCAGGGAGAAGGTGCGATTTTTTTTTTTTTTTTTTGTGCTATTTTTGTGATGGAGGCTCCTAAAACATGCCATGGTGACCTTTAAATTGGTATTTGAGGATTGTAATACTGATTGTCTGTCCTGAGGATAGGCCATCAATATCTGATCTGCCGGGTCCAACACCCTGCACACCCTCCGATCAGCTTTTTTAGGCTAGCTTCAGTTTCAGAAGTCAGGGCTGGAACTACACAGCTCTCTCCATTGTGTAGTGGCTGGAGGTGGTTGCATTGAAGGGAATGGAAGCAGCACTACAGTAACCATCTCTGTCCACTACTCAATGGATAAAGCTGTGTAGTTCCAGAGCCACTCAGGAACAGCTGATCGGTGGGGGCGTTGGGTGATAGACCCCTGCCGATCCTGAGTGTAGGCCTCAATATAAAAACCATGGAAAACCCTTTAATGACCCCTTTATATTTTTGGTAAAGCATGGGTTAATAATGGACTAGCGATTAAATTATATGTTAGTTCTAATAGAGTTTAGGAGATAAATTAATTTCATACACAACAAACGCATTATAGACAGGGGTTTGTAATTTTTTTAAGAGGGCCATGGCCTGTTCAGGCTTATAAGCAGGAAGATGATGAATTTCATTAGCCTGAGGGTTAGATTGCTGCCAGGCAGGGGTCTTGGTGACACAACTAGTGCAGTGCAGTGTGCTTTACAAGAAAACCAAGGTTATGCGCTTGAAAGATGCAACAGCGTACTGCACTTCCGTCGGGCATCGCTGGGCAGACTACTTCCATTAATGATGGATAATTGAGTGGGAAGTTGTGATTGCAAATAAGCTACTGCAGTACGTGCAAATGTATGACCTCTAAAAATAGTGACGCGTGAACCTAGCCCCACACCCCGTCCAGGTAATCAATAAGTTCATGCATAATTTGTGCTTTGTACGTTGTGTAGTATTATATGGCATGCTGCAGCTCTTCCAGAGTAGAATTGGATGGTCCGGTAACATTATAGCTACAATGCTAGATAATAATTACACTTTAGTAATCAAATAATATAATTCCAGCTGTATGTACAGGAATATACAATACATATGCTGCCACAAATGTATGATGTGTATCTATTAATAAAAGGGTAGCTGTAGCCAGATACCCACCCAGGGTGCACCACGTTGGTTGCTACAAACATAAAGTATTGGGACACCTACAAGAGCTTTTGACATCCCATTCTAAACCCATAGGTATTAATATGGAATTGGTCTTCCCTTTGGAGCTAAAACAGCACCCGCTGGTCTGGGGAGGCTTTCTACAAAATATTGGGATGTGTCTGTGAAAATTTTAACCCATTCATCCAGAGGAGCACTTGTGAGGTTAGACACTGATGTTAGATAAGAGGACCTTGTTCACACACTTTGTTGTCGGTCAGGGATCCGCAACTTCCGCCACTCCAGCTGTTCAGACATTACGACTCCCAGAATGCCTCGTTCACTTCTATGGAAGTTATAAGAACAGCCGATCATGTTTGCATGCTGGGAGTTGTAGTTTCACAGCAGCTGGAGTGCCCAAGGTTGCTGATCTCTGTTCTAGGTCATCCCACAGGTGTTCGATGGGGTTGAGGTAAGGAGTGGGCCAGTCAACCTCTTCCACACCAAACTCACCCACTTCACGACCTCGCTTTGTGCACGGGGGGCACAGTCATGCTGGAACAGTTGGAAGCATACCATTGTCAGAAATGTTGTGGTATGTTGAAGCATTAAAGAGGAACTAAACCCGGAAAAAACATAAATACATTTAATCCATAGTGCAAACACAGCTGTGTCTACAAGGTGCTTATGACAGCAGTTGAGGAGAGATCTTGCAGACATTTTCTTTTCCCTACTCTTCTCCATCTTTGGCTTCAGAACGGCTGAAGGAGCCTGACAAAAGACACACTGACTGGCAGTGCACTGCTATAGAGTCCCTGCCCTTGGTCCCTACAGCCACTTCGCTGAGATCTATCATCTGCCTCCCAGCCTTTTCAACCTGCCCATTCCACTCCATTCAGTTTTATTTCACACCATTTTTACCCATGGAGACAGAGCCTGGCAGTGCAGAGAATGAAGGACCTGTCAGAACCTGTGTGATGTCACATGTCTCTCACGCATTGTGTCTCTGGGGGTTGTCAAATACCAGGGGATGTATTTTCTTTCCTTCACTCCTTGTAATGTCATATGATAGCCCATAATAACATCCCAAAAATCCTGGAAGTGGTAGTTCTGTCCTCTTATATCCCTCTCCATGTAATGGCCCCATAACAGTCTCGACATCCTGGGAGTTGTAGTTTTCTCCTCTTATGCCCTTCTCCATGTAGGGTCCATTGAGGCCCCATGATAGCCATACACTCTTGAGTACTAATGACTAGTCACTAATCACTAGAGAGGAGGATCTCACCGTGTATACAAAAGGTATCCAGACCAAACCCAGACCCCTCCTCCTATACTTTCTGGTTCATGTGCACTGAAAGAACAAGGACACCCAAGGATATTATGTTATGTTTTGTTGGTTGTTCTTTTTTGTTTGGATTCTGGCTTTAGTTCCCGTTAAGATTACCCATTACTGGAACTAAGGGGCTGACGCCAACCCCTGAAGTACAACCCCATAATCCCTCCTCTACCAAACTTTACACTCAGGCAGGTGACATTTTCCCGGCATTGGCCAGAACCAAGCTCATCCATCAGACTGCCAGATAGAAAAGCGTGGTTCGTCACTCCCCAGAAAGTTTTATTCATGGTTTTTACCACGACCGTACATGTTTGATAATATGTGGCCAAACCAGCAAGATTGGTCAATAATCTAATGTGGACAGAGGCCTCCCGACTCGCCCCTGAGAGCGGTGGTCCTTGGGGGAAAAAACATTATTCATGTTGGATTTCAACATTTCCTAACAAGTTGTTCCCATGGATTTTCAGGTGTTCACCACGGGGAGACTTCTGCCTATGTAGCACGCAGATTTAGCAACTGATTTGCCATGGATTCCAATGGATATGCCATGAATGCCTTTTTGTGTATTATTCTTTACGTAAACTGGTCTTATATGAAAAAAACTATGAATGAACAATGAAATCCATGCAGCTTTACTGTAAGAATCTGGAAAACCTTTTTTCTCATCAGAGGCCGCTGGACGTGCTCCCGATTATTAGCGTACTGTGATTGTTTCCTCATCTGTTAGCCAGGAAATTATCAGAGGTGTCCAGATAAAGCAAATTGTGAATGGTTTCCTCTCAGGAAGCAGTAGAAGTAGAGTCTGGGCCAGAAGGCTGAATGGACTGTTGTCATTGCCATGTCACGTATTTCCTGCTTACTGATGTCACCAAGTTATGATTATCGTGTCACACCCAGACTCACAATGACGTGACGTGGGTGAATGTGACATTGTGATGTGCATTTTGTGATCATGGGGTTAATATAATGGACAACACTCCTTCCTGATGATTGCCCACTCGCTTAGCTGCATATACATGCAGCAGTCATGTCTTGTTTGGTGATAATTGATCGCCACCATGATTATCTTCCCCCATACAAACAATGATTTGATGTGCTGCCTAAACGACCCAATCAGCCAACAAACCCGATTTAGCTTGTTTGCTAGCACAGTTTCATGGGCAAAATACTGGTAATGAGTGTTTGTGCAAATGTTCAAAAGGAAATCTGTCCCCTCCCTTAAAAGGGTTGTGTAATACTTCGATGTAGATGGCTTTTCCTGGATGGAGATGAGTGGTTCCATCACCAGAGCTACTGCAGAACAGCTGATCGGCGGGGGTCCCATCAATACAAAAGTAGTGGACAAACCATTTCAGCACTACTACTGACTCTGGATGCACTCCCTGCACATCACCTCTATCATACATAGTAGAGGACATCTTGAGTTTAAGCTCTTAAGTCCTCTCAATGTATTACAGCAGTGTTTGTGGGGGCACAAGGACAGGGGCGTAGCTAACGGCTCATGGGCCCTGGTGCAAGAGTTCAGCTTGGGCCCCCCTTTTCTCAGTGCTTTGTGTGTCTTCTTATGCGGCACAAGGATCTTTGGGCCCCCTTAGGCTCCTGGGCCCGGTAGCAACTGCTACCTCTGCACCCCCTATAGCTACGCCCATGCACAAGGAGGAGTATACACATATAAAGCAGCGATCCAGAGTCCAGGTCCGTGGTTTAGCATCGCTTTCCATGCCGACTGCAAATACTTTTATCTTGCTGTTTGCACTGCGAGATGTACTTTCTATTGTCCTTTTTTGTACTACCTCTTTTTTTAGCTTTGAGTATGTTGACCATTACATTCTATTTGCTTTCTTTCTGTAAAATCAGGAGCTTGAATCTGCTTCAAATCAGCGTTTTCCAAGCCGATTTTCATATTACAAACTGTTTCTGAAGCTGATGTTGATGTCGATGACATTTTTTTGCTTTCTGTTGAAAAGTAGATTTTAAGCGCACAGCGAAACATGTATTAAAAATACAAGAACCATTAATAAGGTACATTGCAAAAAGCTATTAGGGACATGTTAACAAAAACGTACTGAAAGGTTTAGATACTCTTTAAGTAAATTGTTTTCTTCCCTATTTACAATGTAAACTCCACTCAAATACAAATATTCTTTTTTTCTTGCTTAGGGTACTTTCACACTTGCGGCAGGACTGATCCGACAGGCTGTTCGCCCTGTCGGATCCGTCCTGCTGCTATTTCTCCATGCCCCCGCACTGCCGCTCCGTCCACATTGACTATAATAGGGGCGGGGGCAGAGCTACGGCGCAGCACGGCGAGAGACCACCGGACTAAAACACTGAATATCCGACTTTTTAGTCTGGCGGCCTCTCTCCATGGTGCGCCGTAACTCCGCCCTCGCCCCCATTATACTCCATAGGGATGGAGCGGCAGCACGGTGAAATTGCGGCATGACTGATTCGACAGGGTGAACAGCCTGTCAGATCCGTCCTGCCGCAAGTGTGAAAGTACCCTTAAAGGGGTTTTCTGACTTTTTTATACTGATGACCTGTCCTCAATACTTTCCTTCCATATTGTTTCTGCAGAGCATGTTTAAGTCCTTCACTTAACTGGTGGTGCTGCTGCTGATTCTGCAATAAACCAGTATCTGACATCTGTCTGCAGACTGACGCTTAGTGCAATTTTTTTTACCTATGTTAACCATTAGCATTTAGATATCATTTTCCACATTCTTTAAAACACTGCAAGGTGAACTGCAGTCATGAAATTTATTTATCGATGTCTAAGGCCTCATGCACACGACCGTTTTTTTATGCTGTCCGCAAAAAGGGGTTCCGTTGTTCAGTGATCCGTGTCCGTTTTTGCCTTCCGTTGTGTTTCCGTGTGTCTTCCGTTTTTTTTAGCAGACATGACCCAAAAGATTTTACCAAAAGACAGGCTGACAATGTTTCCAAAGTGCCTGCCAAGGGATCCGCAAAAAAAACGGACACGGAACACGGATGACACACGGATGGCCATCCGCATTTTTCACGGACCCATTGACTTGAATGGGTCCGTGAACCGTTTTTCACGGACAAGAATAGGACAGGTTATATTTTTTTGACGGACTGGAATCACGGACCACGGACACGGAGGACAAACGGTGCATTTGCCGAGGTTTCCACGGACCCATTGAAAACCAATGGGTCCGCAGAAAATCACGAAAAACGGAGCAACGGACACGGAATCAAACAACGGTCGTGTGCATGAGGCCTAAATATGAGATTTTGAAATGCAAAAAAAGAGCACCTAGAATGTATACCAGGTCAGGCTTCTTAGAAAGCTTGCTCTTGTTATAGCACTGCCCTAACTATTTGCCTGCGTAGGACATGGACCTAGCAACTGCAGGAGACCATTATCTATAGTGGTCTCCAGGCCCATGTTCTATGAGACACAGACCAAAGTACTGCATGTCCTGATGATCTCCACATGAGCCCTTGATCCATGAAGAATTGCATTATTGGCATCTATGGGTCCATGTGTAGTCCTTTCTGTACACGGTCTAAAAATATAATCAACTGAATCAGGGCTCGGGGATATTTATCTTGAGGTTTTGGGATATTTAAAAAAAAATATGGCACCAATATTGTCAGATTTGTCAATTTTTACATAGTGCCCACCCTGTCCCATCTGTAAATTGGTATAAATGTGTATGGACAGTATTGTGTGTATGGAGAGAGAGTCAGCACTGATTTACACTCTGTGCTCTTGTAATTAGGCCGTCTAATTATCTTCCATTGATTAAATCAGTAAAAATCAGTATATTTCAGAATAAACAAGACGCACTAAAATGCCGTTCTACTTTAAATAAGCACTTGACAGTCATAATGACTATTAGGTAATCATCTGTTCCTGCAAATACAGTATGCTCCTCCGTCTGTTAATTTCTAATCTACCTCCCACAGCCACAAAGATAGATGAACGCTAAAAACACAAATGAAAAATGACTGCACAGGTACTGCACAGTGTAATCCATGACATAGAGAGGGCACATACAGTACAGAAGCAAAGTTGTTAGGAAGGTATTCAATTGGATGTAAGTTCTAGGAAACCTCTGCAATGGTATCACCAAATGATATAGTAGACTGGAAAATGAATGGAAGCTCAACATATACTGACCATTGCCACCATACCACCATGGCTCTAATTCATGGCTCAATTAGAGCCTTCAGCGTACTCCAGAGCTGCATTCACAGTTTTGCTGGATGTCACTGGAAACGGTATTCAGGCTTATCCCTAACCACTAGACCAGTGGTGGGCAAACTTATTAGTCAACTGAGCCGAAGATCATCAAAACAGCGATGTAATTTTTTCTGAGACAAATTTTTTAAACGTAAACTATATAGGAAGGTACATTGTTATTAACTTAACAAGGGCATTCCTAACCATCTGAACATACCTTTCTCAATCCTCGACACTACATCTTTCACTCCACAACATTTCACCCTATAAGACGCACGTAGGTTTTAGAGGAGGACAATATGAAAAAAAATATTTTTCATTACACCTCAGGTCAAACCACTAATCAGACCCCCAATGTTAATAAGACCTCCCTCAGATCAGACGTCAGATAATAGCCCCATGCCTCTCATCATCCCCATTATCATCAATGATGCCTCTCATATCCCCCATTATGATTCTCATCATCCCCTTTATTATCCATGATGCCTCTCATCATCCATAATGCCTCTCATATCCCCCATTATGATTCTCATCATCCCCTTTATTATCCATGATGCCTCTCATCATCCATAATGCCTCTCATATGCCCCATTATGATTCTCATCATCCCCTTTATTATCCATGAAGCCTCTCATCATCGATGATACCTCTCATATCCCCCATTATGATTCTCATCACCCCATTGCCTCAGATCAGCCCCAAGTTTCATAAAATAAAAAAGCACTTACCTCTCCTGCTCCTGGATGCCGCTGCTCCTCACCACCCTCGCTCTGTGTTCCTCCTGCTGTCGGCTGTGCTGTGAACTGGCGCGCACAGCGTGACGTCACAAAGCGCCTCACACTGTGCGCAGCCCTGCACAGCCTACAGCCGAGGACCAGGAAGCGGGGAGTACAGAGCCTTCACCGCTTCCTGGTCCTTCCCCTCCTGCCGATTTTTGCCACGGGTCTTGAATATGCGATCGCACTGTACATGTGAGCCCGCCCCTGGAAGAGCCACATTCAAGGGGCTAAAGAGCCACATGTGGCTCTAGAGCCGCAGTTTGCTGACCACTGCACTAGACTAAGCTCCTATAATGTAATAGGGGCAGATGCATTTTCCTACATGAATTTAGTGTGGTGCCCCAGTGCAATCTCAGTTTAGACTTCGGACAGTGGGAGAGCCTGCAAACATGTCAGTGCAACTCTATAGCTCCAATGCAGGATATTCCAGCGAGTATTGATACAATACTATAGGGAGAATTGAGACGGCGCCATGTCCCCGTGTATTGCACAGATAAGACAGGACATCTGAAGGGGAACCTCTTTGTATTGGGTCTTACTAATGGGGAAGGTGGCCCGAGTGGGAACCCTTCCTCCATTCCATTCATATGCCCAATATGGCCTCAATGCTGCAGATGAAACCTCCTTCCCCTAGACGGAGTAGATGCCCCCAGTTATAGCTTTGGGTATAGGAATTACATAGCCATCTGTATCGCCCTTTCATGTATTTATACATCGTAATTGGGTCATCCGTAAGCCGTCTTTGTTTCCAAATGAAATAACCATAGTTCCTCAGATACAGTAATCCCTCCCGTTTATTCCGGGTGGTGCTCAGTCGTCTTGTCCTTGCAGTAATAACAATAATAAGCACTATTTTCCAGCAAGCAAAGCCTTCTCTGCCCTTTCCCCAGATCACGAGCCTAGTGACACCGGTAACTATTTGTGAGGAGATCACTATAAAATCCTGCTTGCCTGTGAATTGTAATAGCAGTGAGGCCACAATTACAGACAGTGCCCGTCATCTAGTTCCCCTACCCGTAGACGTTTATTCTATGTTAATGTAAAGTGTAAAAAAAAACTAGTGAATTAAAATGATATTCGACACATTTAAGAATAAACGCGCTCCCCATATGGTCACCTTTAAGTTTTTCTATTTCGTTGTAGCAACAGAAAAATGTAAAAATAAAAAAACAGCTGCTGAAAGCAGTATATGCGCCTGATGGGTCTCCACTGACTTGTAATCGGGTCGGTCGGGTTTAGATTATGGTTTCCGTCATTCTGCCAGACGAAATTCCCTTGTGGGCGGTGATATTTTGTCTTGTGTTTTTTTTTGTTTTTTTTAACCAGACCGACATGAACCGTGTTTAAAGGGGTTGTTCATTTTTCAATATTTTTAGATTACTCGCTGGTTTTCTGTCCCTGCTCCTGCTATGTTGAGCAACTTTCTTCCATATTGTCTGTCCACTGCTGGTTTTGGGCCAGGCTGCTGCTCCTGTAATAAGTGCCTGTATGCTGTTTTTGCATCTCTGGTCCCTATAGATGACATAATAGAGAATAGCTGCACAGGCTCCCCATCCTGCCGGCATTGCGCACTCCTGTCCTTGGTCCCATGTTCTTATGTGCCCACATTGCTGAGAAAACAATGTTTTAACCCAGGCATCCTCAAACTGCGGCCCTCCAGCTGTTGCAAAACTACAACTCCCAGCATGTCCGAACAGCCTACAGGTATCAGCCTACAGCAGGGCATTGTGGGAGTTGTAGTTTTACAACAGCTGGAGGGCCGCAGTTTGAGGATGCCTGTTTTAACCTATGCAAATGAGCCTCTAGGAGCAACGGGGGTGTTGACATTACTCCTAGAGGCTCTGCTCTCTCTGCAACTGCCACATCCCCTGCACTTTGACAGGGCCAGGCAGGTGTTATCACATGCATAGTGCCCGGCTCTGTCAATCAAAGTGGAGAGGGCATGGCAGTTGCAGAGAGAGCTGAGCCTGTAGCGTTAACGGCAACGCCCCTGTTGCTCCTAGAGGCTCTTTGCATATATTAAAACATCATTTTTCTCAGCAATACAGGCACATATGAACATAGGACTAATACAGATGCCTTCAGCTGCCAAGTGCACATGTAACAGGTCAGCCAGTTTCATAGGTAGAAATCTGCTGCCAAATTTACTTTAAGATGGACCCCTATTTCTGTAAAGACTCCTCTGCTTGTGCCAATAGGCCCCAAATCAATTCAGGAAAAGCAGGGTCCAGCTATGTTCTGCTCTAATTAAAGACCGCCGAGTTCAAAAAATCCTATAAGATGAACTGTGCAAGTGCCGCTGAAAATACAGAGCAAACACACTGCAACAGCGCTCTGCAAATGTTGATTATACAGATTCCTAAGGGCACACCGTCAGGTTTCCTGGTGCCGTTTTAGAAGCCAAAACCAGAAGTGACTTAAAAAAAAAAAAAAAGAGAAATCATATCTGTCCTTTACACTTTCTCTCCTTTTATGATCCACTCCAGATTTTGGCTTCCAAAACTGCATCAGAAGCCTGACCGTATAGCTATACCCCAAGGCCATATGCACATGGTGCAGATTTTCATGTGGAAAATCCACAACCTAATACAGTTCCAGCTCTTCAGGTTTTGAAATCTGTTGTTTGTCCATTGTTTGTGCACATTTTTTTTTGTGTATATTTCGCTCTTCGCAATGCAAAGGATGAGATCTAGGGCAAATCCACAAGTAAGGGTACTTTCACACTAGCGGCACAGCTATCCCGCAGGCTGTTTCGGCGGGTGAACAGCCTGCCGGATCCGCCATCCTGCAAGTATCCGTGCACTGCCATGCTGGCGCTCCGTCCCCATTGACTATAATAGGGCGGGGGGCGGAGCTACGGCGCAGCACGGCAGTGCACGGCCGGAGATTGCCGGACTAAATTTACTGCAGATCCGACTTTTTAGTCCGGCGATCTCTGTGCAGTGCACGGGTACTTGCAGCATGGCGGATCCGGCAGGCTGTTCAACCGCCGGAACAGCCTGCCGGATAGCTATGCCGCTAATGTGAAAGTACCCTAACACATGCAGATTATAGTGTGCAGAAAATCAGCATAAACGACCCTACTGTGTGCATATGCCCTAGGGCCTCTTTCACACTTGCGTTGTGAAGATCCGGCATGCACTTCCGTCGCCGGAATGCACCCCGGATCCGGCACAACGCAAGTGAACTGAAAGCATTTGAAGACTGATCAGTCTTCAAAATGTTTTCAGTGTTACTATGGCAGCCAGGACGCTACTAGCGTCCTGGTTGCCATAGTAGCAGTGGGGAGCGGGGGAGCGGCATACTTACAGTCCGTGCGGCTCCCGGGGCGCTCCTGAATGACGTCAGAGCGCCCCGCGCGCATGGATCACGTGATCTATGCACTGGGGCGCCCTGACGTCATCCTGGAGCGTCCGGAGCCGCACGGAAATGTAGTATTAAGTATGCCGCTCCCCTACTCTTTACTATGGCAACCAGGACTTTAGCGTCCTGGCTGCCATAGTAACCATTGACAAAAAGCTAAACGTCGGATCCGGCGATGCGCCGAGCGACGTTAGCTTAAGGCGGATCGGATTAATGCACTTCAATGGGCATTAATTCCGGATCCGGCGTTACGGCATGTCTTCCGGATTTTTGGACGGAGACAAATCCGCAGCATGCTGCGCTTTTGTCAACGTCCAAAAAACGTTGACATACTGAACTGAAGACATCCTGATGCATCCTGAACGGATTTCTCTCCATTCAGGATGCATGGGGATAATCCTGATCAGTAGCTTTCCGTCCTAGAGACCCGAGGACGGATCTCTAGGACGGAAAGCTAAAACGCTAGTGTGAAAGAGGCCTAAGGCTGTTTTTACTTAGAGCAGTATATCTCTGGAGCCTACGTTCCCTGAATTCATTTGAAAGGGTATTTCCATATCAGACATTGATGGGATATGCCATCAGTGTCAGATAGGTGCGGTTGGCACCTCCGAGACCCGCTCCCATCTCCAGATTGGGGCCCCTGAAGTGAGGGAGAGCACATAATGAAAGCGCGCACTTGTATTTGACAAACTGCCTTTTTTTTTGGGGGGGGGGGGGGATGTGCGTCTTATAAAACGGAAAATACGCTAATCTTTATGTTTTGTTACCAAATATGTTGTTGTTTCTGTGCAAATTATTCATCGCTTTGTACAGATGCATCATCTGTTTTTTAGAGAGCGGTTATTCCCTGTGGATGATACCAACGGTATAACAAATATCATTTGCTGTGCTTACAGGTTGCGTCAGGAGAGTGCAATGAAGACACAGAAGTGTTTAACATCACGTTGTGCACTGGAGATGAACTTACCTTAATGGGCCAGGCTGAGATTCTTTATGCAAAAACATCCAAGGAGAAGTCGCGTCTGAATACCATATTTAAGAAAATTGGAAAATTGAACTCAATCAGCAAATTGGGGAAAGGCAAAATGCCTTGCTTGATATGCATGAATCACAGAACCAATGAAAGCATCAGCCTTCCATTTCAGTGCAAGGGGAGGTTTAGCACACGCAGCCCTCTAGAGCTTCAGATGCAAGACGGAGAGCACACGATCCGTAACATTGTGGAGAAGACACGACTGCCTGTGAATGTGACCGTGCCTAGCCCCCCTCCCCGCAACCCGTATGATCTTCACTTTATACGCGAGGGACATCGGTACAAATTTGTCAATATACAAACTAAGACCGTCGTCGTTTGCTGTGTGCTCCGAGCCGGTAAAATCATTCCCATGCATTTTCCATTACACTTATCTGTCCCAACATTTAGCCTACCTGAAAACATAGCAAAAGGAGAAATGTGGGAGAAGTCTGTGGTACAACCATGGTACAACGTATGCCAAGAGCAGTTTGATATAGAGGAATATTCCCGTGCGGTGAGGGACGTCAAAGCAGACTGGAACGAAGAATGCAAGAGCCCTAAGAAGACTTACTGCTCTGGACATAGCCACATACCAAACTCCCTCAGTTACGCCCGTGATGAGCTGACCCAGTCCTTTCATAGGCTTTCAGTCTGTGTTTACGGGAACAATCTTCATGGAAACAGTGAGGTGAACCTACACGGCTGCCGAGACCTCTGTGGGGATTGGGCTGTGTTCCCTCAAGATTCTTCTCAGTTCCAGGACTCTGGTGACAACGGTAGTGACTACCTTTTCCCTGAAATGGGCGAGGAATCCATAGGTTTACCTACTAAGCCAGAGCTTCCCTATGAGGAGCTCTGGTTAGAACTGGGAAATGGGAAACATGGGGGGCAGCCCCTAACCCGATCACAAAGCGAGAAGAACAAATGTGATGCTTTCCGAAGTTCATTGCATTCCAAGTGTGGCACATCCTCCGTCTCATCTCCTGAGTGTCTACTGACAAGCAAATGTTCGGATATATCTTTACCTCCACCTCCAGTGCCTCCCAAATCTGAAGCTGTGAGTAGATGTCTAAATTTCAGATCACATAGTATAACATTGTATCCTACATCTAAGCCCTTCTCCTGCTATACCATGGTAGTCCGACATATCTGGGCCTGCTTATGATAACTTTAAAGGGATTCTGTCAGCTAGTTTGAGCCTATAGAGCTGAGGACATGCGCAGCTAGATCGTCACTAGCACATCCACAATATACGTTTCCCATGGCTCTGAGTGCCACGTTTCAGGGGCCCAGCTGTGCCCACTGTGAAGGAGGCCAGCACCGCCCGCATCCTCTGAATCTCCTCCTTGCTCCCCCGGCGTCACAGAGTTGAAGCGCTGTAATATCACGCAAGCGCGAGTATGCAGCATGTGAGGGCTAGTGTTCTGCCGAAAGTCTATAGCGGAAGTCACGTGGCGTGCTGCGCAAGCGCACAAGCGTACTTCCACGAATCATTCCTGCAGCCTCCATTGCAGTAGCTCGTGCACTGCCTGTGTGCACACTTAAGGGTATAGAAACTTCTTAAAGTGACAGTTCTCTCCATTAAAATACAGCTGTGCCTCCACCCCCAATCACCCCCCAGCGCTCATTAATATACATTAATTTGTACACATCGGGCTCGGCCTCGCTGCGCTCGGCATTTAGTACAGCTGGCTCTATGCCGCCATTGATAGTAAAGAAGGAAATGGATGAAAAAGGAAGAGATGGATAGTCTCTTTCTTTGCCACCTATTTCCTTCTTTACTATCAATGGCAGCTTAGAGTTAGTTTTACTAAATGCCGAGCACAGCGACCCCGATGCGTGGCAAGCGAAGCGATTCAGCGAGGGTACAAATTAATGTAGATGCTGTATTTTACTGGAGATGACTGTCACTTTAAGACGTCTCTATACCCTTACTTGTGAGCAGGCGCGGTGCGCGAAGTACTTCAATGGAGGCTGCAGGGATGATTTGTGGAACTGCGCTTGCGCAGCGCACCACGTGACTTCCGCTATAGACTTTTGGCAATCTATAGAGATCTGGCAGAACACCGGCATGGTCTTCCTTCTCTGTGCTGACATCAGCCTCTGGAAACGAACTGCGCATGCACTATCTGGCATTCGCGAGATTACGGCGCTTCAACTATGTGACATCAGGGGAGCAAGGAGATGATTTGAGGATGCAGGCGGTGCTGGCCTCCTTCACAGTGGGCACGGCTGGGCCCCTGAAACGTGGCACTCAGAGCCATGGGAAACGTATATTGTGGATGTGCTAGTGACGATCTAGCTGCGCATGTCCTCAGCTCTATAGGCTCAAACTAGCTGACAGAATCCCTTCTAAAGGGGATGTCTCACTTCAGCAAATGGAATTAATCATGTAGATAAAGTAAATACAGGGCACTTACTAATGTATTCTGATTGTCCGTATTGCCTCATTTGCTGGCTAGACATCACGTTATACACTGCTTGTATCCAGGGGTTACGACCACCCTGCAGTCCAGTGGTGGTCGTGCTTGCACACTATAGGAAAAGGCGCCATCCTCTCTGGGGCTACGCGAGTGTGCATAGGCCTGTGCTTTTTCCTATAGTGTGCCACCACGACCACCCTTCTGGATTGCAGGGTGGTCATAACCCCTGGATACGAGCAGTGTAAAATGTGATGGGAAAATGGATCCAACCAGCAAAGGAGGCAATATGGACAATCACAATACATTAGTAAGTGCCTTGTATTAACTTTCTGCACATGATAAATGCCATTTACTGAAGTGAGACAACCCCTTTAAGACAGTACAGGTATTAATTGGAACCATTGAATTTTTAGATCGTGCATGTGTTTTTGAGGTCCAAGTTATGATCTTAGAAAAGACCCTTATAAAAAGTGTAAGTAACGGGTCCACAGGGGAAAGGGAATGGGTTTGGTGGTTAAGATCTTTCTATGCGATATTACCTAAATTCACAACTTGCAGTTTATTCGTCTTTTTTATATGTTTTTCAATTGCGCCCTGTTTTCAATAAATAATGTGTATGTTACAGGTGCCTTGATATTTGCAGATTACCATGTAAGGCTACTTTCACACTCGCGTTTTGTGCGTTCAGATAATACAACCACATGCATCCATTCAGAACGGATCCGTTTGTATTATCTGTAACATAGCCAAGACGGATCCGAAAGTCAATGGAGGACGGATCCGTTTTCTATGGTTCCAGAGAAAACAGATCCGTCCCCATTGACTTACATTGTGTGCCAGAACGGATCCATTTGGCTCAGTTTCATCAGACGGACACCAAAACGTCTCCAGAGCGGAATGGAGGCTGAACTGATGCATTTTGAGCGGATCCTTTTCCATTCAGAATGCCTTAGAATGCAAACTGATCCGTTTTGGAGTGCTTGTGAGAGCCCTGAACGGATCTCACAAACGGAAAGCCAAAACGCGAGTGTGAAAGTAGACTAAATCTGAATACTACTAATGTAGGTGCCTGTAATATAGCCTTCCTAAATGTATGTGCTGCCTGGAGATGAGAGGGATCATGCACACAGTATGCTCCGGGGTACAGGAATACTTGGGCACCATGCAGATAATCTCCCGTAGAAGCAATATTCCTAGGTGTGAATACTTCCGTGCAGCCAGTGATGTGCTGTCTGGTTCGTGCAGCCCTGTTGTGGCTCCATACAGACGTGACGAACTAGTAAGCACTCAGCATCTCCTAACGGACTTACTAAAGGATACTAGAAGTCTAGTAAAGCATTGACTGCGCAGACGTCCAGCGCCAGGGCAGAAGTGTGGAAAACTAGGCATTTCTATTCCGTGCTACACAAAACCCAACAATAGTCTGTGTGTGCATCATAGCTGACATTCCTCACATAGTTATATACTGGTAGCATCCCACATCCTGCATGTCTGGAATCAATGGAGACATAAGGATATCAAAACACCTTAAAGGGAACCTGTCATGAACTTTATGCTGACCTCACTGAGAGCAGCATAAAATAGTGACAGAAATGCTGATTTCAGCGGTGTGTCACTCATGAGCTAAAAGTAAGTAGTTGCCGAGAACCAGCATCATAATCATTGCAGCCCAGGCCTTGAGAAGAGTCAAGTCTACCTGAGAAGAGTCCTGGTTATTCCTAATCTCCTGCTCTCTCACCCATCTGCTGATGATTGGCAGTTCTCTGCTAGAGAGAAAGGGAGAAAACTAGGTAGAAGACTGTCAGTCATCAGCAGGTGGGCAGGAGAGCAGGAATTCATGAATAACCAGGACTCTTCTCAGGTGGCCGGGACTCTTCTCCAGGCCCAGTCTGCAATGATTGTGATGTTGGGTCTCGGCAACCACTTACTTTTAACTTATAAATGATAGACTGCTGAAATCAACTCGCCTGTCTCTAGTTTATACTGCCGTTAGTATGGGCAGCATAAAGTTGATGACAGGTTCCCTTTAAAGGGGTTGTGTCACTTCAGCAAGTGGCATTTATCATGTAGAGAAAGTTAATACAAGGCACTTACTAATGTATTGTGATTGTCTATATTGCTTCCTTTGCTGGCTGGATTCATTTTTCCATCGCATTATGCGCTGCCCGTTTCCATGGTTACGACCACCCTGCAATCCAGCAGCGGTGGTCGTGCTTGCACACTATAGGAAAAAGCGCTGGCCTCTGGTGGCTGGGATCGTGGGAACTGACACAGGCTAGTGCTTTTTTCTAAAATATGCCATCGCTGATGAATTGCAGGGTGGTCATCACCATGGAAACGAGCAGTGCATAATGGGATGGAAAAATGAGTCCAGCCAGCAAAGGAGGCAACATGGACAATCGCAATACATTAGTAAGTGCCTTATATTTACTTCCTGTACAAAATATATGCTATTTGCTGCAGTGACACAACCCCTTTAAGGCTAGTTTCACACTTGCGGCATTGCCAGATACTGCCACCTTCCTGCCAGACCCCATTGACTTTAATGGAGTCCGGCACAGATCTGGGTTCTACCCAGCAAATATGCCGAGAACCGGCTGGACAAAAACCATTACGTGCAAGTGTTTTTTGTCTAGCCAATTCCAAGCATTGTCTGCCAGACCCCCTGACCAGAACACCCGGCCGCAGATTTGAAAGAGGCCTAATAAGGATGATGAAATTTAGGCCTATTCACATGTCAGTGATTCATGGACGTGTGCTGTCCGTGTTCTCCACACATGTGCCCATTCATCTTAGGCCTCATGCACACGGCCGTTGTTCGGGTCCACGTCCGAGACGCATATTTCGCAACTCGGCCGCGAACCCATTCACTTCAATGGGGCCGCAAAAGATGCGGACAGCACTCCGTGCAAAAAAAATATAGCATGTCCTATTCTTGTCTGTTTTGCGGACAAGAATAGGCATTTCTATAATGGGCCGCGGATCAGCTTCCGTGTTTTGCGGATCTGCGATTTGTGGACCGCAAAACACCAACGGTCATGTGCATGAAGCCTTAATCTGTGTTTTCACACATCAGTGCTATAGCACAGTCCGTGGTTTTAGCGCGGAAGCAAGCCCCATTTTCTCTCATTATAGTCTATGGATGCTTGAAAAAAAACAATGCCTTTTGTGTTTCACGGACCATTAAGAGATGCTCTGAAATTTAATATCCAGCAGTGCAGTGGCCGTGGAACACACAGAGAGCAAAAAACGGAAACACAGACCAAACACGGATACTTCACTGACCATCTTATCATGGATTTCATTGCGGCCACGAACATGTAAATGAGGCCTTAATCCGGTTTCACTCTGGTTGACGCCATAAGGAGTTCAGACATCGGCGGCTCATATTTTTAGTCAGATGTTCTTCTCTTCGAGATTGTAGAGTAATTATGGTGACAATAAGATGTGGAAATCCTCCTCCAATCCATTCATCATGTGGATTGAACATCTGAAGACTACACGAGAAGTGAGTTGTGTAATCCTCCAGCTGCTTCTGCCCACACAGCCAAAGGAGAATGTCCGGTGTCTTCTACAGAGCCATCCGTAGCTGCGAAGAGGAATATAGCCCTGCCCCTGGTGCCTCTGCCACTTGGAGTATTGTAGATGGGTATAGGTTTAACCATTGGGGTAGAAGTCGTATTTTGATTACCTACAATGCACTGCATGGTGCAGTTTCCCCTATAATGATGCCTCCACACAGAACTTCAGGGTTTTGAAAAAAGCTTTTTCGCCACTTTCCTATCATCCTACAACAATATATGTCAACTGTAGCATCCTTATATATGGTGCCCACTCTGGAGCAGAGTTGGCACCATAGCCACCAGGTTTTTGCTGTTTTAAATGTCTGCAATTGGCGATAACAGCGCCTCACTTGTGGTGGTCGGTTGTGACCCCGCCTATCCTGAGGATTGACCGCCAATAGTAAAGGGGTTGACAGCCCCTTTAAGACATCCAGAGTGAAATGATGTGAATAAAGTGACAGCAGGTTGTTTGTGGGAATGAGATTTCGGGGCAGGGCCGACAGTTGATTCATATAGTCTTTTCTAGCAGTGGCACAGGGCGTGTTTGTGAATATGGATGAGTTGTACAGTAATCTGGATAATTATAAATGCAAGAAGCCTTTCCCATTGTACTCCCACTCCGTGTGCTCCATTATGCCAGAATAACAAGAGGCATCTGTGAGCCTCTAATATTAATCTAGTTCCAGAATGATGAGTCAAGGAATATTGTAATTTATGAACAGCCACATAATGGTGTCCCGAATCATTAATATATTCTGTGCCACAGGCCAGGATGGTGGCTCAGTGGGGCCTTGCAATTCCGACCACGGACCATCTTTGCACGGAGTTAGTATTACCTCTCCAGTATCTGCATGGATGCCCTCTGGATCCCCCCTACATGCCAAAAACATTCTGTTAAATAGGAAAATTAGATTGAGAGCCACACTGGGGACAGGGACTGATGTGGAGCGACACAAGTAGGCGGGGCCAACAATACCATGTGCAGCACTAAACACTGTCCCAGCAGGACCAAACGCCACACCTAGTCCAGGCCGCCATCTCCAGTGCAGGCCACAGGGCTTTTCCATCCTGCAGCCTGAGATCTCCATGTTTCGTTTGTACACTTCTTTAGTGGCATGTGGCCTATGAGAGTGAACAGAAGGACAGGGGGTACAGTAGTCACCGTCCTGAGGACAACTGTACAATTGAATTCTCGAGAGCACCTGCAGCCACCAACCAGATACGTAAGCACCTGATCCTCCCAGCATTAAGTACCCCCACCAGTGGCCGTGAGGAGGGCCCTGGGCATCGCCCCACCAAGTAATTTCCCTGTCAGGTCTATGGCCAGTCTGCTGACTCAGTAATGTAGAGACTGTCAGCGGCACTATGGAAGCACCAGAAATGTCTTCTTCCTCCTACATGCCTCTCTATCATAGATCCACACAGGTCAGACATCTGCGCGAATGATTTTATCCGCAGAACGCCGGATAATCCAGACTGTACATTATGGGTGTCATTTTTAGCGTTTGTATTGTACAGGAGGAAATGTTTTCAGAAGAAGCGACTGTTCTCATGTCTGCGGAGATGAGTCTGGGTGGAAACATAAGCTTCAAATTACAGGTAGCGTTTATAATAATGTGTTCTCAAGGAACTTCCCACACACGTCAGGAATCCAGGAAGAATAATTGGGAAGAGCTATAACCAAAACACTCACACCCACACCGCTGTGCATGTACATCTACACTGGAGGTGAGCTTCGTTTGGTGGTAAAAGCAGAATTGCGCTATGGATTCCGTTACTACAGACCAGAACGCAATTCTATAACGGAATGCCTTTAGAGGCATTCCGTCATAGTAGAAGTCTATGGCCTGCATAACGGATCCATCCTGTTTACGTTATGCAGTGGAGTCCTCTAAAGGCATTGCGTTATGCATTCCATCCTAGACTTGCATTATCGTCCGTGGGAACGGAAGCCATAGCGCAATTCTGCTTTTACCACCAAACGAAGCGTGAACGGATTTCAAAATATGAAATTCGCTCATCTCTCATCTATACGTCTGGGGGATGGTGGAGATGATGCAATTTCTCTGTGGAAAAATAATTTAGCAATATATGTAATATAACAGCTCCTTGGTATCTCAGAACTCGCAGATTCCATAATGGTCTGCTGAAATGTGACGGTGCATATCACTATAGTCGACCCTGGCATGTAAGACCAAGGTCCCTGCGTCCTACAAATAACTGTCAAAACGGCATTTATTTGCAAACTTAAAAGGGCTTTTAAAAGGTCCTGAAGATTTTTTCAAACCTAAAAGGGCTTCTAAAAGGTCCTGACGTGACGTAGGTGTATAGCAGAGGGGCAGATGTCTATCACTGCTTCTGTCCATAAATGACCCAGGCTTGTAGTAACATGGGAAGGTTTCTGCGGTAGCGAGCTGCGTCCCACAGGATGGCAAAGCTGTCTATACCAGCCTGTTTGCCAATGGTGGTCAACCTGCCACGTTACGAGCACCTTTCATGCAGCCAGGCAGGACATGGGGGAGCCATACATACGTATTATAGGTTAGGTTTGCAGGTTCTTCTTTATAAAGAAGTCCTTTTCTAGAGTACATTTCTTTCCAGATTCCTGGTACAATCTGTGCATATGTACAATGAACAGCAAATACAGCCTTGTAGACAAACCCTATAGTATATGGAAGCGTTCCAACCTGGGCTGATCTTCTACATAGGCTGCATTGCTTCCAGACAGTGCCAGCCAAAGTAGCACCGTAGAAGCTAGCTACTCTGCCACCCATATAAGCGAGCCCATTAGCTTGCTGAGCCTCTGTAATGAGCCTTCCATCAATGTCAGCCCCGTGTTCCTCCATTAAATGAAATTCTCCTGAGAGTCTCCTGCATGGCTGGGCACAGATCTAACAGGGTGTTTGTCTCAGGTCACAACCAAATTTTCTGTCCATATCCGATGCACATTTTGTGGATCAGATGCGGACCTATTTATTTCAGTGGGGACACACAAGATGTGGACAGCGCACTGTGTGCTCCCTGAATTCATATGTCCTTTCCATGGCCCTGGAAATAGAACATGTCCTATTCTTGTTTGTTTTGAAGACCAGGATAGGACATTTCTACAGGAGGTGGGGAAAAAAGGCGGCATGCACAGGGCCGGTATCAGTCTTTTGCGGATCTGGAAATTGCATACCACAAAACACATATGGTCGTGTGCATGGGGCAATACACATAGGCAGCTGAGACGTGTTTGTCTCTATTCTGCTAGAACGGTGGTTTCTTATTTAAAACCATGCCCATCGGTCACCACTACTCTAAGGCCTCTTTCACACTTGCGTTCTGAGGATCTGGCGGGCACTTCAGGCCCGCCAGATCCATCAATACGCAAGTCGCTTGAAAGCGTTTGAAGACTGATCAGGATTCTGATCAGTCTTCAATATGCTTTCAGGTACCCATGGCAGCCAAGACGCTACTGAAGTCCTGGCTGCCATGGTACTCCGCAGCAGTGTACTTACCTGCGCTGCGGCCTCCGGGCGCTCCTTCATGACGTCACAGGTCTCCGCGGCGCATAGGTCAATGCGCCGCCCAGACCTGTGATGTCATTAAGGAGCGCCCGGAGGCCGCAGCGCAGGTAAGTACACTGCTGTGGAGTACTTAACATGGCAGCCAGGACTTCAGTAGCTTCCTGGCTGCCATGGTAACCGATCGGAGCCCCAGCTTACACTGGGGCCCCAATCGGAACTGTTGCTTCGTATGCGCAGAGCTAAACGTCGGATCCGGCGATGTGCTGAAACGACATTTAGATAAATTCCGGACTAATGCACTTCAATGGGTATTAATTCCGGATCTGGCGTTACAGCATGTCTTCCGGATTTTTGGACGGAGACAAATCTGCAGCATGCTGCGGTTTTGTCATCGTCCAAAAAACGTTCACAAACTGAAGGGAAGACATCCTGATGCATCCTGAACGGGTTTCGCTCCATTCAGAATGCATTGGGATAAATCCTGATCAGTCCGACGACGGGACTCTAGGACGGAAAAGTAAAACGGTAGTGTGAAAGAGCCCTAAGCCAGGGAGGTGGAAGAAGAGACACCTCTGAGAAAAGCATTGGGGAAGATTCACTATGAGTGGTAAGCTGGTAATGTTTGAAGTGCGCTCCTTCCCGGACGACCTGCTCCCCTTTATCACGTGTAATTGTTATTAAGACGTATTTTTGTGATTGAAGATCGTAACGTGATGAATATGTGTTACATTTGTAACTGTGGGGACACTTTATAGCTTGCGGCGGTGCCTGTAGGTGCCCTGGGTAGTAACCGCTCTCTTTGAGCTTGTGGGGCTTTGCAGTTACATGCACGTTTTACAGCTAAGTGCGGCATTTATTGGGTGCTGTCCACACTTGTTACAAAACGTAGGTCACTATTATACATGTTACTATCTACATGATATGAGGTAGCTTGGTTGTCCTGGTATGTCTCCTTGTCTGTACTACACATGATTTGGTGGGGTTTCTGTGCCCTGAACGGTCATGAATTGTGTCATGTGATTTGTTAATTATTATCTCAATAAAATTATATATTTTATATATTATCTTTTGTGTATTAATATAATGTAAGGGTTATTAGTGATGCGTCGTTGGTAGAAAAAGCTGGTAATGTGCGCCAGATTTGTGAGCCGGCCTAGTTTTTCATGATGTGTCTGGCTAAAGAGACCCCATCGGCTCTGCTAAATCCCACCCACTTCTTGATAAATATGTACCTTGAGCAACGGAAAATCCCCAAATTTCCTAATTTTCGTGCAGAAAACCTTTGTACAGCGGTGATAAATTGCCCCTATTGTCACATGAAGTCATTTTTATAATACATGTTTGTACAGTAACCAGTTTGTATTCCTTACAATTCTCTATTATACTCTGAGCAGCAGAATTGCTCCGAGCATCATTTACTAAGCCATCAAGGTGACAGAATAATTATAGAGAAGCTTCACCTTTGGAATTTGAATAGAATAAGTGACAATGTCATTGCCGTGAACACCCCCCCCCCCCCCCCCAAGCAGCAGGAGCGTGCTGGTGGTGACCTGCAGGGCTGGGGGATTTCTGTGGTTTCCCTTCATCTCTACACAGTATAAAAGAGCCTGTATCTGCCTGTGGATCCACGGCACGCAAGTTGCGAAAAGAACTTCATATTTGGGTCTCGAATGATTTTATTTGAGGTGAATACGTGAAAATAAATGCTGGCCCCCATAGGAAATGTGCTGTATCCTCCTCTAATTGATAGCAGCGTGGTTCAGGAGCACTAGTCGCCTCTGATTCTTACATTTCAGCGGGAAAAGAAACCTTGTAAATCAACCCAACAGTTTCCCCATGAAGCCTCTCGTAATGCAGAGAAACCTGTCTGTACAACATTACTGCTTAAAGGGCCGTCTGGAGCGGATCCAGAAACTTCTCAAGAGCTTAGCTGAGACTCCAGTAAGGTGACCTGCAGTAGACTCCTCTCTAATTGGGGTGACACCCTGTGATTAAGAGGCGAATGCTGTAGAGCAACATCAAAGCGGCAAAGTGACTGACAACTTTATATGTGATGAAACGTACTGTGTGAATCATGTTGCTGGGGTCAGTTGTCAAAATTCTGACATAAGGCCACAAACATGATATTGCCAGGCAGAGGCGTAACTTGAAGCGCCAGGACCCAACGTAAACTCCCCACCTACCATGTACCATTTATAATTCTGGTGTCCTCTTACATGGCAGATGGGCAACCTTGGTATATCTGCAATATTCTCTGGATCTCATATCTATTACGCTAGGAGCCCAGCAGGCAGACATGTTACTACCACATCTAAAGTGCATGGTGGCACCACAGAAGCCCCCAAATTGTTTTATCAATGACAAATATTGTGGCAATTGAATGTGTTTTTTTGCAGGCTGGGCGGGGGTGCGGGTGGGGAAAGGCGGAGAGCAATTGGGGTATTCACCCCTTGCCATGATGGCACTAACAAGTGACTTTACCTAGGCAAAAGGTATTTAGGTACAAGGTGAGGGCAATTAATTGACCCTTTTGGCCTGGGTGAAGGAAATCATCGCTAAGACTGGATTCATGGACCCACACAAGCACAGCAGGATGGCGTTTACTGGTTTTTAAAAATCCAATTCACTTTGAAGTGGTATTTATCATTTGGATAACGTAAATACAAGCCACCTACTAATGTATTGTTAGTATCCATATTGCCTCCTCTGCTGAGTTAATTCATTTTTCCATCTCATTTTACACTTCTCGTTTCCATGGTTATGACCACCTTGAAGTCCGTCAGCGGTGGCCGTGGTTGCACACTGTAAGAAAAGTCGCCGGCCTTTTTGGTGACTGGAACCGTGGGAGCTCACATAGGCTGGTGCTTTTTCCTTTAATGTGTAAGCGCGACCACCACTGATGGATGGCAGGGTGGTCGTAGTCATGGGAACGAGCAGTGTATGATGTGATGAAAAAATGAATCCAGCCAGCATAGGCGGCAATATGGACAATCACAATACATTAGTAAGTGCCTTGTATTAGCTTTCTCTACATGATATATGCCATTTGCTGAAGTGAGTCAACCCCTTTAATGGCATGTGTGGGCACAACATAAAGAAACCCCCTATGGAATAAGCCTTAAAGAGGACCTGTCCCCTCTCCTGACATGTGTGTTTTAATAGCTTTATACATCCCTCATGTAGTAACTATTCTGGAGCATCTATTCTTATCGCTCTGTGTTGTGCCATTCCTTTATTATTTCTACTAGAAGTTATGAATGAATTGCTAGCAGTCTGCAGTAAGGGTACAGAGGGGAGGTAACCAGTCGGGGGTGGGAACTTGCACAGTCTGACAATGGCAGCACTGATTGGATAGAGTGAGTCTGTGCAGGTACACCCCCCAACTGGTTACCTCCCCTCTGTACCCTTACTACAGACTGCTAGCAATTCACTCATGACTTCTAGTAGAAATAATAAAGGAATAGAACAACACAGAGCGATAAGAATAGATGTTTCAGAATAGTTATTACATGGGCAATGCATGAAGCTATTAAAACAGGCATGTCAGGAGTGGTGCCAGGTCCTCTTTAAAGGGGTATTCCCATCTGGACGTTTATGGCACATTGATAGTATATGCCAGGCATCCTCAAACTACGGCCCTCCAGCTGTTGTAAAACTACAACTCCCAGCATGCCCGAACAGCCTACAGGTATCAGCCTACAGCAGGGCATTGTGGGAGTTGTAGTTTTACAACAGCTGGAGGGCCGCAGTTTGAGGATGCCTGGTATATGCCATAAATGTTTGATAGGTGCGGGCCCCACCATGAATATAGAGCAAGCTACACATGCCTGGCTTTCTCTAGTCACTGCTATGTGACTTTCAAAGGTGGCAGAGTGCTGGCTTGGCTACTTTCAGAAATCCCACATTGGCTGCATGTGCTCAATGTCCTCTCCATTTACTGTTATGGGACTTCCGAAAATAGTCGAGCCTGCTCCCTTAGCTATGTTTGGAAGCCCCAAAGCTATGAATGGAGAGGAGGCTCCGTGACCTATTCATAGGGTCCCATTCTTCATACGGGAGTGGATCCCGCACCTAGCGGACTTTTAGCATATCCTATCAACATGCCACAAATGTCCAGATGGACAACCCCTTTAGGCCACCTGCACACGTGTGCGGGCGAATGCACGTAAGATCCGCATGAATATCCGTGCAAATTTATTTGCGTTTCTGCAGCATATCCACACCAAAGTCTACAATTTCTTAATGAGGATTTTGACGCGGATTAGATGCAGTTTTGCTCCAGATCTCACTCTTCATTGGAAGAGGGTGAAATCTGCAGCTAAAACCGCAACCATAATTTAGAAATCCACAGCGCAGGACAATTTCCACACAGAAAAAAATCTTTGCTGGTATATTACACTGCAGTGTACATTGCAGAAAAACCGCACGTATTCCGCAACGTGTGCAGATGGCCTTAAAGAGGACCTTTCACTGGTCCACAGTTTATCAGTTAAAGATATCTACATTGAGAGCTGCACCCAGGGATGTCCCTGCACCTACTTGTATCCCTGGGTGCCGCTCCGTTCGTCCTCTGTAGCCCCCGGTACCGGCGCTCCTGCTGCTGTAATTTTGCCTGGGGCGGAGACTTTTTCTTTTGCCCTGGGCGTCTCCTTCTCCCAGGGCTGGAGCACTGGCCAATCGCAGCGCTCAGCTCATATTCAGGATATGATACCGGGGCTACAGAGGACGAACGGAGCGGCACCCAGGGATACAAGTAAGTGCAGGGACATCCCTGGGTGCCACTCTGCATGTACATAGCTTTAACTGATAAACTGTGGACCAGTGAAAGGTCCTCTTTAAGATAGATATAAATGATGAAAACCCGAATGACAGTATCTCTTTCTTCTACCAGTTTCCGATCATAATCAAGAACAGGTCAGGACACAATCTCTAGTGCAGGGGTCTCCAGCTGTTGTGAAACTACAATTCCCAGCATACTCCATTCATTTCTATGATAATTCTTGGAAGAGCAGAGCAAGCATGCATGCTGGGAGTTGTAGTTTCACAACAGCTGAGGTGTCGGAGGTTGCCTACCCCCTGCTAGTCCAGATGACCTCTGTGATATACTCTCATTCCCAGTTCAGACGACTTACTAATAAAAAAATCAACCTTTTTCTCTATTTTAGGTAAAGGAAGAATGCAGACTGCTGAATGCTCCACCTGTGCCGCCTCGCAGTTCCAAACCATCGTCCCCCACCCCATCTGTTCCTCCGCCAACAGGAAAAATAGCACGGCAGCAAACCCGCTCTCCCAGTCCTACGCTTTCCTACTATTCCTCAGGGCTGCACAGCATGTAAGTACTGCCTGTCTCTGCAAACACTGGAACTGCTGATCGCTGCATTATAGAGCAAAACTCAGCAAAACCCCGAGACTGGAGGTGACTTCTAGCCGTTCTCTCAACTCACTAGGCTTGCATTAGATGTAACATTAGCCAGGCAGCGTGATAAGGACTAAGCATTACCCGGCTGCAGGCTAATATTTAATTCACTTTAAATAGGTCACAGAACAGACAAACCCCATAGGGACTTGAGATACATACCGATGGCAATCCTCATCTTGATACTTAACAAGTTGGGTGACAAGCGGCTTTTGGGCCTGATATCGTGCAGGGACGTGATATCTGGAGTTTAGGATGCTTATTCTAGATCCACGCTTCACACAATCACATCTCGAGAGAAACTTCATATATTGGTCAGCTATTTTCTAATTGTCCTTTATGTACAAGTAGCAATACAACACTCATAATGTATGTCTGTGAACAGACATTTCTATGGGGCTGCCGGCCGGGTGTGTTTATGGATCCGCAATTTGCGGATCCATAAACACTACGGACAAGTGAATAAGGCCTTAGGGTACTTTCACACTTGCAGCAGAGGGATCCAGCAAGCAGTTCTGTCGCCGGATGCATGCAAACAGAAAGCATTTGAAGACTGATCCGGCCCGAAAAAAAACACATTGCATGTGTGATTCCAGCCATTGTCCCCCCTCTCAGAACAGACTACAACTTGAGACAAGCTTTACTCACTGTGAATTTTATTTTTTATTTTGGAGAAATGCTCAGTGTATGTGAAATATTAATGTAGAATGAACACAGGTGTGGAGAGATCAGACACATTCTTCGCCTTCATAATTATCATGTAATGGACTGTAGACAATAATGTACCTACATATCCGGTTCTGTTTCTATCACATAATTACTGTACAGTACGTGACATGAGGTAGGGAGTGTACTGTGAAGAAGGCCTTCAATCATAGGCTCCCCTTATACATCTACCCCTCCAGTCCCTGAAATTTTCTGTTTTTGTTTTTTACACCCTGCCTTCCCGGAGCCATAACGTTTTAGAGGTTTTGTTTTTTCGTTATTCCCCGTACAGTAAAACTAACCTGTTTCCTTAATTCCCTGGGTCTGTATAATTAAAGCGATGCCGCATTTATGTAAGTTTTTCTTGTGTTTTAATACTTAAGAAAATTAAAACTTTGGAAACATTATTTCTTTGTATTGCGACATACAAACCCAAATTACTTTTTTATAGAGCTTTGTGAGGGCTCATTTTTTGTCGGGCAATCTGTAGTTTTTATTGATACCATTTTGGAGTGTATATGACTTTAATCATAACATTTTTGTTACAGCTTTCACTGTTCAGAATAAATACGCTTAGATTTTAATAGCACAGGCATTTTTGGACATGGTGATGACTATAATCTTAGTTTTTTTGTTTATTTTTAATGAGGAAAGGGGGGTGATTGAATTTTTTTTATATTTTTTTAATTTTTGTAAAAAAAAATTACGTTTTTTTTCCTCCACTTTTTCAAAGTCACCCTACGGGACTTGAATATGCACCGCTCAGATTGCTTCTCCCATAGACTGCAATAAATTACCATTGCAACCTATGGGTGTTTCATTATTTTCCTATGGAGCCCTGCCACAGGCAGGCCTTTTGATCCTTCAGAGGGCCCAAGGCTGCCAAAGCAACCAAACAGCGTGCGGGAGCCATTTGGAGCCTGGGAATGCAACACTCCGAGGGAAAGCCCTCTCAAATGCTGTGGTCACAGACATTGCCTCCAGGTGTCTGCTGTTTAAAGACCTGACTTCCACCATACATGTACGGCAGAAGTCGGGAAGGGGTTAATAAGGAAGGACAGTCCTTCAGGACAGTCCTTCAGTCAAATATGACTATGGCAAGTTCACACAGTCCTCTATATCTGCTTCTGTGCAATAGGGCCTAGTCCACCCAATAACTGGCCAACACATGCCTTATTAGCTCAGGACTCAGGATCCTTCCAAAATAGCCAGTGCCCCATAAATACGTGTGACTTCTGATTCAGAATAATGTGCAGTATGTTAAACCACCCACTTACCGATTTTACAGTTAACTGTAATCAATAATTTGGTCAAAATTTTAAGTATTAATCATTTTGTTACCATAGATGTAAAGGCTAATGTTAAAAGGTTGTGCAGGATAAGACATGGCTGCTTCCCTCTAAACTGCACCACGCACCTCCTCGGGATTTGTGGGGTATTATACCTGCCCCTCATTCACATCATTGAAACTGAGCTGCGAAAAAAGACAGATGAAAAGGCGTGGCACTGTTATTGGATAAAAGTAACGTAGTATATAAGGCCGACAAAAGACATTTGTCCATCCAGTTCAGCCTGTTATCCTGCAAGTAGCTCTGATTGTCTGAGTCAAAATTCAGGGCTGGTCTTTTTAAGGAGAGTCAGTAACCTACCTAAGTTAAATCCAGGGCATCTCAGTCAGCCACCCAGACTCTTACTCTGTACTGATGAAGGGCAAGCACCCCCGAAACAGCAGTCTACGGATGGATCTTTGTCCCAAGGTCTGTAAAAAGTTCACTCATAGAGAGCCACTTCCACAAGGTGGCGCTAGCGAGATGGTATCTTTCTTTGGGATATACCTCTTTGCATCTTGTGCTCCAGAGAACTTTTTGTACCCTTTTTGCATCCTTCAGCTCCTAATTAGAAAAAACGGAGGAGACAATTTGACTTGCTATATGCTATAGTCATGGATTTGACCATTCCAGTCCCACTGGCTTTTGCTTTGACCCGTCAGTGTGTTGGTTGGTGTTCTTTCGCAGTAGGCAGGAATAGGTTAAGTACAACTGAGAGCCTTTCATTGCTCATTTCATCACAAACCATATTTACTCACAGACCGACGGATTATTTAGCATTGTTAATGTAGCATTAAGTCTTAGTAAATTATTAATTACTTTATCTTGGAGTAAATATAATATATGTGACCACTAATATATTTATCATCTAGACATAGGAGCGTGGTCAGCAAATGCTGGTGTGACGTGGATCTGTCTTCCTGGTGTTCAGCATAAGAGCACCTTGTGTTAATGTTCAGATTGTACTCCTGGTTCTTCATTATAATAATTCCACAGTGGAATAAACCAGGGAGACCTATACCATATACCATATCTTGGTGGTATTGCATCAAAAGGAACTAGGGAAGGGCGAGTTGAATGCGTGGGACTGATCTTCTCGCAGCAACGATGCACCCCTACATCATGCTGTGCCCCCCCAAGTTCTCTGACTCTCCTGCGTCCGTTCCCCCCCCCCATCTATTTATTACCTTACACAAAGCTGCGCCGCGGCCGGTAACAGACCGCCTGCACTGCCTGTTACCGCCCGGAGCTGAGTGTAAGGTAGTTACAGTCACAGACACAGGCGTCGCCAAGGGGGGGCCAAGACACTTTATAAGTGTATATATTCCAGTGAGCGGCGGGAGGGGGATCTGTGGATGGCACTGTTAGGAGGGGCGGATCTGTGGATGGCAATGTTAGGAGGGGGGGGGGTCTGTGGGTGACAATGTTAGGAGGGAGGGACCTGTGGATGGCACTGTTTGGAGGGGGATCTGTGGATGGCACTGTTAGGAGGGAGGGATCTGTGGATGGCATTGTTAGGAGGGGGATCTGTGGATGGCACTGTTATGAGGGGGGAATCTGTGTATGGCACTGTTAGGAGGGGGAGGGACCTGTGGATGGCACTGTTAGGAGGGGGGGGGGAATCTGTGGATGGCACTGTTAGGAGGGGAGGGACCTGTGGATGGCACTGTTAGGAGGGGAGGGACCTGTAGATGGCACTGTTAGGGGGAATCTGTGGATGGCACTGTTAGGAGGAGGGATCTGTGGATGGCACTGTTAGGAGGGGGGGGGGGGTCTGTGGATGACACATATAGCATAAGATGCTATATACGGTATGTGTCATCTACAGATCCCCCATAACAGTGCCATCCATAGATCCCCCAAACCAGGGCCATCCACTAATCCCCCATAACACTGCCATCCACAGATCCCCCAAACCAGGGCCATCCACAGATCCCCCAAACCAGGGCCATCCACAGATCCCCCATAACAGTGCCATCCTCAGTGACCCCATAACAGTGCCACCCACAGATCCCCCCATAACAGTGCCATCCACAGATCCCCAAAAGTGTCACCCAAAGATCCCCTATAACAGTGCCATCCACAGATCCCCCATAACAGTGTCACCCACAAATCCCCTATAACAGTGCCATCCACAGATTCCCCCATAACAGTGTCACCCAAAGATCCCCTATAACAGTGTCATTCACAGATCCCCCCCCCATAACAGTGTCATCCACAGATCCCCCCATAACAGTGTCATCCACAGATCCCCCATAACAGTGTCATCCACAGACCCTCCATAATAATGTCATTCACAGCCCCCCATAACAGTGTCATCCACAGATCCCCCATAACAGTGAGTCATCCACAGATCCCCCATAACAGTGTCATCCACAGATCCCCCATAACAGTGTCATCCACACAATGTGTTTAGTTCAAGCTCATCTAGCATAACCAAGCATGTCCATGATGGTTCATGAGGGTGCCTCGGTTAACTTAAGTTTTTTTGATAAAGTAAGCTACAGTTCTCGTTTGGAAATCTGTTCTGTTTAAGCTCACAATCTATTTTTGGGTTCATTTGATTAAATTGCAGTACATTTTGGACCTGTCTTCTAAGTTGCTATCAATAAAGACCTTATTTAAATATGGTTTTGATTTAAAAAAAATTTTTGTATCTGGACAAGTAGATTGTCACGAGGGACAAGTAGATCGAGCCCCCGCTTTAGTCCTTCGACAAGTTTTTTTTTTTTTTAATTTTCCACACCCCACACCCCTGGTCTTGTCAGCTCCCCACTACATACCCTATGCCTGCTAAGCATAATATGCCATCTGGACATGTACACTTAGTCTAAGCATCAGATACTGGAATTGCCCACTAGGAGACTTGGACCATTAGGGGTGTGTGCACACGGTTCTTATTATTACCAGCTAAGTAGATGCGATTACTAATGCACATGGTGTGGAAATTGTCAGCTCGGAAATTGACCTGTGGTATGGATTTTGAAATCCACAGCATATCAGTTGTTTGTGCAGGTTTTCAATGCAGATTTCACCACTTGCAATGGCAAGAGTGGCTATTTTCACAATTGCGTTTTGTGCGGATCCGTCATAGATAATACAGCCGTCTGCATCCGTTCAAAACGTAACTGTTTGTATTATCTGTAACATTGCCAAGACGGATCCATCTTGAACACCACTGAAAGTCAATGGAGGACGGATCTGTTTTCTATTGTGTCAGTGAAAACGGATCCGTCCCCATTGACTTACATTGTGTGCCAGGACGGATCCGTTTGGCTCCGTTTCATCAGACGGACACCAAAACGCTGCAAGCAGCCTCTAGAGCGGAATGGAGACTGAAGTGATGCATTCTGAGCGGATCCTTTTCCATTCGGAATGCCTTAGAATGTAAACTGATCCATTTTGGAGCGCTGAATGGATCTCACAAACGGAAAGCCAAAGACTAAGACCTGGGGCAAATCCACATCAAAATTAGTTAAAAATCCGCAAGGAACACATGCAGATTTGGTGCAGAAAAGCAGTGCAAAATCACATAAACTGCACTAACGTGTACATGCACCCTCAAAGTGATCCACTTCATGGAGGACATTTTAAATGTTTCCAATATACACAGAGTATCATCTCTTACATTACTGCCTGTCTGGAGTGGGTCTCACACTCTAAATTCACAGTCTCAGACACACACATTAGGGTCAATTTTCATAGGAAAACTGTGGGAGGAAACCAGAGAACCTGGAAAAAAAAACATGTACCGTATTTTTCGCCGTATAAGACGCACTTTCCCCCCCCCCCCCAAAATGGGGGGAAAATGTCCCTGCGTCTTATGCGGCGAATGCTGACTTTTTTTTTACATCGCAGGCTGCGATGCTTCAGCATCGCAGGCTGCGATGTATGAGCGGGGAGTGACAGGGAGGAGGAGCTGGGGGCCGGCAATTGCAGCGGGGACGGTCCGGCCCCGCCGCTCACAGTGTTGTACTATAAAATCATAAAATATCTCCAAGTACAAATAAATGTATTAAAGATCACCCTTATTAATGTAACACAGACCCCAATACCTCCTTTACAATACGGGCAGGCCGGGCGGAAGCGTGACTCTCTGACGTCACATGCCTGCGCCTGCTTTATGAATGAAGCAGGCGCAGGCATGTGCCATCGGAGAGTCACGCTCTCCCGCCCGGCCTGCCCGTATTGTAAAGGAGGTATTGGGATCTGTGTTACATTAATAAGGGTGATCTTAATACATTTATTTGTACTTGGAGATATTTTATGATTTTATAGTACAACATTGGAGCTGCAGGGGGTCTGTGGATGGCACTGTTACGGGATGGGGGTCTGTGGATGACACATTTGTAACAGTGCCATCCACAGATGGGGCCCCATTAACAGTGCCATCCACAGATGGGCCCCATTAACAGTGCCATCCACAGATGGGGCCCCATTAACAGTGCCATCCACAGATGGGCCCCCATTAACAGTGCCATCCACAGATGGGCCCCCATTAACAGTGCCATCCACAGATGGGCCCCCATTAACAGTGCCATCTAAAGATCCCCCCATTAACAATGCCATCCACAGATCCGTCCATTAACAGTGCCATCCACAGATCACCCCATTAACAGTGACATCCACAGATCCCCCCATTAACAGTGCCATCCACAAACCACCATTAGTTCCAGACCCACCAAAAATATTTTTTTTCTTATTTTCCTCCCGAAAAACCTAGGTGCGTCTTATCAGCCGGTGCGTCTTATATGGCGAAAAATACGGTAATTACAGAAATGATATGCACACCATACATATGTTGTCCATGGTTGGATTCAAACCCAGTTCTAAACTCTGATCCACTGTGCTGCCCCCAGTATGACGTGGTGTTAAGTTATGCTAAGTGGTTTAAGTATATAACATTGGTTTCTTTCTATATATTTTCCAGTGGTGTTGCAGAAAATGAAGTTGCGAGCTCTTCAGACAATGCCCAGGTTTCATGTTACCCCTGTAACTGGATCAAGAATGAGTCAAATGATCTCGAGAGCAAGTTGCCTTGTGGGTTAACAGCTTCCGACATCCTTCCTTCTCGACTCTCCTGGCCTAACCGTTACTGTGGTGGGGCTGAAGGTATGAACACAAATGACCTGCTTGCGGACCAGTGCCGCAGTTATTACAGCTATCCTCGACAAAAGACACCAGCCACACCAAAGAAAAATTTTCCAGCTCCGTTTGACTTTAGTGGGATTGACCCTTTAACTGGGTGCACACCGGGCACACCAAGCGAATTTCCTGACGTAGCTGCAGGCTGTCCAAAATCAGCCAGCTACTCATTGGACACCTCATCGGACAAAATTGTCCCTGACAACAACACAAGACAAAGTATGTCGTGTCCTGCGTTACCCCCGCGGGCACCAAAGACAAGTGAGGTAAACCCAGTCCTCGAACCCCTCTGTATTTCTATGAAAATTGATGGAGCAGAAGAAGGTTCTCAGACTTGCTCTCCCGATATTACAGAAGAGCATTATTTGGCTAAAAAGGGCATGCAGGACATTTTCTCCATTTCATACCCATTCTCTTCTCCCCTACACATGCAACTAGCACCAAGGTCATGTGGAGATGGCTCTCCTTGGCAGCCTCCATCTGACCTCTCAGGATTGTCCATTGAAGAGGTATCAAAGTCCCTTCGATTTATAGGGCTATCAGAAGATGTTGTCTCCTTCTTTGTCTCGGAAAAGATTGATGGTAATTTACTTGTCCAGCTTACAGATGAGATACTTTCTGAGGACTTTAAGCTAAGCAAACTCCAGGTTAAAAAATTAATGCAATTTATAAATGGTTGGAGGCCTAAGATGTAAGACTTAAAGGTGTTACAAAAGGTACTGAACAAACGTATGAGCGCCGATCTTTGTATAGTCTGAAGTTATTTTGCACTAAGAGAATAATCGTGGCTGTATATAGTCCTACAAAAGAAGACATTCTTTCTATGCAGTGAAAGGTACGAGCTGTAGTTGTATCACTTAGTACTGTACATTAATGCAAACCTTTATGAGAACACTCACAGTGTGCCTTGTGCATCACTGACCACTGAGCGGCTGCTACAAATTGGTTCGAAACATTAAAGGGAATTTTCCATTATAGGCTTCATGTTAAAAAAATATAATATATTACTTACTAGCCAAAGCTTACAATATAGTTATGTTATCTCATTTTAAACTAGAATTGATTAAAACCATTGACAGCCCTTTCCCCCTCCCCCTTCCAAAGTAATATGAAGGAACACTTCTGTATGCAGTTCCCTGCACATGCAAAAAAAAAAAAAAAATATTCCATGTGTATAGGTTTTACTAAAGAACGTCCCGAAAACCTTGGCGGTTGCACTAAAGGTCACAGGTTCCAGCTTTCATGTACATGATGTGCAATGTGATGATCTATCTCCTGTCTGGAGACAAGTGCATGATCAATAAAACGTATGGAATTTGGCATTGTAACTCTACACCGGATACAGATGTAACCGAACATCTGCTGTATTATGTGCTGAAGTAATATGGAGAATCTTATTGTTGCCTTTTATTACCAATGTTTTATATGTTCCAGTGAATTCAGTCAAGACGAAGATAACCTTGTTACCTGGTGTTAGTGTTTATGCAAATAACTTGCCTCAAGGTCTGATTGATATGGACGTGGGCTCTTACTGACCAATATCCATGGACCTACATCCTCCCCATTCCTGCATTGATCTGTGAAGTCATTCGCAATCTGACGTTTTGCACTCGTGTTGCCTGAGTGGGCCAGGTTAAGGATGGCCCTGTTCTTAAGAGACTTGTTTTATTCCAGCTTCCGAAGGATGAGCCTCAAACGGTCAAGTACAGTTTTTATGATGAAGCTTGTTTTAAATCCTATTTTTTTGAATAAAATGTAAGTCCCAGAACAAAACCACTTCTTGAGCTGTAGAAAGCTCATATTGTGGTAAAGCTATGGACATTTATGTATGTTTTGTGTATATAAATATGTATAATATATAAAGTTATTTTCACTCTCTGTGTGAGACTTTACTTTCTTGGAAAGGTGCTTTTCCATGCATTTTCATATACCCTATTAGGCCACCTACACGTGGCTGCAGGTTTCAAACAGAATTTCTGCATGAATTTTCGTGTGGGTTTCTCCGTGTTTCCACCCCAAATCTGCACCAAAATCAAATTGATGTGTTTTTTTTTCTCCAATCTGCAATTCCAATGCAAAGCAATGAAAGGTTAACTTCCACCGTAAAAATATACGCAAAGTGTACGTAACATTTGCCAGATCTCCTTCACTTTGCCGTTACTGCATTACACTACTTTTTTTCTGCACGAAAATCCATGCGAAAAACCTGGATGTAATCCGCAACGTGTGCAGGTACCCTTAGAGAATAGAGAGAAGCTACTGAAAGGATATCTCACTCTAGAAGACCCAGCGTGTTCATTAATCATCTCAATTAGAGATGAGCGAATTTCATGTTATGAAATTCGTTTGTGCTTCGTTTGGTAAAAGCAGAATTGCGTTATGGATTCTGTTACCACAGAGCATAGCGCAATTCCATAACAGAATGCCTTTAGAGGCATTCCATTATTCATTTCGTCATAATAGAGGTCTATGGAATGCATAGCGGATCCGTCCCGTTTCCGTTATGCAGGGGAGTCCTATCCTGTATAACGGAAACGGGATGAATCCGTTATGCAGGCCATACACTTATTATAACGGAATGCCACTAAAGGCATTCCGTTAAGCATTTCGTCATGGAATTGCGTTATGGTCGGTGGTAACGGAATCCATAACGTAATTCTGCTTTTACCACCAAACGAATTTTATAACATGAAATGCGCTCATCCCTAATCTTAATCCTAAACAAAAGATGTATAATAAAGAATTTCTATTTTTTTGAGAATTGGCTATATATATATAGCTATATATATATTCATTCATTCCATAGTGCTGTACATATGAAAAGCTGTGTACATACATAAAACAATTGCAGTAAGCATGAACAAGACAAGTTACAAACTGGTGCAGAAGGAAGGAAGACTTAGGCCTCTTTCACACGGATATTGCGGGTGCGTTGCAGAAAAATGTGAGATTTTTCAGCTCAAGTGCAAATCGTTTTAATGCGTTTTGCACGCGCGTGAGAAAAATCTGCATGTTTGGTACCTAGACCCGAAACTGGACTTCATCACTGAAGTTTAGGTTTGGGTTAGGTGTTCTGTAGAATTTATTATTTTCCCTTATAACATGGTTATAAGGGAAAATAATAGCATTCTTAATACAGAACGCTCAGTAAAATGGTGATGAAGGGGTTAAAAAAATAAATTAATTAAACTTACCTAATCCACTTGTTCGCGCAGTCCAGTGTTCTGCCAGAGAGGAAAAGGACCTTTGACGTCGCTGAGCTCATCACATGGTCCAATACCATGGTGATGCACCATATGATTTGAACATGTGACACAGTGACGTCATCAAAGGTCCTTTTCCTCTCTGGCAGAACACCGGACTGCGCGAACAACTGGATTAGGTAAGTTTAATAATTTTTTACATTTTTTTTAACCCCTCCATCACCATTTTACTGTGCGTTCTGTATTGAGTATGCTATTATTTTCCTTTATAACCATGTTATAAGGGAAAATAATAAAGAGCGGGTCCCGATCGTCTCTTAGCAACCATGCGGGAAAATCACACTGCATCCGCACTTGATTGCGGATGCTTGTGATTTTCAGGCAGCCCCATTCACTTCTATGGGGCCTGCGTTGCGTGAAAAACGCACAATATAGACCCTGCTGTGATTTTCACGCAACGCAGAAGTGATGCATGAAAATCACTGCTCATGTGCATAGCCCCATAGAAACGAATGGGTCCGGATTCAGTGCGGGTGCAATGCGTTCACGTCACGCATTGCACCC
The DNA here is from genome assembly GCA_033119425.1 of Bufotes viridis. Lineage (NCBI taxonomy): Eukaryota > Metazoa > Chordata > Amphibia > Anura > Bufonidae > Bufotes > Bufotes viridis. The sequence continues at coordinate 99,004,771 of CM065593.1, forward strand.
GCGCGGAAAAATCGCCCATGTGAAAGGGGCCTTACAATCTTTAAGGGATGGCGGAAGGATACAGTAGGTGAGGGTATGGTGGCAGCAGGGTTACTATAGGTTGTGTATATATCAATGAGTGTTTACAATTCATACATATGTATTTTTTTTTTACAGACGTGTGTGTGTATATATATAGGGGGAGAGAGAGTTCTGACATCATTGGAGCTACGTAGATAGTATTTATCTCTAACCCAGAAGATCATATCGCCCCTACTGAGAGTTCACGGTTTCTCTTCCAGCCTCTCTAGTTCAGTCAATATTGCTGCTGTTAGTTTTGTGAAATGATGTTCCATTGACACTGAGACCTCCTGACAATTCACTGTTATTGGCTGCCAAAACTAACAGCGCTAATAACAGCCCGAATGGACGAGGACAAAAAAAATAATAGCACAGGAGTCAGCAAAAGGCATGCAGCCACTTGTACACCAGTGAGGATTTGACAGGTCGTCTTTACTGTTTGGAACGTATCAGACACACAAAGTAATCCAATAACCAAGGCCTCATGTACAATCTTAATATGGGCTATACAGTAATTTTATGTGCTCCAGTATAAAAATGATGCTATGTCTCGGTTTATGGCGTATAATGAAATAAAGTGTCCTACTCTTCCAATCCCCACTGGGCCTGTAGCGGTTACGTGCCTCTCTTGGTTCTCCTGACCTCTGAGGCCAGTAATTGATTCTTTTTTAATTTTACATATGCTATTGCTCCCTGATAGAATTAAATAAATAAAAATCTTGGTCAACCACTTAAAAATTATTATTATATTTTTTAAATAAAAAGCACAAAGCATTGGGAATAGTGAGCATGAGAACACATTAGAGATGAGCGCTTCTTCACACGGAGGCATTTCAAGGCCGGCTGAATTGCATATTATGAACAATCCTTTCCCTGTTCATGGAATAAACATGGTGATGATTCTTATTTTATGTGACTGGAAATAGTACATGTTGACTCTGGCCAGGACTACTTTCCTCTGAAGAAAGGGCAGTTCATGCGCAAACTCCCTATTAACTTGCTTGTAGCCTTACATATAAGAGGTAATTGCAGGACATCTGCAGCCTCTGTGGCCAATATTTCCCCAAGGTAAAAGACTAGTGTAAGGGAGAAACAAAAATCTAAGTTAGACCTCATTCAGAGAGCTGTACTGTTAGCTCATCTGTGTAACAGCTGCAAATCCCAGCCCAACCGTGGGTGTAATGATCTGAACTTTAGATCCACGGTCAGGCCCATATAGTGTGCATGTCATGACTGCAATATGGACAGAAAAATGCACCAACATTACGGCCACCTGAATGAGGCCGTTTCAGATGTATTATGGCCGGAAGTACAGGCCTGACTTCTGGTATAGTGATCTAGAACTAACAGCATCATAGATCCTGGGTGCTGGAGCCTGAGAGGCCCAAAATGTTCCTCTGCCCCATATAAAGAGACCAATACGACAACTGAGTCTTTATAGTTGAGGCACTTTTACAGATTTTCCATTGGGGCCCCAGGAACTTCAAGTCACCTGAGTGGGTCCCATTCACCCTAAGTTCACACCTGAGCGTTTTACAGCGCGTTCCTACGCGCTGTAAAACGCTCAACAGGCGAAAACCCATGTTTCCTACGCATAAACAAGTACTTCAGCTTTTTTGGGGGCGTTTGTCGCACGTATTGTGATTGACACCACAGTAGTCAATTACACGAACGCGCGTACGACGCGCGTTTCCTATTTGTAAAAACGAGCGTAAAACACGCGTTTCAAGAACGCACAGGTCTGAACCCAGGGTCAAGGGATTGGGAGCTGAGCTGCAGTGCCCAAAAATGGCTCCTACACATTGTATGGAGCTGTGGAGAGTTTACTTACTAGAATGGCGGCTGCAGGTAAATCGGACCCGCACTCATCTGATGTTGATGGCCTACTCTATATCCAATAGATAGCTTATCAATATCTAGAACCCAGAAAACCCCATTTAAGGACTGTAGTTCTGTCCCTCAAGAATATTCATAAAAATTTGCAGCAATTCGGGACTAATAGAAAGCAATTTGGTAGCAGTGGAATGTTATGTCTGTAGGTTACATTCTTTCAATGACTATATCTATGTCACACTATACAAATGGTCCCTACAATATTAATTTGTTCCAGGACAACCATTGTAAGTAGAAAACATTTTACTTGAGATCATGACGAGGTCACATAACATTATATTGATTTATGAAACTACGTTTCCCCTTACAGTTCTGGAATGTATTGGATAACACTGACATAATGCTGTCAGTGGTAACCAATACATTCCAGAATTGTAAGGGTTACATAGCATCATAAATCCATAGGATGCTTTGTGATCCCGTCAGTGCTGGGAGGACAGGACGGGACCTGCTGCAAGTCCAATGCATGAGACTCGCTGGTCTGAAAGGGGCCTAAGTAACATAAAATATCAACCCATATTAAGAAGAAATAAAGATTAAAAGAGTTGTCCAGCCCAGGAGTCTCGGCTCATTAATAAAAAAATAACTTTCCTGTCTGCAGTCCTGCCACTACTGCACCACTAGCCCCGGTCCTGGCCGCTTCTTCCTGCTGTTCCGGAAGTGGCTTGGGCTTGTCGCTGCTGCAACCAATCAGTGGCCTCGGAGGTAACGTGCTTGAACCCACATCACTGCTAGTGACGTCTCGTTCTAGCAGATGACCACTGAGGCCACAGAACCAAGCCACTTCCTGTCCAACAGACACCAAAAGCAGCCAGGAAAGGTGGGACAACAGACAGGTGAGTTTTTATTTTAAGTGCCTGCGGGTTACAACTTTTGGAGTTATCTGCTATTAGGGTAAGACTTCCATCAAATCACAGTTGCAGATTCTGTAAAAAAAAAATGCTGGACAAAATAGTGCAGCATACAGTCGTATCTTGTAAAACAAACAACCCCATTATAACTCTCATGGGATCCATCACTTGACAAATGCAGCTAATGCAAACGACATATAAAACTAGCCCAAGGTCTTTTCATGCTTCAGTGTTTTCTGTGATTCTGTTAAAGAGTACCTGGCACCACTCCTGACATTCCTGTTTTATTAGCTTCATGCATTCCCCATGTAATAACTATTCTGGAGCATCTATTCTTATGACACTATGTTGTGCCTTTCCTTTATTATTTTTATGAATTGCTAGCAATCTGCAGTAAGGGTACAGAGGGGAGGTAACCAGTTGGGGTGTGTGCCTGCACAGTCTGACTCTATCCAATCAGTGCTGTCATTGTCAGACTGTGCAGGGACACCCCCCAACTGGTTACCTCCCCTCTGTACCCTTACTGCAGACTGCTAGCAATTCATTCATAACTTCTAGTAGAAATAATAAAGTGAATGGCACAACATAGAGCCACAAGAATAGATGTTTCAGAATAGTTATTACATGGGGAATGCATGAAGCTATTAAAACAGGAATGTCAGGAGTGGTGAAAGGTCCTCTTTAAATTCTTGGGTCTCATCAGTTTCCATGCACGTAAGAACTGAAGAACAACATACATCATCTTCTAGCAACCATCAGTGAAATATGGGCAGTCCTTGACAGTAGCTCAGAATAATTTTTCCACTGACCCATTGGGGGACGTTTATTAAGTGATATATGCCAAAATAGTGGTGAATTAAAGTTGCCGATTTTGGTGTGCTCCATTTTTGCAGCAAATCTGTGACTTTTCCAAAGCGGCAGGGAAGCTCCAGCCAATTTATCATTTTCCAAGGGGCTGGCGTACAGTTAAGGCCTCTTTCACACTTGCGTTCTGAGGATCCGGCGGGCGCTTCCGTCCTGCCGGATCCATCAGAACGCAAGTCGCCTGAAAGCATTTGAAGACTGATGAGGATCCTGATCAGTCTTCGAAATGCTTGCAGGTTACCATGGCAGCCAAGACGCTACTGAAGTCTTGGCTGCCATGGTACTCCGCAGCAGTGTACTTACCTGTGCTGCGGCCGCCGGGCGCTCCTTCATGACATCACGGGTCCCCGCGGCGCATAGATCAATGCACCGCCCGGACCTGTGACGTCATGAAGGAGCGCCCGGAGGCCGCAGCGCAGGTAAGTACACTGCTGCAGAGTACTTACCATGGCAGCCAGGACTTCAGTAGCGTCCTGGCTGCCATGGTAACCGATCGGAGCCCCAGCTTAGCTGGGGCCCCAATCGGAACTGCTGTTGCGCATGCGCAGAGCTAAACGTCGGATCCGGGGATGCGCCGAAACGACGTTTAGCTTAATTCCGGATTTGGATTAATGCTCTTCAATGGGTATTAATTCCGGATCCGGCATTACGGCATGTCTTCCAGATTTTTGGACGGAGACAAATCCGCAGCATGCTTCACATACTGAACAGAAGACATCCTGATGCATCCTGAACGGATTTCTCTCCATTCAGAATGCATTAGGATAATCCTGATCAGTCTTTTTCCGTCTTAGAGCCCCGACGATGGAACTCTAGGACGGAAAAGAAAACCGGTAGTGTGAAAGAGCCCTTAGTCTGGCAGAAATGTGAATGGAGAACAACCTACTGTAAATTTGGATTGTTTACACACATATTACCTTTTACTGGTAATTAATGTATTGGTTACTGTTATGAAGAGGCTCTAAGCACCTTTTATTCCATGGTTGAAGCAGCAAAAAAGCACTAAACAGAAGTGGTTACACCAACATTAGATGAATATGTTTTGTTTGCTAACAGCATTTTGAAGTCGTATGCTTTTGAGCTTTAGCTCTCTTGACCAGGCATGCTGCCAATACTAAGGATACACCTACACAGCCATTCTGGTCACAACAGCTGTTGCACGACCAAAGCTTGCAGTGTAGTGGGGCTGCCATAGGAATAAATGGGGTCTCAGCGGGACTCTCACATTTTCTGTGACATGAGAATCAGAAAAAATACAACTTTGATGGATTTTTGAATGTCACGGTCACAGCAAACATGTGAGTTGTGCTGTGACCCCATTCATTCCTATGCCCCCCCTGCTACACAGCAATCTTAGGTCACGCGACAACTGTTGTGGCCAAAATCGGCCTGTAGCTGTACCCTGTGCAAAGGGATTTCTGCAAATGTAATGTTATTGCTATCTATTTTTTGGGCTGTTCATGGCAGGAACAGGTCTAATCTCTCTGTTCCTCCCCTCTTGGTTTGAGTGGGCTGGTCCTGCTTCCTGCCGGGGGGGAGTTCCAGTTGAGAGATAGAATGGAAAGGTAGCACATGTCAGAGGTCTTATACCTGGGAACCTGATCCAGTTCTCCTGTGAGACCATCAAAACATGACAGCATAGTGATCAGCGGAATTACAGCTTTACAGACATTGCTGCAGGTGAGGGACTACGGCTCAGACACTCATTACCTAAAGCACCGCTAGGCCATATTTACATCAAGTTGTGTTACAGTTGACACCTATATCCACAAGTGCCTGCTAGTGGCAATCAATATAGCCGCTAGACCTCATTGCCTGGTGACCAAACCTGCACTTTGTACCTACTGCTGCTGGATGTGCCACAAGTTATATTTTGCACTAAGTAAAGAGAGACCTATTAATTACTTCATTCGTCTTTCAAGTACTTTTTCGAAACATGACGCCAACTTAGCGGGTGCGCTCTCTTCCCGTAAACCCTCACGCAAAATTGAGAGGTTGGTCGACATCCTATTGGAGGACATGTGTAACCGACACCCTGACAGCTCACCAGTGACCTCCAGCATGTAACCATGCTTGCAATGGGAGGTGGGAGGTGCCTGTGAGCCCCACCCGAGACCGGCTGATATGGCCCAGAGCCTACCAAGTGCACCTGAATGTAGCCTGTAGATGAAAAGCAGGCACATTTAAATCGGAGTTTATACACCTCCAAACATATTATACAAACCATTAGAAAACGTGGTGTGGTGTTTAACAAGCAGGATATGCTCAACCCATATGCAGTTGTGCATGTATATAGGGGAGCACATCCTGCACTTGTAGTCCGTTGCTAGGGGCAATCAACAGCAAAAATTGCATACAATGGAAGATGCCAGCAACGGACTACAAGGAGGACATGTCTTAAGCTAGGACACCACAGCAAGGTCTCTCAAGTAGCCCAAGTATCCTGCATATCCTGCTTGTTAAACACCACACCACGTTTTCTCAAAGTACTTTTCCACTGCACCAATCCTGAGGGAGTATACAATGACCAACACGTCATCATGGGCCACTACCACTCTCTGCATCCGCTCCTGCACTGTACATATAAAGCACAGTGGGCCATAAATACATGCCATGAATAAACAGTAAAATCAAGCTTGTGCAAAAGGAGAGTGGGTGTAGCATCAAGGTGAATACAGGTTTATTCCAGTTGGTACGCTTTTCTAAAGAGGTGAGTTTTCAGGTTGGTTTTGAAAGATTGGACGGTGGGAGAATCTGATGTGTTGAGGTGGTTTAAGAGTATGGGCGATACACAGGAGAAATCTTGAAGACAATGATGTGATGAGCAAGGAAGCTCTTGCAAGGAATGGTGGATTCAGGGCAAATATGTATGGAGTGTGTAGACCACCTTGCATGTCATTGGCAGTAATATGAAATTAATTTGCTGGGACAATAGGTAGCCAATGAAGGGACTAGCATTGGGAGGCAGCAGAGGAATGAGGGGACAGTTAGACTAAACTGATAGTGGAATTAATGTTTGGACGTGTGCGGAAATTTTGGCGGGGTGGTCAGAGAACAGTATATATGTTGTAGTAGTCTATGTGGGATATAATAAGGTCATGTACAAGTAGTTCTGTTGACTGTAGGATAAGGAGATATTTTCTATTCTATAGAGGAGATTTATTAAAGACCGGACTTTTATGCCAGGCTTTAAAATCTCCTGCTGTGCCGGATGATGCACCTAATTTATGACGAGGCACAGGTCTCGTTATATATTAGGCGCATTGTCCGGTAGGCCTCTAACGGAGCACAACAATGGAAATAATAGCGCTGATGTGAATATGTCCTTATACTTCTGTATTATATATATTACATCATGCCATAACATAGTGGGCCACCAGCTGCCATGACATGTACTCAGCACCCCACAACCGTGTTCTCTCTTTGTAACTGTTTAGATGCTTCAGTTGCTACTGACAGCAGCATCTGAAGAGGTTAAACTTTTAGTATCAAAGTTATCTCAAGCACCCACAAGCGATAGCACAGCACCTGAGCCCATGCCATCACAGCACCACATTATTATGGTGCTGATTGTTAAGACACGATTCATAGCAATGTAACAGGACAGAGTTGTGCAGGATGGGGTTAAATATCTGTCCTGAGAATAAAGTTTCCCCTTATGAAGACCACAAAGTTGGCATAGGGAGTTTTATAGGCCGGGCAAGTGCTTTATGGGGGAAAAAAAAGGTATGCAAATCAACTCTCCTCCAGGGAAAAACCCAACAGGTGGCACTAGAGAGACAGTTTTCCTTTTTGCTTAGAGCACAGCTACCTTGATCAGGGTTGGACAGGGCCACCAGAGTACAAAGTACAAGAGGATCCAATGTTTGGCCCAGTCCCTGAAGCTATAGTGGGTTCATAAGGTCCAAGAGAAAAAAAAAATTGGAGCTGCCTTTGGAGCTAATCATTTGCTGTTAGGGTCTATTCTTTTGATTCCAAACCTATGAGGATACAGCCACACGGTCAGGGTTCCTGATGCAAATTTGGAAGCCAAAGGCAAGAGTAGATCATAAAAGGTGAGAATGTACAAGGACATGTACAGCTTGTCTTTTTTTAAATTCACTCCTGGTTTTGGCTTCCAGAATTGCATCAGAAAACCTGATTGTGTGGCCGTACCCTTAGAATTTATTGATGATATAAGGGCTGGTCGCCAGAACAGTTTTCTCCAGTGGGCCCAAGGAACACCAGTCTGACACTGACCTCGAATTCCTGTGTATTACACTGCACTGTTTAGCCCTGCACTATGTCTAAATATCAGCCAGGAGCACACCTTTAACCCATGATATTTTCATATAATGCCTCCTAGAACCATATTAATGCACATTTTCATATTTCTCCAGAGGTGAATGTTCTTGGGAAAAAGTTTTTTTTTAAAGCAAATGGCTTTCTAGCTAGGACAATTATTCTTCTTCACCTGCAAGATGCCTGGCTATAAATGGCAAGTGTTCCTAAAGTAAGACTGTGTGTTCTGAGACTGCTTGCCACCTACACAGCCAACTGTCTCTGCCTGTAATGTATGCACAGTTTCTTCAAATGTTTGATTTTTAAACCTGCAAAGAAAGCATTAGAATAAAGAACAAAGGCTTCCAAAGGAAACCACCTTACAGGCAAAGTGACATAACAGGGGAACTATTGTCCAAAGGTAAAGATAACTAAAAATATTAATATCCAGAACATTCCCTACAGTCCATTTCAAGATGCTCCAGTTATATCAGCTACACATCTAAAGCAGCCATGCTGTATAGTGAAGTATATGTGTGCAACTTGGACTATCCAGCTGCGGGGGTTTTGACAAGCATGTTTGTCACTTGGAGACCAAGATGCCAAGTCCAGAGAGGGTATGTCCATGTGTTAAATGTAGTGAGCTAGGGATATGACAGTGTGTTATGCCCCTGCCCTTTCTCAACAGCAGCTTGTTTTATCCCTGGTGTTTGTGTGCCACATTGTCCATTATAAATGCAAACAGAAGTATTCAGCACTTCTGTTGTAGGTTGCCATTGTATGGATATTTATTTTAACATAGTAACATAGTATAAAGGCCGAAAAAAGACATTTGTCCATCCAGTTCGACCTGTTTCCTACAAGTTGATCCAGAGGAAGGCAAAAAACCCCTGTGAGGCAGAAGCCAATTTTCCCCACTTAGGGGGAAAGAAAATTCCATCCCGACTCCAATCAGGCAATCAGAATAACTCCCTGGATCAACGACCCCTCTCTAGTACCTATAGCCTGTAATATTATTACACTCCAGAAATACATCCAGTCCCCTCTTGAATTCCTTTATTGTACTCACCATCACCACCTCCTCAGGCAGAGAGTTCCATAGTCTCACTGCTCTTACCGTAAAGAATCCTTTTCTATGTTTGTGTACAAACCTTCTTTCCTCCAGACGCAGAGGATGTCTCCTCGTCACAGTCACAGTCCTGGGGATAAATAGATGATGGTAGAGATCTCTGTACTGACCCCTGATATATTTATACATAGTTATTAGATCTCCCCTCAGTCGTCTTTTTTCTAAAGTGAATAACCCTAATTTTGATAACCTTTCAGGGTACTGTAGATCCCTTATTCCAGTTATTACTTTAGTTGCCCTCCTCAGAACCCTCTCCTGCTCTGCTATGTCTGCCTTGTTCACAGGAGCCCAGAACTGTACACAGTACTCCATGTGTGGTCTGACTAGTGATTTGTAAAGTTTTAATTTAGTATTAAAAGAAAAAAAAACGCTTAGCTGTGCCCAAAAGGTGTATATACATAGTCAAGTCACATAAATATGATCACTTCCTTTCTTTTATGTCTGTAAAAGTTAATAAAATCTTATTGAACCATTATATGATCACTTCCTTACTTTTGACATTGGCAACGTGTAACTCATAATGAAAGTCACGTGTGTTGAGCTGGCTCGGTGGGTATATAAGGGGTGTGAGAGACCGTCTGCACATATATCCCTCATTGCTGTGATGGGTAAAAGGGGCGATTTAAGGATGATTATTGGCTCTCGGGCCAAGGGTGGCAGTATTTCTGAAACAACGCAGTTTGTGAACTGCTCTTGTGCTGCTGTGGGGAAAGTGTATCATGAGTGGACAAATGGCATCATTGTGAATAGGCGACATGGAAACTGCAGAGCACCACGTGCCACTGATGTGAGAGGTGAATGTCAGCTATGAGGGTGGACTGCCACACTACAATGGAGCAGCTTCCCGTCAAAATGACCCAGAAGGTTACCAGATGTGTGTCTAAAACAATAGTTTTGTGAACCCTACTGCGTATGGGGCTTCAGAGCAGATGGATGGTCACTGAAACTCTGCTACCAAATTTGCAAGCAGAAAAGCTTCAATTGTCGCAGCAGTATCAGGATTGGGTCTCTGTTGATTGGCAAAGGGTTGCCTTCTCAGAGGAGTCACATTTGCTGCTTTATCAAACAGATGGACGTTGGCGTGTCAAGCAAGAAACATCAGAGACCATACACCCTGCACCCATTGCTGGAAGAACACAAGCTGGTGGTGGCAGCATTGTCTGAGGAATGTTTTCGTCGTATTCTCTGAGCCACTCATCCATGTGGAAGGCACTCTCAAATGATTTGGTTAAGAATCCATCCTTGCAGATTACGTACTCCCATACATACTGATTGTCTTCCCTGGGGCAGATGGGATCTTCCAGTAGGACAATGCAACTTGTCACATGGCTAGAAATGTCCACCCTTGGTGGAAAGAGCATGACCAAGATTTCCAAGGCCCCCTAATTCCCCACACTTGAACTTGATTGAGGATCATGTTTGCTTTATGGATCCACCACGTACCCTCCAGCAGCTGTGAGATGCACTGCAGTCAGCATGGCTGCAGATACCTGTCACAACCTACCAGGACTATATTGAGTCACTCCCAGCCCGTCTAGCTGCTGTCCATGCTGCACATGGCAGTTACTCTGGATATTAGCACGTGGCCATAATAAGGTGAGTCAACTGTGTACAGTACATGTATACTGATTGAATCATGGAGTGTTGCCAAGAGAAACAAATCAGGTTATAGCTTGGAAACAGGTTACAGATTGAAAAATGGAAGAACTATTCTCCTTGGTTGCTTTATGCAGCAGATCCATTTTGTACTAGTTTTGATAAATCACAATACTGTTGGCTTGGTGAACCTGTAAATTATAGGCTGGTAAGTTTATTGTGGGTAAAATATTTAAAGGTTTTCTTAGAGATGTAATCCTGAAGGACCTCAGTGCTAATAACTTTCTAACACACCATCAGCATCGGTTTATGAGGGCTTCATCCTGTCTCCTGTCAAACTAATCTGATCAGCATCTGTGAGGAGGTAAGTTCCAGACTGGACCAGGGTAATCATGTGGATGTTATGTATCTAGACTGTTCAAAGATTTTTTTATAGGCGTAAATGGGTTAATAAATAGGTCAGTAATAGAAAACAGAGGGTGGTTATTAATCGTACAGCCTCACATTGGGTCACAGTCACCAGTGGGGTGCCACCAGGGGTCAGTATTCAGCCTACCTCCTTTTAACCGCTTCAGCCCCCCTAGCTTAAACACCCTTAATGACCAGGCCACTTTTTACAATTCCGCACTACACTACTTTCACCGTTTATTGCTCCGTCATACAACTTACCACCCAAATGAATTTTACCTCCTTTTCTTCTCACTAATAGAGCTTTCATTTGGTGGTATTTCATTGCTGCTGACATTTTTACTTTTTTTGCTATTAATCAAAAATTACCGAAATTTTTGCAAAAAAATGACATTTTTCACTTTCTGTTGTAAAATTTTTCAAAAAACTACATTTCTATATAAATTTTTCTCTAAATTTATTGTTCTACATGTCTTTGATAAAAAAATCCAATAAGTGTATATTTATTGGTTTGGGTAAAAGTTATAGCGTTTACAAACTATGGTGCAAAAAGTGAATTTCGGCATTTTGAAGCAGCTCTGACTTTCTGAGCGCCTGTCATGTTTCTTCAGGTGCTAGAATGCCAGGATAGTATAAATATCCCCCAAATTACACCATTTTAGAAAGAAGACACCCCAAAGTATTCGTGGAGGGGCTTGGTGAGTTCATGTATCATTTCATTTTTTTCACAAGTTAGCGGAAATTGACACTTTCTGAGAAAAAAAAAAAAAAGTTTCAATTTCTGATAACTTCTGGCAAAAAAATAAAAATCTCAGACGGACTCACTATGCCCCTCAGTGAATACCTTGGGGTGTCTACTTTCCGAAATGGAGTCATTTGTGGGGTGTGTTTACTGTTCTGGCATTTTGGGCGGGCTAAATTGTGAGCCGCCATGTAAACCTAAAGGTACTCGTTGGAATTTGGGCCCTTTAGCACCCAGGCTGCAAAAGCGGCACTTATGTAGTATCGCCGTACTCAGGAGAAGTAGGGCAATGTGTTTTGGGGTGTATTTTTACATATACCCATGTTGGGTGAGAGAAATATCTCTGTAAATTGTCAACTTTGTATAAAAAATTTTAAAAGTTGTCGTTTACAGAGATATTTTTCACACAAAGTATGGGTATATATAAAAATACACCCCAAAACACATTGCCCTACTTCTCCTGAGTACGGCGATACCACATGTGTGCCACTTTTTGCAGCCTGGGTGCGCAAAGGGCCCTAAAACCAAAGAGTACCTTTAGGATTTCACAGGGCATTTTTACGCATTTGGATTCCAGACTTCTTCTCACCCTTTAGGGGCCCCTAAAATGCCAGGACAGTATAAATACCCCACATGTGACCCCATTTTGGAAAGAAGACACCCCAAGGTATTCTGTGAGGGGTATGGTGAGTTCATGCAAAATTTTATTTTTGTCACAAGTTAGTGGAATATGAGACTTTGTAAAAACAAAATTAAAAAAAAAAAAAAACAATTTCCGCTGACTTGTGCCAAAAATAAAAATTCTGTGGACTCACCATGCCCCTCACGGAATACCTTGGGGTGTCTTCTTTCCAAAATGGGGTCACATGTGGGGTATTTATACTCACCTGGCATTTTAGGGCCCCTAAAGTGTGAGAATCCAAATGCATAAAAATGGCCTGTGAAATCCTAAAGGTACTCATTGGTTTTAGGGCCCTTTGCGATCTTGGCTGCAAAAGTGTCACCATGTGGTATCGCTGTACTCAGGAGAAGTGGGGCAATGTGGTTTGGGGTGTATTTTATATATACCCATAGCTGGTGAGAGAAATATCTCTGTAAATGACAACTTTTTACATTTTTTATTCAAAGTTGTCAATATACAGAGATATTTCTCTCACCCAGCATGGGTATATGTAAAAATACACCCTAAAACACATTGCCCTACTTCTCCTGAGTACGGCGATACCACATGAGTGACACTTTTTGCAGGCAAGATGCAAAGGAGCCCAAATTCCAATGAGTACCTTTTAGAGGGCATTTTTACGCATTTTTCTTCTCACGCTTTAGGGCCCCTAAAATGCCAGGGCAGTAGAAATACCCCACATGTGACCCCATTTTGGAAAGAAGACACCCTAAGGTATTCCATGAGGGGCATGGCGAGTTCATAGAATATTTTTTTTTGGCACAAGTTAGTGGAAATTGATTTTTTATTGTTTTTCTCACAAAGTCTCCTTTCCGCTAACTTTTGACAAAAAGTTTAATTTTTCATGAACTCATTATGCCCCTCAGCGAATACCTTGGGGTGTCTTCTTTCCAAAATGGGGTCACATGTGGGGTATTTATACTGCCCTGGCATTTTAGGGGCCCTAAAGCGTGAGAAGAAAATGCGTAAAAATGCCCTCCTAAAAGGTACTCATTGAATTTGTCCTTTGCGCATCTTGCCTGCAAAAAGTCACCATGTAGTATCGCCGTACTCAGGAGAAGTAGGGCGATGTGTTTAGGGTGTATTTTTACATATACCCATGCTGGGTGAGAGAAATATCTCTGTATATTGACAACTTTGAATAAAAAATGTAAAAAGTTGTCGTTTACAGCGATATTTCTCACACCCAGTATGGGTATATGTAAAAATACACCCCAAACCACATTGCCCTACTTCTCCTGAGTACGGCGATACCACATGAGTGACACTTTTTGCAGCCAAGATGCGCAAAGGGGCCCTAAAACCAATGAGTACCTTTAGGATTTCACAGGCCATTTTTACGCATTTGGATTCTCACGCTTAGGACCCCTAAAATGCCAGGGCAGTATAATACCCCACATGTGACCCCATTGTGGAAAGAAGACACCCCAAGGTATTCTGTGAGGGGCATGGCGAGTTCACAGAAAAAAATTTGGCACAAGTTAGCGGAAATTGTTTTTTTTTTTTTTTTTTTACAGTCTCATATTCCACTAACTTGTGACAAAAATAAAATTTTCCATGAACTCGCCATACCCCTCACGGAATACCTTGGGGTGTCTTCTTTCTAAAAATGGGGTCACATGTGGGGTTTTTGTACTGCCCTGGCATTTGAGGGTCTCCGCAATCATTACACGTATGGCCAGCATTAGGAGTTTCTGCGATTCTCCGTATATTGAGCATACGGGTAATGAGATTTTTTTCCGTTCAGCCTCTGGGCTGAAAAAAAATGAACGGCACAGATTTTTTCATTCGCATCGATCAATGTGGATGAAAAAATCTCTGCCAAAATCAGTGACTGCGGTGCGGTGGGCTGGGCGGTAGCTACCTAACAAGTAGCTAACTAACTGGCGGTGATAAGGGACCCTTATGCCCCATTCATACGTCCGAAATTCTGTTTGCGGAACGGAATTGCGGACCCATTCATTTCTATGGGGACAGACTTTGTCCCGCTCGGATCCGGAATTACGGATCCGCGCTCCGGGTCTGCACTTCCGTTCCGCAAAAATATAGAACATGTCCTATTCTTGTCCGCAACTGCGGACAAGAAAAAGCATTTTCTATATAGTTCTGGCAATGTGCGGATCTGCAAAATGCGGAAAGCACATTGCCGGTGTCCGTAGCTTTGAGGATCCGCGGATCGGATCTCGCGGATCGGATCCGCGGATCCGTGAATCCACGGATCCGTGAATCCACGGATCCGCAAAACACATATGGACGTCCGAATGGAGCCTTACAAGGGGTGTGATCAATGACAGGGGGTGATCAGGGGTCTAGATGGAGTGATCAAGGGGTTAATAGGTGAGGTGGGGGTGGGGGGTTAGTGTAGTGTTTGGTGCAACTTTTATTGTAGTTACCTGGTCCTCTGGTGGTCGATCCCAGAAAATGGGACCACCAGAGGATCAGGTAGCAGCTATATCAGACGCTGTTCATAAAACAGCGTCTGATATAGCTGTTTGATGCGATTTAGATCGCATCTACAGCCTGCCAGCGATTGATCATCGCTGGCAGGCTGTAGTCCAACTCTCGAGCCGCGTCACTGTGAACGCGCGCGCGCACGCGCGCGCGTTCACAGGAACTCTCGCGTCTCGCGAGATGACGCCCCGGCGCGTCCAAACAGAAGATCCCGGCCGCCCGCAGGACGCAATCCTGCATACGGCGGTCGGGAACTGGTTAATATACAGGGTGGGCCATTTATATGGATACACCTTAATAAAATGGAAATGGTTGGTGATATTAACTTCCTGTTTGTGGCACATTAGTATATGTGAGGGGGGAAACTTTTCAAGATGGGTGGTGACCATGGCGACCATTTTGAAGTCGACCATTTTGAATCCAACTTTTGTTTTTTCAATAGGAAGAGGGTCATGTGACACATCAAACTTATTAGGAATTTCACAAGAAATGGTGTGCTTGGTTTTAACGTAACTTTATTCTTTCATGACCGCCATGGTCACCACCCATCTTGAAAAGTTTCCCCCCCTCACATATACTAATGTGCCACAAACAGGAAGTTAATATCACCAACCATTCCCATTTTATTAATATGTATCCATATAAATGGCCCAACCTGTACTTATTAACTACCTTGTAGAGAGCTTACGGTGCAGAATTTCAGTACCAGCATACTATAATAAGCTCTATAAGGTAATATAATTACAATGTACCTGAGGCCAGGTGAGGCGATCAGGCAGCACCAGGAAGGGGCAAGAGGGGGGCAGCGGAAGGGCCATGGGCAATGAGCGCTTTCACAGCAGCTGGAGTGCCAGAGGATGCTGATCCCTGATCTAGAGGAAAGGAGATTTACCACCAACATAGATGAGGATTCTTTACTGTAACAGCAGTGGAATGGAACTTTCTGCCACAGGATGTTGTGATGGCCGAGTCATTAAACAAGTCAAGAGGGGCCTGGATGCCTTTCTTGAATGCAAAAATATTGCAGGTTATGGGTACTAGAGCCAGAGATTTATTTTGTTTGCCATATTTGGAGTCAAAAAGGGCTTCTTCTCCCTTATAGGCAGGGCCGGTGCAAAAGAAAAGTTTGCCGCCCCCCCCCCCCTTATCATTCTTCACCCCCCCTCCTTTGTCATTCTCTCCCCCCCCCCCCCGTCATTCTTCACCCCTCCTTCTTTGTCATTCTCCCCCCCCCCCCGTCATTCTTCACCCCTCCTTCTTTGTCATTCTCCCCCCCCCCCCCGTCATTTTTCACCCCTCCTCCTTTGTCATTTCCCCCCCCCTTGTCATTCCTCCTCCCCTCTTGTCATTCTTCTCCCCCCCTCTTGTCATTCTTCCTTCCCCCCTCTTGTCATTCTTCCTTCCCCCCTCTTGTCATTCTCTCCCCCCTTGTCATTCTTCCTCCCCTCTTGTCATTCTTCTCCCCCCTCTTGTCATTCTTCTCCCCCTCTTGTCATTCTTCCCCCCTCTTGTCATTCTTCCTTCCCCCTCTTGTCATTCTTACCCCCACTCTTGTCATTCTCCCCCCCACTCTTGTCATTCTCCCCTCCCTCCCCGCCTGTAATGTAGCGTGGCCGAGCGCTTTATGGTCCACGGGTACAGGAGCTTTAGATTCCTGTACCCTGACAGACTGACAGGAAGTGCACACTGTGTGCGCACTTCATGTCAGTCCGGCCGGGTACAGGAGACACATGCTCCTGTACCTGCGGCCATAAAGAGCTCGGCCGCGCTACAATGGACTGACAGGAGGGAGCGCTGAGCGCTTCCCTCCTGTCAGCTCCTCCTTCAGAGCGCTCGGGCGGCTGCAACATGAGGCAGGGCCGGCGCTCCTAGCAGCGCCCCTTGCCAAGGGGCGCTCTACGCGGCGGCCTAGTCCGCTTATAGGACGCGCCGGCCCTGCTTATAGGGGTTGTGCAGTGTCATGATATTTAGGGAAGAGCGAATCGACTTCGGATGCTTCATTCGAAGTCGATTCGCATAAAACTTCATTGTAATAGCATACAGAGCGGGAGTTCAGTACCAAGGTTTTTTACAGTAATAGTTAATTCACAAAGTTATTACACGAAGTCTCGCAAGACTTCGCGAAGTAATAACTTCAGCTCATCTGAGCCAATACATTCTAATACTTAAACAAAAAAAGACCAAACAGGCCAAACACTAATAACACCTAAATCACGGGTGTACAGTACACTGTGCTTGAGCACCACCCGCATCTATTATGGTAACTAAGGTACCAGCTCAAACACTGCAAACAGCCTACACAGAAGAAACAAGCCCAAAACAGTACCCATAAAATATAATAAAGCTTTATTGTGTATACAAATAAGGCTACTTTCACACCACCGTTTTTGCTGTATCCGTCATGGATCAGCAAAAACGCTTCGGTTCTGATAATACAACCGTCAGCATCTGTTCTGAATGGATCCGGTTGTATTATCTCTAAAATGGTCAAGACGGATCTGTTATGAACACCATTGAAAGTGTCAGAGAAAACGGATCCGTCCCCATTAACTTACATTGTGTGTCATGACTGATCCGTCTTACTCCGTACCACACCGTGGACAGAAAAACGCTACTTGCAGAATTATTCTGTCCGCGATGGAGGCGCAACCAAATGTAACGGAATGCGTTCTGGTGACTGTTTCGTTCTGTTCCGTTTTGTCCCCATTGACAATGAATGGGGACAAAACAGAAGCATTTTCCCTCCGCTATTGAGATCCTATGATGGATCTCAATAGCAGAAAGGGAAAGCACAAGTGTGAAAGTAGCCTAACATAAAAAAAAACATTTTTTAGTAAAAATCACATGATGCAAGGATAGGTGGCAGAAAAAGCATCCTCCAGAGACTACATAATTTACAAGTAGGGCTGAATATGGAAAGGTGTGTATATTATAGGGTTGTTTCGGGTATCGAAGTTTCGATACCCAATCGATACTTTTCTCTGGTATCGGGCTCGATACCAGGATTAGTATTTTATCGATACTAGGCTGCACTACTGCACAGCCCAGTATCAGAGAACGTGGCTGCGCCGCTCTCAGAGCGCCCATGTTCTCCTCGGCAGCACAGGGAGAAGGAAGCAGTCTCTCCCTCCCCCTGTGCTGCTGCTACAACCAATGATGAGAGACGGGAGGAGGAAGCGGGGTCACTGGCCACCAATGAGGAGTAACGTTTACTATACAATTGCAGGCAGAAGAAGCTCATTGCCGGCACCTGCCTGTGACCGGGCGCTGCGATCTGCGGCAGTTAGCCCCTCAGGTGCCGCACCTGAGGGTTAACTGCCGCGGATCGCAGCGCCCGGTCACAGGCAGGTGCCGGCAATGAGTTTCTTCTGCTTGCATTTGTATAGTAAACGTCACTCCTCAATGGTAGCCAGTGCGCCCCTTCCCCAGTATTAAAGACATTGGCCAGTGTCCCCCTTTCCCCAGTATTAAATACATTGGTGGCCAGTGCCACAGGTACTGTGTTTTTTGTTTTTAACAGAGAGGGCACAGATGGCATTTCTGCCATGGAGGGGGAACAGAGGGCATTTCTACCATGGAGGGGAAACAGATGGAATTTCTACCATGGAGGGGGCACAGAGGGCATTTCTACCATGGAGGGGGCACAGAGGGCATTTCTACCATGGAAGGAGCACAAAGGGCAATATTATTACAAAGGGGGCACAGAGGGCATTACTACTACAAAGGGGGCACAAAGGGCAATACTACTACAAAGGGGCATAGATAGCATTACTATTATTAGGGTCCTTTATTTGTTAAACTACTATTAGGGGGCACAATGGGCATTACTACTACAAAGGGAGCACAATGGGCATTACTATTATCAAGGGGCACAATGGGCATTATCACTATGGAGGGGGCACTGAGGGCATTACTACTATGGAGGGGACACAGAGGGCATTACTAATGTGAAGGGGCACAATGGGCATTTCTACTATTACTATTACTACTATGGAGGGGGCACAGAGACAGAGGGCATTACTACAATGAAGGGGGCACAGTGGGCATTATTACTCTGAGGGGGGCACAGTGGGCATTATTACTCTGAGGGGGGCACAATGGGAATTTCTACTATGGAGCAGGCACAGAGGTCATTACTAGCACAGTGGACATTACTACAATTAAGGGGGCACAGTGGGCATTATAACTGTGAAGGGGGCACAGAGGGCATTATTACTGTGAAGGGGGCACAATGGGCCAGTGCCAACCACAGATCCACAGATCCCCCATAACAGTGCCATCCACAGATCCCCCATAAAAGTGTCATCCACAGATCCCCCTCCATAACAGTGTCATCCACAGATCCCCCTCCATAACAGTGTCATCCACAGATCCCCCTCCATAACAGTGTCATCCACAGATCCCCCTCCATAACAGTGCCATTCAAAGATCCCCCATAACAGTGCCATCCACAGATCCCCCATAACAGTGTCATCCACAGATCCCCCATAACAGTGTCATCCACAGATCCCCCATAACAGTGTCATCCACAGATCCCCCATAACAGTGTCATCCACAGATCCTCCATAACAGTGTCATCCACAGATCCCCCATAACAGTGTCATCCACAGATCACCCATAACAGTGTCATCCATATATCCCCCATAACAGTGTCATCCACAGATCCCCCATAACAGTGTCATCCACAGATCCCCCATAATAGTGTCATCCACAGATCCCCCATAACAGTGTCATCCATATATCCCCCATAACAGTGTCATCCACAGATCCCCCATAACAGTGTGTCATCCACAGATCCCCCTCCATAACAGTGCCATTCACAGATCCCCCATAACAGTTTCATCCACACATCCCCCCCATAACAGTGTCATCTACAGATCCCCCATAACAGTGTCATCCACAGATCCCCTATAACAGTGTCATCAACAGATCCCCCATAACAGTGTCATCAACAGATCCCCCATAATAGTGTCATCAACAGATCCCCCATGACTCTGCAACAGGCAACATAGTGTGTAAGAAGAGAGCTAGCCTCAGCCCTGACCATGTGGATATGTTGTCTTTTTTACATTCTAATGCAAAATATTATATAATTATGTAACTTCTAAAATTGCTTTAATATGGCCTTTGTACATATAAACCCATTTTTTTGTAATTTTGGTGTTTTTCCCGATTAATCGATGAAATTATTGACAACTAATTATTCAAATAATCGTTAGCTGCAGCCCTAACGTCATGTGTAAACGTTAAATGTGGGACAAAAACCTTATGGTGAACCCAGTCCTTTTTATGTGCATACGTTAAACGTGTACTGCTGATGGCCAGTTTAAAGGGGTTTTCCAGTAATATACATTGATCAAGGACTCCATCCTTTTAAAGATTTTCTGGTGAAGCACCAGTACATGTGGGTACTGTAGCTCGGCCCCATTTACTGACCCTTTCTGTGTGTGGGTGAGCGTTATCCTACTAAACAATGCCAGTTGGAGACTCATATGCCATGATCTGCTATATAATCATTTACATATCTGCCTGAGACATAACTGCACGCCAAGTTTTGGAGCAATCCGGCATTTCTATCTGTGTGCGTTTTTTGGCCAATGAGCATATGCTCAAAGAAAACCACTTTATTGCAGCGCTCTGCCCTTCCTTTCTACTTGGATAAAAAGGAATGCTATTCACACATTTTATTTTTAACTACTGAGGTTTTCAACGGGTTTGGAGCATGTTGCTACCTTATGAAACCAATGCTGTTGAGCTTTTTAGACCTTATGTCATCTGAGTTGAATAAAATGAAGGGTCACTGTGACTGGTTTCATTATGAGTGTAATTCTGTGTCTGCAGCTTGGTCAGAAGGTGCGTAGAACAGCTGCTTTCTAAAAAGGTGCAATTAGAAGGTGCAAAGTTTTGAAGTGGCGCCATCTATGAGGTAGATCCATTCACTTCCTGGTAATGTAAATCTAGTATTCAGAATCATGCTGAAATAAAAATGTTTCTTTAGGCCATACAATAAATTGAGTAGCCTGAAGGCTTGACTTGTTAAAAGTGGGATAGGTAGTACGTCCACTTCACAAGGGGCACAGGATGTGATGTTTTTCATGGATTGTGCGAAATTAATAAAACCAGAGGGGAACATGCCTTGTAAGGCCTCTTGCACACGAAGTGCTTCCGTAGTGTTCCGTTCCGTCATTCCATTCCGCACTGTTCCGCATCTCCGGATTTGCGGACCCAATGAATGGGTCCGCATCCGTGATGCGGAATGGCCACGGAATGGTGCCCGTGTATTGCGGATCCGCAAATGCGGTCCGCAATACGGGCACGGGGTGCACACGTTCGTGTGCAAGAGGCCTAACAAAGAGGACCACAGGAGATTGTCAGGAAATGTGCAGTCCAAACAATGTCCCACACTCCTGCAAACAGCTGAGAATAGCAGAGTGTGAATAATTAGCTATAATGAAAAAAGACCAAACTGAGGTCTTGAAAAACAAAAACATATGGGTAAGGCCACACATTCAGGGATTTTTATGCAGTTTTTGAAGCCAAACCAGGTGTGGATAAAAAAAAAACAGAAGACGTATCTGTTATCTGGGTTGTCCGCTTTTTTACTATCGATGACCTATCCTTCCAGCACCCCCGCCGATCAGCTGTTTGAAGAGAAGGCAGTGCTCATAAGAGTGCTGCCTTCTCTGCTCTGTTTTGCAATTGCTGTGGCGAGCAGGTGTAATTACAAGTATGGCGTGCCCATTCATTTCTATGGGACAGAGCTGTTCTGTAGAAGTGATAGGTCATCAACAGTAACATGTGGACAACCCCTTTAATGCTTTCTTCCTTTTTATGATCCACTCCAGATTTTGGCTTCAAAAACTGCATCAAAAACATGAACGTATGGTCGTACCCTAAGGGCTCATACATATGATCTTATTTTGCATCCGTGCCTGATCTGCATTTTTTTGCAGATTGTACATGGACCCATTCATTTCTATCGCTCCGCAAAAAATATACAATGTCTTTTATCTGTGCCTCCCTTTATATATAGGGCCTCTACTCTATCCCCTCTTTATGTATAGATCCTATTATCTGTGCCCCTTTATATTTAGTGCCACTTGTCTGTGCCCCCTTTATGTATAGTGCCTCTTATCTGTGCCCTCTTTATGTATAGTGCCTCTAAGCTGTGCCCCCTTTATGTATAGTGCCTCTTTTCTGTCACCTCTTTATGTATAGATCCTATCATCTGTGCCCGCTTTATATATATATTGCCACTTGTCTGTGTTCCTTTTATGTATAGTGCCTCTTATCTGTGCCCCCTTTATATATAGTGCCACTTATTTGTGCCCCCTTTATGCATGGTGCCTCTTCTCTGGGCTCCCTTTTTGTACAGTGCCTTTTCTCTGTATGTATGTATAGATCCTATCATCTGTCCCCGCTTTATATATATATATATATATATATATATATAGTGCCACTTGTCTGTGCCCCCTTTATGAATCGTGCCTCTTTTCTGTCACCTCTTTATGTATAGATCCTATCATCTGTGCCCGCTATATATATATAGTTCCACTTGTCTGTACCCCCTTTATGTATATTGCCTCTTTTCTGTCACCTCTTTATGTATAGATCCTATCATCTGTGCCCGCTATATATATATAGTGCCACTTGTCTGTGCTCCCTTTATGTATAGTGCCTCTTATCTGTGCCCCCTTTATATATAGTGGCACTTATTTGTGCCCCCTTTATACATGGTGCCTCTTCTCTGCGCCCCCTTTTTGTATAGTGCCTCTTACCTGTGCCCCCTTGATGTATAGTGCCTCTTCTCTGTCATCTCTTTATGTATAGTGTCTATTATGTATGCCCCCTTCATATATAGTGCCTCTTGTCTGTGCCCCCTTTATGCATGGTGCCTCTTCTCCGGGCCCACTTTTTGTATAGTTCTTTTTCTCTGTCCCCTCTTTATGTATAGTGCCTCTTCTATGTGCCTTCTTTATGTACAGTTCCTCTTCTCTGTCGCCTCTTTATGTATAGATCCTATTATCTGTGCCCCTTTATATATAGTACAACTTTGCATGGTGCCTCTTCTCTGGGCCCCCTTTTTGTTCTTTTCTATCCCCTCTTTATGTATAGTGAATCTTCTCTGACCCCTCTTTATGAATAGTGCCTCTTATTTGTGCCCCCTTTATGTATAGTGCCTGTTCTCTGTCCCCTCTTTATGTATAGTGCCTCTTCTCTTTCCCCCCTTGATGTATAGTGCCTCTTCTCTGTCACCTCTTTATGTATAGTGCCTATTATCTATGTCCCCTTCATATATATTGCCACTTGTCTGTGCTCCGTTTATGCATGGTGCCTCTTATCTGTGCCTCCTTTATGTATAGTGCATCTTATCTATGCCCCCTTTATGTATTAAAATAAAAATACATAACAGCAAAACGGAGAAAAAAAGTCAAAATGGTTGATTCGCTTTGTTTTGGTCACTTTGCCTCCCACAAAAAATTTAATGAAAAGTGATCAAAAAGTCATACACACCCCAGAATCAGTGAAAACTACATATCACCACACAAAAAAATGAGCCCTCAAATAGCTCCGTACACTTAAAATAAAAAATGTTATGGAGGTAAGAATATGGTGACGCAAATCTAAAACAATAAAAGCTGGATTTTATATTTCTGTAAGCTGGGCTTTGTGAACTTTTTTGTATTGGATCAGTGCTTTGTTCCTGGCACCGGCCGTGCTCTCAGTTTGGATTCAGGTGAGTGCAGCCTTCTTCTCTCAGTCTTCAATTACTTATTTATAATGTATTATATTCCAATGCAACATGTATGCTGAATGTTCCGTAAATAGAGACCAAGCAATAGTCAATTTAGTTGCGCTTTTGTGATCATGCTGGGACTTGAGGTACTACAGAAGTTATGATGCAACATGTATGCTGAGTGTTCAATCAATAGAGACTAAACATTAATCAATGAAGTTGCGCTTCTGCGCTTATGCTGAGAATTGCAAATTTTCGAAAGTTTTTATCGCACCAGCGGTACTGGATTTGCCGTTCTACTATCATCTAGTCTCTATTGATTGAACTCTCGCATACATGTTGCATCTGAACTTCTGTAGTACCTTAAGTCCCAGCAGAAGCGCAACTACATTGACTATTGCTTGGTCATTATTTACAGAACATTCAGCATACATGTTGCACTGGGATATACTACATTTTAAAGAAGGATACAATTAGAGACGATTTAGTGACTGCACCAATGCGAACTGTTTCTAATTACAAATATAATCTAGCCATCTTTTAGCTTATATTTACTAGCCTTATATGCGTGAGCTCCACATTTTAGGTATTTATAATGGGACTGTGACTGTTTTTATTTCACAGTATTGTATTATTTTATGTATTTATATTGTTTATACTTTGAGTAAATATTATATGCAAATACACTGTGAGCCAGCCATTTTCTCTGAAATCTATCATCCAGCCTGACCAATGTGATAAATCTGGTGAAGGTCTAGACCAGTGATGGGCAACGTGCGGCTCTCCAGCTGTTGCAGAACTACAACTCCCAGCATGCAAAGCCTGTCTATAGCTATCATCCTACTGCAGGGCATGGTGGGGGTTGTAGTTTAGCAACAGCTGGAGAGCCGCACGTTGCCCATCACTGGTCTAGACAGACTGTCTAAACCAGGCATCCTCAAACTGCGGCCCTCCAGATGTTGTAAAACTACAACTCCCAGAATGCCCTGCTGTAGGCTCATACCTGTAGGCTGTTCGGGCATGCCGGGAGTTGTAGTTTTGCAACAGCTGGAGGGCCGCAATTTGAGGATGCCTGGTCTAAACCTTTGTCATCTTTAGTATTAGTAAATCTGGGCCACTGTGTATTAGAATTAGACCATATTCACACAGTCAGTGTTTGGTCAGTGATTTCCATCAGTGTTTGTGAGCTAAAACCAAGAGTGGAGACTACACAGAGATAAGGTATAATAGAAAGATTTGCACTTGTTCTGTGTTTCTGACCCACACTTGATTTTGGGTCACAATAACTGATGGAAAACACTGATCAAACACTGATGTGTGAAAAAGGCTTTAGGGAAACAAGTTCAGGTAAGATCCTGCCACCTGGTGGTAAAATATATGAAATGACTAGGTTTAGAAATGAATTAGTCCCTTATGTAAATGTTTGTAAATTAGTGTTATATAGCACCACCATGTGGTAAAGATGTGAAGTTCAGGGTTCTGTACATCATAAATAAAGGCATAAAAGTACAGTAAAAAATTCTACTTATAAACAGTTCTACAAAAAACAAGTAAATTGTCAGATAATTGGACAAATTAGCCAAATATAATCTCTGCCTATACAATGTAACAATTTGCAGAAGTGTGAAAGCAAAACTACTGTTCTTTGTGAAAGTTTTCAGCCTGAATGTAAATGTAAAACACTGGTAATTATAATCGGCTGTAATGAAGAATGATTTTTGGAACTTTATTTATTCTTTGTCATTTAAAAGGAAACATCTAATCAGAAAATGTCCTATTGTTTAATTCAAGTTTTTATGTTAAACATATTTTGAATTTTTTTTGGGGGGATGCTATTTTTAATTTTCCTTGTCACTGTCTATATTAAATAAAAAACAAAATCCTTCAGTTTTCACACAGAGCTCTAAGCCTAATAATAGGCGCCATTCTTTGGTCTGTAAAGAGCACTTTACTGCAGTCATCTCCTTATCATTACAGTCAGGATTACAATGACAGATATTATATAGCTAATATATATATATATTATATATTACATTGGACTGTGTTGTGGGTCCTAGCAGGAATTGCACCCAAGATTACAGTGTGCTGCTTCTCATTTTCCAAATTTATATATATATATATATCCTCCTGATCTCTGCACAGGTCAAAGAGCATGCCTAGAAATCTCTCCGATTCAATGCGATCCCCTCCTGACCATTGTGTCTATGGACCATGTGGCTGCTGTAAAGTGTATCTTTAGCTGGAGTGAGATAGCTGCACCCCCCCCATTCCCCACCCAAATCATGTCCGGGAAATAGAATAAAAAAATATACAATCGGAAACTAAAAACAGATTAGAATAAAGGATATGTGTCGGTTATAACTGGCATAAAAAAATTATAGGTGACACATTTCCTTTAAGACACATTTCACACCGTGCAGTTGAGACATATTTTCACACGCAGAATGTATGTTTCACTGTACTGTGAAGTATACCCGCCTACATTATATATAGAGAAAAAATGGCAAATTTACGTGTACACTTGTAGCTATGATGAGTGAATTGAATCCCATGAAGTGGAATTCGATCCGAATTTCAGGATACATTCGATTCGCCTAGAAGACGAATTTCCTCGTGCTTCGTGTCAGCGAATCGATCTAACCTGAAATAGTATAAAAAACAAAAAAATTCAAACTTACCTCCTCCAATTGCTCGCGACGGGCCGCCCGCCTCCATCTTGCTTAAAGATCTCGGCCAAGATCCCGTGCGACGCGAGATTACATCATCACACCGGCCGACGTGATGACGTCATACATCACCACGACAGCCCGCCTGATGACATAATCTCGCACCGCACAGGATTTCGGCCGAGAACTTCAAGCAAGCTTATTTTATTGTTAATTTTACACTCAGATGCCGCGATCATTTATGAATGCGGCATCTGAGGGGTAAAATGACGGGGGTGGCGCTATCGCAGCTCTCTGTCAGTGCACCCGCTACTTACAAACAAAATGCGCTTCGTCACAAATTTTTGGGTGATATTCGGCGAATCAGCCAAATCGAACTTTTAAGAAATTCGCTTATCTCTACTTGTAGCATGAGTGACAACACTTTTTTCCTATCCAGGCATATCCTTCTTTTGTGGCCAATAAATATGATATGAACGGTGTCTTGATTTATGCTGCATGTAAGTAGCAAGAATTGTCCTCAGGTCCGACACACAGGGCTGCATCAGTGTGCACCTCCAGATTACCCCGGATCTACAGACATGTACCAGTAGTTATTTGTATCAGAGGCATACTGAGGTACAGTAAGGCCTCGTGCCTCTCTTTAAAGGGGCATTCCCATCTCAGACAATATTTTCTCAACTGTAGCGGTGACGTCACATTGACAACACGACTGCTGCAGCCAATCACTGGGTCTCTTCAGTGCACCGCTGATGCCGGTCATTGGCTGCAGCGGTCACATGTTGTCAACGTGATGTCACTGCTAAAGCCAGGAAAACAGAGCCCTGCTGAAAGAACTGGAGCGGTAGGGCAAGGATCTGTCAGGTAAGTAGTCATCTATTCTTTATTAGACCACAAGCTGTGTATTAGGCCTCATGCACACAAACGTATTTTCTTTCCGTGTCCATTCGTTTTTTTTTGCGTACCATATGTGGAACCATTTATTTCAATGGGCCCGCGAAAAAAATGGAAGGTACTCCGTGTGCATTCCGTTTCCGCATGTCCGTTTTTCCGTTCTGCAAAAAAATAGAGCATGTCCTATTTTTTTCTAGTTTACGGACAAGGATAGGCATTATTACAATGGATCCGAAAAAAAAAAAACAGATGTCATACGGCGTGTTTTGCTCTTTACCGCAAAACACTTACGGTCGTATGCATGAGGCCTAACACCTAGTGTTTTATGGTCGGTGATTTCCAGCCAAAATCAGGTTTGGCTCTAAACACAGACAGGCGCAGATCTTTCCCTTATACCTTATGTCTGTGGAGGCTCCAATCCTGGTTTTGGCTCACAGTCACTGATGGAAATCACTGACCAAACACTGACGTGTGAATGAGGCTTCATACAGTACCAGCTATGTAGATGAAATTTTCAAAATGGATTTTAAAGTCCTAAGCTTGTCAATTGTTTGTGGGGATTTTCACTGCAGATTTCACCCCTAGCAACGTAAAGGGAGAGCTCTGGGGCAAATCCACAACAGAATCCACAAGTAACACATGCCGACTTGGTGCGGAAACACAGCGAAATGCACACAAAAATACACATAAACTACACTGCCGTTTGCATATAGCCTTAGGGCTCTTTCACACTAGCGTTTTTGTTTTCCGGCATAGAGTTCGGTCCTCGGGGCTCTATGCCGGAAAAATCCTGATCAGTTTTATCCCAATGCATTCTGAATGGAGAGAAATCCGTTCAGGATGCATCAGGATGTCTTCAGTTCAGGACCGGAACGTTTTTTGGCCGGAGAAAATACCGCAGCATGCTGCGCTTTTTGCTCCGGCCAAAAATCCCGAACACTTGCCGTAACGCCGGATCCGGAATTAATGCCCATTGAAGTGCATTAATCCGGATCCGGCCCTAAGCTAAACATCGTTTCGGCGCATCGCCGGATCCGACGTTTAGCTTTTTCTGAATGGTTACCATGGCAGCCAGGACGCTGAAGTCCTGGTTGCCATGGTAAAGTGTAGTGGGGAGCGGGGGGCAGTATACTTACAGTCCGTGCGGCTCCTGGGGCGCTTCAGAGTGACGTCAGGGCGCCCCATGCGCATGAATCACGTGATCGCATGGAGCGCCCCAGGAGCCGCACGGACTGTAAGTATACTGCCCCCCCGCTCCCCACTACTACTATGGCAACTAGGACTTTAATAGCGTCCTGGCTGCCATAGTAACCTGAAAGCATACTGAAGACTGATCAGTCTTCAAATGCTTTCAGGTCACTTGCGTTGTTACGGATCCGGCGGGCATTTCCGGCAACGGAAGTGCACGCCGGATCCTAACAACGCAAGTGTGAAAGAGGCCTTACAGGTCGATCTCCTGAGCTGTCTGGTTTCCTCTTACCCTGGGTTCACACCTGAGCGTTTCTGAGACGCGTGTTTTTGTCGCGCGTATTACAGCGCGTTTTTGCAAATAGTCATACGCGCATTCGTGACTCTGGAGACCAATTGAAAAAGGCATATCTACACTTTAACGCGCGTTCCCATTGAAGTCTATGGGTGCAAACGAGCGACAAAACGCCCCAAAGAATGCTCAAGAGCTTCTTTGAGTGTAGGGCGTTTTACAGCGCGTTCAAAGGCGCTGTAAAACGCTCAGGTGAGAACCATGCCCATAGGGAAACATGAGTTTTCCCCTGTTGAGCGTTTTACAGCGCGTTCGAACGCGCTGTAAAACGCGAAAGTGTGATCTGAGGGTTAAAGCCAAACAGCCCCTTTAACCCCTGAAGGACCGGAGATTTTGTTTTTGCGTGTTCGTTTTGTGTTCCCTGCCTTCCCGGAGCCATAACTTTTTTAGTTATTGCATATGATTTAGTGGGAAGTAGGGAAAAAATTCCAAATGGGGTGAAATTGCAAAAAAAAGCAATACCACCACAGCTTAACAGGTTTTTAAATTACAATGTTCGATGTGCGATAAAACTGACCAGTTAGTTTTATTCTACAGGTCAGTACGAATCCGGCGATACCTAATATGTATAGTTTTCCTTGTGTTTTAATAGTGAAAAAAAAATCTAATGTGGGAAAAAAAATCAGTTTTACTTTTTTGTCGCCATATTTTGACCCCTATAACTTTTTTTTCTGATCTTTTCATTGATACCATTCTGGGCTGTGTATGACTTTTTGATCACCTTTTATTTAATTCTTTTTTTAAGAAATGAAAAATCTATTATTTCCATCTGCTTGGAGTTGTATCTGCAGCAGTGCATGGATTTCATCACATCCCGTTCATTTCTGTAACATACCCCTAAGGCTCTGTTCACACAGCATTACATTTTTCAGTAGTACCTGGAGTATTAAAGGGGCGTTCTGATACTGATGATCTACCCTGAGGACAGGCCATCAGCATTACACCTTTACCTACAGCTGTTGTGAAACTACATCTCCCAGCATGCTCCATTCACTTCTAAGGGAGCTCTGAGAACAGCCAAGCCAGTGTACATGCTGGGAGTGGTAGTTTCACCACACCTGGAATGCCGAAGGTAGCTTATCCCTGACCTACAGTGTACAGTGCAAAAGTCTAAGCACCAAAAGCGCAGTTTAATAGACAAAATGTTTCAATTTTATTAACTCATAAAATAACAACGATACAGGGCAATGAGGAAGGGTACCAACATGGCGGTCCGACCGAGCACTCAGCGCTCACACCGGCCGACTCACCGAGCTCAAGTTAGTTATTCCGCCTTTCACACTGCTGGGGGCGGAGCAGCAGCAGAGTCACGTGGTGGCGCGACTTTAAATGGAGGGGGCGGAGCAAATGGGAGGTCTGCAGAGAAGATGGATTTCCAGGGCGGGCCGGAGGAGCAGGAGCTGCGGGAGGCGCAGAGGGAGTACCTCGACTTCCTGGATGATGATGTGCGCGGCATTAGGCTTTAGTGAACTTGGCAGCGCCACCTGCTGGTGACCGCATGCTATTATCTAGCAGACGCTGCTGATACTGCGGTGTATTCTACCTGGCGGGCGCCGGGGCTGGTACTGTCTGGTGTCGTGCGGTCCTCGGTGTGGGAGCAGTGCACCGTTACTGCATTGCTTTCAGCTCCAGGATAGACCTGGACTGGCTTTGTATGCCTTCAGTACATGCACGTTATCATACAGCTTTCCCAGGCTCCTGAATGGCATTAGGCTATTAGGAGGAGATGTTTTTCTACATGAATGCACCCTCAGAGGTTTCTTGGCTGTATTTATCTAGGAGTTTAGTATGTAAATTAGGAAATATACATAGGTTTCTATTAAAGGGGGTTTCCAATGCTAGTATAGCCTGTCCTTGGGATAGGTCATTAAAGGGGTTGTTCAGGATTAGAAAAACATGGTAGCGTTCTTGGAGAAACGGCTACTCTCTGTCCGTAAGTTGTGTGTCTGGTCTGAGCTGCAATACCACACACGACCTGTGGACTAATGTGGTGCTGCTTCTGGAAAAAACAGCCAGGTTTCTCTAATCATGGGGGTGTAACTCCCAGCACACCGGTCATCGGTCACATGTATGTGTGCGGCTCCGTCCCATTCAAGGTTATGGGCTTAGGCTACTTTCACACTGGACCCAGGATTGCTGGACCCAGAGGTGGGAACCAATCCTAACAGACATTCATGGCATGACCTGTAGATATCTCATACATGTGCTTGACAAGTGGTGGTGATACCTGTGACAACCATCGTGGTGACCAAATTGTGTATCATTCGATCATCTACAAATGAAGTAATGGCTGAATCCAACTTGACAGCTGCAGAGTCTTCAAGGGCTTGTGAGTTTGAATTCCGTGGAAATTCCCTGCAATTTGTGATTGCAGCCCTTGCAGCTTCCATGGGGTGTAATATTAATTTAGCTCACGTGTGGTTCCTGAATGCTACGTGTACATCAGACATAGCGTACAATATGAGAAGGTTTCACAGGCTCGGGGGAGACCAGGACTAGGAAGCTGATAAAACTCTCGCCACTGGATATAGCAGCTTCGTTCTGGTGAACTTTCTGGTTCATTTTCTGGGACCAGTGGTAAGCTTTGTTCACCTTTTTGTCTTGTGTGAACAGATCTTAAAGGGGTTTTCCAAGACTCTTGCACTGGTGCCATCAGCATATGAGATTACCAGAACTTGATACTAAAGTCACAGTTTTACTGATCAGTGTGGCACCATTTTATGTTCCGACACCTGCAAACATTAGAGATCACCAGTTTAGACACTTTCCACACCTTTTTCTAAAATTTGGTCCCAATATGATTAATCCCCTGAGCATATGGTACCTAAGGAAAGATGCCAACAGCTGTGATGTAATTTATGATGGAGCAAAACAAGCCCCCTCTGGGAGAAAAATTTAAATATAATTATCGGTATATATAGATATATGACCTATATATGGTATTTTTCAGTTTCGCTCTATAAGACGCACCTAAGTTTTAGAGGACAATAAGAAAAAATATTTTCCCCAATGTTAATAAAAGACCCTTAATCAGACCCCAGTGTGATGACCCGCAATAATACCTTGGATAAGAGCCTCAATATAAATAAGACCCCTTCCTATTCCGACCTCATATCATCAGCCCCCATGGCAGCCATGCCTCATATAACATAAAATAAAAAATACACTCACCTCTCCTGCTTTGGACGCGGCCGCTCACCTCCAGTGTTCTTCCTGCCGTCGGTTGTGCTGTGACCCGACATGCACAGCGAGAGGTCACAGAGCGCCTTCACGCTGTGCACAGCCGACGGCAGAGAACCAGGTAGCGGTGAGTACATAGTACAGCGCACTGCATTCACCGCTTTCTTCATCCTCTGGTACCATTATGGAAGCGCTCATTAGTGTTCCATGACGCAGTAACATTACATTATTGGGGGAAAAAGTGCATCTTATAGGGCGAAAAATACGGTATATATAATATTTTAGTAGAGCTCTGTAGGTAATTTACAAGCATAAGAATAATCTTCTTGGCTATTGTGCTTGCAGCAAGATCAAGGTGTTTACCATGGAAAAGTAAGGGACATGATCGGTGCGAGTGAGCATCGCTTAATTATCAACCTGAATGACCTGAGGCGTAAGAATGAGCGCCGGGCTAATATGTAAGTAATAATGTATGCAATATTTATGCAGCTTTCAATTGTTTACATGTAAGTTTTTTCATTGTAGGCCCAATCTGTCTTTCTGTTAGGCTGCCTCCATAAACAGTATTTTAGGTTGATCTTGCAGTTATTTAAAGAGGTTTTCTGAGATTTTCGAACTGATGACCTTTCCTCCAGGTCAGTCATCGGTATCTGAACGCTGGAGGTCTGACACCTGGGACCCCCGCTGATCAGCTGTTTGAGGAGGCGCTAACAGAAGCACCGTAGCCTTCTCTCAGCTCGCCAGGCACAGCGCCGTACGTTGTATAGTGGCTGTGCTTGGTATCAGGCTCAGCCCCATTCACTTCAATGTATCACTGGCCTAGAAAAAACATGAGAAGGCCGGAGTGCTCACAGGAGCGCTGGCGCCTTCTCAAACAGCTGATAGTCCTTTGTCCTGGGTGTTGGACCCCAGTCAGACGAGGTCATCAGTGCAAAAATCTCAGAAAACCTTTTTAAAGGGGCTTTTCCAGAAGCAGGCTGTGAATCGGTTAATTAAGTCACTGGCCAGTGGTGGCATCACTGATGCAGCCATTGTAAGAGCTCTATGTACTACTTCTACTTTTTACTTTGTGCTGAAGTCCCTTAAGAGTATGTTCTCATGCAGTGAGTCTGGATTTTCCTCAGAAGAAAGTCTGCAGTGATCTTGCCTAAATCTGCACCAAATCAGTGGATTTTCCTGTGGATTTTATTGCAGACGCACTGCAAATTTGCCACAGACTTCACCTTCAGCATTGCAAGGGATGAAATCTGAGGCAAATATCCACAGCATGTCAATTTTAATTTATTTTTTTATTTTTATTTCCCCCCCCCCCCCCAGGAATTTAATTATGATGGCCTATCCTTGGGATATGTCATCAATATGAGATCGGCGGGGGTTCAACTCCTGGCACCCCCATCAATTAGTTGTTTGAGGACTCCAGAGCTCTGGTGAGGGCCGCAACATTCTTGCAGCTTACCATTGGATAGTGGCCGTGCTTGGTATTGTAGCTCAGCCCTATTCACATGAACACGACGTCACAGGGCCTAGGAAGTCACGGTGTGCCACTGCCTCTTCATACAGCTGACCTGCAAGTGTACCCCCTCCGATCCTCTATTGATGAACTATCCTGAGGAAAGGCAATCAATAGGAAAATTTCGGAAAACCCATTCAAAATCTGCACCACATGTCAAGTATGTGCAGAGTCCACGTTATTTTTTTTAAACTGTCATCCACTTCTTTGCCACTGTGCAATGCTGCAGATTTTCAGAGGCAAAACCCTCAGCGGACTCTCCACTTGGGAACATACCTTGAATCCGTGGCCAGCTTTACAGTATGGATCCAATAGAAATAATGTAATAAGACATTTTAACCACACTGCTAGTAAAATAGGTATAAGTTTCTTCATGTGAGGACCATGGTGCAAAGGCTTTATTTCAGACTTCTCCCTTCATCAGGTCGAACAGTTCAGCTTAAAGCATTATACAACCACGGTTCATTTAGACTGGAGCATTGCAGTAAGGCAAGGCCTACATGGTGACGCCTGTCGTGGCCAGGATCGCTGAGCAGCGGTGATACCATAGAAATGAATGGGATCGCCACAGCAGTCTCAAGAAATCCAGTCGTGTTGGATTTCTTGCAACTTCCGCGGTGATCCCTTTCAGTTCTATGGCATCACTGCTGCTCAGCGATCCTGGCCGCGACAGGTGTCGCCGTATAGCCCTTGCCTAGTCCTTCATATTGAATGCAGCAAACAGAGGACACTGCTTTCAGCAGCTTTGTGTGCATGGCGTTCCTAAAATCCTGTCTGATTTCTGACTGTTGTGCTCAGAGAAGAACGTACGTCTGGGTAATAGCATGAAGATTGATGTTATCCGTTTCTGTGATACTTCGCAATTAACTGCTGTCATCATTGCAGATTGCTGAGTAATGCCTTTTTGGAGGTCGTTGCGTTCCAAAGAGCCTTAAAGGATTTGGTAGCTTCCATTGATGCTACATATGCCAAGCAGTTTGAAGAGTTCAACGTTGGATTTGAAGGCAGTTTTGGCGCTAAGCATGTCTCCCCTCGTACTCTGACCGCAGGTTTCTTGGGAAATCTGGTCTGTGTTGAAGGAATTGTTACAAAATGTAAATGTTGCTTATTTGACTATTTTGGTGAAATTAGACTGTATATTGACATTCATACTGTTAGTGATGGTGCCAGTAGAACATGCTATTCTTGTGCATATCCTTACATTGGAGCCACATTGTAATCTGACAGATAGTGAAGTATGTGGAACTGTATAAAAACTTAGTGAGCGAACTTCTATTTTTAGTTCGGCGTACAGGGTTCGGGTAATCATAGCATCCCATTATGGATTCCGTTACCGCGGACCATAACGGCATTTGGAATCCATAAGGGGCTGCTTCATCAAACCCGAACCTTGGACAACCCTAAGGACCTGGGGTGACGTCACCGTCATGTGATCAGTGCAGGGGGCGTGGCTCAGCACTGGATTGGGTAAGAGGTGATCCAGTGCTCAGCCACGCCCCTGCACTGATCACATGACTGTGACCTCACCCCAGGTCCTTAGGGTTGTCCAAGGTTCGGGTTTGATGAAGCAGCCCCTTACCCTGGGTTCACACCTGAGCGTTTTACAGCGCGTTCAAACGCGCTGTAAAACGCTCAACAGATTAAAACCAATGCATCCCTATGGGAGTGGTTCACACTTGAGCGTTTTACAGCGCGTTTGAACGCGCTGTAAAACGCCCAACGCATAAACAAGTACTTGAGCTTCTTTTGGGGCGTTTGACGCGCGTTTTGTGATTGACACCACAGTAGTCAATCACAAGAACGCGCGTTTTACGCGCGTTTCCTATTTGCAAAAACGCGCTGAAATACGCGCGACAAAAACGCGCGTAAAACGCGCGTTTTTAGAACGCTCAGGTCTGAACCCAGGGTTATGGATTCCAAATGCCGTTATGGTCCGCGGTAGCGGAATCCATAACGGGATGCTACGATAACCCGAACCTGAACTTTGGACGCCTAACTAAAAATAGAAGTTCGCTCATCTCTACTAAAAACTCATTTGAGGTAGTTTCCATTTGCTAGATAACGGAGGAGAAATTAGTCCTGATTCCAGTATGGCTAATGGATCCAGCACTCCATCTTCTTGATAAAGTCCACAGGCTTCAATGAAGAGATAAAATGACACTGTGTAGAACAACACATGTATGACATCCAGGCAATGCGGAGTTGTGCTGCATGGTGTCATTTTATCAAGAAGCTAGTGCTGGATCGCTTTCTTACATGTTCACCTGCTCTGCTCCGGGATTTCCATGCACCTAGCGGTCTGGGTGAAGCAACAGAGGTGAGCTTAACTTTTCTTTGGATTATCTCTTAAAGAGGACCTGTCACCTCTCCTGACATGTCTGTTCAAGCAACTACTTGCACCCCCATGTAATGACACTTCTGGAGCCTCTAATCTTATGACTCTGTGATGTGCCATTCCTTGTAAAAGTTACAGTATGATTAAATTGCTAGCAGTTCTAAAGAAGGTCCAGATGGGTGTTACCAGTTGGGAGTGTTCCTGGACAATTTGACACTATCCAATCACTGCTGCCATTGTTAGTGTGCAGGGACACACCCCAAACTGGTAACATCCATCTGGATCTTCATTGCAAACTGCTGGCAATTCGTTCATAACTTACATAACATACGGTCATAAAAATAGATGCTCCAGAATTATTCCAAGGGGGATGTAGTAGTTTCTAAAACAGACATGTTGGGAGAAGTAACAGGTTCTCGTGAAAAGTGAGCTCCAAAGAACTACTAAAATAAAATGCACCAAACCATGATCAGCAGAGGTCCAAGTGCCGAGACCCATTCAAAGAAACCATAGTTCATCTAGTGTGGAATACAAGTGTTTATTGGGAGAAATGCCTTTAAATTGTGAGGTGCAAAGCAGGCCCACAAAGAAAAAGGTTAAAGGCCCAGGAAATGGTCACGTGCATTGAGGGGTAAACATATTATAAAATACATGGAATCTGATTCTATCTGTGTAAGTAAAATCCCCTCAAAAATGTTTTGGATCTGTTGTACACAGAATAATTCAAGACCATTAGGTTGGTTTCACACAAGCGAGTTCCACGCGTTGGACTCGCAGCAGGAGTATGGGACAGCTCTGGTCTTGACCTCCCAGCATAGCAGTATATTGATTTATGATGCTATGTAACCCTTAGAAGTCTGAAATGTATTGGATAATACTGACGGCATTATGTCAGTGTTATCCATTACATTCCAGAACTGTAAGGGCTCTTCCACACTATCTTTTTACTACAAAATCACAGTGAGATAAAATTGTCACCGTTGATTTTGTAGTAAATAGGTCAGAGAGGCAAAGAGCATTATCATTCGAGTTAATGTTCCGTGTCTCTGTTGTCCGGAATGGGGCTTGACTCTTTCACGCAGCGGATTCCACGCACGGGATCCGCTTGTGTGAAAGAGCCCTAAGGCCACTTTCACACGGGCGAGAATTCCGCGCGGGTGCAATGCATGACGTGAACGCATTGCACCCGCACTGAATCCGGACCCATTCACTTCAATGGGGCTGTGCAGATGAGCGGTTTTCCCGCATCCCTTGTGCGTTGCGTGAAAATTGCAGCATGTTCTATATTCTGCATTTTTCACGCAACGCAGGCCCCATAGGAATGAATGGGCTGCATGAAAATCGCATAGCATTTGCAAGCAAGTACGGATGCAATGCGATTGTGTTTTTTTTTTTTTGCATGCTTGCATGAAGATGTTAGTTAATTGATTAAAGTCAATTTGCTGTATTTTCCCTTATAACATGGTTAAAGGAAAATAATAGCATTCTTAATACAGAATGCTTCCTAAAATGTGCTTGAGGGGTTAAAAACTAAAAAAAATATTAACTCTCCTCATCCACTTGATTGCGCAGCCGGGCATCATCTTCTTTGTTCTCTGGGTCTGGGTACCAAACATTACGATTTTCACACGTGCATGCAAAATGCTTTAAAATGCATTGCACTCGCTCGAAAAAAATCGCGCAATTTCCCGCAACACACCCGCATCCTATCCGGCCCTCACATGCGGCGCCTGTGTGAAAGAGGTCTAAGGGTTACATAGCATTATATTGATTAATGATGCTATGTGGTCAGTATGCGAGCTCTGCATGACGCACGCTGCGAGTCCAATGTGTTGAACTCGCTTATGTGAAACCAGCCTTAAAGTGCAAAAATATAACACAAAAAAAAAATCAGAACACTTTGAACGGGAGTCTTTAGCACACATGGTTGGTTTCTCTTAATTTTAAAAATTCTTTTTACCGCTTTCCTTTATAGGCTCCTTAGTCCGGCCTAAGGTCATGCGTAGTGTCCATTACTGTCCAGCTACAAAGAAGACTTTGGAAAGGAAATATACCGATCTCACAACACTAGAGGCGTTTCCTTCCAGTGCAATTTACCCCACCAAGGTAAGTGTTGTAGTGTGCCCTGAATGCTGTGCCGCTACTTTGTATTGTCACCGAAGATTACTGTTCTAAACTGTCTCAGGATGAAGAAAACAATCCCCTTGAGACGGAATACGGGCTGAGCACATACAAAGATCATCAAACTCTGACCATACAAGAAATGCCTGAGAGAGCCCCGGCCGGACAGCTGCCTCGTTCTGTTGATATCATTGCAGATGATGATCTGGTAGACGAATGTAAACCTGGAGACAGAGTCCAGATAGTGGGGATATACCGCTGTTTACCATCTAAGCAGGGCGGATTCACATCTGGCACATTCAGGTATAAGAGGGATAAAGGTGTGTCTTTTGTTATGTTTGGTGTGTACGCCAAGAAAGCTTCTGACGTGCGTGCTAGTTGTCTACATAGTCGCTTTGTCAGATGGAGGCTAAAGCAGTGTCTTTTGACCTGTCTGGTCCAGAATAGCGTAAAAAGAAAATTAAATGGTGTAGTAGTGTGTGTCTGTGTGTGTATATATGTATGTATATATATATATATATATATATATATATATATTAGGCCTGCACAATATATCGCAAAGCAATTGCAATGGCAATTAATCGCCATATCGCAATCGCAATTTGCTGACCCAAAAATGCAGCAATTATATTACCGTATTTTTCGCTTTATAAGACAAACTTTTTTCCCCCCAAAAGTGTGGGGGGGGGGATGGCAGTGCGTCTTATAAAGCGATGGTTGACTTTGTACGTGACACTGTATCTCTGGCCGCTATGCTGCACAGCGCGGCCGGCGATACATCAGTTACAGTGCGGGAGGGGGAGGGGCTGGTGGAAAGTCGTTATTTTAATGAACACACGTTCTTATATCTATTTTATTTATCTGTTCTGTGCAGCGCTATTAAGAAAATAGCAAGTTTTGTATTTTGTACTTTTATTTTGAAAAACACTGCGCATTTCAGTTCTTGAGTTCAGCAAAACTACAGTTCACATTATCAGTCATCTGTGTGCGCTTTTAACTTGAAAATCCAAGCAGATAGACCTCTAGCACAATTTCCTTAAAATATCGCATCGCATATCGTTATCGCAATTTTTCAGGGCCCTAATCGCAATCGCACAAAATTCCCATATCGTGCAGCCCTAATATATATATATATATATATATATATATATATATATATATATATATATATATATATATATATATATATTATTTATTATATTCACACACCTTAAAGGGGATCTGTCAGCATTTTTAACCATGCTGAACGGCTGACAGCACTAGGTAGGGTCTGGAAAAAGCAAAGCAGATGTAACTGTTGTGGCGCTTTTGTCATCAGGAGTAGTGAGAATGTGAACCTTTGTTCTGCTCCTTAAAGAGGTTCCTTTAAAATGACTGCCAGCAACTTGTGTTAGAATGTGAGGAGTACTGGTTGCCTCTACTTACAGTGCTGCCAAGGGGAGTAAGGGGACAGGGCCTCACTACACTATTGTGCAATTGATGGTAATGATGTGATCCTGCCTATGATATGCCATCATGGCTGAGCAGGAAAGCTCACCAATGTGTACTATATTTTTAGATTGGCAGGGGTTCAATGCCTGGGACCACTGCTGATGAGCTGTTTGAGGCCACGGCGTGCTGTGAGCAATGTGGCCTCCTCACACCTTACCAAGCACGGCGCCATCCATTGGACAGTGGCTGTGCTTGGTATTGCAGCTCAGCCCCTTTAGCTAGAATGGGAGTAAGTATGGGATGTCACTGGCCTAGGAAAAGAATACAGCGTTCACCAGAGTGCAGCTGCCTATTCAAGCAGTTGAGTCAGACCCCTGCTGATCTCATATTGA
This sequence comes from Bufotes viridis, assembly GCA_033119425.1. Classification (NCBI taxonomy): domain Eukaryota; kingdom Metazoa; phylum Chordata; class Amphibia; order Anura; family Bufonidae; genus Bufotes; species Bufotes viridis. The sequence goes on from CM065593.1 coordinate 99,044,513, forward strand.
TGACCCATCTTGAGGCTAGGCCATCAATATCAAAATCTCAGACAACCCCTTTAAACTGAGGACAAAAGAAGAATGTGAACGTAGCCAATGTTTTCTTTAAGTGGTCAGTTTTTTTTTTAAATAAAAATATTACTATCAATTGAGCGCAGAACACAAGTTTGTGAAACCTAACCCCATGTATCAGCTTTGATTTACACTGGAAAGAGGCAGTATTTTCGATAGCCCTGCTGGAATCTATTCTAGTGAGGTTTCATTGTAGTGAGCCACGTGTTCTGTTGAAAACACTTCAGTGACCAGTTCCATAGAGGAAACCAGTTAACCCGCAGATGAAAGGGTTGCTCCTGGGAAAACCTGTATTGAAGTAGATGGAATATGTAGGAAAAACCCCCAAAACATTTGTATGCTTTCTTCAAATTAGGACAATACTGTTGGCTAATAATATCAAACTGATGAGCAAAGAAATTTCCCCAACGTTTTCTGCTGATGATGTTGCCAAAATCAAGAAATTTTGCAAAGTTCATACTAAGGTAAGTTTTAATTGGACTGTTAAAACTAGGAACAGATGTTTTATCTGCATGTTCATTCCTTTTCCCTCTTCTATTAGGATATTTTTGACCAGCTGAGCAAGTCGTTAGCACCAACTATCCATGGCCACGATTATATTAAGAAAGCCATTTTATGCATGCTGCTTGGTGGTAATGAGAAGGTCCTTGATAATGGGACTCGTATAAGAGGAGATATTAATGTTCTCCTAATAGGTAAAGACTATTTTAAAAATTGTGTGAAAATTTCTCCATTTGGGTATAAATATTTTAGATTGCCTTTTCCAGGAGACCCATCTGTCGCCAAGTCCCAACTTCTGCGCTATGTATTGCACACGGCTCCAAGAGCCATTCCCACCACTGGTAGGGGGTCCTCTGGAGTTGGGTTAACAGCCGCTGTGACAACTGATCAAGAAACAGGCAAGTTACTCCTCTTGTTGTGCACAATGTTGACGTCACGTTACTGTAACTGAATCTGATCCATCCATGATCCATTGATCCATCGGCATTGGGTTTAGATGTACTGCAAATGCCTTATAGATGATGATATTAAAAATGTTTTATATTTTTTTCAATGCTAGGGGAGAGGCGTCTTGAGGCTGGTGCCATGGTACTTGCTGACAGAGGTGTTGTGTGTATTGATGAGTTTGACAAAATGTCTGACATGGACAGGACAGCTATACACGAAGTGATGGAACAAGGTCGTGTGACAATAGCGAAAGCTGGGATTCAAGCAAGATTGAATGCCCGGTGCAGTGTTTTAGCTGCAGCAAATCCTGTTTATGGAAGGGTATGTGTTAGGAAAATGTCTGATACATGGTGTGTGTTTGTATATCAGTAGTACATACATGAAACCAATTCAGCATGTGCTATATGGATTGTCTGTTAGGGATTCTAAGGCCCCTTTCACACGGGCGAGTTTTCCGTGCGGGTGCAATGCGTGAGGAGGACGCATTGCACCCGCACTGAATCCGGACCCATTCATTTCTATGGGGCTGTGCACATGAGCGGTGATTTTCACGCATCACTTCTGCGTTGCGTGAAAATCGCAGCATGCTCTATATTGTGCGTTTTCCACACAACGCAGGCCCTATATAAGTGAATGGGGCTGCGGGAAAATCGCAAGCATCCGCAAGCAAGTGCGGATGCAGTGCGATTTATTTATTTATTTTTCTTCGCAAGGTTGCTAAGAGACAGGACCCGATCTTTATTATTTTCCCTTATAACATGGTTGTAACAATACAGAATGCTCATTAAAATGTGGATTAAGGGGTTAAAAATAAAAAAATAAACTCCCCTTATCCACTTGATCGCATAGTTGCCGATCTCTTCTCTCTTCTTCAAGCATTAGCTGCCATCTAAAGGACCTTTGGTGACGTCACATCACATGGTCCATCACCATGGTGATGGACCATGTGATTGGACTATGTGATGAGCTCAGTGACGTCATCACAGGTCCTTTAGCCGACAGCTAATGAATGAAGAAGAGATCGCAACTACGCAATCGAGTGGATAAGGTGAGTTCATTTTTTTTATTTTTAACCCCTCCATCCACATTCTACAAAGCATTCTGTATTGAGAATGCTATTTTCCATTATAACCATGTTATAAGGGAAAATAATAAAATCTACAGAATACTCAACCCTAACCCGAACTTCAGTGATAGTCTGGCTTTGGGTCTGGGTACCAAACATGCCGATTTTTAATTTTTTTTATTTTTTCCACGCGCGTGCAAAACGCATTAAAACGCTTTGCACTCGTGCGGAAAAATCGTGCATTTTCCCGCAACGCACTCGCCTCTGATCCGGGCGTCAAACGTGACTCCCATGTGAAAGAGGCCTAAGACATGACCCTTTGGAAATCTTTTGTCAGTAGTACTGAAGAATCCCTGGTTTGTCTTTTTTGCAAGTACATGTTATGTACCTAATCAGGTGTTTCTAAAATGTATGCATTAATGTAAAAATACTGTTCGTATGGTTGTCTAAGGTCTTTTTTGCTGATATTCCCCTGATGAAAAGCTGCAATATATTCTTATACAGTGGCTAAGTAAGAAATAAATTAATGCTGACACATACCAGCTCAGTGTATGCCAAAATGACACCATTTTGGCTTACACCAAATGAATAGGGTGCACTGCCCATGTATGCATTAGGAGGACTTATTAGTACTTGTTTAGTAAGTTCCAGTCAATGATTGTGTAAAGTGTTAAATATAATCTGGTTTAGATTTCTCCCTGTGTTTTCAGTTCTTTCTTTGGTGTAATATATGATGACAGTAACTTTCTACCTGTTCTGCATTTTACAGTACGATCAGTATAGGACACCAATGGAAAATATCGGCTTACAAGACTCTCTGCTTTCAAGATTTGATTTGCTTTTTATTGTTTTGGACCAAATGGATGCAGACCATGATCATGAAATTGCAGACCATGTGTTGAGAATACACAGATATCGAACTCCAGGGGAGCAGGATGGATATGGTATGCAGTGATCGCTGCATGCTTAGTGTTTCCTGTGTTAAGTATGGTGTGATTTGTAACAGTAAGGCCTAATTCACGCGTCCGCACCCGTTCTGCAAATTTTCGGAATGGGTGCGGACCCATTCATTTTGAATGGGGACGTGATGGATACGGAGACCACACACTGCTCTCCACATCCGCATTTGCGGAGCGCCGCCGAACCTTCGGACGGCGTCCCCGCAAAAATATATAGCATGTCCTATTCCTGCCCGCAATTGCGGACAAGTATAGGCATCTCTATAGGGCTGGTGGCAAGGTGTGTTGCGGATCCGCAAACTTGCGGATCTGCAAAACACTACGGACGTGTGAATAAGGCCTAAAATAAGGGTCCATTCACACGTCCGCAATTCTGTTCCGCATTTTGCGGAATGGAATTGCGGACCCATTAATTTCAATGGGGACAGACTATGTCCCGGCCGGGTCTGCAATTGCGGATCCGCACTTCCGGGTCCGCAATCGCGTTCCCGAAAAAAATAAATAAAACATGTCCTATTCTTGTCTGCAATTGCAAATTGCGGAACACACATCGCCGATGTCTGGTTTTGTGGATCCGCAAAACACACACGGACGTGTGAATGGACCCTAAGTCGTGTTTAGAAGAAATATGTAAAAAAATCTGTTAGTAACAGGGTCAAGAGTGGCCAAATGTCATTGTGTGGTGAGCAAAGGCTATTGCCTGTCTGTTTCAAGCCCACAGGAGCCACTGTACCACAGATTATTGGAAAAGCTAATGCTGACTACAATAGAGAGATGTCCAAAAACCCAAGTGCAATGCTTCTTTGTGCAGAGCCGCTGACGATACAGAGTGCCCATGCTGACCCCTGCCTATTTTTGTAAGCACTTGCAATCTGCATGTGACCAGCAGAATTGGACCATGAGAAATGGAAGCTGGCCTGATGAATCGTGTGTTCTTTTTACATCTGTGTGTGTGAATGGCCAGGTGCATGACTGTAGCTTACCTGGGGAAGAAATGGCACCAGTAGCACTTGTGATCGCTTGGGGTACCAGTTGTTTGACTCCCACCAATCAGATACCTATCCCCTAACCCCCAGGATAATAGATGGTTTTTATCTTGGCCCAAACCCTTTAACTGTCTCTTGTATTGCATTTAGCCAAATATGCCTGTTATTTCATGATAGCCGGATACCATAAGTGAAATCAGATGACACTTGTAGCCGTTTCCCTTATTGACTGTGGTACTAAAATGCTCTTGACTTCTGTTTGCTTTTTTATTTTTTTCATTATAATCACAGCAATGCCTCTTGGATGCAGTGTTGAGATTTTTGCAACTGATGATCCGAATTCTACTGATGTCACTGATCAAGAGTTGCAGATTTATGAGAAACATGATAATCTCCTGCATGGACCACGGAAAAAGTTTGTAGCTTTATGTACTGCTTTTGTCTAGAAACTATGCTCCAGCAATAATTGAAGTTGTATTAATGATGATGTTGAAGGATATCTGTACATTGTTTGTTTTTTATTTATTTTTTGTTTAAAGCAAATCCAAAATTGTAAGCATGCAATTCATACGGAAATATATCCATGTTGCTAAACTGATAAAGCCTGCTCTAACTGCTGAAGCAGCTGATTACATCTCTCAGGAATATGCCAAACTACGGAGCCATGATGAGATGAACAGTGACCGGGCTAGGGTATGTACATTTTTTAATGAATAATACAATTGAATCACATTATTTTTAAGACCACCAGCTAATATCCAGAGTAACTGCTGTTTGCAGCACAGACAGCAGTTAGATGGGCCGGGAGTGGCACAATAAAGGACCTAGTAGGTTGTCATGGATATCTGGAGCCATGCTGACTGCAGTGCAGCCTGCAGCTGCTGGAGGGTACGTGGGGGGGGGGGGGGGGGGGTTGGGGAGAGAGAGAGCCATAGAGTGAACACAATGATTGAGCTGGTCCCACAGATCAATTGGGATCAAATCTGGAAAATTGGGGGGGTCACAGTAGTACTTGGAAGTCTTGGTCATGCTCTTCCAACCAATGTCGGACATTTCTAGCTGTGTGACATGTCGCTGGAAGATCTCATCTGCCCCAGGGAAGACAATAGGCTTGTATTGGATGTACATGATCTGCAAGGATTGCTTCATACCCAAATCGATGTGCCTTCCATATGGATGAGTAGGCCCAGAGAATGCCCCCAAAACATTCCCTAGATCAGGGATGGGCAAAATGCGGCTCTCCAGCTGTTGCAAAACTACAACTCCCAGCATGCAAAGACTGCTTGCAGCTATCGGCCTACAGCAGTGCATGGTGGGAATTGTACTCTTACAAGAGCTGGAGAGCCGCAGTTTGCCCATCCCTGCCTCAGACCATAACACTGCCACCATCTGCTTGTGGTCTTCCAGCAATGGTTCTGGGGTATTTAAGCAGAAAATGTGACTGATCAGAGAAGGCAACACTTCAATCAGCAGAGGTCCAATTCCAATGCTGCAGTGAGCATGGACTCCTTTTCTGCTGATGCAGCTTGGTTAGCGGAGGTTAACTGGCCCTCGTCTGCTTCAGAGCTCCATACACAGAGGGGTTCACTGAACTGTTTGACACATCTGTTAGCTCCTTGGTTAATTTTAGTGGTGAGCTGCTCCACTGTAGTCAGTCTGCCCTCGCGCACCTTCATAACCGATGTTTACCTCACATCAGTGGCATGTGGTGCTCCAGTTTCCACAACGCTTATTCACAATGATGCCATTTGTCCACTCATGATACATGTTCACCACAGCAGCAGGAGAGCAGTTCACAAACTGCACTGTTTCAGAAATACTGCCACCCTTGGCCCGAAAGCCAATAATCATCCTTTCTTGCAACTCTGATAAATTACCCCTTTTACCCATCACAGCAACGAGGATGTGTGCAGACGGCCTACCGTACACTTTATATGCTCCAAGCAAGCTCACGACATGTGACTTCCATCATGAGCTACACACTGCTGACTTATGAAGGGATAATATGTAATCTACACAGTGGAGTCACATTATTAATACATACTGCTATTTTAGGTTTTCTGAACCAGTTTTTGGAAAGTTGTAGGTGAAATCTTATGTAAAAAGACATTTTGGCAAGTTTGCGCAATGATTTTTGTTTATTTCCAATGTTTGTAGCCTTTATAGGTTATTTTGACGCAGTATTAAGGTCCAGTTTCAGATCAGGACTAAAATTTGAGCTGAAGTTTATCAGGAATCTGTTTTGGATAATGTAAATTTAGTCCTCATCTAAGGATATGCATGTGCACATTTTACATTAGTTTTCTGATTGCACACAGTATCCGTTTGTACTGAAGCACTTATCAGTTAGTTCTGGAAGTTATCTTGCAGTTCTACCTTTGACTCCTGCTAAAAGAACAGATACAGTTGTCAAGTGTATTTAAATACTATGCCCCACATTTATTTGACAATAAATTTAATTGTCAAGAATTTAACATGAACTGCATCAACATTTGGCACATTTCTGACCCATAATAAAGTTTTAGACCAACTTATGAAGTAAATGTGCCCAAAGAAAACCACTGTGTGGCTTGATAAGTGGACATGCAGGCCCGGCTCTACCATAAGGCAGACCAAGCGGCTGCCTTAGGGCGCACCCGACGCAGAGAAGAAGTGGGCGGAAAAATGAACCTTTTTTTTTTTTTTTTTTAAATGAATTAATTCACTTGCGTGCGAGTACTCCTAGTCCAAGTAGTTCTTGCGTCGCAGCGCCAATGGGCACCCGCCCCAGCCTGCGCTGCATGCGTGTGTGCCCGGGTGGCAGCTCTCACTCACAGAGCAGCACGTGAGTGAGCATGGCCGGTCACAGGGTCAGGGGGTGTGACTGGCGCGGCGAGTGGTGCCGCAGCCCACGGCAGCGGGCAGCAGCAAGGACTGGAGGGAGCTGGTGGGGACTCATGCTGTCATGAGTCTGTGAGTCACACACAGCCAGACTGCCGACTAGAGTGGTAGGTGAGCGCACACATGCAGAGCAGAGTGCATAATGTTTATTAACTTACACAACATAAATAGGGGGTTTGTCTGTAGTCTGGGCCAGTGGCAGTGCGATGGAGGGGGAAAAATGTGCCATGGGGGGGGGGGGAATGTGACACAATAGCGGGTCATGGGGGTGATGTAAAAAGGAGGGGGAGAAATGTGACGTGGGGGGGGGAGAAATGTGACATTGTGGGGGGGGGGGGGGCTGATGGCTGACATGGCGGGCTGATGGATGGGGCTGGGTGGTAGGAGGGTGCCAAACTGTAGCATCGCTTGTGTTGGCAAAAATCCTTTCCCCGGCCCTGTGGACATGTGTAAAATCCATTTACACGGGGCGATATTGCAGCATACCGTTCCTTCCCGACGATCTGCTGCTCGCTAGCAGAGGAGACCGGAGCATTTACATGCACCAATCTCCTCCAGCTCCCTCAGAGTATGGGGAGGAGCGATCGCTAATGCCATCGCTCTTTCCCATACAGACTTGTTGTTTCCCGGCAGCACGATCTGACACTGGGAAACGAGGATGTTTGTGCTGCACAAACAATCCAGTTACCCGATGAATAGGCATGCAGCTCGTTCATCTGATAACAGACTGTGCATTCACACTGCCAGATTATCGCGAACGAGCGTTACTATTAATGCTCATTAGCAACGATCTTTTCAATTCCCGGCCCTTTAGTGGAGGAGGGGTGTGGTTTAGAGGGAATAGGCATGGCCACAGTTTTAAGCACAAAGTAAGCCAACTAACAGTTGGTGTAAAGTTGGTGTCTATCAATGCACCATATTTATCACCCAGCCTGAGCCACTGAGATGCATTTAGCATCCATCTACATGTTAGACAGGATTAGTAAGTCTGTACCCTATGGGGGAACTTTTTGGCCCTTGTGCTTCCATTTTCTGGCATGCAAAAAATGACAAGTTTGTGACTTTTGTTCGTTTTGCACCTTGCTTGACCCTTTTGTGGGTGGTGCAGCACATATATTATAAATTATGTGAAATATACCTGCAAACTATGCCAGTTCTGGTCCATGGGTGGCCTGAGATGTGGCACAATTAAGAGGTTTGCACCTTTTAATTATGTCACATCTGACGCCAGCAGAACAGATTTAAGGGGGTTCACCAAGCATTTAGTCTAATTAGTGAGGGGGAGCTTGAGCCCTTGATGCTGCCTTCTGCACTGCACAGGGTCTTCTACCTGGCTCCTGTCTGGATGTGCCTGGTTCTTTTCCTGTTTGGCTGCATTATTGGCAACTTCCAATTAGTTTGAATAACCTTTTCTAATCTTCTTCTAGACTATGCCAGTGACTGCTAGAGCTCTGGAAACTATGATCCGGCTTGCCACGGCCCATGCTAAAGTCAGGATGAGTAAAACCGTTGATCAGCAGGATGCAGAAACTGCACTTGAACTTGTTCAGTTTGCATATTTTAAGAAGGTTAGTAGGCTTCAGTTTGAGATGCAAAACAAATTTAAAGGGAATCTGTCACCTGGCTATCCACAATTTTTTTTTTCCTTTAGCCTAGGGCAGTGATGGGCAACGTGCGGCTCTCCAGCTGTTGCTAAACTACAACTCCCACCATGCCCTGCAGTAGGCTGATAGCTATAGACAGGCTTTGCATGCTGGGAGTTGTAGTTCTGCAACAGCTGGAGAGCCACACGTTGCCCATCACTGGCCTAGGGCAATAAAGTACCTTATATCCGGATCTGTAGTTCTTTTTTCCGTGTGTCTTGTATTTTCTCTTAAAAACCGCTTTATCCATTATGTAAATTAGTCTGTAAGGAGCCCAGAGGGGCGTTTTTTCTCTTCCAAGGAGCCCAGGAACGCCCCCCTGATGTGCCCAGACCGCCTAAATTTGAATCTAAAGAATGCCTCCAGCAGCTGAAATCTCGTCCCAGAGGCGAGGCTACGGCTCCGCCCCCCCGGCTACATTCGCTCTCTGCCCGGAATACATCTCGTGCAGGCGCAGTGCCGGCGATTGCCTGCGCGATCCAATTGCAACTGAGGGCAACAGCGCTCCGAAAATGTCACTGGGCCTCGGCGCATGCCCAGTGACACTATTGAGGCTGTTGCCCTCAGTTGCCGTCAGATCGCGCAGGCGCAGGCAATCGCCGGCACTGCGCCTGAGCGAGATGTATTCCGGGCAGAGAGCGAATGTAGCCGGCGGGCGGAGCCGTAGCCTTGCCTCTGGGACGAGATTTTAGCTGCTGGAGGCGTTCTTTAGATTCAAATTTAGGCGGTCTGGGCACATCAGGGGGGCGTTCCTGGGCTCCTTGGAAGAGAAAAAACGCCCCTCTGGGCTCCTTACAGACTAATTTACATAATGGATAAAGCGGTTTTTACGAGAAAATACAAGACACACGGAAAAAAGAACTACAGATCCGGATATAAGGTACTTTATTGCCCTAGGCTAAAGGAAAAAATATGTGGATAGCCAGGTGACAGATTCCCTTTAATGCATTTAGTATTGGGTTAAAGGGGTTGTCTGGATTCGGAGCTGAACCTGGACATATCCCCCTCCCCTTCACCCAGGCAGCCCCTCTGAGATGAGCATTGGAGCATTTCATGCTCCGATGCTCTCCCTTGCCCTGCTCTGAATTGTGCAGGACGAGGGCTTTTTCTGCAGATCTGGTGACGCACTGGGTCTCTGCTAGGTGGAGGCTTCTGCCGAGCAGTGTTCCTGGTGACTTCACCAGCGCTAATGGGTGGGCTTCAGCGCTGCCCTAGTCTGTAAAACTGTCTAGCAGTGTAAAAGTGTAACAGAAAAGCCCTTGCATTAAATGCTCCAATGCTCATCTCAGAGGGGCAGCCTGGGTAAAAAAAAGGGGATCAACAACAGATTTAAATGGGATATAAGACTTAATATCAAGATTAATCCTTAGACTTCCTGTCCTACCAAACACTGATATATAATATATATCTATCCTAGATTGTTGTAAAAGGATGATTTATCATCCTGCTCTAGGGTATGCTCAGACAACGTAATATGTAATCTTTTCAGATGTGCATTTTCTGCAGTAAAAATCGAATGCATATTTCCAGCTCATCCCTCATGACAGCACAACAGGAGGTTGTTTCCCTTTGACATTTTTGGGACAGAAAACAGAGATTAAAAGTTCCCTCCCACCTCCACCCGCCAGTATTCTTCCTGTCCCTACAGGGGATGGACACAGAGGTTCCCTGCTTTAGGGTTGAAGAGATTCTACAAGAACTTTTAGGGTCTAAGGCTGGGACTAGGATCAGGGGGTGTCTGGCCTCTCCTAGGTCTCGAATAGCCTTGCTAACACCTCTCGGGGTAGAGGTTCCTTAGCAGCCAGGAACTCACCTGGTGGAGTCTGAGCCTATGGGTGGGTTCTCTGATGGCCTGGGTTTAATCGTTGGGTTCATCCTCATCCTTCCTACCCTATAAGTGGCCATGCCAGTACCTCTGATGTGGAGGTCCCCTAGCTTGCTCCTAACCCTGACGAAGTGGGTAATGCAGCTGGTGGTTACCTCACTATGGATGGCTATGGGTTCATGGAGCTTAGATCTGCTGTTCCTTAATGGTGTTCAGCAGGATCGCGCCTCAGTGTGCCTGAAACAGTCAGCAGCTGGAATGGGGACTTTTCTTTTCTCCTTACCGTACTTCGTATGCAAGTGTTGGCAGAAGCTGCATGACATTATTGGTGCTTGCTTTGGCAGCACATACTCCAAGATTGGTAAGTAAACCATGCAAACTATTTGTCAGGTAAGAGAACTATTCAGGTGTTCAACCAGTTGGATTGCCTCAACAGTTCTAATTACTTTAATTGAGAATCTGTGTGTGGATCAAAATGGGAACTCGGGCAATAGCAGCATCACCTGTTTCTTTAATAAGGATTGAATGTGGATTTAAAATTTTCAGATCAGGGCAGTGGCCGGTAGACACTTGCCCCCTCCATGGACAATATTAATGGAAATTGTATGTAATTCAAGGAGTGCCAGACATATATGTGTACTGGTCCTGTAATTTATGGGGTATAGTATACTCTACACCTAGAGATAGTTTGAGTCAGCCTGAAGTTAAAGGAAAATTCGTGTGGCCAGAGCACTGAAATTTAGTAAAGATACTACCTCGACCTGTTATAATGGGAGGCAGCACCATCCTGGCTGGGAATTAGTCTTGTATGGATTATAGCTATCCCCTCTATGGCAATAAATTGGTATATTTACCTCAAGACAAGTGATTTTCAGTAAATGTGAACTTATGCCCAACTAAACTCTTCTATGTTATTCTATCTATAAGGGTGCTAATGTCATGAAAGCATAGGGACCCTTCTTTCATTGCATCTAATACCCATAACCTCAAGGACACGTCTGTCGCCTCTGGGAAGGAGACTCCCCTCACTGCAAGCCAACCCAGGGAGCGACAAAACGACAATAGAGACTGCATTGCTCTGTCCACATTCACACCTGCAGCCATTCTCACACATATAAGCTGCGGCTATGTACGCTGCACAGGTCCTGTAACCTTTTGCCACTCCTCAGTCCCGGTGTCTCCTGGCTAGTGCCGTGTAAAGATCTTGTGAAACCCTTAAGAATGCCTCTGACCTTAAAGCTATGCAGCCAGGTGGGTTCTCGGTTGGCCTGGTTACGTCTGGAAGATTCTTACTCCTTTCTTCTCCCTTGAGTTCATACTAACACCTCCTGGTATGGGATCCCAAGCTTGTCCTGGACCGGTATGAAGTTAATGGTACAGTTTGGTTACCTCATCGTTCATGTCAATGCCTCCCGCGTGCCAGTGCTGTCAGCTTGGCTCGGTTTCTTACATACAGTTGTGGCCAAAAGTTTTGAGAATGACACAAATATTACTTTTCACAAAGTTTGCTGCTAAACTGCTTTTAGATCTTTGTTTCGGTTGTTTCTGTGAAATATAATTACACGCACTTCATACGTTTCAAAGGCTTTTATCGACAATTACATGACATTTATGCAGAGTCAGTATTTGCAGTGTTGGCCCTTCTTCAGGACCTCTGCGATTCGACTGGGCATGCTCTCAATCAATTTCTGGGCCAATTCCTGACTGATGGCAACCCATTCTTTCATAATCACTACTTTGAGTTTGTCAGAATTAGTGGGTTTTTGTTTGTCCACCTGCCTCTTGAGGATTGACCACAAGTTCTCAATGGGATTAAGATCTGGGGAGTTTCTAGGCCATGGACCCAAAATGTAAAAGTTTTGGTCCCTGAGCCACTTAGTTATGACTTTTGCCTTATGGCACGGTGCTCCATCGTGCTGAAAAATGCATTGTTATTCAGCAAACTATTGTTGGAAGAAGTTGCTGTTGGAGGGTGTTTTGGTACCATTCTTTATTCATGGCTGTGTTTTTAGGCAAAATTGTGAGTGAGCCCACTCCCTTGGATGAGAAGCATGAATGGTCTCAGGATGCTTTACTGTTGGCATGACACAGGACTGATGGTAGCGCTCACCTTTTCTTCTCCGGAAGAAAATCGGAAAGAGGCTTCATCGGAGAATATGACTTTGCCCCAGTCCTCAGCAGTCCATTCACCATACTTTCTGCAGAAGATCAATCTGTCCCAGATGTTTTTTTTTGGGAGAAGTGCCTTCTTTGCTGCCCTTCTTGACACCAGGCCATCTTCCAAAAGTCTTCGCCTCACTGTGCGTGCAGATGCGCTCACACCTGCCTGCTGCCATTCCTGAGCAAGCTCTGCACTGGTTGCACTCCGATCCCGCAGCTGAATCCTCTTTAGGAGACGATCCTGCCGCTTGCTGGACTTTCTTGGACGCCCTGAAGCCTTCTTAACAAGAATTGAACCTCTTTCCTTGAAGTGCTTGATGATCCTATAAATTGTTGATTGAGGTGCAATCTTAGTAGCCACAATATCCTTGCCTATTAAGCCATTTTCATGCAATGCAATGATGGCTGCACGCGTTTCTTTGCAGGTCACCATGGTTAACAATGGAAGAACAATGATTTCAAGCATCACCCTCCTTTTAACATGTCAAGTCTGCTATTTTAACCCAATCAGCCTGACATAATGATCTCCAGCATTGTGCTCGTCAACATTCTCACCTGAGTTAACAAGACGATTACTGAAATGATCTCAGCAGGTCCTTTAATGACGGCAATAAAATGCAGTGGAAAGTTTTTTTTGGGATTAAGTTAATTTTCATGGCAAAGGACTATGCAATTAATCTGATCACTCCTCATAACATTCTGGAGTATATGCAAATTGCTATTATAAAAACTTAAGCAGCAATTTTTCCAATTTCCAATATTTACCGTATTTTTCGCCATATAAGACGCACCGGCTGATAAAACGCACCTAGGTTTTTAGGGAGGAAAATAAGAAAAAAAATATTTTTGGTGGGTCTGGAACTAATGGTGGTTTGTGGATGGCACTGTTAATGGGGGGATCTGTGGATGTCACTGTTAATGGGGTGATCTGTGGCTGGCACTGTTAATGGAGGGATCTGTGGATGGCATTGTTAATGGGGGGGCCCCTGTGGATGGCACTGTTAATGGGGGGCCCCTGTGGATGGCACTGTTAATGGGGGCCCATCTGTGGATGGCACTGTTAATGGGGGCCCATCTGTGGATGGCACTGTTAATGGGGGCCCATCTGTGGATGGCACTGTTAATGGGGGCCCATCTGTGGATGGCACTGTTACAAATGTGTCATCCACAGACCCCCCATCCCATAACAGTGCCATCCACAGACCCCCCTGCAGCTCCAATGCTGTACCATAAAAATATAAAATATCTCCAAGTACAAATAAACTTATTAAAGATCACCCTTATTAATGTACTGTAACACAGACCCCAATACCTCCTTTACAATACGGGCAGGCTGGCCGGCCGGGCGGAAGCGTGACTCTCCGATGGCACATGCCTGTGCCTGCTTCATTCATAAAGCAGGCGCAGGCATGTGACGTCAGAGAGTCACGCTTCTGCCCGGCCTGCCCGCATTGTAAAGGAGGTATTGGGGTCTGTGTTACAGTACATTAATAAGGGTGATCTTTAATAAGTTTATTTGCACTTGGAGATATTTTATAATTTTATAGTACAACACTGAGCGGCGGGGCCGGACCATCCCCGCTGCAATTGCCGGCCCCCAGCTCCTCCTCCCTGTCACTCCCCGCTCATTCATCGCAGCCTGCGATGTAAAAAAAAGTCAGCATTCGCCGCATAAGACGCAGGGACATTTTCCCCCCATTTTGGGGGGAAAAAAAGTGCGTCTTATACGGCGAAAAATACGGTATGTCATTCTCAAAACTTTTGGCCACGACTGTATACCTTGTAGACATTTCGGAGTTAGTTGTTTATTATATTATAACAATTAAGCTCTTGGGAATGAACTGCAATGGGGGTCTACAGTACATTATTGCTCTGTAGAGGTTATATAATGTTTGTTTTAGAGAGAGTCGCTTTTACGCAATGTTACTTGCCATATAGACTAGGCTTAGAGGTAAGGGGCAACCTTTTTATGGCTGATGTCTAATAAGACAATTTATTCTTCCTCTAAGTATTTTGGTCTATAAACAGAGGTAGGTCTATTGATCAAGGATGCAGATAGACATTTCAGAGTTACGACTGGGTTCACAAGTTCTGTCATCAAGATTTAGTTTTCTGGCAGAATCAAAAAGTTTCTGTCTCAGGTTTATTCCTGACTCTATAAAATTGTATTTTTATCTAATGATAAATATCTGAGGTGTTGTCCTTGGACTTGGTCCCCCCCTAAATTATAATTTGGTACGTCTCTTGTGGTATCATGAGGGATGAGCTGGAAAATAGGAATTATACTTATTAGTAATTTGGTTTCCAGAGATTCCCTTATGACAGTACCCGTACATTCCCTCCCTTACTAACTACTAGGTAAATTGCATATAAGATTTTCTTATTTTAATAAATCAGTTGCATCCATCCTGGTGTAAAAATCTGGAAAAACACTGGTGGGTGGAGGGACCTTTTTAACCTCTGTTTCCTGTCCCAAGAAGGTCAAAGGGGAATAACCGCCTGTTGTGCTGTGATGAGGGAATCTCTGGAAACAGAATTACCGGTAAATCTAATTTCTATTTTTATGAATTTGCAGTTTACAGCGTGGCAGTGTTTGCCCCTATTTATCATTTAAAAATCACTGACTAATTCAAGTGGAATGTCACTTGAATATATGTAAACAGGGTTGCAGAAACCCCATTAACATGCATGGAATACTGATTGCACATGGATTTTAGTGCGGGAATTGCACCAAAATCCATGTGAAATTTTTGCCATATGAACATGGACATTTAGCTAATCTCCTTTTCTATTGGAGCTCCCATCCTAGAACATGTCACCTGTTAGCCCCGTCCTATTAGACCTGTTAAAAATCTAAGGCATGGCTGCTGACGCGCAAAGTATGTATGCATTTCTAGAGTTCTTGCATCTTAACACATTACTTAATAGGTATTGCCAAAGGAAAAGAAAGTGGAAAAAGATCCAGATTTAAGTCAAGAGACACCAAGCCAAGAAGGAATGAGGTACATATGTGAAGCACTGCTTATTCTCTTATTTGTAAGATGACAAGGGCTGTCGATTTTGTAAAGTCCATGAAGAATGAATTTTGTTATGATGTGATTTTTCAGAAAAGGTTCAAAACGTGCAGGGAAAATATCTGACACTCAAGATTCAGTGGATCCTTATGCTTTTAGCCAGGGTGACAGTCAGAATGAATGTAAGTGCATGCTTCACATACTTGTATTACTAAAATGGTAAAACTGATGAACATGCTTTTCTCATGAAAACCAAATTAAGAATGTTCTCAGGCCATCATAGGTCCATATGTATCTATAATAAATATGCTTAATTGCTCAATGCAATGTATCAAAGGGGCTTGAATTTCTTTGTTCTTTAAACCACTTTGGACCAAGCTCATGGACTCTATAACAATTTGGAAGATAAAGTTTAGTTGGATTTTATTACTCAAGCTTTTGAGATGAAAATGTGTGTTCATTTGAGGTGGTGCGATCAGCTTATTCCGCAGCCCCCATTCTTGAAAATTGTGTGTATAGTTGGTATACAGATATTAAGTATTTAAAGGTCTCTTGTGTTGTGTTATAGGGCAGTTTCCATTCAACAACCAATTCCCTTTATTCCAATCCAAAAAGCATATTTGGTTTTAGAGGGGCTTTATCACAAGACGTCCAGAAAGTTCTAATTCTGCTTATTTTTCACCCCATAGCTCTTTCCCAGAGCGTGAGAACGCCAAGGAAGATTTCTGAAAGTCAGGTTGAGATGGACACCAAGAGCTCATTGAGTCAAAAGAGGTAGGAGACTTTTTTTCGTGGCTGAGCTAGTGTCGTGTAGTGCCTTGTGGCCAAAATAAATTGGAAAAGTATGTTTATCTGCAAACCATAGTTACTGACAGCATTTAGGCTAGGGCTACATGGCGACCTGAAGATCCCAATGTCACATTTTAACATCTATTGTCTTAAAGGAGTTTTGCCATCTGATCAGACAATGGGGGCATATCCTAGCGATATGCCCCCATTGTCTGAGATGGGAATACCCCTTTAAAATATGGTTCCTAAAAAATCAGGGTCTGATTCAGTTTACTGATGCCAAATGTAATTTGTGTAGGAGAGGAGGAAATGAAGAATAAGTAAGCTTATAACAAAGGATATCAAACCTGATGCAGTGGTCCATGAAACATTCAACAAAAAAGAATAACCAATAAAGCCTAGAGGGCTGAACTGAAAATAAGTTTTCCTGTGCAAGGGATCCATGTGTAAATCGTGCAACATATTTATGGATATACAGTGTTCTAGAACATAGCATTGGCATCATTTATCCCCTTCCTGACCAGGAGATCCTCATTTTAGAATCTTTGTATTTGTGTGTGTTTTTTTTTTTTTTTTTTGGTCTTTTTTGGTTTTTTTATACCGGGGGAAAAAATGTTTTTATAAAAGGGGAAAAGTCAATTTTTCAATACATAATTGCCAGGAGCAGAGCAGGAAGCAATGCACAATATTCATGCAGCTGCCAAGGAGATTCAGAAACATCCTTGCAGTTAAAGGGGTTGTCCGCTTTATTTATATTGATGACCTGTCCTCAGGATAGCTCATCAATATCTGCGGTGGGTTGACTCCCAGCTCCCCCACCGATCAGCTGTTTGAAGAGAAAACAGCACTTTTACGAGTGCTGCCTTCTGTTGGTTTACCTGCTTGCTGTTGCAACCGCAGCAGTGAGCGGGTGCAATTACAACTACGCCATCCCATTCACTTCAATAGGACCGCTCTGTAGTGTTCACTTGAACAGGAAGGAGCCGTCCTATAGAAGTGAATGGGAAGGCTGAGATGTAATTACACCTGCTCACCTCTGATTGCTACAGCAAGCAGGTAAACGGTGAAGAGAAGGCAGCACTTGTACGGAGCGTGACCTTCTCTTCAAACAGCTGATTGGTGGGACTGCCAGCAGTTGCCACTCCCTCCGATCTGATATTGAAGGAGAGTTGATTTATTTTTATTTTTAACCCTCAATCGCCCTTTTTATTTTGCTTTCTGGATTTAGAATGCTATTATTTTCCTTTATAACTATGTTTGTTATAAGGGAAAATAATAAAATATATAGAATACTCAACCCGAAACCGGACTTCAGTGATGAAGTTCGGGTCTGGGTACCAAACATGCCGATTTTGCTCACAACGCTCCCGCCTCTTATCCGGGCGTCAAGCATGAAGCCCGTGTGAAAGAGGCCTTACTGATCACCTTTTCTGAGGATAGGTCATTTTCAGATTGAGGGTCGGACTATGGGCACCTATGGCGGATCAGCTGTTTGAAGAGCATGTGGTGCACCGATATGCCACAGCCTGTTCCTAGGCCTGTGACGTAACATTCATTGGTCACATGACCATTGTACAGCACACTCCTATTCAGTTGAGCTGCCATACCAAACATAGCCACTATATATTGTATAGCGCTGTGCTTAAGTATAAAGCGTCTGCAGCACTTGTCTGAGTGCTGTGGCCCCTTCAGACAGCGGATCGATGGGGGTGACTCAACTATTGATGACCTATCCTGAGGAAAAATCATTAGTATTTAAATCCTGTGCCTTAACTTTATTTTTTTATATAGGATAAAAGAATTTAAATCCGCTCTATTAAAAGCCTTTAAGACAACACGCTCCCAGTCTGTTGCTGTTACACAGTTGCTTGAACTCATGAATAAAGGAAATCATGACCCATTTGAGCTTTCAGAAGTAAAGGAAGCGCTGAACAACATGCAAAATGACAACCAAGTCATGTTGGCAGATGATGTGGTCTTCTTGATTTAAACAAGTTCACATTTTGTGGAAATCTCTTAAAACATGTTACTATTGTTTTGTTTTTGTTATTTGTAAATTTATATATTTTGTTTATGTATTTTGTATTGCAAAAATAAAATGTAAATCCTGCTGCTTAGTATTTTGTTTACTACTCATTTGACAAGCTCTAAAATACATGATGACAAAACAACGAAAAGTCTACCATATTTCTGCTCCTGGTCCACATAAATTCTTTATTCTAGGCCCTACCTCTGGAGCTTAGTCTTCCAAATGGCTCATAATGTCTGAAAACTTATCTTCCCCTGTATGCCGGAGACATGACTGTTAGATTATGTTCACACAGTGGATACCCAGCGGAAAAAACTCGCCAAATGGTGCATTCTTTTTGCACCATTTGACAAGTTTTTTCCGCTGGGTATCCACTGTGTGAACATAGCCTAACAGTCATGTCTCTGGTGCATTTTTGTTGCACCATATTATTTTTTTTTTTTTTTGAGAAATGCTGCTGATTTTAATACAAATTTCACTCTCTGGATTGCCAAGGGTGAAAACTGCAATGAAAATCTGCAGTATTAATTAAGATGCTGCACCACAGATCAATTTCGGCTTTTTATTTTTATTTTTTTTCTGCCGCATGTGGTGCTGTGGATTTTTCTTCTGTATTGCTGTGCTGTTACTTTAAAATATGTATGGTATTTGACATCTGCAGTCCACTTCACTGCAGATTTTACCCTTTGCAATGGAGAGCGTGAAATCCACAGCCATTTCCATGGCAAAAACGGCATGTAATACATAAGGTTTTTACCATGGCTCTAGCTGCCTTTTTTTTTTTTTTTTTTTACCCTGAGACTTTTCCCAATGGTATGTGTTTCCTCGTCCCTCTTGAAACAAATGCCACAGCTGTGGCCAGTGATTTGCTGAGCTGTCACTTCCACATTGCGAGGGACCAAGAAGTAGAGACTATCAGGAGAACCAAGAAGAGGCACGGGGGGATCAACCAGGTAAATATTTATTATTTATTACATTTAAAAACTTGAAAACATTGAGCGAATTTTTTATTTTTTTTTCTCCAACATCTGGAGATCTAGTAAGCGTCTGTCTTTCTGTCTTCACCAACTTTGCCTATGTCATACCAGAAGTACATTGTTTTGTCGATGAGTGCAATAATATGACCATGTGGAACTTTTTTTTTTTTTTTAGTATAGCCCATACCTTCAATTTTCCTTGACCTTGATGCAAGGTTATCACCGTATTTACTACCAAAAGTTGCTAGTGATGGTTCACGGGGTAGCTTAACAAATATGACTTTCTTGGTATGGTGGGTGTTCTCCCTGCCACTATTCTGTATTTCAATGTCTTCAAATGCACCAAATTATGTACCAAACCTGACTCCTACAGGCTGGATTTCCAAATGTATCTGAGTTCACATGGACAAAATCTGCCACTGATTCAGCAGTGGAAGATGAGTGTTTTCCGCTGCATAATAAATACTCAAAACACCATCAACAGCATCCCATTGACTTAAATAAAAAAGCAAAAAATAAACTCAACCATGTGCACACCTTGTGCTTGACAATGTTTTTCAGCAGCTGACGAAAAATACTTGTACTGACATGTTACTACATTAAGGAAGATTATTTTTTTTTTGTAAATTCTTTAAGTTTTCAATTTTCAAAAGCAGAACAAGCCATGAAGAAAAGAATGGGCATAAGCCCAATCAACAATGTAAACATGTATGAAATGACGGCAGACTTGGTAACTAAACAGGCGCTAAGAATAAGCTTTAAACGGTTATCAGTAGGGTCGTATTAGAACTGCATATCAGGTAAACAGTGTATCAAAAAGGAGGGAAAGGGGGGGGGGGGAGTATGAAGGGAGGGGATCAGTAAACTTCTCTCTCAAGCCGAAGATAATAGCACACGACACTCCGAAGCCGTGGAATTCAATCCAATGACTCCAGGTTCTAGTGAATTGTTTCTCCGTGTGCTTCATAGATGAGATCTTCCATTCTCAAGGTCTCCTGAACCTTGTTGATCCACATGTTAACAGTGGGAGCAGAGGATTGTCTCCTCAGGCATGGGATACAGGCTCTCGCTGCATTGACCAGATGTCTGATCACAGACTTGCTGTAAGTAGAAAGGGGGATCTCGCATTGATGGAGCAGGGAGAATGCTGGCGTCTTAGGCAAGTCATATGAGGTGAATTTGGATGCGATCCGCCATATTGAGTCCCAGAAACCCGTAAAGACAGGACAGTCCCAAAAAATATGAAGGATAGTGCCTCTCGCCGAACCATACCGCCAACATAGCAGGGAGACTGAAGGAAAAATGGCATTAAGTCTAGTAGGGACCCTGTACCAACGGGACAAGAGTTTGAAACCAGCCTCTTGGACATTGCTGGCTATGGACGTTTTGTGCGTGCACGTGTACAATCTTATACTCTGGTTCTGGTGAGAAGGTGACTCCCAAATCAGTTTCCCATTGAGTGATATAACCGGGGGGAGGTTAGTCAGGTGGAGAGAGCAGTAGGTTATACATCCGTGAGAGGGTACGTCTAGTCCAGTGTTTCCCAACCAGTGTGCCTCCAGCTGTTGAAAATCTACAACTCCCAGCATGCCTGCACAGCCAAAGGCAGTCAGGGCATGCTGGGAGTTGTAGTTTTACAACAGCTGGAGGCACACTGGTTGGGAAACACTGGTCTAGGTACCCCTGTTTGGTCACAAAGTAACTCAAAGTCCGTCCTGTCGCGGTTAAACGTTGTTACCAGAGGGAGTGAGGCTATAAAATGTGTAAGCTGACGAAACTGCCATGGGTTGAGGGTAGGGGTCCCTGCCATCTCCTTGAGTTGTTGAGGGTTGAGCCATGTGTTCGAGGCAGACAGGTGGAGGGCCCTGAAATAGTCACACTGTATCAGGTCACAAAAGGGGCCTTGTTCCACCCCAGGAGGAAATTGGGGGTTACCCAGGATAGGGAACATGGGTGAGAGGGAAGGGGAGATACCAGGGTTCTCCTGTATGGAGGAGAAAGCTTTCAGAGAGGGCCTATGGTCGGGTGTGAGCAAGCTACCAAGGGGGTATGGGCGCCCAACCACGGTGTAGCAGCTATAGGGGTAGGTAGGAAAGATTGTTCTACCGAGATCCATTGTTTGTACACTTTATGGCGGCACCAGTTGACAAATCTTAGGAGATGTGAAGCTCTGTGGAAGAAATGAAGTCAAGCAATCCTAGGCCACCTTCAATCTTAGGACAGAAGAGGATTGACCTCGCTATTCTGGAAGGTTTGCCAGCCCAGATAAATTGCAGTCAGCATTTTCAGAAGACTATGAAAAAATAGCCTAGGGATATGGATAGGCAGTGCTTGAAAGAGGTAGAGTATCTTCGGCAATATGTTCATTTTAAAAATAGAGACCCTACCAAACCATGAGAATGTGCTTGTATGCCAACGATCTAAGTCTGACTTTATGATTCGGAGAAGTGGCGGGTAGTTAGCCTGGTATGAGTCAGAGAGAGTAGGAGTGAGATGTATCCCGATATTTAAGTGATGATCTCGCCCATTTAAAAGGGAAGTTATCAGAGATCGTCATGACTAAGTCAGCAGGAAGAGACACATTTAGGGCTTCTGATTTCTGATAGTTGATCTTAAAACTCAAAGTGGGCATATGTTTTGAGTTCCTGTAGTAAATTCGGTAGGATAAGTCTCGGGTTGGTCAGGAAAAATAACAGGTCGTCTTCATATGCTGCAACCTTATGTGAGATCCCTTGGATTTGTAGACCAGAGATTATTATTATTATTATTATTTATTTTTAGAGCGCCATTCATTCCATAGCGCTGTACATATCATAAGCGGTGCACATACATAATAAGGCAATAGCCTTAAGCATGAACGAGACAAGTTACAGACTGGTACAGAAGGATAGAGGGCCCTGCCCGTGAGGGCTTACAATCTACATGGTATGGGGGATGGAGACAGTAGGCGAGGGTGAAGCTGGTCATGGCGGTATAGAAGCAGCAGTGTCACTAGTCGTAGGCTTGTCTGAAGAGGTGGGTTTTCAGGTTGCTTTTGAAGGATTCCACTGTAGGTGAGAGTCTGATATGTTGGGGTAGAGAGTTCCAGAGTATAGGGGATGCACGGGAGAAATCCTGGAGGCGAGTGTGGGAAGAGGTGATAAGAGGAGAGAAGGAGGTCCTGTGAGGATCAAAGATTGCGTGTGGGTATGTATCGGGAAAGTAGCTCAGAGATGTAGGGAGGGGACCGATTGTGGACGGCCTTGTATGTGTGGGTTAGTATTTTAAACTGAATTCGCTGGGCAATAGGGAGCCAGTGCAGGGACTGGCAGAGGGGAGATGCAGAGGAGTAGCGGGGGGAGAGATCGATTAGTCGGGCAGCAGAGTTTAGGATAGATTGTAGGGGTGCGAGAGAGCTAGATGGAAGGCCACAGAGGAGAATGTTGCAGTAGTCTAGGCGGGAGATGATGAGGGAATGTATAAGCATTTTTGCCGATTCAAAGTTGAGGAAAGGGCGGATGCGGGAGATGTTTTTGAGTTGGAAACGGCAGGGTTCCCTCGTATGCAACATAAAAGGGGTTCCAGGCAAGTAACAAAAATTAGGGGAGATAAGGGACAGCCCTGTCTCGTTCCATTGCGAATTGCAAGGGGCGTGGAGAACTGGCCATTCACTTTGACTACGGTCATAGGGTTGGAGTAGAGGTTTCCAATTCTAGCCATCATCTTTTCGCCCAGGCCTATATGCCGTAGGGTCTCTAGCATGAACTTCCAATTGACCCTATCAAAGGCCTTTTCGGCGTCAGTTGATAGGTATAGAGTTGGAATCTTAGAGGTGACTGCTTTATAAACCATGTTTATCACTCTTGTGGTGTTATCACGGGCCTCCCTCAGTGGCAGAAAGTCAGTTTGGTCTAGATGGATTTATTTTTAAAGGTGGGGTAGGAGACGTGTGGACATGATTTTGGAGAACAATTTTAAGTCCACATTAATCAATGAGATGGGGCGATAACTTTGGCATTGTGATGGGTCCTTCCCTTCTTTGGGGACGACCGTGATATGTGCTCTAAGAGTATCATTGGGGATGGTTCGAGCCATATCAAATGAGTTAAAGGCAGTTAAAAAGTGAGAGGATAGAATGTCTCCGAACTGTTTATAATAGGTCAGCGGAAGTCCATCTGGGTCAGGAGCCTTCCCAGTTTGGCAGTCTTTAATTGCTGCCTGTAACTCAGATGCCGATATGGGGGTCCAGAGATGAAATAGCCTCTGTGGGGAGAGTAGGTAGATCTGAAGACTTGAGATAGGCTTTGATTGAGGGCGTGGGTTCAAGGGAGTCAGCTTGGCAGGGATCCCCGAAATTATATGGAGTGTGGTAGTATGATTTGAAAGCTTCTGCTATTTCCCGTGGGAGGGAGATTTTCGTACCGGAGTGGTCTGACACGTGGGGTACATATGAGCTTAGTCTAGTTTTACGCAAGGCTCGGGCCAGGGTTCTGCCTGGTTTGTTCCCATGCTCGTAAAAATGTCTGCGACATTTAACAAGAGTTGCCTTCTCCTTGGAAAGGCACAGTGAACGGACCTGATATCAGAGCTGGATCAGAGCTGCTATCTTAGCCGCCCTCTCTCTCTTCCGTTGAGATCCTATTTATGAAGGACCCTCTAATAAAACATTTATGGGCCTCCCAAATAGTAAGGGGATCGCTCTCGGGTGTGAGGTTGTGTGTGAAATATTCAGTCAGATCTTTCCGAATTTCAGATGTGACCTGTAGGTCTTGCAGGAATAAGTCATTCAACTGCCAGTGCCAGGCTCTGGTCTGAAAGGTCGGAAAAGGCTATGGGGTCAATCTCTGCCCTAGTAAGAAGGTCTAGTCTAGCATGATTTAAGAGGAAGTAATCCAATCTGAAGTAGGAATTGTGCGGGTGGGAAAAGAATGTATAGTCTCTAGATGACGGGTATAGGATACGCCATGCATCAACTAGTTGATAGGAGAAAAGGGGTTCTTTTAGCTTGGACAGTGCTGAGTGGGGTAAAGAAATCTGTCCCTTTAAAGGGGTCTATACGGGGGTCTAGGACAAGATTAAAGTCCCCCCCCCCCCCAAGAATCAGTATGCCCTCTGTGAAGTCTTCTTTGGACAGGAAGCAGACCTGACCCGTGTTTGGGGCATAGACGGAGGCTAATGTAACCAGTGTGTCTGCCAGCTTACTTTTAACGAACAAGTACCTGCCTGCTCCATCAGTGCGAGAGTCTATTGGGTCCCAAGAGATAGCACTAGAGATGAGCATCGATACGCCTTTCACCTTGGCATCGGGGGAAGTGCTGTGATAGACATAAGGAAAACGTCTGTCCGAAAGTTTCAGAATGGAGGTGGAGCGAAAGTGCGTTTCTTGAATGAAAGCTACTTGTGCTAGTTTTTTCCAGAGGAGACGCAAGAGGGAGGATCTCTTTTCAGGAAGGTTTAGACCCTGTGCATTGAGAGAGACCAATAAAACATCAGACATAATGCAATAGTTAGTTCCAAAAACCAGATATACCGACAATGTTTGTGAGAGAGAAGTGTACCACGGAAAGGGGGGAAGGAGGGGAAGAGATATACCAGCAGAGGAGGGGTAAAAGGAGGAGGTAAGAGGAAGGGGGGGGGAGAGATTAAGTTAAACTAAGACGAAGAATTGAAATCTCAATAGATAAAACTTCAGAAGTATTGCAAACTGTGGATAGTCCGTCCGCCTGGGTTTCCCAGGGGAAGGACTCACAGTACCCTAGTGGGGGTAGTAGAACGAATGGCGAACAGATAAAGATAACAGAAACCAGAATATTCTAACTGGGAGTACGCCCGGTGACCCAAAAATTTCACAGGGTATGGTGACAGGAGACCTCTGCAGCGAGGTGTAGGAGCCATGGCGTGAGGAGGAAAGGAGACAGTAGCCGGGAGTCTAGCCTTCAAGATAGAAAGAAGGAGGACAGTGTAGACAGGAATCAGAAAATCAAGAGATAGTGAGATGGATAGAGTATCAAAGCATCAGTGACATTGGAGGCTAGAAAGATGACGTAAATGCTACAACAAATGTAGCATCCCCAAGTCAGAGCAATGTGTGGGACTAACCTGGGGAATGCCAGTGATGGAGAGGCCGGCACGCTGTTCCTCTGGGGCACTCTCTGGGTTCTGGAGGGACACAGCCAGGTGTAATGTGAGGTGCCCTTGGTGTTGTAGATTAACGTGCCTATGGCTGAGTCCCTGATGTTTCGTGATGCCAGTGCCAATTAACGGTGGCACACCGTTTGCTGATAGTAGGAATAACTGAGGAACCACTTTATGATAAAACAGAACTTTAACTTTACTGAAGTACTTGATGGTTATCATACACGGACATAGATGGAAGCGCAGTTCCTTTGAAGACGGTTGGTTTCAGTAAGTTACAGGTTACAGTACATATGGCAGTCTCTGACATAGCAAGGTGATCACAGAGGGTTAACACACAGGACTCTCACAGTACAGGCGGCTTGCACTCTCTACCTGTCTGATCCTGGAAATGTAGACACTTTCTTCCAAGGCCCCAATGCCCTCAATCTGGCGTATATCCTTGGGATTAGATTAAGTACCTCCTCTGATATATATATAGTACCTCTTGCTGTCTTGGTTGCTGCTCTGCCTTTCCTCAGCTCCTCAGGCTGGTGACCAGAAATGCTCCTGCAGGAATCCTTCTCCTGTTTGCAGCTCGACTAAGGAGGCAACACATCTCCACTAGTCCTAGGGTCTGGACTGCTCCTCCCAGGGAATGAATCTTCCTAGGCTGGACCCTCTCAGGCTATAGGGCCTGGGCTGACTTAACCACTTAAGCCCCCCTAGCTTAAACACCCTTAATGACCAGGCCACTTTTTACAATTCCGCACTACACTACTTTCACCGTTTATTGCTCCGTCATGCAACTTACCACCCAAATGAATTTTACCTCCTTTTCTTCTCACTAATAGAGCTTTCATTTGGTGGTATTTCATTGCTGCTGACATTTTTACTTTTTTTGCCATTAATACAAATTTAACGATATTTTTGCAAAAAAATGACATTTTTCACTTTCTGTTGTAAAATTTTTCAAAAAAAACTACATTTCTATATAAATTTTTCTCTAAATTTATTGTTCTACATGTCTTTGATAAAAAAAAGTCCAATAAGCGTATATTTATTGGTTTGGGTAAAAGTTATAGCGTTTACAAACTATGGTGCAAAAAGTGAATTTCTGCATTTTGAAGCAGCTCTGACTTTCTGAGCGCCTGTCATGTTTCTTCAGGTGCTAGAATGTCAGGATAGTATAAATACCCCCAAATCACACCATTTTAGAAAGAAGACACCCCAAAGTATTCGCGGAGGGGCATGGTGAGTTCATGTATCATTTCATTTTTTTCACAAGTTAGCGGAAAATGACACTTTC
Source organism: Bufotes viridis (assembly GCA_033119425.1). Lineage (NCBI taxonomy): Eukaryota > Metazoa > Chordata > Amphibia > Anura > Bufonidae > Bufotes > Bufotes viridis. Next base: position 99,071,254 of record CM065593.1, read on the forward strand.
TGAGAAAAAAAAAAAAAAGTTTCAATTTCTGCTAACTTCTGGCAAAAAAGAAATCTCAGACGGACTCACTATGCCCCTCAGTGAATACCTTGGGGTGTCTACTTCCGAAAGGGGTCATTTGTGGGGTGTTTTACTGTTCTGGCATTTTAGGCGGGGCTAAATTGTGAGCCGCCATGTAAAACCTAAAGGTACTCGTTGGAATTTGGGCCCTTTGCGCATCCAGGCTGCAAAAAGTGTCACTTATGTGGTATCGCCGTACTCAGGAGAAGTAGGGCAATGTGTTTTAGGGTGTATTTTTACATATACCCATGTTGGGTGAGAGAAATATCTCTGTAAACTGACAACTTTGTATAAAAATTTTTAAAAGTTGTCGTTTACAGAGATATTTTCACACACAGTATGAGTATATATAAAAATACACCCCAAAGCACATTGCCCTACTTCTCCTGAGTACTGGCGATACCACATGTGTGCCACTTTTTGCAGCCTAGATGCGCAAAGGGGCCCTAAAACCAATGAGTACCTTTAGGATTTCACAGGGCATTTTTACGCATTTGGATTCCAGACTTCTTCTCACGCTTTAGGGGCCCCTAAAATGCCAGGACAGTATAAATACCCACATGTGACCCCATTTTAGAAAGAAGACACCCCAAGGTATTCCGTGAGGGTATGGTGAGTTCATGTAAAATTTTATTTTTGTCACAAGTTAGTGGAATATGAGACTTTGTAAAAAACAAAATAAAAATTAAAAATATATCAATTTCCGCTAACTTGTGCCAAAAAATAAAAATTCTGTGAACTCGCCATGCCCCTCACGGAATACCTTGGGGTGTCTTCTTTCCAAAATGGGGTCACATGTGGGGTATTTATACTGACCTGGCATTTTAGGGGCCCCTAAAGCGTGAGAATCCAAATGCGTAAAAATGGCCTGTGAAATCCTAAAGGTACTCATTGGTTTTTAGGGCCCCTTTGCGCATCTTGGCTGCAAAAAGTGTCACTCATGTGGTATCGCCGTACTCAGGAGAAGTAGGGCAATGTGTTTTGGGGTGTATTTTTACATATACCCATGCTGGGTGAGAGAAATATCTCTGTAAATTGACAACTTTGAATAAAAAAATTTAAAAAGTTGTCGTTTACAGTGATATTTCTCACACACAGTATGGGTATATGTAAAAATACACCCCAAAACACATTGCCCTACTTCTCCTGAGTACGGCGATACCACATGTGTGCCACTTTTTGCAGCCAAGATGCGCAAAGGGGCCCTAAAACCAATGAGTACCTTTAGGATTTCACAGGCCATTTTTACGCATTTGGATTCTCACGCTTTAGGACCCCTAAAATGCCAGGGCAGTATAAATACCCCACATGTGACCCCATTGTGGAAAGAAGACACCCCAAGGTATTCCGTGAGGGGTATGGCGAGTTCACAGAAAAAAAATTTGGCACAAGTTAGCGGAAATTGATTTTTTTTTTTTTTTTTTTTACAGTCTCATATTCCACTAACTTGTGACAAAAATAATATTTTACATGAACTCACCATACCCCTCACGGAATACCTTGGGGTGTCTTCTTTCTAAAATGGGGTCACATGTGAGGTGTTTGTACTGCCCTGGCATTTGAGGGTCTCACAATCATTACACGTATGGCCAGCATTAGGAGTTTCTGCGATTCTCCTTATATTGAGCATACGGGGAATGAGATTTTTTTTTCCGTTCAGCCTCTGGGCTGAAAAGAAAAAAAAATGAACGGCACAGATTTTTTCATTCGCATCAATCAATGTGGATGAAAAAATCTCTGCCAAAAAATGTGCAAAAAAAAAGTAGTAAGGCCCCATTCACACGTCCGCAAAAATTCTGCGGAATAGACGCGCGCGCGTTCACAGGAAATCTCGCCTCTCGCGAGATGACGCGCGGGCGCGTCAACGAGGAACAGACCGACCGCCCGCAGGACGCAATCCTGCGTGAGGCGGTCGGCAAGAAGTTAAACAGGCGCAGGGCCTGAATTCTGGACACCTTCACAGGCTCAAGGCCTGGCTTCAACTCCCACAGGCTCAAGGCCTGGGCTTAGACTCCTACAGGCTCAAGGCCTGGGCTTAGACTCCTACAGGCTCAAGGCCTGAGCTTAGACTGCCTGTGCCTTCCCTGACTGGGCCTTATATAACCTAGGGCTCCCTAGCTCCCTCTAGTGACTAGAGCTGGAATGAAATCCCTAGCAGGCCTGTACATGCAATACTCACAGTAACAGGGAAGTGCATAGCATTACATTACATCAGAAGATTATTTATACCAACCTCCCCATAAATAAAGGGGAAACGACAGCACACCAGTGACCCTTCTGTAGTGACGGGCATTACAGCTCCCGTACACTACATACCCCGCTGCTTTAAGGTGAGTACGACCTCGTACTCCAACAGGGCCCGCCCAACTGGAATTTTCACCTGAAATACAAAAAGAACATGCAGGCATACATAGGCATAAATATCAGTATCATCTGCATAGATATTCATATCAGGTCCAGCTGGCAAAGGTGAAGTGCGGTGACAAGGGGCGTCGCTCTCTTCTCTCAGGATAGTGAATGGAACTGGGGCGCTGACCTGGCACAGCGGATAAAAGGGAACACCAGGATAGTCCATGACATAATATGAGTCCATAATAAAATATTATAAATTTTGGCTCACTCTCAGGGAGTCCATGGAAACAAAGATCACAGAGGCTCGCACATGGGGAGTCCATCTCTGGGCACATAGACTTGGATATAAAACCTGCAATAAATACGGTCAGCAATACACATACTATTGACATCACAGGACTCTGACAATACCAGGGCCATGTTATCCTGGCAAGTCCTGCGTACCTTTAAAGTGCTGACATGAAATTCCCTTTCAACCTGAAATGGGGGTTAAAAGGGGATAAGGTGCAAATAAAAGCACAACTTGGATTTGTTGAGAGATTTTTTTCACAGCAGGCAGGATGTCCCGGAAACCAAACAGGGCCGACTGGGAGCAGTGGTTCACAGTGGCAACTTATCTTCACAAAAATGCCACCGGCCGTGGAGAACTGGCAGCAAGCTCCACCAGTCTGGCAAACTTAAAGGGACAGTTCCTGCAACATATCCTGATACTCCTGTGAGATGAAGCATGGCCTAGCAGGCCTACTCACAGGTGCGTGTCAAACTCCTCTGACTCCTCTCCAGAGGAACTATCACTGGGCTCCCGCAGCAATTGATCTGGCCTAGCAGGCCATATTTGGAAGCCGTCTCCCCTTACTATCTTGATTGGAGGGGTCTATCCAACATAGCTTCCACTTCTGCCTCGGTTCTGGGAGTGCAGGACCCACTGGACACACCCAGCGTAACCGAGGTCCTCTACCCAGTATACCCGTCTCTGCAGTAATTCCAGAGCCGACGGTCCGCTTGCAGGCGGCTCCAGTGGAGGTGTATTAACCATTTCGGTGTTGACCGCTGCCAGTCGTCGGGCCTCAGCGCAGGCCTCGGACCGCAGGCAACTGTCTTGCATCTCCCGCTTTACCTCTCGCTGTACGGCCTCAGGAGGTGGATACTGATCAGCGGGGCTCTGCAGCACAATGGGCTCCCAGAATACATCGGGCTCAAAAAGATCTGTCTATGCAGGTAAGTGGAGCGGGCGGTTTGGATCCCGGAGCCTCAGCTTGAGCGGACAAGACACCCTCATCCTCGTCTTCCCAGGTCTCAGGCCTTACCCTGGGGCGGATAACCGCAGTGGCATAGGGTCCCCTTAAGCCTTCCGCGGGAGTATACTCCACAATTTCTCCCATCACGAGGTTATGCAGGCGATCGGGCAGATAGTGGCGCTTCACCGAGCGCCTATTGACATAAAGGTCCCGGCCTGTCCCCAGCTCCTGAATAAAGCCGAAACCCCGGTCCTTATCAAAGGCCACCACTATACCGCGGCGTCTCTCCAACTGTGGCTTACCCTGGTATGGGTCTTCTTGAATGGATTTCGCCATCTCTTCAAAGTGTTTTTTCAGCGTAGTTGTCTTTTCGACCACCGCGGCCCGTAGTTCAGCCATCAGCGTCGGCCATTGCGGGTGCCGGCGGCGGACCCCACGGCGATCAGCAGCTTGCTCTCGCAGGTGGATGGTCCAGGCTGGAGGATCCCAGGGCTCCGGTGCAAGGGAGTCTGGTGGTGTGGCGCCCCACTCTCCTATGGGCTCTGGCTCGGGCATGCTTGCGTCCGGCGCCGCCATCTTCTCACCAGTTTCTTCTTTCAGCTCCGACACAAGCTCCTCCCCCGGGCTGGGCAGATCTTTCCTGGTCACAGGCCCGCCCCTAGGTATAACGCAATAGGGTAGGCGGCCACATTATAATCCATCAAAGATGGGCGGTATCCCAGGGCAGTTTTCTCCTCCCTCCTGGAGGGTTTTGGCGCCAAATTTTCGCGCCACTGAGGATAGTGATGGCGCAGGAAGAAGTCCAATGGCGCCGGTGGCCATCTTGGGCGCCATGATGCGGCTATTCAGTGACAGCAAGCAGGATGAATAAAAGTCCACAAAAACACTCTTGCATGTGGCGATTTTCTTCCTCTTGATAGCGCAACACAGCACAGCGCTTTTTGGAGGTTTTAAGCACACTTTTCTGTACGTTTTAAGTCCACAAAGTTTACTTCAAATAAACAGGCGTTTTGTCACTTGGCAAACTGGTTAAGGCACAAAGTTCACGTTTTGCTCACAGTCCGTAAAAACGTGCGTATCCTGTTCGTGACGCCAAAATGTAGCATCCCCAAGTCAGAGCAATGTGTGGGACTAACCTGGGGAATGCCAGTGATGGAGAGGCCGGCACGCTGTTCCTCTGGGGCACTCTCTGGGTTCTGGAGGGACACAGCCAGGTGTAATGTGAGGTGCCCTTGGTGTTGTAGATTAACGTGCCTATGGCTGAGTCCCTGGTGTTTCGTGACGCCAGTGCCAATTAACGGTGGCACACCGTTTGCTGATAGTAGGAATAACTGAGGAACCACTTTATGATAAAACAGAACTTTAACTTTACTGAAGTACTTGATGGTTATCATACACGGACATAGATGGAAGCGCAGTTCCTTTGAAGACGGTTGGTTTCAGTAAGTTACAGGTTACAGTACATATGGCAGTCTCTGACATAGCAAGGTGATCACAGAGGGTTAACACACAGGACTCTCACAGTACAGGCGGCTTGCACTCTCTACCTGTCTGATCCTGGAAATGTAGACACTTTCTTCCAAGGCCCCAATGCCCTCAATCTGGCGTATATCCTTGGGATTAGATTAAGTACCTCCTCTGGTATATATATAGTACCTCTTGCTGTCTTGGTTGCTGCTCTGCCTTTCCTCAGCTCCTCAGGCTGGTGACCAGAAATGCTCCTGCAGGAATCCTTCTCCTGTTTGCAGCTCGACTAAGGAGGCAACACATCTCCACTAGTCCTAGGGTCTGGACTGCTCCTCCCAGGGAATGAATCTTCCTAGGCTGGACCCTCTCAGGCTATAGGGCCTGGGCTGACTTAAACAGGCGCAGGGCCTGAATTCTGGACACCTTCACAGGCTCAAGGCCTGGCTTCAACTCCCACAGGCTCAAGGCCTGGGCTTAGACTCCTACAGGCTCAAGGCCTGGGCTTAGACTGCCTGTGCCTTCCTGACTGGGCCTTATATAACCTAGGGCTCCCTAGCTCCCTCTAGTGACTAGAGCTGGAATGAAATCCCTAGCAGGCCTGTACATGCAATACTCACAGTAACAGGGAAGTGCATAGCATTACATTACATCAGAAGATTATTTATACCAACCTCCCCATAAATAAAGACAATGTCCCCAATGAAAGTGTAGGAAGGGGATCTCAGCAGCATTGTCAGGATGTCGGATCAGCGGGGAGACGGCAGGAGCCTCCTTGGAGGTAAGTATTGGGTTCTAGATGGACAACCTTGGGAAAGGCCGGTGCAACCAGGCGAGGGACGCCTCGATGAAGGTGAAGTAGCCCTTCTGGAGAAATCAGGTCTCAATGACGGGTCCTGCAGGAACAGAGGCAGTGTCCAGTCCGGAATCGAGAATGAAGGAATGGAACTTGAACAACTCTAGGAGATCAGCAGGGGAGCGAACCAGCATAGAGTGTCCGTTGTTATTGCGAATAATGATATGGAACGGGTGGCCCCAGCGATAGGACGCACCAGCCTCTCTGACAGCCTCCAATAGGGGTCTAACCGTTCTCCGAATGGATAAGGTGAGGCGGGAAACATCCGGCAGGATGGTGATTGGTGTACCCTCATAGAAAAGTTCCTTTTTCTCCCAGGCCTTGCGTAGGATGCGCTCCTTTACTGTATAAAAATGAACCCGGCAAATGACATCTCGTGGTCTGTCAAGGTCACGGATTCTGGGTCCTGCAGTCCTGTGAACCCTATTCAACTCAATTTTGGTCAGCGGCGGGTTGTCCAGGATTGCGTTAAATATGTTGGTCACAGTAGAGTGTAATTGGTCGCCGGGTATGGATTCTGGGATATTACGGAGCTTAAGGTTGTTTCGGCGGCCTCTTTTCTCCACGTCGTCAAGATGTAGGGAAAAGTCCTGCAGTTGAGAGGCATGGGAAGACAGGGATGATGAAAGAAAATTCACCTTAGAGGCCGTGGCAGAGTAGTGGCGTTCAAGCGATGATAGACGGTCGTCTAGCTGCTGCACCTCGTCCCTCACTGCTTGGAGGGCTTGAGCTTGCTTGGTCTCAATAGGGGTCACTTGGGCCTCCAGATCTGACCGGGTGGGTAACGCCCGCACCATTTCCCATAGATCCGCCAGCATGCGGTCATGGGTAGACGGGGGTGGTGGTATACCCTGTGGCTCCTCAGGGTGCTGTGAGGAGAAGATCGCAGGCATGCCCTGACTGAGAGACTGGATGTCAGGAGCAGGCTGCAGATGGGAGAGAGCAGGTGCCGGGATGTGTATGGCCTGGGTCGAACCCCCAACATCTCCCCTTGCACAGGCCACAGTGTGAGTGGGATTGTGGGCACTGTCCCTCCCGGAATGAGGCTGAGATCTGTCCGCAGTGTGAACCGCCGAACGGGGCGGTGAGACATGGGAGTTGAGGCCATCTTGCTGTGTAGGCCCCGTTTCCGCCTGGATGGCGGTATCCGAGCGGCCAGAGAGGACCTGCGTCACTCCGTGTAGCGGAGGGTCCAGCCGGTTAGACGTCTCCCAGAGAGAGGGAGAGGTAGATCGGGTCTGGGCCTCGGACGTTGGGGCCGGTGTGAAAGGCTGGACTGCGGGCCGCAGCGATGATGTAGTGGCCGCCATTGCAGGTGACTCTGAGCCTCCTTGCTGGCCGGAACGGAGGTAGCGACCGATGGAGTGTTCAGGAGGAACTGTGGGGTGACTCCTCGATCTTCTCCCCCTAGACATGGCCCGAGAAAAGTGGGAGGGAAGGCGGTCTCCACTGATCTTCTGAGCTGGGTCACGGAGCTCTCCCAACATGCGTCTTCACGCCACCATGCCGAAGCCACGCCCCCCCCCCCCCTACATTTAGGAAGATTTGATAGTCTCTTTCAGTAGAAGTCAATAGAAAACAGTAGAACCTCACACTAAAAATCTTAATACCCTTGTAAAGACACCTGTAAAATAAGTCACCAAATGACAAATCTACCACCAAAAATAATCTGTTCTTAGCTATTGATCTGTATAAAAAAACATGAATGTGTAAACCCTGTGTCGTGTGTGTGTGTGTGTACACCCTTCACATTTTTGTAACTATTTTATTATATCTTCTCAAGGGACAACACTAAAGATCTGACATTTTGATACAGTGTACAGCCTGTATAAGGACTCATTCAGACAGCCGTATGTGTTTTGCGGTCCGCAAATTGCGGATCCGCAAAACACGGATACCGACCCGTGTGCGTTCCGCAATTTGCAGACCACACATAGCTGTCACTCTCATAGAAAATGCCTATTTTTGTCCACAATTGCGGACAAGAATAGGACATGCTCTATATTTTTTGCGGAGCCGCGGTACGGAATAACGGATGCGGACAGCACACAGTGTGCTGTCTGCATCTTTTGAGGGCCCATAGAAATGAATTTATCCGCAGACCTTCCGCAAAATAGTGGAACTGGTGCGGATCCGTTCATATGGTCGTCTGAATAGGCCCTAACAGTGTAAATTTGCTATGCCCTCAAAATAACTCAACACACAGCCATTAATGTCTAAACTGCTGGCAACAAAAGTGGGTACACCCCTAAGTGACAACTGCCAAATTGGGCCCAATTAGCCATTTTCCCTCCCTGATATCATGTGACTTGCTAGTGTTACAAGGTCTTAGGTGTGAATGGGGAGCAGGTGTGATAAAATTGGTGTTATCGCTCTCACTCTTTCATACTGCTCACTGGAAGTTCAACATGGCACCTCATGGCAAAGAACTCTGAGGATCTGAAAAAAAGAATTGTTGCTCTACATTTAGATGGTCTGGGCTATAAGAAGATAACACCCTGAAACTGAGCTGCAGCACGGTGGCCAAGATCATAAAGCATTTTAACTAGCCAGGTTCCACTCAGAGCAGGCCTCAGCATTGTCGACCAAAGAAGTTGACTGCACATGCTCAGAATCATATCCAGAGGTTGTCTTTTCAAAATAGACATATGAGTGCTGCCAGCATTGCTGTGGAGGTTCAAGGGGTGAGGGGTCAGCCTGTCAGTGCCCAGACCATATGCCGCACAGTGCATCACATTGGTCTGCATGGCTGTTGTCCCAGAAGGAAGCCTCTTCTAAAGATGATGCACAAGAAAGCCCACAAACAGTTTGCTGAAGACAAGCAGACTGAGGACATGGATTAGTGGAACCATGTCCTGTGGTCTGATGAGACCAAGATAAATTTATGTGGTTTAGATGGTGTCAAGCGTGTGTGACGGCAACCAGGTGAGCAGTACAAAGACAAGTGTGTCCTGCCTACAGTCATGCATGGTGGTGGGAGTGTCATGGTTTGGGGCTGCACGAGTGCTGCTGGCTGCGGGGAGCTACAGTTCATTGAGGGAACCATGAATGCCAACATGTACTGTCACATACTGAAGCTGAGCATGATCTCCCTTCGGAAACTGGGCCGCAGGGCAGTATTCCAACATGCTAATGACCTCAAAAACACCACCAAGATGACCATTGCCTTGCTAAAGAAACTGAGGGTAAAGGTGCTGGACTGGCCAAGCATGTCTTGAGACCTGAACCCTATTGAGAATCTGTGGGGCATTCTTTAACATCCACCAGCTCTGTCATGGAGGAGTGGAAGAGGAATCCAGTGGCAACCTGTGAAGCTCTTGTAAACTCCATGCCCAAGAGTTAGGCCCCTTGCAGATGAGCCTGAACATATTAGGTCCGGATGCATTGCGGTTGCGCTCAGTGAAAACTGCGCGATTTCACAAGCAAGTCTATTCAGTTTTGCCTGCGATTGCGTTAAGTTTTTATGGCGCGGTAGCAATGCTATTTAATGCGTTTTGCACGCGCTTGATAAAATACGGAATGTTTGCAAACAACATCTCTTAGCAACCATCTGTGAAAAACGCATCGCATTCGCACTTGCTTGCGGATGCGATATTATTATCACGCAGCCCCATTCATTTCTATGGGACCAGTGTTGCGTGAAAGAGAACATGCTGCGATTTTCACGCAACGCACAAGTGATGGCTGAAAACCAACGCTCATGTACACAGACCCATTAAAATAAATGGGTCGGGACTCCGTGCGGGCACAATGTGTTCGCATTACGAATTGCACCCGCGCGGAATACTCGCCCGACTACAAGGGGCCTTAAGGCAGTACTGGAAACTAATGGTGTCCAAACAAAATATTGACACTTTGGGCACAATTTGGCCGTTTTCACTTAGGGGTGTACTTACTTTTCTTGTCAGCGATTTAGACATTAATGTCTGTGTGCTGAGTTATTTTGAGGACACACCAAATGTACACTGTTATACAATATAAATAGATTTAAACAACTGGTTTTAAAGGGGTTTGCCACTATATCTTACTAGTTTCGTGTATACTAGGAACAGCACATGCATGCAGCACTGATGTCCAATGGTGTTATATGCCGAATTCCCGAATGGCCGCTGGTGGTCATGACAAGTCCCGTCTGCCATTAACTGGGGATAAACTGCAGATGCACTAGTTCACCTGTCTGTTCCCAGTGTAAAAGAATGGATGTTGCTGAAGGACAGGAGTGGCCACATGACCCTCTAGCAGTCTTTGAGAGAGAAGCACCTGGAACAGGTAAGGCTGAGTTCACACTTCAGTTATTTGATCAGTTATTTCAATCAGTTATTGTGACCCAAAAGCAGTAGTGAAGTCTACTGAGATAGGGTATAAGGAAAAGATCTGCACCTGTTCTGTGTTTTTGACACCTGGTTTTGGCTGTCAATAACAAATAAAAAAAAACTGACCAAATAACTAAAGTGTGAACTCAGCCTAAGCAGACCTGCAAGTAAACATAAATTGGGCATATTAAACCATCAGACATCGGCACCAGCTGTTTAATAGTGCCTATTACCAGCTGCATGCATGTGCTGTTTCCAATACATGTGCAGCTAGTACCAGGGGCGTAGCTAAAGGCTCATGGGCCCTGGTGCAAGAGTTCAGCTTGGGTTCCCCTCCCCTTTGTGGACAGGGGCAGGGAAGCACATAGCCTTTGTGCTGCCTGAGGCAAAAATTGAAATGCCCCCCCATGCCAAATTCTTGAGCTTACCCCTTTCCTCCAGCCAGAGGTGTAACTTGATCTGCATGCACTTTCTATAATACCAGTGCCACAAGGATCTTTGGACCCCCTCAGGTTCCTGGGCCCAGTAGCAACTGCTACCTGTGCACCCCCTATAGCTACACCCCTGGCTTGTACTATATAGTGACCAACCCTTTTAAGGTTCTGCCTATTAAACATTCATTTGCAGACTGGAGGAGGACTGGGCAAATCTGCAAGTGACAGCCGCTTCACTATTATTAATGCACTGAATGACTGGTATTTGTGGTACATATCATGTACTATAGTAGACTTTTAATATCATGCACATTATTGTAATAGGACACCATAGGCTTCTAAATTGCTGTATGGTATTTCAGGGATTTAGAGGATTTTTTTTTCTATAGGGTTTTATATAATGCCTCCAACATGTGGCACCCAACCGGCCACGAATGGGTGACACGTGGTCCCAACAGTGATGTAACCACAGGACATTGTTGTGCAGACATCTGCATGTGTAGACTTATTAATGTACGACCATGAATCTATCAATGTCTTGTTTCCGTATCATCTGAAACAAAGAAATAAACAAAGACAATATATGCAACCATGAGATCAAAATTAGTTCTTTTAGAAAAGTATCTGAAGGGCGCTGGTTAGAGGGGAAAAAATAGGTTATAAAAGGACCTTGATTACACCCTTTCCTGGCCAAAGTCGGAACAAGAGTTCACAGAAGGAAAATACTCCAGAGGACTGGCAGACAGACTGCTGGAGAGGGATCTATCTTTTTTAATGTAAAATGTAGTGCTAATTTTTCCCCATTAAAACAGAATCCTCTATGGAACTCCTATCGAAGATGTGAACATAGCCTTAGAAAACCTGTGCAAATACAGCATTGTAACTGAGTCCTCATTATCTGCTTATTTGTAGACCTTCTCTTGGCCATCGATGAATTTTATGGCTGATGTCAAGAACCTTATTTTAACCACCACTTGTATATGAATAACCATGGGAGACATTCATGATTCGAATGTTTATTTTATCGATGAACTAAGGATGCAGCAAAGTGTGACTGTTATGATTCCGATCCTTTGTTCAAAATTGGGATTTCTGTATGAGAGAAAGTAAGGGAAATAGTCAGTATAAGATATTTGTACTAGGTGCATCCTACAAGTATTGTTATGTGTCAAGAACATCATTCTGTTTTAGAACCTTAGAGTAAACGTAGTTTCACACCAGCGCTAAAATGTTCCGGCAGAGGAACACCCTGCCGGAGTTCATCACAGCCAGAAACTGCCGCCGCACTGCCAGGCCCCTTTGACTATAATGGGAACTAGCAGGGCATCAGTGCCAAGATTAGGCCAGACAAATACTGCTTGAATTCAAGCACTAATGCCAGAAACAGGCCGGATACCCAACAGTCCCATTATAGTCAATGGGCTCCGGCATGGAAAGTATTATGCTGGATACAATGTACTCGGACAGGCTGCTCCTTTGCCAGAACATTTTAGCACTCGTGTGAAACTAGCCTTACTATTGTATTATTTATTTTCATAAATCAATAGGACAAGCAAAGACAAGCTTTTCAGTATATTTTAGAGAGAAATGTCTCCACTTATCAGACTCCTTTACTAGATAAGACAAGGCAGAGAGACACAGAGACACTGCTGCATTATCTGGTAGGTGTTCTATTTTGCCTCAGAACTTGATTCACAGCTGTACTGCTCAGTACTGCTATATAATGTGTTCCCTGCTGCTGCTTCCTAGGCAGTGCTACAGAAACTGAGGAGAGTAGGATGTCCTCTTTCCTATGTGCGCTGTGCATGGGAGACTACATAGCAGCTAGTCTCCACCCACTCTGGTGTTGAGCTCACGGAAAAATGGCAGAGATGGAACTGGCAGAGCAGGAAACTTTAGACCATTACTATTTTGAATGTAATGAATTTGATCTTATTTCAGCCAGATTTTCTGGCACAACTGCAGTAAAATAAAACCAAGTTCAACACGGTCATGGACATGGTCATCTGAATGGATCCTACTACTGTATGTTGTTGTAGGTAAAGGGGGGTATATGCTGTGCTGTTTCATGTCATCATAGGCCTATAAACTAAGGCACAATAACCCATTCCTCATTTAAAAAAACATTCCCCAACTAGCTTTTTATTCTTTTAACATAAGTAGGATGACATAACTGTCTGGGGTGAGAATCCAGCCTATCATCCTGACACATTCACCAACCAAACAGTAAATATCCCTTTTTAAGCAAACTACAAGATCGCTGTATTATCCGGAATATTTGTTTGGCGGAAAGGAACACTAAACATAAACTAAACTAAACATGTAAAAACTATACGACAGTTCCATTCTACCAGTTTATAGTTGAGCCCCTGCATTAAGATGTTTACATTTGGATACTTACATTATTAGTAAAATTCATATTATCGGAGGCTTTCATTTGCTTTTTGTGCTTCTTCTTAAGGCAGAACACAGCAACAAGGGTGATTATCAACATTACTACAAAAATAGTCACTGATGATGATACGGCAATCACTACTGTGTCTTGGCTTGAAACTTTGGTTTCACATTTGTCTCCAACATACCACCAGTCTTTAGTTACTTTGCATCTATAGACAGAGAATTTATTAATTATATTGAATTGTTTAATATATTAGTCATTATATACATCAAGGTAGTTTAAAGAGAACTTGGCTAACAAGTTAGGCATTAACTACCGTAATTCCTTTTTATTTCACACAATACTGCCATACCTTGATTGAATCATATAGCTATATGGTGGCTTTGCAAGACGTATTTCAATCCACATTCTGGAAATCTGTTCTCCTGTATGTTTTTTTTTTTTTTTTTATAAAGAACATTTTTCTGGCAACTTTCATGGTTTTTGAAGGTAATAGAGAGGACTGTGAGTCTCAGATTGAACAGCTACACAGTTTTCTCAATGATGATTTATAGTGTTTTCTGAGCACTCTGCACAGTCAGAGGAGCCTCAGGATTTACATAAGGGCTTTTGTCAGTTAAAGGGCTGGCAATCTGGTCAAACGTACCCCATGATTGCCCCCAGAAACAACTCTGATATCCATTATTTATTGTACAACTTTTATATTACAGAAAAACTGTACCTACTCTTAAAATGGACCTGAAGTTGTCCATAGCTTTATTTTTTTTTCTGATTGCATTTAGCTTATTTTTGGCTAAAATCATTTTTTATTAGTCCTCATGAAAAATTTCTAGCAGTTTTTGTGAACCAGTCTGTTTGCAGACTGTCCCTCTTGCGTTCGTCAGAGGATCTTCTAAACTCATAAACACTAACTATAGCTACATTCTTATCAAACTGATGAATGAAAACTGATGAGTAAATGCAATCATAATAAAATAAATTTCCCTGGAGGTGTCCATAGATTTTAAAGGCAAAAAAAGTGGAAGGGGTAAGCAGCACTCCAGGTCCCAATTTGGGAACAGGTCAAGTAGAAGTATGGTAGGTTGGTGCCCGCGGATGGGGATCCTGGCTGGGGGTCCCGTCAAATAGCAAAAATAGAGAAAAGACCATCAGTCTTTTCAAGCTTTATCAAGCTATGATAAAGACCAGAGATGGTTGAAACGTTGCTATCTGTATGCTGCTGTTACTAATAAAGTGACCGGTTTTTTCACCAAAACTGAAGAGAGCTGTGGTTTTTTCTATTTTTGCCATAGATTTTAAAGGGACACTTCCATCAGACAAGGGAATATTTTGTAAACTCAGTAAAACTTTTCTTTTAATTTCTTGACTTTTTATTTTGATAAATACTCAGTGACAAAAAATAATGCACGAATATTGAAATACTGTATGTTTCATATTGCTGCAAAACTTGGTATGCATTTACTGGTTTGTCTTAGGTAAATATGTAAATAATGACAGATGTGGTCTGTTTGGACACTGGATCTGCCATGATGGGTAAAATTGCTTATCCCTGCAGCCCTATAAAAATCAGAGGCTACTTTTGGGTAGAGTACCTTTTGGAGAGAGATTGTTGACTGCTAAATATGCCTCTATGAGGCACTCAGAGACATTTTGCCCAGTTGATAGACTTTTAGAGGGGCACATCATTGGACTAAGAAATGATGGTCTTTTTGACCAATTGTCCACCATCTAAGCTGTTCTGACCTAGCTGTTAGGAGGTGTAGGGAGCAATGGCTAGATGAGGGCATGGGAGTGTGGCAAATAGGCTACAGACCACCCAATCAGACCACAGGTGGCTCCTTCATTACACACGCTTTTCTCTGCCTAGGCCTTTTTTTAGGCACTTAGCAGAAGGAAATTTTGTTTCACCATGCCTGCCATCCAGCAGTCATTGCCTTTGATTGCAGTGGTGTTGTGGATAAAGAAATCTCAACTGCAATGGACTAGAACCATATAATCCTTAGCTAGAAATTAAGGTTCTATTTGGGATCCAACAACGGTCTGATTTAAGTATGAAGGCCTGGTGGTGAGCATTTCATTTGTGCCTTTGCTATGGAGTAACACACTGCCCCAACTGATGGTGTGATGATCTTTGAAACCATCACATATGATAGTCGGGCACCCCTAGTAGTGATATGAGGGACACTAACAGCTCAGAAATGTGTTGCCTGTCATGGCATGGCTTCCAATTGGCATTTTTCAGCAGGATAACGATCACCCACATACAAAAAAGGTTTCCCAGGAATGTCTTGACCAGATTACAACACTTCCTTGGCCTGCCCAGTCACCAGATTTATCACCAATCAAGCATTTATGGGACCAGCTGAGGTGCCCACTTTGGCAAACTACAAGCCCAGCTACAACATCTGTGAACGAAAGTGTCACAAGATACCATACGGAACCTGTATGCCTCCATGCCCAACCATATCTCATCTTGTATCCAGGCTAGAGGCGGCCCATAAAGGTACTAGAGTCTCTTTTCAATTGTACAGTTTTCCCCAATAGTCTTATCCTTTTGCTGTAATATTGTAATAACTTACAGATATCATCATTAAACGCACACCTAGAAAGTTTCTTTCAATTCCAGCATCTCCTTCTTTGTGCATTATTATTTTTTTTCAATTAGCGTACATGAAGGAAATACTTTAACTTTGTTGTACCTGCAAACTGGCTTATTTTCTTCGATGACACAGACACCATCATTTTTACAGCCATAGTTAACACAGGGTTCAGTCCCTGGCTTAACTGTTGTCATCCCTGATACTGTTGTGTTTGTCCCAGTTGTAGATGTTATTGGTGGAGAAGTGGATGGAGGTATTGGCTGAGTAGTATTTAGATATGTGACATCTAGGGAAATATGAATACATATTATACATATTTGGTATTGCACACTTAATGGAAAATATATGATGTTTGTCATCTGATATTGAATAGTTTGTAAATGTAGAAATCAATAGTTCAGACCAACAGTTCAAAATCAAATTTTCTTACATTAGGCTAGATATTAAAAATGCCAATGTTATGACATAGAAAACAAGCATAGTTGTAATCACAGGTTTTCTACTGATTTTATCCTGTGTAAATGAACATTGCCAGTAGTGTAACGATTGCAGTCGCAGGCTTGTGACTGTGACCAGGCGCAGGGCCAGGGGGGCCCGGGCCTGCCTTGTTCCACTTTCAACTGTTTCCACAACTTCAAGACTTGCTGTTTTAGGCCTGGGGCTTATCAGATGACCAGAGGTTAAAGAGGACCTTTCATCACTTCTAAAGATATTAACTATGTATCGCCGCTCCGTTCTCCAGGAATAGGCTCCGGTCTCTGTGCTCACAAAGTTATAGTAGGCGGGGACTTGGGGGACTTGGTTATAGTAGGCAGAGCCTGCCCTTCATCTCCTTCTCCCAGGCTATGAGCTCTGCGCTGCAATTGGCCAGCGCTACAGCCTGGGAGGAGGAGATGAAGGGCAGGCTCCGCCTACTATACCCAAGTCCCCGCCTACTATAACTTTGTGAGCACAGAGACCGGAGCCTATACCGGGAGAACGGAGCGGCGCCCAGGGATAATAGTAAGTGCAGGGAGATCCCTGGGCACCGCTCTACATGTGAGCATACTTAGTTAATATCTTTAGAAGTGATGAAAGGTCCTCTTTAAGCTCCCATGGGGTTGGGAGCATGCAGAAGATGTCAGGTATCGCAATGTTGTCACTACATTGTTCCTCTTTTGCCAGGCAGTTCACAGCAAGCGAGAGAAAGTGGCTGCTCATAGTAGGAACAGGGCTAGGTGAGTTTTTTTTTTTTTTTTTGCAAACACAGTGGGAGTTATTATTATATGAGAGGGTCACAGTGGAGTTCATTACTATATGACAGGGCACATTGGGGTTCATTACTATATAACAGGGAACAGTGGGGTTTATTACTAAATGACAGGGCACATTGGGGTTCATTACTATATAACAGGGCACAGTGAGGTTCATTACTATATAACAGGGCACAGTGGGGTTCATTACTATATAACAGGGCACAGTGGGGTTCATTACTATATCACAGGGCACAGTAGGGTTCATTACTATATAACAGGGCACAGTGGGGTTCATTACTATATCACAGGGCACAGTGGGGTTCATTACTATATAACAGGGCACAGTGGGGTTCATTACTATATAACAGGGCACATTGGGGTTCATTACTATATAACAGGGCACAGTGGGGATCATTACTATATTACAGGGCACAGTGGGGTTCATTACTATATCACAGGGCACAGTGGGGTTCATTACTATATAACAGGGCACAGTGGGGATCATTACTATATCACAGGGCACAGTGGGGATCATTACTATATCACAGGGCACAGTGGGGTTCATTACTATATCACAGGGCACAGTGGGGTTCATTACTATATCACAGGGCACAGTGAGGTTCATTACTATATAACAGGGCACAGTGGGGGCATTACTATAAAACAGGGCACAGTGGGGTTCATTACTATATAACAGGGCACAGTGGGGTTCATTACTATATAACAGGGCACAGTGGGGTTAATTACTATATAACAGGGCACAGTGGAGTTCATTACTATATAATAGAGCACAGTGGGGTTCATTACTATATAACAGGGAACAGGTTTTTATAGTGTGCCCTATGCGGTAAAACTGACCTGTTACTTTCGTTCACTGGGTCATAATGTTACAGCTACTGTTGTTCATTTTAATTATAAGGAAAGTAGTGATTTAAAATTTAAGATTTTTTATATCTTACAAAAACTTTTTTAAGTCCCCCTAGGGGACTTGAACATGGAATTACTAGATTTTTTGTCCTATAGACTGCAATCAATTACCATTGCAGGCTATCGACGTTCGATTATGTTCCTATGGAGCCCAGCCATAGGATCATCACTGCACTATGCCTCGAAGTCTTTAGCAGGCTTGAGGCTACAACAACAAATGAACGGTTCTCTGAATCTCAGCGCGTGGAAAGTGTTCTGGCCCCAGGAGCACAGGGTATCCATAGAAAGCTATCTCAGATGCCTTTGTCACAATTGGCCATGGCATCTGAGGGGTTAAATGTCTGTGATCAGCATTATTGCCAATCACTGACATTAGTGCCAGGTGTTTGCTTTTTAAAACAGCAGAAACCATGTGGCTATGGTGCCCACATGTTTAGAGACCCAACTTCCACCATACATGTACAGTGGGGGTTGGGAAGAGAAACTTTTAAATGTCATGTCAAGTTCAACTCACCTTCAACTGATAACAACATAAACGCATCTCCCCCTTTGAGAAAATCTCTGCTTTGCACTCTGCCATGTGTTATATATGCTGAAGTTCCAAGTCCTGGTCCACGGTAATACTCTGTTCCATTAGGAAAGGTAACACGATTCCCAACAATCTCAGGTTTATCCCAGAAATATCTATCACCAGCTAGAATAACAAAAATACATATTGGGAGTTTTTTCTGTTTCTGTCATACAGTAATATCTACATTTATAATGGTATAAATGTATTAATGTGTATTGTTTTATAACCACATTTAAATGGCCACTGTTGTTTCACACAACTTTGCATAAACCAATAGTATGGGTTGATATAAGAAAAATTGTCGTATATCTAAAAAAAAATGCCATATTACCAGCTTTCTCCCCCCTCACTTTCCCAAACTAACATTCTCTCTGAATTCTGTGAAACGTCTATATTGTTAAAATCAGGCTGAGGGACTAAAGGATCAGATTACATCATCCTATCGAAATCTGGGGAGGAGGTCTAGAGGAGCACTAAACTGCAGAGTGAAAAAGAGAGACATATACCTGATTCAGCAACTAATAGTAAGTGTTATATCTCACCCAAGTGCTTTATTCACATCTATATTGCTCAGTACTTCTCTGTCTGTCCTATATGGCTCTTTTGGGTGATTCTGAGTGGGAGAAAATTATGGAGCAGAAGCTGTCTCTATGAGTAATCTATGGGAAGACATGATAGCAACTAGTCTTCACCCACCAGCTCATGTCCAACTTGGATTTAGATATAAAGCCTACAGCCTGCAAAACTTCAAACAAAATGCCAGTTATAAGTCATATATTGGTCAGATATAGTGATATCACTCATGACAGCTTATTCTGAAGTAAGCTGAAATTACAAGTAAACTTTAAAGGGAATTTATCACTAGTGACCTCCTTCTCAAACTGTTTGCATAGACAAATAGCTGTGGTTCACCTCATTATTCCCATTCCCGAGTTATGATACTTTTTCCTCATATTCAAATTAGACCTTTGGTGCAATGAGGGTATCTCCTTTGCTCTTGTTGCACCCAGGCGCCACTTCTTCCTGTAGTCAGTCTCTTTCTCACTTTTTTGCCACTGCAAAGCAACCAGGGATGTCTAGGCCACATAAAAAGTGGAGCTTGGGTGCAACAAGGGCAATGGTGACACCCTCACCAAAGGCCTAATTTGAACATTAAGAAAAAGTATCATAACTCAGGAACAGAACCTCAGATCAACAAAAGAAAAACAGAATTAGCATAAGGTGAAACACAGCTATGTGCCCGTGCAAACAGTGACAGATTCCTTTCAAGATTCTGTTCACATCTGTGTTGGAGGTTCCATCAGAACTCTTCACTGCAGATCCCATTAAAAATTCCGGACAAAATACCACAGCATTATTTTGTCTATAAAACAACAGACACTGTGACAGACACCATTTATAGTTAATAGTGGTGTGTCAGGCAATACTGGTGTTCATCATGGGATTTTTTCCTTCTATGACAAAGTAGAAAACCAGAGCCAACGCGCCCAGAACAGTGGTAAAAAGTGAACCGCCGTTGTAACATTATTATCTATTATATGAGTATGAGCATCACTTTCACCTATAGGTTCAGAATAAACTAGTAATGTTTCTTTTCCTAGAACTTACTTGTGAGGCGATAGGGATCTGTTGTAATGCTCCTTAGATTTGACATGCGCTTTCGAATATCTGGGTTTTGATCCATGAGTGTCATTGTTGCCTGTCTGAGAGAACAAGGCCATTGCAGTCTGTTGTCATTCTCCCCAGAGATTAGATGGAAATATATCCCTAGGTCATAGAGCAGGTTTCCTGAGCTATTGGCTACAAGTTGTACTTGAAAGGCATAACCATCCTTGGAATAGTACGGTGGACTGAAAAGAACCTTATTTTCACTGTTCAGCTGGTTAGTGAAGTTTCTGATATGCCAGATATGATGTGGACACTTTGCCTCTGATAAATTGATGTCATCAATTGAAATTCCTCCATTCGAGATTCCATTGCCTTTGACTCCTTCAAAGACTACACGGAACTTGTTACTGGTAGATAAAGAGACGTGATACAGCTGCCAGTAGTCGGCTGGCTGACCTGCAAAGAGGAATCAATTATAAAAAAATTCTTAACCTATGTGGCCATTTTGGCTAGAAGTACATGGCTGTATTACGACTTCATTCATGTTGTATGGAGCCAATTAATATATTGAAGTCTTTAATGCTATACAGTACAAATGTTCAAATGGAGACAGATATGAAATCGGTGAGAAACAAATTGTGCTACTGTATGTTCCATCAGATGACAGATCATGAAGAAAATTATGGAAGAATACCTTCATAATATGGAGCCATATAGAAGCACCACATGAAATTGAAGACAAACAGAGGTACAAAATAGCTCCACAGACTTTTAGAATTATTTTATATAGAACTGAAAGACGTTCATGTTCATGAGCAAGTTTTTTTTTTAAGAGTTACAAATAAAACCTGCAAGCATGTAATACAATTAAAAAGACACATTATGCACAGGTAAGTCACAGGCCGATGCTCACCTGGTTTCTTACTGGCCTTTGCTTATAGGTCAGCAGTAAGTACGTGTCTAGCTGCACATGACCGTTGCAACCAATCACTGGCCATATGTAATGGCACTCATTACGACATGCCCTTTCAGCTCAGTGGGATTTGACAGTTGAGTAATATGTTTTTGGAATTATTTCTATTACTTATGGAACACCCTTCTAAATGGTCGATGTGACAAATATTCATCTTTCCAGTAGTATGTTACCCTGAACTGGTTTTGATGTAGTTATTTTGTTTGGAAGCTCGATTTCTGTGGTATTCTTTGTAAGAACATAAACACATATGTTGGCAGCAGCATGTACGCTAGTAATGTCATGTTCATTGGTCACATGAATGGGCATGGGCAGCAATATCAAGCATAGCCATTATACAATGTATGGCGCTGTGCTTGGTTACCTGGAAGGAGGCTATAGTGCACATCGGAACGCCACAGCCTCTTCAAACATCTGATCAGCTGGGAAGCCGTGTGTTTTACACCCACCAATCAAATACTGATGACCTATCCTGAGAATAGGCCATCAATATTGAACTCCTGGAAATCCTCTTTAACGGCTCATGCACACGACCTTTGATGTTTTTGCAGTCTGCAAGTCGCCGATCAACAAAACATGGATACCAGCCGAGGGCATTCCACATTTTGTGGAACGGAATGTCTGGCCCTCTGTAGAACTGTACTATCCTTGTTGGTAAAACGGACAAGAATAGGACATGTTCTTTTTTGTTGCGGCACTGTGGCGCCATTGAAGTGAATAGGTCCGCATCTGACACGCGAAAAATGCAGATAGGATGTGGACATAAAACATGGGTTGTATGCATAAGCCCTAAAACAGATCTGCTGCCTCTTTTTAAAAAGTCGCAAAAAGTTTTGACAAGGGTGTAACTATAGCCAAAGCAGCAATAGCACCTGCTAAGGCACCCAGAGGTTGGGGGGCCCTATCAGGTGCAAAGAATATTGTACCTTTTTGTGGGAGATACCAATATGGTGGCGTTTTGCGATTATGTGGGTTTTCTGATATATTGTGCTATTTTACATACCTTTAATTATTGCTATTTATACTGCTGTCTAATTTCCTTACGCTAGGTGGTGGAGGTGCCCGTGTTATTTTGCTATGGGGCCTTATGAATTATAATTACACCTCTGGTGTTGCAATCTTTATCCATTAAAGATTTGGCATAGTAAGTGTTAAACTTACAGGAAATCTATGAAACCTCATGCGACAGTTGATAAATTTCTCACAAATTATCGTAATGCAGACTCCTGCAAAACTGACTGGGGTTATGCAGGTAAATATAATGATTACCTATCCTCAGGATTAGGGTTGAACAAATACATTTGTTTAAAATACTAAGCCGAACTCTGCCTAACAAAGCCAGGTTCAGTTTGTATTTTGATACAGTAATTTATGCCAATAAACAAATTGATAGAAGCGAGTCTTGTGATATTTGCAGAAACTTTGGAAAGACCTCCGTGGACAATATACATTTTACAGTAAGACGGAGCCCATATTATTAAGGACCTATCCCTACTCAGTATAGGTTATCATTAATGCATCGGGGGGGTCAGAGTCCCAGCACCCCTGCCGATCTCTTCCGGAGCTCAGGTGAGTGTGGAAGGCTCCCAGCAGCTCACCAAGCACAGCGCCATGCAAAATATTCCTAAAAAAACTGCACAAGTATGTCATGTGGTATGCAAAAAAAGCAAGCGGTTTTAAAGTGGGGTTCTTTTAGCCGGGAAAAAGGCAGACAAAGTTTGTCTGTGAAAAAAGCCTAGTGTCGTCATGTGGAAGTGGCTTAAAGGGAATGTGTCATTCCCTTCATCGGCAGGGCCCTCTCTTCTTCTTTACCGGTTTGTAACTCGTCTTGTTCATGCTTAGTGCAATTGTTTGTATTATGTATGTGCAACCTTATCATATGTAACGCTGCTATGGAATGAATGGCTGTTTAATAATAAATAATAATAATCATCACAAAATGACCTATTATTAACATTTATTATTATTTATTACAGGCAGAATTACAATGACAAGTAACACATCTAAGTAGATAACACAGAATCCACCATTCACAATAGGTGATATCACAGATTAAATAGCCAAAAATTGGTGTCGTCGGAGGCTCACCTGCTGGTGGAGGTGGAATTGGGTGGAAGCCTCCCCTGGGCATCAGCAAGCCCTCATTTACATATGAATAAAAGTTCGTTTTTGGAAGTTTGAGATGTCCACTGAAGCATATAAAGGTATCGTTTTAATGATCAGTGTTGCAGCTACAGCGCTATGGGAACTGTTAAAATGGGGTAAATGTGCTGACAGACTCCCTTTAAAACTTGATACATTCTCTTTTTTGACCACTAGATGATGAACTCTACCAATACACAAACTCTATAATGTTGTAATTCAGATGTTAAGCACCAGATGGCGCTGCTCCTCAGTTTACACGTGTTACTGGTAGGTGGTTGTTAAGATTATCTACTCCCTCCTAACTTCTACATAGGTCACAGAGCATGCCTAGAAAAACTCCTCCATAAGGGCCCATGCACATGACTGTATTGTCCCGCACTCATAAGATCATATAAGTGCGGGACAATAGCCCCGTGGGTGGCCGTCGTGCACAGCATTATTATAATCTATGATGCTGTGTACTCCAGTGCGCACGATCCATGGCACTCCGGGATATATGGCCCGCTCACGAAGTTCTGAAAAATGAAAGCTGGAATCTGACTGGTTGCTATGGAATCTGACTGGTTGCTGACTGGTTTCTACTTTGCACCGGTTTTGATAATTCTCCCCATTGCCTTTAAAAGGAGGTTGTGGCAGAAAAGCACATAATATGCTGCACCAATTCATTTCTTTGAATCAGACATAAATGAGCAACACAATTTAATGCTGCACCTTTGTAACCTTTGCTCTTGTCACATAGCAGATCTGCTTTAAGTATGTGTTTACAGATGCCATACATTTTTATGTGTAATAAACCGTTAAACAGTGAAAAAGCTCAGTGTCATTCTAGAACACTTACCCCAAGTTCACACTTGCGCGTTTTACAGCGTGCTCGAACGCGCTGTAAAACGCTCAACACATGCAAACCAATGCTTCCCTATGGGACTGGTTCACATTTTCGCGTTTTACAGCACGTTCGAACGCGCTGTAAAACGCCCTACGCATAAACAAGTACTTGAGCTTTTTTTGGGGCGTTTGTCGCGCATATTGTGATTGACACCACAGAAGTCAATCACAAGAACGCGCGTACGACGCGCGTTTCCTATTTGCAAAAACGCGCTGTAATACGCGCGTTTCAAGAACGCTCAGGTCTGAACCCAGGGTTAAGGTGGATTTAGACGGGCAGATTACCTGGAACAAACGTTCCTGTGAACACTCATTTCCGACAATCTGCCCATCTAAAGGTGTCGGCAATCACCTGATAACCGAGCAAAACGCTTGTTTATCGGGTTGTCCTGTTGTTTGTGCAGGCACCTAAATTATTGTTTCTGGGCAGCAGATCGTGCTGTCTAAACAGTGATCTGCTGCCAATAAGGACGAGGGATCGCAATAGCGACCACTCATCCTCATACAGTGGAGGTGATCAATGCATGTAGATACAGCACTTTACCTCCACTTAAGGAGGAGCCGATTGGCAAGGTTTCCTTCCCAACCATTGGCTTCTCCTAGGCGCATGTGCCTTTAGTGGGTTGTCCAGGATTTTCAGATTGGTGACCTATGCTCAGGATAGACCGTATCAGATCGGTGGGGTTTCAACCCTCTTACCCCCGCCAATCAGAGGTTATCCTGTAGCTCCAGCTCCGAAAATCAGTGCCAAAAATACATAGCTCCATCTATTGTGCAGTGGACTTTACTGGTAACTGCTGTGCTCGTCCCATTCACTACAACTAGAGCAGTGCTGCTGTTACCAGCTCCGTCCACTACACAGGGTGACTTCTTGCGCTGGAACTACAAGGTAAAAAATGATCGGTGGGTGTGGGAGGTGTCTGACCCCCGGATGATCTGATATTGATGGCCTAATCTGAGCATAGGCTATCAATTTGAAAATCCTGGGCAACCCCTTTAAAGGGATCGTATCATCAGAAAATGACTGGTTTAAATCAAGTTATTTATGTTAAACATATTTTGTTGGAGATTACTTCCATTTTTTTCATGTAACTATAATGAAAAAAAAATACAAAAATGCCAATATACAATAGGTTACTATGTTGACGTCACTAACCATTGACAGTGGTGATGTATGTCAAAGTGCCATTTGGTGAGGTTTCTGTGTATTCACGGATCCAGATTTTGAGTTGGTCACTTTCATGCCCATTGTGGTAATAAAAGAATTCCAAGCACTGAAATCCTCTCTTTGGGTAAAAAAGTCGGCTTTCAAGCAATGCACTACCCCCAGCATTCAGTGAGCTTGGATTAAAGTGCATAAAATGACCGCTATCTGTTGGAAAATAATTAAAACCGTTAATTTATAGAAATATCAAATATCTTACTTTTTAGGCAAAGAATTTAAAACCAAGACTGGGTGAAACTTAAAATTACTTGAATCTAAAAGTCCCTAATAGATGCTTAAAGGGGTTTTCAGGATTTTAATATTTATAGCATCTTTCTACGATAGGTAATCAATATCAGATTGGTGGGAGAACTACTCCCAGTACCCCCACAAACCAGGTGGGAGTCCTACTCCCAGTCTCCCCACAGACCAGCTGTTTGAAGGAGTTGCGGTGCTTGGGCTGGTGCTGCAGCCCCTCCGTGGCTAAGCAAAGGGCTGTACAGTCTGTAGTGGCTGTGCCTGGTACTGCACATACTTTAGTTCTGTGCCACTCACTTGAATAGGATGGAGCGGCAATAAACTGCAGAACCATGCACTGATGCTACAAAAGGTGCAGCAGTGTGGTGCCCCAGCCTCTTCAAACAAATGATCTGCAGAGGTGGTAAGAGTTTGACCGCCACTGATCTAATAGTGATAGCCTATCGTAAGGATAGGTCATCGATATTAAATCGCTTTCATTCCTTAAATTACATGTTTGTCTTTTACTCCCTATTTAGGTCCAAAATTCTATGCTGGAAGATGCTCCATTTTTCTAATACAGAACTCCAAATAGACCCAGAGTTAAAAGATACTATTCCGCCTCCCTGCACTTACCACTAGAGGGAGCCTAAGAGCTTACTGTATATTCACTGAGCCTCCATTCCTCTAAAGACCCTTTTACACTGCCTGATGTATGGCAGATTATCGGTAATGAATGTTCTTACAAATGCTTATTGGCAATAATCATCCAGTGTAAAGGTGCTGCCGATTACCCGAACAAGCACCAGCAGATTGTCGCTAACGAGCACTTGTAAGAACTTTGGTACACCTCCTCCCTAGCATCACCCTTTAAGTGCACAGTATAAACGGATCTAATCTAATCTTAATACTGATCTAATCTTCGTACTTAGTACAAACTGGTGTTTTATAAATGGTATTTCCATAAGAGCAGTTTATCAATAGATTCATCAACTTTCTTCCTGTTTGGTGTAATGAATACAGTAGGCGCCAGGTTTAATTTTGCACTTCTGCAGGACTTGATGTACATTGTTCTGAAGATAAACCCTGTTGCCACCCTTTTACCAATGACTGATATTATGAGACCTGTGTATGTATTTTGTGTCATTTGAGGACATCATTCCCTTAAGGCAACCATAAAGTCAAATACTGCTGCAATAACACATAGTAGATAAGAAGTTGCTTACCTTTGCAGTCCCCCATGTTGGTGTGATCAATGCTAGGACCATTAGACACTTGAAGAACATGCTGCCAGTCACCATTATCTCCTGTACCTTGTATCATTCCACAGATGTTGTTATACTCAAAATCACATGTGTCCAAGAAACTGATGAAGTTAGCTAAAGAAGGAAGGTACAATAAAGTTAGTGCCGTGTCATGTCAGCCATAAAGATTTTTCTTCTATGTGTGTCCCAGGAGCTCAGCCACCCCCTATCCCCCAACTCCTTCTCACAATTCGGTGTCTGGCTGTGAGGCAAGTGTCTGCAGTAGGAGCCTCCCCCCACTGCTCAGTCTGCAGTAGGAGTTAAACCCACGCAATGGCTAAACCTCAACCCTTTGCTGCCTGCCTGAAAACAGTGGAAGGGATCAGAAGGAAATGAAAGGGGGTTTCTATGATTTTGATATTGATAGCCTATTCTCAGGGTAGGTCATCAATATATGAATGGTAGGTGTCCAACTCCTGGTACGTTGACTATCAGCTGGTGCTCCGGTGAGTGCCACTGCCTCTTCTTAGGCCTAGGTGCATCTCGGGTGAATGGGCCTCAGCTGCAACACCAAGCGCAGCCGCTGTACAATGTACAGTGCTATGCTTTGTAAGCTGTGAGGAGCCCACAGCATTCACAGTAGCGGAATGGCCTCTTCAAACACCTGATCGGTGATGGTACCAGAGGATAGATCATCAGTATAGGAGTTCCCGGAAAACTCCTTTAAAGGGAATCTGTCAGCTCTAAAACACCCCCCAAACTAAAGTAAGCGGTGTATGGTGTAATTGATGCAAAGCCCGGTTATGTAATTTTTATCATACTCACTTGTATTCCGACGCTGTGCTCCAAAAAAACAGCAGTGAAATGCATTGAGAGGACTCCTGAGCTCACGGACATAATGGAGAGGACTCAAAGAGGAGTCCTCTCAATGCATTTTACTGCTGGTTTCTTGGAGCACAGCGTCGGAATGCAAGTGAGTATGAAAATGAATATTACATAACCGGACTCGACATCAATTACACTGTACACCACTTACTCTAGTTTGGGGGGGGGGGGGGTGTTTTGGAGCTGACAGATTCCCTTTAACAACTGAGATCTTTGCAAATTTTGTATAGACTGAGAATCTATCTGAGCAAGTTCATCTGCTATGTACAGTATTTGTATCATTCATTCAAGGTTCAGTCTTTTTCATGCCTCTTTATTCTTTGGTGCATCCTGAGAACGCAGTAGTTTTACACTACCTGCGGTACTATGGTAAACCACAGGGTAAGGCCACTTTCACATCTGCGTAGTTAAAACTGGAATAAAACGGATCTGTGCCATTTAATACATCTAGATGCATCCGTTTTGGTTGGATCCGGTTGCATTAAATCAAAAGTGAACAAACCGGATCTGGTACGAAAATCATTGTAAGTCGATGGGTGCCGGATCAGTTTAAAAAAAAACAAAAACGATCCAGCAGCAAATCGGACACCAAACCGCAGCTTGTAGCGGTTTTGTGTCTGGTAACAAAATGCGACAAAATGGAATGGATGCATACTTATGCATCCTGATCAGTTTTGTCCCTATTGACAATGATGTATCACTGATCAGAAATTCATTTAGGTAAGCAGATCTTTTAGACAGGGTAGAATCTGTGCTTGCTGTATGGTTATTACAGGCAATAGAAATTTGTGAAATAACTAAAAAAAAAAAAAAAAAAGCACAATATATATTTACATAAAATGGTGGACTGCTGTGTCTTGGAGTATTGTTACTACTACCAAAATGCATGTAAGGTAACAAGTATGCAATTTGCAATGTTTTGGATCCATAGTTGCCAAATCCAAGCCAAGTGGATAGCTAGAAACTTACAGCAGTTGTACAATCGATTAAGTTTTTCCAGATCGTAGTCACTGAAATCCATCCTTTGTCCAATCACGTCGCTGAATGCTTCTATGCGAGTTACAATGGTTGGTTCGTTAGCAATCTGAAAGGCAGTCTTACTGTAGTGCATAACTGATGTGTAATCATATGGGACATTTAAGGAACTGGAACGTTTGTCGTCATATTTGTTGAAATTTCCCTCTCTTCCTGTGAAAATAAAAGTAACAGTCATTTGTTAAATGCATTATTATAGTTACCAATGAATTTTAGGAATCGCTAATTCCAAATAAATGAAAAGAACCTTTTCACTGCGCTGCCCCATAGTCATCCAGTTTACTTCAATGAGTCTGAGAAGATGTTATCTGCACAGCATCAGTGAACTTGCAGTCAGGCCCTCACCATTAGGATATAACGACATATCTGCTATTCCATCAATTGCCCTAAAGGGCATTTTCTTGTAAAGGTGTTTTCCCATCAAAGATATTCATAGACATTAATGACCTATCCATGGATAGGTAATTATGTCTGATAGATGCATATCCTACCTCTGGGACCCGCATTGGAATTCACTTCTATCTCCAGTAAAGGGGTCCCCAACTGAGCAAAGATGGATTGTGCATTTTTCAGACATTTATGCATATAGTCTGGAATGTCTAGAAAACCCCGTTAAAGAGTAACTAAACTTTTGAAATTTCTTTTAATGAGATGTTCCTAATGCCATAGTAACCCTTTATCTAATCCACTTTATTAGTGCTTTTTGTATTTTTAATCCACTCCCCCCCCCCCCCCAAAGCACACCTTTTCCTATGCGCTTAAAATTGACATTTCTGTACAACGGTGTATGGAGATGACATTTTATGAATGGGGCCGCAGCGCTGTCCCCCGGAGGTTATAACCATGGGCGCTGGGGGGCAGTGTATTAAAAATACAAAAAGCATTAATAAAGTATATTAGGTAAAGTGTTACTATGGCATTAGGGACATCTTATAAAAAATGTATTCAAAAGTTAGTTACTCTTTAAGCTAATCTTCTTTTAGTCTAATGAGCAGAGATTGGGCTTCTGTAATGTGGAATCCTTTCATTAAAGGACTTGTTAAACGTTCCTTGTGCATCACTCTATTATGATTCACTGGTAAAAAGTTAATGATGACAGATGCCCTTTAAGTAGATGTCTAGTGTGAGGGTCACTCATAAACCAACCCATAACTGTTCTTCCCAGACATATGTGAGTATGATTTAGGAAGATTTAGGGATATGTATTAAATATTGTGTGGTGTTTGAAGGGTAGCAGTGGGGAATCCCTTATTTTTTGCAATACATTTTTTACAATGAGAAACCATTCATAATGGAATGAAAAGCATGTTCTTACCAGTCTGTATCCTGTCCCACATTATAGTTACATAATCATCCCTGTCGCTACGTGACTGCTCATGCCAGAATCCCAGAGCATGTAGAAACTCATGCTGAATGGTAGCTATTCTGTCACAATTGGCTCCAAGAGAAAGTTGCTGCTTTCCTCTTCTTAAGTTTCCGACGTATGACCAACATCTACAGGTAAAAAGCAAAAGTCTTGAGATTGAGTCTGTATACTGAATTTTAGGTGAACAAGTGAAAATAATGCTGTGTTAAAAAAAACTGTGAATTAAATGGTCACTAACTTTTCACACAACTTTGCATAAATAAATAGTACAAGTGACCACAAAATGCTTTGTAATATGTTTTATCAGTAAGAAATGTCTATTTCTCCTGTTATCAGCTGTTTACCAGCTACCCCCATCCCCTGCTAACTGCTTTTCCCTTTGAAAAATGCCTTCCCCCACTCGTCCATGCCAGGATCATCTGTGCAGGAAGATCATAGTACATATTTCAATGCAAGTCTTTAGAAAGGGGGAGAGGAGTGAGCAGGAAATTAGTGAGTCAGACACAGTCAGAAAGACTTCACAGCTACATTGAAAGGCTATTGCTGATCGCAAGTGCTTCATTCACAGAAATACAGATTCAGTACTTCTCTGTAATGTCCTTGATTATCCTGAGGCTGATGAG
Organism: Bufotes viridis; assembly: GCA_033119425.1. Classification (NCBI taxonomy): domain Eukaryota; kingdom Metazoa; phylum Chordata; class Amphibia; order Anura; family Bufonidae; genus Bufotes; species Bufotes viridis. The sequence goes on from CM065593.1 coordinate 99,101,907, forward strand.
TGACTGTGAGACAGTTAGGAAGGAGATTCTCCTCTACTTTCTGTGTGTGCAATAGATGGAAGCCTGTCTCTATTCACAAAGTGTGAGAAGACTGCAAACTAATTGTTCAGCAAGCATAGTGGAAAACTGCTGAAAAAAATGCCAGATACAAGTGATAGAATGGCCAGAAATAGTGTTATTCCTCATGTATACACACTGTACTATTAATTAATGCAGAGTTTATTGAAAGTTCAGTGATGCTTTGAGACCTGTGTTTCCTGTATAATTATAATCCTAGCAATATAATTGTGCTCTTTATTGTAATAGGGTTCTTAGCTATGTTGAAAGCAAATGCAAGATGGATTTAGGGCTAGCGTTAAAATCTTCTGGACACTTTCGACAGAGGAACACCCTGCCGGTGTTCATCGTATCTGGCATAGCCGGATACTGCCTGTACCTCTGGAGCCCATTTACTTTAATGGGTCCTGGTGGGGATCAGGCCAATTTTCAATTTTCAGGCTGATTTTACAAAAAGGAGGCATGGCAAGGTCAGAGTGTAGGCATGGCCATTGCTACCCTGCTCATTCATCATTAGTTATACCTGAAACTGCCGTAGACTTTATTTCAGTGCACGGGCCGCCAAAGGAAACATAATTTATGGCACAGCCTGCACGTCATCCTAAATTACATGGCTCCTCTGGCAGTGCTGACCCTATCAGGACTGGTGTAGCAGACGCTGGTCTTGATGAATCAGGGCAGGGCCTAAATGTGCTCAATGATATACCATCTGTAAGATAACATTATAACCCACACCCTTGTTTGTTCATGACAAGTATAGAATATTTCCTTACCCACTTTCCTTGAACACAGAGATGTAGTTCGGCTCTCCCTCCCAGGGTTTGAATTCAATGCAAGTTTTCAATCTGTAGCGCTCAAAGGCTTCCAAGACGAGCGCTTTAGCATTTATCTCTGAAAAAGAATTCCGGTTTTAAATAAACAAATGATAACTGTGTTTAAACATGGACGCATTTTCAGGGGGGGGGGGGGGGTGAATGTATTTCATAGTGCCAATGAGGAAAGACTTTAAAGGGGTTGTCGGTCAACCTCTCCTCACCTCAGACTAAACCTGTGATCAGCGATCAGCTAATCAATGTGGTTCCAGCTGCTAAAATCCCCTGTGGTCGGCGGAAATCTTTGCATGTAGCCACATATCAAAGACTCCATCACCACTGACCCCTTCATCATCGTAAACCATGTAATAGTAAACTATATAATATTAACCACTTAAAGGTGTTGTTCAAGACTCAAATATTGATGACCTACTCTCTGACTCCTACAGCATCCTTCTTCCAATAAGCTGTTGGAAGAGACTGTTGTACTTCTTCCGAGACCCGCAGCTCATTCTTATTCAAGTAAATGGGACTGAGATTCAATGCCAAGTATAGCTGCTATACAATGTAGGGTGCTGTGGTTGGTATAAAGTAAAGAGGCCACATCACTTGTCAGAGGGTCACAGTTCCTTCATACAGCTGACCGACTGGAGTATCAGTAGTTGGACCCCCACAGATCAGATATTGATGTCCTCTCATAAGGACAGGTCAGCACTATAGGTCTCCGAGACAACCCCTTGGTTCACCCTTGGCCTCTGGAGATATTCGATATCAGTCCAAAGTCCATACCCATTCCAGACCAACATGGAAATGGGTATCAATATTGCCCCTTTTATCATCCACACCACTAGAGAAAATAGATATTTAGCAATAAAGCACGGTATGCCACCAAGAATATTACAGGAATGCAATACCCAATGTAAAAATGTGTGATATAATACATGCAGAAAGTTTGCAAACTGAATATAATTGCAGCTGGAATCCCCCCTTTAAAAATCCTGAGTTTGTCCCTTGATATAATGCGTTATTGTCTCACATGTTTCTGGTGACCATTGCTTACTGTTTATTCATTTCTATGACATCTTGATTATGCACACAATATATGATTACTTGACTTCATGAAAATCATGAGACAAAGCCATAGTGTTTGTAAACCTACCCAAACTATCCTCTAAGTAGTATGGAACTGGTATTGGCCATCGGTACCGATCCCCGATAATTGAGTTCCTGTCATTTGGCTTCACAAAGATATAAACAGAAATATGGTGTATACATTGTGCAACAGTGAAAAACTTCCAGAAGTAATATGATTAATGTACAATTATTGCGTTTAAAGCGAGTAAATAACTGATTCTGTGCCAATCAGAAGTCTTTACTTACATGTTCTAGAATAATAATTAGAGTAATAGTCTTACTATCTAGAGACTGAATGACTCAAATGGGTTGCATTGTAGCTGAAAATGAACTGAAGCTGCGGAGTCTGGTTAAATTGCTCCAAGTTTGTTATCAGATATAGATTGAAATATTGTTACAAAATGACTACAGATTGACTTTAAACTCAATGATAGGGATATTAACATTCTTGGAATATGGTTTTGAGAATACTATCTGTGAGCAAGTTATTTATTAATAGAGGTTAGATAGTTCATGTGCTATCATCACCATGTTGTAAATTTCGGGAAAGGAGACCTTCAGACATAAACAAGTACCCATTTGCCCATTGCTGGACGGGGTAAAGTCTTTTCAGGATCTACCAGCTCAGGTCTCCATCTTTTCTGAATATTGTGCATACCTCTGCTCATTATCTAGCAACTGGGGTTCTAGTTTTTGACCAGGGTATTTTTGGCTTTAGATTTTTATTTTATGTTACGCAAGCAATAATGTTTCTTCGTTATACTTATTGCTTTATTTCTATAATTTTTTTCAAATATGTTTTAACTAAGAGCGCTATAGAAATTGAAAAAAATCCTTGTCTCCTTTATTAAAGGTGGTTTCCTTGACTTTTACACTGATGACCTACCCTGCCCTACAATTGGGCCTTACTAGGTCTAGCTTTATAAAACCCTGGTGATTAAATGTTATTCTCTGATGGAAGCTGCAGCCCCTCATGCTTTTCTGCTGCTGGGTGGAATGGCCAGCAATCAAATACATGGAAACGTTTAATATGCCAGAGCTGCTTGTGAACGGTCTCATAGATGAGGTCTTGAAAATGGGTTGCCTTCATAAGATAACCCATTTAAAGGGAATGTGTTATCAAAAAATTACCTATTTTTCTAAATCAAGTTTTTATGTTAAACATTTTTTTTAGAATTTTTGCACATTTTTTAAATAAAATTTCCATTTCACTGTCTAATTTAAAAAAACAAACAAAAAAAAACTAAAATGTGACATTTTTGCACTGGCCAGTGGGTCTAAGGATTGGTCAAGACTTCCTGTTCTATAGGGATCACTTTTCACCTTATTATAATCACAGACAGAATTATAATGAAAGATAACTCCTTTATATACACAGCCAAATATTTCAAAGTTTGACTCATTCATTCCATAGCACCTGCTGCCATTTTTCTGCACCCCCGCTCCTTGTTTCCACGTCAAAGCTATAGCTTTTTGACCACTATTTTTCCATGAAGACCATTGGTCTGATGAATTAAAATTTGAAATATTTGGCTGTAAGTGGACAGATACCCTTTCATTATCAGGTTAAGGATGTATTAAAAATGTATTTTTTGTCTTTAGTTCCCAGCTGACCAGAGGGAGGTTAGGGACATTCAGGTAGAAAGGGTAATGTAATTCTGTAGATTTGTAATCTTTTTTTTTTCAATAAAGTGAGAAAAACATCAGTAGTACAGATTTTTGCATCTACGTCCTGTGATACAGATATACATCTTTCAACCAGAGGAAAAAAAATCTCAAAATTGCAGACAATAGGCCTCACCTGAAGTTTGATGTCCCCTTCAAAAAGGTTCAGGTCTAATTCTTAAGAAACAAAAAATAAGCATAAGTGCATACACAGTATGTGGAGTACTACAGTGAAAAGTATTTGTAAATTTTTAAAACCTTCGTTGATGTCAAAAATGTCAATGTCTTTTCCACCATCCACATCGACTTCTGCAAAAAGAGGAATGCAAATTGCTGGTTATTTATGTGTTATTGACCTGTTATTACCTTTTTGTGTAATAATCCTGACGAAGCCTGGTGGTGAAACACGTGTCGAGATGGCTGTTTGACTGGGGTCTGTTTGCACTGCGCTACTATGGGTATGCCTTGTTATTTTCGGTGTATTTGTGTATAAGATCGGACTTTAACTGGTAATCCTTAGGTTCATTATTGTTTGATTCAATTATTTAGGATTTTTTCTGTATTACTTTTTATTAGTTGGACAATATCGCTTGGGCCTGGCTGCGGTCATTACATGATAGGTTTTATCATTCCACATTGTTGGATTAGGTATATAATATGACCGCTGCCATGACTAATTCCTATTGTTGGATACTTGAGATAGTCTAGACCCTTATAGATACAATATATACCCATAGATTTATTTTTGTACGACTACATACATCTATTGTATATTACTTAGTACAATCGATTTAATGTGATTAGCAGTGCTTTGGTCCCCAGCCAATATTTTCTGTGTATCAGGTGTGTCACTTGCTACATCTACTTACTCCTGCACTTTACTCCTGTATAGTAAATTGTGTTTTTGCTAAATATTTTTCTAATAAAGATATTTTTCTATTTAATAAGATATCTGTGGTCTTGATCAGTTTAGTGATGCTTTGTGTTGACCATTGATAGGTGCAACGTTTTATGAGGTTTTGTAGGTTGATATATTACCTTTTTGTGTCACATAAAAGACATTCCTTGCAGTCGACAAATACTAACATTACATGAGTGGTGTGCACACTGCCCTTACCTGTATGTTCCTGAAGAGGCTGAAAAATAAAACACATTCAGTCATTTAAGTGCGGTTCAGAAGATCTTAAATGTGATTTCTCATTTAATGATCACTGTACGATAATTACTGTATGAGTTTACATATACTTTAGCCACATTGACATTTTACAGTTCCTGACATTTAATCGTGGTGCTCTTTCCCTCTATAAGGTCAGTTAGGATCGCTACTATATTTAAGGAGTATGTTTCATTTCAGCTTTTATTTCTCTCCTCGCTTTCCCGGTTCCTCAGAAGTCTACATACACGTGGTTAGTAGTTGGTAGCATTGCCAAATGTTAACTTGTCTAATTTGGGCCACACATTTTTGGTAATCTTCCACAAGCTTCTCACAATAATTTGCTGATATTTCAGCCCTTTCCTCCTGACAGAACTGGTGTTACTGAGCCAGGTTTATAGGCCTCCCTACTCGCACATGGTTTTTCAGTTCTGCTCATAAATTTTCTATGGGATTAAAGTCAGGGCTTTGTGATGGTTATTCGATTACCTTCACTTTATTGTTTTTAAGCCATTTTAGATGGCTGCCGGCACGAGCATAGACATCTTTCATTACCAAGTGATGAGAGATGTGCGGGCAATTATATACCCGAAGGCTCCTGACAACATAGACATTGAAGAGCGCCAGGCGCTCAACTGGCTGAGTGCCCAGGAGGACATCGTAGTAAAACCGGCGGACAAGGGGGGCAATGTGGTTCTTATGTCCAGGTCGCATTATGTCGGCGAAGCTCTTAGACAGTTGAGGGACACCGACACTTATGAAGTGATACGGGGGGACCCCACCGCGGACATCAAATGTCAGCTTGGGTGCTTTGTTCGCGACTATGTAGGTAAGGGCTTTCTAGCCGAGAATATGCTGGATAAATTGATACCTTCTTCCCCATCTAGACCTTGTTGGTATTTCCTCCCCAAGATACATAAGTCCCTAACTCACCCCCCGGGTCGCCCTATTGTCTCGGGGGTAGGGTCGGTGACGGAGCCTCTATCTAAATATCTGGATTTGCTACTGAGACCGTTACTTACCAGTGCTCCAGCTTATCTTAAGGACACAAATGATTTTCTGTTGTCCTTGGAACAAGTGCACTGGCAGGATGGTTTTCATCTCGTCTCGCTGGATGTCGAGAGCCTCTACACCCGCATCCCACATGTATTGTGATTTTGTGTGTGAAGCGCTGCACCTCATACTCGCGAATAATGCATTCAAGTTCGGCAATGATTGGTACAGACAAAAACTTGGGACCGCGATGGGGACCCCCGTTTCATGTACGTTTGCCAATATGTATCTCGCTAGATTGGAGGACAGGCTCGTCTTCTCAGTATCCAATCCATTTTCCCAGTTCCTCAAATGTTTCCTCCGTTTTGTCGATGATGTTTTCATTGTGTGGTCAGGTAATAGAGACCAATGCGAGGAGTTTGTACATTACCTCAATAATAACGCCATGGGGATGAAATTTACCCTTAATTTCGGGGGTTCACGACTGGAGTTTCTGGATGTGGCTGTGGTGGCGGGCAGCGACGGTTTGGTCACGGAGGGCTTTCGTAAGCCCACGGCGACCAACTCCTTGCTCCGCCATAACAGCTTCCACCCTGAGACAGTTCAAAGGTCGTTACCATATGGGCAGTTTATCAGGTTACGTAGAATTAACAGTGAGGTAGAAGGATACCGACGACAAGCGTTGGAACTGAATCACCGACTAATGGAAAGAGGCTATCCCCAACATGCCCTTGATAGAGATATGGAAGAGGTAGAGAAGAGGTTCTCCCAAGCCGATCTTTTGCATAAAAATAGGGACTGTAATGGATCTAGGGCTCCTAATAGGAATCGTAACACAGGCAGATTCGTCTTCTCTTTTAAATTTAGCCCGATGGCGGACATAATACGTACCGCTATCTACAAGAATTGGGACATACTGAAACGGGATGGTACCTTGACGGATTTGACTGAGCAGAGACCTATTATTGCATTTAGACGTAGCCATACGTTGCGCGACAAACTAGTCAGAAGCAGATTACCGTCTGCACGATCGACTCAATGGCTCAATATGAACCGTGGGCAATTTCAAAAGTGGCCGTTGTTCTTTGTGTAAATATAACTCGTGCAAGAAGACTTTGGTAGTTGCAGGCATGCACCACAGAGTAGGCAGCTTTATTAACTGTAGGAGCACTTATGTGGTTTACATGTTAAGTTGTACTTGCGGACGTTTTTATATAGGCAAAACCATTAGGTGCCTGTATGAACGAATCCGCGAACACTTCAATTCTATCACCTCAGGAAAAGGTTGCCCCAGAGTAATAGAACATGTGAATTCGGCACATGGTGGTGACGTTAGTTCCCTCTCCTTCTCGGGGCTGGAGACGGTGCCTCCTCCAGTTCAAGGGGGTGATAGGCATCTACTTCTCCTCCAACGAGAAGCGAGATGGATACTCCGCACCAGGGCGGCAGAAGGGCTAGGGTTGAATGATCGCACTGATTTAGGCATGTTCATTTAGATGCTGGAATATGGGCGGTAGCCCCATTATTTGTGCTGCACCCCTTGCCCTCTACCCGGCGCAATGTGTGCCCACTTCACCTCTTTAACAGGTTCGAACCTGTTCAAACTTGCTTCCCCCATCCTCACATGTTGGATCGTGTTAGATCCGCTCAGTATGAGTTATAGTTTATAGGTGTGCGCTATTGCTCTCCACTTACTGGCGTACTCCGCCAGGACTTGTTTTGAGATGTAACGCTGTCTTTTTTGATGTCCGGATGTTTATGGACTCTGTAAGATGTATCATTGTATGTTTTGTTATTTGTAATTATGTATCTTGCTGTGGTTTTAATCTTCTAGGAATGCCGTGGCACCGTCACTGATTTCTCAGCTGGTGAGGGAGCGTACGGCTTAAGAAGATGAGCGCATGTGCGCTTATGAAGTAGCAGCCTGAAGAAGCGCGTTTAGCGCGAAACGGCCGTCGCTTCATCCACCGTGTGAAACTGATGGCGTCCTGCCCGACATTGCCTACATGCTGAATCTTTCAATTAAAGTGCATTTTTCTACTCCACTGGTGAGTGCCGCCCCGTTCATATCTTCATTACCAAAGACCATTTTAGATGTATGTTTGGGGTCATTTTAAAGAGCCATTTGCACCCAAGATTTAACTTCCTCGCGAATGTTTTCACATACTTCTACACAATCTCCACATATTTTTCTTTCCTCATATTGCCATCTATTTTGTGAAGTGCACCAGTCCCCCCTGCAGTACTCCAACAACATGATTCTGCCAACCACATGCTTCACAGTTGGGATGATCTTTGCTTGCAAACCTCCCCTTTTTTTCTCCATAAATAACAATAATCTTTATCGCCAACCAGTTCCATTTCTGTTTCATGAGAAAGACCTTTGTCCTCATGTGGAGTTTCAAACAACTGTAGATTGGATTTTCGTATGGCAGTCGCTTCTTCCTTACTGAGCAACCTTTCATGCTCATGTCAATTTAGGACACGGTGTACTGTTGATATAGATAATTTTGTACCTGTTTCCTCCAACATCTTCAGAAGGTCTTTTACTGTTGATCTTGGATCAATTATTCAATTTATATTTTTCACACAACAGTATGTTCATCAGTAGGGGCCAGAACGTGTCTTCCTGAATGGTATGATGGCTATGTGGTTCCGTGGTGTTTAAACTTGCATAATTTTGTTTAAACAGGTGAACATGGTACCTTGAGGCCTTTGGAAATTGCTCCCAAGTATGTACCCAAGTCTGTACCAGATTTGTGGTGGTCCACAATTCTTTTACTGATGTATTGCTTGATTTCCTTTGATTATTCCATGATGTCAAGAAGACCTTGGAGGCAAGTAGACCTTGAAGGTAGGTCTTAAAATTCTGCCACAAATACACCTCCACTGAACTCAAAAGATGTCAATTAGCCTAACAGAAGCTTATAAAGCTATGACTTAGCTTTCTTAAATTTTCCAAGCTGTTTAAAGGCACAGTCATCTTGGTGTACGTAAACTTCAAAACCACTGGGAATATGATGAAAGAAATAGCTGAAATAAATCATTGTCTTTAGTATCAAGCCTCATTCACACGTCCGTGTCTGTGCTCAAATCTGTCCGTGAAGGATCCATGTTGGGTCCGTGGGTCTGTTTTTTGCTGTCCGTGTTGCATCCGTGTTTGACTGACACTGCACAGCTGAAAAATAATTTTCAAAGCATCTCTTTGTAGAGGGGAGGGTTGGATTTAAATTTATATGTATATATGCCAACGTATATACATGGATATACATGTGTATATTGGCCCCTATACAGCCCAGGATATGGGCCTGTCCAGTGGGTATGGATATACACATAGAGATGTATGTATGCCCCTTGTTTTCAGCATACATGTCTATGTATATGTATAATATACATGTGGGCTTATACTTGTCCATTTGTGACCCAGGATAGATATATATGTATATATATAGATGTGCCCAAAGCATCTATGCACATATATTTTCTAAAAGGTCCCACAGTCACGGTGCCCCCGCCTCCTCCTGCATTCCTGCAGGAGATGGCACCAGATGGCCGGCTGGTGACTTTAAAAAGCAAAGGCAATAAATCCTTTTGTCAAACATCCACAAAAGGGCAGGAGATGGTTAACATATAGGGGAACAAAAGTGTTAGTTGCATATCCCCAGGGTGATAATCCCTGAACCAGGTGGGGGACCTTACATGGGCATGTGTGTGTGTGATGCCATGATGTATCTGGGGGGAGGGATGCTCTCATTCAGGATGCATGCATTTCATCACACACACAAGATGATGTCTCCTTGGGTGGAATGCGGGGGGAGAGGGGGGGCGTGCGAGGGACTTACACACATGGGAGCTGCTCCATGAACAGTTCCCCATGGAGGAAGTTGATCCCTGCAGGCCCATTACAGAGAGGATCATCCCCTACAACCAGAGAAGAGCATTTGGCTGAGTATCCCCTGCAGCAGTAACCCCTTTACTGCTGCTCTGTCTAACCCCTGCCCCTGATCCATTAAGTCCTTCTGCCCATATCCTTCCCCAGCAGTATTAACCCTGCTGCCCTGGCCCCTGAGCCCTGTATTGCCAGCACCTGCTGCCTTGCCCTAAGGACGGGAAGAGGCAGAGCTCACCTGTAACTGGCTGAGCCTTGCCTCAACCCCTGCCTCCCTGTACCTTTGCTGCAGCATTCCCTGGACCCCAGCAGCTGGCTAAGTCTGCAGTGCCAGCAGCCTTAGTCCTGCATTCTCCCCCCTGCAGACCCTGCTTAGGTTAACCCTTTGTTCCATGGGTTAACCCTTGCCCTGCCATGTCCCCAACAGCCCCTGTTATGTTCATGCTTGCCCTGCCATTTAACCCCTTAAGGACTCATACCTATTTCACTTTAAGGACTTGGACATTTTTTAAACGCTTTTACTTATGCAGGCCATTCTGAGATTGTTTTTTCGTCACATATTGTACTTCATGACAGTGGTAAAATTGAGTGAAAATGTCAATTTCTCTACTTCTATAATACATAGTAATACCGCCAAAAAATGTTATTGATTTACATTCCCCATATGTCTACTTCATGTATCGATCATTTTGGGAATGCCATTTCATTTTTTGGGGACGTTACAAGGCTTAGAAGTTTAGAAGCAAATCTTGAAATTTTTCAGAAATTTTCAAAAACCCACTTTTTAGGGACCAGTTCAGGTCTGAAGTCACTTTGTGAGGCTTACATAATAGAAACCACCCCATTCTAGAAACTACACCCCTCAAGGTATTCAAAACCGATTTTACAAAAGTTGTTAACCCTTTAGGTTTTCCACAAGAGTTAGTAGCAAATGGAGATAACATTTCAGAATTTTGATTTTTTTTTTGCACATTTTCCATTTTAATCCATTTTTTACAGTAACAAAGCAAGGGTTAACAGCCAGACAAAACTCAATATTTATTGCCCCGATTCTGTAGTTTGTAGAAACACCCCATATGTGGTCGTAAACTGCTGTATGGCCAAACGGCAGGGCACAGAAGGAAGGGAACGCCATATGGTTTTTGGAAGGCGGATTTTGCTAGACTGGTTTTTGTCACCATTTCCCATTTGAAGCCCCCCGATGCACCCCTAGAATAGAAACTCCATAAAAGTGACTCTATCTAAGAAAATACACCCCTCAAGGTATTCAAAACTGATTTTACAGACTTTGTTAACCCTTTAGGTGTTCCACAAGAGTTATTGGCAAATGGAGATAAAATTTCAGAATTTCTATTTTTTGTTACCTTGCCTCAAAAAAAGTGTAATATAGAGCAACAAAAAATCATATTTAAACTGCCACCTTATCCCGTAGTTTCCAAAATGGGGTCACTTTTTTAGAGTTTCTACTGTAGGGGTGCATCAAGGGGGCTTCAAATGGGACATAGTGTCAAAAAACCAGTCCAGCAAAATCTGCCTTCCAAAAACCATATGGCGTTCCCTTCCTTCTATGCCCTGCCGTTTGGCCATGGCTTTGTTATACACTATTATTTTTGGTTTTTATAACAGTATTTACTTGAGGGGTTAGGTCAGGTGATATTTTTATAGAGAAGGTTTTTACAGACGTGGCAATACCTAATATGGGTAGTGTATTTTTTTTTTTTTTATTCAGTGATATGTGTTTTTTTTTTACTTTTTTTTACTTTTTTTAATTTATTTTTTACCCAGACCCACTTGGTTCTTGAAGATCCAGTGGGTCTGATGTCAGTATAATAAAGTACAGTACACTATATAGTGTACTGTATTTTTATTACTTTACATAGTCTGATCAGACTTTTGCCTTTAGCAGAAGTCAGATCAGACTTGCATTACCATGGCAAGCAGGACGCCTCTGAAAGTGTCCTGCTGCCATGGGAACCATCACCCGCTGACAGAACAGAGCAGCAGGCGATGGGGGGGGAGCTCCCTCCCTGTTAACCCCTTCCATACAGCGGTTCGTACGGTACGCGGCATGAAAGGGGTTAAACGGCTGACATCACAGCACAGCACAGCATGTGCTGACACTCTGCTATATATCCACTAGACCACCAGGGAAACATTAGAGGAAGCGGGCGCCACCCGCAACCCCTCCCCCTGCACCCCCGCCGGCACAATATGATTGCGGGCTGCAGGGGAGGTATAATTTAACACTTTTAGGCACATTTTAAGTCTCTGAATTGACCTGCGGTTTGCTGCAATCGCCGAGATTAGGGGGTCATGACCCCCCTCGGCATTGTGACAGGATGCATGCTGAATGATTTCAGCAGGCATCCAGTTCGATTAACCCCTGCAGCGCCGCAATGTACTTTTAAAGATATGACGTACCGGTACGTCATGCGTCCTTAAGGGGTTAACCCTTGCAGTGCCACTACCCCTGGACTGGATTGTGATGTGTAATTAACCCTTTCTACCCAGTAGGGACAGTGTGAGTAGCCAGGTGGGTGGGTTACTGCTGTAATGTATGTAAGTGTGTAATTGTACAGCTAGTTTGTGGGGTGGAATTTGGGATTGTGTAGTGTAGTTAGGAATATAGTATTGTATTGCTGTGTTGTAGTGTTATTATTATACTGTAGTGTGTGCGTCTACATGTTGTAAGAGGGTGCAAGGTGTCATATTTGATGGCAGGTACGTGTCACCGAGGTTGCTGGCCTCGGTGAGGTAAGAGCCGGGTTTTTTGTCTGCAGCAGCTAGTGCTGTTTGACTCTGTTAAATAGCATGGCTGCAAAGCCGATCCGGGCCGGCTCTTACCGGGAGCAGCTAAAGTGTAGGGTGGGTGGCTGCTCCCCACGATCCAGTCCTGGTTTTGGGCTGGGTATAAAACACAGCCAGCAGCTGTGTCTGGTGTGGTGATTATCCTGGAGCCTGCTAACAGGGCTCTGGAGTTCTCTGTCCTGAAGGAAAGAGCTCAGCAAGGAGGTGGCTTTTGCTCCTGGCTACCTGAAGGTGGATTCTCCTGCGGCTGGGCCGACAGCCTGGTGCGAACCTGCACATACACCTCCCAGGTGACTGAACCTGTGTTGGCCTGTTTTGTTTTGCCTCCTTGTTTCTGACATGTGTGAATTACCACCGAAAGACTGTTTGCTGTGTATTTTTGTGTCAGTGTGAATAAAACACTGTTTATTGCACATCCTGGACTCTTTGTTTTGCCTCGGTACTGCACCCGCACCGCTGTCTACCAGAGCGACTCCCCACATTTGGTGTCGGATGCGGGCATGCGCAGTGAGGCTGAAGTTTTTTTTGCTAAAGTGCATGATATATATTAAGCCAGCAAAGTTGCAAGCAGGAATTTCTGGCAACATGGAGGCTGCTGTGAAGGCTCTCATAGAGGCTAACGTGCAGCAGCGGGAGACCAACCAGCTACTGCTACAACATGTGATGGCGTTACAGGCGGCAGGAGCGTCCCACCACGTCCATGATGCCCGGAAAGCGGTCCGTGCGGCGATCCCAAAGATGACCCCCGCAGACGACGTGGAGACATACCTGGCGGTCTTTGAGAAGGTCGCCGTGAGGAAAAGTTACCCCGTGACCAGTGGGCCGAGGTGGTTGCTCCGTTCCTGGCATCCGGACCCCAGCAAGTTTTTTGATTTGGCAGATGACCAGGCTGCTGACTATTCCACGGTGAAGGGAGAGATCCTGGCCAGACTGGGGGTAAACGTGTTGGTCCGGGCTCAGCGGGTCCACCAGTGGGACTTTAAGCGGCTGAACCCGCCAGGCCGCAGTACTATGAGTTGCTGCACCGGTTGCAAAAATGGCTGCAGCCTGACATTCTAAGTCCGACTGCTATGCTGGACCGTCTGCAGGCTGACATGTTCTGGAGGGCCTTGCCTTACCCTTCAACACTGGATCGGCCAGGTATCCCCACCAATGCCCTTGAGATGGTCGACCTGGTGGAGCGATATGAGGCCACCAGAAACCTGCAGGGGTTCTTTTGGGACGGGGCCAGTCAAACCCGGAAATCTCCACCCCAGTCCCGGCCGGCCAAACCCGCCGGGATGTACCTCTTGCAGATCCGTCCCCAGTGGTCTGCTGGCAGTGTCGGGAGCCTGGACACATAGGGCCAACTGTCCCCATCGGGGGGAACCCATGGAGACTAATTATGGGTACTGGGCTTCCATGTATGCCCGGAGACTGTGTGCGACCGGCACCCCGAGACAATAGACAATCGTCATCTGTGCCAGGTGCAAGTCGGGGATAACCTGGCAGTGGCGCTGTTGGACTCAGGGAGCCTGGTAACCCTGGTAAGTGCTGCCCTGGTACAGCCCACCCAGTATACGGGCCGGAAAGTTGGTGTGGTGTGCATACACGGAGACTTAAAGGACTATCCCACTGCTGTAATGTCTCTGTCCACGGCGGCCGGCACCTGGACTTGTGAAGTGGCGATCTCCACAAAGCTCCCTATGAACTAATAATTGGGAGAGACTTCCCTGGTTTTCCGTCACTGTGGCCTGAGATGAAAGTGACTAATAGCCCTGAGACAGGGGTAACCCTAGCAGAGTGGCCTGATACCCTGGAAGGCCAGAACCCTGGGAGCCCGAGTCTGAAGGGCCAGCGGTAGGGGTGACCACTGCTGCAGCGGTAGTGGGGGAGACAACCCCACTGAGTGTAATGGTGGGAGACACGGAGGACTTGCCACCGGGGCCTGAGTTGGCAGACCTCAATGTCTCCGGGGAAGATTTTGGGACCGCACAACACCGGGACCAAACCCTAACCAGGGCCTGGGAGAATGTGCTGGAAATTGATGGTAAACCCCAGAAACCAGGGGCTGAATTAATGTTTCCGCGATTCATTGTTCTGCAGGATATGTTGTATCGGGTGAACCAAATCCGAGGTGAACCTGTTGAACAGTTGGTGGTGCCCACAGCGTATCGCAAGCTTGTCATGGAGCTTGCCCACCAACATGTTCTTGGGGGACACCTGGGATGGCAGAAAACCCAGGACCGCATTCTGCAGCGGTTTTATTGGCCCAGTGTGTTCAAGGAGGTAGAAAATTATTGTAAGTCCTGTCCAACCTGTCAGATAACTAGCCCCCAGCCACATTTCCGTAGTCCTCTGGTACCTCTGCCAATTATTGAAGTACCGTTTGAGCGAATCGCTATGGATTTAATTGGGCCTGTACCAAAAGTCTGCCAGGGGCCACCAACACATTCTGGTAGTTCTCGACTATGCCACTCGGTATCCGGAGGCGGTGCCTCTGCGACATACCTCAGCTAAGCTCATTGCCAAAGAGTTAGTGGAGATGTTTTCCCGTGTGGGCCTGCCAAAAGAGGTTCTGACAGACCAAGGGACCCCTTTATGTCCAAAGTAATGAGGGAACTGTGTAAATTGTTGCGTATAAAGCAGTTACGGACGTCCGTTTACCATCCGCAAACAGACGGTCTTGTGGAGAGGTTTAACCAAACTCTAAAAAATATGTTAAAGAGGGTGGTGTCTAGAGATGGGAAGGACTGGGATCTGCTTCTGCCCTATCTCATGTTCGCAGTGCGAGAGGTGCCCCAGGCCTCTACTGGGTTCTCGCCCTTCGAACTGCTTTATGGCAGAACACCCTCGGGGCCTGTTGGATATCGCCAAGGAAGCATGGGAACAACAGCCTGTCCCCACAAAAGTGTCATTGAGTATGTCGCCCAGATGCAGGAACGGATGGAAAGGGTGTTGCCTTTGGTCCGGGAGCATATGGAGGCAGCGCAACAGGCCCAGAGTAGGGTGTACAATCGTCAGGCTCGGAGTGCGGGACTTCAATCCGGGAGATCGGGTTTTGGTTCTGGTACCCACCCTTGACAGCAAATTCCTAGCTAGGTGGCAGGGCCCCTATGAGGTGATCGAGAAGGTAGGGAAGTAAATTACAAAGTACACCAGCCAGGGCGGCGCAAGCCGGAGCAGGTGTACCACGTGAATTTACTTAAGCCGTGGAAAGATAGGGACGCGGCCGGCGACCACAGCCCCGGCCAGGGCTTCTAGGTGAAAAGGGTCCAGCCCCACAGTTCGAGGCCTGTGAAGCCGTAACCACGGTAAAAATTGCAGACAGCCTGTCTTCCAAACAAGTTCAGGAAGTCAGGGAGTTCCTCAGTCGGAACACGGATGTGTTCTCGGACCTCCCTGGCCGCACGTCTCTCATCCGACATGACATCGTCACTGAGCCTCAGGCCAAGGTCGGTTAAAACCATACCGGGTACCCGAGGCTCGGCGGCGAGCCATCGCGGAGGAAGTGCAGTTAATGTTGAAGCTCGATGTCATTGAGGAGTCGAAAAGTGAGTGGGCCAGTCCCATAGTCCTAATACCCAAGCCGGATGGGACGTTGCGGTTCTGCAACGACTTTCGCAAGTTAAATGAAGTATCCAAGTTTGGCGCGTATCCCATGCCCGAGTAGACGAGCTTGTTGAAAATTTAGGACAAGCCCGTTATTTTTCTGTGCTGGACCTCACTAAAGGGTACTGGCAGGTACCCTTAGCGAGTCGGCTAAGGAAAAAACCGCGTTTGTTACCCCGCAGGGCCTGTATCACTACAAGGTGTTACCCTTTGGCCTGCATGGCGCCCCGCCACTTTCCAAGGTTAATGGACATAGTGCTGCGACCACATCGTCGGTGCGCCTCGGCCTACTTAGATGATGTAGTCATCCACAGCACCGACTGGGAAAGCCATTTACCCAAGGTGCAGGCGGTAGTGGATGCCCTGAGGAAAGCTGGACTAACCGCCAATCCAAAAAGTGTGCGGTGGGTTGGAAGAGACCAAATATCTGGGATATGTAATCGGGCGGGAGTCATCAAACCTCAGGTAACTAAGGTAGAGGCCATTCGTAACTGGCCCGACCGGTCACCACCAGGCAGGTAAAGTCGTTCCTGGGGATTGTAGGATACTACATGAGGTTTGTGCCCCACTTTGCCACAATAGCAGCGCCATTGACAGACCTGTTGAAGGGGCGAAAGTCTGGGAGGGTTAGCTGGAGTGAGAAGGCGGAGGAGGCTTTCTCCGCGTTGAAGTCGGCCCTGTGTGGGTCCCGGTTTTGGTGACACCCGACTTCAACAAGGAGTTTGTCGTACAGACCGATGCCTCGGAGGTAGGCCTCGGTGCGGTACTGTCTCAGGAGGTCAACGGGAAGAACATCCCGTTGTCTTCCTGAGCCGTAAGCTCAGTCCCGCCCGAGTCCAGATATAGTATAGTGGAGAGGGAGTGCCTGGCTATCAAGTGGGCACTCGAATCTCTCCGCTACTACCTGTTAGGGAGGAGGTTCCGTCTGGTGACCGACCATTCCCCTCTCAAGTGGATGAGTCAGGCCAAGGAGAGGAATGCTCGGGTCACCAGGTGGTTCCTATCCCTTCAAAATTTCAAATTCTCCGTGGAACACAGGGCAGGCCGCTTGCAGGGTAACGCAGATGCCCTGTCCCGCGTCCACTGCCTCACGTGTGTTCACCCCTCAGGGTTGAACAAAGGGGGTGTGTAAGAGGGTGCAAGGTGTCATATTTGATGGCAGGTACGTGTCACCGAGGTTGCTGGCCTCGGTGAGGTAGAACCGGGTTTTTGTCTGCAGCAGCTAGTGCTGTTTGACTCTGTTAAATAGCATGGCTGCAAAGCCGATCCGGGCCGGCTCTTACCGGGAGCAGCTAAAGTGTAGGGTGGGTGGCTGCTCCCCACGATCCAGTCCTGGTTTTGGGCTGGGTATAAAACACAGCCAGCAGCTGTGTCTGGTGTGGTGATTATCCTGGAGCCTGCTAACAGGGCTCTGGAGTTCTCTGTCCTGAAGGAAAGAGCTCAGCAAGGAGGTGGCTTTTGCTCCTGGCTACCTGAAGGTGGATTCTCCTGCGGCTGGGCCGACAGCCTGGTGCGAACCTGCACCTACACCTCCCAGGTGACTGAACCTGTGTTGGCCTGTTTTGTTTTGCCTCCTTGTTTCTGACATGTGTGAATTACCACCGAAAGACTGTTTGCTGTGTATTTTTGTGTCAGTGTGAATAAAACACTGTTTATTGCACATCCTGGACTCTTTGTTTTGCCTCGGTACTGCACCCGCACCGCTGTCTACCAGAGCGACTCCCCACAATGTATATATATTTATAACCATTGATCTATAAATTTATATAGATATAGCTTATCATTATTCTGTATACTTGTATTTATATTGTGTAATAAATACTTTATTATTCATGATACAGTGTATAGTGTTTTTGGTGGGCGCCTCAGTATATAGTAGCAATGTAAGTCGCACTATTTATGAATATTAATTACTGATATTTGCATAAATATTGATAATTAATATTCCCCCTTAACACTTCTTCTTAATGATCCAGGAAGCACGGATACAACACTAATGGCATCCGTGTTGCATCAGTGGTTTTCACGGCCCCATAGACTATAATGGATGTGATGGATCCGTGAACACGGACAAAATAGACCATACATCCTTGCTAAAAACACGGACCGTGCTAAAACACAGTCTGAATACACACATTGAAATATAGGGGACGTATGCTGCCCGTAGA
Source organism: Bufotes viridis (assembly GCA_033119425.1). Classification (NCBI taxonomy): domain Eukaryota; kingdom Metazoa; phylum Chordata; class Amphibia; order Anura; family Bufonidae; genus Bufotes; species Bufotes viridis. The sequence continues at coordinate 99,120,177 of CM065593.1, forward strand.
GAACACGTACAGCATACGTCCATGAAACACTGACGTGTAAATGAGGCTTTATTCTGACATTTCACACTTCTGAAGTATAGCAGTCATACTGACTGACCTATTAGAGGGAATGTGTTCAAGAATTAAATGTCAGGAATTGTCAAAATCTGAGTTTTAATGAACGTTGCTAGCGTGTATGTGAACTTCTGACTTCAACTGTACGTGTTCAGATACCTTACATGATTTAGTTACTATTGCCAGAAGTTTCTGGCATCCTCTGCCTATCTAAAATTATGATACTATGGGGATGAAAGGAATTAGCTGGAATGTTCTCAATATATACAGTAGGTTTAAATGTGTTGTGACAGCATGCAATTTTAAAATGTGTTATTTACATTTGCTCTTTTTTTAAATATATTTTTACAGCTTCATATATTTCATATATTGCACAGGTGGCCCATGAAAAATATTCTACATTTTTCAAACTAGCACCTGGATTTAAATACTTTTGTAGCAATTGGAGCAATGAATGGAAGGAGGTGTGGATTTATGTGAGGTACAGGGCTAGTTCTAAGGGTTTTTTTGTGGAGGTGGCAGCAGCATCAGGAGACCACAGAATGGCAAGGTGATATAGAGTGGAGGTGACAGCAGAATCAGGAGACCACAGAGTGGCAAGGTGACATAGTGTGGAGGTGACAAGCAGCATCAGGAGGCCACAGAGTGGCAAGGTGACAGAGTGTGGAGGTGGCAGCAGCATCAGGAGGCCACAGTGTGGCAAGGTGATATAGTGGTGAGGTGGCAGAAGCTTTAGGAGACCACAGAGTGACCCGGTGACAGACTGGGGAGGTGGGTGGCAATAACAGTACCCGCGTTGGTGGGTTTAAGAAGGAGCACTTGGCATCAGATGTGTGGCATCATGTGGGTGGCAGCATCAGAATAGTAGTGGAGGCAGGTAGCCAGAAGAAACTGGTCTCTTTTGTCAAGATTTGGATGAGGCAGCATGGATGATCTAATCTGATGCATCAGGCATTGGCGGGTGGAAATCTTGGCTGATCCACGTATGATTCATCTTGACAAAGGTCAGTCTCTTCACATTTTGGGTGGACAGGCGAGTTCTTCTTGGGGTAAGTATGGCCCCCGCCGCACTAAACACCCTCTCTGATGCCACACTACTGGACGGGCAGGACAGCTTTTCCAGGGCAGACTCTGCCAGTTGCAGCCACAAATCCAGTTTGGCTGCCCAGTAGTCCAGCAGATCTTCAATGTGGGGTGGCAGGGTGCTGTACAAGTATGCCACCACCTGCTGGTTTCTTCACTAGGAGAAAGCTGCTCATCAGCGACTCTAGACTCAAGTTGCTGCTGATGGAGCTGGAACTGCTCCTACCCCCCCCCCCCACACCCTGCCTCAGCAGCCATGGCAGAAAATTGAGCGCAGAGGGCCAGACCTGCGAGAGGATGGACAATGGCGCAGATAGGCAGCGGCCAACTGACTACATAGGATGTCTCTATAGTAGTTCAGTTTGTCCTCCCTCTCAGCGGGTGTAAAAAAGGTCCCCATTTTGGACCGGTAGCGAGGGTCCAACAAGGTGGAGAACCAGAAGTCATCCCTCTGCCGAATGGTGACAATTCAGCTGTCACTACGCAAGCAAGTGAGCATGCATTGGGCCATTTGTGCAAGTGACTCGGAGGGACTCCCTGCACCCATCTCCACTGCATACTGCCACAGTGTGTCTGGGGCCTCTGCCTCATCTTCCTCATCGTCCTGTAGCTCCTCTGGCTGGTCCTGTTCCTCCGGCTCCTCCTCTCCTGTGTAGAAAAACCACCCATTTCGCTACACATTGCTTGTGCTCCAATGTCCTCCTCTTCCTCCTCCTCCAGTTCAGCCCCCACAGGGCTCATGTGGCCGTGAGATCTAGGCGCCATGTCTCCAGTCCCCTGACCAGCCAGATTTACCAGCATCTGTTCCAGGACATGAAGCAGTGGAATGACATAGTTCATCCTGTAGTTCTGGTGCCTGACAAATAACGTGGCCTCCTCAAAGGGCCTGAGCAAACGGTCAGGTGTCACGCATGAGCTTCCACTGGCTGACATGAAAGTTACACAGGGGAGTACTCCTGTCCGCTTGGATCATCAAGAAATCGTTTATGGCCTTTCTCTATTTGTATAGTCACTCTAACATATGGAGGGTGGAATTCCAACAGGTGGAAACGTTGCATATCAGTCTATGTTAGTAGATGCCATTCTGCCACTGCAGCTCAAGGAGGGTGTGCTTTGCGGTGTACGAGTGGCTGAAGTGCATGCAAAGTTTCCTGACTATTTTTAGGATGTCTTGCAGATGGGTGGAAGACTTCAGGAACCACTTGACAACCAGATTGAACACGTGTGCCATGCAGGGCGCATAGCTCAGCTGTCCTTGACGCAGCTCCGACACCATGTTCTTCCCGTTGTCAGTCACCATTCTTCCGATTTTCAGTTTTCGTGGAGAAAGCCAGGATTCAATTTCTTGATGAAGGGCACGGAGCAGTTCCTCCCCTGTGTGACTCCATTCGCCCTGCACATGTGGTATGCTGCAGGGGCACTGTGAATTGTCCATGCAGTGGAGGCTGAGGACACGGTGGAGGATGAGGAGGCAGAGGCGGACATTGTTGCAGGACCAACGGCATGACAACGTGGAGGCGGAAGCGGCTTCACTTGGCCAAGTTGCTGGTGTGGCTATGCAGGAACCACATTCACCCAGTGGGCCGTAAAAGACATGTATTGTCTCTGCCCGTAGTTATAGCTCCACACGTTGACGCTGCCGTGCACTTTGGCAGACACCGACAGGCTCAAGGACTGTCCCACCTTCTGTTCTACATGTGTGTGCAGGGCTGGTACTGCCTTTTTGGCAAAGAAATGACAGCTTGGGACTCTCCACCTCGGCTCGGCACAAGCCATCAGTTCTCAGGGACTGCAGCACCAGCAACTTGGACAGGAGCACATTCAGCTTCTGTGCCATTGGATAAGTGCACGCATACAGTAGTTGTCTTTTGGCAATCGCTTCGGTGATCAATTGCTGGCGGAATGACTGACGAGGAGTAGGAGGAGCAGGAGCATCAGGACCAGCAGATGATGGGAAGGACAGACAGCTCCCTTCGGCTGAGGTGGTGGAGCCTTGACTGTCTAATACCAGGTGCGTACCACCGGGGGTGGACCACCACATCAGAGCCACGTTCTCCCAGGCCACTTTATGGTGACGTTGCATGTGTTGATGCAGGCTGTGGTGCCAACATTGGCACCCTGGCCACGCTTCACCTTCTGCCCACAGATTCTAGATATGGCCATATTCACCTCCTCCGGCGGCTTAACAAAAAACTGCCACACCGCAGAGTAGGTGATTTTAGTCCCTGACTGACTGCTACCGCCGCCGCCTCCGTGAACCTGTGCACTGCTACTTCCTGGGCAGGTAGTCTCCTGCCAAGTGAGTGGTCTACCCTGGGAACGTTTGGCTCCTGACATCCCACTGCTGCCACCCTGCTGACTCCCGGCCACTCTAGCGACTTGCTGGCTCATGGGAAAGCTGCCACCCTCTTTTCCCTGATAATGAGAAAGCCCCTCCTCAACCGTCTCTGGGTCGGGATCCTGACCGCTCGCAGCACCAGCTCCCACGCCACTCTCCTCATCACTACTTGCCCACGTAGTGTAGGAAGCGGCGGATGTTTTTTTCCACATCTTGGTTTGCCAGTAGCTGCTGACTGTCTTCTAGTAGCTCGTGCTCACTGTATAGTGGATAAACAAAGTGAAGTAAATCGCAGCACTCCGATGTCCATCCAAAGAGATATCTTTATTCCACCATAGAGACGTGATGTTTTGACTCGCTAGGATTCTTTATCAAGCATAAGACTCCTAGCGAGTCGAAACGTCACGTCTCTATGGTGGAATGAAGATATCTCTTTGGATGGACATCGGAGTGCTGCGATTTACTTCACTTTGTTTATTTATGCTGGGGGTCCGAAGGCCAGGACCTGACATCGCTTTGCACCGCCACAGAATGGACTACTGATCTTACCTGATCTTTGATGGTGCTGTCTCACCCTGCCCTGTTCGACCACTGTATAGTGGAGCTGAGCCCACAGCATACAATACTTCTCTGGCTGAGGGAAAAGCAAAGGACAGAGGCAGGTTGAGGACAGGTGAGGGCACGGGGCCTGCTCCCGGGCCATGCCAACTAAGGGTTGTGTCTGATGAACCACTGACTCTTGACTGGGGGTGTCTGATGTCACTTGCGACGAAGACGAAGATCGAGTCAACCATTCAAAAACCGCTGGGTTGCTGTTCCCGACACGACTGCTAGCTGACACTGGGAGCTCAGGCCTCTCGAAGTGACATATGACTGCACCGCTGAACTGTAAATATATTTTTCTTTTTCCACTAATACACGCCACAAAAGGCTTTAGAACATATAACTGCACCGCTGAACGGCAAATATATTTTACTTTTGCCCCTAATACATGACAAAAAGGGCTGTAATTTTAGCACTTCACACAACGGCTAATAAGCCTTTGTTTTTCCACTAATACAAGCCAAAAAATGCTTTAGAACATATAACTGCACCGCACAAGGGCAAATAAGACGTAGAAATATTTCCTTGTAATAAACCTTGTTAATGCCTGTTTCAAACAGCACTTGCACCCTAATAAAAATGGTTTACTGGAATTACAGAGCTGTATAATGGCAATTTGGGTCCCCAGTCAGTGCAGCAAGATGTAATAGGATTGTTCTTATTACCCAGGCTGTAACCTCCCCCGCTCAACGCCGTTTAACATAAATGTTGCGGAAAGATTCCTCCCTATACTTTCCCTACACCTTAAATGATCTTTCCCTGCACTTGTAAATTGTTTTTTTAGCACAATGACATTTTTTGTAACACTGTCCCTAGCGCCTGCTGACGTCTCTCCCTGCAGTGAGTACACTGGTAAATGGCAGAATCCAAGATGGCTGAGGCTATTTATACGGCTGTGACATCACAGGGCTGGCTGGCTGCTGATTGGCTGCATGCATGGCATTATGGGTGATCCCTCCTTCCCAAAGTTCCTTGCTCCATGTCCTCACACGTGCAGCATCCATTTTAGGAATGAATGCGATTCGTTACCATGAATTGTGAGAAAATTCGGCTTCAGTGCGAATCTAATTTTTCATGAAATTCGGATCGAATTCCACTTCGTCAGCTTCGATTCACTGATCTCTAACCGTGACATAAAATTTAGTTTCTCATAATGGAAACTGTATGAGAGAAGGGAATAAATAAACAATTGTAGAAACAAACTTTTGTTTGAAATGACCTCCACCCCCTTAAAAATGTAGTGAACGGGTGTTGATCCACTTGCTATATACTTATTCATTGCTTGTTACAGGCCATTTATCTGCCAGTATAAAAGACTCTTGTTACACGGCCCAATGCAGGGTCAATAACAAGTGCCAACTGACCATATACAAGTTGATTGCCCCTTGCTTAAAGGCAGGGGCGTCGCTAGGGATTTTTATCCGGGGCTAGGGCCCTGAATCAAACTACCACTGCCCCGAACCTCGCTGGGGCCTTTTTTTTAACGTGGGGCAGCTGCTCCCGGCCTAGTTTCTCCTGGGGGGCCCAAGGCAGCTGCCTCTTGAGCCACCCTGGCCACTGCCCACAAATTCAATGAGGACCGGGAAGCGACTGTGACCCCACGCTGTGCGCGGCAGTTCACAGCACAGACTGAAGAGGAGGAAGACCCAGTGCAGGCAGTGAGGAGTGGCGGCGTCTGGAGCAGGAAAGTGTTTTTTGTTTTTTTTACTTATAAGGCTGATTGAGGCACTAGGGGCTAAAGGGAGACACTTGGGGCTGATAGAGGCACTGGGGGCTGAAGAGAGCCATATAGAGGCTGAAGAGAGGCATACTGATGGAGGCATATGGGGGCTGATGGAGGCACTAAGCCATGTTCACACAGTGATTTTGCATGTAATCCGTGGCAGAAATCAACAGCTGAAACTGGGATTTCTTCAACTAATTGGAATGCAGATCCACACACAGATTAGCCCCTACTGAAGTTCGATTAAACTAATCTGTGGTTTTTCTACTCTGAATCTGCATCAAATCTGGAGCAGGTGAATAGGACATCAAATATTCCACTCATGCATTTCCTGAGGAATTACTAAGAGCGTGTCCACGTTTAGCCATGGAATCTATGTATGTGTCCTAAACAGAATGCACAGTGTATGAATATTGTCTGAGGGTGTGCTTGCTACTAATCTGCTACAGATTTTTCTGCCGCTGATTTTGCCGTGTTAAAATCAATAAAAATAAAAAAATCTGTAGCAGATCAGCAGCAGATTAGTAGATGAAAACAGGTTGTTTTTGCTGACAGTTTTGTAATTTGTTATGGGGTTTATTTTTTATTTTATATTCCACAATATTTCACAGACATTAGCATCAAGCTGTCCCCAATGGGTCTCACAATCTAAATTCCCTGTCAATATGTCTTTGGAGTTTCTGTGCTTCCCCATTGACTTCTATGAAATCCACAATCAAATCTGTTTCTAAGAAGTGTTTTTCAAATGATCTACCAAAAAGACCTCTACCATTTTTATACAGTGTGTACAAGGTGGAGTCTTTAACATAAAAGTCAATGGAGGAAACTGGCAGAGTTTTGAATGTGGATTTAGCAGCCGAAAATGCCCATTTTCTGTTGCTGAATCAGTGGCAGATTTAAGCTGTCTGAATATACCCTCCGGGTGGTTTCACACACACACAGTATGACAGTATGGGGGATATTTATCAAAACTCATGTAAAGGAAAACTGACTTAGTTGTCAATAGCAACCAATCAAATTCCAAATTTCATTTTCCAAAGGAGCCCTAAAAAAAGAATATGGGAAATGATTGGTTGCTGTGGGCAACAAAACCAGTTTTCTTTTACAATAGTTTTGATAAATCTCCCCCAGTGTTTTTGAAAAAGCACCACTGCAGATTTTGATGGAGTTTTTGAGCAGAAGCTAGAGGTCAATCCAGCTAGATGAAAAATGTAAGTCATTCCTTTATTTTTAATTCCATTGGAATATACTCCTGGGTTTGGCTCAAAAAACCTGTATCAAAAACTGCATTGCCCTTTTTAGAAAACACACTGGGGAAAATCTATCACGAGGGTAGTATTTGAAGCCAGTATTGTTTGAGACTGCGTTGGTGTAGTTTGTGCCAAGTGTTGCATGTTGTTTGCTAAATTCTTTAGGTCTAAAATCTTTAAACCTAACACTTTAGTCTAAAAATTCTACTCCAGTTTTCTATACCGGCCTCCTACTGAAGTGACTTTGGGATATTTTATTTTGACTTCCAGTAATAAATCTGTATTGAAACTCATTAACGAAGCTAAACATGCCTTTTCATTCAGTTTTCAAAATAGAGTGGTGTAAAATTACAAAAAGTCGCACAAAAACACTTTCGCACGAATGAGTAGCAAGTTCTATTTTGTGACTTTTTGAAGACAGAATTCTGGAGCGCAGGTGTAATAAATTTCCCCCATTGTGTATAAAAAATACTCTTACATTGATCAGTAAGCTATGTCCTGAATCAATATAGGGAAGTACAGATGTAGCAAACATTGCCAGTACAGCTGGCACACTGTGCTATTTACCTAATGGGCTATGGTGCTTTATGAAGTACACTATTCTAATGATGTATGAAATGAAATGTGTTGGCTGCAAAGTTAAGATATAGCTTGCAAAGGTGTATATTCTGCGAGAATGTCAGTGAGAGATAATAAAGTAGGTATAAACTAAAAAGATAAAAATTAAACACAAAATACACAAGAGAAAAGTTCACATAGCAAAAAAAAAATTCTTTGAAACGAGAGCTGGCATTTGCAGTGAGAATGAGGGAGACCTTATGAAAAACTGAAACTGAAAAATCTGGTCTATATTAGGGGTTGTCTTCTCAAAGAGTTCATATTTTTGTGGAGAAGTGTATGACAGGGCATCTAGGTGTAAAATATCTTTCTAACACTAATTATGCTAAAATTAAAAAGTTTGTATGTATAACCCTATTGATTTACAGCAGGGTCTGTCAGGTTTGCTTTGGTATTTGTCACTTGGATGGGCAAAATGATGTTTCCCGTCAAATGTGAGGAATGTGCAATGAAGTCTCCTAAAAGAGTAACATGTCAAAGGCTTTGATCGGTGGTGGTGGTCATGAAGACCACCATGTGTGGTTGTCAATATAGCAAACCCACATCAAATGATATATGTAGCCTAATCCTGGCTGGAACGGTTATACCTTAATGGGCTTAACTATAGAGCATACTAGTGAGGCATTTATAAAACAATACCTATCCTATTCTTTCTAATTTACAAACCATTACCAGATAAGACACGTAATATAGAGTAAGACTGAATGGACTCACGTGTGCAATGACAGACTGAAGTAGAAGAAGAACCAAAGGGAAGGAAACTAGGTCCATTGTACTTCTCTTCATCTTACAAGGACTAAAGTGCTGGTTATGCTTATCCTCATCCTTATGTATCTCTTTTTTTCTTATTTTTGTACTTTGTTCTATTATATGACTTGTCAGTTACAGTTTATCCAGTGTAGAAGACCCTTGGACTTCAACAGGCAATATACTTGGAGCACTCTTTGTTCCGGGGTATTAAAATTTATTTTAATGAGGTTTTCCAGTTTCCTGATACTGATTACCTCAGGATAGTTAATTAAAGGGGTTGTGTCACTTCAGCAAGTGGCATTTATTATGTAGAGAAAGTTAATACAAGGCACTTAGTAATATATTGTGATTGTCCATATTGCTTCCTTTGCTGGCTGGATTCATTTTCGCATCACATTATACACTGCTAGTTTCCATGGTTACGACCAATCCAGCCAGCAAAGGGGCAATATGGACAATCACAATACATTAGTAAGTGACTTGTATTAACACTCTCTACATCATAAATGCCATTTGATGAAGTGACACAACCCCTTTAATTTTTGATCGGTGAGGGTCTTTCAGCACACACCTCCACCATCATTATCAGGAGCCTGGAAAACCGATAAGTTTGAAGGCCGATTTATTGTGGGAGGGGCGTTTGTAGCACATTTATACCAGGCAGTAAGAGTGTGACGACGTTGCTGCGTAGTTGTGTGCAGTCTGAGCCACCTGTTGCAGCACATGGGCTAAATCAGCAGCTTCCATACCCAGTCGGCGTTCAGGATCCCAGTTGAGGTCGTTCCAGTCAGGTGATTGTTTGCTGCTTGCTTGTGCAGCATCGTCCCGTTACAGTCTGGCCGGCGATGTGTCGGCTCCTTTGGTGAGGAGGAGCAGCACTGCATCGGAGCGATTCTGCCTGGCAGCCCATGCTTGGCGCCCACGCGGCGGCACGGTTAGGCAGCAGGGGTCAGCGTGACTCCGTCTAGTTTTCTCGCACGTTTCTATGTCTTGCACAGGCCACCTTGCTTAGTTTGTCTGTGTATATCTGTATGTCTTTCTTGTCTGCTTTCACTCGCCAGCAAACCTCTCTCGCTATCTGCTATTATTTCTGCAGACAGACTAAAGCCTTGCTCACACTGACATCCAGCATTATCCCCTTACTTGCATTATAGAGGGTGAGGCAGCTGATTAATCCAGGTGGAGCAGAGTTGCTGTTTACAAAGTGTTATTGTTTCTTTAATATAAATGCTATTTTGCGATATGTAAATTGAGTAGATGGTAAGCTCCTCTGTGTTGAGGTATCTTCCTTTGTCTTCTTTCATTTGTTTTGGAAATATAAAATGTGTGTGTGCCACTTTAAGGTGGTGAACCTGAGTTTGTGTATTTAAAAAGCACCTGTGCAAAGTGCTGGGGATCCATCTTCAGTTCAGAGTGTTAGCTGGACACTGGGGGAGACCCAGGTAATTGCAGAGACCCATGAGGACCATTTATTTTGTTATGAGCTTGGCTTTCGCCAAGAACTGAGTTTAGTTTGTTTTTATGGCAAATATACCCACATCTCAACAGGGCAACATGTGCTGATGGTGGCAACGTTTGTATGTATTCACCTGTAGCAGAGTGGTGTGGTCCAGGTGGTTTATATTACTGCATGCCTTGTGTTAGTGTTAGCATACTTCCACAGTCAGGATTGTCTTTACATGTCAATTTTTGCTTTTCAGGTCATGTCACAGCTCGCCATTCTCAGATGTGGTCAATCACATCTTTTGCTAAGGTAGTAGAAGGGGGAAAAAAAAAAAGTCATATTACGGGTGGATTTCCCATTAGGTTACTGGCTTTGCTACTTGACGTTTTGTTTTTAGGTTGTTATAGGTTCAGAATGTTGGGTAAGTCGCGTTTTCATCAGTTTGCGCTGTCACAACATCAGACCTGACCCATCACTCAGGCCTTGGCGGTTTCAACCATTTAGTTGGTTTCTGATGCTTGCATGCCTCATGTCAGTATCGGCACACTACCACAGCCAGGATCGTCTTTGCATGTCTTTTTTGCTTTTCAGGTCACGTCACAGCTCGCCATTCTCAGTTGGTGTGGTCGATTACATCTTTTGCTAAGGTAGTAGGACGAGGAAAAAAAAAGGTCACATTACGGGTGGATTTCCCATTAGGTTACGGGCTTTTCTACTTGATGTTTCATTTTACGGTTGGTATAGGTTCAGAATGTTGGGTAAGTCACATTTTCATCAGTTTGCGGTGTCTCAACGTCAGACCTGACCATTCACTCAGGCCTCAGCGGTTTCAACCATTTTGTTGGTTTTTGATGCCTGCATGCCTCGTGTCAATGTCAGCACACTACCACAGCCAGGGTCATCATTGCATGTCATTTTTGCTGTTCAGGTCCTGTCACAGCTCTCCATTCTCTGTTGGTGTGCTCTATTACATCTTTTGCCCTAGTAGGAGGGAAACAAAAAATTATATATATAAAAAAATCAGCTTACAAACTCGCTACTTGAATTTTTTTAAAGGTTGCTATAGGTTCAGAGTGTTGAGTAAGTCACGTTTTCATCAGTTTGCGGTATCACAACGTCAAACCGAACACGTCACTCAGGTTACGGCGGTTTCAACTATTTGGTTTTTCTGGTGCTTCCGCCGGCACTGGTTTTGTTGCCATTTCTTGGCCCCCAATATAATAATTTTCTTTCCGACTTTCCATTAAGGGTGCACGGTTCGTGTCTTTCAGCAATTACTCGCATCAGTAACAGACCAAGGCCTTGAGAGTACTCTGTTGCGGTTCACACGGCACCACTTGCCACGTGGTATTCACGGGGCGAGTTTTGATCTTGAATATCGTGATTTTGAGATTTTTGCGAATATGTCGAATACATGACCCCATATTCACAATTACGTATATTCGCTCATCAGATGGATAGTGAGCGATAGGGAAACTGTATCTTAAAAAAATAATAATAATAATTCGGACATAATTTCCCCAACCTTAGTTGCTTCTTTAACAATTTCTACTATTCCGGTCAGAGTAAAGATTTAATAGGTAAAAACTGTCCTGCGAATGTTCGTCACTTTAATATTCGCATTAATCTATTTGCGGTTTGTATTCCCTTACCTACCTAGCGTTAACAGGTTGTGTCAGACTCCAGTACTCTGCATGTATTGCGAAAATTCGTATATGTATTTTCGCGCCCTTCCATTCGCACAAACGACTCCCGCCATTTCAAGCTTTCAATACGTGTAAAGCTGTTTAAACATTATTATTAAGGTACAGAATGCGAAATAACGAATATTGCGAATTCCCGAATGTGTGACGAATGTGATGCGGGATATTCGTCAAATGTCGCGAAGTCGAATGTGGGTCTTTGCGCTCATCACTATTCAACACCTCTCAGTCGTGCGGCATGTCCGTATGCCGGTGTCCAATTTAGGGTTGAAACCGACAGCTATCACCTTCAGGTGAGGTGCGGCATATGCTGCCTCTAGGTACGAAAGTTCTGGCCCATATTATCCGGAAGCTAGGTCGGTGGCGCTCTGCATGTTCAATAGGTTCATACCTCAATCTAGTCGAGAGATGTTCTTGCATTCTAGAGGTTGGTCATGTTAGTGTTGTTGCAGGCACTGGTTTTGTTGCCATTTTTTGGCCCCCAATATAATTATTTTCTTTCCGACATTCCATTCAGGGTGCCCGGTTCGTGTCTTTCAGCAATTACTAGCAGCAGTAACAGACCAAGAACTTGAGAGTACACTGTTGTGGTCCTCACGGCACCACTCACCACCTCTCAGTTATGCGGCATGTCCGTATGCCGGTGTCCAATTTTAGGGTTGAAACCGACAGCTACCGGGCCTTTCCTTCAGGTCAGGTGCAGCATGTGCTGCCTCTGGGAACAAAGTTCTGGCCCATGTTATCCGGAAATTAGGCGCACTGCATGTTCAATAGGTTCATACTTCAACCTAGTCGAGAGATGTTCTTGCATTCTAGAGGTTGGTCATGTTAGTGTTGTTGCTATAAACTATTGTGTATCATTTAGATGTGGGTTTTTTGCCCGCTTTCATGCATTCCTCCTACGCAGCGGTTATGGCACAATTCAAGCCGCTTAGTTTAGATAGTTAGGCAGGTAGACGATTATGTGTCATGTAGCCCCGACCACAAGTAAAAATACATATGATTTGCAGCAAGCACAAAAAGTGCAGCAGTGGTGGTTAATCAAATATTTTGTGAGGGCCTGAAATGTGGCTATTGACTCCACCAAAGGGCAGTGCATCACAATCAGAAAGATCAGTAATGACAAGTTTAGACATAGAAATAAAAAAAGTCTTCCTATAACTTTTCTTGTTTTTAGCAAAGTGCTGTACATACCAATAGAGCACAGACCATAGGGATTTAAGGGAGGCCATACATATTGCAGATGCATTAACATACATGGCACAACTTTTGGACATAGGAAATATTCCACAGTACAGGAAGCAAAGGATCTTGCAAAATACAGGTATATACATGCCTGATCCCTTCTCCAGGAGGGCAGCATACTACTGATGATTGGACTAGTGCTGTTCTGTTATGTTGTTGCATGACATGAAGTTCGTGTGCGGGTTCGTGTTGTGGTATTTACAGAATTATGTTATGTATTCTGTTACCACGGAACATAACGCAATTCCATGACAAAATGCATAACGAAATGCCTTTAGAGGTATTCCGTCATAATAGAAGTCTATGGCCTACATAACGGATCTGTCCGGTTTACGTTATGCAGAGGACTCCAGCATAACGTAAATGGGACGGATTGGGCAGGATGCAATGAGCATTGCAGGTAAGCTTTACTTTACTTAGGCTAGTTTTACACTAGCGGCAGCCTTCTCTGGTAGCCTGTTCCGGCGGGTAAACAGCCTGCCGGATCCGTGCTGCCACTAGTGCACACGTGCCACCAGAGGTCCACTCCGGCCCCAAACATGCCTAGAGGCGGCCGGAATATAACTACGACACGGAGAAGGCTGCCTCTAGTGTGAAACTAGTCTTATTTGGCAAATGTATTATTGCTGTTGACTAATATTTGTATAGATGCACAAAGACCTTTTGGTTATGTGACCTGGTTAATCTGGTCCTTAACCACTTCATTACTGGGCGATATTCCATTTTTTTGTTTTTCACTCCCTGCCTTCCCAGAGCCATAACGTTTATATTTTTCCATTCACATAGACCAGGGCTGTCAAACTCATTTTTACCGAGGGCCATATCAACATTATGGTTGCCTTCAAAGGGCCTTATGTAAATGTACAAGTGCATAACTCCTCATTAATATATTGTTAAATAAACTGAGACACCATATCACACACCATGCAGGTTTTTAAAAATACTTATTTTGCCTTTTACCTGGTTTTCCCCATGGTCAGTGTGTCAATATTTGATTTTATGTCCTATGCTGTAGCTATCCATAAAGCGGAGTGGAGGTTGTCATTGGTGTTGCTTAGATTCCTTATTGAAAACATCTGTTTGCACAGATAGGTGCTCCCAAACATGGACAGGACACGGGCAGCATGAAGTCGGAGCTGTGGCATCAAAGCAGGGGGCAGTAAACAGTAAAAGTCCTTTATGTTAGAATTCTGAAAGCCATTATCACTTTGAATTCCTATTAACTCCATCTGAAGGTGATGTGGTGCACTTTTGACGGTGGTGGTGAAAAGATTGGCAAAGATGGTAAAGCTTGACTGCTGTGTTCTAAGGTTAGAGAAGTGCTGATCAAACTCATTACTTTACTGGCTCACTTAGGTAGCCAAACGAATGTGAAAAAAGCAGCAGGAAATGAGGCTTGGATGCTCTGACACACTGTGAGTGGGCAAGATTGTCTTGGTCCAGTAGGGAATTCCTTAGATGAAGTTTTTCTAAAGCTGTCAACATCTGCTTGATGGCTTGTTTGAGTTCCTGCAGCCTCTGATTTAGTTGAGTGAGATGCTCAGTTATCCAAAAATAGTTGGAACTGGTGATGATGCAAGCCACACGCCTCGATGAATCTGTTATTACGGGGAGCACCCACTACTTGCAAAGAAGTAGTTCGTCACAAAGAATTTTTTTTTGTAAAATTCAGCGAAGCAGGCAAATCGAATTTTGGAATACCTCGCTCATCTCTTGTTATAACACCCATTTAGATTTCACTTTTCATTTTACCCCTCATCCAAGACAGCACCACGAGAGAGGATGGATCCGCCCCCAAAGACAGGAAACCTGCGGCACAAAAAGGCGGAGACTCCTCTCTGCCCTCAGTATGTTTTCCTGTCTTTGTTGTGAAGCCTGCCGTTCGTCATCCTCTCCCTAGGCTGCCCTGTTACCTGCGGTCCCCCGTCTTGGTGCAGCACTCTGTGCGCAGGGGGGCATGATGCTTCGGTGCGATAACAAGCACCAGTAAGCATCCGTCGGCAGCGATATGCAGAGGAGAGAAGAGTTTTGGCCAGGGGGAGGAGCCTTAGCTCTGCTCACATGTCCACCAGCTTCCTGGTTAAGAGTAAGGCCTGGAGAGCACAGAGGCGCGAGCGCAAGTTACGTGGGAAGGGGGAGTGGTTAATACCCACTTGAACCCGGAAATGGCTGCCGGCGTTCGCTACATGTGGCTGACAGTAGCGCTGGAATAGCTGAGGAAAGCTGCAGCATGGAAGAGGAAAGAAAAGAAGCTATGGAAGACACAGCGGCCAACCCAACCTCCGTACCAAGGAGGGGTGAGAAGCTTATGCAGCCACATATGTATGACCATCTTTTGATGTAGAAATATGTGTATGTGTCTTGCAGGAAAAACCTAAAAGGGCCGTGTCTAAAAGACATCACAAGGAATGCGCCTTATGCAAATGTGCCCTGGCGTCTGACTATCCTAGAAGGTTATGCCAGCAATGCATAGATAAGACAGTGGCGGAGGAAACTCCATCCTTTTTTAGTTGCCTGCAAAATTTCGTAAGAGCTGAAATTAATACGTCTTTATCCTCCAAGAAACCGGATAGTCCCAGAGTAGCTAAGTCTAGGTATAAGGAAAAGGACTTTAAGGCAGTTTCGTCGAGTCCAGAGGAGGAGGAGGACGTTTGTTCCTTTTGCTTGGACTCGGACGCTTCATCCCTCTCTTCGGGTTCTGAGTATAACGAAATTAAGCGGGTTTTCTTTCCTGTGGAAGATGTGGATAAATTATTGAAGGCTATCAAAACAACATGGGAATAGACGACGTTAAGGAGACCAAGTCAGTACAGGACTTTATGTTTGGGGGATTGCAGACAAAACAGTCCAGATCTTTCCCTATGCATAAGAACGTTTAATAAAGGAGGAATGGCGCAAGCCGAATAAACGGGTATTTTTTTCAAAAAATTTAAAGAGGAAATATCCTTTTTCAGAAGACGTAGCCGCCATCTGGAATAAAGCACCAAAAGTGGACGTAGCCATATCTAAGGAGGCTAGGAAGTCGGCTCTCCCATTTAAGGATATGAGGTCCTTAAAAGACCCCTTAGACAAAAAAGCTGAGAGGTTCCTGAAAGGAGCCTAGGAAGCCTCTACATCTTCCTTCAGACCTTTAATAGCTTCTACTTGTACAGATCCCTGATTACGTGGGTGTCAGATCTAGAAGAACAGATAAAAAATAAAAGCCCTAGAGAGGACATTTTAGCCAGCCTACCTACTATTAAGATAGCGGTGAATTTTCTTGTGGATGCATCACCAGATGCCATTAGACTGTCCGCTCGTGCGAGCAGGTTTAACTAACTCCGTTAGTAGGGCCTTATGGCTAAAAAATTGGAAGGGCGACCTACTGTCTAAGAAGAAACTATGTGCAGTGCCCTGTGAGGGGGTAGTATTTGTTCGGTTCAACTCTAGATGATTTTCTAGTTAAGGCTGCTGACAAGAAGAAAAAATTTCCTACACAAAGCACAGAGAGGTCCAATCGCTCCTTTCGACCTTTCCATTCCTTTTGGAGTAACAGAGAAGATTCTAAGGAAGGAAAATCCTAAAAACCAAAACCCCGCAGGGAAGGAACTAGAGGTTTTTTCTTCAGCAAACAGACCACGGGCTCGATTTGGACCCGAAGGTCAGCCTATTGGCAAAGTAGTACTGTTCCTGCCACTTGATGCCATGCCATTGCCACAGGTCTGGCTGGATGGGGAGCAGTTTGAAGGCGTCTGTGATATCTGCCTTAGCCAACCAGGCGCCTCTGCCAAACTTAAGTATGACCTCAATAGCCTCATCGATGGAGGCGTACCTCATTGAAAACTCATCTGAGGGGATCAACGAATTTAAACTGGGAACGGGTAAGGAATGCGGGGCCGACAAGTCGTAAATCAACCTCTTTTTATTCGAAAACTTACCAGTCACTACCCCGACCGGGTTAACCCTCCAACAATCAAACGGGGGCTGTGCCACCGGGCCGACCAAATATCCTTTGTCTAGCTCGTATCAACTGTGTGACTGTTTTCGGATCTACTTGCCGACAACAAGTTCCTGCACTCATGCGGGGCTTGAGGAAGGGCAAGCAAACCTTTGTGAAATCCGTAACGTAGGCCATTGAGTACTAACTGTACCCAAACTGAGTTCGGATGACTGGATAGAAAACAGGCGAGGAGATCCACGTTGACCACGCTTAGTCATGCATGACTACTACCCTTCTGCTTGCAAGCAACGCGGGGGTGGGCCCTGAAACACAGTGTTCATAAATGAAGCAACCTACATTGATTGTAGTGGCACACTGCGTAATTGAAATTATGACATAACGGCGATTTGCCGAGATACTTCACAGAGCGACCCAACTTGTCGCAGGACGAGAGAACCCTACTAGCCGGCTGGGTCGCGGGAGTGCCAGCTACAGAAGACCCTGATGAGCTACCACTCTCTGAACACCAGCCGGCCGTATGGGCGTGGGATCCGCAACCTGAGCAAGTCAGAACCTTAAGCCCCGCAAAGAGACGGCAAAACAGCTCCATATCAACCTGTGACCAACCCACGAAATGGTTACACTGGGTGAGAGTGGCTGCCGCCTTGTCCGAAAAAGAACGGTGGTAATCATAAAACGCGGTGCCACTGTATTTGTACCCTAAATCGACCACCTTAAATAAATACAAATCTAATTCCTCCCTTCTGAGGGGGTTAACGGTGCACATCGCGTCCCGATAGAGGCTGAAGGCCAACACAAATTCAGCGATATTTAGCTTCCTATTCAACCTTTCGTGGGAGAAAGACCGGACCCACCAGGAGCACCGGAGGCTGACGAGCCGGCGACTGATGATGTCTGCACTCCTGTGCGGAATACCGCAGGACTGGCCTCGATAGTCTCCAGCCTAGCCTGCATGTCTGACATGGATTAACCCATCGAGTTGACAGCCGCATGTAGCTGATTGAGCGATGTGAGGATGGTGCTAAGGGAAACTTCATCCTGGCTAGGAGCCACCGGCTGTGCTGAAAGAAGGCGGTAGAGTTCTGCCTTCCTCGTGGAGGCTGGGAATGGAATTCCCCTCCTAGACAACTCAGCCATCAGTTTAAGGACAGTCCACAACCTCATAGGTAACTCCGCCATCCGCTCAGACTGCTGCTCCCCGCTATCCCGAGAGGACGAAGAACCTTCGGCAAGAAACGCCTGAGACATCTCCCTACTAAAAGAATATACAGACTCAAGTGACCATACCAACACCTACAAATCAACCACAGGCCACGTCAGCCTCAGACGTGCACCACAAAATAGCTACTGCACCCGTGCCTAAGGGCAAGGGC
This sequence comes from Bufotes viridis, assembly GCA_033119425.1. Classification (NCBI taxonomy): domain Eukaryota; kingdom Metazoa; phylum Chordata; class Amphibia; order Anura; family Bufonidae; genus Bufotes; species Bufotes viridis. The sequence goes on from CM065593.1 coordinate 99,138,301, forward strand.
GCCCACGGTCGTATCCACAAGGCTGCCAGGTCTGTTGGCCTGGCCGGTTACCGACTCAGGAAGTGGACAACGCTAAGGAGGACTTAATCACATGATGCCTATGGCCGAGCCAGCATGAAGCTCCGAGTCTGATGACAAGATAGATATAGCGGCTATCTGCGTTGACGAGGGTGGCACTGAGATTTGTACCTGCTGGGAGACTGTGGGCGTGACAGGACATGCCTAATGTCGTGACCGATTAAACTGAAGAAATCATAGCCGACTAGCGTGTATGAACGTGACGAGACTAGCCGAATCTATGGACGTGACAGACGGGTGCCTGAAGTTGTGACAGGAGGCCAATCAAGTCTGTGGACGTGACAGAGTAATGCCTGCAGTCGTGGCAGGGATTCGTAACGGGACTGTAGTTGTGACAGACTAATGCCTACAGTCATGGTGGGGCTTTGTAACGGGTCTGTCGTCGTGACAGACTAATGCCTACAGTCATGGTAGGGCTTCATAACGGGTCTGTGGTCGTGACAGACTAATGCCTGCAGTCGTGGCAGGGCTTTATAACGAGTCTGTAGTCATGACAGACTAATGCCTGCAGTCGTGGCAGGGCTTTATAACGAGTCTGTAGTTGTGACAGACTAATGCCTGCAGTCGTGGCAGGGCTTTGTAACAAGTCTGTAGATGTGACAGACCTGGCAGTACCTGCCTGGAGAAAAAAAAAATATATATATATATATATTTTTATAACAATAAAAATGTATTTATTTTTTTAAACCCACCAGTGGCCATGACAGTAGGCACCACGATGCAGAACTAGCAAAGTGGGGCTGCGTGCCCGTATGCCCAAGACGGTGGCCTCAACCACCCCTGCCAACCCCAAGAAGCACTAAAGGAAGCCATGTCAGCAACCTACCCCGGCAGTGTCACAGCAGAGTAGCTGGCCAAACTGAAAACCTAAACAAGTAAAAACAATAGATGACCAAACATATCACTGCTGCGGTACCCCTACCTTGACCTAATAGCGCTCCTCACAACCCCTACCGGCGCTTCATGACAAAAGTAACCCACTGAACCACACGTGTGTAAGCACCGACTGACGCCAACACTAAGTGGCTCGTCTCAACCCCCGATACTACTTAAGGACCCGGAGGCTGCGCTCACCCACAGAAGCCTGCTACCCAAGTATAAATATGGCTAAACGCTGTGTTTTTTTGTTTTATTTTATTTATTTATTTATTTCCTTTTTTTTTCAACATATGTCAATACATTTATTTTCCCTGATGGACAACTACCTTCCCCAAACTCCCTACCACTCCAGCAACCCTAAACTAGATTATCAGATCCTACTAAATCAACATGAGGCACCACTAGACAGGTGCAATACCAACAGTGGCCGGTAGGTGGCAATCATCATATGTGTGCCACCAACCAGCACTCCTGCCATCATGTTGGACTCAGCTGAACCAGACTCCATGCACGGGGAGCTGACAACACATGGCACACTGGAGGAGCGACAAGGTGCCGGTGAGGGCGGCCAGAGGGTGCATGTGCTGACTGCAGGGCGAGAGCAGGTGCGGGGTTAGATGTTGTTACACATGTTGTGTGGCCCGGATGGACCGGACCACTGCAGATGAAACATGGGGAGGAGGGTGAGGGCAGCAGCTGCGCCGGGCGGACATGTGAGGAAACCGAGGTATGCTCAGTGTGAGCCAGAGTGTCGGTCGAGCAGTTTGCAGAGATCTAACTATGCCACGACGAAAAATAGCCCATTCCGCGAATGAGCCTCAAACTCCCGACACTCTGAGGTGACGATCCACGTGTGTCGATTCCGATGTGCTCAAACCGACGAGTGTGAGCAGGTGAGGTCAGCATAAATAGGGCATGCCCCGCCTCCCCTCTCACAAACCCGGCAACCTTAATTGCCTACACTTGCGGTTTGTGTCCCCTTTCCTACCAAGCGTTAACAGGTTGTGTCAGATTCCAGTACGCTGCATGTATCGCAAAAATTTGTATGTCTTTTTCGCACCTTTCGCACAAATGACTCCCGTTATTTCAAACTTTCAATACATGTAAAGCTGTTTTAACGTTATTAATAACGAATAGATTCTATGAGCACGCGAATATAACTTGAAAAATGTATCGCAAGTCATGATATTGAATGCGAAATAACGAATATTGCGAAACCGCGAATATATCACGAATATGATGCGAATTATTCGTCAAATATCGCGAAATCGAATATGGGTCTTTGCGCTCATTACATCAGTTCAACTATAAATCTACTTTTCCCAGGGTGCTTCATGGCAGTTCTGGACCTGAAGTACACCTACCTTCATGTTCCTATACATCAGAATTATCAAAAATACCTGAGATTACACTTTATGTTTATTAGTCACCATGGGGCTGAAGTTTCTATCTATTAATGCTAAGGGGTTAAATTCTCCCAGTAAGCGCAGGTATTTGTGGGATGAAGCAGTTAAATCACGTTGTAATCTTCTTATGGTACAGGAGACGCACCTACTGGAGAGAGATTCCCACAGATGTCAACATAGGGACTTTCAGCAGATATTTTACTCTCCGGCTTTTAAGAAGAAGAGGGCGGGGGTCCTTGTCGCCATTAAAAGGGACGTGGCCTGTACCATAAAATCTGTCCATACTGATGCTAAAGGCAGATATATTATTCTCACTGGTGTATTTGATGATAGAGAACTGACCATAGCCACGGTTTATGGACCTAACTTGAGGCAGGTTTCATACATGCAACGAATCTTTAGAAAGTTAGAGAAAGTGGCATCTGGCCCTGTCTTAGTCGGAGGGGACTTTAATATCCCAGTTCAGACTGACCTAGATTGTGTACGGGCGTCAGACAGATACAGACAGGAACTCCGCCCTCTACTCTTATCCTCCAACCTCCATGATATATGGAGATATCAGCATGGGGGCGAGCGGGATTACACCTTCTTGTCGTCCTCTCACCTCTCATGCTCTAGGATAGACTACTTTCTAGTTTCATTTGGTCTGTTGTCGCAGGTTGTCAAAACTGAGATAGGACATACATCCTGGTCTGATCACGCGCCGATCTCCTTAGAACTGAGCACTGATGTTCCCAATCCCGCTCCACCACAATGGCGACTTAATGCGTATTTGCTAAAAAATCCTGAGCGAGTTGCAAAGTTGTCTGCGGATGTAGGTGAATTCTTTGAATTCAATGATACTGATGATGTGTCGTCGGCAACTTTGTGGTGCTCTCATAAGGCGTATCTGAGGGGACTTTTGCTTCAATTAGCCTCTAGATTGAAGAAGCAGCGTCAGCAGCTTCTTACAGATACTCTGAACACTCTGGCTCGCCATGAATCCACTTATAAGGCTAATCCCTCACCCCCCCTACATAAACTGATATTTGAAACTAGAGCTGAACTCCGCTCTTTGCTTCTGTATCAATATGAGCGTTCCCTAAGACGACTTAAGGCCACCTTTTACGGGATGGGAGACAGAGCGGGTGCTCTCTTAGCTAAGAGGGTAAAACGTAGAATGGCGGCTAATAAAATTGCTTCACTCTTGGCCAGCGACTCTAGCCTAATTACCCACCCGCAAAAGATTGCTGACTTATTTGCCCAATTTTATGAATCCCTTTATAATTTGAAGTCAGACCCCCACATAACTCAACCCTCCCCAGAGACCATAAAGAAGTTTCTTGAGCCTCTTGCTCTCCCCAGGGTTTCGCAGCAGGATCTAAACTTCCTAAATGAACCAATCAGTTTAGAGGAGATAGACTGCTATTAAATCGGCAAAATCAAACTCCGCCCCTGGTCCTGACGGATACGTTAATGAGTATTATAAAACCTTTAGGTCTCAGTTAGGACCCTACTTGAAACGACTCTTTAATGGATTCATGGAGCAAGGTAAAATCCCCTCAGATATGCTACAGGCGATTGTTGTCACGTTGCCCAAACCAGGGAAACCTGCGGACAGACCAGCGAATTTCCGTCCTATCTCACTTTTGAACACGGACATCAAGCTATTTTCGAAAATATTGGCATCTAGATTACATAAAATCTTACCATCTTTAGTACAATTGGATCAGGTGGGCTTTGTTGCCAATAGACAATGTAGGGATGGAACTAGAAGGGTCATAGATCTTTTACATATTGCAGAGCTTTCCAGGTCCCCCACTGTATTCCTGTCTCTAGATGCCGAAAAAGCATTCGACAGGGTACATTGGGGGTACCTCAAAGGAGTGCTGGGTAAATTTGGCTTGGAAGGTCCTATCCTGCAGGGGATTATGGGCTTGTACTCCTCTCCTTCTGCCAAAGTGTTAGCCTCCGGATTCCTGTCTAGATCCTTCTCCATCACAAACGGCACCCGCCAGAGCTGTCCATTATCGCCCTTATATTTGCCCTTGTGATGGAACCTCTGGCAGAAGCTATCCGGTCTGATACTGGGATTTCGGGCATAGTGGTAGGAAAAAATCGTCACACTTTAACACTATATGCGGATGATGTAATTCTCACATTGTCAAATCCGTTAGCTTCATTATCTGCCGTATGGGAAGTCCTACAACAGTTTTCTGGTGTCTCGTACTACAAAGTGAATGTGTCTAAGTCTAACCTGCTCCCCCTCTATGTAGATGCGGATCTTCAAAAATCCATACAAGACTGCTACAACTTTCATTGGGAGTCTGAGCAGATCACTTATTTAGGTGTTCTCCTGACCGCCTCCACTAAACATTTGGTCAATGCAAATCTTAAAGATCTAATGTTAGATGTTAATAGGGATTATGAGCGCTTCTCGATAGATCACTTATCCTGGATAGCCAGAATAAATGTGGTTAAGATGATGATCTTGCCAAAAATTTTATATAGATTCCAGTGTCTTCCTCTGCAGATTCCAACTTCCTGGTTGGATAAGTTACAGGCGGGGATACTGAAATTTATATGGGGCGCTCGTAGGCCCAGAATACATAGGGCGGCTCTCTTTCCCCCTCTGTCTGCAGGAGGCATGGGAGTACCTAATGTTAGGAAGTATTACTGGGCGTCACTATTGGCACACGCCAAGGAGTGGTGGAGACCCGCGCACCCTCAACGCTGGTTACAATTGGAGCAATCTCTTATGAAAAGAGGGTCCCTTAAAAGTTTTCTGGCTGCACAAGCTCTGCGTACATTTTCACTTGAGCTACCCACGGGTCCTATGAAAGCTACATCCATGGCTTGGATGCATCTTTTAAACAATTCAAAATCTCACTGCAGGTTTAACTGGAGTCATTTCCCTATCTATGCCTTAGAATATCATATCCCTAACATTTGTCTAACAAGTTGGGGTAAGTCAGGTATTGAAAACTTGGGTTGCTTGTATGATGGTGATATCCTGCGGGATTTTGAGTATTTGCATACCAAATTTGAATTGCCAAACTCCTTGTTTTATCAATTTCTCCAGATACGGCATTTTATGTCTACCTTATCAAAGCCTCCTGAGTCTCTTCCCATTTCAGAAAACCAGGAATTGGCTAAACTCTTGCACTACGCCCCCAAATCACTTAAAAGCTTGTCGATTATGTACCGTACCTTGTCTAGACCTGTGTCTCTGACCAAGCTCCCGTTCATGCTTAGATGGGAGGAGGAGATGGGTCGGGAGTTTGGTCTGCAGACTTGGCACAAGGCTCTATTTTGGGCTGTAAAATCTTCTTCGTGTGTGAACCATGCGGAGCGAAATAGGAAAATCCAGCTTCGCTGGTATCTTACGCCAGATAGATTGGCGCATATGGTTCCTAACTATTCACATTTATGTTGGAGAGGGTGCGGCGGTAGGGGTCACCCGATGCATATGTGGTGGTCTTGTCCTCTGACCCGACCCTTGTGGGACAGAGCTCACAGAACTATAGTTGAAGTTACGGGCTTATCTCTTTCCCTCACTCCTGAACTAGCAGTCCTTTGTATTGGTCTCTCAGATGTACCAACTGTGTATAGATGGGTCGTCGCTCATATTCTTACTGCCACTAGAACGGTGATTGCTAGACACTGGAAACAGGGCATCACCCCCTTGATATCAGAGGTGATACTTCTAGTGAATCAACATATGCAGCATGACCTGATATTTGCCTCTGACTTAAAATCTAGGATTCGCATTCATAATCGATGGTTGCCTTGGTTATCAAGTTCCCTAGCTACTCCGTTACCAGAAGCAATCTTGTAAGATTTTGTGTTGGTCCCTGAGTGGCGGTCCTCGCGATTATCTGTGCGCCCTTCCTCCCTCCCCCCCCGCCCCTTTGTTTTTTCCCTTTTTTTCCCTATTTACTTTCCAAAATCTGTGGAGGGGAATATTGTCCGCTTCCGTTCTCATGGTGACTAATTAATTCTGTTCTACTTGGTAGCCTCTATGACTCTTTTCAAATACTGGGTGTAATGCTGGAATTTGTGTTACCTGACTTCAGGTTTTTGTACATGTTTAATTTCATGTATGTGATGTGTCTATATCACAATGTTGCTGTACTTATCTGTACTCAGCATATCTATGCTTTATTTCCGCATACTATGGCACATCTTTTTGTGTTATTGCAAAATCAATAAAAATTTATTGAAACATAAAAATACCTGAGATTTGCAGTCCAGATGGAAGTGGTATTGAAACACTGGCAATTCCAGGTGCTCCCATTCGGATTAGCAATGGCCCCCAGAGTCTTCACCAAGGTGATAGCAGAAATGCCAGCTCATATCCGGGAGAAGGATATACTATTTGTAACCTATCTCGACGACTTCTTGATTGTGGCAGGAACACAGAAGGCTTGCGAATCAGCAGTCGTGGAAGTAATCCGCATCTTGGAGAAATTAGGCTGGATTCTAAATGTCAAGAAGTCAAAGCCAAGGCATCTTCAACGTCAGCAGTTCCTGGGTCTAATCCTGGACTCCCTACACCAGAAATGTTTTTTAACAGAGGAGAAGATCCAGAATCTATTAGATTATCCTCGGATCATCCTGAGAAAAGGTATGTAAATCCTGGGGAGTTTAACATCCTGCATTCCAGCGGTCACTTGGGTGCAATTCCATACAAGGGAACTGCAGCGGGAGATCCTGGAGACTTGGAAGAAGAGACGACTCCCACTGGATATGAAATTCACAATATCCTCCCAGACATTACTCAACTTAAGATAGTGGTTGAAAAAGGAAAATTTAAATCAAGGACTTCCATGGCTATAGAACGAGATTATTTGCCTGACAACGGATGCAAGTCCTTGGGGCTGGGGGGGCCCACATTCAGAGCTTATCCTTTCAGAGCCGTTGGGAGAAAAGCATAATAAAGGCATCCTCCAACATGGAAGAGCTCCTGGCAGTGAAATGGGCATTGAGGGAAGCTCTTCCGCTGTGTATGGACAAGGATCTAAGAATCATGTCCGACAACACAACTGCGGTCTCTTACATAAACAAACAAGGGGGGCCAAGAGTGAGGATCTTATGCTAGCACTAGGTTCCATCGTCAGGATGGTAGAAGGCAGGTGCAGGTCCATATCAGCAGTTCATATCAAGGGGAAGGAGAATATCCAGGCAGATTTTCTAAGTCGCCATCAGATTTTCCAGGGGGAGTGGTGTCTGGACCCCAAGACCGTCTCCCAGATCTGAGAGATCTTGGGGCGGCCGTATATAGACCTTTTTGCCAGGGTTTAAAAACCTTCCAGATTCTTTACCCTTAAATCAGAGGATCCCCTGTGGGCTAGATGCTTCCTCCAGAAGTAGGATTTTCCTAGAGCCTATGCCGTCCTCCTTTCCCTGATTCCCAAGCACCTTGAAAGTCCAGGTGTCTGCTTTGTCGGCCGTTTTTAACGTACGCTTCGCTTCCAACCCCTCGGTTATGCGTTTTTTAAAAGCTATTTCCCTTTCTGCCCTTTATGTCTCCCAGAGGATGACCCCCTGAGACCTAAACCTGGTTCTGCAGGCCATGACAGCTCCGCCCTTTGAACCAATCCATCAGATAAATATAAAATACCTCTCTTTAAAATTATGTTTATTAGTGGCCCTAACTTCAGCATGTAAAGTTTTCGAGATCCAGGCGATCTCTATAAATCCCTCGTATACTTCTATCCTTTACAACAGTCATTCTAAAACCTGACCTGGCCTTTCTACCTAAAGTAGCCTCTAAGTTCCATAGGTCCAAAGAAAGTATCCTACCTTCCTTTTTATATCAACCTTCGGAAAGGGAGAAAACTTTCCACTGCCTGGACGTCAAAAGATGTCTCATTCAGTATCTTTATGAAACTAAGGAGTGGAGGAGATCTCCCTTGCTTTTTGTTATTTTTCAGGGAAAAAACAAGGGTCATCAGGCCTCTAAGAATTTGGCAAGATGCATCACATCAGCTATTTCTCTGGCATACTTTTCATTGGGGAAGGATCCTCCTGAAGGTTTGTGTGCACATTCCACAAGGGTGGTTTCTACCTCATGGGCTGAAAGAGCGGCAGTGTCCATAGAGGACATCTGTAAAGCCGCAGTTTGGTCTTCACATTCTACCCTCTTTAACCATTATCGGTTGCATCTAAACTCTCCTTCTGATTTAATCTTTGGGGCTTCGGTGCTTTCTGCTGTTATCCCACCCTGAGTTTCCTTGGCTCTCTCTCTCGTGGTGCTGTCGTGGGTGAGGGGTAAAATGAAAATTACTTACGGGTAATTGGATTTTCCTGAACCCACGACAGCACTCATATTTTTCCCTCCCTTCCTTCTTTTTTTCTGGGTGTGGAGTCGTTCACTGGTGTCGCAAAAAACAAAACAAACAAAAAAAAAGAGCGAAACTAATACTAACCTATACGGCGGAGTTCCTCAAATTCGTGGAATCATCATACTGAGGGCTGAGAGGAGTCTCTGCCTTTTTGTGCCTTTCCTGCCTTTTCCTGTCTTTGGGGGGGATGATCCATCCTTTCTCGTGGTGCTGTCGTGGGTTCAGGAAAATCGAATTACAGTAAATAATTTTCATTTTCCATAGGAGTTCGGAAAAAATTAAAGGTGGAATCTCATTGGTTGCTATGGGCAACTTAGCCAGTTTTCTCTTCCACCAGTTTGATACATAAATCTACCCCTGTATCTGATCAGGGCACAACTGCTCACACACCTTTAGCATGCAATGCGTCAAAAAAAGCATGCTCTGAAAAACAGTTTCTTCAGCCACAATAAAGCTTCACTGATGCTTACTTTTTGGCTGCAGCTTTTGTGAACATATTCTGCAGCCTGCCTTTTAATTCTTGAACAGTTTGTTGTTTTTCTTGGAGGGTAAATTTAGCAGACTTAGTTCTGTCTTTGGTGTCAAAATGCTGACATATATTATACTACAGATGCTGCCTCACAACAAAAAGACATACCGTTTTTTCTCCTTCAAGCCAAACCATGTATTCGCTTTCCCATCTTTCATTAAATTGCCTTCCTTGTGCATCATTTATTCTCTTGTTGGACATTTTGGGATTATTAATTTCTGCATCCCTCTTCTCACTGCACACTCTTTGGTCATTGCGCTTCTCTATGGTCACTGCGCTTCTCTATGGTCACTGCTCTTCTCTATGGTCACTGTGCTACTCTCTTGTCACTGCGCTTCTCTCCTGTCACTGCGCTTTTCTCTTGTCACTGCGCTTCTCTCTGGTAACTGCGCTTCTCTCTAGTCACTTCTTTTTGGTCACTGCTCTTCTCTCTTGTCACTGCGCTTCTCTCTTGTCACTGCGCTTCTCTCTGGTTGCTGCGCTTCTCTTTGGTCACTGAGCTACTCTCTGGTCACTGAGCTACTCTCTGGTCACTGCACTTCTCTCTGGTTACCGCAATTCTCTATGGTCACTATGCTTCTTTTTGGTCACTGCTCTTATTTCTGGTCACTGCACTTCTTTCTAGTCCCTGCGCTATTCTCTGGTCACTGCGCTTCTCTCTTGTCACTGTGCTTCTCTCTTGTCACTACGCTTCTCTATTGTCACTGCGCTTCTCTCTGGTTGCTGCGCTTCTCTCATCACTGTGCTTCTCTCTGGTCACTGTGCTTCTCTCTGGTCACTGCACTTCTCTCCGGTCACTGTGCTTCTCTTTGGTCACTGCACTTCTTTCTGGTCAGTGCACTTTTCTCTGGTCACTGCAGTTCTTGCTTTCCCATCTTTCATTAAATTGTCTTCCTTCTGCATAAATTATTCTCTTGTTGGACGTTTTGGGGTTATTAATTTCTGCTTCCCTCTTGTCACTGTACTTCTCTCTGGTCACTATGCTTCTCTTTGGTCATTGCTCTTCTCTCTTGTCACTGCACTTCTTTCTTGTCATTGCTTTTCTCTTTGGATGTAACTGCACTTCTCTGGTCACGTCACTTCTCTGGTCACTGCACTTCTCTGTGGCCACTACGCATCTCTGTGGCCACTACGCATCTCTGTGGCCACTGCGCATCTCTGTGGTCACTGCGCTTCTCTGTGGTCACTGCGCTTCTCTGTGGTCACTGTGTTTTTCTATGGTCAGTGTGCTTTTCTCTGGTCAATAAAGAATGGATTATCTAGTTAGGACTCCCCAGTACATTCTGTACCTCACTGTCTGCCTGTCCCCTCTGTGTGCTGTACTGTGGGGGTGCTGTGTAGTATCATGTGACCTCCTCCTCGATTTTTCATCCAATTACCATTTTCTTGGATAAGATACTTTGATATTTTGCCACAACCCCACCCTCCTATGTAAAGGATACTTTAACATTTTTGGCAAAGTTAAAAGATGTTATAGTCATAAATTACATTATTTTACATTATTGTGTAAGATTTGTAACATTTGATGTTACATCATTGTACACATCAATTAAACATAAAGTAGGTTTAGATGCCATTGATGTGGCACTGGCTGGCTCGGGATGTTCTCCACCTTGTGCACGGCTGATCATCAGACTGTTGGAGGTGGTCCTCGGGAGGAATTATTTCCTCTTTGCGAACGACCTCTATTGCAGAGGCGGGTACGGCAATGAGGTTGAACGTGGCCCCGACTTATGCCGATATCTTTAAGGCACAGTTCTAGGATCGGCATGTGTACGGGTCCAGGTTTTGAGAGCACATCCTGAGTTTGTGGTGCTACATCGATGATATCTTTGTGATACGGAAGGGTGATGAGGTAACCCTGGGTAAATATCTTAATCATTGTGTAGAAGGCTTGACCTTCACCACAAGGAAATCACAACAGGCAGTCCAATTTTTGGATGTCTGGGTCTATATAGAGGAAGATGTAGTGAAGACTGACATTTTTGTTAAACAAATGGATAGGAATGATATATTATATTATCGAATTAACCACCCAAAACATATGATTGATTTCTTACCATGGAGTCAATTATTGAGAGTGAGGTAAATTGTGTCGGATGAGAAAGAACTACAAACTAGAATTAAGGAAATGTGTGCCAGATTTTCACAGTGAGGATATCCTGATGGCCTCCTGGACAGACTTGGCACACAGGTATTAGCGGATAAAGGGGATAAAGGAATGAAAACAAATAGAAGGAAGAAGGAAAATGGGCTACATATGCTCTTTGTCTCTACATTTTGTGAGCCCTAGAATAGCGCAATTGTTAAAGCAAGAATGGTTGATATTACAGAAAGGTTGTCCAGAGGTGGTGGAGTTTAAACAGAACCCATTGATGTGATTTAGGCGTAAAAAAAATCTGAAGGATAGATTGATAAGATCAGAGGTTGGGTCCATGAAAAGAGATGGTCAGACATTTCTAATGCAACCTAAAAAAGGAAATTTCCTATGCTTGGGATGTTGTAACTGTGGTAATATGTTAAAAGGTGATACATTCACCCATCCCTACAGTGGAGTTAGTTATAAGATAAAGTAAAGATACACATCTAGATCGGATTATCTGATAAAAGTACGATTAGGAAAGAGGTAAGGATGTAGTAGAGTTCGCACACACTGTATGAGAAGTGTTATCTAAACTTAATGCGTTAAGCAAACACCTTTAATTGCTTTTCAATGGCTTTTGTTTCAAGATAACATGATGAGTTAAGAAGTAATAGAATTACCAATCCCTAGACATTTTAAAGAGAAAGGCCATTCTGTTAATCAATTAAGATTTAGGGTCATTGACTCTCATTGAACTCAATATTTAACCCTCTTGGTTACAATGTTTCAGTGTGTAAATCCACGTTAACGCCTTCTTACGCAGCAAGCCTTCTCTGTCACTTCCTCTACAGAGAGGGGGTACAGAACCCCCTCTCTGTAGAGGAAGGGACAGAGAAGGCTTGCTGCGTAAGAAGGCGTTAACGTGGATTTACACTGAAACATTGTAACCAAGAGGGTTAAATATTGAGTTCAATGAGAGTCATCTTTAGGAGCTACGGAGTCCCTGTATTCCTTGGTTATATGTTTTATGTGGGGATTTTTGCTTTATATACTTTTAATAACGCAGAGGGGTTATGTTGATATGAGAATATAATGACACGCAAGAACTGTGGATATATAACTAACACATTTTTTTTTAAGGACATTACACATAGTTGGCAAATTAGAAAAATATGCTTTTTTTCCGAGATGTGTGAGCGTGAAGCCACACGTCATGTACAACCCCTTATTGTGTATGTATTTAAACCTGTGAAATGTGACATGTATTATGACTATGGTATAAGCCGAAACATTGCCTTGTCTTATGTGTAGTATTGGAATAAACTTGCAAAAGAGAAGACGCTGGTTACAATTGTTTTGTTCTTTGCACTTCTCTCTGGTCACTGCGCTACTCTTTGGTCACTGTGCTTCTCTCCGGTCAATACACTTCTCTCTGGTCACTTCGCTTCTCTCTGGTCACTGCACTTCTCTGGTCACTGCACTTCTCTGGTCAACGCGCTTCTCTGGTCACTGTGCTTCTCTCTGGTCACTGCACTTCTGTGTAGTATCATGTGACTTCTTCCATCTCCAGTACACTCTGTACCCTACTGTCTACTTGTCCCCTGTACTGGAGGGCTGTTGTCTAGTATCAAGTGATTCCTCCATCTCCAGTACATTCTGTACCCCACTGTCTGCCTCTCCCCTCTATGTGAATATATATTTTTTGGAACAGAGTTTTTGCTACTTTAAAAGCATTAATTAGTCGGGGTTCCCCAAGGTTCTTTTCACCAAGGATTCCCCAATGCTAAATTGATTGGGAAAGCCCGGCATAAACTATTAGCACAGGCATTATACGTTCACTTCCATTGCTCACACCCACCTTCACAGAGATCTGACAGCCAGGGACACTCGGCCAACAATGTTGGTCTAGAAATCCGGCAGCACAAAGTACTGTCTGATCTTCTTCAGAACCCAATCTCCGGTTGTTCGCTAATTTTCCTGCAGTATCATCTGGTGAAATCCAAATCGGAGGCTTCTGTAGATGTTCACTCTGTGAATGGCTCTGCAGCTTTCATATGGAGTTCTGAGAGCCACCAAGCCAATCACAGAGCGAGCATTTATAGAAGCCTCGCTAGAGTTGCATTTCAGAGGTCAGTCCTCAGCACCTTGCAGTACTCATGTCTCAGAGAAAGCACGATGATGAGAATGATGGCAGGGGCCACATAAAATGATGTGGCAGGCAGGATTCAGCCCATAGGCCCTGTGTTTAACACATGTGATATAGACATTTGAGGGCTTGTTTTTTGTGTGATAAGATGAAAAGATGTACTTTCGAAAGGCACCAATTAATATAGCAGTTCGAAGCAGAAAAAAATTCCAAAAAGGAATTAAAAAAACAAAAATGCAATTCCACCATAGTTTTATGGGTTTTGTTTTTACAGTTTTCCATATGTAGTAAAACTGAACTGTGCCCCTCAGTCTCCGGGTCAGTATGATTATAACAATAGTTATTCTTGTGTTTTAATACTTACAAAGCCTTTGGAAAAAAATATTTTTTCTTTACATTGTTAAATCTCTCCATAACTTATATACTTTTTGTTACATCTATGGAGGTGGGTGAGGGCTCACTTTTGATGGGGCGACCTGTAGTTTTTATTGATACCATTTTGGATTGTGTATGACTTTTTGATAAATTTTTTAGGGAGGTAAAGCTCAGCAATTTTTTTTCCATCACGCCATCTCCGTATGGGTGGGACATGTTGGTGCCTATGATCTTTATTTTATTTTTTATTGTTTGTTTTTATTTGGAAAACGGGGAGTTAAATTTTTATATTATATTATTGTTATATTTTTAAGACCTTTTTTTATTTTTCCAATTTTTTTAAAGTTCCCTTTAACATGCGATCATCTGATCGCTTCACCTATAGACTACAACGATGTATCTGTCCATCAGGTAGGGAACAGTGAAAACCTGCTCCTCTTTTCATTGGTTGCTTGATGTAGACAGAGGTGACTAGGAGCAGCACACTATATGTGCAGGGTCTGCTCTCCTGAATATAGATGCCCAGTGGCATAGGTAGGTTTAGAGTAGGACCTGCCTGACTGAGACAACCTTGGTGCGGGTAGGTGGGCACAGATGTGTTTTGATCAAAATATATTGGTTCAGAGTCTCAGATTTTATCATATCAGAATGAGGGCTCAGTTCATATATAATGTTTGCATCTTTTGTGTTAGTGTATTATTTGTCCGTGATCTTTTCCTTATAAATGTTGCCATTTACATTTGCAAATTTAGTTAACATATTGTCAGGGCTGGCCTTAGGTCATCAGGCGCCCTGTGCGAGCTAATGTTGTGGTGCCCCCCGCCCCCACTGCCCAGGTTACACAAAGAGGAAAACAATCTTTGTAAGGCCTCATGCACACGATAACTGAATTGACTGGTAACAATAATGTATATTAAATACATTAAATACAGAAAAAAAAACTTATAACTGCTATCTTTTTAACATTGGTTTTTAGAGATAATATAATGTGCAAATGCAATAATAACTGGGAACACTGGCATTTGGGCTCCAGCATCACTTAGCACCAGGAAACAAAGTTTTCTGGCTGCCAGCTCACAGAAGGAAGAGATTGCGAGTGTAAGAGTGAGTCTGCACAGAACCTGATGCCCACTACTGACTAGTGTTAAAACCCTGAGCGCGAGTACTGCTACGACGGGAGTAGTGGTGGCAAGAGAGATCATAGAACGGAAGTGTTGAGGGATTGCGGTGTAGCCCTGTGTGGTGCCAATGGGGCCTGCTTAGGGTGCACTTTGCAGGTCGGACTGATATGTGCTGGTAGGCTGCAGATAGAATAAAATAAATGCTAGGTGAAGCTGCCATGGGACAAGTCGGTAGACTGGAGCCACAGGCTGGAAGATCTACGTAGCAAGGCTCAAGTGCAGCTGCTGAGAAATAAACCTGTGAGCCGGTGGGGAACCATTGCTGGTTCTGTGTGGGCTGTGGATGTACCAGAAAGACAGCACTCCTTAGGCTCCATTCACACCACCGTTTCTCTTTTCTGTTCTCCGGCTCGGAGAACTGAAAGGATGGATTCTGTTCATAACTGACACCTAACTGACAACAACGTAGCCTAAATACCCCATGGACTATAATGGGGTCCGTTTGGTGTGCACTCGGAACATGATTTTTGAGCGGAGACGAAAGTACTGCATGCAGGACTTTCGTCTCCACTCAAAAATCATGTTCTGAGCGGACACTAAACAGAGCCCATTATAGTCTATGGGGTCTTTAGGCTCTGTTGGCGTCAGTTAGGTGTCAATGATGAACAGAATCCATCCTTTCCGTTCTCCTGCTCCTTAACGGAGCCGGAGAACGGAAAAGAGAAATGGTGATGTGAACGAGCCCTTATCTGAATAACGGATGGATGTTCGTTCCGACTCGGAACGAACATCCATCCATTAAATGCAGGCAGTGGCCTAGCTAGCAGCCATGAAAATGTACCAAGGGCAGGCACAGCAGCATCCAACTAAGTGGCCTAGCGCTCACTTAGCTGGATGCTGCTGTGCCTGCTGCCCTTGGTACATTTTCATCATGGCTGCTAGCTAGGCCCTCCTGCCTGCATTTATAGGATGCTGCTGTGCCTGCCCTAATGCCCTTGGTACATTTTCATGGCGAGCTAGCAAGCTAGGCCACTGCCTGCCTGCATTTAATGGAAGACAGTACTTCTCTCATCATTTTTAGAAGATCACCCCAGTGACCCCACCGACAGACTCCAGTCCAGACACACACTGTTGATTCATCATCATTGATCACAGGTCACCACCTACCCTAACAGCTATCCTCCTCAGTTGACCTGTCTGTCCAGGCTTCCAGTTGATGTCTCCTCTCCTGCTGGTGGCTACCAGGCTGCGTGACCTGCGTCTTCATCCTGGGGCTCTGGTTGAGGGCGGCTGACACAGTCAGTCAGCTCACCTCTAGGTAGGACCTGCGGCTGCTGCACTCCTGTCTCCTGCTTCCTCACCGCCGCGGCACTGCTCGTTACGCCCCGTGGCCTGCCCTGAGCCTATAAACTTGCAACTTGCTGTGAGGCAGAGGGCAGTGCCAGTGGCAGCCGGGTTACCTATCACGTCAAGCAGCAGGCTGGGTGGATGGGCGGGACTTGGGAGGCTGCAGGCGCTGCGCCTGAGGCGCAAGCCGTGCAAGTGAGGTAAAGGAGAAAAAAAAAAAAGTCATTCCTTTTTTTTCCGCAGGGGGTGCCGGCGCCCTGAGGCAGCTGCACCCGCTTGATATGGTAGCGCAGCGCAGGCCCAGGCTGAGACTGAGAGTGATAAGCTAACTGCGTCTGCCGTCTGCGAGCTGCGTTGGCCACCCGGGCACCCCTGTTGCCATGGCGCCCTGTGCGGCCGCACAGTTCGCACACCCCAAAGGCCGGCCCTGCATATTGTGCAGGATGTTTTGTACCTTTTTCTGTGATTGTTGATAAATTTATGTGCTTGAAGGAGTGGCACCTTCAAGTGTGAATGCTCTCCTATTATCTGGGAGTAGCATTTTTGTGCACTTTTGCCCCACCTATCCCATATGCGACTTTGATTAGGTGGTACATATAGGTATGTGTGCTCCTCCTCTCATAGGTTGCTTGATGCACACAGAGGTAACTAGGAGCAGCACACTATATGTGCAGGGTCTGCTCTCCTGACTGTAGATGTCCAACGGCATAGGTAGGTTTAGATTAGGACCTGCCTGACTGAGGCCACCTTGGCGCAGGTAGGCAAGCACAGATGTGTTTTGATCAAAATATCTTGGCTGAGAGTCTCAGATTTTATCATATCAGAGTGAGGGCTTAGTCAGGGGTGGGATTCAAATTTTTAACAACAGGTTCCCTACTCAGCGGTGGACATGTTGCGTCACGACACATGTTTAAATATACATAAACCATATATATGCAACACACATACACATAAATACACCATATACATGGTGCACGTACATAAATACACTATATATACACTACACACACATACCACCAAACTAAGGAGCTTAAACTATCAGCGCGTGAAGCAATGGAAGCGAACATCTCCAGCTGCCCTGCCGCCGCCAGAGCACCGGATCGAGACTCAGCCGGTAATATGGTTCTCCGATCCAGTTCTAATTTTAACAACTGGATCTGGAGTACTGGAGGGAACTGGTTGAATCCCATGCCTAGGCTTAGTCCAGATATAATGTTTGCATCTATTGTGTTAGTGCATTATTTTCTGTTATTTTTTCCTTATAAATGTAGCCATGCACATACGCATATTTAGTTATTATATTGTACAGGATGTTTTGTATCTTTTTCTATGATTTTTGAATACCTGACCTCCACCCACACCACTTTCCCTATCTACTTGGATGATCTGTGGCCCCCAACTAGTTCTTGACCTCGCAAAGTATGCAAGACCTACTTACAGGAGACAAAAGAGGAAGTCAGATATGCAAACCCAGATAATACCATCAGAACCAAACGCAGAGTAATATACCAAATAGGGTCAAAACCAGGAGGTAACGTCAGAATCAGCAGTACCGCAAAAACTGCAGCTGGACCGCAGAAGAGAATTTATGAATAATGCCATGAAGAGTCTTTGTAAAACATACAATATACATAATTTTTTTTTACTACAAAGCAAAATCAGCTCTGGTTGGACGCTTTTTTCATACATTTAAAACACATATGTGGTGTCCTCTTATAAAAGATAACACTTTTAGGTATATTAACATTCAATCTGATTTACTATTCAGTTAAGTCATACTTATCACAGTACAATTCACTGCAGACCCATTGATGTGACAACAAATAACTCTTTAAGAATATGGAGAAACATTTATAGCAGGAGTTTAACCTTAAAATATATTAAGCGATTTTTAAAGATTGGAGATCACATTAGAATTTTGCGATATAAGGGGTTCTTCAGTAAAGGCTATGAAGTTGATTTAGTTATCAGAGAGTATATGGCTCTCGTACATGTAGCTGGAAAATGAAAAGCTGACAGTGGACTATCAATAGAACATGAAGAGTTTATAAATGGCTACACATTATTTTTATTCACGACCAAGAACCAGGTGACCACTTTTCACAAATTAAAACAGGAACCCTGCGAGCTGAGATAAGATTTGCAGCCCAAACACCACACACTGTAAATATGATAGTATATGCTCTGGATGCCAATATTTTAGAGATAAACTACAGAAGAGAGATATCGTACAACTATAACTGAAACTGGATAACCTTCAACTTACAAATATTTTGAAATTGGACCCTTATACCAGCCACATATTTGTTGGTGTATTTCCTTGTGATTTCCTGCCTGACTACAAAGTGGATCAAAAGCCTGCTGCTTACATCATGAACACTGATAATTCACAGCAGTGAGGTCGCCTTTAGATATTAATTATACTGCGTAATGACAAATAGGCCATATGTTTTGATAGCTATGGATTCTCACCCTCCAGTTAACTATTTCCGAAAGACTTTAAATATATTTTGTAAAAAAAAAAGTGAAAGATACAGTTAGCAAAAAAGACAAGTACAAGACATGAACAGCTCTTTCTGCGGACATTATTGTGTATTTATGCCTTATCATATAGCTAGAGGCATGTCTTGTAAGATGGCATAATATTTCTTTACAAATGATTTTAAAATAAACGACCAATTAGTGGCTACTTTTATAAAAAATAATCTGTGTCATGTAATGTCCAAATGTAGTGTGTGTTGCATTTATGAACAAAAATATAAACTGCTTTGTGAAAACTGAAGTATAAAGCTGAATTCTTCAATAACGCTTTTACAATTATATATATATATCTTTCTTAGGCCTCTTGCACACAAACGTTGTCGGCTGTGCCCGTATTGCAACCCACCAGCGAGAATAGGGAGGAACACGCCTGACGTTCCAGGCATTTGGGGAGCGAATTTGGGTGGGGAAAAGGATGTCATTCAGGCCTGGGGTGTGGCTAGGGGGGCGAGGCACCTGTCACTTTACCTGAAGTGGGCGGTCTAACAAAATACAAAATAAAGATAAAAATCTCCGGTGTGTTGCCTGTACACCGCGCTGCAAGTCCCCGAAGTGAAGTGGGTTATGTTTACACAAATCAGCCAAACAGTGGTATAGGATCGCTCTGCTTTCTCCACCCTTCAGGAGACAATTCCTCCCTTGTTTCATTCACAGGTGTGTGCTGGACACAGGAAAATGGTGCTCTTCATACAATCCACAGTCCTCTCAGTGTGAATGGCTCTGTGACAGACCAAAAGAGCCCAGCCATCAATAGTGAAGTACAATCGACCAACTTGCTAATACAAGGATTTATTATACTCACAAACATCCATAAATAAAAGGCATATCAATGATAAATCACCCTTGAGATTCTGCCCGGGGCTGCTGGCATTACAGTGATTGGCTGGCCGGAATGCGTCATCAGGTGCTATATAGCACCCGATGACGCATGTTCGGCTCAGATGTAGACAGGGAGAGCAGAGTGTAGGAAGGGAAAGACAGAGTAGGTAGCAAATTTCACAGTTTTTATTCTGAGAAAGCTTTTCCAATACCCAAAAGTCCTTTTGTGTGTGTGTTTTAGAGTAGCAATCGATTTATCGATAGTGCAGGGAGAGAAATTTGCTGTTTTTACTACCAAAAGCTTTTCAAAGATACCAAAGTCCTTTTAAGGACTACTGTGTGTGTTTAAAAGCAGCAAGATATTTTTATTTTATACCTATTAGTGACATTTACTTTACATCATCCGCAGACTGTGTCTTTAATAATCTGGGCCACGTCCAGTGTCCATAATGTGTAGCTTTGTGTAAAAAATACTGAACCACATCTGCAAACAGTGTCTGTATTACAAATTCCAATAATCTGGGCCTAATATAGTGTCCATAATCTGTGGTGTTCTGTAACCAATAGTGTAGAACATCTGCAAACAGTGTCTGTATTACAAATTCCAATAATCTGGGCCTAATATAGTGTCCATAATCTGTGGTGTTCTGTAACCAATACTGTACTACAGCAAACAAAAAAATGTCTCTATTGCAAACTCCAATAATCTGGGCCTAATATAGTGTCCATATTCTGTGGGTTTCTGTGACATATACTGTCCTGCATCCGAAAACAGTGTCTGTAGCGCAAATTTAAATAATCTGGGCCTATTGTAGTGTCCATACTGTGTGTTATACTGTACTTTATCCGTAGACGGTGTATGCTAGTCTGGGACATTATCAGGGCTAAATCTCCTGTGTAATGTGTGCATCCCAAATACCTTTTTTAATTTAGTGCCGCATACACTTACAAATCCTACGCTACTGTACGTGTGACATACTTTAAAGCATATATAACATTTAATATTAAGAAGGCGGCCAGTAAGGACTGTGGAAATGGCCGTGATGCTGATGGTGCACGCAGAGGTCGTGGCCCTGGGCGCGATGAAACTGAGTAAAAGAATATAGTTGAGGGCCTCTAGGTGAGCTAACCCTCAAAAACACTATTTGGAAGGGCCTTCCAGTCAGCTGACCCTCTAAAACATAATTTGCGAGTGCCTTCAGGGCAGCTGACCCTCTAAAACACCATTTGTGAGTGCCTTCAGGGCAGCTGACCCTCTAAAACACCATTTGCGAGTGCCTTCAGGGCAGCTGACCTTGTAAAACATTATTTGTGAGGTCCTGCAGGTGAGCTGACCCTAAAAACATAATTTTCCAGGGCCTGCAAGTGAGCTGACTCTGTTAAACATTATATGTGAGGGCCTGCAGGTGAGCTGACCCTGTTAAACATTATATGTGAGGGCCTGCAGGTGAGCTGACCCTCTAAAACATTATATATGAGGGCCTTCAGGTGAGCTGACCCTAAAAAACATGAATTGAGAGGGCCTGTAGGTGAGCTGTCCCTGTTAAACATTATATGTGAGGGCCTGAAGGAAATCTGACCCTCTAAAACATTATATATGAGGGCCTGCAGGTTAGCTGACCCTCTAAAATATTATATATCAGGGCCTGCAGGAGAGCTGACTCTCTAAAAAATTATATGTGAGGGTCTGCAGGAGAGATGACCCTCTAAAAAATTATATGTGAGAGCCTGCAGGTGAGCAGACCCTCTAAAACATTATATGTGAGGGCCTTTAGGGCAGCTGACCCTCTAAAACATTATATGTGAGGGCCTGCAGGTGAGCTGACCCTTTAAAACATTATATGTGAGGGCCTGCAGGTGAGCTGACCATGTAAAACATTATATGTGAGGACCTGCAGGTCAGCTGACCCTGTTAAACATTATATGTGAGGGCCTGCAGGTGAGCTGACCCTATAAAATATTATATATGAGGGCCCGCAGGTGATCTGACCCTATAAAATATTATATGTGAGGGCCTGCAGGTGAGCTGACCCTTTAAAACATTATATGTGAGGGCCTGCAGGTGAGCTGACCCTCTAAAACATTATATGTGAGGCCTGCAGGTGAGCTGACCCTCTAAAACATTATATGTGAGGCCTGCAGGTGTGCTGACCCTCTAAAACATTATATGTGAGGGCCTGCAGGTAAGCTGACCCTGTTCAACATTATATGTGAGGGCCTGCAGGTGAGCTGACCCTATAAAACATTATGTGTTAGGGCCTGCAGGTGACCTGACCCTCTAAAACATTATATGTGAGGCCTGCAGGTGAGCTGACCCTCTAAAACATTATATGTCTGGCCTGCAGGTGAGCTGACCCTCAAAAACATTATATGTGAGGGCCTGCAGGTGAGCTTACCCTGTTAAACATTATATGTGAGGGCCTGCAGGTGAGCTGACCCTATAAAACATTATATGTGTGCGCCTGCAGGTGAGCTGACCCTCTAAAACATCATATGTTAGGTCTGCAGGTGAGCTGACCCTCTAAAACATTATATGTTAGGTTTGCAGGTGAGCTGACCCTCTAAAACATTATATGTGAGGGCCCGCAGGTGAGCTGACCCTGTTAAACATTATATGTGAGGGCCTGCATGTGAGCTGACCCTATAAAACATTTTATGTGAGGGCCTGCATGTGAGCTGACCCTATAAAACATTATTTGTGAGGGCCTGCGGGTGAGCTGACCCTCTAAAACATTATATGTGAGGGCCTGCAGGTGAGCTGACCCTGTTAAACATTATATGTGAGGGTCTGCAGTTGATCTGAACCTAAAAAAACATGAATTGCGAGGGCCTGCAGGTAAGCTGTCCCTGTTAAACATTATATGTGAGGGCCTGCAGGTGAGCTGACCCTCTAAAACATTATGAGCGAGGGCAGCCTAAAAAGCATGTTGATATGATGATGGAGGAGGAGGAGGAGTAGAGAAGTCAGGGGCAATCCAGGCCTTGTTCATTTTTATAAGAGTCGAACTGTCAGCATTTTCAGTTGACAGATGGATGCGCTTATTAGTTATTATGCCCCCAGCAACACTAAATACCCGCTCTGACAAAACGCTGGCGGCATGGCAGGCCAGCACCTCTGAGGCATACAGTGGCAGTTTGTGCCACATGGCCAGCTTGGACACCCAATAGTTGTAAGGCACAGAGGGATCACTGAGGACGCTGACACGGTCTGCTATGTACTCCTTCACCATCTTCCAAAATTTTTCACAATCAGGGTGAGGGTGCTGGCGGGGTGTCATGAAACTGTTCCAGGCCTTGGAGAGTGTTGTCGGGCCTCAATTGGAACTGCTGTGTGTTCCCCTCATCTCCCCTCCTGGGTTGCACAAGGAACTACGTAATCTGCCGCCAGCGTTGTCAGCTGTAAATTTATCCGCAATGACATTCTGTTCTATTATTATTATGGTTTGTGGTTGTATTATTGTTGGTATTAATATTGTTATTGTGGTTTATGGTTGTAAAATATGTTATGGTTATTTGGTTGTTTGTGAGTTAATTAACAGGCCATGCCATTGGTTTACCTCCACTCTCATGTGTTATGTTTTTAGTTATATTAATGTAAAAGTTTGGGATGTTTGTTGTGCATGGGACATATATGCTGTATGATTGCCATATGTGTGAGCTTGCCAAGCTCCAAAGCTGCCGACAAGTTGCGGCCATTATCAGACACAGCAACCAACCATGCCTGGTTGTAGGTTGAATGGCGAGAGCCACAGCTCAGTCTGGTCCCTTTTACCCTGCCACAGCTCTGCGGCGGTGTGCTGTTTGTCACCTAAGCAAATAAGTTTCAGCACAGCCTTTTGCCGCTTCCCCAATGCCGTGCTACACTGCTTTCAGCTACTGAATACTGACTGATGGCTTACTGGTGCTACAAGATGAGAATTCAGGGGTGGAAGTGGAGTAGGAGTAGGAGAAGGGGGGTTGCTGAAACTAATGTAGGTGGTGGGGAAAATCCTGATGGAATGGGGGCCCGCAATCCTTGGCGTTGGTAGCAACTGTGCCATCCCAGGGTACAGCCTCCACAGGGTTCACCTAGTGTGCTGTCACGGAAATGTAGCGTCCCTGGCCAAAAGCACTTGTCCCTGTGTCAGTCGTTAAGTAGACCTTCCCAGTAGATCTTTTCCTGAGTAATCCCCATTTAGTATGACTTCCATTATTGACAGCGCCGTCCAGTGCATATCTTGTCTGATGTATGCAGTCCTGGAACAGCCGTTCGAGGGTGTATATGTTTGTTCAAAATGTGAGCAAATTACCCGTTTGGAATCGCACATCGAGTCTCTAAACAGGCTAGTTGCAACACTGAAAGCCACTGACAATTTTAAAAAGAGTTTGCTGCTCACTGAGCAAGCACTCTATGGATGTGGGGGAGATGTGGGGGAGGGTGGTAGCGAGGAGGCTGAGGAGAGTGAGGTAGTTAGCTGGGTAACAGTAAGAAAGCGGGGTAGAGGGAAGAGTGCCAGGGAGGCTACCCCTGATCTGACACACCCCAACAAGTTTGCACGGTTGGCAGATGAGGGGGATGACAGTTCAGAGACGGCACCGCTGCAGCCGGACACTTCCTCTGCCAGTCAGGGGAATGTCAGCTCCAGTAAGCAGGGGACCAGGAGAGCAGGGCAGGCCAGACAGGAGCTGGTAGTGGGAGACTCAATTATTAGGGGTACAGATAGGGCGATCTGTCACGAAGATTGTGATCGCCGAACAGTGTGCTGTCTTCCTGGCGCTAGAGTTCGACACATCGCGGATCGGGTTGACAGATTACTGGGAGGGGCTGGAGAAGACCCAGCGGTCATGGTCCATATCGGAACCAATGACAAAGTTAGAGGAAGGTGGAGAGTCCTTAAAAATGATTTCAGGGTTTTAGGTCAAAAGCTTAGGGCAAGGACCTCAAAAGTAGTATTTTCTGAAATACTGCCTGCACCACGAGCCACACAAGAAAGGCAGCGGGAGATTAGGGAGGTTAACAAGTGGCTCAAGAGCTGGTGTAGGAAGGAGGGGTTCGGGTTCCTGGAAAACTGGGCCGACTTCTCTGTCGGCTACAGGCTCTATCGTAGGGATGGGCTGCACCTCAATGAAGAAGGGGCAGCTGTGTTGGGGAGAAAGATGGCTAGAAGGTTAGAGGAGTGTTTAAACTAGGGACTGGGGGGAGGGTAATTACATTATAGGAGGGGAAGATAGTGCAGATAGAGACCAGGGGCGAGGTAGTGTGACTGGGGGAGGAATGGAAGGGGGGACTAGAACAGCTCAGAATGAAAGATGTAGGGTAAAAAATACACATAAACCTGTCAAATGTATGTATACTAATGCAAGAAGCCTGACTAACAAGACTGGTGAACTGGAATTAGTGATGTGTGAGGAGGACTATGACATAGTGGGAATAACTGAGACATGGCTGGATGATAGCTATGACTGGGCAGTTAATGTACAGGGTTACAGTCTGTTTAGAAAGGATCGTCAAAACCGGAGAGGTGGAGGGGTCTGCCTCTATATAAAGTCCTGTCTAAATCCCGTAATTCGAGAATACAACTCTGAGGGACATGAACATGTGGAGTCACTGTGGGTAGAAATACATGGAGCAAAAAACAATAATAAATTACTAATAGGAGTGTATTATAAACCACCTAATATACCAGAGTCCACAGAAAATCTATTACTAAACGAGATAGACGAGGCGGCAAATCTTAATGAAGTCGTTATTATGGGGGACTTCAACTACCCAGATATAGACTGGGAAACTGAAAGCTGTACATCCCAAAAAGGAAACAGGTTCTTGGCAATAGCCAAAGACAATTACCTTTCCCAACTGGTTCAGGACCCCACTAGAGGGACGGCCATACTGGACTTAGTATTAACCAATAGACCTGATAGAACAACAGATGTGCAGGGACACCTGGGAAAGAGTGACCATAAAGTTATAACCTTCTAATTATCCTTTAAACAAGAGTTTCTAAAGGGAGGAACAAAAATACCAAACTTCAAAAAAGCTAAATTTAGCCAACTAAGCGAGGCCATAGGCCTAACTAACTGAGACAAAGTCCTCAAAAATAAAAATACAACCATAAAATGGGAGATTTTTAAAAGCATTGTAACATCTAATTGTGAGAGGTACATACCTTATAGGAATAAAAGGCTAAGGAACAATAAGAAACCAATGTGGATAAATGGAACCGTAAAGAAAGCAATAAATGACAAAAAGAAAGCATATAAATCACTAAAACAGGAGGGGAGTCAGGAAGCACTGATAAACTATAAGGAAAAAATAGAATATGTAAAAAACTAATAAAATTTGCCAAACTAGAGACCGAGAGATTAATTGCTAAAGAGAGTAAAACCAACCCTAAAATGTTCTTCAATTATATAAATAGTAAAAAATATAAATCTGAAGGAGTCGGCCCCTCTACATAGCAATGAGGGGGGTGTTGCAGAGAGCGACGAGGATAAAGCAAAACTATTAAATATTTTTTTCTCCACTATATTCACTGAGGAAAATAAACTGTCAGATGAAATGCAGAATGTAAAAGTAAATTCCCCATTAAAAGTGCCCAGTCTGACCCAGGAAGAAGTACAACAGCGACTTAAAAAGATTAAAATAGACAAATCGCCAGGACCGGATGGCATACACCCCCGTATCCTAAGGGAATTAAGTGATGTCATAGCCAGACCTTTATTTCTGATATTTACGGACTCTATACTGACAGGGAATGTTCCACAGGATTGGCGCATAGCAAATGTGTTGTCAATATTCAAAAAGGGTCCAAAAACAGAGCCTGGAAATTATAGGCTGGTAAGTTTAACATCTATTGTTGGTAAACTGTTTGAAGGGTTTCTAAGAGATGCTATTTTGGAGTATCTCAATGAAAATAAGCAAATAACGCCGTATCAGCATGGCTTCATGAGGGATCGGTCATGCCAAACGAATTTAATCAGCTTCTATGAGGAGGTAAGTTCTAGACTTGACAGCGGAAAATCAATGGATGTCATATATCTGGACTTCTCCAAAGCATTTGACACTGTACCTCATAAAAGGTTAGTATATAAAATGAGGATGCCTGGACTGGGAGAAAATGTCTGTATGTGGGTAAGTAACTGGCTGAGTAATAGAAAACAGAGGGTGGTTATTAACGGTAGATACTCAGATTGGGTCACTGTCACTAGTGGGGTACCTCAGGGGTCAGTATTGGGCCCTATTCTCTTCATATATTTATTAATGATCTTGTAGAAGGCCTGCACAGTAAAATATCTATTTTTGCAGATGACACTAAACTGTGTAGAGTAATTAACACTGAAGAGGACAATATACTGCTACAGAGGGATCTGGATAGATTGGAGGCTTGGGCAGAGAAATGGCAAATGAGGTTTAACACTGACAAATGTCTTTTTTCGGTCTTATATACTATGTTACTATGTAATAACTGCGTTGGTCAGGGCACGGGTGATGTTACGGGACACAATTGCTGGTGTAATGTGGGGATGGCACACCGAGAAAAATAGTGGTGGCTGGGGACTGAGTATCGAGGGACGTCCACCGCCATGAGGCTGAGGAAAGCTTCAGTGTCCACAGGCCTAAATGGCAACATTTCCAGGGCCAGCAATTTTTAAAGGTGTGCATTTAGTGCTATGGCCTGTGGGTGGGTAGCTGGGTATTTGCGCTTACGTTCAAAGGCCTGGGTTAAGTACATCTGTACGCGGGCCTATTTGGTGTGGCCGGCCTTCTCCCTTTTGCAACCCCACTGCCTCTTCCAGCCTGTTGCGGTGTTGTAGATCCCTCCTCCTCTGTACTGCTATCCTCGCTTGGCTTGCCACCTTCCCAGGTTGGGTCAGTGATGTCATCGTCCACCACCCCCTTTTCCACTTCCTCACTCGGGTCATCCTCCTGACTTGTGTTATTGACCTAACAAGACCCTCACTTATTGACAACTGTGTCTCATCTGCATCATCCACCTCATGAAACACTAATTGCCATTCCCCACCGTCATCTTCTTCTGACTGTGGATGCTGAAGAGTTTGGGAATCAGTGCACAAGATCTCCTCATATCCCTCTTCAGGGAGGGTCAGGTCACCTGCAGGCCCTCACCTACGATATTTTACAGGGTCAGCTCAGCTGCAGGCCCTCACCTACAATATTTTAGAGCGTCAGCTCACCTGCAGACCCTCAACTACAATATTTTACAGGGTCAGCTCAGCTGCAGGCCCTCACCTACAATATTTGAGAGGGTCAGCTTAGCTGCAGGCCCTCACCTACAATATTTTACAGGGTCAGCTAAGCAGTAGGCCCTCACGTACAATATTTTACAGGGTCAGCTCAGCAGCTCGCACTCGCCCATCATTTTTTCAATGGTCAGCTAAGCAGCAGGCCCTCGCCCCTAATGTTTTAGAGGGTCAACAGCAGGACCTTGCTCCTAATGTTTTGGAGGGTCACCAGCAGGCCATCAATGATAATTTTTCAAGGGTGTGTATGATGCCCTCGTTTATGTGTAACAAAGGGTGTATTGCAGTGCCGTTTCCTTGTAATTTTTGGCAGCCCTTTCACTTAGTGCATAGGCTTTATAAGTGTAGGAGTCCCACTACCTGAACAATTGTACCACAATGTGAATGAGGCCCTCCTTTATGTAATATACAGGCTGTTCTGGAGTGCCTCTTGCTTGTACTTTTTTGAAGAACTGTATATATACACTGTATATACAATTGAGTATATAGGAAAGAATGTTTCCTAACAATTTTTCCTGTGAAATTGATTTTTTGGGGGGGTTTTGTGCGCATTTTTGTCAGTCTGTAAAAGTGGCGTACAACTCGGACAACATGGTTCCCAGCAGCGACCTGGGATTCCAAGATGCATCCAGACAACATCCCCATGCTGTTCCCGATCCATTTCGGTGGTGTTTCTGTCACTTTCTGACCTTTTCCAATGGACCAGGCACCCTCCCCTCTTCAGAGCAGGGGGTGCCTGGTTGTATCCCATTGACTTCCATTATACTCGGGTGCTCGGTCGAGCATACGAATATAGCAATGTGTTCGGGCCGAACACCCGAATACTTTGATGCTCGATCATCACTAGTGATCTAATCTGAAATATGAGTTCCTGACCAAATTTTCATACCAAATCTGCAGATGGCACTGGAAGGTGCAGTTAGTGCTCGAAAAGTCACAACATACTTGCGCAAGTGACTCCAAAAAGTGGGAAAGCCCCTAATTGCGATTTTTTTTGAAGCCTGAATTCTGGTATGCATTTATATATTTTTTTTTCAAATGCTATGAGCTGTCCATCTTTAGTTAAAGATCATTATAAAATATACTGTCCAGAAGAAAGACCCGTTTCATTCACCAAAGTTGTACACCAAAAAAGAAGTAAATGTCAGGTCCGCGCAATTCAGTACACCGAAATCTGCAGCTCTACATGCACATGATCTTCCACTACTCAAAAACCGGCAACCAATATTCTCCAGAGCACCAACCGAAACTCCAGATAACCAGGGCACCTTAGGATGGAACAAACACAAGATTGCGCAGCACCCGAGAGATAAAGAAAACGCTGTTTTTATTTTACTTACAGGATCTCATTTTCATCAACATCATAAGAACAGATAAACATGCCCGACCCGGGTTTCGCGTCCTTCGCTTCGTCAGGGTCTCTCCTTCAATCTGCACCTCCTGGGTGAGCAGCAAGGTGTAACACCCAGTAAGACAGAAGAAAGACTGACATTGTACACAACTTCTCTGTTCCAAAATAGTTGTCACAGGATGAGAACAAAACACAGCCTATAGCTGATTCATGTGTGGTTGTGTTCTGTCAAACCCCTGACAAAGTGTGGCCACCTTGACATAGGCTGTATTTTAACCCCATCCTGGGACCACTATTTTGTAATAAGGAATTGTTCTGTGCAAATTTGGTTTATCCTTCTGGATTGTACCTTGGAAGTTCCACTGCTAGTCTTAACTCTTCATGATAAAATATGTATGTTACTTTGTCTCTAATACCTCTTTTACAGAATTGAGAAATGAAAAAAAATAGCATATGGTATAGTGATTTTCTACAGAGACTTGTAAGAAGCTGGTCCAGGCAGAAATATCATAGGCTAAACGTGTTAGGTGTACGGCTATTTCAAAAATGCCTAATGGACTTTTCTATACATGATATATATATTTTGAACAAATATCTACCTATCACAGATATGCCATGGGTCTGGGTGCTAACATTTTGAATACATTAAAGGGGTTGTCCAGCCGTTTTCAAGCTGATCAGTGGGGTCTGACATCCGGCACCCTGTCCGAAAAGCTGTACTGTGTAGCCCCATCACTTCAAAGGGAGCAGCACTGCAGTGACAAGTGCTGTCCACTACAATGTCAATGGTGCAGTGTAGTGCCAACTTTCAACAACAGAGCTATACCCTAACAGCTGATCTCTGGACGTGTTGGGTGCTGGACCCCCTCTGATCAGCTAGTGATGGCCTATCCTGAGGATAGGCCATCACTTAAAAAAGGCTGGACAATCTCTTTATTACTAAACTAATTCTGTGGTAAATATAAGCTGCCTATTCGCAAGAACGCTCCTCGTAAATATAGGCCACACAATAATGTAAAATAGTGTTTCATAGCAGCGTTGTGGGATGGGAGAGGGCTGTTGTCCTGGTGTCTTTGGGCTGAGGGGTCCTGTCTTTGTTGTGTAAAAAGGTTTATCATTGACATTTTTGAATACTATAAACAGGGCCGGTGTAAGGATTTTTGCCGCCCTAGGCAAAGATCCATTTTGCCGCCTCCCCCCCCCATGTCACTCACTGACAGACACACACACACTGACAGACACGCACTCACTGACAGACACGCACTAACTGACAGACACGCACTCACTGACAGACACGCACTCACTGACAGACACGCACTCACTCACTGCCATCAGGGTAAGCAGGTACCTCCTCTGCCATATTTAAGAAGGACCTCCACCTCCTGGCCCCCCTGTAACGGTGCTGGGGGCGGCTCAAGACCTGCTCGCCCAGCGCTGCAGCCCACCAGGGCGCCTCCAGCAGGCCGGCGCCCTAGGCGAACGCCTAGTTCGCCTAACGGTGGCGCCAGCCCTGACTATAAATTACAAACTGTTCTTAAATTCTGTGCAAATACTGAAAAGTGTCAGTTACTCAGTTTGAAGGACAGAGTGATAGCATAGAAATATACTGTACCACACTTCAGGTTCCTGACACCCACCATTCCAAGGGAGGCAAAGATGCAACGGCGGCATTCATGAGTTGATGCTTAAAGAGTTGGGCGTTAAAGCAACTTTCCTTTTCTCAACATAATTCTAAAATGTCACTTTGTTACAGAGAGTTTGTCACATTTTGGCACTTCTACCTAATACTACTTTCCTACTTTATCACTGGGAGAACCCTGATTCTAAATATGTAATTACATTTGTCAAACTCACCTTCTAACCCTCACTGTGATCTTGCAATTATTCCTCCTGAGTCTCAATGAGTCTTCCCTAAGGATGCGCACAAGTGCAGCAGTCCTGTCATGCAAATAGGCAGCACTGAGGCTTGCCATCTGCTCTGTTATACACCAGTGCAGTCAGCCTAGCAGCTGGTGTTATGGGTGGTGACAGATTCTAATGATCTACACTGATCGGTCAGAACATTAAAACCACCTGTCTCATATTATGTAGGCCCACCAGGTGTTGCCAAAACAGCTCTGCTTTGGTGAGACATAGACTCCACAAGACCTTTAAAGGTGTCCTATGGTATCCAGCACCAATACAAGCATATCCTTTAAGTTCTGTAGGTTGAGAGGTGTTGTCATGGATTGGACTTGTTTTTCCTGGACATTCCAGAGTTGCTTGATCAGATTGAGATCTGGGGAATTTGTATTCGTCAGGTGCCTTTAGCCATTCCTAAATATTTTTGCTGGGTGCATTATCCTGCTGAAAGAGGTCACTATGCAATGTTTAGTTAGGTGGTACATGTCAAAGTGACATCCACATAAATGGCAAGACAGAACATTGCCGAGAGCATCACATTGTTTAATCAGCTTGCTTTTTCGCTCTCTTCCCAAGAAAAACAATGCAGTCCACATGATGTGAAAGAAAATGTGATTCTCCAGGACACTTTCTATTGCATCTTGGTCCAGTTCTGATGCTCACATACTAAGGGCTCATGCACACGACCGTTGTTGTTTTGCAGTCCGTCTTTCACGGATCTGTTGTTCCGCATCTGAGGTTTTTTTTCCTCTGATTTAAGTCTTCTTCCGTTCCGTTATTCCACAAAACATATCCGTATGTGATCCATTTTTTGCGGATCGGAAAAGGAAACAGTAACTTATTAATCACCAAACACATAAGCAATATGGGCTGGGCATAGCATTTCTACAGTATGGATCTGCAAAATACGGATGAAATACGGATGTGTTCTACGTGCGTTACGTATTTTTTGAATGGACCATGATTTGCGGACAATAATAGGACATCCACTACTTTTTTGCAGAACGGCCATGTGGACAAATGGAAACGGAATGCACACGGAGTAACTTCTGTATTTTCTACAGCCCCATTGAAGTAAATGGTTACGTGTACGGGCCGCACCAATACAGGAACGGAAGCGGAAATAAAAAACGGTCGTGTGCATATAAAACCATTACATAGTATTCACCAGTCATCAAATTTCTCACCCACGTATCACCAGTCTCCAGAAGTTATGCACCTGTGGACTACAGACAGATTATGTCCTTATTGATTTTATATATGAACTTTGCAGGTAAAGTGTAGGTCCTGAAAACACATCTTCTGATGTGAGAATTAACTCAGAACAAGCTTCTTATTACGTGTTGAGATCCTCCAGAACATACAACGAAAATGGAAATGATTTGTACAAGTGTACAGGTGGCAATTAGAGATGAGAAAACTGATTCTAACAAATCTAATTTGTTCTATATCTTCCTTCTGGAGCACTGATGGGCTGGTCCCCCTTCTCAGGAGACCCCCACCTTCCCTTAATAGACAGGGCCAGACATCTTGCCTGGCTCTGTCAATCTCGTGCCTCCTGAGCAGCACAGATACAGACTATAGGGGTTATTTATTAAGACTGGCGTTTTAGACGCCAGTCCTAATAAAGCCCTATAGCTGGCGGTGGATCGCCAAAGTTACGAAGAGGCGCCGGCCTCTTTATAACTTCGGCAGATCCTCAGCCAGTTCTAAATGTAAAACAGCTTGCTGTCTTACATTTAGACCTTTTTCTATGTCTAAAACAGGCATAGAAAAAAGTAAATGAGACAGATCTGCCAACCCGTCCCCTTCCTTGCCCATGCCACGCCTTCTTATTTACACCTGGCTTGAATGGGGGAAAGATGCAGATTGCGGCGCAACTAACCGTTCTGCTGCAATTTGCACCTAAAATATGCCTAATTTAGGCATGTTTCAGCTTGATAAATGACCCCCTATGCATGTACCACTGACATATTTGTACCCCCGGGAAGTAGAGGTGGCAGCTTTGGATGTATGAGCGTCGCCTTCACTTCAAGGTGTGGCCAAACGTCAGTGGTGCGTGCGCAGTCAGTCTCTGTGCTGCTTAGGTAGAGACTTTGCATTTGTGCCGATAATAAGAGCAATGGCGTAAGCGCAAGATTGTCAGGGCCAGGTGAGAAATCGAAACATGTGTATGAAGGGGGAGTCTCTAGAGCAGTAAAACCAGCCGCTCGGTGTTCAGGAGGCTGATTTTGAATTCATTTGATTTGTTAGAATTAATTTGCTTATCTCTATAAATGTATTTAACCCTTTAAGGACTCGGGGTTTTTTCATTTTTGCATTTTCGTTTTGCGCTCCATGCCTTCCGAGAGCCATAACTTTTTTATTTTTACGTTCACATGGCCATATGAGGGCTTTATTTTTGCGGGACAAGTTGTACTTTCCAACGCCACCATTTAATATTGCATACGATGTAGTGGGAAGCGGGAAAAAAATTCCAAATGGGCTGAAATTGCAAAAAAAAAACAATTCTACCACAATTTTACGGGTTTTTAAATTACGACGTTTGATGTGTGATAAAACTGACCATTTAGTTTTATTCTACAGGTCAGTACGAATCCGGCGATACCCAATATGTATAGTTTTTCTTGCGTTTTGATAGTGAAAAAAATTCAAAAGTGGGAAATTTTTATTTTTTATTTTTGTCGCCATATTTTGACCCCTATAACTTTTTGTAATTAAGTGTATGGCATTGTATGGGGGCTTATTTTTTGCGGGGCGATCTGAACTTTTAGTTGATACCATTATGGGGTGTGTAGGACTTTTTGATCACTTTTTATTAAATTTTTTTTGAGGAAATGAAGCGTTCAAAAATGGCGAATCCGCCATTTGGGCGCTTTTTCCGTTTTTCTGTTTACCGTATGGGAAATATATTTTTATATTTTTATACCACGGGCGTTTTCGCACATTATGACACCCATGATGTGTATTTTTTTAAAAAATATTATTTTATTTTAATTTTGGGGAAAGGGGGTGATTTGAATTTTTAGTTTTTTATTTATTTTTTTATTTTTTTATTTCTTTTATTTTTCTTTTACACTGTTATATAGGTCCCATAGGGACCTATATAAATCAGTCATCTGATTGCTTCTAACATAAACTCCAATACACTTGTATTGGAGTTTATGAGGATTTACTACTTTCCTATGAAGCCCTATTGCTAACAAGGGCTCCATAGGAAATAGTAAGTGATAGCCTCATGCTGAATGAAAGGCTTGAGGCTATCCCTTACAGCGCTCCGATTCTCCCGATCACCACTAGGGGAGCCGGAGAGCTGCCGAAGTTTTACTTTCGGTTTAGCGCAGCGCAGATGCCGTGGTCAGGATTGACCACGGCATCTGCGGGGTTAAATGATTGCGATCGGCATCGCTGCCGGCCGCGATCATTAGCCGCGGGGGTCAGCTACAGGAAACAGCCGGACCCCCGCAGCGATCGCGCCCACAGAGGGCAGGAGCGGGCGCCATACTTAGGGATCGGACCCATGACGTACCCATACGTCATGGGTCCTTAAGGGGTTAAATGTATTTGTGTTTTTCTGTTTGTGATCCTCAGATTACCTCTCAGTACGACATTTCAGCCGCACTATGGGCGTGAAAATAGTCCCATGGTATACAGTGTATAATATATCTATATCTATAAATATCTGTAATTCACAAATATTCACTGTACAAAGTATTGGAAATTCAGGGATATCATAAGTTGGTTGCGCAAATGGTTGTGACCTTTTTAGGCAGAAATTGTCTGTACAAATATAAAAATAAAATTCATATCTATACAATGGAAGGTGAAAACCCCTTAATGACCAGGCCTGATGTAGAGAAAGTTAATACAAGGCACTTACTAATGTATTGGTATTATCCGTATTGCTTCCTTTGCTGGCTGGATTCATTTTTCCATCACATTATACTCGTTCCCAGGGGCTACGACCACCCTGCAATCTAGCAGCGATGGCTGTTCTTGTACACTATAGGAAAAAGCACCAGCCTCTCTGGTGGCCGGGACTATGCTCGTGCACATTGGCATGCATGCATAGTAGTTTCTGTCCAGGCCACCTTGTATCTGTGCTGAAACCTGAAGCGATGGTTGTATCCATGGAAACAAGCAGTGTATAATGTGATTGAAAAATGAATCAAGCCATCAAAGGAAGCAATATGGCAGGGATGTTGCTAGGTCAGTGGTCGGCAAAGCGGTAAGTGGCTCTTTAGACCCTTGAATGCGGCTCTTTGGTACGGGCTCCCACGGCAAAACCAACCCATCCTGCACTAGAGACTTCTTGCCTGTGGGACGCATTTGCGTTCCGCAAAGCAAGAGAGGGCGTGTCACTAGTACTAACTAGTATTAGCGCACGCGCATCATCACTGTAAGCGCCTTCACTTGTAGTACGCACCTGCTTCCAGACGTCGGAACGTGCTGCGTCACAGGAGGAAGTGACGAGGGGTAGTAAAAGTTCCCGGGCAGTGAAATCTGCCAGAGCAAGAACACTGCTGAAGGCGCTTTCTTTGAACGTGACTACAGGCATAGAGTCAGAGTCAGTGTACCTCCTTCTACAGGTGACTCAATTATTTGTCATCAGCATTTACTTGGCATGTAAAGGATTTAAACAGCAAAAGTAATGTCTGCAGACAAGTTTAATAAAAGTAAAAAATGATAAAGATAAAATGAAATAATAATCAAGATCCAAATAAGAAAGTACATGTAAAAGTATGTAAGGACACACTCTAATAGTCCTCACTGGTACTGTTGACGCTATAAGAATATAGAATCTATATTATTATTATTACGTCAACAGTACCAGTCAAGACTATTAGGGCTCATGCATACGACCGCATACGGCGGGTCCGCAATACACGGGCACTGTTCGTGTGCAGCCCGCATCACTTCACTTCACTTCAATGGGTCCAGGATCTGGGATATGAGTGCTACAGAGTGCTTCCGTCTGTGCCTCCGCACAGCAAAAAGGTAGTGCTTGCTGAAGTGAGACAACCTCT
This sequence comes from Bufotes viridis, assembly GCA_033119425.1. Taxonomy (NCBI): domain Eukaryota; kingdom Metazoa; phylum Chordata; class Amphibia; order Anura; family Bufonidae; genus Bufotes; species Bufotes viridis. Next base: position 99,174,472 of record CM065593.1, read on the forward strand.
TTAATGACCAGCAAATTTTTTATCCTTTTTGCCTCACTGCATTTCAACAGCTATAACTTTTATATTCTTTCACTGACGTTGCAGTATAAGGCCTTGTTTTATGTGGGAGAAATGTTGTTTTTTGTTTGGGATACATATTTATTACAGTGTCATTTATATAACTTTTTTGCTGTGGAAATATAGAAAAAAGCAATTTTTGGTTCACCTTTTAATTCATTTTTACGCCTTTCAGATGAAATAAATTGATAATTTTATTCTTCAGGTTATAACAGTCATGTGGATATCAAATATATGTGAGTAGTGCACAATATAAGCATTTTCCACAAAATAATAGTGATATTTTTTTTTCTTGGGGGTGGGGAGTGATTTTTCTTTATTTTATATTTATTACATTGTTTATAATATTTTTTAAATGCCATTGTGGGAATGCTATTTTGTAACTTTCTTTCACACTGAGATATGTTAGCATACTCCTGTATGCTAATTCATTATGCTCTGTGTCAGTATGACACAGGCTGCTATTAGGTCAACACTGCACAGCCCTGGGGTTCTTCATAGGTCCTCAGGGCTGACAGAGGATTGTTCCCGCACTCTTCAGGTCGGGTGACTGGAAAGCCTGGTGACCCGATCGCATTGGGGGGTGATAAGGACCCCAGCATAATCAAAGGGTTAACAGCCAGAATTGGAGCTTCCCCTGATCCCGGCCGTGAAGCAAGAGCCTACTGTAAGAACCACAGCTAGTTACTAACATTCAGTTCCACCAGCCATTAACCCCCCTCAACTGTAGCTACAACAAAAGAGTGAGAACCTGCACCACAAAAAGGAGGCCATCCCCTACGGACAGTTTGTCCGCTTACGGAGGATCAACGACACCAATGGCAGGTTTCGTCGTCAGGCCAAGAAGCTTAGTAATCGTCTGCTGGACCGGGGTTACCCGCGGAGAAATGTCTCGGCAGCCTTACATAGGACTGCGGCACTCGATCGGGACACATTGCTTTTTGAGAAAGGTAGGAGCACTGAACTTTCCCGTTTTGCCTTCACATTTAAATATAGTCCCGCCGCTGATGTTATCAAGCGGGTTATCAATGAGAACTGGGATCTGCTTAAGGGGACCCCACTTTGAGTAACTTTACCAGCCAACGCCCTTTGGTTACATTTAGGAAGTGCCAAACCATTAAAGACAAAGTAGTCAGTAGTGCACTGCGTGAATCAAGGGTTGAGACTTGGCTCACAAACAAAAGGTTAAAAGGGAACCATAGGTGTGGGCACTGCTCCTTTTGCGCTCTGAACATGTGTAGCAAATGGCTGCAAATAGGAGGAATCAAACATGCAGTCAAGGATTTCATGACACGTCGGACATCTTATGTCGTGTATGTCATTTTTTGTCCATGTAAGAGGTTGTACATTGGTAAAACGATACGTCCACTCTTTCAGAGGATATGGGAGCATGTCAATTCCATTCGTTCGGGCAAGGGATGCCCCCGCTTGATTGAGCACATTAGAACCGCACATAGTGGTCATCCACGTTGCCTCTCTTTTGCGGGAATGGAGCAGGTCCGACCCATCCCCAGAGGGGGGGGATCGGCACTGGCTTCTCCTGCAGAGAGAGGCAAGGTGGATTATGCGTACCAGAGCTACCGGAGCAGCGGGTTTGAACGATAGGAATGATATGTCAGTATTCCTGTAGAGGCATATATCATGGCTGTAATTGGGAGCACAATATCCACTGGTATTGAGTCAAAGCTGTAGCAATTCAAATAATAAGGATGAGTGGCCCTTAAATAAAAATAAATCTAAAACATAACGTTTATTCATTATAAATAGTAAAACCAGAGAGGCCCATTTAAGACACATTAGTCTTGTATCACCGCCCAGAGGGGAGCAAACTAGGGGATAAAGTGAGTATTGGCTGGCTTGGGGGCCGGTATAATGAAGGGGAGTAACAGGTGCTGACTGCAATTTCTAATAAAGCCCTGGATCTCTCCCTACTCCCTAAGTATAAGTGCAGTGGTAGACCCTAACAGGCTGTTGCGGAGCACCCGCCCCGAAAAGGGCGACCCCCAGCCGCTGGAACCTTGGATCTCACTAGAATACCCTGTTGCTAGTACTCCCTCTAACCCTGGGAACACACCTAAGCGTTTTTCAGCGCGTTCAAACGCGCTGAAAAACGCACAACAAGTGAAAACCCATGTATTCCAATGGACATGGTTCACACTTGAGCGTTTTACAGCGCGTTTGAACGCGCTGAAAAACGGCAAACACAAACGCTTGTGCATGAGCTTCTTTGGGGCGTTTGCCCAAGCGTTTGCACCCATTGAAAAGCATGGGAACGCGCATATTAGAAAATATGCGCGTTTTCCGTTTTAAAAAACGCGCATATGATCGCGCGTTTTTGAAGTAAAACCCAGCAGAAAGGCAGAATCTCCACCCACCTTTGCTGGGTGGGGATTCTTTTTTTCTGCAAACTGTAAGCTGTCAATCAAATACGCCCCAAATACGCGCGTTGCAAAAATTGCAAAAACGCCTAAAAAAACGCGCGTTTTCCGCGGAAAAAACGCTCAAAAAAACGCCTGACCCAAAAACGCCTAGGTGTGTTCCCAGCCTAAAAGATTAAAGAGTATAAGTTGCATCCAACGCGTTTCACCATGCCTTTACGGACATGGATCATCAGGGATGTCAAGTGTTGATACGCAGGTCCGCACAGCACAGTGGCGTGATGCCGTGCGCCCGCAAGACATTTGGCAGTGGCAATTATTGGAAGTTGAGCTCCTCCCCCTACCCTAGGGTAGTGGTATGTATCCGTGATTTTTACTGAGCAGATAATGGGTGGTGAATGTGAATACGTCAGTAATATGGCCTCGTTTTGAAACACTATGTATGACCATGTAAGTACTACCCTGTATGCATGTACCCTTTAGTATTTATGATTTTAACGTCACTAATTTACGTGCTCAGCTGTTGCTCAGCCTATATGAAGCGCAGGTCTGCGCAATGACGTGTGAGCGGCCAGACGAAGCGCGATCTCACGCGCGAAACGTCCGTAGCCGCTAATCATCTGCAACTGGCTGTCCGCCCCTGTACCCCGTTCACAAGTGTCCTGTACAAGGATGAATAAGGTATGTCAAGGTTTCTACCTCGGTGAGTGCCGCAAGTCTCTTTTTGTTACTTCTCTCAACGTTGACCTGCACCACTCACTATTCAAAGTAGTGGGCGGCCATTAAGGGGTTAATGATGAAATACACTATAGTCTATACAGTAATACTATCAACACTGTCCATCGGCAGTACTACTGAATTGTTCTGTAGTCACAAATAAAGAAAAATTTTACAAATCGCAAAATCACATTTACATCTGCATTGGAGGTTCCATTAAAAGACCCCCATGCAGATTTTATTAGGCAATGGGTCTGTTGGACACCATTGGTGTCCATTATGTTTCAGATATGTCACTACAATCATTTAGATTTTTTTATGTTCCTAAGACGAAATAAAAAGATGGAAATGTGGACGTAGATGTGAACAGAACCTTATATTCATGCATGCCCCTTTAGACCATCATCGGTTATTTATCATGCAGCCCACTGCAGATACTGGCCCTACTGGAAATTGCCAGATGGGCAGTCCAGTCATGAGGTAAGACTGGGGAAGGGAGCCGCATGGGCAGCATGTATTGTACTACTCATACCTTTGGTGATGCAGTTTGTTTTATGGACTAAATATGTGCTGCAACCAATAGCTGCAGGTAGCAATCATTGAAACGCCCTAGAAACTGGATACAAGGAAGCAGGGGCGCACCCACAGGGGGGGTCCAACGGGTCTGGACCCCCTCTAGATTGTGTAGTTTTAATTTTTTTAAATTTATTTCCATGATTGGATATTTGTACTGCTCTATTCTGCAGCACAGTCAGCACACGCTGCGCAGCAGCAGCTGTTTAAGAAGGCTAGAATCTCTCAGCACTAGTAGCAGCTGAGTGCTAGCCTTTTCACTTACTGTGCTGCCTGCACACTCGCCATCAACGTCACGTGGTGTGACATGCTCGCGGCTCCCCTCCCCTCTGCTGCAGCCAGTAACCGTGCGCCCCTGGCCGTAACATTACATTATTAGATAACAGCCGTCAGCAGCCGCTCCCGCAGGTCTTCCCCAGCGCCTCACTCTATCTCCGGCGGGACGCGCGATGCGATGGTCCCGCCTCTCTTCTCATTAACATATTAATGCCCGCCCATCCCATGTGACTTTGTAACTTTGGGAATTCTTTGAATCCTGGCCCCTCCCCTCTCTTTCACTATCTGCGCCACTCCAGTCCACACCATGACTAAACAGTTGTTCTTCGTTCTGTGAGTGGCTGGCTGGCTCTGCCTGGCTGAGAGGCTGAGACTCACTGGGGTGACCATTTGCCTGGTGGCAGTTAGTGCAGACGTGCAGTGCAAGGGTAGGAAAAAGATATATGTATTATATTAACAATATAGGCCTTTGAAATATTTTTATTTTACTATTGTCCTGCTGGCTGCTTCAGTAAAAAAGTATTTGATAGAATAGTGATGGGCAGTGGGCACTCATCAGCCAGTGGCAGAGAGACTGAGCCCAGTATCAGCCATTTTAGTCAGATTAACCACTTCAGCCCCCCTAGCTTAAACACCCTTAATGACCAGGCCACTTTTTACAATTCTGCACTACACTACTTTACCCGTTTATTGCTCCGTCATGCAACTTACCACCCAAATGAATTTTACCTCCTTTTCCTCTCACTAATAGAGCTTTCATTTGGTGGTATTTCATTGTTGCTGACATTTTTACTTTTTTTGCTATTAATAAAAATTTAACGACATTTTTGCAAAAAAATGACATTTTTCACTTTCTGTTGTAATTTTTTTTTTAAAAACTACATTTCTATATAAATTTTTCTCTAAATGTATTGTTCTACATGTCTTTGATAAAAAAAAATCCAATAAGTGTATATTTATTGGTTTGGGTAAACGTTATAGCGTTTACAAACTATGGTGCAAAAAAGTGAATTTCGGCATTTTGAAGCAGCTCTGACTTTCTGAGCACCTGTCATGTTTCTTCAGGTGCTAGAATGTCAGGATAGTATAAATACCCCCCAAATGACACCATTTTAGAAAGAAGACACCCCAAAGTATTCGCGGAGGGGCATAGTGAGTTCATGTATCATTTCATTTTTTTTCACAAGTTAGAGGAAAATGACACTTTCTGAGGAAAAAAAAAATAATAATAAAGTTTCCATTTCTGCTAACTTCTGGCAAAAAAAAATAAAATCTCAGACGGGCTCATTATGCCCCTCAGTGAATACCTTGGGGTGTCTACTTTCCGAAATGGGGTCACTTGTGGGGTGTTTTTACTGTTCTGGCATTTTGGGCGGGGCTAAATTGTGAGCAGCCATGTAAAAGCTAAAGGTACTCGTTGGAATTTGGGCCCCTTTGCGCACCCAGGCTGCAAAAAAGTGTCACTTATGTGGTATCGCCGAACTCAGGAGAAGTAGGGCAATGTGTTTGGGGTGTATTTTACATATACCCACGTTAGTGAGAGAAATATCTCTGTAAACTGACAACTTTGTATAAAAAATTTAAAAATTGTCGTTTACAGAGATATTTCTCACACCCAGCAGGGGTATATATAAAATACACCCCAAAACACATTGCCCTACTTCTCCTGAGTACGGCGATACCACATGAGTGACACTTTTTGCAGCCTGGGTGCAAAGGGCCCTAAAACCAATGAGTACCTTTAGGATTTCACAGGGCATTTTTACGCATTTGGATTCCAGACTTCTTCTCACGCTTTAGGGGCTCCTAAAATGCCAGGACAGTATAAATACCCCACATGTGACCCATTTTGAAAGAAGACACCTCAGGTATTCCGTGAGGGGTATGGTGAGTTCATGTAAAATTTTATTTTTGTCACAAGTTAGTGGAATATGAGACTTTGTAAAAACTAAATAAAAAAATATATATCTCAATTTCCGCTTACTTGTGCCAAAAAAATAAATTCTGTGAACTCGCCATGCCCCTCACGGAATACCTTGGGGTGTCTTCTTTCAAAATGGGGTCACTTGTGGGGTATTTATACTGCCCTGGCATTTTAGGGAACCTAAAGCGTGAGAATCCAAATGCGTAAAAATGCCCTGTGAAATCTAATGGTACTCATTGGTTTTAGGGCCCTTTGCGCATCTTGGCTGCAAAAAGTGTCACTCGTGTGGTATCGCCGTACTCAGGAGAAGTAGGGCAATGTGTTTTGGGGTGTATTTTACATATACCCATACTGTGTGTGAGAAATATCGCTGTAAACGACAACTTTTTAAATTTTTTTATACAAAGTTGTCAGTTTACAGAGATATTTCTCTCACCCAACATGGGTATATGTAAAAATACACCCCAAAACACATTGCCCTACTTCTCCTGAGTACGGCGATACCACATGTGTGGCACTTTTTTGCAGCCAAGATGCGCAAAGGGGCCTTAAAACCAATGAGTACCTTTTAGGAGGGCATTTTTACGCATTTTTCTTCTCATGCTTTAGGACCCCTAAAATGCCAGGGCAGTATAAATACCCCACATGTGACCCCATTTTGGAAAGAAGACATCCCAAGGTATTCTATGAGGGGCATGGCGAGTTCATAGAAAAAAAAAATTTTGGCACAAGTTAGTGGAAATTGATTTTTTTATTGTTTTTTCTCACAAAGTCTCCCTTTCCGCTAACTTTTGACAAAAAGTTTAATTTTTCATGGACTCACTATGCCCCTCAGCGAATACCTTGGGGTGTCTTCTTTCCAAAATGGGGTCACATGTGGGGTATTTATACTGCCCTGGCATTTTAGAGGCCCTAAAGCGTGAGAAGAAAATGCGTAAAATGCTCTCCTAAAGTTACTCATTGAATTTGGGCCTTTGCATCTTGGCTGCAAAAAGTGTCACTCATGTGGTATCGCCGTACTCAGGAGAAGTAGGGCATGTGTTTGGGGTGTATTTTTACATATACCCATGCTGGGTGAGAGAAATATCTCTGTAAATTGACAACTTTGAATAAAAAATTTAAAAAGTTGTCATTTACAGAGATATTTCTCACACACAGTATGGGTATATATAAAAATACACCCCAAAACACATTGCCCTACTTCTCCTGAGTACGGCGATACCACATGTGTGACACTTTTTGCAGCCAAGATGCTAAAGGGACCCAAATTCCAATGAGTACCTTTAGGATTTCACAGGGCATTTTTACGCATTTGGATTCTCACGCTTTAGCACCCCTAAAATGCCAGGGCAGTATAAATACCCCACATGTGACCCCATTGTGGAAAGAAGACACCCCAAGGTATTCCGTGAGGGGCATGGCAAGTTCACAGAATTTTTTTTTTGGCACAAGTTAGCGGAAATTGATTTTTATTTTTATTTTTCCAAGTCTCATATTCCACTAACTTGTGACAAAAATAAAATTTTGCATGAACTCACCATACCCTCACGGAATACCTTGGGGTGTCTTCTTCTAAAATGGGGTCACATGTGAGGTATTTATACTGTCCTGGCATTTTAGGGGTCTCCGCAATCATTACACGTATAGCCAGCATTAGGAGTTTCTGCGATTCTCCGTATATTGAGCATACGGGTAATTAGATATTTTTTCCGTTCAGCCTCTGGGCTGAAAAAAAAAATGAACGGCACAGATTTTTCATTCGCATCGATCAATGTGGATGAAAAATCTCTGCCAAAATCAGTGACTGCGGTGCGGTGGGCTGGGCGCTAGCTACCTAACAAGTAGCTAACTAACTGGCGGTGATAAGGGACCCTTATGCCCCATTCACACGTCCGCAATTCTGTTTGCGGAACGGAATTGCGGACCCATTCATTTCTATGGGGACAGACTTTGTCCCGCTCGGATCCGGAATTACGGATCCGCGCTCCGAGTCTGCACTTCCGTTCCGCAAAAATATAGAACATGTCCTATTCTTGTCCGCAATTGCGGACAAGAAAAAGCATTTTCTATATAGTTCTGGCAATGTGCGGATCTGCAAAATGCAGAAAGCACATTGCCGGTGTCCGTGTTTTGAGGATCTGCGGATCCACGGATCCGCAAAACACATATGGACGTCTGAATGGAGCCTTACAAGGGGTTTGATCAATGACAGGGGGGTGATCAGGGGGTCTAGATTGGGTGATCAAGGGGTTAATTGGTGAGGGGGGGTGGGGGGGGGGGGGTTAGTGTAGTGTTTGGTGCAACTTTACATAGTTACCTGGTCCTCTGGTGGTCGATCCCAGTAAATGGGACCACCAGAGGACCAGGTAGCAGGTATACCAGACGCTGTTCACAAAACAGCGTCTGGTATACATGTTTGATGCGATTTATATCGCTGGCAGGCTGTAGTCCAACTGTCAAGACGCGCGACGCTGTGAACGTGCGCGCGTTCACAGGAACTCTCGTGTCTCGCGAGATGACGCGCCGGCGCGTCCGATCAGAAGAGCAGGACCGCCCGCAGGACGCAATCCTGCGTACAGCGGTCCTGTAGTAGTTAAAGCCAGTCTGCAGCTTTGGCTCTGACTGAAATGTCTGCTGCTGGTCTAAGTCTCTCTGCCACTGGCTGCTCTGTTCTCTTTTCACAGGTGCCACTGCCCAGCACACACACTAAGTGTTAGTTAACTTGGAACTGGAATATAAAAATGGTGGATTATAAATCCTTCTTTTCACACGTGTGTATAGCCCAGCACATCAAGCTTTTGAATGCATAATACTGGGATTAATAATCCACCATTTTGATGTTAAAACAAGTGTTGGGCAATGGCATGTGTGAGGAGAAGTTGGTTAAATAGTAATCCACCATTTTACCGTTTAAACTAACACTTGTTGGTGTGCTGAGTTCGGCATGTGTGAACTTGAAGTAAGGAACAATAGTTATCCACCATTTTGATGTGTTCTGGACTCAGTGGGCTGGGCATATGTGTGAGGAGAAGGATGAATAATCCACCATTTTGATGTTAAGACACTCAGTGGGCTTGGCAGGCATATGTGTGAGGAGAAGGAGGAATAATCCACCATTTTGATGTTCAGACACTTGCTGGGCTTGGCATATGTGTGAGGAAAAGGATGAATAATCCACCATTTTGATGTTAAGACACTCAGTGGGCTGGGCCTGTGTGAGGAGAAGGATGAATAATCCACCATATTGATGTTCAGACACTTGCTGGGCTTGGCATATGTGTGAGGAGAAGGATAAATAATCCACCATTTTGATGTTCAGACACTTGCTGGGCTTGGCATATGTGTGAGGAGAAGGATGAATAATCCACCATTTTGATGTTCAGACACTTGCTGGGCTTGGCATATGTGTGAGGAAAAGGATGAATAATCCACCATTTTAATGTTCAGACACTCAGTGGGCTGGGCCTGTGTGAGGAGAAGGATGAATAATCCACCATTTTGATGTTAAAACACTCAGTGGGCTGGGCGCTGGGCATATGTATGTGTGAGGAGAAGGATGAATAATCCACCATTTTGATGTTAAGACACTCAGTGGGCTGGGCCTGTGTGAGGAGAAGGATGAATAATCCACCATTTTGATGTTCAGACACTCAGTGGGCTGGGCGCTGGGCATATGTGTGAGGAGAAGGATGAATAATCCACCATTTTGATGTTCAGACACTTGCTGGGCTTGGCATATGTGTGAGGAGAAGGATGAATAATCCACCATTTTGATGTTCAAACACTGTGTGTTGGGCTGGGCCTGTGTGAGGAGAAGGTGGTTTAATAGTAATCCATTTTACCATTTAAAGTAACAATTGGTGTGCTGGGCACTAGCGATGAGCAAACTACTGTTTTTAAGTTCAGTGTACAAGGTTTGGGTTATCTAAGAATTACGTTATGGATTCCGCTTCCACGGACCCTAAGTTATTTATGGTACATTGGTACCTACCAGGTAGCGGAATCCATAACGGAATTCTTTGATAACCCCAACCTTGCCTTGTACACTGAACTTGAAAACACTACGGGGCACCTGTGAGAGAGACAGAGCAGTTGCACCAAGACACTGGCCAGCAGCCGCCATTTCAGTAGCAGTAAATTGAGATAAAAAAAAACACTTTACTACAACACTTTTTTCATTTGGGGTGGGTGATCCCCTTTAAGCCAATGTCAATACAAAGTAAGGTAAGCATGGTATAGGCCATGAAGTCAGTAACACTTAGTACTCTGCTTCTGTTCTTGGCTGGGCATCTTTGTGTACTATTTTTGTAAAGTTTTTTTTTTTCTTGGGGGTAAAACCTCTCTTTAAGGGCTTTAACAGTACAAAGTGAAGCAAGCTGGGTTGGTACATGCCATGTGACCACCTACCATCTCATGTCAATGGGGATTGCTTTTATTGTTGTAAATATCCATATTCTTTTTACAGAAAGCTACAACTGTCTCACTTCCATGGACGGAACTCCATCCCTTCTACGTATCCGGTATGCTTTGGCGGTCTTCTGACATGGGTTTCTCTTCCTCCTTTTCTGATTGCCTAGGACAGACTTTTATAGCTTGAGCTATATGTCTTTCCACAGATATTAAACTTCTCTGTGGGAAGACTCCTGCCGAAGCTGATTCATCTGCCATTCTGCCAGTGCCCACCAATCCTTGACGACCACTAAAGAAGCTACAACTGTCTCACTTCCATGGACGGAACTCCATCCCTTCTACGTATCAGGTATGCTTTGGCAGTCGTCTGACATGGGTTTCTCTTCCTCCTTTTCTGATTGACTAGGACAGACTTTTATAGCTTGAGCTATATGTCTTTCCACAGATATTAAACTTCTCTGTGGGAAGACTCCTGCCGAAGCTGATTCACCTGCCATTCTGCCAGTGCCCACCAATCCTTGACGACCACTAAAGAAGCTACAACTGTCTCACTTCCATGGACGGAACTCCATCCCTTCTACGTATCAGGTATGCTTTGGCGGTCTTCTGACATGGGTTTCTCTTCCTCCTTTTCTGATTCACTAGGACAGACTTTTATAGCTTGAGCTATATGTCTTTCCACAGATATTAAACTTCTCTTTGGGAAGACTCCTGCCGAAGCTGAATCACCTTTTCCCCGACCTAAGAACTTTTTTCATAAACTATATATTTCCCCTTTTCATATATCAGGTATGTTGAGAGTTTAGTGAGAAGCTGTTCAATGAAAGTCATAGGCAGAAACTTTAATGTGAGGTTAGGTCCAGATGGAATGGATTTGCATCTGGTTATCCACTGCAAAATCACTGGCAGCTAACCTACTGCAATATACAGAAGGTTATACTAATATATCCAACATATAAATATCACATAGCAGAAGTTACTTGTGAAGATTTTTATTCCTAAAAATGTCAATAGTTATTAAAAAAAGGCTTGTTGCTTTCTATGGTTGCTATGCAAAAATTGACATTTGTGATTTTCGCAGCAGTAAATTGATGCTTATAGCCAGGGGAAAATGTAAAAGATTTCCAATGGAAATACCACCGGTGTGACCCTAGTTATATATTTATATGTGTATTTGTCCTTTTTTTATATATATATTCTAAAATACAATTTTTCTGTATGTTACACAGGCAACCCCATTCCTTCAGAGCAAACCAGTTTACTTTTAGGATGAGTAAGAGAACAATCAAAAGCTTTTTTAATGTTATTGCACCCAAAAGTGCGAAAGTTAGGCAGGAGGATAGTAACAAGGCAACTAATAACACAGACTTCGGTAGCCAAGGATATGTTTTAGAGACAGATCATGACAAGGTAAGGCCTTATTCACACGTCCGTAGTGTGTTTCACGGAAACACGGATCCGCAAAACACAGACAGCTGCAATGTGCATTCCGCATTTTGCGGACCGCACATTGCTGGCACTATATAGAGAATGCCTTTTCTTGTCCGCAATTGCGGACAAGAATAGGACATGTTCTATTTTTTTGCGGAAACGGAAACACGGATGCGGAAACACGGATGCGGACATCACATAGTGTGCTTTCCACATCCATTCCTGCCCCTATGAAATGAATGGGTCTGCAACCCTTCTGCAAAATTGCGGATGGGATGCGGATCCATTTTGCGGACGTGTGAATTAGGCCTAATTGGTGATTCGCAATCGTGTACCCTTTCACAAGAGTCAGAGGTTGAAGTGGTGAATAGCAGCATCCCTAGCACTAGCGTGGCTGTCATAGCAAATATGAAGGATATTGGCAATTGTAACACTGTAAACAGACTCACAGCTGATAAAAAAAACTTGATTTTTTAAATAATATATGGATTCCTGAATTAACATATAATTTTCCATCAAATAAATCAGGAAAGAAGCTCCGGTTTCAGCATTCTTGGTTCCATAAGTGGGAATGGCTGGCTTACTCTGAAGTGAAGAATGGTGCCTTCTGCAAATACTGTGTGATGTTTGCTCCAGAGGAAGTCGGTATGCACAATGCAATATCTACTGGAAGAAAGATACATAAAATGGCTGATACTGGTTAAAGAACCTTTTTGCAACTGGAAACATGCTATAGAGGCTTTCAAAAAACATGAAGGTACCAAATATCATCTTGATGCAATATCCTCTTACAACCATTTAAGGCTCTTATGTCAGGGTAAAAGTGATCCAGTCAGTGTCCAGCTTGACAAGTCCATGAAGGAACAAGCTAAGAAAGAATAATGCCAATTATAGAGACGACTATCTTATGTGGTCGTCAAGGATTGGCTTTACGTGGTCATAGGGATTTTGGATCATTCGAGCTAAGTGAAACTCCTCCTCATAATGAAGGAAATTTTAGGGCTTTATTACGCTTCCGTGCCAATGCAGGTGATTCAGCTTTAACAGAGCATCTGATGTCATCTGGAAAAAATGCTACTTATATTAGCTGGAAAACACAAAATGAAATTTTGTCTGCTTGCAATACAGTGCTTTTGAAAAAAATTGTAGACAGGGTAAATGAAGCAAAATGTTTTTCAGTTCTGAAGGATGAAACAGCTGATATCAGTGGGACAGAGCAGTTCTCTTTGGCAGTGCGTTTTGTAGAAGATGACGTTGTAGAAGAGTTCCTTCAATTTGTTCCTGTTGTAAATACAAGTGGAAGAAACTTAGCAGAAACCATTCTACATAGCCTTTCGGCATTTGGCATTGAAATAAAATACCTTCGAGGTCAAGGATATGATGGCGCTAGCAGCATGGCAGGAAAATTCCAAGGTGCACAGGCATATATTAATCAACAGCATGCAACAGCTCTTTATGTTCACTGTGGTTCTCACTGTCTTAATCTGGCAATATCTGACTCCTGTGATGTACCAGAAGTGAGAAATTGTCTATCAGTGGTTGCAAAACTGCATGATTTTTTTAACACACCGAAAAGACATCATGTTATGGTAAACAACATTGAAGTGCATTGCTCTGAAAGAAAAAAAACAAGGCTACAGCAAATGTGTGCTACCAGATGGGTAGAAAGACACAACTATGTAAATGTTCTTGTGGAATTAATGGATGCTGTTATACCATCTCTTGAAGAAATTTCGTTGTGGTCTGATAAAGATACCTCATCTAAAGCTGACATGCTACATACCAAAGTATGCAGCCCAAGCTTCCTCATTACAATTCATGTTGTAAATCATCTTTTTGGGGTAACCAAAAATTTAAGCGAGTATCTACAGAGTGCAAATATGAATTTACAGAAGGCTCTGAAACATGTAGATAGTGTTCTTCAAGTTCTTCAAGACTACAGTCTTTCTGCAGATAGTGAATTTAAAGCTATTTATGAAAAGGTTTTTAAGAAGGTGTCTGAGCTCTGTGGGGAAATAAAAATTCCCAGATGTTCTTCCAATAAAAGGTCACAATACCGTTGTAACATTCCTGCTGAAAACCCTGAAGAGTATTACAGAAGATCAATATTTCTTCCATTCTTGGCAAGTATGCAGTCACAAATTAAATTAAGATTTACCAAGCATTCTGATATACTAAACAAATTTTCATGTTTAATGGCTTATCAAGAAGACCCGAGAAATGAGGCTTTCTTGCAGTTAGCCAAATTTTATGCACAGTCCAATAGCAATTTCTCTACAGATGAAAGTGTATTATTATCAGAATACCGGGTCTGGATGAATACTGTGAACAGTCAGTATTTGGCCCCTTTCACACGGGCGAGTTTTCCGCGCGGGTGCAATGCGTGAGGAGGACGCATTGCACCCGCACTGAATCCGGACCCATTCATTTCTATGGGGCTGTGCACATGAGCGGTGATTTTCACGCATCACTTCTGCGTTGCGTGAAAATCGCAGCATGTTCTATATTCTGCGTTTTTCACGCAACGCAGGCCCCATAGAAGTGAATGGGGATGCGGGAAAATCGCAAGCATCCGCAACCAAGTGCGGATGCGTTGCGATTTTCCCGCATTGTTGCTTAGCAACGGGACTCAATTCTATTATTTCCCCTTATAACATGGTTATAAGGGAAATAATAGCATTCTTAATAAAGAATGCTGTGTAAAATGAAGAGGAAGGGGTTAAAATAATAAAGTTAACTTACCTTAGCCACTTGATCGCGTAGTCGCGATCTGTCCTCTCTTTCCCTGCAGCATCGATGATCTAAAGGACCTGTGATGACGTCATCACATGGCTCAATCACCTGCTCCATCACTATGGTGATGGAGCATGTGATTGGTCCATGTGACCATGTGACATCATCCAAGGTCCTTAATCACTATCCTCAGGCTGTGGCTAGTGCTTAGTGATCTTGGATGATGTCACGTGGTCACATGGACCATCACATGCTCCATCACCATAGTGATGGAGCAGGTGATTGGGCCATGTGATGCTGTGACATCATTACAGGTCCTTTTCATCTTTCAAGCTAACGGAGAGGAGGCCGGGCTTCGCGATCAAATGGAACAGGTAAGTTATGATTAGTTTATTATTTTTAACCCATTCTGCACCTGTTTAAACATTAGGGAGATGGTCAAGGGTATTATTTTACATTATAACTATGTTATAATGTGAAATAATACCAGCGGGACAATTTCTGACCCAAACATGCACTTCTGTGAAGAAGTGCAGGTTCGGGTCTGGGTACCAAAGTGCCGATTTTCTCTCGCGCGTGCAAAACGCATGACAGCGCTTTGCACTCGCAGGGAAAATCGCGGCGATTCCCGCAACGCACCTCGCATCTTATCCGGGCGCCAAACAGGCAAAAGAAAAGTTTGCCCCCCCCCATGTGACATCACAATGCCCCACCCATATGGTCTGCCATATTAAAGGGGTTCTGCAGTTTATTTAAACTAATCGGCAGGGGTCCGGCACCCGGGACCCCTGCCAATTAGCTGTTTGAGAAGCAGCGGCACTGGCAGTAGCGCCTCAGCCTTCTCGCAGTGACATCACGATTAGTATCATTGGCCTTGGTGGGCTAAGCTTCATTCAAGTGAACAGAGCTTAACCCCGCCAAGGCCAGTGATACTAGTCGTGACGTCACTGCGCCTGCGGTAAACAGCGAGAAGGCCGAGGCACTACTGCCAGCGCCGCTGCCTTCTCAAACTGCTGATCGGCGAGGGTCCCGAGTGCCGGACCCCTGCCGATCAGTTTAAATAAACTGCAGAACCCCTTTAACGCCAGTTCTTCCCCTCCCCCCCATGTCATTCTCCCCCCCCCTTGTCATCCTCTTCCTCAACCCCCCCCCCTTGTCATCCTCTTTCTCAATCCCCCCCCCCTTGTCATCCTCTTTCTCAATCCCCCCCCCCTTGTCATCCTCTTTCTCAATCCCCCCCCCCTTGTCATCCTCTTTCTCAATCCCCCCTTGTCATCCTCTTTCTCAATCCCCCCTTGTCATCCTCTTTCTCAATCCCCCTTGTCATCCTCTTTCTCAATCCCCCTTGTCATCCTCTTTCTCAATCCCCCCTTGTCATCCTCTTTCTCAATCCCCCTTGTCATCCTCTTTCTCAATCCCCCTTGTCATCCTCTTTCTCAATCCCCCTTGTCATCCTCTTTCTCAATCCCCCTTGTCATCCTCTTTCTCACCCCCCTTGTCATCCTCTTTCTCATCCCCCCTTGTCATCCTCTTTCTCATCCCCCTTGTCATCCTATTTCTCATCCCCCCTTGTCATCCTATTTCTCATCTCCCCCTTGTCATCCTATTTCTCATCTCCCCCCTTGTCATCCTCTTTCTCATTCCCACCCCCGTCGTCTTCTTTCTCATTTCCCCCACCTCTAATGTAGTGTGGCGAGCGCTGTATGCTCCACGGGTACAGGGTACAGGAGCTTTAGTTTCCTGTACCCGGGCAGACTGACAGGAAGTGCACACTGTGTGCGCACTTCATGTCAGTCCGGCCGGGTACAGGAGACAGATGCTCCTGTACCCGCGCACCATACAGGGCTCGGCCACGCTACAATGTGGGACTGACAGGAGGGAGCGCTGAGCGCTTCCCTCCTGTCAGTCCCTCTCTTCATGCTGTTCTTGGGCGGTGCGCCCTCATGGACGCGCCAACCCGGGCAGTGCTGCAGCTGCCAGAGGCTCTATACAGAGCGCTCAGGCGGCTGCAGCATGAGGCGGGGCCGGCGCTCCTAGCAACGCTCCTTCCCAAGGGGCGCTCTACGCGGCTGCCTAGTCAGCCTATAGGACGGGCCGGCCCTGGGTCCCTCAGCAAGGAATCATGCGTCATATCACCCACCACTGGAGAAGGCCACTTTCAGTTATTTCGGCCCAGCACCCAGACAGAGGAGAGAGGTCCCACAGCAAGGAATCATGCGTCATATCACCCACCACTGGAGAAGGCCACTTTCAGTTATTTCGGAACCAGCACCCAGACAGAGGAGAGAGGTCCCACAGCAAGGAATACGTCGTCATATCACCCACCACTGGAGAAGGCCACTTTCAGTTATTTCGGCCCCAGCACCCAGACAGAGGAGAGGTTCATTCAACTTTGGGTTGCACCGCAAGATCATGGTAAAGTTTAAAAATGAGGATTCAATAAAGAAGTGCCCCGGAGTACAAGAATACATGGTTGAGGGGAGGCAGTTATAAATGTCTATTCTGCACAAGGGAGGCACAGGTCCTGTGGGATCCATGCCTGGTTCATTTTTATGAACGTCAGCTTGTCCACAGTGGCTGTGGACAGGCGGCTGCATTTGTCAGTAATGACGCCCCTGCCGTGCTGAATACACGTTCAGACAAAACGCTGGCCGCCAGGCAGGCCAGCACCTCCAAGGCATAAAATGCTAACTCTGGCCACGTGGACAATTTGGAGACCCAGAAGTTGAATGCATGGGGCCGAACCATCAGTCAGTACGTGGAGGGGTGTGCAGGCGTACTGTTCAACCATGTTAGTGAAATGCTGCCTCCTGCTAACACGTTCTGTATCAGGTGGTGGTGCAGTTAGCTGTGGCGTGGAGACAAAACTTTTCCACATTTCTGCCATGCTAACCCTGCCCTCAGAGGAGCTGGCCGTGACACAGCTGCGTTGGCGACCTCTTGCTCCTCCTCTGCCTTCGCCTTGGGCTTCCACCTGTTCCCCTGTGACATTTGGGAATGCTCTCAGGAGCGTGTCTACCAGCGTGCGCTTGTACTCGCGCATCCTCCTATCACGCTCCAGTGCAGGAAGTAAGGTGGGCACATTGCCTTTGTACCGGGGATCCAGCAGGGTGGCAACCCAGTAGTCCGCACATGTTAAAATGTGCGCAACTCTGCTGTCGTTGCGCAGGCACTGCAGCATGTAGCCGCTCATGTGTGCCAGGCTCCCCAGAGGTAAGGACAAGCTGTCCTCTGTGGGAGGCGTATCGTCATCGTCCTCCGTATCCCCCAGCCACGCACCAGTGATGGGCCTGAGCTGTGTCGGGTGCCACCCCGCTGTGAACCTGCTTCATCCTCATCCTCCTTCACCTCCTCCTCATCCTCCTCGTCCTCCAGTAGTGGGCCCTGGCTGGCCACATTTGTACCTGGCCTCTGCTGTTGCAAAAAACCTCCCTCTGAGCCACTTCTAACAGACTGGCCTGAAAGTGCTAAAAATGACCCCTCATTCTCCTCCTCCTCCTGGGCCACCTCCTCTTCCATCATCGCCCTAAGCGTTTTCTCAAGGAGACATAGAAGTGGTATTGTAACGCTGATAACGGTGTCATCGCCACTGGCCATGTTGGTGGAGTACTCGAAACAGCGCAACAGTGCACACAGGTCTCGCATGGAGGCCCAATCATTGGTGGTGAAGTGGTGCTGTTCCAGCAGTGCGACTGACGCGTGCGTGCTGCAGCTGAAACTCCACTATGGCCTGCTGCTGCTCGCACAGTCTCTCCAGCATGTGCAAGGTGGAGTTCCACCTGGTGGGCACGTCGCATATGAGGCGGTGAGCGGGAAGGCCGAGTTACGCTGTAGCGCAGACAGGCGAGCAGCGACAGGATGTGAACGCCGGAAGCGCGCACAGAAGGCCCGCACTTTATGCAGCAGCTCTGACATGTCGGGGTAGTTGTGAATGAACTTCTGCACCACCAAATTCAGCACATGCGCCAGGCAAGGGATGTGCGTCAAACCGGCTAGTCCCAGAGATGCGACGAGATTTCGCCCATTATCGCACACCACCAGGCCGGGCTTGAGGCCCACCGGCAGAAACCACTCGTCGGTCTGTTGTTCAATACCCGCCACAACTCCTTCGCGGTGTGGGGCCTGCCCCCAAACATATGAGTTTCAGAATGGCCTGCTGACGTTTACCCGGGCTGTGCTGAAGTTGGTGGTGAAGGTGTGTGGCTGACTGGATGAGCTGGTGGAAGCAGAGGAGGAGGAAGCCGAGTAGGAGGAGGAGGCTACAGGAGGCAAAGAATGATGCCCTGCGATCCTTGGCGGCAGAAGGACGTGCGCCAAGGAACTCTCCGCCTGGGGCCCAGCCGCCACTACATTTACCCAGTGTGTAGTTAGGGAGATATAGCGTCCCTGGTCGTGCTTACTGGTCCACGTATCTGTGGTTAGGTGGACCTTGCCACAGATGGCGTTGCGCAGTGCACACTTGATTTTATCGGATACTTGGCTGTGCAGGGAAGGCACGGCTGTCTTGGAGAAGTAGTGGCGGCTGGGAACAACATACTGTGGGACAGCCATGGACATCAGCTGTTTGAAGCTGTCTGTGTCCACCAGCCTGAATGACAGCATTTCAAAGGCCAGTAGTTTAGAAATGCTGGCATTCAGGCCCAGGGCTCGAGGGTGGCTAGGTGGGAATTTACGCTTTCTCTCCAAGGTTTGTGAGATGGAGAGCTGAACGCTGCCGTGTGACATGGTGGAGATGCTTGGTGACGCAGGTGGTGGTGTCGGTGGCACATCCTCTGATTGGTGGGCGGCAGGTGCCAACATTCCTCCTGACCACTATCTGCCTATTTGTTTATGTAGCGTATTACACTAATCCAGGCACAGCAGTAACCACTGATTTAGGGAATATCTCTTTTATGGCTAGTATTTAGGCCCTGGATGAAAGCTATCCTTTTATGGACAGATTTACAATTAGCCTGCAACAGCTGGGACAACAGATTCAGGGTATTGCTATTTTGCCAGATTATTTCACCCCAGAACAAAATATATGTTTTAGCGGACACTATGAAATCTGGCCTGCAACTGCTGGGACACCAGAATCAGGGTATTGCTATTTTGCCAGATTCATTTCACCCCAGAACAAAATATATGTTTTAGCGGACACTATGAAATCTGGCCTGCAACTGCTGGGACACCAGAATCAGGGTATTGCTATTTTGCCAGATTAATTTCACCCCAGAACAAAATATATGTTTTAGTGGTCACTATGAAATCTGGCCTGCAACTGCTGGGACACCAGAAACAGGGTATTGCTATTTTGCCAGATTAATTTCACTCCAGAACAAAATATATGTTTTGGCGGACACTATTCTATTTTGCCAGCCACAGCTGAAACCACTGATTTATGGTATTGCTATTTTAGGAATTGAATTTCACCCCAGAACAAAATATATGTTTTAGCAGACACTATGAAATCTGGCCTGCAACTGCTGGGACACCAGAAACAGGGTATTGCTATTTTGCCAGATTAATTTCACCCCAGAACAAAATATATGTTTTAGTGGACACTATGAAATCTGGCCTGCAACTGCTGGGACACCAGAATCAGGGTATTGCTATTTTGCCAGATTAATTTCACCCCAGAACAAAATATATGTTTTAGCGGACACTATGAAATCTGGCCTGCAACTGCTGGGACACCAGAATCAGGGTATTGCTATTTTGCCAGATTAATTTCACCCCAGAACAAAATATATGTTTTAGCGGACACTATGAAATCTGGCCTGCAACTGCTGGGACACCAGAATCAGGGTATTGCTATTTTGCCAGATTAATTTCACCCCAGAACAAAATATATGTTTTGGTGGACACTATTCTATTTTGCCAGCCACAGCTGAAACCACTGATTTATGGTATTGCTATTTTAGGAATTGAATTTCACCACAGAACAAAATATATGTTTTAGCGGACACTATGAAATCTGGCCTGCAACTGCTGGGACACCAGAATCAGGGTTTTGCTATTTTGCCAGATTCATTTCACCCCAGAACAAAATATATGTTTTAGCGGACACTATGAAATCTGGCCTGCAACTGCTGGGACACCAGAATCAGGGTATTGCTATTTTGCCAGATTAATTTCACCCCAGAACAAAATATATGTTTTAGTGGTCACTATGAAATCTGGCCTGCAACTGCTGGGACACCAGAAACAGGGTATTGCTATTTTGCCAGATTAATTTCACCCCAGAACAAAATATATGTTTTGGCGGACACTATTCTATTTTGCCAGCCACAGCTGAAACCACTGATTTATGGTATTGCTATTTTAGGAATTGAATTTCACCCCAGAACAAAATATATGTTTTAGCAGACACTATGAAATCTGGCCTGCAACTGCTGGGACACCAGAATCAGGGTATTGCTATTTTGCCAGATTAATTTCACCCCAGAACAAAATATATGTTTTAGCGGACACTATGAAATCTGGCCTGCAACTGCTGGGACACCAGAATCAGGGTATTGCTATTTTGCCAGATTAATTTCACCCCAGAACAAAATATATGTTTTGGCGGACACTATTCTATTTTGCCAGCCACAGCTGAAACCACTGATTTATGGTATTGCTATTTTAGGAATTGAATTTCACCCCAGAACAAAATATATGTTTTAGCGGACACTATGAAATCTGGCCTGCAACTGCTGGGACACCAGAATCAGGGTATTGCTATTTTGCCAGATTAATTTCACCCCAGAACAAAATATATGTTTTAGTGGACACTATGAAATCTGGCCTGCAACTGCTGGGACATCAGAAACAGGGTATTGCTATTTTGCCAGATTAATTTCACCCCAGAACAAAATATATGTTTTAGCGGACACTATGAAATCTGGCCTGCAACTGCTGGGACACCAGAATCAGGGTATTGCTATTTTGCCAGATTAATTTCACCCCAGAACAAAATATATGTTTTAGTGGACACTATGAAATCTGGCCTGCAACTGCTGGGACACCAGAAACAGGGTATTGCTATTTTGCCAGATTAATTTCACCCCAGAACAAAATATATGTTTTGGTGGACACTATTCTATTTTGCCAGCCACAGCTGAAACCAATGATTTATGGTATTGCTATTTTAGGAATTGAATTTCACCCCAGAACAAAATATATGTTTTAGCGGACACTATGAAATCTGGCCTGAAACTGCTGGGACACCAGAATCAGGGTATTGCTATTTTGCCAGATTAATTTCACCCAAGAACAAAATATATGTTTTAGCGGACACTATGAAATCTGGCCTGCAACTGCTGGGACACCAGAAACAAGGTATTGCTATTTTGCCAGATTAATTTCACCCCAGAACAAAATATATGTTTTAGCGGACACTATGAAATCTGGCCTGCAATTGCTGGGACACCAGAATCAGGGTATTGCTATTTTGCCAGATTAATTTCACCCCAGAACAAAATATATGTTTTAGCGGACACTATGAAATCTGGCCTGCAATTGTTGGGACACCAGAATCAGGGTATTGCTATTTTGCTTAATTAATTTCACCCCAGAACAAAATATGTGTTTTGGCAGATACTATGAAATCTGGCCTGCAACAGCTGGGACACCAGAATCAGGGTATTGCTATTTTGGCAGATTAATTTCAACCCTGAACAAAATATATGTTTTGGCGGACACTATTCTATTTTTGCCAGCCACAGCTGAAACCACTGATTTATGGTATTGCTATTTTAGGAATTGAATTTCACCCCAGAAAATAATCTATCCTTTGCCAGACAGCAGACAGTATTATATTTGTCTAGCCAAAGCTGGAACACCAGATTTAGGGGATTGGTATTTGGGCAATTGTATTTAACCCCTTAATAAAATATGGAAATTGCTATCCTGAGTTTCTAGGGTGACAATTAGCACAGCCAAGTCCCTGATGTAGGATATAGCAAAAAAAACTAGTATTGATGGATTGATGGACTTGGTGGCAGCTTCTTCTGGTGCACCACAAGTCACAAAATGGCCGCCGATCACCCCAGAAAATAAGTGACAGAAAAACGCTCTGTGCAGCCTAAAAACCAGCGAGCAAGTAACTAGCAGAAGTTCAATGATTCTCAGCTGTAGATCGATCCGTTCATTAGGTGCTGTTGCTGACTTTAACCTGCCTAATCTCGCCCTGACAGAAGCTGCATCCTCTCCCTACACTAGTCAGAGCAGTGTGACGTGCGGCGCTACGTGACTCCAGCTTAAATAGAGGCTGGGTCACATGCTGCACTTGGCCAATCACAGCCATGCCATTAGTAGGCATGGCTGTGATGGGCTCTTAGGGCAAGAAGTAAAACGCTAGCTGATTGGCTAGCTGACATCTTCAGTGTCTTCCTGTCCCTGCCAGGCGGAGGATAGGAGGAATCCGGAAGATAGCAGGAATCCGGCTGCTCCGATCGGGAGCTCTCGTTAGTTATGTTTGCAGGCGCAGTGCGCCGGGCTTCGGGCTTACCTTGGGCAAGTAAGCCCGTCCTAAGGAGTGCCTGCCGCGGCTGGGGTCTTTTTTCCTCTAAAGCTCTCGCGGGCGTCAGCGCGGGGCTTGGCGGCTGCTCCCGGAAACTCAGTGGAGTACTTCCGGGTTGAAGATCACACGCTGCCCGAGATTCTCGGCTCCGGCGCGTGACGTCACCAGGGGGCCTAATTAAGGCGTCCAGGGGACCAGAAGAGGCCCTGGTGAGAAATTCCGGCGGGAATTTTGAAATTCTGGCATCCTGGTCAAGACGAACATCGCCCTCTGACCAGACATTAGCAAGTCTTTGCAGTCTCTACAGTCCGCAATGGATCCAGAGGAGACCATAGAACAACCTGTAGCAGTGAGTGGCACCCAGGTTGTGAGTATGTAATACGGCTTGCTGATGATGTTAATGTGTCCTTTCCATCTCTCTCCTTTTTTGTGTGCAAGAGCGATAAGGACACTTCTGTTAGGCCTAATCTTAGATGCCGCATGTGTTCTGTTAGACTCCCTGAGGGTCATGCTAAGAAACTTTGTGAAAGATGCATAGAGAGGGTTGTTAGGGAGGAAGTCCCGTCCTTAAGACAGGAACTGCAGGGTCTGATTAAACAGGAGATTATGTCTGCCTTTTCAGATTTTTCTGCAACCCCTAGCGCTCCTTCCACTTCCAGGCAGGAGGTTAAGAAAAATCCCTTTAAAATTTATCTGCTTCATCGTCCTCCGAATCTTCTTCGGATAGCGATGATGGCAGTAATGACTCCGGGTCTTGAAGGCAGTGAGGGATACTATGGAGATTAAGGAGGAGAAAGTTCATAGATCCGCCCAGGATAAAATGTTCTCAGTATTAGAGTCCAAGAAAGAGAGTTTTCCCCTTCACAAGAATATACAGTCACTTATCTTGAGAGAGTGGAAAAATCCTGACCGCAAAGTCTTTTTACTCTAGGAGAAGACTCCCGTTCGACGAGGAGGAACTAGCCCCGTTTCTAGATTGCCCAAAGATAGACGTATCTCTTTCAAAACTAGCTAGGGGTACTTCCTTACCCTTTGAGGATACAGGATCATTACGTGATCCTATGGATAAGAAGGTGGATACCAACTTAAGGAGGACCTGGGACGCAGCTGCGGCTTTATTTAAGCCCAATATTGCGGCCACTTCCGTAGCCAGATCCTTAAAGATCTGGCTTGTCCAGTTAGAGACACTACTCAAAGCTAATACTCCATATGAGAATTTTTCAGATTCCTTCCCTTCTTTTAAAGGCGGTAGATTTCTTATCAGATACTACGGCGGATTCAGTAAGGCTAACTGCGAGAACTACAGCCTTAGCTAACAACTCCAGAAGGGCACTCATGGCCTGGTCTGGGGACATAGGCTCTAAAGCAAAACTATGTAACATCCCGTTCTACGGTAATCTTCTCTTCGGGCAGGATCTGGATAAAATACTAGAGAAAGCCTCTGACTCCAAAAAGAGCTTTCCAGAGGATAAAAAGAAAAGAAAGACCCCGTTTTTCGCCCCCAAAAGAAAGGCAGTTTTCAGATTAAAAGGAATAAAACGGAAAACTGGAGAGGGGGAAACAGAGAAATAAGGGGTTTATGTTCTCTTTCCATACCGAGGAACCCTCTAAAAATGACGTCGGGCTTCCTGTGGGGGAAGGCTAGGAAAATTCGTGGATTCCTGGGGAAAATACACAGACAGCCGCTGGTTATTGGATACCCTTAGCCACGGTTACAGTATACCCTTTGTCAGGCCTCCCCCACGCTGTTCGTTCTAACCCCAGTTCAGGGCTCAGAACATCTTCAGCTCTGTCTGGAGCGGGAGATCGAACTTTTAGTTCAGATGAACGTCTTAATTCCGGTACCCTCAGAACTGACAGGTCTGGGGTGTTACTCCACAGTCTTCATGATAAAGAAGCCAAACGGGAAGATGCGTCTTATCATAAACATGAAGCCCCTGAACAGGTACATAAGGTTCGAAAGGTTCAAGATGGAATCCATAAGAACCACGGTAAATGTTTTACAGAAGGGGCGTTCTTTGCTTCCATAGATCTAAAGGACGCGTACTTTCCCATCCATCCACACTCTCAACAATTCTTGAGAATTGCGGTTTGGATCCAGGGGCGTCCAAGGCATTTCCAATTTCAGGCGCTGCCGTTCGGCATAACAACTGCCCCAGACTTTTTACCAAGGTCATGCTAGAATTAATTACCCCTCTGAGGAAGGAGAAGGTCATGATAGTCCCATATCTGGACGACCTGTTAATTGTGGGGGACTCGCAACAAGCCTTAGAGAACAGTCTAGCCAAGACAATGGGCAGACTAGAGGAACTGGGGTGAATTTTAAATTGGGAAAAATCTCAATTAATTCCCACCCAGCAGATCTCCTTTATTGAATCTAACAGGATTCCCAGAAAGGTTGAGTGTTTTTTGCCAGAGGAAAAAATAAAGAAGATTCAGCTGCAGGTGAAACAATTCAGGAAACAGAAATCACACAATAAGACAGACAATGGCCCTGATAGGATCATTTACAGCCTGTATTCCCGCGGTAATGTGGGCGCAAATACATTCCCGCCCCCTTCAGAGACATATGTTAAAGAAGTGGAACAGAAAACAGGATTCCCTAGACAGGATGATAAAGATCCCGAATTGCATCCTGTCCTCCTTAGAGTGGTGGGAGTTAAGACCCAACCTGCAGAAAGGAGTCCCGTGGGTGGTAAGGCATCAGTTGATCCTCACCACGGATGCCAGTCTCTGGGGCTGGGGAGCACATCTCCAGTCGTGGTCGGCTCAGGGGGAATGGTCCCAATCCCAGAGAAAATTCTCGTCAAATCACCGATAACTGCTGGCAGTATGGGAGGCCCTCGGTTACTTTTCCCAGGAACTAAAGAATCACAACATTCAAATAAGGTCCGACAACAGGACGGTGGTGGCATACTTAAACCGTCAGGGGGAACGAAGAGCAATCTACTGCTGGCCTTAACCGAGAGAAATTTTTCTATGGGCCGAGGAGAATCTCCTCTCCCTATCAGCGTTTTTTGAAGGGAACACAGAACATCCACGCTGATTTCCTAAGGCGCAGGAAGCTGGATCCGGCAGAGTGGAGTCTAAAGCAGGAAATTTTCCAGGCCCTAACGCAAAGATGGGAACTCCCCAGATAGATTTATTTGCAAACAGGTCAAATGCAAAATTACCAGTCTATTTTTCCTGACCACGGGATCAGAGGAGTGCAGGGATGGATGCCCTGGCTCTTCCTTGGAATTTCAGCCTAGCATACTGTTTCCCACCTCTGCCTCTGATTCCAAGGGTACTCAGGAAAATAAGGGAAGAAAGGGCCAGCGTAATTTTAATAGTACCCAACTGGCCAAGACGATCCTGGTTCCCTCTTCTAGCAAGCATGTCCGTGGAGGAGCCTTGGATTCTACCCTGGTCAGAGGACCTCCTAAGTCAGGGGCCCATTCTACACCCCAGAACAAAAAGCTTGCACCTCTCGGCTTGGATCCTGAAAGGGCAGTCTTAAGATCTAGGGGTCTATCTGATAGAGTAATTGATACCATGCTAGCCGGTAAAAAAGAAGTCACAAATAAGATCTACCGAAAAATTTGGAATACATACGTTGCTTGGTGTTCAGAAAACCACTCTAGGGCTACAGATAGTATACTGTCTATTCTTGAGTTCCTCCAAGAAGGGTTTTCTAAGGGGTTGAGGCCTAGCACTCTTAGAGTGCAGATATCAGCTTTAAGCGCCTACCTAGATGAGAAGATCGCTGCTAACTCATGGATCATCCGGTTTATGAAAGGAACAGACAGACTTAGACCTAGATATAGGCCTCTGGTCGCGCCATGGGATTTAAACACCGTTCTTTCCGGGCTCACTAGACCTCCCTTTGAACCGTTAGACTCAGCAGACATAAGATTCCTGACTCTAAAGACGGTTTTCTTAGTCGCCATTACCTCAGCACGAAGGGTTAATGAAATCCAGGCCTTCTCGGTTAAAAAACCATTCCTGATGGTTAGGGATGACAGAATAATTCTTAGGTTTGATGAGTCCTTCCTACCTAAGGTGGTTTCGGAGTTCCACAGAATGGAGGAAGTAGTTCTTCCTTCATTTTGCGAGAATCCCAAAACTAAGAAAGAAAATTTTCACACTCTAGACGTTAAGAGATGTGTTCTTAGTTTTATCTCAGCAACTAGGAACTGGAGAAAATCAAATAATCTCTTTATCCAGTTTCTAGGCGCTAGGAAGGAACTTAAAGCATCCAGACCTTCCATCTCACGTTGGCTAAGATCCGCCATTTCAGAAGCCTACCTGGCAATGGGGGAGGTACCCCCAGTAAACGTCAAGGCCCACTCCACGAGGTCGGTTTTGACGTCCTGGGCAGAAGAAGCTTCCGTTTCGTTGGACCAGATCTGTAAAGCAGCAACCTGGTCTAACCCTCATACCTTTGTAAAACACTATAGAATAGACATTGATTCTAAAAGAGATCTGTCTTTCGGTAGAAAGGTTTTACAAGCAGTTGTCCCTCCCTAAAATATTAATCTGTTAGTTCTCCAAGTAAGGTGCCGTCATGGAGGGGAGGGGAAAAGTTGAATTAGTCTTACCGGTAATTCCCTTTTCGCGAATCCTCCATGACGGCACCGCGTATATTCCCCCCCAAAATAAAAATAAAAAGAAAATAAAAGGGGGAAGAAGAGGTAGAAGTTATTTTCTTTAATTAGGAAGTTGTGTTACCTAGTCAGTGCTATATATATGCAGTTTAATACATAAAGCAGAGGATAGTTATTTCACTGGTGAAGGTTATGAATGGGTGTGTAAGTTTAGGGCCTGTCATGTCCAGAAGACACTGAAGATGGTGAGGAGGCGGGCCCTTTTGAACCTTCCTGTCCCTGCCTGGCTGGAGGAGGAGGATAATCTCCAAGTAAGGTGCAGTCATGGAGGATTCGCGAAAAGGGAATTACCGGTAAGACTAATTCAACTTTTAGGCCTGTTCCTCGGTGCACAGACGCCCGCTGACTCTTGGGCGGTGTGCCGCGGGTCGCGCGCTATATAAATTCATCACTTCTGGTTCTAGATGACGCCACCGGAAGTGACGCGGACGGCAGTCGGCCTCTGGATGGCGGGATCCAGGAAGCATTTAAAGGGATCACCGGTCTGCAGCATCCTGTGGGTCAGTACTTTATGTATACCTTACCCTGTATACCATTCCTCTGTCTATGGTCAGGATGTTCATGCCTGAACCCAATGAGGCCTCTACCCTGCCGTCTGTAAGTTCCCCATGGGGAGAGTTTTGTTTTCTCACCTGGACACACTTTTAAGATCCGTTTCTGGTTCTAATGGGCTTTTCTCTTGCTGTTCCAGACTAAGGATCCGCAGAGAAAGCCTAAGAGATCCCCAAAGTGCATTTCCTGTTTTAAGCAGTTGCCGGAGGACCACCCTAAAAACTATGTGGGGACTGCATCGCTAAAATTGTCCGTGAGGAACAGCCGTCCCTCATGGATGAGATTAGATCCATGATGCAAGAAGAAATTAAAACCTCCTTTACGGCCATTACTGCCCTCCAAAGAGAGAGGCCCACTTTACGGAGCCTCCTCCCAAACGGCAGAAATCGATTGATGATGTGTCTTCTGATTCTGACGTATTAGGCGAGTCTGCTTCCTCTTCCAGATTCTTTGAAGATGAAGAGAGACTCTCTGAGCGAGAATATTCAGAGAGCAGAAGAAAATTCTATTTCGCTTCTGAAGAAATGCCCGAACTTTTAAAAGCTGTCAGGGCTACGGTGGGGGTGGAGGAGGTGCAGTCCACTCCGTCAGTTCAAGATGAGATGTTCTGGGGGCTCAGAGTAAAGAAATCTAAGGTTTTCCCTATCAATGAAAACAAGGGAATGATTTTAGACGAATGGGCGGATCCCGGAAAACGATTGGGAATTGCAAAATCCTTCCAAAATCGACTCCTGTTTGATCAAGAGGAAACCAGGATCTTTAATACCATTCCTAAAATTGACGCCAGGTAGCTAGGGTCAATAAAAAGACCAGTCTACCATTTGAAGATGCCTCACAGCTCAAAGACCCAATGGATAGGAAGGCAGATGGGTTGCTGAGAAGATCTTGGGAGGCAGCGATGTTCACCCTAAGATCTAACATAGCGGCCACCTCAGTTGCCAGATCTATGTACGTCTGGCTCACTGAGTTAGAGAGTAGGGCTGCCGGTGATTTCCCGTCTGAGGAAATTTTGAGCTCCACCCCCTATTGAAATCTGCTACCGCCTTCTTAGCGGACGCTCTGCCGAGTAGGTACGTTTTGCAGCAAAAGACTCAGGTCTTTCTAATGCAGCTCGGCGTGCCTTGTGGGTTAAATGCTGGTCAGGGGATAGTGCTTCAAAATCCAAACTCTGTGCCATTCCTTTTCTGGGGAGTATATTTTGGCCCGAAATTAGATAAAATCTTAGAGAAGGCCTCTGATAAAGGGTCCATTCACACGTCCGTGTGTTTTGTGGATCCACGGATCCGCGGATCCGCAAAACACGGACATCGGCGATGTGCGCTCCGCACTTGCGGACCGCACATCGCCGGCACTTCATAGAAAATGCCTTTTCTTGTCCGCAATTGCGGACAAGAATAGGACATGTTCTATTTTTTCGGGAACGCAATTGCGACTCGGAAGTGCGGATCCGCAACTGCGGACCCGGCCGGACATATTCTATCCCCATTGAAATGAATGGGTCCGCAATTCCGTTCCGCAAATGCGGAACAGAATTGCGGACGTGTGAATGGACCCAAAAGGAAGGGTTTTCCAGAAGAAAGGGTATATAAAAGAAAATATCCCTTTCGTGCCCCTTCCAATCAAAATAGGCAGTACAGTGGTAAAGGCAAGTCGGGACGGTTCAGTTACCCCAAGGGAGGCAAAGGCAAAGCCTCTTCCTCCTCCTCTCAAAAAGGGAACGACAACCAGTGACGCCAAGGTGGGGGGGAGATTGAGGATGTTTTTTCCCCGCTGGGAGGAAATATCCTCAAACTCTTGGGCC
The DNA here is from genome assembly GCA_033119425.1 of Bufotes viridis. NCBI lineage: Eukaryota > Metazoa > Chordata > Amphibia > Anura > Bufonidae > Bufotes > Bufotes viridis. Next base: position 99,204,455 of record CM065593.1, read on the forward strand.
CTGTGGATAATAAGATCGGGTTATCAAATCCAGTACTCGGACCCTCCCCAAAAAGATTTGTAGTCACGAGGATTCCGTGTCAGATCCCGATCAACCCATCCATTTAGGTGTTCAGGAGCTTCTTTCAAAAGGAGCAGTGGTGGAGGTTCCACCTTCCGAACGTGGAAGGGGGTTGTATTCGAACCTATTCCTTGTAAAAAAGAAAGAGGACTCCTTTCGTACCATAATAAACCTAAAATTGTTGAACAGGTTTATTACTTATCAAAAATTCAGGAGGGAGACCCTAAAGTCGATTGTACCTCTGTAATGTGTACGGTCGATCTGACCGACGCGTACTATCATATTCCGATCCATCCGAACTCTCAACGGTTTCTGAGATTCGCAATCAGAAATCACATGGGGAGAGTTCTACATTTCCAATTCACCTGTCTACCCTTCGGCATATCATCAGCTCCTCGGCTGTTCACAAAGCTAATGACAGAGGTAGTGGCTTTTCTAAGGAAAGAGGGTCTAACAATTTTTCCTTACTTAGACGATTTTCTGATTGCAAACAGCTCACCTTTACTCCTCCAGAGAGATCTGAATCTCTTCTGTCAGACCATGGAGGGTTTAGGCTGGATAATCAACCTAAGAAAGTCGCATTTAGAACCGACGACAAAGATCCAGTTCCTGGGAGTAGTTCTGGATTCTCGGAAACAATTGACTTGCTTGCCCCTAGAGAAGATTCAGGACATCAGGAGGAGGATCTCCATCTTCAATTCAAAAATGTCTTACTCCATCAGGGACTCAATGAGTCTCTTAGGAATCCTGACGGCCTGCATTCCTTCAGTTCTGTGGTGCCAGATACATTTTCGAACACTACAGATGTGGATTCTCAAAATGTGGGACAGAAAAGAATCTTCCTGGATCAAAAAGTGGTCATTCCTTTGAGGGTGAAGACTTCCTCTTATGGTGGAAGAACAGGGCCAATATCTCCAAGGGGTGACGTGGTCAAAATGTCCCTACGTACAGATTACCACGGACGCAAGCCAGAGAGGTTGGGGAGCGAAGGTTGGAGATGTCTGCTACCAAGGAGTATGGCCCAGAAAGATCAGCCTCCAGTCCTCAAACTTCCGAGAGTTGATGGCAGTCTGGGAAACCTTAATGAAGGCCAGAGCATATCTTCAGGACCATCACATAAGGGTCCTGTCAGACAATACCACAGTAGTAAGGTATTTGAATCATCAAGGGGCACAGGATCAAACAGTCTATTGCAACTAACAACCAAAATATTCATCTGGGCAGAGACGAGTGTTCAGTCCATATCTGCAGTCCACCTGAAGGGGTCCTTAAATGTCGAGGCGGATTACCTCAGCAGGGAAAAGATAGACCACTCAGAGTGGTCCTTAAACGAGGAGGTCTTCCTAATGATGACAGGCAAGTGGGGCAGACCAATCATGGATCTCTTTGCCACACGCAAGAATTCAAAGACTCAGAAATTTTGCTCTCTAAACCCAAGAGACAGGCCAGCGGTTCTGGACGCATTTTCCTGCAGGTGGAATCAAAGCCTTTATTACGCTTTCCCTCCTCTACCTCTCATTTCCAGAGTAGTTCAGAAGGTGATACAGGACAGGGCCTCAGTCATATTGATAACCCCGTACTGGCCCAAAAAGAGCTGGTTCCCAATACTGTACAACCTCACCAGAGAGGATCCTTGGATCCTTCCAAAGAGGAGGGACATTCTACAATAAGGTCCAATTCTTCATCCAGACCCGGATTTTCTCAATCTTGCAGCCTGGATCCTGAGACCGAGATTCTGAGACAGCAAGGTTTGTCAGATGCGGTGATTTCCACCCTCAAAACCTCTAGTAAAAAGTCACCTTTGCTATCTACCTGAAGATCTGGAAGCGTTTCTGGTCATGGTCAGACTTATCATCGCCAAATAACTCACCTCCAAATATCCAACTAATTCTGGACTTCTTACAAAGAGGATTTGATATGGGTCTGAGACCTTCTACGCTAAAGGTTCAAGTATTAGCCCTCAGTTGTTTTTATGACACAGATCTAGCGTGTCACAGGTGGATAAAGCGATTCATGAGAGCAACAACAAGATTACGCCCAACTCTTAGGTCTCATGTCCCCACCTGGGATTTAAATATCGTCCTGACAGGACTATCTCAGTCTCCATTCGAGCCTCTGACCGACTGTTCTTTAAAGCTGAAGACCTTTAAGACAGCATTCCTGGTGGCAATCGCCTCAGCTAGGAGAATCAGTGAGCTTCAAGCACTATCAGTCAGAGAACCCTACCTTCAAGTTCTAGACGATAGGATAGTTTTAAAACTAGACCCATGTTTTCTCCCAAAGGTGGTCTCCAAGTTTCATAAAGACCAAGAGATCACTTTACCTTCTCTACCCAGCGATACGTCTAGTGATCAGAAGTTCATCCTCATTCCCTTGATGTTAGACGTGCAGTCCTTGACTACATAGATACCACTAACGATTTTAGGAAATCGGATTGTTTGTTTGTTCAATTCGGGGGAAGAAACAAGGGACAGAAGGTATCCAAATCGTCCATTGCAAGATGGATCAAGGCTACCATCGCTTCTTGCTATTCCCTACAGAACTTATCTTGTCCTGATAGAGTCAAGGCCCACTCAACTAGGGCAATGTCTTCTTCCCAAGCTGAAAGAGCAGGTGTCTCCCTCGAGGAGATCTGTAAGGCAGCCACTTGGTCCAGTATCCATACGTTTGCAAAACATTACAGGCTGGATCTGTTTAAGAAAACGGATATGTCTTTTCCTTCAGTCCTTCAGTCTGTTACCCCCCCTTAATGTTCATATTTGATATATCTCCTTGTATGGCCGTCGTGGTGATGCTATGGAAACTTACCGTTAATTCTTTTTCCATGAGATCACCACGACGGCCCATTTTTCCCTCCCTTTTTTGGGGGTTGATATGAAGTAATATCTTCTCCTACTTTATTTATCTTTCACGTATGTAACCACCACCTTTTACTCTGGTATTTTGGAAGCACTGGTGTTTGGTGGTGGGAGGGGGGTATTTAAACCTTTCTCTGCTTCCTGCCCCTACAGAAGTCAGGGGTTAATCTCTCCTTGTATGGCCGTCGTGGTGATCTCATGGAAAAATAATTACCGGTAAGTCTAATTCCGGCTTTTTCCAATAAAATGTTGCTTTAGCCCAGATTTTTGATTTTCACAAGTGATGGCATAAAAAGATGACCTGAAGATTTGTTACGGAATCTCTACTAAATATGGCAACACACCATATGTGGTTATAAAATGCTGTATGGGTGCGCCACAGGGCCCAGAAGGGAAAGAGTTCCACCTTTTGGAGGGCAGATTGTGCTGGAATGAATTTCGGGCACCTTGTCACATTTGAAGAGACTGAGGTACCGCTACAGTAGAAACCCCAAAAAGTGACCCTATTTGGGAAAACTACACTCCCAAGGAATTTTCCAAGGGGTGTAGTAAGTAAAATGTTGGTTAAACCCCAGATTTTTCATTTTTACAAGGGTTAACAGAAGAAAAGGGACCCCACAATTTGTTACCCATTTTGTCCTGAATATGGCAACACCCTATATGCGGGCATACACTACTGTTTGGGCACAATGCAGGGTTCAGAAGGGTATAGAGGTGTAGATTGGTGATATATACAGCTCTGGCCAACAACTGCAGAGCCTCTGAGGTTAAATATAAAAATACACTCCCTAGAAGTGACCCTGTTTTAGAAACTACATCCCTCACAGTATTTATTAAGAGGTGTAGTAGGCATTTTGACCCAACAAATGGTTTGCCAAAATTAATTACAGCAGATTGTGGAAAGTGAAAATTGCAATATTTGCATGTCATTTTCATGCCTAATATGTAGTGCCCAGCGTATGCCAGAGTAAAAGCAATCGCTCTTATTATGCCATGATTCCTGGTTTTATAAACACCCTACATGTGACCCTCATCTTTTGCCTGACACACCATAGGGCTCAGGATGGCATTTTAGTGCCCAATATGCTATGCCCACTGTGTGCTATCTGAGACACATCATGCCCTTGTTAGGTGGGTTCTACTGGGTGCTAAAATGCCAAAAATGTGGAGGTAAATTACTGTTTGGGTACACGGCTCATCCTCTTCCTCAATCCCCCCTTGTCATCCTCTTTCTCAATCCCCCCTTGTCATCCTCTTTCTCAATCCCCCCTTGTCATCCTCTTTCTCAATCCCCCCCTTGTCATCCTCTTTCTCAATCCCCCTTGTCATCCTCTTTCTCAATCCCCCCTTGTCATCCTCTTTCTCAATCCCCCTTGTCATCCTCTTTCTCAATCCCCCTTGTCATCCTCTTTCTCAATCCCCCCTTGTCATCCTCTTTCTCAATCCCCCTTGTCATCCTCTTTCTCAATCCCCCCTTGTCATCCTCTTTCTCAATCCCCCTTGTCATCCTCTTTCTCAATCCCCCCTTGTCATCCTCTTTCTCATCCCCCCTTGTCATCCTCTTTCTCATCCCCCTTGTCATCCTCTTTCTCATCCCCCCTTGTCATCCTATTTCTCATCTCCCCCTTGTCATCCTATTTCTCATCTCCCCCCTTGTCATCCTCTTTCTCATTCCCACCCCCGTCGTCTTCTTTCTCATTTCCCCCACCTCTAATGTAGTGTGGCCGAGCGCTGTATGCTCCACGGGTACAGGGTACAGGAGCTTTAGTTTCCTGTACTCGGGCAGACTGACAGGAAGTGCACACTGTGTGCGCACTTCATGTCAGTCCGGCCGGGTACAGGAGACAGATGCTCCTGTACCCGCGCTACTACAGGGCTCGGCCACGCTACATGTGAGACTGACAGGAGGGAGCGCTGAGCGCTTCCTCCTGTCAGTCCCTCTCTTCATGCTGTTCTTGGGCGGTGCGCCCTCATGGGCGCGCCAACCCGGGCAGTGCTGCAGCTGCCAGAGGCTCTATACAGAGCGCTCAGGCGGCTGCAGCATGAGGCAGGCCGGCGCTCCTAGCAACGCTCCTTCCCAAGGGCGCTCTACGCGGCTGCCTAGTCAGCCTATAGGACGAGGCCGGCCCTGGGTCCCTCAGCAAGGAATCATGCGTCATATCACCCACCACTGGAGAAGGCCACTTTCAGTTATTTCGGCCCAGCACCCAGACAGAGGAGAGAGGTCCCACAGCAAGGAATCATGCGTCATATCACCCACCACTGGAGAAGGCCACTTTCAGTTATTTGGAACCAGCACCCAGACAGAGGAGAGAGGTCCCACAGCAAGGAATACGTCGTCATATCACCCACCACTGGAGAAGGCCACTTTCAGTTATTTCGGCCCCAGCACCCAGACAGAGGAGAGGTTCATTCAACTTTGGGTTGCACCGCAAGATCATGGTAAAGTTTAAAAATGAGGATTCAATAAAGAAGTGCCCCGGAGTACAAGAATACATGGTTGAGGGGAGGCAGTTATAAATGTCTATTCTGCACAAGGGAGGCACAGGTCCTGTGGGATCCATGCCTGGTTCATTTTTATGAACGTCAGCTTGTCCACAGTGGCTGTGGACAGGCGGCTGCATTTGTCAGTAATGACGCCCCTGCCGTGCTGAATACACGTTCAGACAAAACGCTGGCCGCCAGGCAGGCCAGCACCTCCAAGGCATAAAATGCTAACTCTGGCCACGTGGACAATTTGGAGACCCAGAAGTTGAATGCATGGGGCCGAACCATCAGTCAGTACGTGGAGGGGTGTGCAGGCGTACTGTTCAACCATGTTAGTGAAATGCTGCCTCCTGCTAACACGTTCTGTATCAGGTGGTGGTGCAGTTAGCTGTGGCGTGGAGACAAAACTTTTCCACATTTCTGCCATGCTAACCCTGCCCTCAGAGGAGCTGGCCGTGACACAGCTGCGTTGGCGACCTCTTGCTCCTCCTCTGCCTTCGCCTTGGGCTTCCACCTGTTCCCCTGTGACATTTGGGAATGCTCTCAGGAGCGTGTCTACCAGCGTGCGCTTGTACTCGCGCATCCTCCTATCACGCTCCAGTGCAGGAAGTAAGGTGGGCACATTGCCTTTGTACCGGGGATCCAGCAGGGTGGCAACCCAGTAGTCCGCACATGTTAAAATGTGCGCAACTCTGCTGTCGTTGCGCAGGCACTGCAGCATGTAGCCGCTCATGTGTGCCAGGCTCCCCAGAGGTAAGGACAAGCTGTCCTCTGTGGGAGGCGTATCGTCATCGTCCTCCGTATCCCCCAGCCACGCACCAGTGATGGGCCTGAGCTGTGTCGGGTGCCACCCCGCTGTGAACCTGCTTCATCCTCATCCTCCTTCACCTCCTCCTCATCCTCCTCGTCCTCCAGTAGTGGGCCCTGGCTGGCCACATTTGTACCTGGCCTCTGCTGTTGCAAAAAACCTCCCTCTGAGCCACTTCTAACAGACTGGCCTGAAAGTGCTAAAAATGACCCCTCATTCTCCTCCTCCTCCTGGGCCACCTCCTCTTCCATCATCGCCCTAAGCGTTTTCTCAAGGAGACATAGAAGTGGTATTGTAACGCTGATAACGGTGTCATCGCCACTGGCCATGTTGGTGGAGTACTCGAAACAGCGCAACAGTGCACACAGGTCTCGCATGGAGGCCCAATCATTGGTGGTGAAGTGGTGCTGTTCCAGCAGTGCGACTGACGCGTGCGTGCTGCAGCTGAAACTCCACTATGGCCTGCTGCTGCTCGCACAGTCTCTCCAGCATGTGCAAGGTGGAGTTCCACCTGGTGGGCACGTCGCATATGAGGCGGTGAGCGGGAAGGCCGAGTTACGCTGTAGCGCAGACAGGCGAGCAGCGACAGGATGTGAACGCCGGAAGCGCGCACAGAAGGCCCGCACTTTATGCAGCAGCTCTGACATGTCGGGGTAGTTGTGAATGAACTTCTGCACCACCAAATTCAGCACATGCGCCAGGCAAGGGATGTGCGTCAAACCGGCTAGTCCCAGAGATGCGACGAGATTTCGCCCATTATCGCACACCACCAGGCCGGGCTTGAGGCCCACCGGCAGAAACCACTCGTCGGTCTGTTGTTCAATACCCGCCACAACTCCTTCGCGGTGTGGGGCCTGCCCCCAAACATATGAGTTTCAGAATGGCCTGCTGACGTTTACCCGGGCTGTGCTGAAGTTGGTGGTGAAGGTGTGTGGCTGACTGGATGAGCTGGTGGAAGCAGAGGAGGAGGAAGCCGAGTAGGAGGAGGAGGCTACAGGAGGCAAAGAATGATGCCCTGCGATCCTTGGCGGCAGAAGGACGTGCGCCAAGGAACTCTCCGCCTGGGGCCCAGCCGCCACTACATTTACCCAGTGTGTAGTTAGGGAGATATAGCGTCCCTGGTCGTGCTTACTGGTCCACGTATCTGTGGTTAGGTGGACCTTGCCACAGATGGCGTTGCGCAGTGCACACTTGATTTTATCGGATACTTGGCTGTGCAGGGAAGGCACGGCTGTCTTGGAGAAGTAGTGGCGGCTGGGAACAACATACTGTGGGACAGCCATGGACATCAGCTGTTTGAAGCTGTCTGTGTCCACCAGCCTGAATGACAGCATTTCAAAGGCCAGTAGTTTAGAAATGCTGGCATTCAGGCCCAGGGCTCGAGGGTGGCTAGGTGGGAATTTACGCTTTCTCTCCAAGGTTTGTGAGATGGAGAGCTGAACGCTGCCGTGTGACATGGTGGAGATGCTTGGTGACGCAGGTGGTGGTGTCGGTGGCACATCCTCTGATTGGTGGGCGGCAGGTGCCAACATTCCTCCTGACCACTATCTGCCTATTTGTTTATGTAGCGTATTACACTAATCCAGGCACAGCAGTAACCACTGATTTAGGGAATATCTCTTTTATGGCTAGTATTTAGGCCCTGGATGAAAGCTATCCTTTTATGGACAGATTTACAATTAGCCTGCAACAGCTGGGACAACAGATTCAGGGTATTGCTATTTTGCCAGATTATTTCACCCCAGAACAAAATATATGTTTTAGCGGACACTATGAAATCTGGCCTGCAACTGCTGGGACACCAGAATCAGGGTATTGCTATTTTGCCAGATTCATTTCACCCCAGAACAAAATATATGTTTTAGCGGACACTATGAAATCTGGCCTGCAACTGCTGGGACACCAGAATCAGGGTATTGCTATTTTGCCAGATTAATTTCACCCCAGAACAAAATATATGTTTTAGTGGTCACTATGAAATCTGGCCTGCAACTGCTGGGACACCAGAAACAGGGTATTGCTATTTTGCCAGATTAATTTCACTCCAGAACAAAATATATGTTTTGGCGGACACTATTCTATTTTGCCAGCCACAGCTGAAACCACTGATTTATGGTATTGCTATTTTAGGAATTGAATTTCACCCCAGAACAAAATATATGTTTTAGCAGACACTATGAAATCTGGCCTGCAACTGCTGGGACACCAGAAACAGGGTATTGCTATTTTGCCAGATTAATTTCACCCCAGAACAAAATATATGTTTTAGTGGACACTATGAAATCTGGCCTGCAACTGCTGGGACACCAGAATCAGGGTATTGCTATTTTGCCAGATTAATTTCACCCCAGAACAAAATATATGTTTTAGCGGACACTATGAAATCTGGCCTGCAACTGCTGGGACACCAGAATCAGGGTATTGCTATTTTGCCAGATTAATTTCACCCCAGAACAAAATATATGTTTTAGCGGACACTATGAAATCTGGCCTGCAACTGCTGGGACACCAGAATCAGGGTATTGCTATTTTGCCAGATTAATTTCACCCCAGAACAAAATATATGTTTTGGTGGACACTATTCTATTTTGCCAGCCACAGCTGAAACCACTGATTTATGGTATTGCTATTTTAGGAATTGAATTTCACCACAGAACAAAATATATGTTTTAGCGGACACTATGAAATCTGGCCTGCAACTGCTGGGACACCAGAATCAGGGTTTTGCTATTTTGCCAGATTCATTTCACCCCAGAACAAAATATATGTTTTAGCGGACACTATGAAATCTGGCCTGCAACTGCTGGGACACCAGAATCAGGGTATTGCTATTTTGCCAGATTAATTTCACCCCAGAACAAAATATATGTTTTAGTGGTCACTATGAAATCTGGCCTGCAACTGCTGGGACACCAGAAACAGGGTATTGCTATTTTGCCAGATTAATTTCACCCCAGAACAAAATATATGTTTTGGCGGACACTATTCTATTTTGCCAGCCACAGCTGAAACCACTGATTTATGGTATTGCTATTTTAGGAATTGAATTTCACCCCAGAACAAAATATATGTTTTAGCAGACACTATGAAATCTGGCCTGCAACTGCTGGGACACCAGAATCAGGGTATTGCTATTTTGCCAGATTAATTTCACCCCAGAACAAAATATATGTTTTAGCGGACACTATGAAATCTGGCCTGCAACTGCTGGGACACCAGAATCAGGGTATTGCTATTTTGCCAGATTAATTTCACCCCAGAACAAAATATATGTTTTGGCGGACACTATTCTATTTTGCCAGCCACAGCTGAAACCACTGATTTATGGTATTGCTATTTTAGGAATTGAATTTCACCCCAGAACAAAATATATGTTTTAGCGGACACTATGAAATCTGGCCTGCAACTGCTGGGACACCAGAATCAGGGTATTGCTATTTTGCCAGATTAATTTCACCCCAGAACAAAATATATGTTTTAGTGGACACTATGAAATCTGGCCTGCAACTGCTGGGACATCAGAAACAGGGTATTGCTATTTTGCCAGATTAATTTCACCCCAGAACAAATATATGTTTTAGCGGACACTATGAAATCTGGCCTGCAACTGCTGGGACACCAGAATCAGGGTATTGCTATTTTGCCAGATTAATTTCACCCCAGAACAAAATATATGTTTTAGTGGACACTATGAAATCTGGCCTGCAACTGCTGGGACACCAGAAACAGGGTATTGCTATTTTGCCAGATTAATTTCACCCCAGAACAAAATATATGTTTTGGTGGACACTATTCTATTTTGCCAGCCACAGCTGAAACCAATGATTTATGGTATTGCTATTTTAGGAATTGAATTTCACCCCAGAACAAAATATATGTTTTAGCGGACACTATGAAATCTGGCCTGAAACTGCTGGGACACCAGAATCAGGGTATTGCTATTTTGCCAGATTAATTTCACCCAAGAACAAAATATATGTTTTAGCGGACACTATGAAATCTGGCCTGCAACTGCTGGGACACCAGAAACAAGGTATTGCTATTTTGCCAGATTAATTTCACCCCAGAACAAAATATATGTTTTAGCGGACACTATGAAATCTGGCCTGCAATTGCTGGGACACCAGAATCAGGGTATTGCTATTTTGCCAGATTAATTTCACCCCAGAACAAAATATATGTTTTAGCGGACACTATGAAATCTGGCCTGCAATTGTTGGGACACCAGAATCAGGGTATTGCTATTTTGCTTAATTAATTTCACCCCAGAACAAAATATGTGTTTTGGCAGATACTATGAAATCTGGCCTGCAACAGCTGGGACACCAGAATCAGGGTATTGCTATTTTGGCAGATTAATTTCAACCCTGAACAAAATATATGTTTTGGCGGACACTATTCTATTTTTGCCAGCCACAGCTGAAACCACTGATTTATGGTATTGCTATTTTAGGAATTGAATTTCACCCCAGAAAATAATCTATCCTTTGCCAGACAGCAGACAGTATTATATTTGTCTAGCCAAAGCTGGAACACCAGATTTAGGGGATTGGTATTTGGGCAATTGTATTTAACCCCTTAATAAAATATGGAAATTGCTATCCTGAGTTTCTAGGGGTGACAATTAGCACAGCCAAGTCCCTGATGTAGGATATAGCAAAAAAAACTAGTATTGATGGATTGATGGACTTGGTGGCAGCTTCTTCTGGTGCACCACAAGTCACAAAATGGCCGCCGATCACCCCAGAAAATAAGTGACAGAAAAACGCTCTGTGCAGCCTAAAAACCAGCGAGCAAGTAACTAGCAGAAGTTCAATGATTCTCAGCTGTAGATCGATCCGTTCATTAGGTGCTGTTGCTGACTTTAACCTGCCTAATCTCGCCCTGACAGAAGCTGCATCCTCTCCCTACACTAGTCAGAGCAGTGTGACGTGCGGCGCTACGTGACTCCAGCTTAAATAGAGGCTGGGTCACATGCTGCACTTGGTCAATCACAGCCATGCCATTAGTAGGCATGGCTGTGATGAGCTCTTAGGGCAAGAAGTAAAACGCTAGCTGATTGGCTAGCTGACATCTTCAGTGTCTTCCTGTCCCTGCCAGGCGGAGGATAGGAGGAATCCGGAAGATAGCAGGAATCCGGCTGCTCCGATCGGGAGCTCTCGTTAGTTATGTTTGCAGGCGCAGTGCGCCGGGCTTCGGGCTTACCTTGGGCAAGTAAGCCCGTCCCTAAGGAGTGCCTGCCGCGGCTGGGGTCTTTTTCCTCTAAAGCTCTCGCGGGCGTCAGCGCGGGGCTTGGCGGCTGCTCCCGAAACTCAGTGGAGTACTTCGGGTTGAAGATCCACGCTGCCCGAGATTCTCGGCTCCGCGCGTGACGTCACCAGGGGCCTAATTAAGGCGTCCAGGGGACCAGAAGAGGCCCTGGTGAGAAATTCCGGCGGGAATTTTGAAATTCTGGCATCCTGGTCAAGACGAACATCGCCCTCTGACCAGACATTAGCAAGTCTTTGCAGTCTCTACAGTCCGCAATGGATCCAGAGGAGACCATAGAACAACCTGTAGCAGTGAGTGGCACCCAGGTTGTGAGTATGTAATACTGGCTTGCTGATGATGTTAATGTGTCCTTTCCATCTCTCTCCTTTTTGTGTGCAAGAGCGATAAGGACACTTCTGTTAGGCCTAATCTTAGATGCCGCATGTGTTCTGTTAGACTCCTGAGGGTCATGCTAAGAAACTTTGTGAAAGATGCATAGAGAGGGTTGTTAGGGAGGAAGTCCCGTCCTTAAGACAGGAACTGCAGGGTCTGATTAAACAGGAGATTATGTCTGCCTTTTCAGATTTTTCTGCAACCCCTAGCGCTCCTTCCACTTCCAGGCAGGAGGTTAAGAAAAATCCCTTTAAAATTTATCTGCTTCATCGTCCTCCGAATCTTCTTCGGATAGCGATGATGGCAGTAATGACTCCGGGTCTTGAAGGCAGTGAGGGATACTATGGAGATTAAGGAGGAGAAAGTTCATAGATCCGCCCAGGATAAAATGTTCTCAGTATTAGAGTCCAAGAAAGAGAGTTTTCCCCTTCACAAGAATATACAGTCACTTATCTTGAGAGAGTGGAAAAATCCTGACCGCAAAGTCTTTTTACTCTAGGAGAAGACTCCCGTTCGACGAGGAGGAACTAGCCCCGTTTCTAGATTGCCCAAAGATAGACGTATCTCTTTCAAAACTAGCTAGGGGTACTTCCTTACCCTTTGAGGATACAGGATCATTACGTGATCCTATGGATAAGAAGGTGGATACCAACTTAAGGAGGACCTGGGACGCAGCTGCGGCTTTATTTAAGCCCAATATTGCGGCCACTTCCGTAGCCAGATCCTTAAAGATCTGGCTTGTCCAGTTAGAGACACTACTCAAAGCTAATACTCCATATGAGAATTTTTCAGATTCCTTCCCTTCTTTTAAAGGCGGTAGATTTCTTATCAGATACTACGGCGGATTCAGTAAGGCTAACTGCGAGAACTACAGCCTTAGCTAACAACTCCAGAAGGGCACTCATGGCCTGGTCTGGGGACATAGGCTCTAAAGCAAAACTATGTAACATCCCGTTCTACGGTAATCTTCTCTTCGGGCAGGATCTGGATAAAATACTAGAGAAAGCCTCTGACTCCAAAAAGAGCTTTCCAGAGGATAAAAAGAAAAGAAAGACCCCGTTTTTCGCCCCCAAAAGAAAGGCAGTTTTCAGATTAAAAGGAATAAAACGGAAAACTGGAGAGGGGGAAACAGAGAAATAAGGGGTTTATGTTCTCTTTCCATACCGAGGAACCCTCTAAAAATGACGTCGGGCTTCCTGTGGGGGAAGGCTAGGAAAATTCGTGGATTCCTGGGGAAAATACACAGACAGCCGCTGGTTATTGGATACCCTTAGCCACGGTTACAGTATACCCTTTGTCAGGCCTCCCCCACGCTGTTCGTTCTAACCCCAGTTCAGGGCTCAGAACATCTTCAGCTCTGTCTGGAGCGGGAGATCGAACTTTTAGTTCAGATGAACGTCTTAATTCCGGTACCCTCAGAACTGACAGGTCTGGGGTGTTACTCCACAGTCTTCATGATAAAGAAGCCAAACGGGAAGATGCGTCTTATCATAAACATGAAGCCCCTGAACAGGTACATAAGGTTCGAAAGGTTCAAGATGGAATCCATAAGAACCACGGTAAATGTTTTACAGAAGGGGCGTTCTTTGCTTCCATAGATCTAAAGGACGCGTACTTTCCCATCCATCCACACTCTCAACAATTCTTGAGAATTGCGGTTTGGATCCAGGGGCGTCCAAGGCATTTCCAATTTCAGGCGCTGCCGTTCGGCATAACAACTGCCCCAGACTTTTTACCAAGGTCATGCTAGAATTAATTACCCCTCTGAGGAAGGAGAAGGTCATGATAGTCCCATATCTGGACGACCTGTTAATTGTGGGGGACTCGCAACAAGCCTTAGAGAACAGTCTAGCCAAGACAATGGGCAGACTAGAGGAACTGGGGTGAATTTTAAATTGGGAAAATCTCAATTAATTCCCACCCAGCAGATCTCCTTTATTGAATCTAACAGGATTCCCAGAAAGGTTGAGTGTTTTTGCCAGAGGAAAAATAAAGAAGATTCAGCTGCAGGTGAAACAATTCAGGAAACAGAAATCACACAATAAGACAGACAATGGCCCTGATAGGATCATTTACAGCCTGTATTCCTGCGGTAATGTGGGCGCAAATACATTCCCGCCCCTTCAGAGACATATGTTAAAGAAGTGGAACAGAAAACAGGATTCCCTAGACAGGATGATAAAGATCCCGAATTGCATCCTGTCCTCCTTAGAGTGGTGGGAGTTAAGACCCAACCTGCAGAAAGGAGTCCCGTGGGTGGTAAGGCATCAGTTGATCCTCACCACGGATGCCAGTCTCTGGGGCTGGGGAGCACATCTCCAGTCGTGGTCGGCTCAGGGGGAATGGTCCCAATCCCAGAGAAAATTCTCGTCAAATCACCGATAACTGCTGGCAGTATGGGAGGCCCTCGGTTACTTTTCCCAGGAACTAAAGAATCACAACATTCAAATAAGGTCCGACAACAGGACGGTGGTGGCATACTTAAACCGTCAGGGGGGGAACGAAGAGCAATCTACTGCTGGCCTTAACCGAGAGAAATTTTTCTATGGGCCGAGGAGAATCTCCTCTCCCTATCAGCGTTTTTTTTGAAGGGAACACAGAACATCCACGCGGATTTCCTAAGGCGCAGGAAGCTGGATCCGGCAGAGTGGAGTCTAAAGCAGGAAATTTTCCAGGCCCTAACGCAAAGATGGGAACTCCCCCAGATAGATTTATTTGCAAACAGGTCAAATGCAAAATTACCAGTCTATTTTTCCCACGGGATCAGAGGAGTGCAGGGATGGATGCCCTGGCTCTTCCTTGGAATTTCAGCCTAGCATACTGTTTCCCACCTCTGCCTCTGATTCCAAGGGTACTCAGGAAAATAAGGGAAGAAAGGGCCAGCGTAATTTTAATAGTACCCAACTGGCCAAGACGATCCTGGTTCCCTCTTCTAGCAAGCATGTCCGTGGAGGAGCCTTGGATTCTACCCTGGTCAGAGGACCTCCTAAGTCAGGGGCCCATTCTACACCCCAGAACAAAAAGCTTGCACCTCTCGGCTTGGATCCTGAAAGGGCAGTCTTAAGATCTAGGGGTCTATCTGATAGAGTAATTGATACCATGCTAGCCGGTAAAAAAGAAGTCACAAATAAGATCTACCGAAAAATTTGGAATACATACGTTGCTTGGTGTTCAGAAAACCACTCTAGGGCTACAGATAGTATACTGTCTATTCTTGAGTTCCTCCAAGAAGGGTTTTCTAAGGGGTTGAGGCCTAGCACTCTTAGAGTGCAGATATCAGCTTTAAGCGCCTACCTAGATGAGAAGATCGCTGCTAACTCATGGATCATCCGGTTTATGAAAGGAACAGACAGACTTAGACCTAGATATAGGCCTCTGGTCGCGCCATGGGATTTAAACACCGTTCTTTCCGGGCTCACTAGACCTCCCTTTGAACCGTTAGACTCAGCAGACATAAGATTCCTGACTCTAAAGACGGTTTTCTTAGTCGCCATTACCTCAGCACGAAGGGTTAATGAAATCCAGGCCTTCTCGGTTAAAAACCATTCCTGATGGTTAGGGATGACAGAATAATTCTTAGGTTTGATGAGTCCTTCCTACCTAAGGTGGTTTCGGAGTTCCACAGAATGGAGGAAGTAGTTCTTCCTTCATTTTGCGAGAATCCCAAAACTAAGAAAGAAAATTTTCACACTCTAGACGTTAAGAGATGTGTTCTTAGATTTATCTCAGCAACTAGGAACTGGAGAAAATCAAATAATCTCTTTATCCAGTTTCTAGGCGCTAGGAAGGAACTTAAAGCATCCAGACCTTCCATCTCACGTTGGCTAAGATCCGCCATTTCAGAAGCCTACCTGGCAATGGGGGAGGTACCCCCAGTAAACGTCAAGGCCCACTCCACGAGGTCGGTTTTGACGTCCTGGGCAGAAGAAGCTTCCGTTTCGTTGGACCAGATCTGTAAAGCAGCAACCTGGTCTAACCCTCATACCTTTGTAAAACACTATAGAATAGACATTGATTCTAAAAGAGATCTGTCTTTCGGTAGAAAGGTTTTACAAGCAGTTGTCCCTCCCTAAAATATTAATCTGTTAGTTCTCCAAGTAAGGTGCCGTCATGGAGGGGAGGGGAAAAGTTGAATTAGTCTTACCGGTAATTCCCTTTTCGCGAATCCTCCATGACGGCACCGCGTATATTCCCCCCCAAAATAAAAAAAAAATAAAAAAAAGAAAATAAAAGGGGGAAGAAGAGGTAGAAGTTATTTTCTTTAATTAGGAAGTTGTGTTACCTAGTCAGTGCTATATATATGCAGTTTAATACATAAAGCAGAGGATAGTTATTTCACTGGTGAAGGTTATGAATGGGTGTGTAAGTTTAGGGCCTGTCATGTCCAGAAGACACTGAAGATGGTGAGGAGGCGGGCCCTTTTGAACCTTCCTGTCCCTGCCTGGCTGGAGGAGGAGGATAATCTCCAAGTAAGGTGCAGTCATGGAGGATTCGCGAAAAGGGAATTACCGGTAAGACTAATTCAACTTTTAGGCCTGTTCCCCGGTGCACAGACGCCCGCTGACTCTTGGGCGGTGTGCCGCGGGGTCGCGCGCTATATAAATTCATCACTTCTGGTCCTAGATGACGTCACCGGAAGTGACGCGGACGGCAGTCGGCCTCTGGATGGCGGGATCCAGGAAGCATTTAAAGGGATCACCGGTCTGCAGCATCCTGTGGGTCAGTACTTTATGTATACCTTACCCTGTATACCATTCCTCTGTCTATGGTCAGGATGTCTGCGTCTGAACCCAATGAGGCCTCTACCCTGCCGTCTGTAAGTTCCCCATGGGGAGAGTTTTGTTTTCTCACCTGGACACACTTTTAAGATCCGTTTCTGGTTCTAATGGGCTTTTCTCTTGCTGTTCCAGACTAAGGATCCGCAGAGAAAGCCTAAGAGATCCCCAAAGTGCATTTCCTGTTTTAAGCAGTTGCCGGAGGACCACCCTAAAAAACTATGTGGGGACTGCATCGCTAAAATTGTCCGTGAGGAACAGCCGTCCCTCATGGATGAGATTAGATCCATGATGCAAGAAGAAATTAAAACCTCCTTTGCGGCCATTACTGCCCTCCAAAGAGAGAGGCCCACTTTTACGGAGCCTCCTCCCAAACGGCAGAAATCGATTGATGATGTGTCTTCTGATTCTGACGTATTAGGCGAGTCTGCTTCCTCTTCCAGATTCTTTGAAGATGAAGAGAGACTCTCTGAGCGAGAATATTCAGAGAGCAGAAGAAAATTCTATTTCGCTTCTGAAGAAATGCCCGAACTTTTAAAAGCTGTCAGGGCTACGGTGGGGGTGGAGGAGGTGCAGTCCACTCCGTCAGTTCAAGATGAGATGTTCGGGGGGCTCAGAGTAAAGAAATCTAAGGTTTTCCCTATCAATGAAAACAAGGGAATGATTTTAGACGAATGGGCGGATCCCGGAAAACGATTGGGAATTGCAAAATCCTTCCAAAATCGACTCCTGTTTGATCAAGAGGAAACCAGGATCTTTAATACCATTCCTAAAATTGACGCCCAGGTAGCTAGGGTCAATAAAAAGACCAGTCTACCATTTGAAGATGCCTCACAGCTCAAAGACCCAATGGATAGGAAGGCAGATGGGTTGCTGAGAAGATCTTGGGAGGCAGCGATGTTCACCCTAAGATCTAACATAGCGGCCACCTCAGTTGCCAGATCTATGTACGTCTGGCTCACTGAGTTAGAGAGTAGGGCTGCCGGTGATTTCCCGTCTGAGGAAATTTTGAGCTCCACCCCCCCCTATTGAAATCTGCTACCGCCTTCTTAGCGGACGCCTCTGCCGAGTAGGTACGTTTTGCAGCAAAAGACTCAGGTCTTTCTAATGCAGCTCGGCGTGCCTTGTGGGTTAAATGCTGGTCAGGGGATAGTGCTTCAAAATCCAAACTCTGTGCCATTCCTTTTCTGGGGAGTATATTTTGGCCCGAAATTAGATAAAATCTTAGAGAAGGCCTCTGATAAAGGGTCCATTCACACGTCCGTGTGTGTTTATGGATCCACGGATCCGCGGATCCGCAAAACACGGACATCGGCGATGTGCGCTCCGCACTTGCGGACCGCACATCGCCGGCACTTCATAGAAAATGCCTTTTCTTGTCCGCAATTGCGGACAAGAATAGGACATGTTCTATTTTTTCGGGAACGCAATTGCGACTCGAAGTGCGGATCCGCAATTGCGGACCCGGCCGGGACATATTCTATCCCCATTGAAATGAATGGTCCAGCAATTCTGCTCCGCAAATGCGGAACAGAATTGCGGACGTGTGAATGGACCCAAAAGGAAGGGTTTTCCAGAAGAAAGGGTATATAAAAGAAAATATCCCTTTCGTGCCCCTTCCAATCAAAATAGGCAGTACAGTGGTAAAGGCAAGTCGGGACGGTTCAGTTACCCCAAGGGAGGCAAAGGCAAAGCCTCTTCCTCCTCCTCTCAAAAAGGGAACGACAACCAGTGACGCCAAGGTGGGGGGGAGATTGAGGATGTTTTTTCCCCGCTGGGAGGAAATATCCTCAAACTCTTGGGCCCTGTGGATAATAAGATCGGGTTATCAAATCCAGTACTCGGACCCTCCCCCAAAAAGATTTGTAGTCACGAGGATTCCGGTGTCAGATCCCGATCAACCCATCCATTTAGGTGTTCAGGAGCTTCTTTCAAAAGGAGCAGTGGTGGAGGTTCCACCTTCCGAACGTGGAAGGGGGTTGTATTCGAACCTATTCCTTGTAAAAAAGAAAGAGGACTCCTTTCGTACCATAATAAACCTAAAATTGTTGAACAGGTTTATTACTTATCAAAAATTCAGGAGGGAGACCCTAAAGTCGATTGTACCTCTGTAATGTGTACGGTCGATCTGACCGACGCGTACTATCATATTCCGATCCATCCGAACTCTCAACGGTTTCTGAGATTCGCAATCAGAAATCACATGGGGAGAGTTCTACATTTCCAATTCACCTGTCTACCCTTCGGCATATCATCAGCTCCTCGGCTGTTCACAAAGCTAATGACAGAGGTAGTGGCTTTTCTAAGGAAAGAGGGTCTAACAATTTTTCCTTACTTAGACGATTTTCTGATTGCAAACAGCTCACCTTTACTCCTCCAGAGAGATCTGAATCTCTTCTGTCAGACCATGGAGGGTTTAGGCTGGATAATCAACCTAAGAAAGTCGCATTTAGAACCGACGACAAAGATCCAGTTCCTGGGAGTAGTTCTGGATTCTCGGAAACAATTGACTTGCTTGCCCCTAGAGAAGATTCAGGACATCAGGAGGAGGATCTCCATCTTCAATTCAAAAATGTCTTACTCCATCAGGGACTCAATGAGTCTCTTAGGAATCCTGACGGCCTGCATTCCTTCAGTTCTGTGGTGCCAGATACATTTTCGAACACTACAGATGTGGATTCTCAAAATGTGGGACAGAAAAGAATCTTCCTGGATCAAAAAGTGGTCATTCCTTTGAGGGTGAAGACTTCCTCTTATGGTGGAAGAACAGGGCCAATATCTCCAAGGGGTGACGTGGTCAAAATGTCCCTACGTACAGATTACCACGGACGCAAGCCAGAGAGGTTGGGGAGCGAAGGTTGGAGATGTCTGCTACCAAGGAGTATGGCCCAGAAAGATCAGCCTCCAGTCCTCAAACTTCCGAGAGTTGATGGCAGTCTGGGAAACCTTAATGAAGGCCAGAGCATATCTTCAGGACCATCACATAAGGGTCCTGTCAGACAATACCACAGTAGTAAGGTATTTGAATCATCAAGGGGCACAGGATCAAACAGTCTATTGCAACTAACAACCAAAATATTCATCTGGGCAGAGACGAGTGTTCAGTCCATATCTGCAGTCCACCTGAAGGGGTCCTTAAATGTCGAGGCGGATTACCTCAGCAGGGAAAAGATAGACCACTCAGAGTGGTCCTTAAACGAGGAGGTCTTCCTAATGATGACAGGCAAGTGGGGCAGACCAATCATGGATCTCTTTGCCACACGCAAGAATTCAAAGACTCAGAAATTTTGCTCTCTAAACCCAAGAGACAGGCCAGCGGTTCTGGACGCATTTTCCTGCAGGTGGAATCAAAGCCTTTATTACGCTTTCCCTCCTCTACCTCTCATTTCCAGAGTAGTTCAGAAGGTGATACAGGACAGGGCCTCAGTCATATTGATAACCCCGTACTGGCCCAAAAAGAGCTGGTTCCCAATACTGTACAACCTCACCAGAGAGGATCCTTGGATCCTTCCAAAGAGGAGGGACATTCTACAATAAGGTCCAATTCTTCATCCAGACCCGGATTTTCTCAATCTTGCAGCCTGGATCCTGAGACCGAGATTCTGAGACAGCAAGGTTTGTCAGATGCGGTGATTTCCACCCTCAAAACCTCTAGTAAAAAGTCACCTTTGCTATCTACCTGAAGATCTGGAAGCGTTTCTGGTCATGGTCAGACTTATCATCGCCAAATAACTCACCTCCAAATATCCAACTAATTCTGGACTTCTTACAAAGAGGATTTGATATGGGTCTGAGACCTTCTACGCTAAAGGTTCAAGTATTAGCCCTCAGTTGTTTTTATGACACAGATCTAGCGTGTCACAGGTGGATAAAGCGATTCATGAGAGCAACAACAAGATTACGCCCAACTCTTAGGTCTCATGTCCCCACCTGGGATTTAAATATCGTCCTGACAGGACTATCTCAGTCTCCATTCGAGCCTCTGACCGACTGTTCTTTAAAGCTGAAGACCTTTAAGACAGCATTCCTGGTGGCAATCGCCTCAGCTAGGAGAATCAGTGAGCTTCAAGCACTATCAGTCAGAGAACCCTACCTTCAAGTTCTAGACGATAGGATAGTTTTAAAACTAGACCCATGTTTTCTCCCAAAGGTGGTCTCCAAGTTTCATAAAGACCAAGAGATCACTTTACCTTCTCTACCCAGCGATACGTCTAGTGATCAGAAGTTCATCCCTCATTCCCTTGATGTTAGACGTGCAGTCCTTGACTACATAGATACCACTAACGATTTTAGGAAATCGGATTGTTTGTTTGTTCAATTCGGGGGAAGAAACAAGGGACAGAAGGTATCCAAATCGTCCATTGCAAGATGGATCAAGGCTACCATCGCTTCTTGCTATTCCCTACAGAACTTATCTTGTCCTGATAGAGTCAAGGCCCACTCAACTAGGGCAATGTCTTCTTCCCAAGCTGAAAGAGCAGGTGTCTCCCTCGAGGAGATCTGTAAGGCAGCCACTTGGTCCAGTATCCATACGTTTGCAAAACATTACAGGCTGGATCTGTTTAAGAAAACGGATATGTCTTTTCCTTCAGTCCTTCAGTCTGTTACCCCCCCTTAATGTTCATATTTGATATATCTCCTTGTATGGCCGTCGTGGTGATGCTATGGAAACTTACCGCTAATTCTTTTCCATGAGATCACCACGACGGCCCATTTTTCCCTCCCTTTTTGGGGGTTGATATGAAGTAATATCTTCTCCTACTTTATTTATCTTTCACGTATGTAACCACCACCTTTTACTCTGGTATTTTGGAAGCACTGGTGTTTGGTGGTGGAGGGGGTATTTAAACCTTTCTCTGCTTCCTGCCCCTACAGAAGTCAGGGGTTAATCTCTCCTTGTATGGCCGTCGTGGTGATCTCATGGAAAAATAATTACCGGTAAGTCTAATTCCGGCTTTTTCCAATAAAATGTTGCTTTAGCCCAGATTTTTGATTTTCACAAGTGATGGCATAAAAAGATGACCTGAAGATTTGTTACGGAATCTCTACTAAATATGGCAACACACCATATGTGGTTATAAAATGCTGTATGGGTGCGCCACAGGGCCCAGAAGGGAAAGAGTTCCACCTTTTGGAGGGCAGATTGTGCTGGAATGAATTTCGGGCACCTTGTCACATTTGAAGAGACTGAGGTACCGCTACAGTAGAAACCCCCAAAAAGTGACCCCATTTGGGAAAACTACACTCCCCAAGGAATTTTCCAAGGGGTGTAGTAAGTAAAATGTTGGTTAAACCCCAGATTTTTCATTTTTACAAGGGTTAACAGAAGAAAAGGGACCCCACAATTTGTTACCCATTTTGTCCTGAATATGGCAACACCCTATATGCGGGCATACACTACTGTTTGGGCACAATGCAGGGTTCAGAAGGGTATAGAGGTGTAGATTGGTGATATATACAGCTCTGGCCAACAACTGCAGAGCCTCTGAGGTTAAATATAAAAAAATACACTCCCTAGAAGTGACCCTGTTTTAGAAACTACATCCCTCACAGTATTTATTAAGAGGTGTAGTAGGCATTTTGACCCAACAAATGGTTTGCCAAAATTAATTACAGCAGATTGTGGAAAGTGAAAATTGCAATATTTGCATGTCATTTTCATGCCTAATATGTAGTGCCCAGCGTATGCCAGAGTAAAAAGCAATCGCTCTTATTATGCCATGATTCCTGGTTTTATAAACACCCTACATGTGACCCTCATCTTTTGCCTGGACACACCATAGGGCTCAGGATGGCATTTTAGTGCCCAATATGCTATGCCCACTGTGTGCTATCTGAGACACATCATGCCCTTGTTAGGTGGGTTCTACTGGGTGCTAAAATGCCAAAAAATGTGGAGGTAAATTACTGTTTGGGTACACGGCAGGGTTTAGGAAAGACCACCATTTAGCTTTTGCTGCATAGATTTTGATGGATTGGTTTATAGGCACCATGTTCTATTAAACAGCATCTGGGGAACAGTACAGACATTTTCTGACAACCATACATTTATTTTTCTCTGAACTGAGCTGTTTTACTTTTTATTTAGCTTTTTGCAAACCAGGATAAAGAAATGTTAGCAATTCCGTCATTGTTTTTTGGGCAGGTTTCTGGGTATTAGTTGACCTCTACAGGCTGTGTTCCGTATGTACATCTGCCGACTGCTGGTATTTTCAGGTGTCGTTTGCTGGCGGATGACGACACTTCCAGGGTTCAGCAGAAGGAGGAAGCGCAGACGCTGCAGGCTGAAAACGGGGAGGAGCCGGCATGCGCGTGCCAGGAGAAAAGCCCAGCCAGCTTACTGTCATGCCCCGTGAAGAAGAGGCAGATAGTTTATCCATTGTGGCTGTTTATTTTTCCTTGAAAGATGGAGCAGCAGAAACCACTGAAATCACCAATGATACTCCAGTACCGGGGTGGGGTAAGAGGGGTTCTACCGCAGAAAACCTTTGATTGTATATTTTCTCATGGGGGGGTCATCTTCTATACCTAGGTGTCTAATGAGTCTTCTAGGAAGGTCTCCAGTCAAAGGAGAAGGGGTGTGCTGTTTGAAAAAGAAAATTGCCTTCTGCCTGGGATAAGCCTCTGTGTCAAGCCTGCATAAGCAAGTTAATTGAGGAGGACGCTATGTCCTTAATGGGAAGCATTAAACAGATTATTCAGGAGGGAGTAAAGAAGACTGTTAGTGGCCTACTTAAGAGTCGCCTAGTACTTTGATGGCTGCATCTAGCCCCCCCAACAGTGATAGTGATGTTTTATTCGAGTTGGAGTAAGAGGGCAGTCTGCTAACAATTTTTCTAAGGATGAGTCTGCAGCAAAGCTGCTCTTTCATGCTGAGAACACTAATGTGCTTGTTAAAGCAGTTAGAGCTACTATGGGCCTAGATGATGAGAAATTGCCACAATCTGTTCAGGACGCAATGTTTGAAGGTCTAGGACCGAAAAAAAGAAAGGTGTTTGATGTCCATGATTCAATATTCAGGTGGTTATCTCAAAATAGTGGAAAAAGCCTGATAAAAAAAAAAAAAATTCCCTCCTCTGTTATAAGAAAATACCCCTTTGATGAGGAGGTTTCTATGGCCTGTGACAGAGCTCCTCAACTTGATGCCCCTGTTGCTTAGATGTTCAAGAAAGCGGCACTACCTTTTGAAGATATGGGGTCTGTTAAAGATCCGATTGATAAGAGAGCTGAGATTTATTTAAGAAAGAACTTGGAAGCCTCTGCTGCAGCATTTAGGGTACGTTCACACGACGACAATTGTCGCGCGACAAAAAGTCGCGCGACAAATAGGGCACAACTTCACTGCAACATTTGTCGCGCGACATTTTGTCGCACTATTGTCGCGCGACAATTTTTATAATGGGAGTCTATGGTGTCGCATTGCGACATGCGACATACTGCGACTGCGACGCGACAGTCGCAGAAAAACCCATCTTGAATGGATTTTCTCCGACTTTCGTGTCGCAGTCGCAGCATGTCACACTGCGACACCATAGACTCCCATTATAAAAATTGTCGCGTGACAATAGTGCGACTTTTTGTCGCGCGACAATTGTCGTCGTGTGAACGTACCCTTAAACCTGCTATTGCCGCTACTACCATTGCAAGATCCCTGAAGCTATAGATGAGTCAATTAGAAGCTCACATTAAGGGAGGCACCCATAGAGAGCAGATGCTTTGTTCTTTCCCTATGATCAATAATGCCTTCGATTTTTTGGCTGATGCCTCTGCGGATTCCTTAAGATTATCTGCCAGGGCAACTGCTCTGTCTAATTCTGTACGCAGAGCTATTTGGTTGAAGGACTGGAATACAAGTTCAAAAGCGAAGCTATGTGCCATTCTATGCCAGGGTGAATTTTTATCTTACCATGGTGATGGACCATGTGATGTGACGTCATCACAGGTTCTTTAGCTGTTAGCTGAAGCTTGAAGAGAGAAGACAGATCGCAACTACGTGATCAAGTGGCTAAGGTAAGTTAAGTTTTATTATTTTTAACCCCTTCATCTTCATTTTACACAGCATTCTTTATTAACCACTTCAGCCCCCCTAGCTTAAACACCCTTAATGACCAGGCCACTTTTTACAATTCTGCACTACACTACTTTCACCGCTTATTGCTCCGTCATGCAACTTACCACCCAAATGAATTTTACCTCCTTTTCTTCTCACTAATAGAGCTTTCATTTGGTGGTATTTCATTGTTGCTGACATTTTTACTTTTTTTGCTATTAATCAAAAATTACCGAAATTTTTGCAAAAAAATGACATTTTTCACTTTCTGTTGTAATTTTTTTTTAAAAAAACTACATTTCTATATAAATTTTTCGCAAAATTTATTGTTCTACATGTCTTTGATAAAAAAAAAATCCAATAAGTGTATATTTATTGGTTTGGGTAAAAGTTATAGCGTTTACAAACTATGGTGCAAAAAAGTGAATTTCGGCATTTTGAAGCAGCTCTGACTTTCTTAGCACCTGTCATGTTTCTTCAGGTGCTAGAATGTCAGGATAGTATAAATACCCCCCAAATGACACCATTTTAGAAATAAGACACCCCAAAGTATTCGCGGAGGGGCATGGTGAGTTCATGTATCATTTCATTTTTTTCACAAGTTAGCGGAAAATGACACTTTCTGAGGAAAAAATAAAAATAATAAAGTTTCCATTTCTGCTAACTTCTGGCAAAAAAATTAAATCTCCCACGGACTCACTATGCCCTCAGTGAATACCTTGGGGTGTCTACTTTCCGAAATGGGGTCACTTGTAGGGTGTGTTTACTGTTCTGGCATTTTGGGCGGGGCTAAATTGTGAGCAGCCATGTAAAGCTAAAGGTACTCGTTGGAATTTAGGCCCCTTTGCGCACTCAGGCTGCAAAAGTGTCACTCATGTGGTATCGCCGTACTCAGGAGAAGTAGGGAATGTGTTTTGGGGTGTATTTTTACATATACCCATGTTGGGTGAGAGAAATCTCTGTAAACTGACAACTTTGTATAAAAAATTTAAAAAGTTGTCGTTTACAGCGATATTTCTCACACAAAGTATGGGTATATATAAAAATACACCCCAAAACTTATTGCCCTACTTCTCCTGAGTACGGCGATACCACATGTGTGACACTTTTTGCAGCCAAGATGCGCAAAGGGGCCCTAAAACCAATGAGTACCTTTAGGAGTTCACAGGGCATTTTTACGCATTTGGATTCCAGACTTCTTCTCACGCTTTAGGGGCCCCTAAAATGCCAGGACAGTATAAATACCCCACAAGTGACCCCATTTTAGAAAGAAGACACCCCAAGGTATTCTGTGAGGGGTATGGTGAGTTCATGTAAAATTTTATTTTTGTCACAAGTTAGTGAAATATGAGACTTTGTAAAAAAAAAAGAATAATATATCAATTTATCAATTTCCGCTAACTTGTGCCAAAAAAAATTTCTGTGAACTTGCCATGCCCCTCACGGAATACCTTGGGGTGTCTTCTTTCCAAAATGGGGTCACATGTGGGGTATTTATACTGCCCTGGCAATTTAGGGGCCCTAAAGCGTGAGAATCCAAAATGCGTAAAAATGCCCTGTGAAATCTCTAAGGTACTCATTGGTTTTAGGGCCTTTGCATCTTGGCTGCAAAGTGCACACATGTGGTATCGCCGAACTCAGGAGAAGTAGGCAATGTGTTTTGGGGTGTATTTTTACATATACCCATACTATGTGTGAGAAAAATCTCTGTAAATTTCAACTTTTTAAAAAATTTTATACAAAGTTGTCAATTTACAGAGATATTTCTCTCACCCAGCATGGGTATATGTAAAAATACACCCCAAAACACATTGCCCTACTTCTCCTGAGTACGGCGATACCACATGAGTGACACTTTTTTGCAGCCAAGATACGCAAAGGGGCCCTAAAACCAATGAGTACCTTTTAGGAGGGCATTTTTACGCATTTTCTTCTCACGCTTTAGGGCCCCTAAATTGCCAGGGCAGTATAAATACCCCACATGTGACCCCATTTTGGAAAGAAGACACCCCAAGGTATTCGCTGAGGGGCATGGCGAGTTCACAGAAGATTTTTTTTTTGGCACAAGTTAGCGGAAATTAATTTTTTATTGTTTTTTCTCATAAAGTCTCCCTTTCTGCTAACTTTTGACAAAAAGTTAAATTTTTCATGGACCCACTATGCCCCTCAGAGAATACCTTGAGGTGTCTTCTTTCCAAAATGGGGTCATTTGTGGGTGTTTGTACTGTTCTGGCATTTTGGGCGGGCTAAATTGTGAGCAGCCATGTAAAGCTAAAGGTACTCATTGGTTTTAGGGTCCCTTTGCACCCAGGCTGCAAAAGTGTCACTCATGTGGTATCGCTGTATCAGGAGAAGTAGGAAATGTGTTTTGGGGTGTATTTTTACATATACCCATGTTGGGTGAGAGAAATATCGCTGTAAATTGACAACTTTGTATAAAAATTTTTAAAAAGTTGTCATTTACAGAGATATTTCTCACACAAAGTATGGGTATATGTAAAAATACACCCCAAAACACATTGCCCTACTTCTCCTGAGTACGGTGATACCACATGAGTGACACTTCTTTGCAGCCTGGGTGCGCAAAGGGGCCCTAAAACCAATGAGTACCTTTAGGATTTCACAGGGCATTTTTACGCATTTGGATTCTCACGCTTTAGGACCCCTAAAATGCCAGGGCAGTATAAATACCCCACATGTGACCCCATTTTGGAAAGAAGACACCCCAAGGTATTCCGTGAGGGGCATGGTGAGTTCACAGAAAAAAAAAAATTTGGCACAAGTTAGCAGAAATTGATATATATATATATTTTTTTTTTTACAAAGTTTAATATTCCACTAACTTGTGACAAAAAATAAAATTTTGCATGAACTCGCCATACCCCTCACGGAATACCTCGGGGTGTCTTCTTTCTAAAATGGGGTCACATGTGAGGTGTTTGTACTGCCCTGGCATTTGAGGGTCTCCGCAATCATTACATGTATGGCCAGCATTAGGAGTTTCTGCGATTCTCCGTATATTGAGCATACGGGTAATGAGATTTTTTTTTTCCGTTCAGCCTCTGCGCTGAAAAAAAAAAAAAAAATGAACGGCACAGATTTCTTCATTCGCATCAATCAATGTGGATGAAAAAATCTCTGCCAAAATCAGTGACTGTGGTGCGGTGGGCTGGGCGCTAGCTACCTAACACGTAGCTAGCTAATTGGCGGTGATAAGGGACCCTTATGCCCCATTCACACGTCCGCAATTCTGTTTGCGGAACGGAATTGCGGACCCATTCATTTCTATGGGGACAGACTTTGTCCCGCTCGGATCCGGAATTGCGGATCCGCACTTACGGGTCTGCATTTCCTTTCAGCAAAAATATAGAACATGCCCTTTCTTGTCCGCAATTGCGGACAAGAAAAAGCATTTTCTATATAGTTCTGGCAATGTGCGGATCTGCAAAATGCGGAAAGCACATTGACGGTGTCCGTGTTTTGCGGATCCGCACCGCCAATCCGTGGCACGGATCTGTGGATCCATGGATCCGCAAAACACATATGGACATGTGAATAGAGCCTACAGGGGGTGATCAGTGACAGGGGGTGATCAGGGAGTCTATATGGGGTGATCAGGGGTTAACAAGGGGTTAATAGTGGTTATAAAGTGAGGGGGGTTAGTGTAGTGTTTACAGTGTTACCTGGTCCTCTGGTGGTCGATCCCAGTAAATGGGACCACCAGAAGACCAGGTAGCAGCTATATCAGACGCTGTTCACAAAACAGCGTCTGATATAGCTCTTTGATCTAATTTATTTTACATTTACAGCCTGCCAGCGATTGATCATCGCTGGCAGGCTGTAGTATAACTGCAGAGCCGCGCTCTGCTGTGAACGCGCGCGCGCTCACAGCAGATCTCGCCTCTCGCGAGATGACACACGGATGCGTCCAGGAGGAATAATCCTGCCGCTGCCAGGACGCATCCGTGCGTTCGGCGGTCGGGAACAGGTTAAGAATGCTATTATTTTCCCTTATAACCATGTTATAAGGGAAAATAATAAATTCTCCAGAACACTGTACCCGAAACCGGACTTCAGTGATGAAGTCCGGCTTCGGGTCTGGGTACCAAACATGGCGATTTTTCACACGCGCGTGCAAAACGCATTACAAACGTTTGCACCTGCGCGGAAAAATCGCGCACATTCCCGCAACGCGCCCGCCTCTTATCTGGGCGTCAAACATGACGCCCGTGTGAAAGAGGCCTAAGGGAGGCTATGTCAGTTCTGGTTCTCATGATGGCAGCTATCCACAGGGTTGAATGGGCCCAGTATCATTCAAGACATCTGCAACTTCAGATCCTGGCGGAATGGGACAGATGTCACATTTCTCTGGATTCGGAGATCTCTATCACCTTAGATTCAAAGATCCTTGAGGTGGTGGATAGATTTGAGGAATCTATAGAAAGAAGTCCCTTGGAAACTACAGCCCATCTGGGCGGGGAGTCCATGTAGAATGTCGCGTGTGAAAAACGCATCAAAACGGAAACACTGAATGCACAAACATACCTCCCAACTTTGTGGACGGTAAAAGAGGGACACTTATGGTTCATTGTGTGAAAGATCCATTTTTCCTGCATATCTGTACACTTCAATAGTTTTCTCTTACAAAATGGCGCAAAAATAATCTGATTATAGAAATTTCTAAAATCCCAACTGCATCAAATAATTAAATAATATACAAGACACACTCAAATATACAGAGAGGAACCAGATAAACACTCTCGGTCAATATTGTGTATGCAATAATAGTCTATACCTCAGATCAAAAAGAGGGACATTTAAGGAGCAAAGAGGAACAGAGGGTGTCTGCAGAAATGATTTGTGAAAAACAACGTTCATGTGCACAGACCCATTAAATGGGTCAGGATTCAGTCAGGATGCTATGCGTTTGCCTAAGGCCTCTTTCACAAGAGCAATGTTTCTATCCGGATGCAATGCATGAAGTGAATACAAAGCACCTAGAATGAATTCTGACCGATTCATTTCAATGTGTCTGTGTACATCTTTGCGTTCAGGAAAAATTGCAGCATGTTCTATATTGTGCGTGTTTCAAGCAGCCCTGGCTCTATACAAGTGAATGGAGCTTGCGTGAAAAACTGATGGTGTTTGTCACTGATGGTTGCTGTAGATTGTTATTCTTCAGTTTTTTTTCAAAACTGATTGCACCTGCACAGAAAAAACTGAAACACTGAATGCAAGCACAGACAAAACTGACTGAACTGGCGTGCAAAACCATCAGTTTTTCCGTGAACAGATCCTGACACAATCCGTATTGCTCATGTGAAAGAGGCCAAAGGCTTCTTTCACACGAGCAAGGTTTCCATCCGGGTGCAATGCGTAAGGTGAATGAAAAATTGCACCAGTTTCTATATTGTACATTTTTCATGCAGCCTTGGCCCCATAGAAGTGAATGGGGCTAGGGTGAAAAATGGAAGGTATCCGGATGCAATGCGCTTTTCAAACAATGACCGTGTGTGTTTTGCGGATCCGCAAACTGCGGATCCACAAAACACGGAAGCCGCTCCGTGTGCCATCCGCAATTTGCAGAACGGAACAGGCGGCCCATTATAGAGATGCCTATTCTTGTCCGCAAAACGGACAAGAATAGGACATGCTCTATTTTTTTTTGCAGGGCCACGGAACGGAGCAATGGATGCGGACAGCACACAGAGTGCTGTCCGTATCTTTTGCGGCCCCATTGAAGTGAATGGGTCCGCGCCCGAGCCGCAAAATATGCATGAGGCCTTAGATTGTTATTCAGTTTTTTTTCACGCGCGTGAAAAAAGCTTTAAAACTGATTGCATTTGCATGGACAAAACTGAAACACTAAATGTAATCACAGACAAAACTGATTGAACTTGTGTGCAAAACCATCAGTTTTCCCTGAACAGATCCTGACACAATCCATATCGCTCAGAATTATACTGACAGTAAGCATTGTGCCAGTATAAGGGCTCATGCACACGATCATTGTTTTTGTTCGCATCAGAGTCACATTTTTTGCGGGTTGGATGGAGATTCGCACAGCACACCATGTGCTGTCCGCATCCGTATGTCCGTTTCACGGCACCTGCAAAAAAGTAGAACATTTCCTATTCTTGGCAATATTAAAGACAAAGATAGGACAGTTCTATAAAGGGCCAGATGTCCCGTTCCTCAAAAGGCGGAATGCACACGGCTAGTATCTGTAAGCACTAATTTAGTGGATACAGGTCAAGCAGAGACACACACCATTATAAATCAGTATAATGCAAAGGGCTCTAACAAAACAAGCAGTGTCCATAACAGGAAATCTCCACACTAGGCCATGCGTCTAACTCCATCCAAAGCATAACTATACAGTCGTGGCCAAAAGTTTTGAGAATGACACAAATATTAGTTTTCACAAAGTTTGCTGCAAAACTGCTTTTAGATCTTTGTTTTAGTTTCTGTGATGTACTGAAATATAATTACACGCACTTCATACGTTTCAAAGGCTTTTATCGACAATTACATGAAATTTATGCAAAGAGTCAGTATTTGTAGTGTTGGCCCTTCTTTTTCAGGACCTCTGCAATTCGACTGGGCATGCTCTCAATCAACTTCTGGGCCAATTCCTGACTGATGGCAACCCATTCTTTCATAATCACTTCTTGGAGTTTGTCAGAATTAGTGGGTTTTTGTTTGTCCACCCGCCTCTTGAGGATTGACCACAAGTTCCCAATGGGATTAAAATCTGGGGAGTTTCCAGGCCATGGACCCAAAATGTCAATGTTTTGGTCCCCGAGCCACTTAGTTATCACTTTCGCCTTATGGCACAATGCTCTATCGTGCTGGAAAATGCATTGTTCTTCACCAAACTGTTGTTGGATTGTTGGAAGAAGTTGCTGTTGGAGGGTGTTTTGGTATCATTCTTTATTCATGGCTGTGTTTTTGGGCAAAAATGTAAGTGAGCCCACTCCCTTGGATGAGAAGCAACCCCCACACATGAATGGTCTCAGGATGCTTTACTGTTGGCATGACACAGGACTGATGGTACCGCTCACCTTTTCTTCTCCGGACAAGCCTTTTTCCAGATGCCCCAAACAATCGGAAAGAGGCTTCATCGGAGAATATGACTTTGCCCCAGTCCTCAGCAGTCCATTCACCATACTTTTTGCAGAAGATCAATCTGTCCCAGATGTTTTTTTTGGGAGAAGTGGCTTCTTAGCTGCCCTTCTTGACACCAGGCTATCTTCCAAAAGTCTTCGCCGCACTGTGCGTGCAGATGCACTCACACCTGCCTGCTGCCATTCCTGAGCAAGCTCTGCACTGGTGGCACTCCAAACCCGCAGCTGAATCCTCTTTAGGAGATGATCCTGGTGCTTGCTGGACTTTTCTTGGACGCCCTGAAGCCTTCTTAACAAGAATTGAACCTCTTTCCTTGAAGTTCTTGATGATCCTATAAATTGTTGATTGAGGTGCAATCTTAGTAGCCACAATATCATTGCCTGTGAAGCCATTTTTATGCAACACGTTTCTTTGCAGGTCACCATGGTTAACAATGGAAGAACAATGATTTTAAGCATCACCCTCCTTTTAACATGTCAAGTCTGCCATTTTAACCCAATCAGCCTGACATAATGATCTCCAGCCTTGTGCTCGTCAACATTCTCTCCTGAGTTAACAAGACGATTACTGAAATGATCTCAGCAGATCCTTTAATGACAGCAATGAGATGCAGTGGAAAGTTTTTTTTGGAATTGGTAATTTTCATGGCAAAGAAGGACTATGCAATTCATCTGACTCTTCATAACATTCTGGAGTATATGCAAATTGCTATTATAAAAACTTAAGCAGCAACTTTTCCAAATTCCAATATTTATGTAATTCTCAAAACTTTTGGCCACGACTGTACACCTAATCCCAACCAGTCCCCTAAATACCCCCACATAGTAATTATTCCCCCTTTATGCCACCACACAGTAGTTATGCCTAGATTGTGCCCCCTTCACAGATTATGCCCAGATATGTGCCCCCTTCACAATAGTTATCGTCAAATCTGTGCCCCCTTCACAGTGGTTATGCCCAGGTGTGCCCCTTTCACAGTATTTTGTCCAAATATGTCCCCCCTCACAGTAGTTATGCCCAGATATGTGCCCCCTCACAGTAGCAATTCCCAGATATGTGCCCCCTCACAGTAGTTATGCCCAGATATGTGCCCCCTCACAGTAGTTATGCCCCGATATGTGCCCCCTCACAGTAGCGATTCCAAGATATGTGCCCCCTCACAGTAGTTATGTTCAGATATGTGCCCCCTCACAGTAGTTATGTTCAGATATGTGCCCCCTCACAGTAGTTATGTTCAGATATGTGCCCCCTCACAGTAGTTATGTTCAGATATGTGCCCCCTCACAGTAGTTATGTTCAGATATGTGCCCCCTCACAGTAGTTATGTTCAGATATGTGCCCCCTCACAGTAGTTATGCCCAGATATGTGCCCCCTCACAGTAGCAATTCCCTATGCCCCGATATTTTTTATTCTTTTATGTGCCAAGTAACTTTGGGGGACACAGGAGGACATGTGCCGGGAATCTATTATGGCAGGATACTGTGTGGGGAAAATAATTATGGGAGGGATTACTACGGTGTGGGGCATATTACTATATGGGGGCAATTACTATGTGGGAAATTACTGTGGGGGGGCAGTGTGGGAAATTACTGTGTGGGGGGGCAGTGTGGGGGACACTACTGTGTGGGGGGCAGTGTGGGGACACTACTGTGTGGGGGGCAGTGTGGGGGACACTACTGTGTGGGGGGGCAGTGTGGGGGACACTACTGTGTGGGGGGGCAGTGTGGGGGACACTACTGTGTGCGGGGGCAGTGTGGGGGACACTACTGTGTGGGGGACACTACTGTGTGGGGGGCAGTGTGGGGGACACTACTGTGTGGGGGGCAGTGTGGGGGACACTACTGTGTGGGGGGCAGTGTGGGGGACACTACTGCCTAGTCAGCTTATAGGACGCGCCGGCCCTGCATGCACTGTTTTTCATCAAAAATGTCTGATCTAAATGGAGAAAATGAAGGATGTTTTCCAAGTACGGTGGACGGGAGGGGCTGAATTAAGAATTTGGCAAGGGAGGGTGCCATTTAAATTTTCCCCTCAGGCAGCAGAAAGGAACCTATCATAAATATGTTGAAAAAGTGTATGAAAAATAGATTTGAAATAACGTACAGAATCATAAAATAAAACATCAGTACTTACTGAATCACGCTTAATGTCTCCTTCAAATAAGTTTAAACCAGCGGCTGAAAAACAAAAACATAAAATAAAACATTTATATATAATTTATATACAATATGCTAACACATGACAGTTTACATACCTATATTTATGCCAGGAATATCCTTATAGTCTGGAAGAAGTCTGACATTTCCTGCAAAAGAAAGTGTAAAAAATCTGTATCAGCATACCTTTAAAGGGAATCTGTCACCAGGTTTGAGCCCTGTCAGCTAAACATATGCTGACGTTCAGGGTCTCATTAGCATGCCTATTATGGGCTCATCTAAACAAATGGTAGCGTAATTTTGTCAAAAAACAGGTTTAACTAACCTGTC
Organism: Bufotes viridis; assembly: GCA_033119425.1. Taxonomy (NCBI): domain Eukaryota; kingdom Metazoa; phylum Chordata; class Amphibia; order Anura; family Bufonidae; genus Bufotes; species Bufotes viridis. Next base: position 99,238,751 of record CM065593.1, read on the forward strand.
AATCACACATATAAGGAGCCCAAGGGGAGGTCCAGCGATGCAGGGTGCCCGGCCGCAGACATCGCTGTATGTGGCCAGCGCCGCCTCCTAATGCTCCGTGCCGCCTCTCCCTCCCCCTCCTCCTGCTGTAAGCGCTGGCTCGTACGCACACGGCGCGTGCGCACTTCACTTGAAGAAGCCGATCCAAGAAGTCCGCACGGGTGCTTGCCTGTGCGCACGCGCGGACTTCTTGGATCGGCTTCTTCAAGTGAAGTGCGCACGCGCCGTGTGCGTACGAGCCAGCGCTTACAGCAGGAGGAGGGGGAGGGAGAGGCGGCACGGAGCATTAGGAGGCGGCGCTGGCCACATACAGCGATGTCTGCGGCCGGGCACCCTGCATCGCTGGACCTCCCCTTGGGCTCCTTATATGTGTGATTGACAGGTTAGTTAAACCTGTTTTTTGACAAAATTACGCTACCATTTGTTTAGATGAGCCCATAATAGGCATGCTAATGAGACCCTGAACGTCAGCATATGTTTAGCTGACAGGGCTCAAACCTGCTGACAGATTCCCTTTAATAAAAAAATGTAACGTTTTAGGCAGCTGCCAGTGTTCCTCCTGCTGCCTGCATGTCCAAAATTAAATTTTCCCTGAACTAGGCTGATATGGCAAATTAAATATTTTGATCATCTTAGACTATGTTTCCATTTTCATGGCTTAATTTCCTCTCGGTGTACTAATTAGGGGCATTATCTATTCTGGTGGCACAAGTGGGGACACAGCTAGAGGCTATTATAGATACTGGGATCCCTAATGGGGCCATTAAAACACACTGGTGCAAATTGGCTATAAAAAAAAAAAAAAAAAAAAAAAAAACACTGACAGTGCTATTGCCCTTAGGCATCTTTCACACAAGCAAGTTTTCCGTCGGGATGCGATCAGCATCCGGAATGAATCCTGACTTATTCATCTCAATAGGTATGTGCACATAAACGTTTATCACTGATCTTCTCTTTAGACCTCATGCACACGAACGTATTTTGCGTCCGCGTCCGAGCTGCATATTTTGCGGCTCGGGGGGGGGGCCCATTCACTTCAATAGGGCCGCAAAAGATGCGGACAGCACTCCGTGTTTTTCAGTTTATTCAGTTTTTTTTAATTATTATTAAAGTGTTATTGTTCATGTGTTTTTTAGTCTAGTAAAAAATAGTATTAAAAGCTGCTTCCACATGGAAAAAATTGAAACCTTGAATACAATTGCGGACAAAAACTGATTAAACTTGATTGCAAAACCATTAGTTTTTCTTGAACAGACTCGGCCTTAGGGTTCATAAACACGAACGTATTTTCTTTCCGTGTCTGTTCCGTTTTTTTTGCAGACTGTAGACAGAACCATTAATTTCAATGGGTCCACGAAAAAAACGGAAGGTACTCCGTGTGCATTCAGTTTCCGTGCGTCCATATTTCAGTTCCGCAAAAAATAGAACATGTCATATTATTGTCCGCTTTACGGACAAGGATAGTACTGTTCTATTAGGGGCCAGTTGTTCCGTTCCGCAAAATATGAAATGAACACAGACATCATCCGTATTTTTTGTGGATCCGTTTCTTGTGGACCGCAAAATACATACGGTCGTGTGCATGAGGCCTTATTCTGTATAGCTTGTGTGAAATAAGCTTTAGGACATGGGCTATACTGCATCTTTTTGTGGTGCTACCAATTGATTTTAACTACTGAGTGACAGCTGCAGTCTACAGGAATGCAGACAACTCAATATACAGCTGTAATTTCCAATGTAGCCCAGGCCTCAACCTCCTCAGGACTGCCTAACGCACGGATGTGTTCGGCGGGCGGTCTTCTTTCTCTGGGTCGACGCGTCATCTCGCCAGATGCGAGATGACGCGCTGATGCCGCCGCGCATGCGCAGCGGTAAAAAGTTTCAGAAGGAGTTGGTCATCAGCCTGCCAGCCAATGATCAGCACTGGCAGGCTGATGACTTAAAAAAAACGAATCACAAGCCATCTAACACATTATATTTATAAATATAATGTGTTAAATGGCTTCTGTGCCCTCTCCTGGGTCCTTTTCGTCGGTTGGACTCTGCAGAGAGCACATGTGACTGTAAGTACACCAAGCACTACATACTTAGCCCCAGATCACCCCCCATCACCCCAATTAACCCCTTGATCACCCCTTTCAATCACCTGTCAATCACTAGTGAAAGGGAAAAAAGTGATCAGTGTAAACTGTCACTTTTTTTTTTCACTAGCATTTACTGTTAGGTTTAGTTTAGGCCCCTTTGGTAGGTAGTTAGCTTCCGTTAGCGCCCAGCCCACCGCAGTCACCAATTCGCTGATTAGCGTAGCGCTAATCAGCATTTGTACTTTTATAGTATCTGTAAGTGACCAGAACTGATCACAGTCAGATCTATAATAGTATTAGTGTCACCTTAGTTCGCCCCCCACCCAAAACGCACTGTTTGCCCGATCAGGCCTGATCGGTCGCCCACACGTGCGTTCACCCACGTGCGTTATTTTTTTTTATCACTGCACAATCACTTCACAAGCGCTGAGGCGATAAAAAAATCAGTTTTGATCTTTTTTTATCAATCGCAGCGGCTTCCTGTATTCGCTAGCCTCCCATTTGTAAGACAGGCTTGCTCTTTTTCTTGGGTAGTCTCAGGGAATACCCCCTAAATTTATTTGTCCAAATGTCAAATAAGGGGTATTCCTCTGAAGAGGCCTACAGGATTCTGACCCAGTCGGATGAGGAATGGGAACCCTCATCTGACGAATCTAGCGGGTCAGAATATGAACCTGTAGAAAGCAGTGGCAGTCTGACCCAAAGTTCGGACGAGGAGGTTGAGGTTCCTGATACCACCTGGCGTACCCGGCCCCGTGTCGCTAGACCACAGGTTGCGCAGGATCCGCTTCAAGGGCAGCAGAGTGGGGCTGGCGCTGTCGGATTACGTGGTGAGGCATACACCAGCAGCGCAGCCCTTCCTGGACCTAGTACCAGCACTGCCGTAGAACATGGTGAAGTGGCGAGCACCAGAAGGGCAGTCGAAGCTGGTACGGTGGCACGTGCAATAGTTCCCCCGTCGCAGCCACCGCACAGACAGGCCGTAGAGCCCCTAGAATCCCTGAGGTGCTGGCAAACCCTGATTGGCAGCCCCCAACATCAGCCGCACCATTAGTTCCCCCTTTCACCGCCCAGTCAGGAGTTTGGGTGGAGACAGCTCAGATCGGTACGGCACTGGGGTTTTTTGAGCTGTTCTTCACTGCGGAGCTCTTTGACCTAGTCGTGTCAGAAACAAATCGGTATGCCACTCAATTTATAAACGCCAACCCGGGAAGCTCTTATGCCCAGTCTTTCCGGTGGAAACCAGTCCAAGTTTCCGAATTTAAAACTTTTCTGGGCCTTCTCCTCAACATGGGCCTAACAAAAAAGCATGAATTGCGGTCATATTGGTCCACGAACCCAATTCATCACATGCCCATGTTCTCTGCTGCCATGTCCAGGACACGATTTGAGACCATCCTGCGTTTCCTGCACTTTAGTGACAACACCACTTCTCGTCCCAGAGGCCACCCAGCTTTTGACCGGCTCCACAAAATTCGGCCCCTCAAGGACCACTTCAACCAAAAATTTGCAGATTTGTATACCCCTGCACAAAACATCTGCGTAGACGAGTCCCTGATACATTTTACCGGGCGCCTTGGCTTCAAACAATACATCCCAAGCAAGCGCGCCCGGTATGGGGTCAAATTGTATAAGCTCTGTGAAAGGGCCACAGGCTATACCCTCAAATTTCATGTCTATGAGGGTAAAGATCAGACCCTGGAGCCGGTCGGGTTGCCCTGACTACCTGGGGAGCAGTGGAAAGACAGTCTGCGACTTGGTGTCACCCTTATTCGGCAAGGGGTACCATCTTTATGTGGACAATTTCTACACAAGTGTGCCCCTCTTCAGGCATTTGTTCCTAGAACAGATTGGCTGCTCTACACCGCGCGACCTAGTCATCGGGGCTTCCCCCAACGGCTCGTTACCACCCCTCTTGCAAGGGGGGGAGAGGGCTGCCTTGTGTAACGAAGAACTGCTCGCGGTGAAATGGAGAGACAAGCGTGACGTTTACATGCTCTCCTCCATTCACGCAGACACGACAATCCAAATTGAACGGCAACCAGTGTCATTGAAAAGCCCCTCTCGGTCCACGACTATAATTTGCTCATGGGAGGGGTGGACTTCAATGACCAGATGTTGGCTCCTTATTTACTCTCCCGCAGGACCAGACGGTGGTATAAGAAGGTGTCTGTATATCTAATTCAATTGGCTATATATAATAGTTTTGTTCTCTACAGTAAGGCTGGGAGAACAGGATCCTTCCTCAAATTTCAGGAAGAGATCATCGAGAACCTCCTGTATCCAGGAGGTTCAGTGGCCCCAACCACCAGTGTACCGAGCCGTCTACACGAGCGACATTTCCCCAATGTCATTGCTGGTACCTCAAACCAACCGCCACCCCGAAAAAGATGTCGTGTCTGTAGCAGGAGTGGAATAAGGCGTGACACCCGCTATTTCTGTCCTGACTGCCCTGACCACCCTGCCCTATGCCTAGGGGAGTGTTTCCGGAAGTGCCACACTCAGGTACACTTAGGGACGTAGGGATTGCAGGACACAGGTAGTTTTTACACTTAGGATCTAGGGTCTCTCAGGATACTAGGTTTTGAGAGACCCTAACACACAGGGGTGCTAGTGTGCTACTGCAGCTATGTGAAACGGTAGAAACGTCTCCTTTCACTTGAGATAAAGTGCATAATGTACTTCGCACCATCTCTGTGTGATTTACACTTTACACATTGTCCCATGGGAGAGGAGAGGTTTCTGCAAGGAAAATAAAGAGTGAAAAGAAAAAAAAAGAAAAATTAACAGGTAGCAAGAAAAAGAAATTTTGAGTTAGTTTAGTTTTTAAATTTTTTATGATGTTCAGGTTTATAACGTTCGTAACGTTCAAATTTATGAGCCTGCTGCTTGTTTTTTCTTCTTTTTTCTTTTTTTTTTTTTTACTAACCAGGCATATGAGCTGAGGAGAGGTGTTGTATTAAAAATCTGGCAAAGATGTCTTCCTCCACAACGATCGATTGATCGATGTGAATGGAGAAATCACGTTTGCCAGGACATAGGAGCTGAAGTGGGTATGGATGTTTGGGCGGAGCCCCCATGTCCTGGCAATCGCCAGGCCCCTCTTTTTTTTTTTTTTTGCATATTTTTTGGCAGAGATTTTTTCATCCACATTGATCGATGCGAATCTGTGCCGTTTATTTTTTCTTTCAGCCCAGAGGCTGAACGGAAAAAAAAATCTCATTACCCGTATGCTCCATATAAGAAGAATAGCAGAAAATCCTAATGCTGGCCATACATGTAATGATTGCGGAGACCCTCAAATGCCAGAGCAGTACAAAAACCTCACATTGGACCCCATTTTGGAAAGAAGACACCTCAAGGTATTCGCTGAGGGGCATATTGAGTCCATGAAAGATTGAACTTTTTGTCACAAGTTAGCAGAAAGGGAGACTGAGAAAAAACAAAAAAAATCAAATTCCGCTAACTTGTGCCAAAAAAAAAAAAATCTTCTATGAACTCGCCATGCCCCTCACGGAATACCTTGGGTGTCTTTTTTACAAAATGGGGTCACATGTGGGGTATTTTTACTGCCCTGGCATTTTAGGGGCCCCTAAAGCGTGAAAAGTACTGTAGTTTTGAATCCAAATGCGTAAAAATGCCCTGTGAAATCCTAAAGGTACTCAATGGAATTAGGGCCCCTTTGCGCATTTTGGCTGCAAAAAAGTGGCACACATGTGGTATCACCGTACTCAGGAGAAGTAGGGCAATGTGTTTTGGGGTGTATTTTGACATATACCCATGCTGGGTGAGAGAAATATCTCTGTAAATTGACAACTTTGCATAAAAAAAATGGAAAAAGTTGTCATTTACAGAGATATTTCTCACACCCAGCATGGTTATATGTAAAAATACACCCTGAAACACATTGCCCTACTTCTCCTGAGTACGGTGATACCACATGTGTGCCACTTTTTTGCAGCCAAAATGCGCAAAGGGGCCCTAATTCCATTGAGTACCTTTAGGATTTCACAGGGCATTTTTACGCATTTGGATTCAAAACTACTTCTCACGCTTTAGGGGCCCCTAAAATGCCAGGGCAGTATAAATACCCCACAAGTGACACCATTTCGGAAAGTAGACACCCTAAGGTATTCGCTGATGGGCATAGTGAGTTCATGGAAGTTTTTTTATTTTTTGGCACAAGTTAGCGGAAAAAAAAAAAAGAATTGAAAAAAAAAAGCAATTTCCGCTAACTTGTGACAAAAAATAAAAACTTCCATGAACTCACTATGCCCATCAGCGAATACCTTAGGGTGTCTACTTTCCAAAATGGGGTCATTTGTGGGGTATTTCTACTGTCTGGGCATTGTAGTGCCTCAGGAAACATGACAGGTGCTGAGAAAGTCAAAATGCGGAAATTCACTTTTTTGCACCATAGTTTGTAAACGCTATAACTTTTACCCAAACCAATAAATATACACTTATTGGATTTTTTTTTATCAAAGACATGTAGAACAATAAATTTAGAGAAAAATTTATATATAAATCTAGTTTTTTAAAAAAAAAATTACAACTAAAAGTGAAAAATGTCATTTTTTTGCAAAAATTTTGGTCATTTTTGATTAATACCAAAAAAAGTAAAAATGTCAGCAGCAATTAAATACCACCAAATGAAAGCTCTATTAGTGAGAAGAAAAGGAAGTAAAAGTCATTTGGGTGGTAAGTTGTATGACGGAGCAATAAACGGTAAAAATAGTGTAGTGCAGAATTGTAAAAAGTGGCCTGGTCATTAAGGGTGTTTAAGCTAGGGGGGCTGATGTGGTTAAGACGCTAGGTACACCTTCGGGGGCAATTTTTTTTATGATTGCATTTTATTCATTTGGGGCTTTATTAAAAATATTGAGCTGTTCTGCCACAAAGGGTTAACTGTTTCTAGCTGTGTGAATTATACTTTTTACTTTTTTCTTACTTTTGTGCCAGTCACCTAAAAAAACCTTATCTCTAAATTACTAAAAGGTTATAAACACTTATTTAAGTCACATTCTTATAAGTAAGATAAGAATTGAGCTTTAGCGTGAATTTAGACCAGCGGAATAATCAATTAAGCGATCACAGGCATTGGCGACTAAATGTTGTAGCAGAGAACTAGAATTTAAATGAAACTATTATCGTGCATTTCATTAACGACAACCGATGATTGTATTTGTTCGCACTAATAACTTCACAGATGTTTAGCAAGGGTTTTTGGTTAGATTGCTCAATCGTTAGAAACATTTACATGAAACGATAATTGTTCATCTTCCATCGCTAGTATTGGAATCCTACAAATTATCTGCGTCTAAATCCATCTTTAATGGCTGTTTGTAAGGTCAAAGATAAGGAGCTCGTTAGCTTCCTAGTAGAGAAACTTAAGGCTGCGCAAAGACAGTGGTTCAACATTTTTTAAAAGACCAATTGTAAAAGATGATTTTTAGCTCAAAATGAGTACAATGCAATAATTTAAAATAATTGCCCCCCTAGGGATAAAGGATGCCTTGTTGTAAGTGGAGATGAGGGCTGCATTTACATTCAGCAATCACCTCTGCTGTATGGGGACAAGCGATCTCTACAGTGAAAACCATTGTTCTTTGGCAGCAGATCCTTGTTTACAAAGCAGGATCTGCTGCACAGAAACAATGAGTTTAGGTCTCGGCTGAAAGACAGGATAAACCAATGAATGGCACACAGTCGTGTGCATGAGGCCTTATTTTTATGTTCAAGTAATAATCATAGGCCTAAGAAACTTTTAGAAGTGCTCTTAGCTTGTGCTGAGGAGGTTTGTTGCCTACCTCATGAAGATTTGTCACTTGTCTTTTTATACAATGAACATTACTCAGCATCAGCAGATGAGGTCAATAAAGACTCATTTAGACAGCCCTTTAATTAATACTGTATTGTACTGCAACAGCCAGATAGTCGGGAATAAAAATAATTTTGAAATTCTCTTTAAAACCCATGCTATGTATTTTTTATTTTATTTTTTATACTAAACATGATCATTAAACTTTTTCTGTTGCTCTGCCTTCTGATTATCTTACAGTATATGCAATTTTATGTTTTGTTTGGAAATAATGTTTAATATCCTGTGTGTTTGGGAAGATATTCTCAGTTCATCAATGATCTATTAAAAATAAAAGATAAATTATAGCAAACTTACCAGATATTTGTGGAAAAGGCTGGAAAAAAAAAACAAAAAACATATGTACATTGCCATTACAAAGCAAATATAAATCTGTCTAGAATGGAAGCTGTGATGTACTGCCAGATTCATCATACAACAAATGCAAACAGTGCCTAATGGACCCACTTTGCATAAATAATTTGAGGCCTCATTCATGTACTATACACTATATGGACAAAAGTATTGGGACTCCTACATATTATACCTATAAGAGCTTTTACGACATGCCATTTTAAGTCCATAGGCATTAAAGGGCATCTGTCAGCAGATTTGTACCTATGAAACTGGCTGACCTGTTACATGTGCGCTTGGCAGCTGAAGGCATTTGTGCTGGTCACATGTTCATATGTTTCCACATTGATGAGAAAAATGATGTTTTAAAATATGCAAATGAGCCTCTAGGAGCAATGGGGGTGTTGCCATTACACCTCTGTTCTCTGCAACTGTCGCTCCCTCTGCACTTTGACAAGGCCAGGCAGTGTAAATGTGATAACGTCCGGCCCTGTTAATTTAAAGGGAGTCTGTCACCACATTTGGCTGTTATAGACCATTTACATAGCGTTCTAAAAACAATGTTGTCATGGTTCACTTCTGACCCTACAAGAATAACGAGTTCTGGCTTAACTTTAGAAGACTCAAACAGTACCTTTGTTTTCTCCTTCTGTGGTTCCCCTGCGGCAAAAACGTAGTTTTATTAATATGTAAATGGGGCTCGCAAGAGCCTAGGGGCGGCGTTAACGTCTTTGGAGCCCAGGCTGCTCATTCCTTTTTCCTAATTTTCCCACCCCAGCCTGTGCCCGCCCTTCTCTTCTGTTGCGTCTTCCTCCTCTCCCCGCATGTGCCGGCCAACAGCCTCCTTTCGGCTGGGTTCGCGCCGTTGGCCGGAGCATGCGCAGTAGCATCAACAATGCCGGTGCCCGCAGTGGGCATCGCAGTGCGCATGCCCCGGCCAAGTGAGGCAGAGCGCAGCCGCGGAATTTCACTAGGAGAGGAGGAGGACGCAACAGAAGAGAAGGGCGGGTACAAGCTGGGGCGGGAAAATTAGGAAAAGAGGATGAGCAGCCTGGGCTCCAAAGACGTTAACGCCGCCCCTGGGCTCTTGCGAGCGCTCATTTACATATTAATAACACTACGTTTTTGCCGCAGGGGAACCACAGAAGAAGGAAACAAAGGTACTGTTTTAATCTTGTAAAGTTAAGCCAGAACGCTATGTAAGCAGTCTATAATGTTCAAATGTGGTGACAGACTCCCTTTTAAGTGGGCGTGGCAGAGGTCATGACAGTTACAGAGAGAGTGAAGCCTTTAGGACTAATGGCAATGCCCCCATTGCTCCTAGAGGCTAATTTGCGGATATCAAAACTTCATTTTCTCAGCAATGCGGGCACATATGAACTTGGGACCAACACAGATGCCTTCAGCTGCCAAGCGCACATATAACAGGTCAGCCAGTTTCATAGGTACAAATCTGTTTTTAAACAGATCGTAGCTAAACCACTTTCACTCTTCTGAGAAGACTTTAAATAAGATTTTGGAGTGTGTCTGAGAATTTTTGCCCATTCATCTAGAACAGTGTTCCTCAACTCCAATCCTCAGAGCCCACCTGCTGGTCATGGTTAGAGAATGAATACCAGTGATAAATCCAGAAGCATTGACACTATCACCTGCTCAATATTTAATACTAAGGAAATCCTGAAAACATAAGCAGCAGGTGGGCCCTGAGGACTGGAGTTGAAGATCGCTGATCTAGGAGAGCATTTGTGAGGTCAGACACTAATGTTGGATGACACTTGCTCCAATAGTGGCATCCTATCACAGTACCATGTTGGAATTCAGTGAGCTCTAGGATGACCTATTCTTTCACAAATGTTTGTAAAGGCAAACTGCATGGCTAGAGGCTGGATTTCTATGGAGTTCTGAGAACAGCCAAGGAAGTTTACATATTGGGAGTCGTAGTTTTACCAGCTGGAGTGCTAGAGGTTAGCCATCATAGATATACAGTAGTGTATTTCAGAGACTATATGGCACAACAGGGCATTCCATATGGCCTGTTCCACAGAGTCTATTGAACTTGCACAATGCTTCGTTGGGTGCTATTTCTTGTACCCTAAAAATCCCCGTACACACACAATTCACTGGAACCTGTGACAATTGTTTTTTTTTTTCATTTTGATATAGAATAAAGTCAAAACATTCAATACACTCCACGGTCACAATAGGAAATAGTGGAGGATAATTATGTAGTGAAGAGTGCCATGCTGCCGACCAAAACAATTGAGAAGATTTAACTGATAAATGCACTCGCATGACCAAATACATGGCATAAACAGAGTTCCACCAAACTGATTATAAGATGAAAGAAGAATTTTCTTCTGAACTGCACTGGAGAGATCTTTCCACCTGGAAATAAAGTAAGCCCCTTGGACTACTCCATTTTACGTAGTCAGGAAACAGCTGTGTATGTGAGGAATTAGTCACAAAAGTCACTAAATAATATGTTTGTATATGCTCTGTATCTATAAGTATATTTTTTAGGTATAACTACAAATAAGAATAACTTTTAGAACTAATTCTCTTACCAGACCACAGGCCACCTTTAAAAATGTAAGTACGAGTACCAAAGAGAAACCCATCAAGATCTTCTTGAAGAGTGAAATGTTGCAGATAGGAAGGACACCTTGAATTTGGGTACAAAATATCAGTAATTTGCATAAAGGTATAAATTTAGCACATGATGTGGGAAAAATGCTTGGTGTGTTCTTATCTTTATACCATCAAGGTTCCTTCTAGCACAGTAATGAGGAAGAATGTGTAAAGTCTAAAAACAATGTTGTCATGGTTCACTTCTGACCCTACAAGAATAACGAGTATACATTTAAAATGTGGGGATTTTCTCCCACGTTTGACCAGTGTATATAAGAGAGGATTAGGGGACTTTCACACTGGCGTTTTGGATTCCGTTTGTGAGATCCGTTTCAGGGCTCTCACAAACGGTCCAAAACTGATCAGTTCAGCCCCAATGCATTCTGAATGGATAAGGATCCGTTCAGAATGCATCAGTTCGGCTCCTTTCCGCCTCTATTCCGTTCTGGAGGTGGACACCAAAACGCAGCTTGCAGCATTTTAGTGTCCGTCTGACGATGCGGAGCCGAACGGATCAGTTTTGACTTACAATGTAAATCAATGGGGACAGATCCGTTTTCAATGACACAATATGGTGCATTTGAAAACGGATCTGTCCCCCATTGACTTTGGAATGGATCCGTTTTGACTTTGACATTTTTATTTAAAGCTAATGCAAATGGATCCATTCTGAACAGATACAAATGTTTGCATTATAGGTGCGGATCCTGCTGTGCAAATAACAGACGGATCCGCACCTAACGCAAGTGTGAAAGTAGCCTTAGACATAGTGGAGGCTGATCTCATCTGGAACTATATGTTTTGGTCCTGCACTATTCTCATTATAAGTAGGGTTGCTGGTATGCAACACCAGGCTCCCCCATAACTTTGAGGTGACTGCTCCATTACTTCAGTATGCTGTAGCTTACACTTATTACATTATTACGTACATTTTTACATACAGATTAAGGGCCCATTCACACGTCCGCAAAATGGGTCCGCATCCGTTCCGCAATTTTGCAGAACGGGTGAGACCCATTCATTTTCAATGGGGCCGGAATGCATGCGGACAGCACACTATGTGCTTTCCACATCCGCATTTCTGGATCCGCACTTCCGCATCCGCACTTCCGTTTCCACAAAAAAATAGAATATGTCCTATTCTTGTCTGCAATAGCGGACAAAAATAGGCATTTTCTATTATAGTGCAGGCCATGTGCACATGGCCGGTGTCCGAGTTTTTCGGATTTGCAATTTGCGGATCCGCAAAACACTTACGGACGTGTGAATGGAGCCCAAGGCACCTTTTCCTACTTAGCTATTGCGTCTTGGCATCTTACATATATGGTAAGGAAAATAGAGAGATGCTCTACCACTGACAAATGAAGGCCTGCCTGTTCTATAGACTCTAAGGGCTCTTTCACACATCCGTGTCTATGATGACATCAGTAGTTCATCCGTCAAGTGTCCGGATTTGTGTGTCCATTTTTTTTTTGCTCTCCTTGTGTAATCCATATTCCATGGACAATGGTAGGCTGAAAATTTATAACCAGAGTATATTCTAGCAATGATCCATAAAAAGCAGAAACCAAACATGGATGGCATCCATGTTGTATGAATGGTTTTCATGGACCTATAGACTATAATGTGCATGATGGATCCTTAATCTCGGAGAAAAATAAGGCATGGCTTCTGGTCCATGGAGACCACAAACAGCACACATCCGTGATTTACTGATTTACTGATAGTAATTAGCGAGATTTTAAAAACTGATTCGGACAAAATTTGGTTAGATCTGAATTTATTAGTGACAGCTATTTCCCGGCTGCAGGGAACCTGTATATTGGTGTGCAACACTGTGCATTGCTGAAACATGCATAGCTAATCTGCCGTGGTAGCGAAACTGTTACTTTGCATCAATATGACAGGCAGGTGATAGGTGTCACTCTTAGAATCCTTTCACACTTCACTTATTTGGTCGGTTACGGGGCCAAATCTGACCAAATAACTGAATTTATCCCTACAGATTAATTTTAGCGCCAGGTACAAAGAACCATGCAGTGGTCGAAGATTTTACTATAGAGTGAAAGCGCACACTCCTTTTACCAGGGGCAGGCACAGACAGCAGAGGACCCCTATGCAAAGAATGTGCCTGCCCCCCCCCCCCCCCCAAACCACACATACAGACATAAACATATACTATATGTGCATAATCCTGGAAGACCAAGTAGCATATAAGGACCAGGAGCGTAGAGCTGGCCCAGGAAGCAACATTTAATAAGTTCAGTACCAATGAAATACGGGGAAATAAAAAAGAAAAATACTGTAACCCCCTTTAAGGCTGCACAGAGCTTTTGGCCAACAATGTGTCGCGTAAACCAAAGATCACAGCAGCACAATGCTGCGATGCATTGAGTTAAAATGAATGGGGTTGCATTGTGACCTTCAAGTTTCTTACAATAACAATCAGAAAGTCACAAGAAATGGTGGTGCCAGCCTAAGGGCCCATTTAGATAGCTGTATGTGTTTTGCGGTTCGCAAATTGCGGATCCACAAAACACGGAAACTGGCCTTGTGTGTCCTATGATAAGGCTGTCTCAATGGGCCCTAACACACATACTGGACTTTCATACATGCAGCTGCTCTTTTTCACACATCCTCACAGGCACTCTTACATGCACACGTTTATACAAATGCAGGCACTCTCACATACATACATTGTCATACGTGCAAGTACTTTCACATACATTTATACACATGCAGGCACTCCTGCATACACACACTTATACACATGCAGGCACTCTCACATACACACACACAGTCACACATTCAGGTACTCTCACATGCACACATTGCCATATATGCAGGCACTCTCGCATACACACACTTATACACATGCAGCACTCACACTCACACTTGTAAACATGCAAGCACTCTCACATACACACACTTGTACACATGTAGGCACTCTTACATACAAACACTTGTATACATGCAGGCACTTTCACATACACACATCTATACACATGCAGGCACTTTCACATACACACATCTATAGACATGCAGGCATTCTCACATACACACATTGTCATACAGGCACTCTTTTATGCTACATTTCATCTAGATCCCTTCGTCACCTCCTAGCCCTCTGTATTGCTGGTTCTTGTGGCTGCAGCTCCTGCTTGTGTCCTCAGCCAGGCTCCTCCCTCTCAGCAGAATGATTATCCCTCTCAGCAGAAGGCTCATCCCTCTCAGCAGCAGGCTCAGGCTCCTCTCTCTCTCTCAGTAGCAGGGTACTGTCTCCACACAGCAGCAGTCCTTCCTTCCTCACTGATTAGCAAAGATGGTTCATTGGAGGAGAGGCTGTCCGCTCTTTTGAGTGACAGGTTATAGTCCAATCAGCTCTCCTGGTCAGTAAGGCTGGGTCAACAGGGTCCTATTTTCAAGAAAATCACAGCAAAATGTGGTGTTTTTTTGCTGCGATTTTGTAAGTCATACTCTGTGGACAGAGCCTTACTGACCAGGAGTGCTGATTACAGTAAAACCTGTCAGCCCTCCTATGACTCAGAGCTGGCATTCAGCCCCTGAGCAGCACATAATCTCTCAGTCCTTCAGAAGTTCAGGAAGGGGACGGCCCACTGCAGTCAGCTACTTTTCCTACTGTGTGCGATCACACAGTGGGTGGAGCTTACTGACAACTAAGAGAGTTAGGTTGTTAGTTCGGGGTCCACAGGATTTTACCATCTCCCCAGTGGGCCAGTCCAAGCTGTATGGGCCTCCTTGCATGCTGGGCCCCTGTGTAGCTGAAACACCCCTGCCTTTTACAACGTCAGGTGATTCCATATAGATTTCTACAGAACCAGTTCTGTTACACGCTGATACAAGTAGTGCCCCCATGACAGAGTGGAGAGGGTGTCAGCAGTACGTTTGTGTTGACATCACTATTTATTTTTCCTTTCTAATCCGTCATAAGAACAACCCCCAACAAAAGGACCCTGTCTTTTGAGCATCCGCCTTTACACGGTCAGCATTTAGTCAGTAATCCATCAGTATTGCTAAGGCCAAAAAAAAAGTAGAGGATCCAAAACAGAGATGACACATGATGTGGAATATTTGCATGTCTTCTGTGTTTTGTACCCACTTTTGCTTTTGGCTTTCATGAGCATATCCTGATGCAAAATGGGGACCATGTGATACAGGCCTTAGGAATGCTCCAAAGGCAGGATCCATTGTGTTTTTCATTTTTCCGTCCGTCTGCCAGATCAGAAGTAGGGTAAAATAAATGGTGATGTCAACAAGGCCAAAAAGGGACACTAGTGGCCCTGTTACATAGTGGGGCGGGTGGCAACCACATGAGGGGTCAACATAGTGGCCCAGTCCCAGAGTAGGGAGGGTAGCAAACGCATGAGGAGTCCAAATATTGGCCCAGTCACAGAGTGGGGATGGTGGCAACTACATGAGGAGTCAACATAGTGGCCCAGTCACACATAGGAGGGAGGGTGGTAACCGCATGAGAAGTCAATATAATGGCCCAGTCACAGAGTGGGGAGGGTGGCAACCGCATGAGGAGTCAACACAGTGGACCAGTTACAGTGTGCGTAGGAGGGCAACCGCATGAGGAGTCAACATAATGGCCCAGTCACAAAGTGTTGAGGTGGCAACCGCATGAGGATTCAACATAGTGGCCAGTCACAGAGTGGGGAGGTGGGCGGCAACAGCTGTGGCAGTAACAGCACAAGATGGTGGGTGGCAATAGAAAATGGCAGCAGGAGGATGGCAGCATCAGAACTTTTTTCTCAGGTCTTACTCAAGTCACTTGCGGTCACAAATCAAGTTTGGCTGCCCGGTAGTCCAGGGGATCTTGGATGTGGGGTGGCAGGGTAGAGTCCAAGTATGCCACCACCTGCTGGTTCAGGTTCTGCTCCATGTCTTGCTGCTGCTCCTGCTGGTTGGTGGTTTCTTCAGTAGGCGGGTGAAGAAAAGTGCTCATTAGTGACTCTAGACTTTAGTTGCTGCTGATGGAGCTGGTGCTGCTCCTGCCCCCCCCCCTCCTCCAGCAGTCATGACAGTGGAATGTGAACTCAGAGGACCCCCCTGATCAGACCATCATGAGGATGGGCGATGGCACACACAGGCATCGGCCACCTGACTACATAGGATGTCTCGATAGTAGTTGAGTTTATCGTCCCTCTCAGCAGGTGGAAAAAAGGCCCCCATTTTGGAGTGATAGCAAGGGTCTAACATGGTAGGGAGCCAGTAGTCATCCCTTTGCCGAATGGTGATAATACGACTGTCACTACACAAACAACTCAGCAAGCATCTGTCTATTTGCGCAAGGGACTCGGAGGGATTCCCTGCTTCCATTTCCACTGCATACTGCATGTTAGGATCATTTGCCTGTTCTTTCTCATCATCCTCTAGCTGCTTCTGCCCATCTCCTCTCACTTGTACAGGAAAACCACCAATTTCTGTATACATTGCTTGTGACTGAATGTCCTCCATCTCCATCTGTTCAGCCCCCACAGGGCTCAGGTGGCCGTGAGATGTAGGCGCCACGTCTCCTGTCCCCTGGCCAGCCAGATTTATCAGCATCTGCTCCAGGATGTGAAGGAGTGGAATGACGTTGTTCATCCCGTAGTCCTGGCGACTGACAAATAAAGTGGCCTTCTCAAATGGCCGGAGCAAACGGTCACACGGTCAGGTGTCACGCATGAGCTGTCACTGGCTAATGTCAAAGTTACACAAGGGAGTGCTCCTGTCTGCCCACATCATCAAAAAATGTTTACGGCCTTCCTCAGCTCATATAGTTGGTTCAACATGTGGATTTCCAACAGGTGGAAACGTTGCATATCAGGCGATGTTGGGGAACGCTATTCTGCCTTCGCAGCTCAAGAAAGGAGTGTTTTGCAGTGTAAGAGTGGATGAAGTGCATGCACAGCTTACTAGCTATTTTCAGGATGTCTTGCAGTTGGGTGGAAGACTTCAGGAACCGCTTTACAACCATATTAAATACATGCGCCATGCAGGGCGCATGGGTCACCCCTTCCTTGATGCAGCGCCGACATGATGTTCTTATGTAAGAAAAAAAAGGCAGGGAACGAGGACAGTGCCTCATGTGTGGTGTTGCTTGCAATGGTAACAATAATATAGATAATGTAGTATGCTTACCAGATGCTGTTGTGAGAAAGTCACAACAGCTGTATGGGCTTCTGCTGGTATTTAGGACCCGACCAGCGTGCGGGGGGATGGCTGCAGACTAGGTTCCTTCCTGTGCTCGAATGGTGTGAGCGCTGGAGTAGAGGTCTATCATGGGTAAAAAGGGAAAATCGGAACCTATTCCATCGGCGCTGCCAAGGATCACAGGACAGTAGGATGTCTGCTTGTATGGTATTTGTCTACGCGTTTCAGGGGTGAAGTACCCCCTTCTTCAGGACAATATTACATAAAGAAGCACATTACAAACATTTATATAGCCATGTACCGTGAGTATTGGCGCCAGAAAATAATCAAAGAAACAGGGAGAGGAGGGAGGGGGCGGGATTACTGGGGGTGTGTGTAGGGGAAGGCTCCCAGGTGTATTGTCGGGGTTGCCGTTAGTATTTACATCTGTTAGATAAGGGTGTGGCTTGCTGTTCGCTATTCAGCGATGTCAAGCCGGTAGGAGGGGTGAGGGTTATATCTCCGCCCACATAGGAGCGTGATTGGTCATGCTCCGGTAAGGGGAGTAAGAAGTGGGCGGGTGTTTCTACAGGTCGCAATGTGATTTGGCAAGTCCGGTTAGCTGTCAGGTTGAAGGAGAAAAGAGTGTCCCGGGGTCCGGGGACAATCGCGCTTCTGTTGAGGAGCGATATCGTCATCTTGCTGTCAGGGGGCAGTCGCGCTCCTATTGTGGTGTGGTATCGCTATCCCGCAATTGCGGCATGCCAGGGAACAGGAGGCAATCGTGCTCCAGGTGTGGAGTGATATCGTGATCCTGCTATTGTAACATGGTATGTCGGGGGACAATCGCTCTCTTGTTACGGAGCAATGTCCTCGTTCTATTGTAGTATGTGCATCACGTCATGCCTGCGGTAATAGTGTTGGGTATCAGATCGACAGAGGGAAACAAATTATTTTGGGTAGCTGCATATATGTGACCATATAATTGGGATATCCAGATGGATAATCCGCATGGTACTACTCCTGCTTTTTCCCTCCCCTGTCTAGATGTACTATTGAGAGTGTATCGGATGGGTATAGGGATATAGAAAATCTGGGATACAATTACGGGATTATGTGTTCAAGGGGTTTGGTGACACAATATATAGTATAATGGTAGGACATTATTCATTATACGTGAATGTGACACATTTAAAAAAATGTATGAAACAATTATTAAGATTGATACATATATCAAAGAATAGGAATAAATAAAACTAGAAATAAAAATAAAGAGTTGGTATAGTTAGTATAAAAAGTTGGTTAGTTGGTATAAAATATACATCAGATGTCCTATGGCGCGATGTAACATATATTAGATGCCCATATAGGTAGTATAGGTTTACTGCATATTCACAGAGCAAGGGAAAAAATCCCGTACGGGAAATACATTATAATATAGTCTCGTTCATTTCATTTAGTCCATGAGGGGTTAATGTGTCCAGCTGGTAAATCAAAAACACCTCCATTTTCTGTAGATTATCAAATCTGTTGTACTGGTTATCTGGAATTTGTTCTATGGGTGTCACTTTGAAGCAATGTTTTTCTTTTTCTTTTGTAGTACTGCAGTGTCTGGACAAGCTATGTTTAGAATATAGTCTTTGGATGTTATAGCGGTGTTGATTGATCCGACAGTGCAGTGGCTGTGTTGTTTGGCCCACATATTGTAAGCCGCACTGACATTCAATAAGATAAATGACAGTCGCTTTGATAAGTACAATGCAATAATAAAAAATAAAAAAATCCCCCAAAGTTGTACATAACCTTTAAGTAACATTATATATGCTGCACCCTATGTATTTTTGGTTTTCATTACATTTGAGATTCACAGTATATTGTATTGATTGCATTATTTTTTTTACCTTAGACATTGAAAAATGCAATTATTGGTTCGCAATATAGATGGCCACTGATAGTCCCATACTACTTAGAAGACAGTCTTGGTAAGTACTTTATAAAACTAACTTCATTTCTTTAAATTACTATTAGTATCAAAAATGAACATACATATGAAATAAATTGAGATTGATCTTGAAAAAAAATTCTTACCCCAATAAGAATGTAGTGAAAATAGGCAGAGTGTTTGCAGAGCTGTGAATAGACACTACTCATGAAAATGTAGTTATACGCTGATTTAGGCCTCATGCACACAAACGTATTTTCTTTCCGGGTCAGTTCCGTTTTTTTTTGCGGACCATATGCGGAACCATTCATTTCAATGGGTCCGCAAAAAAACGGAAGATACTCTGTGTGCATTCCGTTTCCGTATGTCCGTTTTTCCGTTCCGCAAAAAAATAGAGCATGTCCTATTTTTTCTAGTTTGCGGACAAGGATAGGCATTATTACAATGGATCCGCAAAAAAACGGATGCCATACGGAACGTCATCCGTTTTTTTTGCAGATCTGCAATTTGCGGACCGCAAAACACATACGGTCGTGTGCATGAGGCCTTAGGGTGGGTTCACACACAGGCCATGATTTATCATACCTTCAGTCCAGAATTCTGGCATCAAAAAGTCCCAAAATAGGGCATTTGCGACTTTTCACACTCATTTGCGCATAATTTTGCGACTTTTTTACATGTGTACACCACTCACTTCAGTTTTGTAAAAAATGGGCGTGGTTAGCCATGTTAATGAGTTTCACTCCAGATTTATCATAGGGACTTTTTAAAAAAAGTCGCAAAAAAGTCCCAATTTCCCTCCAGTGAGGACCATGCTTATCTTATGCGACTTTTTAATAGAACATGCGACTTTTTTGTAAATATGTGCGACTTTTTTTTAGACTGGCCAGAGCGATTTTTACTGGCACATGTAACTGGGCTGACCGGCGGTGGCCATTTTGGGACTTGTGGTGCGCCAGCACAAGCTGCCACAGAGTCTAAACCAAAGCTCCAAAGAAGTGAAAAATCTACACCTGTGAATCAGAACAACAGCGATTCAGCTGCTCAGTCAAAGTCAATTTTTTTTCTGGCTGGGCAGACAGTTTTTTGGGACTTGTGGTGCTACAGCAAAAGCTGTCACAACGTCCATTAATCTCATGTAATAGTCGATTTTTTCATAGATATACTACATCAGGGGTTTGGCTGTGCTTGTGTCACCCCTACTAACTGCAAAGATATTTAATATATCAGTGGTGAAACTGAAAGTAACCCACTTGGATAGCAAATCCCATGAATGTGCTGTTCCAGCTAGGCTAGCCAGTGCCACTACAGCCAAGTCCAATACTGTCAGCCAGAAATATTTTTTTTTTATGTGCCAGAAATATAAATTAAAAAAGCTTTCACCGTAATAATAAAATTATTCTGGTGTTAGACCAGAAGAAGCACTCCTGTTGTAATTAATACTGTAAAAAGGCTTAGGCAATATTTCTCCCAGTGTGGGAAATTTATCTAGCAAAACTAGCATTTTAAAAATTCTGGTGTTCTGAAATACCAGCAGTCCTCTTGTAATTAATACTGCAAAAAGGCATTATATCGTCCAGTGTTGTAATTTTGGTGAAAAAAGGCCAATTTAATCAATCTGGTGTTAGTTACACCAGAAACAGTAGGCCTCACGTTTTTACTCCTGTAAAAAGGAATTAATACAGGAAAAAGGCATTACATTGTCCAGTGTTGTAATTTTGGTGAAAAAAAGGCCAATTTAATCAATCTGGTGTTAGTTACACCAGAAACAGTAGGCAGCACGTTTTTACTCCTGTAAAAAGGAATTATATCTCCCCGTGTGGGAATCTATGTACCAAAACTAGCATATTAAAAATTCTGGTGTCCAATTTGCAGCAGTTTTCTTGTAATTAACCTCTTAAGGACACAGGGCGTACAGGTACGCCCTAATGTCCGAGTCCTTAAGGACACAGGGCGTACCTGTACGTCCTGTGTTTAAACTGCTACTGCGCCCGATCTGGGCACGGTAGCAACATGGTTCCTGCTGATGTAGATCAGCAGGAACCATGTTCTAATGCCGAGGGGGGTCATGTGACCCCCCCCCCCTATCGGCGATCGCTGCAAACCGCAGGTCAATTCAGACCTGCGGTTTGCAGCGGTTTTAGCTATCTCTGATCCCCGCGGTCTGTGACCGCGGGGATCAGAGAGTTAATTGCCCCAAATTTATTCATGTTAACCCCCCCTGCAGCCCCCAATCTTGTTATGGCTGCGGCGGGTGCAGGGGGTGGTTGCGGCGGCGGGAGGCGGTGCGGGAGGCGGGCGGTGCGGGAGGCGGGATCGCAATAGCGATCCCCGCCCGCCTCCCTTGTAATAATTCCCTGGTGTCCAGTGGTTTTATCAGAGTGCCAGCACATTGCTGGCACTCTGATAGAAAAACGGCTGGCATCTGTGCTGCAGATGCCAGCCGTTTAACCCCTTCCTTACCGCGGTCCGGACGGACCGCGGTATGGAAGGTGTTAACAGGGAGGGAGCTCCCTCCCTCTCCCATCGGGGGGCTGCTGTGCCTATGCAGCCCCCCCCCCAGGATGGGATCGCAGAGGGAGGGAGCTCCCCATCACCCACTGCTCTCTAATGGCAGTGGGTGATGGTTACCATGGTAGCAGGCCGCTTTCAGAAGCGTCCTGCTTGCCATGGTATTGTAACTCTGGTCAGACTTCTGCTAAAGGCAGAAGTCTGACCAGACTGTGAAAAGTAAAAAATACAGTGCAGTACACTATATAGTGTACTGTACTGTATTATATAGACACCAGATCCACTGGATCTACAAGAACCAAGTGGGTCTGGGTCCCAAAAAAAAATGTAAAAAAGTGAAAAAAAGTAAAAATAAAAAAAAACACAAATCACTGAATAAAAAGTTAAACAAATAAAATACACTACACATATTAGGTATCGCCGCGTCCGTAAAAAACAGCTCTATAAAAATATCACATGACTGAACCCCTCAGGTGAACGCCATAAAAACCCCCCCCCAAAAATGGTGTAAATAAGCCATTTTTGGGCACCTTTACATCACTAAAAGTGTAATACAAAGCGATCAAAAAGGCGTATGCCTCCCAAAATAGTACCAATCTAACCGCCATCTCATCCCGCAAAAAATGAGCCCCCTCATAAAACAATTGCCCAAAAAATAAAAAAACTATGCCTCTCAGACTAAAACATGATTTTTTTTGTTTCAAAAATGCTTTTTAGTGTTAAATGTAAAAAAATTTAAAAAAAGTAGACATATTGGGTATCTCCACGTTCGTAAGAATCTGCTCTATAAAAATATCACATGACCTAACCCCTCAAGTAAACACTAAAAAAAAAAAAAAAAAAAAAAAAAACTTTGTCAAAAAGCAATTTTTTTGTCACCTTACATCACAAAAAGTGTAATAGCAAGCGATCAAAAAGTCATATGACCCCCCAAATAGTGCCAATCTAACCGCCACCTCATCCCGCAAAAATTATACCCAACCTGAGACAATCGCCTAAAAACTGAAAAAAATATGGCTCTCAGACTATAGAGACACTAAAACATGTTTTTTTTTGTTTCAAAAAGGATATTATTGTGTAAAACCAAAATAAATAAAAAAAAGTATACATATTGGGTATCGTCGCGTTCGTAACGACCTGCTCTATAAAAATATAACATGACCTA
Source organism: Bufotes viridis (assembly GCA_033119425.1). Taxonomy (NCBI): domain Eukaryota; kingdom Metazoa; phylum Chordata; class Amphibia; order Anura; family Bufonidae; genus Bufotes; species Bufotes viridis. The sequence continues at coordinate 99,261,472 of CM065593.1, forward strand.
ACCCCTCAGGTGAACGCCGTAAACATAAAAAATAAAAACGTTGTAAAAAGTCATTTTTTTGTCACCTTACATCACAAAAAGTGTAATAGCAAGTGATCAAAAAGTCATATGCACCCCAAGATAGTACCATTCAAACCGCCATCTCATCCCGCAAAAAATGAGCCCCTACATAGGACAATCGCCAAAAAAACAAACAAACTATGGCTTTCAGAATGTGGAGACACTAAAAATCATTTTTTTCAAAAATGCTTTATTATGTAAAACTGAAACAAAAAACCCCAAAAAGTAGTCATATTTGGTATTGTCGCGTCCGTAACAACCTGCTTTATAGAAATAGCACACAATCCAATCTGTCAGTTCAACGATGTAAATAACAAAAAATACAAAACTGTCCCAAAACAGCTATTTTTTTGCAAATTATCCATTTGAATCCATTTTTCTAGTAACAAAGCAAGGGTTAACAGCCAAACAAAACTCAATATTTATCGCCCTGATTCTGTAGTTTGCAGAAACACCCCATATGTGGTCGTAAACTGCTGTATGGCCAAACGGCAGGGCGTAGAAGGAAGAGAACGCTATATGGTTTTTGGAAGGCGGATTTTGCTGGACTGGTTTTTTGACACCATGTCCCATTTGAAGCCCCCCTGATGCACCCCTACAGTAGAAACTCCAAAAAAGTGACCCCATTTTGGAAACTACGGGATAAGGTGTCAGTTTTGTTGGTACTATTTTAGGGTAAATATGATTTTTGGTTGCTCTATATTACACTTTTTTTGAGGCAAGGTAACAAAAAATTGAAATTCTGAAATATCATCTCCATTTGCCAATAACTCTTGTGGAACACCTAAAGGGTTAACAAAGTTTGTAAAGCTGGTTTTGAATACCTTGAGGGGTGCAGTTTCTTAGATGGAGTCACTTTTATGGAGTTTCTACTGTAGGGGTGCATCAGGGGGGCTTCAAATGGGACATGGTGTCAAAAATCCAGTCCAGCAAAATCCGCCTTCCAAAAACCATATGGCGTTCCCTTCCTTCTGCGCCCTGCCGTTTGGCCATACAGTAGTTTAGGACCACATATGGGGTGTTTCTGCAAACTACAGAATCGGGGCAATAAATATTAAGTTTTGTTTGGCTGTTAACCCTTGCTTTGTTACTGGAAAAAATGGATTAAAATGGAAAATTTTCCAAAAAATCGAAATTCTGAAATTTTATCTCCATTTGCCATTAACTCTTGTGGAAAACCTAAAGGGTTAATGACGTTTGTAAAATCAGTTTTGAGTACCTTTAGGAGTGTAGTTTCTAGAATGGGGTCATTTTTGGGTGGTTTCTATTATGTAAGCCTCGCAAAGTGACTTCAGACCTGAACTGGTCCCTAAAAAGTGGGTTTTTGAAAATTTCTGAAAAATGTCAAGATTTGCTTCTAAACTTCTAAGCCTTGTAACGTACCCAAAAAATGAAATGGCATTCCCAAAATGATCGATACATGAAGTAGACATATGGGGAATGTAAATCAATAACTTTTTTTGGCAGCATTACTATGTATTCTAGAAGTAGGGAAATTGAAACTTGGAAAATTGCAAATTTTTCAAAATTTTTGGTAAATTTGGTATTTTTTATAAATAAAAATGAAGTTTTTCCACTTTATTTTACCACTGTCATGAAGTACAATATGTGACGAAAAAACAATCTCAGAATGGCTTGGATAAGTAAAAGCGTTTTAAAGTTATCACCACATAAAGTGACACTGGTCAGATTTTGAAATAATGGCCTGGTCCTTAAGGTGAAATAGGGCCGTGTCCTTAAGGGGTTAATACCGGAAAAAGGAATTATATCTTCCAGTGTGGGAATTTTGGGGCTAAAAAATAATATATTTTATTGTGGTGCGAGTTGAATCGCAACAATGAGGAAACATTCTATTAAGGGACGAGGACGCGGTCGTGTCCGTGGAGCCTCTGTTGCTGGCAGAGGACGTGGCCGTTCGGCCTCAGGCGCACAAAGTAGTGAACCAACTCCCTCAAGTAGCCGGCAGAATTTACAGCGATATTTGGTGGGGCCCAATGCCGTTATGAGGATGGTAAGGCCTGAGCAGGTACAGGCATTAGTCGATTGGGTGGCCGACAGTGCTTCCAGCACGTTCACCACATTGTCTTCCGCCCAGTCTTCTGCGGAATGCGCACAGGTGGCACCTGAAAACCAAGCCCATCAGTCTGTCACATCACCCCCATGCATATCAGGGAAACTGTCTGAGCCTCAAGTTATGCAGCAGTCTCTTATTCTGTTTGAAGACTCTGCTCCCACGGTTTTCCAGGGCGTCCACCTAGCCCTTCCCCAGCGGTGGAAGACATTCCATGCACTGACGCACAACCACTTATGTATCCAGATGATGAGGACATGGGAATACCACCACAGCAGAGTGACCGAGTCTCTGATGATGACGAAACACTGGTGCCCACTGCCGCGTCTTATTGCAGTGTGCAGACTGAACAGGAGGAGGTCAGGGAGGAAGACTGGGTGGAAGACGATGCAGAGGACGATGAGGTCTTAGACCCCACATGGACTGAAGGTCGTGCCGCTGACTTAAATAGTTCAGAGGAAGAGGCAGTGGTGAGACCGAGACAACAGCGAAGCCAAAGAGGGAGCAGGGGGCAAAAGCAGAACAGCCGCCGTCCAGAGAGTTCGCCTGCTATTGGCCAGCGCCAACAGGGACCCAGCACCCCAAAGGCATCTTCAAGGAGTTCCCTGGCATGGCACTTCTTCAAACAATGTGCTGACGACAAGACCAGAGTGATTTGCACGCTGTGCCATCAGAGCCTGAAGCGAGGCATTAACGTTCTTAACCTGAGCACCACCTGCATGATCAGGCATCTAGGGCAGGCATGAACTGCAGTGGAGTACACACCTTAAAAACAAGGAACCCGCTCAGGCTCCCCCTGCTCCCTCTACCGCTGCTGCCTCGGCTTCCGCCTCGAGAGGAATGTTGCCACCTGCCGAGCAGCAAACAGAGGATGTTCCACCGACACCACCACCGCCACCGTCACCTAGAGCCTCCACTATTTCACACAGCAGCGTTCAGCTCTCCATCTCTCAAACCTTTTAGAGGAAGCGCAAATTCCCACCTAGTCACCCTCGAGCCCTTGGCCTGAATGCCAGCATTTCTAAACTACTGGCCTTTGAAATGCTGTCATTCCGGCTGGTGGACACAGGCAGCTTCAAACAGCTGATGGCCATGGCTGTCCCCCAGTATGTGGTTCCCAGCCGCCACTACTTCTCCAAGACAGCCGTGCCTTCCCTGCACATGCAAGTGTCCGATAAAATCAAGTGTGCACTGCGCAACGCCATTTGTGGCAAGGTCCACCTAACCACAGATACGTGGACCAGTAAGCACGGCCAGGGACGCTATATCTCACTAACTGCACACTGGGTGAATGTAGTGGCGGCTGGGCCCCAGATGGAGAGTTCCTTGGCGCACGTCCTTCCGCCGCCTAGGATCGCAGGGCATAATTCTCTGCCTCCTGTAGCCTCCTCCTCCTACTCGGCTTCCTCCTCCACTGCTTCCACCAGCTCATCCAGTCAGCCACACACCTTCACCACCAACTTCAGCACAGCCCGGGGTAAACGTCAGCAGGCCATTCTGAAACTCATATGTTTGGGGGACAGGCCCCACACCGCGCAGGAGTTGTGGCGGGGTATTGAACAACAGACCGACCAGTGGTTGCTGCCGGTGGGCCTCAAGCCCGGCGGTGTGCGATAATGGGCGAAATCTCGTCGCAGCTCTGGGACTAGCCGGTTTGACGCACATCCCTTGCCTGGCGCATGTGCTGAATTTGGTGGTGCAAAAGTTCATTCACAACTACCCAGACATGTCAGAGCTGCTGCATAAAGTGCGGGCCGTCTGTGCGCGCTTCCGGCGTTCACATCCTGCCGCTGCTCGCCTGTCAGCACTACAGCGGAACTTCGGCCTTCCCACTCACCGTCTAATATGCGACGTGCCCACCTGCTGGAACTCCACCTTGCACATGCTGGAGAGACTGTGCGAGCAGCAGCAGGCCATAGTGGAGTTTCAGCTGCAGCACGCACGGGTCAGTCGCACTGCGGAACAGCACCACTTCACCACCAATGATTGGGCCTCCATGCGAGACCTGTGTGCCCTGTTGCGCTGTTTCGAGTACGCCACCAACACGGCCAGTGGCGATGCCACTGTTATCAGCGTGACAATACCAATTCTATGTCTCCTAGAGAAAACGCTTAGGGCGATGATGAAAGAGGAGGTGGGCCAGGGCCAGGAGGAGGAGGAGGAGGATGACGGGTCGTTTTTAGCACTTTCAGGCCAGTCTGTTAGAAGTGGCTCAGAGGGAGGTTTTTTGCAACAGCAGAGGGCAGGTACAAATGTGGCCAGCCAGGGACCTGATTCTCTGCTGTGAAACCTCTCTCCTCCGTCTGGGTGCAGGGGTCAAAGTCTCTCAAAGTCGCCTTCTCCTGTGCCGGGTGATATAAATGTTATAATTGTGCCATCTGACATGGTTGCCGGGGTCCCATTAAATGGTGGCCTACTCCTGTCGTGGGTGATCTAAATGCCTGATTCTCTGATGTGAAAACCGCTCTCCTCCGTCTGGGTGCAGGGGTCAAAGTCTCTAAAAGTGGCCTTCTCTTGTGCTGGGTGATGTAAAACTGATGCTTGTACCATCTGACATGGGTGCAGGGGTCAAATTAACTAAATGGTGGCCTACTCCTGTGGTGGGTGATATGATGCCTGAATATGTGCTGTGGGGCCTCTCTCCTCTTTCTGGGTGCAGGGGTCAAAGTAACTAAAAGTGGCCTTCTCCTGTGCTGGATGGTATAAATGTAATGCTTGTGCTATTGACATGTCTCCTCTGTCTGGGTGCTAAGGCCTAAGTCACTGAAAGTGGCCTTCTCCTGTGGTGGTTGATATGATGCCAGATTCTCTGCTGTGGGACCTCTCTCCTTTGTCTGGATGCTGGGGTCGAAATAATAGTAAGCGACCTTCTCCATTGGTGGGTGATTTGAAGCCTGATTCTGTGCTATGGGACCTAACTCCAATTAATATTGGTTAATTTTTATTTATTTTATGTTAAGTCATCATTTCCCTATCTACATTTGTTTGCAGGGGATTTACCTACATTTTGCTGCCTTTTGCAGCCCTCTAGCCCTTTCCGGGAGTCTTTTACAGCCTTTTTAGTGCCCAAAAGTTCGGGTCCCCATTGACTTCTATGGGGTTCGGGTTGGGGATGAAGTTCGGGTTGAGTTCGGATCACGAACCCGGACATTTTCCGGAAGTTCGGCCGAACCTCTCGAACCCGAACTTCCAGGTGTTCGCTCAACTCTAGTAATGATAAATCTGGCCCATAGGCTTTTTTGTACTTGTCTTTTTAGTAACATAGGCCATGATTTATCATACCTTCACTCCAGAATTCTGGCATCAAAAAGTCCCAAAATAGGGCATTTGCGACTTTTCACACTCATTTGCACATAATTTTGCGACTTTTTTACATGTGAACACCACTCACTTCAGTTTTGTAAAAATGGGCCTGGTTAGCCATGTTAATAAGTTTCACTCCAAATTTATCATTGGGACTTTTTAAAAAAGTCGCAAAAAAGTCCCAATTTCACTCCAGTGAGGACCATGCTTATCTTATGCGACTTTTTAATAGATCATGCGACTTTTTTGTAAATATGTGCGACTTTTGTAAAGCCACTTGCTGAAGGATGAACTGCTGCCATCAAACCACATTTATCACAGTATAAGGCCTCATGCACAGGACCGTTGTTTGATTCAGTGTCCGTTGCGCCGTTTTTCGTGATTTTCTGTGGACCCATTGGTATTTAATGGGTCCGTGGAAAACTCTGCAAATGCACCGTTTGTCCTCCGCGTCCGTGGTCCGTGATTCCAGTCCGTCAAAAAAATATAACCTGTCCTATTCGTGTCCGCGAAAAACAATTCGCGGACCCATTCAAGTCAACGGGACCGTGAAAAAATGCGGATGGCCATCCGTGTGTCATCCGCGTTCCACGTCCGCATTTTTTTGCAGATCCCTTGGCAGGCATTTGGCAAAAATTGTCAGTCTGTCTTTTGGTAATATCTTTTGTCATGTACGCTAAAAAAAACGGAAGACACACAGAAACACAACGGAAGCAAAAACGGACACGGATCACGGAACAACGGAACCCCGTTTTGCGGACCGCAAAAAAATACTGTCGTGTGCATGAGGCCTCTTTCACACTTGCGTTCTGAGGATCTGGCAGGCACTTCCGTCCCGCCGGATCCGTCAGAACGCAAGTCGCCTGAAAGCATTAGAAGACTGATCAGGATCCTGATCAGTCTTCGAAATGTTTTGAGGTTACTATGGTAGCCAGGACGCTGTTAAAGTCCTGGTTGCCATAGTAGTAGTGGGGAGCGGGGGAGTAGTATACTTACAGTCCGTGCGGGTCCCAGGGCGCTCCAGAATGACATCAGAGCGCCCCATGCGCATGGATCACGTGATCCATGCGCGTGGGGCGCTCTGATGTCATTCTGGAGCGCCCCGGGAGCCGCACGGACGGTAAGTATACTGCTCCCCCGCTCCCCACTACACTTTACCATGGCAACCAGGACTTTACCGTCCTGGCTGCCATGGTAACCATTGAGAAAAAGCTAAAAGAAAAATGCCTTTCAATGGGCATTAATTCCGGATCCGGCCTTGCGGCAAGTGTTCAGGATTTTTGGCCGGAGCAAAAAGCGCAGCATGCTGCGGTATTTTCTCCGGCCAAAAAACGTTCCGGTCCTGAACTGAAGACATCCTGATGCATCCTGAACGGATTTCTCTCCATTCAGAATGCATTGGGATAATCCGGATCAGGATTTTTCCGGCACAGAGCCCCGACGACGGAACTCTATGCCGGAAAACAAAAACGCAAGTGTGAAAGAGCCCCAAAGGACCATTAATAAATCTGACTGAGCCAAAAGTGACTTTGGACTTATGTGAAATTGGAGTAAGATGGGAGTATAATGATAAATCTGGCCCATAGTTTGTAAAGCACTTGCCCATCCAGGTCAGACTTTTATCTTGCATATTGATCCAGAGGAAGGCAAAAAACCCAATGAGGTAGAAGCCAGGCAATCAGAATAACTCCCTGGCTCAATGACCCCTCTCTAGTAGCTATAGCCTGTAATATTATTACACTTCAGAAATACATCCAGTTCCCTCTTGAACTCTTTTGGTGAATTCACCATCACCACCTCCTCAGTCAGAGTTCCATAGTCTCACTGCTCTTACCGTAAAGAATCCTTTGTGTAGAAACCTTCTTTCCTCCAGACACAGAGGATGTTCTCTCGGTCCCCACAGTCACAGTCCTGGGAATAAGGCCTTTTTCACACGACCGCATGGCTTTTTTCAGTGTTTTGAGGGCCGTTTTTATCAGATTCGTTTTTCCTTTTTTGTTTCTGTTGTGTTTCCATTTCGGTTCCGTTTTTTCGGTTCTGTTTTTCCGTATGGCGTATACAGTAATTACATAGAAAAAAATTGGGCTGGGCTTAAAATTTTCAACAGATGGTTCCGCAAAAAATGGAACGGATGCGGAAGATATATGTTCCTTTTTTTGCGGACCCATTGACTTGAATGGAGCCACAGATCGTGATTTGCGGGCAATAATAGGACATGTTCTATCTTGCACGCAATAGAAAAATGGAAATACGGAAACGGAATGCACACGGAAACACTTCCTTTTTTTGCGAAATCATTGAAATGAATGGTTCCGTATACGGAACGGAAAAACCGGTCCGTACACTCGCAAAAAAAAACGTTTGTGTGAAAGAGGCTTAAATAGGGGACAGATTTCTGTACCGACCCCTGATATATTTATATAGATATTAGATCTCTCTTTAGTCACCTTTTTTCTAAAGTGAATAACCCTAATTTTGCTAATCTTTCAGGGTACTGTAGTCCAGCCATTCCAGTTATTACTTTAGTTGCCCTCCTCTGAACCCTCTCCTGCTCTGCTATGTCTGCCTTGTTCACAGGAGCCCAGAACTGTACACAGTACTCCATGTGTGATCTGACTAGTGATTTGTAAAGTGGTAGGACTATGTTCTCATTACAGGCATCTATGCCCTTTTTGATGCACCCCATAATCTTATTGGCCTTGGCAGCAGATGCCTGACGCTGGTTTCTATAGTTTAGTTTGCTGTTCACCAAAATTCCAAAGTCCTTTTCTATGTCAGTGTTAGGCCTTTTGCACGGCCGTAACCAGCAGATTCGCAATATACGGGTACTGGCTGTGTGCACCCCGCATCACGGATGCGGACTCATTCACTTGAATTGGTCCACAATCCGGGAGTTCCGGTTCGGAACAGAGGCATGGAAGCACGGAACCCTACGGAAGCACCACACAGTGCATGCACTACTATTTTGCGGTGCGGACGGATCATGGACCCAATTAAGTTGAATGGGTCTGGATCCACCTGCAGAATCTGCACAGATGTTGCCTGTGCATTGGGGACCGCAAATTGCGGTCCCAGATGCATGGGATGGCTGAGCAATGGCCGCATGCATAAGGCTTTATCCAGTGTTTTACCATTTGGTATGTACGGGTGACTTGCATTATTCCGTCCCATGTGCATAACCTTACAGTTGTCAGTGTTAAACCTCATCTGCCACTTCTCTGCCCAAGCCTCCAATCTATCCAGATCCCTCTGTAGCAGTATATTGTCTTCTTCCATGTTAATTACTTTACACAGTTTAGTGTCATCTGCAAAAATGTATATTTTACTGTGCAAGCCTTCTACAAGATCATTAATAAATATACGGTATATAAGAGAATTGGGTGAGTTTTTTGTGGTAAAAATGTGAGTTCCAGATGGTAGCAGAAGGTCTATGGGATATGAAATGCAGGCCATACAAGCATTTTTTTTCTCTACCGGTGTTATTGTTAGTAAGGTGGTATTTTTTGTCTTTCTGCCTTCTTTTAAAAAAAACGCAGCATGTTGGAGCTCTTGGCATTATTTTAGGCATTTTAAGATCTCCTTCTCAATAGGGGAAAATGCCATGGAAAAAAATGCAAGTGATTACACACACAGTTTGCAAAAAACAAAACAAAAAAAAACCACAGAAAATGGTTGCAAAAATGTGGCAAAAAACATAGGTAACCAAGAAAACTGCATGTGGTTATTGCACAGTTTTTTTTTTACTGGTAAAACAACACCAGACAAAATTCATGTGCGTTGGGACCCTTAGGGTGTCTGCACATTAAGCGTGTTTTTCCGCATGGATTTTGTGCGGAAAAACAGCAACGTAATACAGTACTAGCAAAATGTATGAGATTAGATAAATCTCATGTATGCGTTGCTTTTTTTCTTAGGTGTGCAAATTGACCTGCTTTGCGTATTTTGAATTCTGCAGCATGTCATTTGTTGTTGTGGTTTTTTTTTGTGCAGCGTTCACCATTTTCAGTGGAAGGGTGAGAACTGTGGTAAAACTGCATCAAATTTACACCAAAAAACTCATAAAAATGCGCAAAAAAGTACCTTAACAGCGATAAGTAGTGCATTTTTTTAATGTGGTTTTGGTGCAGATTTCTTGGAGATGCGTTCACAAGTGAGGGAAAATCCAGCATTTCTGTATTACATGTGGTTTTTACAGCAGAAAAGCTATTGGATTTCACCTTCTCCATTGCAAAGGGTGAAATCCACAGTATAAGGCTACATGCACACGACAATTGTTTTTTCCTGTCCGCAAATCACAGATCCGTCTTCCTTTTTATTCCACATCCGTTCCGTGTGTCCGCAAATTTTGTAGGTTGTGTGTCCGTGTGTCTTCGGTTTTTTTTTGCGGATCCGCAAAAATAAAACGAAGTCTTGAACCAGTTTCTTAAAGTACCTGTACAATTGCCCTGGTTTCCAAGCAACCATCCGCAAAAAAAACGGATGCGGATGACAAACGGATGGCTTCCTTTGGTCATCTGCATTTTTTGCAGACCCATTGACTTCTATGGGTCCGCAAACCGTTTTTTGCGGACAAGAATAGGACATGCCATATTTCTTTTGCGGACATGAAATGCGGTCAGCGGACGCGGAAAGGCAATGGAAGAGGCATCCGCATTTTTAATGGATCCATAGAAATGAATGGGAAACCACTGTATCCGCAAAAAAAAAAAGGAACGGAGGCTGTTCATGTAGGCTAAATTGACATACTGCGGATGTAATTGGACCATGTGACCCAGTGACATCACTGAAGGTCCTTCATCCCCCTACTGCTGAAGACAGAACAGAATACGAGCAGCTACGCGATCAAATGGAAGAGGGGAGTTTATTTTTTTATTATTTTTAACCCTCTATTGCCCTTTTTACTTTGCATTCTCTATTGAGAATGCTATTATTTTCCTTTATAACTATGTTATAAGGGAAAATAATAAAATATACAGAATACTCAACCCAAAACCGGACTTCAGTGATGAAGTCCGGGTTCGGGTCTGGGTACCAAACATGCCGATTTTTCCCACGCACGTGCAAAACGCATTAAAACGCTTTGCACTCGCGCTGAAAAATCACGCATTTTTACGCAAGGCACCCGCCTCTGATCCGGGCGTCAAACGTGACGCCTGTGTGAAAGAGGCCTTAGTCTTATCATAGAAAGTGAGAAACACTTAGTAATTGGGGTATTAAAGTTTCAGGAAATAAAGGTTATTTTATGTACAATTTCCCAATATACATTCTGTATCTATTCTGAATGGTTTTCAAGATCTCTACCTAGGGCCTGATTTATCATTAGTAGTGTTGAGCGAACAGTTCGAGCATCGTTCGGGTTCGTACCGAATTTTGGGGTGTCCGGGACCCGGACCCGAACATTTTCAAAAAAGTTCGGATTCGGTGTTCGTCGATTTCTTCCCGCTTTCTGAAGGGCTGCACAGCAGCCAATCAGCTAGCGTTTTACTTCTTGCCCTAAGAGCCCATCACAGCCATGCCTACTAATGGCATGGCTGTGATTGGCCAAGTGCAGCATGTGACCCAGCCTCTATTTAAGCTGGAGTCACGTAGCGCCGCACGTCACACTGCTCTGACTAGTGTAGGGAGAGGATGCAGCTGCTGTGTTAGGGCGAGATTAGGAAGGGATTAACTTAGCCAAAACACTTAATGAAGTGATCGATCTACAGCTGAGAATCATTGAACTTCTGCTAGTTACTTGCTCACTGGTTTTTAGGCTGCACAGAGCGTTTTTCTGTCACTTATTTTCTGGGTTGATCGGTGGCCATTTTGTGACTTGTGGTGCACCAGAAGAAGCTGCCACACATCCATCAATCCATCAATACTAGTTTTTTTTTGCTATATCCTACATCAGGGGCTTGGCTGTGCTCATTGTCACCCCTAGAAACTCAGGACAGCAATTTCTATATTTTATTAAGGGGTTAAATACAATTGCCCAAATACCAATCCCCTAAATCTGGTGTTCCAGCTTTGGCTAGACAAGTATAATACTGTCTGCTGTCTGGCAAAGGATAGATTATTTTCTGGGGTCAAATTCAATTGCCAAAATAGCAATACCATAAATCAGTGGTTTCAGCTGTGGCTGGCAAAATAGAATAGTGTCTGCCAAAACATATATTTGGATCTGGGGTGTAATTCACTGGCCAAAATAGCAATACCCTGAATCTGTTGTCCCAGCTGTTGCAGGCCACGTTTCATAGTGTCCGCTAAAACATATATTTTGTTCTGGGGTGAAATTCACTTGCCAAAATAGCAATACCCTGACTCTGGTGTACCAGCTGTTGCATGCCAGGATTCATATTGTCCGCCAAAACATATATTTTGTTCTGGGGTGAAATTCAATTGCCAAAATAGCAATACCATACATCAGTGGTTTCAGCAGTGGCTGACAAAATATAATAGTGTCCGCCAAAACATATATTTTGGTTTGGGGTGAAATATTCAATTGCCAAAATAGCAATACCCTGACTCTGGTGTACCAGCTGTTGCATGCCAGGATTCATATTGTCCGCCAAAACATATATTTTGTTCTTGGGTGAAATTTAATTGCCAAAATAGCAATACCATACATCAGTGGTTTCAGCAGTGGCTGGCAAAATATAATAGTGTCCGCCAAAACATATATTTTGTTCTGGGGTGAAATTAACTAGCCAAAATAGCAATACCCTGACTCTGGTGTACCAGCTGTTGCATGCCAGGATTCATATTGTCCGCCAAAACATATATTTTGTTCTGGGGTGAAATTCACTTGCCAAAATAGCAATAGCATACATCAGTGGTTTCAGCAGTGGCTGGCAAAATATAATAGTGCTCGCCAAAACATATATTTTGTTCTGGGGTGAAATTCACTTGCCAAAATAGCAATACCCTGACTCTGGTGTACCAGCTGTTGCATGCCAGGATTCATATTGTCCGCCAAAACAGATATTTTGTTCTGGGGTGAAATTCACTTGCCAAAATAGCAATCCACTAAATCTGGTGTCCCAGCTGTGCCTGGCAAACTATAATAGTATCCGCCAAAACAGATATTTTGTTCTGGGGTGAAATTCACTAGCCAAAATAGCAATCCACTAAATCTGGTGTCCCAGCTGTGCCTGGCAAACTATAATAGTATCCGCAAAAACATATATTTTGTTCTGGGGTGAAATTCACTTGCCAAAATAGCAATACCCTTAATCTGGTGTCCCAGCTGTTGCATGCCAGGATTCATATTGTCCGTCAAAACATATATTTTGTTCTGGGGTGAAATTCACTTGCCAAAATAGCAATACCCTGACTCTGGTGTACCAGCTGTTGCAGGCCCATTGTAAATCTGTCCATAAAAGGATACCTTTCATCCAGGGCCTAAATACTTGCCCTAAAAGAGATATTCCCCTAAATCAGTGGTTACTGCTGTGCCTGGATTAGTGTAATAAGCTACATAAACAAATAGGCATATAGTGGTAGGTGCCTGTAAAAAAAGGCCTGAATTTGAAATCAATACATTGGGCAAAATATTTTTTTCCTTATTGTGGTGCTTGGTGAACGGTAACAATGAGGAAAACATCTAGTAAGGGACGCGGACGCGGTCGTGGTGGTGTTAGTGTACCCTCTGGTGCTGGGAGAGGACGTGGCCATTCTGCCACAGCCACACGTCCTAGTGAACCAACTACCTCAAGTTCCAGTACCCGCCAGAATTTACAGCGATATTTGGTGGGGCCCAATGCCGTTCTAAGGATGGTAAGGCCTGAGCAGGTACAGGCGCTAGTCAATTGGGTGGCCGACAGTGGATCCAGCACGTTCACAACATTATCTCCCACCCAGTCTTCTGCAGAAAGCGCACAGGTGGCACCTGAAAACCAAGCCCATCAGTCTGTCACATCACCCCCATGCATATCAGGGAAACTGTCTGAGCCTCAAGTTATGCAGCAGTCTCTTATGCTGTTTGAAGACTCTGCTGGCAGGGTTTCCCAAGGGAATCCACCTAGCCCTTCCCCAGTGGTGGAAGACATAGAATGCACTGATGCACAACCACTGATGTTTACTGATGATGAGGACATGGGAATACCACCTCATCGGAGTCCGCACGTCTCTGATGATGACGAAACACAGGTGCCAACTGCTGCGTCTTTCTGCAGTGTGCAGACCGAACAGGAGGACAGGGAGGAAGACTGTGTGGAAGACGATGCAGGGGACGATGAGGTCCTAGACCCCACATGGAATGAAGGTCGTGCCACTGACTTTCATAGTTCAGAGGAAGAGGCAGTGGTGAGACCGAGCCAACAGCGTAGCAAAAGAGGGAGCAGGGGGCAAAAGCAGAACAGCCGCCGCCAAGAGAGTTCGCCTGATATAGGCCACCGCCACCAGGGACCGAGCACCCCAAAGGCAGCTTCAAGGAGTTCCCTGGCATGGCACTTCTTTAAACAATGTGCTGACGACAAGACCCGAGTGGTTTGCACGCTGTGCCATCAGATCCTGAAGCGAGGCATTAACGTTCTGAACCTTAGCACAACCTGCATGACCAGGCATCTACATGCAAAGCATGAACTGCAGTGGAGTAAACACCTTAAAAGCAAGGAACTCACTCAGGCTCCCCCTGCTCCCTCTTCTGCTGCTGCCTCGGCCTCTTCCTCCCCCTCGGGAGGAACATTGGCACCTGCCACCCACCAAACAGAGGATGTGCCAGCGACACCACCACCTGCGTCACCAAGCATCTCCACCATGTCACACGGCAGCGTTCAGCTCTCCATCTCACAAACCTTGGAGAGAAAGCGTAAATTCCCACCTCGAGCCCTGGGCCTGAATGCCAGCATTTTCCAAAATACATGAGAGTGACATTCTCCGTTGGTGGGTGATATGACGCATGATTCCTTGCTGTGGGACCTCTCTCCTCTGTCTGGGTGCTGGTCCAAAATACATGAGAGTGACATTCTCCGTTAGTGGTTGATATGATGCATGATTCCTTGATGTGGGACCTCTCTCCTCTGTCTGGGTGCTGGGCCGAAATACATGAGAGTGGCCTTCTCCGGTGGTGGTTGATATGACGCATGATTCCTTGCTGTGGGACCTGTATCCTCTGTCTGGGTGCTGGTCCAAAATAAATGAGAGTGGCCTTCTCCGGTGGTGGTTGATATGACGCATGATTCCTTGCTGTGGGACCTCTCTCCTCTGTCTAGGTGCTGGTCCAAAATAAATGAGAGTGACATTCTCCGTTGGTGGTTGATATGACGCATGATTCCTTGCTGTGGGCCCTCTCTCCTCTGTCTGGGTGCTGGGCCTAAATAAATGAGAGTGACATTCTCCGGTGCAGGGTGATATGACGCATGATTCCTTGCTGTGGGACCTGTATCCTCTGTCTGGGTGCTGTCCAAAATACATGAGAGTGACATTCTCCGTTGGTGGTTGATATGACGCATGATTCCTTGCTGTGGGACCTCTCTCCTCTGTCTGGGTGCTGGTCCAAAATACATGAGAGTGACATTCTCTGTTGGTGGGTGATATGACGCATGATTCCTTGCTGTGGGACCTCTCTCCTCTGTCTGTGTGCTGGGCCTAAATAAATGAGAGTGACATTCTCCGTTGGTGGGTGATATCATATGACACATGATTCCTTGCTGTGGGACCTCTCTCCTCTGTCTGGGTGCTGGTCCAAAATAAATGAGAGTGGCCTTCTCCGTTGGTGGTTGATATGACGCATGATTCCTTGCTGTGGGACCTCTCTCCTCTGTCTGGGTGCTGGTCCAAAATAAATGAGAGTGACGTTCTCCGTTGGTGGTTGATATGACGCATGATTCCTTGCTGTGGGACCTCTCTCCTCTGTCTGGGTGCTGGTCCAAAATAAATGAGAGTGACATTCTCCGGTGCTGGGTGATATGACGCATGATTCCTTGCTGTGGGACCTCTCTCCAATTGATATTGGTTAATTTTTATTTATTTTATTTTATTTTATTTTAATTCATTTCCCTATCCACATTTGTTTGCAGGGGATTTTCCTACACTTTGCTGCCTTTGGCAGCCCTCTAGCCCTTTCCTGGACTATTTTACAGCCTTTTTAGTGCCTAAAAGTTCGGGTCCCCATTGACTTCAATGGGGTTCGGGTTCGGGATAAAGTTGGGCTCGAGTTCGAATCCCGAACCCGAACATTTCCGGGAAGTTCGGCCGAACTTCTCGAACCCGAACATCCAGGTGTTCGCTCATCTCTAATCATTAGCTAAAGTCACTTTTGTAGACTCAAAAAGTCGCAAAAAAATGCGCAAGCGCTAAAATTGCGCATTTTTTTGCGACTTTTTTATACCTAAGTTTAAACACTCCAGTTTTGTGAAAATGGGCGTGTTGACTTATGCAAATGAGACTGAAGATAGATTTACTATTGCGACTTTTGAAAATTATCGCAAAATAGTCGCAAAAAAGAGCGCAATCTCACTCCAGTCAGGACCATGCTTATCTTGTGGATACTTGTCTTTATAATTGAACATTGGTCTGAAACCACATTGACCTTTTTTTTTTTTTTTTTTTTTTATTTATCTGCACTCTTTTCGAATAAAGTCGCAATGGAATTTTGAAAACATTTTCGTTTTTTTTTGGTTGGCCTTTCTAAAAAATTTATTTACAATATATGATAAATTTAAAATATGTTAAAGTCATCCATTGTTCATGTATTTCATTATGAGAAATAGGTTCTAAAATTGGGGAATGCAAGTATAATTAATTATAACTTGGCTGGTAAAATATAAAAAAAGCAATTTGGAGAAGTTTATGGTAATGAGATTGAATGTAAACATTCCATCCACTATTTTTTTGGAAAGGACAAATTGGCTACTTTAAAAAAAAAAAACATGCAGGGGAAAAAACTATTGCTTCCGTGTCTGTACTAATTAAAATAAAATATCTATTTTACAAAAAAGTGCACGGCCTATGCCATTTATTTCGTGTCCTGTGACAATCACAAGCCACATTATTGAGTTCCAGGCTAGCTGCTTGATGCAATTATTTATCGAGGTGGCCATTGCTTAATGATGGTGCATGCCACAGCGAATGTGCCATGTTGACTTGTACTAGCAGAGTACAGTACAGAACAAGCGTGTCAATTTTCATGGTTCGACTGTATTAATTAAATTAAACCAAACATGTTGCATGCGCTGTTACATTGCACATTCAAAAAGCATGAGGCTTTATGAAAGACGCAGGCAGCACTGGTTTTTGATGTGCCGACTCTTGATCCTAGTGTACGTCCTCACAGCCTGACTCCTCTCTGTTTGCTCATGTAAGGATAGTAATTCAAGTGTGGATTACCGTGGATTTAAAAAATAAAAAACATGCCTACACTGTTTGAAAAGCTTATATACAGTGAGCAGGTTTCATTTTTAAAATCAGATTTGACCTTGTCCACCTGTATTGTGGGTCATCACTGGGACACTGTTCTGGGTGGGAGGGGGTTTTATGTGGATGACACATAGCCTAAGATGCTATACAGATCCCCTCTTAACTGTGTAATCCACACAGCCAGCATCAAAGAGATTGGAAAACCACAGCACGCCTAGTTGCCTTTTTTTGACAAAAATTACATTATATGCAATGTTTATACTTGCATGGTCTTTTATGATCGAAAGAAAAATGCGACTTTTACCTAAATATAACGTGCGACTTTTTTTAAAATGCGACTTTTAAAAGGCAAACTTCACAACGAAAACCAACAAGACGAAAACCACATTTATCACTGTCTAAAAGGACCATTGATAAATATGTCTTAGCAAAAACTGACTTTGGCCATAAATGAAAGTGGAGTGAGCAGAGAAAGGAATGATAAATCAGGCCCATAGTGTCAACAAAACAGTCCTGGGGATTTGATGGACGCACAAGTATACTGCTTCTTAGAGGACACAGCTGTAGTACACATTATGTACACATCTGTGTGCCCATCATATGACCAGAACAGACTATTATCC
Organism: Bufotes viridis; assembly: GCA_033119425.1. Taxonomy (NCBI): domain Eukaryota; kingdom Metazoa; phylum Chordata; class Amphibia; order Anura; family Bufonidae; genus Bufotes; species Bufotes viridis. The sequence continues at coordinate 99,278,866 of CM065593.1, forward strand.
ACTCGAAGTTGTCAAGTCAGCAGCCCCGCTCCACTCAGCCTGTGACTGTCACAGTTTTCCGTGCTCTGGCAGCGGGTACCGGGCATCTGGGTCCTTTGTGTTTATTGGAGATATTCTTCATTAAACCTCTCCTCATTCTGCAGTACTGCAAGGGTTAAGCCTCCTTTGGTTCTATGTACATCTGCTTCTAATGTGTTAATCAACTCTGCTGTATATGGGATTCTGTTTGTCTCACTTACTGCCAGAACAACAGGTTTACCAGCTTGCTAGACCCGGCAAAGGTGCTATAATTTGCTTGCCTGCCATGTACCAAATTCTCTGTTATTTCCGAATTCTGACCCTCTCTCATCCCACCTGATCCATGCCTGCACCGCATTGACCCTGTGCTGCCTGCCCAGATCTTTGAATTGTTTTTCGGATTTGCACGAACTCTGCTTGCACCAACCTCAGCCTGATTCTGACTTTTCCCTGCTCACGTCCGGTCAAAAAAAAGTGGTGTGGCATCGGTCGGGAAGGGGGAGAGCCAGTAGGCCCGTCTCATTTATCATTTTCTACGTCTGTTTTAGGCTGCTTTCACACTTCTGTTTTACCTGATCCGACAGGAATCAGCAAAAACGCTTCCGTTACTGATAATAAAACTGTCTGCATCCATTATGAACGGATCTGGTTGTATTATCTTTAAAATAGCAATGATGGATCCGGCATAAACACTGAAAGTCAATGTGGGATGGATCTGTTTTCTATTGTGTCCGAGAAAACGGATCCGGCACCCCTGACTTGCATTGTGTTTTATGCCGGATCTGTTTTGCTCCGCATCCCATAACGGAAAGAAAACCGGTATTGAAAGCCAATGACGGATGTCAGTACCAGAAAAATGAAACACAAGTGTGAAAGTAGCCTTAGCTGTAAAGAATGGTCTGAATCCACACCAGTAAGGGTGCTGGCATAGATTTAGACAGGCGGTGGATACGCCTTTTGAGGCTCAGCCCTCTACATAAATTCGCACTTGGTTACATCATAGAGTTTTTTTTTGCAAAACTTGCAGCTATGTTACCACAGCGAAGAAATTCCATGACTAATATGGAATTCAATATTAGTTCGTATATGAACTGCAACAGCTCCTATATGATATATGTCATTCCATGTACCCATTGCAACCTATTATATGTAGGTAGCACTTCCAGGAATATTCAAACAACAGATATTGGAACACCTGAATTACATCACAAATCCCTCTTAGGCTGGGTTCACATGAGCGTGTCCGGATTAGGTCCGGATGCATTGCGGATGCGTTCAGTGAAAACTGCGATTTCACAGGCAAAGCCATTCAGTTTTGCCTGCGATTGCGTTCAGTTGTTCAGTTTTTTCCGCGCGGGTGCAATGCGTTTTGATGCGTTTTTCACGCGCGTGATAAAAAACTGAAGGTTTACAAACAACATCTCCTAGCAACCATCAGTGAAAAACGCAACGCACCCGCACTTGCTTGCGGATGCAATGCGTTTTTCACGCAGCCCCATTCACTTCTATGTGGCTAGAGCTGTGTGAAAAACGCAGAATATAGAACATGCTGCGATTTTAACGCAACACACAAGTGATGCGTGAAAAAAAAAACGCTCATGTACACAGCCCCATTGAAATGAAAGGGTCAGGATTCAGTGCGGGTGCATTGCGTTCACATCACGCATTGCACCCGTGCGGAAAACTCGCTCGTGTGAATGCAGCCTTAGGCCTCATGCACACGACCGTTGTTTGATTCCGTGTCCGTTGCTCCGTTTTTCGTGATTTTCTGCGGACCCATTGGTTTTTAATGGGTCCCTGGAAAACTCGGCAAATGCACCGTTTGTCCTCCGTGTCCGTCGTCAGTGATTCCAGTCCGTCAAAAAAATATAACCTGTCCTATTCTTGTCCGTGAAAAACGGTTCACGGACCCATTCAAGTCAATGGGACCGTGAAAAAATGCGGATGGCCATCCGTGTGTCATCCATGTTCCGCGTCCGTTTTTTTTTTTGCGGATCCCTTGGCAGGCACTTGGCAAAAATTGTCATCCTGTCTTTTGGTAAAATCTTTTGGGTCATGTCCGCTAAAAAAAACAGAAGACACACGGAAACACAACGGAAGGCAAAAACGGACACGGATCACTGAACGGAACCCCTTTTTGCGGACAGCATAAAAAAACGGTCGTGTGCATGAGGCCTTATACTAACATATCAGGGGCTGCCAAGCATTTTATAGACGAACATAATAGAAATACCAGTTTTTTCAAAGCATATGGAATTGAAAAAATTCTCCCTTTGCCCAGAGGTGGCGATTTAAAACACAAACTGCTGTTGAGGGAGGCCTTCTGGATATTTAAATTGAACACACGTTTCCCAAAGGAATAAATTATAGAAAAGAAATGCTTCATTTTTAATAGTGTTTCAGTGTTGCCTCTCCATTGTTTTTCCTTTTCTCTTTTCTGACTAGCAACTTGAATATGCAACTATTTGTCACTGTTCACATTGATGAGCAGGGTCGGTTGCGTTTTCAGTCTGTTTCTGTTCTGACATAGCACTGGTTGATCACAATTCACATTGATAGATGTGAGTCAGTGCGGTTTTAGTATTTACTTGGGCCCCAAGCAGCAATTTGTTTCTGCTTCTTGACGGGCAATATGTCCATCTTTAGGACAGTCCAGAGGTGCGTCTAGCTTTTGTGTGAACTTGCTTTTATATTTTCTGTGGTGTATTTTTGCTTTTTTTTTTTTTTATAAAGATGTAATAGACCATTGTAACAGAAATTATTCAGGCAGCTATGGGCGTCTCCCTCTGCAATATAATTACAACACCTGCCCTTGCTCTCCACCCTGGTGGTTGGGAGGTTGTAATTCCAATAGGATATAAATTCATTCATTGCTGAGGAGACCCTTATGGAGTCATGAATAAGAACTGTAAAGTTTGAAATGCGTCGACTGACCCTAGACCGCGTGTTTTTACCGCTTGTGATGTGAACAGCTGTAATATTTGTATCCACCGGAATAAATAAGTTACGGCTTAAAACTAACATTGAAAGTGCTGGATTCTTCTTTCCTTTTGGTATATGCCCCAAAGAAGTACTCCGTAGTGCTTCCGTAGGGTTCTGTTCCGTGCTTCCGTTCCGCACCGCTCCGCATCTCCTGATTTGCGGACCCATTGAAGTGAATGGGTCCGTATCCATAATACGGAATGCACACGGAACGGTGTCCGTTTATTGCGGATCCGCATATGCAGTTTGCAATATGGAAATGGAACCCATACATTCCTGTGAATGAGCCCTAACTTGAAGGCAAGGGATGACAATTGCAGTGTGAGTGGGCAATCTTTTTTACTTAAAGAACAGGAATCTATTAAAGTCAGGTCTTCACAACACATTTGTAGAAGTGGCAGGGATAAAAGAGATTCCTGAGGATATCAGAAGAAGAGTTGTTGATGCTCATCAGGCTAGAATAGGTTACAAAACCATCTCTAGTTTGGGCTCCATCAATTCTACTGTGCCCCCCATGTACTGTATTTACTACAAATTATAATAATTTCGATCTGTTTTATAGAAATAAATGCGAAAGGCGTTATCCTGAAAGCTTTTGAGCGCTACCGACTGAAGAGTTGTATTGACTTTAAACCCTGGAATGGTGAAAAAAATTATTTATCTGTGTTTAGAGATAATGGTTAAGTAAAGCATTTTACTAAAAGAGGAAATTAGACTGAAGTGCCTTGTGGTCTGAAAACATTTTTAAAGGCTGCTTCACACAAAGTGTTTTTTTGTGAAAAACGCCCTTTGTTTTACAGCAATTTTCCTGGCATTTTTCAGCTTTTAGTTTTTTTCTATAAAAAATACTGCAGCCAGATGCTAGCTTAAAGGGGTTCTCCGGGAATAAATACTTTTTATCTAATGCCCACAGCTTGCCTCTGTAAACAGAAGATTTTCTTCATATTTACCTGCTCCCCACTGCTCCAGTCCTCTGCACTGGCTTCCACATGTCCATGATCTGCTTCCCCGGACTGTTTACATCTGGTGCTGCATTGCCATGGTGACAAGCTCCACTGCAGCCAGTAACTGGCTTCAACAGTGACATGGCCACAAGCAGAAAATCATAGCTGAAGCCAGTTATTGGCTGCAGAGGAGCATGTAACCATGCCCATGCAACAGTCTGGGGAATGCAACTTGGACATGTGGCAGCCTGTGCAGAGGATCGGAGCAATGGGAAGTTTTTATTCCCAGACAACTATTTTAACTTTTATTACATTTTTGGGTCAGTGCCATTTTTTTCATACTTGTTACCATATGCTTTTTTATAAGACTTAAAAAACGCAAGAAAAAATAATTTCATGTGGCCAAAAACAGCCACATAAAAAAGTTTGTTAGGCAATCGTAAAGGACATCTGTGGCTGTTTTTGAATTATTATCAGTGTTATAATATATTCACTTGGGAGGGACCATTTATCGGGGTTTGTTATATTTTTACTCTGCCATTGAAACATTTCGAGGAGATTATGGTTTTAGAGTATGTATTGGACAAACATATGCTCTTGATGCAGAGGGAAAGTAAAGCAAATAAGTATAACAAACAAACAAACATGGATACCAACTAGGGTGGTGTATTAATAAGTATTCATTATAATCTTTAGTTATGTAGCACCAACTAGAGATGAATGAACTTTGAGATTCAGTTTGGTTCCAATTCGCCAATTTTTTTAAAACTTTTCTGTTCAGACCTGAATCGATTCAGCCTGAACCAAAGTGGCTCCAATTGTCCTGTAAATTGGTATAACTGCCTCTAGTCTCCTAGGACTAGGAAAGCATGTTATCTCTTTTTATAAATTTTTGCATTTTTTGACACCCCACCTCTCCCTAAGTTCTTGAACACAATGACAGCAACAGTAAATCATATCGAGTGACACTGATATACATAGCCATGGGTAAACGCATGTTTGACAGCGTTAACATACAGTGTTATGCTTTCTCATATTCTAAAGCTTACAAAAGTTGTCCCTTATCAAGAACACATAGGGCCAGATTTATCATTACTCTTGCAGTTCACTCCACTTTCAAAGAAGGCGTATGTGTATTTGAGTCAAGTCAAATTTATCATGGGCTCTTTCAGAGGTTGATAAATCTGGTGTATTTCTGGTTCCTAGTTGTATTTTGGCTTTGTCTTTGGAAAAGTCACAATTTTAAAAAAGTGATTTTGTCAAACATAAGCATGGTCATGAGTGGAGTGAGTTTGCGCAATTTTTTGCGACTTTTTTGCGACTTTTTAAAAAGTCGCAATAATAAATCTGTCTTGCAAGTGATTTACATACGACAAAACGCCCATAAACTTAGTTTTGGAGTGAGTGGCGTAAGTCTCCAAAAAGTCGCAAAAAATTGCGCAATTTGGCTTTTTGCGCAATTTTTTGCGACTTTTCGACTCCAGAAAAGTGACTTAGGCTAATAATAAATCTGGCCCATGGTGTTTAACCCTAAGGACCCTATCATTTTTCACCTTTAAGACCAGGCAGTTTTTTGGAAATTTGACATGTGTCACTTTGTGTGTTAATAACTTTGGTGCACCTGGTAAGTGCTCCAAAGTTTAAGTCGATATGTTTCACCTTTATTTATAAAAAAAAAAAAATTCTAAATTTACAGAAAATTTGGAGAAATTTGCAGTTTAAAATTTACATTTCTCTGCTTTTAAGATGGATAGTGATACAGTACCTCATAAGTAGTTATTTATTAACATTCCCCATGTGTCCACTTTTTGTTGGCCCTATTTTGTAAATGTGATTTTATTTTTTTAGGACGTTAGAAGGTTTTGAATTTTAGAACCAAACTTTTTAATTTTCAAGAAAATTTCTAAAACTAACTTTAAGGACCAATTCAGTTTTGAAGTCACTTTGTGGGGCTTATGTAGTAGAAACCAATCAAAGGTGACCCCATTTTCGAACTACACCACTCAAGTTATTCACAACTGATATTACAAACTTTATTAACCCTTTACATGTTTTTGGAAGGCAGATTTTGATGGAATGGTTTTCAGGGGGTATGTCATATTTGAAGAGAAAGTAAGGTACCCCTACAGTAAAAACCCCCCAAAAGTGACCTCATTAATGAAACTACATCCCTCAAAGAATTTATTGAGAGGTGTACTAACCACTTTGATCCCTCAGGAGTTTTATGGAATTTAGAAATACTTGCCTGTGGAAATTAAAAATGTAATTTCTTCCTGTAAAATAAGCATAAGCTCACCATTTTTCATTTTCACAAGGGGTAACATGAGAAAAAGCACCCCATATTTTGTTAAGCAATTTCTCCTGAACAAGGAAACACTCCATATGTGGTCATAAATTGCTGTTTGGGCACACAGCAGGGATCAGAAGAGAAGGAGCACCGTATGGTTTTTGGAGGGCAGATTTTGGTGGAATGGTCTACAGGAGCCGTGTTGCTACGGCTCAGCCCCTGGAGACCACTACAGTCATATTCTGATACAATTATACAATTTATTTTTATTTCAATCGAGCTTTATAATTGGTTCTATTTTGGGGTATATACGATTTTTGATCGACTTTTATTTTGCTTTTTGGGAATCAGAATAAAGAAAAGGCAGCAACTCATTAATTTTTGGGTTTTGTTATTGCAGCGAACACCATCTGGGAAAAATGACATGTTATCTTTTTATTGACAAAAAAAATATCCTGTTTTTCATTTTCTAAGAACCATATTTTTTGTTTTTCTGCTGATCGTTATGTGTGGGAGCTTGTTTTTTTTGCGGGATGAGTTGAGGTTTTCATTGATACCATTTTGAGGTACATAGTACTTTTTGATAGCTTTCTTTTACGCTTTTTGTAAGGCATGTTGACAAAAAAAATTACTGTTTTGACAGTTTTTTTTTACCGCATTCATCTGATGGGGTAGATCATGTGATATTTTTATATAGCCTGTCTTAACGGACGTGGCAATACCTAATATGTATTTTTTTTTCCTTTTTTGCAATCTTACACAATAAAAGCTTTTTTAAAAAAAAAAACTCCTGTTTTTGTGTTGCCATTTTCTTAGAGCCATATTTATTTTAAATTTTTCTGCCAAATGTCTTGTTTGACGGCTTGATTTTTGGTAGAATGAGTTGACTTATCATTGGTACAATTTTGGGGTACATACTTTATGATCACTCGCTATTACACTTTTTGTAAGGCAATGTTACGAAAAAATGACTACTTTGCAACAGTTTATTAATTTTTTTTATGGCGGTCATCTGACAGGGTACACCATGAGATATTTTTATAGAGTTGGTTGTTAGGGACACAGTGATACCTAATATGTCTATTTTTGTATTGTACATAGCTTGATTATTGGTGCTTATCCCTGTTTCACTGTTTCAATGCAGTACAATACATGCTGTATTGTGCTGCATTGGACTATCAGTGTAATATACTGACAGTTTGCCTATGAGACCCAGTCTGGGGGTTGGGTCTCATAGGCCTCCGTAGCTGCCTGCCCACAAGGCTTTTGCAAGGCTTGGGGCTGCAATGGCAACCATCAGGACCCTCATTGCCGCGAGAGGACCTGATAGGGTGAAAGAGGGAGCCCCCTCCCTCTGCACACCTCCTATATGCCACTGTCAGCATTGTCCGGGGCATATGATGACATCAGTGTTTTTCACACGGTAACAGCCCAGCCCCTGCCGTTTATCAAGATGGAGCTGTGTGGGGACGGGGTTAACTGCAGGAGGAGAATGCTTGTCCTAATGCGGGCGGTACCCCCCTGTTTAGGACAAGCATTCTTGTCCTGGGTTGTTAAGGGGTTAAACACAAATGGTGTCATAGAATAAAAAAAAAACAACAACAAAACAGTGGCTTGTTTGGGGATCATTCTCTACCTTCATGGGAGTTTCTCCTTGTGGGTCCCAAACAGCTACAGGGTGGACAGCAAGATGCATTAGCTGTTCTTCCACCGTCGGACACTGTTGCATGAGCATCAGCATCTGTTCTAAGATAAATATGAGGGGGATGAATTTGTTCATGCCGCAGTTGTGCTTATAGTTATAGCATATACAGCATGAACTGCCACTGCCTGATCTTGACAAAACACATGCTCCCTGCTAAGGCATTCTGGTGTAAGCTTGAGTGAATCAACCTTTGGATCATAGATCCAAAGTCGATTAGTTCAAATACTTAAGTTTTAATGCCACCAGCCACCTTACAATAAGAACCATGCAAATATTACTGAGTGCAATACTAACACCTTTTATATCCATCCATTTATCCACCCATCCAAAAGACTTGATAAAGGGGCCCCAGAAAATTACCCTCCAATAAAGCTCATTTTATTCATTTGCTGGTCATTTACTGTGCCTGCCTCAACTTGTTGAGTTAGTTGGAACCCATCGGGTACACCTATACTACTCTCCCTCCTGTTTTTGTAATACTCCTCTGGCTGGGTGGCGACCTCTATTCAGAGGATCTCATCCAAACGCCCTGACACTGGCTGCAACAACCTCATCATCTCCACCTACGAATCCTACATTTCCAATGCACTCACCTCAAAACTGCCATAGGTCGCAGTTGAGTTTTGTTGCCTCTTCTTATGAAAAAAGAAGACGGCTTCTCTGGGGCTGCAAGGAGGAAGGCTGTGACCCCTGGCTCCAAGACATGGTGTTAGACTCAAAGGTCAACTCCACATCATCCTCACTAAGAGGAGGAGTAAGTCATCCAATCCACAATCTCATCTCTTTCTCCTCAATGATAATGTTGCACCTTTCCGAAGCCAGGGAGAACTGCGGCTAACTACTACTTCTGGCTGCATAGCGGGTGCTGGTACTAACCACATACTGGCTCTGGGAGAGCAAGGCCTGGCCCTGGGTCTTTCGTTTGGAACTATTCCATATTCCTAACATTTTTTGGCCTAATATACACATTCACACAAAGTATGGAATGGTTTGCAAGTCTGTTTACCGGGAACTTAAAAAGAAACTGCACTTTCCAAAAAAGTTCGAAAGTATTTTCACTCCTTCAGATTTATAAAGCTACCTTCTGGATTGTAAAACACATGTTGCACACTTGTATTGCTATTTTTTGCAAAACAAAAAACCCTTGAACTGTCTGAAGATGCCCTGACACAGATATCGGTCTAGTATTTCACATGTTTTCACTGTAAAACACATGTTGTACAAAAACAAAAACAAAAAACAAAAAACACAAAACCTTAAACTGTCTGGTTATTAGTGATTAGCAGCATAGGCAATATTCGAATTTGCGATATTTCACTAATTTTTGTCAGAATATTTGCAAATTTGGGATTGCGAAAGTCAGTAATGTAATATGCGCATATTGCGCGCAATTTCATTACCTATAACATGTAACAAACAATCACACAAAGGCTATATGCCAAAAGCCAGGCATGTACAAGCCAACAACCTATCCGCGATTAGAATATTCGCGCTCAACACTACTGGTTATAATCTGTACCAGATTTAACTAATATTTAAGGTTTTTTTCACTGAGATTTAAAACAGTATCCCTCTTCTGAATGGTAAAACATGTGTTGTACAGTTGTATTAACTTATTTTCCCCACATTGACACTTGAGGAAAAAAAGCTGTATTTCTGTTCAAATGGGAAAGAAACAATATTTGTGGTCGGGGCTACATGACACGTAACAGTCTACCTGCCTACCTAACTAGGCTAAGCGGCTTGAGTTGTGCCGTAACCGCTGCGTAGGAGGAATGCCTAAAGGGGGCCAAAAAAGCCAACAACTAAATGATACACAATAATACGTAACAACAACACTAACATGACCAATCTCTGGAATGCAAGAACATCTCTCAACTAGGCTGAGGTAGGAACCTGCTGAACATGCAGAGCGCTGAATTTCCGGATAACATGAGCCAGAACTATTGTTCCCAGAGGCAGCACATGCTGCACCTGACCTGAAGGAAAGGCTGGATAGCTGTTGGTTTGGACCCTAAAATTGGACACCGGGATAGGACATGCCGCATAACTGAGAAGTGGTGAGTGGTGCCGTGAGGAACGCAACAGAGTACTCTTAGGTCTTGGTCTGTTACTGCTGCCAGTAATTGCTGAAAGACACAAAGCCGGGCACTTTGAAAGGAATGTCGGAAATAGAATGATTATATTGGGGCCAAAAATGGCAACGAAACCAGTGTCAGCAACAACACCAACATGACCAACCTCTGGAATGCAAGAACATCTCTCGACTAGATTAAGGTATGAACCTAATGAACATGCAGAGCGCCACTGAACCTAGCTTCCGGATAAAATGGTCCGGAACTTTCGTACCTAGAGGCAGCATATGCCGCACCTCACCTGAACGAAAGGCTCATAGATGTAGGTTTCAACCCTAATTTAGACATAGGCATGCGGTTATGCCGCACGACTGAGAGGTGTGAGTAGAGATGAGCGCAAAGACCCACATTCGACCTTGCGACATCCGACGAACAACATGCATCACATTCGTCGCACATTCGCGATATAGCAATATTCGTTATTTCGCATGCAATATCATGACTAGCGATTAATTTGAGTAATATTTGCGTGCGCATAAATTGTTCGTTATTAATAATGTTTAAACAGCTTTGCACGTATAGAAAGCTTGAAATGGCGGGAGTCATTTGAGTGAATGGAAGGGGCGAAAAGACATGTACGGATTTCCACAATACACTTAGCGTACTGGAGTCTGACACTACTTGTTAACGCTAGGTAGGTAAGGTAATGCAAACCGCGAATATATTAAAGCGATTATTTAAGTGACGAACATTGGCAGGAAAGTTTTACCTATTAAATCTCTATTCTGACAGGAATAGTGGGAACTGTGAAAGAAGCAACTAAGGTTGGGGAAATTATGTCTGAATATAAATTATTATTTTTTTCTAGATACAGTTTCCCTATCACTCACTATCCATCTCAAGAGCGAATATACGTAATTGCGAATATGGGGTCAATTATTTGACATATTCGCAAATCTCGAAATCACGATATTCGAGATCAAACTCGCCTTGCGAATACTCGCGCCCAACACCAGTGGCGAGTGGGCCGTGGGAACCGCAACAGAGTATTCGCAAGGCCTTGGTTTGTTACTGCTGCCAGTAATTGCTGAAAGACACGAACCGGGCACCCTGAATGGAAAGTCGTAAAGAAAATGATTATATAGGGGCCAAGAAATGGCAACAAAGCAGTGCCAGCGGAAGCTTTAGAAACAAAATAGTTGAAACCGCCATGACCTGAGCGACATGTACAGTTTGACGTTGTGATACCGCAAACTGAAGAAAACGTGACTCACCCAACACTCTGAACCTATAGCAGTCTTTGAAGAAACATCAAGTAGCGAGTTTGTAAGCTGATAATGTTTCATATATACTTTATCCTCCATTTAATTTTAGTTTTTTTTTCCTAAACGCCCCCTCTTTTTTTTTTGTACCGCTACCTTAGCAACAGATGTAATTGACCACACCAACTGAGAATGGCGAGCTGTGACGCGACCTGAAAAGCAAATGACATGCAAAGATGCTCCTGGCTGTGGTAGTATGCCAACACTGACGTGATGCCTGCAGGCATCAGAACCAACGAAATGGTTGAAACCACCAATCAAGTAGCAAAGCCCGCAACCTAATGGGAAATCCACGCGTGATGTGATTTTTTTTTTTTTAATATGCCCCTATATTTTATTTTATTTTTTTCGTCCTACTACCTTAGCCAAAGATGTAATTGAGCACACCAACTGAGAATGGCGAGCTGTGACGTGACCTGAAAAGCAAAATTACATGCAATGAATGATGCTGGCTGTGGTAGTATGCCGACACTAACATGAGGCATCGGAATCAACAAAATGGTTGAAACCGCCGAGGCCTGAGTTACGGGTCAGGTCTGATGTTGTGAAACCGCAAACTGATGAAAATGTGACTTACCCAACATTCAGAACCTATAACAACCTAAAATAAAACGTCAAGTAGAAAGGCCCGAAACCTAATGGGAAACCCACCCGTAATGTGATTTCTTTTTTTTTTCTTTCTACTACCTAAGCACGAGATGTGATTGACCACATCAACTGAAAATGGCGAGCTGTGACGTGACCTGAAAAACAACAAATGACATGTAAAGATAAACCGGACTGTGGTAGTATGCCGACACTGACGCGAGGCATGCAGTAATATAAACCACCTGCACCACACCACTCCGCTATAGGTAAGTACAAGCAAACGTCACCACCATCAGCACATGCGCCCAGTAGAGATGTGGGCGTATATGCCGTAAAAACAAACTAAACTCGGTTCTCGGCGAAAGCCACGCTTCTATCTATTTTTAGCACAAATAAAGCAACAAAACGAGGCAAAATAACAAAATAAAAGGTCCTCATGGGTCTCTGCAATTACCTTTGTAGCAAGTAGCTCGCCCAGTGTCCAGCTAACACTCTGAACTGAAGATGGATCCCCAGCACCTTCCACAGGTGCTTATTAAGTACACAAACTCAGGTTCACAACCTTAAAGTGATACACACACATTTTACATTTCCAAAATAAATGAAACAAGACAAATGAAATATACCTCAACACAGAGGAGCTTACCGTCTACTTAATGTACATATCGCAAAATAGCATTTATACTAAAGAAACAAAACCACTCTGAAAACAGCAACTCTGCTCCACCTGGGTTAATCAGCTGCCTCACCCTCTATAATGCAAGTAAGGGGATAATGCTGGATTTCAGTGTGAACAAGGCTTTAGTCTGTCTGCAGAAATAATAGCGGATAGTGAGAGAGGTTTGCTGGGAAGATACCTCAACACAGAGGAGCTTACCGTCTATTTAATATACATATCGCAAAATAGCGTTTATACTGAAGAAACAATAACACTTGTAAACAGCAACGCTACTCCACCTGGATTAATCAGCTGCCTGCACCTCACCCTCTATAATGCAAGTAAGGGGATAATGCTGGATGTCAGTGTGAACAAGGCTAATTTCTGTCTGCAGAAATAACAGCGGATAGCGAGAGAGGTTTGCTGGCGAGCAGCGAAGTGAAAAGCAGACAAGAAAGACATACAGATATACACAGACAGACTAAGCAAGGTGACCTGTGCAAGAAAATGGAAGCCTCTTCTGCCTAAACGTGCCGCCGCGTGGGCGCCAAGAGTGGGCTGCCAGGCGCGAGAAAACGAGATGGAGTCACTCTGACCCCTGCTAACTAACCGTACTGCCGCGTGGGCGCCAAACGTGCAGTGCTGCGGTGCAGTGCTGCTCCTACTCACCAAAGGAGCAGACACACCGTCCGTCGGCCGGACTAATCGTGCCGCCACGTGGGCTGCCAGGTAGAGATGAGCGAACACCTGGATGTTCGGGTTCGAGAAGTTCGGCCGAACTTCCCGAAAATGTTCGGGTTCGGGATTCGAACTCGACCCGAACTTTATCCCGAACCCGAACCCCATTGAAGTCAATGGGGACCCGAACTTCTAGGCACTAAAAAGGCTGTAAAATAGTCCAGGAAAGGGCTAGAGGGCTGCCAAAGGCAGCAAAATGTAGGTAAATCCCCTGCAAACAAATGTGGATAGGGAAATGAATTAAAATAAAATAAAATAAATAAAAATGAACCAATATCAATTGGAGAGAGGTCCCACAGCAAGGAATCATGCGTCATATCACCCACCAATAGACAAGGCCACTCTCATTTATTTCGGACCAGCACCCAGACAGAGGATACAGGTCCCACAGCAAGGAATAAGGCGTCATATCAACCACCAATGGAGAAGGCCACTCTCATTTATTTCGGACCAGCACCCAGACAGAGGAGAGAGGTCCCACAGCAAGGAATCATGCGTCATATCAACCACCACCGGAGAAGGCCACTCTCATTTATTTCTGGACCAGCACCCAGACAGAGGATACAGGTCCTACAGCAAGGAATCATGCGTCATATCAACCACCACCGGAGAAGGCCACTCTCATTTATTTTGGACCAGCACCCAGACAGAGGAGAGAGGTCCCACAGCAAGGAATCATGCGTCATATCAACCACCACCGGAGAAGGCCACTCTCATTTATTTCGGACCAGCACCCAGACAGAGGAGAGAGGTCCTACAGCAAGGAATCATGCGTCATATCAACCACCACCGGAGAAGGCCACTTCATTTATTTGGGACCAGCACCCAGACAGAGGATACAGGTCCCACAGCAAGGAATCATGCGTCATATCAACCACCACCGGAGAAGGCCACTCATTTATTTTGGACCAGCACCCAGACAGAGGAGAGAGGTCCCACAGCAAGGAATCATGCGTCATATCAACCACCACCGGAGAAGGCCACTTCATTTATTTCGGACCAGCACCCAGACAGAGGAGAGAGGTCCCACAGCAAGGAATCATGCGTCATATCAACCACCACCGGAGAAGGCCACTCTCATTTATTTCGACCAGCACCCAGACAGAGGAGAGAGGTCCCACAGCAAGGAATAAGGCGTCATATCAACCACCACCGGAGAAGGCCACTCTCATTTATTTCGGACCAGCACCCAGACAGAGGATACAGGTCCCACAGCAAGGAATCATGCGTCATATCAACCACCACCGGAGAAGGCCACTCATTTATTTCGGACCAGCACCCAGACAGAGGAGAGAGGTCCCACAGCAAGGAATCATGCGTCATATCAACCACCACCGGAGAAGGCCACTCTCATTAATTTCGGACCAGCACCCAGACAGAGGAGAGAGGTCCCACAGCAAGGAATCATGCGTCATATCAACCACCACCGGAGAAGGCCACTCTCATTTATTTCGGACCAGCACCCAGACAGAGGAGAGGTCCCACAGCAAGGAATAAGGCGTCATATCAACCACCACCGGAGAAGGCCACTCTCATTTATTTGGGACCAGCACCCAGACAGAGGATACAGGTCCCACAGCAAGGAATCATGCGTCATATCAACCACCACCGGAGAAGGCCACTCTCATTTATTTCGGACCAGCACCCAGACAGAGGAGAGAGGTCCCACAGCAAGGAATCATGCGTCATATCAACCACCACCGGAGAAGGCCACTCTCATTTATTTCGGACCAGCACCCAGACAGAGGAGAGAGGTCCCACAGCAAGGAATCATGCGTCATATCAACCACCACCGGAGAAGGCCACTCTCATTAATTTCGGACCAGCACCCAGACAGAGAAGAGAGGTCCCACAGCAAGGAATCATGCGTCATATCAACCACCACCGGAGAAGGCCACTCTCATTTATTTCGGACCAGCACCCAGACAGAGGAGAGGTCCCACAGCAAGGAATAAGGCGTCATATCAACCACCACCGGAGAAGGCCACTCTCATTTATTTGGGACCAGCACCCAGACAGAGGATACAGGTCCCACAGCAAGGAATCATGCGTCATATCAACCACCAACGGAGAAGGCCACTCTCATTTATTTCGGACCAGCACCCAGACAGAGGAGAGGTTCATTCAACTTTGGGTTGCACCGCAAGATCATGGTAAAGTTAAAAAAATGAGGATTCAATAAAGAAGTGCCCCGGAGTACAAGAATACATGGTTGATGGGGAGGCAGTTATAAATGTCTATTCTGCACAAGGGAGGCACAGGTCCTGTGGGATCCATGCCTGGTTCATTTTTATGAACGTCAGCTTGTCCACGTTGGCTGTGGACAGGCGGCTGCGTTTGTCAGTAATGACGCCCCCTGCCGTGCTGAATACACGTTCAGACAAAACGCTGGCCGCCGGGCAGGCCAGCACCTCCAAGGCAAAAAAAAGTTAACTCTGGCCACGTGGACAATTTGGAGACCCAGAAGTTGAATGGGGCCGAACCATCAGTCAGTACGTGGAGGGGTGTGCAGACGTACTGTTCAACCATGTTAGTGAAATGCTGCCTCCTGCTAACACGTTCCGTATCAGGTGGTGGTGCAGTTAGCTTTGGCGTGGAGACAAAACTTTTCCACATTTCTGCCATGCTAACCCTGCCCTCAGAAGAGCTGGCCGTGACACTGCTGCGTTGGCGACCTCTTCCTCCTCCTCTGCCTTCGCCTTGGGCTTCTACCTGTTCCCCTGTGACATTTGGGAATGCTCTCAGGAGCGCCTCTACCAGCGTGCGCTTGTACTCGCGCATCTTCCTATCACGCTCCAGTGCAGGAAGTAAGGTGGGCACATTGCCTTTGTACCGGGGATCCAGCAGGGTGGCAACCCAGTAGTCCGCACACGTTAAGATGTGCGCAACTCTGCTGTCGTTGCGCAGGCACTGCAGCATGTAGTCGCTCATGTGTGCCAGGCTCCCCAGAGGTAAGGACAAGCTGTCCTCTGTGGGAGGCGTATCGTCATCGTCCTCCGTATCCCCCAGCCACGCACCAGTGATGGGCCTGAGCTGTGTCGGGTGCCACCCCGCTGTGAACCTGCTTCATCCTCATCCTCCTCCACCTCCTCCTCATCCTCCTCGTCCTCCAGTAGTGGGCCCTGGCTGGCCACATTTGTACCTGGCCTCTGCTGTTGCAAAAACCTCCCTCTGAGCCACTTCTAACAGACTGGCCTGAAAGTGCTAAAATGACCCCTCATCCTCCTCCTCCTCCTGGGCCACCTCCTCTTCCATCATCGCCCTAAGCGCTTTCTCAAGGAGACATAGAAGTGGTATTGTAACGCTGATAACGGTGTCATCGCCACTGGCCATGTTGGTGGAGTACTCGAAACAGCGCAACAGGGCACACAGGTCTCGCATGGAGGCCCAATCATTGGTGGTGAAGTGGTGCTGTTCCGCAGTGCGACTGACGCGTGCGTGCTGCAGCTGAAACTCCACTATGGCCTGCTGCTGCTCGCACAGTCTCTCCAGCATGTGCAAGGTGGAGTTCCACCTGGTGGGCACGTCGCATATGAGGCGGTGAGCGGGAAGGCCGAAGTTCCGCTGTAGCGCTGACAGGCGAGCAGCGGCAGGATGTGAACGCCGGAAGCGCGCACAGACGGCCCTCACTTTATGCAGCAGCTCTGACATGTCGGGTAGTTGTGAATGAACTTCTGCACCACCAAATTCAGCACATGCGCCAGGCAAGGGATGTGCGCCAAACCGGCTAGTCCCAGAGCTGCGACGAGATTTCGCCCATTATCGCACACCACCAGGCCGGGCTTGAGGCCCACCGGCAGCAACCACTGGTCGGTCTGTTGTTCAATACCCCGCCACAACTCCTGCGCGGTGTGGGGCCTGTCCCCCAAACATATGAGTTTCAGAATGGCCTGCTGACGTTTACCCCGGGCTGTGCTGAAGTTGGTGGTGAAGGTGTGTGGCTGACTGGATGAGCTGGTGGAAGCAGAGGAGGAGGAAGCCGAGTAGGAGGAGGAGGCTACAGGAGGCAAAGAATGATGCCCTGTGATCCTTGGCGGCGGAAGGACGTGTCGCCAAGGAACTCTCCGCCTGGGGCCCAGCCGCCACTACATTTACCCAGTGTGCAGTTAGGGAGATATAGCGTCCCTGGCCGTGCTTACTGGTCCACGTATCTGTGGTTAGGTGGACCTTGCCACAGATGGCGTTGCGCAGTGCACACTTGATTTTATCGGATACTTGGTTGTGCAGGGAAGGCACGGCTGTCTTGGAGAAGTAGTGGCGGCTGGGAACAACATACTGTGGGACAGCCATGGACATCAGCTGTTTGAAGCTGTCTGTGTCCACCAGCCTGAATGACAGCATTTCAAAGGCCAGTAGTTTAGAAATGCTGGCATTCAGGCCCAGGGCTCGAGGGTGGCTAGGTGGGAATTTACGCTTTCTCCAAGGTTTGTGAGATGGAGAGCTGAACGCTGCCATGTGACATGGTGGAGATGCTTGGTGACGCAGGTGGTGGTGTCGGTGGCACATCCTCTGTTTGGTGGGCGGCAGGTGCCAACGTTCCTCCCGAGGCAGAGGAAGAGGCCGAGGCAGCAGCAGAAGAGGGAGCAGGGGGAGCCTGAGTGAGTTCCTTGCTTTTAAGGTGTTTACTCCACTGCAGTTCATGCTTTGCATGTAGATGCCTGGTCATGCAGGTTGTGCTAAGGTTCAGAATGTTAATGCCTCGCTTCAGGATCTGATGGCACAGCGTGCAAACCACTCGGGTCTTGTCGTCAGTACATTGTTTAATGAAGTGCCATGCCAGGGAACGCCTTGAAGCTGCCTTTGGGGTGCTCGGTCCCTGGTGGCGGTGGCCAGTATCAGGCGAACTCTCTTGGCGGCGGCTGTTCTGCTTTTGCCCCCTGCTCCCTCTTTTGCTACGCTGTTGGCTCGGTCTCACCACTGCCTCTTCCTCTGAACTATGAAAGTCAGTGGAACGACCTTCATTCCATGTGGGGTCTAGGACCTCATCGTCCCCTGCATCGTCTTCCACACAGTCTTCCTCCCTGACCTCCTGTTCGGACTGCACACTGCAGAAAGACGCAGCAGTTGGCACCTGTGTTTCGTCATCATCAGAGACGTGCGGACTCCGATGAGGTGGTATTCCCATGTCCTCATCATCAGGAAACATCAGTGGTTGTGCATCAGTGCATTCTATGTCTTCCACCACTGGGGAAGGGCTAGGTGGATTCCCTTGGGAAACCCTGCCAGCAGAGTCTTCAAACAGCATAAGAGACTGCTGCATAACTTGAGGCTCAGACAGTTTCCCTGATATGCATGGGGGTGATGTGACAGACTGATGGGCTTGGTTTTCAGGTGCCACCTGTGCGCTTTCTGCAGAAGACTGGGTGGGAGATAATGTTGTGAACGTGCTGGATCCACTGTCGGCCACCCAATTGACTAGCGCCTGTACCTGCTCAGGCCTTACCATCCTTAGAACGGCATTGGGCCCCACCAAATATCGCTGTAAATTCTGGCGGGTACTGGAACTTGAGGTAGTTGGTTCACTAGGACGTGTGGCTGTGGCAGAATGGCCACGTCCTCTCCCAGCACCAGAGGGTCCACTAACACCACCACGACCGCATCCGCGTCCCTTACTAGATGTTTTCCTCATTGTTACCGTTCACCAAGCACCACAATAAGGAAAAAAATATTTGGCCCAATGTATTGATTTCAAATTCAGGCCTTTTTTTACAGGCACCTACCACTATCTGCCTATTTGTTTATGTAGCGTATTACACTAATCCAGGCACAGCAGTAACCACTGATTTAGGGGAATATCTCTTTTAGGGCTAGTATTTAGGCCCTGGATGAAAGGTATCCTTTTATGGACAGATTTACAATTGGCCTGCAACAGCTGGGACAACAGATTCAGGGTATTGCTATTTTGCCAGATTAATTTCACCCCAGAACTAAATATATGTTTTAGCAGACACTATGAAATCTGGCCTGCAACTGCTGGGACACCAGAAACAGGGTATTGCTATTTTGCCAGATTAATTTCACCCCAGAACTAAATATATGTTTTAGCTACAACTATGAAATCTGGCCTGCAACTGCTGCGACACCCGAATCAGGGTATTGCTATTTTGCCAGATTAATTTCACCCCAGAACTAAATATATGTTTTAGCGGACACTATGAAATCTGGCCTGCAATTGCTGGGACACCAGAAACAGGGTATTGCTATTTTGCCAGATTAATTTCACCCCAGAACAAAATATATGTTTTAGCGGACACTATGAAATCTGGCCTGCAACTGCTGGGACACCAGAATCAGGGTATTGCTATTTTGCCAGATTAATTTCACCCCAGAACTAAATATAAGTTTTAGCGGACACTATAAAATCTGGCCTGCAACTGCTGGGACACCAGAAACAGGGTATTGCTATTTTGCCAGATTAATTTCACCCCAGAACTAAATATATGTTTTAGCGGACACTATGAAATCTGGCCTGCAACTGCTGGGACACCAGAATCAGGGTATTGCTATTTTGCCAGATTAATTTCACCCCAGAACTAAATATATGTTTTAGCGGACACTATGAAATCTGGCCTGCAACTGCTGGGACACCAGAATCAGGGTATTGCTATTTTGCCAGATTAATTTCACCCCAGAACAAAATATATGTTTTAGCGGACACTATGAAATCTGGCCTGCAACTGCTGGGACACCAGAAACAGGGTATTGCTATTTTGCCAGATTAATTTCACCCCAGAACAAAATATATGTTTTAGCGGACACTATGAAATCTGGCCTGCAACTGCTGGGACACCAGAATCAGGGTATTGCTATTTTGCCAGATTAATTTCACCCCAGAACTAAATATATGTTTTAGCGGACACTATGAAATCTGGCCTGCAACTGCTGGGACACCAGAATCAGGGTATTGCTATTTTGCCAGATTAATTTCACCCCAGAACTAAATATATGTTTTAGCGGACACTATGAAATCTGGCCTGCAACTGCTGGGACACCAGAATCAGGGTATTGCTATTTTGCCAGATTAATTTCACCCCAGAACTAAATATATGTTTTAGCGGACACTATGAAATCTGGCCTGCAACTGCTGGGACACCAGAATCAGGGTATTGCTATTTTGCCAGATTAATTTCACCCCAGAACTAAATATATGTTTTAGCGGACACTATGAAATCTGGCCTGCAACTGCTGGGACACCAGAATCAGGGTATTGCTATTTTGCCAGATTAATTTCACCCCAGAACAAAATATATGTTTTAGCGGACACTATGAAATCTGGCCTGCAACTGCTGGGACACCAGAATCAGGGTATTGCTATTTTGCCAGATTAATTTCACCCCAGAACTAAATATATGTTTTAGCGGACACTATGAAATCTGGCCTGCAACTGCTGGGACACCAGAATCAGGGTATTGCTATTTTGCCAGATTAATTTCACCCCAGAACTAAATATATGTTTTAGCGGACACTATGAAATCTGGCCTGCAACTGCTGGGACACCAGAATCAGGGTATTGCTATTTTGCCAGATTAATTTCACCCCAGAACTAAATATATGTTTTAGCGGACACTATGAAATCTGGCCTGCAACTGCTGGGACACCAGAAACAGGGTATTGCTATTTTGCCAGATTAATTTCACCCCAGAACTAAATATATGTTTTAGCGGACACTATGAAATCTGGCCTGCAACTGCTGGGACACCAGAAACAGGGTAT
Source organism: Bufotes viridis (assembly GCA_033119425.1). Lineage (NCBI taxonomy): Eukaryota > Metazoa > Chordata > Amphibia > Anura > Bufonidae > Bufotes > Bufotes viridis. The sequence goes on from CM065593.1 coordinate 99,299,896, forward strand.
TGCTATTTTGCCAGATTAATTTCACCCCAGAACTAAATATATGTTTTAGCGGACACTATGAAATCTGGCCTGCAACTGCTGGGACACCAGAATCAGGGTATTGCTATTTTGCCAGATTAATTTCACCCCAGAACTAAATATATGTTTTAGCGGACACTATGAAATCTGGCCTGCAACTGCTGGGACACCAGAATCAGGGTATTGCTATTTTGCCAGATTAATTTCACCCCAGAACAAAATATATGTTTTAGCAGACACTATGAAATCTGGCCTGCAACTGCTGGGACACCAGAATCAGGGTATTGCTATTTTGCCAGATTAATTTCACCCCAGAACTAAATATATGTTTTAGCGGACACTATGAAATCTGGCCTGCAACTGCTGGGACACCAGAATCAGGGTATTGCTATTTTGCCAGATTAATTTCACCCCAGAACAAAATATATGTTTTAGCGGACACTATGAAATCTGGCCTGCAACTGCTGGGACACCAGAAACAGGGTATTGCTATTTTGCCAGATTAATTTCACCCCAGAACTAAATATATGTTTTAGCGGACACTATGAAATCTGGCCTGCAACTGCTGGGACACCAGAATCAGGGTATTGCTATTTTGCCAGATTAATTTCACCCCAGAACTAAATATATGTTTTAGCGGACACTATGAAATCTGGCCTGCAACTGCTGGGACACCAGAAACAGGGTATTGCTATTTTGCCAGATTAATTTCACCCCAGAACAAAATATATGTTTTAGCGGACACTATGAAATCTGGCCTGCAACTGCTGGAACACCACTGATTCAGGGTATTGCTATTTTGGCAGATTGAATTTCACCCCAGAAAATAATCTATCCTTTGCCAGACAGCAGACAGTATTATACTTGTCTAGCCAAAGCTGGAACACCAGATTTAGGGGATTGGTATTTGGGCAATTGTATTTAACCCCTTAATAAAATATAGAAATTGCTGGATTGATGGACTTGGTGGCAGCTTCTTCTGGTGCACCACAAGTCACAAAATGGCCGCGATCAACCCAGAATATAAGTGACAGAAAAACGCTCTGTGCAGCCTAAAAACCAGCGAGCAAGTAACTAGCAGAAGTTCAATGATTCTCAGCTGTAGATCGATCCGTTCATTAGGTGCTGTTGCTGACTTTAACCTGCCTAATCTCGCCCTGACAGAAGCTGCGTCCTCTCCCCACACTAATCAGAGCAGTGTGACGTGCGGGCGCCACGTGACTCCAGCTTAAATAGAGGCTGGGTCACATGCTGCACTTGGCCAATCATAGCCATGCCATTAGTAGGCATGACTGTGATGGGCTCTTAGGGCAAGAAGTAAAACGCTAGCTGATTGGTTGCTGTGCAGCCCTTCAGAAAGCGGGAAGAAATCGCCGAACAACGGACCCGAACCCGAACTTTTTGAAAATGTCCGGGTTCGGGTCCGTGTCCCGGACACCCCAAAATTGACGACTCGAACGATGCTCGAACTGTTCGCTCAACACTACTGCCAGGCAGATCACTCCGTGCAATGCTGCTCCTCCTCACCAAAGGAGCCAACACATCGCCAGCCGGACTGTATCAGGATGATGCTGCACGAGCTTGCCGCAAACCCTCACCCGACCGAACGACCTCAACTGGGATCCTGGACGCTGACTGGGTATGGAAGCTGCAGATTCAGCCCATGTGCTGCAACAGGTGGTTCAGACTGCACACAACTATGCAGCACCCTCGACACACCCAAGGGAGGCGCCTGCCTGGTAGAAATGTGCTACTTACACCCCTCCCACAAATACAGGCCAATAAACTGGCCTTCTAACATGTTCTTGCAGGTAGCTGCTTTTGAGGTCTCTGCAGCTGCAGCTGTTTTATAAGGCTACATGCACACAAGCGTATTTTGTTTCCATGTCCTTCCTTTTTTACGCATAGGATGCGGACCCATTCATTCCAATAGGCCCATAAAAATGCTGACAGCACACCGTGTACTATCCGCATCCGTATGTCCATTCCTTAGCCCCGCAAAAAATAGATCATGTCCTATTATTGTCGGTTTTACGGACAAGGATAGGCATTATTACAATGGATCCGCAAAAACGGTTGCCATATGGGCGTCATCCGTTTTTTTGCATCCGCAATTTGCAGACCACAAAACACATGCGTTCGTGTGCATGTAGCCTAAAAACACAAATTCCAGCTTAAGCCTGTTACAGTGATAGCAGGGATAATCAAATATAAACAAATTCCAGCAAAATAAATCCCTTAAAACATAACCTTTAATATTTAAGGATAAAACGGAGGAAAAACACAACCCCACCGATCATTATAATAAGGACTCTCAGTACAAAAAGATATATATATTATGATAATTTTACCAAGGCCCATACCCACACATCGAGCCACCAAATATGCCCTGAGGTGCTAACCGTGTCTGGGCAAAAAGTGAATAAGAGGGTTAGCGATTGGGCAGGGGACTAAAGCTTATCCCTATTGTGATCCTAGGCTAGTCCTCAGCCCAGGACGTCTCCTGAAGGTGGAGATTCCCTGTCCTCGAACCTTCCTGGTATATACTACGATCACCCTGCCTTCAAGCCTCTAAACACCTCACGCAGGTGCCCGGGGTATGTTCCAGGGACGGATAGTAATAAAGAATAGATAATTAAAATAACGCCTCACGCCTCGACGCGTTTCTCCCTCCCGAGATGTTTATGGAAGAACTGAAGGCTTTGCTTACCAAGGGTCTTTGTGACAAAGTAATTTCTCCCACCGAGTATGATTACCTTTTACCTAGGCATCCCTGTATTGCCACATTTTATGGCTTGCCCAAGGTGCACAAGGGCACATCCCCATTGAGGGTCGCCCTATAGTTTCTAGGGTCAAATCACTGACGCAGAACTGCGGAATCTACCTTGATCGGGTGTTAAGGGGTTTGTCCTGTCCCTGCCTGCTTACACGCGGGGATACGATGGACTTCCTCAATAAAATCGATACCATCAGTGTGGATTCTGACTGTTACTTGGCCAGCGTGGATGTTGAGTCCCTTTACAGTTCAATTACCCATGACAAAGGCCTTATGGCAGTCGATTACTATCTTAAGACAAGAGGGATTCAGTATCGGGCGCATAGCCAGTTTATTCTCTCCCTTCTTGAATTCACTCTGACCCACAACTATTTCCTATTTAACGCCCATTCTACCACCAGCTCAGGGGAACGGCCATGGGGAGCTCGTGTGCCCCTCTTATGCCAACCTCTTCCTGGGCTGGTGGGAGGACTCTGTGCGTCTTTCCAGACCACACTATCTGGTGGACAGAAAATATTATTTTCTGGACACGCTATATTGATGATGTCTTTGTGGTCTGGAAAGGTGGGTCAGATGAATTCCGATACTTGTCGGGGAATTGAACTGTAACCAGATAGGCCTCAAATTTACATTTGAGATACACCTTACCTCGATAGCCTTTCTGGATGTCAGGGTCACTAAGGATGGAGATAGGCTGGTGGCTGACATCTTTCGCAAAGACACAGCAATGAATTCCCTGTTACATTGGGATAGCCACCATCCTATGCCCCTTAAGCGGGGCATCCCCAGGGGCAATACCTTCGAGTTCGGAGGAACTGCACCCGGAAGGAGTCCTTTTAAGGAGGCTAGGAACCTCCAAAGGAGATTTATCAATAGGGGATATCCTCAGTCAGCCCTGAGACCAGCCTTCCAACAAGCGTTACACCTTAACAGGGATCAACTCCTTCTCCCCAGAAATAGAGATATGGGTACAATACAACCAGCGAGGATTATTTCCACCTTTGACTCTTCAAATAGGGAATTACTTGACATACTTAGGCGTTTTTGGCCGATTTTACAAATGGATCCGGATTTGGGCGATATTATTTCAACATACCCAACCGTCACGTACAGACGTGGTAGGAATCTTAAAGACAGGCTCGTTCATAGCCACTACACTCCCCCGGCTGGCAAGGGCACCTGGCTTAACCGTAAACCAACTGGGATGCAGGGCCAGGCCGACACAGAGGCTGGGGAGGCTCCAGCCTCAGGGCGCAGGCAGGGGCCAGCCAGAGGGAGAGGGACTGACATGGGGAACCACTCAGCGCTCCCTCCTGTCATTCCCTGATTGTAGCGTGACCGAGCTCTGTCCGGTCCACAGGTACAGAGAGCATCAGTCTCCTGTACCCGGCCGGACTGACAGGAAGTGCGCACACAGTTTGCACTTCAAGTCAGTCGGTCTCGGTACAGGAGACAAAGCTCCTCCTCCTGTACCCGCGGAGGCACAGACCATGCAGAGCTCGGCCACGCTACAGCAGAGGTAGGAGGAGAGGAGGGGGAGAAGAAGGAGCATGACAACATGGGGGGGCAGAAAGCATGACAACATGGAGGGGGAGAAGAAAGAGCATGACAACATGGGGGGAGAAGACAGAGCATGACAACATGGGGGCAGAAAGCATGACAACATGGGGGGCAGAAAGAGCATGACAACATGGGGGCAGAAAGGGGGCAGAAAGCATGACAACATGGGGGAGAAGAAAGATCATGACAACATGGGGGGCAGAAAGAGCATGACAACATGGGGGCATAAAGAGCATGACAACATGGGGGGAGAAAGAGCATGACAACATGGGGGGCAGAAAGAGCATGACAACATGGGGGGCAGAAAGCATGACAACATGGGGGGAGAAGAAAGATCATGACAACATGGGGGCATAAAGAGCATGACAACATGGGGGAGAAAGAGCATGACAACATGGGGGGCAGAAAGAGCATGACAACATGGGGGTGGCAGAAAGAGTATGACAACATGGGGGGTATAAAGAGCATGAAAAGATGAGGGAGAATGACAGGGGGCAGAAAGAGCATGACAAGAAGAGGGGATTATGACAAGAGGGGGAGAATGACAAGAGGAGGAGAGCATGACAAATTACTATGTGGGGGCACTGCTGTGTGGTTGAGGGGGTGGGGGGACATTACTGTGTGGGGGCAGTGTGGCGGACATTACTGTGTGGGGGCAGTGTCGCGGACATTACTGTGTGGGGGCAGTGTGGCGGACATTACTGTGTGGGGGCAGTGTGGCAGACATTACTGTGTTGGGGGCAGTGTGGCGGACATTACTGTGTGGGGACACTACAGTGTGAGGTGGCATTATACAAAAGCTCTGCAGATGCAACTCGCATGTAATGGGTCACCGCAATTTGGGTGGTCATTCACTAAATGAACCCTGTTATGGGGAGAATCTGTGGATGACACATATTTGTCATCCACAGACACCCCCACCCCTCAAAAACAGGGTTAATTTACTGAATGACCACCAATAAAAGAGGTGGGGTCACATATGCTATTTCATAATGACAGCAGGGCCCGTGCAGTGACTGTATTCTACTACACGTCCCATCCCCCCCCTGCTCACTGGATATAATCTTATTAACTATATAACTGTAGTAAATCACTACAGTTATATAGTTAAGATTATATACAGTGGGGGGGGGGGGGGTGTAGTAGAGTACAGTCACTGCACGGGCCCCGCTGGCGCTGTCATCAAAAAAGCAGATACAACCCCACAGCCTCACCCCTTGTATTGGTGGTCATTCCTACACAGACCCTGTTATGGGGAGGGGGGATCATCCACAGATTCCCCAATAACAGTGTCATCCATCACAGATCCCCCATAGCAGCGTCATTCACAAGTTGGAGGGGGTGGCGCACTTGGGCATCTCAGCCTCTGTTGGTGGTGGACCTTGTCCCAGCCCTGCTGGGATGTATAATGTATAGGTGTGGGAGTTGCAAGGCTTGTAACTTTGTCTTTCCCACAAAGTCCATCACCTCTTCTGTAATGGGACAGATTTTCGCTATCCGGGATTTCCATAACTGCAGAACCAGGGTGCGATTCATGTATATCAATGCCCTTGTCCCTTGGACTATATAGGGAAAACTATCAGAGAGGCAAGGAGGAGGTTTCTGGAACACATCAATGATGTTACCAATAAAGATTAACCCCTGTGGCCTCTCATGTTAACGAGGTACATGGGGGAGATCCAAGGGTTTTTAAGTTTTCTATCCTGGAAACCATTCCCCTTCTCCCAGGGGGTGACTGGGACCGTAGAGTACTTCAACAGGAATGTAAGTGGAATTTTCAATTTCGGTCCCAGGCACCTCACGGTTTAAATGAGAGGTTGACATTCACCTGTTTTCTTTAGAGGTGGGTGTTTCTTTTCTCTGTCTGCTTTTTGTCTATACCTCCCTCTGTGTATGACATCCCTAAATGGACCCGGCGGGATGCGTGAAGCATCCCTTTAATAATTTGGTTGCGTCTTATACCATAGGCGCTGACTTATTCTAATATGCCCACTGACAAACACATGGGCATGCGGGCTCCCCGTACGATTTGAGTGGACAACTTGATAATTGGTCCTAGTTTGATGCACACGTAATAGTTCATCAATGCTGGGGTATACACACTGTATGTAACTTTCCACCCTCACCAGTAAGAGTCACTGTTTCTATCGTAGCCCTATCCCTGTACCATCCGGTAGGCATACCTAATGCATTATGGGTGATATCCAGTATCTTTGCTATGCCCTACATCAAGACTTAACCAAATTGATCTTATCTCACTTCCTTGCGTATCATCGCCCGGAAGTGTCAGCATCTGCACGCGTGCGCATTGGTATGCACCCTTTAGAGTAGGATCGGAATTGACATCTGACCCGTCAACTCCAACGTGCGTGCGCATTGGTATGCGCTCCACAGATATTTCCTTTGCGTGTCACCTACAGGAAGTGACGTCAGCGCATTGACGCTGCGCCGCAAGGCACGGAAGCAATCAGGGCACAGTTTAGCGGGCTATTTAAAGATGGAGTGTACTGTGTTAGACACACTTCTAGGAGGAGGGTGTAAGTGCGCACACCACGGAGGCCGTGAGTACCGAACAGTCTATGATATAAATGTGGTTTTATTTTTTAAACCTAACATGCTGATTGTAAGTTTGATGTATATATATCCTACAGCATGGATCACTGACCATTGGGTGCGGCGACCGGTCCGTGTGTTTATCCTTTTTGTGATGGCAATCTTAAGGCACTGATTGTAAGTGGTTTGACTAATGGACATGTGGGATATCTGATTCCTTTAAGGGTATGTTGCCCTGACTAGATATGAGCAAACACCTGGAAGTTCGGGAAGTTCGGCCGAACTTCCTAAAATGTTCGGGATCCGAACTCGACCCGAACTTTATCCCGAACCCCATAGAAGTCAATGGGGGCCCGAACTTTTAGGCACTAAAAAGGCTGTAAAATAGTCCAGGAACGGGCTAGAGGGCTGCCAAAGGCAGCAAATGTAGGTAAATCCCCTGCAAACAAATGTGGATAGGGAAATGAATTAAAATAAAATAAAATAAATAAAATTTAACCAATATCAATCTGCAAGGTCCCACTGCAAGGAATCATGCGTCATATCACCCACCACTGGAGAAGGCCACTTTCAGTTATTTCGGCCCAAGCACCCATACAGAGGAGAGAGGTCCCACAGCAAGGAATCATGCGTCATATCACCCACCACTGGAGAAGGCCACTTTCAGTTATTTCGGACCCAGCACCCAGACAGAGGAGAGAGGTCCCACAGCAAGGAATCATGCGTCATATCACCCACCACTGGAGAAGGCCACTTTCAGTTATTTCGGACCCAGCACCCAGACAGAGGAGAGAGGTCCCACAGCAAGGAATCATGCGTCATATCACCCACCACTGGAGAAGGCCACTTTCAGTTATTTCGACCCCAGCACCCAGACAGAGGAGAGAGGTCCCACAGCAAGGAATCATGCGTCATATCACCCACCACCGGAGAAGGCCACTTTCAGTTATTTCGGCCCAGCACCCAGACAGAGGAGAGAGGTCCCACAGCAAGGAATCATGCGCCATATCACCCACCACCGGAGAAGGCCACTTTCAGTTATTTCGGCCCAGCACCCAGACAGAGGAGAGAGGTCCCACAGCAAGGAATCATGCGTCATATCACCCACCACTAGAGAAGGCCACTTTCAGTTATTTCGGCCCAGCACCCAGACAGACAGAGGAGAGAGGTCCCACAGCAAGGAATCATGCGTCATATCACCCACCACTGGAGAAGGCCACTTTCAGTTATTTCGGCCCCAGCACCCAGACAGAGGAGAGAGGTCCCACAGCAAGGAATCATGCGTCATATCACCCACCACCGGAGAAGGCCACTCTCAGTTATTTCGGCCCAGCACCCAGACAGAGGAGAGAGGTCCCACAGCAAGGAATCATGCGCCATATCACCCACCACCGGAGAAGGCCACTTTCAGTTATTTCGGCCCAGCACCCAGACAGAGGAGAGAGGTCCCACAGCAAGGAATCATGCGCCATATCACCCACCACCGGAGAAGGCCACTCTCAGTTATTTCTGGCCCAGCACCCAGACAGAGGAGAGAGGTCCCACAGCAAGGAATCATGCGTCATATCACCCACCACCGGAGAAGGCCACTTTCAGTTATTTCGGCCCAGCACCCAGACAGAGGAGAGAGGTCCCACAGCAAGGAATCATGCGTCATATCACCCACCACCGGAGAAGGCCACTCTCAGTTATTTCGGCCCCAGCACCCAGACAGAGGAGAGAGGTCCCACAGCAAGGAATCATGCGTCATATCACCCACCACCGGAGAAGGCCACTCTCAGTTATTTCGGCCCAGCACCCAGACAGAGGAGAGAGGTCCCACAGCAAGGAATCATGCGTCATATCAACCACCACCGGAGAAGGCCACTCTCAGTTATTTCGGCCCCACCACCCAGACAGAGGAGAGGTTCATTCAACTTTGGGTTGCACCGCAAGATCATGGTAAAGTTAAAAAATGAGGATTCAATAAAGAAGTGCCCTGGAGTACAAGAATACATGGTTGAGGGGGAGGCAGTTATAAATGTCTATTCTGCACAAGGGAGGCACAGGTCCTGTGGGATCCATGCCTGGTTCATTTTTATGAACGCCAGCTTGTCCACGTTGGCTGTGGACAGGCGGCTGCGCTTGTCAGTAATGACGCCCCTGCCGTGCTGAATACACGTTCAGACAAAACGCTGGCCGCCGGCAGGCCAGCACCTCCAAGGCATAAAATGCTAACTCTGGCCACGTGGACAATTTGGAGACCCAGAAGTTGAATGGGGCCGAACCATCAGTCAGTACGTGGAGGGGTGTGCAGACGTACTGTTCAACCATGTTAGTGAAATGCTGCCTCCTGCTAACACGTTCCGTATCAGGTGGTGGTGCAGTTAGCTGTGGCGTGGAGACAAAACTTTTCCACATTTCTGCCATGCTAACCCTGCCCTCAGAGGAGCTGGCCGTGACACAGCTGCGTTGGCGACCTCTGCTCCTCCTCTGCCTTCGCCTTGGGCTTCCACCTGTTCCCCTGTGACATTTGGGAATGCTCTCAGGAGCGCTCTACCAGCGTGCGCTAGTACTCGCGCATCTTCCTATCACGCTCCAGTGCAGGAAGTAAGGTGGGCACATTGTCTTTGTACCGGGATCCAGCAGGGTGGCAACCCAGTAGTCCGCACACGCTAAAATGTGGGCAACTCTGCTGTCGTTGCGCAGGCACTGCAGCATGTAGTCGCTCATGTGTGCCAGGCTCCCCAGAGGTAAGGACAAGCTGTCCTCTGTGGGAGGCGTATCGTCATCGTCCTCCGTATCCCCCAGCCACGCACCAGTGATGGGCCTGAGCTGTGTCGGGTGCCACCCCGCTGTGAACCTGCTTCATCCTCATCCTCCTCCACCTCCTCCTCATCCTCCTCGTCCTCCAGTAGTGGGCCCTGGCTGGCCACATTTGTACCTGGCCTCTGCTGTTGCAAAAACCTCCCTCTGAGCCACTTCTAACAGACTGGCCTGAAAGTGCTAAAATGACCCCTCATCCTCCTCCTCCTCCTCCTGGGCCACCTCCTCTTCCATCATCGCCCTAAGCGCTTTCTCAAGGAGACATAGAAGTGGTATTGTAACGCTGATAACGGTGTCATCGCCACTGGCCATGTTGGTGGAGTACTCGAAACAGCGCAACAGGGCACACAGGTCTCGCATGGAGGCCCAATCATTGGTGGTGAAGTGGTGCTGTTCCGCAGTGCGACTGACGCGTGCGTGCTGCAGCTGAAACCCACTATGGCCTGCTGCTGCTCGCACAGTCTCTCCAGCATGTGCAAGGTGGAGTTCCACCTGGTGGGCACGCCGCATATGAGGCGGTGAGCGGGAAGGCCGAAGTTCCGCTGTAGCGCAGACAGGCGAGCAGCGGCAGGATGTGAACGCCGGAAGCGCGCACAGACGGCCCGCACTTTATGCAGCAGCTCTGACATGTCGGGGTAGTTGTGAATGAACTTCTGCACCACCAAATTCAGCACATGCGCCAGGCAAGGGATGTGCGCCAAACCGGCTAGTCCCAGAGCTGCGACGAGATTTTGCCCATTATCGCACACCACCAGGCCGGGCTTGAGGCCCACCGGCAGAAACCACTCGCCGGTCTGTTGTTCAATACCCCGCCACAACTCCTGCGCGGTGTGGGGCCTGTCCCCCAAACATATGAGTTTCAGAATGTCCTGCTGACGTTTACCCCGGGCTGTGCTGAAGTTGGTGGTGAAGGTGTGTGGCTGACTGGATGAGCTGGTGGAAGCAGAGGAGGAGGAAGCCGAGTAGGAGGAGGAGGCTACAGGAGGCAAAGAATGATGCCCTGCGATCCTTGGCGGCGGAAGGACGTGCGCCAAGGAACTCTCCGCCTGCGGCCCAGCCGCCACTACATTTACCCAGTGTGCAGTTAGGAGATATAGCGTCCCTGGCCGTGCTTACTGGTCCACGTATCTGTGGTTAGGTGGACCTTGCCACAGATGGCGTTGCGCAGTGCACACTTGATTTTATCGGATACTTGGTTGTGCAGGGAAGGCACGGCTGTCTTGGAGAAGTAGTGGCGGCTGGGAACAACATACTGTGGGACAGCCATGGACATCAGCTGTTTGAAGCTGTCTGTAGTCCACCAGCCTGAATGACAGCATTTCAAAGGCCAGTAGTTTAGAAATGCTGGCATTCAGGCCCAGGGCTCGAGGGTGGCTAGGTGGGAATTTACGCTTTCTCCAAGGTTTGTGAGATGGAGAGCTGAACGCTGCCGTGTGACATGGTGGAGATGCTTGGTGACGCAGGTGGTGGTGTCGGTGGCACATCCTCTGTTTGGTGGGCGGCAGGTGCCAACATTCCTCCCGAGGCGGAGGAAGAGGCCGAGGCAGCAGCAGAAGAGGGAGCAGGGGAGCCTGAGTGAGTTCCTTGCTTTTAAGGTGTTTACTCCACTGCAGTTCATGCTTTGCATGTAGATGCCTGGTCATGCAGGTTGTGCTAAGGTTCAGAACGTTAATGCCTCGCTTCAGGCTCTGATGGCACAGCGTGCAAACCACTTGGGTCTTGTTGTCAGCACATTGTTTGAAGAAGTGCCATGCCAGGGAACTCCTTGAAGCTGCCTTTGGGGTGCTCGGTCCCTGGTGGCGCTGGCCAGTAGCAGGCGAACTCTCTTGGCGGCGGCTGTTCTGCTTTTGCCCCCTGCTCCCTCTTTTGCTTCACTGTTGGCTCGGTCTCACCACTGCCTCTTCCTCTGAACCATGAAAGTCAGCGGCACAACCTTCATTCCATGTGGAGACTATGACCTCATCGTCCTCTGCATCGTCTTCCACCCAGTCTTCCTCCCTGACCTCCTTCTGTTCAGTCTGCACACTGCAGTAAGACGCGGCAGTTGGCACCTGTGTTTCGTCATCATCAGAGACTTGGTATTCCCATGTCCTCATCATCAGGAAACATCAGTGGTTGTGCGTCAGTGCACTCTATGTCTTCCACTGCTGGGGAAGGGCTAGGTGGATGCCCTTGGGAAACCCTGTCAGCAGACTCTTCAAACAGCATAAGAGACTGCTGCATAACTTGAGGCTCAGACAGTTTCCCTGATATGCATGGGGATGATGTGACAGACTGATGGGCTTGGTTTTCAGGTGTCATCTGGGCGCTTTCTGCAGAAGACTGGGTGGGAGATAATGTTGTGAACGTGTTGGATCCACTGTCGGTCACCCAATTGACTAGCGCCTGTACCTGCTCAGGCCTTACCATCCTTAGAACGGCATTGGGCCCCACCAAATATCGCTGTAAATTCTGGCGGGTACTGGAACCTGAGGTAGTTGGTTCACTAGGACGTGTGGCTGTGGCAGAATGGCCACGCCCTCTCCCAGCACAAGATGGTCCACTGACACCACCACGACCGCGGTCCGCGTCCCTTACTAGATGTTGTCCTCATTGTTGCGGTTCACCAAGCACCACAATAAGAAAAATTATAATTGGCCCAATGTGAAGATGTCAAATTCAGGCCTTTTTTTAAAGGCACCTAACACTATCTGCCTAGTTATTTATGTACCATATTACACTAATCCAGGCACAGCAGTAACCACTGATTTTGGGGAATATCAATTGTAGGTCTAGTATTTAGGCCCTGGAATTGCTATTTTAGCAATTATATTTCACCAGAGACAGAAATATACCCTTTTATGGACAGATTTAAACTAGGCCTGCAACAACTGGAACACTAGATTTATGGAATTGCTATTTCAGCTATTAAATTTCACCACAGAAAGCAATATACCCTTTTACGGACAGATTTAAACTAGGCCTGCAACAACTGGAACACTAGATTTATGGAATTGCTATTTTAGCAATAAAATTTCACCATAGAAAGAAATATACCCTTTACGGACAGATTTCAAATAGGCCTGCAACTGCTAGAACACTAGAATTATGGAATTGCTATTTTAGCAATTATATTTCACCACAGACAAAAATATACCCTTTACGGACAGATTTAAACTAGGCCTGCAACAACTGGAACACTAGATTTATGGAATTGCTATGTCAGCTAATAAATTTCACCACAGAAAGCAATATACCCTTTTACGGACAGATTTAAAATAGGCATGTAGCAACTGGAACACAAGAATTATGGAATTGCTATTTTAGCAATTAAATTTCACCATAGAAAGAAATATACCCTTTTACGGACTAATTTCAAATAGGTCTGCAACTGCTGGAACACTAGAATTATGGAATTGCTATTTTAGCAATTAAATTGCACCACAGACAGGAATATACCCTTTACAGACAGATTTCAAATAGGCCTGCAACTGCAAGAACACTAGATTTATGGAATTGCTATTTTAGCAATTCAATTTAACCACAGACAGAAATATACCCTTTTGCGGACAGATTTAAACTAGTCCTGCAACAACTAGAACACTAGATTTATGGAATTGCTATTTTAGCAATTAAATTTCACCAGTAGAAAGAAATATACCCTTTAACGGACTGATTTCAAATAGGCCTGCAACTGCTGGAACACTAGAATTATGGGATTGCTATTTTAGCAATTAAATTTCACCACAGACCGAAATATACCCTTTTACGGACAGATTTCAAATAGGCCTGCAACTGCTGGAACACTAGATTTATGGAATTGCTATTTTAGCAATTCAATTTCTCCATAGAAAGAAATATACCCTTTTACAGACAGATTTAAACTAGGCCTGCAACAACTAGAACACTAGATTTATGGAATTGCTATTTTAGCAATAAACTTTCACCTTAGAAAGAAATATACCCTTTAAAGGACTGATTTCAAATAGGCCTGCAACTGCTGGAACACTAGATTTATGGAATTGCTATTTTAGCAATTAAATTTCACCATAGAAAGAAATATATCCTTTACGGACTGATTTCAAATAGGTCTGCAACTGCTGGAACAGTAGAAGTATGGAATTGCTATTTTAGGAATTAAATTTCACCACAGACAGAAATATACCCTTTTACGGACAGATTTACAATAGTCCTGCAACTGCTGGAACACTAGTTTTATGGAATTGCTATTTTAGCAATTAAATTTCACCATAGAAAGAAATATACTCTTTTACGGAAAGACTTCAAATAGCCCTGTAACTGCTGGAACACTAGATTTATGGAATTGCTATTTTAGCAATTAAATTTCCCCATAGAAAGAAATATATCCTTTTAGCAGACTGATTTCAAATAGGTCTGCAACTGCTGGAACAGTAGAATTATGGAATTGCTATTTTAGGAATTAAATTTCACCACAGACAGAAATATACCTTTTATGGAAAGATTTCAAATAGACCTGCAACTGCTGAATTATGGAATTGCTATTTAAGCTATTAAATTTAACCACAGAAAGCAATATACCCTTTTACAGACTAATTTCAAATAAGACTGCAACTGCTGGAACACTAGAAATATGGAATGTCTATTTTAGCAGATTAAATTTCACCACAGACACGAAATATACCCTTTTACAGAAAGATTTTGAAATAAGCCTGTAACTGCTGGAACACTAGATTTAAGGAATTGCTATTTTAGCCAGATTACATTTCACCACTGAAGGAAATATACCCTTTTAGCAGACAGATTTGAAACTAGGCCTGCAACAACTGGAACACTAGATTTTTGGAATTGCTATTTTAGCCAGATACAATTTCACCCTAGAAAGAAATATACCCTTTTAGCGGACAGACTTCAAATCAGCCCTGCAACTGCTGGAACACTAGATTTATGGAATTGCTATTTTAGCCAGATTAGATTTCACCATAGAAAGAAATATACCCTTTTAGCGGACACTGATTTCAAATCAGGACTGCAACTGCTGGAACACTAGAAATATGGAATTGCTATTTTAGCAGATTAAATTTCACCACAGACACGAAATATACCCTTTTAGCAGACACGATTTCAAATCAGGCCTGCAACTGCTGGAAAACTAGATTTATGGAATTGCTATTTTAGCAATTAAATTTCACCACTGAAGGAAATATACCCTTTACAGACAGATTTAAATCTAGGCCTGCAACTGCTGGAACACTAGATTTATGGAATTGCTATTTTAGCCAGATTACAATTTCACCCCAGAAAGAAATATACCCTATAACGGACTGATTTCAAATAGTCCTGCAACTGCTGGAACACTAGAATTATGGAATTGCTATTTTGCCAGATTAATTTCACCCCAGAACTAAATATAAGTTTTAGCGGACAATATGAAATATGGCCTGCAACTGCTGGGACACCAGAATCAGGGTATTGCTATTTTGCCAGATTAATTTCACCCCAGAACAAAATATATGTTTTAGCGGACACTATGAAATCTGGCCTGCAACTGCTGGGACACCAGAATCAGGGTATTGCTATTTTGCCAGATTAATTTCACCCCAGAACAAAATATATGTTTTAGCGGACACTATGAAATCTGGCCTGCAACTGCTGGGACACCAGAATCAGGGTATTGCTATTTTGCCAGATTAATTTCACCCCAGAACTAAATATATGTTTTAGCGGACACTATGAAAATCGGGTCTGCAACTGCTGGGACACTAGAATCAGGGTATTGCTATTTTGCCAGATTAATTTCACCCCAGAACTAAATATATGTTTTAGCGGACACTATGAAATCTGGCTTGCAACTGCTGGGACACCAGAAACAGGGTATTGCTATTTTAGCAGATTAATTTCACCCCAGAACTAAATATATGTTTTAGCGGACTGATTTGAAATATGGCCTGCAACTGCTGGGACACCAGAAATCAGGGTATTGCTATTTTAGCCAGATTATATTTCACCCCAGAACAGAAATATATGCTTTTAAGGACAGATTATCAAATCTGGCCTGCAACTGCTGGAACACCAGATTTAGGGTATTGCTATGTTTGCCAGATATAATTTCAACCCAGAACGAAATATACGCTTTTGCGGACTGATTTCAAATCAGGCCTGCAACTGCTGGAACACTAGAATTATGGAATTGCTATTTTAGCAGATTAAATTTCACCCCAGAACTAAAATATACCCTTTTAGTGGACAGATTTCAAATCAGGCCTGCAACAACTGGAACACTAGAATCATGGAATTGCTATGTCAGCTAGATTAATTTCACCACAGAAAGCTAAATATACACTTTTAGCGGACTGATTATCAAATATGACCTGCAACTGCTGGAACACCAGAATTATGGTATGGCTATTTTAGCCAGATTAAAATTCACCACAGACACGAAATATACACTTTTAGCGGACAGATTTCAAATAGGCCTGCAACTGCTGGAACACCAGATTCAGGGAATTGCAATGTTTGCCAATATAATTTCAACACAGAAAGAAATATACGCTTTTAGCGGACTGATTATGAAATATGGCCTGCAACTGCTGGGACACCAGAAACAGGGTATTGCTATTTTGCCAGATTAATTTCACCCCAGAACTAAATATATGTTTTAGCGGACACTATGAAATCTGGCCTGCAACTGCTGGGACACCAGAATCAGGGTATTGCTATTTTGCCAGATTAATTTCACCCCAGAACTAAATATATGTTTTAGCGGACACTATGAAATCTGGCCTGCAACTGCTGGGACACCAGAATCAGGGTATTGCTATTTTGCCAGATTAATTTCACCCCAGAACTAAATATATGTTTTAGCGGACACTATGAAATCTGGCCTGCAACTGCTGGGACACCAGAATCAGGGTATTGCTATTTTGCCAGATTAATTTCACCCCAGAACTAAATATATGTTTTAGCGGACACTATGAAATCTGGCCTGCAACTGCTGGGACACCAGAATCAGGGTATTGCTATTTTGCCAGATTAATTTCACCCCAGAACTAAATATATGTTTTAGCGGACACTATGAAATCTGGCCTGCAACTGCTGGGACACCAGAATCAGGGTATTGCTATTTTGCCAGATTAATTTCACCCCAGAACTAAATATATGTTTTAGCGGACACTATGAAATCTGGCCTGCAACTGCTGGGACACCAGAAACAGGGTATTGCTATTTTGCCAGATTAATTTCACCCCAGAACTAAATATATGTTTTAGCGGACACTATGAAATCTGGCCTGCAACTGCTCAGGACACCAGAATCAGGGTATTGCTATTTTGCCAGATTAATTTCACCCCAGAACTAAATATAAGTTTTAGCGGACAATATGAAATATGGCCTGCAACTGCTGGGACACCAGAAACAGGGTATTGCTATTTTGCCAGATTAATTTCACCCCAGAACAAAATATATGTTTTAGCGGACACTATGAAATCTGGCCTGCAACAGCTGGGACACCAGAATCAGGGTATTGCTATTTTGCCAGATTAATTTCACCCCAGAACAAAATATATATTTTATTGGACACTATGAAATCTGGCCTGCAACTGCTGCGACACCAGAATCAGGGTATTGCTATTTTGCCAGATTAATTTCACCCCAGAACTAAATATATGTTTTAGCGGACACTATGAAATCTGGCTTGCAACTGCTGGGACACCAGAAACAGGGTATTGCTATTTTGCCAGATTAATTTCACCCCAGAACTAAATATATGTTTTAGCGGACACTATGAAATATGGCCTGCAACTGCTGGGACACCAGAAACAGGGTATTGCTATTTTGCCAGATTAATTTCACCCCAGAACTAAATATATGTTTTAGCGGACACTATAAAATCTGGCCTGCAACTTCTGGGACACCAGAAACAGGGTATTGCTATTTTGCCAGATTAATTTCACCCCAGAACTAAATATATGTTTTAGCGGACACTATGAAATCTGGCCGCCTGCAACTGCTCAGAAACCAGAATTAGGGTATTGCTATTTTGCCAGATTAATTTCACCCCAGAACTAAATATATGTTTTAGCGGACACTATGAAATATGGCCTGCAACTGCTGGGACACCAGAAACAGGGTATTGCTATTTTGCCAGATTAATTTCACCCCAAAACAAAATATGTGTTTTGGCAGACACTATGAAATCTGGCCTGCAACAGCTGGGACACCAGAATCAGGGTATTGCTATTTTGCCAGATTAATTTCACCCCAGAACAAAATATATGTTTTAGCGGACACTATGAAATCTGGCCTGCAACTGCTGGGACACCAGAATCAGGGTATTGCTATTTTGCCAGATTAATTTCACCCCAGAACAAAATATATGTTTTAGCGGACACTATGAAATCTGCCCTGCAACTGCTGGGACACCAGAAACAGGGTATTGCTATTTTGCCAGATTAATTTCACCCCAGAACTAAATATATGTTTTAGCGGACACTATGAAATCTGGCCTGCAACTGCTGGGACACCAGAAACAGAGTATTGCTATTTTGCCAGATTAATTTCACCCCAGAACAAAATATATGTTTTAGCGGACACTATGAAATCTGGCCTGCAACTGCTGGGACACCAGAAACAGGGTATTGCTATTTTGCCAGATTAATTTCACCCCAGAACAAAATATATGTTTTGGCGGACACTATTCTATTTTGCCGGCCACAGCTGAAACCACTGATTTATGGTATTGCTATTTTGGCAATTGAATTTCACCCCAGAAAATAATCTATCCTTTGCCAGACAGCAGACAGTATTATACTTGTCTAGCCAAAGCTGGAACACCAGATTTAGGGGATTGGTATTTGGGCAATTGTATTTAACCCCTTAATAAAATATAGAAATTGCTGGATTGATGGACTTGGTGGCAGCTTCTTCTGGTGCACCACAAGTCACAAAATGGCCGCCGATCAACCCAGAATATAAGTGACAGAAAAACGCTCTGTGCAGCCTAAAAACCAGCGAGCAAGTAACTAGCAGAAGTTCAATGATTCTCAGCTGTAGATCGATCCGTTCATTAGGTGCTGTTGCTGACTTTAACCTGCCTAATCTCGCCCTGACAGAAGCTGCGTCCTCTCCCCACACTAATCAGAGCAGTGTGACGTGCGGCGCTACGTGACTCCAGCTTAAATAGAGGCTGGGTCACATGCTGCACTTGGCCAATCATAGCCATGCCATTAGTAGGCATGACTGTGATGGGCTCTTAGGGCAAGAAGTAAAACGCTAGCTGATTGGTTGCTGTGCAGCCCTTCAGAAAGCGGGAAGAAATCGCCGAACAAAGGACCCGAACCCGAACTTTTTTGAAAATGTCCGGGTTCGGGTCCGTGTCCCGGACACCCCAAAATTCGTTACGAACGATGCTCGAACTGTTCGCTCAACACTACTGCCAGGCAGATCACTCCGTGCAATGCTGCTCCTCCTCACCAAAGGAGCCAACACATCGCCAGCCGGACTGTATCAGGATGATGCTGCACGAGCTTGCCGCAAACCCTCACCCGACCGGAACGACCTCAACTGGGATCCTGGACGCTGACTGGGTATGGAAGCTGCAGATTCAGCCCATGTGCTGCAACAGGTGGTTCAGACTGCACACAACTATGCAGCACCCTCGACACACCCAAGGGAGGCGCCTGCCTGGTAGAAATGTGCTACTTACACCCCTCCCACAAATACAGGCCAATAAACTGGCCTTCTAACATGTTCTTGCAGGTAGCTGCTTTTGAGGTTCTGCAGCTGCAGCTGTTTTATAAGGCTACATGCACACAAACGTATTTTGTTTCCATGTCCTTCCTTTTTTTACGCATAGGATGCGGACCCATTCATTCCAATAGGCCCGCAAAAAATGCTGACAGCACACCGTGTACTATCCGCATCCGTATGTCCATTCCTTAGCCCCGCAAAAAAATAGATCATGTCCTATTATTGTCGGTTTTGCGGACAAGGATAGGCATTATTACAATGGATCCGCAAAAAAACGGTTGCCATATGGGCGTCATCCGTTTTTTTTTGCATCCGCAATTTGCAGACCACAAAACACATACGTTCGTGTGCATGTAGCCTAAAAACACAAATTCCAGCTTAAGCCTGTTACAGTGATAGCAGGGATAATCAAATATAAACAAATTCCAGCAAAATAAATCCCTTAAAACATAACCTTTAATATTTAAGGATAAAACGGAGGGAAAAACACAACCCCCACCGATCATTATAATAAGGACTCTCAGTACAAAAAGATATATATATTATGATAATTTTACCAAGGCCCATACCCACACATCGAGCCACCAAATATGCCCTGAGGTGCTAACCGTGTCTGGGCAAAAAAGTGAATAAGAGGGTTAGCGATTGGGCAGGGGACTAAAGCTTATCCCTATTGTGATCCTAGGCTAGTCCTCAGCCCAGGGACGTCTCCTGAAGGTGGAGATTCCCTGTCCTCGAACCTTCCTGGTATATACTACGATCACCCTGCCTTCAAGCCTCTAAACACCTCACGCAGGTGCCCGGGGTATGTTCCAGGGACGGATAGTAATAAAGAATAGATAATTAAAATAACGCCTCACGCCTCGACGCGTTTCTCCCTCCCCGAGATGTTTATGGAAGAACTGAAGGCTTTGCTTACCAAGGGTCTTTGTGACAAAGTAATTTCTCCCACCGAGTATGATTACCTTTTACCTAGGCATCCCTGTATTGCCACATTTTATGGCTTGCCCAAGGTGCACAAGGGCACATCCCCATTGAGGGGTCGCCCTATAGTTTCTAGGGTCAAATCACTGACGCAGAACTGCGGAATCTACCTTGATCGGGTGTTAAGGGGGTTTGTCCTGTCCCTGCCTGCTTACACGCGGGATACGATGGACTTCCTCAATAAAATCGATACCATCAGTGTGGATTCTGACTGTTACTTGGCCAGCGTGGATGTTGAGTCCCTTTACAGTTCAATTACCCATGACAAAGGCCTTATGGCAGTCGATTACTATCTTAAGACAAGAGGGATTCAGTATCGGGCGCATAGCCAGTTTATTCTCTCCCTTCTTGAATTCACTCTGACCCACAACTATTTCCTATTTAACGCCCATTCTACCACCAGCTCAGGGGAACGGCCATGGGGAGCTCGTGTGCCCCCTCTTATGCCAACCTCTTCCTGGGCTGGTGGGAGGACCTGTGCGTCTTTCCAGACCACACTATCTGGTGGACAGAAAATATTATTTTCTGGACACGCTATATTGATGATGTCTTTGTGGTCTGGAAAGGTGGGTCAGATGAATTCCGATACTTTGTCGGGGAATTGAACTGTAACCAGATAGGCCTCAAATTTACATTTGAGATACACCTTACCTCGATAGCCTTTCTGGATGTCAGGGTCACTAAGGATGGAGATAGGCTGGTGGCTGACATCTTTCGCAAAGACACAGCAATGAATTCCCTGTTACATTGGGATAGCCACCATCCTATGCCCCTTAAGCGGGGCATCCCCAGGGGCAATACCTTCGAGTTCGGAGGAACTGCACCCGGAAGGAGTCCTTTTAAGGAGGCTAGGAACCTCCAAAGGAGATTTATCAATAGGGGATATCCTCAGTCAGCCCTGAGACCAGCCTTCCAACAAGCGTTACACCTTAACAGGGATCAACTCCTTCTCCCCAGAAATAGAGATATGGGTACAATACAACCAGCGAGGATTATTTCCACCTTTGACTCTTCAAATAGGGAATTACTTGACATACTTAGGCGTTTTTGGCCGATTTTACAAATGGATCCGGATTTGGGCGATATTATTTCAACATACCCAACCGTCACGTACAGACGTGGTAGGAATCTTAAAGACAGGCTCGTTCATAGCCACTACACTCCCCCGGCTGGCAAGGGCACCTGGCTTAACCGTAAACCAACTGGGATGCAGGGCCAGGCCGACACAGAGGCTGGGGAGGCTCCAGCCTCAGGGCGCAGGCAGGGGCCAGCCAGAGGGAGAGGGACTGACATGGGGAACCACTCAGCGCTCCCTCCTGTCATTCCCTGATTGTAGCGTGACCGAGCTCTGTCCGGTCCACAGGTACAGAGAGCATCAGTCTCCTGTACCCGGCCGGACTGACAGGAAGTGCGCACACAGTTTGCACTTCAAGTCAGTCGGTCTCGGTACAGGAGACAAAGCTCCTCCTCCTGTACCCGCGGAGGCACAGACCATGCAGAGCTCGGCCACGCTACAGCAGAGGTAGGAGGAGAGGAGGGGGAGAAGAAGGAGCATGACAACATGGGGGGCAGAAAGCATGACAACATGGAGGGGAGAAGAAAGAGCATGACAACATGGGGGGAGAAGACAGAGCATGACAACATGGGGGCAGAAAGCATGACAACATGGGGGGGCAGAAAGAGCATGACAACATGGGGGCAGAAAGGGGGCAGAAAGCATGACAACATGGGGGAGAAGAAAGATCATGACAACATGGGGGGCAGAAAGAGCATGACAACATGGGGGCATAAAGAGCATGACAACATGGGGGGAGAAAGAGCATGACAACATGGGGGGCAGAAAGAGCATGACAACATGGGGGGCAGAAAGCATGACAACATGGGGGAGAAGAAAGATCATGACAACATGGGGGCATAAAGAGCATGACAACATGGGGGAGAAAGAGCATGACAACATGGGGGGCAGAAAGAGCATGACAACATGGGGGTGGCAGAAAGAGTATGACAACATGGGGGTATAAAGAGCATGAAAAGATGAGGGAGAATGACAGGGGGCAGAAAGAGCATGACAAGAAGAGGGGATTATGACAAGAGGGGGGGAGAATGACAAGAGGAGGAGAGCATGACAAATTACTATGTGGGGGCACTGCTGTGTGGTTGAGGGGGGTGGGGGGGACATTATTGTGTGGGGGCAGTGTGGCGGACATTACTGTGTGGGGGGCAGTGTCGCGGACATTACTGTGTGGGGGGCAGTGTGGCGGACATTACTGTGTGGGGGGCAGTGTGGCAGACATTACTGTGTTGGGGGCAGTGTGGCGGACATTACTGTGTGGGGGACACTACAGTGTGAGGTGGCATTATACAAAAGCTCTGCAGATGCAACTCGCATGTAATGGGTCACCGCAATTTGGGTGGTCATTCACTAAATGAACCCTGTTATGGGGAGAATCTGTGGATGACACATATTTGTCATCCACAGACACCCCCCCACCCCTCAAAAACAGGGTTAATTTACTGAATGACCACCAATAAAAGAGGTGGGGGTCACATATGCTATTTCATAATGACAGCAGGGCCCGTGCAGTGACTGTATTCTACTACACGTCCCATCCCCCCCCTGCTCACTGGATATAATCTTATTAACTATATAACTGTAGTAAATCACTACAGTTATATAGTTAGATTATATACAGTGGGAGGGTGTAGTAGAGTACAGTCACTGCACGGGCCCCGCTGGCGCTGTCATCAAAAAAGCAGATACAACCCCACAGCCTCACCCCTTGTATTGGTGGTCATTCCTACACAGACCCTGTTATGGGGAGGGGGGATCATCCACAGATTCCCCAATAACAGTGTCATCCATCACAGATCCCCCATAGCAGCGTCATTCACAAGTTGGAGGGGGGGGGGTGGCGCACTTGGGCATCTCAGCCTCTGTTGGTGGTGGACCTTGTCCCAGCCCTGCTGGGATGTATAATGTATAGGTGTGGGAGTTGCAAGGCTTGTAACTTTGTCTTTCCCACAAAGTCCATCACCTCTTCTGTAATGGGACAGATTTTCGCTATCCGGGATTTCCATAACTGCAGAACCAGGGGTGCGATTCATGTATATCAATGCCCTTGTCCCTTGGACTATATAGGGAAAACTATCAGAGAGGCAAGGAGGAGGTTTCTGGAACACATCAATGATGTTACCAATAAAAGATTAACCCCTGTGGCCTCTCATGTTAACGAGGTACATGGGGGAGATCCAAGGGTTTTTAAGTTTTCTATCCTGGAAACCATTCCCCCTTCTCCCAGGGGGGTGACTGGGACCGTAGAGTACTTCAACAGGAATGTAAGTGGAATTTTCAATTTCGGTCCCAGGCACCTCACGGTTTAAATGAGAGGTTGACATTCACCTGTTTTCTTTAGAGGTGGGTGTTTCTTTTTCTCTGTCTGCTTTTTGTCTATACCTCCCTCTGTGTATGACATCCCTAAATGGACCCGGCGGGATGCGTGAAGCATCCCTTTAATAATTTGGTTGCGTCTTATACCATAGGCGCTGACTTATTCTAATATGCCCACTGACAAACACATGGGCATGCGGGCTCCCCGTACGATTTGAGTGGACAACTTGATAATTGGTCCTAGTTTGATGCACACGTAATAGTTCATCAATGCTGGGGTATACACACTGTATGTAACTTTCCACCCTCACCAGTAAGAGTCACTGTTTCTATCGTAGCCCTATCCCTGTACCATCCGGTAGGCATACCTAATGCATTATGGGTGATATCCAGTATCTTTGCTATGCCCTACATCAAGACTTAACCAAATTGATCTTATCTCACTTCCTTGCGTATCATCGCCCGGAAGTGTCAGCATGCACGCGTGCGCATTGGTATGCACCCTTTAGAGTAGGATCGGAATTGACATCTGACCCGTCAACTCCAACGTGCGTGCGCATTGGTATGCGCTCCACAGATATTTCCTTTGCGTGTCACCTACAGGAAGTGACGTCAGCGCATTGACGCTGCGCCGCAAGGTACGGAAGCAATCAGGGCACAGTTTAGCGGGCTATTTAAAGATGGAGTGTACTGTGTTAGACACACTTCTAGGAGGAGGGTGTAAGTGCGCACACCACGGAGGCCGTGAGTACCGAACAGTCTATGATATAAATGTGGTTTTATTTTTTAAACCTAACATGCTGATTGTAAGTTTGATGTATATATATCCTACAGCATGGATCACTGACCATTGGGTGCGGCGACCGGTCCGTGTGTTTATCCTTTTTTGTGATGGCAATCTTAAGGCACTGATTGTAAGTGGTTTGACTAATGGACATGTGGGATATCTGATTCCTTTAAGGGTATGTTGCCCTGACTAGATATGAGCAAACACCTGGAAGTTCGGGAAGTTCGGCCGAACTTCCCTAAAATGTTCGGGATCCGAACTCGACCCGAACTTTATCCCGAACCCCATAGAAGTCAATGGGGGCCCGAACTTTTAGGCACTAAAAGGCTGTAAAATAGTCCAGGAACGGGCTAGAGGGCTGCCAAAGGCAGCAAAATGTAGGTAAATCCCCTGCAAACAAATGTGGATAGGAAATGAATTAAAATAAAATAAAATAAATAAAATTTAACCAATATCAATCTGCAAGGTCCCACTGCAAGGAATCATGCGTCATATCACCCACCACTGGAGAAGGCCACTTTCAGTTATTTCGGCCCAAGCACCCATACAGAGGAGAGAGGTCCCACAGCAAGGAATCATGCGTCATATCACCCACCACTGGAGAAGGCCACTTTCAGTTATTTCGGACCCAGCACCCAGACAGAGGAGAGAGGTCCCACAGCAAGGAATCATGCGTCATATCACCCACCACTGGAGAAGGCCACTTTCAGTTATTTCGGACCCAGCACCCAGACAGAAGAGAGAGGTCCCACAGCAAGGAATCATGCGTCATATCACCCACCACTGGAGAAGGCCACTTTCAGTTATTTCGACCCCAGCACCCAGACAGACAGAGGAGAGAGGTCCCACAGCAAGGAATCATGCGTCATATCACCCACCATCGGAGAAGGCCACTTTCAGTTATTTCGGCCCAGCACCCAGACAGAGGAGAGAGGTCCCACAGCAAGGAATCATGCGTCATATCACCCACCACCGGAGAAGGCCACTCTCAGTTATTTCGGCCCAGCACCCAGACAGAGGAGAGAGGTCCCACAGCAAGGAATCATGCGTCATATCACCCACCACTAGAGACGGCCACTTTCAGTTATTTCGACCCCAGCACCCAGACAGACAGAGGAGAGAGGTCCCACAGCAAGGAATCATGCGTCATATCACCCACCACTGGAGAAGGCCACTCTCAGTTATTTCGGCCCCGCACCCAGACAGAGGAGAGAGGTCCCACAGCAAGGAATCATGCGTCATATCACCCACCACCAGAGAAGGCCACTCTCAGTTATTTCGGCCCAGCACCCAGACAGAGGAGAGAGATCCCACAGCAAGAAATCATGCATCATATCACCCACCACCGGAGAAGGCCACTCTCAGTTATTTCGGCCCAGCACCCAGACAGAGGAGAGAGGTCCCACAGCAAGGAATCATGCGTCATATCACCCACCACCGGAGAAGGCCACTCTCAGTTATTTCGGCCCAGCACCCAGACAGAGGAGAGAGGTCCCACAGCAAGAAATCATGCGTCATATCACCCACCACCGGAGAAGGCCACTCTCCGTTATTTCGGTCCCGCACCCAGGCAGAGGAGAGAGGTCCCACAGCAAGGAATCATGCGTCATATCACCCACCACCGGAGAAGGCCACTCTCAGTTATTTCGGCCCCACACCCAGACAGAGGAGAGAGGTCCCACAGCAAGGAATCATGCGTCATATCACCCACCACCGGAGAAGGCCACTCTCAGTTATTTCGGCCCAGCACCCAGACAGAGGAGAGAGGTCCCACAGCAAGGAATCATGCGTCATATCAACCACCACCGGAGAAGGCCACTCTCAGTTATTTCGGCCCCACCACCCAGACAGAGGAGAGGTTCATTCAACTTTGGGTTGCACCGCAAGATCATGGTAAAGTTAAAATAATGAGGATTCAATAAAGAAGTGCCCTGGAGTACAAGAATACATGGTTGAGGGGCAGGCAGTTATAAATGTCTATTCTGCACAAGGGAGGCACAGGTCCTGTGGGATCCATGCCTGGTTCATTTTTATGAACGTCAGCTTGTCCACGTTGGCTGTGGACAGGCGGCTGCGTTTGTCAGTAATGACGCCCCCTGCCGTGCTGAATACACTTTCAGACAAAACGCTGGCCGCCGAGCAGGCCAGCACTTCCAAGGCATAAAATGCTAACTCTGGCCACGTGGACAATTTGGAGACCCAGAAGTTGAATGGGGCCGAACCATCAGTCAGTACGTGGAGGGGTGTGCAGACGTACTCTTCAACCATGTTAGTGAAATGCTGCCTCCTGCTAACACGTTCCGTATCAGGTGGTGGTGCAGTTAGCTGTGGCGTGGAGACAAAACTTTTCCACATTTCTGCCATGATAACCCTGCCCTCAGAGGAGCTGGCCGTGACACAGCTGCGTTGGCGATCTCTTGCTCCTCCTCTGCCTTCGCCTTGGGCTTCCACCTGTTCCCCATTAACCTTTCGGAATGCTCTCAGGAGCGCCTCTACCAGCGTGCGCTTGTACTCGCGCATCTTCCTATCACGCTCCAGTGCAGGAAGTAAGGTGGGCACATTGTCTTTGTACCGGGGATCCAGCAGGGCGGCAACCCAGTAGTCCGCACACGTTAAAATGTGCGCAACTCTGCTGTCGTTGCGCAGGCACTGCAGCATGTAGTCGCTCATGTGTGCCAGGCTCCCCAGAGGTAAGGACAAGCTGTCCTCTGTGGGAGGCGTATCGTCATCGTCCTCCGTATCCCCCCAGCCACACAGCAGTGATGGGCCTTAGCTGTGTCGGGTGCCACCCCGCTGTGAACATGCTTCATCCTCATCCTCCTCCACCTCCTCCTCATCCTCCTCGTCCTCCAGTAGTGGGCCCTGGCTGGCCACATTTGTACCTGGCCTCTGCTGTTGCAAAAAACCTCCCTCTGAGCCACTTCTAACAGACTGGCCTGAAAGTGCTAAAAATGACCCCTCATCCTCCTCCTCCTCCTCCTCTTGGGCCACCTCCTCTTCCATCATCGCCCTAAGCGTTTTCTCAAGGAGACATAGAAGTGGTATTGTAAAGATGATAACGGTGTCATCGCCACTGGCCATGTTGGTGGAGTACTCGAAACAGCACAACAGGGCACACAGGTCTCGCATGGAGGCCCAATCATTGGTGGTGAAGTGGTGCTGTTCCGCAGTGCGACTGACGCGTGCGTGCTGCAGCTGAAACTCCACTATGGCCTGCTGCTGCTCGCACAGTCTCTCCAGCATGTGCAAGGTGGAGTTCCACCTGGTGGGCACGTCGCATATGAGGCGGTGAGCGGGAAGGCCGAAGTTCCTCTGTAGCTCTGACAGGCGAGCAGCGGCAGGATGTGAACGCGGAAGCGCGCACAGACGGCCCGCACTTTATGCAGCAGCTCTGACATGTCGGGGTAGTTGTGAATGAACTTCTGCACCACCAAATTCAGCACATGCGCCAGGCAAGGGATGTGCGTCAAACCGGCTAGTCCCAGAGCTGCGACGAGATTTTGCCCATTATCGCACACCACCAGGCCGGGCTTGAGGCCCACCGGCAGAAACCACTCGTCGGTCTGTTGTTCAATGCCCCGCTACAACTCCTGCGCGGTGTGGGGCCTCTCCCCCAAACATATGAGTTTCAGAATGTCCTGCTGACGTTTACCCCGGGCTGTGCTGAAGTTGGTGGTGAAGGTGTGTGGCTGACTGGATGAGCTGGTGGAAGCAGAGGAGGAGGAAGCCGAGTAGGAGGAGGAGGCTACAGGAGGCAAAGAATGATGCCCTGCGATCCTTGGCGGCGGAAGGACGTGCGCCAAGGAACTCTCCGCCTGGGGCCCAGCCGCCACTACATTTACCCAGTGTGCAGTTAGGGAGATATAGCGTCCCTGGCCGTGCTTACTGGTCCACGTATCTGTGGTTAGGTGGACCTTGCCACAGATGGCGTTGCGCAGTGCACACTTGATTTTATCGGATGCTTGGTTGTGCAGGGAAGGCACGGCTGTCTTGGAGAAGTAGTGGCGGCTGGGAACAACATACTGTGGGACAGCCATGGACATCAGCTGTTTGAAGCTGTCTGTGTCCACCAGCCTGAATGACAGTATTTCAAAGGCCAGTAGTTTAGAAATGCTGGCATTCGGGCCCAGGGCTCGAGGGTGGCTAGGTGGGAATTTACGCTTTCTCTCCAAGGTTTGTGAGATGGAGAGCTGAACCCTGCCGTGTGACATGGTGGAGATGCTTGGTGACGCAGGTGGTGGTGTCGGTGGCACATCCTCTGTTTGGTGGGCGGCAGGTGGCAACATTCCTTCCGACGCGGAGGAAGAGGCCGAGGCAGCAGCAGAAGAGGGAGCAGGGGGAGCCTGTGTGAGTTCCTTGTTTTTAAGGTGTTTTCTCCACTGCAGTTCATGCTTTGCATGTAGATGCCTGGTCATGCAGGTTGTGCTAAGGTTCAGAATGTTAATGCCTCGCTTCAGGCTCTGATGGCACAGCGTGCAAACCACTTGGGTCTTGTTGTCAGCACATTGTTTGAAGAAGTGCCATGCCAGGGAACTCCTTGAAGCTGCCTTTGGGGTGCTGGGTCCCTGGTGGCGCTGGCCAGTAGCAGGCAAACTCTCTTGGCGGCGGCTGTTCTGCTTTTGCCCCCTGCTCCCTCTTTTGCTTCACTGTTGGCTCGGTCTCACCACTGCCTCTTCCTCTGAACCATGAAAGTCAGCGGCACAACCTTCATTCCATGTGGAGACTATGACCTCATCGTCCTCTGCATCGTCTTCCACCCAGTCTTCCTCCCTGACCTCCTTCTGTTCAGTCTGCACACTGCAGTAAGACGCGGCAGTTGGCACCTGTGTTTCGTCATCATCAGAGACTTGGTATTCCCATGTCCTCATCATCAGGAAACATCAGTGGTTGTGCGTCAGTGCAC
This sequence comes from Bufotes viridis, assembly GCA_033119425.1. Lineage (NCBI taxonomy): Eukaryota > Metazoa > Chordata > Amphibia > Anura > Bufonidae > Bufotes > Bufotes viridis. The sequence goes on from CM065593.1 coordinate 99,329,375, forward strand.
TCTATGTCTTCCACTGCTGGGGAAGGGCTAGGTGGATGCCCTTGGGAAACCCTGTCAGCAGACTCTTCAAACAGCATAAGAGACTGCTGCATAACTTGAGGCTCAGACAGTTTCCCTGATATGCATGGGGATGATGTGACAGACTGATGGGCTTGGTTTTCAGGTGTCATCTGGGCGCTTTCTGCAGAAGACTGGGTGGGAGATAATGTTGTGAACGTGTTGGATCCACTGTCGGTCACCCAATTGACTAGCGCCTGTACCTGCTCAGGCCTTACCATCCTTAGAACGGCATTGGGCCCCACCAAATATCGCTGTAAATTCTGGCGGGTACTGGAACCTGAGGTAGTTGGTTCACTAGGACGTGTGGCTGTGGCAGAATGGCCACGTCCTCTCCCAGCACAAGATGGTCCACTGACACCACCACGACCGCGGTCCGCGTCCCTTACTAGATGTTGTCCTCATTGTTGCGGTTCACCAAGCACCACAATAAGAAAAATTATAATTGGCCCAATGTGAAGATGTCAAATTCAGGCCTTTTTTTAAAGGCACCTAACACTATCTGCCTAGTTATTTATGTACCATATTACACTAATCCAGGCACAGCAGTAACCACTGATTTTGGGGAATATCAATTGTAGGTCTAGTATTTAGGCCCTGGAATTGCTATTTTAGCAATTATATTTCACCAGAGACAGAAATATACCCTTTTATGGACAGATTTAAACTAGGCCTGCAACAACTGGAACACTAGATTTATGGAATTGCTATTTCAGCTATTAAATTTCACCACAGAAAGCAATATACCCTTTTACGGACAGATTTAAACTAGGCCTGCAACAACTGGAACACTAGATTTATGGAATTGCTATTTTAGCAATAAAATTTCACCATAGAAAGAAATATACCCTTTACGGACAGATTTCAAATAGGCCTGCAACTGCTAGAACACTAGAATTATGGAATTGCTATTTTAGCAATTATATTTCACCACAGACAAAAATATACCCTTTACGGACAGATTTAAACTAGGCCTGCAACAACTGGAACACTAGATTTATGGAATTGCTATGTCAGCTAATAAATTTCACCACAGAAAGCAATATACCCTTTTACGGACAGATTTAAAATAGGCATGTAGCAACTGGAACACAAGAATTATGGAATTGCTATTTTAGCAATTAAATTTCACCATAGAAAGAAATATACCCTTTTACGGACTAATTTCAAATAGGTCTGCAACTGCTGGAACACTAGAATTATGGAATTGCTATTTTAGCAATTAAATTGCACCACAGACAGGAATATACCCTTTACAGACAGATTTCAAATAGGCCTGCAACTGCAAGAACACTAGATTTATGGAATTGCTATTTTAGCAATTCAATTTAACCACAGACAGAAATATACCCTTTTGCGGACAGATTTAAACTAGTCCTGCAACAACTAGAACACTAGATTTATGGAATTGCTATTTTAGCAATTAAATTTCACCATAGAAAGAAATATACCCTTTAACGGACTGATTTCAAATAGGCCTGCAACTGCTGGAACACTAGAATTATGGGATTGCTATTTTAGCAATTAAATTTCACCACAGACCGAAATATACCCTTTTACGGACAGATTTCAAATAGGCCTGCAACTGCTGGAACACTAGATTTATGGAATTGCTATTTTAGCAATTCAATTTCTCCATAGAAAGAAATATACCCTTTTACAGACAGATTTAAACTAGGCCTGCAACAACTAGAACACTAGATTTATGGAATTGCTATTTTAGCAATAAACTTTCACCTTAGAAAGAAATATACCCTTTAAAGGACTGATTTCAAATAGGCCTGCAACTGCTGGAACACTAGATTTATGGAATTGCTATTTTAGCAATTAAATTTCACCATAGAAAGAAATATATCCTTTACTGGACTGATTTCAAATAGGTCTGCAACTGCTGGAACAGTAGAAGTATGGAATTGCTATTTTAGGAATTAAATTTCACCACAGACAGAAATATACCCTTTTACGGACAGATTTACAATAGTCCTGCAACTGCTGGAACACTAGTTTTATGGAATTGCTATTTTAGCAATTAAATTTCACCATAGAAAGAAATATACTCTTTTACGGAAAGACTTCAAATAGCCCTGTAACTGCTGGAACACTAGATTTATGGAATTGCTATTTTAGCAATTAAATTTCCCCATAGAAAGAAATATATCCTTTTACAGACTGATTTCAAATAGGTCTGCAACTGCTGGAACAGTAGAATTATGGAATTGCTATTTTAGGAATTAAATTTCACCACAGACAGAAATATACCCTTTTATGGAAAGATTTCAAATAGACCTGCAACTGCTGAATTATGGAATTGCTATTTAAGCTATTAAATTTAACCACAGAAAGCAATATACCCTTTTACAGACTGATTTCAAATAAGACTGCAACTGCTGGAACACTAGAAATATGGAATGTCTATTTTAGCAATTAAATTTCACCACAGACAGAAATATACCCTTTTACAGAAAGATTTTAAATAAGCCTGTAACTGCTGGAACACTAGATTTAAGGAATTGCTATTTTAGCAATTACATTTCACCACTGAAGGAAATATACCCTTTTACAGACAGATTTAAACTAGGCCTGCAACAACTGGAACACTAGATTTTTGGAATTGCTATTTTAGCAATACAATTTCACCGTAGAAAGAAATATACCCTTTTACGGACAGACTTCAAATAGCCCTGCAACTGCTGGAACACTAGATTTATGGAATTGCTATTTTAGCAATTAGATTTCACCATAGAAAGAAATATACCCTTTTACATACTGATTTCAAATAGGACTGCAACTGCTGGAACACTAGAAATATGGAATTGCTATTTTAGCAATTAAATTTCACCACAGACAGAAATATACCCTTTTACAGAACGATTTCAAATAAGCCTGTAACTGCTGGAAAACTAGATTTATGGAATTGCTATTTTAGCAATTAAATTTCACCACTGAAGGAAATATACCCTTTTACAGACAGATTTAAACTAGGCCTGCAACAACTGGAACACTAGATTTATGGAATTGCTATTTTAGCATTACAATTTCACCGTAGAAAGAAATATACCCTATAACGGACTGATTTCAAATAGTCCTGCAACTGCTGGAACACTAGAATTATGGAATTGCTATTTTAGCAATTAAATCTCACCACAGACAGAAATATACCCTTTTACGGACAGATTTCAAATAGGTCTGCAATTGCTGGAACACTATATTTAGGGAATTGCTATTTTAGCAATTAAATTTCACCACAGACAAAAATATACCCTTTTATGGACAGATTTCAAATAGGTCTGCAACTGCTGGAACACTAGATTTATGGAAATTCTATTTTAGCAATTAAATTTCACCATAGAAAGAAATATACCCTTTTACGGACTGATTTCAAATAGACCTGCACCTGCTGGAACACTAAAATTATGGAATTGCTATTTTAGCAGTTATATTTCACCACAGACAGAAATATACCCTTTTAAGGACAGATTTCAAATTGGCCTGCAACTGCTGGAACACCAGATTTAGGGAATTGCAATGTTTGCAATATAATTTCAACACAGAAAGAAATATACCCTTTTGCGGACTGATTTCAAATAGGCTTGCAACTGCTGGAACACTAGATTTATGGAATTGCTATTTTAGCAATTAAATTTCACCACAGACAAAAATATACCCTTTTATGGACAGATTTCAAATAGGCCTGCAACAACTGGAACACTAGATTTATGGAATTGCTATGTCAGCTATTAAATTTCACTACAGAAAGCAATATACACTTTTACGGACTGATTTCAAATAGACCTGCAATTGCTGGAACACTAGAATTATGGAATGGCATTTTAGCAATTAAAATTCACCACAGACAGAAATATACACTTTTACGGACAGATTTCAAATAGGCCTGCAACTGCTGGAACACCAGATTTAGGGAATTGCAATGTTTGCAATATAATTTCAACACAGAAAGAAATATACCCTTTTGCGGACTGATTTCAAATAGGCTTGCAACTGCTGGAACACTAGATTTATGGAATTGCTATTAAAGTTATTAAATTTCACCACAGAAAGCAATATACCCTTTTACGGACAGATTTAAAATAGGCCTGCAGCAACTGGAACACTAGATTTATGGAATTGCTATTTTAGCAATTAAATTTCACCATAGAAAGAAATATATCCTTTTACGGACAGACTTCAAAGAGCCCTCCAACTGCTGGAACACTAGATTTATGGAATTGCTATTTTAGCAATTCAATTTCACCATAGAAAGAAATATACCCTTTTACGGACTGATTTCAAATAGACCTGCAACTGCTGGAACACTAGAATTATGGAATTGCTATTTTAGCAATTAAATTTCACCACAGACAGAATTATACCCTTTTACAGACAGATTTCAAATAGGCCTGCAACTGCTGGAAAACTAGATTTATGGAATTGCTATTTTAGCAATACAATTTCACCGTAGAAAGAAATATACCCTTTAATGGACTGATTTCAAATAGTCCTGCAACTGCTGGAACACTAGAATTATGGAATTGCTATTTTAGCAATTAAATCTCACCACAGACAGAAATATACCCTTTTACGGACAGATTTCAAATAGGCCTGCAATTGCTGGAACACTATATTTAGGGAATTGCTATTTTAGCAATTAAATTTCACCACAGACAGAAATATACCCTTTTATGGACAGATTTCAAATAGGTCTGCAACTGCTGGAACACTAGATTTATGGAATTGCTATTTGAGCAATTAAATTTCACCAATGAAGGAAATATACCCTTTTACGGACAGATTTAAACTAGGCCTGCAACAACTGGAACACTAGATTTATGGAATTGCTATTTTAGCAATACAATTTCACCGTAGAAAGAAATATACCCTTTAATGGACTGATTTCAAATAGTCCTGCAACTGCTGGAACACTAGAATTATGGAATTGCTATTTTAGCAATTAAATCTCACCACAGACAGAAATATACCCTTTTACGGACAGATTTCAAATAGGCCTGCAATTGCTGGAACACTATATTTAGGGAATTGCTATTTTAGCAATTAAATTTCACCACAGACAGAAATATACCCTTTTATGGACAGATTTCAAATAGGTCTGCAACTGCTGGAACACTAGATTTATGGAAATTCTATTTTAGCAATTAAATTTCACCATAGAAAGAAATATACCATTTTACGGACTGATTTCAAATAGGCCTGCACCTGCTGGAACACTAGAATTATGGAATTGCTATGTCAGCTATTAAATTTCACCACAGAAAGCAATATACCCTTTACGGACTGATTTCAAAAAGACCTGCAATTGCTGGAACACTAGAATTATGGAATGGCAATTTAGCAATTAAATTTCACCACAGACAGAAATATACACTTTTACGGACAGATTTCAAATAGGCCTGCAACTGCTGGAACACCAGATTTATGGAATTGCTATTTCAGCTATTAAATTTCACCACAGAAAGCAATATACCCTTTTACGGACAGATTTAAAATAGGCCTGCAGCAACTGGAACACTAGATTTATGGAATTGCTATTTTAGCAATTAAATTTCACCATAGAAAGAAATATACCCTTTTACGGACAGACTTCAAAGAGACCTGCAACTGCTGGAACACTAGATTTATGGAATTGCTATTTTAGCAATTAAATTTCACCATAGAAAGAAATATACACTTTTACGGACAGATTTCAAATAAGCCTGCAACTGCTGGAACAACTGATTTAGGGAATTGCAATGTTTGTAAAAGAATTTCAACACAGAAAGAAATATACCCTTTAACGGACTGATTTCAAATAGTGCTGCAACTGCTGGAACACTAAATTTATGGAATTGCTATTTTAGCAATTAAATTTCACCACAGAAAGAAATATAACCTTTTACAGACAGATTTCAAATAGGCCTGCAACTGCTGGAACACTAGATTTATGGAATTGCTATTTTAGCAATTAAATTTCACCACAGAAGTATATATACCCTTTTACGGACAGATTTAAACTAGGCCTGCAACAACTGGAACACTAGATTTATGGAATTGCTATTTTAGCAATAAAATTTTACCGTATAAAGAAATATACCCTTTAACGAACTGATTTCAAATAGGCCTGCAACTGCTGGAACATTATATTTAGGGAATTGCTATTTTAGCAATTAAATTTCACCACAGACAGAAATACACCCTTTTACGGACAGATTTCAAATAGGTCTGCAACTGCTGGAACAATAGATTTATGGAATTGCTATTTTAGCAATTAAATTTCACCATAGAAAGAAATATACCCTTTTACGGACTGATTTCAAATAGGCCTGCACCTGCTGGAACACTAGAATTATGGAATTGCTATTTTAGCAAATATATTTCACCACAGACAGAAATATTCCCTTTTACGGACAGATTTAAACTAGGCATGCAACAACTGGAACACTAGATTTATGGAATTGCTATTTTAGCAATTAAATTTCACCACAGACAGAAATATACCCTTTTACGGACAGATTTACAATAGGCCTGCAACTGCTGGAACACTAGATTTATGGAATTGCTATTTTAGCAATTAAATTTCACCATAGAAAGAAATATATCCTTTTACGGACTGATTTCAAATAGGTCTGCAACTGCTGGAACAGTAGAATAATGGAATTGCTATTTTAGGAATTAAATTTCACCACAGACAGAAATATACCCTTTTACGGAAAGATTTCAAATAGACCTGCAACTGCTGGAACACTAGATTTATGGAATTGCTATTTAAGCTATTAAATTTAACCACAGAAAGCAATATACCCATTTACATACAGATTTAAAATAGACCTGCAGCAACTGGACCACTAGATTTATGGAATTGATAATTTAGCAATTCAATTTCACAATAGAAAGAAATATACCCTTTTACGGACAGACTTCAAATAGCCCTGCAACTGCTGGAACACTAGATTTATGGAATTGCTATTTTAGCAATTAGATTTCACCATAGAAAGAAATATACCCTTTTACAGACTGATTTCAAATAGGACTGCAACTGCTGGAACACTAGAAATATGGAATTGCTATTTTAACAATTAAATTTCACCACAGACAGAAATATACCCTTTTACAGAAAGATTTCAAACAAGCCTGCAACTGCTGGAACACTAGATTTATGGAATTGCTATTTTAGCAATTAAATTTCACCAATGAAGGAAATATACCCTTTTACGGACAGATTTAAACTAGGCCTGCAACAACTGGAACACTAGATTTATGGAATTGCTATTTTAGCAATACAATTTCACCGTAGAAAGAAATATACCCTTTAATGGACTGATTTCAAATAGTCCTGCAACTGCTGGAACACTAGAATTATGGAATTGCTATTTTAGCAATTAAATTTCTCCACAGACAGAAATACACCCTTTTACGGACAGACTTCAAAGAGACCTGCAACTGCTGGAACACTAGATTTATGGAATTGCTATTTTAGCAATTAAATTTCACCATAGAAAGAAATATACCCTTTTACGGACTGATTTCAAATAGACCTGCAACTGCTGGAACACTAGAATTATGGAATTGCTATTTTAGCAATTAAATTTCACCACAGACAGAATTATACCCTTTTACGGACAGATTTCAAATAGGCCTGCAACTGCTGGAAAACTAGATTTATTGAATTGCTATTTTAGCAATTAAATTTCACCACAGACAGAAATATACCCTTTTACGGACAGATTTACAATAGGCCTTCAACTGCTGGAACACTAGTTTTATGGAATTGCTATTTTAGCAATTAAATTTCACCATAGAAAGAAATATACTCTTTTACGGACAGACTTCAAATAGCCCTGCAACTGCTGGAACACTAGATTTATGGAATTGCTATTTTAGCATTTAAATTTCACCATAGAATGAAATATATCCTTTTACGGACTGATTTCAAATAGGTCTGCAACTGCTGGAACAGTAGAATTATGGAATTGCTATTTTAGGAATTAAATTTCACCACAGACAGAAATATACCCTTTTACGGAAAGATTTCAAATACACCTGCAACTGCTGGAACACTAGATTTATGGAATTGCTATTTAAGCTATTAAATTTAACCACAGAAAGCAATATACCCTTTTTCAGACTGATTTCAAATAGGACTGCAAATGCTGGAACACTAGAAATATGGAATTGCTATTTTAGGAATTAAATTTCACAACAGACAGAAATATTCCCTTTTACGGACAGATTTCAAATAGGCCTGCAACTGCTGGAACACTAGATCTATGAAATTGCTATTTCAGCTATTAAATTTCACCACAGAAAGCAATATACCCTTTTACGGACAGATTTAAAATAGGCCTGCAGCAACTGGAACACTAGATTTATTGAATTGCTATTTTAGCAATTAAATTTCACCATAGAAAGAAATATACCCTTTTACGACAGACTTCAATGAGCCCTGCAACTGCTGGAACACTAGATTTATTTAATTGCTCTTTTAGCAATTAAATGTCACCATAGAAAGAAATATACCCTTTTAAGGACAGATTTCAAATAGGCCTGCAACTGCTGGAAAACTAGATTTATGGAATTGCTATTTTAGCAATTAAATTTCACCACAGACAGAAATATACCCTTTTACGGACAGATTTATAATAGGCCTGCAACTGCTGGAACACTAGATTTATGGAATTGCTATTTTAGCAATTAAATTTCACCATAGACAGAAATATACTCTTTTACGGACAGACTTCAAATAGCCCTGCAACTGCTGGAACACTAGATTTATGGAATTGCTATTTTAGCAATTAAATTTCACCATAGAAAGAAATATATCCTTTTACGGACTGATTTCAAATAGGTCTGCAACTGCTGAAACACTAGAATTATAGAATTGCTATTTTAAGAACTAAATTTCACCACAGACAGAAATATACCCTTTTACGGAAAGATTTCAAATAGACCTGCAACTGCTGGAACACAAGATTTATGGAATTGCTATTTAAGCTATTAAATTTAACCACAGAAAGCAATATACCCTTTTACATACAGATTTAAAATAGACCTGCAGCTGCTGGAACACTAGATTTATGGAATTGCTAATTTAGCAATTAAATTTCACAATAGAAAGAAATATACCCTTTTACGTACAGACTTCAAATAGCCCTGCAACTGCTGGAACACTAGATTTATGGAATTGCTATTTTAGCAATTAGATTTCACCATAGAAAGAAATATACCCTTTTACAGACTGATTTCAAATAGGACTGCAACTGCTGGAACACTAGAAATATGGAATTGCTATTTTAGCAATTAAATTTCACCACAGACAGAAATATACCCTTTTACAGAAAGATTTCAAATAAGCCTGCAACTGCTGGAACACTAGATTTATGGAATTGCTATTTTAGCAATTAAATTTCCCCATTGAAGGAAATATACCCTTTTACGGACAGATTTAAACTAGGCCTGCAACAACTGGAACACTAGATTTATGGAATTGCTATTTTAGCAATACAATTTCACCGTATAAAGAAATATACCCTTTAATGGACTGATTTCAAATAGTCCTGCAACTGCTGGAACACTAGAATTATGGAATTGCTATTTTAGCAATTAAATCTCACCACAGACAGAAATATACTCTTTTACGGACAGATTGCAAATAGGCCTGCAATTGCTGGAACACTATATTTAGGGAATTGCTATTTTAGCAATTAAATTTCCCCACAGACAGAAATATACCCTTTTATGGACAGATTTCAAATAGGTCTGCAACTGCTGAACCACTAGATTTATGGAAATTCTATTTTAGCAATTAAATTTCACCATAGAAAGAAATATAACATTTTACGGACTGATTTCAAATAGGCCTGCACCTGCTGGAACACTAGAATTATGGAATTGCTATGTCAGCTATTAAATTTCACCACAGAAAGCAATATACCCTTTTACGGACTGATTTCAAATAGACCTGCAATTGCTGGAACACTAGAATTATGGAATGGCATTTTAGCAATTAAATTTCACCACAGACAGAAATATACACTTTTACGGACAGATTTCAAATAGGCCTGCACCTGCTGGAACACCAGATTTAGGGAATTGCAATGTTTGCAATATAATTTCAACACAGAAAGAAATATACCCTTTTGCGGACTGATTTCAAATAGGCTTGAAACTGCTGGAACACTAGATTTATGGAATTGCTATTTCAGCTATTAAATTTCACCACAGAAAGCAATATACCCTTTTACGGACAGATTTAAAATAGGCCTGCAACTGCTGGAAAACTAGATTTATGGAATTGCTATTTTAGCAATTAAATTTCACCATAGAAAGAAATATACACTTTTACGGACAGATTTCAAATAAGCCTGCAACTGATGGAACAACTGATTTAGGGAATTGCAATGTTTGTAACAGAATTTCAACACAGAATGAAATATACCCTTTAACGGACTGATTTCAAATAGGGCTGCAACTGCTGGAACACTAAATTTATGGAATTGCTATTTTAGCAATTAAATTTCACCACAGAAAGAAATATAAACTTTTACAGACAGATTTCAAATAGTAATGCAACTGCTGGAACACTAGACTTATGGAATTGCTATTTTAGCAATTAAATTTCACCACAGAAGGAAATATACCCTTTTACGGACAGATTTAAACTAGGCCTGCAACAACTGGAACACTAGATTTATGGAATTGCTATTTTAGCAATTAAATTTCACAATAGAAAGAAATATACCCTTTTACGTACAGACTTCAAATAGCCCTGCAACTGCTGGAACACTAAATTTATGGAATTGCTATTTTAGCAATTAGATTTCACCATAGAAAGAAATATACCCTTTTACAGACTGATTTCAAATAGGACTGCAACTGCTGGAACACTAGAATTATGGAATTGCTATTTTAGCAATTAAATTTCACCACAGACAGAATTATACCCTTTTACGGACAGATTTCAAATAGGCCTGAAACTGCTGGAAAACTAGATTTATGGAATTGCTATTTTAGCAATTAAATTTCACAATAGAAAGAAATATACCCTTTTACATACAGACTTCAAATAGCCCTGCAACTGCTGGAACACTAGATTTATGGAATTGCTATTTTAGCAATTAGATTTCACCATAGAAAGAAATATACCCTTTTACAGACTGATTTCAAATAGGACTGCAACTGCTGGAACACTAGAAATATGGAATTGCTATTTTAGCAATTAAATTTCACCACAGACAGAAATATACCCTTTTACAGAAAGATTTCAAATAAGCCTGCAACTGCTGGAACACTAGATTTATGGAATTGCTATTTTAGCAATTAAATTTCACCAGTGAAGGAAATATACCCTTTTACGGACAGATTTAAACTAGGCCTGCAACAACTGGAAAACTAGATTTATGGAATTGCTATTTTAGCAATTAAATTTCACCATAGAAAGAAATATACCCTTTTACGGACAGACTTCAAAGAGCCCTGCAACTGCTGGAACACTAGATTCATGGAATTGCTATTTTAGCAATTAAATTTCACCATAGAAAGAAATATACCCTTTTACGGACTGATTTCAAATAGACCTGCAACTGCTGGAACACTAGAATTATGGAATTGCTATTTTAGCAATTAAATTTCACCACAGACAGAATTATACCCTTTTACGGACAGATTTCAAATAGGCCTGCAACTGCTGGAAAACTAGATTTATGGAATTGCTATTTTAGCAATTAAATTTCACCATAGAAAGAAATATACACTTTTACGGACTCATTTAAAGTAGGCCTGCAACTGCTGGAACACTAGAAATATGGAATTGCTATTTTAGCAATTAAATTTCACCACAGACAGAAATATACCCTTTTACAGAAAGATTTCAAATAAGCCTGCAACTGCTGGAACACTAGATTTATGGAATTGCTATTTTAGCAATTAAATTTCACCACTGAAGGAAATATACCCTTTTACTGACAGATTTAAACTAGGCCTGCAACAACTGGAAAACTAGATTTATGGAATTGCTATTTTAGCAATTAAATTTCACCATAGAAAGAAATATACCCTTTCACGGACAGATTTCAAATAGGCCTGCAACTGCTGGAACACTAGATTTATGGAATTGCTATTTTAGCAATTAAATTTCACCATAGAAAGAAATATACCCTTTTACGGACTGATTTCAAATAGACCTGCAACTGCTGGAACACTAGAATTATGGAATTGCTATTTTAGCAATTAAATTTCACCACAGACAGAATTATACCCTTTTACGGATAGATTTCAAATAGGCCTGCAACTGCTGGAACACTAGAATTATGGAATTGCTATTTTAGCAATTAAATTTCACCATAGAAAGAAATATACACTTTTACGGACAGATTTCAAATAAGCCTGCAACTGCTGGAACAACTGATTTAGGGAATTGCAATGTTTGTAACAGAATTTCAACACAGAAAGAAATATACCCTTTAACGGACTGATTTCAAATAGGGCTGCAACTGCTGGAACACTAAATTTATGGAATTGCTATTTTAGCAATTAAATTTCACCACAGAAAGAAATATAACCTTTTACAGACAGATTTCAAATAGGCCTGCAACTGCTGGAACACTAGATTTATGGAATTGCTATTTTAGCAATTAAATTTCACCACAGAAGGAAATATACCCTTTTACGGACAGATTTAAACTAGGCCTGCAACAACTGGAACACTAGATTTATGGAATTGCTATTTTAGCAATTAAATTTCACCATAGAAAGAAATATACCCTTTATAGAACTGATTTCAAATAGGCCTGCAACTGCTGGAACACTAGAATTATGGAATTGCTATTTTAGCAATTAAATTTCACCACAGACAGAAAAACACCCTTTTACGGACAGATTTTAAATAGGTCTGCAACTGCTGGAACACTAGATTTATGGAATTGCTATTTTAGCAATTAAATTTCACCATAGAAAGAAATATACTCTTTTACGGACTGATTTCAAATAGACCTGCACCTGCTGGAACACTAGAATTATGGAACTGCTATTTTAGCAAATATATTTCACCACAGACAGAAATATTCCCTTTTACGGACAGATTTAAACTAGGCATGCAACAACTGGAACACTAGATTTGTGGAATTGCTATGTCAGCTATTAAATTTCACCACAGAAAGCAATATACCCTTTTATGGACTGATTTCAAATAGGACTGCAATTGCTGGAACACTAGAATTATGGAATGGCTATTTTAGCAATTAAATTTCACCACAGACAGAAATATACACTTTTACGGACATATTTCAAATAGGCCTGCAACTGCTGGAACACCAGATTTAGGGAATTGCAATGTTTGCAATATAATTTCAACACCGAAAGAAATATACCCTTTTACGGACTGATTTCAAATAGACCTTCAACTGCTGGAACACTAGATTTATGGAATTGCTATTTTAGAAATTAAATTTCACCACAGAAAGAAATATACCCTATTACGGACAGAATTAAAATAGGCCAGCAACTGCTGGAACACTAGATTTATGGAATTGCTATTTTAGCAATTAAATTTCACCATAGAAAGAAATATACCCTTTTACGGACTCATTTAAAGTAGGCCTGCAACTGCTGTAACACTAGAATTATGGAATTGCTATTTTAGCAATTAAATTTCACCACAGACAGAAATATACCCTTTTACGGACAGATTTCAAATAGGCCTGCAACTGCTGGAACACTAGAATTATGGAATTGCTATTTTAGCAATTAAATTTCACCATAGAAAGAAATATACCCTTTTACGGACCGACTTCAAATAGCACTGCAACTGCTGGAACACTAGATTTATGGAATTGCTATTTTAGCAATTAAATTTCACCATAGAAAGAAATATGACCTTTTACAGACTGATTTCAAATAGGCCTGCAACTGCTGGAACACCAGAATTATGGAATTGCTATTTTAGGAATTAAATTTCACCACAGACAGAAATATTCCCTTTTACGGACAGATTTCAAATAGGCCTGCAACTGCTGGAACTCTAGATTTATGAAATTGCTATTTCAGCTATTAAATTTCACCACAGAAAGCAATATACCCTTTTACGGACAGATTTAAAATAGGCCTGCAGTAACTGGAACACTAGATTTATTGAATTGCTATTTTAGCAATTAAATTTCACCATAGAAAGAAATATACCCTTTTACGACAGACTTCAAAGAGCCCTGCAACTGCTGGAACACTAGATTTATGGAATTGCTATTTTAGCAATTAAATGTCACCATAGAAAGAAATATACCTTTTACGGACTGATTTCAAATAGACCTGCAACTGCTGGAACACTAGAATTATAGAATTGCTATTTTAGCAATTAAATTTCACCACAGACAGAAATATACCCTTTTACGGACAGATTTCAAATTGGCCTGCAACTGCTGGAACACTAGATTTATGGAATTGCTATTTTAGCAATTGAATTTCACCATAGAAAGAAATATACCCTTTTACGGACAGACTTCAAAGAGCCCTGCAACTGCTGGAACACTAGATTTATGGAATTGCTATTTTAGCAATTAAATGTCACCATAGAAAGAAATATACCCTTTTACGGACAGATTTCAAATAGGCCTGCAACTGCTGGAAAACTAGATTTATGGAATTGCTATTTTAGCAATTAAATTTCACCATAGAAAGAAATATAGACTTTTACGGACAGATTTCAAATAGGCCTGCAACTGCTGGAACACCTGATTTAGGGAATTGCAATGTTTGCAAAAGAATTTCAACAAAGAAAGAAATATACCCTTTAACGGACTGATTTCAAATAGGCCTTCAACTGCTGGAAGACTAGATTTATGGAATTGCTATTTTAGAAAAAAATATTTCACCACAGAAAGAAATATACCCTTTTACGGACAGAATTAAAATAGTCCAGCAACTGCTGGAACACTAGATTTATGGAATTGCTATTTTAGCAATTAAATTTCACCACTGAAGGAAATATACCCTTTTACTGACAGATTTAAACTAGGCCTGCAACTGCTGGAACACTAGATTTATGGAATTGCTATTTTAGCAATAAAATTTCACCGTAGAAATAATTATACCCTTTAACGAACTGATTTCAAATAGGCCTGCAACTGCTGGAACACTAGAATTATGGAATTGCTATTTTAGCAATTAAATTTCACCACAGACAGAAATATACCCTTTTACAGACAGATTTCAAATAGGCCTGCAACTGCTGGAACACTAGAATTATGGAATTGCTATTTTAGGAATTAAATATCACCACAGACAGAAATATTCCCTTTTATGGACAGATTTCAAATAGGCCTGCAACTGCTGGAACACTAGATTTATGAAATTGCTATTTCAGCTATTAAATTTCACCACAGAAAGCAATATACCCTTTTACGGACAGATTTAAAATAGGCCTGCAGCAACTGGAACACTAGATTTATTGAATTGCTATTTTAGCAATTAAATTTCACCATAGAAAGAAATATACCCTTTTACGACAGACTTCAAAGAGCCCTGTAACTGCTGGAACACTAGATTTATGGAATTGCTATTTTAGCAATTAAATGTCACCATAGAAAGAAATATACCCTTTTAAGGACTGATTTCAAATAGACCTGCAACTGCTGGAACACTAGAATTATAGAATTACTATTTTAGCAATTAAATTTCACCACAGACAGAATTATACCCTTTTACGGACAGATTTCAAATAGGCCTGCAACTGCTGGAAAACTAGATTTGTGGAATTGCTATTTTAGCAATTAAATTTCACCATAGAAAGAAATATACACTTTTACGGACAGATTTCAAATAAGCCTGCAACTGCTGGAACAACTGATTTATGGAATTGCTATCTTTGTAACAGAATTTCAACACAGAAAGAAATATACCCTTTAACGGACTGATTTCAAATAGGGCTGTAACTGCTGGAACACTTAATTTATGGAATTGCTATTTTAGCAATAAAATTTCACCACAGAAAGAAATATAACCTTTTACAGACAGATTTCAAATAGGCCTGCAACTGCTGGAACACTAGATTTATGGAATTGCTATTTTAGCAATTAAATTTCACCACAGAAGGAAATATACCTCTTTTACGGACAGATTTAAACTAGGCCTGCAACAACTGTAACACTAGATTTATGGAATTGCTATTTTAGCAATAAAATTTCACCGTAGAAATAAGTATACCCTTTAACGAACTGATTTCAAATAGGCCTGCAACTGCTGGAACACTAGAATTATGGAATTGCTATTTAAGCAATTAAATTTCACCACAGACAGAAATATACCCTTTTATGGACAGATTTCAAATAGGCCTGCAACTGCTGGAACACTATATTTAGGGAATTGCTATTTTAGCAATTAAATTTCACCACAGACAGAAATACACCCTTTTACGGACAGATTTCAAATAGGTCTGCAACTGCTGGAACACTAGATTTATGGAATTGCTATTTTAGCAATTAAATTTCACCATAGAAAGAAATATACTCTTTTACGGACTGATTTCAAATAGACCTGCACCTGCTGGAACACTAGAATTATGGAACTGCTATTTTAGCAAATATATTTCACCACAGACAGAAATATTCCCTTTTACGGACAGATTTAAACTAGGCATGCAACAACTGGAACACTAGATTTGTGGAATTGCTATGTCAGCTATTAAATTTCACCACAGAAAGCAATATACCCTTTTATGGACTGATTTCAAATAGGCCTGCAAATGCTGGAACACTAGAATTATGGAATGGCTATTTTAGCAATTAAATTTCACCACAGACAGAAATATACACTTTTACGGACATATTTCAAATAGGCCTGCAACTGCTGGAACACCATATTTAGGGAATTGCAATGTTTGCAATATAATTTCAACACCGAAAGAAATATACCCTTTTACGGACTGATTTCAAATAGACCTTCAACTGCTGGAACACTAGATTTATGGAATTGCTATTTTAAAATTAAATTTCACCACAGAAAGAAATATACCCTATTACAGACAGAATTAAAATAGGCCAGCAACTGCTGGAACACTAGATTTATGGAATTGCTATTTTAGCATTTACATTTCACCATAGAAAGAAATATACCCTTTTGCGGACTCATTTAAAGTAGGCCTGCAACTGCTGGAACACTAGAATTATGGAATTGCTATTTTAGCAATTAAATTTCACCACAGACAGATATATACCCTTTTACGGACAGATTTCAAATAGGCCTGCAACTGCTGGAACACTAGATTTATGGAATTGCGATTTTAGCAAATAAATTTCACCACTGAAGGAAATATACCCTTTTACGGACAGATTTAAACTAGGCCTGCAACAACTGGAACACTAGATTTATGGAATTGCTATTTTAGAAATTAAATTTCACCATAGAAAGAAATATACCCTTTTACGGACAGACTTCAAAGAGCCCTGCAACTGCTGGAACACTAGATTCATAGAATTGCTATTTTAGCAATTAAATTTCACCATAGAAAGAAATATACCCTTTTAAGGACTGATTTCAAATAGACCTGCAACTGCTGGAACACTAGAATTATGGAATTGCTATTTTAGCAATTAAATTTCACCACAGACAGAATTATACCCTTTTACGGATAGATTTCAAATAGGCCTGCAACTGCTGGAAAACTAGATTTATGGAATTGCTATTTTAGCAATTAAATTTCACCATAGAAAGAAATATACGCTTTTACGGACAGATTTCAAATAGGCCTGCAACTGCTGGAACAACTAGATTTATGGAATTGCAATGTTTAGTAACTAGAATTTCAACACAGAAAGAAATATACCCTTTAATGGACTGATTTCAAATAGGGCTGCAACTGCTGGAACACTAGAATTTATGGAATTGCTATTTTAGCAATTAAATTTCACCACAGAAAGAAATATAACCTTTTACAGACAGATTTCAAATAGGCATGCAACTGCTGGAACACTAGATTTATGGAATTGCTATTTTAGCAATTAAATTTCACCACAGAAGGAAATATACCCTTTTACGGACAGATTTAAACTAGGCCTGCAACAACTGGAACACTAGATTTATGGAATTGCTATTTTAGCAATAAAATTTCACCATAGAAAGAAATATACCCTTTATAGAACTGATTTCATAAAGGCCTGCAACTGCTGGAACACTATATTTAGGGAATTGCTATTTTAGCAATTAAATTTCACCACAGACAGAAATACACCCTTTTACGGACAGATTTCAAATAGGTCTGCAACTGCTGGAACACTAGATTTATGGAATTGCTATTTTAGCAATTAAATTTCACCATAGAAAGAAATATACCCTTTTACGACAAACTTCAAAGAGCCCTGCAACTGCTGGAACACTAGATTTAAGGAATTGCTATTTTAGCAATTAAATGTCACCATAGAAAGAAATATACCATTTTACGGACAGATTTCAAATAGGTCTGCAACTGCTGGAACACTAGATTTATGGAATTGCTATTTTAGCAATTAAATTTCACCATAGAAAGAAATATACTCTTTTACGGACTGATTTCAAATAGACCTGCAACTGCTGGAACACTAGATTTATGGAATTGCTATGTCAGCTATTAAATTTCACCACAGAAAGCAATATACCCTTTTATGGACTGATTTCAAATAGGACTGCAATTGCTGGAACACTAGAAATATGGAATGGCTATTTTAGCAATTAAATTTCACCACAGACAGAAATATACACTTTTACGGACATATTTTAAATAGGCCTGCAACTGCTGGAACACTATATTTAGGGAATTGCTATTTTAGCAATTAAATTTCACCACAGACAGAAATACACCCTTTTACCGTCAGATTTCGAATAGGTCTGCAACTGCTGGAACACTAGATTTATGGAATTGCTATTTTAGCAACTATATTTCACCACAGACAGAAATATTCCCTTTTACGGACAGATTTAAACTAGGCATGCAACAACTGGAACACTAGATTTATGGAATTGCTATGTCAGCTATTAAATTTCACCACAGAAAGCAATATAACCTTTTATGGACTGATTTCAAATAGGACTGCAATTGCTGGAACACTAGAATTATGGAATGGCTATTTTAGCAATTAAATTTCACCACAGACAGAAATATACACTTTTACGGACATATTTCAAATAGGCCTGCAACTGCTAGAACACCAGATTTAGGGAATTGCAAGGTTTGCAATATAATTTCAACACCGAAAGAAATATACCCTTTTAGGGACTGATTTCAAATAGCACTGCAACTGCTGGAACACTAGATTTATGGAATTGCTATTTTAGCAATTCAATTTCACCATAGAAAGAAATATGCCCTTTTACAGACTGATTTCAAATAGGCCTGCAACTGCTGGAATACTAGAATTATGGAATTGCTATTTTAGGAATTAAATTTCACCACAGACAGAAATATTCCCTTTTACGGACAGATTTCAAATTGGCCTGCAACTGCTGGAACTCTAGATTTATGAAATTGCTATTTCAGCTATTAAATTTCACCACAGAAAGCAATATACCCTTTTACGGACAGATTTCAAATAGGCCTGCAGTAACCGGAACACTAGATTTATTGAATTGCTATTTTAGCAATTAAATTTCACCATAGAAAGAAATATACCCTTTTACGACAAACTTCAAAGAGCCCTGCAACTGCTGGAACACTAGATTTAAGGAATTGCTATTTTAGCAATTAAATGTCACCATAGAAAGAAATATACCATTTTACGGACTGATTTCAAATAGACCTGCAACTGCTAGAACACTAGAATTATAGAATTGCTATTTTAGCAATTAAATTTCACCACCGACAGAAATATACCCTTTTACGGACAGATTTAAACTAGGCCTGCAACAACTGGAAAACTAGATTTATGGAATTGCTATTTTAGCAATTAAATTTCACCATAGAAAGAAATATACCCTTTCACGGACAGATTTCAAATAGGCCTGCAACTGCTGGAACACTAGATTTATGGAATTGCTATTTTAGCAATTAAATTTCACCACAGAAAGAAATATAACCCTTTACGGACAGATTTCAAATAGGCCTGCAACTGCTGGAACACTAGATTTATGGAATTGCTATTTTAGCAATTAAATTTCACCATAGAAAGAAATATACCCTTTTACGGACTGATTTCAAATAGGCCTGCAACTGCTGGAACACTAGAATTATGGAATTGCTATTTTAGCAATTAAATTTCACCACAGACAGAAATATACCCTTTACGGACAGATTTCAAATAGGCCTGCAACTGCTGGAACACTAGATTTATGGAATTGCTATTTTAGCAATTAAATTTCACCACAGACAGAAATATACCCTTTTACGGACAGATTTCAAATAGGCCTGCAACTGCTGGAACACTAGATTTATGGAATTGCTATTTTAGCAATTAAATTTCACCACAGAAAGAAATATACCCTTTTACAGACAGATTTCAAATAGGCCTGCAACTGCTGGAACACTAGATTTATGGAATTGCTATTTTAGCAATTAAATTTCACCATAGAAAGAAATATACCCTTTTACGGACTGATTTCAAATAGGCCTGCAACTGCTGGAACACTAGATTTATGGAATTGCTATTTTAGCAATTAAATTTCACCACAGACAGAAATATTCCCTTTTACGGACAGATTTCAAACTAGGCCTGCAACTGCTGGAACACTAGATTTATGGAATTGCTATTTTAGCTATTAAATTTCACCACAGAAAGCAATATACCCTTTTACGGACTGATTTCAAATAGGCCTGCAACTGCTGGAACACTAGAATTATGGAATTGCTATTTTAGCAATTAAATTTCACCACAGACAGAAATATACACTTTTACGGACAGATTTCAAATAGGCCTGCAACTGCTGGAACACTAGATTTATGGAATTGCAATGTTTAGCAATATAAATTTCAACACAGAAAGAAATATACCCTTTTACGGACTGATTTCAAATAGGCCTGCAACTGCTGGAACACTAGATTTATGGAATTGCTATTTTAGCAATTAAATTTCACCACAGACAGAAATATACCCTTTACGGACAGATTTCAAATAGGCCTGCAACTGCTGGAACACTAGATTTATGGAATTGCTATTTTAGCAATTAAATTTCACCATAGAAAGAAATATACCCTTTTACGGACAGATTTCAAATAGGCCTGCAACTGCTGGAACACTAGATTTATGGAATTGCTATTTTAGCAATTAAATTTCACCACAGACAGAAATATACCCTTTACGGACAGATTTCAAATAGGCCTGCAACTGCTGGAACACTAGATTTATGGAATTGCTATTTTAGCAATTAAATTTCACCATAGAAAGAAATATACCCTTTACGGACAGATTTCAAATAGGCCTGCAACTGCTGGAACACTAGATTTATGGAATTGCTATTTTAGCAATTAAATTTCACCATAGAAAGAAATATACCCTTTACGGACTGATTTCAAATAGGCCTGCAACTGCTGGAACACTAGAATTTATGGAATTGCTATTTTAGCAATTAAATTTCACCACAGACAGAAATATACCCTTTTACGGACAGATTTCAAATAGGCCTGCAACTGCTGGAACACTAGATTTATGGAATTGCTATTTTAGCAATTAAATTTCACCATAGAAAGAAATATACCCTTTTACGGACAGATTTCAAATAGGCCTGCAACTGCTGGAACACTAGATTTATGGAATTGCTATTTTAGCAATTAAATTTCACCATAGAAAGAAATATACCCTTTACGGACAGATTTCAAATAGGCCTGCAACTGCTGGAACACTAGATTTATGGAATTGCTATTTTAGCAATTAAATTTCACCACAGACAGAAATATACCCTTTTACGGACAGATTTCAAATAGGCCTGCAACTGCTGGAACACTAGATTTATGGAATTGCTATTTTAGCAATTAAATTTCACCACAGACAGAAATATACCCTTTTACGGACAGATTTCAAATAGGCCTGCAACTGCTGGAACACTAGATTTATGGAATTGCTATTTTAGCAATTAAATTTCACCATAGAAAGAAATATACCCTTTTACGGACTGATTTCAAATAGGCCTGCAACTGCTGGAACACTAGATTTATGGAATTGCTATTTTAGCAATTAAATTTCACCACAGAAAGAAATATACCCTTTTACGGACAGATTTCAAATAGGCCTGCAACTGCTGGAACACTAGATTTATGGAATTGCTATTTTAGCAATTAAATTTCACCACAGAAAGAAATATACCCTTTTACGGACAGATTTCAAATAGGCCTGCAACTGCTGGAACACTAGATTTATGGAATTGCTATTTTAGCAATTAAATTTCACCATAGAAAGAAATATACCCTTTTACGGACTGATTTCAAATAGGCCTGCAACTGCTGGAACACCAGAATTATGGAATTGCTATTTTAGGAATTAAATTTCACCACAGACAGAAATATTCCCTTTTACTGACAGATTTCAAATAGGCCTGCAACTACTGGAACACTAGATTTATGAAATTGCTATTTTAGCAATTAAATTTAACCATAGAAAGAAATATACCCTTTTACGGACAGATTTCAAATAGGCCTGCAACTGCTGGAACACTAGATTTATGGAATTGCTATTTTAGCAATTAAATGTCACCATAGAAAGAAATATACCCTTTTACGGACAGATTTCAAATAGGCCTGCAACTGCTGGAACACTAGATTTATGGAATTGCTATTTTAGCAATTAAATTTCACCATAGAAAGAAATATACCCTTTACGGACTGATTTCAAATAGGCCTGCAACTGCTGGAACACTAGATTTATGGAATTGCTATTTTAGCAATTAAATTTCACCACAGACAGAAATATACCCTTTACGGACAGATTTCAAATAGGCCTGCAACTGCTGGAACACTAGATTTATGGAATTGCTATTTTAGCAATTAAATTTCACCATAGAAAGAAATATACCCTTTTACGGACAGATTTCAAATAGGCCTGCAACTGCTGGAACACTAGATTTATGGAATTGCTATTTTAGCAATTAAATTTCACCACAGACAGAAATATACCCTTTTACGGACAGATTTCAAATAGGCCTGCAACTGCTGGAACACTAGATTTATGGAATTGCTATTTTAGCAATTAAATTTCACCATAGAAAGAAATATACCCTTTACGGACAGATTTCAAATAGGCCTGCAACTGCTGGAACACTAGATTTATGGAATTGCTATTTTAGCAATTAAATTTCACCACAGAAAGAAATATACCCTTTACGGACTGATTTCAAATAGGCCTGCAACTGCTGGAACACTAGATTTATGGAATTGCTATTTTAGCAATTAAATTTCACCATAGAAAGAAATATACCCTTTACGGACTGATTTCAAATAGGCCTGCAACTGCTGGAACACTAGATTCATGGAATTGCTATTTTAGCAATAAAATTTCACCATAGAAAGAAATATGCCCTTTTACAGACTGATTTCAAATAGGCCTGCAACTGCTGGAACACTAGAATTATGGAACTGCTATTTTAGCAAATATATTTCACCACAGATAGAAATATTCCCTTTTACGGACAGATTTAAACTAGGCATGCAACAACTGGAACACTAGATTTATGAAATTGCTATTTCAGCTATTAAATTTCACCACAGAAAGCAATATACCCTTTTACGGACAGATTTAAAATAGGCTTGCAGCAACTGGAACACTAGATTTATTGAATTGCTATTTTAGCAATTAAATTTCACCATAGAAAGAAATATACCCTTTTACGACAGACTTCAAAGAGCCCTGCAACTGCTGGAACACTAGATTTATGGAATTGCTATTTTAGCAATTAAATGTCACCATAGAAAGAAATATACCCTTTTACAGACTGATTTCAAATAGACCTGCAACTACTGGAACACTAGAATTATAGAATTACTATTTTAGGCAATTAAATTTCACCACAGACAGAAATATACCCTTTTTCGGACAGATTTCAAATAGGCCTGCAACTGCTGGAAAACTAGATTTATGGAATTGCTATTTTAGCAAATAAATTTCACCATAGAAAGAAATATACACTTTTACGGACAGATTTCAAATAGGCCTGCAACTGCTGGAACACTAGAAATATGGAATTGCTATTTTAGCAATTAAATTTCACCACAGACAGAAATATACCCTTTTAAGGACAGATTTCAAATAGGCCTGCAACTGCTGGAAAACTAGATTTATGGAATTGCTATTTTAGCAATTAAATTTCACCATAGAAAGAAATATACACTTTTACGGACAGATTTCAAATAGACCTGCAACTGCAGGAACACCTGATTTAGGGAATTGCATTGTTTGCAAAAGAATTTCAACACAGAAAGAAATATACCCTTTAACGGACTGATTTTAAATAGGCCTGCAACTGCTGGAACACTAGATTTATGGAATTGCTATTTTAGCAATTACATTTCACCATAGAAAGAAATATACCCTTTTGCGGATTCATTTAAAGTAGGCCTGCAACTGCTGGAACACTAGAATTATGGAATTGCTATTTTAGCAATTAAATTTCACCATAGAAAGAAATATGCCCTTTTACAGAGAGATTTCAAATAGGCCTGCAACTGCTGGAACACTAGATTTATGAAATTGCTATTTCAGCTATTAAATTTCACCACAGAAAGCAATATACCCTTTTACGGACAGATTTAAAATAGGCCTGCAGCAACTGGAACACTAGATTTATTGAATTGCTATTTTAGCAATTAAATTTCACCATAGAAAGAAATATACCCTTTACGGACAGACTTCAAAGAGCCCTGTAACTGCTGGAACACTAGATTTATGGAATTGCTATTTTAGCAATTAAATTTCACCGTAGAAAGAAATATACCCTTTTACGGACAGATTTTAAATAGACCTGCAACTGCTGGAACACTAGAATTATAGAATTGCTATTTTTGGAACTAAATTTCACCACAGACAGAATTATACCCTTTTACGGACAGATTTCAAATAGGCCTGCAACTGCTGGAAAACTAGATTTGTGGAATTGCTATTTTAGCAATTAAATTTCACCATAGAAAGAAATATACACTTTTACGGACAGATTTCAAATAAGCCTGCAACTTATGGAACAACTGATTTAGGGAATTGCAATGTTTGTAACAGAATTTCAACACAGAAAGAAATATACCCTTTAACGGACTGATTTTAAATAGGGCTGCAACTGCTGGAACACTGAATTTATGGAATTGCTATTTTAGCAATTAAATTTCACCACAGAAAGAAATATAACCTTTTACAGACAGATTTCAAATAGGCCTGCAACTGCTGGAACACTAGATTTATGGAATTGCTATTTTAGCAATTAAATTTCACCACAGAAGGAAATATACCCTTTTACGGACAGATTTAAACTAGGCCTGCAACAACTGTAACACTAGATTTATGGAATTGTTATTTTAGCAATAAAATTTCACCGTAGAAATAAGTATACCCTTTAACGAACTGATTTCAAATAGGCCTGCAACTGCTGGAACACTAGAATTATGGAATTGCTATTTTAGCAATTAAATTTCACCACAGACAGAAATATACCCTTTTATGGACAGATTTCAAATAGGCCTGCAACTGCTGGAACACTATATTTAGGGAATTGCTATTTTAGCAATTAAATTTCACCACAGACAGAAATACACCCTTTTACGGACAGATTTCAAATAGGTCTGCAACTGCTGGAACACTAGATTTATGAAATTGCTATTTTAGCAATTAAATTTCACCATAGAAAGAAATATACTCTTTTACGGACTGATTTCAAATAGACCTGCACCTGCTGGAACACTAGAATTATGGAACTGCTATTTTAGCAAATATATTTCACCACAGACAGAAATATTCCCTTTTACGGACAGATTTAAACTAGGCATGCAACAACTGGAACACTAGATTTATGGAATTGCTATGTCAGCTATTAAATTTCACCACAGAAAGCAATATACCCTTTTATGGACTGATTTCAAATAGGCCTGCAAATGCTGGAACACTAGAATTATGGAATGGCTATTTTAGCAATTAAATTTCACCACAGACAGAAATATACACTTTTACGGACAGATTTCAAATAGGCCTGCAACTGCTGGAACACCATATTTATGGAATTGCTATGTTTAGCAATATAAATTTCAACACAGAAAGAAATATACCCTTTTACGGACTGATTTCAAATAGACCTGCAACTGCTGGAACACTAGATTTATGGAATTGCTATTTTAGCAATTAAATTTCACCACAGAAAGAAATATACCCTATTACGGACAGATTTCAAATAGGCCTGCAACTGCTGGAACACTAGATTTATGGAATTGCTATTTTAGCAATTAAATTTCACCATAGAAAGAAATATACCCTTTTACGGACTGATTTCAAATAGGCCTGCAACTGCTGGAACACTAGATTTATGGAATTGCTATTTTAGCAATTAAATTTCACCACAGACAGAAATATACCCTTTTACGGACAGATTTCAAATAGGCCTGCAACTGCTGGAACACTAGATTTATGGAATTGCTATTTTAGCAATTAAATTTCACCATAGAAAGAAATATACCCTTTTACGGACAGATTTCAAATAGGCCTGCAACTGCTGGAACACTAGATTTATGGAATTGCTATTTTAGCAATTAAATTTCACCATAGAAAGAAATATACCCTTTTACGGACTGATTTCAAATAGGCCTGCAACTGCTGGAACACTAGATTTATGGAATTGCTATTTTAGCAATTAAATTTCACCACAGACAGAAATATACCCTTTTACGGACAGATTTCAAATAGGCCTGCAACTGCTGGAACACTAGATTTATGGAATTGCTATTTTAGCAATTAAATTTCACCACAGAAAGAAATATACCCTTTTACGGACAGATTTCAAATAGGCCTGCAACTGCTGGAACACTAGATTTATGGAATTGCTATTTTAGCAATTAAATTTCACCATAGAAAGAAATATACCCTTTTACGGACAGATTTCAAATAGGCCTGCAACTGCTGGAACACTAGATTTATGGAATTGCTATTTTAGCAATTAAATTTCACCACAGACAGAAATATACCCTTTTACGGACAGATTTCAAATAGGCCTGCAACTGCTGGAACACTAGATTTATGGAATTGCTATTTTAGCAATTAAATTTCACCATAGAAAGAAATATACCCTTTTACGGACAGATTTCAAATAGGCCTGCAACTGCTGGAACACTAGATTTATGGAATTGCTATTTTAGCAATTAAATTTCACCACAGACAGAAATATACCCTTTACGGACAGATTTCAAATAGGCCTGCAACTGCTGGAACACTAGATTTATGGAATTGCTATTTTAGCAATTAAATTTCACCACAGACAGAAATATACCCTTTTACGGACAGATTTCAAATAGGCCTGCAACTGCTGGAACACTAGATTTATGGAATTGCTATTTTAGCAATTAAATTTCACCATAGAAAGAAATATACCCTTTTACGGACTGATTTCAAATAGGCCTGCAACTGCTGGAACACTAGATTTATGGAATTGCTATTTTAGCAATTAAATTTCACCACAGAAAGAAATATACCCTTTTACGGACAGATTTCAAATAGGCCTGCAACTGCTGGAACACTAGATTTATGGAATTGCTATTTTAGCAATTAAATTTCACCACAGAAAGAAATATACCCTTTTACGGACAGATTTCAAATAGGCCTGCAACTGCTGGAACACTAGATTTATGGAATTGCTATTTTAGCAATTAAATTTCACCATAGAAAGAAATATACCCTTTACGGACAGATTTCAAATAGGCCTGCAACTGCTGGAACACTAGATTTATGGAATTGCTATTTTAGCAATTAAATTTCACCACAGAAAGAAATATACCCTTTTACGGACAGATTTCAAATAGGCCTGCAACTGCTGGAACACTAGATTTATGGAATTGCTATTTTAGCAATTAAATTTCACCACAGACAGAAATATACCCTTTTACGGACAGATTTCAAATAGGCCTGCAACTGCTGGAACACTAGATTTATGGAATTGCTATTTTAGCAATTAAATTTCACCACAGAAAGAAATATACCCTTTAACGGACTGATTTCAAATAGGCCTGCAACTGCTGGAACACTAGATTTATGGAATTGCTATTTTAGCAATTAAATTTCACCACAGAAAGAAATATACCCTTTTACGGACAGATTTCAAATAGGCCTGCAACTGCTGGAACACTAGATTTATGGAATTGCTATTTTAGCAATTAAATTTCACCACAGACAGAAATATACCCTTTTACGGACAGATTTCAAATAGGCCTGCAACTGCTGGAACACTAGATTTATGGAATTGCTATTTTAGCAATTAAATTTCACCATAGAAAGAAATATACCCTTTACGGACAGATTTCAAATAGGCCTGCAACTCCTGAAACACTAGAATTATGGCATTGCTATTTTAGCAATTAAATTTCACCACAGACAGAAATATACCCTTTTACGGACAGATTTCAAATAGGCCTGCAACTGCTGGAACACTAGATTTATGGAATTGCTATTTTAGCAATTAAATTTCACCACAGAAAGAAATATACCCTTTACGGACAGATGGAAACTAGGCCTGAAACAACTGGAACACTAGATTCATGAAATTGCTATTTTAGCAATTAAATTTCACCACAGAAAGAAATATACCCTTTGACGGACTGATTTCAAATAGGCCTGCAACTGCTGAAACACTAGAATTATGGCATTGCTATTTTAGCAATTCAATTTCACCACAGACAGAAATATACCCTTTTACGGACAGATTTCAAATAGGCCTGCAACTGCTGGAACACCAGATTTAGGAAATTGCAATGTTTGCAATAGAATTTCAACACAGAAAGAAATATACCCTTTTACGGACTGATTTCAAATAGCCTGCAACTGCTGGAACACTAGATTTATGGAATTGCTATTTTAGCAATTACATTTCACCACAGAAGGAAATATACCCTTTACGGACAGATTTAAAATAGGCCTGCAACTGCTGGAACACTAGATTTATGGAATTGCTATTTTAGCAATTAAATTTCACCACAGAAAGAAATATACCCTTTTACGGACAGATTTCAAACTAGGCCTGCAACTGCTGGAACACTAGATTTATGGAATTGCTATTTTAGCAATTAAATTTCACCACAGACAGAAATATACCCTTTACGGACAGATTTCAAATAGGCCTGCAACTGCTGGAACACTAGATTTATGGAATTGCTATTTTAGCAATTAAATTTCACCACAGAAAGAAATATACCCTTTACGGACAGATTTCAAATAGGCCTGCAACTGCTGGAACACTAGATTTATGGAATTGCTATTTTAGCAATTAAATTTCACCACAGAAAGAAATATACCCTTTTACGGACAGATTTCAAATAGGCCTGCAACTGCTGGAACACTAGATTTATGGAATTGCTATTTTAGCAATTAAATTTCACCACAGAAAGAAATATACCCTTTTACGGACAGATTTCAAATAGGCCTGCAACTGCTGGAACACTAGATTTATGGAATTGCTATTTTAGCAATTAAATTTCACCATAGAAAGAAATATACCCTTTTACGGACAGATTTCAAATAGGCCTGCAACTGCTGGAACACTAGATTTATGGAATTGCTATTTTAGCAATTAAATTTCACCACAGAAAGAAATATACCCTTTTACGGACAGATTTCAAATAGGCCTGCAACTGCTGGAACACTAGATTTATGGAATTGCTATTTTAGCAATTAAATTTCACCATAGAAAGAAATATACCCTTTTACGGACAGATTTCAAATAGGCCTGCAACTGCTGGAACACTAGATTTATGGAATTGCTATTTTAGCAATTAAATTTCACCACAGACAGAAATATACCCTTTTACGGACAGATTTCAAATAGGCCTGCAACTGCTGGAACACTAGATTTATGGAATTGCTATTTTAGCAATTAAATTTCACCACAGAAAGAAATATACCCTTTTACGGACTGATTTCAAATAGGCCTGCAACTGCTGGAACACTAGATTTATGGAATTGCTATTTTAGCAATTAAATTTCACCATAGAAAGAAATATACCCTTTACGGACTGATTTCAAATAGGCCTGCAACTGCTGGAACACTAGATTTATGGAATTGCTATTTTAGCAATTAAATTTCACCACAGACAGAAATATACCCTTTTACGGACAGATTTCAAATAGGCCTGCAACTGCTGGAACACTAGATTTATGGAATTGCTATTTTAGCAATTAAATTTCACCACAGAAAGAAATATACCCTTTTACGGACAGATTTCAAATAGGCCTGCAACTGCTGGAACACTAGATTTATGGAATTGCTATTTTAGCAATTAAATTTCAACACAGAAAGAAATATACCCTTTACGGACAGATTTCAAATAGGCCTGCAACTGCTGGAACACTAGATTTATGGAATTGCTATTTTAGCAATTAAATTTCACCATAGAAAGAAATATACCCTTTTACGGACAGATTTCAAATAGGCCTGCAACTGCTGGAACACTAGAATTATGGAATTGCTATTTTAGCAATTAAATTTCACCACAGACAGAAATATACCCTTTTACGGACAGATTTCAAATAGGCCTGCAACTGCTGGAACACCAGATTTATGGAATTGCAATGTTTAGCAATTAGAATTTCAACACAGAAAGAAATATACCCTTTTACGGACTGATTTCAAATAGGCCTGCAACTGCTGGAACACTAGATTTATGGAATTGCTATTTTAGCAATTAAATTTCACCACAGAAAGAAATATACCCTTTACGGACAGATTTCAAATAGGCCTGCAACTGCTGGAACACTAGATTTATGGAATTGCTATTTTAGCAATTAAATTTCACCATAGAAAGAAATATACCCTTTTACGGACAGATTTCAAATAGGCCTGCAACTGCTGGAACACTAGATTTATGGAATTGCTATTTTAGCAATTAAATTTCACCACAGACAGAAATATACCCTTTTACGGACAGATTTCAAATAGGCCTGCAACTGCTGGAACACTAGATTTATGGAATTGCTATTTTAGCAATTAAATTTCACCATAGAAAGAAATATACCCTTTTACGGACAGATTTCAAATAGGCCTGCAACTGCTGGAACACTAGATTTATGGAATTGCTATTTTAGCAATTAAATTTCACCACAGAAAGAAATATACCCTTTACGGACAGATTTCAAATAGGCCTGCAACTGCTGGAACACTAGATTTATGGAATTGCTATTTTAGCATTTACATTTCACCATAGAAAGAAATATGCCCTTTTACAGACTGATTTCAAATAGGTCTGCAACTGCTGGAACACTAGAATTATGGAATTGCTATTTTAGGAATTAAATTTCACCACAGACAGAAATATTCCCTTTTACGGAGAGATTTCAAATAGGCCTGCAACTGCTGGAACACTAGATTTATGAAATTGCAATTTCAGCTATTAAATTTTACCACAGAAAGCAATATACCCCTTTTACGGACAGATTTACAATAGGCCTGCAGCAACTGGAACACTAGATTTATTGAATTGCTATTTTAGCAATTAAATTTCACCATAGAAAGAAATATGCCCTTTTACGACAGACTTCAAAGAGCCCTGTAACTGCTGGAACACTAGATTTATGGAATTGCTATTTTAGCAATTAAATGTCACCATAGAAAGAAATATACCCTTTTACGGACTGATTTCAAATAGGCCTGCAACTGCTGGAACACTAGATTTAGGGAATTGCTATTTTAGCAATTAAATTTCACCATAGAAAGAAATATACCCTTTTACGGACTGATTTCAAATAGGCCTGCAACTGCTGGAACACTAGATTTATGGAATTGCTATTTTAGCAATTAAATTTCACCACAGAAAGAAATATACCCTTTTACGGACAGATTTCAAATAGGCCTGCAACTGCTGGAACACTAGATTTATGGAATTGCTATTTTAGCAATTAAATTTCACCATAGAAAGAAATATACCCTTTACGGACTGATTTCAAATAGGCCTGCAACTGCTGGAACACTAGAATTATGGAATTGCTATTTTAGCAATTAAATTTTACCACAGAAAGAAACATACCCTTTGAAGGACAGATTTAAAGTAGGCCTGCAACTGCTGGAACACTAGATTTATGGAATTGCTGTTTTAGCAATTAAATTTCACCATAGAAAGAAATATACCCTTTTACGGACTGATTTCAAATAGGCCTGCAACTGCTGGAACACTAGATTTATGGAATTGCTATTTTAGCAATTAAATTTTACCACAGAAAGAAACATTCCCTTTGACGGACAGATTTAAAGTAGGCCTGCAACTGCTGGAACACTAGATTTATGGAATTGCTGTTTTAGCAATTAAATTTCACCATAGAAAGAAATATACCCTTTTGCGGACTGATTTTAAATAGGCCTTTAACTGCTGGAACACTAGATTTATGGAATTGCTATTTTAGCAATTAAATTTCACCATAGAAAGAAATATATCCTTTTACGGACAGACTTCAAATAGCCCTGCAACTGCTGGAACACTAGATTTATGGAATTGCTATTTTAGCAATTAAATTTCACCACAGAAGGAAATATACCCTTTTACGGACAGATTTAAACTAGGCCTGCAACTGCTGGAACACTAGAATTATGGATTTGCTATTTTAGGAATTAAATTTCACCACAGACAGAAATATTCCCTTTTACGGACAGATTTCAAATAGGCCTGCAACTGCTGGAACACTAGATTTATGGAATTTCTATTTCAGCTATTCAATTTCACCACAGAAAGCAATATACCCTTTTATGGACAGATTTAAAATAGGCCTGAAGCAACTGGAACATTAGACTTATGGAATTGCTATTTAAGCAATTAAATTTCACCATAGAAAGAAATATACCCTTTTACGGACAGACTTCAAATAGCCCTGCAACTGCTGGAACACTAGATTTATGGAATTGCTATTCTAGCAATTAAGTTTCATTATAGAAAGAAATATACCCTTTTTCGGACTGGTTTCAAATAGGCCTGCAACTGCTGGAACACTAGAATTATGGAATTGCTATTTTAGCAATTGAATTTCACCATAGACAGAAATATACCCTTTTACTGATAGATTTAAACTAGGCCTGCAACAACTGGAACACTAGATTTATGGAATTGCTATGTCAGCCATTACATTTCACCACATAAAGCAATATACCCTTTTACAGACTGATTTCAAATAGGCCTGCAACTGCTGGAACACTAGAATTATGGAATTGCTATTTTAGGAATTAAATTTCACCACAGACAGAAATATACACTTTTACGGACAGAATTCAAATAGGCCTGCAACTGCTGGAACACCAGATTAAGGGAATTGCAATGTTTGCAATAGAATTTCAACACAGAAAGAAATATACCATTTTACGGACTGATTTCAAATAGGCCTGCAACTGCTGGAACACTAGAATTATGGAATTGCTATTTTAGCAATAAGTTTTACCACAGAAAGAAATATACCCTTTTTACGGACAGATTTAAAATAGGCCTGCAACTGCTGGAACACTAGAATTATGGAATTGCTATTTTAGCAATTAAATTTCACCACAGACAGAAATATACCCTTTTATGGACAGATTTCAAATAGGCCTGCAACTGCTGGAACACTAGATTTATGGAATTGCTAATTTAGCAATTAAATTTCACCATAGAAAGAAATATACCCTTTTACAGAATGATTTCAAATAGACCTGCAACTGATGGAACACTAGAATTATGGAATTGCTATTTTAGGAATTCAATTTCACCACAGACAGAAATATTCCCTTTTACGGACAGATTTCAAATAGGCCTGCAACTGCTGGAACACTAGATTTATGGAATTGCTATTTTAGGAATTCAATTTCACCACAGACAGAAATATTCCCTTTTACGGACAGATTTCAAATAGGCCTGCAACTGCTGGAACACTAGATTTATGGAATTGCTATTTCAGCTATTAAATTTCACCACAGAAAGCAATATACCCTTTTACGGACTGATTTAAAATAGGCCTGCAGCAACTGGAATACTAGATTTATGGAATTGCTATTTTAGCAATTAACTTTCACCATAGAAAGAAATATACCCTTTTACGGACAGACTTCAAATAGCCCTGCAACTGCTGGAACACTAGATTTATGGAATTGCTATTCTAGCAGTTAAATTTCACCATAGAAAGAAATATACTCTTTTACAGACTGATTTCAAATATGCCTGTATCTGCTGGAACACTAGAATTATGGAATATCTATTTTAGCAATTAAATTTCACCACAGACAAAAATATATCCTTTTACAGACAGATTTCAAATAGGCCTTCAACTGCTAGAACACTAGATTTATGTAATTGCTATTTTAGCAATTAAATTTCACCACAGAAGGAAATATACCCTTTTACGGACAGATTTAAACTAGGCCTGCAACAACTGGAACACTAGATTTATGGAATTGCTATTTTAGCAATAAAATTTCACCGTAGAAAGAAATATACCCTTAATCGGACTGATTTCAAATAGCCCTGCAACTGCTGGAACACTAGAATTATGGAATTGCTATTTTAGCAATTAAATTTCACCATAGAAAGAAATATACCCTTTTACGGACAGATTTCAAATAGGCCTACAACTGCTGGAACACTAGAATTATGGAATTGCTATTTTAGGAATTAAATTTCACTACAGACAGAAATATACCCTTTTACGGACAGATTTCCAATAGGCTTGCAACTGCTGGAACACCAGATTTAGGGAATTGCTATTTTGGCAATTAAATTTCACCATAGAAAGAAATATACCCTTTTACGGACTGATTTCAAATAGGCCTGCAACTGCTGGAACACTAGAATTATGGAATTGCTATTTTAGCAATTAAATTTCACCTCAGACAGAAATATACACTTTTACGGATAGATTTCAAATAGGCCTGCAACTGCTGGAACACCAGATTTAGGGAATTGCAATGTTTGCAATAGAATTTCAACACAGAAACAAATATACCCTTTTACGGACTGATTTCAAATAGGCCTGCAACTGCTGGAACACTAGATTTATGGAATTGCTATTTTAGCAATTAAATTTTACCACAGAAAGAAACATACCCTTTGATGGACAGATTTAAATTAGGCCTGCAACTGCTGGAACACTAGATTTATGGAATTGCTATTTTAGCAATTAAATTTCACCATAGAAAGAAATATACCCTTTTGCGGACTGATTTTAAATAGGCCTGCAACTGCTGGAACACTAGAATTATGGAATTGCTATTACAGCAATTAAATTTCAACACAGACAGAAATATACCCTTTTACGGACAGATTTCAAATAGGCCTGCAACTGCTGGAACACTAGATTTATGGAATTGCTATTTTAGCAATTAAATTTCACCATAGAAAGAAATATCCCCTTTTACGGACTGATTTCAAATAGGCCTGCAACTGCTGGAACACTAGAATTATGGAATTGCTATTTTAGGAATTAAATTTCACCACAGACAGAAATGTTCCCTTTTACGGACAGATTTCAAATAGGCCTGCAACTGCTGGAACACTAGATTTATGGAATTGCTTTGTCAGCTATTCAATTTCACCACAGAAAGCAATATACCCTTTTACTGACAGATTTAAAATAGGCCTGCAGCAACTGGAACACTAGATTTATGGAATTGCTATTTTAGCAATTAAATTTCACCATAGAAAGAAATATACCCTTTTACAGACAGATTTCAAATAGGCCTGCAACTGCTGGAACACTAGATTTATGGAATTGCTATTTTAGCAATTAAATTTAACCACAGAAGGAAATATACCCTTTTACAGACAGATTTAAACTAGGCCTGCAACAACTGGAATACTAGATTTATGGAATTGCTATTTTAGCAATAAAATTTCACCGTAGAAAGAAATATACTTTTTAACAGACTGATTTCAAATAGGCCTGCAACTGCTGGAACACTAGATTTATGGAATTGCTATTTTAGCAATTAAATTTCACCACAGACAGAAATATACCCTTTTACGGACAGATTTCAAATTGGCCTGCAACTGCTGGAACACTAGATTTATGGAATTGCTATTTTAGCAATTAAATTTCACCACAGACAGAAATATACCCTTTTACGGACAGATTTCAAATAGGCCTGCAACTGCTGGAACACTAGATTTATGGAATTGCTATTTTAGCAATTAAATTTCACCAGAGACAGAAATATACCCTTTTACGGACAGATTTAAACCAAGACCTGCAACAACTGGAACACCAGATTTACTGTATTTTTATTTTTGGAACTGTATTTCACCACTGAACAAAATCTATCATTTGACGGTCTCTAGGGAAATTATCCAGTCACCGCTGGAACACCAGGTTCTGGGAATTGCTATTTGTGTAATTAAATTTCATCCCAGAAAAAAAAAATATTCTTTGCCAGACAGCAGAGAGTATTACACTTGGCTAGCCACAGCTGGAACACCAGATTCAGGCGATTGCTTTTTGGCAATTAATTGTCAGCCCAGAAAAAAAATATATATTTTGGCTGACAGTATTACACTTGCCTAGCCACAGCTGGAACACCAGATTCAGGGGATTGCTTTTTGGCAATTAAATTTCAACCTCAGAATTTTTTTTTTTATTATGGCTGAGAGTTTTATACTTGGCTGGCTAGCCTAGCTGGAACACCAGATTCAGGGGATTGCTATTTAAGTGAATTTCAGTTTAACCACTCAATAAAATATAGAAAAATCTTTCCTGAGTTACTAGGGGTGACAAAATAAGCTCAGCCAAGCCCCTGATGTAGGATATAGCAAAAAAAAAAAAAAAAACCCTACTATTGAGGGATTAATGGACTTGGTGGCAGCTTGTGCTGGCGCACCACAAGACACAAAATGGCCACCGCCGATCACCCCAGAAAAAAGTGACAGAAAAACGGTCTGCCCAGCCTAAAAACAGTGAGCAATTCACTAGCAGTAGTTAAATGATTCACAGCTGTAGATCTTTCACTTCATTAAGTGTTTTTGACGAGTTAATCCCTGCCTATCTAGCCCTAACGCAGCAGCTGCATCCTATCCCTACACTAATCAGAGCAGAGTGACGTGCGGCGCTCCGTGACTCCAGCTTAAATAGAGCCTGGGTCACATGCTGAACTTGGTTAATCACAGCCATGCCAATAGTAGGCATGGCTGTGACGGCCTCTTGGGGCAAGTAGTATGACGCATGTTGATTGGCTGCTTTGCAGGCTTTCAAAATGCGCCATAGAAATCTCCAAACAACGAACCCGAACCCGAACTTTTATGTTCTTCCCAGAATTATGCCCAGCTGTGCCCCCAGTAGAATGCCCACATTGTGCCCCCAGTAATATGCTCACATTGTGCCCCCAGTAATATGCCCACATTGTGCCCCCCAGTAATCTGCCCACATTGTGCCCCTAGTAATATGCCCACATTGTGCCCCCAGTAATATGCCCACATTTGCCACCAAGTAATATGCTCACATTGTGCCCCCAGTAATATGCCCACATTGTGCCACCCAGTAATATGCTCACATTGTGCCCCCAGTAATATGCCCACATTGTGCCCCCCAGAAATATCCCCAGATTGTGCCCCCCAGTAATATTCCCACATTGTACCCCGAGTAATATGCCCACATTGTGCCCCCCAGTAATATGACCACATTGTGCCCCTCACAGAAAGTAAAAAAAATAAACACTGCATACTTACCTTCGTCCTAGCAGCAGCAGGACATCGGCTGCTCTAGTCTGTGAAGGAGGCGGAGCTGAGGCTGACTGCTGGCCGAACCCGCCCCCCCGCACAGACCAGAGGAGTGGAGAACTGGCAGAGGGGAGGGATGATGAAGCAGGGAGCCGATGTTGGCAACGGCTTTCTGCTTCATTATGGCAACTGTCTCTGCTTCCTATGGAGGCAGAGACAGCTGCCAGAAAGCAGGACATACCTCCCCCGTAGCGGGACAGCCACTGCAATTCGGGACAGTCCTGCCGGATCCTGGACGGTGGGGAGGTGTGCAGCCGTCCTAACAGTTATTTAGGATGAAATGCACACTACTATTGATTAATTTACATTCTACACTGATAGTAAGGTTCAACTCAGTTACATATACAAACAGATGAGACAATTTTACGTATATATTAGCAATAGAGTTGCACGCATCAAAAGTTTCTCTACTCCTGGACAGTGGCATTACGTCTCCACTGACATCAATCCAGCTGAGCGCGGAACATGATCTGCTCCTGTTTCAGGCCTTATTGATCACATGTGACTGTCACCCCCAAGTTTCTTGTTTCAGGACCCTTGTTCACTACCTGCTGATGCCGGTTATGAATTAGTGGAACCCACTACAGTGTACTACAGTGATTCCTAAATTAAGACTTAAGATACACCGCTTTGAGCATTTCTCAAGATGGTCATCTCTTGTAAGAGCTATAGCTCGTCTAATCCCCATTGCTCGTTCTTTTGCAACGGACACGTCTTCAGGCTGCCATGGTTGGCACATCTGTAAGCATCACCCTTCAGTTGCAGATATGGAACTTGCAAAAGAAGTTCTCGTTTGGTGTATACAGCAAGAATCAGGAGATCGACAACATCACAAAGGTTGTTAGTGTGCCTAAGAGCAACATGCTTCTTAAACTTGACCCATTGATAGATAACCACAAATTTTTATTAGTGGGTGGACGGATAAGGAAATCTGATCTGTGGAGCAAGGAACAGAACCCTGTCATCATGCCCGTTTGGAATCATATTGCTACACTGTTGGTACAACACCATCACGAACAATTATAGCATCAAGGCAATTTACAGAATGTGTTATCCAATCAGCCGGATTGCGGGAACTAAGAGATGTGTCTCTTCAATGCTTCATAAATGTGCGCTAAGTGCCATAACTTAAGAGGGAGACATAAACAACAACAAATGGCGAATCTCCCAGCAGAACGTTTGAGCACGTGTGAGATGGGAAACAGCTCTCATTGTGTGAAAATCATATTTGGGTAAATTAAAGGGAAACTGTCACCTCAAACAGTGGTCTTAAACCGCCGGCAGGACCTTCAAGACTACAGCAGTCGGATTCTGACCAAGTATATCTTACTAAATTCCGGTGCGGCAGTAGTAAGAAAATCGATGTTTAATCCACGGCTGGCGCGATTCTCTGCCCAGGCTTGAAGTCAAGGGGACAGCGGCCTTCTTGCTTCAAGTCGCGGTAACCATGCCCCCTTCCCGCCCCCTTCGCTGAGAAGCCAGCCAGCTGTCGGGCATAAGCATTGTCAATCAAAGCGAAGGGGCTGGGAAGGGGGTGTGGTTACCGCGACTTGAAGCAAGCAGGCCGCTGCCCCCTTGACTTCAAGCCTGGTCAGAGAATCGCGCCAGCCGTGCATTAAACATCGATTTTCTTACTACTGCCGCACCGGAATTTAGTAAGATATACTTGATCAGAATCCAACTGCTGTAGTCTTGAAGGTCCTGCCGGCGGTTTAGGACCGCTGTTTGAGGTGACAGATTCTCTTTAAGTTAAATGATTTGAACTGACATTCTGCTGTTTGGCGACAAGAGGCCGCTGTTTCCTAAGCACAGCTAACAGATTGCATTTTTAAATTCATGAGATGTAAAACTCTCATAGGTGGAGTTACAAAGCCTGGAGAGAAAGTGATGCTGCAGCCATCTTAGAGTGAGCCTGGGAGACTCATACAGGATATGTGTGAGGAGAGAATCTCCAAAAGTGACAGCATCCTTCAGAATCCGGAACTGCAGCCAAGTGGAGCTGATCATGTCCATTACCCTGATCTTGTCCAGAGGAAGGAGAATTGCTGCCAGAAACGCAGATGAGAATTGAGGAGTAAAGCCACAGACACTGCAGTTCCGCACCCTTGTTGGAGAAACCCTTGAAGGGAAAGAAGCATTGAAACTGTAGCCTAAAAGGCAATGCAACATCCATAAAAATGCAAACAAATAGCTGATAACCACTAAAATAGATGTTTTGCATGTCAAAGTTCTCCATAGCCTTTAACCCCTTAAGGACACATGACATACCGGTACGTCGTAGTTTCCTGGTACCATTCAGCAGGTACCTTGTTACAATGCCGAGGGGGGTCCTGTGACCCCCCCGTATCGGCGTTCGCTGCAAACTGCAGGTCAATTCAGTCCGTCACCGCGGGGATCAGAGACTTCTAAATGCTTGAATTAGTCATTTTTAACCCCATCCCCCCTGCAGCCCGCAATCATATTGTGCCGGTGGGCGGTGCAGGGGGTGGGAGGGTTGTGGGCAGCGCCCGCCTCCTCTATAATATTCATTGGTGGCCCAGTGGTTTAACAGAGTGTCTACACATTGTGAACACTCTGCTATAAACTGCTGACATCTGTGCTGGTGCAGATGTCAGCAGTTTAAAGGGCTTCTGTCACCCCCAACTGTGCAATTTTCATTAGCCGACGCAGGCGTACTGAGTGAAGGAGCTGGCAACCGGGCGTCCTTCACTCAGTACGCCTGCGCCCATTGAGGAACGCAGACGGGGCCAGCGGGAGAAGCCCTTTAACCCCTTCCATGCCGCGGTCTGTATGGACCGATTTATGGAAGGGGTTAACAGGGAGCAGCTCCCTCCCTCTCCCATCGGGGGCTGCTGTGCCCTTGCAGCCCCGGATTCTTAAAGGGATCACAGAGGCAGGGGGCCCTCCACCCTTCCCATCACCCGCTGCTCTGTTCTGGCAGCGGGTGATGGTTACCATGGCAACAGGATGCCTTCACAGGCGTCCTGCTTGCCATGGTGATGGCAAGTCTGATCTGACTTCTGCTAAAGGCAGAAGTCTGATCAGACTTTGTAAAGTAAAAAATACATTACAGTATACTTTATAGTGTACTGTACTGTTTTATACAGACATGAGACCCACAGGATCTTGAAGAACCAAGTGGGTCTGGGTCCAAAAAATGTAAAAGAAAATAAAAAAACACATTTATCACTGAATAAAAATTAAAAAAATTAAATAAACTACACATATTAGGTATCACCACGTCCGTAAAAGCCTGCTCTATAAAAATATCACATGACCTAACCCCTCATGTGAACACCATTAAAAAAATGGTATAAAAAACATTTTTTGTCACGTTACAGCACAAAAAGTGTAATACCAAGCGATCAAGAAGGCGTATGCCCCCTCAAATAGTACTAATCAAACCGCCATCTCATCCCGCAAAAAATAAGCCCCAACATAGCAAGATAAAAAAATATGGCTCTCAGAATATGGAGACACTAAAACATGATTTTTTTTTCTAAAATGCTGTGTTAAACTAAAATAAATAAAAAGAAGTATACATATTAGGTATCGCCGCGTTCGTAAAAACCTGCTCTATAAAAATATCACCTGATCTAGCCCCTCAGGTAAATAGCGTAAAAAAAATTAATAAAAACAGTGTAAAAAAAAAACATTTTTGTCACCTCACATAACAAAAAGTGTAATAGAAAGCGATCAAAAAGATATATGCCTCCCAAAATAGTGCCAATCAAACCGTGATCTCATCCCACTAAAAATTATACCCTACATAGGACAATCGCCCCAAAAAATATGGCTCTCAGACTATGGAGACATTAAAACATGATTTTTTGGGTTTCAAAAACGATATTATTTTGTAAAACTTAAATAAATAAAAAGTATACATATTAGGTAACCTGCTTGATAAAAATAACACAAGACCTAACCCCTCAGATGAACACAGCAAAAAAAAATAATATAAATATGCTGTCAAAAGCCATTTTAGTCACCTTACATCACAAAAAGTGTAATAGCAAGCGACCAAAATGTCATATGCCCCTCAAGATAGTGCCAATCAAACCGACATCTCATCCCGGAAAAAATGAGCCCCTACATAAGACAGTCGCCCCAAAAAAATATAAAAAATGTTTCAGAATGTGGAGACACTAAAACATAATTTTTTTCAAAAATGCTTTATTATGTAAAACCAGGGCTTTTTTTCTGGCGGAACGCACCGGAACGGCGTTCCGCCACCTATTTTCAGTCAGTGTCCGTAATTATACTCACTCAGTAAGTAGAACAGTATAGCCGGCGGCACGCCCGTAAAAACCTCCGTAGCGCTATGTAGTCCCGGGCCGACTCCTCCTCCTGCTCCTCCATCTGCCCTGAGAGTTTGTGTGAGTGGTAGGCGGAGTAATCTGTACTCCGCGGCTCTGCCCCGCCCCTCAGTGCTGTGTGTAAAATCGCCGTGAGTCGGCTTTGAATGGTGGCATGACGACCCTGCCTGTAAAAAAACCCCTGTGTGGTCCTGGGCGGCTCCTCCTCCTGCTCCTCTGTCAGTCTGTCTGCCCTGAGGGAACGAACAGAGCTTGCGAGGGCGGTGGGCGGTGGGCGGAGTAATCTGTACTCCACGGCTCTGCCCCGCCCCTCAGTGCTGTGTGGTAGATCGCGGTGAGTCTGACGTGAATGGTGGCGGTAAGTAGCCTGTCAGGCTGTCTTCCTACTCCTCACTAGCCCCAGGCCAGGTCTGTGTGTTAAAAAACTAAAAAATAAAATGCTCAATGAGGTTGTGCTGGGTGGTCTCCTGACTGGGTTGGGCACTCTCTTTCCTGGGCACTGTTTGCTGGGCAGTCTCTTTCCTGGGCACTGTTTGCTGGGCACTCTCTTTCCTGGGCACTCTTTGCTGGGCAGTCTCTCCAATTTTTTTGCGCATTTTACTGCATTGCTTTTTATTTAATTCCATACATTTACTTTTATAGCCCCCCCAAATTTTACTTGCATCCCTGTTCTCTAAAGGGGCGGTTTTAGGGGGCGGTCCTAGGGGTGGGTAGGGGCGTGGACAGGGGAGGGGGGGGTGAGTTCCACCACCTTTTCTCTGAGAAAAAAAGCCCTGTGTAAAATTGAAACAAAAACCCCCAAAATGTAGTCATATTTGGTATTGTCGTGTCCGTAACTACCTGCTCTACAGAAATAGCACACAATCTAACCTGTCAGATCAGTGCTGTAAATAACAAAAAATAAAAACTGTCCCAAAACAGCAATTTTTTTTGCAAATATTCAATTTTAATCCATTTTTACAGTAACAAAGCAAGGGTTAACAGCCAAACAAAACTCAATATTTATTGCCCTGATTCTGTAATTTTCAAAAACACCCCATATGTGGTCGTAAACTGCTGTATTTCCACACGGCAGGGCGAAAGAATGGAACGCC
The DNA here is from genome assembly GCA_033119425.1 of Bufotes viridis. Classification (NCBI taxonomy): domain Eukaryota; kingdom Metazoa; phylum Chordata; class Amphibia; order Anura; family Bufonidae; genus Bufotes; species Bufotes viridis. The sequence goes on from CM065593.1 coordinate 99,372,658, forward strand.
ATATGGTTTTTGAAAGGCAGATTTTGCTGGACTGGTTTTTTGACACCATGTCCCATTTGAAGCCCCCCTGATGCACCCCTAGAGTAGAAACTCCAAAAAAGTGACTCCATCTAAGAAACTACACCCCTCAAGGTATTCAAAACTGATTTTACAAACTTTGTTAACACTTTAGCTATTCCACAAAAGTTATTGGAAAATGAAATTTCAGAATTTCTATTTTTTGTTACCTTGCCTCAAAAAAAGGGTAATATAAAGCAACCAAAAATCATATTTACCCTAAAATAGTACCAACATAACTGCCACCTTGTCCTGTAGTTTCCAAAATGGGGTCACTTTTTTGGAGTTTCTACTTTAGGGGTGCATCAGCCGGGCTTCAAATGGGACATGGTGTCAAAAAAAGAGGCCATCAAAACCTGCCTTCCAAAAACCATATGGTGTTCCTTTCCTTCTGCGCCCTGCCGTTTGGTCATACAGCAGTTTACTACCATATGGGGTGTTTCTATAAACTACAGAATCAAGGCAATAAATATTGAGTTTTGTTTGGCTGTTAACCCTTGCTTTGTTACTTGAAAAAATTGATTAAAATGGAAAATTTGCCAAAAAATAGGAATTCTGAAATTTTATCTCCATTTGCCAATAACTCTTGTGGAACACCTAAAGGGTTAACAAAGTTTTTAAACTCAGTTTTGAATACCTTGATGAGTGTAGTTTCTAAAATGGGGTCATTTTTCGGTGGTTTCTATCATATAAGCCTCACAAAGTGGCTCCAGACCTGAACTGGTCCTTAAAAAGTGGGTTTAGGAAAATTTCTGAAAAATTTCAAGATTTGCTTTTAAACTTCTAAGCCTTATAACGTCCCCAAAAAATAAAATGGCATTCCCAAAATGATCAAAACATGAAGTAGACATATGGGGTATTTAAATTAATAACTATTTTTGGAGTTATTACTATGTATTATAGAAGTAGAGAAATTGAAACTTGGAAATGTGGAAAATTTTTGGTAAGTTTGGTATTTTTTCGAAACAAAAATTAATTTATTTGACTCCATTTTACCAATGTCATGAAGTACAATATGCGACGAAAAAACAATCTCAGATAAGTATCTCAGATAAGTATAAGCGTTTTAAAGTTATTTACACATAAAGTGACACTGGTCAGATTTGCAAAAAATGGCCTGGTCCTTAAGGTGAAAATGAGCCCGGTCCATAAGGGGTTAAGCCATTTCCATCTAAAACCCGTTATTTTAGACAGAAAAATGTCCTAACTCCAAATACAAAATGTGTATAATGGATGCTCAGGATCCACCCCCCCCCCCACCCCCTAGGGTTGAAATGTCACTCACAAGTTACTGCAGTGGACCAGACCACAGGGGCAGTATGTGAGTGCACGGTGGGCTAATGGGGGTAGTAGGCGTACTCATGGTTTTTGCAGCTCCCTGGGTCAGTGTGCAGTGATGAGGAAGACAGCACTAAATCCTCGGGGGCACTCTCTGTTGCAGGGAACACCAGCCAGATGGAAGTTAAGGTGCCCTTGATGGTAGTGGATATGCTTAGGGTGCTTTGGTGACTGGGCCCCTGTGTTCGTGATGCCAGCACCGTAAGGTGCAAATAGGAGATTATGTAGAATAAGTAGACCAGTTCTTTTAACAAACTCCCAGTACTTTACTGAAGCTGATCCAAAGGTCATCAATGTATGAAAAAGTCATTTACAGCAAGGCAGGTTTTACAGTGATTCAGATTAGTTCCCAGAAGTTGTATAGGGAGCAATTTTCTATGACAATCAATCTTTCTCTCTTATTTCTCCAGGTTGGAGGGATGTACTATCTCTGCTGTACTGTATAATCATATACTTCTGTATCCTCTCTAGGATTACTATGTTCTGACAGATGGCCTTTCTGTCCTTGGTTATGGCGGGAATCTTGTAGTTTAGAATCTCTCCACCTAATGCAAAGGAGACTGGAGTCTGATAAACAACAGTTACCTTCCTCTGCCAATATTCTCACTGCCTCTCTGAGTTGCCTGGTTCTTCTGTAATCTTTTCCTTCTATGGGCCGAGGCATGGAACTAACTTTGGAGTTTTTGTAACTTTCCAAGATGGCTGCTGAGGTGCAGCTTTGTCCTCAGACATCATACGCTGACCTTCTTCTCCTTCTTCTCTGTACTGTGTGTAGGGCAGAGTCAGCCCTGGGAGGCTTGTTAGAACCTCCCCCTCCCTATGCAACTTAATTGGAACTCATATACAAGCACAATTTACATGATACATAATCACAGTATTAAGAAGTGTGTTTCAGGACACTGCATTACCTAGGAATCTCAAAAAAATCCAGAAGGGTTGTGATTCACCCTGCAACCTCGTTCGGTTCCATAGCTATGCTACTGCACAGTGATCCTCGGTCATGTGAAGGGTGTCATGATCAAGATTGTTGTGTAGCCTTTGTCCTGCCCCCACTTCATGTACCCCGGGGTCTATGTGGAGCTCAACAGACAGTTAAATATCTTCCTATTAGCCAATAAAGGAGACAAGTCTGTTGTTTTAGTAACCGGATGTAGGATAAGGGTTAATGCACACAACTGCTCCATGTTTTGTGGTCCGCAAAATACGGATGCCTGCCGTGTGCGTTCCACAATCTGCGGAACGGACGGGCTGTGATAGAAATGCCTATTCTTGTCTGCAAAGTGGACATGAATAGGACATGTTCTATTTTTTTGCGGGGCCACAGAACGGAGCAACAGATGCAGACAGCACACAGAGTGCTGTCCGCATCTTTTGCGGCCCCGTTGAAGTGAATGGGTCCACAGATGCGGACCCAAACAATGGTCATTTGCATGAGTCTTTAGGGAGAAACTGAGGAACAAATAAGAATATACATGCCATCAGACCACATCAATACATAAAGTGCAATTATAAATACCATACAGTAGGCTAACATGTTCTAAGCCAGGCCATAGAGAAACTAGAAAGATAACAGATTCTAATACCATATAAACACTATATGGCAATACAAACATAGTATAAAACCATAATGGCTGACCATGTGGCTAGGCCAAACTGAACAGTAACACGTGGATACATTACAACTCCATGTAACAGGGTCAGAAATGTCCTACAGTGTTCTTATGGCTGCTGAAATACAACATATCCAGCAGCTTACTAGTTATGCTCAAACAAAGGGATGAACTACACATAAAGCAGAGGTCCTCTTTCTGTACAGAACTGGAGGAGACTGCCCTCCTTCTTCCCAGAGTGATTTTCACTTCCTTTTGGGACAAATGATCTGGCTTGCAATAAAGTTTCAAAAGTGAAGGAAGCTTTCCACACACTTGGTAATGATAAACGGGAGATTGCATCGACTGTCTCATTCTCTGCAGTTCTGCCTGTGCATAACCGTCAGCATGACAAGCAGTTGCGTATTAAGGAATTCAATGTATGGCTTGGTTAATGGTGTTTGAACCAGGGATTTGGCTTTGTGTCTCATGTTGGCTCTAGCTGGAATGGAAAAGAACTGTACAAGAAAGATGGTTTGCATCTTTCTCTCAAGAGAACGAATTTTCTCAATGAACAGTTCAAAGTTTTTGCAAAGGAGCATTTAAACTGGGAAAGGGGGGCACAAGAGAGATAATCCATCAGTTTGGCTGCCCCCCGAAAAAACAATGCCAGAAGATGCCAGGAGTTGATAGGATAAGAAATGACAAGCTGAGAGTCTTGTCTACAAATGCTCGCAGTTTAGGGAATAAGATCAACGAACTTGAGTCTATAATGGCATCTGAGAATATAGATTTAGTGGCTGTTACTAGGACATGGTTTAATGAGAGTAATGCCTGGGATATAACAATACAGTTGTGTTCAAAATTATTCAACCCCCAATGCCTTAAATTGTTTTAGGAAATTTAGTGTACATTTGTAATTGTGTTCAGAATTAAATCTTACAAGGACTTTTTAAAGAACCAAATGCAACTACAATGACATCAATTGTTTTTGTAATACAGTATTAAATGTTTTTTTTGTGATTTCTTCATTGACACAATTATTCAACCCCTTAAAGACCACCACTCTTAAGAACAGAGGTTCATTCAAGTGTTTTCGATCAGGTATTGAAAACACCTCTGGATGTCAAGGAGCAGCAATCAAGCATAATAAGCACAATTAGGCAGATTTAAAATGACTGTGATACTCAGCTCCTTCTAGACATTTACTGGTGTGTTTACAAACATGGTGAAGTCAAGAGAATGGTCCAGAAAGACAATAGAAAAGGTGATTTCCCTTCACAGGAAGGGCAATGGCTATAAGAAGATTGCAAAGATGTTAAACATACCAAGAGACACCATAGGAAGCATAATTCGCAAATTCAAGGCAAAGGACTCTGTTGAAACGCTACCTGGTCGTGGCAGAAAGAAGATGCTGACTTCGACTGCTGTGCGCTACCTGAAGCGCAAAGTGTTGAAAAGTCCCCGTGTGACTGCTGAGGAACTGAAAAAAGATTTGTCAGATGCGGGTACTGAAGTTTCAGCTCAGACAATAAGGCGCACACTGCTTAATGAAGGCCTCTATGCCAGAACTCCCAGGCGCAACCCCTTGCTGTCTCCAAAGAATAAGAAGAGTCGACTGCAGTATGCCAAAAGTCATGTGGACAAACCACAAAAGTGTTCTGTGGACTGATGAAACAAAATTAGAACTTTTTGGGCCCATGGATCAACGCTATGTTTGGAGGAGGAAGAACAAGGCCTATGAAGAAAAGAACACCTTGCCTACTTTGAAGCATAGTGGGGGGTCAATCATGCTTTGGGGCTGTTTTGCTTCTACAGGTAAAGGGAAGATTCATCATGTGCAAGGTACCATGAATTATCTTCAGTACCAGGAGATATTGGATGAAATTGTGATGCAGTCCGTCACAAACCTGAGGCTTGGGAGACGTTGGACCTTTCAACAGGACAATGATCCCACGCATACCTCCAAGTCCACTAGAGCATGGTTGCAGATTAAAGGCTGGAACATTTTGAAGTGGCCATCGCAGTCACCAGACTTAAATCCGATTGAGAACCTCTGGTGGGACTTAAAGAAAGCAGTTGCAGTGCGCAAGCCTAAGAATATGACTGAACTGGAGGCTTTTGCCCATGAAGAATGGGCAAAGATACCCGTAGATCGCTGCAAGACACTTGTGTCAAGCTATGCTTCACGTTTAAAAGCTGTTATAGCTGGAAAAGCATGTTGTACTAAGTACTAAGATTGAATGTCACTCGGGGGTTGAATAAAACTGATAATGATGTGAGCACAGAAAAGACATTTGTGGTTATTTCATTATAAATGTTATGTTATATATTTCTGACTTACAAATGCCTCTTTGATTTAATTGTAAACAAGATGACTGAAATGATCAAAATCAATGTCAAACTGGCCAAAACACTCAATTTCAGTGGGGGTTGAATAATTTTGAACACAACTGTACCTGGGTTCTCTCTATATAGGAAAGACAGAGAAGGCAAGAAAGGGGGTGGAGTGGCCCTATATGTGAAAGATAGCATAAAAGCTAATCTAATACAAGTCAGCGAGACCAATTTAGAGTCAGTTTGGGTTATGTTACAGCTTGGTAATCATAAGGTAACTCGTGTAGGTGTGATATATAGACCACCTAGCCAAGTCAAAGAATTAGATGATCTACTAGTTGAGGAAATGGCTAAAATGACATTGAAAGGGGAAGTTGTCATTATGGGAGACTTTAATCTTCCTGATATAAACTGGAAAACCAAAATAGCTAGTTCTGCCAGGAGTACAGACATTCTAAATTCCCTAATGGGATTATCTTTACAGCAAGTAGTTGAGGAGCCAACCCGGAAGGAGGCCATTTTAGATTTAGTATTCACAAATGGCAATTTGGTATCTGATATTACTGTAGGGGAAAGCTTAGGATCTAGTGATCACCAGTCAGTGTGGTTTACTATGAGTACAGTGACTGAGTCACTTCACACAAAAACAAAAGTTTTAGATTTTCGAAAAACAGTCTCTTCTAAAATTACATCAGTGGTATACGAGTCCCTATCAGACTGGAACAATTTCAATAGAGTCCAAGACAAATGGGACTACTTAAAAGTGGCACTATTGAAGGCAACAGAAAAGTGCATTAGGCTTGTCAGTAAAAGCAAAAAAAGGAAGATGACCACTGTGGTACTCAGCAGAAGTGGCCAAAATCATTAAAAACAAAAAGATGGTATTTAGTAAATATAAAAACACCCAAAACGAGGATGACAGGGAAATCTATAAGATTAGGCAGAGAGAGGCCAAGCAAGTTATAAGAGCTTCTAAAGCTCAGGCAGAAGAGAAATTAGCTCAGTCAGTGAAAAAAGGTGATAAGACATTCTTCAGATACATAAATGAAAAAAGGAAATTAAAACAAGGAATTACCAAATTAAAAAACAAAAGAAGGAAGGTATATGGAAGAGGATAAAGAACTAGCTGACTGCCTCAATGAATACTTCTGTTCAGTTTTTACAATGGAAAATGAAGGAGAAGGACCTCAGTTAGGGAGGAAGACTAATAAATCCTTTGATGCATGTGTCTTTACAGAGGAAGAGATTCTAAGTCAGCTGTCTAAAATTAATACAAATAAATCACAGGGGCCTGATGGGATACACCCAAAGCTATTAAAAGAGCTTAGAGGTGTACTAGCAAAACCATTTACAGATTTATTTAACCATTCACTGGTAACAGGAGTCGTCCCAGAATATTGGAAATTAGCAAACGTTGTGCCAATTCACAAGAAAGGTAGTAGAGAGGAATCGGGCAACTATAGGCCAGTAAGCCTGACATCAATAGTAGGGAAATTAGTTGAAACCATAATGACAATACAATATCTAACTCAGTAAGAAAAGATGGACTTGTTCCGGTCAAGGGCAATCCCTCTATGTTTTTTCCATCCGGTTTATTTAACACTAATGAAATGGAATGTATTGATTTTTTGGCAGGTGTGTCTGATGGTGATGATTGTAAGGAGGAGGGATGTTTTGCAGGTGGCATAAAATCTACCTGGTGTCCCCCTTTGCCAGCGGGTAGCGGCATTGACATCTTTTATCAGCGCGTGTTACGTGATATGCAGGCTCTGATATATCCTACTTTTGCAAAAAATTTAACTCCCACACAGGAGAAAGCAATCAAATGGTTACGTGACCAGCGCGATATAGTTGTCAAGCCCGCTGACAAGGGGGGAAATATTGTACTCCTCACACAAGAAGACTATATGCAGGAGGCTATGAGGCAGTTAAATGATGAGAGGGTATACAAAAAGCTTCAAGCTGATCCAACCGCAGCCACTTTATGCTCCCTACATGAAGTCATAGTAAAATACAAAGACTTAGATCTCTTTCCTGACACATTCGCAGAGAAATTGTTACCACTGTACCCCAAAAAACCGCATTGGTATTACCTCCCTAAATTGCATAAGTCACAGACCCGACCACCCGGCAGACCAATCGTGGCCGGGATCGGTTCTGTGACTGAACCTCACTCCAAATATGTGGATTGGCTGTTACGCCCCTTGTTGAGACATGTGCCCTCTCATTTAAAGGACACAAATGCGTTTTTGGCCGCAATAGAGGGTATACAGTGGCAGGAGGATTACCTTCTCCTGTCGCTGGATGTCGAGAGCCTGTACACCCGCATCCCGCAGGATGCGGGTGTACAGGCAGTTAGACATGCCCTCGCGAGTACTGAAAAGAGTCAAATATTTTTGGATTTTGTTGAAGAGGCTCTCACTTTCATTTTGGGTAATAACAATTTTGTGTTTAACAATCAATGGTACAAACAATTGTCGGGCACCGCGATGGGTACCCCGGTATCTTGCACTTTTGCTAACATTTTCTTAGCGGTGTTTGAGGAAAGATACATATTTAATATTGCTAATCCTTTTGCTGGTCATATTAAGACGTATTTTCGCTATGTGGATGATATCTTTGTGATTTGGCAAGGCTCCGAACAGATTTGTGACAAATTTGTCCAGTACATGAATAATAATACAATGAACATGCTGTTTACCTCTGTTGTAGGTGGGCACAGCTTGGAGTTCTTGGATGTAAAAGTGGAAATAATAGACGGGACTCTCGCCACATCTTGTTATCGGAAGCCAACTGCAACAAATTCGTTGCTACATTATCACAGCTATCATCCCCCCAGCTTACGCAATTCTATACCCTATGGCCAATTTGTCAAACTGAGGAGGATTAACAATACAGAAGAAGGATTCCAGGTTCAGGCGAGGGACTTAAGTGACAGATTACGACAGAGAGGATACCCAGACAATGTCATAAAATCTGCATTTAGACGAGCCTCTAAATTAGATAGAGTTAGTTTGTTGAGGAATAGAAAAAAACAACTAAACAGACAACAAGAGGAGAGATTCACATTTGTATTTCAATACAGTCCAGCATGTAACATCATTAGGGAAGTAATAGAACAAAACTGGGATATATTAAAAGACGAGGAGGGATTGCAGAGTGTTGCAGCAAAGAAACCGAGAATCACCTATAAGCGCTGTCGGACTATAGGTGACAGTGTGGTAGTCAGCAGGTTCGTGGAACATAAAGAAAAAAAGAAAGGCGCGTGATTGGCTGAGTGACATGAAACCTAGTGGGAATTATAGCTGTGGCGATTGCAATTTTTGCCAGTACATTAAACGTACCAAATACCTTAATCTCGGTGGTAGTGAGTTTTTTGTCACTCAGCTAATCACATGCAGAACCACGTTTGTGGTATATGTCATCTTATGCTCCTGTGGAGCGTTCTATATCGGTAAGACGATTCGACCGATGTATGAGCGCTTCAGGGAGCATATAAACTCGATTAGAACAGGAGTTGGTCGTACACGTTTGATTGATCACGTTAGGGACAAACATCAGAGCAATGTGTCTTGCCTCAAATTTGCTGGGATTGAAACAGTTAATCCAGCAGAGCAGGGAGGTGATAGACATCGCTGCCTCCTGCAACGAGAGGCAGCGTGTATTATCAGAACGAACGCAACCGGTCCTCTGGGATTAAATGAAAAGAATGAATTACATGCCTTTTTGTGAGAACAGCTTATGTATAATATGTGAATTTACTGAAATATTATGCGATTATTAATTTTTTGATGTTGGAGCTTTTATTGTACAGGTGATGAGTGTGGGCGTATCCTGGTTTGCTTTGCAAGGTGTGCTCACCGGCAATCAGGACGGACGCCTTCTTATGATGCGCAAACTGTGCGCTACCTTCAGTATTGGCCAGAAGAGGCGCCACTAGGCGCGAAACGGCCGTCGCTTTTTCCTGCTAAACGCTCCGTGTAGCTGCCCGCCCCAGCCTGTCTTACTATTTTGTACGTATACTAATAAAGAAGACGCAAGTATGTGGTGAGTGCCGCCTCTTTTGATTCTTCTCTTTTTTTGTGCTTAGTTGAAACCATACTCAAGGAGAGGATTGTGGAACATCTAAAAACCCATGGATTGATTGATAAAAAAACAGCATGGGTTTACTTTAGGGAGATCATGTCAAACTAATCTTATTGACTTTTTTGATTGGGTGACTAAAATAATAGATGGCGGAGGTGCAGTAGACATCGCTTATCTGGACTTTAGTAAGGCTTTTGATACTGTCCCACATAGAAGGCTTATCAATAAACTGCAGTCTTTGAGCTTGGGCTCACATATTGTTGAATGGATTAGGCAGTGGCTGAAGGACAGAAAACAGAGGGTTGTAGTCAATGGAGTATATTCAGACCATGGTATTGTTACCAGTGGGGAACCTCAGGGATCTGTTCTGGGACCCATATTGTTTAATATCTTTATCAGCGAAATTGCAGAAGGCCTCAATGGTAAGGTGTGTCTTTTTGCTAATGACACAAAGATTTGTAACAGGGTTGATGTTCCTGGAGGGATACACCAAATGCAAAAGGATTTAGGAAAACTAGAGGAATGGTCAAAAATCTGGCAACTAAAATTTAATGTCGATAAGTGCAAGATAATGCACCTGGGGCGTAAAAACCCAAGAGCAGAATATAAAATCAGTGATACAGTACTAACCTCAGTATCTGAGGAAAGGGATTTAGGGGTCATCATATCAGACGACCTAAAGGTGGGCAGACAATGTCATAGAGCAGCAGGTAATGCCAGCAGAATGCTTGGGTGTATAGGGAGAGGCATTAACAGTAGAAATAAGGAGGTGCTCGTGCCGCTCTACAGAGCACTAGTGAGACCTCATTTGGAGTATTGTGTGCAGTACTGGAGACCATATCTGCAGAAAGATATTGAAACTTTGGAGAGAGTTCAGAGAAGAGCTACTAAACTAGTACATGGATTGCAGGACAAAACTTACCAGGAAAGGTTAAAGGACCTTAACATGTATAGCTTTTAAATACATAAAGGGAATCAACACGGTAAAAGAGGAGAGAATATTTAAAAGAAGAAAAACGGCTACAAGAGGACATAGTTTTAAATTAGAGGGGCAAAGGTTTAAAAGTAATATCAGGAAGTATTACTGTACTGAGAGAGTAGTGGACGCATGAAATAGCCTTCCTGCAGAAGTGGTAGCTGCAAATACAGTGAAGGAGTTTAAGCATGCATGGGATAGGCATAAGGCCATCCTTCATAGAGGATAGGGCCAGGGGCTATTCATAGTATTTAGTATATTGGGCAGACTAGATGGGCCAAATGGTTCTTATCTGCCAACACATTCTATGTTTCTATGTTTTGGGCGGAGAAATAAAATAATTAAACAATAGACAATTGGCAACAATTGAAGCTAGATGGCACCCTATGGACAGTACAGTCCTAGCTTTGTGGTAAGGCCGGGTTAACATCACCAATTAGCTTTCCATTCTTCTGATTCATGGAGGAAAAGTGCTTTTCGTATGACTTTTTCTCCTGTCAAAAATAACTGATCTCTGACAGAACTGACACAAAATAATGCTGAAAATAGCAGATCTATTTAAAAAAAAATTCTGTTCTTCTGATGGATCTGTAATACCCCAGAGTAGGGGCTTTACTATTGTTGCACTACATTATTGTATTTCACATAATTTGGATGTAATCATAGAGTAATGTATAACATGCTATGCACCTGGTTTACAAGCAGTTGGAGAACAGCTGGCAGTTCTTTGCACCAAGAATGGAACTTACCATTCCATTCCTCCCCCCTTTGGTAGAATTAGGTTAGTCTGACTTCCTGCCAAGGGAGAGGGTTGAGCTAGTCCAGTCAGTTGAGAGGAGAGCACGGTGGAGAGGGTATTCGTTTGGACCCTCTCCAGCCAGAAGGAGAGTGGAAGTAGCTTATAGAGCACCCACTCCCTGCATATACAGAAAGGGAAAATGAACCAAGGACACCCTCATCATCATCAAGCCACTATTAGGCCAGTGTTAGCTAAGTGCAGAAATCATCACCAAGTCAGCCTGCCACCATACCTCCTCCGCTGGTGCCAGAAGGAATTTGCACAAAAGCCTACTGAAACCATTTGTATTCTCAAGTTCAAGTTGTACTTTGTTACGTTTCAAGTCTGGGTTCATTCATCTTCATTTTTTCTTTTACTGCATCGAACCCCAGGGAATGGCGGCCTGAGGTATGACACCATGACACAGCTATAGCATTACTTTAGGGCCACTACTAGGGATGAGTGAATCGACTTCGGATGAAACATCCGAAGTCGATTCGCAGAAAACTTCATTTCAATACTGTACAGAGTGAGCGTTAGTGGTACCTTGGAACCGAACCCGAGTTTTTTTTTTTTTTTACAGTATAAATCAATTTCTGAAGTTATTATGCGAAGTCTCGCGAGACTTCGCAAAGTAATAAGTTCGGCTCATCAGAGCCAATACATTCTGATACTGTACAGAGCGCTCGCTCCAGGGAGTATTGAAATTAAGTTTTATGCGAATTGACTTCGGATGTTTTAGCTTTATGTCAGTATGGTCCGGTTGAAGTAAGGTCAAGCAGAGGCACATAGAATTATAAATCAGTATAAGTGAGGAAGGGGTGACCACCACTTCCACCACTGAGGAAGGGGTGAGACATTTGAAACCCCGAAACGCGTCTGGTAGGACTGACCCCCACATATTGGATCCTGAACCTATGCAGATCTGAAAACTTATAGAAGACGGCTCTGATACCGGATAGTGCGATTCTACATCGATACATCACACGCGACTCGGCATTGGGCATAAAGAGGATCCCGACAATCCAAGCCCGGACCTCGTGCTTGAGAACGCCAACGTGGATAAGTCGCATGTGAACAGACTCCCGATACCTTCATTCCAAATCGGATGGTGGGAGGTGAGACATTATTGCAACGCAACACGGTAAGACCGATCATTTATCTCTTCAGACTGCAAAAGAAAGCGATCGCATTTATAACAGTGGGACGCCGCTGTTTGAATAGAGCGGGACGCCGCTCGATTTTAATCGATCAAGAATATAAACAATAACGTCTGGTACATATAGACGGATTGGACTCGATACTTTTTGAACCTGGACTTTATCCAAGGTTCCTTTTTTCCTCTGGAGTATTGTTTGGAGCATTAATAGACATTTTAGGGTCCATTTCAGTTTACAGGTGGACAATTCACATTAGCCTAAGTTTAGTTCACCCGACTGAACTGATCACTGATTTGGCGGACTTTTTTGTGGATTATTGCAACTTACTATTTATTATTGTTTTAACGTCTAATAAATTTATCTCTTAATATTGCAATACATGTGACCCGGGTATTAGCTGTGTGCTCTACCTCCACCACATTTTACTCACTTATTCTCATCGATCGGGCAAATCGATTGGTATAGGAGCACCACTCCATAGCTCTAAATTCCCTGGTGCGACATTACATACTACTTTATAAATCAGTATAAGTCCTCTTGCACACAAACATATTTTCTTTCCATGTCCGTTCCAATTTTTGCGGACCGTATGCGGAATAATTTATTTCAATGGGTCTCCAAAAAAAACGGAAGGTACTCCTTGTGCATTCCATTTCCATATTTCCGTATATCTGTTCTGCTAAAAGATGGAGCTTGTCCTATTATTGTCTGCATCACGGACAAGGATAGTACTGTTCTATTAGGGGCCAGCTGTTCCGTTCCACAAAATATGGAATGCACGCAGATGTCATCCATATTTTTTGCTGATCCGTTTTTTGCGGACTGCAAAATACATATGGTCGTGTGCAAGAGGCCTAATGCTATGCGCTCCTGCAAGTCAAAAACTGCTCACACACATTTGAAACAGCCCTAACTGTGGTAAGAAAGCTGTGCCGTTTAAATAAATATATGATACGGGAGACTTATCGAAACTAGTGTAAAAGGAAAAGTGGCTTAGTGGGTTTTGGAATTTTTCTTAAATAAAGAAATATATTGACTCAGATGTCATGAAGTACATTGTGTCACGAGAAAACAATCTCAGAATGTCTTGGATAAGTAAAAGTGTTCCAAAGTTATTACACATAAAGTGACACATGTCAGATTTGCAAAAAAAGGCATGGGCAGGAAGGTGAAAAGAGGCCCGGGGTAGAAGGGGTTAAAAATAAAACAGTCGGAAACTGGCCTTTTACTGGTGAAAACAGACACAGACACTTTAGTGCCCTGATGTGTTGCTCTGTGACTAAACCCTCAATCCAGTTCATGAGCTTTGAGACCCAATTGGCAGGAAAATGGTGCTCAGGTGCTATAAATCTGTATTTGTGCAGGCAGATGAAACCTTCTCAGATTCAGACTTCTGAGAATCTTGTCAGGCTGTTTTTAATGGCAGAAGCACAAGCCTTAACCTCTGTGTTCTCAGAGAATCACGACCCAGATGATTTCAGCTGTTCAATATGTCAGGAAATATTTCAGACACCAGTCAGAACTCAGAACTGTCAACACGTGTGAGTAAATGCTCTTTTCCTTTGTATTCGGATTCATGCACCGTACGTGGCTTATAGTCTGCAATGTTTAAATATGTTGGGGGAGATTTAACAAAAGTGGTGGAAAGAAAAACTGGTTTTGTTGCCCATAGCAACCAATCAGATTCCACCTTTCACTTTTTCTGAGTTCCTTTGGAAAATGAAAGGCAGGATCCAATTAGTTGCTGTGAGCAGCAAAGCTAGTTTTCATTAACACTGGCTTTGATAAGGCTGGGCTCACATCTCTTCCATTTAGGAGATCCAACTGCCTGATCCGGCGCTAATGTAACATTTTTTTTTTTTTTGCAAGCTGAAACCCTGCATATACTGTAAGATTGGCTGGATCACCATCGGACCTCATTGCAGTCAAGTAGAGAATCCGGCAGGCTGCTCTGTGTCGGATCTCCAAAGCTTTAGGGCTCATGCACACGAGCTTTGTGCGTCCGTTCCGTGCATTGGGGACCGCAAATTTCTATTTTTTCTTTTTTTTTGCGGTGTGGAGGCATGGCCAGAAGCACTCCGTAGTGCTTCAGTGGGGCTCCGATCCATGCTTCCGTTCCACATCTCCGTGATTCTGGACCCATTCAAGTGAATGGATCCGCATCCGTGATGCGGAGTGCACATGGGCCGCAATACAGCCATGGGCACACAGCGTTTGTGTGCATGAGGCCTTAATCTGCCCTCCTATTTTTAAGAGTCTGCAATTTAGGTATTCGTATAACTTCTAGTCTGCTATGCGTCTAGTGCTTATATTCTGCAATTTGTATTATGTTATTACTAGTCTGTAATGGGTATGTAGCAGGTATAATTTCTACTCTGTGATGAATATATAGCTGTTATTACCAGTATGCAATGCAGTTTGACTGCACCATGTGAATAAGGGTCTCCGAGATAGCTGAGCGCTGTACTGTTTCTAGTAGTCCCATAAAGATGAATAGAGCAGCAGTGCACTACTGACATTTTTCAGGAGTACAGGGCCCCCCATTCTCATGATCTGCGTGGCTCCAGTGGCTGAGCCCCCACCAATTTAATAGTTATCCATTATGCCATGGATCGAGGATAACTTCATCTAAGGCCTTATTCACACAGTTGGTGTTAGGTCAATGATTCTGAGCCAAAACCAGGTACAAATCTTTCCCTATACTTTGTCTGTGGAGGCTCCAATCCTGGTTTTTGCTCCCAATCACTGATAGAAATCGCTCACCAAAACATTAACGTGTGAATGAGGCTTAACACAAATATTTTTTTTTTTTTAAGGCCCTTTTATGTGGCTCATGAAGGGAATTATTAGTAGTGAGTAGGGTTTAGCGAACTTGTATTTTAAGTTCGGCGTCTAAAGTTCGGGTTGTTTGGAATTCCAAATTCCGTTATGGTCTGTGGTAGCGGAATCCATAACGGGATTCTTCGATAACCCGAACTTTGGACGCCGAACTTAAAATAGAAGTTCGCTCAACCCTAGTAGTGAATGTCTCTAGGAATGCTCATTCTGATAGTTGGTGAATGAAAAAAAGACTCAGGTTTTTCATCCAGCACCCAAAATTATAGGGGGTCACTTACAATGTGCGCCACACCAGTTTTAGGCAAAAATAAATAAATAACAAGACCCCATTTTAATGGGCATCTGCTGCCCAAGAACAATGAATCTGTATGGGAACGAGCAATCGCAGCTATCAAAAATGTTTGTATGAAGTTTTTCTTTAAAAACAATATTCCAAATTTTCAGCTTTTGCAGAAAATGTTTGTTAATGGCTATTAAAGCAAGTGGAGCCCATTGTCCTCTCTGCCGTGGGGTATTATGTAGATGGGAAAGATCAGCACCAATAAGAGCTTCGGACATAGAAATGAAAATGAGGATCCTCTCACTAGATTGCACATACTGTGGGAAATTGGTAAGCAAGACACAACAGGTTTTTTCATAGCAGAGGAACCATTTGCCACTATTACATTTGGAGTCCATTCATACTATGGCGCACATTTATTATAGCGTTTGTGCCAGTTTTTGGGCAAAAAAATGATTATATATATATATATATATATATATATATATATATATATATATATATATATATATATATAAATTATATTTTTATTTATTGTTTTGAAGCATTTACTACTGAAAGTATGCCTGTTTTTGAGACATTAAAGGGGTATTCCCATTGTCTGATAGGTGCGGGTCCCACCTCTTGGACCCACACCTACAAGAAGAATGGAGCAGGGAGAGCTATGGCTGGAGGACCCTGGGTTTCCGGGGTCTATCCACCACCAAGTGCTGTTCCCATACAAGTGAATGGGAGCGCACCACGCACGTGCAACCCCTGTGCCTATTCATTTCTATAGGGCAGACGGAAATGGCCGAGCCAGAGTCGGAAATGGCCAAGCCAGCTCTCGGCTATTTTCGGCGGCCCCATTAAAATGAATGGAGGGCTGCTGCGCACGCGCAGTGTGCCCTCCATTTATTTCCCCACTCTGTTCTCATTGTAGGTGCGGGTCCCAGAGGTGGGACCCTCACCTATCAGACAATGGGGACATATATGATTGCTAAACCCCTCTAATAAATCAGTAGCCATGAGCTATAAGGTTCTGTTTTTGGCCTATTTATTTTTTGTTCTTTAAAATATAACTTATTTTAATCCTGTTTAAAGAAAACAAAAAAGGAAAATGTGTAAGGGTAAGTACCCGTGCTGCCGCTCCGTCCCCATTGACTATAAGGGGGCGGGGCTACGGCACGGCAGTGCACAGCCGGAGATCGCCGGACTATAAAAAGTTGGACCTGCAGTACTTTTATGTGCTGCGCCGTAGCCCGCCCCATTATAGTCAATGGGGATGGAGCGGCAGCTCGGCAGTGCATGGGTACTTGCGGCATGGCGGTTTCGGCAGGCTGTTTACCCGCCAGAACAGCCTGCCAGATAGCTATGCCGCAAATGTAAAAGTACCCTTAACAGGATTAAAATAAGTTATATTTTAAAGGACACAAAAATAAATCGACCAAAAACAGAATCCTATAGACCATGGCTATTCATTTATTAATATTTACAAATATGTTCTGGGCCAAAAAGGGTCTTTGCTTCTAAATGTTTCCACAACTTTGAGTGGTGGAGTGCGACTACTTTTGCATTAAAGGGGTTGTCCTGGCTTTTAATATTGATGAACTATCCTCAGGTTAGGTCATCAGTATCAGAACGGCAGGGGTCCAACACCCAGCAGCCCCGCCGATCAGCTATCTGAAGAGACAGCGTGCACACGTCCCATCTCTCTTCCTGTTCACCGCTTAAACGCGCTGTAAAACACTCAAGTGAGAACCAGGACCAACACATTGGTTTTCATGTGTTGAGCATTTTACAGCGCGTTTGAACACGCTGTTAAATGCGCAAGTCTGAACCCAGCCTTAGGGCTCAGCAAATGAACCTTTTTTTTCCTTTTTTTTTCTTTTTCGGACAGTATGTGGAACCAAACAGAAGTTACTCCGTGTGCATTCTGTTTCCGTATGTCCGTTCCGCAAAAAAAAGAACATGTCCTATTATTGTCTGCATAACTGACAAGAATAGGACTGTTTTATTAGGGGCCAGCTGTTCCATTCTGCAAAATACGGAATGCCCATGGACGTTATCCAAGTTTTGCGGACCACAAAATACATACTGAGCCCGTACACTGTCAGTAGCTTGCATTGCATTTGTGGTGACCGGTTCCCTTTAGGCTACATGCACACGGTAGTGTTTTTTTGTGGCCTCCGTTCCGTGTTTATTTATTTATTTATTTATTTTGCGTGTCCGATGGTTTCCCATTCATTTCTTTGGGTCCGTTAAAAATGCGGATGCCTCTTCTGTTGTCTGTCCGCATTTCACGTCCGCAAAAAAATATGGCATGTCCTATTCTTGTCTGCAAAAAACGGTTTGCAGACCCATAGAAATCAATGTGTCCGCAAAAAATGCGGATGACCAATGGAAGCCATCCGTTTGTCATCCGCATCCGTTTTTATTGCGGATGGTTGCTTGGAAACCAGGGCACTTGTACAGGTACTTTAAGAAACTGGTTCAAGCCTTCCGTGTTTTTTTTTTTTTTGTTTTTGTTTTTTTTGTGGATCCGCAAAAAAAAAACGGTCACCCGGAAACGCAACCTACAAAATTTGCGGACACACGGAACGGATGTGGATGTGAAAAAAAAGAAAACGGATCCGCGATTTGCGGACAACAAAAAACAACTGTCGTGTGCATGTAGCCTTAACGTGTTTATTCATACATCAGTGGTTTTCCACTGACTTTGGGTCGGTGAAAAAACAATGGAGACCTACACTACCTTGGTTCATGGTGCGGAAGAAGAACGCATATTAAATTCTATGGGTCCATGAAAACCCCTGACAGAACACAGTTGACATCCGTGTTCTTTCAGTATTTTTTCGCTGAGCATTGGTAGGAGACACTCTGATAATCACTTTCAGTCTAGTAGTTGCACATCATGGAATGTAGATGACACATGGAGGGCAAAAAACAGATACATGGACCAACAACAGATTCCTCACGGGACATCTTTATCGTTGAAAGACTAACTATCTTCCCCCGGACGTCATCACTGACACAGATGCGTGAAAGTGTCCTTAGAATGTAATGTGGGTGTTACTGCTGAGATCCAGCATCATACCAGATTCTTTATTTCCATAGGTGAAGTTATCTTGCATGCGACTCCACTACAAGACTTGCAAAGGTTACCAGGAGGAATTTGGAACTGCAACCAAAGACTCGAAATTGCACAGTGACCCATATAATGCCAAACAGTAAGAAAAACCAATACAACTAAAGTGCATTTTAACTAGCTCAGTCCTGTATCATGATGCAAAACACCAAATTTAAGCAACTTTATGGGCTTATGCACATGGGTATGCAGCCTGCACGGCTTTATAGTACACAGTCGCGCGGCCTCCATGCACTGATGTACAGGCTTTGTTGGAAGATATTCTACATTAGAAGCAATACTTCCATAGTTGCCAACAGTTATGGATTTGCATGGGCTGTCCCTGTAAATTTGGGCTATCCTGGACCAAATATGGTGAGGCTTGTGTAAGCCCTGCCCATAAATGGACAGTTCCTTACAGTTTGGGGGTGATCCCAGGTGTGGGATCTAGTTGTCCAAAATTCACCAACTGTAAAGTTGGTATGTTTGCTTCTAGGGGAGAATACCGCCATACTGTACATACAGAGCTGAACTTTGTACAAACTTTTCATGTCTGGCTAAAACAGAAAGCTCTGTATGCTTCTGTAACACTTCACATATTGAACCCACGCGGAAAATTATATACTTAGTCAAACTTTGTCAATCTCAGCTCAATCACATTTTTATCCTCGTGTGTAGAAGGAAAGAGGGCACCAGGATCTCCTTTCGCAGGCTGTTGGGGAAGTGATGGCATCTGAAAAGGGCCTAATTTTTATTTTTGCTATGCCATTTATCCTTAAATAATGTATACTGAATATAAGGAAATTGTCATTTCTCAGGTTCGATGCACTGTACAAGTGCCCACTGTGCCACCAAGGAAACTTGAATAGAAAAGCCTTACTGGACCATTGCAACTTCATGCATTACTTTGAAGTTGCAGAAGCGGTAAACCTTTTTTCTTTCACATTTGTATAAACTTACTGCATACTTCTAAATCAGGACAACAAAAAAGGGGGAAAAAATTGTTGGCTTTTATATAGTAGCTGGGATTTATTACAATAACCATAATCTGGCTGACCATTTACCCATTTCCTTCATGTACTATATTATAATAATGGCTGCCTGCAACCACCACCAGGGTAGCTCGCTTCATGGGAATCTATAGTTAGCATGGAATTCAATAGAAACTGTAAAATTCTGTATTTACTGAGGTCCCCTAATGGTGGTTGGAGAAAAATGCAGTGGTTTGATGGAAATTGCCGCCCCCCCCCCCCCCACACCACACCACACTCGTTTGCCTCAGACCCAATAGCAATGGCATGGTCTTCCATAATGGTAAGTACACTACAGTACTATATTACAACATATCTGATGTTCTTCCATTAAGGCTAATTTCACACTAGCGTTAATATTTTCCAGTATTGAGATATGGAGATCCATCATAGGGTCTCAATACAGGAAAAAAAGCTGTCAATGGATACAAAACGTAACTGAACAGAAAGGAATGCTCCAAAATACATTCCGTTTCGTTCTCATACCGGAGAGCAAACCGCAGCATGCTGCGGTTTGCTTTCCGTCCTGGGATGCGGAGCAAAATGGATCCTTCATGACCCACAATGCAAGTCAATGGGGACGGATCAGTTTTCTGACACAATCAAAAATGGATCCGTTCCCTATTGACTTTCAATGGAGTTAATGACGGATCCGTCTTGGGTATGTTAAAGATAATACAACTGGATCCGTTGATAACGGATGCAGACGGTTGTCTTATCAGTAACATAAGCGTTTTTGCTGAACCCTACTGGATCCAGCAAAAATGCTAGCGTGAAAGTAGCCTAAGGGTACTTTCACACTAGCGTTATTCTTTTCCGGCATGCCATCCAAAATTTCCGGAACACTTGCCGGCATGTCGAATCCGGCATTAATTTACATTGAAATGTATTAGTGCCGGATCCGCCATTAAAAATGCCACATTAACAGATCCATTCTTCCGGTCTGCCCAACATAAAACTGTAATTTAAACAATAGGTCATTTTCTGATGAGTGAAAAGATGGACATAGAAGTGTAATATCCAATTTGTGACCATGTTGATGTCCTTATACTTTACAGGTGTGCCCTATATGTTCTGCTTTGCCCTGTGGGGATACCAATTATTCAGCTGGGAATATTGTAGGACACCTAAATGCCAGACACCAGTTTAATTATGAAGAGTTCATGGTAAGTATCCGGTATGCAATAAATAGATTTTATTTAAAAAAAAAATCACCTGGAACTGATTATTACAATAGACACCCTGTTATCGCCAGCTGCAGGAATTATTTTATTAGGGTTTTTATTGGGTTTACTCAATAAATGAGTTGTCCAAACCTTTACAAGTGATTGTCTCTTCTGAAGATGGACCTCCGCCAATCAGATAGTAATGGCCGGACATGCTGCACCCCCACCGATCGACTCTGGTGCAATTCATTTTAATGTCCAACAGATGGTGGTGATGTAGTTCCACCACTGACTGCTGGCCCCAGAGCTAGTGCAGGAATGCTGATTAGCATGTGTTGTAAGACTCCTGCCGATTAGATAGTGAAAGCCTATCCTGAGAAAGCCATCATTTGCAAAGGGATGGACAACCTCTTTAAGAATAATTCAAACAGGTATCTTATTACGTATATGCGCTTGTATTTACAGCAAGCAATAGTGCAATTACTGAATTACTAAAGAGACTGTTAGCGGTCCGAATTTATTTGTGGCAAATTTCATTAAAAAATGACTATTTCCAGGCTGCAGAGAGCCTTTATAGTGCTGTAGAACACTGTGCCTTGCAGTAACATGCATGGGGAGTCTGCTGTGGTAGTGAAATCATACTGTGAGTCAGTATGACAGGCGTCGCTCTTAGAATCACTGCACACTTCACTTATTTGGGCAGTCACGGGGCAAAAGCTGACCAAATAACTCAAGTATGAACTCAGCCTTACTGGTCGATGTTGGCGCCAAGAAGAAGCACACTCCTTTTACACTCTCCTTAGCTGATTCCATATAGATGTCTACAGAACATGTTCTATTAAACACTTATACAATTAGAGCACCCTGACAGAGTGGAGAGGGTGTCAGCAGTAAGTTTGTGTTGATGTCACTGATTATTTTGCCCTTTCTCCAATCCCTCAGAGCAATAATGTCATGAGTAAGGGCTGCTATGCTATAGCCCGAAACGCGTAGAAGAGATTTACTGTCCGTACCTGTACTTGGAATTTTTATCACCTCAATAAAGAACGAAACTTTGCTGTAAAGAGCTGGATTTTGAAAGTTTTTTTTTTTTTTTTGCACTCAGAACAATAACCCCCAAAAAACAGATCCTGTCTGAGCATCCGCCTTCACTCTGTCAGTAATCCATCAGTATTAGCTCATCCCAAAAAAACAGGAGTGGATCCAAAACAGAGATGACACGTGAATGAGGAGACCACAGAGTGGCCCAATGACGGTCTGGAGGTGGCGGCAGCATCAGGAGGAGGCCACAGAGTGGCAAGGTGACACTGTGGGGAGGTGGGTGGCAATGCGAGTACTAGCTGAAGATGATGGGTGAAATAAGGAGCACTTGGCATCAACTGTGTGGAATCAGGTGGATGGCAGCATCAGAATAGTAGCTGAGGCAGGTAGCCAGAAGAAACTGGTCTCTTTTGTCAGTGTTGTAGTGGCACCATGGATGATCTAGTCTGATGCATTGGTGGGTGGAAACCTTGGCTGATCCATGTCTGATTCATCTTGACAAAGGTCAGTCTTTCCACACTTTGGGTGGACAAGCGAGTTCTTGGGGAAACTATGGCCGCCGCACTAAACACCCGCTCTGATGCCACACTACTGGTCGGGCAGGACAGCTTTTCCAGGGCAAGCTCTGCTAGTTGCTAATACACCAAAAAGGGCTGTAATTTTCTCACTTCAACACACAACAGCTAATAAGCCCTCTTTCTTTTTCCCCACTAATACATGCCATAAAGGGCTTAAGAACATATAACTGCACCACTGAACGGCAAATATATTTTATTTTGCCACTAATTTACGACAAAAAGGGCTGTAATTTTCGCACTTCACCACACAATGGCTAATAAGCCCTTTTTTCCCACTAACACAAGCCAAAAAAATGTTTTGCCACATACATATAACTGCACCACACAAGGGCAAATAAGAAGTAGAAATATATTTCCCCAGTCATCTCCATGACACCACATCCTGAGATGGACTTCCTTCTGATTGGACAGGAAAAACAGAGGTTTAAAACCCCACCCCTTCCCTCCATCGCCAGTGTTTTTCCTGTCCCATCAGGATAGGAATCTGGAGAAGTGTATAGAGCTCTAGCTGGGCTCACCTGATTTCCTCCATGACAGGCCGAGGTCGGATCTGCAGGGCAGCTCTCCCTTCTCCTTCATACTATGCCTGGGCTCGGGCGCATTGCGTTATGCCCCCCCTGCGAAGATCCCCTCTGCAGCGGTCCAGGGGGACTTAATGCAGAGGGTAAAGAAGATTATGGCGCCTGATCGGCACTGTGTCCCGGCCGTCGGGTGACGTCAGATGCAGGGGGCGGAGCCAAAGCATCATGACGTCACTAACATGTGCCGCAGGGCAAAGGATGCCATAAAAACCCACAGGACCTGCAGAATGGCGCCCTGCACAGCGCGGCTATCTCTATCTGGAGTGTGCCTCTGGAAAGCGGTTGGGAGTCAAGATGAGCACCCCCCTCACGCCAGGCTCTGGAGCCGAGCCTACAACAAATCCAGGCACTGTGAGTAGCCTGCTCTCAGGCACTTGACTATGTAATGCTGTTTGGTCTGCTCATCCTTCCCTCCCTTACCTTTCAGGGAGAAAGGGATTCAGCTACTACCACTAAGAAAGCCAGGAAATGTGGTATCTGCTATAAACGGCTATCTAATACAGGGACAAAACCTCTTTGTAAGGATTGCACATCCAATGTGGTAAATCAGAATCTTCCAGCTTCCTTGAAGATATAAGGAAAGTAGTAAAAGAGGTTCAGTTGGCCTTAACATCTAGGGAGCCAACTCCCCAAAGAATCACTCCTCCTCAAAACATCCGCGAAAATCGTTTACTTATTTCTGACTCAGACTCCGAAGGACTGGGAGTGTCAGACTCAATCAGTACAAAATCAGTTCCTATCCTCAGATAACAAATATAGACCTTTTTTGTTCAATTCGGGTGACATTGATGAATTGATCAGAGCTACCATTCAAATGGAAATACCAAAGAAACCCAGGTTAAAACAAGAAGAGATCTTTGGGGGCCTAGGGGAAAGGAAAAATGCAGTCTTTCCAGTACCAGATAATGTCCAAAAGTTGATACGTTCTGAGTGGGAGAAACCAGGCAAAGGATCCTTTATTCCAAGGTGGATTAAAAGGCGTTACCCGTTTAGTCTAGATGACTGCACTGACTGGGAAACCATCCCTAAGGTAGACGCACCATTAGCTAAGGTGGCTAGACATGCAGCTCTACCTTTTGAGGATTCAGCACAACTAAAAGACCCGTTAGATAGAAAGGCAGAAAGTCTTTTAAGAAAAACCTGGGAGGCAACAGCGGCCCTTCTCAAACCAGGGGTAGCTTCAACCTGTGTAGCTAGAACATCAAACTTATGGCTGGAGCAACTAGAAATCCACCTAGTTAATAAAACGCCATGCGACCAGATACTGGAGAGCTTGCCCTTATTGAAGATGGCAACCTCTTTCCTAGCAAACGCAGCAGAAGAGTCTGTTAAACTGGCCGCCCGTACAGCCGTTTTATCCAACACGGCGAAAAGGGCTCTGGCTCAAAGCTTGGTCAGGAGACATTGCTTCGAAAAATAAACTAATTGTGCTCCCCTTCCACGGTCAATATGTCTTTGGAACGGACCTAGATAAAATCTTAGCGAATGCTACTAATAGGAAAAGGGGATTCCCAGAAGAAAGATACAAACAAAAAAGGCAGTTTTTTTCGTGACTGACATTATCAACCCGAAAATAAAAAAGATAAAGGGAAGTCCGGAAGGTGGAGCTATGCAAAAGGAAACAGCGGAAGGAATTTCCTTTTCAACCCCAATAGAGCAGAATCCTCCTCCACTAATGCCAAACAATGACACCATACCAGTAGGGGGAAGACTCGGCTCCTTTCAAAAATCTTGGGAGCAAAAAAACAATGGGTGGATATTAAACATCGTAATGGAAACTCTAAAGTTGGCAGTAAAGCTTATAAAAAAGGATGCAGTAATGTCCACAATAGACTTAAGGGATGCCTATTATCATGTCCCGATACACAGGTCATCAAGAAAATTCCTGAGGTTTGCAATTCAGCTAAAAGGACACATTCGACATTTTCAATTCAGATGTCTCCCCTTTTGGGATCTCCTCAGCAACAAGAACTTTTACAAAGGTGATGGCGGAGGCCATAGTGAGTCTGAGAGAGTTAGTAGTTGCAGACAACAAAACTCTTCTAGAAGTCTTGAAGAGACCAGGGCCTAGGTTGGATAATCAACTGGGAAAAGTCAGATTTAATCCCGAACAGGCAAAAGATATTTTTAGGCATAACTCTAAATACAATATCCCAAAAATCCTTTCTTCCGCCTCAAAGTAAAAAGTATTCAAACCACGCTAAAGAATTTCAAGAAAGTAAAATTCTGCTCCATCAGTCAGGCAATGAAGGTGTTGGGAAACCTTTCCGTATGTATCCCAGCAGTAGCCTGGGCACAATTTCGCCTAAGGCCACTTCAAAGATTAATACTAAACAAGTGGAACAGATCTCAAACGACTCTAGAAAAATGAATATTCTTAGATCAAAAAGTGAAGAATTCTCTGAATTGGTGGCTGAAAAAAAAAAATCAACCTAAAAGTTAGTGATTACAACAGACGCGAGCCTCCAGGGTTGGGGAGCATTAGTCCAAGGGAACTCCTACCAGGGGAAATGGCCAAGTCATGTGAAACATCAATCCTCAAACTTCAGGGAACTGCGGGCAATTTGGGAAGCATTGAAATGCACAAGTCTTCTCTCAGTAGGACGCCATGTCCGAGTATATTCAGACAATGCAACAGCAGTGTCCTTCATCCAGCACCAGGGAGGCACAAGACACCGTCTACTACAGGGCCTATCAAACAAAATTTTCTCCTGGGCAGGGGAAAATATGCAGTCACTATCAGCAGTCCACCTGAAAGGATCTCTAAATGTTCAGGCTGACTATCTGAGTCACCACACGTTAGACCTGGGAGAATGGAAGATATCCCCGGAGATTTTTCAACTAATCATAGGGAAATGGGGCAGCCCGACAGTAGACCAATTTGCGTCCGGGAAAAATCATCAGTTGAGTAAATTCTTCTCCCTCAGCCTAAGGGATTATGCTCTGGCTGTGGATGCTTTCAACCAAAACTGGACGACAAATCTAGTCTACGCATTCCCTCCATTTCCACTGATCCCCAGAGTCCTCCAAAAATTTCAGAAGGCGAGATGTACGTTAATTCTGAAACGCCCCCCCCCCCCTTGGCCCAAGAGGAGTTGGTTTGTGCTATTAAAAGCCCTCATTTTAGAAGCCCCTCTCCTTCTACCTCTGAGGCCAGACCTTCTAAGTCAGGGGCCTATCACTCACCCAAATCTACAGATGTTAAAATTGTCAGCAAGGATTCTGAAGAATCCATTCTGTTAAACCTAGGGTTATCCAAAAAGGTAGTGAACACTTTACTCCTAAGCAGGAAACAAAGCACGAACGAAAAATATTTTTGAAAATATGGGAGAAATTTGCTGAATGGTCAGGTCAGTTCAAACCTAATATCTCACTAATCTTGGATTTTCTTCAGGAAGGTTTAGATTTAGGACTGTCCCCTAATACCCTTAGGGTCTAGGAGTCGGCGCTAGGAGCCTTATATAACACCAGCCTTACAGAACATCCCTGGGTATCCAGATTTCTCAAGGCAGCAGATAGGATAAGACCCCCGATTAAAAACATGGTAGCTCCCTGGAACCTCAATACGGTGCTGGCCGGCCTGACTTCTGGTTCGTTTGAGCCTATAGACTCAATCCCCATCAAGTGGCTTACTATCAAAACTATTTTCTTAGTGGCAATAACTTCGGCCAGGAGAGTCTGTGAGCTGCAAGCCTTGTCCATTCAAGAACCTTTTTTCTCGGTGTTCCATGACAAACTAGTACTTAAATTAGATCCTACCTTTCTCCCAAAGGTGGTCTCTACCTTCCATAGGTCTCAGGACATTGTGCTTCCCTCATTCTGCAACAGTCCTAAAAATGAACAAGAAATCTCCTACCACACCTTGGATGTTAGGAGAGCGGTCCTAAGATATCTAGAAGCAACCAGACAGTGGAGGTTAGACAAAAATCTTTGTCCAGTTTTCAGGTCCCAATAGGGGAAAAAAAGCAGCAAAAAGCTCCATCTCCAGATGGATAAGATTAGCTATCTCCCAGGCTTATAAAGTCAAAGGGAAAGAAGCCCCTGCTTCCCTGAAAGCACATTCCACGAGGGGCATGGCCGCCTCCTGGGCGGAAAAAGCTTCAGCCTCGTTACAACAAATTTGCAGCAACTTGGAAAAGGATTCATACCTTTACCAAGCATTACAAACTAGATATCTTTGCCAACGACGACTTAAGGTTTGGACGGAAAGTTCTCTCTGCAGTTGCCCCCCCTTAATAATTTTCTTTTGATATTTTTCTCAGGATGTGGTGTCATGGAGACGACTGGGGAAAAGAGTATTACACTCGCCGGTAATCCGGTTTCCTGGAAGTCTCCATGACGCCACATGCATCCCACCCTTTAGACACTTGATTTAGTTTGTGTCCTTTTTTGTTATAATATCCTTTTCATCCTGGGGGTTCTTCGTTAAAATACACTGGTGATGGAGGGAAGGGGTGGGGTTTTAAACCTGTGTTTTTGCTGTCTAATCAGAAGGAAGTCAATCTCAGGATGTGGTGTCATGGAGACTTCCAGGAAACCGGATTACCGGTGAGTGTAATACTCTTTTCCTTGTAATAAACCCTGTTAATGGCTGTATCAAACAGCACTTGCACCCTAATAAGAACGGTTTGCTGGAATTACAGAACTGTATAATGGCAATTTGGATCCCCAGTCAGTGCAGCAAGGTGTAATCTGATCGCTCCTATTACCCAGGCTGTAACCTCCCCTACTGAACCCCGTTCTACATAAATGCTGTGGAATGATTCCTCCCTATTAGTGTTCAGCAAACAGTTCGAGCAAAAAAGTTCGGGTTCGTTGTTCGTCGATTACTTCCTGCTTTCTGAAGGGCTGCACAGCAGCCAATCAGCTAGCGTTTTACTTCTTGCCCTAAGAGCCCATCACAGCCATGCCTACTAATGGCATGGCTGTGATTGGCCAAGTGCAGCATGTGACCCAGCCTCTATTTAAGCTGGAGTCACGCAGCGCCACACGTCACACTGCTCTGATTAGTGTAGGGAGAGGACGCAGCTTCTGTGAGGGCGAGATTAGGCAGGGAAAAGTCAGCAACAGCACCTAATGAACTGATCGATCTACAGCTGTGAATGATTGAACTTCTGCTGGTTACTTGCTCACTGGTTTTTAGGCTGCACAGAGCGTTTTTCTGTCACTTATTTTCTGGGGTGATCTGCGGCCATTTTGTGACTTGTGGTGCACCAGAACAAGCTGCCACCAAGTCCATCAATCCATCGATACTAGTTTTTTTTTTTTTTTTTTTGCTATATCCTACATCAGGGGCTTGGCTGTGCTAATTGTCACCCCTAGAAACTCAGGATAGCAATTTCTATATTTTATTAAGGGGTTAAATACAATTGCCCAAATACCAATCCCCTAAATCTGGTGTTCCAGCTTTGGCTAGACAAGTATAATACGGTCTGCTGTCTGGCAAAGGATAGATTATTTTCTGTGGTGAAATTCAATTGTCAAAATAGCAATCCCCTAAATCTGGTGTCACAGCTGTGGCTGGCAAACTATAATAGTGTCCGTAAAAGGGTATATTTTTTGTTGTGGGGTGAAATTCAATTGCCAAAATAGCAATACCCTGAATCTGGTGTCCCAGCTGTTGCAGGCCAAGTGATAATCTGTCCATAAAAGGATACCTTTCATCCAGGGCCTAAATACTAGCCCTAAAAGAGAGATTCCTCTAAATCAGTGGTTACTGCTGTGCCTGGATTAGTGTAATACGCTACATAAATAAATAAGCAGATAGTGTTAGGTGCCTGAATTTGAAATCAATACATTGGGCCAAATATATATTTTTTTTATTGTGGTGCTTGGTGAACGGTAACAATGAGGAAAACATCTAGTAAGGGTCGTGGTGGTGTTAGTGTACCCTCTTGTGCTGGGAGAGGACGTGGCCATTCTGCCACAGCCACACGTCCTAGTGAACCAACTACCTCAGGTTCCAGTACCCGCCAGAATTTACAGCGATATTTGGTGGGGCCCAATGCCGTTCTAAGGATGGTAAGGCCTGAGCAGGTACAGGCGCTAGTCAATTGGGTGGCCGACAGTGGATCCAGCACGTTCACAACATTATCTCCCACCCAGTCTTCTGCAGAAAGCGCACAGGTGGCACCTGAAAACCAAGCCCATCAGTCTGTCACATCACCCCCATGCATATCAGGGAAACTGTCTGAGCCTCAAGTTATGCAGCAGTCTCTTATGCTGTTTGAAGACTCTGCTGGCAGGGTTTCCCAAGGGAATCCACCTAGCCCTTCCCCAGTGGTGGAAGACATAGAATGCACTGATGCACAACCACTGATGTTTCCTGATGATGAGGACATGGTAATACCACCTCATCGGAGTCCGCACGTCTCTGATGACGAAACACAGGTGCCAACTGCTGTGTGTTTCTGCAGTGTGCAGACCGAACAGGAGATCGGGGAGGAACAGGGGCGGACTGGGCAGGGGGGCAATTGCCCCCCGGGCCGCTCTGTTGCCTCTGTAAACGGGCCCCTCTGTAGTGCATGTGCCCTGCCGCGGCCCTGGTGACAAGTGGGGGCGGCAGGCACAGGGAGATTTCATCTCCATAGTCATCTGTATCGCCGTCCTCAGGACGGCGATACAGATGGCTGTGCTGCGGCAGAGCAGGGAGAGGCGTGTCCCCTCCCTGTTCTTCTGATAGGCTGCCAGCACTAGGCCGGCAGCCTATCAGAGGCTGGTGCAGGCGGCGCGATGACGTCATCGCGCCGCCGGAGCAGTACAGCAAGGGACACAGGCCAGAAGAGGCCTGCATCGCATCGCTGCCATGGAGGTAAGTATAAGTGTTATTTGTATGTATGTTTGTTTGTTTTTGTGTTTTTGGGGGCTACTGGCACATGGGGGAAGCTACTGGCAGATAAGATAGGGGGGGAATCTACTGGCACATAAGATAAAAAGGGGGAATCTACTGGCACATAAGATAGGGGAAATCTACTGGCACATAAGATAAAAGGGGGAATCTACTGGCACATAAGATAAAGGGGGAATCTACTGGCACATGACAGTGAGGGGGGGGGAATCTACTGGCACATAACTGAGGGGGATTCTACTGGCACATGATAAGGTGAGGGGGATTCTACTGGCACATAAGGAGGGCTACTGGCACATAAGGAGTGCTACTGGCACATAAGGGGGACTACTGGCACAAGAGGGTGCTACTGGCACATAAGGGGGTGCTACTGGCACATAAGGGGGATGGCTACTGGCACATAAGTGGCACGGCTACTGGCACATAAGGGGGATGGCTACTGGCACATAAGGGGGATGGCTACTGGCACATAAGGGGGGACGGCTACTGGCACATAAGGGGGGACGGCTACTGGCACATAAGGGGGGACGGCTACTGGCACATAAGGGGGGACGGCTACTGGCACATAAGGGGGACGGCTACTGGCACATAAGGGGGGGGGTTATGAGCGATGTGAGTGGCCAACATCTATCCTCTCCGCAATGCTCAGCCTCCTGTGACAGATGAGGAGACTGAAGGTGTGGGGGCGGAGATACCTGTCAAAGGAGGCTGTGCTCTCCTCCCGCAGCTCCCCGCCCAGCCTCTTGTGACAGCGAATCAGGAAGTAGAGGGGGGCTCAGTGGGCATCTGGGTGTTACTTGCCCCCTGGGCCAAAAGTTGCCAGTCAGCCCCTGGGGAGGAAGACTGTGTGGAAGACGATGCAGGGGACGATGAGGTCCTAGACCCCACATGGAATGAAGGTCGTGCCACTGACTTTCATAGTTCAGAGGAAGAGGCAGTGGTGAGACCGAGACAACAGCGTAGTAAAAGAGCGAACAGCCGCCGCCAAGAGAGTTCGCCTGCTACTGGCCACCGCCACCAGGGACAGAGCACCCCAAAGGCAGCTTCAAGGAGTTCCCTGGCATGGCACTTCTTTAAACAATGTGCTGACGACAAGACCCGAGTGGTTTGCACGCTGTGCCATCAGAGCCTGAAGCGAGGCATTAACGTTCTGAACCTTAGCACAACCTGCATGACCAGGCATCTACATGCAAAGCATGAACTGCAGTGGAGTAACCACCTTAAAAGCAAGGAACTCACTCTGGCTCCCCCTGCTCCCTCTTCTGCTGCTGCCTCGGCCTCTTCCTCTGCCTCGGGAGGAATGTTGGCACCTGCCGCCCACCAAACAGAGGATGTGCCACCGACACCACCACCTGCATCACCAAGCATCTCCACCATGTCACACGGCAGCGTTCAGCTCTCAATCTCACAAACCTTGGAGAGAAAGCGTAAATTCCCACCTAGCCACCCTCGAGCCCTTGGCCTGAATGCCAGCATTTCTACTGGCCTTTGAAATGCTGTCATTCAGGCTGGTGGACACAGACAGCTTCAAACAGCTGATGTCCATGGCTGTCCCACAATATGTTGTTCCCAGCCGCCACTACTTCTCCAAGACAGCCGTGCCTTCCCTGCACAACCAAGTATCCGATAAAATCAAGTGTGCACTGCGCAACGCCATCTGTGGCAAGGTCCACCTAACCACAGATAGGTGGACCAGTAAGCACGGCCAGGGACGCTATATCTCCCTAACTGCACACTGGGTAAATGTAGTGGCGGCTGGGCCCCAGGCGGAGAGTTCCTTGGCGCACGTCCTTCTGCCTCCAAGGATCGCAGGGCATCATTCTTTGCCTCCTGTAGCCTCCTCCTCCTACTCGGCTTCCTCCTCCTCTGCTTCCACCAGCTCATCCAGTCAGCCACACACCTTCACCACCAACTTCAGCACAGCCCGGGGTAAACGTCAGCAGGCCATTCTGAAACTCATATGTTTGGGGGACAGGCCCCACACCGTGCAGGAGTTGTGGCGGGGTATTGAACAACAGACCGACCAGTGGTTTCTCCAGGGCCCACTACTGGAGGACGAGGGATGAGGAGGAGGAGGATGAGGATGAAGCAGGTTCACAGCGGGGTGGCACCCGACACAGCTCAGGCCCATCACTGGTGCGTGGCTGGGGGATACGGAGGACGATGACGATACGCCTCCCACAGAGGACAGCTTGTCCTTACCTCTGGGGAGCCTGGCACACATGAGCGACTACATGCTGCAGTGCCTGCGCAACGACAGCAGAGTTGCCCACATTTTAACGTGTGCGGACTACTGGGTTGCCACCTTGCTCGGTACAAAGACAATGTGCCCACCTTACTTCCTGCACTGGAGCGTGATAGGAAGATGCGCGAGTACAAGCGCACGCTGGTAGAGGCGCTCCTGAGAGCATTCCCAAATGTCACAGGGGAACAGGTGGAAGCCCAAGGCGAAGGCAGAGGAGGAGCAAGAGGTCGCCAACGCAGCTGTGTCACGGCCAGCTCCTCTGAGGGCAGGGTTAGCATGGCAGAAATGTGGAAAAGTTTTGTCTCCACGCCACAGCTAACTGCACCACCACCTGATACGGAACGTGTTAGCAGGAGGCAGCATTCCACTAACATGGTTGAACAGTACGTCTGCACACCCCTCCACGTACTGACTAATGGTTCGGCCCCATTCAACTTCTGGGTCTCCAAATTGTCCACGTGGCCAGAGTTAGCATTTTATGCCTTGGAGGTGCTGGCCTGCCCGGCGGCCAGCATTTTGTCTGAACGTGTATTCTGCACGGCAGGGGGCGTCATTACTGACAAACGCAGCCGCCTGTCCACAGCCAACATGGACAAGCTGGCGTTCATAAAAATGAACCAGGCATGGATCCCACAGGACCTGTGCCTCCCTTGTGCAGAATAGAGTAGGCACAGTTCTCAAGTATATCACGGAGTAGGGTTTTCCTAAAGGATGTGTATAGGGATGACTGATGATGGTGTTCCTCCCCGAGTCTTTCTATAGACACCAGCAAACTTCAAAAAATTACCAAAAGTGTGCAATCTCTCAGTCTCTCTGCAGTGCCCAAATACAGGTGCAGTCTCAGGTCAGATGCCCAGTCTTTTTCAGTAGTGTGGCGGGTGCCAGAAGCAATATAACCCAAACCAAAGGCAGTAAAGATTACAGCCATATGCATGCGTTAACTTTAGTGTCTTTGTCCATGCTTGGCCCTTAAACTCCTGTAGTAATCTGTTCTGCTCTCCCACAGAGGTTAATCCTAGCAAAATTGCTTTTCTGGCAGCTTTCATTGTTTTTTAAGTTCTGCACCACATCCCCCCACCCCCCTCTCTCAAACTCTATTTACATGTACAGTAAAAAAAAATAGCAAACTGTCCTCTGGGAGGACATACATTTTTCAGGAGTTTCTCCTTGGTAAAAATATGGGAATCAGCTAAAACAGTGCAAGTCAAAGGCGTTGAGTATAAATGAAAATCTCAATCCTTACAATGAATAACATATCCACGAATATATATATATATATATATATATATATATATATATATATATATATATATATATATATATATAATCAAAAAATTTATTGTGTTTTCGCAATGATTATATATTTCAATGAGCACCATTTACATAAAATTTTTATACATGCAGAATAAATTTTGATCAACATCAAGATTTGGCAGAAAATTGTTATGTTTGCTAATAAACAAATGAACCTTAGGCCTCTTTCACACAAGCGAGTTTTCCGTCCGGCGTGTGATTCCAGCAATGGACTCACTCGTGTGAAACAGCCCTTAAAATGGTTTTCCGAGAATAGCATGTTTTTTTTTTTTTTTTTAACAGGACTTTCCTGACCCATTTTTTAACATGTAAACAAATCTTTCTGGTTGCCTTTCATCCTCTACAGTAGTACTTGAAAGTTTATGAAGCCTTCAGAATCTTCTACATAAAATTGATCTAGAACTACATCAGATTTTCACAGAAATTCTAAAAGTAAAGAAAAATAACCAACTCAAACAAATGATAAAAAATATGACTTGGTCATATTTAATGAGGAAAACGATCCGATATCACACGTCTGAGTGGCAAAAGTATGTGAACCTTTGCTTTTAGTATCTGCTGCAACCCTCCTGTGCAGCAATAACTGCAACTAAATGTTTCCAGTAATTGTTGATTAGTCCTGCACATTGGTTTGGAGGAATTGTAGCCAATTCCCCCATACAAAACTGCTTCAATGTTTGTAAGTCTCCTTCCGTAAACTGCCCTCTTCAGGTCCTTCCACAACTTTTGCATTGGATTAAGGTCAGGACTTTGACTTGTTCATTTCAAAACTTTATTCTTTAAAAGTGAGACCAGCACCTATCTTTAATGGCATGTCCTTGCTGCCATCAAAGTCCAAGATGACGTAACCCCTTTTAACCATTCTTTGATAGAATGACTTGTGTTCTTAGGCTCGTTGTCTTGCTGCAAACTCACGTTCCCTTGAGATTCGGCTCACGAACAGCTGTCCTGACATTTTCCTGAGGAATTTGCTGGTATAATTTAGAATTCATTGTTCCACAACCACTTTCCATCATTGATGGACTAGATGTAGAAAAACGGGTCCAAACAATGATGCTACCACCACCTGGTTGCATGAATAGGATGAGGATTTTAAGCTGGAATGCAGTTTTTTTTTTTTTTTTTTTTTTCCCTTTCTACAAACCTAACACTTTTTTTTTATTTAAACCAACGTTTGGGGGGTGATAGGATGATAATAAAAGATGACTAGATGCATCAGCTTGGATTAAGTCTTTTCTGGCGCCAGGAGAGTGAATATGACCATATCAGACACGACACATATGATGATCAAAATCACTCTGTTTATTGATAATAAGGTTCAAGTTTATATAGGACATTATACGCCCTTTTATTATTCAATCATATTTTTCCAAACAATATAGCCTCCAATCATAATGAGACACATACCGTCATACAACATACTTTCCCCAGTTACATCCTGGCCTTCATGCTCCACGTACTAGCTGACACGGACAAGATAAGGAATTCCGGTTAGATACTCGGCTGCCCAAAACATTTGGTTATGACAAAATGTTCTTACACAAAGTTCAAGACAGCATATTCCTTCAATCCCCTCTTAAAACCTTATATTCATATTATATGGTTCTCCTTGCCCCTTATTTGCCTATAAGTTCTTAAGTATTCCATATAAGCCTCTGGGGTATATTCTTCAGGTCTTGGTGGGGTATTGTTCATCTCACCTGTGAGCACTGGAGTGTAATAAAACGTCGAGCGCACCCTCTTTTCAGTGAAACTTTGACATGTGGAAAGAAGCGAGGGTACGCATTGTACACAGCAACATAAGCATATCATTATAGCGATGATAGCACATACCACTCCTAATACATATCGGATTTGACCAAAGTCAGGTATCCAGCTAAAAAGCCAATCCCACCATCCTTGATTAGCGTCTTGTTTTATGTGTTTTATCATTTCTTCTAATTGGCCTATTTTATCCTTTTATCCCATGGGAATTATCTGACAAATTAAAACAGCAAATACCTGAAAAAGCAGAGCACCCTATACCATGTTGTAATAGCAGATAATCAATGGTTGCCCTATTCTGTAGAATTGCCTTCTTATATGACTGTATATCTAGCAATGTGTCCTGCAAGATTGCCCTAGTGATATTTATTTGTTTTACCATAAAGCGAGCAAGCCTTGAGATTGTCTTGTGGTTCTATGCAGCTAACCCTGGTATGCCTACCATTGATATTGCCAGGCTTAAGTACTCTGTTTCTGATAGAAGGCTCACAATATAATTACAATCTTCCGGTAACTGCACAGAAGATTCTCGTGTATAACGTGTTCGTGTTGCAGGAAGTAATGGTATCATTGTTAATGTTAACCTAGCTATCGTGCAGGGTCCATCTGTAATGTTTGCTGGTATGTACGTGTAACTAAAGTTTCCGCATGCTAACACCCATCCTGTTGGAAGGGGGACATGTTTGTCTAAGGATGGCACTATCTTTGTGATATTACATTGCATATTTCTTCCTGATATCATCTTTTTGCAACTACTTACGCCCCGTTGGCAAATATCTTGGCAAATATCTGGTTTGGTCTTATTTTGTTGCTTTGCTTGTATGCAAGGAGGTAGTAATTTTTCATCACAAGTGCAATTCTAGCATACTTCTGCAGCTGTGACTAGACCTGTAATTATTCCGATCATATTACCTTGTAGATATCTATGTGTAGAGCAATTATAGCAGACATAATAAGGATTCACATGTCCATATCTAACATCATGTTCTTCTAAATCAGTGTCAATGGGAACGCAGGAGCCCTGTCCATATAGACACTGGAGTGGGCACTGCTACCAGGCAGGTTTCTAGAGTATTGGATGCAGACAAGGTGGTTCGAAGACAGAAATCAGTTAGGTTCAGGGTCTTGGCCAGGTACAGCCACAGATTCTCCTTTGTCTTCCACAGATTGTCCTCCCCTCTGCATCCTGTACGTCTGTCTGTCCCATGATCGCAGAACAGTTATTAGGAGGCATAAGGCTGCAATTGTCAGAACTGCAGGTCTCAGCCATTTTAAGGAATTCTCCGACTGTGTTATCTCGTTGGGGGTCAAGGCTGTCTGCCTCCGTTAGTACCCCTTCTTGTCGTTCCTTCTCAGTTGCCTTGTTCCTCTCTACCAATTTTATTCGCGTAGTGTGGATCCACATGGGCGATTGCTCTGTCAGCACTGCTGTCCTGGTTACTGCCACGACGGTGGTGGGGGCGCTGTAGGCAAATTCACCCGGTCTTTTTCCCTTTTTCAGTATCTTCACCAGCACAATATCACCAGACCTGAAAGGGTGCGTGGGTTCCTGTGGAAGAGAGGGAGATTTACAAGCAACTTTTTCCTCAGTTTTGCTAAGGATTCAGATAAGATTAGTAACCTATTCCTCCCTAATCTGGTCAATGTCTCCTAACTGTGAAGGCTCAAGTACCAAGGGGCAACCCCACCTAGGGATAATTTGTTGTGTGAATATTTTTGCTGTTGTTTTTGCATCCTCTGCCCTGGTAAGAAATACTTCTGGCCATCTTGAGAACATGTCTACTATTACCAATGCATATTCTTGTTTACCCTTTGTTTTGGGGATATGTGTGTAGTCTACCTGCAGATGGGTAAAAGGTGTAGTAGGGTAGTCCGGGCACTGATGTGGGATCTTAAGAGGGTTGTTTGGATTGTTTCTCAAACATGTAAGACATCTCCCTACATAATCAGCTACCAGTTTATTCATGTTGGTGATGTAAAAGTTTTGACCAAGGAGTAAACCTGTAGTTTGTATGCTGTTGTGTCCTACACCATGAAAATGAGCAATGAAGAGGGCAGCACTATGTTGCGGTATACAGGGTTTCCCCTCTTTGCAGATCAATCCAGTTTGTAGATTTTTCTGCAGCACAGGGTACACCCAGTCTTTCTTTTCTTCCTGTGATGCATATCGTTGCAGGTCAGTGATCATTTGGACCGTGTCCAAAGAGGGTGGTTTGAGGCATGCCATTTCCCATGAATCTTTGTGAATCCTAGTGGGGTTTTTTTTCACAACTTGTTTCGCTATCTTGTCAGCTAAAGCATTGCCCTGGGACACTATCCTTGCCCTGTGTGTGTGCCTTGCAATGTACTATGGCCAGGCTAGAGGGTAGTTTAAGGGCAGCTAATGAGAGATCTTCTTCCCATCTGCAGCAGTGAACCCCCACCTTTGCCACATTACTCCATGATCCCACACTACCCCCTGTGCATATCTACTGTCTGTGTAGGTTGTGACTGGTTTGTCTGTATGTAGGGTACATGCTCTGGTGAGTGCAATTAGTTCGGCAGCCTGGGCTGATTGGACATGTATTGGTCTTGCTTCTAACACTATGTCGGGTAACATGACTATGGCATAGGCTGCGCAGAAGACAGTATCGAGTGGGCGTGAGCATGAGCCGTCAACAAATACTTCAGGTGCCCCTGTCACAGGCGTCACTGACAAATCCATTCTGGGGGAAGTCTCATACTCTAACACTTTGGGGCAGTCATGTGCGTCAGGCAGGGCGTCTTCTTCTCCTTTTAGCCCTATGAGTGCATTCAATATCGGTGCTGGCCCTGCCGAATGTGGGGCATATTTGATTTGTAAGGAAGGGTCACTTAACAAGAGTATCTAATATCCTGACAGTCGCTGGGCTGACATGTGTTAGGTGTGTATGCCTCGTAGTAACCCCACTACATCATGAGTTGTGTGTAGGATGGTGGGGTACCCCAGTGTGAGGGGGGTGGCGAGCTCCACCATCATAGCACAAGCCGCAAGAGTACGCAGACATGCCGGCATGCCTTGTACGGATACCGGCATTATCTTTGAGAAAAAAACACAAGGACGCAACTCGCCTCCATGTTCTTGTGTTAGCACCCCCGCCATGGTTTTACAATTTTGGCGCGCAAACATGTGGAACGGCAGCTTATAGTCAGGGAGGCCCAATCCTGGGTTACACATCAGAGAACATTTTAACATATCAAAAGCATTCAACATTTCCTCAGACCATCTTATGAGCTCTGGTTTGTCTTCCAGACTGGCTTGCCTCAGGATATTATCATAGTAGGAACAGTCAGGGATCCATTGTCTGCAATAATTTATCATACCAAGGAAGGACAATATTTCCTTCTTGGTGTGTGGGGTGACCAGTCCCGCTACAGACTGGACTCGCTCCGGACTGATCTGCCTTTCCCCTTCTGTGAGGACAAAGCCCAAGTACTCAACTTGCTTTTTACACCATTGCATTTTCTTGCTTGACACCTTATGTCCACATTCTGATAACCATTTTAACAAAGATACACCATCAGTAACATTGGCCTCCTCTGACATACTGCACAGTAACAAATCGTCCACATATTGTATCAGCACCGAACCTAGGGGGGGGTGCCATGGTTTCAAAATGGCTTGGAGGACAATGCCTTACACTACTGGTGAATCAGCATATCCCTGTGGCATCCGGCCCCAGGTTAGCTGCCGTCCCTCAAAGAAAAAAACCAAAAAGTAGTCTGGTACGCTTATTAACTGGGACTGAGAAAAAGGCATTCTTCAAATCAATAACACTAAACCAGGCGGCTTCTGCGGGGATGGAGGATAAGAGGGTGGTGATGTCTGGAACTACGGGTGCAATGGGTACAATGAGATTGTTGATTGCCCTCAAATCCTGTAGAGGGGTCCGACTCTCTCAAAGGTCCCTTGTACAAATCTTTGTTTAACACACTAGAGGTGGCACCGCTGTCTACCATAAACCCTGTTTTTCTTCCTGCTACTTTAAGTAAGATGATAGGCGTGTCTTTCCAGTGTGATGTGACCTGTGTGAAAGTTGGGGTGACTCCCTCTGGGCCCCGTCAGTAGGCTTGCTGATTGTTCCAGTCAATAGGGAATCTGGGCTGGTTCTGTGTGTTCTGTGTTGGCTGTTGGTTATGTGCTACCTGCACTGATGTGTTTCTACGTGGTGCCGTGCACTGCCTTGCCCAGTGTCCTTCCTGCCCACAATTATAACAGCTGGTGTTTGAATATGGGTTTACGATCTTTTCTTTGTCTCCTTGCCTGTAGTATCCACCTCTCCCCCTGCGTCTGCCTCTCCCCCTCCCTCTTGTGCCCGCATACAAGTGTGGAGCTGGGACTGGGAGTTTCCTCACATCAAAACATCCCGCTGCTTGTTTTTCATAAAGATGTTTCTCAAAGTTTTTACAGTGAGGATCAGTTTATCAGACAGGTTGTTAATGAATGTGGAAATGATTAAGCTGTCATTCTGGTGCACAGGTAATCCGGCCCCCAGCTTCCAGCAATCCATGAATCGTTTCCAGAATTCAGTGACAGTCTCGGCAGATTTTTGCTTACATGCCACTGCTACAGGGAGTGAGGACTTCTGTTTGAACACTTCACTCATGTGTTCCTGTACCTGTGTCCATATCTCTTTTATGCCATCGGGCGTGTTACAGGTGTAATTATCTGCCTCTGAGTTTGGTTGGATTTCTGAGATGGTTTTCACCTTTTTCCAATCCCAATCTGTGTGTGTACCTATAATTCCATCAGCAGCCTCCATTGTCTCAGTCCACCCTGCTAAGTTGCCTACCCATGGGTTTACTAAATAGTAGTTGGTAGGACTAACTCTTGACACATAAATTTTACATGTTTCACCTGGTTCAGGTTTGGGGTAATCAGCCTTGGATCCCCGCCCTCCCATTGTTGTAATCAGAGAATATTTGGAACAATATCTGCCCAGGGCTGGCTGTGCTGGATATAAGGAATATTCCTCTGAATCCCTAACGACTAGCGCTGTTTTGAATCGCCACTTGCGTTCGGTATTTCTGGGTTATAACGGATTTCTCCTCGCCAGAGTACCGGGGCGTCTAACGATTCTCACAACGCATACAAGTTTACTCAACACAATTTCACAGAGTATTAATAACAATGAAGAGCGACTGTGCACTTACCAACCAGTCTGCAGTTCATACAAACAGATAATCTTATACTTCTACAAGGTCTTATAACATCTATGCATATTTGACATGTAAGAGTTAATCCAAGCTTTGACTTCCCTGTTCCCTGAACAGCGGTATTTTGGAGTGCACTCCCCTCTTTGTCTTTGTATCTATGCACAGCTCCCTGAGTTGTGTTACGTGTGTCCCTGACACAGCTTCTGTAGCTCTCTAGTCTAAAATAAGGTTCATCCGTACTTACTATTGTAGATCGAGACGTGGCCGGTGCCCTCGGATCGGGCAGGGGACAAAAATCAATGTCACTTCTCACCAGACCCGAGGACGACCTCTCGATCCCGGACGAGCCCCCAAATTGATAGGATGATAATAAAAGATGACTAGATGCATCAGCTTGGATTAAGTCTTTTCTGGCGCCAGGAGAGTGAATAATGACCATATCAGACACGACACATATGATGATCAAAATCACTCTGTTTATTGATAATAAGGTTCAAGTTTATATAGGACATTATACGCCCTTTCATTATTCAATCATATTTTTCCAAACAATATAGCCTCCAATCATAATGAGACACATACCGTCATACAACATACTTTCCCCAGTTACATCCTGGCCTTCATGCTCCACGTACTAGCTGACACGGACAAGATAAGGAATTCCGGTTAGATACTCGGCTGCCCAAAACATTTGGTTATGACAAAATGTTCTTACACAAAGTTCAAGACAGCATATTCCTTCAGGGGGGTGCTATCTCTCCTCGGGGAGAGCGGTGTGAGGAGGCTTAGGCCCCTTTCACACGGGCGAGTTTTCCGCGCGGGTGCAATGCGTGAGGAGGACGCATTGCACCCGCACTGAAGCCTGACCCATTCATTTCTATGGGGCTGTGCACATGAGCGGTGATTTTCACGCATCATTTCTGCGTTGCGTGAAAATCTCAGCATGCTCTATATTGTGCGTTTTTCACGCAACGCAGGCCCCATAGAAGTGAATGGGGCTGCGGGAAAATCGTAAGCATCCGCAAGCAAGTGCGGATGCGTTGCGATTTTCCCGCATGGTTGCTTAGCAATGGGACCCGATCTCTATTATTTCCCCTTATAACATGGTTATAAGGGGAAATAATAGCATTCTTAATAAAGAATGCATTGTAAAATAAAGTGGAAGGGGTTAAAAATAATAAAAGTCAACTTACCTTAGCCACTTGATCGCGTAGTCGCGATCTCTCCTCTCTTTCCCTGCATCAGCTAAGATCTAAAGGACCTGTGATGACGTCACATCACATGGTCCAATCACATGGTCCATCTTACCATGGTGATGGACCATGTGATGTGACGTCATCACAGGTCCTTTAGATCTTAGCTGATGCAGGGAAAGAGAGGAGAGATCGCAACTACGCGATCAAGTGGCTAAGGTAAGTTGACTTTTATTATTTTTAACCCCTTCCACTTTATTTTACAATGCATTCTTTATTAAGAATGCTATTATTTCCCCTTATAACCATGTTATAAGGGAAAATAATAAATTCTCCAGAAGACCCGAACCCGGACTTCAGTGATGAAGTCCGGCTTCGGGTTGGGTACCAAACATGGCGATTTTTCTCACGCGCGTGCAAAACGCGTTACAAACGTTACAAACGTTTGCATATTCCCGCAACGCACCCGCCTCTTATCCGGGCGTCAAACATGACCTTATAGGCCATACATATCCCTCTGGAATTCTGGGAAGAATGGGATGCAAATGAGCTTTTACCAAGCTCTGCCTCTAATGCCACCAGATTTAAGGCAGCTATCCTATAAGTCAATGTTTCACCCTTTAAATTGAGTACATAAAGCAATCGCCTTATGTACAAAAATTAGGATCAAAGGAAGAAAGAATATTTTGATCCAAGGGGGTGGCGACCTAAAAAACCCCAAAATTCAATCGAGAACCTAACTATTTGTGCAATGAGCAAAACGGGGACAGGCGTCAATGCAAAAATATTAATAATTTTATTATACAATAATTTTAGAGCAATAACATCAATGAGAATATCTATTTAGAAAAAAACAAATATTGCAATACTAAAATACACCACTAGAACCAACATACCATAAATCTACCAACACTCTAGTTTCAAAACCAAATATGAAAACTATGTAAAGATATAACTCACAAAATATGAAAACTATGCAAGCAATTGATATATGCACAGAAAATCAATAAAGGAAACGATTTATATATGAACGCTCTGCTACAATTATGACCAAAATTCAGGTAATGGTAGTATTTCAATAAAACTAATAATTTAGTAGCTTGATATACTGTAGCTATCAGATTATACAATATTATCCCCTTGTTTAGTTATATGCATCGTAACTAAGATCAGAGACAGAGACAAGATTGATGTAGCAACTACCGTTACACATCCGCAACCAGGCGGGTATCTGACTAAATATCAAGCTAAATAAATAATCTCAATACCACAAATAGACAAAAGTATATATTACCCAGGGTCAAGTGATGCAGAGTTCAGGGAAGTTGGCTTTCTAGTGTGTTGGTGTTGTGTTTTTTTTTTTTTTTTTTTTTTCTGATAATCCGTATTCTCCTTAGGGACGTGTTTTCTTTTTCTTTTTTTCCTCTTGGAACCCCCCCCCCCCTACCGTTTGTATGTGGGTTATAATCTACAACGTTATCAGATGTACACGCCCCTCCAGGTTAGGGTCCTCCAATCATGTCGTATGGGCGTATACGTATGGTATGACTCATGACGTCACGGTATTACCCAGGATCCAATTCTACTACTGGTGTAATGTTGCCTACTCATATCTAGGTGGCACTATTGTGTAATCTATTAGCATAATGTCATTAAGAGTTAACTTAAACATGCCTTTATTGCACACAATAGACATCTATGAGCCTTATCCCAGAGCTGAGGGACAAACTTGATACATGAATCTGCTATGATACGGATTCAGAGGAACTCCTTGATGATTCTCATGCTCTGGAATTCATATTTTGTTAAAGAATACAATGAAATCTCTAACACAGGAGGTTATGTATCTACTAACTTTCTAACTGTATGATTAAATTGACGGTTATAAAAGTACAATTTCTATTGAATGAAGTCTTGTTAGTAGAAAACCATATTAACCCCTTAAGGACACGGCCCTATTTCACAATAAGGACCAGGCCATTTTTTTTTAAATCTGACTAGTGTCACTTTATGTGGTGATAACTTTAAAACGCTTTTACTTATCCTGGCCATTCTGGGATTGTTTTTTTTTCGTCACATATTGTACTTCATGCCACTGGTAAAATGGAGTAAAAAAATGTATTTTTATTTATAAAAAAATATACCAAATTTACTAAAAATTTTGAAAAATTTGCAATTTTCCAAGTTTTAATTTCTCTATTTCTATAAGGCCTAGTTCACACGTCCATAGTGTGTTTTGTGTAAACACGGATCCGCAAAACACGGACGGCTGCAATGTGCATTCCGCATTTTGCGGACCGCACATTGCTGGCACTATATAGAGAATACCTTTTCTTGTCCGCAATTGCGGACAAGAATAGGACTTGTTCTATTTTTTTTTTACGGAGATGCGGACATCACATAGTGTGCTGTCCACATCCATTCCTCCCCCTTTGAAATGAATGGGTCTGCAACCCTTCGACAAAATTGCGGATGGGATGCGGATCCATTTTGCGGATGTGTGAATTAGGCCTAATACATAGTAATGCCGCCAAAAAAGTTATACATTCCCCATATGTCTACTTCATGTATGGATCATTTTGGGAATGCCATTTTATTTTTTTGGGGACGTTACAGGGCTTAGAAGTTTAGAAGCAAATCTTAAATATTTTCAAAAACCCACTTTTTAGGGACTAGTTCAGGTTTGAAATCAGTTTATGAGGCTTACATAATAGAAACCACCCAAAAATGACCCCATTCTAGAAGCTATACCCCTCAAGGTATTCAAAACAGATTTTACAAATGTTAACCCTTTAGGTGTTCCACAAGAGTTAAAATGGAAAATGAGACAAAATTTAAGAATTTCGTTGTTTTTGTTTGGAAAATTTTCCATTTTAATCCATTTTTTTTCAAGTCGCCAGGCAAGGGTTAACAACCAAACAAAACTCAATATTTATTGCCTTGATTCTGTAGTTTATAGAAACACCCCATGTGTGGTCGTAAACTACTGTACGGGCACACGGCAGGGCATAGAGGGAAAGGAGCGCCATGTGGTTTTTGGAAGGCAGATTTTGCCAGACTGGTTTTTAGACACTGTCCCATTTGAAGCCCCGCTAATGCACCCCTAGAGTAG
The DNA here is from genome assembly GCA_033119425.1 of Bufotes viridis. NCBI lineage: Eukaryota > Metazoa > Chordata > Amphibia > Anura > Bufonidae > Bufotes > Bufotes viridis. The sequence continues at coordinate 99,417,250 of CM065593.1, forward strand.
AAACTCCAAAAAACTGACTCCATCTAAGAAACTACACCGCTCGAAGTATTTAAAACTGATTTTACCCTTTAGGTGTTCCACAAGAGTTAATGGCAAATGGAGATAACATTTCAGATTTCCGTTATTTTGGGGTTTTTTTTGGCAAATTTTCTATTTTAATCAATTTTTTTTCCAGTAACAAAGCAAGGGTTAACAGCCAAACAAAACTCAATATTTATTGCCCTGATTCTGTAGTTTGCAGAAACACCCCATCTTTGGTCGTAAACTACTGTATAGCCAAACGGCAGGGCTCAGAAGGAAAGGAACGCCATATGGTTTTTGCAAGGTAGATTTTACTGGACTGGTTTTTAGACACCATGTCCCATTTGAAGCCCCCCTGATGCAACCCTAGAATAGAAACTCCCAAAAAAGTGACCCAATTTTTGAAACTACAGGATAAGGTGGCAGTTTTGTTGGTACTATTTTAGGGTAAATATGATTTTTGGTTCCTCTGTTACACTTTTTTTGAGGCAAGGTAACAAAAAATAGAAATTCTGAAAGTTCACCTCCATTTGCCAATAACTCTTGTGGAACACCCAAAGGGTTAACAAAGTTTGTAAAATCAGTTTTGAATACCTTGATGGGTGTAGTTTCTTAGATGGGGTCACTTTTATGGAGTTTCCAGTCTAGGGGTGCATCGGGGGGCTTCAAATGGGACATGGTGTAAAAAAATCAGTCCAGCAAAATCTGCCTCCAAAAACCATATGGCACGCCCTTCCGTGTGCCCGTGCAGTAGTTTACAACCACATATTGTATCATTGTTTCTGCAAACTACAGAATCGGGGTAATATTGAGTTTTGTTTGGCTGTTAACCCTTGCTTTTTGGGACCGTTTTTTTATTTTTTATTATATAGTTGATCTGACAGGTTAGATCGTGTGCTATTTCTATAGAGCAGGTTGTTTCAGATGCGACAATACCAAATATGACTACTTTTTGGGAATTTTTGTTTGTTTTTCATAAAGCATTTGTGAAAAAAAATTTTTTTTTTTAGTATCTCCCCATTCTGAAAGCCATATTTTATTTTTTAATTTTTTTTTAATTTTTGGGCAACAGTCTTATGTAGGGGTTTGATTGGCACTATATTGGTGTGCATATGACATGTTGGTCGCTTGCTATTAAACTTTTTGTGATGTAAGGTGACAAAAATGGCTTGACACCGTATTTATATTTTTTTGCTGTGTTCACCTGAGGGGTTAGTTTGTGTTATTTATATAGAGCAGGTTTTTATGGACGTGGCGATGCCTAATATGTATACTATACATGTAACATAGTATATAAGAACGAAAAAAGACATTTGTCCATCTAGTTTGGCCTGTTTCCTACAAGTTGACCCCTGTGAGGTTTTTTGCCAATTTTCCCCACTTAAGGGGAAAAAAATTCCTTCTTGACTCCAATCAGGCAATCAGAATAACTCCCTGGATCAACGACCCATCTCTAGTAGCTATATATAGCCTGTAATATTACACTCCAGAAATACATCCAGGCCCCTCTTGAATTCCTTTATTGTACTCACCATCACCACCTCCTCAGGCAGAGAGTTCCATAGTCTCACTGCTCTTACCGTGAAGAATCTTTTTCTATGTTTGTGTACAAACCTTCTTTGCTCCAGATCTGGAGGATATCCCCTCTTTAATCACAGTCCTGGGGATAAATAGATAATGGGAGAGATCTCTGTACTGACCCCTGATATTTTTATACATGGTAATTAGATCTCCCCTCAGTCGTCTTTTTTTTTTTTTTTTTTTCTAAAGTGAATAACCCTAATTTTGATAACCTTTCAAGGTACTGTAGTTACCCATTCCAGTTATTACTTTAGTTGCTCTCCTCTGAACCACTCCTCTATGCCCCTTTTGATGCAACCCATTATCTTAACTGGCCTTGGCAGCAGCTGCCTGACACTGGTTTTTACAGCTTAGTTTGCTGTTTATTAAAATTCCTAGAACAAGCACAGATGCCAGCCGTTTCTATCAGAGTGTCAGCAATGTACTGACACTCTGATAGAACCACTCGGCCACCAACGATGTTACAGAGGATGCGGGCGGGGGATCGTTATTGCAATAACCCCCCCCTCTTCCGCCGCACAGCCCACCGGCCAATCAGTAAGAGGGTGGCAGGGGGGGGGGGGGATTTGGTGCTTAAAAAAATAAATAAAATAAAAACGCACAATTAACTGTCTGATCAGAAATCGCTGCAAACCGCAGGTCTGAATTGACCGGCGGTTTGCAGCGATTGCCAATATGGGGGGGGGGGTGTCACAGGACCCCTTCCCCTCGGCATTTGAACATTGTTCCTGCTGCACGATCGCAGCAGGAACCATTTTCCTAGCCCGAAATGTTTTTTTTTTCATGCGATTTTATTCAGGACGTATGCGTACGCCCTGTGTCCATAAGGAGTTAAAATCCTTATAAAATATTGAACATACTTCATTATGTTCTTAAAGGCAATGAATATCCAATATAACTAAAATAAGTAAATATAACTGTTGAATAGCTATGAAAAGGCATAACAAACTAGGCCTTGATACATGTCTTAGATAATAAGTACGCCAGCATCTCATCTGCAGACTGCTTTTTTGGGATGATGGCAGAGCTTGCTATGAGCTCATTTAAACAAAAAAAATCTATCTTGGTCTCATTCATGCACAAAACATTGTTCCAGTACCCTTCTGGCCTGTCCAGGTGATCTTTAGCACACCGCAGATGGGCACCAATTTTGTAGAGCAGAGACTTTCTCCTTGCAATCCTGCCATGCACCATTGTTCAGTGTCCTCCTGATGTGAACTCATTAACAGCTAGGGCTGATGCTCATGTATTTTCTTTCCGTGTGCATTCTGTTTCCATATGTCTATTTCCGTTCCGCAAAAAAAATGTCCTATTGTCCGCATTACGGACAAGGATAGTACTGTTCTATCAGGGGCCAGCTGTTCCGTTCTGCAAAATACAGAATGCACACAGACGTCATCTGTATTTTTTGCGGATCTGTTTTTGCTGACCGCAAAATACATACGGTCATGTGCGTGAGCCCTTCATCTGAGAAAACCCTTTAGTTGCTCAGAGCTTACTTTGGGTTTCTTTTAACCTCACTGGCTATTAACATACCAGGGTAATACTTTTATTTCCAAGAGCAGCTTATACATTTCTCTTTAATGGACAGAAGTGATACATTAGGGTATGTTCATGTGACAGATATACTGCAGATTGTACATCAGTTTTTAATGCAGTAAATACGCACGGTTGTACAATATTGGCAAAGTGGATGAGGTTTTAAGAAATCTGATTTACGTGCTGCATAAAGGGCATCTTTCAGTAGATTTGTACCTATGAACCTGGCTGACCTGTTGCATGTGCTCTTGGCAGCTGAAAATGCCCTTTACCTCAATATGATCAGATTAATGGCGACGTGGTAACCCACAAAACTATTGACACGACCTCCAAATATTTCTATTAAGTTAATAAAATACTGCAGTGGCTTGCTTGTCTGCATGTATGGTGGCCACATCACAGGCATGCCTTGTGGCCATACCCTAACCCTAAGGCCACCTGCACACAAGTTTGGGATAACACCCATAAGATCCACACAAATTTCCAGGTAGATTTATTTGTGTTTCTGCACCATATCATTTAGAGAGGAGCGAATCGACGCTGACGAAGTGGAATTCGAACGCTGAATTTCAGGAATTATTCGAATTGCATCGAACCCGAATTCCCTCGCAATTTTTTTTTCCTAAAATGGCTGCTGCACGTGTAAGGACATGGAGAAAGGAACTCTGGGAAGGTGGGATCACCCATAATACCATGCAGGGTTCCCCTGTTAGAAATCTAAGTATTCCCCCCCCCAGAGTCTAACCAGAGAAAAGTGACAGGTCAGCATCAGGATTTACTGTGTGGGCGGAGGAAACATAGCCCCACCCCCCAGTCTTTGCCTGCAGCTCTAGGCTGCAATGCCCAAACATCAGACTGGGTGACCAGGTCTTCTGCTGCATCTGACCCACAGGCTCTGACCTCAGCTGCCGGACTGCTGGAGCTCCCAGGACCTTCCTATTAAAGCACCAGGTAAGTCCATCTAGTAAGAAGCATGCAGCAGTGTCTGTGGAGGACGGGGTGCAGGGCTCCTGGGGTTACTCTCATTGTAGCAGTCCTGCACTGCCCTCAAGTACTGATGGTCACTGACCTGTGAGCTCCCACTGTTGGCTCTGTTTTTCCCTGTACCTCTGTGAGCTCCTTGTGTCCTGTGGGCTCCCTGTGACTGCAGGGCACAACCAAACGACATGCTCGTGTGGTGCTTGTGACGGGGCTGTGCTGTGTTCAATTACCACATGGCTGTCTGGGCCATAGAAGGCCTAATAGCGACTCCTGTCAACTGCATGTCATACGGACTCACAGTATTATTTCCCTACCAAAGCAAACTCTCTATGCGTGTTACTGCAAGGCAAAGTGTTCTACACCACTATAAAGGCTCTCTGCAGCCCGCAAATTCGGATCGAAGTGAATTTTTTCGGAAAATTCAGCTAATATTTTTCTAATATCTATACCAAAATCTGCAACTTCTAACAGGCTTTTGGTATGGTTTAGCCGGAGATCTTGCCGTTCATTGGACAAGGGTGAAATCCGCAGCTATAACTGCAAACATAAATGACCTGCTGTGGATTTTTACATGAATTTCCACACAAAAAAAATCCACAAAGTGTTCATGAGATTTGTGTAATCTCATACTTTGCTGGTATTGTATTACAATGCGGTGTTTATGCAAAGAAAAAATGCACGTATTCCGCAACATGGCCTAATAGGTTTATTTTACTAGTTATAACAACTTGCACTTTATCGCTGTGTGTAAATGAAGCTTTGCTTGAAAGTTAACCCTGGTTTTAATTCATCTGTTCTTTCTGTATTGCGTACCTGTCTAACAGAATGTCCACCTGGATGAAGAAGCACAGTTCCAAGCTGCAATTGAGAAATCCTATCAATTATTCTACTGACTGTAAATTACAATGAATGATTATCAATTTAAAAAGGCAAATGTGTGTAGTCCTTGCTGTCTAATAAATAGTTTGTCTTTTAATTGTTTCCACATCTGATGGTAATGTCCCTCAATTGTCTGAAATTCATAAAATCTTAAATATTTATGAGTTATAAATGTGCATTTCTTGTGTTTTACATTGCCTGATTTTCTGCTCATTTACAACACACTCTGGTGAAACTTTTTGTTTTGTTTTTTGCAGGGGGAGATGGCATTTAACAGTAATAAAGTATAGATGGAATGGCTTAAGAGATATAGATATACCGGTAGTTTTGTAGGAAAAGATTCAGTAAGACTTGTCACTTGCACATTTATATCTCTGCTCTTTCTATACTTAAGCCTGCTCTCATGAACATCTATCAGTGACTGACAACTATCTCTGTATACACACTTGGGCCTCACGCACGGGCAAGATGCGTGCGGTGGCCGGGACAGATCGAGAGCCATTCAAGTTGAATGGGTCCGTGATCCGTCCGCACCGTAAAAAAATCGAACATGCACCGCAACTTTTTTTTTTAAACTCCATTTCCGTTCCGCAGAAGAAAAATGTCCTATTATTGTCCACATTAGACAAGGATAGTACTGTTCTATTAGGGGGCAGCTGTTCCATTCCGTAAAATACGGAATGCACACTGACATAATTCGTATTTTTTTTGCGGACCTGTTTTTTGCTGACTGCAAAATACATATGGTTGTGTGCATGAGCCTATAATAACACCTCCCCCGTGTACAAGTGAAGTCAGAGAGATAGAAATAACAAGTTTTACTGAATATATTCTCAAAAAACTATACATAAATCTGCTCAGCTCCTCCTGCTCCATAACATGCAGACTGCGCTGCTGCTGCTGTTAATTTGCTGGGTGTCCACAGTGGTTTAGGGGTTAGACAGTGAACAGTGCATAGAGTATATACACATACAGAAAAAACAATTCAACCAAAATCAGTTATTTTTATTTATTTTTTTTGCTTGCTGGTCAGCAGGTATAGTTACTTGCAAAATTCTAGAATTGGGGGCACACTCCTACATCTGGTCCATATAAGACACTTCTCAATATTTGTTCAAAGGTAACCTTTACTCATATAAAATATTAAAAACATTCAAATATGACAGCAAATAATGTCCAACTCCTTCACTTGTGTTATAAATACCGTGCAAGTAGTGTAAACAAAACAATAAAGTGCAGAGTGCAGGGATATTCAAATCCAACTTCACAAAAAACTGTGTATAATCTCACACATTAAAAGGCATTAGTTGACTGTCGTGGCTGTCAGCCTAAACAGATGAATGAATAAGTCACTTCAATCCCTTGAATGAATAAGTGACTTCAATCACTTAAAACCAAATAACCCAACTTGGGGGGGATCCTACCCCTGTGGGTAATTTATCTCGGATCCTGTAACGTTCAATATTGCACACCTCTTGTGTGCCGCACTGTGTAGCTGGTGCCTGAGCCGGCCCCTCTTACCTCCCTCGGTGTGCTGAAGATCGCGGTCTCCTCCGCTTGTATTCCCGGCACCACTGGCGTCCCACGTGGTGCAGGTCTTAACGCGGCGTCCCGCGTGACCGGAAGGTAAATGAGGCTGTCCGGAGGTTTAGTCGGGGGCCGCTGCTTCTGGGTCCTAATGTCCCGTCCTCACAGGTTTTCCTGGGCACCAGATAGAAGTCAATATAGATTATTGCCACAGACCAGATCACGGATAGGTGAAAGCTGGTTGATACTGTAGAAAACTCCTGCGCAGCACTGATACAATAGCCCAAACGCGTTTCGGGGTCACCCCCTTCTTCAGTGGTTATTTTCAGTGTGCGCTCAGGTCCCATTAAATATTCTTTCTGCTTGAAAGGAATCAATATTAAAATCCGGAGTGGATCCTAGAAATCTGGACTGGGTTGCACATTGATTATAGATCGGGTTAGATTTACATGCAATTGTACGTTGGATAAAATTCAATAACGCTCATTTATGGCCATATTCAGAAATCAATGGGACCAATAAACCATCATTAGATCAAGCTATTAAAATTCTTACAAATATTCTTAAAATTATTCTAAAAGATTCAGTACATGAGATTGGATCCAGAAAGATGTATGGGTTTACCAGCTGGAGGTGGCAGGCTTCAGATAGAAAAAAAGAAAAAAAGAAAAAAAGGTGCATGTAGGGAGGGGGGCCGCAGGGAGGGGAGATCATGGTGTCGGTACACGGCCAGACCACGATTTCCCGTCCCCCTCGGACCACCTCCCTTTATAAGAAGCCAAAAATTTCCATCTCCGCATTTAACCCCTTGGGGATTAGGGTTTCAAACTCAAAGATGCGTCTTGATTCGCGTCTAGACATATTGGAGATGTGATTACCCCCTCTCCATGATTTTGTCACCTTTTCTATCCCTATAAAAGTGAGTCCTGTAGGGTCACGGTTATGCATCAGTTTGAAATGCTTTGACAAAGGGTGTGCCTTGTATCCTTTCTTAATATTTGCAATGTGTTCTGATATTCTCTTTTTCAAAACTCGCTTTGTCCTACCGATGTATTGTTTATTACAGCTACACTAAATCAGATAAATCACATCCGTAGAATTGCACGTCAGGCATTCTTTTATTTTCATATTAAAAGAATTTGTTGTTGATTGAACCAATTCTGTCTTTCTCGCAAAGGACGTAATCTTACAATTGGTGCAACGCCCGCACCTAAAAAAGCCATTTGGGGCCAACCAGTTATTCCCTTTGTTGCCTTTTGTTTTCTGAACAGTAGGGGCCACCTTATTGGCTAAGTTGTCTGCCTTCGTGAACACCAGTTTGGGTTTCTCATCTATTAGATCACCTATCCATTTGTCCTTACGAAGGATGTCCCAGTGCTTGCTGATTATTTATACTGTGAACAAAATGGAACTATAATACGTGGGTTCTCTGTATTCAGACTTTTTTCTTTCTTATTTTCCTGAAAAAATTCTTCTCTTTTCATTTTTCTCACTTTATTTAAAGCTATATCTACCACACCTTGGGGGTATTCCTTGTCCAGGAATTGTTGTTTCATTCTACCTGCTTCACTTTCAAAATCCTTTTCCTGTGTGCAGTTTCGTTTGATGCGTCGAAACTGGCTTACTGGAACGTTGGTAAGCCATCTTGGGAGATGGCAGCTATCAAACTTAATGTAGCTATTTTTCGCCACCTCCTTGAAATGCGTACTACATATCAGACTTCCCCCTTCTACCCTAATATCAAGGTCTAGGAATTCGATTTTTTCTTGACTTGTAATGGGAGTAAATATTAAATTCTTACTGTTATTGTTAATATTCTGTAAAAATTGATCCAATGCGGTTTGGGAATCTTGCCAAATAAAAATAATATCATCAATGTAGCGCCGCCAGAGCCCCAGACCCGGATCTAGGATTCTAGGATCCACTCCGGATTTTAATATTGATTCCTTTCAAGCAGAAAGAATATTTAATGGGACCTGAGCGCACACTGAAAATAACCACTGAAGAAGGGGGTGACCCCGAAACGCGTTTGGGCTATTGTATCAGTGCTGCGCAGGAGTTTTCTACAGTATCAACCAGCTTTCACCTATCCATGATCTGGTCTGTGGCAATAATCTATATTGACTTCTATCTGGTGCCCAGGAAAACCTGTGAGGACGGGACATTAGGACCCAGAAGCAGCGGCCCCCGACTAAACCTCCGGACAGCCTCATTTACCTTCCGGTCACGCGGGACGCCGCGTTAAGACCTGCACCACGTGGGACGCCAGTGGTGCCGGGAATACAAGCGGAGGAGACCGCGATCTTCAGCACACCGAGGGAGGTAAGAGGGGCCGGCTCAGGCACCAGCTACACAGCGGCACACAAGAGGTGTGCAATATTGAACGTTACAGGATCCGAGATAAATTACCCACAGGGGTAGGATCCCCCCAAGTTGGGTTATTTGGTTTTAAGTGATTGAAGTCACTTATTCATTCAAGGGATTGAAGTGACTTATTCATTCATCTGTTTAGGCTGACAGCCACGACAGTCAACTAATGCCTTTTAATGTGTGAGATTATACACAGTTTTTTGTGAAGTTGGATTTGAATATCCCTGCACTCTGCACTTTATTGTTTTGTTTACACTACTTGCACGGTATTTATAACACAAGTGAAGGAGTTGGACATTATTTTCTGTCATATTTGAATGTTTTTAATATTTTATATGAGTAAAGGTTACCTTTGAACAAATATTGAGAAGTGTCTTATATGGACCAGATGTAGGAGTGTGCCCCCAATTCTAGAATTTTGCAATTATTGACACATACGCCTTGGGGTGAAGGTCACTGGGTGAGCACCTCTTATCCATTATTTGCTTGCTGGGAGTAGCCGCTTAGCACAAGTACTTTCTTATACTAGGTATAGTTACTTGTTCCTACATGCATCATCTGCCCTAGGAAAAAAGTTGTACACTACTTGGAGTCAGACCGAATGCCCACAAAAATATCTAAACTTTAGTACATTAAAGATGGCCTGTTACCACTAAATGTAAAAAGCATGTTATAGAGCAGGGGCAGCTGAGCAGATTGATATATAGTTTTGTGAGAAAAGATTCATTAAAACTTGTAACTTCAGACCACCCCCATGTACAGCTATCAGTGACAGACAGTTATCTATGTATACACACTTACACAGAGAATGCTATGTCAATCGCTGATGACACCTCCCCCCCATCTACATCAATGACTGACTGCTATGTATACACACTTAGGGCTCAGGCCGTGGCCATATTGAGGCCTGCATATAACGGGTCTGCAATACACAGGCACCGGCCGTGTGCACCCCACATCACTGATGCGGACCCATTCACTTGAATGGGTCTGCAATCCGGGAGATGCGGTGCAGAATGGAAGCACGGATCGGAAGCACTACGAAGTGTTCTATTTTTTTACGGTGCGGACAGATCACGGACCCATTCAAGTTTAGCGAGTCTCGATCCGCACGGATGTTGCCCTTGCATTCAATGCACAGAACGGCCGCACAACAGCTGTGTACATGAGCCCTTACACAGAGCATGCTATCAATCACTGATAACACCTACCCGTGTACAACCGAAATCAGAAATAGCTGAATTTTACATGTAAAACTTGCACGTTTTACTGAATTATTTCACACAATAGTATATTTCAATCTGCTCTGTGCATCCTGCTCTATTACTTGCATTTTGTAGTGACAGCCTTAAAATCCATTCTGCTTCTCTCTGTAGAAACTGTGGAGCACATTTATCGAAGGAGATATCCAAAATGAAAGGAGGAATCTGGTTGCTATGAGCAACTAAGCCAGTTCTACTTTACACCAGTTTGATAAATGACCCCCTTTATCCCAATTGTACCATTATGGAAAAAAAATTACCTGAATCCCTGTGAATTTTAATATCTTTGGGTTACCATTATGTAATTGTTGAACGTGCCTGTAGACGACATGTCCATTCTCTGGTTTATACACAGTCAATACACGGCAAGAAAACTTCACTCATACACTTAAAAATTGAGGTTACTGGGCTTGTTCAAGACACCAGACAAAACCATTAAAGGTGTGCTTTAATATACTAAAAGTGTACAGTACTTAAGTTACATAAAATAAAAGAAATGAGACATAGAAGTGAAAAAACTTTTCTAAAAATAAAAGGATAAAAACACAAAGGTTCTTAATACTTAGCGAATTGCTTGATAGTCTGTTCTGGTTCTAGAGATAGCAGAATGCGGAACACAACCCAGTGTCAATCAGATCACCAAACTCTGTCAATGGAAGGCTAAGAACTCCTCATATTTTTAATCCACATTTGATAGAGGGTGGAGCTTAGAGGTGTCTACCTCCCATGCTTGGTCCCGCTTCTGGGAAGGCCTTTATTGTGTGTGCTCCACCTCTCTCACTCAGCTGGTAAACAGGAAATATCAATAAAATGTGTCTTCTTGTCCATTCTAACTGATATCTGAGACCAACATGTTTTAATAACTCTTATCTTATCATGCTGATAGGTTTAATACAAAATATGACTGTTGTAGGGGTCCCATAATGTGAGATGCTTATCATGTGGGAATGCTGGCTGTCAGGAGTGGCATGTTTAGACTGTGAAGGCCACATTACCGTATATGGAATGCAATTATTACAGTGGTTAGTATGTGATTATCACACCGCTGTGACAGGTTCTCCTTGTCATGACAACCCATCTGCATTGCCATGGTCACTAAATATGACTTGTGTATTCAGCACAGAAAAAGCAGAGATGAGTGAATTTCATATTTTGAAAATTTAAATCAGTTCACACTTCCTTTGGTGGTAAAAGGTGAATTGCCTTATGGATTCTGTTACCACGGACCATAATGCAATTCTATAGAGGAATGCATAACTGAATGCCTTTAGAGGCATTCCATTATTCATTCCGTCATAATAGAAGTCTATGGGATGCAAAACGGATCCGTCCCGTTTCCATTATGCAGGGGAGGCCTCTTCTAAAGACATTCCGTTATGCATTCCGTCATAGAATTGCATTATGGTCCGTGGCAACGGAATCCATAACGCAATTCATCTTTTACCACCAAACGAAGTGTGAATGAATTTCATTAGCGGAAATTCGCTCTAGTCATATTGTTGCAGGGTCAGGCTCCATCGGAGCAGTTTCCCATTGTCCCCTGATACCCTGTTCAACCAGCTCAAAGGATTATGATCCGTGATTACCATGAAGTTGTCCCAATAGAGATACAGTTTTAACTTCTGCAATGCCTATACAATCACAAAGGACACCTCCTCAACAGTAGCGTATGCCACCTCTCTGGGCTGGAGCAACCAGCTTGGACAACAGGATGTTCCTCGCTCTTTGATTCACTTGGCTGAGGGCTGTTCCCAGGCTATATGTACTAGCATCCGTTTTCACCACAAGCCGGCAAATGATGTCAGGGGCTTGTAGCACAGGGGAGCTGGCTAGGGCAGCCTTTAAGACTGAGAAGGCATTCTCACACTCCGATGTCCAGCACACCAATTGGGGAACCTTTTACCTGGTCTGGTCGGTGAGGGGTTTGGCCAGGGTGCTGTAGTTTGGCAAAAATTTTCAGTAATATCCGGCAGTCCCCAGGAAGGCAATGAGCTACTTCTTAGTTTTAGAGTTAGGCCAAGCAACAATGGCCTGGAGTGTAGCCGCTCCCACTCGATGCGCCAGGTATTTTACCTCCATCATCACAATTTAACATTTTCCGGGCTTCATTGTTAGACCAGCTCTTTTTACTTGGTCGAGCACGTGAGACAGGTGTTTCTCACATGACAAACTAAACACCACAATGTCATCCAAGTTGGCCATGGCAAAAGCATCCAGTCATTCCAGCAGCTGGTTAAATAGTTGTTGAAAGGTTGCCAGGGAGTTCTTCATGTCAAAGGTCATGACGAGAAATTCATATAGTCCAAAAGGAGTAATAAATGCTGACTTCTCTTGGGCTTCTTTGGCCATGGGGATCGGCCAACATCCCATACTCAGGTCCATAATAGTCAGGAATCGGGCCGCATCTAGTCGATCCAACAGTTCATCCATCCTTAGTATTGGGTAGGTGTCTGATGTGGCAACCGCATTTAACTTCCGGTAGTCCACAAAGAAGAGGTTGGTCTGATCCTGCTTGGGAACAAGTACTACAGGGAAGGCCCAGGCACTGTTAGACTTTTGGATTACCCGTAGCTCTAAAATCTTCTCTATTTCCTGTTGGATGTCCGCCTTCACCTCTAGGGAGATCCGGTAAGCGGATTGGAGGGTGGTTGCTGTTGTACACATGATGAACCACCAAGGGTGTCCTCCCTGGCTTGCCTGTAAAGACAAACTGGCAAGCAAACAAAGAGGTTAACAGATTACCCCTTAAATGGGCACCCATAAAAAAATGTCCCCAAATAAAGAGCTGACTCGTTTACTACATAATACATAAACAGAAGAGTCATTGTAGCCCAAAGTACAAAAATAAACAATTCTTTAGTACTACAAAAATTAATAAAAACATTAAAAAGATGAATCACACCAACAAAAAATGCGGCAGTTCAGAGAGCTGATTGCATATGTAAATGATATACATAATATGTGTAAACAGTGCATGTTAAATATCTTTATTGCACACATACTTTATCCAGCTCACCTCCCTGGTCTTTAATTGCTCCCGGCTCCTGAAGCCTTGGGTGTATCCCAGTTTAAGGCAGCGCAGAAGATATGTAAAAAAAACTGCCCCAGATTCAATAAACGTCCTCTAAAACTTCTCTTTTATTATGGTATAAAATAGTACAGCAGACACATCCACCTTGTATAAAGTGATTGTTGATACGTTTCAGACACTACGTCCTTAGTCGTAACAAAGTATCATGATGAAGAGCATGAATTTAAGTGTGCTCTAATCCCTCCTCTCCAAGATCAAGGGGAGGGAAAAAGTCTCCACCATTGGTCACTCCATCATGTTTAACACCTGTCACCTAAACACACATAATCATATCATAGATGCCTTTCACACTTGTGCACAGGTTTCTTTCCCAGATTAACCCCTATTTATCTCTGATCGTGGGGCACTGACAATCTCCACCTCCAAACTTCCAACATCTGACTGGACAAAAAACCGCACAGTGTGTATAGCATACTACCTAATAACCCCTTCAGGACCCTGCCATTTTTCACCTTAAGGACTAGGTCATTTTTTAGCAATTCTTACATGTGTAATTTTATGTGGTGATAACTTTAAAATGCCTTTACTTATCCAGGCCATTGTACTTCATGACAGCGGTAAACTTAAATCAAAATATTTCATTTTTATTTATAAAAAAAATACCAAATTTACCCAAATTTTTTTAAAAATAGCAAATTTCCAAATTTCAATTTCTCTACTTTTAAAATAGATAGTAATACCTCCAAAATAGTTATTACTTTACATTCCCCATATGACTACTTCATGTATGGATCATTTTGAAAATTACATTTTATTTTTTTGAGACGTTAGAAGGCTTAGAAGTTTAGAAGCAAATCTTAAAAATTTCCAAAACCCAATTTTTTAAGGATCAGTTCAGTTATGATGTCACTTTTTGGGGCTTACATATTAGAAACTACCCATAAATCACCCCATTTTAGAAACTACACCCCTCAAGCTATTCAAAACTGATCTTATAAACTTTGTTAACCCTTTAGGTGTATCACGAGAATTAAAGGAAAATTGGAATTATGCCTCTTTCACACTTGCGTTGTGTGAATCCGGCGTGCACTTCCGTCGCCGGAAGTGCACGCCGGATCCGGCACAACGCAAGTGAACTGAAAGCATTTGAAGACTGATCAGTCTTCAAAATGCTTTCAGTGTTACTATGGCAGCCAGGACGCTACTAGCGTCCAGGCTGCCATAGTAGCAGTGAGAGCGGGAGCGGCATGCTACATTCCGTGCGGCTCCGGGCGCTCCTGAATGACGTCAGAGCGCCCGCGCGCATGGATCACGTGATCCATGCGATCACGTGATCTATGCACTGGGGCGCCCTGACGTCATCCTGGAGCGCCCGGGAGCCGCACGGAATGTAAGTATGCCGCTCCCCGCTACTCTTTACTATGGCAACCAGGACTTTAGCGTCCTGGCTGCCATAGTAACCATTGACAAAGCTAAACGTCGGATCCGGCGATGCGCGGAAACGACGTTTAGCTAAAGGCCGGATCCGGACTAATGCCTTTCAATGGGTATTAATTCCGGATCCGTCCTTCCGGCATGCTTTCAGGATTTTTGGCCGGAGCAAAATCCGCAGCATGCTGCGGATTTTGCTGCGGCCAAAAAACGTGTCAGTACTGAACTGAGGACATCCTGATGCATCCTGAACGGATTTCTCTCCATTCAGGATGCATGGGGATAATCCTGATCAGTAGCTTTCCGTCCTAGAGACCCGAGGACGGATCTCTAGGACGGAAAGCTAAAACGCTAGTGTGAAAGAGGCCTTAAACTTTTTTTTAGCAGATTTTAAATTTTAATCAATTTTTTCTGCAACACATCAAGGGTTAACAGCGAAACAAAACTCAATATCTATTACCCTGATTCTGTAGTTTACAGAAACACCGCATATGTGCTCAAAAAATGATGACCCCATTATGGAAACTACACCTCAATGAATCTTTCAAAGTGTGTAGTGAGCACTTTGACTTCAAAGGTGTTTCCTAGAATTAGGAAACACTTGGCAATAAAAATGAAAAATTGAATTTTTTTCTAGAAAAAGTTGCTTTACACTCACATTTTTCACATTCCCAAAGGGTAACAGGACAAACTTCACCCCACATTTCGTTCCCCATTTCCCCCCGAATGCGTCAACACCCAATATGTGCTCAAAAAATGATGTATGGGAACACAGCAGGCTTCAGAGTGGAAGGAGCACCATATGGCTTTTGGAGAGGGGATTTAGCTGGAATGGTAATTGAGAGCTATGTCGCATATGAAGACACCCTGAGTTGGCCCTACAGTGGAAACCCCCAAAAAGTGATCCCATTTTGGAAACTGCACCCCTAAAGGAATCTTTCAAGGTGTGTAGTGAGCACTTTGATCTCAAAGATGTTTCCTAGAATTAGGAAACACTTGGCAATAAAAATGAAAAATTGCATTTATTTCTAGAAAAAGTTATTTTGCGCCCACATTTTCACTTTCCCAAATGGTTACAGGACAAACTGCACCCCACATTTCGTTCCCCATTTCCCCCCAAATGCGTTAACACCTCCTCCTGAAGTGGCTAAATCCCGCGCCTGTGCCGAGGATCCGGAAGTCCGCTCTGAACAGCCCTCCGATGCAGCACTTCCAGGAGTATCGCTGTACGGGCCCGCACCTGCGCACAGGATACCCCGATGCTTGCGCCAGTAATCGGGAAACCAGTGCGCAGGCGCGGACTGCCGGATCCTCGGCGCAGGCGCGGGATTTAGCCACTTCAGGAGGAGGACAAGCAGAAGACACTGAGCGGGCCGTCTGGGTGAAAGGGGGCGTGGACACTTAGGAAGATGAGCTAGCGGCCTGAGCACCGGCCGTTATGATGCCGCCCCTGGGTTCCTTCAGCTGTGATTGACAGCTGCAATAAAAGTCATTTTATGAACATAGGTAAGCTGTGAAACAATGCGGTAAGAGGCTTTTTAATGGGGGAGCAATTTAGAACAGGAAGATGTGAGTACTGAAATATGGGGTTTGGGGGGTGAAAGACTCCCTTTAAAGGATTTCGAAGCACACATCTGTGAAAATGAAAAATTACTAGCAAACCCCAATTTTTCACTTTCACAAGGGGTTAAAGGAGAAAATGCACCACAGTATGTGTTTCCCATTTTCTCCCCATTCAGGAAATACCTCATATGTGCTTGTAGCCTGCTGTATGGGAGAACAGCAGGCAAACAGCTAAATGTGAATTTGGCTGGTCTGAATTGGCAGACATGGATTTTAGGTGCCTGTTGCATTAAAAAAATTCCTGAGGTCCCCAGAAATTAGAAGCAGGGGAGCTGGTGTTAGTGTGAATGGTGGGCAGTAAGAATGTCCCTCTTTTTATTAACCACCAGCATGTTATCATGGAGGAGAGCCCTACTTTCACCCATTCTCAGTGGTTGCCCTACCAGGGATCTAGGGAGGCCTCTCTGATTTTAGTGCACTGTGCTGCAAGCCACATTACCTCTGGCAGTTAGGGACATGAATAGGGGTATGCTGGTATAATAGTTATCAACATAGAGGTGGTAACCCTTATCCAGCAGTGGGTGCAGTAAGTCCCACATTGTCTTCCCACTAACTCCTAGGACAGGGGGGAATGTGGAACTTGTGGGTGTACCTGGATCTACTCTCACAAAGTTTGTAAATCTTCATGCCATACCTTGTCCATTTGCTAGGCAGGTACTGGTGGAATCTAACCCTCACTTTGAAAAGTAATAGGGACTCATCTACACAGACCTTTTTATCTGGGTTGTACACCTCAGCAAACTTAAGTGGTCGATGACAGGCCTAACCTTGAACAGACGGTCAAACGTCAGGTCGTTTTGGGGTGGGCACTGTGCATTGTCGTTGTAGTGTAGGAATTTCCTAATGGACTCAAATTGTTTCTGGGTCATGGTCTTACTGTAAATTGGAGTCTTGTACAAAATGTCCGAACTCCAATATTGTCAAACGTTTGTTTTTTTACAACGCCCATATGCAGCACGAGTGCCCAAAACTTAATCATCTCTGCTGCACTTACTGGAGTCCAACCTAGGGGTCTAGCGTATGCTGATGTAGGGTTCTGAGCAATGAATTGTTGGGCGTCTAAATAGGTTTGGGCCACCATTAAATTTACAAAATCTTCAGAGAAGAAGATTTTGAAAAAATCTATTTCAGTGAAGCCGGCACAGTCTATATGTATTCCAGAGCTGCCCTCAAAATCCGGAATTTGGGGCTGAATTTGGGTCCATAAAGGTTCACTCTGTGGGGCTGCCTCTGCTGCTACCCCGGGGCGCCTTTTAGAGGGTCCCTCATCAGCGGATGATGATGAGGGGGTAGAGGAGTTGAGGAAAGTGTCATCCTCTTCTCCCTCACTGGCTGGCCTCTTCAGCTGAGTATACTCATTGGTATAGATGGACCATTTTTATTTTATTGGGGTGTGACGTGTGAAATGTGTAAACCTTTATTTAGTGTAAGGGGTGTGTATTCTGTGTTTTCACATTTGAAGGGGCTTGTAATAAATTTAAAATACAGAGAAAGGCCTCATGCACACGACCGTATGTGTTTTGCGTCTGCAAATTTTGCGTCCACCCAAAAAACGGATGACGGACTGTTTTTTTTTGCGAATCCGTTTTTTGGGCAGATCCATTGTAATAATCCACACGATATTCATTATAAAAATAAATTTTTATTGTGCATACATATAATGACATTACAATATAAAATCCACAACAGTAGTACAAGGTAACATGGAGATTAACACATGAGCCTGCATGTGCCCGACACTAGTACCCTCTTATAGTAAGATCCAATGCGGGCAGCCCAGCCTAAAAATTGCTAAAGTGCGTCCATAGTGCTCACTAGTTCAATATAGATATGTCACTGGACCTAATAAAACACAAAGCATGGGCAAAAAAATAATGCTTACATAGAGTAGAAGGGGGTTCGGGGTCACAGCAGGCAGCACACCCAACAGCCGTTTCGCACCCTTGCTTCCTCTTGGGGCGTGATCTTAACCAGACCTCCCCTCCTTTAAATGCCCGCTCAGCACCGCCCCACAATTGTCTCAGCCAATCCCATGCGCTGCCCTAGGTGAGGACTACTTGTCACTCAAACAACAAAAAACTTTGCTCAATTGAGCTCAAATCACCACTTTTACCCTTAATATTTAAATCAGTAAAACTTCACTTTTATTAGTAGTTCTCTAAAAATGTATGTGAGTTTTGACACACTTGTTAAAACTACTGCTCGAATTTGCACACTGCTATCACACAGGTTGCTAGTGGTAACGGAGGGTGTGCACTACCCTCCTAACCTTCCCACAAGTTTGCAATCAGTGTATAACTACCTGCCTGACTAATCCTGCAGGGTACTCAGTGCTGGGAACATACACCCTAAAGTAAATAACTTTTTCCTAATCAGTGTTTAGCAGTTCGAGCAGAGCTAAAACCAATGAATTCTGTCCCCCAACATGTTTCACCAGATAAACTGGCGTCTTCAGGGAAAGGACAGACTCAACTCAGTCTGTCCTTTCCCCTGAAGACGCCAGTTTATCTGGTGAAACATGTTGGGGGACAGAATTCATTGGTTTTAGCTCTGCTCGAACTGCTAAACACTGATTAGGAAAAAGTTATTTACTTTAGGGTGTATGTTCCCAGCACTGAGTACCCTGCAGGATTAGTCAGGCAGGTAGTTATACACTGATTGCAAACTTGTGGGAAGGTTAGGAGGGTAGTGCACACCCTCCGTTACCACTAGCAACCTGTGTGATAGCAGTGTGCAAATTCGAGCAGTAGTTTTAACAAGTGTGTCAAAACTCACATACATTTTTAGAGAACTACTAATAAAAGTGAAGTTTTACTGATTTAAATATTAAGGGTAAAAGTGGTGATTTGAGCTCAATTGAGCAAAGTTTTTTGTTGTTATGGAACCCTCCCTTAATAGGGTCTCTAGTTTTTTGCATTAGATTATACTTGTCACTCACCCACACTTCCTCATACGTCATAATTATACAGCCCTGTGTCACACATGCTGCGCCGGCTCATCCACTTCTCCCACCTGTATTCTTAGCCTGAACTGCTCCGGTCATGTGGTGCGGCGGAGTGCCGCCCCTAAGATCACATGATCGGAGCATACAGGAGAAGAAACATTCTACTGGGCATGCTGTCCATGTAAATTAATCTACATCGGAATGACCTCACGCCCCTTTAAAAAACGCATCCGGGAACATATATTAGGAATTGAGGCAGCACGTGAAATACAAGACATTAGCACATTAACAACTATCCCTAAACACTTTAAATTGGTGCATAACTGTGAGGCAGATAAACTGAGATTCCGTGGGATCGATCATGTAAAAATTCCAAATAGAGCAGGCAATTGGAAGAGGGTCTTGGCTCAGCGGGAGACCCGATGGATACATGTGCTGAAGACGGTTACCCCCTGTGGGCTGAATGACTACAATACGTTTGCTCCGTTCCTCTAAGTGATAATATGTGATTACTTTGGCAATAGGATGTCCCGGTTCTATGTGTATACACCCCTATGTGGATAGTTGGTTTTAACAGGTTATTGTTGTTTGTATATGTTAATTTTAACATCTTTGTTCCCTCCTTCCTGCAGATGTACTGCCCTTTAATAATGCATCCACTGTTGTCCTAATCATGGTCTTCCTCCTCCCTGTGATAGTGGTGACAATATGGAACAATGAAGAATCAATAACAGCCATCTGAGATACATAATTCTATGATTACATTGATCTTGCTACCACTATTATGTGTTTATCTGTCTTATTTTGGATGATATAAGACTGGTATTGCGAATGTGCTTTGGTATTTAATTTCTATAATTATTTCCACTGACCTTGACATGTCAGGCGGGTTTTTATCAGGAATGTTGTGCCATTATGTTTGGACATAAACATAGTTTGTTTGTGTGTGATCACTCTACAGCATAGGCACCTATTTGCCGAGCACTTAAATACTCTGTTTTAAGTGGTACTATTTGTGTTGAATTTTGATTTTGATTTTTTTATTTTTTATTATGTTGTCTCAATTTGCTCGGAGCGAGAATGCTCTTGATTGTTGGAGCACGCCAATATGTGATCCTAGGTGTCTTTGGTAGGTATTTTGCCAAATGCGGATCTTGTAATAGTACATACCAATATTTTTTAAGAGTGGTCTGGACATATTTATTCGACGTGCTATGTTGGGTAATGAAGTTGATGTAGTGTTGTTCGTTGGGGTATTTTGGGACACTCTTCAGTAGAGATGGCCCGAACTATTCGCCGGCGAACAGTTCCCGGCGAACATAGCTTGTTCGCGTCCGCCCCGTCGGGCGAACATATTCGATGTTCGCGTTCGCCCCAAATTTTTTTTATTGAGCAAACTTTGACCCTGTACCTCACAGTCAGCAGACACATTCCAGCCAATCAGCATACCCTCCCTCCCAGACCCTCCAGCCTCCTATCTAAACGCAAGGACAGCATCCATCTTACATTCATTCTGAAGCTGCAGTAATAGTAATTGTAAATCGCAATGCGATTAATATAACCTGTATTATTCGCATTGCGATTACAACTTAGATCTGAGTTCCTAACGGTTGTATTGCTAGAATATAATGAAGATAACGAATATAGCACTATATTCTCAATCTTCGTTATATTCTATCAATACAACAACCATTAAGAACTCAGATCTAAGTTGAATTCTCAATGCGATTAATATAACCTGCATTAATCGCATTGCGAATTCAACTTAGAGCTGGGTTCCTAATGGTTGTATTGCTAGAATATACGTTATATTCTAGCAATACAACCATTAGGAACTCAGGTCTAAGTTGTAATCGCAATGCGAATAATACTTACAATTATTATTTTTTTTTTTATTATTATCTTTTTTATTTTATCAATTTGCATCATAACATGAAGAGAAAAGAAAACATAATTACAAAAAGCATCCCCTCCCCCCCCAGCCAGTCCCTCCCCCCTGCCTTGCAGAGAAAAAAAAATACTTACAATTATTAATCACTTTGCGAATCCATTTGATGCCTCTATTTGATTGTATATGACGGTTGACTATGACTACCACCAACGTTCTGCTGCCTCCTAAGCAAGATATCTGAACCCCCCAGGGGCCATTTGGGCGTTTTTGATAGAAAACGAATCTGCGTTTTTATAATTTTTTCATTTTTTAGTTAATTTTTTTGGTGTATTTTGCCATATTAGGTTGCATATTTACATTTGGTATAGGCAAATATGGTAGTCTAGATCATTACTCTGCCCAAATCTATATTCAGCTAAATGGCTTAGAAAATATGCTGTCAAACAATGATCCTAGGTTTTGGTATAGACACATGATCTAGACTACCATATTTGCCTATACCAAATTTAAATATGCAACCAAATGTGGCAAAATACACAAAAAAATAAAAAAAAAATTAAAAAATTATAAAAACGCATATGCGCTTTTGATGCGTTTTTGATGCGTTTTCTATCAAAAACGCCCAAATGGCCCCTCGGGGGTTCAGATATCTTGCTTTGGAGGCAGAAGAACGTTGGTGGTAGTCATAGTCAACCGTCATATACAATCAAATAGAGGCATCAAATGGATTCGCAAAGTGATTAATAATTGTAAGTATTATTCGCATTGCGATTAAAACTTAGACCTGAGTTCCTAATGGTTGTATTGCTAGAATATATTGTATATTCTAGCAATACAACCATTAGGAACTCAGCTCTAAGTTGAATTCGCAATGCGATTAATGCAGGTTATATTAATCGCATTGCGAATTCGACTTAGAGCTGGGTTCCTAATGGTTGTATTGCTAGAATTATATAACGAAGATTGAGAATATAGCGCTAAATTCTCAATCTTCGTTATATTCTAGCAATACAACCATTAGGAACCCATCTCTAAGTTGAATTCGCAAATAAGATGTCCCAAACTATTCAACGGCGAATAGTTCCCGGCGAACATAGCTTGTGCGCGTTCGTCGCGGCGGGCGAACATATGCGATGTTAGGTCCACCCCCTATCATTGCGTAAACTTTGACCCTGTACCTCACAGTCAGAAGACACATTCCAGCCAATTAGCATACCCTTCCTCCCAGACCCTCCCATCTCCTGGACAGCATCCATTTTAGATTCATTCGGAAGCTGCAGTCTTAGTGAGAGGAGGGACAGTGTAGTTGCTACTGATTTAATAGGGAAATCGATAGCTAGGCTAGTGTATTCAGTGTCCACTCCAGTCCTGAAAGACCCATCTGATCTCTGCTGTAAGGACAGCATCCTGACAGCACCCCAAAAAGCCCTTTTTAGGGCTAGTACATCAGTCTCCCTCCCAGACCCTCCCACCTCCTTTAAAAAAGCAAGGACGGCATCCATCTTAGATTCATACTGAAGCTGCAGTGTTAGTAGTTGTAATCGCAATGCGATTAATATAACCTGTATTAATCGCATTGGGATTACAACTTAGATCTGTTCCTAATGGTTGTATTGGTAGAATATAATGAAGATTGCGAATATAGCGCTATATTCTCAATCTTCGTTATATTCTAGCAATACAACAACCATTAGGAACCCTAATCGCAATGCGATTAATATAACCTGTATTAATCGCATTGCGATTACAACTTAGAGCTGAGTTCCTAATGGTTGTATTGCTAGAATATAACGAAGATTGAGAATATAGCGCTGTATTCGCAATCTTCGTTATATTCTAGCAATACAACCATTAGGAACAGATCTAAGTTGTAATCCCAATGCGATTAATACAGGTTATATTAATAGCATTGCGAATTTAACTTGTAGCTCGGTTCCTAATGGTTATATTGCTAGAATTTCTAGCAATACAACCATTAGCAACCCAGCTCTAAGTTGAATTCGCAATGCGATTAATATAACCTGTATTAATCGCATTGCGATTACAACTACCACACTCTGCGTCAACTAGGTATTTTTCCATGGGAGTTTTGCCATGGATCCCCCTCCGGCATGCCACAGTCCAGGTGTTAGTCCCCTTGAAACAACTTTTCCATCCCTATTGTGGCCAGAAGGAGTCCCTTTGGTTTTTAAAATTCGCCTGTCTATTGAAGTATATGGCGGTTCGCACTGTTCGCACGTTCGCGAACATTTGCGGAAGTTCACGTTCGCCGTTCGCGAACGGAAAATTTTATGTTCGCGACATCACTACTCTTCAGATGTTCTTTCTGCGTGTTGGTTTTGCATCTGTCTAAGGCATTCCTGATTAGTTGTTTGGGGTACCCTTTGTCAACAAATCTTTTTTTAAGTATGTCCGTTTGGGTTAAAAAGTCATCGTCATTGGTGCAATTGCGTCGGATTATTTTATATTGGCTGTACGGTATATTGCATAGCCATTTTTTATGATGAAAACTAGTGAAATGAATATAGCTATTGGTATCAACTTTTTTGAAATAGGTTTTAGTGGATATAGTGTTATTGGAATTTGTGACCACAATGTCTAGAAATTCTATTTCTATTTAATTGAAGGTCGGAGTGAAGTTTATGCCCCAAGTAGTATTGTTTAGGGACTCACTGAATACTTGCGCTGATTCTTCGTCCCCATCCCAAATTATGAAGATATCATCGATGTATCTTTTGAAATATATTATCTGGTCTTTGTATATGTGGTGGTTCTGGATGAATGTTTTTTCAAACTCCCCCATGAATAGATTAGCGACAGACGGTGCTACCCGGGTCCCCATCGCGGTCCCCTTACACTGATGGTATGTGGTATTATTGTATATAAAATAGTTATTTTCTAGTATGAAGCATAGGCTGTCCAATAGGAACTGGGTTTGTGATGGTTTGAGTGTTATATCTCGTTCTAGTACTCTCCTAATGCAGCTTATGCCTAACTCATGTTGGATGTTGGAGTAGAGTGCTGTGACGTCTAGGGTAAGGAAAGCATACGTGTTGTGCCAATCAATTGTGTATAGTTCTTTTATTAATTGGCTTGAATCATGGCGGTAGCTTGGGAGTTTTTTAACATATGGTTGGAGGTATAGATCAATATAATGTGATAGGTACTGGTTGTGCAACCTATTTGGTTCACTGGTGATGTTTTTCAGGTCAGTAGTTACTAAGTCAAAGAAGGTAGGGATGCAATAGCCTTAACTTTGTAAGGGGAAGAAGTTAGACTTGGGACAGACATCAACGTGTTTGAATTCTTCATCCATTACATTAGGTTGATTTGGGATGGTGTTGGATTCTAGACTAAAATGTCTTTTTATCGTAAGATTACTTCTGAATTTTTGTATATCCATAAATAACTCGAATGTATTGATTTTATTGAATGGGCAGAAGGAAAGGCCCTTTTGTAGCAAGTTATTTTGCGATGGTGTCAGAGTATGGCTGGTTAGATTAAAGATTTTTACCGTATGTGTATTGTTTTTGGGCTGTGGGTCTCTATCTATGCTTGTTTTGGGGAGTATTTGTCTCATTTTCCTGTTTTGTTGTTTTCCTCCTCTAGTGCCATGGAATCTAATTTTATTTTTTGTGGGGTTACTTTGAAGTACTGTGTGATTTGTTGGTAACATCTATCACCCCCACAGGGTACGACCACACCCTATAAGGAGATCGCCATCACCAACCACAACATTATCACCATAGATAATACAGAAAGTGGAGCGGAGGGGCTGGTACCATTCCTGAATAAAGCTGTCAGAAATGACATCCTGGTTACTCCACCTGTGCAAAATCTGTTTTTTATACCAGACAAGAAACTGGACCCGCCACCAATGAGGGCTTACCAACAAATCACACAGTACTTCAAAGTAACCCCACAAAAAAGAAAATTAGATTCCGCGGCACTAGAGGAGGAAAACAACAAAACAGGAAAACAAGACAAACACTCCCCAAAACAAGCATAGATAGAGACCCACAGCCTAAAAACGATACACATACGGTAAAAATCTTTAATCTATCCAGCCATACTCTGACACCATCGGAAAATAACTTGCTACAAAGGGGCCTTTCCTTCTGCCCATTCAATAAAATCGATACATTCGAGTTATTTATGGATATACAAAAATTCAGAAGTAATCTTACGATAAAAAGACATTTTAGTCTAGAATCCAACACCATCCCAAATCAACCTAATGTAATGGAAGAAGAATTCAAACACGTTGATGTCTGTCCCAAGTCTAACTTCTTCCCCTTACAAAGTCAAGGCTATTGCATCCCTACCTTCTTTGACTTAGTAACTACTGACCTGAAAAACATCACCAGTGAACCAAATAGGTTACAGTACAAAGGAAACCTCACCAAACAAGAACAAAAAGCACTTGAAAATTTAAAAAAGAACGAAAATTTTGTGATTCGCCCGGCCGACAAGGGGGGAGGGATTGTAATCCAAAACTATAACCATTATGAAAGAGAGGCCGAAAAAATTCTGAGCGACACAGCATATTACACTAAGATCACACACAACCCGTTTCCGGAAGTAAACAAGGAACTGAATAATCTTATCAAAACGGCATATGAAAAGCATCATATAAACAAGAAGGAAAACAACTTTCTATCACCCTGTAATCCATGTAATCCCTATTTTTACCATCTTTCAAAAATACATAAGTCACTAGTGAACCCTCCAGGCCGACCAATCATATCCAATACGAAATGCGCAACCAGTAACCTATCACATTATATTGATCTATACCTCCAACCAAATGTTAAAAAACCCCCAAGCTACCTCCATGATTCAAGCCAATTAATAAAAGAACTATACACGATTAATTGGCACAACACATATGCTTTCCTTACCCTAGACGTCACAGCACTCTACTCCAACATCCAACATAAGTTAGGCATAAGCTTCATTAGGAGAGTACTAGAACGAGATATAACACTCAAACCATCACAAACCCAGTTCCTATTGGACAGCCTACGCTTCATACTAGAAAATAACTATTTTGTATACAATAATACCACATACCATCAGTGTAAGAGGACTGCGATGGGGACCCGGGTAGCACCGTCTGTCGCTAATCTATTCATGGGGGAGTTTGAAAAAACATTTATCCAGAACCACCACATATACAAAGACCAGATAATATATTTCAAAAGATACATCGATGATATCTTCATAATTTGGGATGGGGACGAAGAATCAGCGCAAGTATTCAGTGAGTCCCTAAACAATACTACTTGGGGCATAAACTTCACTCCGACCTTCAATTAAATAGAAATAGAATTTCTAGACATTGTGGTCACAAATTCCAATAACACTATATCCACTAAAACCTATTTCAAAAAAGTTGATACCAATAGCTATATTCATTTCACTAGTTTCCATCATTAAAAAAGGCTATGCAATATACCGTACAGCCAATATAAAATAATCCGACGCAATTGCACCAATGACGATGACTTTTTAACCCAAGCGGACATACTCAAAAAAAGATTTGTTGACAAAGGGTACCCCAAACAACTAATCAGGAATGCCTTAGACAGATGCAAAACCAACACGCAGAAAGAACATCTGAAGAGTGTCCCAAAATACCCCAACGAACAACACTACATCAACTTCATTACCCAATATAGCACGTCGAATAAATATGTCCAGACCACTCTTAAAAAATATTGGTATGTACTATTACAAGATCTGCATTTGGCAAAATACCTACCAAAGACACCTAGGATCACATATTGGCGTGCTCCAACAATCAAGAGCATTCTCGCTCCGAGCAAATTGAGACAACATAATAAAAATAAAAACAAGAAAAATCAAAATTCAACACAAATAGTACCACTTAAAACAGGGGTGCTAGGTGCCAAATAGGTGCCTATGCTGTAGAGTGATCACACACAAACAAACTATGTTTATGTCCAAACATAATGGCACAACATTCCTGATAAAAACCCGCCTGACATGTCAAAGCGACTATGTAATTTATCTTATTGAATGTCAGTGCAGCTTACAATATGTGGGCCGAACAACACAGCCACTGCACTGTCGGATCAATCAACACCGCTATAACATCCAAAGACTATATTCTAAACATAGAGAAAAAGAAGAAAAATGTTTTGGGAGGCACACAATCAATAGGAGTACTCAGATAGATTAGGTTAAAATGTCCTTTTTTACTTTATTCAATACAAAATAATATAAAATATATGATCACGGAGTAGAGTTGTATATATGGTATATGGACTAAATTGGTTTGTCCTGATAGTGACTTTTGATTGTTGTGTGTGTCACAATGGGCAAGTAGTGTCTCTGTTGTGTGGCTGTTCGTAAGTACTGTGGATATATAAGTGCAAAACGTGCCAAAAAGAAATATATACAGTAGATGTGAAAAAATGTGGGGAAAAAAGGCTTTCTTTGATCAAAAAGATAATTTATGTGAGCAAAAAAATAATTGGATAAAAAATATAAGTATAAAAATACATATAGAATAAATAGTATGAAGTACAGCAGCTCTGTTTGGTGAGTGTGAAAAGTAGTATGTAGGTAGGTATTGCTTGATATTGAAGTTTTGTAGAGTATTCAGTACATAGAAATGAAAAATAAAAAATAAAAAATGTAAATAGAGATATAAAAGTAGAAAAAATAAAAAATAAAAATGAGTATATAAAATGTGCAAAATCAGATAGTCTTTGCATTCAATCAATACATGTAGATTGATTCCTTCTAATGCAGATGAGATTTAGGTAAAATAAAAAGCACTATAGTCAGTATGCGATGTATGTTGACTTTAGTTCATAAATCCACCTTCAAAGAATCGCCTTCAAAGAATCAATCCTATATCATCAGTAGTGGAGCTTGCTATCTATTATATCACTGAAAGACAAATGTCCCTTCAGTTTGCTGATCCCTTGTTACAGTCAAATCAGGGTTAATTACTATAATATTAACCAGAGTGTCTTTATTCAGAATGCATGCCGGCTAGTTTTCTTTTGTATAGTTGAAAGACACTTACTTATTGTTTAGTATTGAAGTCCGTTGTTGCAGCGGCGTCCCGCTGTAAGTAGTGCTTACCCTGCTTATGTGAGCCGGGATGTATCTTCTATGTCTCACCGGGAAATAGATCTCGGCGTCCCACGTGGTGTATCTGTTTTCGGCGTCTTGTATGAGCCGGGATATGCCTTCTGTGTCTCACCGGGAGATGGATCTCGGCGTCTCACGTGGTATTTCTATTTGGTTGTCGCACAGTTCGTGCGTGTTGTCTGAAAGCCGCTCCTATCTCTGCTTGATACGCTGTTCCTCTTTTGTGGTGATCTGTATTAATATATATGCCCATTTCAAAATACCAATTAAGGAATCATTTAATGAAAACATCCCATCTATTGGTTTTATATATATATTTATAGATTTCTGTATATGTTTTTATATATATATGTTTTATATATATGTTCTTTATATATTGATATACATTTTGTATATTTTATATATCTCTATATTTATATTTTATTTTTTATTTTTTATATATATTTCTATATCTTTATTTTTCTATTTTTATATATATTGTTCTTTCAAATGTATATAATTTATAAGTATTAAGTTATATAGGACAACCCAAGACAAAAGAATTATGATGATAATGGTAAAACAAATGAAGTAGAAGCGGATTGGTGGGGAATACTGCCAATCAAACAGATACCAATAAAAGGAAGAGGGGTAACCAACAAACAATATAGCCACTGATGAAGAGGGTAGATACCCTTGAAACGCGTATGGCAGCTTAAACAACAGATATACAGTTACCCCACCAATCCTCAATACAGATCACCACAAAAGAGGAACAGCGTATCAAGCAGAGATAGGAGCGGCTTTCAGACAACACGCACGAACTGTGCGACAACCAAATAGAAATACCACGTGAGACGCCGAGATCCATCTCCCGGTGAGACACAGAAGGCATATCCCGGCTCATACAAGACGCCGAAAACAGATACACCACGTGGGACGCCGAGATCTATTTCCCGGTGAGACATAGAAGATACATCCCGGCTCACATAAGCAGGGTAAGCACTACTTACAGCGGGACGCCGCTGCAACAACGGACTTCAATACTAAACAATAAGTAAGTGTCTTTCAACTATACAAAAGAAAACTAGCCGGCATGCATTCTGAATAAAGACACTCTGGTTAATATTATAGTAATTAACCCCTGATTTGACTGTAACAAGGGATCAGCAAACTGAAGGGACATTTGTCTTTCAGTGATATAATAGATAGCAAGCTCCACTACTGATGATATAGGATTGATTCTTTGAAGGCGATTCTTTGAAGGTGGATTTATGAACTAAAGTCAACATACATCGCATATTGACTATAGTGCTTTTTATTTTACCTAAATCTCATCTGCATTAGAAGGAATCAATCTACATGTATTGATTGAATGCAAAGACTATCTGATTTTGCACATTTTATATACTCATTTTTATTTTTATTTTTTCTACTTTTATATCTCTATTTACATTTTTACATTTTTATTTTTTATTTTTCATTTCTATGTACTGAATACTCTACAAAACTTCAATATCAAGCAATACCTACCTACATACTACTTTTCACACTCACCAAACAGAGCTGCTGTACTTCATACTATTTATTCTATATGTATTTTTATACTTATATTTTTATCCAATTATTTTTGCTCACATAAATTATCTTTTTGATCAAAGAAAGCCTTTTTTCCCCACATTTTTTCACATCTACTGTATATATTTCTTTTTGGCACGTTTTGCACTTATATATCCACAGTACTTACGAACAGCCACACAACAGAGACACTACTTGCCCATTGTGACACACACAACAATCAAAAGTCACTATCAGGACAAACCAATTTAGTCCATATACCATATATACAACTCTACTCCGTGATCATATATTTTATATTATTTTGTATTGAATAAAGTAAAAAAGGACATTTTAACCTAATCTATCTGAGTACTCCTATTGATTGTGTGCCTCCCAAAACATTTTTCTTCTTTTTCTCATTTATCTCCGTATGACAGGGTGAGTCATACTTTTGGGGTTTGTGCACCATATTTGGGACATAGTATACCAAGTGAGCCAGCAGATACCCAGAATCACCTATATTCTAAACATAGCCTGTCCAGACACTGCGGTACAACAAGAGAAAAAGAAAAACATTGCTTCAAAGTGACACCCATAGAACAAATTCCAGATAACCAGTACAACAGATTTGATAATCTACAGAAAAGGGAGGTGTTTTGGATTTACCAGTTGGACACATTAACCCCTCATGGACTAAATGAAATGAACGAGACTATATTATAATGTATTTCCCGTACGGGATTTTTTCCCTTGCTCTGTGAATATACAGTAAACCTATACTACCTATATGGGCATCTAATATATGTTACATAGGACATCTGATGTATATTTTATACCAACTAAGTGTTAACTACTGTTTTTATTACCTATTCTTACTTCTACCGTTTATTTTAAAATGTATCTTTATTTTTATTTCTAGTTTCATTTATTCCTATTCTTTGATATATGTATCAATCTTAATAATTGTTTCATACATTTTTTAAAATGTGGCACATTCACGTATAATGAATATTGTCCTACCATTATACTATATATTGTGTCACCAAACCCCTTGAACACATAATCCTGTAATTGTATCCCAGATTTTCTATATCCCTATACCCATCCGATACACTCTCAATAGTACATCTAGACGGTGGAGGGAAAAAGCAGGAGTAGTACCATGCGGATCATCCATCTGGATATCCCAATTATATGGTCACATATATGCAGCTACCCAAAATAATTTGTTTCCCTCTGTCGATCTGATACCCAACACTATTACCGCAGGCATGACGTGATGCACATACTACAATAGAACGAGGACATTGCTCCGTAACAAGAGCGCGATCGTCCCCCGACATACCATGTTACAATAGTAGGATCACGATATCACTCCACACCTGGAGCGCGATTGCCTCCTGTCCCCTGGCATGCCGCAATTGCGGGATAGCGATACCACACCACAATAGAAGCGCGACTGCCCCCTGACATGCCCTAACAGCAAGATGACGATATCACTCCTCAACAGGAGCGCAATTGTCCCCAGACCCCGGGACACTCTTTTCTCCTTCAACCTAACAGCTAACCGGACTTGTCAAATCACATTGCGACCTGTAGAAACACCTGCCCACTTCTTACTCCCCTTACCGGAGAACGAACCCCGAGAATACACCTGGGAGCCTTCCCCTAGACACACCCCCAGTAATCCTGCCCGCCTCCCTCCTCTCCCCGTTTCTTTGATTGTTTTTTGGCGCCAATACTCATGGTACATGGCTATATAAATGTTTGTAATGTGCTTCTTTATGTAATATTGTCCTGAAGAAGGGGGTACTTTACCCCTGAAACGCATAGACAAATAAATACCATACAAGCAGACATCCTACTGTGATCCTTGGCAGCGCCGATGGAATAGGTTTCGATTTTCCTTTTTTACCCATGATTGTTCTTCCCATTGTCAGTGATCATGGTTCAGATTTTGGTTGGTGAGGAGAGAGTTCGGATTTGATTTCCTCTTGAAGGACGAGGTTCCTCCCCGATGTGACTCTGTTTGCCCAGGAAGTCAGGTGCAGAACAGCGTGACACCACTGCTCTGCAAAGGTAGTATGCTGGAGGAGCACTCGGAAATGTGACTGCAATGGAGGCTGAGGACAAGGTGGAAGATGACAAGATAGAGGAGGACATTGGGGCAGGACTCACAACTTGAGAAAGCGGAGGCGGCAGTGCCATCGCCTGGCCAAGTTTCTGGTGTAGCTGGGCAGGAACCACATTTACCCAGTGGGCCGTAAAGGAAATATATTGTCATTGACCGTAGTTACAGCTCCACATGTCGACACTGCCATGAGCCATCAGGCTCAAGGGCTGGCCCACCTTCTGTTCAACATGCATGTGGGAGGGGAGGATCTGTAGAACCAGAATCTTGGCCAAAAGCACGTTCAGCTTCTGTGCCCTTGGATGAGTACACGCATACTGTTTGTCTTTTTGAAATCGCCTTGGTGATCAATTGCTGACTAAACAAGTGACGAGGAGTGGGAGGAGGAGCATCAGGACCAGTAGATGACGGGAAGGAAACACAGCTCTCTTCTGCTGAGGTGGTAGAGCCTTGACTGCTGGAGTAGGGGTACGGGCCACTGGGTGATGTAACGGTTGCTGCGTCAGGATGTACCACTAGATTAGCGCCAAAGTTTTCTCAGGTCACTTTATTGTGATGCTGCATGTGTTAACGCAGGGCCGTGGTGCCAACATTGGCACCTTGGCCACTCTTCACCCTCTGCCCACAGATTCTACAAATGGCCCGCTGACATCCTCCGGCGGGCTAATGAAAGATTCCCACACTGGCGAGTATGGCATATTCCCCCAACCACTCCATGCTGACTGCCTGCTGCCGCCCCCTCCGTGAGCCTCTGTACCACTAGTTTTCTCCAGACAGGTAGGGTTTTGAGTAGCAGACGGTCTACCCCGGGCACGTTTGGCTCTAGACCTCAAACTGCTGCCACCCTGCTGACTTATGGCTACACTAGCAACTTGCTGGCTCAGCCGCTGCCTCACATGCAAGCTGCCACCCTCATCCCCTGATGATGATGATGATGAAGCCCCCTCTTCACCTGGCTCCCACGTGCGATCGGCTACATCATCTTCCTCTACTGTTTGCACGTCACTGAGGTCACCCTCACCAGACTCAGGGCCATGTCCCAGACAGCTCGCAACACCAGCTCCCACGTGACCCTCATCGTCGCTACTTATCCACCTACTGGAGCAAGCAGTGAATCTCTCCTCCACATCTTGGCTGGGCAGTAGCAACTGCCTGTCCTCAATAAGCTTGTCCTTGCTGAAAAGCAGAGTAGGCAGCATACAATACTTCCGGAGCAAAAGGAGCAGAAAAAGAGAGAGGAAGGTTCAGGACAGGTGGGGGCACAGAGCTTATTTCCTGGGGCATGCCAACTAAGTGCGGTGTCAGAGGAACCCACTGACTCCTGGCTGTGGGTGTTTGATGTCAGTTGAGATGATGTTGAAGACCGAGTCAACCACTCAAGGACAGCTAGATTGTCATCCAGCCATCGTGTTTTGACCTGCAATCGCAGCACTGGCCTGTCACTGCTACTTCTGCTACCACCCCCCTCCTTCTTCTGCTGCTACTTCTGCCAGCTCCAGAAACATTTTGGCCACTGACCCTTCCCTTAGCAGGGGCTGGAACCTATCTGTCTGACATACTGTACTGTAACTGTAAGGGTAAAACAGCAGTAGTGTCAGGGAGCGATTTCACCCCCCGAAACAAGGATAATAGATGTACTAAAATCTGTATTATCAGGCTGCAATTTCAGGCTGCTAGATACCAGTCAGCCATACTCTCACTAACTTATTGAATTTAAGCCTGTGATCTACCTAGCCATGACAAGTCTGTTACCTTGGATTACAGCTTACTACCTCCGTGTACAAAAGAGACTGTGTTATATTTGGATGTACTTGTGATCAAGAACCTGCGTACAGCACAAATTGTGAGTTGGATTCAATCTGTCTCACTCTTCAATTTCTCCACTACTACTCTCATCATTGTTGTACCGTAACGGTACTGGCGTCAGGACTTTGCTTAATTCAGGAGCCCAGCCACCAAAATACACCACACCCAGTTACCATCAAGGGCACCTCAAAACACGACCTGGCCGGTGTCCCCTGTAACAGAATGTGCCCCAGAGAATCCAGTGCTGTTCTCCCCCTCAACTGTGCAGGCCTGCCCAGGGACTACAAAACTGTGAGTAAGCAAGAACTGTGTTGTTTTTACCCTCGGCCTACCTATACTCACACCGTGACCTCAGAGACATTTCCCTTGTTGGTCTGGTATACTGCAGATGCCCTTATGTTGCAGCACGGCAGGCACACGATCATGTGAGTGAGTCCTAATTGTGTGTTTTTTGCAGACACAGGAGGGTACACATTCAGGCAACTCCAGTGGCGGTGAAACTCGATCAAGTAGTCTTCCTCAAATAGAGGATTTGAGTAGAAATTCTTATGTTATGTAAAATATGAAATGATCTGTTTTCTAAAACTATAAATAACATTATTTTAATAGGAAGAAACTGTAACTGATCTCCTGGCACCCCGACTGGGTGCCACCGTTGATGGATGCTCCCAGTGCTTCCCGAGGGCTTCAAGCACTCCGCATTAAACCGTAAGCACTGCCGACCCCAAGAAACGCCGTAGCTTGGTTGGGATCTCGCCTTCTTCTACCCACCCTGGACCTACGACAAAGCTTCCAGGTTCCAGTGGGTGAACCTCTTTTCCTTCAGAGAGCGATGGAGGAACACGCTCTGAAAAGAACTCAGGGATTATAGCCAGAGGAGTATACAGCGTAAAGCATTCCCTAGTGTAGATGCTGCTTCTCCCCCCCCCCCCCATCCACTTTTTATGCAGGTCTTCCAGCAAGGGACACTCCCCCTGGGGATCTTGTGGAAGACTGCAACAGTTTTTACATTAGCCAATCATATGCAGTTACAGGCAGAAAACACACATAGGTGATACAATTAATTAACACAATGGGATAATGTAATCACTCACAGGCAGAAACTACCCATTTTTCCCTTTGTTAGCATAATGAGCCAGGAGGGGGAGGGGTCTCCATAGTTCTGGGTCCATAGTCTGTAGGAAGGAGGCTGGCCCTCAGGCCTCTCCAAAACCCAGTGGTGAGGTTATTTTCGCCACACAACAGGCAAATTGCCTCTCAATCAATTTTTGGAGCCATTATTTCTAGGCGCGGTAGTCATGGACAGCGTGGGCATGCCGGTCGTCGAGGCCGTGTAAGTAGGCACATGGGCTGTGCTGGGAGATGCCCACACTGACCCCATCATATAGTATTGTAGACAGCCTGTTATTGTAGGAGAATAACTATACCCAAATATCTTTTATTTCTTCCTGTTCAGTGACCTCTGTTGCCAGCGCCGTCATAGAGCTTTCTCAGAGTACTCTTGTCCAGCTATGTGATTAAGCAGCCGCAGGTAGTGTTGTCACCGATCACCGCAGGCAATACAGGGGGGCAGGGCAGTGTGAAACTCAAGGAACTTAACGTGGTCCTGGAAAAAAATACTAAAAGTGGCCCCATTTTGTAGTTGGGTCAAAATTGATGGAAGACAGGGTCAACACAAGTAGGCTAGGCCAGCAAAACCAAAAATGAGGCATAATACCACCCCAAGAGAGCTAAATACCACAGTCCATCACAAAATACTGGGCCCAACAGCAAAAAATACATCCCAAAAAAAATTCCAGAGGCTGGCCGAGAGAAGGGTCCAGGTGGCCATCTTGGGCATTGGCCCACCGGGAAATGTATGGCCCATCCTCCCCTTGTGACGCTTCTTTAGTTTATGGGAGCAACCATCCCCTCTGGGACGTAGCTAGAACTGACTGGGCCCCACAGAAAATTTTCTACAGCCCCCCCCCCCTTCCCCCTCTCTGGTATTGTTACCTATCCCAAGGACAGGTCATCAATAGTAA
This sequence comes from Bufotes viridis, assembly GCA_033119425.1. Taxonomy (NCBI): domain Eukaryota; kingdom Metazoa; phylum Chordata; class Amphibia; order Anura; family Bufonidae; genus Bufotes; species Bufotes viridis. The sequence goes on from CM065593.1 coordinate 99,452,958, forward strand.
AAAGCTTTTTTTTTTTTTTTTTTTTCAAAAAAATCAGTGTACTAAAATTTGGGATAGGATTATATACACACTTCTACCCACATCCAGATATCAATGTCAAGAATAACAGATGTTGACACACACATATACACAAACACATATATACATACACAAACAGATATACAAAGAACTAGAAACATACACACGTGTAAACAAAGATAGATAGATAGATAGATAGATAGATAGATAGATAGACAGATAAACGCATACACACACATTGGGTAAAATACACACACATTGGGTGAAAAAGCAGGAAGAAAAAATATTTGGTTATTCTTCTGCAATAACAGTCTTATGATGTTGGCAGTGCCGGCAGAATCACCAAGTTTTGTATACATTTTTAAATTAATGTTAATGTTTTAAATATATTAGGGTAATAGACAGCAAGACATGGATGAGGAAGAAAGCCTATTTTTCCCAAACATAACTCGTCAGCTATGGCAAGAGGTTTGTGCTAGTATGGTAAACACATGGAACGATTTGAGCCATCAGGCTCAAATGCCATGTGAAACATTTTTTTTCTTCAAGTATTTTTTTTTTTTTGTTCCATCATTAGGATAGTGAAATAGGATTGCACATTTATGTTTTATGTGTGAAGAACATTGCAATGTCAATCAGTATTCTTGGAGGACATGGAGGTTTCCAAACCAGATATTGCTACTGCATTGTCATGTACCAGGCCCAAAACAACCCAAAAGACTATGATCTACGCCCTATTTCAGGATTAGTGCAGATTTTCTACAAGCAGGGGCAGCACTATCTGTGCCATCCTATATAACCAACGCTGTTGACAGAAGACCATATCTACAGCAGTATTCCATAGTTTTGTTACAGTTTTAAAATAGAACAATTTTTTATTTCTCATTATTATTTTTTAGCTGATTTTGTTAGCAACACGCTGGAGGTCAATATGTGATCGCTTTATGCGTGACCTCAATTGTGATCGAACAGCGCCAAGTGATTCTGGGGCTTCAAGGAGAACACCTTATCAATATGAACCCCTTAACCCTAATCAGCAGTTTCTATTAGCGTTAAGTCATTGGATGGACGACATGACTCCAGAGCAGAATTTTTATTGTAGAGTGACATTGATTCAAACAGTCTAGAATATTCAACATCCACCCCCTTCCCAGTCGTGTCCTCTACACCAGTCGTATCCCTTCACCACCTGCTCGCTCTTAGTGTGTAGCACACACCTTTTCCCCGTCTCACATCTTTCCTCTGTCTCACTTCTTCTCCCCTTCCCACACCCATCCCCTGTCCCACACCTATCCCTGCGCCACTTCCTATTGTGTTATGGGTAGAAGATGAATATTGTCAGTCAAGCGGCTTGAGATTGACTTGTTAGAAGATAGTGCAACACAAAGTGGGTGCGGTGTGACCCAAACACCAGATGGTAAATTGAAGAAATAAGAAGATTAATCAAACAAATATTTTTAAACTAGTAAAATGGAGAATAAAATAATATACTAGTCTCCACCCACTTCGCTGGGGGGCTGTCAACAGGATAAGCTCAAGACACCTGTGACACGTCACCCCCTTGGCCAGGATCGCTTATCAGATGTTGAAGATTGAATATAGCATACTCAGCAGTTGGCTTCGGTTCAATCACTTTTATTCAGAATATGTAGCCCAACGTGTTTCGGGGGTTTTAGGCAGGTAATACCCCCTTCTTCAGCAGCAGATCATTAAAATTCAGCAATAACAAAACATACAAAATACATATAAATAGGGGTGGCATGTGCCTCTCGAATTGGCGCGCTATGACGATGCGGCCGGAAATGGTGTTAGTTTGGGGAGTGGCCTCTGGTGCTTGCGGACCGCATCCTGTTGTAATTACTGCGCTGTGGTATTGGGCGTGAGGTGGAACGTAACAAGTTCCTGGTTTCTGCGTTCCATCTGAGGCGAGGAGACGTCATTTCCGGTGACATCACCGGAAGTAACGCCCAGCCGGATCGCGTTCCAGGCTGGAGCGCAAGATGAGTGTTTGGAAGGAGCATATGCGTTCCAAAATGGAGCGCAACGCATTCTAGGTATTAAATAAACAGTAGGGAATGGTCGATAGGTGGACCAAAGGTGATAGATGTTGCTTGGGGACACAATCTATTTGATTACAGATGGCAGTACGTAAACATAAGAAATTAACAAAGCAAATATAACAATAGATGCAGAATTATACATGGTGTTACATAACAGAAATAAAGAAAAATCAGACTAAAAAATAAAAAATAAAGATAAACATATATGAATTGAGACCAGAAGTCAAAAAAGCAAATATGAACAATAGATGCAGAATCATACATGTGTTACATAATGGAAATAAAGAAAAATTCAAAATAAAAAGTAAAGATCAATGTATATGAATTGAGACCAGAACTTTTAGTGGTTTACTTGTTATGAAGAGGAAAAAACGGGGTTGTGTTATTAATTGGTAATGGGTTGGTGATTGCTGTAATGGAGATGTTTATCGTAGTACATATGTCATCGTTTTATTCATAGTAAGGGTGGAGGGGGAAAAAAAAAAGTTAGTTTTTCATTTATGTTTGTAAGATCCACCGTTGAAAATTCTAGACTAAAATCATAGGGTCGTTTTATATAATAAATATTCTAAAATAACAAGGAAAATACCAAAGATACATATACCTTAATTCTTTCATTCATAGAGTGGATAGATGTAAGATTCTAATACATACAAATGTAAATTCATTTCACTAGGATTAATAAAAAGCCACCATTGAAGATTCTGGGATTAAATCATAGTGTCGTTCCATATAATAAATAAAAATTACACTAACAGATAACTCAATTCATTCATTCATGTGAAGTGTAAAAAAAGTATGTATATGTAGAAAGTATACATAAATTTAAGATGTGTGTAAAAAACTGGGGCATAAATATAGTACAGGCCAAATCCACTTAGACAAACTTCTCTTATTAGTACAAAGAATTGACTGCGGGGAAGTGGAAAGGTTTTCAATAGTTGGTATGTTCTAAAGATTCACTTAGGCCAAATGGCGTTAGAGTATTCAACTGATAGATCCAAAACATTTATTTTCTTGATAGGGCTTGGTAAGATTGTGGGACCCATTCAAAGGGAAGTTACTTTTAGTAATTCGGGGTCGCCTTCATGGTGGGTTGCGAAGTGTCTCGATACGCTGTGAGTAACCACCTTACGTTTCATATTGGATATATGTTCATTAATTCATTCCCATTAACTCTGGGTTGTATGGCCTACATAGAGCAAGTTACATGGGCATTGAAGTAATGGGCATTGAAGTTTTCAGATTCCTGTATCAGTTTTGTTGGGTATCCCTTATCCTTGAATCTTTGTTTCAAAATGCCTAGTTGTTCTTTCATGGTGTTGTCGTCAGTACAAGTTCTCCAAATTCTCTTCATTTAACTAAATGGGATATTATTTTTCCATCTCTGGTGGTGGCAACTCTTGAAATCTAAATAGCTATTTGTATCGACTTTTTAAAAAAAAATTATTGTTACATATCTCCTAATGGAGATCAAGAAAAATTGCTTTTGTAGGGTGGTGTTCCAATGTTAGTTCTAAGTTCCAGTTGTTTTTGTTGATTTCATCTATGCACGATATTAGGTCAGGAACCTCGCCCTCCCAAACTAGGATTATGTCATCTATAAACCTCTTATAGAACCTAATGTTGGGGTGTGTTAGGAGGCCTAGTTCACTCTCAAAGATCCCTATAAATAAATTTGCGTATGCTGGGGCAAATATCGTCCGCCTGGGCCGTCACCCTTTTTTGTTGGTATACTTTGTCATGGAAAGTGAGTTAATTATGGTTTAAGATAAAATTGATGGACTCTAGAATAAATGTTTTTTGTAGTTGGGGCATTAGGGGATCAAGAGTTAATGTTTTCTCAATTGCTGCTGAGCCAAAGGTGTGGGTGATGTTACTATAAAGGGAGCATACATCAGGGGTGGCCCAATGGTAGTTCTCTTTCCAACAGACGTTTTTAAGGGTGTCGATGAGGTGTGCCATGTTTTTAAGGTAAGATGGTAACTCTAGGACATATCTTTGCAGGATGCTATCAATATATTCAGAAAGATTGGCCATGAGTGAGCCGATTCCAGATATAATGGGTCTCCCTGGTGGTTTTGTTATGGATTTGTAGATCTTTGGCAAAAAATAAAATTTTGCCATGGAAGGATGAAGAGTTTTTTTAAAAAGTCCTGTTCCTCTTGTCTATGACCCCAGAGTGGAACCCCTTATCTGCCAGATCGATCAGTTTCTTTTTATAGTCGTTAGTGGGATCATGGGGTAACATCTCATAGTACTCGTTGTCAGAGAGGATGCGGAGGGCTTCAGATCTATAGTAAGTCGTATCCATAATGACAATGCCACCTCTTTTGTCGGTGCTCTTTGTTACAATGTTCCTGTTTTAAGTTAGGGAGTTCAGTGCTTTTTGTTGATTGGGGTTGAGGTTGTTTGTACTCTCAGTGGTGGAGATGGAAGAAAAAGACTCCCTGAAATATGCCAATACCATGTTGTAAAAACTTTCTATGTGTGGGCCCTTACTTTCTAGGGGATAGAAAGTGGATTTCATTTTTATGTTCAATGAAATAGGAGTAATTTTGTCCTCAGTGCAATTAGAGGGGGTCGGGGGACTGGGGGGAGGTGCGGGGTTTAATTTTGAGCTGGTGGGTTGTAAATCTTTTATATCCATCAGTTTGCGGATAAATTGGTTTAAGTCTACAAACAATTCAAATAAATTGGGTTGATTGGAAAGACAAAAGGTTAAACCTTTGGAGAGTAAATCTATTTTGTTGCACGTGAGCAGATAATTAGATATATAAAAATACCAATCTCCTTTTCAAGTTCTTAAAGGGAATCTGTCACCAGCATATTAGCAAAAAAAAAAAACCCGAATCCATGTGTAATAAATTACCTTCTTTCCATATGTGTTCTTGTTTTACTTGTGTGCCTTGTCATTTCTTCAAAAAAACGCTTTTTACGATATGCAAATTAAGCTGTAAGGAGCCCAGAGGGGCGTTATTCCTTTACCAAGGTGCCCAGGAACGCCTGATGTGCTGGGCCCGCCTAAATTTTAAAAAGAAGAACGCCTCTAAGATGTAAAATCGCCTCACAGAGGCTTCGCCCCCCCCCCCCCCAAGCTCCTCTCTCTGCCACAAATATCCCCGATCCGCCTCTCACAGGCAGCAGGGGGGGGGGGGGCGGAGCACTTAGCCTCGCCTCTGGAAGGCGATTTTACAGAGGCGTTCTTCTCTTTAAAATTTAGGCGGGCCCGACACATCAGGGGGGCGTTCCTGGGCACCTTGGTAAAGGAATAACGCCCCTCTGGGCTCCTTACAGCTTAATTAGCATATCGGAAAAAGCGTTTTTTTTGAAGAAATGACAAAGCACACAAGTAAAACAAGAACACATATGGAAAGAAGGTAATTTATTACACATAGATTCATGAATTTTTTTTTTAGCTAATATGCTGGTGACAGATTCCCTTTAAGATCTTTGTTTACTGTTTTGGTTTGGATTTCTCCCTCCTGTGCATCCTCTAAATCTGCGTTTAACCTTTTTTTCTTCTTTAGACTCGAGACAGGGATGTAGAATTGTGTGATTTTCATCGATTGATTTGTGGGTGGGGTGTTTAAGTGGGAGAATCTTCAACGGTGGCTTTTTATTAATCCTAGTGAAATGAATTTATATTTGTATGTATTAGAATCTTACATCTATCCACTCTATGAATGAAATAATTAAGGTATATGTATCTTTGGTATTTTTATTGTGCTTTTAGAATATTTATGATATAAAACGACCCTATGATTTTAGTCTAGAATTTTCAACGGTGGATCTTACAAACATAAATGAAAAACTAACTTTTTTTTTTTTCTTCCCTTAACCCTTACTTATGAATAAAACCATGACAAATGTATTAAGCTAAACATCTCCATTACAGCAATCACCAACCCATTACCAATTAATAACACAACCCGTTTTTTCCCCTTCATAACAAGTAAACCACTAAAAGTTCTGGTCTCAATTCATATGCATTGATCATTACTTTTTATTTTGTATTTTTCTTTATTTCCATTATGTAACACATGTATGATTCTGCATCTATTGTTCATATTTGCTTTTTAGACTTCTGGTCTCAATTCATATACGTTTAACTTTATTTTTTATTTTTTGTCAGATTTTTCTTTATTTCTATTATGTAACACCATGTATGATTCTGCATCTTTTGTTATATTTGCTTTGTTGATTTCTTATGTTTACGTACTGCCATCTGTAATCAAATAGATTGTGTCCCCAAGCAACATCTATCACCTTTGGTCCACCTATCGACCATTCCCTACTGATTATTTAATACCTAGAATGCTTTGCACTCCATTTTGGAATGCATATGCTCCTTCCAAACACTCATCTTGCGTTCCAGCCTGGAACGCGATCCGGCTGCGCGTCACTTCCCGTGACGTCACCGGAAGTGACGTCTCCTGGCCTCAGATGGAACGCAGAAACCAGGAACTTGTTACGTTCCACCTCACGCCCAATACCACAGCGCAGTTATTACAAAGGGATGCGGTCCGCAAGCACCAGAGGCCACGCCCCAAACTAACACCATTTCCGGCCGCATCGTCATAGCGTGCCAATTCGACAGGCACATACCACCCCTATTTATATGTATTTTGTATGTTTTGTTATTGCTGAATTTTAATGATCTGCTCCTGAACCCGCAAAATGCATTGGGCTACATACTCTAAATAAAAGTGATTGAACCAAAGCCAACTGCTGAGTATGCAATATTCTATCTTTAACATCTGATAAGCGATCCTGGCCAGGGGAGTGATGTGTCACAGGTGTCTTGAGCTTATCCTGTTGACAGCCCCCCAGCGAAGTGAGTGGAGACTAGTATATTATTTTATTTTCCATTTTAATATTTTAAAAATATTTGTTTGATTCTTCTTCTTATTTCTTCAATTTACAATCTGGTGTTTGGGTCACACCGCACCCACTTTGTGTTGTACTATCTTCTAATAAGTCAATTTCAAGCCGCTTGACTGACAATATTCATCTTCTACCCGTAACACAATAGGAAGTGGCGCTACCACCATTTAATGTAGAGCTCTTGCTACAGAGACTACAATTGTGATCACAAACAATTAGGCTAGGGATTTCTACCCCCATCACCGCCGATTTTTGTATCCTTTGATCCCTTTTTACTTACTTCTACAATCCGCCAGCAAGATGCTATTTCTCCCTCTATTTTTCTAACTCCCACCTCTTTTGCTACCCCTTCCTCCAACCAATCCCTTCCATACCATTCTGGTTCTCACTCCGATCCCCTTCATACTCCACAACACCATCCGCAGGGTGAATATCACAGACCTCAAGAGTCATTTATGCGTTCCCTCCTTGACCAAAGTGATGAAGATCTTGGGTCCACTAATGATGCTCCAGGAGTGGGGCAATTCACTCAACAACTACAATAGAGTGAAACCAAATTTAGTGTTGATAAAAGTTATGACTGAATTCCTCATCAGGTCTGTAAGAAATACAGAGTGTGAGCTATTCTCCATCATTGATAATGGGATGTAGTACATACAAGTGATCGAGTCACACACCGAAGTACGATTTCACACACTATAACTGATAAGGGCCCAGTCCTTAAAGGGGATAACCACTTTCTGGGTCGACGCATGTGTTTTTGTGACATGATTATATGACACTTACTTATATAGTCCTTGTGGACAATCACCACCATTTTCTACATTTCATGATATGTTATGATCCCCTATTTGCAATGCCTTTGTGCTGGCCACATAGAGTTCCTGGCCATAAAATGGCCGTTGATGTAGGGTCATGTAACCTCCAGGTGATGTCATCTCAATTCAAATACACTGCACCTGAACTAAACTTCAAACAGAACTAGTGCAGATGGCAGGTGCAGTGAATTTGATTGGAAGAGACATGACACAGAGGTGATTTGCCCGATCTCGTGACCCTCCAACACCAGCCATTTTATGGACAGGACCTCTGTGTGGACAGTAAAAGACTTGTCAAACCAGGACGCATAACTTTGAAAATATAGAAAATTCTGCCGAATTTCTACAAAGAATATATACAGTGCATTGAAAAAGTATTCACCCCCCTTGACTTTTTCTGTGTTTTGGTGCCTCACAACCTAGAATTAACATGGATTGTTTGTGGATTTGCATTATTTCATTGAGAGAACATGCCCACAACTTTGAAGATTTTTTTTATTTTTTTTATTGTGAAGCAAACAACAAATAGGACAAAATAACAGAAAAAGTCAATGTGCATAACTATTACATAGTAACATAGTATATAAGACCGAAAAAAGACATTTGTCCATCCAGTTCGGCCTGTTTCCTACAAGTTGATCCAGAGGAAGGCAAAAAACCCCTGTGAGGCAGAAGCCAATTTTTCCCACTTAAGGGGAAAAAAATTCCTTCCTGACTCCAATCAGGCAATCAGATTAACTCCCTGGATCAACGACCCCTCTCTAGTAGCTGTAGCTTGCAATATTATTACACTCCAGAAATAATATTCACCCCCTAAAGTAAATACTTTGTAGAGCCACCTTTTGCAGCAATCACAGCTCCAAGTCACTTTGGATAAGTCTCTATGAGCTTGCCATAACTTACCACTAGGATTTTTGCCCATTCCTCCTTGCAAAACTGCTCCAGCTCCTTCAAGTTGGACGGTATGCGCTTGTGAACAGCAATCTTTAAGTCTGACCACAGATTTCCTATTGGATTGAGATCTAGGCTTTGACTAGGCCATTCCAACACATTTACATGTTTCCCCTTAAACCACTCAAGTGTTGCTTTAGCATTGTGTTTGGGGTCATTGTCCTGCTGGAAGGTGAACCTCCGTCCTAGCCTCAAATCACACACAGAGTGGTACAGGTTTTGCTCAAGAATATCCCTGTATTTAGCACCATCCATCTTTCCCTCTCTCTGACTAGTTTGCCAGTCCCAGCTGCTGAAAAACATCCCCACAGCATGATGCCACCACATGTTTCACTGTGGGGATGGTGTTCTTTGGGTGATGTGATGTGTTGGGTTTGCGCCAGACATAGCATTTTCTTTTATGGCCGAAAAGTTCAATTTTAGCCTCATCAGACCAGAGCACCTTCCTCCATACATTTTGGGAGTCTACCACATGCCTTTTTGCAAATTCACATTGTGCCTTTTTTGTTTTTTGCTGAAAGTTGTTGCTTTCTTCTGGCCACTCTGCCATAAAGCCCAACTCTATGGAGCGTACGGCTTATTGTCGTTCTATGTACAGATACTCCAGCCTCTGCTGTGGAACTCTGCAGCTCCTCCAGGGTTACCATAGGTCTCTGTGCTGCCTCTGATTAATGCCCTCCTTGCCTGGTCCGTGAGTTTTTGTGGGCGGCCGTCTCTTGGCAGGTTTGCTGTTGTGCCATGTTCTTTCCATTTGGTTATGATAAATTTGATGGTGCTCCTGGGGATCATCAAAGATTTGGATATTGTTTTTATAACCTAACCCTGACTTGTACTTCTCAACAACATTGTCCCTTACTCAGGGCCGGTGCCACCTGTAAGGCGACCTAGGCAACCACCTAGGGCGCAATTTAGCAGGGGGCGCTGGGATTCGATGCAAAAAAAAACTGTAGCTGCTCCGCCTGAGCGCTAGAAGAATCCCGACCGGCGGCCGCTCTGCCCCAGAAACACAGGCACAGCCAGAGTCGGACCCGGCTTCGTGCCGCCGCTACAGTACTGTAATACAATAGTATAGATCATACCAGTTTATTACAGTACTGTAGCTGCGGCACGAAGCGTATGGCGTCATAGCAACCAATGACACTGTGCGCTCCTGCTCCCTGCAGGATTCCAGGCCGGGATACCACGTACCGCTCATGGCCGTGTGTATCTGCGGCCTAACCCTCAGCATGCCCTGACAGCAACAGATTATAAGAGAATGCTGAGGATTGCAGTATCACAGGGATATAGCCTGCCCAGTGGCCCCAAATGGCCAGAATGACCTCATATAAGATCTGTGACTGCTCCATCTACGATGTGCTCCTATATCCCTGTGATACTACAATCCTCAGCATTCTCTTATAATCTGTTGCTGTCAGGGCATGCTGAGGGTTATAGCTTTGCAACTTTAGGCTGGCTACATATGCTGCAACTTGTGATGTATTAAACTGCGGAAGCATTCTGGATGATGTTTTCAGTGTTGTGACTTGTACAGTTTTTGAATTTTTTCTATTAACCCCGTATACATACATCACCTCCAGTGTAATGTCTTCCAGCTCCTGGAGTGCGGATGTTGTGGCAGTCTATGGGCAATGGCGGCGCTCGTTCTGTGTAGTGATATGTATGTGATTTGTGTATGTGTAAATAATGTAGTTTTGTATATATGTATGCACTTTTTGCCCGTCGCTACTTGCCTGTGTCTTGTTGAGTTCCATCCTAGGGGGCTCTATACCGGAAAAGAACTGATCAGTTTTATCCTAATGCATTCTGAATGGAAAGAAATCTGTTTAGTATGCATCAGGATGTCTTCAGTTCAGTCTTTTTGACATTTCAGGACGAAGATAATACATGCATACTGTGGTATTTTCTCCGTCCAAAATTCCGGAACACTTGCGGATGCTGGTGTTGGGGGAAGTTGAGGGGGGGGGGCGGGATTTTTTATCTTGCCTAGGGCGGCAAAAATCCTTGCACCGGCCCTGCCCTTACTTGTTTGGAGAGTTCCTTGTCTGCAAATTGCGGATCCGCAAAAAGAAAAATGGATGACATCCGTATGCCATCCGTTCCTTTTTTGCGGATCCATTGTAACAATGCCTAAAACGGACAAGAATAGGACATGTGTGCTGTCCGCATCTTTTGCAGACCCATTGAAATGAATGGGTCTACATCCTATCCGCCAAACAAACGGAACGGACACGGAAACAAAATACGTTTGTGTGCATGAGGCCTTAGATTGCACACAGGTGGACATCATTTCACTAATTATGTGACTTCTGAAGGTAATTGGTTGCACCAGGGATTTTTATGGGCTTCCTAACAAAGAGGGTGAATACATACGCACATGCAAAATTTCTGTTCTCTATTTCTAAACAAGTTTTATTTATATATTTTTCTCATTTCACTTCGCCAACTTAGACTATTGTGTTCTGATCCATCACATACAATGGCCATACAGCAGTTTACGACCACATATGGGGTGTTTCTGCAAACTACAGAATTAGGACAATAAATATTGAGTTTTGTTTGGCTGTTAACCCTTGCTTTGTTACTGGAAAAATTAATTAAAATGGAAAATTTGCAAAAAAATTGCTGTTTTGGGACTGTTTTTTTTTTTTATTTACATCGTTGATCTGACAGGTTAGATTGTGTGCTATTTCTATAGAGCAGGTTATTACGGATGCAACAATACCAAATATGACTACTTTTTGTTTTTTTTTTTGCGCCTCAGTTTTTCATAACAAAGCATTATTGAAAAAAATTATCTTTAGACTAGTGTCTCCACATTCTGAAAGCCATATTTTTAATTTTTATTTTTTGGGCGACTGTCTTATTTAGGGGCTAATTTTTTTGCGGAATGAGATGAAGGTTTGATTGGCACTATATCTTGGGGTGCATATTACATTTTGGTCGCTTGCTATTACACTTTTTGTGATGTAAGGTGACAAAAATTACTTTTGACACGGTATTTTTATATATTTGTTTCTGTGTTCATCTGAGGGGTTAGATAATGTGTTATTTTTATAGAGCAGGTTGTTACGGACGTGGATACATAATATGTATACTTTTATACTTTATTTTTTTGGGGGCGATTGTCCTATGTAGGGTATTATTTTTTTGCGGGATGAGATGACAGTTTAATTGGCACTATTTTTGGGTGCATATAACTTTTTGATCGCTTGCTATTACAGTTTTTGAGATGTGAGGTGACAAAAATGTTTTTTTTTACATTGTTTTTATTTTTTACGGTATTTACCTGAGGGGTTAGATCATGTGATATTATTATAGAGCAGGTTTTGACGGACGTGGCGATACATAATATGTATACTTTTTTAAATTTATTTTACTTTAACACAATAACAGCAGCTTAGAAAAAAAAAATAATGTTTTAGTGTCTCCATAGTCTGAGAGACATATTTTTTTATTTTCTTTGGGCCATTGTCCTATGTAGGGGCCCAATTTTTGCGGGATGAGATGGCGGTTTGATTGCTACTATTTTGAGAGGCATACGCCTTTTTGATCGCTTGGTGTTACACCATTTTTTTGTTTGTTTTTTACAGTATTTACTTGAGGGGTTAGGTTATGTGCTATTTTTATAGAGCAGGTTTTTACAGATGCGGCGATGCATAATATGTGTAGTGTATTTTATTTTTTTAATTTTTATTCAGTGTTTTTTTTTTTTCACTTTTTTACTTTTTTTTTACCCAGACCCACTTGGTTCTTGTAGATCCAGTGGATATGTTGTCTATATAATACAGTAAAGTACACTATATTGTGTACTGTACTGTATTTTTACTTTAGACTTAGTCTGATCAGACTTTTGCCTTTAGCAGAAGTCTGATCAGAGTTTACATTACCATGGCAAGCAGGATGCCTCTGAAAGTGTCCTGCTGCCATGGTAACCATCACCCGCTGCCAGAACAGAGTAGCGTCTGATGGGGAGGGAGGGGAGCTCCCTCCCTCTGCGATCCTATCAGGGCAATTACATTTGTGACGGAATCACTATTTAAATATGTGCTTCCACATTTGTCGGTAAATAAATCTGCTACTAAAGTATATCATACATTTTGGCATTGTGTGACAAAGCATATACGAGACTGTACATTTAAGCAAAAATACTTATATTTTTTGCTTCTGTTACATTGTGTAAAGAGTCAATAACATGTTGTGACGGAATCACTTTTCATGGACACAAATTGATGAGTTTGTTTAAAAAAGGATAAATCTCTGTGAATGTAATAGAAAAACATAATGTTTCTGTTATATATTCTATACAATACTGAGTATATAGCCTAGTGGCAGATATAATCTTTCTCACTTTGTTATACAACACAACTTACCATCGATTTCAGCACTGTGACGGAATCACTGTGACAGAATCACTAGTTGTCCTTCACAGTATAATGAAAGATTTTATTCAAGTTTTTTAATGAACATTTAAAAGATAATTTTCTTTTATACAAGCAGCACTCATTCTGCATTAACGGAGTTTGCAAATACATATTTCATGGGGATTTCAGTCAGCACAACCCAATACGCAGGTGCACGTTGCTATGGTGAAATACACATACAAACGTAAAAACAAAGATGCAATGGCACACTGCAGCTAGAGCTCCGTCCTGCCTCTATGCTGGATGTTAGATGAGGCATTAGTTTATATTTTGGCCAAATTATGTAAGCCACCCACCACGTCACGGTTGCCTCTATGAGTGGTCCCTAACATTAATTCTTACCTTTTATGGGCCATATCAGCCACACAAAATCCAGGGAGTGCAGGTACAGCATGCATGCTAGATACACTCTGCTTGTAACCCCGTCTGGTGCCATACAGCGTTCATCAGATCAGGGATGCAAATACCAACATGCATGCTGAGCCCACTAGTACTTCTCCTGGAACCAAATGGCTTCTGGTAAATTCTATAAAGCAGACTCAGTTTTATACTGACTTTAAAACCAGCCTACAGGGCTGTCATAGGACAACTTTAGAGTTGGCTGCGGTATTTGTATAACATCATGTTCATCAACACAGTGCCCCGTTCCTTAAAATGGGACCTCCACAGCAGCCTACCCCCTTAACTTTGACCTTTACAGCAGCCTTCCGCTTTCAGAGTAAGTTTTACAAAACACCACCCCCTTGACAGTGACTTGCACAGGGACCCACCCCCTTAACAGTGGCCTTTACAGCAATTTGCCCCTTAACACTGACCTCCATAGCGGACCATCTCCTTAACTGTGACCTCTACAGCAGCCTGCCCCTAGGGTGGCCAGCGGTCCAGTTTTAGGCCAGACAGTCTGGCTTTAAGACTCCCTGTCCTCCATCTGGCACAGGACCTGGATGGATACAGGGATGCCCTTTTGAACAGCTTACTCTCAGACAGCAGCACAGTGCTGTCTGAGCGTGAGCTGCAGGGAGAAGCTCACCCTCCCATCCCTGCAGCTGACAGAAGTTGATTTTTAAACATCATTTTTTCAATCCCTGTTTGCTGCGGAGTGGAGTGGGCATAGCCTAATCGGATTGGGGGCATGGCTTAGTGGGGCCTGGGGGCGGGGGGTTTAAGTTGGTCTTTTAAGGGTGGACACATTGTGGCAGGGGACATGTCTGGGCTCCTTCCTGCAAGAGTTACGTCCCTCTGGGCACCTTACTGGCTCATTTTCATACCAAATAAACTGGATTTTCAGAGGATAAAAACATCTATTGCTGGAACAAAGGCACATCTAGAAATAAGGTACTAAGTGCTATTAAGCCATGACTTTACTTCAATAGCGATTATCCTGGTGACAGATTTCAGTTATGGAAACTTGCTGTAAAACTGTGTGTGTGGAGGCTAACTGCCTGCGAGCTTCTATTGGCTGATGCATTTTTTGAAAATATCTCAGGAACGGTATGTCCTAGAGAGCTGAGACCTGGTCTAAAACCTTCCTGGACACCTGATGTACCTGTGTGCCAAATTTCGTGATTGTAAATGCGACAGTGTAGATTCCTTTAGCGGACATACATACATACATACATACATATGTAACCCTCTTCTTCCTACACCATCTGCGACACCTCCAGTTTTCGCACTCACTCGGTCACCAGCTCCTCCAGGCATAAACTCTAAGTGGACTCTAAGGGACGACACTCAGGTCTTCTGTGGGTTAAAGCTTTATTGAGGTGGAGTGCACTTGGCTGGAGCCTGTAATACAACAGGGAAACACTGCCACTATCTGGTATACAGCCAGGTCACCAGCCCACCTCCTTCACAGTAAATGTCTGCACTCCAAATATATTATAAAACAGTGATCGTATAGTGGATTTTACATTGAACAAGTATATGAAGATAACAGCAACATACCTGTAATACAACAGGGAAACACTGCCACTATCTGGTATACAGCCAGGTCACCAGCCCACCTATATCATAACAGGCAGTCATTATATTACATTCCCACATACATGTTACAGGATATAACAAAGCATACAGAAAAATGAACAAGAGAAAATCATTTACAAAGATATTGCAGCAGGGTGACTTGGAATACAGCATGTCTTACAGCCATTTTAGGAGAGCACATGGCCTAGCATGTGCTGCGGGGCTTACAGGCTGCTAAAAAACATACAGTCACCTCTTTACATTCTAAAGAACTATTATGGGTATATATCATAACTTTTTACAATGGATAAATGAACTTTAGCTTTAGAGAACTTAGACAGAGATCCTACCTCCTTCACAGTAAATGTCTGCACTGAGGAGACCAAACCAAGTAGCAGAATACACAGGGGGCTTTCTGGAAGAGTCCACTGTAAAGACTCTGTCTGTTAAAACTTTCCTCAGTTATCTAATAGCACATTTGAAGAGGTTTATTTAGCATGTCCTAACTCTCTGTTAACAGCTTATGAATATATGGAACTATATTTAACAAGTGCTTATTGCTGCAGCTCCTTTATATTGGTATGACCCTATTGCAAACCTGCAGACTGGATATTTGGTGAAACTTCATGTGCTTCATATTGACTGTGCTACATTTTCCCCCTCCTGAATTTCACCAAATATATAACACTAAACAGTACAATATAACGTGATAGAAAACTCCAATGAGAACAAAATTGTATAATTCAGTTTGGACATTCTAAGGTATGTGAGCATATGTCTATACAGGATGACTGTTTCTTGGACTCTCTTTTGAAGGACCACTTAAGGACTACTTGGAGGGTTTGCGCTCCCTCACGTAGTAAGTATTACAAAGTGCCTATCTACACAATGCTTAATGCAAGAAATATTACAGAATCCCCTTTGTTAAGACATACAACTTTGTGCTCCTCAACTCAGCACCTACATACTGCAAAACATGTTTTGTTTTTCTGTGATATCTACCTTAAATGTCTACATTTATCTATTTAGTTATAAGGAACTACAGTACTACTACTTCTAGTAACTCTCCTTCTTCTAGGCACCTAGATATCTTGGTATTCACTGAGCAGATCAGTCTGTTTACTGGTCTAACAGTTCTTCCAACTCTTGTTTGAGTTCCCCTGTTTGAATCAGACTGGCTTGGATTGGTCTGCTTCTTCTCAGATGATGGTTTAGAATTCAAAGTTTGAGAGGTTTGACCCTCTGACAAAGATAATGTCTTGAATAAGTCACCTTTATGACTGGTTTGTAAGTCTTGCTTATCATGGCAAGGATCAAAGTCTGATGGACCATCTCTCAGAATGTCCTCTGGTAGGGATATCCCAGTGTCTTTGGTATTTTGCAAAAGCTCTTCATCAGAACCAAATAATACTGAACTACATTCTTCGGTTCCTGATATCTGGTCAAGAATTCCCTCTGTATTTCTATTGCGATCATCATAACTGAAGGAATCTACTTGTTCTTCATCAATCTGTTCTTCCACCTCATAATCCGATAAAGCGGAAGCCACCTCAGACAATTCTTCTTCTCCCAAATCAATGGGTAAAAAGTTAACTGGTAAGATCAAGTTGCGATGAACTACTCGGACTTCTCCAGTCTTTAAGTTATGTATCTGGAAGATATGCGTCTTTGGGTTGGTGTTAACAACTCTGTAAACAGTTGACTCCCAAATATCAGCAAGTTTACGTTTTCCTCTTTCTTTCTTATTCACAAGAAGAACGTGGTCTCCAATACTGATTGGTAAACCCTTGATCCTTTGGTTATATCCTCTGGTCTGTTTGTTTTGCTCTTTGCTAGAATGTTTCTGTGCTATTTCAATTGCTTCCTTCAAGTCTTTTCCTAGAGCAGCAACAAATTCATCATAGTCCTTGACCGTTTCATCTCTTAACACATTCCTGAACATTATGTCAACAGGCAGTCTAGGAGTTCTTCCAAACATGAGGAAAAAGGTGGATAACCCGTGGTTTCATGTACAGTACAGTTATATGCAAAGGTTAGCGTTTGAATCATCTGTGGCCACTTATTCTTTGATCTTGGCGGTAGAGATCGCAGCATGCTTCCTAGTGTACGGTTGAAACGCTCTACTTGACCATTTCCCATAGGATGGTATGGTGTTGTGTGAGATTTCTCAATACCAGCAATCTGTAAAAGTTCACTAATTAGTTCACTTTCAAAATTAGCTCCTCTATCAGAATGCAATCTTTCTGGAAATCCATAGATGCAGAAGAAATGGTCCCAAAGTTTGCGTGCCACTTGCTTTGCAGTTTGGTTCTGACATTGGAATGCATGAGATAGTTTTGTAAAGTGGTCTGTAACCACTAACACATCAACACTTTCATTTCTGCTGTTCTCTGCGGACCAAAAATCAATGCATACAAGTTCTAATGGATGATTTGTAACTATGGATTCAAGAGGGGCTCTTCCTTCTGGTTCTGGAGTCTTGCTCACTACACATCTCTTGCACTGTCTCACATAGTTTTTGATGTCTGCTTCCATGTGAATCCAAAAAATCGTTCTCGGGCCAAAGAGATCGTTCTGTCCTGACCTTGATGTCCAGCGTCATCATGAATACCCTTTAGAACATTACTCCTAAGTGAATGAGGGACAACAAATTGATAAATTTTGCTTCCTGATCTATGTTTTGAAATCCTATAAAGAATTCCATTATTTAACTTCAATTTATCCCAGTGCTTCAACAACCGCAAAGTGTTTTGAGATTCAAAATGGCGTTCTCTTCTGGATGGTCTTCTTCCCCTTTGAACAAAATATATGGCCCTTGCCAGTTCATCATCTTCATTTTGTTTCCTCTGAAGGTCTCCCAACGAAAATTTGGGGAGTGGGACAATTCCCTTCTGCAGCACGGCATTCACATGTTGTCCTAGCAGGACTGTATATGGTTTGGTAACATCTCCTGGTCGCAAATGATTTTCAAACATAGCTTTAACTTCATTGTTCGTAATTGAAACTCCCTGGTGGTTCACTGATAGCTTAAATGACTCCTGAATAGAGTCCTTCTCAACAGTTGTACACAACTTCAGTAAATCTTGGTATGGTTCGCTTCCTATCTTGCTGTTGATACTTTGTCTGACAAATGGCTCTCGACTCAGAAGATCAGCTGGAATATTCTGTGTTCCTGGCACATATTTTAAATCAAAGTTGTAAGGTGCAAGCTTGGCAACCCATCTTTGTTCACAAGCATCCAACTTTGGCTTGGTCATAATGTAGGTTAGAGGATTGTTGTCTGTCCATGCTGTGAACCTGTGTCCTTTCAACCAGTGGCTAAATTTGTCACAAACTGCCCATTTTAAAGCTAAGAATTCCAATCGATGAGCTGGATATCTTGACTGAGATTTTGTTAAAGTTTTACTGGCAAAAGAGATAGGCTGTACTTTCTTCCCACATTCCGATAGTTGACTGAGTACTGCTCCAAGTCCACCCATTGAGGCATCAGTAGCCAAAATAAAGGGCTTGTTAAAGTCTGGATGCTTCAATGTCACTGTCTTCTGAAAAGCATCCTTCAAATTTTTGAACGCATTCTGACATTCTTCATTCCAACTTTCCGGACTCAGCTTTCTTGTCATCGCCTGCTTTCGCTTGAAACGTTTTGACTTCCCTTTTCCTTGTATTGGCTCTGATGTTAGGTTGTACAGTGGTTTTGCTATTCTTGAAAATCCTGGTATGAAGTGAGAATAATAATTCGCCAATCCCAGAAATGATCTGACCTTCTTTACCGATGGTGTTTTGCCATCTTCTTCCATCAGGTCATTTGCAGCAACGCTTGTTATCGCTGATACCTTATCTGGATCTGTGGCAATCCCTTCTGGTCTTATGATATGGCCCAAAAACTTCACAGTGCTTCTTAAAAATTTGCATTTCTTTGGTGCTAACTTCAAATTGTATTCACGTAATCGGCTGAAGACCATCTGGATTCTCTCAAGAGCTTCTTGTTCATTCTTGCCGAACACCAGCAAATCATCCAGATAGCATAACAACCCCAGATAGTTTTGGTCACCAAAAATTGACATCATCATTCGAGCAAAAGTTGCAGGACTGTTGCATAACCCTTGTGCCATACGGTTGTACTCAAATAGCCCAACAGGTGTGATACAAGCTGTGTACTTTTTATCATCCTCATGGATTGGAATGTTGTAAAAACCCGATGTTAAATCCATTGTACTGAACCAACAGTTTCCACTAAGGGATGCCAGAGCATCAGCCTGATTTGGTAAAGGATAGGCATCCTTAATTGTTCTTGCATTCAGCCATCGGAAATCTGTACAGATTCTGGGTTCTCCTGATGGTTTCCATGCCAACACAAGTGGTGATGCCCATTCACTGCTAGACTTACGAATAATTTGCTTTTCTTCCATTTCATTCAAAACTTCACGCATTTTCTGAAAGTGTGCCGGAGGGACTCTTCTATAAGGCAGACGAAAGGGTCTGTCGTCAGTTAGACGTATTCGATGACAAAAGCCCTCGGCTTCTCCACAATCCAGCCTTCCTCTAGAAAAGATCTGTTCATTAGAAACAATCAGCTCACCTAACTTTTGCTTCCAGTACTCTGACACTTCACATGAGTCTATATTCACTTCCTCTAATCCAAGATTTTTCAGCATTGTTCTTATATTTTTACATTCAGAATCATCTAATGTAGAACGCTTATTTTTCCTTTTAGTGCTATTAAGAGTATCTTCTTGTGCTGAGCATTGCTGGGATAGCAGTACTTCTTCTTTGCCACCAAGATCAAGATCTTCTAAAGCTATACAAGGGTGTACATCAGCTATTTTTGCATTTCTTCTAATTGTGATTTGCTTGTTGGTTGTATTAATCAATTTTACAGGGATCCATCTGTCGCCCCATAGTGGTGTGACTGTACGCCCTATCAGGACATTTCTTGGACATGTCTTGGATGTAGTGGGCTCCACAATAACTGTACTACCAACTGATAACGCTGCCTTCCTTTCAAGCTTTCCCCACACTAAATGCTCTTGAAATGGTTGCATAGTAATGCAGGAATTAAGCTTTACAGTTCCCACTTTCTCTGGGATCCTATCACCTCTCCATCGGGTCACATTGGCTAGTAAATTCATGAAAGAACTCGGCCTGGCTTCACTGCCCTCCTCAGGAGTAGCTAACATTGCCCAAAAACTCTCATCTTTCTTAAACTGGTGAGTAATATGCTTAATCACATTTGTTCCAATAATTATATCATCTACTTGTCCTGGTACTACTAACATTGGAACAATCATTTTACAGTCAAACATTTCTAGGTGTATGTCATAAACGGACTTTGGCTTTACTTTAATACCACCACAACCCACAAGTACAATATCATTTAGTATGGCAAAGCATGGTTTCAGCAATTTGGACTGTATAAGTTGCTGCTCGGTTTGCTCACTGATGCTACACACCATTGAGCCACTGTCAATCATAGCAGTTAACTTACACTTTTCTTGAACCGTAACAGTAGTATGGAACAAGTTGTCATAGGGAGCAATTTTCTGCAAGTGTTGAAATATCACCTGTGTTCCTTTTGGCCTTTCCTGAACACACTGATTATATAACACTTCCATATCTCCAAATTCATCAGTAGATGGGGTCTGGGAACATGGGCCTACACTATACCCCTCTAAGTGCAGGCTTTTTAGTTTAACTGTTGCGACCTTTTCATTGGACATGCTTGCCTCTGGTGGCCAGGTTGCCAGCAGAGGAAGCACAGGTTGTTCATCATACAATGCGCCTTGGTAGAGTGGTTACTGTTTTTACAGATGTGACAAGCAGCGGGCCTTTTTCCAGGAACTGAAAAACCTGCTGCTGGTGCCCCAGGATGTTGGCAAGTATATTGAACTGGTACAACCTTTTCAAGCAATGCAATTAATTTGTTAATATTCGAATCTTCTTCCCCTTACTGCATAAGGGGACTATGTTCTTTACCCTAGGTTCTGTAGGGGTTAAGTCTTCAGAAATTTCACATTTTTTTGTTACAAGACTCTGGGTCATCTTATTCTCAGCCCTCAACCTTTTGTCTCTGTGGTAACTATCCATCATTTCCTGTACCTCACTGACTGTCCATCTCTCGGCAGGTTTACACCTAAGCATGCTTTGCAATTCTGATTCTGGACAGTGTCGGATAAACATCATTGCTACCTCATGTCCTGGGTCCTCCACACACTTTCCCCGCCCTTTTAGACATTCATTAGCGAGATCAATGACACGGTTTAAATGAATCCAGTAATCTAGGCTACTCTCACCAGGTTTAGGCAGTGTGGAATAAAAAGTCTGCCAAGGGAGTCACGGTGGAGATAACTTCCCCAAAATGTTGTTTCAGTATATTGTAAATAGCACTTGGGTCCTTCTTTATATCAATAGTTGGATTATTCCTCACCCCAATTTTCACTAGTTCTTTTGCACGACCCATCAATTTATCCATTATCTCTTTACCACGCTCAACAGTTTGGTAACCTTTCTTATCAAGAAAAGACTGCATCATCTCCTCCCACTCATACACACTACACTTATCACTCTCATCTCCCGAAATATTGGCGGTTCTTTTACATTTGCTTTCAGTGCAAAATTTAATTTAGCCCAATCCTGAGTTTGCTGGTAACTCTCTGGTGTGAAGGAATCCTGTTTGCTATTATGAGCTGACAGACCTTCTATTATAGAGTGGCTAATCTGCTGCCCAACCTCCCTTATTACATCTGACAGAACCTGCGAATTCTGAAATGTGTTCTGCATATCGCTGGATGTACGTCTATCATGGGAGTCAGTAACATGGCTCATGTTTTCTGCATATGTCCTGTTCTGGCCTGACACTTCTGGTACACCAGAATCATTAGATGCAAATAACTTAGACCTTGTAAATAAGCTCCCAGTCTGGTCTACCATTGTGGAAAAACCTGCATTAACATCATGTCTATCAGATGCATTCATATTCTGTGACTGTTTATACCATGGAGAACCCCTCCCTAGTACCAAAGGGGTGGAGTAGTAATGTCCTGGGGGAAGTCTGCGGTGTTCTGATATATTTTTCATTTTAGAAAGTTCCAGAAGAACACAGACTCTTAGTCAAACCTTTCAGGTACAGTCCGCTTATTACACGTGTCCACTTGTCTGGATCGCTGCTGATGACTTTAGGTATCTTCACTGGTCACTTTGAGCAGAATGATGAGATCCGAGTCACGGCACCAAATGTAACCCTCTTCTTCCTACACCATCTGCGACACCTCCAGTTTTCGCACTCACTCGGTCACCAGCTCCTCCAGGCATAAACTCTAAGTGGACTCTAAGGGACGACACTCAGGTCTTCTGTGGGTTAAAGCTTTATTGAGGTGGAGTGCACTTGGCTGGAGCCTGTAATACAACAGGGAAACACTGCCACTTATCTGGTATACAGCCAGGTCACCAGCCCACCTCCTTCACAGTAAATGTCTGCACTCCAAATATATTATAAAACAGTGATCGTATAGTGGATTTTACATTGAACAAGTATATGAAGATAACAGCAACATACCTGTAATACAACAGGGAAACACTGCCACTATCTGGTATACAGCCAGGTCACCAGCCCACCTATATCATAACAGGCAGTCATTATATTACATTCCCACATACGTGTTACAGGATATAACAAAGCATACAGAAAAATGAACAAGAGAAAATCATTTACAAAGATATTGCAGCAGGGTGACCTGGAATACAGCATGTCTTACAGCCATTTTAGGAGAGCACATGGCCTAGCATGTGCTGCGGGGCTTACAGGCTGCTAAAAACATACAGTCACCTCTTTACATTCTACAGAACTATTATGGGTGTATATCATAACTTTTTACAATAGATAAATGAACTTTAGCTTTAGAGAACTTAGACAGAGATCCTACCTCCTTCACAGTAAATGTCTGCACTGAGGAGACCAAACCAAGTAGCAGAATACACAGGGGGCTTTCTGGAAGAGTCCACTGTAAAGACTCTGTCTGTTAAAACTTTCCTCAGTTATCTAATAGCACATTTGAAGAGGTTTATTTAGCATGTCCTAACTCTCTGTTAACAGCTTATGAATATATGGAACTATATTTAACAAGTGCTCATTGTTGCAGCTCCTGTATATTGGTATGACCCTATTGCAAACCTGCAGACTGGATATTTGGTGAAACTTCATGTGCTTCATATTGACTGTGCTACATTTTCCCCCTCCTGAATTTCACCAAATATATAACACTAAACAGTACAATATAGCGTGATAGAAAACTCCAATGAGAACAAAATTGTATAATTCAGTTTGGACATTCTAAGGTATGTGAGCATATGTCTATACAGGATGACTGTTTCTTGGACTCTCTTTTGAAGGACCACTTAAGGACTACTTGGAGGGTTTGCGCTCCCCTCACGTAGTAAGTATTACAAAGTGCCTATCTACACAATGCTTAATGCAAGAAATATTACAGAATCCCCTTTGTTAAGACATACAACTTTGTGCTCCTCAACTCAGCACCTACATACTGCAAAACATGTTTTGTTTTTCTGTGATATCTACCTTAAATGTCTACATTTATCTATTTAGTTATAAGGAACTACAGTACTACTACTTCTAGTAACTCTCCTTCTTCTAGGCACCTAGATATCTTGGTATTCACTGAGCAGATCAGTCTGTTTACTGGTCTAACAGTTCTTCCAACTCTTGTTTGAGTTCCCCTGTTTGAATCAGACTGGCTTGGATTGGTCTGCTTCTTCTCAGATGATGGTTTAGAATTCCAAGTTTGAGCAGGTTTGACCCTCTGACAAAGATAATGTCTTGAATAAGTCACCTTTATGACTGGTTTGTAAGTCTTGCTTATCATGGCAAGGATCAAAGTCTGATGGACCATCTCTTAGAATGTCCTCTGGTAGGGATATCCCAGTGTCTTTGGTATTTTGCAAAAGCTCTTCATCAGAACCAAATAATACTGAACTACATTCTTCGGTTCCTGATATCTGGTCAAGAATTCCCTCTGTATTTCTATTGCGATCATCATAACTGAAGGAATCTACTTGTTCTTCATCAATCTGTTCTTCCACCTCATAATCCGATAAAGCGGAAGCCACCTCAGACAATTCTTCTTCTCCCAAATCAATGGGTAAAAAGTTAACTGGTAAGATCAAGTTGCGATGAACTACTCGGACTTCTCCAGTCTTTAAGTTATGTATCTGGAAGATATGCGTCTTTGGGTTGGTGTTAACAACTCTGTAAACAGTTGACTCCCAAATATCAGCAAGTTTACGTTTTCCTCTTTCTTTCTTATTCACAAGAAGAACGTGGTCTCCAATACTGATTGGTAAACCCTTGATCCTTTGGTTATATCCTCTGGTCTGTTTGTTTTGCTCTTTGCTAGAATGTTTCTGTGCTATTTCAATTGCTTCCTTCAAGTCTTTTCCTAGAGCAGCAACAAATTCATCATAGTCCTTGACCGTTTCATCTCTTAACACATTCCTGAACATTATGTCAACAGGCAGTCTAGGAGTTCTTCCAAACATGAGGAAAAAGGTGGATAACCCGTGGTTTCATGTACAGTACAGTTATATGCAAAGGTTAGCGTTTGAATCATCTGTGGCCACTTATTCTTTGATCTTGGCGGTAGAGATCGCAGCATGCTTCCTAGTGTACGGTTGAAACGCTCTACTTGACCATTTCCCATAGGATGGTATGGTGTTGTGTGAGATTTCTCAATACCAGCAATCTGTAAAAGTTCACTAATTAGTTCACTTTCAAAATTAGCTCCTCTATCAGAATGCAATCTTTCTGGAAATCCATAGATGCAGAAGAAATGGTCCCAAAGTTTGCGTGCCACTTGCTTTGCAGTTTGGTTCTGACATTGGAATGCATGAGATAGTTTTGTAAAGTGGTCTGTAACCACTAACACATCAACACTTTCATTTCTGCTGTTCTCTGCGGACCAAAAATCAATGCATACAAGTTCTAATGGATGATTTGTAACTATGGATTCAAGAGGGCTCTTCCTTCTGGTTCTGGAGTCTTGCTCACTACACATCTCTTGCACTGTCTCACATAGTTTTTGATGTCTGCTTCCATGTGAATCCAAAAAAATCGTTCTCGGGCCAAAGAGATCGTTCTGTCCTGACCTTGATGTCCAGCGTCATCATGAATACCCTTTAGAACATTACTCCTAAGTGAATGAGGGACAACAAATTGATAAATTTTGCTTCCTGATCTATGTTTTGAAATCCTATAAAGAATTCCATTATTTAACTTCAATTTATCCCAGTGCTTCAACAACCGCAAAGTGTTTTGAGATTCAAAATGGCGTTCTCTTCTGGATGGTCTTCTTCCCCTTTGAACAAAATATATGGCCCTTGCCAGTTCATCATCTTCATTTTGTTTCCTCTGAAGGTCTCCCAACGAAAATTTGGGGAGTGGGACAATTCCCTTCTGCAGCACGGCATTCACATGTTGTCCTAGCAGGACTGTATATGGTTTGGTAACATCTCCTGGTCGCAAATGATTTTCAAACATAGCTTTAACTTCATTGTTCGTAATTGAAACTCCCTGGTGGTTCACTGATAGCTTAAATGACTCCTGAATAGAGTCCTTCTCAACAGTTGTACACAACTTCAGTAAATCTTGGTATGGTTCGCTTCCTATCTTGCTGTTGATACTTTGTCTGACAAATGGCTCTCGACTCAGAAGATCAGCTGGAATATTCTGTGTTCCTGGCACATATTTTAAATCAAAGTTGTAAGGTGCAAGCTTGGCAGCCCATCTTTGTTCACAAGCATCCAACTTTGGCTTGGTCATAATGTAGGTTAGAGGATTGTTGTCTGTCCATGCTGTGAACCTGTGTCCTTTCAACCAGTGGCTAAATTTGTCACAAACTGCCCATTTTAAAGCTAAGAATTCCAATCGATGAGCTGGATATCTTGACTGAGATTTTGTTAAAGTTTTACTGGCAAAAGAGATAGGCTGTACTTTCTTCCCACATTCCGATAGTTGACTGAGTACTGCTCCAAGTCCACCCATTGAGGCATCAGTAGCCAAAATAAAGGGCTTGTTAAAGTCTGGATGCTTCAATGTCACTGTCTTCTGAAAAGCATCCTTCAAATTTTTGAACGCATTCTGACATTCTTCATTCCAACTTTCCGGACTCAGCTTTCTTGTCATCGCCTGCTTTCGCTTGAAACGTTTTGACTTCCCTTTTCCTTGTATTGGCTCTGATGTTAGGTTGTACAGTGGTTTTGCTATTCTTGAAAATCCTGGTATGAAGTGAGAATAATAATTCGCCAATCCCAGAAATGATCTGACCTTCTTTACCGATGGTGTTTTGCCATCTTCTTCCATCAGGTCATTTGCAGCAACGCTTGTTATCGCTGATACCTTATCTGGATCTGTGGCAATCCCTTCTGGTCTTATGATATGGCCCAAAAACTTCACAGTGCTTCTTAAAAATTTGCATTTCTTTGGTGCTAACTTCAAATTGTATTCACGTAATCGGCTGAAGACCATCTGGATTCTCTCAAGAGCTTCTTGTTCATTCTTGCCGAACACCAGCAAATCATCCAGATAGCATAACAACCCCAGATAGTTTTGGTCACCAAAAATTGACATCATCATTCGAGCAAAAGTTGCAGGACTGTTGCATAACCCTTGTGCCATACGGTTGTACTCAAATAGCCCAACAGGTGTGATACAAGCTGTGTACTTTTTATCATCCTCATGGATTGGAATGTTGTAAAAACCCGATGTTAAATCCATTGTACTGAACCAACAGTTTCCACTAAGGGATGCCAGAGCATCAGCCTGATTTGGTAAAGGATAGGCATCCTTAATTGTTCTTGCATTCAGCCATCGGAAATCTGTACAGATTCTGGGTTCTCCTGATGGTTTCCATGCCAACACAAGTGGTGATGCCCATTCACTGCTAGACTTACGAATAATTTGCTTTTCTTCCATTTCATTCAAAACTTCACGCATTTTCTGAAAGTGTGCCGGAGGGACTCTTCTATAAGGCAGACGAAAGGGTCTGTCGTCAGTTAGACGTATTCGATGACAAAAGCCCTCGGCTTCTCCACAATCCAGCCTTCCTCTAGAAAAGATCTGTTCATTAGAAACAATCAGCTCACCTAACTTTTGCTTCCAGTACTCTGACACTTCACATGAGTCTATATTCACTTCCTCTAATCCAAGATTTTTCAGCATTGTTCTTATATTTTTACATTCAGAATCATCTAATGTAGAACGCTTATTTTTCCTTTTAGTGCTATTAAGAGTATCTTCTTGTGCTGAGCATTGCTGGGATAGCAGTACTTCTTCTTTGCCACCAAGATCAAGATCTTCTAAAGCTATACAAGGGTGTACATCAGCTATTTTTGCATTTCTTCTAATTGTGATTTGCTTGTTGGTTGTATTAATCAATTTTACAGGGATCCATCTGTCGCCCCATAGTGGTGTGACTGTACGCCCTATCAGGACATTTCTTGGACATGTCTTGGATGTAGTGGGCTCCACAATAACTGTACTACCAACTGATAACGCTGCCTTCCTTTCAAGCTTTCCCCACACTAAATGCTCTTGAAATGGTTGCATAGTAATGCAGGAATTAAGCTTTACAGTTCCCACTTTCTCTGGGATCCTATCACCTCTCCATCGGGTCACATTGGCTAGTAAATTCATGAAAGAACTCGGCCTGGCTTCACTGCCCTCCTCAGGAGTAGCTAACATTGCCCAAAAACTCTCATCTTTCTTAAACTGGTGAGTAATATGCTTAATCACATTTGTTCCAATAATTATATCATCTACTTGTCCTGGTACTACTAACATTGGAACAATCATTTTACAGTCAAACATTTCTAGGTGTATGTCATAAACGGACTTTGGCTTTACTTTAATACCACCACAACCCACAAGTACAATATCATTTAGTATGGCAAAGCATGGTTTCAGCAATTTGGACTGTATAAGTTGCTGCTCGGTTTGCTCACTGATGCTACACACCATTGAGCCACTGTCAATCATAGCAGTTAACTTACACTTTTCTTGAACCGTAACAGTAGTATGGAACAAGTTGTCATAGGGAGCAATTTTCTGCAAGTGTTGAAATATCACCTGTGTTCCTTTTGGCCTTTCCTGAACACACTGATTATATAACACTTCCATATCTCCAAATTCATCAGTAGATGGGGTCTGGGAACATGGGCCTACACTATACCCCTCTAAGTGCAGGCTTTTTAGTTTAACTGTTGCGACCTTTTCATTGGACATGCTTGCCTCTGGTGGCCAGGTTGCCAGCAGAGGAAGCACAGGTTGTTCATCATACAATGCGCCTTGGTAGAGTGGTTACTGTTTTTACAGATGTGACAAGCAGCGGGCCTTTTTCCAGGAACTGAAAAACCTGCTGCTGGTGCCCCAGGATGTTGGCAAGTATATTGAACTGGTACAACCTTTTCAAGCAATGCAATTAATTTGTTAATATTCGAATCTTCTTCCCCCTTACTGCATAAGGGGACTATGTTCTTTACCCTAGGTTCTGTAGGGGTTAAGTCTTCAGAAATTTCACATTTTTTGTTACAAGACTCTGGGTCATCTTATTCTCAGCCCTCAACCTTTTGTCTCTGTGGTAACTATCCATCATTTCCTGTACCTCACTGACTGTCCATCTCTCGGCAGGTTTACACCTAAGCATGCTTTGCAATTCTGATTCTGGACAGTGTCGGATAAACATCATTGCTACCTCATGTCCTGGGTCCTCCACACACTTTCCCCGCCCTTTTAGACATTCATTAGCGAGATCAATGACACGGTTTAAATGAATCCAGTAATCTAGGCTACTCTCACCAGGTTTAGGCAGTGTGGAATAAAAAGTCTGCCAAGGGAGTCACGGTGGAGATAACTTCCCCAAAATGTTGTTTCAGTATATTGTAAATAGCACTTGGGTCCTTCTTTATATCAATAGTTGGATTATTCCTCACCCCAATTTTCACTAGTTCTTTTGCACGACCCATCAATTTATCCATTATCTCTTTACCACGCTCAACAGTTTGGTAACCTTTCTTATCAAGAAAAGACTGCATCATCTCCTCCCACTCATACACACTGCACTTATCACTCTCATCTCCCCGAAATATTGGCGGTTCTTTTACATTTGCTTTCAGTGCAAAATTTAATTTAGCCCAATCCTGAGTTTGCTGGTAACTTTCTGGTGTGAAGGAATCCTGTTTGCTATTTTGAGCTGACAGACCTTCTATTATAGAGTGACTAATCTGCTGCCCAACCTCCCTTATTACATCTGACAGAACCTGCGAATTCTGAAATGTGTTCTGCATATCGCTGGATGTACGTCTATCATGGGAGTCAGTAACATGGCTCATGTTTTCTGCATATGTCCTGTTCTGGCCTGACACTTCTGGTACACCAGAATCATTAGATGCAAATAACTTAGACCTTGTAAATAAGCTCCCAGTCTGGTCTACCATTGTGGAAAAACCTGCATTAACATCATGTCTATCAGATGCATTTATATTCTGTGACTGTTTATACCATGGAGAACCCCTCCCTAGTACCAAGGGGTGGAGTAGTAATGTCCTGGGGGAAGTCTGCGGTGTTCTGATATATTTTTCATTTTAGAAAGTTCCAGAAGAACACAGACTCTTAGTCAAACCTTTCAGGTACAGTCCGCTTATTACATGTGTCCACTTGTCTGGATCGCTGCTGATGACTTTAGGTATCTTCACTGGTCACTTTGAGCAGAATGATGAGATCCGAGTCACGGCACCAAATGTAACCCTCTTCTTCCTACACCATCTGCGACACCTCCAGTTTTCGCACTCACTCGGTCACCAGCTCCTCCAGGCATAAACTCTAAGTGGACTCTAAGGGACGACACTCAGGTCTTCTGTGGGTTAAAGCTTTATTGAGGTGGAGTGCACTTGGCTGGAGCCTGTAATACAACAGGGAAACACTGCCACTTATCTGGTATACAGCCAGGTCACCAGCCCACCTCCTTCACAGTAAATGTCTGCACTCCAAATATATTATAAAACAGTGATCGTATAGTGGATTTTACATTGAACAAGTATATGAAGATAACAGCAACATACCTGTAATACAACAGGGAAACACTGCCACTATCTGGTATACAGCCAGGTCACCAGCCCACCTATATCATAACAGGCAGTCATTATATTACATTCCCACATACGTGTTACAGGATATAACAAAGCATACAGAAAAATGAACAAGAGAAAATCATTTACAAAGATATTGCAGCAGGGTGACCTGGAATACAGCATGTCTTACAGCCATTTTAGGAGAGCACATGGCCTAGCATGTGCTGCGGGGCTTACAGGCTGCTAAAAAACATACAGTCACCTCTTTACATTCTACAGAACTATTATGGGTATATATCATAACTTTTTACAATAGATAAATGAACTTTAGCTTTAGAGAACTTAGACAGAGATCCTACCTCCTTCACAGTAAATGTCTGCACTGAGGAGACCAAACCAAGTAGCAGAATACACAGGGGGCTTTCTGGAAGAGTCCACTGTAAAGACTCTGTCTGTTAAAACTTTCCTCAGTTATCTAATAGCACGTTTGAAGAGGTTTATTTAGCATGTCCTAACTCTCTGTTAACAGCTTATGAATATATGGAACTATATTTAACAAGTGCTCATTGTTGCAGCTCCTGTATATTGGTATGACCCTATTGCAAACCTGCAGACTGGATATTTGGTGAAACTTCATGTGCTTCATATTGACTGTGCTACACATACATACACTCAGCTTTATATATTAGATGAAATAGGCTTATGGACATTCAGGTGATTCCGTCACAGTGATTCCGTCACAGTGCCATAACTGTCCAAATAACGTGAAAATGTGTGACTTTTTACAGTAATAATCCTGGTAAAAGGTTGTGCTTTACACAAAACTTTTTAGTGACCTGTATAAAATACTAACCTGTATAGCACGAAAAATCTCGGTTATCGATTCGTGACGGAATCACATGCTCATGCACATCATCTTTAAACAGCTAGTGGTTGGCTTGTAAACATGGTGGAAAGTCTCTATCTATTAACATCTTTAGGACGCAGGGTGTACATGTACGCCCTTGTGTCCTGGTACTTAAGGACGCAGGGCGTACATGTACACCCTGCGAATATCCGATCACCGCTGCGCACGTGGCGGTGATCGGAACCCGGTGCCTGCTAAAATCATTTAGCAGGCACCTTGGCACAATGCCCAGGGGGCTCCTGTGACCCCCCATGTCGGCGATCGCAGCAAACCGCAGGTCAATTCAGACCTGCGGTTTGCTGTGCTTTCTGTAGTCCCCCGCCCGCCTCCTTTTAAATGATTTCCCTGGTGTCTAGTGGGAATAGCAGGGGGTCAGCACATTGCTGACCCCCTGCTATAAACTGCTGACATCTGTGCTGCAAATGTCAGCAGTTTAACCCCTTCCATATGGCGGTCCGTACGGACCGCCATATGGAAGTGGTTAACAGGGAGGGAGCTCCCTCCCTCTTCCATCGGGGGGTTGCTATGCCTATATTCAGTCTATTCAGACTTTGTAAAGTAAAATATACAGTAAGTACACTATATAGACACCAGATCCACTGGATCTACAAGAACCAAGTGGGTCTGGGTCAAAAAAAATGTAAAAAAAGTGAAAATAAATTTAACAATAAAAAAAACACTGAATAAAATCACTGAATAAAAATCAAAAAAAATCAAATACATTACACATATTATGTATCGCCGCGTCCGTAAAAATCTTCTCTATAAAAATATCCCATGACCTAACCCCTCACGCAAATACCATAAAAAAACAACAAAAAATGGTGTAAAAAAGCAATTTTTTGATACCTTGCATCACAAAAAGTGTAATACCAAGTGATCAAAAAGGAATATGCCTCCCAAAATAGTACCAATAAAACCGCCATCTCATCTCACAAAAAATGAGTCCTTACATAGGACAATTGCCCAAAAAAAATAAAAAAGACTATGGAGACACTAAAATATAATCTTTTTTTCTAAAATGCTATTATTGTGTTAAAGTAAAATATATTAAAAAAAAGTATACATATTAGGTATCGCCACGTCCGTAAAAACCTGCTCTATTAAAATATCACATAATCTAACCCCTCAGGTAAATACCGTTTAAAAAAATAAAATAAAAACAATGTAAAAAAAAACATTTTTGTCACCTCACATCTCAAAAACTGTAATAGCAAGCGATCAAAAAGTTATATGCACCCAAAAATAGTGCCAAACAAACCGTCATCTTATCCCGCAAAAAATGATACCCCACATAGAACAGTCGCCCAAAAAAAATTAAAAAAATATGTCTCTCAGACTATGGAGAAACTAAAACATGATTTGTTTTGTTTTAAAAAATGATAATATTGTGTAAAACTTAAATAAATAAATAAAAAGTATACATATTATGTATTGGCGTGTCTGTAACAACCTGCTCTATAAAAATAACACATGACCAAACTCCTCAGGTGAACACAAAAAAAAAAAACCTTACATCACAAAAAGTGTAATAGCAAGCGACCAAAATGTCATATGCACCCCAAGATAGTTCCAATCGAACCGACATCTCATCCCGCAAAAAATGAGCCCCTACATAAGACAGTCGACCAAAAAATAAAATAAAAATATGGCTTTCAGAATGCGGAGACACTAAAAAATCATTTTTTTCAAAAATGCTTTATTATGTAAAACTGAAACAAAACCCCCCAAAATGTAGCCATATTTGTTATTGCCGCGTCCATAGCAACCTGCTCTATAGAAATAGCACACAATCTAACCTGTCAGTTCAACTATGTAAATAACAAAAAATAAAAACGGTCTGAAAAAGGCTATTTTTTTTTGCAAATTTTCCATTTTAATCCATTTTTCCAGTTTAAAAAGCAAGGGTTAACAGCCAAACAAAACTCAATGTTTATTGCCCTGATTCTCTAGTTTGCAGAAACACCCCATATGTGGTCGTAAACTGCTGTATGGCCAAACGGCAGGGCATAGAAGGAAGGGAATGCCATATGGTTTTCTGAAGGCAGATTTTGCTGGACTAGTTTTTTGACACTATGTCCCATTTGAAGCCCCCCTGATGCACCCCTATAGTAAAAACACCAAAAAAGTGACCCCATTTTGGAAACTACGGGATAAGGTGGCAGTTTTGTTTGTATCATTTTAGGGTAAATCTGATTTTTGGTTGCTCTATATTACACTTTTTTTTGAGGCAAGGTAACAAAAAATAGAAATTCAGAAATTTCATCTCCATTTGCCAATAACTCTTGTGGAACACCTAAAGGGTTAACAAAGTTTGTAAAACCGGTTTTGAATACCTTGAGGGGTGTATTTTTCTTAGATGGAGTCACTTTTATGGAGTTTCTACTCTAGGGGAACATCAGGGGGGCTTCAAATGGGACATGGTGTCAAAAATCCAGTCCAGAAAAATCCGTCTTCCAAAAACCATATGGCGTTCCCTTCATTCTGCACCCTGCCGTTTGGCCATACAGCATTTTACGGCCACATATGGGGTGTTTCTGCAAACTATAGAATCAGGGGAATAAATATTGAGTTTTGTTTGGCTGTTAACTCTTGCTTTGTTACTGGAAAAAAATGGATTCAAATAGAAAATGTTCCAAAAAATTGAAATTCAGAAATTTTTTCTCCATTTGCCATTAACTCTTGTGGAAAACCTAAAGGGTTAACAGCGTTTGTAAAAATCTGTTTTTAATACCTTGAGCGGTGTAGTTTCTAGAATGGGGTCAATTTTGGGTGGTTTCTAGTAAGTAAGCCTCACAAAGTAATTTTCAGACCTGAACTGGTCCCTAAAAAGTGGGTTTTGGAAAATTTCTGAAAAATTTTGAAAGATTTGCTTCTAAACTTCTAACCCTTGTAACGTTCCCAAAAAATAAAATGACATTCCCAAAATGATCAATACATGAAGTAGACATATGGGGAAAGTAAATCAATAACTTTTTTGGGCGGTAATAATATGTATTAGAAGTAGAGAAATTGAAATTTGCTAAATTGCTAATTTTTCAAAATTTTTGGTAAATTTGGTATTTTTTTATAAATAAAAATGAAATTTTTTTACTCCATTTTACCACTGTCATGAAGTACAATCTTAGAATTCAAAAGTTATAATCACATAAAGTGACACTGGTCAGATTTGCGAAAAATTGCCGAGTTAAGGGGTTAAGGACTCGGGAAACATGCCGTACCGGTACGTCCCAAGTCCTTAAGGGGTTAAAGAGGACCTTTTACTACTCCTGACATGCCTGTTTTAATAGCTACATGCATTTCCCATGTAAAAACATTTCTGGAGCATCTATTCCTATGTCTCTATGTTGTGCCATTCCTTTATTATTTCTACTAGAAGTTATGAATGAATTGCATTAGCTTTCAGTAAGGGTACAGAGAGGAGTTAACCAGTTGGGAGGGGTGTACCTGCATAGTCTGACTCTATCCAATCGGTGCTGCCATTTTCAGACTGTGTAGGTACACCCCCCAAATTTGTTACCTCCCCTTTGTACCCTTACTGAAAGCTAATACAATTCATGGCACAACATAGAGTCATAAGAATAGATGCTCCAGAATTGTTAGTATGTGGGGAATGCATAAAGCTATATAGCAATAATAGTAAAACAAACAGGTGCACTCTGCGGTCTTACTAAACCCTCATTCTGATGTTAAAATTGAGAACTAGCCCACATATCCTACTGTGGAGGACATGTCTGAGCCCGAGCACCGCGCCAAGGTTTCTCAAGTAGCTCGGGACCTAACACTCATCTACCTGTGCCGTATGGGCAATACCAGGGGCCAGTGGGCTAAATTACAGGAGTTTAAATGCCGACTCGCAGCATACTCCCAAGTTACCTCCAGCATGTCGCCATGCCTGCAATTGGTGGAGGGAGGAGGCTGTGAGCCCCACCCAAGACTGGCTGATATGGCCCAGGCCTCACAGGTGCACCAAAATGTAGCCTGTAGATGGAAAACAGGCTACAGTTACATAGTTTATACACCTCCAGACAACTCAATATACAAAACCACTGAAAAAATGGCGTGGTGTTAAACAGGCAGGAAATGCTCAAACCCATGTGCCCGTGTGCTAATCCCCAGCAAAAATGCATACAATAGAGGATGCCCGCAGCGGACCACAAGTACCACAATAGACGTCCTACACAAGATGGCAGTTGTGTGGATGTGATAAACAATATAACAATATAGCAATAACAATAGAAAAGACAGGTACACTCTGTGGCCTTATTAAACTCTCATTCTGATGTTAAAGGAGTCTTAGGAGTCAAAATCACATTTATATTCCCACTTTCTATGCAATCTAATGCTCCCTTACATTCACTGACCTGCGATCCCTGTGATAATAATTCATGAAGCAGCGGCAGGAAGTAGAAGCACTGTGCACAGTGAGCCGGCGGCTGCTTCATGAATTATTATCAGTCAGTGAATTTAATGGAGCATTAGATTGCATAGAAAGAGGGAATATAAATGTGATTTTAACTCCTAAGACTCCTGTGCCCAGCCTTCTGCCTCACAGGGAAGCATGGGAGGCAGAAGCATAGCGCCTGCACAGCCCATCTCCCCTTTTCTAATAGGAGACGGATGGCCCTTAGTAACGTTCATTTCAG
Source organism: Bufotes viridis (assembly GCA_033119425.1). Lineage (NCBI taxonomy): Eukaryota > Metazoa > Chordata > Amphibia > Anura > Bufonidae > Bufotes > Bufotes viridis. Next base: position 99,488,760 of record CM065593.1, read on the forward strand.
AGAGTGCTGCTAAGGGCCATTTCAGCCCGTTTTCTACCAAAAATAAACGTTTTGGCTAAATAAAGTCTGATGCTAAAATGTTACCTTTCACTAGCCCTACACTTTAGCACAAAAAAAAAATAATATGACAGCTATCCTTTAATGTTCAATATTTTTGTACAACGATGTAAAAGTTGGATCCTTTTTTTGAAAAAGTAATCATAAATAAATACTTTTGGTTTTTGATTGATATTTTCTCTTTGTTATTTATTTTTAATTATTATACTTTTTTGTCCAAACATTTGTGTGGGGTATAGTATGTAGGCAGGTTTTTATAAACTAAATATAAAGACAATCAATCCACAAAAAGTGGACAATAACAGATGACATGCTGGTTGGAGACACGTTGCAACCCTGATGAAGCTTTGTTCGTAACACCACAGTCAATCAATGGTGGTTGACCAATGCATACTGATCGACTCTCCCCTCAATTATGAACCAGGCTCCTATATAGCAACATCATTCAAATAAATGAGACTATGTAAATTATGATGATATGCTGTCTATGGAATCATTAACCTCAACAAAATATACAATTTGTATAAACAACTGTTTATTTATTTTGGGAACTATAGTTAACAAAACTATTAATTAAATTGAATCAAAAATCAAATCCAAAACATAAGTGCACAGCATGAATGTGTTCGACAAATTCAAATATGCTCATCTTGCCAAGGCACAGATCCAGCAGAAGAGATAAAATATTTGGAAAATTGATCCCGCATGCGATTCACAGCAGTTGTTGATCTTGGCCCAGTTTGAACTGTATCTCCAGGTGTAGAAAGGGGTCTAAAAGCAAAGGCTCTTTGGTCAGTACATAATTGTGCAACACAACACATGCTTTTATAACGTCATCCACTGCCTCTATTTGTAATTGTATTGGCCTAGTGAATATTCGTCATTTTGCAACCAGAATGCCAAAAGCACACTGTACCATTCTTCTGGCACGAGTCAGACGGTAATTAAAAACTCTTTGAGGATAGGTTAAACCATGGCTAGAATATGGCTTCAGTAAATTTCCACACATTTGGAAAGCTTCATCTCCAACAAGAACAAATGGTAGAGCGGGGTTTGAAGTACTAGGTAAAGGCCTAGGCTCAGGAATTTCAAATTTTCCAGAGTATAGACTTCTTCCCATACAAGAATTTTTAAAAACACGAGAATCATTGGTTCGTCCAAAAGCTCCAATGTCAAAAGCCACAAATTTGTACTGTGCATCCGCTATAGTCATTAATTTGACAGAAAAATACTTTTTTATAGTTAAAAAAGGAGGATCCACTACGTGGGGACTTCATGATTCTCACATGCTTTCCATCCAAAGCCCCAATACAATTTGGAAACTGGGTGACCTCCCAAAACTTGTCGGCTATGCTGACCCACTGCTGGCGAGTAGGAGGGGGAACAAATTCTTCACGCAGAAGATTCCATATTGCCTGGCAGGTATCTTTAACTATATAAGAAATTGTTAATTTTCAAGACAAAATTGAAAATGAAGACTTGGAAAACTTTCACCTGTGGCCAGAAACATACAGTTGTGTTCAAAATTATTCAACCCCACTGAAATTGAGTGTTTTGGCCAGTTTGACATTGATTTTGATCATTTCAGTCATCTTGTTTACAATTAAATGAAAGAGGCACTTGTAAGTCAGACAAATATAACATAACATGTATAATGAAATAACCACAAATGTCTTTTCTGTGCTCACATCATTATCAGTTTTATTTAACCCCCAAGTGACATTCAATCTTAGTACTTAGTACAAAATCCTTTTCCAGTTATAACAGCTTTTAAACGTGAATCATAGCTTGACACAAGTGTCTTGCAGCGATCTACGGGTATCTTTGCCCATTCTTCATGGGCAAAAGCCTCCAGTTCAGTCACATTCTTAGGCTTGCGCGCTGCAACTGCTTTCTTTAAATCCCACCAGAGGTTCTCAATCGGATTTAAGTCTGGTGACTGCGATGGCCACTTCAAAATGTTCCAGCCTTTAATCTGCAACCATGCTCTAGTGGACTTGGAGGTATGCTAGGGATCATTGTCCTGTTAAAAGGTCCAACGTCTCCCAAGCCTCAGGTTTGTGACGGACTGCATCACATTTTCATCCAATATCTCCTGGTACTGAAGAGAATTCATGGTACCTTGCACATGCTGAAGCTTCCCTGTACCTGTAGAAGCAAAACAGCCCCAAAGCATGATTGACCCCCCGCCATGCTTCACAGTTGGCAAGGTGTTCTTTTCTTCATAGGCCTTGTTCTTCCTCCTCCAAACATAGCGTTGATCCATGGGCCCAAACAGTTCTAATTTTGTTTCATCAGTCCACAGAACACTATCCCAAAACTTTTGTGGTTTGTCCACATGACTTTTGGCATACTGCAGTCGACTCTTCTTATTCTTTGGAGACAGCAAGGGGTGCGCCTGGGAGTTCTGGCATGGAGGCCTTCATTACTCAGTGTGCGCCTTATTGTCTGAGCTGAAACTTCAGTACCCGCATCTGACAAATCTTTTTTCAGTTCCTCAGCAGTCACACGGGGACTTTTCTCCACTTTGCGCTTCAGGTAGCACACAGCAGTCGAAGTCAGCATCTTCTTTCTGCCATGACCAGGTAGCGTTTCAACAGTGCCCTTTGCCTTGAATTTGCGAATGATGCTTCCTATGGTGTCTCTTGGTATGTTTAACATCTTTGCAATCTTCTTATAGCCATTGCCCTTCCTGTGAAGAGAAATCACCTCTTCTCTTGTCTTCCTGGACCATTCTCTTGACTTCACCATGTTTGTAAACACACCAGTAAATGTCTAGAAGGAGCTGAGTATCACAGTCATTTTAAATCTGCCTAATTGGTGCTTATTATGCTTGATTGCTGCTCCTTGACATCCACAGGTGTTTTCAATACCTGATCGAAAACACCTGAATGAACCTCTGTTCTTAAGAGTGGTAGTCTTTAAGGGGTTTAATAATTGTGTCAATGAAGAAATCACAAAAAAAAACATTTAATGCTGTATTACAAAAACAATTGATGTCATTTTAGTTGCATTTGGTTCTTTAAAAAGTCCTTGTAAGATTTCATTCTGAACACAATTACAAATGTACACTAAATTCCCTAAAACCCTTTACAGCATTGGGGGTTGAATAATTTTGAACACAACTGTAGGAAACAAAAACATAAGTACCACATATTATATCTAATGTAGCAATACAATTATGTAGTCTTAGAAAACGCACCGCGTGTCATTCGGGAGGATGTAATGGGATGCACCCAAAATCGCCGTCTTCTTGACGTATACAAGCCATTCTCCTGTGTCTGAGTTTCCAACACCTTTAGTCCACTGAAAAAAAAGACATGAGCAGGCAGCATAGTTCCACTTTCAGCAAAGAGATGCAAAATCACATAAACTAGCACCTTTAGTGAAACTTAAAGCATGAAAATGTAGGAGGGAAAAAAAACAAAACATTAAAAAACCGGGTCCGTTAATGGATTGACATAACGGATCGAACGGACATTTTTATATCCGTTTTTAACAGATCCGTTGTATTCCAATATGAATCAATCCGATTATTTTTCCAAACGGATTGAAAACAGAACGGAGAGCAGAGCGGAAATCAAAAACGTTGATGTGGCCTTTTTTATAACATGGCCGTTTTCATTGCCAGATGGACCCCACTGAAAGCAATGTACCTGTTTTTAACTGCCAGTAAAAATGGGTTAAAGTGCCTTTCAGGGGTATATATATATATATATATATATACTTACCTCATCCACTTGAACGAGCTGACACTCACTCTGCACTGCAAGGTTCCCAGTTCCAGTTCCCTCTAATGCTGAGTGAGTGTCTGAGTGTTCAGGTGGATGAGGTTTTTATTTATTTATTTTTTTTGCACCATGCAACATTAGTGACTAATATACAGTGCCTTGCAAAAGTATTCACCCCCTTGACTTTTTTCGTGTTTTGGTGCCTCTCAACCTGGAATTAGCATGGATTGGTTGAGGATTTGCATCATTTAATTTACAGAACTTGCCCACAACTTTGAAGAAGTTTTTTCATTGTGAAGCAAACAACAAATAGGACAAAATAACAGAAAAAGTCAATGTGCATAACTATTCACCCCCCTAAAGTCAATACTTTGTAGAGCCACCTTTTGTGGCAATCACTGCTCGAAGTCGCTTTGGATAAGTCTCTATGAGCTTGCCATATCTTACCACTGGGATTTTTGCCCATTCCTCTTTGAAAAACTGCTCCAGCTCCTTCAAATTGGACGGTTTGCGCTTGTGAACAGCAATCTTTAAGTCTGACCACAGATTTTCTATTGGATTGAGATCTAGGCTTTGACTAGGCCATTCCAACACATTTACATGTTTCCCCTTAAACCACTCATGTGTTGCCTTAGCAGTGTGTTTGGGATCATTGTCCTGCTGGAAGGTGACCCTCCGTCCTAGCCTCAAATCACTCACAGAGTGGTACAGGTTTTGCTCAAGAATATCTCAGTATTTAGCACCGTCCATCTTTCCCTCAACCCTGACCAGTTTCCCAGTCCCGGCTGCTGACAGACATCCCCACAGCATGAGGCTGCCACCACCATGTTTCACTGTGGGGATGGTGTTGCTTGGGTGATGTGATGTGTTGGGTTTGCGCCAGACATAGAGTTTTCTTTTATGGCCGAAAAGTACAAATTAAGTCTCATCAGTCCAGAGCACCTTCCTCCATACATTTTGGGAGTCTCCCACATGCCTTTTCGCAAACTCACAACGTGCCTTTTTGCTTTTAGCTGAAAGTAATGGCTTTCTTCTGGCCACTCTGCCATAAAGCCCAACTCTATGGGGTGTACGGCTTATTGTCGTCCTATATACAGATACTCCAGTCTCTGCTGTGGAATTCTGCAGCTCCTCCAGGCTCATGTGACACTTGGATTGCACACAGGTGGACATCATTTCACTAATTATGTGACTTCTGAAGGTAATTATGGGAGGCATTATGAACCCTGAAAGCCTTACAGGGGGGCCATTATAGATACCGGGGTCACTGTAGGGTGTAATGAGGGCACTTCAGGCATTGGGATAAATAAATAAACCAATTAAATTAATCTGCTTTTCATGGCCATTTTTAACTACCAGAAAATGAATGCACACGTGGATGCAGAATGGCCATGAAAAACTGACAGTGTGTCCATCTTTAACCGACGATTTTTTCATGTGAATGTAACCTAAAAAAATATTGAAATAAAAGTTTTTTTAAACATTTTCAATTTTATTCTAATTAATTGGATCCAACCAGTTTTCTTTTGGGATTCTTTTAATACAAATAAATATAATCTATATACAGGGTGGGCCATTTATATGGATACACCTTAATAAAATGGGAATGGTTGGTGATATTAACTTCCTGTTTGTGGCACATTACTATATGTGAGGGAGGAAACTTTTCAAGATGGGTGGTGACCATGGCGGCCATTTTGAAGTTGGCCATTTTGAATCCAACTTTTGTTTTTTCAATAGGAAGAGGGTCATGTGACATGACTTATTGGGAATTTCACAAGAAAAACAACGGTGTGCTTGGTTTTAACGTAACTTTATTTTTTCATAAGTTATTTACAAGTTTCTGACCACTTATAAAATGTGTTCAATGTGCTGCCCATTGTGTTGGATTGTCAATGCAACCCTCTTCTCTCACTCTTCACACACTGATAGCAACACCACAGGAGAAATGCTAGCACAGGCTTCCAGTATCCGTAGTTTCAGGTGCTGCACATCTCGTATCTTCACAGCATAGACAATTGCCTTCAGATGACCCCAAAGATAAAAGTTTAAGGGGGTCAGATCGGGAGACCTTGGGGGCAATTCAACTAGCCCACGATGACCAATCCACTTTCCAGGAAACTGTTCATCTAGGAATGCTCGGACCTGACACCCATAATGTGGTGGTGCACTATCTTGCTGGAAAAACTCAGGGAACGTGCCAGCTTCAGTGCATAAAGAGGGAAACACATCATCATGTAGCAATTTCGCATATCCAGTGGGCTTGAGGCTTCCATTGATGAAGAATGGCCCCACTATCTATGTACCCCATATACCATACCATCAATTTTTTTTGTTCCAACAGTCTTGGAGGGATCTATCCAATGTGGGTTAGTGTCAGACCAATAGCGGTGGTTTTGTTTGTTAACTTCACCATTCACATAAAAGTTTGCCTCATCACTGAACAAAATCTTCTGCGTAAACTGAGGGTCCTGTTCCAATTTTTGTTTTGCCCATTCTGCAAATTCAGTGCGCCGATCTGGGTCATCCTCGTTGAGATGCTGCAGTAGCTGGAGTTTGTAAGGGTGTCATTTGTGAGTAGCTTATATCCGCCGAAGGGATGTTCGACTAATGCCACTCTCCAGTGACATGCGGCGAGTGCTATGTGGGCTTTTGCTGAATGAAGCTAGGACAGCCACTAATGTTTCTTCATTAGTGACAGATTTAATGCGTCCACATTTTGGCAAATCCAACACTGAACCAGTTTCACGAAACCTAGCAAGCAGTTTGCTAACTGTAGCATGGGTGATGGGTGGTCTCGTAGGGTGTCTTGCATTGAAATCTGCTGCAATGACCCGGTTACTGCATTCACCAGACATCAACACAATTTCTATCCGCTCCTCACGTGTTAACCTCGGCAACATGTCAATGGCTATAAACAAAGAGAAACTGTAAATAACTCATTAAAGAATAAAGTTACATTAAAACCAAGCACACCATTGTTTTTCTTGTGAAATTCACAATAAGTTTGATGTGTCACATGACCCTCTTCCTATTGAAAAAACAAAAGTTGGATTCAAAATGGCCGACTTCAAAATGGCCACCATGGTCACCACCCATCTTGAAAAGTTTCCCCCCTCACATATACTAATGTGCCACAAACAGGAAGTTAATATCACCAACCATTCCCATTTTATTAAGGTGTATCCATACAAATGGCCCACCCTGTATAATGGTAACAAAGAATACAAAATTATGCTTTGTTTATGAAAGGAAATGTCTACACATCCAGATGAAGCTCGTTGGGTAGGTATTTCCAGTAATGAAAACAAAAAGGAAAATTGTAAAAATGCTACGCAAATTCAACAGTCAGGTGGAATGCAAGACATATTAATGCATACTTTGTATTGCCATCAATGTTTTACTGAATAGCTTTTCAAACATGTAGCTGCTAGGATCAATAAAGATCCTCAAAGCCAAAATACCCTAAAACAGTTTTACGAGCCAGAAGGTTCCTTGATTTTTAAGGTACATTAAATGTAAGGTTTCCTTAAAAAGTGTTTTGTCAAATATTTTTAAGCACACGTCTTTTTTTTTTTTTTACTTTTTCACTGTAGAGGGGAAAATACCTGACAAAAAATGCCATACCCAGAGTATGCAGCGATTTGAAAAAAAAAACAAACAAACACCTTGGACCCAAAAAAGCAACACCAGTATAGCCAAAAGCCACAAAAAATGCACTCTTTACTTCATAAATTCCTTTCTACATTAAAATAGCCTATTGCTTTATTTTTCTTTTGACAGAAATGGTCCATATTTATATTTAATAGCAAAGAAAAAATGAGTAAAAGCAGCTCTCACCTGCTTCCCACTAAGCAGAGCACGGACGACAGCCCCTAGGCTTGGCTGTTGCGAAGATGATCCAAAAAGCACTTTAAAGGGCTTCTGTCACCCCCAAGTGTGCAATTTTCAGTAGCTGACATTAGCTATTTGCTAATGTCAGCTGATTTCAAATATACCTTTCTTACCTTAATCTGAGCTTTATGTTTCCTAAAAATCATACTTTTAAAACATGCTAATTCTCTTCGCTACCAGCAAGTTGGGCAGGTACTTGCTGGTAGCCGCCGCATCCTCGGGCTGTAGGACCGCCCCCTTTGCTGTTTATAGACAGGGCCAGCGCGCTCTCCTTCTCCCGCTGGCCCTGTCTTCTCCTGAATTCCCGCGCCTGCGCCGTATCATTCCACAATCAGCGCAGGCGTACTGAGTGGAGGATGGGCACTTGCCACTGGGGACGGAGCTGGCAAGCGCCCGTCCTCCACTCAGTACGCCTGCGCCGATTGTCGAATGGTACGGCTCAGGGGCGGGAATTCAGGAGAAGACAGGGCCAGTGTGAGGAGGAGAGCGCGCTGGCCCTGTCTATCAACAGCAGAGGGGGCGGTCCTACAGCCCGAGGATGCGGCGGCTACTAGCAAGTGCCTGCCCAACTTGCTGGTAGTGAAGAGAATTAGCATGTTTTAAAAGTATGATTTTTAGGAAATATAAAGCTCAGATTAAGGTAAGAAAGGTATGTTTGAAATCAGCTGACATTAGCAAATAGCTAATGTCAGCTACTGAAAATTGCACACTTGGGGGTGACAGAAGCCCTTTAAGAATCCAGCTCAATGCATAAAAGGAGGGGTCTTTATTTCAGCGGTCAAAAACTTCCAGTACAGGACAATAATGTTACGCGTTTCAAACCTCTTTTAGTTCGGGTCCTTCATCATGAATGACCCGAACTAAAGGGGGTCTGAAACGCGTATTATTGTCCTAAACTGGAAGTTTTTAAACGCTGAAATAAAGATCCCCCCTTTTAAGCATTGGGCTGGATTCTTCAAGTGTTTTTTGGATCATATTTATATTTAATGTTCCATATGATGTATTTAAAAACTGAAAGAACGGTTTATAGCAATACCACATTATATAATTTTTGTTATGTTTTACTACTTTGAAATGAAAAACCTTTTTTTTTGCTTTGTTTTGTCATACTCTGATATCCATAAATATATATTTCCATTGATAGAGCTGTGTTAGGGCTTTTTTTTTATTTTCCCGGAGTGAGCTATAGTTTTTATTGGTACCATCTTTTGGCACATTTTTGATAATTTTTATGGGAAGCAAAAGCAGTGACCAAAAATTGGAATTGTGGCACAGTATAATACGAGTGTTAAGTTGGCAGGCCTGGAAGCCTTTATTAGGCCTCTGACTGCCAGGTTTGTCATTGTGTGATTGATTGCTTCACATGGGGGGTAATTTTTACCAGTTTTTATTTTACTGGTGTCATTTTCCAGATAAGATAAATGTACCAGATGAAAACATTCAGCAGTTTAAAGAAAAAAAGTACAGTAAATATGACTACAAAAGAAGAGAAACGTGGAACGCACATCCACATGCCCGGCTTCTCAGCACAATTAACATCGCTTCTCAGCGTAATTAATACTATGTAGTGGCATAATCTACATACTGTATATGAGGCATTTGTATACATTCTCATCAAAATACATAAGCCCACTCATCATCACTTCAAGGTTGGCTCTGTGATTGAGTACCTACTATAGTTTGGCGCAGCACCACATGGCAACCACCGCTGCCACAGCACTGTACCAGCAGGATGCGTAACCCAGCAGTCCAACATTACCTCTGCTGTCAGACTAAGCCCCCTTAACACTGAACCCAAACATATCATGTGGATGTGCAGTTTATGGGGGTAATTTACAAAGACCAGCTTTTTTCGATTGTTTTTATTTCTCTGATGCCCTATCGCAGTTTGCATATAATTTATGAAGAGGCATTCACCTGGTCATAAATTAAGCGCATCTACAGCATTATGTGCCTGTGAAAGTTCTCCACTCATTGAGGGGAGTAGTTTTACACCAATATTTATACCTGATACCTGTTTTCATGTGTACATATTAGTCAATTTGCCAGACCCGATATGTTTTATCAGTGAGAAATGTCTAGTTCTCCTGTTATCAACTGCTTACCAGCCCCCTCCCCTGCTAATTGCATTTTACTTTGAAAAATGCCAGGATCTCTTCAGGAGGATCATGTTACACATGTCAATGCAAGTCTTTGGAGAGGGAAGGGAAGAAGATTGAGCAGGAAAAGAGTGAGATACATAACCAGAAAGACTGCTCAGCTACATAGGAATGTTAAAGCTTATCACAAGTGCTTCATTCACAAAAATTCACGTCAGTACTTCTCTGTAATGTAGTCCGTTATCCTGGGGCTGCTTCTGGGTGACCGAGACAGTTAGGCCTCTTTCACACGGGCGTCATGTTTGATGCCCGGATTGGATGCGGGTGCGTTGCGGGAATATGCTCGATTCTTCTGCGCGTGTGCAAACGTTTGTAATGCGTTTTACACGCGCGTGTGAAAAATCGCCATGTTTGGTACCCAGACCCGAAGCCGGACTTCATCACTGAAGTCCGGTTTCGGGTGGAGTATTCTGTAGATTTTATTATTTTCCCTAGAAGCAGGTGATTGGACCATGTGACCCAGTGACGTCACGGAAGGTCCTTCAACCCCTTCCCAGCTGAATACAGAGCAGAAGACCGGTAACCGGCTGCTACGCGATCAAATGGAGGGGGTAAGTTTATGTTTTTATTATTTTTAACCCTCTAGTGCCCTTTTTACTTTGCATTCTCTATTGAGAATGCTATTATTTTCCTTTATAACTATGTTATAAGGGAAAATAATAAAGATCGGGTACGCATCCCGATCGTCTCCTAGCAACCATGCGGGAAAATCACACCGCATCCACACTTGCTTGCGGATGCTTGCGATTTTCCGGCAACCCTATTCACTTCTATGGGGCCTGCGTTGCGTGAAAAACGCAGAAGCTGGAGCATGCTGCGATTTTCACGCAACGCAGAAGTGATGCGTGAAAATCACCGCTCATGTGCACAGCCCCATAGAAATGAATGGGTCCGGATTCAGTGCGGGTGCAATGCGTCCACCTCACGCATTGCACCCGCGAGGAAAACTCGCCCGTGTGGAAGAGGCCTTAGGAAGGAGATTCTCCTCTATTTTTTGTGCGGAGTGGATGGCAGCTGGACTCAACACACCATGTCTGGGAGAACTGCAAACCAGATATTCAGCAAGCACATAGGGCAACTGCTAAAATGGCAGGGTCACTTGGGGTCATTTTGAGAAGATGGTTTATCCCTGATAAGTTCTCATAGTAACATAGTGCATAAGGCCGAAAAAAGACATTTGTCTGATGGGGACGCTTGAAGTTAAAATATACCATCGCATCGTAGTTTTCCCCAATCCGACGGTATATTCTAACACCGAGGCATTCCCATGGGGCGGTGTGTACGCGCCTGTTGGTATATTCTAACTTCAAGCTTGTGAACACCAATAGAAACAAAAAAATTCAACTGGAGTAACTTTTTTGAGATTTAAAGTGGCACTAAGCTTTCAACAAGCTTTGCATGTATCAATAGAACATGAGTAATAGCACTATTTTGGCCATCTGTGTTAGAATATACCATCGGATCTGAGTTTTCACAATCGTGAAAACTCAGATCCGAAAAAGCTGGCTGTTTTTTTGGGAACCAGACACCCTCTCCTCTTCCGAGCAGAGGGTGCCTGGGGTTCTCCCATTGACTTACATTGTGCTGAATGGCACACGAGCACATGCAGTGTTTGGCCGAATACTCGGCTTCGGCCGAGCATGCTTGCTCATCACTAATCGTTATCCATTTTTAGAAGCGACCCTCTTTTCAGAGACACCTCACAAGTAGGGTTGAGCGGACCCGTGGACGTTCGGGTTCGCCGGGTTCGGCCGAACTTCAGGTCAAAGTTCGGGATCCAAACTTGACCCAAACTCGAACCCAAACCGCCTGAAGGACCTGAAGGACCTGAACTTTGGTGCACTAAAATGGCTGTAAAATAGTCATAGTGAGGGCTAGAGGGCTGCAAAAAAAAGCAAAATGGGTGTAAGAGCAGGACAATTGTCCTGCAAACAAATGTGGATAGGGAAATGACTTAAAGTAACATAGAATATAAAAAAAAAATAATAATAATAATCTTAAACTAGGAGGCGGAGGTCAAAGTGGTGTAGGAGGTTTAGGAGGTGGTGGTGGTGTAAGTGGAAGCGGCAGAGGAGGAGGAGGCGGTAGCCAACACTGGTTTGTTGTTTTTTTCTTTTCTTTTTTTAAATACATTTGGGAAGACCCGAAAACATTGGGAACTAGAAAAGAGAATTCAAAGAGAAAGTGCGCTGAAGTCTAACAATGGCTGGGTGCGACCGATATACTCGTTTATTCAGCACAAGCTACGGACAAGTCCTGTGGGATCCATGCCTGGACAGGCAGCTGCACTTGTCTGTGATCACCCCCCCTGCCGTGCTAAACACACGTTTGGACAATACACTGGCCGCAGGGCAGGCCAGCGCCTTCAAGGCGTATAGGGCAAGCTCATGCCATGTGCCCAATTTGGAGACCCAGAAGTTTAATGGGGCAGACCCTTCAGTCAGTACGTGTAGGCCTGTGCACATGTACTGTTCCACCATGTTGCTGAAATTCTGGTGGTGCTGGTTGTTGAGGCGTGCTTTTCCAAATTTCGTCCATGCTAAGCCTCCCTTCTGAGGTGCTGGCGGTGACCCAGTTGCGTTGGTGACTTCTTCCTCCCTCTCTGCCTTCGCCTTGTGCTTCCACTGAGCCCCCGCTGTCAGGTGGAAATGCCATCAGCAGCGCGTCTACTAGCGTGCGATTGTAGTCGTGCATCTTTCGATCACGCTCCAGTGACGGAATTAAGGATGGCACATTGTCCTTGTAGCAGGGATCCAGCAGAGTGGCCACCCAGTAATCAGCACTGGTTAGAATGTGGCCAACTAGGCGGTCGTTGCGCAGGCAGTGCAGCATGTAGTCAATCATGTGTGCCAGGCTTCCCAGAGGCAACGTCAAGCTGTCCTCTGTGGGAGGTGTAAGGTCTGTGTCCTCTGTATCCCCCCAGCCAAGCTCCAGTGATGGCCATGAGCTGCTTTGGCTGCCATCCTGCTGTGAACACGGTTCCTCATCATCATCATCCTTCTTATCCTCCTGTGTCCTGGTTGGACAATTGTGTACTTGGCCTCTGTTGGTGCAGAAACCCATCCTCGAAGCCACTTGTGAATGACTGGCCTGATACCCGTGCAAATGACCCCACATCCTCTTTCATCATTGCCCGAAGCGTTTTTTCAAGGAGACATAGAAGTGGGATAGTAACTCTGAGGATAGCATCATCGGCACTGGCCATGTTGGTGGAGTAGTCGAAACAGCCCAACACGGCACACATGGAGGCACACTCGGTGGTGAAGTGCTGCTGTTCAGTAGAACAATTCGCCTGTGCTGCTTGTCCAATCTCTCCAGCATGTACAACATGGAGTTCTGCCTTGTGAGTACGTCGCATATGAGGCGCTGAGTGGGAAGGCCGAAGTTACGATGCAGCGCAGACAGGCGAGCAGCAGCAGTGTGAGAACACCGAAAGAGTGCAGAGACAGCCCACAGTTTCTGCAGCAGCTCTGACATATCGGGGTAATTTTTCAGGAACCTCTGCACCACCAAATTCAGCACTTGCGCCAGGCAAGGAATGTGCGTCAAACCGGCTAGGCCCAGAGCTGCTCCGAAATTTCGCTGGGACAGTGTGGACATGCTGGGTGACGGTGGTGGAGGTGGTGGTGTTGCTGCCACATCCTCTGTTTGCGGGGTGGCAGATGCCACTGTCACTCCAGAGGGGGAGGAAGAGGCCGAGTAGAAGAACAGGAGGAGCCTGAGATCTTTTGTGGTTTTTGAGGTGTGTACTCAACTGCAGCTTGTGTTTTGCGTTTAGATGCCTGGTCATGCAGGTGGTGCTCAGGTTTAGAACATTTATGCCTCGCTTCAGGCTCTGATTGCACAGCGTGCAAACCACTTGCGTCTTGTCGTCAGCACATTGACTGAAGAACTGCCACGCCAGGGAACTCCTTGGAGCTGGCTTTGGTGTGCTCAGTCCCTGGGTGCGGTGGGCAGTAGCAGGCGTACTGGCTAGGGGACGGCCACTCTGCTTTTGCACCCTGCTCCACTGTGCGGCTGGAGCTGTGTGACCAACACCTCTTCCTCCGAACTGCGGGTGGGAGAAAATGTGAAGGAACTAGAGGCACTGTCAGCCACCCAATCTACTACCGCCTCACTATTCGTACACCGGTATTCGGGCCTACAAAATAATGCTGAACCTTCTTTCACCTACGTGCACCTGAGGAAGGTGTTTCATTTGGGCGTGTAGCTGGCACAGATTGACCACGTCCACGTCCTCTCCCTGCAACAGGAGCTCCACCAACACCAGCAGCACCATGACCAGGGCCATGTCCCTTATTTGATGCTCTCCTCATTCTTTAAGGTCACCCACCAAACTAACAGATGGATTAAGTAGATTTATTTCCGTGTCAAGTATGCAGTGCAGGTGTACCTCACACAAACAATTGGTATATGTAACCTACCGATGTAACAGATGGATTAACTAGATTTATTTTTCTGTCACGTATGCAGTGCGGGTGTACCCCACACAAACAATCGGTACATGTCACCCACTAAACTAACAGATGGATTAAGTAGATTAATTTCCCCGTCACTTATGCAGTGCAGGTGTATCTCACACAAACAATTGGTATATGTCACCCACCGAACTAACAGATGGATTAACTAGCTTTATTTCCCTATCATGTATTCAGTGCAGGTGTACCTCACACAAACTATGGGTTTATGTCACCCACCACTATTAACTATTATATTTTTGTGTCAGGGATACAAAGATGGTGCATTGCACTTACAAAAAAATCGCTATAGGTCACCCACAGAATTAACATCCAGATTATTTAATATATTTCTGTGTCAGGGGTGCAAAGCTGGTGTATTGCACCCACAAAAAGATCACACTATAGGTCACCCGAGTATAAATAGCCAGATGAGATTCCTAACACTTTCCCTTACTTCAGCTGCCTGCTTCCTGTCCCTGCAATTATCAGAGCTGGTAGGTGGTGATAAACATGATCCAGCTTTTATTGAGGCTGGGTCACATGATGCACAGGCCAATCACAGCCATGCCAGCCATTAGTAGGCATGGCTGTGATGGCTTCTAAGTGCCCACAGCTTAAAAGCTTATTGATTGGCTGCCCTGCAACCTTTCAACAAGCTTTATTAAATGCCCGAACACCGAACTCAAACCCGAACTTTTCCTGAAAAGTTCGGGTTTGGGTCCGGGAACCCGAACTCGCAAACTTCGGTACGGACCCGAACTTTACAGTTCGGATTCGCTCAACACTACTCACAAGCTTTTTGAGCAGTTTGGACCGAATCCCAAACTAGTAGGACCAGTTCGCTGTTCTTTAATATACATTAATGGTGCATCTATTATCTTAATAAGAAGTGTTCATATTTCCAAAAAGAGCAGGAATTACATATTTCTATATGCAATATGTATGAAATAATGCATTGAAGGCAGATAGTATTTGATTCAACAAGATGTAACACTCTCTCAGATTCCCAGAAAAACAGGGTCTGGAAAACTTAATGACATATACAGTATGCCATTATCTAGGCATAACTGACTAGGGTGTAAGGCTTTGTGAACATATATAGAAAAATCTGTTCAAAAATGCACGCCATACAACATTGAATGAGTCTTTCCTATGGGACATCTGACATTGTGTGCCTAGGACCATTCCCTACTGTAGCTGCTTAAATGAGAAAAGTAATGCTGGGTACGGGACTTCTTTTCTGGTAAATTAAGCTGAAGGACATGCGGGCTATAAGGGTACTTTCACACTAGCGTTGGTGCGGATCCGTCTGTTTATTTTCACAGACGGATCCGCACCTCTAATGCAAACGTTTGTATCCGTTCAGAACGGATCCGTTTGCATTAGGTTTAAAGAAAAATGACAAAGTCCAAAACGGATCCGTTTTGGATTACATTGAAAGTCAATGGGGAACGGATCCGTTTTCAAATGCACCATATTGTGTCACTGACAACGGATCCATCCCCATTGACTTACATTGTAAAAAAAAACGGATCCGTTAGGCTCCGCCTCTTCAGACGGACACCAAAATGCTGCATGCTGCGTTTTGGTGTCCGCCTCCAAAACGTAATAGAGGCGGAACGGAGCCTAACTGATGCATTCTGAACGGATCTTTATCCATTCAGAATGCATTGGGGCTTAACTGATCCGTTTTGGAACGTTTGTGAGAGCCCTGAAACGGATCTCACAAACGGAATCCAAAACGCTAGTGTGAAAGTACCCTAAGATCAGCTAAGTAACAGTTTATTATCATTGTCTAAGTTTTACTTGGCTAAGTAACCTCAGTTTGATGTTATTGACAACATTTTCACAACCATTATTGTATGTTATCTGTTATGGTGTAATTGTATTTTAATTAGTCTTGTTATAATTCATTATTGTTAGTATGTGCTTATTCATTTTCGTCTGCTATCATTATTACTTGCCTATTTTCTGTAGCTTATTAAAGTTGTTATTATATTAAATTAAGTGTCCGTTCTTGATTATTGAATTGTAAATCCAGCAGTAAGCTGAAAGAACTACAGTAGGGATGAGCATAAAACTTTGTTAGAATACTGTATGGAGCGAGTGGTACCTTGAAACCGAACCTTAGTTCGGTAAAAGGTTTTTAACAGTAGAAAATAATTTCTGGTTATTACCCGAAGTCTCGCGAGACTTCATGAAGTAATAACTTTGGCTCATCGGAGCAAATACATTCTAATACTGTATAGAGCCTCGATTTGCTCATCCCTAGAAAGAACCTTCAGGGAGGTAAGTTTGCACTTCCTGATACAGGTTTGTTTTTAGATTGTTGACTGTAAATTAAAAATGACATGACAACTTTATTCTAAAGGTTGGTATGATTACAGCAATACCAAATTTATATAGTTTATAAGATGTTTTACTACTTGTTCTACCACCATTGTAAAAAAAAAACATATTCGGACACCTATAACTTATTTTTATATTTCTATGTACAGGGCTGTTTGAGAGTGTGTTTTTTGTGAAGTAAGCTATGCTTTTTATTGGTACCATTTTGTATTAAATATGACTTTTTGATAGCTTTTTATGCAATTTTGTTCAGTGAGGTGAAAAATATATATAAAATTGTCCTAATAAAATCTAAATTATTTACACTGTGTGGTTAATACCGTAATGGAGATTAAAATCAAAATACCAGAATTGCTGGCTTCTGGTATTTTGATTTTAATCTCCATTACGGTATTAACCACACAGTGTAAATAATTTAGATTTTATTAGGACAATTTTATATATATTTTTTTTTTATTATGTCAAATTGGGAAAGAGGGGTGATTTGATTTTTTTAATTCCCAATGGCTGTGTACACCATTGGGGGCAGTTTTTTTTATTATTGCATTGTATTAATTTTGAGCTAAAAATAATTTTTTTAATTGGTCTTTATTAAAAATATGTAACCCTTTTTTCTGTACATAGCTAAGATGCTCTAGTAGCACCTATTGGATTTTCTGTCTTTTCCATCAGACCAGGAGCTGACTGACTTTTTATCTCTGCTCTCTGACCTCTTAAACACTCACCTCTGCTTAGTTCTTATCTTGCTGATAACAATGTGGCTGAAATAAGTGTTTGACCTTTCAGTAATTTAGAGATAAGATTTATTAGATGACTGTGAAAGTGAAAGTGAAAGTACACACAGTTAGAAAAACCCTCTGTGACAGAACAGCTCAGTATTTTTAATAAAGGACAATTGCAAAAATGATTTTTAGCCAAAAATGAGTAAAACACAATCATAAAAAATATTATCTTCGAAGGTGTACATACACTGATGAGCAAAAGGGTGACAATGTTTTGAACTTTTGACTTTCAGGCTCCATATCTCACTATCCACTACAGCTTCAAACGTGAGACTACCATCATTTTAGAGACAATCACCTTCGGCTATCTCATACATAAATTGGACTTGCAACTATTTAGCATATGATCAGTTATGCAGAATCTTGACATGTAACTGCATTGTTACTGTTTTGCTCCTGGTGGAGGAACAATCTTTTTCTTCTGGTATACAAATTACAACATGTTCTCACATTCTCTAATAATAAAGTCCATCTCTCCATTCCAAAGCCAAGAGGTGGACGTAGAGGCAAAATATCGGAGTCAACAAGTTAGCTCATTACAAGGTCTATCAGTTCAGGCGCAACAAACATGGCAGAGGAGGTGGCTCGTATGCTTCGTAATAGTGAGATCACAGACGTCCATGCAAGCACTGTGCAACGCACATTACGCAAGTCTGGATTGGTGGCCTGAAAAAGGGTAAAGGAGCCTCGACTTCAATATCGTCATACAAAGCATCAGCTGAAGTACAAAGAGTGGACAGTAGGTGATTTGGAGCGATGAGACGAAAGTCAATAGACTGGGCTCTGATGGGTGCAAATGGGTCTAGAAGAAAGAAGGGAAAAAGGGGCTAACAGATTGAGAAATTGAAGGAACTGTCAAGTTCGGTGCAGGAAGCTTGATGATATGGAGTTGTTTTACAGCCAAAGGTGTTGAATTTCTGACCAGGATTAATGATGGTCTCAATGCTGAGCTTTATGTGAGTATCCTACAAGATACTCGGCACTGTCGGCACTGCCATGAACTGTACCAGACACCGACAGGCTCAAGGACTGGCCCACCTTCTGCTGTACGTATTGTAAGAGGGCGCAAGGTTCCGTCGTCGACGGAAGGTACGTGTCACCGAGGTTCCTGGCCTCGGTGAGATAAGAGCCGGATTTTTTGTGTCAGCAGCAGCTAGTGCTGTTTGACACATTGATATTTAGTATGGCTACAAAGCCGATCCGGGCCGGCTCTTATTGGGAATAGTCAAGTGCTGGGTGGGAGACTATTCCCCACGGTCCAGGCCGGACTTTTTCCGGGCCTTTAAAAGGCAGCCACCTCAGCAGGTTAGAGGTGATTATCCTGGAAGCTGCTGGTGTTGCTGTGGAGCTCTCAGGGCTGAGAGCAAGAGTCTGCAAACAGGCGTGCAGTCTACCTGGAAGCCGCTGGTGGAAACTTTGTGTGGCCGACCTAACTGCCAGGTGTGAACTAACACCGACCACTCAGGTGACCTTGCTGTGGGACTTATGTTTTTGCCGGGTGTTTTACCTTGTGTGAACAAGCACTAAAGACTGTTTCTGTTTTGCCTTGTGTGAACAAGCACTAAAGACTGTTTCTGTTTTGCCGAGTGTGAATAAAACACTTCTGCTTTACCCAGCGAACTGTATACCTTGCCTCTATACTGCGTCCGCAAGCCTGTCTACCAGAGCAATTCCCCACATTTGGTGTCGGATGCGGGCATGCGCAGTGAGGCTGGCGTGAACGCCGAAAGTTTTTGTTTTTGCTGTGTTGGACTGCATGTCATATATCAGGCCTGCAACTTTTGTGGTTTCTGGCAACATGGAGGCTGCTGTGAAAGCTCTCATGGAGGCTAACGTGCAGCAGAGGGAGACCAATCAGCTACTTTTACAGCAGCAACAGGCTAATGAGCTACAGCAAAAAGACATGAGGAGGCTATGTGTGCACAGCAGCAGACGAACAATCTCCTAATGCAGCAGCTGATAGCCTTGCAGGAGTCGGTGCGAACGTCCCAGCCAGGAGTTGCAACCACGACAGCCCCGACTGTGTCTAACGCCAGGGACAAAGTCCGATCTGCCCTCAGGAAAATGGGTCCAGAAGACGATATAGAGGCATTCCTGATGGTGTTTGAAAGAACCGCCGAGCAAGAGAGGCTGCCATTGGAGCAATGGGCTGAGGTGGTGGCGCCTTTTCTGGTGGGGGACGCACAAAAGGCCTATTTTGACCTCAGCTGTGAGGAGGCAAAGGACTATGAGAGGCTAAAAGGTGAGGTGTTGGCCAGGTTGGGAGTAAACACCTATGTGCGAGCGCACAGAGTGTGTCAGTGGGTGTTTTCCGAGTCCCGACCCGTCCGGTCACAAGCCTATGACTTACTTCACCTAGTAAAAAATGGCTCCAGCCTGAACTGTTGAGCTCTTCTCAGATGGTTGAAAGGGTCGTGGTCGACAGGTTTGTGCATACCCTTCCGAGAGCCATACAGCGCTGGGTGGGACAAGGCGATCCAGGCAACCTGGAACAACTGGTTAGCCTGGTGGAGAGGTATATGGCCACTCAGGATTTGTTGAAGGACTCTGCTGTACTACCGAAGTCACGTCAGCCCCAGTTGCCGACCCGGGATCCTGGAAAAGGGATCCTACCTCATAAGGAGGGGAGTGTATCTCCAGTCCGTGGGAGGAATACCCTGGGGAGGAGGGAGGCTGCGGGGTCAGGTGTTGGCATTGTCAGGACTGGGGACATGTG
This sequence comes from Bufotes viridis, assembly GCA_033119425.1. NCBI lineage: Eukaryota > Metazoa > Chordata > Amphibia > Anura > Bufonidae > Bufotes > Bufotes viridis. The sequence goes on from CM065593.1 coordinate 99,508,908, forward strand.
GCCGCCTAACTGCCCTAGGGCATCCGAACCCATGGACTGCGGGTTCGCTCGCCGGTCCTCTCTTTTGCCCAACCAGTGTATATAGCTGACCCCCTGCTGGCCGCGGACACCCCTCCGATGTGTGACATCATGGTTAATGGACACTCCGTGCAGGCCCTGCTGGACTCTGGAAGCCTGGTAACTCTGGTCCATGAGTCGTTGGTAACAGAAAACTCCCAGAAGGGCGAACCCTTACCATTGTCTGTATACATGGGGATCGCCGGGAGTATCCCACTACTAAGGTTACCCTGACGGTGGGTGGGAAAGAGGTGCCACATGTCGTGGGAGTGGGGAGACGGCTCCCTTATGCCGCAATATTGGGGAGGGACTTTCCCTGTTCTGGTCTTTGTGGAGGAACGGGTTGCCTACTTGTGGGGAAGAAAAATGTCCGGGTCCCGAACCTGAGGACCCCGAAGCAGAGACACCAGCAGTAGGGGTGACCACTAATTCTGTGATAGAGGGGGAGACAACCCCACTAAGTGTAATGGTGGGAGACGTGGAGGGCTTGCCACCGGGACCGGAATTGGCAGACCTCAACGCCTCCGGAGAAAATTTTGGGACCGCACAACACCGGGACCAAACCCTAGCCAGGGCCTGGGAGAACGTTGTGGTAATTGATGGTAAACCCCAAAAACCTGGGGCGGAGTTAATGCTTCCCGCTTTGTTGTTCACCAGGAAATGTTGTATCGGGTGAACCAAACCGGGTGAGAATATTGAACAGTTGGTGGTGCCCACGGCGCACCGCAAGCTCGTTATGGAGCTTGCCCACCAACATGTTCTTGGGGGACACTTGGGATGGCAGAAAACCCAGGACCGCATACTGCAGCGGTTTTATTGGCCCAGTGTTTTCAAAGAGGTAGAAAATTATTGTAAGTCCTGTCCAACCTGTCAGGTAAATAGCCCCCAGCCACATTTCCGTAGTCCTCTGGTACCTCTACCAATCATAGAGGTACCGCTTGAGCGAATCGCTATGGATCTAATAGGGCCCATACCGAAGTCCGCTAGGGGCCACCAACACATTCTGGTCGTTCTCGATCACGCCACTCGGTATCCGGAGGCGGTGCCCTGCGACATACATCAGCTAAGCTCATAGCTAAGGAGTTAATGGAAATGTTTTCCCGGTGGGCCTGCCTAAGGAGGTTCTGACAGACCAAGGGACCCCTTTATGTCCAAGGTTATGAGGGAACTGTGTAAATTGCTGCGTATTAAACAGTTGCGGACGTCCGCTTACCATCCGCAAACGGATGGTCTCGTCGAAAGGTTTAACCAAACGTTAAAAAATATGTTAAAAAGGGTGGTGTCTAGAGATGGGAGGGACTGGGACCTGCTTCTGCCCTATCTCATGTTCGCAGTGCGAGAGGTGCCCCAGGCCTCTACTGGGCTCTCGCCCTTCGAACTGCTTTATGGCCGACACCCTCGGGGCCTGTTAGACATCGCCAAGGAAGCATGGGAACAACAACCCGTCCCCCACAAAAGTGTCATTGAGTATGTCACCCAGATGCAGGAACGGATGGAAAGGGTGTTGCCGCTGGTCCGGGAGCATATGGAGGCAGCGCAACAAGCCCAGAGTAGGGTGTATAATCGTCAGGCTCGGGTACGGGACTTCAATCCGGGAGATCGGGTTTTGGTTCTGGTACCCACCCTTGACAGCAAGTTCCTAGCTAGGTGGCAGGGCCCCTATGAGGTAATCGAGAAGGTAGGGAAGTAAATTACAAAGTACACCAGCCAGGCGGCGCAAGCCGGAGCAGGTGTACCACGTGAATTTACTAAAGCCGTGGAAAGATAGGGACACGGCCGACGCACCACAGCCCCCGCCCAGGGCTTCTAGGTGAAAAGGGTCCAGCCCCACAGTTTGAGGCCTGTGAAGCAGTAACCACGGTAAAATTGCAGACAGCCTGTCTTCCAAACAAGTTCAGGAAGTAAGGGAGTTCATCAATCGGAACACGGATGTGTTCTCGACCTTCCTGGCCGCACTTCCTCATCCAACATGATATCGCCACGGAGCCTCAGGCCAAGATCCGGTTAAAACCATACCGGGTACCCGAGGCTCGGCGACGGGCCATCGCGGAGGAAGTGCAATTAATGTTGAAGCTTGATGTCATTGAGGAGTCGAAAAGTGAATGGGCAAGTCCCATAGTCCTAATACCCAAGCCGGATGGGACGTTGCGGTTCTGCAACGATTTTTGCAAGTTAAATGAAGTGTCCAAGTTTGATGCGTATCCCATGCCCCGGGTAGACGAGCTTGTTGAGAATTTAGGGCAAGCCCGTTATTTTTCTGTGCTAGACCTCACTAAAGGGTACTGGCAGGTACCCTTAACGGAGTCGGCCAAGGAAAAACTGCTTTTGTTACCTCGCAGGGCCTGTATCATTACAAGGTATTACCCTTTGGCCTGCATGGCGCCCCTGCCACTTTCCAAAGGTTAATGGACATTGTGCTGCGACCTCATCGTCGGTACGCCTCGGCCTACTTAGATGATGTAGTCATCCACAGCACCGACTGGGAAAGCCATTTGCCCAAAGTACAGGCGGTAGTGGATGCCCTTAGAAAAGCTGGACTAACCGCTAATCCAAAAAAGTGTGCCATTGGGTTAGAAGAGACCAAGTATCTGGGGTATGTCATTGGGCGGGGACTCATCAAACCTCAGGTAAATAAGATAGAGGCAATACGTACTGGCCCCGACCGGTCACCACCAGGCAGGTAAAATCGTTCCTGGGGATTGTAGGGTACTACATGAGGTTTGTGCCCCACTTTGCCACAATAGCAGCACCATTGACAGACCTGTTGAAGGGACGGAAGTCCGGAAAGGTTCACTGGAGTGAGAAGGCAGAAGAGGCTTTCTCTGCATTGAAGTCGGCCCTGTGTGGGTCCCCGGTTTTGGTGACACCCGACTTCAACAGGGAGTTCATAGTACAGACGGATGCCTCGGAGGTAGGCCTCGGCGCTGTACTGTCTCAGGAAGTCAACGGCGAAGAACATCCCGTTGTCTTCCTGAGCCGTAAGCTCAACCCAGCCGAGACCAGGTATAGTATAGTGGAGAGGGAGTGCCTGGCTATCAAGTGGGCACTCGAGTCTCTCCGCTATTACTTGTTAGGGAGGAAGTTCCGTCTGGTGACCGACCATTCCCCTCTCAAGTGGATGAGCCAGGCCAAGGAGAGGAATGCTCGGGTCACCAGGTGGTTCCTGTCCTTACAGAACTTCAAGTTCTCAGTAGAACACCGGGCAGGCCGCTTGCAGGGTAACGCGGATGCCCTGTCCCGCGCCCACTGTGTCATGTGTGTTCACCCCTCAGGGCTGAACAAAGGGGGGTATGTAAGAGGGCGCAAGGTTCCGCTCGCCGACGGAAGGTACGTGTCACCGAGGTTCCTGGCCTCGGTGAGATAAGAGCCGGATTTTTTGTGTCAGCAGCAGCTAGTGCTGTTTGACACATTGATATTTAGTATGGCTACAAAGCCGATCCGGGCCGGCTCTTATTGGGAATAGTCAAGTGCTGGGTGGGAGACTATTCCCCACGGTCCAGGCCGGACTTTTCCGGGCCTTTAAAGGCAGCCACCTCAGCAGGTGGGAGGTGATTATCCTGGAAGCTGCTGGTGTTGCTGTGGAGCTCTCAGGGCTGAGAGCAAGAGTCTGCAAACAGGCGTGCAGTCTACCTGGAAGCCGCTGGTGGAAACTTTGTGTGGCCGACCTAACTGCCAGGTGTGAACTAACACCGACCACTCAGGTGACCTTGCTGTGGGACTTATGTTTTTGCCGGGTGTTTTACCTTGTGTGAACAAGCACTAAAGACTGTTTCTGTTTTGCCTTGTGTGAACAAGCACTAAAGACTGTTTCTGTTTTGCCGAGTGTGAATAAAACACTTCTGCTTTACCCAGCGAACTGTATACCTTGCCTCTATACTGCGTCCGCAAGCCTGTCTACCAGAGCAATTCCCCACAGTATGTATACAGGGCTGGTACAGATTTTTTAGAGAAGCAATGACGGCTCTCCACTGTGGCTCGGCACAAGCCATCAGTTCTCTGAAATATGCAGAGTCAACCACATGGAAAGGTAGAGACTGTAGTACTAGAAACTTGGTCAGAAGCACATTCAGCTTCTGTGTTGTTGGATGAGTGGATGCATACTGTTTGTCTTTTTGCAATTGCCTCGATTGATCGATTGCCGGCAAAACTCGTGACGAGGCGTATGAGGAAGAGGAGGAGCATTAGGACCACTAGACGAAAGGAAGACAACACAGCTCCCTTCTGCTGAGGTGGAGCCCTGACTATTAGAGCTGGGGTGCAGGCCACTGGGAGATGCGTCAGACTGTACCAATACATTAGCATCATAGTTTTCCCAGGCCACTTTATGGTGAGACCCCATGTGTTGACACAGGCACCCTGGCCGTGCATCACCTGCTGCCCACAGATCCTACATACGGCCACTCTGAAGTCCTTAAGCGACTTGATGAAAAATTCCCACACTGGCAAGTATGGCATTTTACCCCCACAACTGCGTGATGACTGCCTGCCACTGCCTCTATGAAGCCATGCACTACTAGTTGTTTCCGGACAGGTAGGCTCCTGAATAGTAGATGGTTTACCCCAGGCACGTTAGGCACCAGATCTCACACTGCTTCCACCCTGCTGGCTTACGTCCACGCTTGTATCCTGCTGGCTCAGCCGCACGCTGTCACCCTGCTGTTGTCTCACAGGCAAGCTGCCACCCTCACCCCCTGATGATGGATGTTGAAGCCGGGCAAAGAGGGGGCTTCATTATCACTACTGTCTGCTCGACACCTATGTTACCCTCACCAGTCTCCTGGCCACATCTCTGACCATTATCAACACCTGTTCCCACGTGACTGTCATCGGCGATACTTGCACGCCTACAGGAGGAAGCAGCAAACTTCTCCTCCAAATCTGGGCTAGGCAGTAGAGGAGGAGCTGAGGGCACAGAGCTTGTTCCTGGGCCATAGCAACTGATTGTGGTGTCAGATGAACCCACCAACTCCTGGCTGTGGGTGTCTGATGTCAGTTGAGATGATGTTGAAGACTGAGTCAACCATTCGAGGACAGCGGGATTGGTAGTCAAAACTCGACTGCTGGATGGCACTGGCAGCTCTGGCCTGTTGCTGCAGCTGCTGCTACCCCCCCCCCCCCCCCCATTTATCTGCTGCTACTTCTGTCGGCTCCAGAAACATTTTTGCCACTGCCCCATCCTTTGGAGTGCCCTGGCACCTCTTTGTTGGATAATAGTTTACAGTAACAGTAACTCTGTACTGTATGTAAAATAAGTTATTCAATGTCAATGTGGGCACCCCAATAACAGTAGTATTAGGCCTCTTGCACACGAACGTGTGCGCCCCGTGTCGGTATTGCGGACCCCATTTGCGGATCCGCAATAAACGGGCACCATTCCATGGCCATTCCGCATCACGGATGCGGACCCATTCATTTTAATGGGTCCGCAAATCCGGAGATGCGGAACGGTGCAGAACGGAATGACGGAACGGAACACTACGGAAGCACTACGGAGTGCTTCCGTGGTGTTCTGTTCCGTACTTCCGTCCCACAAAAAGATAGAACATGTCCTATCTTTTTGCAGAACGGGCAGATCACAGACCCATTCAAGTGAATGGGTCCGCGATCCGCTGCAGCTGCCCCACGGTTGGTGCCCGTGCATTGCGGGCCGCAATTTGCGGCCCGCAGCACGGGCACGGGGCGCACACGTTCGTGTGCAAGAGGCCTTAGACAGATTGTTCACTCCAATTTGGGAATCAAGGCCTAATTATCTATGAAACAAGTTGGGCACCCCAATAACAGTAAAAATAAACAGCTTATTTACCCCAATTTGACATTCAAGGCGTAATGGAATTGCTTATCTATTTAACAAGGTCGGCACCCCAATAAAAGCAAAATTAGAAAGCTGATTCACCCCAATTTGAGAATCAAGGCCTAATATAATTGCTTATATATTTAACAAGGTGGACACCCCAATAACAGTAATAATAGAGAGCTTATTTCCCCCAATTTGAGAATAAAGGCCTAATGGAATTGCTTATCTATTAAGGCTACTTTCACACTAATGTTTTTGCTGGATCCGGCAGGGTTCAGCAAAAACGCTTCCGTTACTGATATTACAACCATCTACATCTGTTATGAACGGATCCGGTTGTATTATCTGTAACATAGCCAAGACAGATCCATCATGAACTCCATTTAAAGTCAATGGGGGACGGATCCATTTTCTATTGTGTCAGATTGTGTCAGAGAAAACTGATCCATCACCATTGACTTGCATTGTGGGTCATGACGGATCCGTCTTTCTCCGCCTCCCAGGACGGAAAGCAAACCGCAGCTTGCTGCAGTTTGCTCTCCGGTATGGGAACGCAACCAAATGGAATGGAATGCATTTTGAAGCATTCCGTTCTGTTCAGTTACTTTGTGTCGCCATTGACTAAGAATGGGGACAAACTGGAAGCGTTTTTTTCCGGTATTGAGACCCCATGACGGATCTCAATACCGGAAAATATTAACACTAGTTTAAAAGTAGCCTAAACAAGGTGGACATTGTTCAATTAGATAGCTCTGTGCCTTACACAGGGATTGATGAAAATTAGGCTGTCTCCTATGGATCCCTTCAGCCTTAGATTACAGAGCCTGCACTCTACTATCAATATTCCACAATTAAAGGCTTCTTGAACACTGTCCCTAGCGCTTGTCATGTCTCTCCCTATGTTTAGCTCACAGTGAAATGACTGACATCATACAGAATGAGGCTTTTATAAGGCTGTGACCACGGCCGACTCCAGGTTCATGTGGGCCCTTGGGCGATGATGTCTTGTGGCATTTTGCACGGCGCTTACAGCAATGAAACGGCATGTATTATAGATTAAATACCTTACACAGAGCATGCTACAAAGCGGATATATGTGAATCAGTCCTTATGTGCCTACTTTTATTTTCTACCCAGTGTTTCAGTCCCTCAGGTCTACTCACAGATATGTGCCCCCTCACAGTAGATATGCCAACCTATGCCCCCTTCATAGTAGATATGCCAAGATATGTGCCCCCTCACAGTAGATATGACAAGATATGCGCTCCCTCACAGTAGATATGCCAAGATATGTGCCCCCTTCATAGTAGATATCCCAAAATATGTGCCACCTCACAGTTAAAATGCCAAGATATGTGCCCCCTCACAGTAGATATGCCAAGATATGTGCCGCCTCACAGTAGATATGCCAAGATATGTGCCCTCTTACGGTGGATATGCCAAGATATGTGCCCAGTGCTCCCTTCACAGTGGTTATGCCCAGATGTGCCCAATACATAAAAAAAATTGTACCCCCCTCACAGTAGTATTGCCCTCATTGTACAACGTTCACAGTAGTTTTGTACAGATGTGTTCCCCCTCACAGTAGTTATGCCCTCTCTGTGCCCCTTTCACAGTAATAATCCCCATTGTGCCCCCTTTCACAGCAATAATCCCCATTGTGCCCCCTTCACAGTAATAATCCCCATTGTGCCCCCTTCATAGTAATAATCCCCAATGTGCCTCCTTCATAGTAGAAATCCCCATTATGCCCCCTTCACAGTAATAATGCCCATTGTGCCCCCTCCATTGTAGTAATGCCCTCTGGCTCTGTGCCCCCTCCATAGTAGAAATGCCCATTGTGCCCCCTTCACATTAGTAATGGCCTCAGTGTCCCCTCCAGAGTAGTAATGCCCTCTGTGCCCCCTCCATAGTAATAAAGACCTCTGTGCCCCTCCATAGTAATAAAGACCTCTGTGCCCCCTCCATAGTAATAAAGTCCTCTGTGCCCCTCCATAGTAATAAAGTCCTCTGTGCCCCTCCATAGTAATAAAGTCCTCTGTGCCCCTCCATAGTAATAAAGTCCTCTGTGCCCCTCCATAGTAATAAAGTCCTCTGTGCCCTCCATAGTAATAAAGTCCTCTGTGCCCCCTCCATAGTAATAAAGTCCTCTGTGCCCCCTCTATAGTAAAAAAGACCTCTGTGCCCCCTCCATAGTAATAAAGTCCTCTGTGCACTCTCCTAAGTAATAAAGCCCTATGTGCCCCCTCCAGAGTAGTAATGCCCTCTGTGCCCCCTCCATAGTAATAAAGTCCTCTGTGCCCCCTCCATAGTAATAAAGTCCTCTGTGACCCGTCTGTATTAAAAACTAAAAAACACAGTAACTACTCACCTTGTCCCGTTCCTGAAGATCACAGTCCTCTCTTCCGTGCAGGCACAGATCGCTCTGAAGCACTGTGTGGGCAGAGCTTATGCAGATTACCGGGCTACAGGCTCCGCCCACACAGGCCTGCAGCGTGATCCGTGCCTGCAGGCTGAATGGGGAGCAGGGAGAAGTCTTTCTGCTTCACCATTCAGGGCGTGGCCAGCCTGAAAGAGGGGAGAAGCGCTGGGAGCTGAGCGGTGAGTGACAGGACCCAGCTCCCTGCGAATCAGCAATGAGCGCTTCCATCTGTATTGATGAAAGCGCTCATTGCTCCTGGCCTCTGGCAGCTGTGCTGTGGGCCCCCATAGGAGCTGTGGGTCCTTGCACTTGCCCGAGTATCCCGGGTGCTGATGCCTGCCTTGTCTGTGACATCACAGGGGCTGGCTAGCTGCTGATTGGCAGACTGAATGGCATTATGGGTGACATCACGTTCATGTTCCCTGTCTTCTTACTTTCACTTTGTAATGTGTAGCAGCCATTTTAGGAAATAAAAGATTCATTACAATTTACCACCAAACGTGAGAAAATTCAGATTCGTTGAAAATGGAATTTTTCCAGAACTTTGGATCGAATTCCACTTTAGATGCTTTGCTCAACACTAACTATAAAGAAAATTATCACATATTGTAAAATGAATTTTGTTATCAGCCCCCCTATGTTTCTTATTGTATGATATTACAGGCTATATTGATATGACAGTTGTTAACCTTTTCTAGGTTGTGTGTGTCACAATATAGTTATTGTTGAAATACCCGACATGGATTCTGAAAACACAATTCTCAGGATAGGTCATCAATATATAAACAGTAGGGGTCCGAATTCCAGCACTCCAGCTGATCAGCTGGTGCCATACAAAGGAATGTGACTGAACTGCAATACCAAGCACAGCTGCTATACATTGTATGGTGATGTGCTTGGTATAGTATAAATAAGGCTGCATTGCTCATCCAAGTGATATACGGTAACCTCCTCTACAACTGATCTGAGACCTGCCACAATGTGGGCACTCGGGGCATAAAAATGTAGTTTTCTAGGATTTTACATGGGAATATCATATTTCTCTCTCTAGCTGACAATAGTCCATCAAGAGTTAAATAGTGCATTGGGCACCAGATGATCTTGAGATCTGATTCAGGTCCAATTCAAACAAATTGGTCATCAGATTCGATTCGGGCATGAATAAATTTGAGTTAAAACTGACCTGAAAAGTCTTATATGGTCTCCTAAGACTGTAGCCAACACATTTCAAGCCAAGACTGCATTACTAATGTCAAAGTGACATATATTGCTATGGGTAAACAAATGATTGTTGATGATAACAAACAGCCTGTTTTTTTTTTTTTTTTTCCAAAGTATGACATTTATTCAGTTACAAAAATTACAATACAAACAATTACAAAATCAACCTTTTTCTTTTTTTCCTTTATATCCCCAAAGCCACCCCCCACCCCTGAAAAACTACATGGAGAAGAAAAAAAAATAAAAAATTATATTAAAAACAAAAATTATTTATTAATAAGAGAGTAAGGGTTGTTCACTAATCAACCAAGGATTCCATATGTTTGGAAAAGTATCCTTCTTGCCTCTGTTAAAATGTATTATCCTCTCCGTTTTCATAGTGATAGTCACTAACTTAGCCCATTCACTAGACACAGGAGGATCCTTGTTTATCCATTTTTTCACAATACCCAATCTGGCTTGGAATAGTAATTTTGAAAGTAGCTGTTTTTCCCATTTAGTTATGTGAAGATGGGCCATTGCACCAAGAATACATGCCAAAGGATCTGAAACTAAATCCACCTTCAAAACTCTCCTGATACATACTAATATCTCCGACCAATACCTAAATAATTTGGGGCAACGCCATATCATGTAAACTAAACCTGTCTGCTGCATTGCGCATCTAGGGCATTCATCTGTTGTCTTTACTGCTATTTTTTTTAAGAAAATTGGAGATCGGTATAATATTTGCAACAAGAAGAAATGGGACACTCTATGTGAAGCCCTCATTGAGACCAAGTTACTGTTCTTCAGTAATTATTGCCATTGCTCATCTGATATATTGCCGATAGCTCTCCTCCATTTCTCTTTTGCCACCAATTTAATATTAGTTTGTTTGTTTTTTAATAATATCTTATATCTTCTTGAGACCTTCCCTTTTACCCTACTATTGTCTATAAGGTGTTTTAAATTTGTTGTTTCGGCCTTCCTATATCTATATACAGTTGTGTTCAAAATTATTCAACCCCCAATGCTGTAAAGGGTTTTAGGGAATTTAGTGTACATTTGTAATTGTGTTCAGAATGAAATCTTACAAGGACTTTTTAAAGAACCAAATGCAACTAAAATGACATCAATTGTTTTTGTAATACAGTATTAAATGTTTGTTTTGTGATTTCTTCATTGACACAATTATTCAACCCCTTAAAGACTACCACTCTTAAGAAAAGAGGTTCATTCAAGTGTTTTCGATCAGGTATTGAAAACACCTCTGGATGTCAAGGAGCAGCAATCAAGCATAATAAGCCCCACTTAGGCAGATTTAAAATGACTGTGATACTCAGCTCCTTCTAGACATTTACTGGTGTGTTTACAAACATGGTAAAGTCAAGAGAATGGTCCAGGAAGACAAGAGAAGAGGTGATTTCTCTTCCAAGGAAGGGCAATGGCTATAGGAAGATTGCAAAGATGTTAAACATACCAAGAGACACCATAGGAAGCATCATTCGCAAATTCAAGGCAAAGGGCACTGTTGAAACGCTACCTGGTCGTGGCAGAAAGAAGATGCTGACTTCGACTGCTGTGTGCTACCTGAAGCGCAAAGTGGAGAAAAGTCCTCGTGTGACTGCTGAGGAACTGAAAAAAGATTTGTCAGATGCAGGTACTGAAGTTTCAGCTCAGACAATAAGGCGCGCACTGCGTAATGAAGGCCTCCATGCCAGAACTCCCAGGCGCACCCCCTTGCTGTCTCCAAAGAATAAGAAGAGTCGATTGCAGTATGCCAAAAGTCATGTGGACAAACCACAAAAGTTTTCTGTGGACTGATGAAACAAAATTAGAACTGTTTGGGCCCATGGATCAACGCTATGTTTGGAGGAGGAAGAACAAGGCCTATGAAGAAAAGAACACCTTGCCTACTGTGAAGCATGGCGGGGGTCAATCATGCTTTGGGGCTGTTTTGCTTCTACAGGTACAGGGAAGCTTCAGCGTGTGCAAGGTACCATGAATTCTCTTCAGTACCAGGAGATATTGGATGAAAATGTGATGCAGTCCTTCACAAACCTGAGGCTTGGGAGACGTTGGACCTTTCAACAGGACAATGATCCCAAGCATACCTCCAAGTCCACTAGAGCATGGTTGCAGATTAAAGGCTGGAACATTTTGAAGTGGCCATCGCCGTTACCAGACTTAAATCCAATTGAGAACCTCTGGTGGGACTTAAAGAAAGCAGTTGCAGCGCCCAAGACTAAGAATGTGACTGAACTGGAGGCTTTTGCCCATGAAGAATGGGCGAAGATACCCGTGGATTGCTGCAAGACACTTGTGTCAAGCTATGCTTCACGTTTAAAAGCTGTTATAACTTGTGGTAAGGTGCAAGGTGTCATATGGGATGGCAGGTACGTGTCACCGAGGTTGCTGGCCTCGGTGAGGTGAGAGCCGGGTTTTTGTCTGCAGCAGCTAGTGCTGTTTGACTCTGTTAAATAGCATGGCTGCAAAGCCGATCCGGGCCGGCTCTTACTGGGAGCAGCTAAAGAGTAGGGTGGGTGGCTGCTCCCCACGGTCCAGTCCGAGTTTTGGGCTGGGTATAAAACACAGCCATCAGCTGTGTCGTAGGTGGTTATCCTGGAGCCTGCTAACAGGGCTGAGGAGTTCTCTGTGCTGGAGGACGGAGCTCAGCAACGTGGTGTTTCCCTGCAACCTGAAGGAGGAATCGCCTGCGGCTGAGCCGACTGCTAGGTGTGAACCCGCACCTAAACCACCCAAGGTGACTGGACCCTGTGTTGGCCTGTTTTTGGTTTTGCCACATGATTTCTGTTGTGTGTGAACTGTCACCAAGAGACTGTTTTCATTTCTGGTGTGCAAGTGTGAATAAAACACTGTTTGATGCACAATCTGGACTCCTTGTTTTGCCTCTAAACTGCACCCGCACCGCTGTCTACCAGAGCGACTCCCCACATTTGGTGTCGGATGCGGGCATGCGCAGTGAGGCTGGCGTGAGCGCCGAACTTTGTTTTTGCTGAGCAAAAGTGAATGTCCTATATTAAGCCGGCAAAGTTGCAGCCTGTGATCCCCGACAAAATGGAGGCGGCTGTGAAAGCCCTCATAGAGGCTAACGTGCAGCAGCGGGAGACCAACCAGCTACTGCTACAGCACGTGATGGCGTTGCAAGCGGCAGGAGCGTCCCACCGCGTCCACGATGCCCGGAAAGCTGTCCGTGCCGCGATCCCTAAGATGACCCCCTCGGATGATGTTGAGACCTATCTGGCGGTGTTCGAGAAGGTGGCCGTGAGGAGAAATTACCCGAGAACAGTGGGCAGAGGTCGTCGCTCCGTTCCTGGCGTCTGGACCCCAGCAAGTATTTTTGACCTCCCAGGTGACCAAGCAGCTGACTACCCGACTGTGAAAGGTGAGATCCTGGCAAGACTGGGGGTGAATGTTTTGGTCCGGGCCCAGCGGGTGCATCAGTGGGAGTTTAACCCGGCTGAACCCGCCAGGCCACAATACTATGACTTGCTACAACGGTTGCAAAAATGGCTGCAGCCAGACATACTGACTCCCACTGCTATGCTCGACCGTCTGTTAGCCGATGTCTTCTGGAGGGCTTTGCCTTACCCTCTCCAGCACTGGATCGGCCAGGTATCGCCCACCAATGCCCTGGAGATGGTCGACCTGGTGGAGCGGTGCGAGGCCACCCGAAACCTGCAGGGAGTCTTGCTGGGAAGGGGTCAGTCAAACCCGGAGGCCTCTGCCCCAGTTCCGGCGTCCGGCGACAGAGCGGCCTGCACGGAATATACCCCCTGCGAGTCCGCCTCCCGTGGTATGCTGGAGGTGTCAGGAGCCAGGCCACATCAGGGCCGACTGTCCGCATCGGGATGAGCCGATGGAGGTGAACTACGAGGGTCGCCACTCCTTGTATGCACGGAAGCTGTGCGCAACTGGCACCCGTGAGGTGCAAGACCATAACCACCTGTGTCAGGTAGAGGTGGGAGATTCGCTGGCGGTGGCTCTGCTGGACTCCGGGAGTTTAGTCTCCTGGTAAGGGCTGCCCTTGTACGGCCTGCGGAGTATACTGGCCGTAAAGTCGGGGTCCTGTGCATCCACGGAGACCTGAAAGACTACCCCACTGCACTAGTGACTTTGTCCACAGCGGCTGGTAGGTGGACCCACGAGGTGGCTGTCGCTACTAAACTCCCACACGAACTAATACTTGGGAGGGACTTCCCGGTTTTCGGCGCTGTGGCCGGCAATAAAGGTATCTGAGGGACCCGAGACAGGGGTGACCCTAGTAGAGTGGCCTGATACCGCTGGAAGGCCAGAACCCTGGGAGCCCGAGTCTGAAGGGCCGGCGGTAGGGGTGACCACTGCTCCAGCGGTAGAGGGAGAGACAACCCCACTGAGTGTAATGGTGGGAGACACGGAGGACTTGCCACCGGGACCTGAGTTGGCAGACCTCAATGTCTCCGAGGAAAATTTTGGGACCGCACAACACCGGGACCAAACCCTAACCAGGGCCTGGGAGAATGTGCTGGAAATTGATGGTAAACCCCAGAAACCAGGGGCTGAATTAATGTTTCCACGATTTATTGTTCTACAGGATATGTTGTATCGGGTGAACCAAGTCCGAGGTGAACCTGTTGAACAGTTGGTGGTGCCCACAGCGTATCGCAAGCTTGTCATGGAGCTTGCCCACCAGCATGTTCTTGGGGGACACCTGGGGTGGCAGAAAACCCAGGACCGCATACTGCAGCGGTTTTATTGGCCCAGTGTGTTCAAGGAGGTAGAAAATTATTGTAAGTCCTGTCCAACCTGTCAGATAACTAGCCCCCAGCCTCATTTCCGTAGTCCTCTGGTACCTCTGCCAATTATTGAAGTACCGTTTGAGCGAATCGCTATGGATTTAATTGGGCCTGTACCAAAGTCTGCCAGGGGCCACCAACACATTCTGGTAGTTCTCGACTATGCCACTCGGTATCCGGAGGCGGTGCCTCTGCGACATACCTCAGCTAGGCTCATTGCCAAAGAGTTAATGGAGATGTTTTCCCGTGTGGGCCTGCCAAAAGAGGTTCTGACAGACCAAGGGACCCCTTTTATGTCCAAAGTAATGAAGGAACTGTGTAAATTGTTGCGTATAAAGCAGTTACGGACGTCCGTTTACCATCCGCAAACAGACGGTCTTGTTGAGAGGTTTAACCAAACTCTAAAAAATATGTTAAAGAGGGTGGTGTCTAGAGATGGGAAGGACTGGGACCTGCTTCTGCCCTATCTCATGTTCGCAGTGCGAGAGGTACCCCAGGCCTCTACTGGGTTCTCGCCCTTCGAACTGCTTTATGGCAGACACCCTCGGGGCCTGTTGGATATCGCCAAGGAAGCGTGGGAACAACAGCCTGTCCCCCACAAAAGCGTCATTGAGTATGTCACCCAGATGCAGGAACGGATAGAAAGGGTGTTGCCGCTGGTCGGGGAGCATATGGAGGCAGCGCAACAAGCCCAGAGTAGGGTGTATAATCGTCAGGCTCGAGTGCAGGGCTTCCATCCGGGAGATCGGGTTTTGGTTCTGGTACCCACCCTTGACAGCAAGTTCCTAGCTAGGTGGCAGGGCCCCTATGAGGTGATCGAGAAGGTAGGGAAGTAAATTACAAAGTACACCAGCCAGGGCGGCGCAAGCCGAGCAGGTGTACCACGTGAATTTACTTAAGCCGTGGAAAGATAGGGACACAGCCGGCGACCACAGCCCCGGCCAGGGCTTCTAGGTGAAAGGGTCCAGCCCCACAGTTCGAGGCCTGTGAAGCAGTAACCACGGTAAAAATTGCAGACAGCCTGTCTTCCAAACAAGTTCAGGAAGTCAGGGAGTTCATCAGTCGGAACACGGATGTGTTCTCGGACCTCCCTGGCCGCACGTCTCTCATCCAACATGACATCGTCACTGAGCCTCAGGCCAAGATCCGGTTAAAACCATACCGGGTACCCGAGGCTCGGCGACGGGCCATCGCGGAGGAAGTACAGTTAATGTTGAAGCTCGATGTCATT
This sequence comes from Bufotes viridis, assembly GCA_033119425.1. Taxonomy (NCBI): domain Eukaryota; kingdom Metazoa; phylum Chordata; class Amphibia; order Anura; family Bufonidae; genus Bufotes; species Bufotes viridis. The sequence continues at coordinate 99,524,411 of CM065593.1, forward strand.
GAGGAGTCGAAAAGTGAGTGGGCCAGTCCCATAGTCCTAATACCCAAGCCGGATGGGACGTTGCGGTTCTGCAACGACTTTCGTAAGTTAAATGAAGTATCCAAGTTTGATGCGTATCCCATGCCCGAGTAGAGCGAGCTGGTTGAAAGTTTAGGACAAGCCCGTTATTTTTCTGTGCTGGACCTCACTAAAGGGTACTGGCAGGTACCCATAGCTGAGTCGGCTAAGGAAAAACCGCATTTGTTACCCCGCAGGGCCTGTATCACTACAAGGTGTTACCCTTTGGCCTGCATGGCGCCCCGCCACTTTCCAAGGTTAATGGACATAGTGCTGCGACCACATCGTCGGTGCGCCTCGGCCTACTTAGATGATGTAGTCATCCACAGCACCGACTGGGAAAGCCATTTACCCAAGGTGCAGGCGGTAGTGGATGCCCTGAGGAAAGCCGGACTGACCGCTAACCCAAAGAAGTGCTCCATAGGGTTAGAGGAGACAAAATATCTGGGATATGTAATTGGGCGGGAGTCATCAAACCTCAGGTAACTAAGGTAGAGGCCATTGGTAACTGGCCCCGACCGGTCACCACCAGGCAGGTAAAGTCGTTCCTGGGGATTGTAGGTTACTACATGAGGTTTGTGCCCCACTTTGCCACAATAGCAGCGCCATTGACAGACCTGTTGAAGGGGCGGAAGTCTGGGAAGGTTAGCTGGAGTGAGAAGGCGGAGGAGGCTTTCTCCGCGTTGAAGTCGGCCCTGTGTGGGTCCCGGTTTTGGTGACACCCGACTTCAACAAGGAGTTTGTCGTACAGACCGGCGCCTCGGAGGTAGGCCTCGGTGCGGTGCTGTCGCAGGAGGTCAACGGGGAAGAACATCCCGTTGTCTTCCTGAGCCGTAAGCTCAGTCCCGCCGAGTCCAGATATAGTATAGTGGAGAGGAGTGCCTGGCTATCAAGTGGGCACTCGAATCTCTCCGCTACTACCTGTTAGGGAGGAGGTTCCGTCTGGTGACCGACCATTCCCCCTCAAATGGATGAGTCAGGCCAAGGAGAGGAATGCTCGGGTCACCAGGTGGTTCCTATCTCTTCAAAATTTCAAGTTCTCGGTGGAACACAGGGCAGGCCGCTTGCAGGGCAACGCAGATGCCCTGTCCCGCGTCCACTGCCTCACGTGTGTTCACCCCTCAGGGTTGAACAAAGGGAGGTATGTGGTAAGGTGCAAGGTGTCATATGGGATGGCAGGTACGTGTCACCGAGGTTGCTGGCCTCGGTGAGGTGAGAGCCGGGTTTTTGTCTGCAGCAGCTAGTGCTGTTTGACTCTGTTAAATAGCATGGCTGCAAAGCCGATCCGAGCCGGCTCTTACTGGGAGCAGCTAAAGAGTAGGGTGGGTGGCTGCTCCCCACGGTCCAGTCCGAGTTTTGGGCTGGGTATAAAACACAGCCATCAGCTGTGTCTGGTGTGATTATCCTGGAGCCTGCTAACAGGGCTGAGGAGTTCTCTGTGCTGGAGGACGGAGCTCAGCAACGTGGTGTTTCCCTGCAACCTGAAGGAGGAATCGCCTGCGGCTGAGCCGACTGCTAGGTGTGAACCCGCACCTAAACCACCCAAGGTGACTGGACCCTGTGTTGGCCTGTTTTTGGTTTTGCCACATGATTTCTGTTGTGTGTGAACTGTCACCAAGAGACTGTTTTCATTTCTGGTGTGCAAGTGTGAATAAAACACTGTTTGATGCACAATCTGGACTCCTTGTTTTGCCTCTAAACTGCACCCGCACCGCTGTCTACCAGAGCGACTCCCCACAAACTGGAAAAGGATGTTGTGCTAAGTACTAAGATTGAATGTCACTTGGGGGTTGAATAAAACTGATAATGATGTGAGCACAGAAAAGACATTTGTGGTTATTTCATTATAAATGTTATGTTATATTTGTCTGACTTACAAGTGCCTCTTTCATTTAATTGTAAACAAGATGACTGAAATGATCAAAATCAATGTCAAACTGGCCAAAACACTCAATTTCAGTGGGGGTTGAATAATTTTGAACACAACTGTAGTTCTGTCGGAGAGGAGTTAATTGCTTCTCTTAATTGGAGATATTTAAAGAAATCCCTATTCTGTATCCCAAATTCTCTTTTAAGTGCATCAAACCCCTTTAATTCTTCCCTCTTCATCCTATTTCTTTTAAGTGCTTCTTAATAACCGGTGACTTATTTTCCCCTACCAAATAACGTAATTGCATCATGGTTTTCCCAGGCCACTTTATGGTGAGACTCCATGTGTTGACACAGCCTCCCTGATGCACCCCTACAGTAGAAACTCCAAAAGAGTGCCCCCATTTTGGAAACTACGGGATAAGGTGTCAGTTTTGTTGGTACTATTTTATGGTAAATATGGTGCATCAGGGAGGCTTCAAATTGGACATAGTGTCAAAAAACCAGTCCAGCAAAATCTGCCTTCCAAAAACCATATGACGTTCTCTTCCTTCAACACCCTGCCGTTTGGCCATACAGCAGTTTACGACCACATATGGGGTTGTAGTGTACGGGAGTGGAGATGCCCGTCACTACAGAAGGGTCACTGGTGTGTTGTCGTTCCCCTTATTTATGAGGAGGTTGGTATAAGTATGTCTTCATAAAATGCAATGTAATGTAATGCTATGTATTTCCCTGTTACTGTTATTGCTATGTGCAGGCCTGCTAGGGATGTCATTCCAGCTCTTAGTCAGTAGAGGAAGCTAGGGAGCCCTAGTATATATAGGCCCAGTCAGGGGAAGGAAAGCTAGTCCAGTTCAGGCCTTGAGCCTGTTGAAGGCAATCCAGTCCAGGCCATGAGCCTGTGAAGGTGTTCAGTGTTCAGGCCCTGAGCCTGTTGAAGTCAGCCCAGGCCCTATGGCCTGAGAGGGTCCAACCTAGGAAGAGTCATTCCCTGCGAGGAGCAGTCCAGACCCTAGGACTAGTGGAGAAGTGTTGCCTCCTTAGTCAAGCTGCAAACAGGATAAGGATCCCTGCAGAAACATCACTGGTCACCAGCCTGTGTGAGCTGAGGAAAGGCAGAGCAGAACTCAGTAAAGCAAGAGGTACTAAAGACACCAGAGGAGGTACTGACTTATCGTGTTCCCAAGGATATACGCCAGATATAGGGCATTGGGGCCTTGGAGGATAGTGTCCATGTTCCAGGATCAGTCAGGTAGAGAGTGCAAGCCGCCTGTACTACAAGAGTCCTGTGTTTTACCCTCTGTGAATCACCTTGCAATATAAGAGACTGCCATATATAAATTGTAACTGTAACCTGCTAAACCAACCGTCTTCTAAGGAACTGCGCTTCCATCTATGTCCATGTATGATAACCAAGACTACAGTAAAGTTCAAGTTCTGTTTTATTACAACGTGGTTCCTCAATTATTCCTACTAGCAACAAACGGTGTGCCACCGTTAATTGGCACTGGCGTCACGAACTTTACCTATAACTACCTGTCCTTGCAGAAGTACCAGAGAGTCAGCCTGTCCCAGGTTAGTGGTCATAATTGCACTACAACACCCAGGAACACTATTGAACCCTAACTTGAGTACGCTGCAGGGTGTTTCTGCAAACTACAGAATCAGGGCAATAAATATTGAGTTTTGTTTGGCTGTTAACCCTTGCTTTATTACTGGAAAAATTGATTAAAATGGAAGATTTTCAAAAAAATTGCTGTTTTGAGACCGTTTTTATTTTTTGTATTTTACATCGTTGCTCTGACAGGTTAGATCGTGTGCTATTTCTATAGAGCAGGTTGTTACGGACGAGACAATACCAAATATGACTACTTTTTGGGGGGTTTTGCTTAAGTTTTACATAATAACGCATTTTTGAAAAAAAAGATTTTTTAGTGTCTCCACATTCTGAAAGCCATAGTTTTTTATATTTTTTGGGCGACTGTCTTATGTAGGGACTCATTTTTTGCGGCATGAGATGGCGGTTTTATTGGCACTATCTTGGGGTGCATAAGACATTTTGGTCGCTTTCTATGACACTTTTTGTGATGTAATGTGACAAAAATGGCTTTTGACACCATATTTATATAATTTTTTTTGCTGTGTTCACCTGAGTGGTTAGGTCATGTGTTAGTTTTATAGAGCAGGTTGGTACGGACGCGGCAATACCTAATATGTATACTTTTTATTTATTCATTTAAGTTTTTCACAATAATATCATTTTTGGAAAAAAAAATAATCATGTTTTAATGTCTCCATAATCTGAGAGTCATATGTTTTTATTTTTTTGGGCAATTGTCCTATGTAGGGTATCATTTTTTGCGGGATGAGATGACGGTTTGATTGGCACTATTTTGGGAGGCATATTACTTTTTGAACGCTTGCTATTACACTTTTTGTGATGTGAGGTTTCAAAAAATGTTTGTTTTTACACTGTTTTCATAAAAAAATATTACGGTATTTACCTGAGGGGCTAGATCATGTGATATTTTTATAGAGCAAGTTTTTACAGACGCTGGTATCAAATGTGTGGCTAAAAAAGCACCTACAGTGGGGCAAAAATTAAGTCCCAGCTTATTTGTGGATAATATCCCGTATATGCACCTGGCCGAAAAAAAAAGGTGGTAGTAAAAGGTGTATCTGTTGCCAACATATGCATATAACAAAGGAGGTTGTCTCTACAGTGAATAACAACAAATTTTGTTTGAAACAATGCATAAATTGCACCACCTCCTTTGTCATATATGTTATTACATGCAAAACTTGCCGGCTGCAATATGTGGGATGTACCACAAATGAACTCAAAGTAAGAATCCGAAAACACCTAAGTGATGTTCCACATTTTTACACGTAATGTATCAGCAGCTACGTATCATTTTGCCACTGTTCACAAGGGGGATACTTCAGCGTTTTTTGTGCAAGGTATCGAGATTGTATCATTGCCAATAAGAGGAGGGGATCGTAAACAGAAGCTTCTCAGTAGGGAAACCTACTGGATGATTATGTTAGATACACGTGTACTAAAAGGATTAAATAGAAAACACGCCTTGATTTTACAATATAACTGATCCCTTGCTTTGTTATTCTGCTATGTAAATTTCACTTGTTTTGCCTTGTCTCCTTCCCTGGCTCACTAAGCGTCATTTGCTGAACCTGTGTTCCAGGTGTGAACACTTGGCTAATCAGGTGGGGGTTGTAACAGCGCTGTATATAAATGTTGTTTTTAGAGCACAGTATATGTCTTGATGAAGGGCTTAATATCATAGCCCGAAACGCGTCACAGCTTTTGTAAGCTTCCAGTGTGATATATGTGGATTTTATCTGTAAGCCAATAAAGGATTTAATTTTAGAAGGAGCTGGATTTCTGCACTTTTTCGTTAGTACACTATATAGTGTACTGTACTGTATTTTATCTTTTACACTTAGTCTGATCAGAGTTCTGCCTTTTGCAGCCTCTGAAAGCGTCCTGCTGCCATGGTAACCATGACCCACTGCCAGAACAGAGCAGCGGGTGATGGGTAGGGAGGGGGGCCCCCTCCCTCTGTGATCCCATCCTGTCGGGGGGCTGCAAAGACACAGCAGCCCCCGATGGGAGAGGGAGGGAGCTCCCTCCCTGTTAACCCCTTCCATACAGTGGTCCGTACGGACCGCGGCATGGAAGGGGTTAAACTGTTGACATCTGCACCAGCACAGATGTCAGCAGTTTATAGCAGAGTATCAGCAATGTGATGACACTGCTAAATCACTGGCCACCAATAAATATTACAGAGGAGGTGGGCTGGGGATTGCGATCCCGCCTGCCGCACCGCCCGCCTCCCGCATTGCCCGCCCGCCGCACCGCCCGCAAAACCACAAAAAAATACACTTTTAGGCATTTACAAGTTTCTGATCCCCGCAGTCACGGACGGCGGGGATCAGAAACAGCAGAAAGCGCTGCAAACCGCAGGTCTGCGGTTTGCAGCGATCGCCGATACGGGGGGTCACAGGACCTCCCTCAGCATTGTCCCAGAGTTCCTGCCGAATGATTTCGGCAGACACTCTGTTCCGATCACCCCGCACTGCACGGCGGTGATCGGAACTACACAGGATGTACATGTACGTCCTGTGTCCTTAAGGACTCGGACATCAGGGCGTACCTGTATGCCCTGTGTCCTTAAGAGGTTAAACTCGAGATATTACTGAGAATTGCTTATTTCTTATTTTGGCCTGCTACCTGGTGGCCAAAATAAGAATTGCAGTTTGAATGTTCTTGACCTCTTCAGCGAGGCTGAGCGCATTCAAACCAATTACCAGCATCCCCATTGGCTGCATGGGATGCTGGTAACACTACCGGAAGCGCAAAATCACTTGACAGCATCTAAACGCTTTAATTACCGCGATCAACATTATTGCCGGTTGCAGTAGTTAGCTGCAGGTCTCTGTTGTTTCAAACAGCAGAGCCCTGCCAGCCATGACGCCCACTGCACGTGTGAGCAGGTGCCATGTTTGCCTATTGCTCCAGCGCCGTATATGTACGGAGCTGGTACCAAAAGGGTTAACTGCTTCATTACTGCAGTGTTTAGCCCCCTTCCATACCAAGCCATTTTTTTAGTTGTAGCAATGGGCCTATCTAACTGCAAATAACTGATTAACTTCTGAGCCAATTCGTATGTATTTGATATTATTTTCCATGGGAAATCTTATAAAAAAAAAATAATTAACCACTACAGGGCCGCCTAACGCACGGATGCTGAGTGGACGCATCGGCGCGTCATCTCGCGAGACGCGAGATTTCCTGTGAACGCGCACGCGCGTTCACAGTGCCGCGCGTCTCAGGAGTTTAACTACAGCCTGCCAGCGATGATCAATCGCTGGCAGGCTGTAGATGCGAAATAAATCTCATCAAACAAGTATATCAGACGCTGTTTTGTTAACAGCGTCTGATATACCTGCTACCTTGTCCTCTGGTGGTCCCATTTGCTGGGATCGACCACCAGAGGACCAGGTAGCTATGTAAAGTTGCACCAAACACTACACTAACCCCCCCAACCCCCCCCCTCACTTATTAACCCCTTGTAACCCCTTGATCACCCCATCTAGATTCCCTGATCACCCCCCTGTCACTGATCACCCCCTGCCATTGATCACACCCCTTGTAAGGCTCCATTCAGACGTCCATATGTGTTTTGCGGATCCGTGGATTCACGGATCAGCGTATCTGATCCACGGATCCGTGGATCCGCAGATCCTCAAAACACGGACACCGGCAATGTGCTTTCCACATTTTGCAGATCCGCACATTGCCAGAACTATATAGAAAATGCTTTTTCTTGTCCGCAATTGCGGACAAGAATCGGACATGTTCTATATTTTTGCGGAACGGAAGAGCAGACCCGGAAGCGCGGATCCGTAATTCCGGATCCGAGCGGGACAAAGTCTGTCCCCATAGAAATGAATGGGTCCGCAATTCCGTTCCGCAAACAGAATTGCGGACGTGTGAATGGGGCATAAGGGTCCCTTATCACCACCAGTTAGTTAGCTACTTGTTAGGTAGCTAGCGCCCAGCCCACCGCACTGCAGTCACTGATTTTGGCAGAGATTTTTTCATCCACATTGATCGATGCGAATGAAAAAATCTGTGCCGTTTATTTTTATTTTTTGACAGGAGAAGTAGGGCAATGTGTTTTGGGGTGTATTTTTACATATACCCATGCTGGGTGAGAGAAATATCTCTGTAAATTGACAACTTTGTATAAAAAAAATTTAAAAAGTTGTCGTTTACAGCGTTATTTCTCACACACAGTATAGGTATATGTAAAAATACCCCCCCAAACTCATTGCCCTACTTCTCCTGAGTACGGCGATACCACATGTGTGACACTTTTTTGCAGCCAAGATGCGCAAAGGGGCCCTAAAACCAATGAGTACCTTTAGGATTTCACAGGGCATTTTTACGCATTTGGATTCTGAAATGCCAGGGCAGTATAAATACCCCACATGTGACCCCATTTTGGAAAGAAGACACCCAAAGGTATCCTGTGAGGGGCATGGCGAGTTCACAGAATTTTTTTTTTTTGGCACAAGTTAGCGGAAATTGATATTTTATTTTATTTTTGTTTTTTACAAAGTCTCATATTCCACTAACTTGTGACAAAAAATAAAATTTTACATGAACTCACCATACCCTCACAGAATACCTTGGGGTGTCTTCTTTCTAAAATGGGTCACATGTGGGTATTTATACTGCCCTGGCATTTTAGGGGCCCCTAAAGCGTGAGAAGAAGTCTGGAATCCAAATGCGTAAAAATGCCCTGTGAAATCCTAAAGGTACTCATTGGAATTAGGGCCCTTTGCGCACCCAGGCTGCAAAAGTGTCACTCATGTGGTATCGCCATACTCAGGAGAAGTAGGGCAATGTGTTTTGGGGTGTATTTTCATATATACAAGTTGTAATGGAAAACACTGGAGTGGACCTTAACACGGCGCTGCAGGCAGATATGACACTCCTTGTGTGTAGAATGCGGCGTCCTTGCGGCAAGGACGCCGCATTCTACACACAAGGAGTGTCATATCTGCCTGCAGCGCCGTGTTAAAGGTCCACTCCAGTGTTTTCCATTACAAGCTTGTGTTCATTCATCCGCATATCCAGCGGGACGGGACCTGGCAGCAGCGTGGCGTTTTCCCTCAGCTGGTGGGGCAGAACCCAGCAAGGCTCAAATAGTTGTTGTGACTCCCTTCACAACTTCATCTGGTAAGCGCAATTTTTGCCTTTTTAAATAACTGCATTGAGACATTCTGCACATGAGGCGCTGTTTCCCTCTCTTTTTCTCTTTACATATGTATATTTTTATATATACCCATACTTTGTGTGAGAAATATCTCTGTAAACGACAACTTTTTAATTTTTTTTATACAAAGTTGACAATTTACAGAGATATTTCTCTTACCCAACATGGGTATATGTAAAAATACAACCCAAAACACATTGCCCTACTTCTCCTGAGTACGGCGATACCACATAACTAACACTTTTCTGCAGCCTGGGAGCGCAAAGGGGCCCAAATTCCAACGAGTACCTTTAGGTTTTACATGGCTGCTCACAATTTAGCCCCGCCCAAAATGCCAGAACAGTAAACACACCCCACAAATAACCCCTCAATTTCGGAAAGTAGACACCCCAAGGTATTCACTGAGGGGCATAGTGAGTCCGTCTGAGATTTTTTTTTTTCTTTGCCAGAAGTTAGCAGAAATGGAAACTTTATTTTTATTTATTTTTTCCTCAGAAAGTGTCATTTTCCGCTAACTTGTGAAAAAAAATGAAATGATACATGAACTCACCATGCCCCTCCGCGAATACTTTGGGGTGTCTTCTTTCTAAAATGGTGTCATTTGGGGGGTATTTGTACTATCCTGACATTCTAGCACCTGAAGAAACAGGACAGGTGCTCAGAAAGTCAGAGCTGCTTCAAAATGCCGAAATTCACTTTTTTGCATCATAGTTTGTAAACGCTATAACGTTTACCCAAACCAATAAATATACACTTATTGGATTTTTTTTTATCAAAGACATGTAGAACAATAAATTTAGAGAAAAATGTATAAAGAAATGTAGTTTTTTTTAAAAATTTTACAACAGAAAGTGAAAAATTTCATTTTTTTGCAAAAATTTCGGTCATTTTTGATTAATAGCAAAAAAAGTAAAAATGTCAGCAACAATGAAATACCACCAAATGAAAGCTCTATTAGTGAGAAGAAAAGGAGGTAAAATTCATTTGGGTGGTAAGTTGTATGATGGAGCAATAAACGGTGAAAGTAGTGTAGTGCAGAATTGTAAAAAGTGGCCTGGTCATTAAGGGTGTTTAAGCTAGGGGGGCTGATGTGGTTAAGGAAAAACTGAAAATTATAAAAAAAAAACACATTTTTCAATTATGTTTCTATTACAAAACGTTTCAGGGCAAAACATTTCTAAAACCATTACATATGCTTGTACCCTGAAAATGGACGCTATTTATGTAATTTATCTATTGGCTGGGCCCGCCGTAAGACTTCAAAAGCTTGGAGAGTATTTTGGATTCTGGCGCCCTATTTTTCTATCGCTGGTTCTATGGCACCATTCTGCCAAAAAACTGTTGTACTGCGCCAAAACATTACAAGCCCCTTCAAAGTGAATTTTTATGTTGTTCCCCTAAGGTATTTTTAGTGAAATTTGGCCTTTTCAAGTTTTTAGTTTTTTTTATAAATGAAAAAATTATCTGTGCATTTGTATATTTTATGCAGAAAAAAACTGCTATACAAAATATAGCTAAAACGAATACCTAGATTTAAAAAAAAAAAAAAAAAGGTGTGTGTAAGGTTTGCATATTTTACATACAAATTCTACTGTACTGTTGCTAAAACTAATAAATATATATATAAATAAATGTTTATTTTTATTTTTTATGAACGAAAAAGGGGGGTTTTTATGGGTTTGTCTTCAATATTTTTGCTAATACTAGTAATTATTGCTATAACTTTAATTTTTTTAGTTTCTATATTTCTGTATTGTATATTTCTCTTAAGGGGTTAATTCACAGCCTGCAGACTAACAGTTAATTTTACAGCCAGCAGGTGACGCTCTTACATAAGGAAAAGCGCTCCCTGCCGTCTTTCTTTAACACTTTGATAGATCTTTGTAGCAGGGTGCTGCAAGGATCTATCACAGCCTGACCGCTCCTGCTGACTTCGAGAGTTCTCCCTGTGACTGCAGCTTTCTAATGACAACGTGGTCATAGCAATCTGCAGTGGCACGGACCACCGACAGATCGTGATGTAACGCAATGCTTTTATATGGCGGGTTACAGATGGGGGCCTATCGCCATGTCTAGGAATGAGCAAATCGACTTCAGATGACTTCCGTTCACATAGCCGTATGAGGGCTTGTTTTTTGTGTGACAAGTTGTGCTTTCTATTTGCACTATTTAATATTGCATACAGTTTAGTGGGAAGCTGGAAAAAAAATTCAAAATAGGGTTGAATTAGGAAAAAAAAGCAATTCCGCCATGGTTTTAAAGGATTTCATTTTTACGGCGTTCCTTATTTAGTAAAACTGACCTGTTATCTGCGTTCTACAGGTCAGTGTAATTGCAGGGTGCTGCTGCAAGGATCTATTACAGCCTGACCACTGTTGCTGACTTCGAGAGTTCTCCCTGTGACTGCAGCTTTCTAACGACAGGGCGGTCATAGCAATCGGTAGTGGCACGGGCCACCGACAGATCGCGTCGTAACCAGATGCTTTTATATGGTGAATTACTGGAATATACTACGAAAAATATTTAAAAATATGTTACCTAAAAAAACTAAATATTACCTATAGAAAAAACATTACTTTGAAAAATATTCTGGCACCTAGTTTAGTAAATTTGCAGAACAACACCTCTGGTATTACTAATCTAAATAGTCCTAATGGCAGTTATTGCTGTGAACATACTTCTGCAACATAGACAAAAATTATCACACAAGGAGAAACAGGGTTTTCCTTCCAAATATCAGGACAAAGATTCCAGATAAAAACGCATCTGGACTGCAGGTCAACCTATGTTATTTATCTGTCCGAGTGCCCCTGCCAGTTGCAATACGTAGGACAATTCAATGTATGAGAACACACCTTAAAAACAAAAAAGGAAACAAACAACATCATAGTGTATCTAGACATTTTGATAATCTCCATTCCCTTACGTCCTACCAACAGCACAGATGGGGTTAACTGCCCTCTGTGGACTGGTAGGACCGGCGGAAATTTTAATGAGCCCAAGAACCAATAAGAAATCTTCTGCTCCCTCAAAGGGAGGAGATCACCCCCCAGCCGACCGTGTTTTTTTCTGTCCTTTGGACAGGTAGACTGGCGTGTGCTCCCCTCATCTTCAGGGGCCATTCTTTTTTTGTGGCTGTCTGTGCTTATTTTTTTGCGCGATTATTTTATTTTTACCGAAGGATGTCTTGCTTCTCCCCTTTTTCTTGTGTGCGCCTCTCCGTTGGAAGCGCCGCATTCTGCCTTTGCCCGCATTGTTGCGCAGCGACTCCTGCCGTGTTGGTGTCAGCGGCTGTGGGCGCCGCAATCTTCCGGAAATGACGCGCATTGCGCAACGTCACTTCTGGTTTTTCCTTTCAGCGCGGCATGATTTTCTTCATTTTGGTTAGTATTTTTCAATTTAGGGGGCACAATGGGGCATGTATCATGTGGCATATTCCTTTTTATTATGGAATAATTGTTCTTTACTAGAGGGCCACTTCTTGTCCCTTGAATGGATATCCTAGTCAAGTCCCGCCCATTGGGGGCGGAGCCTCTCCTTTAAAAGCTCCCTGAGCCTGTCATTCTTTCTCTGGCTGCGTTCGCTTCAACAAGCTAGCTACCAGAGTCCCTTGCGCTTGAGAGTTTGCTCCTCTCCATTGCTTCCTTTTTTTCTGGCTTTAATATTCCTTGTATTGGTGGGCATCTCCCATGCTATTATTATTACCCTTGTTGTTTGACGGGTTTTTAATTGGTCTTCTTTGTTACAGAGATGGCTTCCCCTAGAGACTCGGATCAGCAGCGGAAGTCCGGGGCCAAGAGGAAACATCTGGCCTGCTATGACTGTAACACACCCTTGGACGACAACTGCCCTTATTCCAGGTGTGAAAGTTGCCGTTCACGTACTACCACTGATCCAACTATGCAGGAGATGTTCGAGTGGACGAAGACCTACGTGGACGACTCTATAAAGGGAGTAGTTTGTCTACTCAATGAGAGGCTGCCGGCGCCCTCCCAGGCTCCTATGGAGGTCACCGCACCTATCGAGAGACCCACACCCTTCTCGGTGGGGTCATCTTCTTCTGAGGAGGAAGGATTAACTTCCTGCTTTTTCCCACCAGAAAAAACGTAGAAGTTATTAAAGTCCATCAGGTCGGGGGACCATGTTGTTGACGTGGGGGGGGGGGGTCCTCCGATCCCGCTGGTCGCAAAAGGGGATGAGACCCTTCTTTCTGTGATGCACACAGAATGGCAAAAACCAGAAAAAGGTCCAGTCCTCACCAGAAAATTCAAATTAATGTTTCCGATGGCTAAACCCTTGGAGGAATTGTGGGGTTCCATACCCAAGGTGGACATGGCGATGGCCAGATTGTCCAGGCGCACTCTAGTCCCTGCAGACGATGGGTCTAGTCTGCAGGACCCTCTAGACCGGAGGGCTGAGTTCACCCTGAGGAGAGGTTACTCAGCGGCCGCTGCCTCCGCCTCGACATCTATTGCGGCTACTGAAGTCGCCTCCTTCCTGCATTCAAAGTTAAACCAAATCCAGACAGATGTCGACCAGAGTGTCTACCGTGACGACATCCTGGCCGCATTCAAGTCGGTCAATTTGGCCATGGATTTCCTTTGTGACACTTCTCAGTTTCAATTGAAGTTGGCAGCCAAGATAATGGCCCTAGTTTCGGCTGCCCGTAGGCCCTTATGGTTAAAGCCCTGGAATGCGGACAACGCGTCCAAATATAATCTATGCAGTCTCCCCTTCGAGCCTGATCGTTTGTTCGGCTCCGAATTGGACAAGATTATGGAGGGCCTCTCCGACAAGAAGGGGAATAGTCTTCCCCAACAGCCCTTTCGAGGTCGCCCTAGGCAGGATCGCGGAGGCAGATCAGGACAACAGACTAGGGCTCGCAGAGATTGGGGGGGGCAGTCTCGAAGATCCTCGAGACGCTCCCGCAGACCCACCAAGGAGGCTAAACCCTCCTGACTATGGGCCTCCCAGAGGCTCTTGGTTAAACCCTGCTGCCCCTACCGTTACGCCTCTACATTTTCCCGTACCCCTCCCCCAGGTTCCCGTGGGGGACGTCTTTTCCACTTCAAACACGTCTGGGCCCAGGAAATCACAGACTCCTGGGTTCAAGGTATAGTCTCTGCCGGTTATCGGATAGACCTCGTGTCTCTCCCCCCAGAAAGGTTCATTGCCACTCAAAGCTTTCTGCCTGCCAAACAGAAAATTCTGGAGTCCTATATTCAGGACTATATTTCCAAGGGAGCCCTGGAGGAGGTACCGGCAGGGGAGAGGGGTCTAGAGATTTATTCTCCAGTCTTCCTGGTTCCCAAGAAAACGGGAGATCTCCGGATGATTATAGATTTGAGGTTCCTCAATCGCTTCGTAAGGAGAACAAGGTTCCGGATGGAAACCATAAGGTCAGTCAGCCACATCCTCAATCCTGGGGATGTTATGGCTACTCTGGACCTCAAGGATGCTTACCTCCACATCCCGATCCATCCCGCTTCTCGGAGATTTCTCAGGATCGCGGTCCAGATCTCAGGGGTCCGCAGACATCTTCAGTTTGCCGCTCTTCCCTTTGGGTTCTCTTCTGCCCCCTTATCTTCACCAAGGTGGTGGTGTCGGTGGTGGCAGCTCTGAGACTTCAGGGACTGACCATTGTGCCTTATTTAGACGATTGGCTTCTCTTAGCCTCCTCAGTTCCAATACTTTCCCACCATCTTCAAGACGCAATCTTCTTTCTTCTCCGCCTAGGCTGGATCATCCACTGGCAGAAGTCGAGTGTGAGCCCATCGACTTCAATCCATTACTTAGGATTCGTGGTCGACTCTGTGGAGATGTCCCTCCAGTTGACTCCAGAAAGGAAAACGCTGATTCAGGACCTGGCAAGGTTCCTTGCTGTACCACGTCGAGTCTCTATTCGGACTCTCATGAAGATGTTGGGGCTCATGTCAGCGGCTGCGGACGCAGTCCCTTGGGCTTTATGGCACCTCCGTCCTCTACAATCGGAGGTCTTAAACAAATGGAATGGCAGCCCCGTGGGGCTAGATATCCTGTGCTCCCTATCCAACCAAACCCGGAATTCCCTCAGATGGTGGTTCCATCTGCCAGTGGGAAAGTCTATGACCCAACCAGATTGGCTCATATTGACGACAGACGCGTCCCTTGTAGGCTGGGGCGCCCATCTAGACGGATCCCCAGTTTGGGGATCTTGGTCTCCTCAGGAGCGGCATCTCCGCGAGATTCGCACTATCTGGCTAGCCCTTCTTTACTTCGCCCCTCAGATCCGGGGCAAGGCAGTGAAAGTCCAGTCAGACAACATGATTGCGATGCTTTATATAAACAAGCAGGGAGGCATAAGATCCTTACCCCTTCTTTCAGAGATCGGGGTAATTCTGGGTGGGCAGAGCTGAACCTATCCCATCTATCTGCCACTCACATCCGAGGCTCCCCCAACATCATTGCGGATCGCCTAAGTCGCGGCTTACCGACCATGGAGTGGTCACTGCATCCGGAGATCTTCAGGCAGTTAGTCCACAGATGGGGCATGCCAGAGGTGGATCTCATGGCAACCAGATTCAACGTTAAGGTACAGAGGTTCTGCTCCCTTTACAGGGAAGACAACCCCCTGGCGATAGACGCTCTGACAATACCGTGGAGGTTCAGGCTGGCTTACATCTTCCCTCCGTTTTCCATGATACCGAGGGTATTGACGAAAATCCGTCAGGATCAGGCCTCGGTAATAGCCATCATACCGTTTTGGCCCAGAAGATCCTGGTTTACCCAGCTCATTCAGATGAGTCAGGGACAATACTGGAGACTCGCCCCGGAGCAGACCCTGGTGTCGTGGGACACTCACCTCTGCCCAGATCTGCAGAGATTCAACCTGACAGCCTGGAGGTTGATCAGTTCCTTCACTGTTACGAATAAGAAGTTTTTTCGAAACGCGTCAACAGCCAATACACCTAAAGAGATATTGTGTCCTATACCACTGTGAAACGTTGCCAATAAAATACGGAGGAAAAAGACACTTCAACAAAGTGAGTGCTGGAGCTTTTATTTCACTATTTGCTGATCCTTCCCAACGTAGAAGGGCTTTCTGAGGCGGTCCTGAGAACTTTGTCGCATTCCAGAGCGGAGTCCACGAAGAAGGCTTACTCCAGAATCTCAAGAATCTTCACGTCATGGTGTCATTCCAATCAGGTGGCGTCTGCAGATCCGCCCCAGTCTGCGATATTACAATTTCTTCAAGATGGACTAGATAAAGGTCTCTCCCCAGCTACCTTGAAAGTTCAGATCTTTGCCATTTCGGCCTGCCTCAACAGACCGTACTCTCAGGACCCGCTCATCAAACGCTTCCTTAAGGGGGCTGAAAGACTAAAGCCTACAATACTGAAGCCCATTCCTCAGTGGGATCTATCAGTAGTTCTGAGGGGGTTAGCATCTCCCCCAGGGGTCGAGTCAAGGGGGAACGCGTGTGAACGGCGTTCCTGCACTTTTTTCATGGCAGGAACGCCGTTCCCTTTCAGGGCAAAAGGACCAGGAAGCGCTTCCTGGTCCTCGGCTGTCGGCCGTGAAGGCTGCGCACAGGAGTGAGTCGCTCTGTGACGTCACTCCGTTCGCAGCCTTCACAGCCGACAGCAGTAGAAGAGGAGCGTCTGCGTCCAGGAGCAGGAGAGGTAAGTTTTGTTTTTTTTCATATTTTATGGGCTGAATGTAGAGGCACTGACTGGAGGCTGGTGGATGGGGCACTGGGGGCTGGTGGATGGGGCACTGGGCGCTAGTGAATGGGGCTCTGGGGGCTGATTAGAGACACTAGGGGCAGATTAGAGGCACTGGGGGCTGATTAGAGGCACTAGGGGCTGATTAGAGACACTAGGGGCTGATTAGAGGCACTAGGGGCAGATTAGAGGCACTGGGGGCTGATTAGAGGCACTGGGGGGCTGATGAGAGGTACTGGGGGCTGATGAGAGGTACTGGGGGCTGATGAGAGGCACTGGGGGCTGATGAGAGGCGCTGGGGGCTGATGAGAGGCGCAGGGGGCTGATGAGAGGCGCAGGGGGCTGATGAGAGGCGCAGGGGGCTGATGAGAGGCGCAGGGGGCTGATGAGAGTGCAGGGGGCTGATGAGAGGCACAGGGGGCTGATGAGAGGCACAGGGGGCTGATGAGAGGTACTGGTGGCTGATGAGAGGTACTGGTGGCTGATGAGAGGCACTGGGGGCTGATGAGAAGTACTGGGGGCTGATGAGAAGTACTGGGGCTGATGAAAGGCGCTGGGGGGCTGATGAGAGGCGCTGGGGGCTGATGAGAGGTGCTGGGGGGCTGATGAGAGGCGCAGGGGGGCTGATGAGAGGCACAGGGGGGCTGATGAGAGGCGCAGGGGGGCTGATGAGAGGCGCAGGGGGGCTGATGAGAGGCACAGGGGGGCTGATGAGAGGCACTGGGGGGCTGATGAGAGGCACTGGGGGGCTGATGGAGAGGCACTGGGGGCTGCTATGAGGCTACTGGGGGCTGCTATGATGCATGGGGCTATTATCTGAGGTCTGATTGGGGGTCATTCATATTGGGGTCTGATCTGAGGTCTTTTTGGGGTCTTATTAACATTGGGGATCTTATTGGGGCTGTTAGCTGAGGTCTGATTAACATTAGGGGTCTGATTGGTGGTCTGACCTGAGGTGTAATGAAAAATATTTTTTTCTTATTGTCCCCCTCTAAAACCTAGGTGCGTCTTATGGGCCGGTGCGTCTAATAGGGCAAAAAATACAGTACTTGCTCCAGCCGACCTCCTCTGCCCTTTGCGAACGCCGCGCGCTGTGACATCATGCGGAGGCACTTGGGTGGGTTCCCACACTTTTTTTCCCAGGACTTGACCCCTGATCTCCCCCCTTTGAACCATTGGAGGAGGCAGAATTTAAATTTCTAACTTTAAAGTTAGTCTTCCTTCTGGCTGTAGCCTCAGCCAAAAGGGTCTCAGAGTTGCAAGCTTTTTTTGCAAGGCACCCTTACATTATTTTTTTGCAGGACAGGGTTCTCCTGAAGTTCTTACCTTACTTCAGGCCGAAAGTGCCAACCTTCCAGAATATTAACCAGGTAATTTCCTTACCGGTTTTGTTTTCTGCCTCCTCCTCGGATACTCCAACCAGACATCCTCTGGATATCTCGAGATGCCTCCAGGTCTATGTGGATAGATCCAAGGAGTTCAGGATAGACGAGAACCTCTTCATCCTGTTTGCCGGTAAGTCTAAAGGCCGCAAAGCATCTAAATCTACCATTAGTCGCTGGATCAGGGAAGCCATTAGAGAGACCTTTGTCTCCCAATCTCTAGATCCTCCGGAGTTTGTCAGGGCCCATTCTACTAGGACCGTCTCAACCTCTGTCGCGGAGAGAAGACTCCTCCCCTTAGAGTTGATCTGTAAGGCGGCTTCCTGGAGCTCTGAATCTACCTTCATCTCCCATTATAGGATAGATGCTAGAGTGGCAGAGTTTTTGGCTTTTGGGCAGACGATTCTCAGTTCTGCCAGGCATGAGGACCCTCCCTAGGGGATTCTTCTTGCTATCTCCCCATCTGTGCTACTGGTAGGACGTAAGGGAATCGTTAATTTCTAACGATAATTTGTTTTCCCTTAGTCCTAACAGCAGCACACAAAATTCCCACCCTAGATACGTTATTCTTGTTATAGACACGGTGGGCTGGGGGGTGATCTCCTCCCTTTGAGGGAGCAGAAGATTTCCTATTGGTTCTTGGGCTCATTAAAATTTCCACCGGTCCTACCAGTCCACAGGGGGCAGTTAACCCCATCTGTGCTGCTGTTAGGACTAAGGGAAAACAAATTATCGTTAGAAATTAACGATTATTGATTGAATTCCCACCAATAGCAAATACAGGTTCCAACAACTAATAAACAGAGAAGTCTACTGAATATTCAGACTACAAACAATGACACCGGATGGTTTGAATGAAACTATTGAAAATACAAAATAAATAAATAAATAAATATAGCAACAAATAAATACAAATAACCAATTAAATATGTATCATTATTTAAAATGAATCATTTCTTATCCATCAATAGCCCTCTTTTTTTAATCAACTAAACATCTATTGAAAAGTTTACTACTTTAAAAAAAAAATAATAACTTAAACAAAAAATTTGTATCACCATTTTTTGACAGACATAAATTTTTTACATTTCCGTCTACAGGGCTGTATGAGGGCTTGTTTTTTGCAGGACAAATTAGCTTTTATAGGTACCACTTTTGTGGTACGTACGATTTTTTTGATCACTGTTTTTTGGGGGGCAGGGAGGTGACTAAAATATGGCGAATTGTGTGAAGTTCATTTTTTTTCCATTACGTACTCCTCGCACAGGAATTTTATTTTAATAGTTCAGACATTTAACAGCAATACCTGTTTTTTTTTTTTGTTGCTATATTTTTTTTTGTTACATAAATATTTTATATGTAAAATTGGGAAAGGGGGGTGATTTAAACTTTTAATATTTTTTAAACTTTTTTTTACTTTTATAGTAATAACTTTTAACCCCCTTAGGGTGCCTTCACAAGTAAATCGTGGAAAAAGGTGCACCACACTGATAAGCAACTAACAATGCTGGCTAATCCCTCAGGCCTCTTTCACACAAATGTTTTTTTTTGCGACTGTACGGACCGTTTTTTTGCGGTCCATATACGGTCCGTATACGGAACTATTCATTTCAATGGTTCTGCAAAAAATACGGAAGTGTTTCCGTGTGCATTCCGTTTCCATATTTCCGTTCCGTGCAAAGATGGAACATGTCCTATTATTGCCCGCAAATCACGATCTGTGGCTACATTCAAGTCAATGGGTCCTGTGGGGAGTCGCTCTGGTAGACAGCGGTGCGGGTGCAGTTTAGAGGCAAAACAAGGAGTCCAGATTGTGCAACAAACAGTGTTTTATTCACACTTGCACACCATAAATGAAAAACAGTCTCTTGGTGACAGTTCACACACAACGGAAATAACGTGGCAACACAAAAACAGGCCAACACAGGGTCCAGTCACCTGGGTGGTTTAGGTGTGGGTTCACACCTAGCAGTCGGCCCAGCCGCAGGCGATTCCACCTTCAGGTTGCAGGGAAACACCACCTTGCTGAGCTCCGTCCTCCAGCACAGAGAACCCCACAGCCCTGTTAGCAGGCTCCAGGATAATCACCACCCAGACACAGCTGCTGGCTGTGTTTTATACCCAGCCCAAAACCAGGACTGGACCGTGGGGAGTAGGCACCCACCCTACACTTTACCTACTCCCAGTAAGAGCCGGCCCGGATTAGCTTTGCAGCCAAACTAAGTAACAAAGTCTAGCAGCATAAGCTGCTGCAGACAAAAACCCGGCTCTCACCTCACCGAGGCCAGCAACCTCGGTGACACGTACCTGCCATCGCATATGATACCTTGCACCCTCTTACACCCCCTTTGTTCAACCCTGAGGGGTGAACACACGTGAGGCAGTGGACGCGGACAGGGCATCTGCGTTGCCCTGCAAGCGGCCTGCCCTGTGTTCCACGGAGAATTTGAAATTTTGAAGCGATAGGAACCACCTGGTGACCCGAGCATTCCTCTCCTTGGCCTGACTCATCCATTTGAGGGGGAATGGTCGGTCACCAGACGGAACCTCCTCCCTAACAGGTAGTAGCGGAGACTTTCGAGTGCCCACTTGATAGCCAGGCACTCCCTCTCCACTATACTATATCTGGACTCGGCGGGGCTGAGCTTACGGCTCAGGAAGACAACGGGATGTTCTTCCCCGTTGACCTCCTGCGACAGTACCGCACCGAGGCCTACCTCCGAGGCGTCGGTCTGTACGACAAACTCCTTGTTGAAGTCGGGTGTCACCAAAACCGGGGACCCACACAGGGCCGACTTCAACGCGGAGAAAGCCTCCTCCGCCTTCTCACTCCAGCTAACCCTCCCAGACTTTCGCCCCTTCAACAGGTCTGTCAATGGCGCTGCTATTGTGGCAAAGTGGGGCACAAACC
The DNA here is from genome assembly GCA_033119425.1 of Bufotes viridis. Lineage (NCBI taxonomy): Eukaryota > Metazoa > Chordata > Amphibia > Anura > Bufonidae > Bufotes > Bufotes viridis. The sequence goes on from CM065593.1 coordinate 99,545,142, forward strand.
TCATGTAGTAACCTACAATCCCCAGGAACGACTTTACCTGCCTGGTGGTGACCGGTCGGGCCAGTTACGAATGGCCTCTACCTTAGTTACCTGAGGTTTGATGACTCCCGCCCAATTACATATCCCAGATATTTTGTCTCCTCTAACCCTATGGAGCACTTCTTTGGGTTAGCGGTCAGTCCGGCTTTCCTCAGGGCATCCACTACCGCCTGCACCTTGGGTAAATGGCTTTCCCAGTCGGTGCTGTGGATGACTACATCATCTAAGTAGGCCGAGGCGCACCGACGATGTGGTCGCAGCACTATGTCCATTAACCTTTGGAAAGTGGCGGGGCGCCATGCAGGCCAAAGGGTAACACCTTGTAGTGATACAGGCCCTGCGGGGTAACAAATGCGGTTTTTCCTTAGCCGACTCCGTTAAGGGTACCTGCCAGTACCCTTTAGTGAGGTCCAGCACAGAAAAATAACGGGCTTGTCCTAAACTTTCAACAAGCTCGTCTACTCGGGGCATGGGATACGCGTCAAACTTGGATACTTCATTTAACTTGCGAAAGTCGTTGCAGAACCGCAACGTCCCATCCGGCTTGGGTATTAGGACTATGGGACTGGCCCACTCACTTTTCGACTCCTCAATGACATCGAGCTTCAACATTAACTGCACTTCCTCCGCGATGGCCCGCCGCCGAGCCTCGGGTATCCGGTATGGTTTTAACCGGACCTTGGCCTGAGGCTCAGTGACGATGTCATGTCGGATGAGAGACGTGCGGCCAGGGAGGTCCGAGAACACATCCGTGTTCCGACTGAGGAACTCCCTGACTTCCTGAACTTGTTTGGAAGACAGGCTGTCTGCAATTTTACCGTGGTTACGGCTTCACAGGCCTCGAACTGTGGGGCTGGACCCTTTTCACCTAGAAGCCCTGGCCGGGGCTGTGGTCGTCGGCCGCGTCCCTATCTTTCCACGGCTTAAGTAAATTCACGTGGTACACCTGCTCCGGCTTGCGCCGCCTGGCTGGTGTACTTTGTAATTTACTTCCCTACCTTCTCGATCACCTCATAGGGGCCCTGCCACCTAGCTAGGAATTTGCTGTCAAGGGTGGGTACCAGAACCAAAACCCGATCTCCCGGATTGAAGTCCCGTACCCGAGCCTGACGATTGTACACCCTACTCTGGGCTTGTTGCGCTGCCTCCATATGCTCCCGGACCAAGGGCAACACCCTTTCCATCCGTTCCTGCATCTGGGCGACATACTCAATGACACTTTTGTGGGGACAGGCTGTTGTTCCCATGCTTTCTTGGCGATATCCAACAGGCCCTGAGGGTGTCTGCCATAAAGCAGTTCGAAGGGCGAGAACCCAGTAGAGGCCTGGGGCACCTCTCGCACTGCGAACATGAGATAGGGCAGAAGCAGATCCCAGTCCTTCCCATCTCTAGACACCACCCTCTTTAACATATTTTTTAGAGTTTGGTTAAACCTCTCCACAAGACCGTCTGTTTGCGGATGGTAAACGGACGTCCGTAACTGCTTTATACGCAACAATTTACACAGTTCCCTCATTACTTTGGACATAAAAGGGGTCCCTTGGTCTGTCAGAACCTCTTTTGGCAGGCCCACACGGGAAAACATCTCCATTAACTCTTTGGCAATGAGCTTAGCTGAAGAACACACTGGGCCAATAAAACCGCTGCAGTATGCGGTCCTGGGTTTTCTGCCACCCCAGGTGTCCCCCAAGAACATGTTGGTGGGCAAGCTCCATGACAAGCTTGCGATACGCTGTGGGCACCACCAACTGTTCAACAGGTTCGCCTCGGATTTGGTTCACCCGATACAACATATCCTGCAGAACAATAAATCGTGGGAACATTAATTCAGCCCCTGGTTTCTGGGGTTTCCCATCAATTTCCAGCACATTCTCCCAGGCCCTGGTTAGGGTTTGGTCCCGGTGTTGTGCGGTCCCAAAATTTTCCCCGGAGACATTGAGGTCTGCCAACTCAGGTCCCGGTGGCAAGTCCTCCGTGTCTCCCACCATTACACTCAGTGGGGTTGTCTCCCCCTCTACCGCTGGAGCAGTGGTCACCCCTACCGCCGGCCCTTCAGACTCGGGCTCCCAGGGTTCTGGCCTTCCAGTGGTATCAGGCCACTCCACTAGGGTCACCCCTGTCTCGGGTCCCTCAGATACCTTTATTACCGGCCACAGCGCCGGAAAACCGGGGAAGTCCCTCCCAAGTATCAGTTCGTGTGGGAGTTTAGTAGCGACAGCCACCTCGTGGGTCCACCTACCAGCCGCGGTGGACAAAGTCACTAGTGCAGTGGGGTAGTCTTTCAGGTCTCCGTGGATGCATAGGACCCCGACTTTACGGCCAGTATACTCCGCAGGCCGTACAAGGGCAGCCCTTACCAGGGAGACTAAACTCCCAGAGTCCAGCAGAGCCACCGCCAGAGAGTCTCCCACCTCTACCTGACACAGGTGGTTATGGTCCTGCACCTCACGGGTGCCAGTTGCGCACAGCTTCCGTGCATACAGGGAGTGACGACCCCGTAGTTCATATCCATCGGCTCATCCCGATGCGGACAGTCGGCCCTGATGTGGCCTGGCTCCTGACACCTCCAGCATACCACGGGAGGCGGACTCGCAGGGGGTATATTCCGTGCAGGCCGCTCTGTCGCCGGACGTCGGAACTGGGGCAGAGGCCTCCGGGGTTTGACTGACCCCTTCCCCGCAAGAGTCCCCTGCAGGTTTCTGGTGGCCTCGTAGCGCTCCACCAGGTCGACCATCTCCAGGGCATTGGTGGGCGATACCTGGCCGATCCAGTGCTGGAGGGGATAAGGCAGGGCCCTCCAAAAGATGTCCGCCAACAGTCGATCCAGTATGGCAGTGGGACTTAGTAGATTGGGCTGCAGCCACTTTTGCAGCCTGTGCAGCAGATCGTAGTACTGCGGCCTAGCGGGTTCAGTCGTTTTAAAGTCCCACTGGTGGACTCTTTGGGCGCGGACCAGCACGTTCACGCCCAGTCTGGCTAGGACCTCTCCTTTCACGGTGTCATAATCTGCCGCTTGGTCATCCGACAAGTCGAAAAACACCTGCTGGGGTCCGGAAGCCAGGAACGGAGCGACCACCTCAGCCCACTGGTCACGGGGTAACTTTTCCCTCACGGCGACCTTCTCAAAAACCGCCAGGTACGTCTCAACGCCGTCTGCGGGGGTCATTTTGGGATCGCCGCACGGACCGCTTCCGGGCATCATGGACGTGGTGGGACGCTCCTGCCGCCTGTAACGCCATCACATGTTGTAGCAGTAGTTGGTTGGTCTCCCGCTGCTGCACGTTAGCCTCTATGAGAGCCTTCACAGCAGCCTCCATGTTGCCAGAAACTCCTGCTTGTAGCTTTGCTGGCTTAATATATTCCATGCACTTTAGAAAAACAAAACTTCGGCGTTCACGTCAGCCTCACTGCGCATGCCCGCATCCGACACCAAATGTGGGGAGTCGCTCTGGTAGACAGCGGTGCGGGTGCAGTTTAGAGGCAAAACAAGGAGTCCAGATTGTGCAACAAACAGTGTTTTATTCACACTTGCACACCATAAATGAAAAACAGTCTCTTGGTGACAGTTCACACACAACGGAAATAACGTGGCAACACAAAAACAGGCCAACACAGGGTCCAGTCACCTGGGTGGTTTAGGTGTGGGTTCACACCTAGCAGTCGGCCCAGCCGCAGGCGATTCCACCTTCAGGTTGCAGGGAAACACCACCTTGCTGAGCTCCGTCCTCCAGCACAGAGAACTCCACAGCCCTGTTAGCAGGCTCCAGGATAATCACCACCCAGACACAGCTGCTGGCTGTGTTTTATACCCAGCCCAAAACCAGGACTGGACCGTGGGGAGTAGACACCCACCCTACACTTTACCTACTCCCAGTAAGAGCCGGCCCGGATTAGCTTTGCAGCCAAACTAAGTAACAAAGTCTAGCAGCATAAGCTGCTGCAGACAAAAACCCGGCTCTCACCTCACCGAGGCCAGCAACCTCGGTGACACGTACCTGCCATCGCATATGATACCTTGCACCCTCTTACAGTCCGCAAAAAAAACGGAATGCATACGGAAATGCATCCGTAAGTGTTCCGTTTTTTGCGGAACCATCTATTGAAAATTTTAAGCCCAGCCCAATTTTTTCTGTAATTACTGTATACTGTATAGGCCATACGGAAAAACGGAACGGAAAAACAGAACCGAAACGGAAATACAACGGAAACAAAAAACGGATCCGATAAAAACAGCCCGCAAAACACTGAAAAAGCCATACGGTCGTGTGAAAGAGGCCTCAAACTGATATTAAAAGCTGAGACTTTCGCCAACATATTCCAGTCAGGAACATATCGGAGCCCTTTTGCACCACCGTCAAGGTGTTTCAGTGTGGCAACGGGTCCTACCACTAGACTACCTATGGTGTGTGAACAAGGTCTGACAGGTGCTCAGATCCAACTCACAGCCAGGCTCCCACATACCTCCATAGTAGGATCACTAATGCAATGTGAGGTAGAATAAGGTTGCAAGCCCCACCTATAACAGACCCTGTTATTATTATTTTTTTATATATATATATATATATATACAGGTCCTTCTCAAAAAATTAGCATATTGTGTTAAAGTTCATTATTTTCTGTAATGTACTGATAAACATTAGACTTTCATATATTTTAGATTCATTACACACAACTGAAGTAATTCAAGCCTTTTATTGTTTTAATATTGATGATTTTGGCATACAGCTCATGAAAACCCAAAATTCCTATCTCAAAAAATTAGCATATTTCATCCGACCAATAAAAGAAAAGTGTTTTTAATAGAAAAAAAGTCAACCTTCAAATAATTATGTTCAGTTATGCACTCAATACTTGGTCGGGAATCCTTTCGCAGAAATGACTGCTTCAATGCGGCGTGGCATGGAGGCAATCAGCCTGTGGCACTGCTGAGGTGTTATGGAGGCCCAGGATGCTTCGATAGCGGCCTTAAGCTCATCCAGAGCGTTGGGTCTTGTGTCTCTCAACTTTCTCTTCCCAATATCCCACAGATTCTCTATGGGGTTCAGGTCAGGAGAGTTGGCAGGACAATTGAGCACAGAAATACCATGGTCAGTAAACCATTTACCAGTGGTTTTGACACTGTGAGCAGGTGCCAGGTCGTGCTGAAAAATGAAATCTTCATCTCCATAAAGCTTTTCAGCAGATGGAAGCATGAAGTGTTCCAAAATCTCCTGATAGCTAGCTGCATTGACCCTGCCCTTGATAAAACACAGTGGACCAACACCAGCAGCTGACATGGCACCCCAGACCATCACTGACTGTGGGTACTTGACACTGGACTTCAGGCATTTTGGCATTTCCCTCTCCCCAGTCTTCCTCCAGACTCTGGCACCTTGATTTCCAAATGACATGCAAAATTTGCTTTCATCCGAAAAAAGTACTTTGGACCACTGAGCAACAGTCCAGTGCTGCTTCTCTGTAGCCCAGGTCAGGCGCTTCTGCCGCTGTTTCTGGTTCCAAAGTGGCTTGACCTGTGGAAATGTGGCACCTGCAGCCCATTTCCTGTACACGCCTGTACACGGGGGCTCTGGATGTTTCTACTCCAGACTCAGTCCACTGCTTCCGCAGGTCCCCCAAGGTCTGGAATCGGTCCTTCTCCACAATCTTCCTCAGGGTCCGGTCACTTCTTCTCGTTGTGCAGCGTTTTCTGCCACACTTTTTCCTTCCCACAGACTTCCCACTGAGGTGCCTTGATACAGCACTCTGGGAACAGACTATTCATTCAGAAATTTCTTTCTGTGTCTTACCCTCTTGCTTGAGGGTGTCAATGATGGCCTTCTGGACAGCAGTCAGGTCGGCAGTCTTACCCATGATTGCGGTTTTCAGTAATGAACCAGGCTGGGAGTTTTTAAAAGCCTCAGGAATCTTTTGCAGGTGTTTAGAGTTAATTAGTTGATTCAGATGATTAGGTTAATAGCTCGTTTAGAGAACCTTTTCATGATATGCTAATTTTTTGAGATAGGAATTTTGGGTTTTCATGAGCTGCATGCCAAAATCATCAATATTAAAACAATAAAAGGCTTGAACTACTTCAGTTGTGTGTAATGAATCTAAAATATATGAAAGTCTAATGTTTATCAGTACATTACAGAAAATAATGAACTTTATCACAATATGCTAAATTTTTGAGAAGGACCTGTATATGTATTGAATGTGCCATTGCATTCTGTTGCACATGGTAGCCTGTGTCACATGGTCTGTTATAGGCAGTGGCGGATTAACATAGGGGCGTTCGGGTCGGCAGCCCCGGGCCCGGCATCACTGGGGGGCCCAATGCCGACCCGAGCGCCCACATACTGCGGCGGGGCACGGGAGCGTATAGTTCCCTGCCCCGCCGCCTATCACCGCCATAGGCTTCAGGCCTAGTAGGCCTGAGGCCTATGTGGTGGTATAAGCCCGGCGTGCGGGATGACATCATCGCGCGGCACGCGTGATGACGTCATCGTGCGCCTGTATAGTGGCGCGCGCACGCTCTGACGTACGCGCGCCTGCCACACCATTCAGCATACAGGTAAGTATTAGCTTTTTATTTTTTTGTGTGTGTGCTAACTTGGGGGGGAAGAGGGGATATTAAGGGACAGTGGGGCATGTTTCCATGGGGGCAAATTAGTTAATGGATGGCAGTTGTGGGGGCAAAATAATGGATGGCAGTTGTGGGGGCAAAATAATGGATGGCAGTTGTGGGGGCAAATTAATGGATGACAGTGTGGGGGCAAATTAATGAATGGCAGTTGTGGGGGCAAATTAATGAATGGCAGTTGTGGGGGCAAATTAATGGATGGCAGTTGTGGGGGAAAATTAATTAATGGATGGCAGTGTGGGGGAAAATTAATTAATGGATGGCAGTGTGGGGGCAAATTAATGGATGACCGTGTGGGGGCAAATTAATGGATGACCGTGTGGGGGCAAATTAATGGATGACAGTGTGGGGGCAAATTAATGGATGACAGTGTGGGGGCAAATTAATTAATAGATGGCAGTGTGGGGGAAATTACTATATGGGGACAGTGTGGGGGAAATTACTGTATGGGGGCAGTGTGAAGGGAAAATACTATATGGGGGTAGTGTGGGGTATTGGAGGACATTATTTTGGGGGACACTATACAGGGATTATTACCTGGAGCACAATATAGGATGTTAGTATTACTGGGGGCACTCTATGGGACATTATAACTGCTGTAGACACTATAGGGATCTTTGGGGTCATTTATCAAACTGTTGTAGTAGAACTGGCTTAGTTGTCCATAGCAACAGATTCCACCTTTCATTTTTGACAGCTCCTCTGGAAAATGAAAGGTGGAATCTGATTGGTTGCTATGGGCAACTAAGCCAGTTCTAATTTACACCAGTTTGATAAATGACCCCAATTATGAGAAATCTAACGTGTCTGTGTAACAAACTCTGTAGGGACGAGATGCGGCGGGAGGAATCAGTCATGGCGGTCTGGGTCAAACGGAGGAGAAGAGGAAAGAGAAGAGCTACATGACAGGAGAAGTCCCTGGATGTAACAGGTATGTGGTGCTGTATTCCCCTATATGTAGAGCTGGCTCACTACTGTGACCTGCGTCTCATCTTCTCCTCCAAGTCTTTATCATAATCATATGTATTTTAAATTTGGCACCTCAAATTTAAATTTTTCACCTGCAGTCCTATGTAACAGCCCAGATACCAGTGATAACTTTCTGTGTGCAGATAATGTAGTAGATGTTCCCTGCAGTCCTATGTAACACCCCACATAGCACAATAGTTCACTGTGTTATGTGGGGTGTTACATAGGACTGCAGGGAACATCTATGACATCTGTACTCAGAGAGTTATGAGATGGTCGGGGTCAGACTCCTGGCACCCCCGCCAATCAGCTGTTAGAGGAGACCACAATGTTCCAGTGAGCGCCGCAGCCTCTTTGCTCCTTACCAAGCACAGCGCTGTCCATGTGATAGCACTGTGCTTGGTATTGCAGCTCAGCCCCAATCACTCACATAGGACAGAGCTGCAGATAGGCCATGTGAATGAGGAATGTTATGTCATATGGCCTAGGAAGAGACTGTGACGCTTACAAAGCACCGCAGCCTCTTTATACAGAAAAAAAAACTGAAACCTAAAATAGACTGGGGGGGGGGGCCAAGTTGGGTAGACAGCCCCGGGCCTATCATGCACTTAATCCGCCCCTGGTTATAGGTGGGGCTTGCAGACCATGGGAGGGTCCTCTCCTGCATAACGGAAACGGGACGGATCCGTTATGCAGGCCATAGACTTCTATTATGACAGAATGAGTAACGGAATGCTTCTAAAGGCATTCCATTATGCATTCCATCGAAGAATTGCGTTATGCCCCGTGGTAACAGGATCCATAATGCAATTCTGCTTTTACCACCAAACGAAGTGTGAACGAATTTCATAACATGAAATTCGCTCATCGCTATGTAACTGTATTTTGGTATGTATCCAATCTGTATATTTTGTGGTTCGGATGTGGTCCCATTCATTTCAATAGGGGTTGAAAAAGAAGCGGACAGCACACATTGTGCTTTCCGCATCCGGACGCCTATTCCACAGCCCTGCAAAAAAAAACATGACATATGCTGTGCCATTCCTCTGTTATTTCTACTAGAAGTTTATGAATTGTCAGCAGCTTTCAGTAAGGCTACGTTCACACGATGACATTTGTCGCGTGACAATAAGTCGTGCGACAAATAGGGCACAACTTCACTGCAACATTTGTCGCGCGACATTTTGTCACACTATTGTCGCGCGATAATGGGAGTCTATGGTGTCGCATTGCGACATGCGACATGCTGCGACTGCGGCACGACAGACGCAGAAAAACCCATCTTGAAAGGATTTTTTGCAACTGTCGCGTCGCAGTCGCAGCATGTTGCATGCTACAATGCGACACCATAGACTCCCATTATAAAAATTGTAGCGCGACAATAGTGCGACTTTTTGTCGCGCGACAAATGTTGTTGTGTGAACGTAGCCTTAAGGTACAGATGGGTGTTACCAGTCCCTGCACAGTCTGACACCTGCAGGCAGCAGCACTGATTGGACAGGGTAGGGCTACTTTCACACTAGCGTTTTGGCTTTCTGTTTGTGAGATCCATTCAGGGCTCTCACAAGCGGTCCAAAACGGATCAGTTTTGCCCTAATGCATTCTGAATGGAAAAGGATCCGCTCAGAATGCATCAGTTTGCCTCCGTTCAGTCACCATTCCGCACTGGAGGCGGACACCAAATCACTGCCTGTAGCGTTTTGCTGTCCGCCTGACGAAGCGGAGCCAAACGGACACACAATGTAAGTCAATGGGGACAGATCCGTTTTCTCTGACACAATAGAAAACGGATCCGTCCCCCATTGACTTTCAATGGTATTCAAGACGGATCCGTCATGGCTATAGAAGACATAAGACAACCGGCTCTGTTCATGACAGATGCATGCGGTTGTATTATTGTAACGGAAGCGTTTTTGCAGATCCATGACGGATCCGCAAAAGATGTTAGTTCGAAAGTAGCCTAAGACACACCCATTACTGGTAACACCCAGCAGTACCTTTACTGCAGAGTGCTGTCAATTTATTTGCAAACCTCTAGCAGGAATAATAAGGGAATAGCACAACATGGAGTCATAAGAACAGTTGCTCTAGAATTGTTATTAAATGGGGAATGCATGGGTTAACACATGGTGAATGCAAATAGTTACTAAAAATGACATGTCAGGAGAGGTCCTTTTTAACCACCTCATTACCAGAGTGTTTATCCACCCCCACCTTCCTTACCAGGCCAATTTTTGAGTTTTAGCAATAGGCCTAACTGCAAATAACTAATTAATTTCTGAGCCAACTGACATTTATTTTATATTATTTTTCATGGGACATCTTAGACCTTTCTTTTGTGCCAATAGATGACAGATATAATATTTTAAAAGACAATATTTAAGGAAAAACTGTGAAAATTATGAAAAATTGAAACAGACTGGAGGATTTGTGGAAGGAAAAATGCAGGATGCACATGGCTGGTATCCTTGTTTTGGTGATCTGCGACTTGCGGTCCGCAAACACGCATACAGTCGTGTGCATGCTGCATTTTCCCTTCCACGAATCCCCCAGTCTGTTTTTAAATGCATATTCTTGGCCGCAACACAGACAAGAATAGGATATATTATATTTTTTTTTTTTGCAGGGTCATGGAATGGACATGCTTTTGTGGCCCCATTGAAATAAATGGGTCCGCATCAAAGCCAAAAAAAATGCAGATTGGATGCGGGCCAAAACTATGGTCGTGTGCTTAAGGCCTAACAGTGATTTCATAAAAGCAGAGAGACCTTAAACTTCAGCAGCACATACAATCTTTTTAGTGTAAAGTAAATGGTAATGGCCTACACTATCCAGTATGCTGGAAAAGTAATTTATATAGTACTCCACATATATGTAATACAAAAGGACACACATTTGGCATAATTTAGCCCAGGTTTTTAAAACAAAAAAAAAGGTTTTTCAAAAAGCAAATAAAAAAATATGATGTGAAAGGGCCCTAAGCATTGCATACTAGTAATAAGGGCTGAATGATTACTCAATTAAATCAAGTAACTCAACACAAAAAATCCTTGATGCAAATTTTTTGCATCGAGGATTAATTTATGCCATGTGACCACGGAGCGTGAGTGAAGCGCTTGCTCTTACAGTGAGTCTCCCGTTGGCCGTCACCGTGCTGCACTGTATCCTGACATACACACATTGTCAGGATGTAGTGCACGTAAGAGTGCACTATGACCTGACGCTGTGTGACGTCAGGGGGGCAGCGCAGCGCTTGAAGAAGAAGATGGAAAATCTGTGGAGTGTCGGCAGCGCTCCTTACAGGAAAGGTAAGTATTTGATTTCCCTGGCGCTGGGGACTGATGGCTAGGAGGGGGTGATGGTGGCACTGGGGAAGTAACTGATGTCACTGGGGGAGTAATCAATAGCACTGGGGGGAGCTAAGGGCATGGAGGACTGCTGGCATGGGGGCTGATGGCACTTGGGAGAGCTGATGGCACAGGGGGCTGTTGGCATAGGGGAACTGATTGCACAGGGGGCTGATGGCACTGTAGGGAGCTGATGGTTATGGGGGGAGGGGAGCTGATGGTATTGAGGGAAGCAAAAGGCACTGGGGGGGAGCTGATGGCACTGGGGGTGAGCTGATGGCACTGGGGGGAACTGATGGCACTGGGAAAATTGATGTCATGGGGGGGCTGAAGGCACTGGGGGGACTGATGGTACTGGGGGGGACTGATTGTACTGGGGGGAGCCTGATGGCATGGTGGGGGCTGATGGCACTGAGGACTGATGGCAGGGGGTTCTGGTGATAGCTTTGGGGGGGGGGGGGCTGATGAGTTTTATAAAGCAAAACATCTTATTATTTTTCTTATTAGAGTACTCGATTAGTCGTTGGATTAATCGGTAGAATACTTGATTACTATAATAATCAATAACTGCAGCCACAGCTAATAAACAGTACATAGTAGCAATACTAACTGCTATATTATAATTGCACACTAGTAATAACTATTAGAAGCACTGCAAGCTAATAATGAGTTAATAATTCTGTACAAGCATTGCAAACAAGTTATAAGTACTATAAGCATTGCTCACTAGTAATAATTGCTATATAAGGATAGCAATCTAGTAATATTAACTACTATTTAAACATTGCTCACTAGTAATAATAACTACTATATAGTCATGGCAGACTAGAAATAATAACTGATAAAAAGCATTGCAGTCTAGCAATCAATTAATATTTTCACAATCACAACCCCATTGAAGTCTATGGGGAAACCACAATAAATCAGCCGCAGAGCCACACAAACAATTGACATGCTGCAGATTTTCTTCCAAATAATGCACTGTGTACGCAAGATTTGGCAAATCTCATTCACTTTGCTGGTACGGTATTAGGCTACATTCACATGACCGTTTGAATAAGTCCGCATTCGTTCCGTAATTTTGCAGAACGGGTGCGGACCCATTCATTTCTATAAGGGTCGCAAAAGATGCTGTCCGCATCCATAGTCCTGTGCTGCGGCCCTGCAAAAAAAAAATAGAACATGTCCTATGTCAATTGCGGACAAGAAAAGTCACTTTCTATAATAGCGGCGGCATGTGCGGTCAACAAATTGCAGAACGGACGCGGGCTGGTATCCGTGTTTTGTGGATCCACAATTTGCGGTTCCGCAAAACACCACATTCGTGCGGATGCAGCCTTAAGCCTCATTCACACGTCAGTGTTACACGGACGTGTGCTGTATGTGTTCTCCACGGACAGCACATTTCCCCATTCATTTTAATGTGTGTATTCAGACATCAGTGTTTTAGCACAGTCCGTGGGTCAGTGTTTTAGCACGGATGTATGCTCTATTTTGTCCGTGTTCACGTCCATTATAGTCTATGGTCTATGACCACCTGCTCAAGGATTTGAGCACTGACACAGGCGTGTGAATGAGGCTTTACACGGTGGATTTTCTGCATATACCCTTTGGCTTTTGCTTTAGGTGTTTGGTTTTTCAGTAAATGCAATCTATACTAGAAGCAATGATGTATGTATCCATCACAATTTTATTCTTCCATATTGAGTGACATCCACGTTGACCAGTTGTCAAGGTTGTTCTCCTGGAGGAAGCTCATCCACCTATTCATTAAGGTAAAAAACAGAAAGTATATCAGGTAAAATGTGTTTCCTATTTAAAAAATTAAAAAAAACATCACTGTTCTCTATGTTCTCTTTTAACCCTTTCAGCCCTGGGCGACTTTCCGTTTTTGCATTTTTATTTTTTTTATTGCCAGCCTTCCCAGAGCCATAACTTTATTTAATTATTCCAGTCAGATAGCCGCATGAGGGCTCATTTTTTGCGGGAGAAGTTGTACTTTCTAATAGCACCATTTACTGTTGCATACAATGTAGTGGGAAGCTGGAAAAAAATTCCAAATGTGCTGGAACAAAAAAACAAAAACAAAATTTTGCTACCCCGCTCCCCACTCCCTGTGCTGCTTCTGGTCCCTGCACCGCTGCTGCTTCTCCCAGTGCGCCGATGAAAACATCCGGTGTTGGGAGGAAGCAGCCAATGGCAGGCGGGGACGGGGACGAGCCTCCCTAGCATCACCCATGATGTTAGGAGCACAATCAGCTGAACTTCTCCTTCCAAATAGAAAGATAAATGGCTGTTACCTCTCACGCCATAAAAATATTCAACAAAAAACGGTTCTTTTGGAGGGTAAGACCTCATACAGCCAGTGCTAGCCCAATAGTTCCCTCATGATAGCTGATGCCTCATATAGAAACAAATGTTCTATATACACAAACTGTTCTCGTGATTTGGTTTGATGTATCCTTGTGGTATGTGCCCTGATAAACCTGTATGTGTGGATTGTCAGTCAGTCATGTATCTAACTCTTAACCACTTCAGCCCCCCTAGCTTAAACACCCTTAATGACCAGGCCACTTTTTACAATTCCGCACTACACTACTTTCACCGTTTATTGCTCCGTCATGCAACTTACCACCCAAATGAATTTTACCTCCTTTTCTTCTCACTAATAGAGCTTTCATTTGGTGGTATTTCATTGCTGCTGACATTTTTACTTTTTTTGCTATTAATCAAAAATTACCGAAATTTTTGCAAAAAAATGACATTTTTCACTTTCTGTTGTAAAATTTTTCAAAAAAAACTACATTTCTATATAAATTTTTCTCTAAATTTATTGTTCTACATGTCTTTGATAAAAAAATCCAATAAGTGTATATTTATTGGTTTGGGTAAAAGTTATAGCGTTTACAAACTATGGTGCAAAAAGTGAATTTCGGCATTTTGAAGCAGCTCTGACTTTCTGAGCGCCTGTCATGTTTCTTCAGGTGCTAGAATGTCAGGAAAGTATAAATACCCCCAAATTACACCATTTTAGAAAGAAGACACCCCAAAGTATTCGCGGAGGGGCTTGGTGAGTTCATGTATCATTTCATTTTTTTCACAAGTTAGCGGAAAATGACACTTTCTGAGAAAAAAAAAAAAAAAAGTTTCAATTTCTGATAACTTCTGGCAAAAAAAAAAATCTCAGACGGACTCACTATGCCCCTCAGTGAATACCTTGGGGTGTCTACTTTCCGAAATGGGGTCATTTGTGGGGTGTGTTTACTGTTCTGGCATTTTGGGCGGGGCTAAATTGTGAGCCGCCATGTAAAACCTAAAGGTACTCGTTGAATTTGGGCCCTTTGCACTCAGGCTGCAAAAAGTGTCACTCATGTGGTATCGCCGTACTCAGGAGAAGTAGGGCAATGTGTTTTGGGGTGTATTTTTACATACACCCATGTTGGGTGAGAGAAATATCTCTGTAAATTGTCAACTTTGTATAAAAAAATTTAAAAGTTGTCGTTTACAGAGATATTTTTCACACAAAGTATGGGTATATATAAAAATACACCCCAAAACACATTGCCCTACTTCTCCTGAGTACGGCGATACCACATGTGTGCCACTTTTTGCAGCCTGGGTGCAAAGGCCCTAAAACCAATGAGTACCTTTAGGATTTCACAGGGCATTTTTACGCATTTGGATTCCAGACTTCTTCTCACGCTTTAGGGGCCCCTAAAATGCCAGGGCAGTATAAATACCCCACATGTGACCCCATTTTGGAAAGAAGACACCCCAAGGTATTCTGTGAGGGGTATGGTGAGTTCATGTAAAATTTTATTTTTGTCACAAGTTAGTGGAATATGAGACTTTGTAAAAACAAAATTAAAAACAAAAAAACAATTTCCGCTGACTTATGCCAAAAATAAAAATTCTGTGGACTCACCATGCCCCTCACAGAATACCTACGGGTGTCTTCTTTCCAAAATGGGGTCACATGTGGGGTATTTATACTCACCTGGCATTTTAGGGGCCCCTAAAGTGTGAGAATCCAAATGCATAAAAATGGCCTCAGAAATCTTAAAGGTACTCATTGGTTTTAGGGCCCCTTTGCATTCAGGCTGCAAAAGTGTCACACATGTGGTATCGCTGTACTCAGGAGAAGTAGGGCAATGTGTTTGGGTGTATTTTACATATACCCATGCTGCGTGTGAGAAATATCGCTGTAAACGACAACTTTTTAAATTTTTTATTCAAAGTTGTCAATTTACAGAGATATTTCTCTCACCCAGTATGGGTATATGTAAAAATACACCCCAAAACACATTGCCCTACTTCTCCTGAGTACGGCGATACCACATGAGTGACACTTTTTGCAGCCAAGATGAGCAAAGGGGCCCTAATTCCAATGAGTACCTTTTAGGAGGGCATTTTTACGCATTTTTCTTCTCACGCTTTAGGGCCCCTAAAATGCCAGGGCAGTATAAATACCCCACATGTGACCCCATTTTGGAAAGAAGACACCCCAAGGTAATCCGTGAGGGGCATGGCGAGTTCATAGAAGATTTTTTTTGGCACAAGTTAGTGGAAATTGATTTTTTATTGTTTTTTCTCACAAAGTCTCCTTTCCGCTAACTTTTGACAAAAGTTTAATTTTTCATGGACTCATTATGCCCCTCAGCGAATACCTTGAGGTGTCTTCTTCCAAAATGGGGTCACATGTGGGGTATTTATACTGCCCTGGCATTTTAGGGGCCCTAAAGCGTGAGAAGGAAAATGCGTAAAAATGCCCTCCTAGCAGTACTCATTGGTTTAGGTCCTTGCGCATCTTGGCTGCAAAGTGTCACTCATGTGGTATCGCCAGTACTCAGGAGAAGTAGGCGATGTGTTTGGGGTGTATTTTTACATATACCCATGCTGGGTGAGAGAAATATCTCTGTAAATTGACAACTTTGAATAAAAAAATTTAAAAAGTTGTCGCTTACAGAGATATTTCTCACACACAGCATGGGTATATATAAAAATACACCCCAAAACACATTGCCCTACTTCTCCTGAGTACGGCGATACCACATGAGTGACACTTTTTGCAGCCAAGATGCGCAAAGGGGCCCTAAAACCAATGAGTACCTTTAGGATTTCACAGGACATTTTTACGCATTTGGATTTTCACGCTTTAGGACCCCTAAAATGCCAGGGCAGTATAAATACCCCACATGTGACCCCATTGTGGAAAGAAGACACCCCAAGGTATTCCGTGAGGGGCATGGCGAGTTCACAGAAAAAAAATTTGGCACAAGTTAGCGGAAATGGTTTGTTTTTTTTTTTTTTTTTTTTTTACAGTCTCACATTCCACTAACTTGTGACAAAAATAAAATTTTGCATGAACTCGCCATACCCCTCACAGAATACCTTGGGGTGTCTTCTTTCTAAAATGGGGTCACTTGTGAGGTTTTTGTACTGCCCTGGCATTTTAGGGGTCTCCGCAATCATTACACGTATGGCCAGAATTAGGAGTTTTTGCTATTCTCCTTATATTGACCATACGGGTAATGAGAATTTTTTTCCGTTCAGCCTCTGCGCTGAAAGAAAAAATGAACGTCACATATTTTTCCATTCACATTGATCAATGTGGATGAAAAATCTCTAAAAATGTGCAAAAAAAGAGGGAAAAGCTATAAAGCTGCGATCGCTAAGGGACCCTAAGGCCTCATTCAAGCTGCTCAGCAATTCTGTTCCGCAAAATTTTGCGGAACAGAAATGTGGATACATTCAATTCTATGGGGACAGACTTTGTCCCGCTGATCCGTACTGCGGATCCGTAATTGGAGATCCGCAAAGTATAGAACATGTCTCTATTCTTGTCCGCAATTGCGGACAAGAAAAGGCATTTTCTATATAGTTCTGGCAATGTGCGGATCCGCAAAATGCGGAAAGCACATTGCTGGTGTCCGTAGTTTATGGATCCGCGGATTTGCGGATCCGTGGATCCGCAAACACATGCGGACATCTGAATGAGCCTTACAGGGGGTGATCAGTGACAGGGGGTGACAGGGGGTGATCAGGGGGTGACATGGGAGATCAGGGGTTAATCAGTGACAGGGGGTGGTGGGTGGGTGGGGGCGGTGGGGGGTTGTGTGGTGATTGGTGCACTTTGATATTTTTCTCTGGTGGTCCCAAGCAAAGGGACCACCAGAGAAGCGGGCAGCAAGCAGATCAGACGCTGTTCACAGAACAACGTCTGATCTGCGATTTTTTCTGCCATATACAGCCTGCCAGCGCACGATCGGCGCTGGCAGGCTGTAGTATAACTACATGCGAGCGCGCCGATGGCGCGCATTGCGCATGTGCGGGCGCGTCCTCGCGTCATCTCGCGTCTCGCGAGATGACACGCCGATGCGTCCGATCAGAGCTACAGGGCCGCCGCCAGGACGCAATCCTGCGTGCGGCGGTCCTGTAGCGGTTAATCATGTTATTATTGTAGATCGCTGTTGAGTTGTTCTTTGATAAATTGCTATAATACATCCTAAGGTCACTTTCACACAGCAGTATTTTGGTCATTATTTGGCTAGTATTTTACATCAGTGTTTGTAAGCTAAAACTAGGTATAGGTCTAAAATACAGCCACAAATGTTTAGATTATACCTTTTTGACTAATAGTTTTTCTTACAAATGCTGACCAACAGGGCGGATTGGCCCTGGAAAAAAATACCTAAAAGTGCTGCCATATTGTAGGAGGATCTAAACTGACAGAAGGCAGGGCAACTAAAGTAGGGGGGTCAGCAATACCATAGCACAAAATACCACATACCACAGTGCCGCACATTATATTGCCCCAAAAGCTGTCCCTCTGTGTTGGCCATCAGTCGCTGCCATTTTCTCTCCTCCTCTTCCAGTTGTCTCGGATTAAGATATGTAGCAGGGGGCTTAGGAGGTGAGATGTGGGACATAGTTGAATTCAGGAGGGCGTGTAACTGGCTGGATACATGTGTACTTGATTCTCCCAAAGTTAATTGCCACTGGCTAGGTACATCATAAGCTATCAGTGGTAGAGATGGGGGCTTGGGCGGCCCCCCGGGCATCGGCCCATCAGGAAATTTTCCTGTAAGGTCTATGGCCAATTCGCCCCTGATGACCAAAATATGGTTGTATGAAAGTGACCTTAGCCTGAATCTTTCAAACTGAAGCATGCATCAAAGTGAAACATCTCACGTAATAATTACCTTATCTAGGAGTAAGTCAGGGCCCTTTTACACTGATAGATATAGCAGACAACTGTCGGGAAGGAAGTTTGTCTTCCCAGCAAGTGCGATCTCCTTCACAGTATGCAGAGGCGAGATCACTAATGCCATTGCCCGTCCTCATACAGAATCATTGTTTGCCGGCAGCAATAGCAAAATCTAAACACATTACTGTTATTATATCTAAGCAACTCTAAAGTTTCATACCTGCTGCCTGCTGGATCTTGACTCTTTTTCCTTTTTTGATTCCACTTCATCCATTTTGTTGTCAAACTGTTCCAGATATTCCCAGCATGTCTTGTAATGTCTTCTCATTAAATAGTATTTCTTCTGTAAATTAAGAGGTTGAAGATATTTTAATGAAATATCCAATGGCAAAAAATATCCAGAATTAACCCCTTAAGGACACGGCCCTATTTCACCCTAAGGACTCGGCCATTTTTTGAAAATCTGACCAGTGTCACTTTATGTGGTGATAACTTTAAAACGCTTTTACTTATCCTGGCCATTCTGAGATTGTTTTTTTTGTCACATATTGTACTTCATGACACTGGTAAAATAGAGTCCAAAAAATGTATTTCTACTTATAAAAAAAATACCAAATTTACCAAAAAGTTTGAAAAATTAGCAATCTTTCAAGTTTCAATTTCTCTATTTCTATAATACATAGAAATACCGCAAAAAAAAGTTATTAATTTACATTCCCTATATGCCTACTTCATGTATGGATCATTTTGGGAATGCCATTTTATTTTTTGGGGACGTTACAAGGCTTAGAAGTTTAGAAGCAAATCTTGAAAATTTTCTGAAATTTTCAAAAACCCACTTTTTAGGGACCAGTTCAGGTTTGAAATCAGTTTGTGAGGCTTACATAATAGAAACCACCCAAAAATGACCCCATTCTAAAAACTACACTCCTTAAGGTATTCAAAACTGATTTTACAAAAGTTGTTAACCCTTAAGGTGTTCCACAAAATTTAATGGAAAATGGAGACAAAATTTCAGAATTTCGATTTTTTGGAAAATTTTCCATTTGAATCCATTTTTCAAGTCACCAGGCAAGGGTTAGCAGCCAAACAAAACTCAATATTTATTGCCCTGATTCTGTAGTTTATATAAACACCCCATGTGTGGTCGTAAACTACCGTACATCACACGGCAGGGCGTAGAGGGAAAGGAGCGCCATGTGGTTTTTGGAAGGCAGATTTTGCCGGACTGGTTTTTAGACACTATGTCCCGTTTGAAGCCCCCCTAATGCACCCCTAGAGTAGAAACTCCAAAAAACTGACTCCATCTAAGAAACTACACCCCTCAAGGAATTCAAAACTGATTTTACAAACCTTTAGGTGTTCCACAAGAGTTGATGGCAAATGGAGATAACATTTCAGATTTTTGATTTTTTGGCAAATTTTCCATTTTAATCCATTTTTTCCAGTAACAAAGCAAGGGTTAACAGTCAAACAAAATTCAATATTTATTGCCCTGATTCTGTAGTTTGCATAAAAACCTCATATGTGGTCGTAAACTCCTGTATGGTCAAGCGACAGGGATCAGAAGGAAAGGAACACCATATGGTTTTTGGAAGGCAGATTTTACTGGACTGGTTTTTAGACACCATGTCCCATTTGAAGCCCCCCTGATGCAACCCTAGAATAGAAACTCCAAAAAAGTGACCCCATTTTGGAAACTACAGGATAAGGTGGCAGTTTTGTTGGTACTATTTTAGGGTAAATATGATTTTTGATTCCTCTATATTACACTTTTTTTGAGGCAAGGTAACAAAAAATAGAAATTCTGAAATTTCACCTCCATTTGCCAATAACTCTTGTGGTACACCCAAAGGGTTAACAAAGTTTGCAAAATCAGTTTTGAATACCTTGAGGGGTGTAGTTTCTTAGATGGAGTCACTTTTATGGAGTTTGTACTCTAGGGGTGCATCGCGGGGGCTTCAAATGGGACATGGTGTCAAAAAACCAGTCCAGCAAAATCCGCCTTCCAAAAACCAATGGCATTCCCTTCATTCTGCACCCTGCCGTTTGTCCAAACAGCAGTTTACAACCACATATGGGGTGTTTCTGCAAACTACAGAATCAGGGCAATAAATATTGAGTTTTGTTTGGCTGTTAACCCTTGCTTTGTTACTGGAAAAATGGATAAAAATGGAAAATTTGAAAAAAAATAGCTGTTTTGGGACCGTTTTTATTTTTTGTTATTTACATAGTTGATCTGACAGGTTAGCTCGTGTGCTATTTTTATAGAGCAGGTTGTTACGGATACGACAACACCAAATATGACTACTTTTTGGGAATTTTTGTTTCAGTTTTTCATAATAAAGCATGTGTGAAAAAAAAAAAGATTTTTTAGTGTCTCCACATTCTGAAAGCCATATTATTATTTTTTTTTTGGGCGACTGTCTTATGTAGTGGCTCATTTTTTGAGGGATGTGATGTTGGTTTTATTGGCACTATATTGGGGTGCATATGACATTTTGGTCGCTTGCTATTACACTTTTTGTGATGTAAGGTGACAAAAATGGCTTTTGACACCGTATTTATATATTATTTTTGTTCACCTGAGGGGTTAGTTCATGTGTTATTTTTATAGAGCAGGTTGTTACGGACACGGCGATACTTAATATGTATACTTTTCATTTATTTATTTAAGTTTTACACAATAATATAATTTTTGAAACATATCAAGTAAAAGGGACCACAGGAGAGTCCAAGAAGACTATCACTTAAATGCACATCCAGTCAAATAAATATAAAATATTAATTTATTAGTTGAGACACAAAGGAAGACACACAAGAAACATTAAAAATTGTA
Organism: Bufotes viridis; assembly: GCA_033119425.1. Classification (NCBI taxonomy): domain Eukaryota; kingdom Metazoa; phylum Chordata; class Amphibia; order Anura; family Bufonidae; genus Bufotes; species Bufotes viridis. Next base: position 99,566,162 of record CM065593.1, read on the forward strand.
TACAATATTGGACAAGTGCGGGTGAGATAACCCTGCACAACGGCGGAGTCCAGGGCACAATATAGTAAAGAAGGTATCAAAGCGCAATATACTGGCAGTACAGACACAAATACAGACTGAATACAAGTAACAACATGGTACAGGAAACCATACCTAACCACACAAATATAAATGAAAGCGATCAGTCAAAAGTCTGTGCCAGGTACCCCCATGTGGACAACCGCCGATTTTTCACGCGTATCGCCGGCAACGTCCGGCTTCGTCAGGGGTAATTTGCTCAATGTGCATCAATCCTTATATATGTAAAATAAATGACCAAACAATTCTCACCTGCCCATATTATTCTTATTATTCACACTTAGGCGGCGGCATGTTGTGTGCCAGGACGCATGTAGTCGCGTGTACCGGAAGTGAGGTAACCGGAAATAGGCCAGTAACACTGAATGGAACGCATCTGCGTGTCATGTGCCGGAAGCATCGGTCACCTGACCTCCGTTACAGCGCAGGATGCGTTCAAAATGCCAGGAGACCATCCAAATTAGCCCATATGGAGAATACCCGAGATGACAATTGTTATACGTAACAACTATTGGTCACATGACCTCCGTTGGAACGCAAAATGCGTTCCAAATACCGGAAGCCAGTCTAAATAGACGTACATAAAGGGTAAATAATATCCAAGACGTGACATAAAATATATTACATGAAGGATGCAAAATACCCAGAAAATAGCATGAAATATATTGCATAAAGAAGAGCAAAATACTGTAGATATAGCGGGCCCGCTATGATCTAAACCTACTTAAAGTGCAAGTGCAAACGTGCTAAGTGCAAAGTGCAAAGTGACAAGTGCAAAGTGACATGTGCAAGTGTACAAAAATAATCAAATAATTTTTAAATATATTGTTATACATACATCATTTGCAAATTTAGAATACCAAAATCTGTAAATCAAAAGTCTGTAACCCCATCAAGATCTAATAATGACTAATATGTATTGAATGTCGATCATATCGACTCACCAGTTATGAAATCGTAATAATAAATACATAAAAAATATAAAAAATATAATCCAATAATAATTCATATAATAAGCTCATCAAAATCAAAATAGTATGAGGGGGGGAGAGAAAAAAAAAAAAAAAAAAAAAATAATTAAAATATAATATTAATTTTATATTTCATCTTTTATTTTTTAAAAATTTGTATATTATTATGTATAAACATAGTATGTGTGTGTACTTGTGTTGTGCTAGTGTTATAATGCGTGAACGAATGTGTCCTGTGCTGACCTGTGAGTAAGGGCTGACATACAGCCAAACAGCCGGCGGTTGTCCACATGGGGGTACCTGGCACAGACTTTTGACTGATCGCTTTCATTTATATTTGTGTGGTTAGGTATGGTTTCCTGTACCATGTTGTTACTTGTATTCAGTCTGTATTTGTGTCTGTACTGCCAGTATATTGCGCTTTGATACCTTCTTTACTATATTGTGCCCTGGACTCCGCCGTTGTGCAGGGTTATCTCACCCGCACTTGTCCAATATTGTATACAATTTTTAATGTTTCTTGTGTGTCTTCCTTTGTGTCTCAACTAATAAATTAATATTTTATAGTTATTTGACTGGATGTGCATTTAAGTGATAGTCTTCTTGGACTCTCCTGTGGTCCCTTTTACTTGATATAGTTGTTTTGGACTATTAATTGCACTCTTTTTTCTGATATGTTAGTGTGTGCCCCTGAATATTGTGTGTAGTATAATTTTTGAAACAAAAAAAAATCATGTTTGAATGTCTCCATAGTCTGAGAGTCATATTTTTTTTATTTTTTTGGGCTATTGTCCTATGTAGGGTATCATTTTTTGCGGGATAAGATGAAGGATTGATTGGGTCTATTTTGGGGTTCATATACATTTTTGGTCGCTTGCTATTACACTTTTTGTCATGTGAGGTGACAAAAAAAGATTTTTGGACACTTTTTATTTAATTTTTTTACGGTATTTACATGAGGGGTTAGATTTATATAGAGCAGGTTTTTACGGACGTGGCAATACATAATATGTATACTTATTTTTTTATTTTACTTTAATACAATAACAGCATTTTAGAAAAAAATCATGTTTTAATGTCTGCATAATCTGAGAGCCATATTTTTTTCTTTTTTTGGGCGATTGTCCTATGTAGGGGCTCATTTTTTGCGGGATGAGATGGCGGTTTGATTGATGCTATTTTGGGAGGCATACACCTTTTTGATCGCTTGGTATTACACCTTTTGTGATGTAAGGTGACAAAAAATGGCTTTTTTTTGTTTGTTTTTATGGTGTTCATCTGAAGGGTCAGGTCATGTGATATTTGTATAGAGCAGGTTCTTACGGACGTGGCGATACCTAATATGTGTAGTGTATTTTCTTTTTTTAATTTTTATTCAGTGATTTGTTTTTTTTTTTCTGGACCCAGACCCACTTGGTTCTTGAAGATCCAGTGGATCTGGTGTCTATATAACGCTATATAGTGTACTGTACTGTATTTATAACTTTTCACTAGTCTGGTCAGACTTCTGCCTTTAGCTGGGCAGCGGGTGATGGATGGGGAGGGAGGGGAGCTCCCTCCCTCTGTGATCCCTTCCTGTCGGGAGGCTGAAAAGGCACAGCAGCCCCCCGATGGGAGAGGGACGGAGCTCCCTCCCAGTTAACACCTTCCATACCGCGGTCTGTACGGACCACGGTAAGGAAGGGGTTAAACGTCTAGCATCTGAACAAGCACAGATGCTAGCCGTTTCTATCAGAGTGTCAGCAATGTGCTGACACTCTGATAGATCCACTAGCCACCAACGATGTTAGAGAAGAGCCTCGCACCGCCTCCCGCCGCATCAGCGCCGCCCGCAACCCCCCCTGTAGAGCCCGCCGGCCAATCAGTAAGGGGGGGGGGGTAAAAATAAAAAAAACCGACAATTAACTGTCTGATCCCCGCAGAAATGTCAGAAATCGCTGCAAACCACAGGTCTGAATTGACCTGCGGTTTGCAGCGATCGCCGTTATTGGGGGGGGGGGGGGGGTCACAGGACCCTCCTCGGCATTGTGCCAAGGTGCCTGCTAAATGGCATGTGCGTAGCAGTGATCGGAACTTCGCAGGATGTACACTTACGCCCCTGGCCCTTAAGTACTCTCCCATGGTCCCTGTCAGTCTTTTACTTATCCTGCAGTATGTCTGCAAGGCGAGTGACTGCTGCAGCCAATCACCGGTCTCAGTGGTCTTATGTCAGGTATCACTGGGGCCGGTGATTGGTTGCAGCAGTCACATGAGCATATCAGGTTCATTATCATTGCAGGATAAGTAAAAGGATTCTATCACATTCCCTACTTTTTCTTATTCATGTGTTTTATTAAGTTTTAAAACTTTTTTTTTAACAGACAAAACAATCTAATGGTAATTAAAAAGTAAAGTCATCATAAGGTATTCACCTATGTAGAACCAAGTACAGAGCCAGAAGGGGGGCAGGTTGTGCCTTATAGTCAAATAGGAAAGCAAATAACAGTACAAGCAGTAAAGATAAAAGAAGGAAGGAAGAGAGAAAGGGGAATAAAGGGAGAGAAGGACAGGTCAAGGAGAGGAAGGGGAGGAAGGGGAGGAGGTTAACTCACAACTGCAAGTTTCCGTACGTCTCAGAGAAACTAAAAGAGTCCCACAAACTCTAAGTTCTCAAAAAACGAGAAGAATCTAGAGGGGTGAGAACAATCAGTTCTTCCATCCGCTGATATAATGTGACTTCTTCAAACCATTGTTTGAAGGTAGGGTGGGGGATTTCCAGTGTTGAGGGATGACCACTTTTGCCACCTGGATTAGATAGCAAATTCTTATAGGCAGGGATATTAAGGTCAAACACATACAGTAGAAGAGATTCCAGGGTGTTTGAGATAGGGATGCCAGTCACTTCACAAGTTATCTTATGAACGGAATCCCAGAAAGGGCATAAAGTGATACAGTGCCACCAAGTATGTAGCAGCGTACCCTCCTCCGTGCCACATCTCCAACATCGATCCGAGACCGTGGGAAACCACTTGTGGAGAAGTGCTGGCACGCTATACCAAGGGGAAACAATCTTGTAACATGTTTCTTGAGATTAAGTGGAGATCAATGCTTTATGTCATAAGAGAAAGTATTTGTTCCATTGGAAAGGAGTTAGATGAAGACCCAGGTCATGGTGCCAGGCCGGACAAAAGGGATAGGGGGGGGGGGGGGGTGAGTTGGTGCAAGAGCAATTTGTATATGGATCATATATCTCGAAACACCACGAAAGGAGCCAGGCAAAACTGTTCAAAGGCAGACAGAGCCGGAAAGTATGGGTCAAGCACAAAGAAGAAAAAAAATGCTTGAGTTAAAGAAATGCAAAGTAGTGTCTCGTTGAGGGGTTGTGGACGCCCAACAACATGGGCAAGGATTTCAAGGAGGATCCTGAAAGAATGTGACAGAACCTGAGTGGACGCATTTTTGTGCCCTGAAGAAAAGAAGAGGAGTAGTTCCCAGGGGGGAACTGTGGATTGTCGGTAATTGGGGCAATCAGGTCTATGAGAGGGGCATGAGGGCTAAAAGACGCAAGTATCTCAAAGGTGTGCCGTGAAAGACAATGTGAGTAAGAAACGACGCAGAGTTCATACCACCCAGAGGAGTACAGTCAGGGAGTAAGTTGAGGAAACTTGCGCAAAGCACACCCAAGATTTAGAGGAGTCGGTGAACGGCATGTCTAAAAGCTTAGCATAAGCAGTAGAGTGATAGTAGAGACGACAATTCGGGAGACCAACCCCTCATGCCTGACTGGAATGAGTTAATAAGTCTTATTTGATTCTTGGTTTGCCAGAAGACCAGACAAATCTCGTAAAACAGTGGCAGATCTGAGTCCAAAAAGCTGCTGGTATGCGAAGGGTGATGGTCTGTAGGAAGTAACGCAATTTCGGTAAAAAATTCATCTTTAATATGCTGATTCTGCCAAGCCAGGAGAAATCCCTATGATGCCAGGACTCCAAATCTTTCTGAAATTGTTGAAGAAGAAGGGTAAAATTAAGTCTAAATAGGTGGGATAGGTGACAGGTAATCCTAATGCCCAGATAGGTGATCCTGTGCACTGACCAAGCAAAGGGGAAAGAGGCTATGAGCGAGGAGACTAAAGACCCAGGTAGGGAGACATTTAAAGCTTCAGATTTGGTCATGTTCTTCTTACAATTGGTCCATTCCCCAAAGCAAGAGATTTCATGCTGCAAGGATGGCAGAGAAATGCAGGAATTGGTTATATAGAGCAAAAGATCATCCGCAAAAGCCGCACATTTGCCTTCGTGACCTCCAATGTGTATTCCAGAAATATCCGGCTTATTGCGAATGTAAGACATAAGATGTTCCATGACCAAAACATAAAGCAATGGGGACAGTGGGCACCCCCATGCGTGCCATTGTGGATGGAAAATGGGGGAGAAAGGGTACTATTATTTTTACCTGTGCTGAGGGCTGTTGATATAAACTAAGAATCTTCGATAGGAACCCTGAACCAAGGCCAATGTGGGAAAGGGCTGTACGGAGTGAAGATTAAGAAATACGATCGAAGGCCTTTTCCGCATCTAGCGACAAGACCATGATGAGGATATTGTTAGTTTTAGCTTGATGAATGATATCAAGTGTCTGCAATGTGTTTTCGTGAACCTCCGTCTAGGCGTACATTTTGAGATCTACCTTTAGGAAAGAAATGGGGGCAGGGGCGGACTGGGAACTTAAAGTGGCCCTAGAAATTAACAGAAGGCGGGGCAACACAAGTAGGCAGGGTCAGCAATACCATAGTGCAAAATACCATCCCAGCAGAACCAAATAACACAGTGCAGCACAAAATACTGCCCCAAAAGCTGGTCCTCTGTGGTGGCCATCAATAGCTACCATCTTCTGTCCTCCTCCTCCAGTTGTCTATAGAGCAGGGGGTTTAGGAGGTGAGTTCCGGGCCACAGCAGTTGGTCTCCGGCTGGGTACATGAGTACCTGATTCTCACAGCATAATTACTGTTGAGAGCTCATTATGTACCCGGTCAGCGGCAGAGAGGAGAGCTAGGGTGGCCCTCTAGGGCATTGGCCCACCAGGAAATTTCCCTGTGGGGTCTATGGCCAATCTGCCCCTGAATAGGGATATAGCTTGCACATACTGGTGGGTCTTCACCTGGCTTAGGGATAATAGCAATATGGGTCTCCGTAGTCTGGACCGGAAAAGGGGGCTCAGGCGACACGGCGTTAAAGACCCGAAGTAAAAAAGGAGAGAGAGACAAAGAGAAAGTCTTGTAAAACCTAGCTGTAAACCCGTCATGGCCTGGGCTCTAACCCCCAGGTAGGGATTTAAGCACCACCTGAAATTCAGCACCCGTAAAAGGAGTTTCCAGGCTAGCAGAGTCTCCGACAATCTAGAGGACTGAGGAGAAGGTTTAGATCCAAGCCAGCTCACAGAGGGACAAGGTAAATTATAAAAATCAGAATGAAAAGAATGAAAGGATGAGGTGATTTTTGGGGAGGTATGGACCACATGGCCAGTGGAGTTTTTGATGGCAGGGATGTGAGAGGCGGACAGTTTTCCCCAAAGAGCCCTGGCTAACAGATGCAGGCTCATTGCCATATTCGTAAAATTTACAATGGCAAAGTTGGAGCATACGCTTATCACTTTCCCTACTTTCTAACATCCTGGATAGCCCCTTTAAAGCTCTGAGTTACAGGCATGCAGGATGCATTGATTTTGCAGATTTTCCACAACTTACAGTAAATGTGTGTATTCGAAATAGGGGATCACTGCCACTTAGTGGTGAAAAAATAGTACTGCAAAATGTGCAAGTCTTGATGACAAAATACAGTAACCAACAATCATACTGCAGCTGTCATCTTCAATGTCTTTTCATCTTTATGTGCAAAACCACTATAGTCTAGACAAGCATCCCCAGCTTAAAAAAAAGTCTCCTAATTTTAAGGACTGTCCATGAATTTAAGGTTGTCAACTCTATGGGCCAGACAAATGGAATGCCCTTCTCCAGGCACAGCACATGATGCTAGTAGTCTTCCTAATATATGTAGGAATGCCAACGCTACTCACTCATAATACGATGCGTGACTATACTAATGTTCACCAAATAACCATAAAGGGACACGCATTACAATTTCACAAACTTTATTAGTTGATAAAAGACCAACAACATACACAATATCAATAAAAATAATTATATATGGCAGCAATACAGATAGTGGCCAAGACATGTGGCTCCCCTCCCACACACAGAAAACACCGATAATTCTCCTATATAAGGTAAAAAACCTTCTACAAAAGTGCTGGCATAGACAGACACATCCCCAATACAACAATTGTATAGTAGAACAGAGCCCCACTTAAGCTAATATAGTGGATAAACCACACAAACACTGCAACAAGGAGGCATATATGTTCCATAAATGTATACCTGAGGGACACTTGAAGAGGAGAACACGGGTTTCTATTGCAGAGAGGAGAGCCCACCCTTATATAGGAGAATTATCGGTGTTTTCTGTGTGTGGGAGGGGAGCCACATGTCTTGGCCACTATCTGTATTGCTGCCATATATAATTATTTTTATTGATATTGTGTATGTTGTTGGTCTTTTATCAACTAATAAAGTTTGTGAAATTGTAATGCGTGTCCCTTTATGGTTATTTGGTGAACAATAATATATGTAGGAAGTAGCTTGCTCAGACTCCTCGACCGCAACTAAAGTGTGAAAAGCAAAGTGGTGTGAAAATACAAGCCTCCATCTTACATACGAACCTGTGAGTGATACTGAAAGGCAAAAGAATTACCGGAGAGGCAGGAACACAGACATATGAGCATGTAGGTAACATAGCTTTCTGATCTGAAGAGGAGGGTCGGTTCAGTGGACACAGTGGCACACATTTAGTAGTGTCAGTGAACCCCTAGGGCTTTTTGTAAAATGCACCAAAGTTTAGGGAAATGTGAGGCATACTTGACGCATCTAGTTATGAAAAATTCAATGCACCCAACTCACTGAGGGGATGTGGCTCAATGGGAAACAAGTGTGACCTACGATGTACCCCTTTTTGCATCATAATTCTGACCCATTAAATTCTGTCCCAAAGCTAACCAATAGTTGGTATAAGGTAAACAAAAGTGTCTAGCCAAGTATCTAATTTATCATCCGGCCCGAGGCCCTGTGGTAAATCTGGTGCAGGTCCAGACAGCCTGTCTACAGGATTCTCAAATGTGCCCCAATGAATGCCCATGTACACGTCCACAATGGGCATAGTCCTGCTTGTTAGCACTCATCAAACATACCCTAATATATAGCGGTTACTACTATATATATATATATATATATATATATATATATATATATATATAGTATATGCACATGGTTGATTCCATGGATGCTTGTAATATGCTTTCGTAGGGTCAGAGTTTCCCTTTAAATAGAAAGGGGTACACCAACCTGTTTTCCACAACTTGTGCACTTTTTTACATGTTTTCGCATTGCTTCTTCCTTCTCGGTTGATCTGGTTGGAAATGTTCTTTCCTTTGTTTTTATAGGACATCGACACACTGGACAAAGGGGACCTGCAATTTTTATAGCTGTAAGGAAGCACTTCCTGCAAAATCTAATGAGGAATGTAAATGTTAGCGGAGGAAAAGAAACCTAAAATCTGATAGAAAACTCAGAGCATCTCCAGCAAACGGGCAGGTTTCTAAGGCTATGTTCACATGAGTATCATTAATTCTATTTTTACAGGAGCCATGACAGGTATGATATCATCATCCATCCATGATCTGTTATGACACCACACAACCAGTTTGTTTTCCATTGATTTATAGGGTGCATTAGGTTTCCATCACTGCACCTGTAGATCTCTATATATACTGTGTACTGCACCTGTAGATCTCTATATATACTGTGTACTGCACCTATAGGTCCCTGTATATACTATGTACTGCACCTGTAGATCACTGTATATACTATGTACTGCACCTGTAGATCACTGTATATACTGTGTACTGCACCTGTATATCACTGTATATACTCTGTACTGCACCTGTAGATCACTGTATATACAGTGTACTGCACCTGTAGATCACTGTATATACTGTGTACTGCACCTGTAGATTACTGTATATACTGTGTACTGCACCTATAGATCACTGTCTTTACTCTGTACTGCAGCTGTAGATCACTGTATATACTCTGTACTGCACCTACATACTGTGTACTGCACCTATAGATCACTGTATATACTGGGTACTGCACCTATAGATCATTGTGTACTGCATTAATTTCAATGGAGTTCAGAGAAAAGCCAAGCCAGAGTAGTTTTACCATAGCTGGAGAGTCGGAGGTTAGCCATCACAGTGTATTCTACCTAAAAAGCCCTTTATATACTGTGAACTTCACCTATAGAGCCCTGTATATGCTGTGTACCACACCTATAGAGCCCTATATATGTTGTGTACTGCACCTATAGAACCCTGTATACGCTGTGTACTTCACCCATAGAGCCCTGTATATACTGTGTATTGTGCCTATAGATCACTGTATATGCTGTGTACTCACCTATAGAACCCTGTATATGCTGTGTACTCATCTATGCTTCCCTGTATATACTGTGTACTGCACCTATAGAACCCTGTATATGCTGTGTATTCATCTATAGAGCCCTGTATATACTGTGTACTGCACCTATAGAACCCTGTATATGCTGTTTACTCACCTATAGAACCCTATAGAACTCAATGAAAATAAGTGAATAACACCGTACCAGCATGGCTTCATGAGGGATCGGTCATGCCAAACTAACTTCAGCGAGTCAATGGATGTTGTATGTTTGTGGACTTCTCCAAAGCATTTGATACTGTACCACATAAAAGGTTAGTATATAAAAAAAGAAAGACTGGATATATACATATAGTTTACTTACATGTGGTGACAATTGCTGAGAATCACTGGTGTCTGATATATATCCCAGCAGATTGGACAGCAGAAATCCTCCTCTGATGGTAAAGTGGTGGACGAGGGCAATGAAGCCATTGGTGACACATCCTCCTCTGATGGTAAAGTGGTGGACGAGGACAATGAAGCCATTGGTGACACATCTAATGATAAAGTTGCATGAGCAATATTGATGGGAAGCCGCACTGTGGTTAAGTAACTCTTTTTCCCGGATGTTATTCCCTTAAAAATAATATGTTGAAGAAGGGTTACAATGGCAATGTACAGTAAGTTATATGGCCCCGTTGAGTGTAAAATATATAATTTTTCTAGGAATTTTTTTTTACATGGGAAGGTGAGAGTATTTCACGCCAGAAAGTGTTCCCAACATACCAGAGGAGATTATAGAAGTGCATTTTGTCTATAACATAGAGGGTTACTTGGGTAAATTCTCAGCAAGGGTGTATTTTAAACCATAAAATGCAACTTTGTGCTGGCCTTCAGCAGGGGGCGCTGAGAGTAGTACATAAGCCATACAGGGACTTCCAGTCTGCTCACATAACTAAGATAGTGTATGCATTATACACTGCTCGCTTCCATGGTTACGACCACCCGCCAATCCATCAGCGGTGGCCGTGCTTGCACACTATAGGAAAAAGCGCCGGCCTCTCTGGTGGTTGGAGTGGCAGGAGGCTGCTCCATGAGGACGGAAACATAGGATCCCCATTCTTCTGATAGGTGGTGGTCCTAATGGTTGGACCCACATGATCATATAGGGGATAACTTTCATCCTTGGCACAGAACCTTTAATATACACCAGGAGCTTTTCCCGGTGTATACATTAAATGAGGCTCAGGCGCAATCCTACTGAGTGGTGTTCGTGATTCAAGCTTCCCATTCCTATTACAAGGTAATAATAACCTGTAGTACAAGGTGTCTTATCCAACATGGTCTTGCATTTGATTTGCCATAGCTTTTTTCCCAGTTCAATAGGGAAATCGGAACGTAAAAAAAGGGATGATAAGTCTTCCATACGGTAACCCCATGTCGTTTTCACAGATAACTGAATGATGTCCTAGAAACCCAAATACATTTACTGCATTTTAGTGTCATTTAGTGCTGTACCCAGGGGCGTAGCTATAGGGGGTGCAGAGGTAGCAGTTGCTACCGGGCCCAGGAGCCTGAAGGGGCCCAAAGACACTTGTGCCGTATAAGAGGACACACATAGCGCTGAGGGAAGTGGGGCCCAAGCTGAACTCTTGCACCGGGGCCCATGAGCCGTTAGCTACGCCCCTGGCTGTACCGATACCGTACATGTGAGTACTGCAGCTACATCACCTGAAAATCGCATGATCTGTAGGTAAGAGTTGTGCTTGGTTATCATGTATACAGCAAACATTGATTTATCTAATAATTATACATATCCTGCCACGAGGCATCATTTCTGATATTTTATAAAGCTTATGGCTGATCTATGTAGAGAATGGCGGCGATATACTGTAAGTGGGTGATGTCTGACACGTACAGTATTTTGCATTGAGTAAAATTATAAAGTGTAAAACTGATATTGCTAATATATAGATGTAATTACAGATCCATTGCACCTCTGAGAAATAAAGCTACATTGAAAACTGTCTTCATTAAAACTATATTGTTTTGTGTCTACAGCTCCTATATAGATCTATAAGTTTCCATGGTAACAGACATTATACTTTTTCGGTCTCCTGCATTTGATAACATACCTTGGGTAGACGCACAACGATCACCTTAGAAGTGCTGTGCTGTGACTTTTTTTAAAATGCATAAGGGACCCAATGTGGCGGACTGCTGTCCCTATTTAGTTGACCAGGAATTTTATCACATCTGTGAGTAAGACAGTGTATTATGACATCATAATCTGCAATCAGTGCCTTTCTATATAAACCTATTTTGCTAGCAGGTTACCTATGTTAAAAGGGGTCTACCAAGTTTTGACATTATCCCCGATCACAGGATAGGGGATTACTAATGGATGGGTGGAGGTCCAATGGCTGGGATCCCAACGAATCCTGAGAAAAGGGTTCCCGTTCTTGTGATCTGATTGAGCGGCTGGTCAAGTACAGTGCTCGTCTATTTTTGGAGGGCCCAAAGAGAATGAATGAAGCTGCAGGCCACATTTTTCACATGCCGTTCCATCAGAGCAAGGGAACAGGACCCCCCCCCCCTCGCAGGATCGGTGAGGGTCGCATTGGTTGGATCCCCACTGATCAGTTAGTTATCCCCTATCTTGTGAATAGGGGATAACTTCAAAACTTTGCATAAATCCTTTATTCTACGGATATGCCATCAAATGGAATCCGTCACCCCGATTTTGTACCATTATCTATATTAATACATGAGTTGTACTTCAGATAGGGGGAGATTTATCAAAGCTGGTATAAAGGAAAACTGGCTTAGTTGCCCATAGCAACCAATCAGATTCCACCTTTCATTTTTTTAAGGGACTGTGAAAAATGGAAGGTGGAATCTGATTGGTTGCTATGGGCAACTAAGCCAGTTTTCCTTTATACCAGTTTTGATAAATCTCCCCCATGGCGTCCAGATCACAAATTTTTTATTTTCCTACCGGCCTCCATTCTCCTACTGTCAGTGCTCAGAGCTGCATAACTTTCAGGATTGGCGTGCATGCGCACAGGAGTCCAGACTGTGTATTTCAGTGCAGCTTTAAATGCTGACAGTGGGGAACCGGGTGCTGTAGGAAAATAAAAAATAGTGATCTGGACTCCTTATCTGCAGTACTACTTATGTATTATTGTAGAGAATAGTCCAAAATCGGGGTGACCGATAACCTCTAATGTCCAGATAGGAATACCTCTTTAAGTAGACCAACAGATTGTACATGAATTATTAATGTTTACACCAGGCAGTTTGATGTAGTCAAGGCCAGGAATGGATCCTAAAGGAATCAGGAGTATAAGACTATTAAGCCCCTCAAGGTATTACAGAGCTAATAAACGGGCACCCATTAAGGTGCATAGGACCTTATTGTACCTCCATAAGCATCCAATTTCATATGACAGCATATGGAGGTTTTTCCCTGTCAGATTTGGTACGAATTCAACAAAAAAAAAAAATCCATCCTCCTAGGATTGCTTCTATGAATAGTGTAGCATGCCATCACAATACAAAATTACATGTAAAGTTTTACTTGTTCTTATTGTGGTTGTTCTGTTTCAGTATCTTGAATTGTGTATTGGTATGCTCCTCTCTTCTCCTCCCCCCTCTGTTTCTGCTTCTAGTTGGTTCAGTCTAGCCACTTCCTGTTTACCCTGTCATGCATTGCTGTTTTGTGTGCTCTAATTCTGAGGTGATTCTGAGGAAAATCTGAGTATCTCATGTACTTATCAAGGAGAATATTAGTGGCATAATTCTTTTACCATCTGGATTCCCTGCATATCTTGTAATACAATCTCTGGATTAAAAGACTACTTGATTAACTCCTGGGTGTCTGATGCGTAAACTGTAAGTGGAGAATGTCTGATTCAACAAGTCACCTCACAGATGCATGATTTGTATAAGGCTTACATTTCGAAACGTCACAGTAAAAGAATTGTCTTAGTACTCTCCTTCTCCCGCTAAAAAAAGAATATTTTCCTCCTCCAAGTAATAAGCCATCATCATTTGTCTCCGTTATGCTACAGTAGTAAGGTAATATCTTATACTGCTCAGTACTGCATTCACTTGGATCGCAGAAGCTTCTAGCAATTTCAGTTTCATACAGACTAGGAACTGTATTAAGCCTGTTTTCTGAGGTAAAAATCGTCTGCCTGCTGTAAGCTATTAAAAGACTGAACCACCACTAGAGGTCGCTGTTGTGTTACAGATGAAATGCAGGACACAGCTAGAAGGATTTCTAAACCCTCATTAAAAATGAAAGAGGCCCTCTTAACCGACAAAATTAAGATATGTGATAATTTGTCCAGTTTGTGGGAAAAGACTGAACAATGTATGGATGCAGCACATGGATCAGGCTATAATGAAGATCAATTTAAGGCCATGTGTACAAAATTGAATAAGACCTATGATAGTTATAATAGACTCTCTGAAAAATATTCTTCTCTGTTATCAAGTCTCAACTCAGAGGAATTCATCCTAGAATTAAAGACCCACACTGCACTTAATGATGAAAGATATAGCAGATTTATGGCAGTCAAGTCAATGCTAGAGGACAAGATATCACGACAATATGAAACTGCGTCCCGCCATTCTAACCTTTCAAGGCACTTCAAGGCTTCATCCTGTTCCTCGAAGTCTATTGCTCAGTCCTCATCGCTAAGGTCTCGCTCACAGGACTCTTCGCTAAGTACCTCATTGGTGTTGGCACGTGCAAAAGCGGAAGCTGCGAAGGTACAAGCTCACTGCATTAGAAAGGAAGCAGCCATTAAGGCACAAGTCGCAGAGAATCAAGCAGCTATACAGGCTCAGGCGCAAGCGACCAAAGCCAAGGCCGAAGCTGAGTTGGAGGTCCTTCAGAAGGAAAGGGAAGAAGCAGCAGCCATGGCTGAACTCAGAGTTCTTGAAGAAGCTGCTGAAGAAGAAGAAGCTTATCATCATATGTCCAAGATATCTAATGACTCAGAAGGCCGTACCCTGCAATTCGTCCTAGACCAAAGCAAAGTCAATGCATTTGCACCAGAAGATTTGGGCTCTGCACGCCAGACTGCTGAACTCATGCGGGTAGAAAAAGATGCAGCTGATAACCATACAGTTGACCCCAGTCCAGTGGACATTTCTCTTTCTTTCAAACCTCTGGCACCTTACACAGTATTTCAGGCACCATTAGAGACCAAGCCACTTCAAGCTCACCAAATCACATTAAAACCTCCTGAGACTAGTTACATAGCAACCAAGACGCTGGCGCCAAGATTACCAGATGTGAAGCCTTCATTTACGCTCAACCCAGCTGCCACTGACACTAACCTAGGGTATCAGATGGTGCCAACAACACCAGCGAGGGAGAAGTTCCCATCGCCATGATGCAGGAAAGAAATAACGCATCAGAAATCGCTAAGTACCTCACTCTCAGGGACCTCATCAGTACTAGCCTTACAAACTTTGATGATCGCCCAGAGAACTATAGAAGTTGGAAGGCCACCTTCGAGACAACAGTTCAAACCCGCCTATGCAAGAACTTGATTTACTAATTAGATGGCTAGGTCCATGGTCGTCAAACTGTGTTAAGAGACTCAAAACCGTTCATATCTACGAACCAGTCAAAGGCCTTCGTCTCGCATGGGAAAGATTAGAGCAGACATACGGCGGCTCGGAAGTAGTTGAACGTGCCTTATTTAAACGACTATACAACTTTCCTGGATTATCCAATACAGACCGCTAAGGGTTCCAGGAATTAAGCGATCTTCTTCTTGAGTTTGAAATCGTCAAGAGAGACTCGCAGCTACCAGGTCTCAGCTTTCTTGATACCTCCCATGGTGTGGGCCTGATCGTGGAAAAAATACCCCTCAATATTCAAGACCAATGGGCAACAACAGGTTCAAAATACAAGGAGCAACATCGTGTTCCCTTTCCACCATTTTCATTCTTCTGTAAGTTCATCAAGGACTTAGCTAGAGCTAAAAACGATCCGAGCTTCAACACCTTGGGAACCAACATCTTTGGCTCTACTTAACAGAGACACGAGACTTTCAGTCCCAGACAGGGGGGCTCTAAAGGTCTAATTTCAGTAAAAAGACAGGGGTTGTGCCCACTACTAACAATAGAAATGAAAGCCCCAAGGAACCCGATCATCATTGCCCTATCCATGATAAACCACATCCTTTAAGGAAATGCCGTGTCTTCATAGCAAAGCCCTTTGAGGAACGTAAGGAGTTCCTAAGGAGTCATAATATCTGCTTCAGATGCTGTGCATCCACTGAGCACTTCGCCAGAGACTGTAAGGTTCCAGTCAAGTGTTCTGAATGTAATAGTGATCTACACATGTCCGCTGTTCACCCGGGACCAATCAGGCGGAACCTAGAACCAGTTAACTGGCACAAGCCCCATTCCGATCAAGGCGGGGAGAGTCATGGCGGGGAGAGTGCCGACCGACCAACCACAACCGTCACGCCCAGATGCACAAAGGTATGTGGAGAAGGACTTGTGTGCGGTAAGTCTTGTTCTAAGATTTGCCTCGTGGATGTGTTTCCTACTGCACAACCAGAGAAGACCATAAGAATTTATGCTATTCTAGATGACCAAAGTAATCATTCCCTAGCTAGCCCTAAGTTCTTTGATCTGTTCAGGATAAAGGGAGAAACTACACCCTACACCCTAGGAACATGCTCTGGTCTTGTGACAACCTCAGGAAGAAGAGCTAATGGTTTCACCTTAAAGCCAATCAAAGGACATAAGAAACTCTCTCTTCCAACCCTTATCACCCTCATCTCAGGAACATAGCCAGAGAGATTCCTCCCCTTGATAACCATGCCGAGATCTTACTCTTGCTAGGTAGAGACATTCTTGAGGCTAATAAGGTCCTTAAACTTCGCAATGGCCCTTTCAATGCTCCATATGCCCAGAAACTTACAGTGGGTTGGATCATCATGGGGGATGTATGTCTGGACAGAACCCGCAGACTCTGCCAAGTACACTCCTTCAGAACTGAAGTATTAATAGGGGGGGCGAACGCCTTACTTCAGACAGTGTCCTAACCACTACTATGTGCAAGATATGCCTTGCCCAAATATTCTAAAAACATTAGAAAGCAGCTTAAATCCCAAGGAGTCAGCTGCAGAAGAATGTTCCTGGACAGAAGGGCAGCTTGTAGAAAGGCCTTCAGGATTTCAATTGGAGCCCTCTTCAAGCCCTTTGCAGTCCTCACACAATTTATTATAATGAATCCTATATCATCACTGACAACAAGCCTTCTGATTCATGTAGTTCTGATGAGATACAGCAGAAACTTGAGCCTTCCAGTCTACTGTTTGACAATGAGTTTAATTCTGTAAAAGAAGTATCTTCTGAATGTTCTATAAAGGAGGTTCCTTCAACAGAGGAAGAGTTCATTTCAGATACTTTGCAAGAACCTTCAGTTCCATCTGCAGTTGTTGATTGCACTCAAGAGGATCACAGTTCTTCCCAGTCTTCAACAGATGAGTGCCTTCATATTGCTCAGCCTTTTCTAAAAACCACAGGGAAAAGTTCACCGCCAATGTCCATGACAAATACTGCATGTCACCAACCCAAGTCCGCACGTACAAAAACAGATCCCATTTCAGAAGTGAAAAGTAGACATGAGCATTTGCATTCACGATTCATAGACAGAAAGCAATCTACATGTGAATCAGCCTCACAAAATAAGGGCTCTCGCTCTAAATCGGTGACACAGACAGAGAAGTCACATTCTAAATCTTTGGTAAGATCAAGGAGAACCAAGTCTCGCTCAGCTTCTAATAAAAGCAACAGAAAATCTCCTGTAGTAAAAAAGAAGAAATCCACATCTGGGGTGCATAAAAGATCACTGAAGAATAAACCAAAAAATATAGGAAATATTCCTGTGCCATCTGGCGTTTTCAAAGAGCACAACCTTTATAAGTTTCGGTGGAAGCAGGTAAACATCTCGCCAGTCAGTTCTGGAAAAGGTGGATAAGAAAGTACCTCTACCTCTAGCAAGAATGCAGAAGGTGGCAAGAGCCAAGGCTCAATATAAAGGAAGGAGATTTGTTCTGTTAAGAGACAAACAATTTAATGGTCTCGACTGGCCTACTGGACTTATTACTAAAGTCGTTTCTAGTTCGGATGGAAAGAACTTCCATGTTGAGATTCCTTCTACCAGAAATGCTCATCATCTTCTAGGACTGTTTCCAGTAACAGCTCTATGGTCTGAACTGAAGACATATCCTTTTTTGGTTTGAATAAATGTTCATTGCATGTTTCCTTTTCAGGTTTATGGACATTATTCATTGTTATTTTTACAATTCCATTGTATGCATATACATAGTGGTATCTACCGATACCAGACGGGGAGTGTTCTGTTTCTGTATCTTGAATTGTTTATTGGTATGCTCCTCTCTTCTCCTCCCCCCTCTGTTTCTGCTTCTAGTTGGTTCAGTCTAGCCACTTCCTGTTTACCCTGCCATGCATTGCTGTTTTGTGTGCTCTAATTCTGAGGTGATTCTGAGGAAAATCTGAGGTGAATCTGTGTATCTCATGTTCCTATCAAGGAGAATATTAGTGGCATAATTCTTTTACCATCTGGATTCCCTGCATATCTTGTAATACAATCTCCGGATTAAAAGACTTCTTGATTAACTCCTGGGTGTCTGAAGCGTAAACTGTAAGTGGAGGATGTCTGATTCAACAAGTCACCTCACAGATGCGTGATTTGTATAAGGCTGACATTTCGAAACGCCACAGTGGTTATTTTTTCCCAATTAAAGCGTCCCATTCAAAAACTTCAGCATGTCTTTCTAACGGTGCATTTTTAAAAAGGTCCTGCCAGCAGGATCAACCCTATTAAAATGGCCAGTTTAGGATACTTTCACACCTGCGGCATGGCTATCCGGCAGGCTGTTCCGGCGGGTGAACAGCCTGCCGGATCCGCCATGCCGCAAGTACCCGTGTGCTGCTGCTCCGTCCCCATTGACTATAATGGGGTGGGGGGCGGAGCTACGCGCAGCACGGCCAGAGATCGCCGGACTAAAAGTACTGCAGGACATAATCCAGTTGCCCAATTTCCACATTAAACTTTGGCTACATGCACACGACTGTTGGTGTTTTCCGGTCCGCAAACCACGGATCCGCAAAACACGGAAGCTGCTTCGCGTTAAAGAAATGCCTATTCTTGTCCGCAAAATGGACAAGAATAGGACATGCTCTATTTTTTTTTTTTTGCGGGGGCACGGAACGGAGCAACGGATGCGGACAGCACACGGAGTGCTGTCCGCATCTTTTGCGGCCCAATTGAAGTGAATAGGTCCGCGCCCGAGCCGCAAAATATGCGGCTCGGATGCAGACCACAACAACGGTCATGTGCATGAGGCCTTAGATAAAGAAAAATGACCAAACGTTTTGGTCTCAATGGACCTTCCTCAGCGGTCAAGTGTTATCTGTAAGGCATGTGAGACGAGCGGCCGGGCACTCAGCTCACATGCCTTACAGAACACTTGACCTCTGAGGAAGGTCCATTGAGACCGAAACGTTCGGTCATTTTTCTTTGTCTAAGTTTAAAGGGATTCTGTCACCTCTGATAACACAAATTTAGCTTTTAAACCAGCCATTCTCCACAGATTACCTTGAATCAGCTTTGCTTTTCTGTAATGAAATCCGTCCAGTAATTTTGCAGAAAAACGACTTTTATAAATATGCTAATTAATCGTGAAGGTGCCCAGAGGGGCGTTATCTTCTACTTTGGGTGCCCAGTAACGCCCCCCTGCAGTGCCCAAAACCGGCTCCTTACTCAATAAAAAACGCCTTCCTCCAGAATCCCTAACCGCCCACAGCGCCTCATCCCTCTCCTCCCCCTCCCTGACGGGTCGAGCGAAGTCTCGCGCAGACGCAGTACCCACTGAGGGCTGCGCCAGTGCGATGAGTAGGAGACTGAGGGCAGGAGCTTCATCGTCGTCACTGGGCATGCGCCGAGCCCAGTGACGTCCGATGCTCGCTCTTCCCTCTTTGCTGAGGGAACTTTTTGGAGGTTTAGAGCCCCATTCACCACTTTTCTGAAACATGGGTGGAGCGAGGCAGGCGCATTTACTATAATCTATAATCTTTCCTGGAGTAGATTATAGTGGAAATCTATACCAGTTCCTTTACTGGTTTAGATTTCCATTTTGGCGTACAGACCTGCACAGCTGAGCCACAATTATTAAGAGGGGTATGCCTTATAATATTCGTGGCAAATCTGACACCAGCAGAGGATAGATTAAGACTGGCATGTAATACACTGATCTTAATTAAATGTTCCTCTTAGGGTGCCTGCAAATTATGTGGACTATGCGCGTGATTTCCATGTGGATTTTTACGCAGCGTAATACAGTACCAGCAAAGTGAATCAGATGTGACAAATATTATGTACACATTATTTTTTTCCTTCAGTGTGGAAATTGACCTGCTGTATGCATTTTGAAATCTGCAGGATGTCAAAAGTTTCGCAGATTTCACCCTTTGCAATGAAATCTTGCAAGTTCGGGGGGAAAAAAGGCAGAAATGCAGAAAAAGCTGCACGAAAATCTGTGTGTAATTTCTGCTTTTAAACCCGCACCTGTATACAGGTAGTCTCATGACTGGTCTATGCTTGGTTTAGTAGAACTTCAGGTGGTCTACACAATGGACACTGAAATGTGTCTGGAATACCAAGAGGCTGCGTACCCTGCTAGGAGCGCACGCCACTGCACGAGCCTCCCTCCCCAGCTTCAGAATGGTGTGCTCAATAGCCTGGCAGCCCGGCCAAACCGGCCAATAACAAATCTCCTTTCTGGAAGGAGCTTTATTATTGGCGTAGCTGTGCTACCTGTGCTGTTCACAACACACCCTGCGCCTGTGAATGGCAGGGAAACGTATTGGTACACGTTAGACTTATTTTTTTAGAAAGTAAAATGGCCTTAACAAGGCGTCTGATGCTTGTACCGGCGTTACTGCGATCTCTGCTGGCAATATAACTTTGTGATTTTCAGTATATAATTTTTTATAGTATAGACTCCTGATGAGTTGAATGTAAGGGATTCGATTGTGTTCTACTTTCCGGTTGTGGGATACCTAGTACTGCACGGAATCAATAGCGGCATACCCAATACTCCAACACGACGCATTTTTCAAAACAGATTTATTATATGAAATATTAATTAGACTATGTAAAAACAAATATAATACAAAATACAGTACATATAATGAGTGGACATTAGAAGCTATATTAAAGGTATCATTTTAATCATAGCGTTTAAAATGGCTTATAAAACATGGTTCATTGGCTTGATTTCAAATATACATATTTACATTTTACTATAGGAATCATAAATTAACTGCATGCAAATAACAATAAAGAAAAAATATAGAGTTTAGCCAGAAGGGCTTTTACAAATGTGGATGTACCCGTTGCAATGTATGTGTTTATGGTTTAAAAGCCAAAGGTTTTTCTGATAATTGTAAAGATACTTACAACAGTCAGAGCTTCATTAGTTGTGACACTAGCCATGTAATACATCAGATCAACTGTGTTACATGTAAATCATCATATGTGGGTTCTACAATGACGAAACTGAAAACTAGAGTTGCAGAACGTATTACAAATATCACTAAAAAATTATTCAAAAAGTTCAGGAGCGGCAAAATAGGTCATAGAAAAACCATGCAGGTTCCCTGGATTCGATTTGATTTTAAAAGGCATGTGGCAGCAGATTTCTACTTGTGAAACTGGATGACCCGTTTCATGTGCGCTTGGCAGCCGAAAACATCTGTGTTCATATGTGCCCGCATTGCTGAGAAAAATAATGTTTTAATATATGCAAATGAGCCTCTAGGAGCAATGTGGGTGTTGCCGTTACTCCTAGAGGCTCTGCTCTGCAACGGCCGTGCCCTCTCCACATTGTCAGGGCCAGGCATTATGACGTTTACACTGCCTGGCCCTGTCAAAGTGCAGGGGGCGTGGCAGTTGCAGAGAGAGCAGAGCCTCTAGGAGTAACGGCAACACCCCGTTTGCTCCTAGAGGCTCATATGCATATATTACAACATTATTTTTCTCAGCAACTTCTTATGTAGTAATACTATAACATGTATTAAGGCACACTGGCTTAGTAATAAACCAAAGTACACCTGGGCCACACAAAGGGCGGAATATATCGGTCCAAGTCCTCATTACCTGGTTGTGTGTTTTCATACCTCATCATCATATAGCTAAATGATCGGTTATAAAAACTGTAGACATATTAATCAATTGACCCAACTCAAAAGAGCATTCAGCTTATTTTAGTCATTTTCAACCCAAAATAAATACTTTGGATAGCCTGAGTAGCCTGAGAAGCGAGCAAGGATGTGTCAGGAAAGGGCAAGTTCATTTTAAGATGTCAATTTGCGAGACGTGGCATTTTGGCAAAGGCTTCGCTGCAGGAACATCACAGTAAACCATCCACACCTTCAGAGGTTAGTCGCCTGCATAAATTCTATGAGAAAGGGTCCATAAGGTCAAATCTCTGGACCGCAGCTGCAGGAACTCCAAGACCATGGAAGTTCTTCTGCCATGACACATCCTGGATTACATTGAGGAATAAATTCTATACCTTAAAAGCCTGATCATAGCATCAAAGGCCTTGATTAGCTGACCCAAGTGAAGCAACAAAAGGTACCCCAGTGCCAACAGTGTATTTACTATACTAGTTCACAGTAACTAACCTGCATGTCCATTCAGATTCAGTATAATACAGGAAGATCATCTGAATAGAAGCAGTAATATTTTTTGCTGTGCCTATAGAGCCCAAAAACAAGAACATGCCATCCTGTCAAGTGCACTAAACTCAATGGGGGGGGGGGGGGGGGGATTCCTTAAACTCTCTACACCAGTTTTTTAAGTATCAAAAAGCTGCAAATGTTGATGCAAGCCCAGCTTCCACATAAATTTACAACTTTTTGCTCCCTGCTTGCCACTTGGAAAAAAAAAAAAAAAGTGGCCTGGGCTTAGCGGGCCTAGCACACTTATAATTTTCATAGATTCTACTTGCATATCTGACCTACAGACGGCCCACGATGTGCCACAATCATTAAGAATTGTGTACCTTCTTAATAACTGTGGCGCATTTGAAGCCACTGAAAAACAGCAAGACCGGCATATAAAACGTCACACTTACCCTAGGTACACACCTAAGCGTTTTACAGCGCGTTCAAACGCGCTGTAAAACGCACAACATGTGAAAAGCCATGCTTCCCTATGGGCATGGTTCACATTTGGGCGTTTTACAGCGCGTTTGAACGCGCTGTAAAACGCCCCACGCCCAAACAAGTACATGAGCTTCTTTGGGGCGTTTTAACGCGCCTATGGACAATGATGCCATAGGGGAGAATCACTGAATCGCGCGTATGACGCGCGTTTCTTAGTTACAAAAACGCGCATCCAAAAACGCGCGTAAAACGCGCGATTCAGAAACGCCTAGGTGTGTTCCCAGCCTTAAAGGGGCTGTTTTAGGAAGCTGCAGTGTTCTCCGTATATCATATAGAGGCTGTGCTTTGTAATACAGCTCAGCCCCACTGACTGCAACTAGGCCATGTGACTGATGTACGGTGACGTCACATGGCCTGGAAAGAGTTGGACCTCTGTCAATCTGAGGATACGTCATCCATATTAATTACCGGATAACCCCTTTAATTTTCCCCAATGTTTACAGGAAGCACTTTGGGCTTTTCTGGCATTCTTCAGTCTTGTAACTGGGATGCATTCTGGAATCAGATTCAACAACAATAACAGTAAAAGAAGAAGGGTGAAAATACACACCATGCACCCTGGAGATAGAAATATACAATGAATACTAGTCCTACATAATAATTAACATTTTTGCAGTTGAGAGAAGTCCGGATACACCAGTGCTCAAACACTACCATTGCATAAAGTTAGGTGTGGCCATATTAGTTTCGTGAATGTGATATTGCTATATCAATAATAGAAGAGTATAAATACATATCAATTATGTAATTAAAATAATGAAGCAATAAAGCAGTACTCAGAACACAATAGGAGAGTCACGACCAGTGGTAGGTAGCATGTGGAATAGGATATATAGGCCATATTTAAAAAAAAAAGGCTATCTGGTTAGGAAACTCATTTTTAGTACAGTTAATAGAGGGACACCGCAGAGTCCTGACCCTCATTTATTAGCCTGGGTGCGGAGCAACTTTGGGGAACCTAGCATGTCCATGCAAGTTATTTGAACGAGAAGTGTGCAATGCTTCATTTCCCCTGTGGTGGTTTTGCCGGGTCTGCCGGATTCCTCCAGAGATTACAAGGGCCTAGCAGCTTATTATTGCAGGACCTTTTTCGTAACCAAACTAGACAACTGCTTTAAAGGGAACAGTCACCCCAAAATGCAGTGCTATCTGCAGGCAGCATCTTATGAAGCAGAAGCAGCTGAGCAGACTGATATATAGTTTAGTAGAAACATTTTTAGTAAAACTTTTAATTTAATCATTTATTTTAAGAGGGTTCTCTGGGAATTATTTAAAATGGCTGCCAGCAATCTGTCCTAGAATGTGATCGGGACTGGTTGCCACCACTTGCAGAGCCGTCTAGTGGGGTTAGGGGCTGAGTCTCATTACATATTACACTCTGGCACATGCATTTACTACATATTGGTGAGCGTTCCTGTCAGGCTGCCCAGCCACTATGGCATATCAAAGGCAGGATCACATCATTGCCATCTACTGTAGAGCAGTGTAGTGAGGCCCTGTCCCCGCACCCCTATAGGCAGCTCTGCAAGTGGAGGCAACCAGTCCTGCCCACAGGTTGCTGGAAGCCATTTTAAATCATTCCCAGAACCCCTTTCAATCTCAGATTTTTCTGAGCTCAATTGCCCAAGTGACTGATAGCATTCCCTGTGTGTATATCTGTCAGTCACTGAAATTACAAGTTTTACTAAATATTTTCCCAGAAAAGTATATATTAATCTGCTCAGCTCCTCCTTCTCTATAACACGCATTTAGAGGTGACAGGTCTTCTTTAAAGGAGCCTAAGCGAGGGTGAAATTAAAAAAAGTAATAAAACATCAGCATAAAATAGATTCTGCTAAAAACAGAAAAGACTTGGAAAAACATTATCTGACTGAATACAGTTCATACAAATGTATCTGGGGTTCTGCACAATACAAATATGTGAGAAAGCAGAGATCATAGAGGCAGGGATTTTTTTGGCCACCGGTAATACATCAGTTGTTTCCTCCTCAACCTGAAATGGCTGCATACTCATAGCCCATACAGTATGGACCAGCCATACAATATCCAAGTGTGTGGATACTTTGAAGAGCATACACATGTACTATAGCGGCTGTAGATATCATTTACTTTAGTGTCCCTTTAAAATGAACACTCCTCTTTGTCATCAGTCACATGAGTACAGCATGACACCACTCACATTTTGGAATTCTAGTGGTCATGCTCAATGCATTGATTGTCAGATCTCTCCATCAGGCCAGCTGACCGCTTTATTTTATGTGGTTGGTTATGTGGTTTTCAGCAGAAAGACATCTATGTTTTGTTGCTGATTGCTTTGAATTTTCTCTGTCACCCTCATTTGCCTGTCTTTTCATTGGAAAAGGACAATACATTTAGCCATCAGAATGTGACCATGCCAACTGGGTTCCTCTTTCTTAAAGGAGGGCAATGTCTCTATTACAATGTGATCACAGTATTTTAATATTTTAGGAAATATTCTATTAGATTAGACCCTTCTTGCTGGCTTTAGCTTTCACTGTACTTACCTTGTGCCCCTATCCGATTTCTTCCATCGTCTTCCTCCGTTTGCTTACACTTGCTCTACCAGTCATTCTGTAGATACAACTTCTGCCAGCTAATTTTCTGTGTTGCTCACATTACAGATTAGGAGGAGTCAGTTTCCTAGCACACAAATTCTGACGCAGGGGATGAACAACTAACAGGACACTTGTCTGATTGACATACAACATGTGAACAAAGTACTACTCCAACTGTAAAACTGTGGATATTCAGGTGTTGTGCAACTACAAGTCACCAAAGCATGAAGCCAACTTCTAGTTCCTCAACACCTGGAGAGATACATTCATCTCCTGCTACTTTCCAGCACCAGCCATATAGCAGGTCCAGAAGAGCAATGGCCTGCTCAGAAATCTCTCATCAGTTACCTATGATACCGGATGTTTTATGCTCAAGTCTCTTTCAACCACACCATTTTTTGAAAGTAGTCTTCATCTGTAAACCAGAAAAGTACATCAGCAGTTCTTCTACACACCATACTGAAGACGCTTAGGAGCGGTTGGAATGTCTCATGTAGTGGATCAATGAAAGATCTAGCACTCTCTCAATAAGTGCCTCTTCCACTATGTTTATATCCTAAGGTGAAAACCAGAAAAGACTGTAAGAACACGTCGCAACAAAATGTACAGTTTAAAACGTCTGCATCAAATTTACATCATTAAAGTGGCGGTCAAACTATTCCTCGCGGTTTGTTGGCCATGGATGTCCTCCTCGTGACCTGAATATACAATAGTGCATCATTTTGTAATGTACGCAAGGAATATCAAGTGCATCTCAAAATATTTGGCTCGAATGGATAGCATAAACTAATGCCAAGGCTACTTTCACACTAGCATTTTAGTTTCTCCGACACTGAGATCCGTCATAGGGCTCAATACCGGAAAAAAACTCTTCAGTTTTTTCCCATTCATTGTCAATGGGGACAAAACAGAACAGAACGCTCCAAAACGCATTCCGTTCCCATACCGGAGAGCAAACCGCAACATGTTGTAGTTTGCTTTCCGTCCTGGGATGCGGATGCAAGGCAATGTTAAACATAATACAACCGGATCCGTTCATCACGGAGGCAGGCGGTTGTATTATCAGTAACGGAAGCGTTTTTGCTGAATCCTGCCGGATCCGGTATAAACGATAGTGTGAAAGTAGCCTAATTCTGTCAGCATTATATTTCATGCTACTGTTTTATTATATTTATGCTCCTCCTGTATGGGTACTTTCTACAAACGTTGCATAAATCAACAGCACAAGTGAATATATAGGAAACTTTGTAAATATTTTATTAGAGAAAAATTGCACTCTTCTCCACTTATCGGTTACTTCTCTTTGGACCAGCCACGGACACCAGAACTAACACAGTGTACTTGGAAGCAGACAGCGCAGTACACTGTGTAGTGGCCATGCCAGGTTCTTGCAACTCACTTCCCATTCACTAGACCAGTGTTTCCCAACCAGTGTGCCTCCAGCTGTTGCAAAACTACAACTCCCAGCATGCTCGCACAGCCTTTGGCTGTGCGGGCATGCTGGGAGTTGTAGTTTTGCAACAGCTGGAGGCACACTGGTTGGGAAACACTGCACTAGACGACCTATTCTAAGGATAGTTCCTCAATATGGAAGGAAAACTTCTTTAACCACCTCAGCCCCCCTAGCTTAAACCCTCTTAATGACCAGGCCACTTTTTACAATTCTGCACTACGCTACTTTCACCGTTTATTGCTCCGTCATACAACTTACCTCCCAAATGAATTGTACCTCCTTTTCTTCTCACTAATAGAGCTTTCATTTGGTGGTATTTCATTGCTGCTGACATTTTTTTTACTTTTTTTGACATTAATCAAAAATGAAAAAAAAAAATTGCAAAAAAAATGACAATTTTTCACTTTCTGTGAGTACCTTTAGGATTTCACAGGCCATTTTTACGCATTTGGATTCCAGACTTCTTCTTGCGCTTTAGGGGCCCCTAAAATGCCAGGGCAGTATAAATACCCCACAAGTGACCCCATTTTAGAAAGAAGACACCCCAAGGTATTCCGTGAGGGGCATGGCGAGTTCATAGAAGATTTTTTTTTTGGCACAAGTTAGCGGAAATTGACTATTTTTTTTCTTACAAAGTCTCATATTCCACTAACTTGTGACAAAAAATAAAATTTTACATGAACTCACCATACCCCTCACAGAATACCTTGGGGTGTCTTCTTTCTAAAATGGGGTCACTTGTGAGGTGTTTGTACTGCCCTGGCATTTGAGGGTCTCCGCAATCATTACACGTATGGCCAGCATTAGGAGTTTCTGCGATTCTCCGTATATTGAGCATACGGGTAATGAGATTTTTTTTTTCCGTTCAGCCTCTGGGCTGAAAAAAAAAAAAAAATGAACGGCACAGATTTCTTCATTCGCATCAATCAATGTGGATGAAAAAATCTCTGCCAAAAAATGTGCAAAAAAAAAAAGGGGAAAGGACATAGGAGTGCTTGCGAAGTAAGGCCCCATTCACACGTCCGCAAAAATGTCCGCATCTATTTGGCCGCAGCTTTGCAAAAGATAGAGCATGAGCAATTGCGGACAAGAAAAGGCATTTTCTATATAGTTCTGGCAATGTGCGGATCTGCAAAATGCGGAAAGCACATTGCCGGTGTCCGTGACGGGGGGGGGGGGGTTGACATGGGGTGATCAGGGGTTAATCAGTGACGGGGGGGTGATTGGTGCACTTACTTTAGCTGCTGCCTGTGTCCCCTTTTGCAAAACAGCGCCTGATATGCGATTTTTTCTGACATCTACAGCCTGCCAGCGCATGATCAGCGCTGGCAGGCTGTAGTGAAACTTCCTCCGGAGGCGATCCTGTGAACCCGCTCGCCTCTTGCGAGATGACGCGTCGATGAGGAATAACCCGGACGCCCGCAGGACGCATCCCTGCGTTAGGCGGTCGGGTAGTGGTTAAAGAGGACCTTTCACCTCTCCTGACATGTCTGTTTTAATAGCGTCATGCCTTTCCCATGTAGTAACAGGTCTGGAGCATCTATTCTTATGGCTCTGTGTTGTACCATTCCTTTATTATTTCTACTAGAAGTTCTAAATTAATTGCTAGCAGTCTGCAGTAAGGGTACAGAGGGGCGTGTCCCTGCACAGTCTGACTCTATCCACTTAGTGCTGCCATTGTCAGGCCCCCCCAACTGGTTACACCCCCTCTGTACCCTTACTGAAAACCGCTAGCAAATCATTTATAACTTCTAGTAGAAATAATAAAGGAATGGCACAATATAGAGCCATAAGAATAGATGCTCCAGAATAGTTATTACCATATTTTTCGCCCCATGAGACGCACCGAGGTTTTAGAGGAGGACAATAGGAAAAAAATATTTTTCATTAGACCTCAGATCAGCAATGAGACCCCCAATATTAATCAGACCTCAGCTCACAGAAAGTGGATCTTATAAGGCTAAAGATACGGTACATGGGGAATGCATGTAGCTGCATGTCCACAGTGGCAACAGGTCCTCTTTAAGTTAAAGGTGAAGGACACTTTTGCACTGATTTTTTAAATTCCTCATTTGCTTCCTAAATGCAAAATTTGTGAACTTTCTAAAGAGTCTGCATAGTCTTCTGAAGTATAAGTCTTCCTCCTAGCTGGTGGTGCTGCTGAATCTGACATACGTTCGTCAGAGCCCTGCTTCTGTTTACGAAGCCCCTCTCGAAATATCCACTAATCAATATGTAAAATTATTTTTTCTATCACAGGTGTTCATAGTCTTTAAAGGGGTGCTACAGCTTCTTGATATTGATGACCTATCCTGAGGATCAGTGGGAGTCCGACACCTCGCTCCCTCAGCAATATCAGCTGTTTTTGAGAGCTGACAATGGTTGGAAGAAAACACAGTGGTCATACTGGTGTAATGAATCTCAGCTCCTATTCAAGTGAATGGAAGTTGAGCCGAAGCATGCTTCCACATCCACTACACAGTGAACAAAGCCTTCTACTTCTGACACCATCCATTATTTTGTTTCTGGCTACTGCCTAAAGCTGATAGATGAAGGTGCTGGGAGACGGACCCCCACTAATCGGATATTGACCCATCCTGAGAATAGGCCATCAATATCAAGAAACCAGAGCACCCGTTTAAGGGGAAATTGGTCCACAAAAGAGCACAAAACACTTTCACCTAGAGACAGGTAATGTGATATTTTAAACTGCCATCTAGTGGTAGAAATAAGTAAGGGCTGTTTCACACGAGCAAGTCCATTGCAGGAATCGCGCTGTGTGTGTAAGCCTCCGGTTCTGGACTTGGCATTATCTTGATTTAACTTTTGGGTGGCATTTTCTACACATACATTTTTACATGTGTACTACACGGTTTCCATTCTTATAGAGAAGCCTATGAGAAAATGCAAGAAAAAAAAAAAAACCCAGACCTAGAGCATACTGCATTAAAAAATAAAAAAGCCGCCGACCTTAGGATAGGGCATCAATATTGTGCACTCAGAAAACCCATTAAAAATAAAATTCAATCCTCCATCCATATGGAAGTAATAGAAGTATTACTTTCCGGGACCCCTCAAGGTCTGACATTGAATGCAATTTTGGGGTTTTGGGTGGATTTTCAATCAGTGACATGAAGCTATCACTAACTTGGAAATCTCCAAAATGTTCTACTTAAAGTGGTTGTCCAGCCGTTAAATTGCAGGCTCAAAAAAGAAAAAAAAAAATGTTCATCTCACCAATCCCCTGCTGCTCCAGTACTTCCCCAGGCACCTGCTGTTCTCTACGCCCCTTGACACACAGGAATAGACTGCTAAGGCTCTGTTCACACTGCATTTCCCTTGGGCACTTGGTATAGATGCCAGGGAACTCTCCAGACTTATGAGCTGAGGTTAAAGTCCTGACATATGCTTCTGTGTGCCATGCCGTGGCCTTTGTCATACATAGGCCATAATGTTAAAAAGCAGAAACCACACTGTACCTTTTTTTGTGGACCACTGTATAGGAGAGCACCTCCCTATACATTATATAAATGTATATATATATATATATATATATATATATATATATATAAAGGATGCTGACACAAACCACCTGGACGGAGACCAACGGGACTCTCTTTTGGCCTCCATCTTTTGTGTCTATGGGTAAGGGGAGGGATGTGTGATGTGACCAGAACCCAAGACAGTTAATCACACAAATTTGGGTACAACTAATGCCAACCTGTGATTGACAACGAGCAGGCAACATGAAAGCATATTCTGTTACTCACAATGTAGTTTTCATAGTAGATTGAGTGTCTGGCATGAAGATGCTTGAGGAAACTTGAGTTATAACTGGAGTCTCCTCCTGGCATCAGGTGACAGATTGGACATCTCTAAGAAAGAGAGAAAATGATGATGGAATTAGTGGTGTTGTTAGCGCATACAAGGCCTAAAGCAAACAAACGTTATATGAGGTGTGCAGAGGGCTGGGCGACTTTAGTTTTTATTTTTTTGTTTAGCGCAGGCATCCTCAAACTGCGGCCCTCCAGCTGTTGCAAAACTACAACTCCCAGCTTGCCCGAACAGCCTACAGGTATCAGCCTACAGCAGGGCATTGTGGGAGTTGTAGTTTTACAACAGCTGGAGGGCCGCAGTTGGAGGATGCCTGGTTTAGAGCATTGCATCGGTGCAGCCCGTGTACAGTCTGTTCAGCCCATACCACCCCCTCCCCTTAATACAGTCGCAGACAACAGGGACTGGAAGCCCACACAGGCTCCCCCGATGCATCGGTCCAGATCACTGCAGGAGCCCGGTAATCCAGTAATGCTTAACACTTCACCATTTGGATACTTAACATAGATTACCTTTACTTGCTGTCATTAAATCGGAACCTATACTTTCAAATAAGAAAACTGTCTTGGTCATGTAATGGACACGCAGGTGCACATGTCTGCCGATCACATGACCAGGACATGACCATACACACTCAAATTCCATGAAAATGATTGGACGATGAGGAAAGAAATGCGCAAACTCACCCAATCACTTACTCATCTCCCATAGAATATAAGGTGCAGCCACCAGTAGTAGGACATGATGAGAGGTATATGCTGAGTGATCTAGACTGTTATATGAGCACAATATGTGCCACATAGATCAGTCTATATATTTTACCAGCTTTTCTAAAGTGGAGAAGAACTGAGATGGAAGAACATAAGATACATGTAATTCTCAGGAACAGAAAACAAACGCACCTATGATATAATCCGGCAATCCACTGCCTTCTATATACTGTAATAAAACTCCTTACCACCAGTCGGCTGTCTGAAGAGTGATAGGTGAAGCAGTGCTGGACCAGGCTGTCTTCGTCTAGATGTACAGGACAGAAAGGACAGGCATACGTGTCTTCTCTAGAAAGCAAAAGAGAAAATAGAGATGAACATTAAGCAAACCCCCTTTTCTTCACATAAACACCCTTTACCACTTTCCAGTCTATTTCTGTGCAGGGTCCTAACAATGTAAAGCAGACAACGCGTGGGGCAAGACGGCATAGCCACAACTATACTGTGTGCTGCGATTGGCCATATAGTCTCTCAAAAGTCCCCAGTGTACCCAGGAGTCAGTGTGACAGCATTTCCGGAAGGCAACGCGTCTGTGATGCCACCCGGGAGAGGAAGCGTTAGATGGTGACTGACATGGTACTTGGGGTCAGATAAGCACATTGTATTACAGCAGCACTGACTGTGAGAGGTGCATGTGCCTGCTCTAGCTGGCGGATTTGTCTGGGCACTCCTGTGGCTGGCACACTGGTATGGGAATTGCGATAGAAGTAGGTTTGCTATAGGTGCAGCTGAAGGGTACAGTTATAACCAGGGTTTATTTGAGACATATGGCAGTACGCTCAGTGGCAGGGCACACATGTGAAAACTTTGCCGTGAAAGATTTTACATTACAAGGCAACTAAATGTCAACTGTTCTTAAACACACAATATATGTAAATCGCACAACCACACATTATATATATATCCTGCCGGATCCTCACAACGCAAGTATGAAAATACCCTAACCTAACGGCAAGAAAAAAAAATATTAATAAAATAATCTAATATATATATTTGTTAGGTTAGGGTATTTTCACACTTGCGTTGTGAGGATCCGGCAGGCAGAACTGCCTGCCGGATCCGGCAATCTGGATACAAACGGACAGCATTTGTAGACGGATCCGTCTTACAAATGCATTGCAATTACGGATCCGTCTCTCCGGTTGTCATCCGGAAAAACTGATCCGTTATTTATATTTTCACATTTTTAAAGGTCTGCGCATGCGCAGACTGGAAGAGCGCATCAGTCAATGCCGTATTTCTAATGTCAGATCCGGCACTAACACATTTCAATGTAAATTAATGCCAGATCCGGCAAGTGTTCCGGAATTTTGGACGGAGATAGTACCGCAGCATGCTGCGGTATTTTCTCCGTCCAAAAAACGTTAAGTGACTGAACTGAAGACATCCTGAACGGATTTCCCTCCATTCAGAATGCATTAGGATAAAACCGATCAGTTCTTTTCCGGAATAGAGCCCCTAGGACGGAACGCAATGCCGGAAAAGAATAACGCTAGTGTGAAAGTACCCTTAGACATTTTTCAGCTATTTTTTTTTTCTTTATAAAGTGCCAAGTGAAAGCTCAATTTATATAAGGGCATGACACAAAGATCACGTCATGCCACCTCACAAAGAAACATACCTGCACAGGGTCCTGCCTAATTCTTCAAGCGGTCCATACTTTTTAATATACTGCTGACACATATTTAAGTGCGCTCTCATTTCACTCAGGCATATCTAAAGGTAAAACGGAAATTGGTTGTTAGGCTACGATGAATCGAATATAAAATTCTAACACAATGAAGTACGAAGTGAACATAACATTACGCCCGTAAGGCTCTATTCACATGGACATGTCACATGTGTTAGGACAAATCCATTGTGATCTGTCTTTGTTTGAAGTCCCCTGATTTATAATAGGTCTGTCAAATTTTCTTTATGAATACTATAGTGTTGAATAAAATGATGTCAGAAAACCTACTTTCACACTCGCGTTTTTTTGCGGATCCGTTCAGATAGTACAACTGTCTGCATCCATTGAGAACGGATCCGTTTGTATTATCTGTAACATAGCCAAGACAGATCTGCCTTGAACACCACTGAAAGTCAATGGAGGACAGATCAGTTTTCTACTGTGCCAGAGAAAACAGATCCATCCCCATTGACTTACATTGTGTGCCAGGACGGATCAGTTTGGCTCAGTTTCATCAGACGGGCACCAAAACGTTGCAAGCAGCGTTTTGGTGTCTGTCTCCAAAGCGGAATAGAGACTGAACTAATGCAAACTGATGCATCCTGAGTGGATCCTTTTCCATTCAGAATGCAAACTGATCCGTTTTGGAACGCTTGTGAGAGCCCTGAACGGATCTCACAAACAGAAAGCCAAAACGCGAGTGTGAAAGTAGACTTAGTAAACTACTGGTAACATAATGCTGCCCCCCGGGTGCTGTGTCTGGTATTACAGCACAGTCTCCTTCTCTTGAATAGGCCTGGCTTCAGTCCTCTGCGTGGCACCGGATCAGAACCGACAGTATGAATATAATGCTGCCCTCCAGGTGAATACTGCACCCACATTCAAAGGTAAGGGGTTACAGGTCACTGAGCTGTGTGTGTGGCTGATGTCGTGATGTACATATATGCCCCGAAAGGAGGTTTTAAAGGAGGATAGTGGTAGTTTGGCCCCACTAAAGTTCAGCATCCAGTAGGAAGATGATTCATGAAGAAAGAATATTCTTAATTTTTAATATATAGACCAATGCACTTGAACCTACATATACAAATCCTAAAGGATTATTTCCATCTCAGGGATTATCCAGTAAAATATATTTATTACTTATCCTCAGGATAGGTCATCAGTATCAGATCTGCAGGGGTGCAACACCCGGGACCCCCGCCGATCAGCTTTTAGAAGAGGCCTTGAGCTGTGCAGCCTCTTCCCAGGCCAGTCACA
Source organism: Bufotes viridis (assembly GCA_033119425.1). Lineage (NCBI taxonomy): Eukaryota > Metazoa > Chordata > Amphibia > Anura > Bufonidae > Bufotes > Bufotes viridis. Next base: position 99,600,599 of record CM065593.1, read on the forward strand.
TCATATCTTTGGTCACGTGGCCTAGTTGCAGCTCAGCCCTATTCAAATCAATGGGGCCGAGCTGCAATACCAAGCACTGCCACTATACGATGTACGGCGTAGTCCTTGGAAAGCTCCCAGGAGTCTGCATTGCCCATCAGAGCTTCAGCGAGCGCAACTGAAACAGCTGATCGGTGGGGGCGCCGGGACTTGGACCCCTGCTGATGTGATAATGATGACCTATGCTGAGGATAGGTCATCATTATTATTTCCTGGATAAACCCAATAAGGAAACGGGCGAGCTTGCTGTGCACTGCTGTTTCTGTAACCGCCACAGCAGTGAATGGGAGATACGTGAATTGTGTGGCACAGTGAAACACGGAGAATAGCCAGCTCAGGCATTTCCTTAACTCCACACATCCCAAGCCAATGCTTACTCAGGTTATGCCTATCTCAGACATGTGCCCATACACATTAGAATTATGTCAGCCAAACATCTAATGTGCCTTTCAACTCGCCCAGACGGGGGAGACAAGGATCAGGCTGTTGGATTTCAACCTACCTGATCCTTGTGTTTTCAGGGGGGATCAGAAGTCAGAAGAGATGTCTAGAAGTAGATTACTCCCCAAGGAGAACACATGCATGCTTGACTAAGCGAGGATTTGTATCAGGAGAGATGGGGGAGGAGTACGAGGAGCTGGTCACACGGGTGCTCGTCTGACAACTATCTTCCGTGACTCTACTGTAAGCATGTACACTCAGCCATGCATGAATATTTATATCAATGGGGGGGGAGGGGAATAAGTCAGTGACGGACCCCTCTGGCAGTGACTAATCTTCCTTGGGAACAAAGGATTGGGCATATAGAAATCCAACATGCCAGATACCACTTTCCTCTGATTTCTTACATCGAAGGATAGTTTGGGGGGCCACTACATATATGACACTGTTGGCCAATCCCTCTGAAATCGTAGCTTTTTGGCTGACTTAACTAATCTTTATGGCCTTAAAGGGGATGTATGTTTTTTTTATATTGATGACCTATCCTCAGGATAGGTCATTAATATCAGATCGGAGGGGGTCTGACTCCAGTCACCTGCCGGTCAGCTTTTTGAAGAGAACGCAGTGCTCATATGAGCTCTGTCTTCTCCTCAGTGTTTACCTGTTTGCCGTTGGGACGGCTCCGTTTTATTCACTAGAACAGGAAGGAGCCGTCCCATAGAAGTGAACGGGGACGCCATTGTCGTAATTACATCTGCTCTTCACTGCAACGGCGAACAGTGAAGAGAAGGCAGAGCTCTTACGAGTTCTCTTCAAACAGCTGATCGGCGGGATAGGTCATGAATATAAAAAAGCAGACAACCCCTTTAAGTTAACTAATTCAACTAAGTTTCGATTTTCGAGACCTTGATGAGGACCTGCGTTTCAGCGATACGTTTTATTATGTTGTAGTGTACCCGCTCACTGACTTCAGTAAATACAGCATGCTGTACACTCTTTGGGAGCCTGCATATGGCACAAAGGCTACTTTACACTAGCGTTTTTTGCAGATCCGTCATGGATCTGCAAAAACGCTACCCGGTGCCATGGTGGCATTGCCAGACAGCAGGGGTGCTGTTTGGCTGCTGGATCCCGCTGCCTGCTGGTGCGGTGCCGCCGCTGCCAAATTTAGAGTAGGACCCACTCAAAGAGGCAACCTTGAAGCGGGGAGTGGGCTTATGCCTTTGATCAAAATGTACACTAATGCCTCTTATATAGCATGTATTATAGGGGGCAGTACAGTAACTATTGCGCCGAGAAGCGATATTAATTTTGCTGAGAAGCAGTTAAAGATCAGAAGCTGAGCTTGTGGATGTGCGATCCTACCTCTTTTTCTTTTTTTTGAAATACTACCGCTACAATAAAACAACTGCATGCATACGTCATGAACGGATCCTGTTGTATTAGGTCTTCTATCGCCATGATGGATCCGTGTTGAACACCATTGAAAGTCAATGTGCCAGAGAAAACGGAAAACTTGCTCCGCATCCCAGGACGGACAGGCAGCGTTTTGTTGCAAATCATAATACAAAGTTATACTTGTCTTTGTGTCTTTCAGGTAGTAGTTATTTTTCCAGACAATTTGTTCTTGCTGTCAGTGAACAGAAACATGCTTGTGTATATTATGGGGATTCCCCACATTAGACGTTTACCACTTATCTAGGTCTAAGGGGTTGTAATAAAGAGCTGAGCACTGTACCATCAGCCTCATAGACATTAAATGGAGCGGCGCCATGCTCAAATGCCACTCCATTCAAACTCTTCCTCACTGCAACCATGCAGTGACAAGGAACTCAGGACCCTGTTCTAGTGCTCGTGCGGGGATCCCCAACGATCAGACATTTATCATATATCCTGTGCACAGGTGATAAATGTTCATTGTGAGAAAGGTTTCTAACAATGTGTCTTTGCCTTGACCACGTCTTACTTTCGATGTCAGCAGAACGCAGCTGTTTTTGTGGCATTCTCTAGACCTGCTCATCCAAGTGCAAGGCACTCTCAACCGATTTGTGTATGAATCCATCCTTGCAGATCACGTAACACAATGTGACACGTCACACGTCTAGAAATGTCTGGCATTGGTTGGAAGAGCATGATCAAGACTTCCAAGGCCCCCTAATTCCAACACTTGGACCCAATTGAGCATCTGTGGGACCACCTCGATCATCGTGTTCACCCTATAGATCCTCCCCTCATGTACCCTCCAGCAGCTGGGGGATGCACTGCCGTCAGCATAGCCCCAGATATCTGTGACAACCTACCAGGACCTTTTTCAGTCACTCCCAGCCCGTCTAGCTGCTGTCCCTGAGGCACACGGCGGTCACCCTGGATATTAGGTGGTGGTTAGAATAATGTGACCGCAAATCGTATAAACCCTTAATAAGTACATCTCATCATTTGTCATTAAGGCTACTTTCACACTAGTTTTTCTATTTTCCGGTATTGAGATCCGTCATAGGGTCTCAATAACAGAAAAAAACGCTTCCATTTTGTCTCCATTCGTTGTCAATGGGTACAAAACGCAACTGAACAGAACTGAATGTTCCAAAATGCATTCCATTCCGTTCTCATACCGGAAAGCAAACCGCAGCAAGCTGCATTTTTTTTTTTTTTTTTCCTGTCATGGGATGCGGAGCAAGATGGATCCGTCATGACCCACAATACAAGTCAATGGGGACAGATCCGTTTTCTCTGACACAATAGAAAACGGATATGTCCCCCATTGACTTTCAGTGGAGTTCATGATGGATCCGTCTTGGCTATGTTAAAGATAATACAACCGGATCCGTTCATAATGGATGCAGATGGTTGTATTATCAGTAACGGAAGCGTTTTTTGCTGAGCCCTGCCGGATCCAGCAAAAACGCTAGTGTGAAAGTAGCCTAAAATATATCTTCTTCATGCATTTATTTACAAAGAAATGTATTATGTTTTCCAATTTTCCAAAAATTAGCTGGAATACTTTGAAAAAAAAAAAAAAAAAGAGACTACCTATATGGGAACAGACTGCACTACCCTCAGCTGAATATCTGAAGCACCAGCCATATCTTATATTGCAAGGCTCAGCCCATTCTCGCTGCGACCTTACCTTTTCTTCACATTCCTCACAATTCTGAAATACGGTTTTCATCTTCTTCATGATGTCCACAGCGAGCGTCCCTTCTGAGGATAGGTGAGTTCGGCAGTAAGGGCACGCATAAGCGTTATTCCTCAGGCTAGCTTTTATACACGTGTGACAAAACCTAAAAGGCACAAATGCATTCTTTCAATAGAAAGTGTGGCTGGTAATTATCTACGCACAAGTGTCACGGAAGAGCTTCAGTATGTGGATTATATGCAGTGACAAAATGATCCCCCACTAAAATAAAACATACCCCAAAATATAGCTGAATGAATATTCGTGCGATTCAAAAATAAAACATGTCATTATTTACACATCAATACATGGACAGTGTCACATTCAGCACAGAGGACAGGCTGGTGCTGCCATCAGGGTAGTGACATTTTTTTTAGAAAACAACTTAATTTCCTTTAAGCACTTGTATTGGATGGCAAAGAATATAGACTGCGCTATAGAAGACACATTTCTAGTTCTACAGCCATTTTTGTCCTACATTTGTATTTGCACATACCGTATTTTCCTCCCTATAAGATGCACTTTCCCCCCTTTCACTGCGTCTTATGGGGCGAATACTAATAATGGAAGCGCTCATTATTACCGGAGGACCGGAAAGCAGTAAAGGCTCTGTACTCACCACTTCCTGGTCCTCTGCTGTCGGCTGTGCTGTGAGGGCACTCTGCGACCTCACACTGTGCCCATCGGGTCACAGCAGGAAGAAGAGAGAGCGCGCTGGCGGTGAGAAGAGGCGGTGTCCGGAGCAGGAGAGGCAAGTGTTTTTTATTTTTTTGCTCTGTGGCATGGGGGCTGATAAATGGCATGGGGGGTCTCATCTGAGGTCTTATTAACATTGGGGGTCTGATTGAGGGTCGTATTAACACTGGAGGTCTGATTGAGGCTGTGAGCTGAGGTCTGATTGCTGGTCTGATCTGGGGTCTAATGAAAAATATCTTTTTCTTATCGTCCTACTCTAAAACCTAGGTGCGTCTTATGTGCTGGTGTGTGGCAGCCTGGCACCCTGAAAATGGAAGACTCTAGACTGAAATACGATTTTACACACCAGCGTCTTGGTACTCAGACTAAAATGCGTTTAAAAGAATAATAGTATCTTAGAATGACAATAATACTACCAGAATTCACCGGATCCAGCACTGCCGGATGCGGACAGAATGACCGCCAGCCCCATTAGGTATATTAGCCATGTCATCCACATCCGGCTGACAAGCATAGAAGCCGCTGAAGGGGTTTCACCAGCAGATTTCTGATAAAGCATTCCTAGAAACAGAAAATGGGGCAAATTTGACCTCAAGTCTGAACCTGCTCTTAGCAAACCTAAGTCTTTACGACCGTCAAAGATGCTGCAAATTTATTAAGAGGCAGCTTTTAAGGGTACTTTCACACTAGCGCTGTTCGGATCCGGCAGGCAGTTCAGTCAACGGAACAGCCTGACGGATCCGTCAAACCGTACGCAAACGGAAAGCTGTATTTTCCGGATCCGTTAGACTTCCGGAATAACGGATCCGGTATTTAATTTTTTCAAAGCTTGAAAGAACTGCGCATGTGCAGACTGGAAAACCGTATCCATTGATGTGGCAATTTCCAGAACACTTGGTACCAGATCCGGCATTAATACATTTCAATGAAGGTCTAATATGACCGAAACGTCCGGTCCAAAGATTATGTTTATACCTATGGATGTGAAAATTGGGCAACTGGATGAAACTATTGTATGAATAAATAAGCCTTTTGGAATTCAAAGCTGAAAATCTGTGCGCCTCGATATTTACTATATGTATGTTGGTTGATTGGCACCAGAGACAATCGAGTGCGGTTCTCCATCTTATCACTGGCCTGTGTAAAGGGGCTTCAGCCCTTAAAGTGCTATTCTGGTTTTATGAAACTCATGACTTCACAGGATATAGGCGATCAATTTCAGATTGGTTGAGGTCCCCCGTTCTGCACCCCTGCCTCCCTCAGCTGTTTGGAGGAGCTGCGGCAGTAGTGAAAGAGCGGTGTCCTCTCGCCTACATTATAGTGGTGGAGCAGGGTGGCTGTACGATCCAGTCACGTGAGTGAGTGAGGAAACTGTTATAACCCTTCACCACCAATACAATGTGCACAGTAGGGCTGCACGATATGGGAATTTTGTGCGATTGCGATTAGGGCCCTAAAAATTGCGATAACGATATGCGATGCGATATTTTAAGGGAATTGTGCTAGAGGTCTATCTGCTTGGATTTTCGAGGTAAAAGCACACACAGATGACTGATAATGTGAACTGTAGTTATGCTGAACTCAAGAACTGAAATGCGCAGTGTTTTTCAAAATAAAATACATATTTGCATTACTGCAAAAGTACAAGATACAAAACTTGCCATTTTCTTAATAGCGCTGCACAGAACAGATAAAATAACGACTTTCCACCAGCCCATCCTCCCTCCCCGCACTGTAACTGATGTATCGCTGGCCGCGCTGTGCAGCATAGTGGCCGGAGATACAGTGTCAGTGTCACGTAGAAAGACAACCATCGCTTTATAAGACGCACTGCCCCCCCCCCACTTTTTTGGGGAAAAAAGTGTGCCTTATAAAGCGAAAAATACGGTAATATAATTGCAGCATTTTTGGGTCGGCAAATTGCGATTGCGATATGGTGATTAATTGCGATTGCTTTCGCGATATATTGTGCAGGCCTAGTGCACAGTGTGTGGGTAAACACTGAAGAGAATGCAGCTCTCACTAGTGTCACAGCCCCCATTGGTGGTGTGGTGGGCGAAGCGCTAGACCCCACCAATCTGATACTCATAAATATATAACACTGATATAAATCATCATACAAAACCCCTTCCATGAAAGATCATTTCACCTATATACCCACACATTGTATTAAAAAGTAATCATATCATCTGATATACCATAAAAGTAAATGAAGTAGAAAGTGTTGTCCATAAAGCTGGCTATAGATTAGACATCCCCATATACATGCATGCTTGGCTCAGACGAGTATACATATATTCTGAATAGGCAGAAGGAAGAAAGCTGGTGTCCAACACCTCAGGGGAGGATTATCGAGCAGCACGGATGGACTCTCTGAACATCTGCCACTGAGGTAGAGTTTTGAGGCTCCCATTAACATTGGAGGGTTCGGCTGACAAAGGAGTTTTCTGAGACTGGGTCCAGTTGCAGTGCCAAGCTTTCTTCTCTGCTTCCAGTCCCTGCTGGACCAGAAGTGTGATATGCCACCTACACACACGTCACCGCTGCCAGGCAATCAGTGTGCAGGCATGGCACGTGACCTCTGCCACTGACTGCAGGCAGCAGTGACAAGGCGTGGACAGCCTGTCACACTTCCCGTCCAGCGGGTACTGGAAGCAGAGGAGAAGGCAGCTCGGCAGTGCAACCGGAGCAGCTGCGACAGGTGTTCTTTAACCCCTAACCACATGAAAATGGTTTCCTGGTCTAGGACAGGGATGGCCAACCTGCGGCCCTCTCCAGCTGTTGTAAAACTACAACTCCCACATGCCCTGCTGTAGGCTGATAGCTGCAGGCAGCCTGGGCATGCTAGGAGTTGTCGTTTTGCAATAGCTGGAGAGCCGCAGGTTGGCCATTCCTGGTCTAGGAGAACCCCTGACATCTAATGTGTGTGGCCATTTTGCGGAACAGAATTGCAGGCCCATTAATTTCAATGGGGACAGACGATGTCCCGCCCGGGTCCGCAATTGCAATTGCGTTCCCGAAAAATATAGAACATGTCCTATTCTTGTCCGCAGTTGCGGACAAGAAAAGGCATTTTCTATGAGAGTGCCGGCGATGTGCAGTCCGCAAAATGCGGAACGCACATTGCCGGTGTCCGTGTTTTGCGGATCCGCAAAACACACACGGACGTGTGAATGTAGCCATAATCTGCATACCTAATGCTGATCAAACCCGATTTAGAATTGAGATTCTAGCTGAGAGTAATCAGACAGGAGTAATTAATCACATGAGAGATCCAGGATCTGCGGAGACACAGAGTCACACGACACCAAGTCTTATTTCAGCATGTTTACATCTCAAGAAGTTTTCTTCTATGTAGGAGTCTGCTCCACCAGCATGTGAAGATTGCGCCACCTTACTGAAGTCTTTAAGGACAAATTGCACGACTATTGAGGACACTTTTAGCAGCTATTACCCCTAATATTTTGCCCTTACAAAAGCGAACGGAGCAAAAATCAGATGTGCTTCTAAAATAGTACATAACGTACAGAAATGTCGTCAGCACTTGTCATCGAAACTCAGAAAGGAAAAATGCTGCTCATGCGTTCTAAATGAGTCCAAAAAACATTGACAAACTGGACATTGCCGACCACAAGAAAAAGAGGAAAACAGTTATGGGCGGACATTATGATCCAAGAAGCCTGTCCACAGCCAAGTATTAAAATGCTTCAGCCGAAGGTGTATGGACAGATGTGAACAGCACAGGACTTTAAAAGGGTTTTCCAGGATTTTTTAACTGATGACCGATTCTCTGGCTATCAGTATCTGATAGGTGGGGTCTGACACTCGGGACCCCTACCGATCAGCTGTTTAAGAAGGCACCGGCGCTCCTGTGAGTGCCGCGATCTTCTCACAGCTTACCAAGCACAGCGCCGTACATTATATAGCGGAAGTGCTTGGTATCGCGCTCAGCCCCGTTCACTTCTATGGGGCTGAGCTGCTCCTAGGCCTCATGGCAGATCAACGGGTCGTCATTCTGCCTAGGAAAAGCAGAGAGAAGGAGCACCACTGCCTTCTCAAACAGCTGATCGACAGGGGTCCCGAGTCTTGGACCCCCATGATCCAGGGGATGGGTCATCAGTATAAAAATCTTGGAAAACCCCTTTAAGGGTATGTTCGCATGTGGCAGATACACCACAAATTTGCGGTCACGTGGATTTTTGTCCAACAAATCCGCAGCATCGTACAAAGTGTATGAGATCCTAAGAAATCTCGTCAATGCACTGCATAACAAATCTGCAGCGTGAAGCCTGAAGATGTGAAATCTGCAGCACGTCTCCACCACAGATTTCACCTTTGCAATGGAGACAATGAAATCCACAGCCATTTCAGCGGCAGACAAAGCATGCAGGTCTTTCCGTGTAGGTTTTGAAAATTCCGTTGTGGACTTTTGCATTCTGTTTTACGTAACGTGTGGACATACTCTAAGGGTACCTTCAGATGGGCGTGTCCTGTGCAGTAAACGCGCTCCGTGTGGCAGTTGGATTTCATGCTAATTACACTGGCAGAATTATGTCAGTACAATTCAGTAGATGCAGAGACATCTAGGTTGGGCAGAGACACACATCATTATAAATCATTATAATGCTGTGCAGTCCGGTGAAAATAACACAGTCCATAACGGGAAATCACGCTGCCACACGGAGCGAGTTTTCAGCACAGGACACGCCCATCTGAAATTACCCCTAGGTTCGACCACCTAGGGCAGATTCTCTGCAGTAGAATAGTGCTGCGGATTTCATCCTATCCATTGCAAAGGGTGAAATCCACAACAAAATAACTGACATTATGCGGATTTCAAATCCACAAGGCAGGTTCATTTACTCTGCGGATTTCATATGCAGCTTAAGGCCTCATGCACACGGCCGTTGTTGTGGTCCGCCCATTCACCCATTCACTTCAATGGGGCCGCAGTTTGCGGACCGCAAAACACCAACGGTCGTGTGCGTGTAGCCTAAGTCTTGCCAATTTTCCAAATGCAATCCCACTGTGTAAATCCCCAGCATCTACGCCACATGTGGCTGATCCCTAAAAATGAAATCTATCTGATCTACATTACATCTGATGTGCACTTGAACGCATTCTGTGGTCTCCATGCCGTCATTTCAGGATTGCGGTGTTCTTCACTTGGATTACTGACAAAAAGAATAGGAACCTCTCAATAATCTCTGCATGTTAGGCTTAGGGTACATTCACAAGAGGCGTGACCACCAAGGGGCCATTTTCCATTCACACGGCTGTTTCTCTAATGGGCCGTAATTAATGGGCATCAAGCAGAAAGGACGTGCCCTATTTTGTTCATTTTCACGGACTGACAGCCCGCATACAATTCAAAGGGGCCGCTTTTAATGGCCGTTTTTCAGAAAGGCATCTGTTCAAAATGGACGTCAAAAATTGACTGTTTTGCTGTTTTTAACAGTGTTTCATGCAAATGCAGAGTCCCTTTAAGTGCATGTAGCATACATATCCACATTCCCTAACACTGACTAGTTAAATATTGTAGGACACCAGGCTCTCCTCAATGTCTAGAGCACCCAGACGGCACAGCCAGCACCACAGTAATGACCTGGTTTGCTACTTTACAATTCATGTCTTCTACAATTAGACCTGTTGTCTGGAAGACCCTTTCCATGGGGCAGGATATGCCCTCGTGAACACAGGAATGTTTTTGTTCTTCCACGCTTCCTCTCGCAATCACATGGACATAGCGGATCAGGATGATATCATTTTGGACGCAAGCCAGAAAATACAGGGAATATGAAAACATATGTTGAGTTCAAAAAGTCACCATTTTCCAACCTGTGATCGGGGTATCATTAATGATTTCCAGGGTGGGACTCCCCCAAATGACCGTGTAAAATGTTCAAAGCCTGGCTCATAAAGAGCCCAAGAAATAATAGCCGAACTATAGTCAAAAGAAGCAAACTGAACCTGTATAGTAAATGAGTAAAGAGGCCTACACTTGCTTTGATAATTTGTACGCTAAAGGTCCCTTTACATGGGTCCACACGGCAGAGGTGAGCAGTAGGGTTGAGCGAACTTGTGTTTTAAGTTCTGCGTCCAAAGTTCGGGTTATCGAAGAATCCCGTTATGGATTCCAAATTCTGTTATGGTCCGTGGTAGCGGAATCCATAACGGGATTCTTCGATAACCCTAACTTTGGACGCAGAACTTAAAACACAAGTTCGCTCAACACTAGTGGGCAGGTTTAATTACAAGTCGTCGTCCCGTCGGGACGGCTTGGAATTACAACTGTTCTCCTCTGCAATGTCAACAGCGAGCAGGTAAACAATGAAGGGGATTGTTAAAAAATGACTGTCCTGGCCCCCATACACATGTATAGTGTATGTTTTCAGCTGATTGCCTGGGGAACCCACTGAAATCCAACGTGTGAGAGGTGCTCCTGACTCTCCCCCAACAGATGAGGTCAAGGGAGACCAGGATTGGGACGGGTGCACTGAAATTTTTTAAAAGGTGTCCGGCAGCGCGTTTCTCCTCCTTCACCACTGACAACAGATATGGGCTCGGCTGAGGTAAGCACATGGGTCTATGAGGTAGTCAAGAGAGATAGCTGTTGGCCAAGCGTGCGGCAGACATATTCTGAAGGTGTGAGCACTTTTTGTGTTGAACTGCACACATGATCAAACACATCTAGTAACAATTAGGGAGTCTTCAAAATAGGCACCATAGTAAGCATGCTGCTCTGAAACATATCCATACCTTTCTTATGAAATGTGCTCCTCTAATCTTGAGAAACGCTTTTATGCAAAATGAGGTTTCCGGTGCATTATGGGTGGGGGCCTCTCCGTTTGGGGCGCCAGCGCTCCACCGCTTCTTGTTTAACAGTCCCTGAGATTTCAGAGTCGGTAGCGATGCCGCAGGGGAAGGCAGGTGCACCAAATGCAGCCGGCTCGGTGCACAGAAAACCTTATTTGCATAAAATAAGAGCCTTTTCTTAAAATTGGAGAGGTAGATTTTTACAAGAAAGGCATGATTACATTTCAGGGCACCTACCCAACATCATGGCATGCTTAATTTGAAACAGTTCCTGAAGGTGACTGACCCTTTAGATGGAAGGTCCACCTTTACTTAATTTTCTCCAATGAAGGTGGAATTAAAAAAAAGCAACTCTGCAGATAGTCTTGAGGAAAATATCTTACAGTGCTGTGCCTTCAGCTCCTATGCAGATCTAAGCACACAGACTTCAAGCAAACCCTGTTTAGGCTGCGTCCGTCAGAGATGATCAGGCAGCCTGATGCTGGCATAAACACAGCGGTATTTGTCCACCCGAAAACCCAGCATTTATGGCCTGAGAGCGGGTGGATCACCGCTGGACCTCATTACAGTCAGTGGGGATCCGGCGGTGAACTAGTGAATCCAGCAATGCCGAATCCAGTGAACTCCGCCAGGCTGTTCTCTGCCGGAAACGAATGTTCACCGGAGATATGAACGCGGCCTAAGTCAGATCTGGCAGCCATACAACCGGTAATCTGTCTGCACGTGAACGGAGTATCTACACTGAATTCGTTGACCAATCTGCAGCAGAGATCTGAGTTTTAGCTGAAGTTTCCCCCATGGATCATCTATGTACAATGTAGATGTATGATCATCTAGCTGTGTACAGATCGTTCTAGTCATTGCACTATATGTGACAGGCCCGGGAACCTCAGGCTACACCTCTGGCCATTATGTCTGAACCGTCTGATGGGCCCACTTTACTGAAGGAACCACTTGCTGATGTAAGATCTGTAGATAAAAATAACAGCTGTGTTTGGTTCATTTCCTAATGGACAATCTAATAAACTGAACCTTGGCTGCAAGCATCAGTCACATTACTAGACAAACAAATAACCAGAAAAACAAATCAAAGTTCAACCTGACTCTGAAAAGGAAACGTCACGAGGGGAGTTGGGATTAGCACACCTCAAAAGGAAACCACTAAGATTAAAACCTCATCTAAAAGATAAAAATGCCACTAAATATGAACATCGGGCAATGTCCTCCAACTGGTGTCACCTCCCTGCAGCAAGTCTTTGTAGGCTCAGGGATTATACTATATGCCGCTTGTGTGGTATGTACTTTGTGTCTAATGGCACTCTTCTGTTGGGGTTCTCCAGATACAGGAGTTGATGTCATCCACTGGACCCACGTTTTCCACTTGCACCCAGTCTTTAAATGGACGCTAACTTTTCACACAACTTTGCATAAATCAATAGTACAAGAAACCACAAGAAACTCTGTAATGTCTTATCGGTGAGAAATGTCTAGTTCTCATGTTATCAGCTGTTTACCTCCCCCCTTGCTAATTGCACCCAGCTTGGAGCAGCTCCACAGGAGGACCATCTTACACATGTCAATGCAAGTCTATGGAGAGGGGAGGAGTGAGCAGTGGAACACACAGACAAGTAGACTGCTGAAGCTACATGGGCTGAGATATAAACTAAGGCGGACGCCAGTCTTAATCCCTCTGCGCAGATGTTGGATGCACCAAAGTAATGTAGTGACGCAGGTCTCTACATAACTTTGGCGCTTGCTGTCACTGGCCGCGCAACATGCTTTAACCTATGCCAGCTCCCTTGCTGGTGTAGTTTAAAGCCATTTTCCACACCATAAACTGGTGGCATGGAAAATAATGAATGGGATGGAAAAGTGGCGCGAGTGCCATAGACCTTCGCAACATAATTTGCAACCTAAATACACAAAAAAAAAAATGGGAGCATAACACATGATAAATGACCACCTAAGTGCTTTATTCACAGCCATACAGGTCAGTACGTCTGTGTAATGTCCTCCATGATCCTGGGGCTGATCCCGAGTGCCTAAGAGAAGATTAGGAAGCAGATTCTCCTCTACGTTCTGTGTGCAGTGGATGCAGCTAGTTTCTACCCACTAGATCTGGGAGAGATGCAAACTAGACTTTCAGCATGCACAGGGAAAACTGGTAAAAAATACCAGTCTAATAGTGGCCAGAAATAGTGTTATTCCTTGCTGTAATATTAATGCTAAGTTTGCTGAAAGGTTAGTGACACCAAGTATAAAGCAACCTCTGCCATCAATGCCACGCATACTTTACTCAGTGCAATCGCACGATATGGGAATTTTGTGCGATTGCGATTAGGGCCCTAAAAATTGTGATAACGATATGCGATGTGATATTTTAAGGGAATTGTGCTAGAGGTCTATCTGCTTGGATTTTCAAGGTAAATGCACACACAGATGACTGATAATGTGAAATGTAGTTATGCTGAACTCAAGAACTGAAAAATAAAATACATATTTGCATTACTGCAAAAGTACAAAATACAAAACTTGCCATTTTCTTTGATAGCGCTGCACAGAACAGATAAATAAAATAGATAAAAGAACATGTGTTCATTAAAGAGGACCTTTCACTGGTCCACAGTTTATTAGGTAAAGCTATGTACATGGAGAGCGGCACCCAGGGATGACCCTGCACTTACTTGTATCCCTGGGTGCCGCTCCGTTCGTCCTCTGTAGCCCCCGGTATCATATCCTGAATATGAGCTGAGCGCTGCGATTGGCCAGTGCTCCAGCCCTGGGAGAAGGAGACGCCCAGGGCAGAAGAAGAAGTCTCCGCCCCAGGCAAAATTGGAGAATCAAAAGCGCCGGTACCGGGGGCTACAGCAGGCGAACGGAGCAGCACCCAGGGATACAAGTAAGTGCAGGGTCATCCCTGGGTGCCGCTCTCCATGTACATACCTTTGCCTAATAAACTGTGGACCAGTGAAAGGTCCTCTTTAAAATAACGACTTTCCACCAGCCCCTCCTCCCTCCCCGCACTATAACTGATGTATCGCTGGCTGCGCTGTGCAGCATAGCGGCCGGAGATACAGTGTCAGTGTCACGTAGAAAGTCAACCATCGCTTTATAAGACGTACTGCCATTCCCCCCCACACTTTTGGGGGGAAAGTGTGTCTTATAAAGCGAAAAATACAGTAATATAATTGCAGCATTTTTGGGTCAGCAAATTGCGATTGCAATATGGCGATTAATTGTGATTACGATTGCTTTCGCGATATATTGTGCAGGCCTAATTAGGGCCTGTTCCCAACTAGTTTTGGCCATACTTACTCCTCATTAGATGCTACAGCTCCCAGTGCGATCAAGTGAGGTCATCAGTGTATGCACCTGAGAAAGCTCACATCATGTACGCTGATGTATAAATAGGCTCTCACTGACCTGACGGATGCCAAAGGTGTGTTATTTTTCCATTTGCTAGGCAGAATGCTTCAGCATACCTTTTTGTGGTATGGAATAGTGTAACAGTGTTAGTGTAATAGTGTTTCTAACGCCAGTCTTGACCTAGTGTGCACTGGTAAGAAATTATAAGTTTGCCACATCTTGCCCGTGCTCCAGAATCTGAAATCTACGCTAGCAGGGAGGTGGCGTAGATTTCAGGTATTACTTGGTGTAAGTGAAGATAAAAAAAAGTCAGGCCCTGTAGGCCCTCCGCCTTTTTACAAAAGAGAACATAGTGGAAAACAGCAAATATTTGTACAAAATTGGATTTGCTCAAAATTTGTGGCTTTCTGGTACCCCAATACTGGCTTTGGGGCCTGATAGTTTACCCTTTTGTTTGTTCTTGTTTGTACCTTTTCTTAACTTTTGTATTCGGTCTAGGATACTGAGGAGCAAGAAGTCCCTCTGATAGACACTCATGAAAGTCTCCAGAATCAGGTTACAAATTAAAAGTGGCTAAAACGTTAACTACCAAACATTGGCTAGAGTCCACTCATCTTTGTGACAACACCCATAGGATATAACCACATACTACCCCCATAGGATATAACCACATACTACCCCCATAGGATATAACCACATACTACCCCCATAGGATATAACCACATACTACACCCATAGGATATAACCACATACTACACCTATAGAATATAACCACATACTACACCCATAGGATACGACCACATACTACCCCCATAGGATACGACCACATACTACCCCCATAGGATACGACCACATACTACCCCCATAGGATACGACCACATACTACCCCCATAGGATACGACCACATACTACCCCCATAGGATACTACATACTACCCCCATAGGATACAACCACATACTACCCCCATAGGATACGACCACATACTACCCCCATAGGATACGACCACATACTACCCCCATAGGATACAACCACATACTACACCCATAGGATATAACCACATACTACACCTATAGAATATAACCACATACTACACCCATAGGATACAACCACATACTACACCCATAGGATATAACCACATACTACCCCCATAGGATATAACCACATACTATACCCATAGGATATAACCACATACTACACCTATAGAATATAACCACATACTACACCCATAGGATATAACCACATACTATACCCATAGGATATAACCACATACTACACCCATAGAATATAACCACATACTACACCCATAGGATATAACCACATACTACACCCATAGGATATAACCACATACTATGCCCATAGGATATAACCACATACTATACCCATAGGATATAACCACATACTACCCCCACAGGATATAACCACATACTATACCCACAGGATATAACCACATACTACCCCCACAGGATATAACCACATACTATGGTGTAGAACAGCAGACATAATATCAAACATCCAACAACTGCAATGTCCCAGACGAGGGAAGAACCAGGTCCCAGTCATCCTGGACGAGCCTGAATGAGCTTACAAACTCCAAACCCTCTCTATAGGCAAGCATGTGGAAAACCAGGAGTTACAAGTCTAGAACGTCTTCTTTTGGGGACATGCACACAGCGGTATAGCGTATGCAGAATTTCCATGGAAATTTTCATGCACATTTCGCTGTGTTTCCGCACCAAATCCACACCATAACCTGCATGTGTTACTTGTGGATTCTGATGCGGATTGACATGCAGGTCAATTTCCGCACCACTTAGATAAGATGTTGAAAATCTCATTTACTTATATGGTGCTGTATTCCGCACCAAAATCCGCGCGTAATATACACCGTGTGCGAGTGGTCAGGAGTCACACATACAGTTTGTGGTGCCATTTTTTTTAGCCAAAATTAGGAGTAGATTCAAAAGTATTAGGACTCTTAACCTTCTCCTTCCTGGTGGATCCACTTCTGGCGTTGGCTTAAAAAAGCACTGTCAAAAACTGCCACAAAAATGTGTTATTCCAGCCGTAAACTACAACTATGCTAAAGAATGATCTGTTTTTCTCTGCAGTTACTACAAGGTTACATGTGAATTTTCCCACATACCTTTCCAGATGTGAATCACAATATTTGACACTATTTCCACAGATTTGTAAATCGCGCTCACTGCGCATACTACATTCCAGATGCCGTAAAGTGCTAACCCAAACAAAGAATTAGACGTTCCACTGATTTCTGTATCGTCAATTATGCGAAGGGCAATAAGCACATAAAATAGACGAAAGTGGGATATCCCTCGATTCTGACAAAACAAACATATGGCGCGGTCTAGGACCTAAAATGATTAGTGTCGCCATTTTCCTTCCATGTAAGGATTGAGATGCAAAACATTGGGAGAATTTATCATTTGCACATTTTGACACTTGCACACTTGTACCATTTGCACAAAATATTTACTCCTCACTAGATGCTACAGCTCCCGGCGCGAACAAGTGACGTCATCACGCTGGTAGCCTCAGGTCCTGCTGCCTTCAGTGAGGAGCGAGTGTCCCCGCATGTTCAGATGGATAAGGTGTTTTGTTTTTTTAGTTTTTTTTTAACCCCTGAAAAACCCTTGCAGCCATTTTAACAGCTGTTAGACGTGTGCATTCCTGTCAATATGGCAATTAAGAACAGGGCCGTGGATCTCAAAGGGGTCCATCTGGCTGAATAGGACATCTCTTGGTTTTCTGATGGCTGCTAAAAAAAAAATGCCGTCGCGGACACCCGATCCCATTGTGTCGTGTATCCATTCTTCATGACCTAAGGGGAGCCCGTCACCGCCTCGGCCAGCGATTGGCTGCAGCGATGTCATACTAGATTTGTATATGAAGTCGCAGGCCTGGAGGAGAACAGGCGGGGAGCCAACGCCGGGAAGCGGGCAAGTAATCCTGTATTACTGGTCCTGTAAAGTTGGGGGCTTTGCCAAACCTCGCATCCCCCATTCCTGCACAACCCCCAAACACAGTCCAAAATAGGATAAAAACGATCTCAGGTACGTTGCCTATAAAGTTAGTGCTGCAGGTCCCAGGAGTGACGTGGGTAAAAGACAATGAGTTTTGTAGGACCGAGCTGCTCCAATTTTTTTCCTGAAAAATTGGAGCAGCGCGGTCCTACAAAAACGCATTGCCCAATCCCCGTTTCACACAGTCAGTGTTTGGTCAGTGATTTCCATCAGTTGGTGTGAGCTAAAACCATATCACATATAATGGAAAGATTTGCACCAGTTCTGCACCTGGTTTGGGCCTCAAAATCACTGGTCAAACTGGTTGGACTGAGTGAAAGCAGCCGAACACATTCTAGCAGGAGAAGGGAATCCGTCCGGTGACCCTTTTAACATAGAGCCTCTAGTATATCTCCGGATTCCTTCTTTCAGACGAGCGTGTTCTGTGTGAACAGGATTTCCATTTTGCAGGAGCGCACGGCGTTATAATGATTTATAATGCTGTGTGTCTCTGCATCTACAGAATTAGGGCTAATGCACACAAACTCCGTGCTACAGATGCGGGACCCATTGACTTCAATGGGTTCACAATCCGCAAGATACGGCCAAAGATAGGGCATGTCCTATCTTTTGCGGAGCGGAGGCAAGGATCGAAAGCCCACGGAAACACTACAAAGCCCTTTCATGGGCCTTCGGGTCCTAGGGCATGTCCTATCTTTTGCGCTGCGGAGGCAAGGATCGAAAGCCCACGGAAACACTACAAAGCCCTTTCATGGGCCTTCGGGTCCTAGGGCATGTCCTATCTTTTGCGGAGTGGGGGCATGGATTGGAAGCCCACGGAAACACTACAAAGCCCTTTCATGGGCCTTCGGGTCCTAGGACATGTCCTATCTTTTGTGGAGTGGGGCCATGGATTGGAAGCCCACGGAAACACTACAAAGCCCTTTCATGGGCCTTCCGAGTCCTATATTTACCAGTATCTTGTGGATCGCGGACCTATTCAAGTCAATGGGTCCCCACCGCAATACGGAGTGCACACGGCCTGAGCCCTTACGTTCGAGGGCATAATGCTGTCAGTATAATTCTGTAAATGCAGAGACACACATCATTATAAACCATTATAATGCCGTGCGCTCTTGAGAAACAAGCAGTATCCATAACAGGAAATCACGCTCACACACGGAGTGCGATCTCCGCACAGGACACGCTCGTCTGAAACAGGGCTAAGTCACTGCCAGTGGTTGTGACTTGTTACACAGGAACAAAGGATCTGACGTGTTGAAATCCAACCTCCCCAATCCTCCCTTTACTGATATTTACCGCCGGAGGACAATCCCACTGCCACCAGGGGACTTGAAGACAAGTCAGCAGGAGCTCTCGCAAGCACTCGAGTGATCTATGTAAATCTCAGTTTGGGCTTTAGGTGCTATAGGCTGAGAGGAACCACGTGGTCGCGTCCACTGCAATACACTGAGCACCCCACTGGCTTGTCTTCATTAGAAGGGGTCTGTCACAGTGACGGATTGCCTTCAGCTCACAGAGGAGTGCCTGAATTGACACACTGTAAAAACAATCAGAACTGTACGTTTTTTTCAGCCTCAGGAGTAGTCCCATTCACTGACAGCAAACAAAGATCTGGCAGGGAACTAAATAGCAAAGTCTTTTGATGAGGAGATCGTTACACGAGTACAATAACGTAGTGTAAAATATTCTGAATATCAAACCGAGAATATCCGATAGACGTGTATAGAACGTCATACGCCGACATAGGTGGCAGGGCTTAATAGTAGGGATGCAGGCACTGCAATCGCTCCTGGGTCCCCGTGGCCTCTAATCCAGAACTATACGTGGCCCATGATATTGGGGGGCTCTGGCACAGATTTTGGGGCCCAGAAGCTGCAGGCTGTGCCTCGGATAGGCTGAAAGAGGCTTACTACTTTCTGATTCAGCATGGACGCGAGACATGAAACACATGAGACATAACCTTCTTTGTGCACTGAGCGATATTCACACTCCTTTCTCCAGGACATCCTCAGTCATGCTCTGCTCCCACTTGCATTGTATTCTTTCAGGAAGGGCCCAGTGTTTCTGTTCGTATGAGGTCATTTCCTTGAAGGCACAGCAAAGCTTTCTGTCTGAACCAGAATAAAACAAACACAGGCCCTATGGGACATGCCACCAGGACGGACACGGCAGCTGGTTTACATGAAGTTCCTGCTTGCTTGCTTTACTCATTTACCTCAGAGACCGGAGGTCCGACGAACGCGCAAACCGGAAAATAACATGCCCTACAGATGCATACACATGACTGCAGCGACTGGGACCTCAGCAGTGGACTGAGCCGCCTCCCTGCAGCACTGATTGGGTGTCAGACCCCCACTGACCTGATACCGCCGGCTATCCTGTGGATATACAGGCTGCAAACCGGTCATTAGCATCTGATTGGTGGGGTTTCAAACCCCGGGACTTGTGTCGGACACCCACTGATCGGATATTGATGGCCTGTTCTGAGGACAAACAGACTGCAAATCCATTCAAAAGGGTCATCCTATTATTTGTAAGGCCTTATTCACACGTCCATAGTATTTATGGATCCGCAAATTGCGGATCCATAAACACACCCGGCCGGCAGCCCCATAGAAATGTCTATTCTTGTCCGCAATTGCGGGCAAGAATAGGACATGCTCTACTTTTTTGCGGAGCTGCGGCCGTAAGATCGGCGGCGCGCTCCGCAAAAACTGATGCGGAGAGCACAGTGTGTGCTCTCCGCATCGTTCCGTGCCCCATTCACAGTCAATGGGTCCGCATGTATTCCGCAGAATTGCGGAATACATGCGGACGACATTGCGGACGTGTGAATAGGGGCTTACTGGTAACGTATCCTCTGATATTGACGGCCTATCCTGAGGACACGCAGGCTGTAAACCCATTTAAAGGGGTCGTCCTATTATTTGTAACTGATAATGTATCCTCTAGATAGGTCATCAGCATCTGATTGGTTGGGGGTCCAATGCCCAGGACTCACAGAAGTGCCGGGCCATCTTAAACATCTGATCAGTGGGGGAGGCAGGTGTCTGACCCCATCGGTCTGATATTGACGGCCTATCCTGAGGACACGCAGGCTGTAAACCCATTTAAAGTGGGCATCCTATTATTTGTAACTGGTAATGTATCCTCTAGATAGGTCATTAGCATCTGATTGGTTGGGGGTCCAATACCCAGGACTCACAGAAGTGCCGGGCCATCTTAAACAGTGGGGGAGACGGGACGGGTGTCGTACCCCCACAAGTCTGATAAAATAATGAGGCTAAAAAACCCTTTAATGAATGGAACACTAGATAACCTGCTATAGATTATTGGAAAAGGCTTTGTGTAAACGGAGCTCTGCTTCTGGCCAGACTCACTGGTAAGACAAGCGCAGCAGATCCTTACCTATACAAGCTACATGCAGCAGATGAGCGTGACTGGATCCTGCTCTCACAGAACACGTCTGTACACAGTCAGCAAAGAGAAAAATCGGGGTTAATCAGCATACCCCAGTGCGCAGGTGCACGGCTCCATGGCTGGAAGCGCAAAAGCAAACACAACAGCGCTCTGCAAACACTAGTAATAAAGTAAATACAATAGTGCTATGCTCACTATAGAAAATGTAAAAACTGAATGCTACATCATATATGTGAGACTCTTAAATAAATGTTGTACAAAATTATTTGTGCCTGTCCACCAACGACAAGGCGATCTCTTTAGGACATGAACCTACACTAAATACTACCTCCTCTGGAGCCATACCGGCCTCTGTTAAATTCAGGGAATGCAGGTATCATTGCGTGTGAATGTGTGTGTGTGTGGGGGGGGGGGGGGGAATCAGCCATACGCGCAACAAAGGCAGACCGCTACCTCCCTGACTGATTCAAAATCAGGAACCAGAAACCTACACCTGAACCCCCCCCCTCCAACCAAACACAACACAGAACATAGAAAATATCAAAAGTATAGACCATGCTACCTGGTGCTGGTTCCCGTCTCCATGCTTGGGCCCCCCAATGTCAACATTTGTTTGACACCACTGCAGCCAATCGCTGGCCACAACGGTGACTTGCTCCCCTTGCCTCGTCTGACCAACTGACATGTCGCAACGGGAGCAAGTCACTGTTGCAGCCAGCGATTGGCTGAAGATTGGCGCAGCCAAGGCCGGGAGCTAACGAGCCAGGACCCAGCTCTGGGAGATAAGTAAGGATAGGTTCACATTTGTGCTTAACAGATCCGCCAGGAGTTCACCAGATCCTGCCCAGCCCGACTCCCCATAATGGGATACGGCTGATTTCCAGCGAAATGCCGCCATTTGTCCGGTTGAAAACTGTCACTTATAGTCTATGGGGTCTGGTGATGAATGGCAGTATACGGCTAGGTCAGATCCGGTGAACTCTGGCAGGCTGTCGGTTCCGTTTAAGTATGCTTCCCAACCTATTTAAAGAAGACTACTTTCACACTAGCGTTAATATTTTCCGGTATTGAGATCCGTCATAGGGTCTCAATACTGGGAAAAACGCTTCCATTTTTTGTCAATGGGGACAAAACGTAACTGAACAGAACGGAGTGCTCCAAAATGCATTCCGTTCCGTTCTCATACCGGAGAGAAAACCGCAGCATGCTGAAGTTTGCCTTCCGTGGTATGCTGAGCAAAACGCATCACAATGTAAGTCAATAAAGACGGATCAGTTTTCTCTGACACAAAAGAAAACGGATCCCTCCCCCCGTCACTTTCAATGGAGTTCATGACGGATCCGTCTTGGCTATGTTAAAGATAATACAACCGGATCCGTTCATAACGGAGGCAGACGGTTGTATTATCAGTAACAGAAGCGTTTTTGCTGAACCCTGCCGGATCCAGCAAAACCGCTAGTGTGAAAGTAGCCTAAATTGTTTGTGATCACTGTTCCTTTTGAGCAGACTGAATGTAAACTATTCATGGTGCCCCCGAGGACCAGGAAGACCCCCTGCCCTGGCTCCTGCACTAGTGACGAAGCAGCAGAACTGTGGGTAAGCCGTATTTACTTAGCTCCATGACAGAACAAAGAACAACGTGAGATATTCTCAGGGAATGTAGGTTAGTGCTGTGAATACTGATCCGCCACAGCGCTCCACAATGTACAACCGTAATACAGTCAGGAACAATGAACACTGCTGTGCCCCATGCTGCCAACAAGTCAGTGTGTGGCTGGCAAACAAAGAGCCTGCGCTCACCCACATTAACCCTGCAACCAAAGTGATGGAAAACGGGTCTGGAGGCTAAAAACAACCAGTAACGAGACCAGTCTACAGGTAAATGAAAACGATGGCAGTGCCCGTCCCATGGCACACACCTCACTGTAACGGTGTCTTGTTACCGGAATCATTCTGCGCTATTTTCTCTGGTATATCGGACAGGATCTGCTATGGAATTAATGGCATGAGGTAAGTAGGGGCCCCGTGGCTTCCGCTTACACCTCCGGGCACCACCATTATTAAGGAAAGAACCAACGGTGCCACTTTAGGGTGAGATGTAAGGGTATCCCAATTTGTGCCGCTTTTAACTCCTTCAGGCACAGTACTGCAGCCTTAAAGGGGAAAAGTGGGTGACAAGACTGCCCCGGCGTCCACCGACGACTGCTGGAGGGCAACTTCTGTGCGGCTGCCTTAGAGGTAAGTGGTGGCATTGTTAGGTAGGCGACTACTGCATTGTGACAGCACCGGCCATTCAAGGACAAGAGGTCTTGGGTGGCCAGAGAGCTGGACTGACTGGGTGAAGAGGTCCTGGACATACTAGGAGTCGTAGTCTCCCCTCCGCCAGCATTCTGGACATACTAGGAGTCGTAGTCTCCCCTCCGCCAGCATTCTGGACATACTAGGAGTCCTAGTCTCCCCTCCGCCAGCATTCTGGACATACTAGGAGTCGTAGTCTCCCCTCCGCCACCAATCTGGACATACTAGGAGTAGTAGTCTCTCCTCTGCCAGCATTCTGGACATACTAGGAGTCGTAGTCTCCCCTCCGCCACCAATCTGGACATACTAGGAGTAGTAGTCTCTCCTCTGCCAGCATTCTGGACATATTAGGAGTCGTAGTCTCTCCTCTGCCAGCATTCTGGACGTACTAGGAGTAGTAGTCTCTCCTCTGCCAGCATTCTGGACATATTAGGAGTTGTAGCCCCCCAGCATTGTGGACATACTAGGAGTTGTAGCCCCTCACCGGCCACTATTCCCCTCCTCACTATTGTACCGGGGCTGCACTCACACATGGCCGCAGCGTGTCCTCATCGGCCGGTTCAGCACCTCCAGGCACACGGCGCAGTCGTAGCTCTGGTTGGGGTCTTCCGCAGTGACAGCTTTATGGTCTCTGTCGCTGCTCAGTATGGAGCCCATGTCTGAGGTGTCCGGGAGTCACCGGGCTGGATCCTTTGTGAGGGGCTCGGGCAGCATGTGAGGCGGCAGCTCGGGTTACAGCTCCGCGCTCCGACCAATCGGCGGCCGCGAGGATTGTTGGGAAGCAGCATGTGCTCGGTGGCAGCGCTCCAGCCGTGTAAACAGCGGTAACATGAGCCTGCGGCGCCCCCTCCTCCCGGCCGCCTGTTGCTAGCTGCTACTGGAGAGCGGGCGGAGCCATTGTCACTGCTGCAACAAAGGGGCTATAGACCGAGAGCGGACAGCGCGCGAGCACCGAGCCTCACACCTCCTACTAACAGCTGTGGAGATGAGGGGGAGTCACTGCAGAGCGGTGGGAGCTGGGGCCAGTCACAGGGCATGACCTCTTCAGGAAAGACAATGGGGCTGATTTATGGAACTGTCTGAAAGAAAAACTGGTTTTGTTGCCCACAGCAGCCAATCACAGTTCAGCTTTCATTTTACCAGCGTGTAATATGAGTTAAAAGCTGTGCTGTGATTGGTAGCTAGGAGCAACAAAGCCAGTTTAGTCAGTTTCAGAAATCTCCTCCAGAACTTTTTTTCACAGGTTGTGAGACTAGGAGGTTCTTATTCCTTTTCATATGGACTTGAACTTTTTGGGGTCCTTGTTTTGAGGCTTTTTAAATGTAGTTCTCTGCACTGTTCAGCAATAGTAACATTTTTTGTAGTTTTTATTTTTTGCTGTTGTAAGAATACCACATATGTTCATGATTTGCAACGTTATTTAATAAAAATAGTTGAAGGAAAGGTTTCTTTTAAGGCTCTTTCACATGAGCGTATGCCAAGAGAGCCAAGCCCCACTCCGGACAGCAGAGACATGATTGATAACGCTCCATGACTCCTGTGACCTTTTTACCACAAAATCACGGTGACAACTTTATCTCACTGTGATTTTGTAGTAAAAAGATCAGAGAGGCACGGAGCGTTATCAATCATGTCAATGCTCCGTGTCTCTGCTGTCCAGAACAGGGCTTGGCTCTCTTTCACGCAGCGGGTTACCCGCACGGCATCCGCTCGTCTGAAAGAGCCCTTTATGCTTTTGAGCCTTTGTTTCATAATCCTGTTAATTTAGTGTGAGAAGCTGATTTTGCTCAGAAGAGCCCCGGCCTGACAAACATTGTCCCTGCAGTGGTCGCATGCAAGAGGTTATCAAATACTATAAACTGACCCCCATATTCCAGGCCCCTCGCGGGGAATATACTTACCCCACTCCCCGCGCCACTCCTGGTCCCTGCACCTCCGCATGCGCGGATGAAAACATCTGGTGTCTGGGGGGAGCAGCCAATGGCAGGGGGGGGGGTGAGCCTCCGTAGCGTCACCCGCGATGCTAGGGAGGCTGGCCCCCAACATCGGATGTTTTCATCTGCGCACAGGGAGAAGCAGCAGCGGCTGTGCGCGGGGACCCAGGTAAGTAGATTCCCTGTGAGGGCCCGGGATATGGAGGGAAGTTTTTAGTATTGGATAACCCCTTTAAAGTCAATCGAGGAAGAGTCAGAATTGTTTATGCTGTGTGAGCGTAGGACCTGACTGTGAATATTTAATTTCCTCGGTTACAGGCGAACGTTTCATGATTGCAGATTGTTGGAATTGTTCATCCAACTATGTTATAGGCCCCTTTCACACGGGCGAGTTTTCCACGCGGGTGCAATGCGTGAGGAGGACGCATTGCACCCGCACTGAATCCGGACCCATTCATTTCTATGGGGCTGTGCACATGAGCGGTGATTTTCACACATCACTTCTGCGTTGCGTGAAAATCGCAGCATGTTCTATATTCTGCGTTTTCACGCAGCGCAGGCCCCATAGAAGTGAATGGGGATGCGGGAAAATCGCAAGCATCCGCAACCAAGTGCGGATGCGTTGCATTTTCCCGCATTGTTGCTTAGCAACGGGACCCAATCTCTATTATTTCCCCTTATAACATGGTTATAAGGGAAATAATAGCATTCTTAATAAAGAATGCATTATTAAATGATGAGGAAGGGGTTAAAAATAATAAAAGTTAACTTACCTTAGCCACTTGATCGCGTAGTCGCGATCTGTCCTCTCTTTCCCTGCAGCATCGATGATCTAAAGGACCTGTGATGACGTCCATCACATGGCCCAATCACCTGCTCCATCACTATGGTGATGGAGCATGTGATGGTCCATGTGACCATGTGACATCATCCAAGGTCATAATCACTATCCTCAGGCTGTGGATAGTGCTTAAGGACCTTGGATGATGTCACGTGGTCACATGGACCAATCACATGCTCCATCACCATAGTGATGGAGCAGGTGATTGAGCCATGTGATGCTGTGTCATCATCACAGGTCCTTTACATCTTTCAAGCTAACGGAGAGGAGGCCGGGCTTCGCGATCAAATGGAACAGGTAAGTAATTATTAGTTTATTATTTTTAACCCATTCTGCACCGGGTTCAACATTAGGGAGATGGCCAAGGGTATTATTTTACATTATAACTATGTTATAATGTGAAATAATACCAGCGGGACAATTTCTGACCCAAACATGCACTTCTGTGAAGAAGTGCAGGTTCGGGTCTGGGTACCAAAAGTGCCGATTTTTCTCCCGCGCGTGCAAAACGCATGACAGCGCTTTGCACTCGCAGGGAAAAATCGCGGCGATTCCCGCAACGCACCCGCACTGTTTGACGGAGTGCACCCGCAACGCCCGTGTGCAAGAGGCCTATAGCGAATGTATTTTTCACCCTATAAGACGCACTCTTTCCCCCATTATGGAAGTGCTCATTAGTACAGTAGGACAGGGGAGCGGTGAATGCAGCCTTGTGCTGGCTCTTTACTCACCGCTCCCTGGTCTTCTTCCGCCGTCACCACACGCGTGTTAGCTTTATTCGGGCCGCCTCTCTGCATGTTTGCCTATAGTCAATGGGGCCGGAGCAGACTTCCAGCGGCACGTGTGCACTAGCGGCAGCACGTTGCCGGAACAGCCTGCCGCTAATGTGAAAGTCGCCTTAGACTTTTCCTGCCATTCATCAGCGCAGGGCGCACCATGAACAGCGCACTGAATATAGGCCGGCTGTTATAGCTAAATGATAAAGTACATGGAAGATGCACTGTACTCGACTGTAGTATTCAGGTTACATTGCCATGTTGGTACTTTGCGATAAATAGGTGGGTTTTGGGTTTCCGTTTGGGCACTCGGTCTCTAAAAGGTTCGCCAACACTGATTTAGGGCATATGGACCTCACAGAGGGGTTGCCCTCTAGAAGTCAGAATGGAGAGCAGTTCTGCATCCTATTCCTGAGGAATCAAGCCTTCCCCGCATTACAAGGAGGGCCACTCATTTCACTGGCCACCCGGTTAGACTAGCTTTCTACTTCAGGGAAAACGCCAGATTGGCCGCACTTTGCCCTGGCGAAACCAGCTGTTGGCTGCAGGAAGGGGGGCCTATGGGACATATTGTCTCTGATGACCCTCAGGATGTAGGAAGGAGATTCCAATCTTCTGCATTTTCAAGGTTGCTTGCCATGCTTAGAATGCCAGCTCATGCTGACCTTTTGCTTCTCACAGCTGACAGTTTGCTGCAATTGTATCCACTCTAGGTTGCCCAAGGGCCGATTCATACGCAGGATCTTGAGTCTGCAAAATCCGCTTCGTTTTCCATGGCAGAAACCTCAATAATCTCACTTTGAATGCCACAGACCTGCCTGTTTACCGCCCCATTTAATGTAGCCACTCTGGCTGCTGTCCGGACATTAGACCGCACAAAATGCAGTGTGGCCTCGCCAAAACGGGCCCTTAGGTCGGGTTTCCACATGCAGGTCTTTTAGGGTACATGAACACAGAAGCGTACTTTATGTTGAGTTTCCACCAGAACTTTGGCGCAGATATTACTGCGTTTTCACACCAAATTGCCGCCGACCTCGCCATCTGCACAATGTTCTGCAGATTGATTCCTGCGCTTATAAAATATGCACTGTGTATATGACATTTAGAAAAGCTCATGCATAACACACATCATGTGCAAATACCCCTAAAGGGGTTCTCTTACTTCAGCAAATGCCATTCATCATGTAGAGAAAGTTACTACAAGGCACTGACTAATGTATCGTTAGGCTACATGCACACGGCAGTAAAAAAACGGACATGTGATGTACATTCTTTTAACGGCCATCAGACACCTGTTTTAAGACCAATGCTCGTCTATGGGGTTATTCACACAGCATTTTTTTGATTATACACTATAGGAAAAAGCAGGAGGGTGGCATAATGTGGGCACTTCATCGGAGGTCGTAACCATGGAAACGAGCAGTGTATGATATGATGGAAAAATGCATCCAGCCAGCAAAGGAGACAATATGGACAATCACAACACATTAGTAAGTGCCTTGTATTAACTTCCTCTACATGATAAATGCCACTTACTGAAGTCAGACAGCCCCTTTTAATGCCAGAAATGGATCATGAAGACCGAGTATTCTTCTCTCTTTGACTCCAATCCTGGCTTTGACTTAAGAAAGCTGCTTGCTAAATTCCCTTTTCATGCGTCAATTATCATACAGATGGGGATGAACAATCTTTAATATGATCATTTGTCCCCATACCGTTGTCATCGGCATGCCAACAAGCAGATCACCTGACACAGTGATGCTCAACCTGCGGCCCTCCAGCTGTTGCCAAACTACAACTCCCAGCATGCTTGGACAGCCTACAGCCGTGGCAATTTCTTTGCACAATAGGCCACACCTCTAACTCCGCCCAAAACATAACTATGCACCTAATCCCAACCAGTCCTCTTCATGCCTTACATAGTAGTAATTCCCCCTTCATGCCAACGAACAGTATTTATGCCCACATTGTGCCCCCTCACAGAATTATGTGCCCCCAGTAATATGCCCCCTCAAGGAATTATGCCCAGCTGTTCCCACAGTAATATGCCGTTATGTGCCCCAGTAATATGCCCAGCTGTGCCCCCACTAATATGCCCAGATATGCCCCCAGTAATATTTCCACATTGTGCCCCCCAGTCATATGCCCAGCTGTGCCCCCAGTAATATGCCCAGCTGTGCCCCCAGTAATATGCCCAGCTGTGCCCCCAGTAATATACCCAGATATGCCCCCAGTAATATGCCCAACTGTGCCCCCAGTAATATGCCCAGCTGTGCCCCCAGTAATATGCCCAGCTGTGCCCCCAGTAATATGCCCAGCTGTGCCCCCAGTAATATGCCTAGATATGCCCCCAGTAATATGCCCAGCTATGTGCCCCAGTAATATGCCTAGATATGCCCCCAGTAATATACTATAGTGTGCTGCATTTTAATATCAGTGCAATACTGACATTGACCAGCAGGCTGCACCAGAGAAGCACAGCCTCAGGAAACTACTCACGGCTGGCTTGGTGCCTGTATCAGAACTACGCCAGCCTTTACCCTGGGAACACACCTGAGCGTTTTTCAGCGCGTTCATACGCACTGAAAAACGCTCAACATGTGAAAAGCCATGCATCCCTATGTGCATGGTTCACATGTTGGCGTTTTACAGCGCGGACGACCGCGCTGTAAAACGCCCTACGCGATCGCGTCGGCTGCCGTGACTATGTCGCGTGTGACTTCGTTGAATGACTTTGGTAGTTTTTAAAGTGGAAAACCACTGTACAACTTGTAACCGAACTCTGCTTCGGTTCCGGCTAGTACCTCTGTACAGTATTATTCCGAAGTTTTGAACAAAGCGACTTCGGATGATGCATCCGAAGCTCGCTTCGCTCAACACTAATTGGCACGCTGCAATGGCATTTGTGGGGTGCCGATGGGAGTCAGAGGGAGTCCGCTCCCTCTGTCAGCGCTTTACATGTGGCGGATGCCATTGCCTGTGGCATGTAAAGCGTTAAACCGGCACTCCTGCTGGTCTGGGCTGTTAGAGCAGGAGCGCAGCTCTCATATGAGCGCCAGCTCCCCGCTGCACGGGTCCCCGTAAAAAGCGACGGCGCAGCCTAAAGCCCCTTAGTGTCTGCCATAAAAAGGTGTGTGGGTGGTCACTAAGGGGTTAAATACATGTACATATTTTACAATGTTATGATACTCAGAAACAAAACTAGAAGCCACCTGACTCTTATTATGTTTTTTAAATTGACCTGAATTGGAAATAGGCCGCTTTCTCGCGATCCGTATATGCCGTATACATCCGGACTCCGTCCAGGAAACGCTGCTCTTGTGTCGTCCACATCTTCCAAGCCAACCGTGGCTTCCCTGACCTGATTGCGGGTTTACTGCAATGCGGCGTGATGATGATGATGTACAGTCCAATTGACCTGTAATCTGTATCATAAACCACTAGGATGCAACCAGGTCAGCGGTAGTAATGAGCGAAGCGAGTTTCGGATCCTAAATCCAAAGTCGCTTTGCTCAAAACTTCGGATTTACGCTGTACAGAGATCCGTCTCTGTACAGAATTAAAATGGACGGCCTCAGGTGAGGCAAAGTCAGTTATTCGCAAAGTCGTGTGAGACTTCGTTGAATAACTTTGGCATTTGATTTTTAAAGTGGAAAACCACTTTAAAACTTGGATCCGAACATCAGTACCAGTCGGAACCGAAGCCGAGTTCGGTTCCAAGTTTTAAAGTGTTTTTTAAATATTTAAGTTATTTAACCAAGTCTCGCATGACTTCGCAAATAACTAACTTCGCCTCATGGGAGGCCGTACATTTTAATGCTGTATGGAGTCCTATCTCCGCACAGCATTAGGGTACATTCACAAGACCATATGAATGGGTCTGCATCTGTTCCGCAATTTTGAGGAACAGGTGCGGACCCATTTTTTAAATGGTTGTTATGTTCTGCGGCCCCGTCAAAATATAGAGCGTGACCTATTCTATGCTATTGCGGACAAGAAAAGGCATTTACTATATAGCGTCATGTGCGGTCTGTAAAATGCAGAACGCACACGGCCGGCATCCGTGATTTGCAGACCACAAAACTCTTAGGCCCCTTTCACACGGGTGAGTTTTCCGCGCAGGTGAAATGCGTGATGTGAACGCATAGCACCCGCACTGAATCCGGACCCATTCATTTCCATTTATAGTATGGTTATAAGGGAAAATAATAGCATTCTTAATAAAGAATGCTCAGTAAAATGGTGATGGAGGGGTTAAAAAAAAATTGTTTGCGAAGCCCGACTTGTCTTCATTCTTAGGCTACATGCACACGACCGTTGCCTGCCTCCGCGTCTGCTCCTCCTTGAAATTTTGCGTCCGTCAAACAAAACGGATGACGGACCGTTTTTTTTGACGGATCCGATTTTTATGGCAGATCCATTGTAAAAATGCCTATCCTTGTCCGCAAACGTGAAAAAAATAGGACATGCACTATTTTTTTGACGGAATGAAAACACGGACCACGGATGCGGAACAAAAACGGTTGACCATCCGCATTTTTTGACGGACCCATTGACATGAATGGGGAAGCATCCTATCTGTGAAAAAAAACGGAACGGACGCGGAAACAAACAACGGTCGTGTGCATGGGGCCTTATTCTTTGAAGATCTGGAGTGAAGAGGACCTGTGATGACGTCACTGTGTCACAGGTCCTTTAGCCATTTACACATGCCGGTGTTCCGTTATATTTCCCTACCCGCGTCACTTCCTGTTGTGACGTAGCCGCACCGGACATGACGTTCTGGGTTTGGAAGGAGGTGTGTCTCGCTGCGCAGGCACACACGACGGGGTAAGGAAATTTCATGCCAGAGTTGTTGAGAACAGGCCACCTAATGCACTCACCAGCCGACACTGTGCACTGGCCCGTAGTTTTTCCCTACCCTCGGCACAGGCGCACTGGCCCGTCATTTTTCCCTACCCTTGGCGCATGCGAAGTGTCGGCTGGTGTCCAGCTGAGAGGTAAGGCGCAAGCGCATTGGTTGGCCCGTTCTCAACAACTCTGGCGTGAAATTTCCCTATCCTGACGTGTGCTCCTGCACGGCGAGACACACCTCATTCCAAACCCGGATGCCATGTCCGGTGCGGCTGCATCACAACAGGAGTTGACGAGGGTAGGGAAAGTTCACAGGCAGGGAAATATAACGGAACAAGTGGATTAAGGTGAGTTTATTAACTGTTTGTTATTTTTAACCCCCCCATCCCTCATTTCCTTGCATTCTGTAGTGAGAATGCTATTATTTTCCCTGATAACCACGTTATAAAGGAAAATAATAAAATCTACACAACACCGAACTTCAGTGAATTAGTCCGGGGTCGGGTCCGGGTACCAAACATGCAGATTTTTCCCACGCTCGTGCAACACGCATTAAAACACTTTTCACTTGCGTGAAAAAATCGCGCAGTTTCCCGCACCCACATCTTTTCCCGAAACGCCCGTGTGAACCCAGCCTTAGGCCTCTTTCACACAAGCGTGACGGATTAGGTCCGGCTGCGTTCCATGAGACTCGCACCATTTTTCAAGCAGTTCTTCAGTGCGGGTGCAATGCGTTTTGATGCGTTTTTTATACGCATGATAAAAAACGGAAGGTTTACAAGCATCATCTCCTAGTAAACATCTCCTAAGACCCATTCACTTCTATAGAGCCAGGGCTGCGTGAAATACAGCGCAGGCGCTATGCAAAAACTCGCTCGTGTGAAAGGGACCTTACGGTTGTGTGAACGTGAACAAAGCAACTTGGGCTCTAGGCAGGGGCGTAGCTAACGGCTCTTGGGCCCCCTTCCCTCAGTGCTTTGTGTGTCTTCTTATGCAGCACAAAGTTCTTTGGGGCCCCTCAGGCTCCTGGGCCCGGTAGCGACTGATACCTCTGCACCCCCTATAGCTACGCCCATGGATCTAGGATCTGAAGCCCATTACTAGTCAGGGGAGTGCAGGTGTTTCTCTGACCACAGGCGCTCGGCCGTGCATTATTGCCCTCCAGACACAACCACCAACCCCCGGTGACACGGAGGAACTCTCCGTACAGACAATACACAGCAGCCCCCAAGGTCGTACATCACTCCGAGAAGGCACAGCTCGCCCCGGTCAGCACCGCGATGACGCCATCACTGTGCGACTCTATCCTGCCAGATGACGTCACGTTCTCGCAGGATTCGCCCATCGCGGAGGCGAGACCGTGCCGCTGGATAGACCTGGAGCGCGCTCCCAACTGCCCTGGTGACAGGCACGGAAGTCACGTGACTGGTGGGGAACTGGGCTGCGCTGCACCGGACGCAAACGACACCACGTCCCCAGTGTACAGGGCACCGGCGCCCTGATCCGCGTCCTAGAGTGAGTGCAGGAGGCCGGGATGGCGCAGTGCCTGCTCTCCGTACATGAGTTCCTCCAGGACTCGTTCATCCCGCAGGTGGCGGCCCTGTGCAGCGATGAGGCCGAGAAGCTGGCCCGGAAAAACCAGTTGTCCTTCTGCGAGCTCGTCCGGCCCTTCTGCCGACTCAGCACTGAGGGTGAGTGTGAGGTGGAGGCAGCCCGGCAATGACAGCGCGTCCCGGGGTCCTAGTACCGTCTACTTCCACCGGGCACACTCAGTGTCACAGCTAGTGCTAGTGGAATATCACTGGCCACAGGCATCCTGCATCCTGTCTCTGGACGGGGGGAGCTAGGGTCATGTGTCGATTGGGCGCTAGGGTCCTCTGGCGTGTGGCGATTGGGCGCTAGGTCCTCTGGCGTGTGGCGATGGGGCGCTAGGGTCCTCTGGCGTGTGGTCGTTGGGGCGCTAGGGTCCTCTGGCGTGTGGCCGTTGGGCGCTAGGGTCCTCTGGCGTGTGGCCGTTGGGCGCTAGGGTCCTCTGGCGTGTGGCCGTTGGGCGCTAGGGTCCTCTGGCGTGTGGCCGTTGGGCGCTAGGGTCCTCTGGCGTGTGGCCGTTGGGCGCTAGGGTCCTCTGGCGTGTGGCCGTTGGGCGCTAGGGTCTTCTTGCCATTGGGCGCTAGGGTCTTCTTGCCATTGGGCGCTAGGGTCTGGCGCTAGGGTCTTCTGGTGTGTGGCGATTGGGCGCTTTGGCGTATTCATTCAGTACAGTTACGTGTCAGGACGTAATCAGTTTGTAGTGATACGTTTTACATTTTTCTTATTTACTTTCTTGGATCAGTTTCTTTATATTTTAGGGTGTTTGCTTGTTGTCATGGGACCCTTTTGTTTGAGGATCAAATGAAACCTTTTGTTTGTTTCTGAGGATCAAATGTGTTCTGGTGAAATGATGATCGTGCGGCTGCACAGCACCCTAGTACCGGGGGGTGCTATCCTCCCATTTATCCACTGCCGCTCTGGTACTATCCATCCAGTCTCCATTTAGTCTACTTTCACACTCGCGTTTTGGCTTTCCATTTATGAGATCCGTTCAGCGCTCTCACAAGCGCTCCAAAACGGATCAGTTTGCATTCTAAGGCATTCTGAATGGAAAAGGATCCGCTCAGAATACATCACTTCAGTCTCCATTCCGCTCTGGAGGCTGCTTGCAACGTTTTAGTGTCCGTCTGATGAAACGGAGCCAAACTGATCCGTCCTGGCACACAATGTAAGTCAATATGGGCGGATCCGTTTTCACTGACACAATCTGGCACAATAGAAAACGGATCCGTCCTCCATTGACTTTCAATGGTGTTCAGCACAAAACCTGAGTGTAAAAGTAGCCCTACTTGGCTGCCAAGATGATGTGCCAGTATAGCTACTTGTCCACTGCAGCCAAGCACAGGCCTCTGCAGTATATGGCACAATACTGCTGAGGCCAGGGATTAACTGTAGTAGTCATAAGGAGACGTCACTGCTTCAGCCATGTAAATGTAGCCTGGTAGGCAGGGCCAGGTAAGGGTGCTTTCACACTTGCGTTGTTTGATTCCGGCAGGCATATCTGTTGCCTGAACTGCCTGCCTGATCAGGCAAACTGTATGCAAACACGTCATCTTTTCAGACTGATCAGGTCTGAAACATGCCTGGTCAGTCAGAAAAATGCATTGCAATTCCGGATCCGTTTTTCCCGTGTCATCTGGCAAAACGGATCCGGTATTTTTTTTTCTTCACAGGTCTGCGCATGCATAGACCGGAATGCCGGATCCGTCCTTGCAGTATTTTTAATGCCGGATCCGGCACTAATGCATTGCAATGGAAATTAATGCCGGACCCGGCATGTGTTCCGGAATTTTGGACGGAGATGATACCTCAGCTTGCTGCGGTATTATCTCCGGCTAAAACGCCGTTGAGTGACTGAACTGAAGACATCCCGATGCATCCTGAACGGATTTCTCTCCATTCAGAATGCATTAGGATAAAACTGAAGTGTTTTTTTTTCCGGTATTGAGCCCCAAGGACGGAACTCAATGCCGGAAAAGAAAACCGCTAGTGTGAAAGTACCCCAAGTAATGCTGGCTGCATATATTTCTGCACGGCCATTTTAAAACGTCCATGCGTAGACCACAGCTGTGAGAGTGGTGACAGCAGGGGTCCCCATACAGAAGGCAGGGACGGTTTTCGCCTTCTTTCCCCTTTGCTCTATATACAGTGTGAACAAGCTCTGTGTATAGAGATCAGGAATCGGGGGATGTACGACCTGTCGGGGGCTGTAATTCCCCCTGTAACTGGACTTATGATATCAACCCCAGTTACAGGAAAAATCCACAATAAATTATAAAAAAAAAAAAAAAAACAGTAATGTTAAATGCTCCCCAAAAGTCTTGTATGACCTTATGAGGGTCACAAAATTTAAAATGAAATTAAAAAAGCCACCACATGCCGCCCCCAAAGTATAGATTTTCCTGTTTATTTTTGTCTACTCATTTGCCTGCCCTCCCTTGAATCAGCGATCCCCGCATTTATTACGACTCAGCCTTTTCCATATTTTTCTATTGTTGCAGCATAAATAGTATTTTCCTACCACTGAGCGAGCAGCGCCACCTATATGGAAAAAATGAAATGAGCGTATACACTAATCTGGCAGGTGGGGTCTTCTCACTGACCGCTGTTTAGCGTTTTAGACCACCTCTGTGACCTCCCCGGGTCTGTCTTGTGCTCGTATTGCTAGTTAACGCAGCTGCAACACCAATCCGCGAATCCGTGATGACGTCCAGGACAAGGTGGTCAGTGGTTCATCCGTGAAGATGTCTGGCAAGGATTGATGTTTGGACACTGCTATGGTGTTTCCTGGCGACGATCCTTGAAACGGGGCACGGATGCCCTCCGTGGTGTGTCCGTGTTTTTCATGGACTATAATGAGTGTGCTGGATCTGTAAAGATAGACAAAAAGTAGGGCGTGCTTCCGAGGTGTAACCGTGGACCGCGGTAAATCACGTATATGTGAGTACACACCTGAAACACAAGAGCATTGACAGCACACGTGTGTTATTCACTGACCCAATAGATGAAAGTACCTGCAGGAAACGTAAGCCATTACTCACCTGTCCCATCCCAATGCATCAGTGGCCCCCGCAGGTTTAGTTTATGGTTCCTTTGTCCGTGACGTACTGTGCATCCATGTGACCACTGCAGCCAGGCGCTGGTCTCAGAGATAATACTACACAAGACTGCTAAGCCCAGTGATTGCCTGCAAAGGTCACATAGAGGTGCGACACGTAGGCTTGTCCACAGGTAACGGATAAGGGAACGAGGTCTCCTCCATACACCACATACGTTTTCCGTGTAAAAATCTGCAAACAAATCCTCACCAAAATTTACACAATCTGATATAGTTTTCCTCTAAGAATGGCTGATTTGATGTGGAAAAAAATCCACAGAATATCCATTAGACGTGGCTGTACCCATAGACCATCAGCTGTGGATGCCGGTAGATCTGACAGGTGAGTAATGGTCGCTTTGCTCTTTTATAACTTTTCCTGCAGGTACGGTAATTTGCTATAATCCTGTAGGCCAGTAAATGAGGCCAAAGGGACCTCCACCAGTTGAATGGGGCCCCGTGGATATGTGTATATTGGGAGCTTTCTCCACACCTGTGTCAAATGTGTAAATGCAACTTCATCCATGAGAGAGATGGTAAATGTTGGTGGGGGTCCCATCGTTGCAGCATGCTCCATAGGTGAATGGGGAGATATGGAAACTGCGCAGCGCACCCAACCATGAGCGGTCCCCACCGCACTCATCTCCTCTTTCCTGGTGGATGTCCAAGCATCATGGATAGAAAATGAATGTAACTTTGGCTTGGCATGTTGAAATTAGAGGCACACAGAGGTACGGTAGGGGGCAGCACGCTTGTGTAGGTGCCTTAGTATGGCTGTGTGCTACTTGGAGGTTGTATGGAGCCACGATACACTAATGTACAAGAAGCCTTAGGGAAAATACATATACTAAAAGGGTTGTCCAGGATTAGAAAAACGTGTCTGGTTCCTTCCAGAAACAGCGCCTCACCTGTCCGTGCCAGGTATTGCTGCTAGGGTGCATTGGCCACCACAACCGACGGTCAGGTGTCTTTTCTTGGAAGAAGGCGGCCATGTTTTTTCTAGACCCATACAGTGGGTACAAAAGCAGTTGTACTTCCCTTTCATGCCCCACCGCTTCCACGCTGCAGGTTTGATACCCGGCTCCAGTGGTGTGCGGCCACAGCGGTGACATCCGTCACCATCGATGGAACTATGATTGATGCTTACTGACGCGTTCATTCTTTCTTCCCAAGTTCACATGCGGGATCCCAACAATCAGCTCCATGTGATAAAAAACCTGAAGATCGCAGTCAACAGCATCGTCACTCAGCCACCATTGCAAGCAGCAATCCGGAAACTTCTCAATGACGTCGTTGCCTCCAATCAACCTGCTGAAGGATTAGTCCCAAATGTGATTACTGCCGGAGATTACGACCTTAATATCAGCGGTAAGCACTCAAGGGGTTTCTTCTTCTCCTAGAGAAAACCGTTGCTCCGTGTCATGTAGGGGCCAGATATCTTTGTGGATAATTTAGCACGTCCATCTCTCCGGAGTGCCGTGTGGTGGACGTGGTAAATTAGTTTTCCTAGTCTAATGATGACTGTTTTCAATGTAATGAATCAGCATAATCTGTGGTCGTTTTACTCCACCCAGTGACACCAACTTGGGATCAAGGTTCATGAGGACGTCCAAGGATCCCATCCCCCCCATCCCCATCTCTATTAGACTCTGCCCTCACCATGCTTGTACTACAACTTTCTTTTGGATATGACTGCTATCCAGAAACGTATACAAACATATATGAGAATGTATTGTGCACCATACCATGAACAGTAGTTGTCAGGGGGACATTATGAAGGCAACACGGCTCCTTCTCATTGTAAAGTAAATCCGCAGAAGCTTAAACGACACATACGTAAACCTCTGGGGGTGTTGTATAGATTAGTGGTAAATCTGTGTCAGAATAGATATGGCCGTGTTCTCATCATGGCGAAAGATACCTGCCACCAGCATAGAGGGAGATATATCAAAACTGGTGTCAAGTAGAACTAACTTAGTTGCCCATAGCAACCAATCAGATTCCTCCTTTCATTTTCCAAAAGAGCAGTCAAAAATGAAAGGTGGAATCTGATTGGTTGCTATGGGCAACTAGTTTGATAAATGACCCCATTATTGTCCATTCTGCAGGCAGCATGTTTTAGAGCAGGAGGAGCGGAGCAGCTTAAAGTTTTACATATTGTTTTTTTTTTTCATATTCATGGTCTACCTTCAGGATAAGTCATTAATATATTAATATGAGATTGGTTGGGGGTCCAACTCCCTGCAACCCCACCATCAGCTGTTTGATGAAGCTGGAGCTCTGGTGAGTGCCTCGGACTCCTCGCAGTTTACCAAGCACAGCGCCATTCATTTCAGGTGACTGTGGTTGGTAACGCTGCTCAGCCCCACTCACTTAAAGGGGTTGGCCCATCTCGCACATTGGTGGCGTATCGCTAGGATATGCCACCAACGTCTGATAGGTTTGGGTTCCACCACTGTGACCCGCAGCTATCTCTAGAATGGAGCTTGCAAAACGAAGGAAAGAGGATGGCGTATGCGCGGCTAATCTCTGTTCATTTTTATGGGATAGCTGAACATTTTCGGAAGTCCCATAGAAATGAATGGGAAGCGCACCGCACAAGCACGGCCATGGCTCCCTTCTTCACTTTGCGGCCTCTGTTTAGGAGATAAGTGTGCGGGTTCCAGAGGTGGAATCTGCTCCCTATCAAGACATTAGTGGCATATCCTAGCGATATGCCACCAATGTGTGAGATGGGCCAACCCCTTTAAATGGAACTAAGCCGCACCTAGGCCATGTGACTGATGAAGGTGACGTCACATGGCCTAGGAAAAGACCTAAACGGCAGGGGGTTCCGACACCCAGGACCCCCGCAGATCTGGTGTATATGAGGATACGCCATAAATATAAAATCCCCTTAAATATATAGATTTATGGGAAAAGATTTACCTCTATTTTATTCATTTCAATCCCGTTTGTATGTTTAGGAGTCCAGAGGGCGGTCCTATTCAGTGATCGACCGTTATCTCCGTAAGTACAGTCGTACACGGAAGCACCTAAGCTTAGAAAAAGCTGGGCTTTAAATGATTAATATAAAGTTATACACAGGGGACACCATGTTACCTTAAAGGGGTTTTCCGAGATAGGTCATCAGTAGTAAAATCTCGGAAAACCCTTTTAAAGCCCTGTGCTTAACATAGACGAGGGAAATATATGCATATGTGACACATATGCTGCGTGTATCCATATGGCTACTTTCGATTTTTATTTTATTTTCACTGTATAGAAAAGAGACTATGCTTTGCTATGCAGAGGCATCCTGCAAAAAAAAATCTATACTGAGCAGGTCTATGGGTGATATATGGCACTCGCTGTCTACATGGTGGAGCCTTCCATCACAGGTATTTGCTGGACAATATTCGCAATGTAAAATGATGGGAGTTATAATGTGAACAGGGCTTAACCTCCCTGGCGGTAACCCCGAGTGTGGCTTGGGGCCCACTTTCACTACTGGCAGTGGTAACCCCGAACCACACTTGGGGTTACCATGGGGTAATTGCAATGTGGCAGGAACGGATGTGGACAGCACACAGTGTGCTGTCCGCATCCGCATTTCCGGAGCGCGAACTTGCGTCTGCAAGAATGTACCGCTTCGGGAATAAAATGAATGAAAGAATTAGACCGCCAGGGAGGTTAATAGTGATGGCTGGAGCGCTTTTCTGCGATTATTTAGGTAGTTCTAGTATTAGGGGAATTGTGTTGTGTAAAGTCTGAATTCTCAGTATTAAGTCAGATTGCAGCTGAACTCCAGGACTGTGGTAATGGGTGATGCTTAAAGAGGACCTTTCATCACTTCTAAAGATAATAACTAACGATGCTCACATGTAGAGCGGCGCCCAGGGATCTCCCTGCACTTACTATTATCCCTGGGCGCCGCTCCGTTCTCCTGGTATAGGCTCCGGTATCTGTGCTCACTAAGTTATAGTAGGCGGGGACTTGGTTATAATAGGCGGAGCCTGCCCTTCATCTCCTTCTCCCAGGCTGTAGCGCTGGCCAATCGCAGCGCAGAGCTCATAGCCTGGGTTTTTTTTTTCTCCCAGGCTATGAGCTCTGCTCTGCAATTGGCCAGGAGGAGGAGATGAAGGGCAGGCTCCGCCTACTACAACCAAGTCCCCGCCTACTATAACTTTGTGAGCACAGAGACTGGAGCCTATACCGGGAGAATGGAGCGGCGCCCAGGGATAATAGTAAGTGCAGGGAGATCCCTGGGCGACGCTCTACATGTCAGCATACTTAGTTAATATCTTTAGAAGTGATGAAAGGTTCTCTTTAATGCGTGCTGTGTTTATTGCTCTATAGGGACTTTTATTACAAATGAACTTTTTTTTTTTTATAAATACTTTTTCAGTTCCTTCATAATTGTCATGTTAATCATCCTTAAAGGTGTTCTGCGGGCATGAAGAAAAATACAAGCGTGCCTCGGATCTGTGAAGGAAAGATGGTTTTCGTTAGTACTTACCTGTCCACCATGCTGCCGATGCTGTAATCCCTGCTGCACAGGCTGCGGGCTCTTCTGCCCAGTTCCCGAATGGGTAGATTTGTGCGTTTATTTTCCTGTTCAGGTGCATTTACTTCTCTGCAGTTGAACAGGAAAAGAAGCACCTAAACCCGGTCAGGACCCGAGCGGAAGAGCTTGCAGTCTATGCAGCGGGGACAGTGGCATTGGCACCACATTGGACAGGAAAATATTTACCAAACCGTCTTTTTTTTCCCACAGGTCCGAGGTATGCTTGTATTTTTCATAATGCCCAGGGAACCCCCTTAGGCATAAAACATATGACGTGCCTATAAAATCTGACTACATCAAATATAAGGATTGGGGGGGGGGGGGGGATTACCAGCCATGCTGCCTATATTATATTTTTATATTTCCTGTAAAGAAGGGATGCAAATCAGCTGTTAGCAAGCTCTGCCTCCAATGCCACCAGATGTAAGGTAGCTGTCCTATAAGTCAAAGCTCAACCTTTTAAGCAGGCCTTGAAACATAATGTAGGATTATAGCTAAGACAGTACCTCATCTGTAG
Organism: Bufotes viridis; assembly: GCA_033119425.1. NCBI lineage: Eukaryota > Metazoa > Chordata > Amphibia > Anura > Bufonidae > Bufotes > Bufotes viridis. The sequence continues at coordinate 99,642,049 of CM065593.1, forward strand.
ATAGCTGTTTCGGGGTGATAGGCCCTCATCAGTGCAGAGCAGAGAGAACTGTCTTAACTGGATAAGAGGCCTAGGTCTGGATTCTGGAGATATCATATCTCCTTATGGAAAGCGCCTAATTGGCGTGAGGGGTCTTGTAGGCCAGGCAACACTCCTCTGGGAAGAATGGGATGCAAATGAGCTCTTAACAAGCTCTGTCTCTAATGCCACCAGATGTAAGGTAGCTATCCCATAAGTCCATGTTCAACCTTTTAAACAGTCCTTGAGACATGACTTGGATAATAACTAAGCCAGTATCTCATCTGCATCTGAATCCTGGCCTAGATCTCTCACCGAGTTAAGCCAGTACTCTCTGACCTGCACTGAGAGCTGTCTGCAGATGAGGTGCTGGCTTAGTTATTATCAAAGTCATGTCTCAAGGTCTGTTTAAAAGGTCGAACATTGACTTATAGGATAGCTACCTTTCATCTGGTGGCATTAGAGGCAGAGCTTGTTAAGAGCTCATTTTTATACCCCTATAATATAGAGAGCATGACTGGTAATTTCCAGTTGCTTCAATGAAAAAAAAAACCTGACAAACAATTTATTAGTCCATTACATAACTGATGCCACCTCTGGTAATGTAAATTGTCTATTTGTTAGGTATATATTTTTTAATATGGTAGTTTTTATGTTAATACATCAGTGCGTTTGAAGTCTTGATGTTTTATTTTCCCTCACACTGGCAGGACATCCTCTCCTAACACAGGTTTCTATCACAGGTGTCTATAGTAGAGATGAACGAACTTTAAAAACTAGTTCGGCGTTTGGGTTGTGGTAATCACCGCATCCCGTTATGGATTCCACTACCGCGGACTATCCCGGCATATGGAATCCATAAGGGGCGTCTTCCACGAACCCGAACTTTGAAAAAGCCGAAGGACCTGGGGAGACGTCACCGTCATGTGATCAGTGCAGGGGGCAAGGCTCAGCACGGGATCAAATCCAGTGCTGAGCCACGCCCCCTGCACTGATCACATGACGGTGACGTCACCCCAGGTCCTTCGGCTTTTTCAAAGTTCGGGTTCGTGGAAGCCGCCCCTTATGGATTCCATATGCCGGGACAGTCCGCGGTAGTGGAATCCATAACGGGATGCGGCGATTACCACAACCCGAATGCCGAACTATTTTTTAAAGTTCGCTCATCTCTAGTCTATAGGTATTTTCCTTTGTTGGTTCAGATTTCTTTCACTTTCACCTCTACATATCCGTCAGACAATGCTGGGAATTGACCAAACAAAAATTATTGTGTTCAGCTGTATTTAACTGGGCGATTTTCGGCATACTTGCCGGGTAGGAGCCGAATCTCTGCTGGACCCTATTATAGTCAATGGGGTCCAGCAGGAAGGCGACAGTGCCAGATCCGGAGAGCTCCAGCAGGCTGTTCTCTACCACAACAGCCTGGTTGAGTTCCCTGCCACAGATGTGAAACTAGCCTTACTTCACTACTGGACTAATTCCAGGACGTCATGGTCTGATATGCAGATGTGTTTCTTTAGGCAAAACTGAAATTGGACCTAAAAAAGAGAAGCGGAAGGGTGCGGCCACAGTTGATTGCAGAAAACCCACTACATGCTGCATATAACTTGACCTGCTGTGCAGATTTTAAATTTGTAGCTTTCAAGTTATGTTGCAGATTGCTGCTGCGGATTTCATCCTTTGTAGTGTAGAGACGGAGATCAACTTCATATTCTGCAATAAAATCTGCACCGTTTGGTAGGAAATCTTCTGCTGCGGGATCCTAACACACAAGCTGAAGATTTTCCACAGCAGAGTTGCCGTATGTGGCCATATCCTATGCCTCTGCTGTTCGTTCCTCCTGTGTTGTACCCTCTCTACCGGTGACACCTGCCTCTGTCTGTTAACCCCCTATTTTCTGGGATCCAAACTGCAATCGACCCCCTTTGGCTTTTGGTACTTTAGCTTCTTATGCAGCTTTCTATAGCTGCGGTCATTTTGTCAGTCAGTAGGAATATACACTACTCACAAAAAGTTGGAGATATTTGGCTTTCTGGTAAAATTTATGGAAAATGTAAAAACTTAAACTACAGATATATTTTATCATGAAAATAGGGCATTTCAGTACAGGCATGCAGTGGTGATTTCTTCATCTCAAACAATTTATTGAAACAAAAGCCAACAACAATGGAGGGTATACCCCACACAAAGTCTCAAAAACTTGTCACGTGGCCTTGAGCATCAGTTACAGCGTGACAACGTTCACAAGCCGACTTATTGTCTGCTGAGGCATGGCATCTCGCTCTTCTTGAAGGGCGGCCCTCAGGTCATTGAGGTTCTGGAGTATGGGCCTGTCACTGTACCAGTCACAAAGTGTAGGGCAGTTCTGCATTGACTAGACACACCTGCCCCCACTGTAACACCACCGCCACCAGAGGCTCATCTGGTGACAACAGTGGCTGATGCACAGCGTCCTCCTTGACGTCTCCAACATTGTTGCTGCTCAGCGGGAATCCACTTTCATCAGCGAACAGCACTGATGCCCACCGGTCACGGATGGTTGCTAAGAGATGTTGTTTGTACACATTCAGTTTTTTTATTACCCGCGTACAAAACGCTGTAAATCGCGTTGCACCCACGCAATAAAAACTGAACGCATCCGCACATAATCAGTACACGCTCGTCCGCAAGGGGCCTAACTACCTTTCACTGCTGTGGGAGATACGGAAACAGCGGAGCACAGCACACTTGCCAGTTGTTACTTTGCCCACCCCTTCTCAGTTCATTTTTATTTTTTTTATCTTGGCCATGAAAGGCTGAGATAAGAATCGCTCTCCAAAACCAGATCATAAACCTTATTTTTGTAACTTTTTGTATTCGTTTTGTTTCTAAACTTACGTTTTTTATGAATTCAATATGCAATAAAACTGCGCCTCTGGTCCATTCCTGAAACGAGTTGTTAGCAGGGGCAGGTTTGCTTTTATGTGTGAACTCTGTCCTACTGTGCTTAACACGTGTGTATTTTTTATGCGCACCATTCGGATTCGGTAAGTCTGTTGGTTTAAAATAGTGCCTATCGAGAAGCAAAGGTTAAAGCATATTAAAGGGTTGTTCACTATTGGAAACCTTCCCGTGGCAGAGCAGGGGAAGCTCCTGTGTCCTCGGTTTCTGCTGTTCCCCGCTTTTGGAAACTAGGCCAGGCTTCAGAGCTTCTTTTGCGGGTGCTTCTGTGTTTAATGGTCACGATACGCTGATGTACGGTATTTTCCTACAGAACAGCACCAGATTTTACTGCGCGCATGGCATATAAATGAGCAAAAAAGAAAATTAATGTAAATGAAAAAATCCATTTTTGCAAGAATAGTGGTGGTGAATGGAAACCCCTGGATACAGACCAGAGTCTCCTGATCGTAGTCTAAAACAGAATGAAATGTTAATGAATGTTGGCGTCCTGGAGACCGTAATTAGAAGGGGTTGCCGTATATATTACATGGTTTCACTCGCCCCTCTGTAATGGAGTACTGTGGTGTGAGGTTACATTCTACAGCTCTGCCGCTGCACAAGCCACAAAGGTGTACTTTAGGAAATTACTGTAATAAAGGGGCAAAAAACACACAAAGTGATATATTGAAAAAACGTGGAAAAGGCATGATAACCTGCTTTTTTTTAATGTAACTCTGTTTTGTAACGGGAACGTTGTGCACGGGAACATCTTTGATGTGCTTTACTTTAGCCTTTAGTTAGATCTATTCCTCTAGTATTGCTGTGTTTGTGGTTGCTGTCCTCTTTATAACGCATTTCCCTCTAAAATATAAAAGTTTTGGGGCGTCGTCCTCTGTCAGGTGTGTCGGCTATATACAATCAGGTCCATAAATATTGGGACATCGACACAATTCTAACATTTTTGGTGCTATACACCGCCGCAATGGATTTGAAAGGAAACGAAAAGATGTGCTTTAACTGCAGACCGTCAGCTTTCATTTGAGGGTATTGACATCCAAATCAGGTGAAGGGTGTAGGAATTACAACAGTTTGCATATGTCATATGTGCCTCCCACTTGTTAAGGGACCAAACGTAATGGGACAGAATAATAATCATAAATCAAACTTTCACTTTTTAATACTTTGTTGCAAATCCTTTGCAGTCAATTACAGCCTGAAGTCTTGAACGCATAGACATCACCAGATGCTGGGTTTCATCCCTGGTGATGCTCTGCTAGGCCTCTACTGCAACTGTCTTCGGTTCCTGCTTGTTTTTCCCTTCAGTTTTGTCTTCAGCTAATGAAATGCACTTTCAATCGGATTCAGGTCAGGAGATTGACTTGGCCATTGCATAACATTCCACTTCTTTCCCTTAAAAAAATCTCTTTGGTTGCTTTTGCAGTATGCTTTGGGTCATTGTCCATCTGCACTGTGAAGCGCCGTCCAATGAGTTCTGAAGCATTTGGCTGAATATGAGCAGATAATATTGCCCGAAACACTTCAGAATTCATCCTGCTGCTTTTGTCAGCGGTCACATCATCAATAAATACAAGAGAAGCAGTTCCATTGGCAGCCATACATGCCCACGCCATGACACTACCACCACCATGCTTCACTGATGAGGTGGTATGCGTAGGATCATGAGCAGTTCCTTTCCTTCTCCATACTCTTCTCTTCCCATCACTCTGGTACAAGTTGGTCTTGGTCTCATCTGTCCATAGGATGTTCTTCCTGAACTGTGAAGACTTTTTAGATGTCGTTTGGCAAACTCTATTCTGGCCTTCCTGTTCTTGAGGCTCACCAATGGTTTCCATCTTGTGGTGAACCCTCTGTATTCACTCTGGTGAAGTCTTCTCTTGATTGTTCACTTTGACACACATACACCTACCTCCTGGAGAGTGTTCTTGATCTGGCCAACTGTTGTGAAGGGTGTTTTCTTCACCAAGGAAAGAATTCTTCGGTCACCCACCACCGTCTTCTGTGGTCTTCCTGGTCTTTTGGTGTTGCTAAGCTCACCGGTGCGTTCCATCTTTTTAAGAATGTTCCAAACAGTTATTTTGGCCGTGCCTAATGTTTTTGCTATCTCTCTGATGGGTTTGTTTTGTTTTTTCAGCCTAATGATGGCTTCACTGATAGTGACAGCTCTTTGGATCTCATCTTTAGAGTGACAGCAACAGATTCCAAATGCAAGTAGCACACTTGTAATTAATTCTGGACCTTTTATCTGCTCATTGTAATTGGGATAATGTGGGAATAACACACACCTGGGCATGGAAAAGCTGAGAAGCCAAGTGTCCCATTACTTTTGGTTCCTTAACAAGCGGGAGGCACATATGCAAACTGTTGTAATACCTACACCGTTCACCTGATTTGGATGTAAATATCCTCAAATTAAAGCTGACGGTCTGCAGTTAAAATACATCTTGTCCATTTCATTTCAAATCCATTGTGGTGGTGTATAGAGCCAAAAATGTTAGAATTGTGTCCATGTCCCAATATTTATGGACCAGGCTGTAGGCCTTGTGGGAAGATGGATGGCAAACAATATGGGCTGTTCCCAAGCTTTCTAAAATGTCAGCTTTGCCTAGTTATTCAGTGCCATTGACTCTTATATCGCTAAATAACTAAGCAAGGATATAAAGGGGTTGTCCCACGAAAAATATTCTGCAGTTTTCAAACCAGCAGCTGGATCTGAACAGCAGCGGACAGGAAGGGAGACGGCACGTGCACACCGGGTGCGTCACCTCCTCAAACAGCTGATCGGCGGGGGTGCCGGGTGTCAGACCCCTACCGATCTGATATTGATGACTTATCCTAAGAATAGGTCATCAATAGAAAAAGTCCGGACAACCCCTTTAAATCATGGGAAAACCCCTTTAAGGACTCTAGGAAGACTGAGTGATGACCACAGTGGCAGCTGCAATGGCTGCCATTTTCATCTGGCTTTTATGGGAAATGCTCTTTGAGGTTTGTTTTTTTTATTCCACATATTTGAACACCATTTTGCAGTAAACTACATGAAAACTTCACATTTCTGAGCCGTATTCTAGAGCTGCGTTTAGAACTCTTCTAGAAACAGTCTGCAAATTTGATGGACATTACCAAAACTGCTTACCGAAACTCTGTAATGACTTTTAGCCAGCACGGAATGCTGGTAGATTTCAGCTCTGAAGCCTGCAGAATTTAGTATGCAGCTCAGGACTCAGGCACAGTTTGTAATCTCTGATAAACACAAATATTGTAGATGTTAACTGGTGTTCTAAGATAATCATGAGCTACAGAGCAGCTCATGTCAGCCAAAAGGAAGAGTGACCCATCGTAGACAGCTCTTTCTTGCTCCTCGTCAGTACTGTGCAGGGTCATCCGGATGAGGTGCCTTAAACGCCCGAAACAGCTGTCTTCAGATTGTCACTCTTCCCCTTGGAAAAGTCTCTAGTTTGATTGATGTGAGCTCATTTGAATACTTTTTTCCCATAGTGCATTGCCTTAGAGAGGTTGGCCAGGACTAAGTAGCTTTTCGCTGATGTCTGCAGCTGCCTCTTCTAGAGAGAGTCCTACTTATCTGCTCTCCTCAGCTCTGGTCCTGTACTCTAACTCCATTATGTCCATCTTCCAGTTCACAGCTTGCCTGTCATAGGCAAGATCACCCGCTTCACTGCTTTCAACCAAAGGATCCTATTGTGGTGACATCACTGCTGAAGCCAGTGGTTGGCTGCAGCAGAGCAGGTGATTATGTCCATGATGGGGAGGAAGTATACAAGCCGTGGACCAGACAGAGGACACCGTGGAGCTTGGTGCAGGACAGGAGCGGCAGGGAGCAGGTAACTGATTCTTTCCTTAGCGAAAGCAGGCGATGTGGACATCAGTGAAAATTACTTACTCCTTTAAAAATGTCTCCAGAACCCTTCTGATAAACATCAGCTGAAACTTTCAGATAGTTGCCATCTTCTCTTTGCTAGTGTTGAGCGAACTTGTGTTTTAAGTTCTGCGTCCAAAGTTAAGGTTCAGGTAATCAAAGAATCCCGTTCTGGATTCCGCTACCACGGACCATAACGGAATTTGGAATCCATAGCGGGATTCTTCGAGAACCCGAACTTTGGACGCAGAACTTAATAAACAAGTTCCCTCAACACTACTCTTTGCTGTGTTCGCATGACCTCTCCTTTGTTTTTGGTTGTGTTTTGGACTGCTACAGCTTCTTTTTATGTAAACTATAGAATATTGTGGACCGTTTAGCTGCCCTAAGTGCATATCCTTACCCATCGTCGCTGTATTTTTCTGTGCAGAACACGTCCTGATGTATACATTTGAGTTCAATAACGCCATGTTCTCTCTGTCAGATCGCTCTATTAAAGCTAGTGCCCCTTGGTACAATAATTGGAAAGAAACACTCGCGCAACTGAACAAGTCCAAGTTTTATTCAGGTAGTATTGAGACCGGGACTGAAAAAGAATTGCCCTCTCCCTAATTCTTGTCCAGTCTTTTCAGTCCCCTTTCCCTTGTTGTGCTAGGCCTATCTAGCAGCCTCTTAGTCTAGCTGTTTTTTTTTATTTTTTTTACATCATTTTGTCAAAACCTAGCAATTGGTGATGGTTAACTGTAATCTTGTTGAATGTAAATCTACTAACGTAACCTACTATGAACGAAATAAAGCAAAAAAGGCCGTCTGCCTTGTAATTCATGTCTTAATTTTGCCTTTTGAATTAAATGTTCTGTTTTTGGTGTGTCAAAATTTGTATTTAGACATGATTGAGCGTTTATGTTCACTTCCCTTACTGTGGTTCCTAGCAGTGAATATGTAGAGCAACAAGTTTGCATATTCTTCAGTAGATGACCAGTTAGACCAATAAGGCCTCGTGCACATGACTGTATTTTTCCATCCGTATGCTACTCCCATTATTTGCACACTGACCCATTCATTTCTATGTGGCCATGCACACATCGGTATTTTTAGCGGATCTGTGTGGCTATTCCACAAATTACAGAACATGTCGTATTCCTGTCTGTATTACAAAAAAAGACAAAAAACGTAGGTATCCTTATTTTGCAGACCGAAATGTGGACATGGACGTGTGCATAAAGCATAAGAAATGATATACTTAAAAAAACTTGTGTATTATATGGTTATACAGTCCCTGACAAAAGTCTTGTCGCATCTCTATTTTGTAGAAACTCCGGCTATTACCTTGACTTTTAATTAATGAATTGGTGTTGAAAATAGCTCATATGAAAAGCTAAAGCGCTCTCAAATGATGTTTAATGCACTGAAATAAATTAGTTTCACTGAAAAAAGATTTATCATTTAATCAAGACAGAAAGGTCAAATTTTGGCAAGACGAAAGTTTTGTCGCCTATACAGAAATTGAACAACTTTACTGCAAATCCAAAAATATGTCAGCAAATTAAGTAGTGGGGCTGTGAGATCCAAATGTAATATCTTGTATGACTTCCATGAGCTTGAAGGACAGCATCCACGCTGTTTGGCAAGGATTCATACAATTTATTGATGAAGTCATCAGGAATAGCAAAGAAAACAGTCTTGCATGCCTCCCAGAGTTCATCAATATACTTTGGTTTCGTCTTCCAAGCTTCCTCTTTCATCCTACCCCACATATGCTCAATGATGTTCTGGGCTGGCCAATCCTGGAGCATCTTGATCTTCTTCGCCTTAAGGAACTTTGATGTGGAGATGGAAGTATGCTATGTAGCACCAACCTGCTGCAGAATTTGGCCTTTTTTTAATGGTTGGGAATATAAGAGGTAGCTAAGATTTCTTGGTATTTTAGACTATTGATGTTGCCTTCCACCCTGCAGATCCCTCGCACAACCCCATACTGGATGTAACCCCAGACCATGATTTTACCTCCACCAAACTTCACTGTTTTCTGGGTAAATCTCGGCTCCATGCGGGTTCCAGTAGGTCTCCAGCAATATTTGCGATGACTGTGGTGTAATTCAACAGAAGATTCATCTGAAAAATCCACCTTCTGCCACTTTTCCAGCGTCCATCCTTTTAGCAGGCTGTGGACTTTGGCAAATGCCACACGGTTTTTCAATTGTCTTTTGTTTAGTGCCGGCTTATGGGCACTGATTCGACCATGGAGGCCATTTTGAGACAGAATCCGACAAACTGTTCTGGTTGACACAGAGACTTCAGGTGACCAGGTCTCGTGGAGCTCTGCTGCAATTGAAAATGGTCTGGCCTTGGATTTTCGAGCCAACAAACGGTCCTCTCGAGCAGTTGTCTTGCGGGGTCTGCCTGACCTGGGCTTGTCCAAAACGTCTCCAGTCTCTTCAAATCTTTTTTTTATCCTCTGAACTTGATGCTGAGACACATTTGAAGGTGTCTGCCACATCAGCAGTAGATCTGGTCTTCAGCCTCTTGATAATCAACACTTTAGTCTCAGGGTGAATCTTAGGCATGTTTGCAGAGGTCTAGTTGCAGTTGATGTGAAGGTCTAGTGTACTAAGGTTCTTTTTATACACACCTGAGACCTAATTGATCCATTATTAGTCACAGGTGACGCTCATATGACAAGGCGACAACACTTATGTCTTGGCAAAAGTTGACTCAATGGGCTTTACCAAGCTGTGAATATTAGAATACTTTTTGTCAGTTTTGTTTTGCACTGAAACATTATTACAAAAGCTGTTGGGATTAAAATGACCCATTTCTTGTAACAAAATCTTGATTAGAAATATATTTTAGCGGCACTTCAGGTCAATTTGTACACAAGCGACAAGACTTTTGTCAGGGACTGTATATTTTATCTTATTTTATACAAAATAAGCTTGATTTGAGCATATGTATTAGTAAACACTGGCCCAGATTTACTAATGTGTCTGCACCAAAAATCTGTCTAAAAAGTGGGGCAATTTGGCACATCTTAGGGTTTCTACACTTTTTTCCGATATTCTTGACAAGGGTATGGGAATATGGGCACGGCCTAAGATGCACTATTTTTTGTCAATTCTGGTGTAAAAATCTGTCTCAAAGTCAGTCAACCAACAGTTGGTATAGAGTCAGAGAAAAGTGTCTATCCCTGCACCAGATTTATCATCCAGCCTCACCAATGTGATAAATCTGCTGCAGGTCTAGATAGCCTGTCTAAACGTTTGTCCTCTTTAGGATTAGTAAATCTGGGCCACTGTGTCTTTGATACATGGAGCCTATTACATGTGAACATATTTTATGCATATTTATTTAATGGCCCTCTGAATTACATTTATCGTATGTCATCCTGTATGATTGCTTTGGCCCTAGCAACATTGTGGCCTACAGGATGAGCGAGAACTTGAGAATGGTGAATGTATTCTTGAAGATTAGGGTTAGGTTTCCATTCGGGAGGATGGTTTTTGTTTTTGTAGTGGAGATAAAAAAAAGTCCTGCATGCAGGACTTTTTTGTTTCTTTGCTGTTTTTGACAAACTGTGTCGGAGGCCGCAGACAGAGCCTCCACATCAGATGTGAACGTAGCCTTGCTGTAAGGGCTCATGGACATGGCTGTAAGTATTAATTCTGGTCTTCAAAACACATATCTTGGCCCTTTGTTCTTTTTGTTTTTTTTTCACTTCTCTAGAAAAGGGCTATCCTTGTTCGCAAAATGGACGAGAATAAGACTTTTATAGGATGTTTTATTTTTTTTGCGGGGCCGCAGAACTGAAGTTCAGATGCGGACAGCACACAGTGTGCTGTCCACAACTTTTGCAGCCCCACTGAAATTAAAGGTCCACATCTGATCCGCAAAAAATGTGGATAGGATGCGGACAGAAATTTCGGCTGTGTGCATGAGCCCTTAGTTACCTAGTTACTGGTATCGGATGATGCCAACAATTTGATATTGATCACCTCTGCTCGGGATAGATCCTCTGTATCGCCAGGTTGTAAAAAACCTTTAATGTATCCCTTTGATGTACACTTATGTTAAGCTCCTTGTATTATCCCCCGGTTACCTTTAGGTATAAGCTTATAGGAACCTGAGTTTTGAAAACCTGCACACCCTGTGCCTCGCTAGGGTGGATCTCATCAGACACTACTGAATGCCTTATAGCAATGTAGCAGTGTTCACATGTGCAGGTTTTGCAGTATTTCTTTCCCTTCTGCAGAGTCAAAAATACACTGCTCTGCAAAATACAGATTGACTATTGTATTTTCATTCAGTTCTAAAATAAATTCACCTAAATACTTTTAATTGTGCATTTAAATGTGTTTTTAAGGTTCTGTTCACATGTACGGTACATAGTGTTCTTTCTTAATGTAAATCTTTGGCTACCTTACAGGCCCCACTGACTTAGAATATGGTCTGTTGAGTTCCACCAAGGTAGTTTTCCTCTGTCGCCAAAAATGACCGACTCTATGACTGAGCCTCCGATGGAGATGTGAACATAGCCTTACGCTTTTCTGTGTGTTAAAAATCTGCATGAGTGGGTTAATCTGACGAGTGAGTTGATCTAAGGCCTCATGCACACAGTTGTTTTCAGGGCAGGATGGATCTGTAATATGGTATGCACTTTGTCGTATTTGTGCAGTACGACTCCATGCACCTCTATGGGTGTCCTAATATTCTTCTACACATCACAGAGCAGTGTGTCTGTCATATGTCTGTGTGCACGAGGCCTAAGATTCTATGAGATCTGTTTTCCACTTAAAGGGATATCCCTGCTTTCCACATTTTGGGCAGCCCCCTCTTCCCCACCGGACCTATGGAGGGAGACATACTTACCTGCCGCCTGCCACTCTGTTCTGGCTCATTTGGTCCACCGCTGTGTTTGCCACGCTCCAGTCCCAGCTTGTAAACATCCAACATGGAGAGAGGTCACATCTGCCACTGCAGCCAACGACATTTCTCCCAAGGGGCATCTGACCCGGCGACACACCACTGATTGGCTGCAGAAACGTATGTGACGCCATGCAGCGGTGGCCCGAAGGAGCTCGGACCAGGAGAAGCAAATAAGAACGCTTCCCTCCGCAGGTCCGGCAGGGAGGGGTGGGCTGCCCATAACTGTTTGAAAGCAGGACAACCTGTAGTAAAAATAATATTCAAAATCCACCATTTGTGTTTTGGTCACTTTCCTTCATTTTAGCTATAACTAATGTGACTAATATTGTGTTGGAATCGGTTATATGGTTATCTGCGTCACTTTAATAATTATATTTTACATGTAATCCTTCACTTTTTCCTCTATATATCCTTATCCGTCTGGGTATATTTGTATTCTAAGTCTACACCGCAGGCGCTGCTCGCTGTATACGTGCACACCATCTTATTGATATGTTTATTTTACAGCGACTACGCCGTGGTTTGAGTCCTACCGGGAGAGCTTTTTTCAGAGCATGCCGGCCTCCGATCATGAATTCTTAAACCACTACTTGGCATGTATCCTTTTTAACCTCGCTATCATTGGATGCCTTTGAGAAGGAAATCATTTGGCTGGTTTGGTGAGATACATTTTCCAACACTGATATAAAAGATAGTAAAACACTGATGTTACTTTCTATAGAACTATTTATTCATTTGTACAATGTAATTTTTGTTTTTCTCTAAAAAAAAAAAAAAAGTATCCCGTTTATATAACTGCCTCTATAGAATGTATACAAACCAACAATGAGCCCCACACAGTCTCCGTTTTCAGAATATATTAGAGAGTGCCATTTCTAAAATCTCAGAGCCCTAATGCCAGTTATAACATCAGTCTTTTTATTAGAGAGTGAGAGCATGGTGCCAGTTATAGCACCCCAGCCTCTTTATTAGAGAGTTAGAGCATGGCTGATGCCAGTTATAGCACCCCAGCCTCTTTATTAGAGAGTGAGAGCATAGCTGATGCCAGTTATAGCACCCCAACCTCTTTATTAGAGAGTGAGAGCATGGCTGATGCCAGTTATAGCACCCCAGCCTCTTTATTAGAGAGTGAGAGCATGGCTGATGCCAGTTATAGCACCCCAGCCTCTTTATTAGAGAGTGAGAGCATAGCTGATGCCAGTTATAGCACCCCAACCTCTTTATTAGAGAGTGAGAGCATGGCTGATGCCAGTTATAGCACCCGCCTCTTTATTAGAGAGTGAGAGCATAGCTGATGCCAGTTATAGCACCCCAACCTCTTTATTAGAGAGTGAGAGCATGGCTGATGCCAGTTATAGCACCCCAGCCTCTTTATTAGAGAGTGAGAGCATAGCTGATGCCAGTTATAGCACCCCAACCTCTTTATTAGAGAGTGAGCATGGCTGATGCCAGTTATAGCATCTCAGCCTCTTTATTAGAGGTGAGAGCATGGCTGATGCCAGTTATAGCACCCAGCCTCTTTATTAGAGAGTGAGAGCATAGCTGATGCCAGTTATAGCACCCCAACCTCTTTATTAGAGAGTGAGAGCATGGCTGATGCCAGTTATAGCACTCCGCCTCTTTATTAGAGAGTGAGAGCATAGCTGATGCCAGTTATAGCACCCCAACCTCTTTATTAGAGAGTGAGAGCATGGCTGATGCCAGTTATAGCACCCCAGCCTCTTTATTAGAGAGTGAGAGCATAGCTGATGCCAGTTATAGCACCCCAACCTCTTTATTAGAGAGTGAGAGCATGGCTGATGCCAGTTATAGCACCCCAGCCTCTTTATTAGAGAGTGAGAGCATGGCTGATGCCAGTTATAGCACCCCAGCCTCTTTATTAGAGAGTGAGAGCATGGCTGGTGCCAGTTATAGCACCCCAGCCTCTTTATTAGATAGTTAGAGCATGGCTAAAGCCATTTATAACACTTTAGCCTCTTTATTAGATAGTGAGATCATGGCTGGTGCCAGTTATAGGACCCCAGCCTCTTTATTAGATAGTGAGAACATAGCTAATGCCAGTTATAACATCTCAGCCTTTTTATTAGAGAGTGAGAGCATGGCTAGTGCCATTTATAAAACCTTATTCTCTTTATTAGATAGGGAGAGCATGGAGTTATAGCACCCCAGTCTCTTTATTAGAGAGTGAGAGCATGGCTGATGCCAGTTATAGCACCCCAGCCTATTATTAGATAGTGAGAGCATGGCTGGTCTTATTTATAACACCTAATTCTCTTTATTAGATAGTGAGAACATGGCTAATGCCTGTTATGACATCTCAGCCTCTTTATTAGAGAGTGATAGCATGGCTAATGCCATGTATAACATTTCAGCCTCTTTATTAGAGAGTAAGCACCTCTTTTACAAGAAGGACGTGGGCCTTCATTTATGTGTCCTGGAGTTGAACATTTAGTAACTCGCTCACTGCTGACAGAGGCTCTTTCTAATGACGTGTGGTAGTTGCACCAAGGCAATACTTAATATGCTTCCTTTAATGAGTTATTTAACCGATCCCTACAAATACCCTTTTCTTAAGCCAAAAAAAAAAAAATCATGATTGGTGGGGGTCCCAGTAGTAGGACCACCTCCGATCTATTATATCTTGTTGATGAGAGATAGATTTAAATTACTGGCATAGCCCTTTAATAGGAACATCTATGTTTGAAATCCAAAATAGCCAGACATTATTATTTTTTCCTTATACAATCCAGGCTCTCATTGTAGGTGTGAAATTGCTCATCCCATGCTCCGTTATAGTGTGTCCTAGTATTCCACTTTTTATTTCAGTCTTTGACTTAACAAACCCTTCCAGGCATGCTGGTTGTTTCCTCACATGAACCTGAACCTGTGGAACAGTTTTTAAAGTTATCACAAGAGCAACATCGAATTCAGCACAGCAATGACTTTTCCTATCCCAAATGGTTTACCCCCAACACCCTAAAGTATTATGTTCTGCTGCATGACGTCAGCGCTGAGGATGAGAAGAGGTGAGATACGGACCTAATACTCAAAATGATGGTCGTGAAATGTGTATGAAAACTAGATTTTTGGACATACCACAAAATCTGTTTCTCTTCATTTCTTTCATTTATTTGGGCACACAGGCTTGACAGTGGGTATAGCTGCTGCCACTAGGAGGAGACACTAAGCACAAAAGTGTGAGCTCCTCCCTCCAGCTATACCCTTCCTACAGGGACTAAGCTAAAACTGTTTGTGCAAAAGAAGTAGGAGAAGTAAAAGAAAAACATTAAAACCAAACAATGTACAAACCCAGAACTTCGTAGGCCACTCGACTGCGGGGTGCCAGATGGTACCCGTCATGCAGAGGAGGACTTGGGGGTATAGGGCTTGGAGCCCTGCTGGCGAGGATGCCAGGGAGGGCGAGGCTTAAAAGATAGTTTGCGCTTCTGCTTTGGGGCAGATTTGTCAGCTGGCCGCTTCGGCTGGAGAAACTCTGAAAGGGCCAAATCAGAGGTCTGCGCTTTTTAGTCCTGTTGAAGCGCGTCCTGCTCTGCGGCAAATGGTTGCTTTTCCTGTAGCATCAGAGATAATCTCATCCAGACGCTTGCTGAAAAGTCTGCTACCTGCAAAGGGGAGGGAAGTCATGGCCCGTTTAGAGGCATTATCCACCACCCAGCAAGATCGCCACAGGGTACGGTGAATAGCCACCAAAAGTGCTGAAGAGCTGGTGACAAGCCTGGTCTCGTCCAGAGATGCCTCACAGATGTAAGAGCTGGCATGGGAAAGTTGCACTGCAATATCCGAAAGCTCCTCCGGGGAGTTTCTGACGTAGCTTGTTTGCCCATAGACAATCTTCAGCATGAAGGGGCGCCCCCCGCCCTCTCGGGTGGGGGGTCAACTCCTCCTTTTTCATGAAGTTTGGCAGTCCCACATTTCCGACGAATGGGTACTCGAGATAGTAACCTCGGGTTACAAGGTCGAGTTTGCCTCCACCTCGCCGGACCGATTCTTCCATTCCCAGCTGCCCAGAGACAGAGTTCGGGCCGCCGCCTTTTTTCAAGCATTACATTACCTTCTCGCCCAGGGAGTGATCTCCCCGCTTCCACTTGCGAAACAGTTCACAGGTTTTTGTTCAAACCTGTTTGTCGTTTCCAAGAAAGAGGGATCCATTTGCCCGCTTCTAGACCTCAAGTTGGCAAACCGGTTTGTCAGGGTCCAGCACTTCAGGATGGAGTCTATCCGCTCCGTGGTTGCCTCTCTGGAACATGGCGAGTTCCTTTCTTTGGTGGACATTCGGGATGCGTACCTGCAAGTTCCCATTGCTTCCACACACCATCGTTTTCTTCGCTTTGCAGTAGAGTCTCACCACTACCAGTTTGTGGCTCTACCCTTCGGCCTAGCAACAGCACCGCGAGTATTTACGAAAGTGCTCTCTCCCCTTCTTGCCCTTCTCCGTTCCAGGGGCATCACTCTGATCCCCTATATGGACGACATCCTCGTAAAGGTTGCGACCTTCGGTCAGAACGAGTTTACACATCACCCAGGACGCCCTGACACGTTTTGGCTGGTGAACTTCCAGAAGTCAGCACTGTATCCCAGCAGGCGGATTACTTTTCTCTGCATGATCCTCGACACTGCCTCACCGACAGTCCACCTTCCCCTGGACAAGCGGTTATCCCTTCAGCGGTCGGTTTGCCTTCTCCTCCGGCGCAGAAGTCCGTCTATCTGGTTTTACATGCGTGTGTTGGGAACGATGGTCTCTTTCTTCGAGGTGCTCCAATTTGCACAATTTCACACTCGTCCTCTCCAGCAAGGCGATCTCGTGTTCCTGGGACAAGACACAGAGTTCCTTGGACCAAATCATCACCCTTCCCCCGAAGGTGCATTCGGACCTCAGGTGGTGGCTCTTAACTCCAACCCTGGTCTCTGGCCAATCCTTTCTCATGGTCGGTCATCCCCACTAATGCCAGCCTTCTCGGATGGGGCAGAATCTTCCCACCTCGTACAGTCCAAGGCAAATGGTCTCTGTTGGAATCCAGCCTGCCCATTAACATCCTACAACTTCGGACCATACTTTTGTCCCTGCTTCATTGGACTCCTCTCCTGAGGGGACGGCCAGTCCGGATACAGTCAGACAATGCCACAGCGGTGGCGTACATCAATCATCAAGGGGGAACCCGCAGTTGGGCGGTGATGGCGGAGTCTGCCAAGATTTTGAAGTGGGTGTAGGGACATGTACCAGCCCTATCAGCAGTCTACATTCCAGGAGTGGAGAATTGGACGTCAGACTTCCTCAGCTGGAAGACCGTGGACCCGGGCAAGTGATCTCTGCACCCTGAGGTGTTAAACTCCATCTGTCTCCGTTGGGACCCTCCGGATGTGGATCTGATGGCATCTAGGATCAACCACAAGCTTCCCACCTTCATTTCGCTCACAAGAGATCCTCGGGCATGCGACCTGATTGGCCGCGATGAGCCTGGTACACCGATCTCATCATTCTAGGAGACGCTCTGTGGCCTCTTCTGCTCAGGGATGACCTTCTTTCTCAGGGACCCGTCTTCCACCAGCATTTAAAATCGCTACGTTTAACGGTGTGGCTATTGAGACCGCCATTCTGAAGCGCGGGGTTTCTCTGATGGAGTTATTCGCACCATGATTAAGGCCACGAAGCCGACGTCATCCAAGATATATCGCAGGACTTGGAAATCTTTCCTGTGCTTCTGTGCGGACTGTCTCCTCCCTCTGCTCCATTATTCCCTTCCCACAATCCTCTCTTTTTTGCAAATGGGGCTGGATTTGGGTCTTGGTCTTAGTTCTCTAAAAAGGAGCAGGTGTCAGCGCTTGCAACCTTTTTCCAGCATTCTCTGGCGCAAAAGGCCCCGGTTAAGACCTTTCTCCAAGGGGTGGATCACACTGTCCCTCCTTATCGCGCGCCCGCCCCCTCAACCCTCTTGGAATTTGAACCTTGTGCTTGGTTCTTTGGCTCCCTTCGAGCCTCTTGACACAGTTTCTCTCCGCCTTCTTTCCTGGAAACTGGCCTTTCTTGTGGAGGTCACCCCCATCAGACGCGTGTCGGAATTGGCGGAATATTTATCTGCTTCAGAGTCTTTTCGGCGTACCGACTCACTGTTCGTTTTTCCTAAAGGTTCTCGCAAGGGTTTGGCAGCCTCCAAAGGAACAATTGCCAGATGGATCCGCTTGGCCATTGCCGAGGCGTATCTCTCCTGGGGCAAGGCTCCGCCCCTCCATATTACGGCTCATTTGACCAAGTCGGTTGGCGCTTCTTGGGCCTGTTTCCACCAGGCTTCTGCTTTACAGTTGTGTAAAGCAACAACCTGGTCCTCCTTGCACACGTTCAGCAAGTTCTACTAGGTGCATACCTTTGCATCGGCAGGCGCCGCTCTGGGCCACAAGGTCTTGCGGGCTGTGGTGTCTTAGGCTCCCGTAGCTGTGACTTCTATTGGCGTGTGGTTTCTCCCTCCCCTGGACTGCTTTGGGACGTACCACGGTCCTGTGTCCCCCAATGAGCGAGAAAACAAGGTTTTTGTGAACTCACCTGTAAAATCGCTTGAGTTCTCTTTGCTGAGTTCATTGGGGGACACAGGTCCCACCCTTTGTTCTCAAATTTTGCCGCAGGTAATGGCGTTTTTTTTTGACTGGTGGGTTCCTCCGTTCTGGGTTCAGACCCACTGGTTATTGTTATGTTATTTCTTTTTCTGATTTCTTTTCCTCCTACTTCTTGTGCACAAACTGATAGGCTCTCTCCAGGCTGGAAGGGTTATAGCCTGCAGGAGGAGCTAACACTTTTTAGCCTAGTGTCGCCTCCTAGCGGAAGCAGCAGCTATACCCACGGTCCTGTGTCCCCCAATGAACTCCGCGAGAAAGAGATTTTACAGGTCAGTCCACAAAAATCTCGTTTTTCCTATTTTTTTTTTTACCTGCAACATGCCGGCATTAATGTCATGATACAATTATTCTTTGGCTTGATAGAATTACCAGATGTATTTAATTTTTTATTTTACTACTTTAGAACATTATACTTTTTATTTCATTTTTTTTGAAAAAATAAAAAATGTGTTTGTTTTCAGTCGTTATATTCCAAGACACATCATAACTTTTTTTTTTTGTTGGCAGAGCTGTATGAGGGCTTGTTCTCTATGGGGCAAGATTTGGGTTACATCCGACTTTTCATTATGCTTTTAGTAAAGCTACATTCACACGAAAATAATGGACATCATGTGGCCATTTTCAGAACCATTGTAGTCTTAGCAATAGGAGCCGTCAAAAAATAAGATAGAACCTATTTATGGTCTTTTTCTCGGCCAGACAGACCCTATTGAAATCAGTGGGACAGTTTTTAATGGCAGCTTAGTCAGGAGTGCCCATTTAAAATGGGAACACTAGTGCAATATGGTCTTTAAGGGGTTTAACAAACAAAACCTCCTCACGGGACACTTGCTTATCATAGGATGCAGAAGGACCTAACGCTCCCAGGTCCTTCTGCCTTAAGTGAAGAGTGAGAGTCCCTGTGCATGCAAGTGGTTGAGGTATTTGCACACTCGGAACAGAACAATAAAAACAAAAGTGTTGGCGGCTGTGTTATATGATGTAAACTAAAGGTGCCCATCTGCTTTTTTACCGGAATCTGCCACCGAGGACCCTAGCAGAGCCTTCAACACAGATGTGAGCAAAACCTTACTGCAGCTTGCAATCAGTGGCTCTTTGAAGACAAGTGAAATCTTGATGTTGAAGAGCATCGGTCACCAGATTTCACAATACAAACTGCATACACCTCTTAGCCCTGATGAGGCTGATGGTCTATCTTTGAAAACAGAACTTTCTTTATAATTGTTTCAAAGCCTTATTTTACAGTGAGGTACTACTATTACTCATGAATTTTGGTGTCATCTCTGTTTTTGTCAAGGGCTGATTCAATTTATGAA
This sequence comes from Bufotes viridis, assembly GCA_033119425.1. NCBI lineage: Eukaryota > Metazoa > Chordata > Amphibia > Anura > Bufonidae > Bufotes > Bufotes viridis. The sequence goes on from CM065593.1 coordinate 99,661,750, forward strand.
GAGATGATACAACGGTATGGGACTCAGGGATGCTACTTACTCAAAATTAATTCCAGAACATCCAGCAAAGGAGCAGATGAACAGATACCTGATCCTTGGAGTCAGTACATCCAGAAAAACAGCATTCACAGTCAGGTTTGTAATAGTAAAATATTTAAAGGGATGTTCCAGCTTTTTGATACTGATGACCCATCCTCCGGAGCTGGAAGCAGAAGGCTCTGTCAACCACGTAAGGATTGTGCAGTTGTCACTGAACCAGTTGGATCCCGTCAACCCGCTGTAGTTACCAACATTGTTTCAAGTTTGATAGTTTAAAGTCCCTTTTCTACATTTCCCTTCTTTATGATTTCTGTACTTGTATGGAGACCTATTTGATGAAGGGGTGGGGGGGGGTGGTAAAGGGACGGGGCCAATAGTTGAGACAAGTTTATCTTCAATTACACCAGTTTTATGGTGCAAATGAAGGCAAAAATCTATGACAGTTAGTGAGCAGTCAAAGATTTCTGTTCAGGCACACGGACTGCCGGAGGATGTGCCTCATCTTAAATTAGGCGCATCCTCCGGCAGTGCAGACAATATCAAAACCAGCCCATAATGCTCCAGTCTCCATAAATCTCCCCCATGTCTTCACAGCGTACCATATTGCTCCACCATACTTGCATTGCTAAAGTAGTCTACATTATACCAACCACTTTCTGTTTTGTACTTTCAAGATGTTTTCCAGGACTCAGGGCTCATACACGCGACCGTTGTTTTTGTCCTCGTCCGATCGCATTTTGTGCGGGTCAGATGCGGACCCGTTTACTTCAATGGGACCGCAAAAGATGCCAACCGCACACAGAGTGTTGTCCGCATCCGTATGTCCGTTCCGCACACCCGCAAAAAAAAATAGAACATGCCCATTTCTTGTCCGTTTTGCAGACAAGGATAGGACAGCTCTACAAAGGGCAGAACGTTTCGTTCAACAAAAAGCACACAGACAGTATCTGTGTTTTGCAGAACTGCAATTTGTGGACCGCAAAAAAGCAGCGGCCATGTGCATGAGCCCTAAGCCCTGAGCCCTATGTTGGTGACCTATTCATAGTTAGCTCAGTAGTATTAGATGAATGGGAGTCCAACTCCCGGCATATCTGCTGATCAGCTGTTCCCTGCAAAAGTAAACCGTGTACTGAGCAGGAACACCAGAGCGCCACATACTTGTGTAGTGGGCATTTACAGGTACTGCAGCTGTGCTCCGGAACCCAAGAAGCCGTTATGGTGTTCCGACTCTGTACGTTGCTTACTTCCTTGAACACTGGCTGCAGGTGACCGCTAATCATGGTGGTTTCAGACTCTCACCGATCTGATATTGATGACCTACTTGTGGCCAGGTCATCAGTATCTTTGTCCTGAAAAAAAACCTCCCTTAATTTTGGTTCTTTCTTTTTCATTCTTGCAGGACTCTTATGAAGATAGTACTAATGCTGCGCCACTAAATACAAATTCAGACCATGTTGTACCTCTGGATGGGCTGGAAAACTATGAGAAAGGTTGGAATATTGCTGCAATTTTTGTTCTAATAGATGATATATCTATTTTTCAGCTTTTCACTGCCTGTTTGATTGTTCTCTTTGTACTATGGATGGTGCAATCCATCCTGAGTTATATTGGACATTATTTTACTTTAAAAAAGGAACCAGTCATAAGGCTCGTGTCAGCTTGAAATCCTGACAGGGTCCCTCATGCTCACAACTTTCCCAAAGTGTGGAAGTGGCGTTGGAAGGATTTAAAGCGTTTGTCTGGCCTTGGAGCCAAAACGCATATGCTACGAACCTGTGCTCTGAAACATAAAAAAGAAGACCTAACTGTCTGCAGTTCTGCTGCTGCTCCATTCCTGGCCTCCTCTGGTCCCTGCAGGACTACAAAGGGGCTGAGTCCTATTACCGCTGTGGCCAACCACAGGCATCAGCAGTTGGATCATCTTGACTGGTATCTCACAGCTCTGACATAACATCAGCCAATGTTTCTGATGAGACCTGTGATTGGCCTCAGTGGTTAGGGGACCCAGCCGGTTCCTGGTCCTGTGGGGACCGGAAGCCGCCATGAACAAAGCAGCGACGGGACTACGGACAGGTGAGTCTTCTTTTTTCATTTTCAGAGGTCCATAACATAGGGGTTATTATCAGCTCAAAGCCCGGCCAACCCCTTCAATGCCCGGGGGATTGGCATCCGACAAACCAGCAAATCTGCTTTAATTTATACCTGAAACTAGTGTAAATTATAGCTCCAGTCTTTGCCAACTTGTAGCTAGCAATAATTTGGCATTCTGGCGCAAGGAGATCCAGAGACGCTCCCAATTTATTGAAAGGCTTTCACCTCTTAGTAGATCAAGACTGCTTTATGAAATATTCAAGAGATATACTGTATATATTGTGTGTGTGTGAAACTGGCTGACCTGTTCCATGTGCGCTTGGCAGCTAAGGCATCTGTGTTGGTCCCAGTTAATATGTGCCCGCATTGTTGTTCAGTTTCGTGATATTGATGACCTGATCTGAGGATAGGTCATCATTATCAGATCGTCTGATCAGCTGTTTGGAGAAGGCATGGCATCCTCTAGATCAGGGCTGGCCAACCTGCGGCTCTCCAGCTGTTGCAAAACTACAACTCCCAGCATGCCCAGTCTGCCTACAGCAGGGCATGGTGGGAGTTGTAGTTTTACAACAGCTGGAGAGCCGCAGGTTGGCCAGCCCTGCTCTAGATTGTAGTGGTGGTGCAGTGTAATTACAGATGTTCACCCGATTCGCTTGAATGGGAGAGGAGGCTGAGCACGGACCCCACTTCAAACAGCTGATCGGTGGGAGTGCTGGCTGTAGGACCTCGCACCAATCTTATATTGATGACCCATCCTGAGAATGCAAGGTTGGTGGGTTGTCATTGGTTGGTGGATTGTCATTACTGTTTTTGTTTTTTTTTATTAAAGTTTTAATTTTTACTTTTTTGTGGTGTTTTAACCTGTCCTTCAGAAGGTCAGAGAACATGTTTGTGGGGATGTTATTGTTTTGAGATGCAGATTTTTTTGACAGTTTTAATGCTGAACACCGGCTCCAACAGAGGCAGTGGCGCAACCTGTCTTATAGACACAGCCGTTGTGGTCTCTGACAGCTGGGTCATGAAGGGGCTAATGACACGCCTGAAAGTTGTGTTGTTATATTCATGTTTATTTGATATGTAACTCTATGCTTTTCCTCTGGTTTCTCTTTAGAGACTTTGTCGAACAGTTTGAAGGCACACCCACTTGACCAGCTTAGTGATGCCGGTGGTAGTTTTGATGGGCTTGATAATGAAAGGCCACCAGGTACTATGAATGAGACAAAGAAGGCGATGACTGGAACGCCCCATGGCAGTTGTTTGACCCTTACAGACCATGATCGCGTTAGGCAGTTCATCCAAGAATTCACCTTCCGAGGACTCATACCACATATAGAAAAGACAATAAGACAGCTGAACGATCAGGTAGGAATGCCTTGATTTGACCTCATCGTTAGGTGTTGGTCAGTTTACCTAATTGCTCAATTAAAGATATGGAGATTCTAATGCTGAGGACTGTTTTATACATCTATTGACATGGTTGAAATAACCAGACACAGGGAAAGGTTATTTCACTTCTCAGACATTTATGGAGTACCCACAGAATATGCCTTGAATGTCTGACAGGTGGGACTCTTTTTGTAATTCCCATAGGCCTTCAGTGGACCCTTGTAGCCAAGTCAGTGAGACCTCGGAGATAAGATGGCATATCCCGTGGATATGCCCTAAATGCTCCACATCAGATTTTTTATTTTTTTTTCACCTTTAAATTTGTACAGGCTTTGTATAAAACCAGATAGATATAAATGCATTAGTGGAAATTGTATATAACAAAACGACGTCGCCATTAAAAACATGTTAATGCCTGCATCGTAGTGCATAGTGACTGCATGATTAGCCTTACAAAAAAATACAATATCCGTTGTTTTTACTACTTGTCCTTTCATTTCAGTTGATATCCAGGAAGGGATTGAGTCGATCATTGCTTTCTGCCACAAAGAAGTGGTTCACTGGCGGTAAAGTACCAGAGAAAAGTGTTAATGAGCTGAAGAATACCTCAGGCTTATTGTAAGTCTTTCCTATAAAACTTTTTTATTTTTTTTAACACAAAAACTTAGTAGAACTGCAATAAAAATGTGTTTCCTGTTTATGGCACTTATGCCTAAGGCCTCTTTCACACTTGCGTTCTGAGGATCCGGCAGGCACTTCCGTCCCGCCGGATCCGTCAGAACGCAAGTCGTCTGAAAGCATTAGAAGACTGATCAGGATCCAGGACGCTATTAAAGTCCTGGTTGCCATAGTAGTAGTGGGGAGCGGTATACTTACAGTCCGTGCGGCTCCCGGGGCGCTCCAGAATGACGTCAGATCATTCTGATCCATGCGTGTAGGGCGCCCGGACGTCACTCTGGAGCGCCCGGGAGCCGCACGGATGGTAAGTATACTGCTCCCCCGCTCCCCACTACACTTTACCATGGCAACCAGGACGTTAGCGTCCTGGCTGCCATGGTAACCATTGAGAAAAAGCTAAACGTCGGATCCGGCGATGCGCCGAAATGACGTTTAGCTTGAGGCCGGATCTGGATTAATGCCTTTCAATGGGCATTCATTCCGGATCCGGCCTTGCGGCAAGTGTTCCGGATTTTTGGACGGAACAAAAAGCGCAGCATGCTGCGGTATTTTCTCCAGCCAAAAAACGTTCTGGTCCTGAACTGAAGACATCCTGATGCATCCTGAACAGATTTCTCTCCATTCAGAATGCATGGGGATGATCCTGATCAGGATTTTTCCGGCATAGAGCGCCGAGGACGGAACTCTATGCCGGAAAACAAAAACGCCAGTGTGAAAGGACCCTAAAGCTGTATTTTGGGTATGAGACGTTATCGCCTATCCACAGGATAGGGGATAACTGTTAAAGCGACTCTGTCAACAGGATCAACCCGATTAAACCAGACATACTGGCTGGTTGGGTTCATCATGCTGATTAAAACTATACCTTTCTTTTGTCTGTATGATAATTAGCTGCAGAGAAATCAGTGGTTTTATTTATATGCAAATTAGATTTTTGAGCACTCGGGCGGGGCTGAGTGCTCTGAGCACTGATTTGTAACACCCCCTGTGCTCTGCACACTCCCCCTCCCACTGATTGACAGGGTTAGACATCAGAGCTGTGACCTAGAATATAGATATCATATACACTGTACTATGGCTTCACACATTGAGATCTGCTCAAAAAGCTAATCCACATGTTACTGCTGTATTCACGGGCACAAAATATGATTATGCCGAATACCAGTAATTTTTGTTGGCTTATAAACATGGGAAAAACATATATCTCTATGTGGTAATACTGTAGCTTGTTGGTTAAGTAATTAGTTTTGCATATAGAGATCCGAGGTTTGAATCTTGGGCGAAACATAATCATTTTTTTATTTCACATTTATCCCATAACGAAAAGTCTATGTCCTTATCATATTGAGAATGTTTTTTTTAGAAAGCTAATAAATATTAGTGCTTTGTTTATAATCATATATTGTGTCTGTGAATAAATAGGTAATTGATTTTAGCAAAAAAAAAAAAAACACTATTCTCAATATAGTAAGGCTTTATTATTATATGATTATATATCATTTATTATAGTAAAGCCTTTTAACCCCTTAAGGACACGGCCCTATTTCACCTTAAGGACCAGGCCATTTTATCACATTTTTGTCACTTTATGTGGTGATAACTTTAAAACGCTTTTTCTTATCCAGGCCATTCTGAGATTGTTTTTTCGTCACATATTGTACTTCATGACACTGGTAAAATGAAGTCGAAAAATTTCATTTTTATTTATAAAAAAATACCAAATTTACCAAAAATTTTGAAAAATTAGCAATTTTCAAGTTTCAATTAATCTACTTCTATAATACATAGTAATACTGCCAAAAAATGTTATTGATTTACATTCCCCATATGTCTACTTCATGTATCGATCATTTTGGGAATGCCATTTTATTTTTTGGGGACGTTACAAGGCTTAGAAGTTTAGAAGCAAATCTTGAAAATTTTCAGAAATTTTCAAAAACCCACTTTTTAGGGACCAGTTCAGGTCTGAAGTCACTTTGTGAGGCTTACATAATAAAACCACCCAAAAATTACCCCATTCTAGAAACTACACCCCTCAAGGTATTCAAAACTGATTTTACAAACGTCATTAACCCTTTAGGTTTTCCACAAGAGTTAATGGCAAATGGAGATAAAATTTCAGAATTTCAATTTTTTGTAAAATTTTCCATTTTAATCCATTTTTTCCAGTAACAAAGCAAGGGTTAATAGCCAAACAAAACTTAAAACTTCTGCAGTTTGTTACCACTGATGATCTATCCTCAGTAAAGATCATCAGCATGTGATCGGCCAGGGTCCGACACCCGGGACCCCCGCCGATCAGCTGTTTGAGAAGGCCGCGGCGCTGCAGGAGCACCGCGGCCTTCTCACTGTTTACTGCTGCTAACGCCCTGCCCAGTGACGTCGCGGCGCTCCTGCAGCGGCGCAGCCTTCTCAAACAGCTGATCGGCGGGGGTCCCGGGTGTCGGACCCCGGCCGATCACATGCTGATGATCTATCCTGAGGATAGATCATCAGTGGTAACAAACTGCAGAACCCCTTTAATATTTATTCCCCCGATTCTGCAGTTTGCACGAACACCAAATATGTGGTCGTAAACTGCTGTATGGCCAAACTGTAGGGCGCAGAAGGAAAGGAACGCCATATGGTTTTTGGAAGGCAGATTTTGCTGGACTGGATTTTTGACACCATGTCCCATTTGAAGCCCCCCCGATGCACCGCTAGAGTAGAAACTCCATAAAAGTGACTCCATCTAAGAAACTACACCCCTCAAGGTATTCAAAACCAGTTTTACAAACTTTGTTAACCCTTTAGGTGTTCCACAAGAGTTATTGGCAAATGGAGATGAAATTTCCGAATTTCTATTTTTGTTACCTTGTCTCAAAAAAAGTGTAATATAGAGCAACCAAAAATCATATTTACCCTAAATAAGTACCAACAAAACTGACACCATATCCCGTAGTTTCCAAAATGGGGTCACTTTTATGGAGTTTCTACTCTAGGGGTGCATCAGGGGGGCTTCAAATGGGACATGGTGTCAAAAAACCAGTCCAGCAAAATCTGCCTTCCAAAAACCATATGGCGTTCCCTTCCTTCTGTGCCCTGCCGTTTGGCCATACAGCAGTTTACGACCACATATGGGGTGTTTGTGCAAACAAGAGAATCAGGGCAATAAATATTGAGTTTTGTTTGGCTGTTAACCCTTGCTTTGTTACTGTAAAAATGGATTAAAATGGAAAATTTGCAAAAAAAATAGCTGTTTTGGGACTGTTTTTATTTTTTGTTATTTACATAGTTGAACTGACAGGTTAGATTGTGTGCTATTTCTATAGAGCAGGTTGTTACGGACGCGACAATACCAAATATGACTACTTTTTGTGGTTTTTTGTTTCAGTTTTACATAATAAAGCATTTTTGAAAAAAAATTTTTTTTAGTGTCTCCACATTCTGAAAGCCATAGTTTTATTTTATTTTTTTGGGCGACTGTCTTATGTAGGGGCTCATTTTTTGCGGGATAGGATGGCGGTTTGATTGGCACTATCTTGGGGTGCATATGACATTTTGGTCGCTTGCTATTACACTGTTTGTGATGTAAGGTGACAAAAATGGCTTTTGACACCGTATTTTTTTTTTTTTTTTTTTTGCTGTGTTCAGCTGAGGGGTTAGGTCATGTGTTATTTTTATAGATCAGGTTGTGACGGACGCGGCGATACATAATATGTATACTTTTTATTTATTTATATAAGTTTTACACAATAATATCATTTTTTAAAACAAAAAAAAATCATGTTTTAGTGTCTCCATAGTTTGAGAGCCATATTTATTATTTTTTTTTTTGGAGCGATTGTCCTATGTAGGGGCTCATTTTTTGCGGGATGAGATGGCGGTTCGAATGGTACTATCTTGGGGTGCATATGACTTTTTGATCGCTTACTATTACACTTTTTGTGATGTAAGGTGACAAAAAAATAGCTTGTTTGACAACGTTTTTATTTTTTATGTTTACGGCGTTCATCTGAGGGGTTAGGTCATGTTATATTTTTATAGAGCAGGTCCTTACGGACGCGGCGATACATAATATGTATACCTTTTTTATTTATTTTGGTTTTACACAATAATATCCTTTTTGAATAAAAAAAAAACATGTTTTAGTATCTCCATAGTCCGAGAGCCATATATTTTTCAGTTTTTAGGCAATTGTCTCAGGTTGGGTATCATTTTTGCAGGATGAGGTGACGGTTAGATTGGCACTATTTGGTGGGTCATATGACTTTTTGATCGCTTGCTATTACACTTTTTGTGATGTAAGGTGGCAAAAAAATGGCTTTTTGACAAAGTTTTTAATTTTTTTTTACAGTGTTTACTTGAGGGGTTAGGTCATGTGATATTTTTATAGAGCAGATTCTTACGGACGTGGAGATACCCAATATGTCTACTTTTTAATTTTTTTTTCACATTTAACACTAAAAAGCATTTTTGAAACCAAAAAAATCATGTTTTAGTCTGAGAGGCATAGTTTTTTTATTTTTTGGCCAATTGTTTTAGTTAGGGGCTCATTTTTTGCGGGATGAGATGGCAGTTTGATTGGTACTATTTTGGGAGGCAAACGCCTTTTTGATCGCTTTGTATTACACTTTTAGTGATGTAAGGTGCCAAAAAATGGCTTATTTACACCATTTTTTGGTGTTTTTTTTTTTATGGCGTTCACCTGAGGAGTTCAGTCATGTGATATTTTTATAGAGCAGGTTTTTACGGACGCGGCGATACCTAATATGTGTAGTGTATTTTTTTTTTGTTTTTATTCAGTGATATGTGTTTTTTTTCATTTTTACTTTTTTTTCACTTTTTTACATTTTTTTTTTGACCCAGACCCACTTGGTTCTGAAAGATCCAGTGGATCTGGTGTCTGTATAATACAGTACAGTACACTATATAGTGCACTGTGCTGTATTTTGTACTTTACAAAGTCTGAATAGACCTTTAGCAGGTCTATTCAGACTTTCAGCACCATGGAGAGCAGGACGCTTCTGAAAGCGTCCTGTCTCCATGGCAACCATCAGCCGCTGCCATAAGAGGGCAGCGGGTGATTGAAGCAGAGGGAGTGGAGCCCCCTCCCTCTGCGATCCCATCCTGTTGGGGGGCTGCAAAGGCACAGCAGCCCCCCGATGGGAGAGGGAGGGAGCTCCCTCCCTGTTAACCCTCCCTGTATAGAAGGGGTTAAACGGCTGGCATCTGATCAAGCACAGATGCTAGCCGTTTCTATCAGAGTGTCAGCAATGTGCTGACACTCTGATAGACCCACTAGACACCAGGGATACATTACAGAGGAGGCGGCCGGGGGATCGCAATCGCGATCCCGCCCGCCTCCCGCACCCTTCCCGCCGCCCGCAACCACCCCCCCTGCACCCCCGCCGCCATAATATGATTGGGGGCTGCAGGGGGGGTTAAAAATCGAGACTTTGGGGGCATTAACTCTCTGATCCCCGCGGGGATCAGAGATCGCACAAAGCGCTGCAAACCGCAGGTCTGAATTGACCTGCGGTTTGCAGCGATCGCCCATATGGGGGGGTCACAGGACCCCCCTGGGCATTGTAACAAGGTACCTGCTGAATGATTTCAGCAGGTACCTTGTTCCGATCACTGCCAGCTGAGCAGCAGTGATCGGAACAACTCATGACGTACCGGTACGTCATGTGTCCTTATGGACTCGGGAAACATGCCGTACCGGTACGTCATGTGTCCTAAAGGGGTTAATATGGTTTTGAAAAAAAAAACATAAAAATGATAGAAAGAAAATACCGTATTTTTCACCCCATAAGACGCATTTTTATTTCCCCCAAAGTGGGCGAAAAATGTCCCTGTCTTATGGGGCGAATACTAATAAGCGCTTCCATAATGGAAGCATTGATTATTACCGGAGAAACGGGAAGCTGTAAAGGCTCTGTACTCACCACTTCCTGGCTGTCGGCTGTGCACAGCGTGAGGGCGCTCTTTGGCCTCACACTGTGCGTGTCAAGTCACAGCACAGCCGACGACAGGAGGAAGAAAATCTTCCTCCTCCACCAGGAGAGGTATGTGTTTTTATTTTATTTTATGTGATATGAGGCATAGGGGGCTAATGAGAAGTATGGGGCGGTTGATCTTAGGTCTGAATGGGGGGGGTCTTATTTATTTTAGGGCTTTTATCTGAGGTCTAATTGGGTGTTATTCGCATTAAGGTCAGAGCTGAGGTCTGATTGGTTGTCTGATCCGGGGTCTTCTTGGGGTTTTATTAACATCGGGGGTCTGATTGGTGGTCTGATCTGAGGTCTAATGAAAAATATTTTTTTCTTATTGTCCTCCTCTAAAACCTAGGTGTGTCTTATGAGCCTGTGCGTCTTATAGGGTGAAAAATATGGTATATCTCTTCTGGGATTTGAACCTAGGATTTCTATATACAGGGTAAACCACCATACCACTAAGCTATAGCATTACCACATTGAGATGCATGGTTTTTCTATGCTTAGAAGCTATTACTTATTATTATCACATATTACTGGTGTCTGTGTAATCATATTTTGTGCCCGTGAATGCGGCAGTAATATGTGGATTAGCTTTGTGAGCAGATCTCAAAGTAGTGAAGCTATAGTACATAGTGTATATGAAATGTAGATGTTGGCACACAGCTTTGCCCTCAGCCTGATGTCTAGCCCTGTCAATCAAGTGGAGGGGGTGTTACATAGCAGTGCTCAGATGATTCAGCCCCGCCTCCTAGTGCTCCAATTAATCATTTTCATATGAATAAAAGCGCTTATTTCTCTGCAGCTATTTATCGTACAGACAAAATAAAGGTGTCGTTTTAATCAGCACTATGAGCCCTACCAGGCAGTATGTGATTAATAGGTTAATCCTGGTGACAAAGTTTCTTTCAATCTTTGGGGGGTCCTACTGCTGGAACCTTCACCGATCATTAGAATGGGGACCCCGTGGGAGGTCCTCCCTTCAACCTTTGTATAGGCCTTCAGCATAAGACCACTGACGGTCTAATTTGCAGTATTCTCATAAATCAAACTGAAGGGGTCACGTTGCTCCTACAAGTGCTAGATCCCATTACTGTGGTTCAACCTTTGTACACAAAATAGTACATTATGTTTTAAGTAGAGCAGTCTGTACAGTAATCTGCATAACCCCAGACCTATTAGTCACAGCTGTAATGTGACATGGTCGTGTGATCTCCGTATGGAACGCTCAGACAGAGAGTCTCTATCCTGATAACCCTTTAAATTGTGCAATCCTATGTACAGGGTTCCAGCCTGCCTTCACAGCACATTGATCTGAAGTCACCTATTTTGGCAGGGGCAGCTGACCACCTAATGTGCATTGCCTGACTGTATGGCAGACGTTGGGGGGAAAATAAATCGGACATGTTGGACTCAACATGCCTGATCTTTCTGTTCTCCCTGTTGGGAATACATGTATGGTCGGCTGATCAGAGAATGCATATGGGTGGGGGTCAGAAGGAATAGCTGACTGCTATGTAATGTGGAAGTCCATCCTTCTATTTCTGTACCACACATAATCACAAATGTCATCTCCTTGATGAAGGTTCTAGCAACATCCTTGACATGTGCCTCAAGATTGGGTAAATTTAAATTTAGCAAGCTGTACACTATATTCTACCAACCGTTTTGCACCAGCCATGTTGCGATATTAAAAGGAAATAAGCAAATTTGTACCTCATTATTCTTGATCTTAGGACACCTGTCAGTCTGATAGCATGTCAGTCACATCACAAAAACCCCCACCATTGAACTGGTTTTGTAAGGGCTCTTTCACACGAGCGTGTCCCTTGCAGGAATCACGCTCCGTCTAAGAGTTGAATCATGCGTTCTGGACTTCAGAAACACAGAGCAGATTAATAATGCTGTGTGCCTCTGCCTGACCTTATGAATCCTGAGAAAACAGTTTGGTTGGCACTGCTATCCTTCCCCCTATTCAGTGGCGGTAATCGCCACTATTAATGCACTGGATGTGAAAGAATTAAAGTGACATAAAGCTGTCAGTATGATTCGATTACAGAAAGGTCAGGCAGAGGCACACAGCTTTATCAATCATGATATTGCCGTGTGCTTCCTAAGTCCCTCTCTCACACGGAGCCTGATTCCCACAAAGGACACTCTCGTATGAAAGAGCCCTAATGCATCCTGAATAGAGTTGAGCGAACTTGTATTTTAAAGAGAACCTGTCACCAGGAAATTCACTGATAAAGCAGGCATGCTGCCTTCTAGGGCTCACTCTGCTGAATATAATGATACCTTTCACTTGGTGATCTGTTGCTTTATTGTGGAGGAATAGTACTTTTAATCCATATGCTAATGAGCTGATTGGAGTCCAGCAGTTGATATGAGTCCAGCGTTTTTTCTATTCAGAGCTGTAGCCCCTCCCCTATTCACATCTTCAGTTGTAAAAGGGGCGTGGTTTATTTATTTATTGGTCTATAGAAGTGAATAGGGGAGGGGCTACAGCTCTGAATAGGAAAAACACGCTGGACTCGTATCAACTGCTGGACTCAATCAGCTCATTAGCATATGGATTAAAAGTACTATTTCTCCACAATAAAGCAACAGATCACCAAGTGAAAGGTATCATTATATTCAGCAGAGTGAGCCCTACAATGCAGTGTGCCTGGTTTATCAGTGAATTTCCTGGTGACAGGTTCTCTTTAAGTTCGGCATCCAAAGTTCGAGTTGCGGTTACCGAAGAATCCTGTTATGGATTCCGCTACCACGGACCATAACGGCATTTGGAATCCATAAGGGGATTCTTCAATGAACCCGAACCTTGGATAACACTAAGGACCTGGGGTGACGTCACAGTCATGTGATCAGTGCAGGGGGCGTGGCTCAGCCCTGGATCACCTCTTATCCAATCCAGTGCTGGGCCACGCCCCCTTCAATAAATGGGGGTATCTGTTGGGTGGGATACATAATTATTAGTGGTACAACCCCTTTTAATATTGATGTATTGATTTTAGAGTTGTGTTCTATCTGTGTTTTAGGTATCCGCCGGAGGCTCCTGAGCTCCAGATTAGGAAGATGGCTGACCTGTGTTTTTTGGTTCAGCATTATGACTTGGCATACAGTTGCTATCACACTGCCAAAAAGGACTTCTTGAATGACCAAGCAATGCTTTACGCTGCTGGGGCCCTGGTATGCATCGCATTACATATTGTATCTAATTGTGTTATTTGGTAGCATAAAATTACACTTGTATTGAAACGCGCCGTCCAGTTGAAGTGAACGGGAAGGTTTCTTGTAATTACACCTGCTCGCCTCTGTGATGTCGATGGCGAGCAGGTAAACAATGAAGGGAAGGCCGAGCTGGCATGTTATGTGGCCTTCTCTTCAACCAGCTGATGGGCGAGGGTCCTGGGTGTTGGACCCCCGCCGATCTGATATAGATGACCGATCCTGAGGATAGGTCATCAATAAAAATATATCCTGGAGAACCCCTTTTATGAATTTCACTCTAGATTCATCACGAAGACTCTTTTAAAAAGTCACAAAAAAAAAATTTCACAAACTCACTCCAGTAGTAGGGTGGAGTAAGAAAACCGGAGTAGCTTTTCTAGACAATAGAGAACGGTTTAAGGATATCGCAAATTTATCAAACAACATATGACTTGATAAATGTGGAGTAAACTACGCCAACACAGACTCAAGGAAAGCTGACTTCAGATATCCCCATCATGATAAATTCCCCCTTTAGCTTCTCCAGTCTTGGGCCCTGTTCACACGGTGCCTTCCTACACCATCATTTTTACACAGATTCCACACTAAAAAGCAGTCTGCAATCTTGTGGAAATCCATCTCCCATTGTTTTCAGCGGGAGGCCATGCTGCCATTCGTGCAGCCGGCTGTTTAAAACCACAACTGCGCCAGGAAAGGACATGTCCAGACTTCTGTAGCCGGAAACTGCAGCGAGTGTCCATTCGCCACATTGAACTAGGCTAACCCGTGCCTGGGTCCGTGGCACTGAAATTTAAAAATCTGTGGACATGGCCTTAGAAGGAACCTGTCGCACAATATTTAAAGGGATTTTTGGAGAAAAAATTATTTAAAACTGCTCAGAAAGATAAGGATAAATAAAAATGAGCATACTCCACTAGATGATCTCCACCTCTCCATTCCAAGTCCTCTTTACTTCCTGCTGCACGGATACTGGCCACGTGCGTTCTGCATTTTGTGGAAAGCAAGGTCCGGCCCATAGAACAGTCCTGTCCCTGCCTGTAATGCGGACAAGAATAGGACATGTTCTATATTTTTGCGGATGCCACGGAACAAACACTGATGCGGAGAGCATACTGTGTGCTGTCCGCATTTTTTGTGGCCTGATTGAAGCGAGTCTGCATGTGACCCTCAAAAACTGCGGATTGGATGCAGACCAAAAATACTTTTGTGCACGAGCCTTACACACAGGTTTCGGGGGAACAGAATTAACACAATAGTTACAGGTTCCTATTAGGGTTCCTGCTTTAACCGCCCTCCCCTGCACTGGACCTGGTCCAGATATATTGTCTTTATGCTGAGCACAAACATTTATCTGTCATATATTATGTGGTTTCCCTAGAAAAAAAAAAACATTGATGGGCTGTCAATGTTTGATCCATGGATCATCAAATCAAAGATGCCACATTTCTCGCCGACACCATGTCCCTGAGTGCCCCAGTGTCTTCTGATGGGAACCGTCATGGTCCGTCCTAAGACCTTAGACCGTGGCATTCAAATAATGAACTGTAAAAAATGCCGAGGTTATATTTTATGATCTGCGCTGGTTTCTTCCCACAATCCTTCATCTCATAGGAAGGGTCTCACCGTTGGAGAATCCTTTAATTTTATACTACTTACCTTTTCAGGAAATGGCAGCAGTATCTGCTTTTCTGCAACCAGGTGCTCCCAGGCCGTATCCAGCTCATTACATGGACACTGCAATACAGACATACAGGGACATATGCAAGTAAGGCAAAGGACTGTTTTATTCTTTTTTGGGGGAAGGAGGGGGTCTCTGGATTCAGCTGGCAGATTGTCATTGTATTGCTGATGTTCATGTGCTCCCATGGATCTTGTATGCCTCTGATCCAGTATCCAATTCCAGTAAGAAAGCGACAACACTGGGGAGGCTTCAAGAAAGTACAGAGCAGTACTTACCTAGCAGATCCGACACCTCCGTTCTGGTTCCCCCTGTCAGGCTCTGGTTACAAGCCTGCAGCAGTGATGTCACGTCAACCAAACGTAACCACTGCAGCCGATCACTGGCCTCAGCAGCCCACCACAGAAGGCAGTGATTGGCTTCAGCAGTCATGTGTTACAGCCAGGTAAAAAGAGCCCAGCTGGGATAACCAGAGTGGTGCCACTGGGTCCTCTAGGTAAGTACTGCTCTGTTCGTTATTGCAGCCCCTTTATGGGCGAGTTCACATGCAGCTGCTTTCTTGCATTCAAAATATATCGGGTTTGGAAACATCAACCACGCCACAGAAATTGTCCCTTGTCTTTTGTCTAGGAGTATGGTTCTGGCAGAAAGGTGTGTCCTGTTGAGTGGTGAAATATTAAAGAGTCAGGGTAAATATTCTGAATCTGCTGCTCTTCTCATCCGTCTTACAAGTGAGGTGAGTACATTTACAAGGCTTCTACAGTTATTACGGTTTTTAAAAATCTGGAGCATTACTGTAAAAAGTATGATTCTGAATTCCCCCTCACTTTCCATGTTTAAAGAATAACAACTTTTGTATACCTTTTTGTATAGCAGTTTTTGTAATATAGTTTATTAATGTTTTTTGTATTTTTATTTCACTTTTCCCTCCCTAAAGCACAAAGTTTTGCTGTGCGCTTAAAATCTACTTCTCTACACCGCTGACTGCTCAGCGATATACGGAGTAGGGAGATGGTATTTTTATCAATGGGGACGTACTGGGGCGCATATTGCTGCTCCTGCCCGTGTGCCCCCGAGGTTTATTTAATGCTGACATAGTACATGGGTACCCTATAACCATGTACTATGCCAGGATTAGCTGAGCGGAGCGGGCTCCTGCTTCTGCCTGCTTTGCTAAGCTAACAGCTGACAGGTCTCTTAGCTTAGCAAAGTGGGCACAGACAGGAGCCGCTCCACTCAACTAATCCTGGCATAGCACAGGGTTACAGGGTACCCATTAGGGCTGCAGCTATCGACTATTTTTGTAATCGAGTATTCTATCTATTAATCCAACGTTTAATCGAGTACTCTAATAACAGAAAACTAATTAAAAGAACGTTTTTCTTTATAAAAACTCATCTGTGGCCCCCCCATGTCATCAGCTGCCACCAGCTGCCCCTCCTTGCCATGTCCCCAGCGCCAGTGAAATAAAATACTTACCTCTCCTGTAGGGGCGCCACTCCACAGCTCATCCATCTTCTTCTCCGCGCGCTGCACTGTCGTCCTGACGTCACACAACATCAGGTCATAGTGCACACTTACGTGCACTATGTCCTGACAATGTGTCAGGAGGAAAGTGCGGTGCGGGTGAACACGGAGCGGTGAGTAATAGCAAGCTCTTCACTCCCGCTCTGTGGTCACATGACACAAACGAATCCTCGATGCAAAAAATTTGCATCAAGGATTTTTTTGTGTCCAATCACTGGATTCAGTTGAGTAATCATTTCAGCCCTAGTACCCATGTGCTATGCCATGAGTTAGTAAACCTTGGGGGGCACAGGCAGTACTCTGTTCTCTGCAGCCCCATTCATAAAGTGTAGAGTCTGTACTCCGTACACGGCTGAGCAGTCAGCGGTCTTCAGAGAAGTAGCTTTTAAACGCACTGTGAAAGGTGCGCTTTAGGGATGGAAAAGTGTAAGAAAAATACAAAAAACATGAATAAATTATATTAAAAAAACTGTTATTAGGCCATTAGAGACAAGTTAACAAAAATGTATACAAAAGTTTAGTTACTCTTTAAAGCAAAAACACCATCCTCACTTAGGTATAATCATTTTTTGGGTGAAAACTGCTGACATTGATGTGTCAGCCCTCCCCCCATTCCCAGCATTGAAGAGATGGTTTGCACTGTCACTGTCTGTTATACTAAATGAAGGAAATGGAAATATCAGAATTTTTTGGCATTGTTGCCTCCATTCAGTATATAGTACTGTTACTGTAAATCTACAGCAGAATCGGTACAGGCGCTCTGTTAGCGCACACCTTATTGGAGGAAAACCCATGACTAACCTGTCACAGAGAAGTTGCCATTGATGAGAGAGTCTGGCGCTAGGGCTGCTGAGTGTCTGTGGGAAGGGGGTCTGCATTAGGTCAGTGAAGGGGTGTTCTCATCACAGACAGACATGGCATTTTAACAGGATTTGCCATAACTATCTGATGATGTGGGTCTCATCTCTGGGACGTGAACCTTTGGCAATAACAGGGCTCCCTAGTGAAGAATGAATAAATTCTCTAAACTACGAGGATTAATCACAGTGACGAGTCTTCAGCAATGCCTTTGGTACAGTGGATTAAAAAAGGGAGACTTCGGTTTTGGTATTAACATTTTTAGCAGCTATTTTTACTTGTTGCTATTTATAAGGAGTCTGAACGTCTCGTGAGAATTCGTTCACCACATTTGTCTGTTATTTTCCTGACCACAGGATTCAGATCTCCGGAGCGCACTTCTTCTTGAGCAAGCTGCTCATTGCTTCATCAACATGAAGAATCCTATGGTGAGGAAGTTTGCTTTCCACATGATTCTAGCAGGCCATCGTTTTAGTAAAGCAGGCCAGGTAAGTGCATGGAAGACACAAACTCGCATTGTAAACTTTGTGGAGGTTCTGAAAGTATCATTTCAATTTACTAGGACTTAAAGGGATTCTGTCACCAGGTTTGATCCCTGTCAGCTAAACATATGCTGACGCTCAGGGTCTCATCAGGATTCCTAATGTGGGCTCATCAATGCGATCAGTGGCTTTATTTTGGCAAATAACAGGTTTTACTAACCTGTTAACCAAAGAAATAAGGTGCCCAAGGGGAGGTCCAGGGATGCAGGGTGCTCAGCCGCACCCATCGCTGTTCGTGCCCAGCGCCGCCTCCTACTCTTCTGTGCCGCCTCTTCCTCCCTCCCCCTCCTCCTGCAGTAAGATCTGGCGCGTGCGCATCAGGCTGAGCCCTTCGAGGGCGAGGCAAGAATGGATTGTCCAAAGAGGAGAACCTCTTTAAGATTCGGCAGACACATGCCAGACCTTCACAGGAGCCTGCTGCCTCAGTATTCTGACGTTGCGTTCTAGAGTAGGCCTGACATGTGGCTACTGAAATGTAAGGTAGAGTAATTTTCAAGGTGCCATGAAAAAGAAGCGAGGAGCCGGGGGAGAAGCTACTACCTTCCGTGCGGCAGGCGGGGTGCTCCTCGATTACGTCACGGGGTTCCTGCGTCACATGGATCACATAGCTATGCTGTGTGAGCAATGCGCAGTATGGATCGTACAGCACATTGCTCACATAGTATAGCTATGTGATCCATGCGACGCAGGGACCCGGTGACGTCATCGAGGAGCGCCCCGGCCGCTGCAGGGAAGGTAGTAGCTTTTCCCCCGGCTCCCCACTTCTTTTCCATGGCAGCCGGGACTTTAGTAGCGTCCTGGCTGCCATGGTTACCTGAAAGCATATTGAAGACTGATCAGTCTTCAAATGCTTTCAGTTGTCTTGTGTTGTGACGGATCCGGGGGGCATTTCCGGCGACAGAAGTGCACGCCGGATCCTCACAACGCAGACGTGAAAGGGGCCTAAAAAGTCTACTGCAGCATTGACTTGTCCAGGACATTGTATCTTACTGCAGAAGTATCCTGTTTTCGTTCTTGTGCAAAACTTCGGAAAAGGGGATGAAAATGTTGGAAATATAATGATTGACATTAGAAAAATGTTACAATTGAATTATGCAATTGAGTATTTTTTTTTCTCTTAGTTTTCTGATGTTTTGTTGTCTTATTTCTTATTCCCAGAAAAAACATGCCCTTAGATGTTATTGGCAGGCTATGCAAGTGTACAAAGGAAAAGGCTGGTCATTAGCTGAGGACCACATTAACTTTACTATCGGTCGTCAGTCTGTTACCTTGCGTCAACTGGACAATGCTGTGTCTGCTTTCAGGCATATTTTAATTAATGACAGCAAACAGCCAGCGTCACAACAAGGAGCCTTTCTCCGGGAGTATCTCTATGTTTATAAGGTAAATCTTCATTCATAGTTCTATCTGAGAAAAGGCAGATACCGTTAACTAAGAGTCCATGTTTTTGCTGTTCTGATGATTCACCAGGCTGTTAGGTCTGCAAACAGTGAAAGGTTAGCCGAGTGGTTATGCTCATCGTGCACAAGTTACGAGCATTCAAGGTATCGAAACAGGAGCAAAAGGAAACAAAACTGCACAAAAAGTGAAACTACCATTCTCTGTGAAAGAAATCGGCTTGGTGATCGGTCTGGCATTCTTGCATATAACAAAAAATTAAGCTTTACTTTGGGGACGTATGCACTGGCATTCTAAGTTCAAATCCATCTTCATAGAGTTCGTAGAAAGTCGAGTCACATTATTATGACTAAAGTTTTAAAAAATGTGATTCGGCAGCTTCGCCAATGTTCCACAATAAATTAGATTTGTTACAAATTCATTTGTTACTGATCGCTATAAATGAGGTATACCCAGGCCGCTCTGCCTTAGGGTACAACCACATGGAGCGGTTGTGCTGTGGGCGGGTGGCGACCATGCTGCAGTGAAGGACCGTGCGGCCAATTAGCCCGCAGCTGCCCTACCCCAACCCCAGCGCTCTCCTGCCCTACAGGTGGGAGCCCTTCTTCTGCCATCTGCTTTTTCTCCTTTTCCACATCATCTAATATTGAGGAGAATATGTCAGGAACATCCCGCTCCTCCTCTCTCTGCATCTTGCTGACTTTTCTAAGACGCAGCGATTTTGAAATATGATTTGGAAGAAGTAAAACCAGCAAAAGACGAGGATGGTCATCATTAAGACCTGGTCTGCCTAAGGGGTGCAGACTGGAGGGTATTGGCTGGCATGCTGGTACTCTTCCAACCAGTTTCAGATATTTGTAGCCGTGTGACATGACATTTTGTGTTGCTATAAGATCCCATCCATCCCATGGAAGATAATCGGCATGTATGGGTGTACGTAATCTGCAAGGATGAATTCATACCCAAGTCGGTTGAAAATGCCTTCCATTTGAATTAGTGAGCCCAGAGAATGCCACAAAACGATTTACCACCACCAGCTTATGTTCTTCCAGCCATGGGTGCAGGGTGTTTGTTCTCTGATATTTCTTGCCTTTAACGCCAACGTCCATCCGTTTGATGAAGCAGAAAACATGACTTATCAGAGAAGGCAACCACCTGAGGATATGGACACCTTTTGTAAAAATAAAATTAAATAAATGTTCTATTTATCTTTTTTCGTTTTTGTTCTACAGCCTGCTGTGCTTCCTATGCACAGCAGGCTGTTCTCAGTGTGACGGATTTTCTGTAACTCTTCCTGTGGGCACACGAGAGCGCGCACTGTCTCCCTCTCCCTACTCCACCCCCCAAGTCAGGAGCGCTGTATCAGAAGCTGCCAGGTCCAGCAGACATGAAGCCCTGCCCCTCACGGACATCTTTCACCAAAAGCAGCTCCAGACTTCATTGTAGTTACAGGACCTGTGGTGATGTCACAGTCATGTGATCAGCCATGTGTGTGGGAGGAGTTTAGGGGAACACAGGCTCCCTGTAAGACTGTGCTGGTGGAGAATGCAAGGAACTTTATGTAAGGTGTGTATAAAGCAGAGCTATGTCAGTGTAACCAGTCTATTGTACAGTTTTCTGTGTGTAATGTGCACACAGTACTGTAGTTCTATCTGTGTAATGGACATGTAGCAGAGCTGTGTGTGCTATCTGTTTATAGTAAACTATCTGTGTAATTGGCATGTGGCAAAGCTGTTTATGTAATATGTATATAGTAGTGTCAGGTGGGCGCTGTGTATGGCAGCATCAGGTGGGCGCTGTGTATGGCAGCGTCAGGTGGGCGCTGTGTATGGCAGCATCAGGTGGGCATACATTTATTTCTGCATGGGAGACTAGTAATTGTTTCCCTGCAGAAATATCAGCCTCATAACGTTATGTGGGCCTATGCATTATATATATGAATTACTGCAAAATTTGTAGCTAAAAATACTCCTCAGAATTAAGAGGAGTATTTTTACTGCTGTCAACTGTAACATACAGCTGACAGTCTGCTTCAAACTGCAGACATAACCCCTTCCATGCCATGGTCCTTAGGGACCGCTGTATGGAAGGGGCTAACCATCAGGCCCCCCCCCCTTCTTCAGAATGGCTGGCGTCGAAACAAGCCCCCCTCGTCTCCCCATCAAGTCGAGGTTTGCAGAGCGGTAGCGGGGCAGAGTGTTTGGCTACTTTTACACCTTTTACACTAGCATTTTTGCTGGTAGGGTTCAGCAAAAACGCTTCCGTTACTGATAATAAAACCGTCTGCATCCTTTCTGAATGGATCCAGTTGTAATATCTTTAACATAGCCAAGACGGATCCGTCATGAACTCCATTAAAAGTCAATGGGGACAGATTCGTTTTCCATCCCAGGACGGAAAGCAAACCGCAGCATGCTGCGGGTTTCTCTCCGGTATCAGAACGGAATGGAATGCATTTTGGAGTATTCCGTTCTGTTCATTTACGTTTTGTCCCCAATGACGGATCTCAATACCAGAAAATATTATCGCTAGTGTAAAAGTAGCCTTAGCTGTAATATACAGCTGACACTCTGCTTGAAACGGCCGACATCGGTGCTGGCCGTTTAACCCCTTCCTTGCCGCGGTCCTTAAGTACCGCTGCATGAAGCGGATAACCATCGGGCCGCTGCTCTGTGTGGCAGCGGCCCATTGCTTGAAGGGTAAACTGAGGGAGGGAGCTCCTTCCCCCATCAGGGCGCTGATCAGGCTTACTGTGAATGACAATACACTGCAGTACATTATACAGTGTACTGCAGTGTATTGTAGAAGCATTAGACCCGCTAGATCTTCAAGAACCAAGTGGGTCCGAGTAAAAAAAAAAAAAAAGTTAAAAAACTTCTTCCTATATCCGCACATATAATTGGTTAAAAATGTAAAAAATAAAAACACTAAACATGTTTGGTATCACCGTGTCCGTAACAACCTAATCTATAAAAGGATCATGTACTTTTACTGCACGGTGAACGCCATAAAAAAAAAGAAAACTATGATGGAATAGCAATTTTACCCAACGCACTTCCCACAAAATAGTATAAAAATTGATCAAAAGAGTCATATGTACCACAAAATAGTACCAATCAAACCATCATCTCATCTCAAGACAATCGCCCCAAAAATAAAAAAGATATGGCTTTCAGAAAATGGAGACACCAAAATATTTTTTTTGTTTCAAAAATGCTGTTATTGTGTAAAACCAAAATATATTTTAAAAAAACAGTGTAAATCATGGAAGCAGGTGATTGGACCATATGACCCAGTGACGTCAAAAAAATGTGGCCAAAAAAATGTGGCTTTCATAAAATGGAAACACAAAAACATGATTTCTTTCAAAAAAATTTTACTGTGCAAATCCAAAATAAAATTTAAAAAATAGACATATTAGGTATTGCCGCGTCGTTACGACCTTCCCTTTAAAAATATCACATTATCTACTCTGTCAGGTAAACATTGTAAAATGAAAAAAAAAAAAAAAAAACTGTGCCAGAACAGCTATTTTTTGGTTACCTTGCCTCACAAAAAGAGTAATTACCGTATATACACCATACACACACAATGGCAGCACAGCAGTCCAAATATCAATATGGAGGTGCAGGCCAATGGATCCGGCAACAAATCCAGTATAATATAAGAATTCAAAAAAATGTCAGCACTCTCACAAAAAATGAGTGAAAAGAAAAACACTTTATTCACCCCTGTGGTCACAACTAGGGATGAGCGAACTTGTGTTTGAAGTTTGGCGTACAAGGTTCAGGTTCGGGTTATGTAAGAATTCCGTTATGAATTCCACTGCCACGGACCATAACTAAGGGTCCATTCACACGTCCGCATAATGTGTCTGCATCCGATCCGCAATTTTGCGGAAGTGGTGCCGACCCATTCATTTTCAATAGGGCCACAAAAGATGCGGACAGCACACCATGCGGCCCAGCAACGGACAAGAATAGGCATTTCTATCATAGTGGAATTCTGCGGAACGGGTGCGGACCCATTCACTTTCTATGGGGCCGGAAGAGGTGTGGAGAGCACGCTATGTGCTCTCCGCTTCCGCATTTGCGGAGCGCTGATCCCAAACTTCCGGTCCGCAGCTCCGCAAAAGATAGAACATGTCCTATTCTTGTCAGCAGCTTGCAGACAAGAATAGGCATTTGTGTAGTGTTTGAGTTGTACGCCGAACTTGAAACACAAGTTCACTCAACACTAGTCGCAACGTTTTAGAACATAGCTTGAAAAGAGACTCCGTGATTGAGCTCTTTCCACCTTTCATTTTTGACAGCTTCATTGGTAAATGAAAGAAGGAATCAGATTGGTTGCTATGGGCAACTAAGCCAGTTCTACTTTACACCAGTTTTGATAAATCTGCCCCACTGTGTACTTCTATGTGTACATAGCATTGTGTGTCATCACGCTGTACTAATCTGTGTGGGAAAAGTGACCGCTCACTGTGCGGACCGCACACAATACTGTGTTCAGAACAAAGTACAGGTAGTGAGCGCTGTCAGTAATGAGATCTTTTTCCTGCTTCGTTGTGACTGTAGATTGCTGCACTAACGTTACCAGCAGAAATATCTAATATGTCTACAAATAATGGACTTTCTACAGTATGGGAAATGAGAAATAAATCTGCTGATTACAGGCTGTAGCATACAAGTAGCTGTGCTGTGTAACAGGATGTGGGGGCGGGGCAGCAGAGCTTGTGCTGGTGCATGTGAAATCCACGGGAACGCCCACAGAGCCTCACAGGAGATGACTGCCCTGAGCAAAACTCATATCGGAGCATTTCTGAGGGCATGTGAAGCAAAGCTGATACCAGTAAACTAAGGCCTCTTTCACACTTGCTTTCCGAGGATCCGGCAGGCACTTCCGTCCTGCCGGATCCGTCAGAACGCAAGTCGCCTGAAAGCATTAGAAGACTGATCAGGATCCTGATCAGTCTTCGAAATGCTTTGAGGTTACTATGGCAGCCAGGACGCTATTAAAGTCCTGGTTGCCATAGTAGTAGTGGGGAGCGGGGGAGCAGTATACTTACAGTCCGTGCGGCTCCCAGGACGCTCCTGAATGACGTCAGAACGCCCCATGCGCATGGATCACGTGATCCATGTGATCCATGCGCATGGGGCGCCATGACGCCACTCTGGAGTGCCCCGGGAGCCGCACGGATGGTAAGTATACTGCTCCCCCGCTCCCCACTACACTTTACCATGGCAGCCGGGACTTTAGCGTCCTGGCTGCCATGGTAACCATTGAGAAAAAGCTAAACGTCTGATCCGGCGATACGCCAAAATGACGTTTAGCTTAATGCCGGATCCGGATTAATGCTCTTCAATGGACATAATTCCGGATCCGGCGTTACGGCAGGTCTTCCGGATTTTTGGACGGAGACAAATCCGCAGCATGCTGCGGTTTTGTCAACGTCCAAAAAACGTTCACGTACTGAACGGAAGACATCCTGATGCATCCTGAACGGATTTCTCTCCAGTCAGGATGCATTGGGATAATCCTGATCAGTATCTTTCCGTCCTAGAGCCCCGAGGACGGAACTCTAGAACGGAAAGGAAAAACGCATATGTGAAAGGGGCCTAACAAGTGCAATTTTATTATGTGCTGCATTACGGTAAGATATGGAGTTATTGAGTGCACAAAGGTATTGCAGATATTGCAGCAAAAATTTAAGCTTTTTCTGCCAATACAACTTTTCTAATAGAGGAGCACTGACAATCTGTCTGCTTCAGAGCCTTACACGGTAGGGTTTGCTGAACTACACGTCTGGTCGCCCACTGCTTCATTTTGACAGAGAGCTGCTCCACTGTAGCGTGTCAGTCAGCGCTCGCTCGCCTTCGTAGCAGACCTCTCACATCAGTGGTGCTCCACAGTTTCCATGTTGCTTGTTCACAATGGTGCCATTAGTCCACTCACAATACTCTGCTACCCGTGGCCCAAAAGCCAATAATAATCCCTTTTTGCAACTCTGATAACTGCCCCTTTTACTCATCGCAGCAACGAGGGATATATGTGCAGACCACCTATCACACCCCTTATATACCCACCGAGCCAGCTCGCCACACGTGACTTTCTTCATGAGCTACAGACTGCTGACCTTGAAAGTAGGATGTGGTCAAAATAATGTGACTCGACTGTGTATGTTCTTAGGTTTGCATATGGATTGGTTAATTGTATTACATTTTGAATTCTTATGAAATTTGCATATTTGTATGTACAACGCTGACTTTATATGCAACAGTGAATAAATTAGGTCATGTTCACATCACCACTAGTTATTTCCGTTGGTCTGCTCCGGCACAAAATTAAAATGGAGCCGAATTGACAATAATGGGGATCCGTTTGGGTGTCTACCTTTTTTAGCCTTTTTTAGGATATTTTTTGTCCGCGCTTTTTGGAGGAACCTTCAACAAAGGTCCTGAACAGAGCCTCCATCCCTGTGAACATGTCCTTACCTGTATATAAACTGTAAAGTAGGGTTCAAAGGTTAACATATCTTTTAAAGGGGTTTTAGCTCCGCAAAATTGATGGCCCTTTCACATTTTTTAAGCACTCAGACTTACATTAAAGTCATATGTTCTATGGGCATCCTGATGATATCGGACTATAATTGTGTGTTTTATGTTTTGCTCCAGAATGTGTGCCAGCAATCTCCAGACAGTCCCTTACCTCAGCTACCATTACCGTATATCAATAGTTCTGAGACGCGTGTCTTCTTTGGTCATGATAGACGGCCAGCTGAAGGTCAGTATCCGTTTATATTGACATAGCCTCAAGTTATATCAGGTCACACCAATGGAAAATCCCTTCATAAAACCTCTTGAAATGGTTGGTCTGTAATCTCTGTAGACCTTGTTAGATGTTTTATATTTTAATAGTATATCTGTAAAGAATAAATCAAGGCAGCTGGACTTGCTGTAGATTTCTTAAATGTTTCACTCGTTCTTCCAACGAGCTTTCTCAATTCTGAGTGACTTGTACAAGAATTCTCTGGGAATAAATATGTAACTGAATCAACATCTGGTGATTAGGTCGTTATACCCAGCATGGGGACAAAGGTGTTGATTCCATAGTCCTAATTGGAGTCAGTAGGTGATAATGGCCTCCCAGATTTTGATTCAGTTACATATTTATTCCCAGAGAATTCTTGTACAAATCACTCAGAATTAAGAAAGCTCGTTGGAAGAACGAGTGAAACGTTTTCAAGAAATCTACAGCAAGTCCAGTTGCCTTGATTTATTCTTTACAGATATACCATGACCTGGATAAATGAGAACCTTCACAGACATATATTTTAATAGGTATCAACATAGAAATTGATAGATGAATACCATTAAATTACCGTATTTTCGGCGTATAAGACGACTGGGCATATAAGACAACCCCCTACTTTTCCTGTTAAAATGAGGGGTTTGGGCTATACTCACTGTATAAGACTACCCCTCTTCCAACTCACACCAAATAAAAATTGGGTGGGGTCAGCTCTCCCTGCCTTCCCAGCCCTCCCTGTCGGGGCTGCTTCCGGAGCAGCTGGCCGGAAGTAAGCTCGGAAGTAAAGAGGACCTTTCACTGGTCCAACGATTGTTAGATAATGATATGTATGTGTAGAGCGGCGCCCAGGGATCTCCCTGCACTTACTATTATCCTTGGGCGCCGCTCCGTTCGCCCGCTGTGGCCCCGATTGCCTGCGCCTTACGCTAATTACAGCTGATCTCGCACCTGGGAGGAGACATCCTCTTCTGCCCTGGGCGTCTCCTTCTACCAGGCTGTAGCGCTGGACAATCGCAGCGCTTAGCCTAGGAGAAAAAAAATCCCTGGGCGCCGCTCTACACATACCGGTACATAACATTATCTAACAATTGTTGGACCAGTGAAAGGTCCTCTTAAGTTTCAGCACGCCGTATACCGGCTTATAAGACGACCCCCGACTTTTGAGAAGATTTTCATGTGTTAAAAAGTAGTTATACACCAGAAAATACCGTACTAGTGTATACCTTGAGGCGTTTACTTCCTTGAATTTAACTTTGAGGCGCTAATTGTATTTTCCTTGTAAAAATAGGTGAGAAGCAAGCAGCGACCCATGTCAGTCTTGACCAAGAATATGACGTTGAGTCTTCTCAGCAGTGGAGAGAGCTAGAAGAGCAAGTGGTTGCAGTAGTTAATAGAGGTGTCCTTCCCGCCAGCTTTCAGCCAACACAGTATTGTTTGAACAGCAATTCGGATAACTCCAAATTTCCTCTTGCTGTTGTACAAGGTAAAAATATAAAAATTTCATGTCACTATATACTCCTAATAGGTTGACATTTCATGGTTTGTAGACATTGCGTCTCAGCAGTCATCTCATAGTCATTAACAGACAGGATTGCAACGACGGTATCAACGATATAACGCAGGATCACAACAGATGATGGACACAGCTCACGTCCTCCCCTCTCCCTGCACAATGTCCTCTGCAGGGATCACAGAGGATGCCCACAACACTTTTTGATAGCCTTTTATAAGTGAACACCTACCCTCAGGATATGCCATCGCTAGCTGATTTGTGGGCGTCTGGCCCCCCTCTGATCAGCTGTTCTGTGTAGCTCTGTTGCCAGAACTACACATCGCAGTCAACATTGTAGTGGACCGCTCTCGTCACTGCAGCATTGCTCCCATTGACTTCAGTGGATGCTAGATGTCCGCCGATGTGCATAGACCATCACGTAAAAAAGGCTGGACTTTAGATTTAAAAAATCTGAAAATAGAAAAAAAATATGTCACTATCTCATTTTAACTAGTTGAAAAAAGTATATGGTGATACATTCCCTTCAAAGATTAAAGGGTTTCTCTGGCATTTTTAGATTCATGGTCATAGGTCATATATATTATGTGGGGGGGGGGGGGGTTGTCCAACTCCCCGTACTCCCGCCAATCAGCTGTTTTGCAGTAGCTCCTTCGCTGTAACTAGGCACCAGAGCTATGTAGTTTGATACTGGTTACTGTACTGCTGCTCCCATTCACTTGAATGAGCTGTGTATTTCTGGTGCTGGAGCTACTGAAAAGCAGTTGATCAGTCGGGTGCCATCAGTTGGAAATAAGATACATAAAAATCCCAGAGAACCTCTTTAAGGAAAGAGCCTAATTTAAGGACAAACATCTGGATAATATAGGTATAAGTATGGTACAGCTTGTACATGTACTTGTACAGATTTAGATTTTGCACTATACCCCGTTTCATAGGATGCTGGCTTATATAACAAAATTCCTATTTCAAGGATACATTATATTCTCTTTGCAGTGTGGGCCTAGTAATGTACAACTGGAGCATGAGCCTCTGTGTTACAGCTGTATGTAAAGCTTGTTAAAGAGGACCTGTCACCACAAATGCAGTGGAATCTGCAGGCAGCATGTTATAGAGCAGGAGGAGCTGAGCAGATTAATGTATAGTTTTCTAGGCAGAGGTTCAATAACGCTTGCAATTTGAACATCTGCTCTTTCTGTCATTAACTGACAGCTATCTCTGTATACACACTTACACAGAGAATGCTATCAATCACTGATAACACCTCCCCATGTTCAGCTATCAGTGACTGACAGCTATCTCTGTATACACACTTACACAATGAATACTATCAATCACTGATAACACCTCCCCATGTTCAGCTATCATTACCTGACAGCTATCTCTGTATACACACTTACACAGAGAATGCTATCAATCACTAATAACACCTCCCCTGTGTACAGCTATCAGTGACTGACAGCTATCTCTGTATACACACTTACACAATGAATACTATCAATCACTGATAACACCTCCCCATGTTCAGCTATCAGTGACTGACAGCTATCTCTGTATACACACTTACACAATGAATACTATTAATGACTGATAACACCTCCCCTGTGTACAGCTATCAGTGAGTGATGGCTATCTCTGTATACACACTTACACAGAGACTGCTATCAATCACTAATAACACCTCCCCTGTGTACAGCTATCAGTGAGTGATGGCTATCTCTGTATACACACTTACACAATGAATGCTATCAATCACTGGTAACACCCTCGTGTACAGCTATCAGTGACTGACGGCTATCTCTGTATACACACTTACACAGAGAATACTATCAATCACTGATAAAACTTCCACTGTGTACAGTTATCAGTGAGTGACAGCTATCTTTGTATACATACTTACACAAAGAATACAATCAATCACTGGTAACACTATCTCCCATCATGCACACTTGCTTTCTATAAACTCCCACCCAAGTGGAAGGAGCATGCTGGGAGTTGTAGTTTCACAACAGCTGGAGTGCCGAATGTTGCTGATCCCTGGTATACACACCTACACAGAGAATGCTATCAAGCACTGATAACACCTCCCCATGTACAGCTATTAGTGACTGACAGTTATCTCTGTATACACACTTACACAGAGACTGCTATCAAGCACTGATAACACCTCCCCATGTACAGCTATTAGTGACTGACAGTTATCTCTGTGTGCACACTTACACAGAGAATGCTATCAAGCACTGATAACACCTCCCCATGTACAGCTATTAGTGACTGACAGTTATCTCTGTATACACACTTACACAGAGAATGCTATCAAACACTGATAACACCTCCCCATGTACAGCTATTAGTGACTGACAGTTATCTCTGTGTGCACACTTACACAGAGAATGCTATCAAACACTGATAACACCTCCCCATGTACAGCTATTAGTGACTGACAGTTATCTCTGTGTGCACACTTACACAGAGAATGCTGTCAATCACTGATATCGCCCCGTGTACAACTGAAATCAGAAAAAACTGAGAATTAAATGTATAAATTATACAAAACTGTATATCAATCTGCTCAGCTCCTCCTGCTCTGTAACATGCCGCCTTCAGATTGCACTGCATTTTGTGGTGACTTTTTCAAAGGGTTGTCCAGTAGGACAGAATTTTTCCTAAGGTGCTCAGAATGGCATAAAATCATCTATACCGTCACCAATACCACACCACTGCTGTTCTGATGCTTACCGGGGTCCCCGCTGGTCTACACTTATTGGTCTGGGTTGGACACAGAGAAAACGGAAATTATGCTCTGCTAGGCAACTCTTTTAAAATCTTGGGGACAAATATATATTTAAAATACTCTACTTTTGTGACGTGAATAAGTTGCAAACTGCACATTTGCAACTTTTTCAACAGCACTTGGGCAAGTACTTTTGCTCCACTGCCCTTGCGACGTTTCCTAAAAGGAGGCATGGCAAGGGGCGGGAGCTGTCGGCCCCATCACATCTATCATTTACTACGCCAGTTATCTGGACGTATATTTAAGTTGAGGCACACGGACTTCCAGATACTGGGCCTAAGGGTACTTTCACATTAGCGGCAGGGGAGTCCGTCAGGCTGTTCCGGCTGGTGAACCGCCTGTCGGATCCGTCCTGCCGCTAGTTTACGTGTGCCCCGTACTACAGCTCTATCCCCATTGACTATGTCAATGAGGTGTTATGATAGCCCGGCGTATGTTACCAGGCTATGATAAATCTGATCCTTTGTGTTTTTCATCTTTGTTTTCTCCATGAAAATAATATGCACACTCATTTGCTATTATTAATCCTGATGTACTTATATTACTATGTTAGGGTACTTTTTCACACTAGCGTTAGAAGAATCCGGCAGTCAGTTCCGGAAATCCGTATGCAAACGGATATCATTTGTTTCCGGATGCGGATCCGTCTGACAAATGCATTGCAATTCCGGATCCGTCTCTCCCGGTGTCATCCGAAAAAAAATGGATCCTGTTTTCTGGAACACTTGGTACCGGATCCTGCATTAATACATTTGAATGGAAATTAATGCCGGATCGGCAAGTTTTCCAGAATTTTGGCCGTAGAAAATACCCCAGCATGCTGCAGTCAAATACCGTAAAAGGGACGGAACTGAAGACATCCTGATGCATACTGAATGGATTGTGACAAAACTGAAGCGTTTTTTTTTCCCGGTATTGATCCCCTATGACGGAACTCAATACCAGAAAACTTTAATGCTAGTGAGAAAGTACCCTTAGTGAAGTTTTCTTTTTTTATGTGGAAATCTTTAGGGTGAAATCTAGTAAAGTTTACTCCTGTTTTAACAGAGCCCATAACAGTAGAGGTGTCCTTTAAAAACCCACTGAAGGTTCCACTTTTGTTGACTGACGTATCCCTCCTGTGGAAATTTCAACTGAAAGATTTTAGTCAGAACCAAAATGAAGAACTGAAGGAGCCGATCAGCAATGAAAAGGATCTGCTCTCAAAGGTACAGATATTCCCAGTCTTGGGTGGTGTGAAGATTAGTGTTGAGCGAACTTGCAATTTGCAAGTTCGGTGTTCAGGTTATCTAAGAATTCCGTAATGGATTCCTTTACCACGGACTATAACGGAATTCTAGGACGGCATGCACGATGGAAGTCTAGAATAGTCTATGGTCTAAGAGAGTCTATGCTGGTCATAGACCTCTATTATGAAGGAATGCCTCTTATAGGCTTCCGTGGTGCACGCCGTCATAGAATTCCGTAATGGAATCCATTGTGGAATTCTTAGATAACCCGAGTGCCGAACTTGCAAATCACAAGTTCACTCAACACTAGTGAAGATAGTATTACCTGTGTTACATTTTGAGTTCATGGGGACGATACAGTGAAAAGAACTTCTTCCCCCACTGCCATGCTCTATTACCTGACATACATACTGTATAGAAGTGCAGAGAGCAAAAGGTTTCCAGTTAAAGGGGTTGTCTTACCTATAGGTCCTATAAGGTATTTGGGTCCACTCCTGACATAGGCTTCAAAAACTGCACAAAAAGGCATTAAAACGTACATGACCGCACCGTGAAAGACTTATAGTCCACTGTAGTTTTCAAACACAAGATCTAAAATGTATTCTGGTCATTCAGATGCCTTTGGATGACTCTTTAAATTTCTCATGCTAAATTGTTCTATCCTCAGGGGAAAAGTTTCAGCGATGTCATTGGCACAGAAGAGATCAGCGAGTTTTTACTCAACAATGAGGAAACAAAAATTGTAAGTAAACTATTAAATCTTCCACCCAAAATATTTATTTGTCTTAAAGGGGTTTTCTTCTTGATTTATATATATTGATGACCTGTCTTCAGGATAAGTCATCAATATCAGATTGGCGGGGGTTCGATTCCCGACACTCCTGCCAATCAGTTATTTAACCCCTTAAGGACGAAGGGCGTACATGTACGCCCTTCGTCTGCACTTTAAAGATGGCGCCCGCTCCCGCACGGAGCGGGCGCATGAGCTGCGGGTAAATGCTTGATTCATCAAGCTGACACCCGCAGCTCATGTCCGTGACCGGCAGCGATGCCGATCGCGGACATTTAACCCTCAGATGCCGTGGTCAATCCTGACCACGGCATCTGATGGAGCACAAACCGAAAGTTTCACTTCGGTTTGTGCTCCAGCCCCTGATGGCCACAAGGGGGAGCCGGAGCATGCATTTAGTACCCTAGGTTTCTGTGAATGAAACCTAGGTTACAACATAGTATTCCTATGGAGCCTATGACTGTAATAGGCTCATAGGAAATATGCGATTTTTTCATATATTCCAATGCTATTGCATTGGAATATATGAGAATAGCAATCTGATGATTGCATCTTATAGTTCCCTATGGGAACTATAAGAAAGTAGTAAAAAAAAAAAAGTTTAAAAAATAAAAATAAAATAAAAAAATATAAAAATTTAAATCACCCCCTTTCCCCAAATGAAAATAAAATAAATAAAAAATAAAAAATTACACATAATGGGTGTCGCAATGTGCGAAAACGCCCATACTATAATAATATAAAAAATATTCACCATACGGTAAACATAAAAACGAAAAAAAGCGTCCAAATGGCTAATTCGCCATTTTTGGACGCTTCATTTCTTAAAAAAATGAATAAAAAGTGATCAAAACATCATACGCACCCCATAATGGTATCAATTAAAAGTTCAGATTGCCCCGCAAAAATGAGCCCCTACACTGCTCCGTACGCATAATTACAAAAAAGTTATAGGGGTCAAAACATGGCGACAAAAAATAAAATAAAAAAATTCCCACTTTTAATTTTTTTCACTATCAAAACGCAAGAAAAACTATACATATTAGGTATTGCCGGATTCGTACTGACCTGAAGAATAAAATTAACCAGTCAGTTTTATCGCAAATCGAACGTTGTAATTTAAAAACCCAGTAAAACTGTGGTGAAATTGCTTTTTTTTGCAATTTCACCCCATTTGGAATTTTTTTCCCGTTTCCCACTACATCACATGCAAAAATAAATGGTAGCGTTAAAAAGTACAACTTGTCCCGCAAAAAACAAGCCGTCATATGGCTATGTGAGCGGAAATATAAAAATGTTATGGATTTTGGAAGGCAGGGAGCGCAAAACAAAAACGCAAAAATCCCAAAACCCCCGGTCCTTAAGGGGTTAAAGAGAGGACTGTGCTCTTCATTGTTTACCGGCTCACTATTGTAACCACACCGGCGAGCAGGTGTGCCGTCCCAACAAGTAAGCCGCCCTATATATTTCTATGGAACGGCTCGTTCCTATACACTTGAATGGAAGGAGCTGTCCCATAGAAGTGAATGGGACGGATTCTCATAGTTACAACTTTTCACCACCACTTTTACAATGGCAAGCAGGTAAACAATAAAGCGAAGGCTGCGCTGGCACGCCCTCTCTCCAACCAGCTGATCGGCGGGGGTGATCAATATAAATAAAGTGGACAAAAAAAAAAAAACTACAGAAAAGTAAACGGTATGCACATGTGAACTACGTTTTCCTAATTATAGTGTATGAGTACGTCAAGCAATACATTTCTATGTTTTTCTCCATTTACAAACTTATTCGTTTGGCAAACAGCAAAAACGAGATGTCAAAAAGGCAAAACGTGTATGATTTGGGGTTACAAGTTCACAGTGAATTGGTTAAGAAATTAAAGTATCGCAGCACTTTTGTATATCGCCATGGTTTTATGTTTAGGGTCTCGGCACTCTGACCCCCTTTGATTAAAAAAAAAAAACCTTTGAGCACCAATAACTAGTACAAGAAGAGAGAAGCAGTCACATAGCACACACTCTTCGCTGCAGGAGACTGACTCGAGATGGGCCTATAGTCTTCTGTTGATTCTAGTTTGGTTGTGTCTCCTGCAATAAGGTGAGCACTTCTATCTCCTCGTTCTAGCGATTGGTGAGGTTCTCAGCTTTTGCTATGACATGTCAAACGTGCCACTTTAGCACTTACCTTATAATTTGTTATTCTTACAGGCAAGATTAAAGCTATTTCCACAGCAAACAGGGGAGTTACATATTCTTGGTATAGTCTATAATCTTAGCACAATTCAGAGTGCTAACAGCTTGGATGGAGTCACTCCGCCAAATAATGTACCAACAGGTAAGGCCGTTGTATGCTTTTCTTCTGACATACAGTATACTTAACATACAGCTTATCTGATCCCTTTAGATGTGCCATTGTGTAAGATTGTGCTTTGTACCAGTATTACAAGAACAGAATCTGTAATATTTTGTTTAACATGTTGTCATTTGGTCCCACTAAGCTGACACTGAAAGCTTTTTAAAGAGGACCTGGCACCACTCCTGACATGCTTGTTTTAATAGCTTCATGCATTCCTCATGTAATAACAATTCTGGAGCCTCTATTCTTATCGCTCTGTGTTGTTCTATTCCTTCATTATTTCTACTAGATGTGATGAGTGAATTGCTAGCAGTCTGCAGTAAGGGTACAGAGGGGAGGTAACCAGTTGGGGGTGTACCTGCACAGACTCGCTCTATCCAATCAGTGCTGCCATTTTCAGACTGTGCAGGGACACCCCCCAACTGGTTACCTCCCCTCTGTACCCTTACTACAGACTGCTAGTAATTTATTCATAACTTCTAGTAGAAATAATGAAGCAATGGGACAACACAGAGCCATAGGAATAGAGGCTCCAGAATTGTTATTACATGGGGAATGCATGAAGCTATTAAAACAGGCATGTCAGGAGTGGTGCCAGGTCCTTTTTAAACTATTTATCTAATTATGTTGTTTGGGCATGTGCAAAACAACTAGAGTTAACTAGTTAAAAAGGGTATTCCTTTCTCAGCCATTTATAACTAAGATCCGAATGCCCGTGATAAGCGCTGGCAGAGTTTGCTGGAGTCACAGGAACAGTCAAGCAGTGTCCAAAACTTCCAAGTGAAGTGAATAGGAGGAGCAATGAGCTAAGCAGTTCCTGTAGCTCCCTAGTTAAGGAAACAAAGTAGCTGGCATTGACTTCTTTCGGATTTAGGCCCCATGCACATGACTGTATCCATTTTTGTGGTCTGAAAATCGCGGATCCGCAAAATGCAAGTTGTCTTTGTGCTGTCCGCATTTTATTTACACACCCAATGTTTTCAGCAGGTCTGTTGTTTGCATTTTGCGGACATGGTCTCTCTTTTTGTGAGACGGTCATACAGATGCAGAAAGCACATGTATGATACGCGTGCTTTCAGCATTCATATGCCCGTTCTGCAGAATGTTAGAGCTTGTCCTGTACTTGTCCGATAAATGCAGTCCACGGACACATTGATGTCAATTGCTCCGCAAAATACGTGGATGCAACACAGACCACATCTGTATTTTGTGGATCCGTGATTTGCAGACTTCTAAATGGATATGGTTGTGCACATGGGGCCTTATGAAAAGAGTCCGATTGACTGTTTCCGTAACTGCGACCACCTTGACTGCCACATAGGATAGGTACTTCTATATCAGCCGTCAAGGGCTCAGATGGGAATGTCCCTTTTCTAATAATGCAAACTGAAGTAAGCTAACAGATAAAGTGAAGATAATGTGCTTCCAAGTTGTGCTCTATTAAGAACTTCACAAAATCAAAATATCCCGACACTAATTGTCTATAATATCTAACTAACATGGCAACAACCGCATCTTGTAGGTTTTAATTTGTATGCGTTAGTGCCGCATTTAAAGGACTGGGATCACTAATCCAAGATATGAATTTTATTTTTATGGATTTTATTAATTGTTGAATAAGGGAATGTCACTTTAACTCTGCCAGCAGGATGTTAAAGGGAACCTGTCATCAATTTTATGCTGACCTCACTGAGAGCAGCATAAAATAGTGACAGAAATGCTGATTTCAGCGGTGTGTCACCCATGAGCTAAAAGTAAGTAGTTGCCGAGAACCAGCATCATAATCGTTACAGCCCAGGCTTTGAAAA
Organism: Bufotes viridis; assembly: GCA_033119425.1. Taxonomy (NCBI): domain Eukaryota; kingdom Metazoa; phylum Chordata; class Amphibia; order Anura; family Bufonidae; genus Bufotes; species Bufotes viridis. The sequence goes on from CM065593.1 coordinate 99,698,449, forward strand.
GAGTCAAGTCTACCTGAGAAGAGTCCTGGTTATTATGATCTCCTGCTCTCCCTCCCATCTGCTGATGATTGGCAGTTCTCTCCTAGAGAGAAAGGGTGAAAACTAGGTAGAAGACGGTCAGTCATCAGCAGGTGGGCAGGAGAGCAGGAATTCATGAATAACCAGGACTCTTCTCAGGTGGCCGGGACTCTTCTCCAGGCCCAGTCTGCAATGATTGTTATGATTGTTCTCGGCAACCAACATACTTTTAACTTATAAATGACAGACCGCTGAAATCACCTCACCTGTCACTACTTTATTCTGCTGTTAGTATGGGCAGAGTAAAGTTGATGACAGGTTCCCTTTAAGTCTGTCCTGTATTAATAACCTTTTGGGTTTCTTCATGTAGAATTCTTTTAAGGTCTAACTTGTTGTATTTACTTTAGGGAAATTCATATCTAATGGAATGTCAGTCAGAGGACGACAGGACTTGGAGATACAAGGCCCTCGACTTAATGGTACAAAAGAAGAAAAAACATCTATTCAGTATGGACCTGACCGCCGGTTAGACCCTATTATCGCCCCACAAATGCCTTTATTGGAGGTAAACTTTGCTTCCAATTCTTGAAAATACTGTCATTGAGTGAAGGTCAGGTTTTCCTTAGGCTGCTTTCACACTAGCGTCTTTACTGGATCCGGCAGGGATCAGCAATAAAGCTTCAATTACTGATAATACAACCATCTGCCTCCGTTGTGAACGGATCCGGTTGTATTATCTTTAACATAGCCAAGACGGATCTATCATGAACTCCATTGAAAGTCAATGGGGGACGGATCATTTTTCTATTGTGTTAGTGTCAGAGTTAAACCGATCGGTCCCCATTGACTTGCATTGTGGGTCATGACTGATCCGTCTTGCTCCGCAACCCATGACGGAAAGAAAACCGCAGCTTGCTGCCCCCAGTATGGGAACACAACCAAGCTCCAAATGCATTCCGTTCTGTTCAGTTACGTTTTGTTCCCATTGACAATGAAGGGGGACAAAGCGTAAGCGTCTCAATACCGGGAAATAGAAATGCTAGTGTGAAAATAGCCTTATGTGTTTCTCTTTTCTTAAAGGGATTCTCTTATGACCCTGTCTTCTGTGACCTATTAGGGCACACAGACTTCATTGGGCGGAGACCCTTCTCTATGTGCCAGAATGGAGAGGCGCTGTGTAAGAACAGCTCCCCTTCTGGCAGACTTCAGCATTCTTTGTATTACAAGGATTTGTATTCATCTGAATACTGCATTTCCCCTGTAGCATCCGCCTAGGTGGCTTTGGCTTCTTTTGGCAAAAGGTAAATCAGCCTCATTCTGAGAGAAGTTTTCTGAGAGCGTGTTTATTACCTGGGTTCCAGTTTTCAGGTCCTCTAGTTCCCTCACCCAAACTGATTATCCCATGCTCGGGCAGGGGGAACCATTTATCCGTAGGAGCAGCTTCCCCCTGCAACTCCTACCATAAGTTCGGGCTCATAAGACGTATAATAATGCTGAGGAATATTTGACCCAAGCATCAACAATGCCCTAATGTTTCTGTGTCCCCTCTCCTTGTTATATACATTCTCACACGCACGCACTCTGTGAAACAAAATATGGTGCCGTTCCTTTTGTATGTCCTGGTCCTTCATCTAAACCTCTGTGCCAAGGTACCTGATGTAAGCGAATTAAAACAGGTGCTGCGGTACATATTTACCCCGGATTAATTAGGAACAATTTTCTGTATTTCTTACTTTGACAGGTGTTCTTCATAAATTTCCCCACTGGACTGTTGTGTGGAGAAATCAGAAAAGCGCACGTTGAATTTGTGAATGTAAGCAAAAGTCCACTAACGGGGCTCAAAGTTGTGTCCAAAAGACCGGAATTCTTTACATTTGGCAGCAATACAGCAGCACTGACACCACTAAGCCCTGCAGCGTCTATGAACTGCAGTGCCTATAAGACCGTTGTCACGGATTCTACCTCTGGGTGCCCTGTGCTGACTTCATCTGTTACTCCTGTAGACTTTGGTTTTGGTGGCGGAAACCAGCCGGAGGTTGTAGATATTCCACTCACAGACTCTGTTTTAGCTCCTGGTGCTTCAGTACAGCTTCCACTTTGGCTGCGAGGACCTGATGAAGAAGGCGTTCATGAGATAAACTTTTTGTTCTACTATGAAAGCACAGAAAAGCAGTCACAGATGCGGTAGGTTTCTCTTCAAGCATTACCATTGATTTGGGTATGAAAATTGGGCGTTCAAGAGTTTGCTAAAGCACTGGTCCATATTAGAGAAAATCATCTTTTTTTGTCTGGTTGTGTAGCTCAAGTCCCTTTAATAGCAGAAACCTCTCTTTCCTAGACAGAGAACTGAAGGAGTTTGCATTCTTATGTGCAGGCTATTGCTATATTACAAAGTTTTCTAAAACATTGTTTTATTAATTCATAAAGGCCCAAGAGTGCTTAGACCGCACTTCAGGAAAGGTATTTCACTTAATCTGGAGAAACACATTAAGTCCAAAGTATTGGATTTCCTTGTGAACAACATGACATATTTGTGATGACTGAGGTTTTTTAGAAGGACTATTATTTCAGATTGTGTTGTCCCATCTGGACTATTCTATCATTGCATATCACTGAGGTGAGTACCCTGCTTGGGACCACACTCTCTTCGAGTCAGAGAAGAAAATCTCTGCAAGTAGGGGCTCCCGCTTTTTCAGATTTCCTGTGAAAAATATGTTTTCGGAAGAGCTTGTACAGAAGGGGCAACCACTTTAATACCCTGACCGTTGTCGAGGAGAATCAAAGCTTTAAAACAAGACCAGGATCGCAGTATAAGCTTCTCTACATCGGGAGATATAGCATCTGAAAGCCTATAGTATCTCCTTGCCTATAGCAGATAATGCTTCTTGTCTTGTTTTAAAGTTTAGACTAATACGCAGCCAGAGATATGAAAGGTTAAAGGGCTTTTCTGGGATTTACACATTTGATAGTCAATTCCTGCAGATCAGCTGTAGAAAGAGGCTGCTGCACTCCTTGAGCACTTCAGCCATGTGAAGTCACGTTTCTCAGTCACATGGTCGTGGCGCAGCTCAACCTCATTCAAGTAAAAGGGGCTGAACTGCGATGCCAAGCAAAGCAGCTATCAAATGAACGGCAATGGGCTTGGTAAGCTGCGAAGAGGCACCAGCACTCACCGGAGCTATGGTGAGAGCAACTGGTTCCTCAAACAGCCGATCGCAAAGATGCAGCGAGTCGGACCTCGGCTGATCTCGTATAGATGAACTATGCTAGGGTGGATATCTGTCCCCCTCTCCTCCACAGAGCAGAGGAGTTGATGCAAACCACGCATCTCTACCTTCAGTGCAGCTCCTCCTTCATTTCATCAGAAAATGAGTTAGATCGCTGTACCTCTGGGCATCGTATGGGCACAAAAAAGCCCCTGTATTACACCTGTCTGAAAAGAGGGTGAATGCTGTTTTCATTTATTTTTAAATGAAAGAAAACACTTGTTTGGTGACAGTCAATTAGCTAAAATGGATTTTCTGAATGATGAAAATCTTTACTATCTGTCAGAAATTAGATAATGGTCTCTACCAATAATCATTATAGCTATTTCTGCAGTGTGTAACGCTTATGGTTAGAGAAGTGGTCTCTTTTACTTTGTAGATCATGTATGGACAGGATAACGATACTGTAAAATGTAAACTTTGTTTTTGTGCTGTGTTTGGGGCAATTTATTTGGCACTGTGATCCGGACACTGGTAAATGTCTGGATCATGGTATCAATAAATGGTCTAATTAGGCACAGAGGGGCTTAGATGAGCAAGTGCTGAAAAAAATACCAAGAATGCTCTCTGATTATTGGAGAAAAGGGGATTGATAACCTACACAGGAGCCCAGCCCATGTTATCCTCCCAGTTAATTAATAAACTGTACACAAGGCATGTATACATTCTGTTCAAAATGCATGAGCCCCCTCACCACGTCAAGGTTGCCTTTTTGCGTTGGTACCTACTCTAATTTGGCGCAGCACCATGTGGTGACTGCGGCCTCTGCAACACAGCACCTGTAAGCGCCGTGACCCAGAAGTCCAAAAGCACCTCTGCTTCAGAACAAGCAGATTGGGGCTTCTGGGTGATCTTTGTCGCGTGACCAAGGATTGCTATGTGGCAAAGCAAAGTAGAAAAGTAAAGTAAATACAAAATAAATAAAATAAAAGTATGTAGCAATGCAGCCGTAGAACTGAAAATCGCAGTCAATGTTTTTGGCGATTCTGGAAGCTGTGCTGTGACACCATTCACGTTATTGAGTGTTGCACCTAGGATCGCTGTGCTCCGGCCACAGTAATATGGACTTGCTGGATAGATTTGTGCCAAAATACCGATGCCTTTTTCTTGGCTGATACATATGTGACACAGATATTTTCTTCTTTAGCCACAGAGTGTTAAGACACACTGCAGTTATATGTACCAGCAAGTCTCTGAACGTTTGGGCTACTGTCTCCAGAAGTAATGCACTAGAAGATGAGGAGCGCAAAGGAGGAAACATGCTTGCATTTGTGGATGTAGAAAACATGAACACAGTAAGTTGCTGAAGGAGCGAGCTGAATCTGGGTTACAATGTTATGCATTAATACACTTGCTGTTATTTTTTTTATAACCATTCAGCTTTATTAGGCTTGGTTCACATCTGAAGCAGAGGTTTCAGCAGGAGCCTCCGTTGTGTGCAGTGGTTCTGTGTGTACCAGAATCCTGGTATTCAACGGATCCCATTTTAGTGAATGAGATCCATGTTGCATTTGCTGGATCTGGTTATCTCAGTTTTCTGTTCCTAAACTGAAACGGATTACCGGAATTAGGCCGCAGATCTGAACTAGGGGTTGCTGAACCTAGACATATCTCTGTTTTCACCCAGGCAGGCTCTCTGAGATGAGCATTTCATGCTCCGATGCTCTCCTTTTTTTGTTTCCATTTTTCTCTGCTAGACGGAGGCTTCCACCTGGCAGTCTTCCCGGTGGCATCACCGGCACTGACGGGCGGGCTTTAGAGCTGCCGTGGCCGTTTTACAGGCTAGGGCAGCAATAAAGCCGCCCATTAGTGCCTGTGACATCACCGGGAAGACCACTAGGCAGAAGAGTCTGTCTAACTTACCCATGGAGAGCCTGAACCCAGACAACCCCTTTAATTAGTATACAGAAAAAAGGATATAGAGTAAATCTACAACGGGGGGTTCTCTGTAATAAGAAAGCCCGCACACAATCATCGGGATAATGCAGCATTAGCATATTACAGTCTTCAGGTGGCTGTTCTACATTGCTGTACGTACACTACGTTGAAACCTTGCATGTGTTTGTGTGCATAAAGGTTACTTATTTAAAAGGAAGAACCGTCTTGATTCCCCTCCTTGTACTTGTGGTCAGTGGAACCAGGCAGCTTCGTCACCTTACCCTTAGCTGAATCTGCAAGAGCTGATGCTGCTGAATTTGCTGGTTTTGAATCTAAGAGGATAAAGGGCCAGCTGTAGAGTGACATTTTGAGATTTCTGAAGCATTAAATGTTATACACATTATACAGTGAATTATTTCCAGGGGGAAAAAAAGTGCTTTACAGTCTGCGAGGTGCCACACTGAGCTCAACTTGTCGTTAATAGATGGTTTGAAATGGTTGTCATTCTGAATGATGAATCCATGCATCACATCGCAGATTGATCTTGTTCTGGGACATAGGTGGAAGTAGTGACTGTTAACAAGGTCACAGCAGGTGGCGCGTACCCGCCAGATCCGGTCTGTCACATGTTATGAACCGCTTTCCCGTCATTCCAATAACTGCACTTGGCAGTGAATGAAATATGCGGCATGTCAGATGGATCTGGGAACAGATATTTGCCTTTGGGCAGCATCAGTCAAGCACTTTCATGTTCATAGGTTCCAGCTGTCGTCAACAAATTATATAAATCCGCTGTTATAGCCATCCCCACACTGCTGAATGCACTAAGAATGGGTGAACAGGTGAATGTGTGAACAGCGTCAAATACATGACTGCCATACTTACTATAACTGGGGTAGAAGCTCTTAGCGCATATAGTTGATCAAACATATGTCGGGCCTGTCTACCAAGCGGCAGGGTGGCTTCTAATCAGGGTGGCAAGCAGCGTTTTGGTGTCCGTCTCCAAGGCGGAATGGAGACCTGATGCAAACTGAGCAGATCCATTCAGAATGCACTAGAATGCAAACTGATCCGTTTTGGATCGCTTGTGAGAGCCCTGAACGGATCTCACAAACGGAAAGCCAAAAGGCGAGTGTGAACGTAGAATTAGTAAAATGTGGCTTGGTCCTTTATGGTGAAAATTGGCTAGGTTTTGAAGTGGTTAAAGTCCCAAACCCCGTCAGTTCCAATGCCCCCGCTCTGAACCTCCCTGCTGATAGTCTGCAGATAACGGCTGCAGCCCATCACTTGCTTCAGCGGTGTTTAGCTGAAGGCCCCTGTGGCCACCAATGCAGTGTTATTATTATTTATTATCAAAGCGCCATTCATTCCATGGCGCGGTACATACCATAAGGGTGCACATACATAATACAGACAATTGCACTAAGCATGAACAAGACGAGTTACAGACTGGTACAGAAGGAGAAAGAGACCTGCCTGTTAAAATAAAATCCAGAGGCACCTTTTACAAAAAAAACTGATTGGTTCGGAAGAACCCCTTTTAAAACTGGCTGAAGAAGGCAGTGGGGGATGTATTAATCCCTGCACTTCAAAATTCTTGCTTCAACAAGTTAAATTCAGGGTTTTTGTGACTTTTTTTGTGCTTGTTTTTGCTAAAGTTTTGCAACATTTTAAATTTTACACCACTTACTTGCTTTTTGCACAATTTCTTTTTCGGATTCTAGAGTGAAGCAGGTATTAAAGAATTTCATATAGTACAAGTATCCAGCAGTAGTAGGAACTGGAAGCTGCAGAAAGCGGTCAATCCCACAGCTGATAAAGGTATGTTGTTTTATGACAATAGAATTTTAGCGCCTTTTATAAATGAACTGGGAAACCATTGTTACAGGTAGAGAGTGCAAAAGTGTGTCACTAGAGGGGAATGGAGAAAAGCTACTATTAGGCCTAATGTATACGGCTGTAAGTATTTTGAGGCCAAGTATAGGACATGTTTTATCTTTTTGCGAGTGGACATTTGGATGCAGAAAACATACGGATCATCCCTCTGCTTTTCTACATTCGTATGTCCGTTCTACAAACAGATAGACTATACAGACCCATTGAAGGCAATGGGTACTCAGAAATAAAATATGGACAACATATGGACCTCATACATATTTTGCGGACGTAAAGACGCATACAGTAATGACCAGGGCAATATGTGCTGGCAATACTTGCTAGTGCCATTGAGTGTCCTCACGCTAAAGCAGCATAGGGAGGAGACCCAAGCCAAATAGTTTTTATATCATTTTGATGTTTGCACAAGGTGAAATACAGCAAATAGCATTGGTAGCGGTACTCATGGCTTCTGTGTACTGCCAAAGGGCTCTGTCGATGGCGACATGTACAGAGCCATCCATAGAGCAGCCGTAGCTTTCTGCGGTGGTTGTCAGGGAGGAAGCAGAACCTCTGCACTAGCATGGCAGAATAGCGGAGAAGACTTCTTCTGGTAGGGGAAGTAAGAAGGAACTATATTGTGAGCTGCCAGAGGGAAAAGGAGACTGATTCTTTCCAGAGTCCATCCTCACATCAGCCATATGCCATAAAAGGTCCCATCACCTACCAGGATTGGCTAAGGTCCCACATTTCTAGCATATGCTGTGCTTGTTTTATCCAGGAGGAAATGGTTACATTTTAAATATACTGCTTTAGTTCTCTTGTTGTGATCCTGAGGGTACATTGACATCAGCGATAACAAATCCAGCAGGCTGTTCGAGCTGAGGAACAGTCTGCCAGAGTTCACCATATCTGGCCTAGTCGAATAATGCCGAGAACTGCCAGACCCCCTTTGACTATAATGGGATCCAACAGGGATCGGGCTGGTTACTGTCAGAAATGTCAGCTTTTGGCTTTACAAAAAGTCCTGCACGGACGAGGAACTCCAGCAGGCTGTTAATCTGCCAGAACAGCCTGCTGGATTTCTTAACGCTGATGTGAGCCTAGCGTAAGTTACAGCCTGTATTATAGTCCAGAGCTGAATTCACAAATCATCTGGCTTCAGAGCGCATATTTCCCAGCATTGTTAGCTGACTCCAAGCATAGACTGGGAATTTTCATAACGGGGACAGTAGTCCTTACACCAGGCACTGTGATCTGATGTAAATGTCCCACTGCATTATCGGAGCTCACAAAGATGTTTCTGATGCTGACAGAAGCTATGTTTTTCTTCCATCTTAGATACTAAACTTACCGGAAGAGAGAGGGCCAAAATGTGCTTCAAAGTGGTTCGTTGTAAACAGTCCTCCTTAGGTAAGGTCATATTTCAATATAGACTGTGATTTAAAGGGGTTATCCGATTTCAGAAACAACCCCCTCATGTGCCGGGCCCCACACAGGTGTAATATACTGGCGGCGCTCCCTGTGGCGCTCCTGGTCCCAGCACCGCCACTGCTGCTTCTCCGTGCACACCGATGAAAACAGCCGGTGTCGGGGGGAGCAACCAATGGCGGACGGGGACGAGCCTCCCTAGCATCGTGGGTGACACTAGAAAGGCTTGGCTGCCAGAACCCCCCCTACATCGGATGTTTTTATTGGTGTACAGGAAGAAGCAGCAGCGGTGGTTCAGGGACCGGGAACGGCGCAAGGAGCTGGCTAAATATATTACCTGTGACGGGCCCGGCACATGGGGGGGATATTTCTGAAATCTGATAACCCCTTTAATATTCCTAGTTTACGTTATGCGACTACTTTTTATAAACTTTTAACCTTTACTAGATGAATATTAAACCTGGAATGGCAAAATGTTGGAATAAATGTGCCCAATAGTAACAAATGCCCCAACCTTATCTAAATCCAAGGCCCTCTTTCCGAATGCAACCCTTTATCCATAGAATAATGTAGTCCTATGGGTGATGGAGAGCTGCATAGGGCTGACTGATTTTTAGCATACAGGTGGAGGTTTGTGCTGGTGACTGACAGGATACCAGTGATGCCTTCGTTCTTTTGATATTTCAAGAATCTTGTCATCTTTAGAATGATGGGGGCATACTTCTGGATAGTATATCTTACTGGTATGCTATATATTACCATATTCCACATGTATCACTGTTTCTCTGACTATACCTATGTCTATATTATTTAGGTCCCGAACAGCCATCGGACAAATGCACCTTTGGTGACATTGTTTTCGGGGGAGAACAGGTATGTCATTTTAGCTAATAAAACATGACACTGATGCAGATGGACAGAGAGCTCAAATACATTGTAAGGGACGCCCCTTACACGCTATATGCACCCATCATTGCCCTATGTAGTAGGGCCTTTAGCAGGGAAGGGGCAGTTTCTGGATGTAAAGAAGAATATACCCGGTGTTCTGCCACTTTTCTATACCCGTCAGAAAGTCTATACCCGGAAGTCACGTGGAGGCTTTGGAATCAGCTGGAGGAGGGGATGTACACGCTGCGCAAGCGCATTCGGCTAAGGTATAGTAATCTTGAAGAACGCCGCAAGCCTGTAATCTACATTCATTTGTACCATCGCGGGCTCGCTTCGCTCACCACGCATTGGCCTCACTGCGCTCTGCATTTAGTAAAACTAACTCTATGCCGCCATTGATGGTAAAGAAAGAGATGGATGGTAAAGAAAAGGAGGGCTTGGAAAATGCAGGGGTGTTCTTCCAGATTACTATACTTTAGCCGAACGCACTTGCGCAGCGCGCACACCCCCTCCTCCAGCTGATTCCAACGCGTCCACGTGACTTCCGGTGCAGCTACATCACTTCCGGGTATAGACTTTCTGCCGGGTATAGAAAAGTGGCAGAACACCGGCAATGCTATGCCACTTAAAACCACAGCTATACTTTATATGGAAACCAGTGCGCATACAGTATCTATAGGAACATTTGTTTGACTTTTTGGTTATGCTAATAGTTATTTGGAGTGCCTACCATTACTATTTTGCAGCTCTCTATCCTGTTTTGTCAAGTGACACGTATCTCTTTGCCCTATTTTTTTACGTAGACAATTATGATCCTCAATACATTTTAGATTTGGTCATGCTTTTTAGAGATACTTTATACACTGAGCAACCATGACATTAAAACCGCCTGCCTAATATTGTGTCAGTCCACCTTATGCTGCAGCACTGGGGAATGTAGAGGCCAAGTCAACCCCTCGAACTTGTCGTATTCTTCAAGCCATTCCTGAACAATTTTTGGAGTGTGGTAGGATGCATTATGCTGCTAATAGAGGCCTTTAGGTGCTGTCATACTACTTCATTTTTTTTCCTGGCTTTTTTTTTTTTAGGTTGTAAAAAATACTATTGGGGGGGGATGCAATTTTTTTGTGCTATTATTTTCAGACATTTAGGGTGCCTTCCCACGTGGCAGATATTGTTGAAGATTTTCTGTAACTGAAACTCTATTCCATTCACCTGAATGTAGCTTGCAGAAATCCATGTGCTTCCAGCCAAAACAACCTTATTCAAAAGAATGGAGCCGATTGTTATTGGTAGAAAATTTTCTGCAACAAAATCTTTTGCACGTGAAAGCCATAGGAAAACACCGGAAGAAATACCACAACCAGAATATGCTGTGGTTTGAAAAAAAAATCCAAGGTTGCAAAAAAGGCCAGGAAACTAATATGAACTCGTACAAAAAACTCACGTTTGCATTGTGTTATATATTTTACTACTGCCCAACATCTAACATCTGGACATAGCAAAAAAAAAGGGCGATAAAAAACGCAGCTAAAAATTCAATAAAAGACATAGTGTGACATCATCCAAAGGGAACCTCAATGCCTTAAACGGGGTACTTGGCCTGCAAGAGTGTTTAGGTATTTGGTACAATATGTACCAAAGTAACATCCACATGGATTCCAAAAACCCAAGTTTTCCCAGCAGAACATTCTCCAGAGCATCACATTGCCTAAAATGGCTAGGACTTCTTCCTATAGTTCATCTTTGTATCATCTCTTTCCCAGAAGTGTGATGCCCATGCATATGGTCATCCACATGACGTAAGGGCAACATAATTCGTCAGACTAGGCCACCATCTTCTATTGCTCCATGGTCCAGTTCTGATGCGCTCATGTGCCCATTGGTAATGGACAGGGTGGTCTCTGACCGGTCTGCAACGACACAATTACAGAACACTTTGAATGCTGACACCTTACTATCATAGCCAGCATATAAACACTTATCCCATACTCAATGAGCATCAGACACCCATAACCCTGTCGCCTGTACGTCGGTCGTCCTTCACTTATGGAAGCCCCAAACAGCACCGTCTTTCCATACACCGTGGGGCAGCATTTGAATGTCATGGAGAGGGGCGTCTTTGCCCTGGAACCCCACTCTGTTAGCTAGAGAAAAGCTGTTCCCCTAGCTGACTTGTCTGCATGTATTTCTACCACACGTCACAGAAATGCATTACACGTATGGTACTATTTGGTGTCTTTTACGGAAGCAGCGCAGTGATTTATTGTAATGTGCCATTATTTTGCAGATAATAAGCTCAACCACTCCGTGTGCAGATTTCTTTTTCCGAAGTTGTTTATCAGCGTTTAAGAAAAAAGAGCCTTCTCACACAAATTGCTCCACAAAATCATTACCTGACGAGGCAGTTCGGTTGGTACAGAAGTGCAGTGAAGTAAACCTTAGTATAATTGTATTGTGGAAGGTAAGTCGTGTGAAATTGTCCCGGTACATATCATGGTGCTCTAGGAATACATGTATTGGTCGTATTACACTGCTTAGATCCTGCTATCAAAAGACTTTGGGGGTCATTTATCAAACTGGTGTAAAGTAGACCTGGCTCAGTGGCCCATGGCAACCAATCAGATTCCACCTTTCATTATCCAAAGGAGCTGTCCAAAATGGAAGGTGCAATCTGATTGGTTGCTATGAGCCACTAAGCCAGGTCTACTGTACACCACTTTGATAAATGACCGCCTCTGTTTTCCCATTCAACTCTTCACCTGCTAAGCTTCCATCACTTTCAGGATCTGTCCTTTCAGATGAAAAGTGGGATGGGAGTGTGACTCAAAGGAGAGGGGAAGTATGGTTGCAACAGTGCACACATCCTTTAAATTGCAGTTGTTGAATACTGAAGCTACGCTCTGTTACCTTGAATAGGGCCTCAGCACTGCTGCCCCTACTTCTGCTGCCCCTACTTCTGCTGACCAGTGAGGGTAGCAGGAATGAGATATGCCGTAAGGGGGTTGTCCATTTCAGTCTTTCGTGATCATCATGAAAATAACTCAAAGTAAGAGCTGGCTTGTGATGGATGTAATAACGGAAACATCAAAGCAGCCAACACTTCCCTGTTTCCGTACCTCCCATAGTCTCAGAAACAACATAGCTTGCTACTCTACACTGTTTGCATAGCACCTATTCATTGCTAGGGAAGTTACCGAAACAGCGTAGTGCTGGCCACTCAGATGTTTCCATAATTCTAGTCACCCCATCTTGACCATGAAAATGCAAAATGGGACAACTCGTTTGATGTGATTTCCTCGAAAACACATTTTAAAAAACCTTTAAGGGGTTCTCCGGGCTCTTAATATTGATGACCTATTCTCAGGGTAGGTCTTCAATATCAGATTGATGGGGTTCCGACTCCCAGCACTCCCGCAGATCAGCTGTATGAAAGGAAGGCGCATGCGGTGTGCATGTGCTGTCTTACTTCTCTGCTATGACACAGCAGCAGCGTGCAGGAAGAGCGACGGGGGACGGCATGTGCACACTGCGCGCGCGCCTTCCCTTCATACAGCTGATCAGCGGGGTGCCAAGTGTCAACCCCCACCGATCTGATATTGATGACCTATCCTGAGGAAGCGTTCCCTCCCAACAATCTGCTGGTGGAGTAGATCTCGTAACGCCATCGCCCTTCCCCATACTGACTCGTTTGCTGGCAGCAGATCGTGTTTGTACAGCACGATTTGCTGCCGGCAGACGATGATTTTTGTGTGTTCACAAACGATTGGTTTACCTGATGAACAAGCATTTCATTCGTTCATCAAGTAATCTGCGGTACATTTACACCGCCAGATAATCGTTAACAAGCTTTCCTGTGAATGCTTGTTAGCGATTATCTGTAGGGTTCTTGGCCCGTGTAAATGGACATTAAATTGCTAACTCTGTTGTACAGGGTTGAGAGAGGAATCCACCATAGATGTATGGACCAAACGACGGACTGTCTACTGTGTTCCTCGGGCTATCCCTGCCTAAAAGCGGAGCACCTGCCCCGATAGTGGCGACCCCACTTCTCGGTGGCTAACCCCTTTCTCTCTCACCTAGTCGACACTGATGATAAATTTCATAGCTCTGTAATTGTCCAGACGTGTTTCCCCAGTTCATTAAGTGGTTCTTCAGAGGACTAAGTATGAAAATAATGCAGCATCTTGATGTAGAGGCATGCTTTTTGTGATTTGATTTTGGGGTCGTTTTCGATGACTATCGATAGTATATTAAATATATATTTAATATATAATGGTAATAAAGGTTAAGTTTTACCCAAAGATATTTTTGGTGATAGCCATAGTCCACATGGCTGTACGGTTTTACATGTCTGCTTTCATTGCAGGCATATGTCATAGAAGATAACAAACAGCTTATTTTAGAAGGCCAGCATCATGTGACGCTGCAGACGATCGGAGCAGAGGCACGGTCGTTTCCACAAAAGCAGGTGAATTACAAAAAGGCTTTGTGTGGAGTAGTTCCGTGTGATGTAGTAACATACACAGCCGATGACTCAGCTGGTTGCATGCTTTTATTTTTTATCTATTTGTATATGTAAATCTGTCTATCTGCATGCAATAACCGATGGCCAAACATTTGCACTTGTCTGAGCATGCATGTTTATTTTATCCTCTGACAGCAGCTTATCTCCATTGGAAACAAAGCACTGGGCATATTGAAATCCAGCATGTCCAGTTTCCCCTTTGCCTCAACACATTGTAGTGGGGAAGGGTTACATATTATATTTTTGGTCAATCATTTATCTTATGCATGTGGCCAGCTTAAAAGGGTAAAAAATCAAATCTGTGTGCAATTTCCATGCAAAAAAAAAAAACCTTAAGAGCTGAAGCGTACAAAAGGTTAAAAATATAGTGCCCCAATATACCAAAAATTATAGAACCAGGCACCGTAAGCGTATATATGTCACCGACAATGGTCAAAACAGGACCAAAATACAACAGCACTCGATGCCATAGACGGGAACCACAGTAATAACAATGGATGAAAGGGTTCCCAGACTTCAACTTGGTGCAGGATCGGGTCACCTGGGTGGCAAAAAGGAGGATACTTTAAACCCTATTACACCCTTAGGCCTCTTTCAGACGGGCGTTGCGGGTGCACTCCGTCAAACAGTGCGGGTGCGTTGCGGGAATCGCCGCGATTTTTCCCTGCGAGTGCAAAGCGCTGTCATGCGTTTTGCACGCGCAGGAGAAAAATCGGCACTTTTGGTACCCAGACCCGAACCTGCACTTCTTCACAGAAGTGCATGTTTGGGTCAGAAATTGTCCCGCTGGTATTATTTCACATTATAACATAGTTATAATGTAAAATAATACCCTTGGCCATCTTCCTAATGTTGAACCCGGTGCAGAATGGGTTAAAAATAATAAACTAATCATAACTTACCTGGTCCATTTGATCGCGAAGCCCGGCATCCTCTCCATTAGCTTGCTACTAGGTAAAGGACCTGTGATGATGTCACATGGTCACATGGCCCAATCACATGCTCCATCACCATAGCAACCATGTGGGAAAATCGCAAAGCATCCGCACATGATTGCGGATGATTGCGATTTTCCCGCATCCCCATTCACTTCTATGGGGCCTGCGTTCCGTTAAAAACGCAGAAACTGGAGCATGCTGCGATTTTCATGCAACGCAGAAGTGATGCGTGAAAATCACCGCTCATGTGCACAGCCCCATAGAAATGAATGGGTCCGGATTCAGTGCGGGTGCAATGCGTCCTCCTCACGCATTGCACCCGCGCGGAAAACTCGCCCGTGTGAAAGGGGCCTTAGATGGTAGAGGTGAAGGGGCTAGTATACCCTAGAGAGCCTAACCACGAGGCAACCTTCCCTGATAAAAACGATCCCGTCCGGAACCAACGCCTACCACAGATATTCCACAGTAGGGACAAAAAAAGGACAGCACCAACGGCCTCCTGCACCGCATAAAGCACCGGTTAGCTTGCACTGCTGCCGAGGGTAAGACCCCCTTTAGCTGTTATTACTGTGGTTTCCGTTTATAGTATCTTTTAAAGGGTTTTCTGGTCAGGATAGGCCATTAATATCCTATAGGCTGGAATCAAACACCCTGCACTCCCACCGATTGGTCCAGCACTATAGCTTCGTCAGTCGTGTGTAGGAGGCAGAGCTGGTTACTGCATTGAAGCACTGCATCCCTATTCAAACTAGACACGGAAACTTTCTCCAGACCTAGATGCGCCACATTTTGGCACAACTATCACCAAAATCTAGGTGCACCCATATAAGTAGATGTAGGCCAATATCTGCTATGCTCTTAAGGGATGTGGGTGAATACCTGCTATGGTCTTAAAGAGGACCTGTCACCAAAAAATGCAATGCAATCTGAAAGCAGGATGTTATAGAGCAGGAGAAGCCGAGCAGATTGATATATATTTTTGTAGGAAAAGATTCGGTAAACCCTGTAATTTATACATTTCTATCTGCAGCCCTGTGAACAGCTATCGGTACAGGAGGGAGGGGTTAGCGGTGACTAACAGCTACCTCTGTATACACACTTGTACTCTCAATGCCGTCAATCACTGATAACTCCACCCCCCTGTAATGATGTTGCTCACAGAAGGTGGAAAACAGTACAGATCTAAATGTATAAATTACAGGTTTTACTGAATCTTTTCCCACAAAAATATATATCAATCTGCTCGGCTGTCAGATTGCACTGCATTTTTGGTGACGGGTCCTCTTTAAGGGTCTTAAGCAACTACATAATTTTAATACCTCTCGTTTCCAAAAAATTTAAAGTAAGTGGCACTCTGGGGACAGAAAATAATACTTTGTTTCCCTTTATAACATTTAGTAATTAGTTAACAACAGTTAACAAGGATCAATATGTTATTTTTCCATTTACAAACCATTTTTTTTTTCTAATTAAGGAGCAGCCGGAAATGGTTCTACTAAAATTTAGTAGACCAGAGCAAACGTCTGTAGCTGTGAAACCGTCTCCAGAACAACTTTCCAATCTGATAAAAACAAGCCTTCACTACCCAGAGTCCTTTAATCACCCTTTCCATCAGAAAAGGTAACTTGACTGGGCTAGTTTTCTATTTACAGAGTTTTGGGTAAATGCCGGTTAATAGTTAAGTTGTATAGAAGAACGGGTTCTCTGTAGTTTGGAGCATTTGTAAGATACCCAATAAAAGCTGAACTATAAGGGTTCATTCACACGTCCGCGGTGTGTTGCGGTTCCGCAAATTGTGGATCCACAACACACCCGGCCGGCACCCCCCATAGAAATACCTATTCTTGTCCGCAGCTGTGGACAAGAATAGGACATGTTCTATCTTTTGCGGAACCGCATATCAGAAGTTCGGGGCCGTGCTCCGCAAATGCGGAAGCGGAGAGCACATAGTGTGCTCTACGCTTCACGTCCGGCCCCATAGAGAATGAATGGGTCCGCACCGGAGGCAGACCCTTTTGCGGACGTGTGATTCGGTCTAAAGCCCCTAAAAAAATGAAGTAGAAATTCCAACCTTCCCCGGTGCGATAGTAAGTCAAGGGGGCAGGTCATCCTGGTGATGAGCCTGCTTGTCCAGGAGCAGAGCTCCTCAAGCTTTTTCTACAGAGGCCTCGCCAAAACATGGTGACACCTGCGACTCGTGGTCAAAGTGCATGTCAAAATTAGGCTTCTGTTATTTAGTCAGTTATTTCCATCAGTTATTGTGAGCCATAACCCATAGTGAAGCCTACCCCTATAATTAGTCATTTCTAGTCATGGCATGTTGTATCATCGTTAAATGAGTGATCTGAGATCGTTAAATGAGTGATCTGAGATTTTGATATTAAGGGCCTACTCAGGATATGTCACCAGTATCTGATCGGTGGGGGTCAGACTCCCAGCACCCCCACTGATCACCTGTTTGAAGAGGCCACAGCACTGACAGCTTACCAAGCACAGCGCTGTAGATTGTATAGCAACTGTGCTTGATATTACGGTTCAGACCCATTCACATGAATGCACCTGAGCTGTGCCTAGGCCAAGTGACCAATAAATGTGAGTTCACTGGCCTAGGAAGAGGTCGCAGTTTCCTGCAAGCCTCTTCAAATAGCTGATCGATGGGGGTGCCAGGAGTTTGACAGATCACATACTGACAACCTATTCTTAGGATAAACCATCAGTATCAGAATCTTGGACAGCCCCTTTAATACGATGTAGTGTCTGACACACAGCCATATTCACTGTATAAATAATTAGCATTTTGTTTTCTTTTTGCAGCCTTTGTATAGTTCCAGTTACACTTGTGCTTTCCAACAGTTCTCAGGCAGAAGTTGAAGTCATTATCGATCTAAGACATAAAACAACAAGGTACGTATGTGTAGATATATTGATGTTACACTATTTAGTATAGAGAAACCTCAATTTTGTTCCTAGGAGTGTCCAAAGGGCTTCTGTGCCGATGTACAGATCTCACATAGGGTCCCCTTGCTAACCCTTTGTAATATACATTATGTTAACATTTTGTCCCTGACTGTGGGGGTGTGAACAGGGAACTATCTACCTGCAGGCTCATCCTTGTGATCTACTGCATGCTTTCCCTGAGGTCTATGGAATCTGGTTCTCCCATACAGCAGCATGTAATGAGGCATCTGCCGCCACTCGGGTCACTCTGTGCAGGGAGATTATTAATAAAGGTGCAGCATACGAGCAGTGTATCTCCCTCAGTATGAGCAACGTGCCCCAGGTTCTATAGCCATAGCTTTTCTAAGAAGCCCTGCAAGGATCTTCAAAAAGGATAAATATGGAACTGATGTGCTGATACTTTGTGACATTTATGTACATTAATACAGGAAATAAAACAAAAAATGTCCTTGTCTCATAACTTAGCATAAAAAGAACTCTAAACGAGGGGTTTTTCAGTGTCAAATCAGCAGTGAAGGAGGGGGGCAGCCTCCCAACACCCCGCCATTCATCTGTCTGAAGGGGTTGCCGCGCTCATCTGAGTGCTGCGTGATCTTGAATGTTTTCCTGCATGCCGTCTAGCTTGTGGCAGTGGCGCTCTGTAGCACTGGCTCGTCTCACTTACTCCAAACAGCTGACGTGCAGGGAGTCGGACCCCGGCAATCTAAAATTTAATCTAATCTAATATTCCAACACTGCACTACCCCGTAATCCATGTCATACTTATATCTGGGAATAGTAGCCCTCGCTATGGCCATCATTTTCACTCTCTGCCTTTCTAAACCGGATAATAAAGGTTATAGCTCCAGGTCCATAGCATGAGACTTGGCCCACTTTCACATTAGCGTTTTCCTTTCTGCTATTGAGATCATCATAGGATTGCAATACCGGAGGAAACCGCTTCCGTTTTTTTTCTCCATTCATTGTCAATGGGGACAAAATGGAACGGAACGGAGTGCACCAGAATGCATTCTCTTTCATTTGGCTGCGTTCCCATCGCGGACAGAAAAACGCTGCAAACAGTGTTTTTGAGTGCATCATGGGATACGGAGCAAGACTGATCCGACGTGAAACACAATGTAAGTCAGTGATGCTGGATCCATTTTCTCAGACACAAAAGAAAACTGATCCGTTCCCCATTGACTTACCATGGTTTTAGTGCCGGATCCCTCATGGCTATTTTAGAGATAATACAACCAAAGCATTTTTGCTGGTCTATGACTGATCCAGCCAAAACGCAGATGTGAAGGTAGCCTTAGAAGCTGCAGTGCCTCTGGGAGATCACATAATAACCACCAGTTTTTTTTTTTTCTTTTCCCTTTTTAGCCCTGAAGCTTTAGAAATCCATGGTTCTTTTACCTGGCTGGGGCAAACTCAGTACAAACTTCAGCTGAAAAGACATGAAATATTTAGTCTGAAGCTGAATGCCTGTTTTGTCCACACCGGAATCTATAATCTTGGAACTCCGAGAGTGTTTGCTAAGCTGGCCGACCAAGTCACGGCATTTGAAACCAACCAACAGAGCTCCATGCCAGCACTGATAGTCATTAATAATGTGACTGATTAATTCCTGTCCGATGAGCAGTGGATGAAGTGTCTTTCCATGAAGGCTCCAACGTTCCCGGATGTCTGCCTCCTCATATGATGCTCTGAGAGATTCCATAGGAATAAGCATTTAGACTGTTGACTCCTCCCTCATGAAATACATTTGGAAGTGACTGATTCACCTACCTGCCCTGTGTATAGAACCCATTTAATTTTACCCGGAAAAAAAATATTTTCTCATGGTCAATCAAAATGTTAACGTTTGGTTCAAATGTGTTTCCGACGAATTACTATTGTCTATGAACCCATTCATGTGAGGTGCTGCCGTCATTTGCACTTTTTGGTCTCCATGGCTGTTTATTTCCCAGATGTAGCTAGATTTGTTTGGGGGTGTTTTATGATTTGAAGGCACGCGTGTGAAAAGATAATGACTAAATAGCTTCATATTTGTAACAACCTGATTCATCTCAGTAAAGAGTGCACTATTTTACACAACCAGAACATTCATGTCAAACCTTATTCACTTTACCGATTAGAAAAGGCCTCAGTATGATGAAAAGTCCGCTTTTAAATAGAGGATGATGTATTATATTTATAAGAAATGTATTGTACATAGAATAAAACATATGCCATATTTGCTGTTTTAAAGACTTTCCTTGCATATAATAGGCTGTACGAAGGACCCTAATATATACTACTTGTTGCTTAATTATGTTAACAGTATAAAATAATGTACATACTACATTAAAAGTTTTAACAAGTATACGAGTAAACAAATTGATTATTATTCTGTCTTTTCGCATATTTTTGCTTTTTTTTTTATTCGTTCTGCAAACAAACCTGAAACAGTTTTCCTAGAAATGGTAAATTTTTTTTAATGTGATTTCGTCTAAAGCTTTCCATAGACATACGACATTTGGCCCAAACAAATAGGATTGGGCAGGTTAGTCTCCAGCTGGGGACATTTGAACACTGTTTATTGTCGTGCTCATCAAGAAGCATCTCATCTATATCTGCAGATTAAAAGAATTGTCCAGTTTAGAAAAACCCATTTTTTCAAATACCCAGTTAGGGATATAGATGGGTTAAAGTCCCCCCCAAAAAATCCCCCAATATTCTTTTAAAGAAAGTTCTGTCATCATAAGACATAATTTCAACAAAGGCTAGGTTCACACCAGCACTTCAGTTTTCGAGCAGAACAACGAAAATAATAGACACACCAAAGCCATCAAATGACTGTAACAAATGGAGCCCATTGAGTATGGGATCAGTCACATTTTCGTGGCATTTTATCAGACAAGATAGTGCAGTATGCTTCACTATTTTGTCCTATATTTTAACGGAATCCTGGTATGTCCCCTGCGCATGCATTTCTACTTAGTGCTTTCTTCTGAATTCTTATATTCCCCCCAGTTCAACCTGCACATTCACAGATGCCTTCTTGCTGACAGACTGGGACCAAGGGGGCTGGCTTAGGTATGGAAAAATCTAAAGGGACAGCCCCTTGGGATCATGTGCTTAGTGACCTGCCGACATGAACAGAAGGGGAGACAGTCCTCAGGTGCATATTACAGAATTTCTGGTACCACGTTTTGGTTTGTCGATAATAATAAACCTGTATTTTTAATTCTGGACTTTAAGTGCTGTTACACGCCGGGTGTGGACACACTGTGACAGTGAACAGCTTTGGCTTGAGGCTACTGCCAAGAGCGTTACCCAAGTGGCCCCCCTGGTATTCACCCTTTAACTGTTGTATGCTCAATTTCACTGCAGGGGAATCACCGGGCCGTTACCTCTTGGAGTAGTCTCTTCAAGTGACTGCTGACCCACAGGAATCAAGAGACACAGATGCAAAAACCATAGTCATGAACAGGCCAAGGTCAAAGCAGGCAGAGTACATGCAATCCAGCAAACAGTCCAAAGTCAGGGTGAGCAGCCTGAGGTGATCAGTGAGAAGCCAAAATCCAGGAAACTCCTGAGTTGGTGCACGGACAAGGAAACGTTAAAGCCGCACATCTTAAGCTACTTTCACACTCGCGTTTTGGCTTTCCGTTTGTGAGATCTGTTCAGGGCTCTCACAAGCGGTCCGAAACGGATCAGTTTTTCCCTAATGCATTCTGAATGGAAAAGGATCCGCCCAGAATGCATCAGTTTGCCTCTGTTCCGTCACTATTCCGCTCTGGAGGCGGACACCAAAAACCTGCCTGCAGCCTTTTGCTGTCCGCTTGACGAAACTGAGCCAAACTGATCCGTCCTGGCACACAGTGTAAGTCAATGGGACAGATCCATTTTCTCTGGCACAATAGAAAACGGATCCGTCTCCTATTGACTTTCAGTGCAGTTCATGACGGATCCGTCTTAGCTATGTTTTTGCAGATCCATGACTGATCCGCCCAAAACACGAAAGTTGCCTTAGCAGGAACTAGTGAACTATTGCTGAGGCACCCTCCCACAGGGAACGGCGCACCTTAAGTACACCTGGGTAGCTGCCCACAGGCAGGAGAAGATTAGGGTTCGATTGATGGCCTTTAAAAGCTGGAGGGAGAGCACGTGCCCAACGGGCAGTGAGAGGCACTGACCTGTTGGCTGGCGGGTCAGGGCTGCTGGAACAGGGGAGTAGTGTGGCAGAGGGGAGAACAGAGTGGAGGCTGGCTTAGACTACCTGCATAACAAATTCTCTTCTTGATCTCCAGACAACGCCTTTAATAGACTGGGATCCCAGATTCAGCACACTCATCAGCCAGTGGTGATACAAAGAGTGTCTCTTGCACTGGAGGACCTGGTATATCCACGTTTTACGTGGACAGCCCATTGATTTCAATAGGAGATGTGTAATGTTTCATTTCCCCTGTGGTGGCACTGCAGAAGAAATAAACTTTAACTGATTCTACAACCATGAGCTTATCAAAAGTAAACCCCTTTGATTTAAAAAAATAAAATAAAATTTCCAAAGCACAGAGAGTACAATGTATGTCCTAAATGTGTCCGTTCTTCAAATAAATGTAATCGTTTATTAAGCCTCATTCACATGTCAGTGTTTTGGTGCAGATTTTTCCCTTAGGGTCCATGCACACGTCTGTGTGTGTTTTGCGGATCCGCAAAACACGGACATCGGCGATGTGCGTTCCACAATTTGCGGACCGCACATCGCCGGCACTCTCATAGAAAATGCCTTTTCTTGTCCGCAATCGCGGACAAGAATAGGACATGTTCTATTTTTTTCGGGAACGCGATTGCGGATCCGCAATTGCGGACCCGGCCTGGACATAGTCTGTCCCCATTGAAATTAATGGGTCCGCAATTCCGTTCCGCAAATGCGGACGTGTGAATGGGGCCTTATACTTTGTATAGGTTTCAATCCTGGTTTTGACTCACAATCACTGATGGAAATCACTGACTAAGGCCCCTTGCAGACGAGCGTTCCTCCCGGAGCGAGTCCGCAACGGAGCTCCCGGCCTGACCTCCCAGCGATCACATAGCATTATATTGATTTATGATGCTATGTGAATCCCGTCAGTGCAGGAAGGTCGGGCCCGGAGCTCCGTTGCGGACTCGCTGCGTGAGGAACGCTCGTCTGCAAGGGGCCTAATACACTGATGTGTGAATGAGGCTGGCAGTTAACCATCCTCTTTTACACTTATATATTACAATATGGATATAAATACTGACACTACGTATGAATCCTGTTATCTTTCTATCTAAGTCTTGTGCTAGTCATTGTATTCTTTTTAAAATCCACATTTTCATCTATATTATCAGTATCACTCCCATGCTAAAGATACAGATGCTAATCAAGTTTTTCTGGCTCCTTTGACTCCTGTGGGAGGAATATAATATAAAGTGTCCAATGGATCATAGTAGATGTTTAAAGGGGTTGTCGTCTTTTTTTTTTTCTATATTGATTAACTATCATCAGCGACGGCTGACTGCCGGCTCCCCCACATTCGTCTGTTTGAAGAGAAAGCAGCGCTCCTACAGCACTGCCTTTTCCACTGTTTACCCGCTTGCCGTCACAACTGTCGCAATGAGCAGGTGTAATTACGTCTCAGTCGTCCCATTCTACTTCAATGGGATAACTCTGTAGTATTCACTTGAACATGAAGGAGCTATCCCATTGAAGTGAATGGGACTCCATTCTTGTAATTACACCTGCTCACCGCTGCAGTTGTCACAGTGAGAAGGTAAACAGTGAAGGAAAAAGCAGCGCTTATACAAGTGCAGTGGCCTCTCCAACCAGCTGATCGGTGGGGGTGCATGCAGAATTTCAGATGTGTTAAAGGGGTTTTCCAGGATTTTTTTAACTGATTGGTGGGGGTCTGACACCCAGGATTCCTGCCAATCAATTGAGAAGGAACCAGCGCTCACAAATAGCTTTGCGGTCTTCTATTAACCTAGCAAGCATGGCGCCGTACATTGTATAGCGGCTGTGCTTGGTATCATGGCTCAGCTCCACTCCTGCAGGGCTTCCAACTGTATGATCATGTCCACCCACACACAGCAAGGGTTTCCCAGGAATGTCTCCGCCACTTACTTGACCTGCCTAGCTGCCAGATTTTTTGACAACCAAGCATTTATGGGACCAGCTGGGATTCTAGCTTTGGCAATCTACGAGTGTGCAGGATCTACAGGCCCAGCTATATCATCTGTGAGCAAATGGGCTGCAGGATACCATACGGAACCTGTGTCTCCATGCCCAAAAGCATCTTGTATCTAGGCTTGAGACGGCCGTTAAAGGTTCTAGAGACTCCTTTCAGTTGTACTGAACTGGCTCATTTGTTCTTTGTGGGAAAACCCCTTAAACCATAGCAAACATCATTACATTTGAAAATGTATTAAAGTGCAACTCATTTTTTTATTTGCTAGTTTATTACAGCTAGGCATGTATACCTGAGTTAGGGTCTATTTACACGTCCGTAGGTGTTTTGCGGTCTGCAAAACACCGGCAATGTGCGTTCCTGCATTTCACGGACCGCACATTGTCGGCACTACAATAGAAAATGCCTTTTCTTGTCTGCAGTTGCAGACAAGAATAGGACATGTTCTATCTTTTACAGGAACGGAATTGCGGATCCGAAATGCGGATGCAGACATTTAAATTATTTTTAATGAAAACTTTACAGTTACACTTTAAAGGAGTTTTTCAACTATTTTATACTGATGAGCAATTCTCAGGATAGGTCATCAGTATCTGTTGAACTGGACCCGCATTGACCAGCCATTTGAGGATCGCTACCTTCTCACAGATTACAAAAAAAAAGGGGGTCAGTCAGCACATCCCAATGTGCAGGTGCACGCTGCCTTGGCTAGAAACACAATGAAAAAAAGGACAATGCAACAGCACTCTGCTGACACAAATAAAGTGCAACAATGCCATAATTATGGAAAACATTTTGGTGCTTATGCTACGCTTATAAATTAGAGATACTTGGCAAATACATTTTGTACAAAATTATCTGGGCCCGTCTGCCAAACGTTAAGGCCATCTCTATCAGACGGGAACCTAACACTAAATACTACCTGTAATGTGCCGAAATGACCACCATACAATTCTTGGAGTGCAGGTTCCACATGCATGCTGGGTCCACTCTGCTTTTCACCATTTTTGGCGCCATAACAGCCTCCATTAAATCCAGGGATGCAGGTACCAACATGCATGCTGAGGCCACATCTATACTTCTCCTGGTGCCAAATGGCTTCCAATGAATACAATGGATCGTCTGATAGAGATCGCCTTGACGTTTGGTAGACGGGCCCAGATAATTTTGTACAAAATGTATTTGCCAAGTATCTCTAATTTATAAGCGTAGCAAAAGCACAAAAATGTTTTCTATAATTATGGCATTGTTGTACTTTATTTGTGTCTGCAGAGTGCTGTTGCACATTTGCCTAGGCACAAATTGGTCCTTTTCAAGTGAATGAGGCTGATACAAAGCACATCCGCTGTCCATTGGATATGCGCTGTGCTTAGTATGCTGTGAGGAGGCTGCAGTGCTCACTGATGCACCACTGCCTCCTCAAACAGCTGATCAAGAAGGGAGGTAGGGAGAATGTGGCTCAGGTGTCCAGACCCCCACCGATCAGATACTGATTACCTATATACCTTGAAATAGGTTGTCAGAGATAAAATAAATCCCTAAAGCCAGGATTTGTGTTAAAATGAAAGATCCTGTACACACCCTTTTAATACCCTGCCACATCCACCACTGACGTTTTGATACTCACCCCTGCGCTGTGTTTAGGCCCCTTTCACATCAGCGTTTTAGCTTTCCGTCCTAGAGTTCCGTCGTCAGGGCTCTAGGACTGAAAGATACTGATCAGAATTATCCCAATGCATTCTGAATGGAGAGAAATACGTTCAGGATGCATCAGGATGTCTTCCATTCAGTATATGAACGTTTTTTTGGACGTTGACAAAACTGCAGCATGCTGCGGATTTGTCTCCGTCCAAAAATCCGGAAGACATGCCGTAAGGACGGATCCGGAATTAATGCCCACTGAAAAGCATTAATCCGTATCCGACTTTAAGCTAAACGTCGTTTCGGCGCATCGCAGGATCCGACGTTTAGCTTTAAAGAATGGTAACCATGGCAGCCAGGACGCTACTAAAGACTCGGTTGCCACTGAAAAGCAGCGGTTAGCAGGGGGAGAAGCTACTTACCTTCCGTGCGGTGACCGGGGTGCTCCTCGATGACGTCACCGGGTCCCTGAGTCGCATTGCTCACATAGCTATGCTATGTGAGCAATGCGCAGTATGGATCGTATGGCGCATTGCTCACATAGCATAGCGACGCAGGGACCCGGTGACGTCATCCAGGAGCGCCCCGGCCGCCGCACGGAAGGTAAGTAGCTTTACCCCTGGCTCCCCACTTCTTTTCCATGGCAGCTGGGACTTTAGTAGCATCCTGGCTGCCATGGTTACCTGAAAGCATATTGAAGACTGATCTCAAGGATAACTGTCTCTCTAATTCAATTATTAAAAATGGCTCAACTGTTAAAGTGACGTTGGACATAATTGTCATTTAATGTCTGTAATTTAGCTGTATGACGTATGTGATGTTATTGTGGTTCTGCCACTTGTATCTGTGATCATGGAACGTTGTACCTATGTTTTTTTTTATATTGTGCCCTCTTTAGGGCTTCTTCAATAAAATGTTTTAAAAACTAAACTAAAAGCAATAAAAGGCTGCCTGTTATAGTCCCCTTGTGGGACTACTAAGTGGTTAAAAAAAGTTTAAAAAATTAATTTATTCAATAAAAAAATCCCATTAAAATTGCGTTTTTTTTATTAAAAAGACGCTTTTCAATGAAAAATATTGAAAAAATCTTCCCCATATGTTTTGGATTGCCATGTCCGTAACGACCCGGACTACATAAATATCATGTAAATTATCCCCTACAGTGAACGCAGTAAAAAAAAAAATGACAAAAAAAAAAGACCGAATTGCTAATTTATTCTTAGTTGCCACTGAAAAAACGTAATAACAAGCGATCAAAAAGCACCATTTACTCCAAATTCATACCAATGAAAAATACAAGTCGTCCCACAAAAATCAAGCCCTCACACAACTCCATAGAAAGAAAAATAAAAAAGTTATGGGTCTTGGGAAGCGGCGATGCAAAAACATTTTTTTCTTTAAAAAAAAAAAGGGGGTTTTATTGCAAAAAAGTAGTAAAATGTAAAAATAAAATATGTATTTGGTATCACTGTAATCGTACTGACCCAGAGAATAAAGATATTATGTTATATATACCGAAAAATGAATGCTGTAAAATTTATAAGTTAATCAGAAAGTTATGTGTACCCCAAAATGGCGCCATTTAAAAACCACAACTTGTCCTGCAAAAAACAAGCCCTTATAACGCTATATAGACGGAAAAATAAAAAAGTTATAGCTCTTGGAACGAGACCATGAAAAAAGGAAGAAAAAAGCTTGATCAGTAAGTCCCAAAACAGGTTGGTCACTAAGGGGTTAACACACTGATGCAAGTGAAGCTGTCATGTTTTTGATGTGACACCCAAAAGTTGCACAATTTATCATGACAGCAGCAGGACATCATGAAACACAAACAGAAAAACCCTACCTCATAAAAACTAATGGTGCCATTGCCCCCATGTGTCCCCCAAGCGAAACAATCTTGTATGGTATAATTTTATTTCAACTTACCAGACACATTGCTATGAAATACTTATAAGTAATGCTGACGTTTTTTCAACATGTAGTATTTTGTGTATTCTTGGTGATAATGTTTTTGTTTTGTTTTTTCAGATAACTGGCGCCTGGCAATTCTTTTTCGTCATTACATTTTGAGTTTAGAATGGGGACCCCCATAATTGCACATGTGCCACCGTTTGGTTGAGACTGAAAGCTTAGGTGCTGCCACATCCAACCAGGCAGCAGTGGCTTGATATAGCCCAGGGCTTCCTGGAGAGGACGCAATTCCCAAATTGTATAGGTGCCCTTGACGGGAAGCACATACGGGTTACAAAGCCACCGAACTCAGGGTCCCGATTCTATAATTATAAACAGTTTTTCCAGGGGCGTAACTATAGGGGAAGCAGGGGAAGCGGTTGCTTTGGGGCCCTGACCCAGAAGGGGCCCATCCAAGAGGAGGAGAAGTACTAAAAGATTTTGTCAGGGCCCCTCAACATTATTACACAATGAAATGATATACAGTGGCAGTATAGACAGTGCAGAAAACAGATGGAACAGCTGCCGGGCCTGGTCTGAGAGAGCGATCTTCACTAGCCAAAGGAAAGGCGGTGGAATGAAAGGAAGGGGTTGTGAAAAAATTATTGGGGGAGGGGGCCCCATTCAAAAATTTGCTGTGGGGCCCAGTCATTTCTAGTTACGCCACTGAGTTTTTCTCTGTAGTTTTGTTGGCCTTGGCTGACACAAACTACAGGCTTATAATTGTAGATATTGGGCCCTATAGAAGTACTGCAGACAAGGGCGTAACTATAGTGGAAGCAGGGGAAGCGGCTGCTTTGGGGCCCTGAACCAAAAGGGGCCCATCCAAGAGGAGGAGGAGAAGTACTAAAAGATTTTGTCAGGGCCCCTCAACGGTATTACACAATTAAATTATATACAGTGGCAGTATAGACAGTGTAGAAAACGGATGGACCAGCTGCCGGGCCTGGTCTGAGAGAGCGATCTTTACTAGCCACAGGAAAGGGGGCAGCATGAAAGGAAGGGGTTGTGAAAAAATACTGGGGGAGGGGGCCCCATTCAAAAAATTTCTGTGGGGCCCAGTCATTTCTAGTTACGCCACTGACTGCAGATACTCGCATCTTCAGGACTTCCAGAATGGGTCCCGTTTCCGTTATGCAGGCCATAGACTTCTATTATGACCGAATAAATAACAAAATGCCTCTAAAGGCATTCCATTATGAATTGCGTTATGGACCGTGGTAACAGAATCCATAACGCAATTCTGCTTTTACCACCAAACGAAGAGTGAACAAATTTCATAACATCAAATTCGCTCATCTCTAGTCCCAAATACCGCGCCTCTCCTGGACTAGGACAATAGGCTTCTCCACATCCATGGATTTTGAGGCCTTCGGCATTATGAAATTTGCTCTGCGAGGGCAGGAACCTCTCCAAGCAGACTTTTCTCACTCCACTACCTGGAGTCACATGCAGAGAAACACTACTTCCTGTTGAAAATCCCTTCACTGTTGCTAAGTTACTTGCGTTTAAAACGCAAGGCATTGTGACTGGATGCATTGCGTTTAAAAACGCAGAATATAGAACATGCTGTGTTTTTCACGAAACACAGAACTGATGCTTGAAAAAAAACAAAAAACATTGAAGAGAATTCAGTGTGGATGAATTGCACCCGCACGGAAAACTCGCTCGTGTCAAAGGGGCTTTATAGTGTTTTAGCATTTAAAGTGAAGTTCCAAAAATGTTTGACTTGCACAAATATTGTTGTAACCCTTTCACCTCAGTCATTACTGGTAGATGCACAGCAAAGAAGTAGAGAGGGGTCTAGATCTCCAAGCATCATTATTAGGCCCCATGAACACAACTGTGGATCTGCAAAATATGGATGCGGTTTATTTTGCTGATCCATTGACTTTAATGGGTCCATTGTCTGCATTTTGCAGACATAT
The DNA here is from genome assembly GCA_033119425.1 of Bufotes viridis. Taxonomy (NCBI): domain Eukaryota; kingdom Metazoa; phylum Chordata; class Amphibia; order Anura; family Bufonidae; genus Bufotes; species Bufotes viridis. The sequence goes on from CM065593.1 coordinate 99,727,930, forward strand.
TCTATTCCATATGTTCAGACAGACATAGTACATGACAACCTCATTGTAAAAAAGCTATAATCAGCCCTGTACCTCACATGGATCCAGAGGTCTCCCTATTCATTTCTCCAATTGCTCTACTAGATTTATTTTAAGCTGTCAGTTTAGGGAATGTGTCCTTTCTCAGGGGACATGTCCTTTCTGCTGCAGCTAGTAGCAGTTGAAGGATGGAATTGAGCATGTGCTTCAATCTCAGTGAGCAGGACAGAGAAATTGGAAAAAAAAAAGCAAGCAACAGGTGGGGCTATAATACATGTTGAATCACATGCAATTACAAAAGTATTCAGATCCATATGCTGGTTTGAATACCGTAGAATATTTTTAGTGGGACAACCCCTTTAAGTTAAAAGATTAATAATTGATAGATTGAATGTATGCTTTACTAGAACTGAAGCATGTATTTGCAGTGCTCAGCGCAGAAGAGGAAATGGTTGCCCGGGTCAGCCAAGGCTGCATCATGCTATAAAACCACTCAGATAAATAATTGAAAATGTTGCAACATAAACCAAATTAATCAGAAACTAGGAAAGTCATGATATTTTCCACATTACTTCCTCCTTAGAACTACATGAGACCGGTCATAGTCTATTATGGTTAACTGCCTGATTAAAAAAAAAATAATAACTTAATAAATTTCTATTAGGGCTCATGCACACAAGCGTATTTTTCTTCCACATCCGATCCGTGAACCCATTTACTTCAATGGGGGCCGTAAAAAATGCTGACAGCATACCCATGTGCTGTCTCCATCCATATGTCCGTTCTGCGTAGGAGTGCACCACCAATGAGGCCAGGGGAGGCGACTGCCTCAGGCAGCACCAGGTAGGGGCAAGAGGGGGGCATGGGCAATGAGCGCTTTCATTATGGCAACCAGGTTAGGTAGAGAAATTGGCATTGGGAGGGGGGCGCCGTTTCATTTTGCGCAGAATGGCTAGGTGCACCCCTGGTTCCACGGACCCGCAAAAAAAATAGAACATGCCCTATTCTTGTACGTTTTACAGATTGGACAGTTCTATAGAGGACAGGACGTTCCGTTCCGCAAAATGCAGCACACACACGGCTGGTATCCATTATTTTCGGACCTCAAAAACGGTGTCCAGTTTCCGTTATGCAGGGAGTCCTCTTATTGCATAACAGAAACGGGACGTATCCGTTATGCAGGCCATAGACTTCTATTATGACCGAATAAATAACGGAATGCCTCTAAAGGCATTCTGTTATGAATTCCGTCATTGAATTGCGTTATGGTCCGTGTTAACGGAATCCATAACGCAATTCTACTTTTACTACCAACATTCTGCTTTTACTTCATAACATCAAATTTGCTCATCTCTAGTCCCAAATGCCCTATTCTTGTACGTTTTACAGATTGAACAGTTCTATAGAGGACAGGACATTCCGTTCCGCAAAATGCAACACACAGACGGCTGGTATCCATGATATGCGGACCGCAAAAACAGCAAAGGACCTGTGCATGAGCTGTTAAAAGGAAGAACAAAACAAAATAAATTGTGGCTTGTCCCCTTTGAAATTCTCTGATCAGCCTGGGTAGGGAGAAATGGGATTTAGGGTACGTTCACACGATGACATTTGTCGCGCGACAAAAAGTCGCACTATTGTCGCACAACAATTTTCATAATGGGAGTCTAAGGTGTCACATTGCGACATGCAACATGCTGCGACTGCAACAGTCGCAAAAAATCCATTCAAGATGGATTTTTCTGCGACTGTCGCGTCGCAGTCGCAGCATGTCGCATGTCGCAATGCGACACCATAGACTCCCATTATAAAAATTGTCGGCGGCTCTCTCAGGTCTCAGTCACGCCTATCGGCGTCATCTCGTGAGACCTGAGATTTCACATGAACGCGCGCGCGCGTGCGCGCGCTCATGTGATCGGAGCCGGGACACCTGAAACTACAGCCTGCCAGCGCTGATCATGCGCTGGCAGGCTGTAGATGCGGAAAACCGCATTTGAATCGCATATCAGACGCTGTTTTTAAACAGCGTCTGATATGCCTAATGCTCTGTCTGTCTGGTGGTCCCTTTGTTTGGGACCACCAGAGGAAAATAGGAAAAGTGCACCAATCACTACACACACACCCCCCACCCCCCATCACTGATTAACCCCTGATCACCCATGTCACCCCCTGATCACCCCCTGTCACCCCCTGTCACTAATCACCCCCTACAGGCTCATTCAGACGTCCGTATGTGTTTTATGGATCCATGGATCTGCGGATCCATGGATCTGCGGATCCGCAAAATACGGACACCGGCAATGCGCTTCCGCATTTTGCAGATCCGCGACAGAACTATATAGAAAATGCTTTTCTTGTCCGCAACTGCGGACAAGAATAGGACATGTTCTATATTTTTATGAACGGAAGTGCAGACTCGAAGCGCGGATCCGTAATTCCGATCCGAGCGGGACAAAGTCTGTCCCCATAGAATGAATGGGTCCGCAATTCCGCTCGCAAACAGAATTTCGGACGTGTGAATGGGGCATAAGGGTCCCCTATCACCGCCAGTTAGCTAGCTACTTGTTAGGTAGCTAGCGCCCAGCCCACCGCACCGCAGTCACTGATTTGGCAGAGATTTTTTCATCCACATTGACCGATGCGAATGAAAAATCTGTGCCGTTCATTTTTTTTTTTTTTCAGCGCAGCGGCTGAACGGAAAAATCTCATTACCCGTATGCTCAATATAAGGAGAATCGCAGAAACTCCTAATGCTGGCCATACGTGTAATGATTATGGAGACCTCAAATGCCAGAGCAGTACAAACACCTCACATGTGACCCCATTTTAGAAAGAAGACACCCCAAGGTATTCCGTGAGGGGTATGGCGAGTTCATGTAAAATTTTATTTTTTGTCACAAGTTAGTGGAATATGAGACTTTGTAAAAAATATATATATATATATATATATCAATTTCCGCTAACTTGTGTCAAAAATTTTTTTATGTGAACTCGCCATGCCCCTCAGCGGAATACCTTGGGGTGTCTTCTTTCCACAATGGGGTCACATGGGGGTATTTATACTGCCCTGGCATTTTAGGGGTCCTAAAGCGTGAGAATCCAAATACGTAAAAATGCCCTGTGAAATCCTAAAGGTACTCATTGGATTTAGGCCCTTGCGCATCTTGCTGCAAAAGTGTCACACATGTGGTATCGCGTACTCAGAGAAGTAGGGCAATGGTTTGGGGTGTATTTACATATACCCATGTTGGGTGAGAGAAATATCTCTGTAAACTGACAACTTTGTATAAAAAATTTAAAAAGTTGTCGTTTACAGCGATATTTCTCACACGCAGCATGGGTATATGTAAAAATACACCCCAAAACACATTGCCCTACTTCTCCTGAGTACGGCGATACCACATGAGTGACACTTTTTGCAGCCAAGATGCGCAAAGGGGCCCTAAAACCAATGAGTACCTTTAGGATTTCACAGGCCATTTTTACGCATTTGATTCTCACGCTTTAGGTCCCTAAAATGCCAGGTGAGTATAAATACCCCACATGTGACCCCATTTTGGAAAGAAGACACCCCAAGGTATTCGCTGAGGGGCATGGCGAGTTCACAGAATTTTCATTTTTGGCACAAGTTAGCGGAAATTGATATATATTTTTTTAATTTTGTTTTTACAAAGTCTCATATTCCACTAACTTGTGACAAAAATAAAATTTTACATGAACTCACCATACCCCTCACGGAATACCTTGGGGTGTCTTCTTTCTAAAATGGGGTCACATGTGGGGTATTTATACTGCCCTGGCATTTTAGGGGTCCCTAAAGCCTGAGAAGATGTCTGGAATCCAAATGCGTAAAAATGCCCTGTGAAATCCTAAAGGTACTCATTGAATTAGGGCCTTTGCACTCCAGGCTGCAAAAGTGTCACACATGTGGTATCGCCGTACTCAGGAGAGTGGGCAATGTGTTTGGGGTGTATTTTTATATATACCCCTGCTGGTGTGAGAAATATCTCTGTAAACGACAATTTTTAATTTTTTTATACAAAGTTGTCAGTTTACAGAGATATTTCTCTCACCCAACATGGGTATATGTAAAATACACCCCAAAACACATTGCCCTACTTCTCCTGAGTACGGCGATACCACATGAGTGACACTTTTTGCAGCCTGGGTCCGCAAAGGGCCCTAAAATCCAACGAGTACCTTTAGGTTTTACATGGCTGCTCACAATTTAGCTCAAAATGCCAGAACAGTAAACACACCCCACAAATGACCCCATTTCGGAAAGTAGACACCCCAAGGTATTCACTGAGGGGCATAATGAGCCCGTATGAGATTTTTTTTTTTTGCCAGAAGTTAGCAGAAATGGAAACTTTATTATTATTTTTTTCCTCAGAAAGTGTCATTTTCCGCTAACTTGTGAAAAAAATGAAATGATACATGAACTCACCATGCCCCCTGCGAATACTTTGGGGTGTCTTCTTTCTAAAATGGTGTCATTTGGGGGTATTTATACTATCCTGGCATTCTAGCACCTGAAGAAACATGACAGGTGCTCAGAAAGTCAGAGCTGCTTCAAAATGCCGAAATTCACTTTTTTGCACCATAGTTTGTAAACACTATAACTTTTACCCAAACCAATAAATATACACTTATTGGACTTTTTTTTATCAAAGACATGTAGAACAATACATTTAGAGAAAAATTTATATAGAAATGTAGTTTTTAAAAAAAAAATTTACAACAGAAAGTGAAAAATGTCATTTTTTTGCATAAATGTCGTTAAATTTTTATTAATAGCAAAAAAAGTAAAAATGTCAGCAACAATGAAATACCACCAAATGAAAGCTCTATTAGTGAGAAGAAAAGGAGGTAAAATTCATTTGGGTGGTAAGTTGCATGACGGAGCAATAAACGGTGAAAGTAGTGTAGTGCGGAATTGTAAAAAAGGGCCTGGTCACTAGGGGGGTATAAACCTGTGGTCTTCAAGTGGTTAAAGTTGATCTGGCTTAGTTGCCCATAGCAACCAATCCGATTCCTCCTTTCATTTTCCAAAGGAGCTGTAAAAAATGAAAGGTGGAATCTGATTGGTTGCTGTGGGGAACTAAGCCAGTTCTACTTTACACCAGTTTGTCGGGTTTATAATAATTCAATTAAGAATTATTAATTATGGTCATAAAAATATTTTTTTCATAACTACCTGAAATTATGACCTGGTGAATTGTAGATAACCCAATCGATACAATTCACATCTGAGGCCGACTATTTCCTCAGATAATAAGTTCTTTTCATGTGAGATGACATTAATGCTAAAGATTTAATTTGCATTAAATAACAATACATCATATATTATAAAAATATGCAAATTTATTAGTTACACGATTATAATCAAATAAGTATATAAACACGATTATATATGCCAAAGAATATATATGGCAATGATATATGAAGCATTACAAGCTTATCATAAGTAAATAAACAATGATATATGCCAATTAATATATACGGCATTGATATCAGGCACTAGAAGCTTCACAATAAGTAAATAAACACATGTGGGTAAGAGCAGCTTGTCACATTATAACAAAGCTATTTGGTTAGGATATCAAAACAAGAAGTTAAATTATATACATTACTCCTGTTCAGAGGCGTGTCTAATCCTAGACATCTATATGGAATGATAACTACATTCCCCACCCCTCTCTAACCAAATTAAAATACACCTCACATGTAGTAATGGGAAAATCCATCAAAGGATATAAGTTAGAAGAGATAACTGTATCCTTCCGCCCCATCCTGGACTATTTTCACATCTATGACTTGGTAAGACTATTAAGACACACAACATAAATGGGAAGAACTTGGAACAAGTCTTTCCAGTGGGAATTTATCACCTAGCTTGGCGAAGTATGCTACTATCAATATATTTATATATGTATATATATACAATCATTTAATACTTTGCTAGATTATGAGTCTTGATTCTTCTGCAGGTAGAATGAAGCCTCACAATATCCTAAGACTACATCTCAATATGGAGATGATCAATTAATTAATGTGTTTAAATATTCGCCAATCTAGATGGTATGACTTCACCCACATTATCCAATTAGTCTTAATAAAATGAAATATCATTCTTCATGTCTCTTACCAAGTCCTAGCAGGAATCACACTTCTGCTCCTAGGAAAGCTGGGTGGTCCATCATCGCATGTCTCACCGTGACTTTCATATTGAAAGACCCCTCTCTCTTGGGTGTTCTGGCTATGATGATGATCCTGATGCTCTATCCTGGAATGTTGGAATGTTCCCTTTGCTTGTTGCTTTGCTCTTTTCTTCTCCTCTTTCTTGCCTCCTTCCTGATGCTGATCTATCTAGGGTAATTATCTCCCTTGTAATCTAACATTACCACCCCCTGGATTAGTATTCTCCAATCAATTGAGGGGGTGTAAACATATGTAATAAGATCCTATGAGATCATGTCTACCCATAATGCAACTAATGGAGGATGGTGTAACGATATCCATCTATCTCTGGATGGCACTGTTGTGCAAGCTATTAGCACCATACCATGAAGAGTTAACTAGGGTATTTTTGCATCATATACATTTGACCCTCGTCGTCGTAAATTCGGCGATAAGGATTAATGTAGACATTTTGTATCAACTAAAGATAGACAACTTGGAGTCTCTCTGACACTATTGATCTATGGGCCATTATGGTATGAATGGGCCTTGTTCTCTAAGACATGTCTGGAGAATCCAGTGTATTCCTTTACAGATAAGACCACATTTGTGGCAATAACTCTTAAGACACAATACTCTCTGTATTTTTACACAGACTGAGCTTGGCATCTCCTCATCTTGGCCTGTTTCTACCACACAGCAAAACTTTGGTTCAAACTGTTTCTTAAAGACAATGAGCATGCATTTTGAATATAATATGATTAGGTATCAATATATATGTCTATGAAAATGCCTGACAAGTTTGATAAATGACCCCAATAATCCTCTTTCCCGGTCACACAATGTGGGTTGTTGGGAGATACTTAGTGTTTAGCTGACAACATAGTAACACATAGAGAGTAATCAATACCAGAGGTGGCCTCTACTATAGTTGTGTTTACTTATCAGCCACACTTGGTGCCACCAGATTACCCTCTGTATGAAGCAGCCCGACACTAGTCGGGTCTTTGTTCGTGGTAATTATAGTGATTATTGTGATGTCTAATCACCTGCTAGTGAGGACTGTAACAGGTGATTGCACATACACGCTGCGGTGCGCTCGTATGGTGTCTTGTCTGCTTAAAAACTGAAGACCTGAACGCTTCTGATATAGAGAGCTCAGGAGCATAGCTTCCAGCACATGACAGAGAACAACGTGAAAAACTGGGTATTAAAGAACATGAATTACATGATGTGTGATTGTTGGCAGGTTTGATGGTCAGAGAGAATGTGGTGAGGGTCCCTTCACTGATCTAAAACCCCCATCAAGAAAATCCTCCTAGTAGTGAGAATACACCCACTGACACATGAGTAACAGCAGCGACGAAAGAACTACGATTGCTGGAAAACCATAAATTAATTTAGTCAACCTTACTAATGAGGAAATTTGCACCATGAGATTTTTGGAAACCGACAACTCCATTTTTATCAAACCCTCAGACAAGGGGGAAAATGAGGTCACAATGGTTTAGACACAACATATTGATATGTTTAGGCGTATTTTGAATGATAGAAGAGGATTCTTTACGGTAAGAGCAGTGAGACTATGGAACTCTCTGCCTGAACTAAAAGAGTTCAAGAGGGGCCTGGATGTATTTCTGGAGTGTAATGATATTACAGGTTATAGCTACTAGAGAGGGGTCGTTGATCCAGGGAGTTATCCTGATTGCCTGATTGGAGTCGGGAAGGAATTTTTTTTCCCCCTAAACTGGGAAAAATTGGCTTCTACCGCAGGTTGTTTTTTTTTGCCTTCCTCTGGATCAACTTGCAGGATAGCAGGCATCAATATATATGTCTATGAAAATGCCTGACAAGTTTGATAAATGACCCCAATAATCCTCTTTCCCGGTCACACAATGTGGGTTGTTGGGAGATACTAGTGTTTAGCTGACAACATAGTGACACATAGAGAGTAATGAATACCAGAGGTGGCCTCTACTATAGTTGTGTTTACTTATCAGCCACACTTGGTGCCACCAGATTGCCCTCTGTATGAAGCAGCCCACACTAGTCGGGTCTTTGCTCGTGGTAATTATTGCGATTATTGTGATGTCTAATCACCTGCTAGTGAGGACTGTAACAGGTGATTGCACATACACGCTGCGAGTGCGCTCGATGGTGTCTTGTCTGCTTAAAAACTGAAGACCTGAACGCTTCTGATATAGAGAGCTCAGGAGCATAGCTTCCAGCACATGACAGAGAACAACGTGAAAAACTGGGTATTAAAGAACATAAATTACATGATGTGTGATTGTTGGCAGGTTTGATGGTCAGAGAGAATGTGGTGAGGGTCCCTTCACTGATCTAAAACCCCATCAAGAAAATCCTCCTAGTAGTGAGAATACACCCACTGACACATGAGTAACAGCAGCGACAGAAAGAACTACGATTGCTGGAAAGCCAAAAATTAATTTAGTCAACCTTACTAATGAGGAAATTTGTACCATGAGATTTTTGGAAACCGACAACTCCATTTTTATCAAACCCTCAGACAAGGGAGAAAATAAGGTCACAATGGTTGACATATTGATATGTTTAGGCGTATTTTGAATGATAGAAGAGGATTCTTTACGGTAAGAGCAGTGAGACTATGGAACTACAAAAGAGTTCAAGAGGGGACTGGATGTATTCCTGGAGTGTAATAATATTACAGGTTATAGCTACTAGAGAGGGTCGTTGATCCAGGAGTTATTCTGATTGCCTGATTGGAGTCGGAAGGAATTTTTTCCCCTAAAGTGGGGAAAATTGGCTTCAACTGCAGGTTGTTTTTGCCTTCCTCTGGATCAACTTGCAGGATAGCAGGCTCAACTGGATGGACAGATGTCTTTTTCCAGCCTTATAAAGTATGTTACTATGTTACCTCCTGTTACCAAATTCTTCAGGAAAATCCAATGGACCAATTTAGACGGGAACTGAGGAACATTTTAGAAAGCGCCAGCCAACAAAAATTTGTAAGAGTGAATTGACTTTTTGATGCCATAATATCTAATAATAGCCTATTTCTATAGACTGCCAAAAATTCATAATGGCCTACAACTACTGAAGGGCACACCAATAGTGTCTGGGATAGGCAGCCTCACTGAAAAAATCTGTATATATGTGGATAAGATCTTGAGACCATTTGCAACTGGTCTTCCATCGTATGTTAGGCACTCTATGGAGGTCATGAGGTGTCTGAATGATGTTTATTGTGACATCTACAACTTATTGGCTAGCCTTTAAGCTCTGTACAGCTCCATCCCTCATGAGAATGGATGTGATGCTGTAAGAGCACACTTACAGAAAAAGAGGCTCATGTTTGTCAAGGCACAATGATTTTGTGATTGATCTTCATTTTGTCCTTGAGTGTAACATATTTGTGTTCAACTGTTGCATCTTCCACCAGTTCAGGGAAGAAGCTATGGGTAGCCCGTGTTCACCTACTTATGCCAATCTCTTCCTGGGCTGGTGGGAGAAGGAAATGATTTTTAGTGATGAAATGGGACCTCATTGATTATTTTGTAGATAAGGTTCATCGATGACATATTTATTCTTTGGAAAGGCAGCAAAGAAAAATTCATTGACTTTGTGAGTTCACTGACTTTGTGACTGCCCTAAATAAAAATGACTGGGGACACATTACATTTTTGGACCTGTCAATGAGCATCGACCATTATAACAAGAGTTTATCGCAAATATGTTGATGAGATGGAAGAGTGGACACCCACAGGCCTAGAAGCAGGACAAAACAAAAGGCCAATACTTGAGGGCCAGATGCAATTGCTCTGAATTTGGCAGACTTTAAACAGGTAGCGAGTGACCTTTATGACCGGTTCACTTGACAAGGTTATCCTGTGGTTTTGAAAGAAGCATACCAGCATGCAGCACGCTTCGATCTGCAATCATGAAGATCTATAGCATCCAAAAATAAGGACAACTAATGAAACATCCATATCCATAATTGGGACCTTTGATGCAGTCAATGAAGAAATATGTAGAATTTTGAGTACTTACTTTACGCAAAAAAAAAACTAAGGGGCCTAAATGACTCTATATCATATGCCTGCTTCATATAAAATCTTGTGAGTGTTGATAACTGCTGCCGCCCCATTTACGTACACAATAGTGGTACATCCTGCAACAGGTTGTATTAGGACATGTGGACAACCATGAAAGTGAATAAGGACAGTTGTTTATTTCATAGTCCACTGGGATGTCATGAAGGGTTAACACTAACTCTTTGAAGGGTTATTACTATAGTTATGTCATCATAAGCTAACATCTGTGCTGTTATCCATAGCCAACACTATTGGTATGGCTCGATTCTGTAAATAACTTAGAAGTCCATTATGGTTTCATAAAGGGTTAATACTACGTCCATCTAAAGCTAATACAGTGCCTTGAAAGAGTATTCTTACCCCTTGAACTTTTCCACATTTTTCACGTTACAACCACAAACATAAACGTATTTTATTGGGATTTAATGTGATAGACCAACACAAAGTACCAAATATGTGTGAAGTGAAAAAATTATACACGGTTTTCAAAATGTTTAAAGAGGACCTTTCATCGGGGCAAAAAATGTGAACTAAGTGTGCTGACATGTAGAGCGGCGCCCAGGAATCTCCCTGCACTTACTATTATCTCTGGGCGCCGCTCCGTTCGCCCGGTATAGGCTCCGGTATCTTCTGTGACTTGGTCATACTAGGCGGGGCCTAGTATCACTTGGTTATACTAGGCTATCCCAGGCTGTAGCGCTGGCCAATCGCAGCACACAGCTCACAGCCTGGGAGAAAAGTAAGTGCAGGGAGATCCCTGGGTGCCGCTCTACATGTCAGCATACTTAGTGCACATTTTTTGCCCCGATGAAAGGTCCTCTTTAATGAATAAAATTATGGAAAGTGTGGCTTGCATTTGTATTCAGCCCCTTGTACTCTGATACCCCTAAATAAAATCCAGTGTGACCAATTGCCTTCAGAAGTCGCCTAATTAGTCAACAGAATTCACCTGTGTGTAATTTATTGACAATATAACTACAGTGGTTCTGTGAAGGCCTCAGAAGTTTGTTAGAGAACATTAGTGATCAAACAGCATTATGAAAAGCAAGGAACACACCAGACAGGTCAGGGACAAAATTGTGGAGACCTGTAAATCAGGGTTAGGTTATAAAAAATATCCCAAACTTTGAACATCTCATGTAGCATTGTTTAATCCATCATCTGAAAATGAAAGAAGTATAGCACAGCTTCAAACCCACCACAGCATGGCCGTCCACCTAAAGTGACAGCCCGGGCAAGGAGCAGTTGCAGAGATCCAAAGCTCAGGTGCAGAATCTGTCCACTATTAGTCATGTACTCCACAAACCTGGCCTTTATAAAAGAGTGGCAAGAAGGAAGCCATTTTTGTAAACAAGCCACAAGCCAAGACCAGAATATTAGACGCTGGTCTTAATAACTTGCCGGCCTCTACATAACTTTGGATAATCTAGGGCCAGTCTAAATTTAAGACAGCTTTCTTGCTGACTTAAATTTAGATAATTTTCTATGCCTAAATCTGGTATAGAAAATGATAAATTAGATATTTTTAGACCTGGCGTGAGTTGGAAAAAGTCACAGACTGCGGCGCAAATAACCTTTGTGCCTCAATCTGCGACAGATAAACACCAGAAAACTGAAAACTGGCGTATATCTGATAGTAAATGACCCTCTATGTGTTTCAGAAAACGAATACTGCACATCACCCTGAACACAGTATCCCCACCATGAAACATGGTGGTGGCAGCATCATGCTATGGGGATGCCTTTCTTCATCAGGAACAGGGAAAGTGGTCAGAGTTGATGGGAAGATGGATGGAGCTAAATACTGTCCAATTCTGGAGGACAACCTGGTGGAGGCTTCAAAAGACTTGGGACTGAGGTGGGGGGTTCACCTTCCAGCAGGACAATGACCACAAACATGCAGCCAGAGCTAGAATAGAACTGGTTTAAATCAAAGCATATGCATGTGCTAGAATGGCCCAGTCAAAATCCTATTGATAATCTGTAGCAAGACTTAAAGATTTCTGTTCACAGATGCTCTCTATTCAATCTGACTGAGCTTGAGCTATTTTGCAAAAAATGGGCACACATTACAACTAGGGATGAGCGAATCGACTGAAACATCCGAAGTCGATTCGTATAAAACTTGGAACCGAACCCGAAACTTGGAACCACTTGGAACCGAACCTGAGTTCGGGAAATGTTTTTTTACAGTACAAATTCACTTATGAAGTTATTGCGTGAAGTTTCGCGAAACTTCGCGAACCAATAACTTCGGATCATCAGAGCCAATACATTCTAATACTGTACGGAGGGATGGGGATGAGCGAATCGACGGAAACATCCGAAGTCGATTCATATAAAACTTTGTTCTAATACTGTATGGAGCAGGAGCTCCGTACAGTATTAGAATGTATTGGCTCTGATGAGCCAAAGTTATTGGTTCGCGAAGTTTCGCGAAACTTCACGCAATAACTTCATAAGTGAATTTGTACTGTAAACATTTCAGCTCAGGTGATTCAGGTTGATTCAAGTTTCGCGATGACTCAGATGTTTCAGCGATTCCAAGTGTATGTTTGCCCATTTTGCATAGCTCAGTTCAAGTTTGATAGCGAATCTGTACAGCATCTTGGATGTTTCGATCTGGAAGTCGATTCGCTCTCATCCCTAATTACAACCTCTAGATGTGCAAAGCTGGTACAGACATAACCTCATAGACTTGCAGAAAAAGGTGGTCCTACAGAGTATTGACTCAGGGGGCTGAGTATAAATGCATGCCACACATTCCAGATTTGTATGAAAAAGTTTGTAAACCATATAATTTTCTTTTCACTTCATACATACCGTATTTTTTCACACTATAAGATGCACTCCCCCCCCCCCCAAACTGGAGAAAAAATGTCAGTGCGTCTTATGGGGTGAATACTATAAAAGTGCTCATTAGTACAGGAGGATTGGAAGCAGTGAATACAGCGCTCCCTGGGCTCTATATTCACCGCTTCCAGGTCCTCCTCGGCCGCTTGCTGTGCTGTGACTGCGCACAGCGTGAGGTCATTGGTGGTCTGGGTCACAGCACAGTGCGTAGCAGGAAGAACGGGAAGACCGCTGCATGTGAGCGCGGCAGCAGCATTTGAAGCAGGAAAAGTAGTTTTTTGTCTGCACTGCTATCTGATTAATATGATGGTCTGATTTGAGGTGTGAATTGGGGTCTTAACTGAGGTCTTATTGTATTGTGAGACTTATTAACATTGGGTTCCTGATCTGAGGTCTGATTAATCTTGGGGGTCTGATTGGGGCTCTGAGCTGAGGTCTGATAAAAAATATTTTTTTATTAATATTCCTCCTCTGAAACCTTGGTGTGTCTTATGATCAGGTGCGTCTTACAGGGCGAAAAATACAGTACTTGCTACTTTGTGTTGGTCTATCACCTAAAATTCCAATAAAACACATATAATTTTGTGGGTGTAACGTGAAAAAATGTCGAACAGTTCAAGGGGTATGAATACTTTTTCAAGGTACTGTATGTCATCATAAACTATTATCATCCTAACACAATTGCTGTGGCTTTACTTCTAACCACAGCAAATCCTATATATACTCTACCTCTTGGATTATCTATGGCTTGTTTCACATTTGCGTTTGACAGATCTGGCAAGCTGTTCTGGTCGGGAACAGCCTGCCAGATGCTGCCAGAATGTCATTCGGCCCCATTAACTATAACAGTGTCTGGCAGAGATCTGGCCGAAACCCGTCAAATATGCAGAGAATCAATCGGACAAATAGCATTTTTTGTCTGGCTGATTCATGTCCTTCAATACCCAAGTAGCCTGCTGGAAGGCTGTGCCGGCAGTGTGAAACAAGCCTAACTAATGTAAATATCTCCAATATTCATATACGAATGAACCGCCTTCCCTGCTGTGCCTCCTGGGATGTATTAGAGAAGGGAGCAGTTGGGAGGCGTTCCTTTATACACTGCTACCTTTCTGATTGGTCCATGCTCGTTCAGCTCAGCCCAGTAGGTGTAGCTTCTCCCTTATAGATGTGAGGGAAGTGGCGGCCATTCACGGCCGTAATATTGCCGGAAGCTATGATCCTGCGCGCTCAGTTTCAGAAGCGTTAAGGTCTTCGATTTTCGCAGTCTTTCATCACATAACTCCTGATGAAACGCCATTCTACTTGGTGTAAAAACACGTAGAGTGACGTGCACTCTATATCCAATAGCTTCAAGGGCAAGGGGAAAGGGGGTCTCTCGCTGGTGTGAGGGTGTTGTATGCCTGGTGCGGTGTGCTTTGCAGACAAAACCATACAAGCCCACCACAGTGGTCACCTGTTACAATCCTCACTAGCGATTCGACCTATCGCAATAATTGCCATAATTACCACCAGAAAAGACCTAGTGTGGGGCTGCTTCATACAGAGGGTAATCTGGTGGCACCAAGTGTGGCTGATAAGGAAACACAGCTATAATAGAGGCCACCTCTGTTATTGATTACTCTATGTGTTACTATTAGGGATGAGCAAATCGACTTTGGATGAAACATCCGAAGTCGATTCGCAAAATACTTTGTTTGAATACTGTATGGAAGGAGCGCTCCGTACAGTATTATAATTTATTGGCTCTTATGAGCCAAAGTTATTACTTTGTGAAGTCTTGCGAGACTTAAGAAATTAATTTCTAAGGTAAAAAAACATTTCCCGAACTTGGGTTTGGTTCTAAGTGGTACCTTGGAAACGAACATGAGTTTGGGAAATGTTTTTTTACAGTAGAAATTCAAACAAAGTATGATGCGAATCCCTAGTTACTATGTTGTCAGCTAAACACTTATGGAGTCATTTATCAAACTGGTGTAAAGTAGAACTGGCTTAGTTGCCCATAGCAACCAATCAGATTCCACCTTTCATTTTACAAAGGAACTGTCCAAAATGAAAGGTGTAATCTGATTGGTTGCTATAGGCAACTAAGCCACTTCTACTTTACACCAGTTTGATCAATGACCCCATTCGTATCTCCCAACAACCCAGATTGTGTGACTGGGAAAGGGTATTATACGTTTCCACCATTTAATCCCATGTTCCCCTACCCAGCCGGATCAGAGACAGCCACAATTTATTTAGTTTATTCTTTAATGGAAATTTATTAAAGTTTGTTTTCTCAGGCAGTTAACCCCTTAATGACTGGGCCATTTTGAACCTTCGTGACCAGGCTTAGGGTACTTTCACACTAGCGTTATTCTTTTCCGTCATTGAGTTCCGTCCTCGGGGCTCAATAATGAAAAAAAACTGATCAGTTTTATCCTAATGCATTCTGAATGGAAAGCAATCCGTTCAGTTTGCATCAGTTTGTCTTCAGTTCAATCCTTTCACGTTTTATGGACGCGGATTAAAGCGCAGCATGTTGTACTTTTATCTCCGTCCAAAAAAGCGGAAAAACTTGAGGGAATGACGGATCCGCCATTAATTTCCATTAAAATGTATTAAGGGTGGATCCATCATTGAAAATTGACGCATTAACGGATCCGTTCCTCCACTCTGTGCATGCACAGACCTTGCATGGTAAAATAATAAATAACGGATCCATTTTTACGGATGACAACGGAAAGACGGATCCGTTATTTCAATACAATTGTCAAACGGATCTGCAAACGAATCCGTTTGCAAATTAAATCCGTTTTCAAATGTTTTAACGGATCCGTCTGGCAGTTCCGTTGACGGAACTGCCTGACGGGATCCTTCAACGCAAGTGTGAAAGTACCCTTATTTTTTAAAATCTGACATGTATCACTTTATGTGGTAATAACTTTGAAACAAGCAATTCTGAGATAGTTTTCTCGTGACACATTGTACTTCATAAATTTGAGTCAATATATTTCACCTTTATTTATGAAAAATTCCAAATTTACAAAATTTTCTAAATTTCAATTTCTCTGCTTTTAAAACAGAAAGCAATACCTCATAAAATATTTATTACTTAACATTCCCTGTATGTCCACTTTATGTTGGCATAATTTTGTAAATGTCATTTTATTTTTTGAGAACAATCCCAGCAACTGTCTTCTTTTATGCTGCTCTTTTATTGTTTATATCAAAACATAATGATATCCTGGACGCGTTTCGGCACACGGCCTTTATCAACGGACCTGTTGATAAAGGCCGTGTTCTGAAACGCGTCCAGCATATCATTATGTTTTGATATAAACAATAAAAGAGCAGCATAAAAGAAGACAGTTGCTGGGATTGTTCTTTGAATACAGCGTGGAGCGAGCTCCTTCCGCGCAACACTGCTGGAGGATCGAGTGCCGACTATCTTTCCTATATTATTTTTTGAGGACATTAGAAGGCTTAGATTTTTAGAAGCAATTCTTAAAATTTTTAAGAAAATTTCCAAAAACCACTTTTTAAGGACCAGTTCAGATCTGAAGTCACTTTGTGGGGCTTACATAGTAGAAACCCACCATAAATTATCCCATTTTGGAAACTACACCTTTTAAGTTATTCAAAACTGATTTTACAAACTTTGTTAACCCTTTATGTATTCCACAAGAATCAAACCCCTAAGGACCGAGCCATTTTTCACCTTAAGGACAAGACTAATTTTTGCAAATCTGACATGTGTTACTTTATGTAGTGATAACTTTAAAAGGCTTTTACTTATCCAAGCCATTCGGAGACTGTTTTCTCATCACATATTGTACTTTATGACAGTGGGAAAATTGAGTGAAAAATTTCATTTTTATTTACAAAAAAAATACCAAATTTAACAAATATTAGCAAATTTCCAAATTTCAATTTCTCTACTTTTATAATAGATAGTAATACCTCTAAAAATAGTTATTACTTTACATTTCCCATATGTCTGCTTCATGTTTGGATAATTTTGTAAATGCCATTTTATTTTTTTGGGACGTTAACTTAGAAGGCTTAGAAGTTTAACCCCTTTAGCACACATGACGTACCGGTACGGCATGTTTCCCGAGTCCTTAAGGACACATGACGTACCGGTACGTCATGAGTAGTTCCGATCACTGCTGCTCAGCCGGCAGTGATCGGAAACAAGGTACCTTGTTACAATGCCCAGGGGTCAATGTGACCCCGTATGGGCGATCGCTGCAAACCGCAGGTCAATTCAGACCTTTTCGCTATCTCTGATCCCCGCGGTTTCTTACCACGGGGATCAAAGAGTTAATGCCCCCAAAGTTATACATGTTGTGGGCGGCAGGAGGCGGTGCGGGAGGCAGGATCGCGATTGCGATCCCCCGCTCGCCTCCTCTGTCTATTCCCTGGTGTCTAGTGGACCTATCAGAGTGATGCAGAGTGATAGAAACGGCTGGCATCTGTGCTTGATCAGATGCCAGTCGTTTAACCCCTTCTATACCGCGGTCCGTACGGACTGTATGAAAGGGTTAACAGGGAGGGAGCTCCCTCCCTCTCCCATCGGGGGGCTGCTGTGCCTTTGAAGCCCCCCCAACAGGATGGGATCGCAGAGGGAGGGAGCTCCCCTCCCTCCCCATCGATCACCCGCTGCTCTCTTATGGCAGCGGGTGATGGTTGCCATGGAGACAGGACGCTTTCAGAAGCGTCCTGCTCTCCATGGTGCTGAAAGTCTATTCAGACTTTGTAAAGTACAAAATACAGCACAGTGCACTATATGGTGTACTGTATTATACAGACACCATATCCACTGGATCTTTCAGAACCGAGTGGGTCTGGGTTAAAAAAAAAAATGTAAAAAAGTGAAAAAAGTAAAAATGAAAAAAACACATATCACTGAATAAAAATTAAAAAAAATTAAATACACTACACATATTAGTATCGCCGCATCCGTAAAAACCTGCTCTATAAAAATATCACATGACTGAACTCCTCAGGTGAACGCCATAAACTCCCCCCCCCCCAAAAAAAAAAAAATTGTGTAAATAAGCCATTTTTTGGCACCTTACATCACTAAAAGTGTAATACAAAGCGATCAAAAAGGCGTATGCCTCCCAAAATAGTACCAATCAAACCGCCATCTCATCCCGCAAAAAATGAGCCACTACCTAAAACAATTGGCCAAAAAATAAAAAAACTATGCCTCTCAGACTGAAACATGATTTTTTTTGTTTCAAAACTGCATTTTAGTGTTAAATGTAAAAAAGAAACTAAAAAGTAGATATATTGGGTATCTCCACGTCCGTAAGAATCTGCTCTATAAAAATATCACATGACCTAACCCCTCAAGTAAACACTGTAAAAAAAAAAAAGAAAAAAAAACTTTGTCAAAAAGCCATTTTTTGTCACCTTACAACACAAAAAGTGTAATAGCAAGCGATCAAAAAGTCATATGACCCCCCAAATAGTGCCATTCTGACCATCACCTCATCCTGCAAAAATTATACCCAACCTGAGACAATTGCCTAAAAACTGAAAAATATATGGCTCTCAGACTATGGAGACACTAAAACATGTTTTTTTTTTATTCAAAAAGGATATTATTGTGTAAAACCAAAATAAATAAAAAAAGGTATACATATTAGGTATTGCCGCGTCTGTAAGGACCTGCTCTATAAAAAATATAACATGACCTAACCCCTCAGATGAACGCCGTAAACATAAAAAATAAAAACGTTGTCAAAAAAGCAATTTTTTGTCACCTTACATCCCAAAAAGTGTAATAGTAAGCGATCAAAACGTCCTATGCACCCTAAGATAGTACCATTTGAACCGCCATCTCATCCCGCAAAAAATGAGCCCCTAAATAGGACAATCGCCCAAACAAAAAAAAATTATGGCTCTCAAACTATGGAGACACTAAAACATGTTTTTTTTTGTTTTAAAAAATTATATTATTGTGTAAAACTTATATAAATAAATAAAAAGTATACATATTATGTATCACGGCGTCCGTCACAACCTGATCTATAAAAATAACACATGACCCAACCCCTCAGCTGAACACAGCAAAAAAAATAAATAAATACGGTGTCAAAAGCCATTTTTGTCACCTTACATCACAAAAAGTGTAATAGCAAGCGACCAAAATGTCATATGCACCCCAAAATAGTGCCAATCAAACCGCCATCTCATCCCGCAAAAAATGAGCCCCTAGATAAGACAGTCGCCCAAAAAAAAAAAAACTGTGGCTTTCAGAATGTGGAGACACTCAAAAATTTTTTTTCAAAAATGCTTTATTATGTAAAACTGAAACAAAAAACCCAAAAAGTAGTCATATTTGGTATTGTCGCGTCTGTAACAACCTGCTCTATAGAAATAGCACACAATCTAACCTGTCAGTTCAACGATGTAAAAAACAAAAAATAAAAACAGTCCCAAAACAGCTATTTTTTTGGCAAATTTTCTATTTTAATCCATTTTTCCAGTAACAAAGCAAGGGTTAACAGCCAAATAAAACTCAATATTTATTGCCCTGATTCTCTTGTTTGCATAAACACCCAATATGTGGTCGTAAACTGCTGTATGGCCAAACAGCAGGGCACAGAATGAAGGGAACACCATATGGTTTTTGGAAGGCAGATTTTGCTGGACTGGTTTTTTGACACTATGTCCCATTTGAAGCCCCCCTGATGCACCCCTACAGTAGAAACTCCAAAAAAGTGACCCCATTTTGGAAACTACGGGATAAGGTGTCAGTTTTGTTGGTACTATTTTAGGGTAAATATCATTTTTGGTTGCTCTATATTACACTTTTTTTGAGACAAGGTAACAAAAAATAGAAATTCTGAAATTTAATCTCCATTTGCCAATAACTCTTGTGGAACACCTAAAGGGTAAACAAAGTTTGTAAAACTGGTTTTGAATACCTTGAGAGGTGTAGTTTCTTAGATGGAGTCACTTTTATGGAGTTTCTACTCTAGGGGTGCATCGGGGGGCTTCAAATGGGACATGGTGTCAAAAAACTAGTCCAGCAAAATCTGCCTTTCAAAAACCATATGGCGTTCCTTTCCTTCTGCGCCCTGCCGTTTGGCCATACAGCAGTTTACGACCACATATTGGGTGCTGCAGAATCGGGGGAATAAATATTAAGTTTTGTTTGGCTATTAAACCTTGCTTTGTTACTGGAAAAAATGGATTAAAATGGAAAATGTTCCAAAAAATTGAAATTCTGAAATTTTATCTCCATTTGCCATTAACTCTTGTGGAAAACCTAAAGGGTTAATGACGTTTGTAAAATCAGTTTTGAATACCTTGAGGGGTGTAGTTTCTAGAATGGGGTCATTTTTGGGTGGTTTTATTATGTAAGCCTCACAAAGTGACTTCAGACCTGAACTGGTCCCTAAAAAGTGGGTTTTTGAAAATTTCTGAAAAATTTCAAGATTTGCTTCTAAACTTCTAAGCCTTGTAACGTCCCCAAAAAATAAAATGGCTTTCCTAAAATGATCCATACATGAAGTAGACATATGGGGAATGTAAATCAATAACTTTTTTGGCTGTATTACTATGTATTATAGAAGTAGAGAAATTGAAACTTGGAAAATTGAAAATTTTTCAAAATTTTTGGTAAATTTGGTATTTTTTTATAAAGAAAAATGAAATTTTTCGACTTCATTTTACCAGTGTCATGAAGTACAATATGTGACGAAAAAACAATCTCAGAATGGCCTGGATAAGAAAAAGCGTTTTAAAGTTATCACCACATAAAGTGACACTGGTCAGATTTTGAAAACATGGCCTGGTCCTTAAGGTGAAATAGGGCCGTTTCCTTAAGGCACAGATGTCAAACTCATGGCCCTCCAGCTGTTGCAAAACTACAACTTCCAGCATGCCTTGATAGCTGTACGATGTCCAGGCATGATGGGAGTTGTAGTTTTGCAACAGCTGGAGGGCCACGAGTTTGACATCCCTGCCTTAAGGGGTTAAAAGCAAATCTTGAAATTTTTCAGAAAATTTCCAAAACCCAGTTTTTAAGGACCAGTTCAGGTCTGAAGTCACTTTATGAGGCTTACACAATAGAAACCACCCAAAAAGACTATTTTAGAAACTACACCCCTCAAGGTATTTAAAACTGATTTTACAAATTTTGTTAACCCTTTAGGTGAACCACAAGAATTAATGAAAAATGGAGATGAAATTTCAGAATTTCACTGTTTTGGCAGCTTTTCCATTTTAATCATTTTTTTCCCCGCTTACAAAGTAAGGTTAACAGCCAAACAAAACTCAATATTTATTGCCCTGATTCTGTAGTTTATAGAAACACTCCATATGTGGTCGTAAACTGTGACATAGCCACACGGTAGGGAGCAGAAGGATAGGAACGCCATATGGTTTTTGAAAGGCTGATTTTGCTGAACTGTTTTTTTGACACCATGTCCTTTTTGAAGCCCTCCTGATGCACCCCTAGAGTAGAAACTCAAAAAAGTGACCCCATTTTAGAAACTACACCCGTCAAGGTATTCAAAACTGAATTTACAAACTTTGTTAACCCTTTAGGTGTTCCACAACAGTTAATGGCAAATAGAGATGAAATTCCAGAATTTCTATTTTTTGGCAAATTTTCCATTTTAATCCATTTTTTCCAATAACAAAGCAAGGGTTAACAGCCAAACAAAACTCAATATTTATTGCCCTGATTCTGTAGTTTACAGAAACACTCCATATGTGGTCGTAAAGTGCTGTATGGGCACACGGCAGGGCACACAAGGAAAGAAACGCCATATGGTTTTTGGAAGACGGATTTTGTTGGACTGGTGTTTTGACACCATCTCCCGTTTGAAGCCCCCCTGAAGCAGCGCAGGGACTCGATGCGCTCCTCATCCCGCCGCAAACCACCTCTATGTCGCAGTCAGAGCTGACCGCGGCATAGAAGGGGTTAATCCGCTGGCATCGCTGTTTACAGCAGGGGTCCGGCTATCAAGGACTGCCGGACCACTGCAGTGATCGAGCGGGCGCAGCTCCTGCAGCCGCCCGATCATCCCTCCATACATGTACGGCAGAATGCATTCTGGCAAAGCATCCCCCACCAGAGTATGCACGGCATTTTGTGTTAAGGGTTTAAAGGAAAATGGAGATGAAATTTCAAAATTTCACTTTTTTGGCAGATTTTCCATTTTAATCCATTTTTTATTTTAACACATTGAGGGTTAACAGCCAGACAAAACTAAATATTTATTACCCTGATCCTGCGGTTTACAGAAACACCCATGTGATGGTAAACTGCTGAATGGGCGCATGGCAGGGCGCAGAAGAAAAGGAGCGCCGTATGGTTTTTGGAAGGCAGATTTTGCTGGACTGGTTTTTAGACACCATGTCCCATTTGAAACCCACCAGTAGAGACAATCAAAAAGTTACCCCATTTTGGAAACTACGGGATAAGGTGACAGTTTTGTTGGTACTATTTTAGGGTACATATGATTTTTAATCAATCTATATTATGTTTTTGTGAGGCAAGGTAACCAAAGAGGGGTTAGGTCATGTGATATTTTTATAGAGCTGGTCGTTACGGACATTGAAATACCTAAAATGTATACTTTTTCTTATTTATTTAAGTTTTACACAATAATACCATGGCTTACATACCATGACTGGCCTGGATGCCTGTGTAAGGCGTCCAGTTGCCATGGTAACCATTGGGACGCTGCCACAGCAGAGCAGCGGCCCGATGGGAGGGGCGGAATGGATAGTGATCAACACAGCAGCGCAGCCCCGATCTTCTCAACACTCACTGAGCTGGAGCTGCTGAACACTGCGATTGGTCAGTCAAATCTGACTGACCAGTTGTAGCGATTCAAAGGCAGGGACCGCGTTGTTGGTCCCTGCTGGGTGCCTGGACAGCTCTGCTGTCCATAACACCCGTTTGCATGCCGGTGTCACCGCAAGTGTATTTGTGGTGACACTTTGATCTCATGTCATACTGTGTATGTCAAGATTCGGTAACTAACACCACATCATGACGTACACAGTACGTTGGTCATTAAGGCTTCAACCATAATATACTGAAAACGTATACCTAGTATCTTCTCCCAGTTAGGCCTCATGGACACGACCGTATTTTCAGTACGCATCCAATCTGCATTTTTTGGCGGATTGGATGCGGACCAATTCACTTCAATGGGGCCTCAAAAGATGTGGACAGCACATGGTGTGCTGTCCGCATCTGCACATCTGTTCCACGGAATAGAGCATGTTCTATTCTCGTCAGTTTTGAGGACAGGAATAGGCATTTCTGTCATAGAGGCGGACATTCCAATCTGCAAAATGTTGAACACACACAGCCGGTATCTGTGTTATCCGGATCCGCAATTTGCTGTTGGCAAAAACGGATACAGTCATGTGCATGAGGCCTTAACCAGTTATCGTCTATTGACTCTTACAATGTAGGTTGTATTTGATGCAGCAACCAGTAGGTGGCATAATCCAGGCTGGGCTGTTTTCGGCATACAACCAGGCTGCTATTGTTTGAACCATCTGACACTATTTTACCTTGATGAACTCTCTTAGAAATGCTGTCTGTCAGGTTTTAGATTAAGTATTGCTGATGTTCCCCTATAGCACATAAGTTACTGAATGTGACGAATGAGTCGTGTGTAGAATTGAGCGAACACCTGGATGTTCGGGTTCGAGAAGTTCGGCCGAACTTCCTGAAAATGTTCGGGATCCGAACTCGACCCGAACTTCACCCCGAACCCTATTGAAGTCAATGGGGACCCGAACTTTTGGGCACTAAAAAGGCAGTAAAATAGCCCAGGAAAGGGCTGGAGGGCTGCAAAAGGCAGCAAAATGTAGGTAAATCCCCTGCAAACAAATGTGGATAGGGAAATCAGTTAAAATAAAATAAATAAAAATTAACCAATATCAATTGGCAACTTGGAGGAGTAGGAGGTGGAATAGGAGGTTGGGGTGGCATCAGGTCGGAATGCTATGGGAGTTGATGTTCTCATCACAGCCAAAAAGGATTCATGTCTGCCTGCAGTGCCACAGGCCTCATTCACAGACTCAGGCCCCTGGCACCCAGACGGAGGAGAGGTTCATTCCACTTTGGGTTGCCCCGCAAAATAATGGTAAAATTAAGAAAAGAGGATTCAATAAAGAAGTTCCCTGGAGTACAAGAATATATGGTTAAGGGGAGGTAGTTATAAATGTCTATTCTGCACAAGGGAGGGACAGGTCCTGTGGGATCCATGCCTGGTTCATTTTTATGAACATCAGCTTGTCCACGTTGGCTGTGCACAGGCGGCTGCGTTTGTCAGTAATGACGCCCCCTGCCGTGCTGAATACACGTTCAGACAAAACGCTGGCCTCCGGGCAGGCCAGCACCTCCAAGGCATAAAAGGCTAACTCTGGCCACGTGCACAATTTGGAGACCCAGAAGTTGAATGGGGCCGAACCATGAGTCAGTACATGGAGGGGTGTGCACACGTACTGTTCAACCATGTTAGTGAAATGCTGCCTCCTGCTAACACGTTCCGTATCAGGTGGTGGTGCAGTTAGCTGTGGCGTGGTGACAAAACTTTTCCACATTTCTGCCATGCTAACCCTGCCCTCAGAGGAGCTGGCCGTGACAGAGCTGCGTTGGCGACCTCTTGCTCCTCCTCTGCCTTGGCCTTCCACTTGTTCCCCTGTGAAATTTGGGAATGCTCTCAGGAGCGCATCTACCAGCGTGCGCTTGTACTCGCGCATCTTCCTATCACGCTCCAGTGCAGGAAGTAAGGTGGGCACATTATCTTTGTACCGGGGATCCAGCAGGGTGGCAACCCAGTAGTCCGCACACGTTAAAATGTGGGCAACTCTGCTGTCGTTGCGCAGGCACTGCAGCATGTAGTCGCTCATGTGTGCCAGGCTCCCCAGAGGTAAGGACAAGCTGTCCTCTGTGGGAGGTGTATCGTCATCGTCCTCCGTTTCCTCCCAGCCACGCACCAGTGATGGAACCGAGCTGCATTGGGTGCCATCCCGCTGTGAACATGCTTCATCCTCATCCTCCTTGTCCTCCAGTAGTGGGCCCTGGCTAGCCACATTTGTACCTGGCCTCTGCTTTTGCAAAAAACCTACTTCTGAGCCACTTCTAAGAGACTGGCCTGAAAGTGCTAAAAATGACCCCTCTTCCTTCTCCTGGGCCACCTCCTCTTCCATCATCGCCCTAAGTGTTTTCTCAAGAGGACATAGAAGTGGTATTGTAACGCTGATAACGGCGTCATCGCCACTGGCCATGTTGGTGGAGTACTCGAAACAGCACAACAGGGCACACAGGTCTCGCATGGAGGCCCAGTCATTGGTGGTAAAGTGGTGCTGTTCCGCAGTGCGACTGACGCGTGCGTGCTGCAGCTGAAACTCCACTATGGCCTGCTGCTGCTCGCACAGTCTCTCCAGCATGTGCAAGGTGGAGTTCCACCTGGTGGGCACGTCGCATATGAGGCGGTGAGTGGCAAGGCCGAAGTTAGGCTGTAGCGCAGACAAGCGAGCAGTGGCAGGATGTGAACGCCGAAGCGTGCACAGACGGCCCGCACTTTATGCAGCAGCTCTGACATGTCGGGGTAGTTGTGAATGAACTTCTGCACCACCAAATTCAGCACATGCGCCAGGCAAGGGATGTGCGTTAAACCGGCTAGTCCCAGAGCTGCGACGAGATTTCGCCCATTATCGCACACCACCAGGCCGGGCTTGAGGCCCACCGGCAGCAACAACTCGTCGGTCTGTTGTTCAATACCCCGCCACAACTCCTGCGCGGTGTGGGGCCTGTCCCCCAAACATATGAGTTTCAGAACGGCCTGCTGACGTTTACCCCAGGCTGTGCTGAAGTTGGTGGTGAAGGTGTGTGGCTGACTGGATGAGCAGGTGGAAGAAGAGGAGGAGGAAGCCGAGTAGGAGGAGGAGGCTACAGGAGGCAAAGAATGATTCCCTGCAATCCTTGGCGGCAGAAGGACGTGCACCAAAGAACTCTCCGCCTGGGGTCCAGCCGCCACTACATTTACCCAGTGTGCAGTTAGGGAGATATAGCGTCCCTGGCCATGCTTACTGGTCCACGTATCTGTGGTTAGGTGGACCTTGCCACAGATGGCGTTGCACAGTGCACACTTGATTTTATCGGATACTTAGTTGTGCAGGGAAGGCACGGCTCTCTTGGAGAAGTAGTGGCGGCTGGGAACAACATACTGTGGGACAGCCATCGCCATCAGCTGTTTGAAGCTGTCTGTGTCCACGAGCCTGAATGACAGCATTTCAAAGGCCAGTAGTTTAGAAATGCTGGCATTCAGGCCCAGGGCTCGAGGGTGGGTAGGTGGGAATTTACGCTTTCTCTCCAAGGTTTGTGAGATGGAGAGCTGAACACTGCCATGTGACATGGTGGAGATGCTTGGTGACGGAGGTGGTGGTGTTGGTGGCACATCCTCTGTTTGGTGGTTGGCAGGTGCCAACATTCCTCCCGAGGCCGAGGCAGCAGCAGAAGAGGGAGCAGGGGTAGCCAGAGTGAGTTCCTTGCTTTTAAGGTGTTTACTCCACTGCAGTTCATGCTTTGCATGTAGATGCCTGGTCATGCAGGTTGTGCTAGGGTTCAGAACGTTAATGCCTCGCTTCAGGCTCTGATGGCACAGTGTGCAAACGACTCGGGTCTTGTCGTCAGCACATTATTTAAAGAAGTGCCATGCCAGTGAACTCCTTGAAGCTGCCTTTGGCGTGCTCGGTCCCTGGTGGTGGTGGCCAGTAGCAGGCGAACTCTCTTGGCGGCGGCTGTTCTGCTTTTGCCCCCTGCTCCCTCTTTTGCTACGCTGTTGGCTTGGTCTCACCACTGCCTCTTCATCTGACAGTCAGTGGCATGACCTTCATTCCATGTGGGGTCTAGGACCTCATCGTCCCCTGCATCATCTTCCACACAGTCTTCCTCCCTGAGCTCCTGTTCGTTCTGCACACTACAAAAAGAAGCAGCAGTTGGCACCTGTGTTTCGTCATCATCAGAGACGTGCCGACTCCGATGAGGTGGTATTCCAAAGTCCTCATCATTAGGAAACATAAGTGGTTGTGCATCAGTGCATTCCATGTCTTCCACCACTGGGGAAGGGCTAAGTGGATTCCCTTGGAAAACCCTGCCAGCAGAGTCTTCAAACAGTGTAAGTGACTGCTGCATAACTTGAGGCTCAGACAGTTTCCCTGATATGCATGGGGGTGATGTGACAGACTGATGGGCTTGGTTTTCAGGCGCCACCTGTGCGCTTTCTGCAGAAGACTGGGTGGGAGATAATGTTGTGAACGTGCTGGATCCACTGTCGGCCACCCAATTGACTAGCGCCTGTACTTGCTCCGGCCTTACCATCCTTAGAACGGCATTGGGCCCCACCAAATATCGCTGTAAATTCTGGCGGGTACTGGAACCTGAGGTAGTTGGTTCACTAGGACATGTGGCTGTGGCAGAACGGCCACGTCCTCTCCCAGCACCAGAGGGTCCACTAACAACACCACGACCATGTCCGCGTCCCTTACTAGATGTTTTCCTCATTGTTACCGTTCACTACAATAAGAAAAAAATTATTTTGCCCAATGTATTGATTTCAAATTCAGGCCTTTTTTCACAGGCACCTAACACTATCTGGCTATCTATTTATGTACCGTATTACACTAATCCAGGCACAGCAGTAACCTCAGATTTAGGGGAATATCAATTGTAGGCCTAGTATTTAGGCCCTGGATGAAAGGTATCCTTTTACGGACAGATTTACACTTTGACATGCACAGTAGCGTGTGAAAAAATATATAGGATTATGCTTTCAGCACTTCTATTTTAACACTTTGTGTAATATACCCTTTAACGGCAGGAAATACACTTGGAGATGCACGCTGAGTGTAATATACCCTTTTACAGACAGATTTACACTTGGCCTGCAACAGCTGGAACACCAGATTTTGGGTATTGCTATTTTGGCAATTGAATTTCACCCCAGAAAATAATAAATCCTTTGACGGACACTAATAAACTTGGCTAGCCACTGCTGGGACACCAGATTTACGGTATTGCTATTTTGGCAAATGAAATTTCACCCTAGAAAAAAATATATCCTTTTTCAGGACACTGTTAAACTTGGCCAGCCACAGCTGAAACCACTGATTTATGGTATTGCTATTTTGGCAATTGAATTTCACCGCAAAAAAAATAAATCCTTTGCCGGACACTATTAAATATGGCCAGCCACAGCTGGAACACCAGATTTACGGTATTTCTATTTTTGCAACTGAATTTCACCCCAAAAAATAATATATCCTTTGACGGACACTATGAAACTTGTCCAGTCACAGCTGGAACACCAGATTTACTGTATTTCTATTTTTGCAACTGAATTTCACCCCAGAAAAAAGATATCCTTTGCCGGACACTATTAAACTTGGCCAGCCAATGCCGGGACACCAGATTTAGGGGATTGCTATTTTGGCAATTGAATTTCACCCCAGAAAATTATCTATTCTTTGCCGGACACTATTAAACTTGGCCAGTCAAAGCTGAAACCACTGATTTAGGGGATTGCTATTTTGGCAATTGAATTTCACCACAGAAAAAAATCTATCTTTTGCCACACAGCGACAGTATTACACTTGGCTAGCCACAGCTGGAACACCAGATTTAGGGGATTGCTATTTTGGCAATTTAATTTAACACCTCAATAAAATATAGAAATTTCTATCCTGAGTTTCTAGGGGTGACAATAAGCACAACCAAGCCCCTGATGTAGGATATAGCAAAAAAAACTAGTATTGATGGACTTGGTGTCAGCTTGTGCTGGTGCACCACAAGACACAAAATGGCCGCCGATCACCCCATAAAAAAGTGACAGAAAAACGCTCTGAGCCTAAAAACCAGTGAGCAATTAACTAGCAGAAGTTGAATGATTCACAGCTGTAGATCGATCACTTCATTAGGTGTTTTTGCTCACTTCATTAGGTGTTTTTGCTAACTTTTCCCTGCCTAATCTCGCCCTCACAGAAGCTGCGTCCTCTCCCTACACTAATCAGAGCAGAGTGACGTGCGGCGCTATGTGACTCCAGCTTAAATAGAGGCTGGGTCACATGCTGCACTTGGCCAATCACAGCCATGCCATTAGTAGGCATGGCTGTGATGGCTTCTTAGGGCAAGAAGTAAAACGCTAGCTGATTGGCTGCTGTGCAGCCCTTCAGAAAGCGGGAAGAAATCGCCGAACAACGAACCCAAACTTTTTTGAAAATGTTCGGGTCCGGGTCCCGAACACCCCAAAATTCGGTACAAACCCGAACTATACAGTTCGGGTTCGCTCATCCCTAGTCGTGTGTTGTTGAAGTAATCGTCAAAAAATTAGACCATGTCACTTCATGTACACACCTCACAACTTTGCAGAGGGACAATATGTGCGGCACATAAATCACATAAATCATCAGATTATAGATATTTAAGGTCCAAATCGCACCAGATAATGAAGTTATTAAGCTACTTTCACACTTGCGTTGTTGGATTCGGGAAGGTAGTTACTGTCGCTGGAACTTCCTGACGGATCCGGAAATCTGTATGCAAAGGATCTGGATGCAGATTCGGCTGACAAATTCATTGAAACACCAGACGGACCCTGTATTTTTTTTCACATACTTAAAGGTCTGCGCATGCGAAGATCGGGAAACCGGATCCAGTTTTCTGGAACACTTGGTACCGGATCCGGCATTAATACATTTCAATGAAAATTAATGCCGGATCCGGCATTCCGGCAAGTGTTCCAGAATTTTGGACGGAGCATGCTGCGGCATTTTCTCCAGCCAAATACCGTAAGAGTGACTGAACTGAAGACATCCTGATGCATACTGAACAGATTGCTCTCCATTCAGAATGCATTAGGATAAAACTGAAGCGTTTTTTTTCCGGTATTGAGCCCCTGTAATGGAACTCAATACCGAAAAACTTAAACGCAAGTGTAAAAGTACCCTTAGGCCCCTTTCACACGGGCGAGTTTTCCGCGCGGGTGCAATGCGTGAGGAGGACATATTGCACCCGCACTGAATCCGGACCCATTCATTTCTATGGGGCTGTGCACATGAGCGGTGATTTTCACGCATCACTTCTGCGTTGCGTGAAAATCGCAGCATGCTCTATATTCTGCATTTTTCACGCAACGCAGGCCGCATAGAAGTGAACGGGGCTGCGGGAAAATTGCAATCATCCGCAAGCAAGTGCGGATGCAGTGCGATTTTCCCGCATGGTTGCTTAGCAACGGGACAAGATCTTTATTATTTTCACTTATAACATGGTTATAAGGGAAAATAATAGCATTCTTAATAAAGAATGCTTAGTAAAATGAAGATGAAGGGGTTAAAAAAAATAAAAATTAACTTACCTTAGCCACTTGATCGCGTAGTTGCGATCTGTCTTCTCTTTTCCAGCATCAGCTAACAACTAAAGGACCTGTGATGACGTCACATCACATGGTCCAATCACATGGTCCAATCACATGGTCCATCACAATGGTAAAATGAACCATGTGATGTGATGTCATCACAGGTCCTTTAGTTCTTAGCTGATGCTGGGAAAGAGAGGAGAGATCGCAACTACGCGATCAAGTGGCTAAGGTAAGTTAATTTTTATTATTTTTAACCCCTTCATCTTCATTTTACTAAGCATTCTTTATTAAGAATGCTATTATTTTCCCTTATAACCATGTTATAAGGGAAAATAATAAATTCTACAGAATACTCTACCCGAAACCGGACTTCAGTGATGAAGTCCGGCTTCGGGTCTGGGTACCAAACATGGCGATTTTTCTCACGCGCGTGCAAAACGCATTACAAACGTTTGCACCTGCGCGGAAAAATCGCGCATATTCCCGCAACGCTCCCGCCTCTTATCCGGGCGTCATGTTTGACATGTGTGAAAGAGGCCTTATACAGGTAAAAACCATACAAATAGTTTAGTAAGTAGCAATTTAGTAAATTTATTATTGTACATTTGTGCATTAATTCCCCAGGACAGAGGGACTTGAGTCAAAAAGAGGGACTGTCCATGCACTGTAGCAGAGAAGAAATAAGGCATAAAGGACTTTAGTGGTATAAACACTGCACAAAGATTTCCAACCAAAACATGTGGCTCTTTCCATGTGGTTTCCCCACTTTCATTCATTTCCACAGGAGTACTTATATGTAAATTCTGCTTTCTTTCTTCTGGGCTTCAATGAACTAAATGAGGCTTTACTTCACCGTTTCGCTTTCCATTCTTCTGATCCATTATAAGTACAGAAAACACACAAAAAAACTGATTCTTTATTTTGAGCTTCCATTACCAGTTATGCTCATTTTGCAGGCGTTTAGCCATTTCTGTCTGAGATCCACTATTTTAGATGGAAAAATAAGGACTTTTTTTTCCAGCTAAGGGTACTTTCACACTTGCGTTATTCTTTTCCGGCATAGAGTTCCGTCAAAAGGGCTCTATGCCGGAAAAGATCTGATCAGGCATATCCCAATGCATTCTGAATGGATAGAAATCCGTTTAGTTTGCATCAGTACGCCTTCCGTTCAGTCACTGTCAGGAGTTTTGGCCGGACATAATACCGCAGCATGCTGCGGTATTATGTCCGTCCAAAATGCCTGATCAGAAGCCGGAATGCCGGATCCGGCATTAATTTACACTGACTTAGTGCCGGATCCGGCATTGCGAAACAACTAAAGGACAGATACGTCCTTCCGGTCTGCGCATGCGCAGACCGGGAAAACTGTGAAAAAGACTGCAGGACGGATCCGTCCATCCGCATGACAAGCGGAGAGACAGATCCGTTCTTGCAATGCATTTGTAGACGGATCTGCACCCGGATCCATCTACAAATGCTGTCAGTTGTCCCACTGATTGGCGGATCCGGTCAGGCAGCTCCGACAACGGAACTGCCTGCCGGATCACACTAACGCTAGTGTGAAAGTAGCCTAACATAACGGATCTTTGACAGAAATGGCTAAAACGGCTGCAAAATGAACAGAACTGAGCAAATGGATGCTCAAAAAAAGGATTCATTTTCTTCTTTTGTTTTCTGTTCTTCTGATGGATCAGAACGGAAAACGAAATGATAAAGTGAGCCCAGCCAAGCTGCAATAGACACAGTGCCGCTGTTTTTAGAAGACACCAGCCATGTTTTTCTGATCTTCTACAATTCCTTTAAAGGGAATGTGTCATCAGAAAATGACCTGCTGTTTAAATGACTTTTTTATGTTCAACATATTTTAAAATCATTTTTGATGATGTTATTTTTAATTTTTCATGTCACTTTTTATATTTAAACTAAAGCCAAAAATCTGCCAGTTTTCGCATTGGCCATTAAGCCTAATAATAGGCGCCACTTCTTGGTCTGTACAAATCACTTTACTGCAGTTATCTGTACTTCTAATCCTGCCTGGAATGATATCACCTCTGTGTATAGATAAGACAGGATCCACTATTCACAATAGGTGATAGGCAGAGCTTATCTACTCCCTCCTTGTACAATGACCTTTGCACAGGTCACAGAGCATGCCTAGAAAACTCTCCCCTAGAAGTCAATAGGGTCCCTCCTGACCATGGGCGTAGCTATAGGGAGTGCAGAGGTAGCAGTCGCTACCGAGCCCAGGAGCCTAAGGGGGCCCAAAGACCATTGTGCCACATAGGAAGACACACAAAGCACTGAGGGAAGGGGGCCCAAGCTGAACTCTTGCACCAGGGCCCATGAGCCGTTAGCTACGCTCCTGCTCCTGACTATTGTGTTTATGGCCCATGGAGCTGCCGCAAAGCAGTTTTTTTAATGCTGTGTAAATGCTGTTAAGAACAGCTCAGGGAAGATGGCCGCCCCCATAATCATGTTCAGGAAATAGAATACAAAATCTGTAATCAGAAGAAGAAAAAAAGAGTAGATAAAAAGGAGACGTGTCACTGTCTGGTTTTAACACGCAGATAACATTTTTGTGACACATTTCCTTTGACTCCCAAGAATAAATCTTTACTTGTTACCACCATGACCTTCCTCCTGCTGCTCTATTCCATGTGGGGTTCCACCCATACCCTCTGATTGCACAAATGATCCACCAAGTCTGTCATCGAAAGGAGTGACTTCCTTCATGTGTGTCAATTCAGAGAAGCAGCATAACCAGGGGAGAGTGTCTTCCACATGATGGGACTAGTTACATCTCCACACCTGTAAAGAGCAGTTACGTAATGCCTCATGCACACGTCAGTGTCAGTTTTGGATCAGTGGTAACATGGACAGTGTTCAAACCGTTTTTCCTCCCGTGACAGATCCGTGTTTGGTCCGTTTTTGCAGACCGTGTGCCATCTGTTTTTCACTGACACTGAGCAGCTGGAAAAAAATTCAAAATCTCTTTTTAATGATCCGTGAAAAACAGATGCAACACAGATGGCATCCGTGTTTTTCACGGACTCATTGACTATAATGGGCGTGAGGGATCCGGAAACACGGACAAGATAGGACATGCATCCGTGCTGAAAACACGGACTGTGCTAAAACACTGATGTGTGAATATACACATTCAAATGAATGGGGACGTGTGCTGTCCGCGGAGAACACGTACAGCACATGTCCGGGAAACACTGATGTGTGAATGAGGCCTAATGCAAAGTTCTCAACTGATTGACTGTGATCACCCAAAGCTGTCAGTAGAGAGAAAAGCGCCACTCTTGTCCAATGGCTTTGTTTGGTATTGCAGCTCAGCCCCATTAATTGGATCTGATGAGAATGAGTGACAATACCAGACACCCAAACGCAGTCTATTAACAGGAGTCAAACAACCCTTCAAGTCAGTGGTCCACCTTATCTTCAAGGCTTGTTTAACAGCTTGGCCCTTGCTCTGCATACTCACCTAGTACCTCATCCCACCTCTGTGAGTAACACATTGCAAACCTTCGATACTGTAGTGCAGACATTTTTATACTTCAAGTGCATACTTTCAGGATATGAATCAACCACCCATTTACAGACTTTCTATAAAAGACAATTTTGGCCACCGTCCATATCTCCTGTCATTGATGTATTGAATACACTGAGCCGGTAAAAATTCATATTCAGGTTGCTTTAGGTCAGCGTTGTCCTGCCAAAGTCTTTGCATCAGAGAAAGCCTATTTGATTGATAGTGTAACCAGTGTAAACTAGGCATTTATTTCTGTAATACCAAACGTAATGTGACACTTCACTAACGACTCTTTCACACGTCCATGGTGGCATCGTGACAAGATGGTCAGTGGTTCATTTGTGAAGATGTCCATGAAGGATCTATGTTTGGTCTGGGTGTCCATTTTATGACCTCTGTGTGTCATTCGTATTCCACGACACGGCTAGGCTAAAGATGAATTTCCAGAGCATCTCCTAGCAACGATCCGTAAAAAAACCACAAACCAAACAGATGCCATATGTGTTGTGTGGTTTTTACAGACCCATAGACTATAATGTGCATAAGGGGTCTGTAATCACCGACAAAAATTGGGTGTTCTTTCCTGTGGAAAACCACTGATGTGTAAACGTCCACATTAAGGTCAATTGATACATGAGCGGTCCGTGGAGACCATGGAGAGAACACATCTGTAATTCACTGACACGTGAGCGAAGTCAAGCTGTGCTATACTGTACATTATGATATAAGAAAGTGCTGTAAGGGGTTGTCCATTCACTTCTTTCTTTAAATGGTCAGTTATAATCACCCTATTGATTCCTCCTCTGCTCCCATTCTGATAATTCCTACATCCCCTGCCACTTCCTGGTCCCTCTTGACACATAGGAAATGACTGCTCGGCCAATCACAGGCGAGACAGTTCACTGTTGTGGCCAGTTACTGGCTCATTTCCTGTGTGTTGAGACATATCAGGAGGTCAAGGCTGGTGGGGGACCATTGGCAAGGTAAATATCACTTTTTTCTTCATTCCTTCTAACCCCTAAAAAAATTAACTGAGTGGCCAGAAAACCTCTTTATCTCCTCCACATTTAATGCCAAATCCCAGCAAAAATAGTTGCCTAGTTAAAGAAGCACTCCAATAAAAATCTTTATTCTCTGACCCATTAGAAAGGTACATGATGTAAACTGTAGTGAAGGAAATCTTTTTACTGGTGACTGTATTTGTGAGTTATCCCCTCCCATCTGATCCTCAGCTGTGTCATGTGACCAACACTCTGATCTCCAACGGACACAGGACAGAAAGTCAATTACTGCTCTATTCATCTCTATGAGAGTAGTATTGAGGCTCCCATAGGAATACATAAAGAAGTTGGCTTCCTATCCACACATACGATGCTGTGCTATTTGGAGAGACAGAGTGTTGGTCACATGACACAGCTGAGGATCAGAAAGGAGGGATAACTCACAAATACAGTCACTGGTAAAAAAAATTACCTAGTCACTGATGATGCTATTATGCTTTGAATAAAAGTGTCAAGAAAGTGAGTGCCGATCCTTCTTCACTGTATAGTAGTGGGACGCCTTCCCTGGACGCGTGCACCACATACAAACCGCAGTGCCGACCCACCTTCTTCAGTACCTATCTAACAGGTCAGAGAATAACATTTTTTGTGGGAGTGCTTCTTCAAACCCCTTTTTGAAGTTCATTTTCCTCATTAATGTGCGGGGTGCCCTTTCTATTTATCTGAAAATGGAAATAACCAGGGGAGTACATAGAGGTAGGGGTCCTGTTGCTAAGATGAAGTCCTCCTAGCTACCTAGACAAAGGAGATTTGGTGCAGTCACTAATCATAGCTGTGCCCTAATGGATCAAACCAAAGTCAACAAACACAGAAGAAATTGTGGGTAAGCTTTGCAAATTCGAAAATTTGCAGTTTGCTCTGACATCCTCAAAGATTTCCTGCTACATGTGAATAGGGGTCTAAAAAATCCATTCACATGTATTCTAATGCAACTTGTTCACATGTATTCTAATGCAAATCTGTGAAAAATGCGCAGTGTTGAACATGGCCTATCACTCTTGTCCAGAGATTTGAGTAGATACGGTTTGGAGTTAGCCACCCAGCGGGATTTAAATTGTCTGTATCTGAGCTGGAGTATTAAGATGAAAATAAACTTTTATTAAAGGTCTGATTAAAACAGAAGGTAGAATCAATTTTCAATATACGTTCTAGTAGGGTACTGGTCAGTTAATATTGTTTGCGCTAAAAGGGTCCGGTACCAGCTAGTGCTGACGGCTAGTATGGGGTAGGATCCTTCTTTTTAAGGTACGTCTAGTGTGCTCCGTCAGCCTAAATAAACCCCTACCTATTTTCCTCAGTGCTCTGGGATTTTCTATCCCTATATGGCTACTGTGGTAGAATTAGGGGTACCCTAACGTGGCTGTAATCGGAGCCCTCGCCCTTGAAAGGGTGACCACCAGCCGGCTGAAACCTCGGACCTGCGCTAACTGACCCTCTCTTCAATACTTGCCCCTTCCTCCAACGCGTTTTGCCGATATACGACTCATCAGGGAGCGGCGTCTAGGTTGTATAGTTGTATGGCAGTGGCCAATACTATACTAGCCGTCAACAATAGCTGGTACTGGAACCTTTTGGTGCAAACAATATCAACTAACCAGTACCCTACTAGAACGTATATATTGGAAATTGATTTTACCTTCTGTTTTATTTAGACCTTTAAAAAAACTTAAGTTTTATCTTAATAAGGTACTTCAGCTCAGATACAGACAAGTTGAATATGGCCTAACTGCAGTCCAGGTAAAACAATTTATCATGGAAATATTAACCAAAACTATTTTTATGAACACTTGCGGGAATGGAAGAATGTGTCATAGTTGAGTGCGTCCTTTATATACCAGAATGTCTAAATCATCAGTAGAAGTGACTTACTAATATTATACTGTGCAAATACATTACCTCACACCGACACGCCTTTCTCTGCTTTCCCTAGGAAACATGAATCAACACTGATCATTGCTGGCGTAACAAATGTCTAGCGGTAAGTGACAGGCTAAAGTTACATCCCATCTATTGTAAGAGAACACTTTACTTACCTCAGCTACTGACGTAGGTCAGTGGTTAACATAGACCAGGATAGATACTGCAGATTCCTCTCTGCAATAAATCTCCGTATACACATAAAGGTAGAGATGCACGTAGAGGCGGCAACCACAAATTGGTGTGTTTAGATGATAATAGCTGCACAGCTTTGCAGGTAAAAATACCATTTGTGGTAAAACCACGTCAACGTGGTTTCCGCCTGCATCTCAACTGCACTGTGGCCACTGCAAGTGTCTAAACGCTATGGCTGTGTTTCCACATTCAGGTTATTTTGATGCAGTTTTTAAAGGCAGGGACAAATCATACACAGAGGACATGTATAAAAAAGAACTGAGTCTGCTAAGAAAAATCAGCCTGAATGTCATGCCTTACAGTACATTTATATATGTTACACTGCTCAATTCACTCCTGACTTGGCGTTCAAAAACTGCATTAACAGCATTCTTGGTAGCAGAGACTATGTAAGAATTATCATTAGTGGAGATGAGCGAATTTCTCAAAAATTCGATTCGGCCGTTTCACCGAGTCTTTCGAAAAAATTTGGCTCGATACGAACTTATTTGTGGTGTATTGAGTTAAAAAACTGCTATTTCCTGGCTGCAGAGAGCCTTTATAGGGGTGTAGAACACTGTGCCTTGCAGTAACACGCAGGGAGTCTGCTGTGGTAGTGAAACAATACTGTGAGTCAGTATGACATGCAGATGACAGGGGTTGCTCTTAGAATCACTGCACACTTCACTTATTTGGGCAGTTACGGAGCCAAAACCGACCAAATAACTCAAGTGTGAACTCAGCCTTACAGATCAATGTTAGTGTCAAGAAGAAGAGCACTCCTGTTACACCGTCGTCAGCTGATTCCACACAGATGTCTACAGAACCTGTTCTATTAAACGCTTATACAAGTAGAGCCCCCTAGACTAAGTGGAGAGGGTTTCATGAGTAAGTTTGTGTTGACGTCCCTGATTATTTTGCCCTTCCTCTGATCCGTTAGAACAATAACCCCCAAAAAACGGATCCTATCTGTGGAGCATCCGCCTTCACTCTGTCAGCATTTGGTCAGTAATTCATCAGTATTGCTAAAGCCCAAAAAAACAGGAGTGGATCAAAACAGAGATGACACGTGAATTGAATATTTGCATGTCTCCTGGTTTTGTACCCACTCCTGCTTTTGGCTACCAAATCATAAGCCAATTATGATGCAAAATAGGGACCATGCCATGCGGCCTTACAGTTGTTACATAGACAGGATCCGTTGTGCATCAAATTTT
This sequence comes from Bufotes viridis, assembly GCA_033119425.1. NCBI lineage: Eukaryota > Metazoa > Chordata > Amphibia > Anura > Bufonidae > Bufotes > Bufotes viridis. The sequence continues at coordinate 99,766,357 of CM065593.1, forward strand.
TCCTTCCTTCTGACAGATCAGAATAAGAGTCAAATAAATGATGTCAGCCAGGCTGAAAGGCAAAATAGTGGCACAGTCATGAAGTTGGAAGGGTGGGAACAGCATGAGAAGTCTACAAAGTGGCCTTATGACATAGTGCTGAGGTGAAAGCAGCATGAGGGGGCCACAGAGTGGCCCAATGACAGAGTCTGGAGGTGGCAGCAGCATCAGGAGGAGGCCACAGAGTGGCACAATGACAGTGTGAAGGTGGCAGCAGCATCAGGAGGAGACCACAGAGTGGCACAATAACAGAATATAGAGGTGGCGGCAGCAGGGGCTGGCTGGCTGCTGATTGGCTGCATACTTGGCATTGTGGGTGATCTCTCGTTCCTAGAGTTCCTTGTTTCATGTCCTAACACGTGCAGCAGCCATTTTAGGAAAAAAATGCGATTCGTTACCACGAAGCATAAGGAAATTCAGATTCGGTGTGAATCGAATGTTTCCTGAAATTCGGATCGAATTCCACTTCGTCAACTTCGATTCGCTCATCTCTAATTAATAGAATAGGGCATCAATGTTTGATGCGTGGGGAACCAACCTGCGGGAGCCCTCCTGATCAGTGCAATAAGGAGCAGAGGTGCGATAATATCACAGCTTGGTATCACAGCTCAGGTGCTCCTAGGACTGAGGTGCTCCTAGGCCATGTAACCAATGAACATGTCGTCACTGGCCTAGGAAAAGCTGAGGTAAGGCCGCAGTGCTCACAGAAGCTGATTGCCGGGGTCCCAGGTGTCGGATCCGCACCGATCTGATACTGAGGACAGGTCAACAGTTATAAAGTCATGGAAAACCCCTTTAAGTCTCTGTAAACCTTTTAAGTCTCGAAGAACTCTTTAATTTAATGTGCAGTGTAACCTATATAAATGTACTGTAAGGCATGACATTCATTCAGATTTTTCTTAGCAGACTCAGTTCTTTCTTTATACATGTGCTCTGTTTAAGATCTGTCCCTGCCTTCAAAAACTGCATCAAAATAACCTGAATGTGGATTTTTCTTAGCAGAGAAGACTAGGCGACACAAGGACATCACATGACCATGACCGCCAATCACTGCCATGTGATCATTCCTCTCCATGGCCAAGGCTGCCACTGCCAGAAGCAACTAGCTTTATTAGGCCTCATACACATGAATGTGTGCCGGCCAGGCCCGTGCTACAGACCGCAAATTGCGGCCCACAATGCACGGGCACCGACTGTAGGGCCGCCGCATACGGACGCGGACCAATTCACTTGAATGGGTTCTGCGACCTGCATCCGGCGGTCCGCACCGCAAAAATATAGTGGATGCACTACTTTTTTTGTGCTGCGGAGGCACGGACAGAAATCCTATGGAAGACTCCATGGTGCTTCCGTGGGGTTCCATGCCTCCATTCCGCACCGACCTTCTTGACTGCGTAACCATGCAGGGTGCACACGGCCGGTGCCAGTGTATTGCGGACCCGCTGTTTGAGGGCCGCAATATGGACACGGCCGGGTGCATGAGGCCTTATCTTCTTATTTGGGAAAAATAATTATTGGAAAGACTCTTTTTTGGCTGCAGACCTCCCTATATAATGGGCAGACATCCCCCCATATACTATATACAGATATTTATTTATTTAACATAAAAAAAATGGCCATCAGATCTTCCCTCGGCGCTTGCGCAGTGCGCCGTAATTTTTTCCTACACCCACACTGCGCAGGCACGGAGATCTGATGGATTTTCTGGAGTTAGCGCACTTGCGCACTGGGCCGTAATATTTCCCTACTGAGGCTCTCCGGCGCATGCGCAGTGTCCCATGTGCAGCCGAGCTCCGTTGTGAGATTTTCCCTACAATGTCCTTGCAGATCGTCACAACGACTGGAACAACTACTAACGTCACTTCCGGTGCGACCGGTAGGGAAATCTCACGAAGTAGGGAAATGTAACACTACATAGAGGGTGGGCGTGGCTTGGGTTCCCGCGTCTTGTGCTCCCGCTTCCAGCAGTCTGGCAAGTTTAGAGTTGAGTCTGTGCTGTGGAGCTGAGCTGCTGGAGACATTTCAACTAGGGCCACACAGAGCTCCCCGCACAGTCCACGGCTGATAACATGAAGCGAGTTAGCCGTATGCAGATTTATTAGTGTGTTTTATAGGACTGGGTCCTGTAAACCCTGTAAGAACAAGTATAAGCACTGGCTGTGCTGGTTTAACACCACAGTATGTCGGTGGGATCCGCTGTCCTGGTCTGCAAAGCACTGCCGGGGTCGCATAACATTATATTGATTTATGATGCTATGTAACCCTTAGAGGTCTGGAATGTACTGGATAACACTGACCTAATGCTGTCAGTGTTATCCAATACATTCCAGAACTGTATGGGCCCTTGCAGACAAGCGTGAGCGAATTAGGTCTGGATGCTTTTAGTGAAAACTTTCGCAAGCAAGTACATTCAGTTTTGTTTGCGATCGCGTTGTTCAGTTTTTATCGCGCGGGTGCAATGGGATTTAATGCGTTTTCACGCGCGTGATAAAAAACTGAATGTTTACAAACAACATCTCGTAGCAACCATCCGTGAAAAACGCATTGCATCTGCACTTGCTTGCAGATGTGATGTGATTTTCATGCAGCCCCATCCACTTCTATGTGCCAGCATTGCGTAAAAATCGCAGAATACAGAACATGCTGCGATTTTCATGCAACGCACAAGCGATGTGTGAAAACCAACGCTCATGTACACAGAACCATTGGAATAAATGGGTCCGGATTCCGTGCTGGAGCAATGCGTTCATATCACGCATTGCACCCGCGCGGAATACTCGCTTGTGTGAAAGGGGCCTAAGGGTTACATAGCATCATAAATCAATATAATGCTATGCGACCCTGGTAGTTCAGAGCTCCTGCAGACACACTCTGGTGTGAAACCAGCGCAATCCTATTAATGTACAGACTAGTAACCATTGCTCATCATAAATCATATCATCTATTATCATTATTCCACAAGACCAGTATTCACTTCCAAATAGGGGATAGCAATCAGCTCTCAACCTTCCCGTCAGTCTGTGTTACTGCTGGCAGAATGATGAAACAGTGGGACTCCCCCGGCCTAGGGGTTCGCTCAGCAGTCCAAAGGCACGAAGATTGCCGCCTATACTGCGCACGTTCTAGAAAAGGATGGCGATGTCTGACACCTGGGTGATGGGAAGAGCGCTTAGCTGCTCCTTTCTGCTCCAAAGACATGTGGTAAAGCTAAAAAGAGGGAAAATGGCACTGAAGCAGCCTATAAGGGGTTAAGCACAGGCTAGTTCAGCTGTCAAAGGAGGTCCGCTACCTTTCCCACATCTCTGCTTGCTGGCAGTGAATGGAAACCTTCAAGGTTGACATTCACAGACTGAATGTCCTTGTCCAGCCACAGATACACATGGAGCAGCACTAGAATATGGGCCAAAATGTTATATTATATTTTTTCTAATTGTAAAAAAAAAAAAAAAAGCTGTCCCTGAAACACCACCCCACCGTCATGCTGGTCCTGTCAACACGTGATGCCTGCTGATGTGGTCACTGGTTGCTCAAGTGATTGGCCTTTTTAGGAGTGCAGTGGGGATAGTTTATTTTAACCCATTCTGTGTCACATATAGACGAATACTGGTTTGAAACCCCTTAAATAAAAACTAACTCCTTAAAGGGTTTGTATACACTCATTTCTGAGACTGGCAGGACATTTGTTGGTGATCATACTTACCTGATCCCCAGTGCTGGGTCCCGGCTCGTTTGCTCCCCAGCCCCCGATGCTTGTCTTGAGTCCCTTCGTGAAAACTTCCTATTTGACGCCGTTACAGCCAATAACTGACCACTGCTTCCCCTGCATTATGTTAAATGGTCATGTGATGCAAGGGGAGCAGATCTGCACAGTGGCCAGTGATTGTGTTGATGCCACTGCAGCCAAACGTTTTCATTGAGAAACCCAAGACAAGTAGCGGAGGCCCGGAAGAGAATGAGTCAGGAACCAGCACCTAGGGATTACCAACACGAATCTGGCTAGTCTGACAGGTCATGGAAATGAGTGCAGAGCCCCTTTAACTGCGTGGGCTGAAGCTTAGAAAACGCCATGCTCCTAAGAATCCCAGCTATATTATATGTATTTTAAATTTGGCGACTAAAAATTTCATTTGGCTCCTAAATTTTCCAGGTTAGGAGCCAATGGCTCCTTGATATTTGTTTTAGTCTGGAGCCCTGTGTTGCTTCTCTATTCATGCCTATGAGACTGACATTGAGGCTCCCATAGGACTACGCAGAGAAACTGACTTCCTGTTCACACATAAGAAGCTGTGTTATTTGGTAAGTCAGATTGCTGGTCACATGACACAGCTGAGGATCAGAAGGGAGGGGATAACTCAAAAATACAGACACTGGTAAGAAGATTACATTCACTGCAGATTACATCATGTACCTTTTAGCAGGTCAGAAAATATTTTTTTTTTTACAGTAGTTCTTCTTGAAGTTACCAGCTTTAAAGGGACTCGGGGAAGGACCATCCCCTTCATCTGACCAAAACAACGAGTCACTATGGAAAAGAGCGATGGCATTAGCAATTGCTCCTTCCCATACTGTGGAGGAGATTGCTGCATGTAAATGCTCCTCTGCTAAAGAGCAGGCACTTGCTGAGAAGGAACGCTTCCTTCCCGACAATTACCTGCAGAATTTGCCCATGTAATGGGGCCTTTAGGATTTGCTTTCTATAGGTGTAGCACTGACATGTGCAGAATATTAATAAAGTATTGCAGATCTGCTTTATTCATTGCCATTGAGCACTTGGATCTATTTTATTCAAAGCACAACTGTTATCATTTCAATTCTGGCAGCCAGAAGGTCAGCGGAGAATGCTAATCTCCAGCAATTCCCTCACCCTTCAGTGACACTCCCAAACACATAAGCAACATCTGCCTTTCATTCTCATTATTGGAATCTTGTCAAAGACAGGATGCATTCTGTCGCCATGGCCAAATCCTAATTTATCACTGTGCACATTAATGCTCACTGCCCACAATTCAGTTCATGTCACAACTCTTTTCCCATTAGACAGAAGAAACAACTAAATGGGGTTGTCCCAGATAACAAGCCAAGAGCAGGAAACAATGTAAGATAAAGAAAAAAACATTATTCACCCTGTAAATGTCTCTTTACTGCAGTGCCGCGGAAGGAAAATGTGTAAAATAAAGAAGAGACATTACTCACCTTATAAATGTCCCACCACTACAACTCTGGTCTCCACTGGTCCTGCAGCGATTACGTGCCATACTTAGTTCATGTGGCCACTGCTGCCAATCCATGTCAGTCAAGTGTATGAATAGCATGTAACCACCTGGACCAGTGATTAACTGCAGTGGTCACAAGAATGATGAATGTGATGTCACTGCTGCAGGACCAGCGGTGCCTGGAGTGGCAGAAATTGGTATGGGCTTTTTCTTTATTTTTCAGTGTCCTTCTCTTGGCCAATGTTCTCAGACAACCACTTTAAACCCTAAAACCCACTCTATGAGCCAGGGTAAAAGAGCCATTATAATAAATGGCTCCCACTCTTGCATAGCCATGTATTACATAGTCTCCCTCTCTCCTGTGATTTAAACCAGGGAAATCTACATGCAAGGTTGACCACTGACCTCCATACTATAGCCTTATCATATTGAAAAGATGGTTTTCTATACTTAGGCTACTTTCACACTAGCTTCCGTTACTGATAATACAACTATCTGCATCCGTTATGAACGGATCCGGTTGTATTATCTTTAACATAGCCAAGGCGGATCCGTTATGAACTCCATTGAAAGTCAATAGGGGATGGATCAATTTTCTATTGTGTCAGAGAAAACATATCCATCCCTTTTGACTTGCATTGTGGGTCATGACGATAATCCGTCTTGCTCCGCATCCCAGGACGGAAAGCAAACTGCAGCATGCTGCGGTTTGCTCTCCGGTATGAGAACGGAACGGACTGCATTTTGGAGCATTCTTTTCTGTTCAGTTACATTTTGTCCCCATTGACAATGAAGGGGACAAAACAGAAGTGTTTTTTTCCGGTATTGAGACCCTATGACGGATCTCAATACCGGAAAATAGAAACGCTAGTGTGAAAGTAGTCTTAGAAAGTTAATACATATTGTTGGTGCATTGTGCTTGTGAATAAACCAGTAATATGTATTAGCTTTCTAGGCATAGAAAACATCTATTCTCAACATGATAAGGCTATAGTAAGTAGTGTATATGATATGTAGATGCTATGACACCGCTCTAGGACACAGCTCTGCCCTCAGCATGCTGATCTCTAGCCCTGTCAACCAAGAGGAGGGGGAGTGCGCAAAGTGTAAGGGTGTTACAAAAGCAGAAGTCCAATGATTCAGCCCTGCTTCAATGTGCTAATTTGCATATGAATAAAATGCAGACACCTCTGCAACATAGAGACAAAAGAAAGGTATCATTGTAATCAGCATGATCAACACTACCAAGCAATATGCTTGGTTTAATAGCGTTGATCATGTTGATGGAGGATCTTTAATGGGGATTTGACTCCTTTATCATATACTGTATGCCTGTTATACTTGTAGTTAAATATGAGACAGTAAAGTAAAAATATTCCATATGGTAGATAAAGCATTGACCATAGGAACAGCAGAGAGACCCTTCAGTAAGATTACATAAATTAGCTACAAATATTAGTATTCCCAGCATTTGAATGAAGACCAAACATGAATGCAAGCAAGGCCTGAGTTAACAAGCCCAGAGTATCTAGACATCTGCCCCGAATTGCTTTACATTCTGATATACAGTTTCTCTTAAGGTACACTCGTCTTTCAAGGCTGATCATCTCATTCCTTCTAGGTTGGTCCACCTGGCTGCAATAGCTTTCTGAGCTTGATACAATATCCTCTACCCAGGAGAGTGCCCCCAGCCACATCATCAAGTCTCAGTATACCGAGAAGACATTGTTTTGGCTCCAGTGCAAGATAAATAGAGTATATCCTGATATCAAGAGTTCCCTCCAGAAGGTACTCAGCTTTATGCAATCCCATACTAAGGCCTCATGCACACGAACGTATATTCTTTCCGTGTCCGTTCCATTTTTTTTCCGTACCATATGCGGAACCATTCATTTCAATGGGTCCGCAAAAAAACGGATGGTACTCCGTGTGCATTCCGTTTCCGTGTGTCCGTTTTTCCGTTCCGCAAAAAAATAGAACATGTCCTATTTTTTCTAGTTTGCGGACAAGGATTGGCATTATTACAATGGATCCGCAAAAATAACGGATACCATACGGAACATCATCTGTTTTTTTTGCGGATCCGCAATTTGCGGACCGAAAAACTCATGCGGTCGTGTGCATGAGGCCTAAGTGAGAATTAGCCTCGCCACATCTGAGACAACAAGAACCCACCCAGATACCAATTTTAAACATCTTGTAGACCCTATGCAAAAAGCACCTCATTCCTTTGCTCATCGGTACGAGCATGCCCGAAGACTTACTTATTCTTAATTTTCAGGGGCAATGCTTTCAAATATTCCTCAAGAAGCTGCTTATAAATATAGGAGATACCCCCCCCCCCAGGCTTCCCCCGTCATGCAATATATCCCATCAATGAGTGAGATGAGGTCAGGACTAGGGCTGAGACGATTACTCGATTAAATTGAGTAACTCAACACCAAAAAACCGTGCTGTACTGTCCTCCTGACGTATACACGTGGTCAGGATGTAGTGATCGTAAGCGTGCACTATGACCAGACACTGTGTGACGTCAGGATGGTGGCACTGGGGGAGTAACCAATGACACTGGCGGAGGGGGGGGGGGGCGACTAATGGCACTAGGGGGGAACCTAATGGCATGGGGGGAAGCCTGATGGTGCTGGGGACTGATGGCTAGGAGGGGGAGATGGTGGCACTGGGGGGGGAACCTGATGGAACTGGGGGGGGGGGGGAATGATGGCACTGGGGTGGGAGCCTGATGGCATTGTTTTTTGTTCTCCTCAGTTCAAATCGAGCAGATAGACCCCCATTTTCTCTAACCTTCGCTCTGGACAATTGTATAGTAGTTGAACCCAGGAAATAAATACAAAAGAGTCCAAATCTTTCAACAGTGGTAATCTACACTGGACTCTTCTTACACGTGGACTATTGTGTATGGACATTTGTGTACTTATTGCATGTTTTATATTCAATGTGATTGAAGTAAGGAGTGAAGCAGGAATTTAGATGGCCTAGTTGCAATTTTTCCTTGGATGATGCTCACGAGAGTGTTGGAAGCCTCATGTCCAAGAACTATGGTAGTCTTCCTACAGTTGGTGCTACTTACTGATAGCTGAGTTGGGTACCTGTGGATCCGCCATGAAAGAGTGAGTGAAGACAGAGTGACCAGTACAGCACTGTCCCCTGATCTCGGCCAAACCCGCTCTGTTTTGCCAACTTATGAAAAGAGAGAAGTGAAATAAAAAGATCTGTGGACCAGATCTGCATCTGCCTCCTACTGACACTGAGCACAAACTGATCAGCTCAGTGCCTGTAGGCTACGGGTAGTCTGCTTAAGAATATTTAAAGGAGTCATTGAAAGTCAACCACTTGCCACCCAATGCCGGGCCCCTCATATAGATTATACTTACCCCCCTCCCCAGCACCCGCATCGCTCCTGATCTCCGCATGGCCACCATTGCATTTCTGAGCCTCCCTAGCATCACCCGCGATGCGACGCGGGTTTTAGGGGGCAGAGTAAGTATAATCTATAGAAGGGGCCTGGGCATTGGGGGGCATGTTTTAGACTTTAAATAACCCCTTTAACTTTTTTCCTTTAGTGTCAGCCTCCTATTGGCAGTAGCCTGCACCAATGAAATGACTGAGAAAATATATATTTCAAAGTTTCTTCTAATCCCTATTTCTTTTAATCACTACTGATTGATGTAAAGTTGTGTGAAAAGTTAGAGACCATTTAACAGCTTTTGCTTCAATACCTTTTTGTCACATTTTTTGTTACCATTAAAACTTAAGTGTTGTCAACCACATTTTTGCTGGGATTCTGTAGTACAATCAGGGACACATTTTATGAATGCTGCAGAATGTTCAATGGAAGCTCATGTGACAGAAACTTGGCATTTACTGTAATAATTATGTGTAAATAAACAGAGCGTGTAATTGCCAAGTTGCTAGGGCCACAATACTCGGACGCACAAAGTTCTTGTGTTCAGGAATCACAGCATTTCGAAACAGACTCCTGAAAGCTCATGTGACTTTCATTATCTAAAGCCAAACAAATCAACCTCATACTCTGAATAAAGGAAACAATTAGAGGGGTCACCGTCATGTTATCCAAAACTAGGAATTCAGAAACTGGTTGCTGAACAAAAGTGTCACTTTCTGAACTGGTTTCTAACTGGATTCTGTGTGGAAACTGCTGCAGGTGAACAAATGCGTATTAGCCCCTTTGTGTGGAAACCCGTTCATCAGTGTCGGATTTCTGCCATGGATTCTGCAGCAGATTTTTCTGAATTAAAAATTTGATGCATACACATACCCTAAAGTAATTAATCATATATTGTCACATCCTGCCTTCAAACCATGCCAAATTAGTTGAATATATATACACTGCTCAAAAAATAAAGGGAACACTTAAACAACACAACGTAACTCTAAGTCAATCACACTTCTGTGAAATCAACCTGTCCAGTTATGAAACAACATTGATTGTGAATCAGTTTCTCCTGCTGTTGTACAAACTGAACAGACAACAGGTAGAAATGAGGCAATTAGCAAGACAACCCCTATAAAGGAGCGGTTCTGCAGGTGGTGACCACAGACCATTTCTCTGTTCTCATCCTTTTTGGATGTTGATTTGGTCACTTTTGCATTTTGTTATTCAATTCACCCCTAGAGGTAGCATGAAGCGGTGTCTACAACCGACAGAAGTTGCTAAGGTAGTGCAGCTTATCCAGGATGGCACATCAATGCAAGCTGGGGCAAGAAGGTTAGTTGTGTCTGTCATCACAGTGTCCAGAGCATGAAGCATATACCAGAAGACAGGCCAGTACACTAGAAGACGTGGAGGGGCGGTAGGAGGGCAACAACCCAGCAGCAGGACCGTTGCCTGCTCTTTTGTGCAAGGAGGAACAGTTCCAGTGCATTGCAAAATAACCTCCAGCAGGCCACTAATAACATAGTAACATAGTATATAAGACCGAAAAAAGACATTTGTCCATCCAGTTCGGCCCGTTTCCTACAAGTTGATCCAGAGGAAGGCAAAAAACCCCTGTGAGGCAGAAGCCAATTTTCCCCACTTAAGGGGAAAAAAATTCCTTCCCGACTCCAATCAGGCAATCAGAATAACTCCCCGGATCAATGACTCCTCTCTAGTAGCTATAGCCTGAAATATTATTACACTCCAGAAATCCATCCAGTCCCCTCTTGAATTCCTTTATTGTACTCACCATCACCACCTCCTCAGGCAGAGAGTTCCATAGTCTCACTGCTCTTACAGTGAAGAATCCTCTTCTATGTTTGTGTACAAACCTTCTTTCCTCCAGACGCAGAGGATGTCCCCTTGTCACAGTCACAGTCCTGGGGATAAATAGATGATGGGACAGATCTCTGTACTGACCCCTGATATATTTATACATAGTTATTAGATCTCCCCTCAGTCGTCTTTTTTCTAAAGTGAATAACCCTAATTTTGATAACCTTTCAGGGTACTGTAGATCCCTCATATCCATGTGTCTGCTCAAACTGTCAGAAGCAGACTCCATGAGGGCCCGAAATCCACAAGTCGGTGTTGTTCTTAAGGCCCAACACCATACAGGGCGATTGGCATTTGCGAGAGAACACCAGGATTGGCAGGTTCAACATTGTCGCCCTGTGCTCTTCAAGGATGAGAGCAGATTTGCACTGAGCACATGACAGAGTCTTGAGACGACGTGGAGAACGCTCTGCTGTCTGCAACATCCTCCAGCATGACCGGTTTGGCAGTGGGTCAGTAATGGTGTGGGGAGGCATTTCTTTGGAGAGCGGCACAGCCCTCCATGTGCTAGCCAGAGGTTCCCAGACTACCATTAGGTACCGGGATGAGATCCTCAGACCCATTGTGAGACCATATGCAGGTGCAGTTGGCCCTAAGTTCCTTCTGATGCATGACGATGCTAGGCCTCATGTGGCTGAAGTGTCTCAGCTGTTCCTGCATGATGAAGGCATTGATGCTATGGACTGGCCTGCCTGTTCCCCAGACCTGAATCCAATCAAGCACATCTGGGACATCACGTCTCATTCCATTCACCAACGCCACGTTGCACCACAGACTGTCCAGTAGTTGACTGATGCTTTAATCCAGGTTTTGGAGGAGAACCCTCAGGAGAACATCCGTTGCCTTAGAGCATGCCCAGGCGGTATAGGGAGGTCATACAGGCACGTGGAGGCCACACACACTACTCAGCTTCATTTCCTTGTCTTGAGGCATTTCCACTGAAGTTGGATCAACATGAAATTTGATTTTCCACTTTGATTTTGAGTATCATTCCAAATCCAGACCTCCATGGGTTATTAATTTTTATTTACATTGATAATTTTTATATTTTATTGTTCTCAATGCCTTCCACTATGTAATGAATAAAGATTTGCAACTGGAATATTTAATTCATTGAGATCTAGGATGTGGTATTTTAGTGTTCCCTGTATTAAAGTCTACACACCCCTGTTAAAATGTCAGGTGTCTGTGCTGTAAAAAAATGAGACAAAGAAAAATTATTTCAGAACTTTTTCCACCTTTAATGTGACCTATAAACTGTACAACTCAATTGAAAAACAAACTGAAATCTTTTAGGTGGAGGGAAGAAAAAATATAAAAATAAAATAATATGGTTGCATAAGTGTGCACACCCTTTTATAACTAGGGATGTAGCTGTGTTCAGAATTAAGCAATCACATTTACAATCATGTTAAATAGGAGTCAGCATACATGTGCCATCATTTACAGTGCCTCTGATTAACCCCAAATAAAGTTCAGCTGCTCTAGTTGGTCTTTCCTGAAATTTTCTTAGTCGCATCCCACAGCAAAAGCCATGGTCCACAGAGAGCTTCCAAAGCATAAGAGGGATCTCATTGTTAATAGGTATCAGTCAGGAGAAGGGTACAAAAGAACTTCCAAGGCATTGGATATACCATGGAACACAGTGAAGACAGTCATCATCAAGTGGAGAAAATATGGCACAACAGTGACATTACCAAGAACTGGACGTCCCTCCAAAATTGATGAAAAGACGAGAAGAAAACTGGTCTGGGAGGCTACCAAGAGGCCTACAGCAACATTAAAGGAGCTGCAGGAATATCTGGCAAGTACTGGGTGTGTGGTACATGTGACAACAATCACAGAAGAAGAAAAACATCCAACCAGGCTACATTTTGCAAAAACACATCTGAAGTCTCTCAAAAGCATGTGGGAAAAGGTGTTATGGTCTGATGAAACCAAGGTTCAACTTTTTGGCCATAATTCCAAAAGATATGTTTGGCGCAAAAACAACACTGCACATCACCAAAAGAACACCATCCCCACAGTGAAGCATGGTGGGGGAAACATCATGCTTTGGGGCTGTTTTTCTTCAGCTGGAACTGGGGTCTTAGTTAAGATAGAGGGAATTATGAACAGTTCCAAATACCAGTTAATATTGGCACAAAACCTGCTAGAAAGCTGAACATGAAGAGGAACTTCATCTTTCAGCATGACAACGACCCAAAGCATACATCCAAATCAACAAAGGAATGGCTTTACCAGAAGAAGATAAAAATTTTGGAATGGCCAAGCCAGAGCCCAGACCTGAATCTGATTGAAAATCTGTGGGGTGATCTGAAGAGGGCTCTGCACAGGAGATGCCCTCGCAATCTGACAGATTTGGAGTGTTTTTGCAAAGAAGAGTGGGCAAATCTTGCCAAGTCAAAATGTACCATGCTGATAGACTCATACCCAAAAAGACTGAGTGCTGTAATAAAATCAAAAGATGCTTTAACAAAGTATTAGTTTAAGGGTGTGCACACTTATGCAACCATATTATTTTATTTTTATATTTTTTCTTCCCTCTACCTAAGATTTCCGTTAGTTTTTTTAATTGAGGCGTACAGTTTATAAGTCACATTAAAGGTGGAAAAAGTTCTGAAATGATTTATCTTTGTCTCATTTTTTTACAGCACAGAAACCTGACATTTTAACAGGGGTGTGTAGACTTTTTATATCCACTAATATATATATATATACAGTGTCGGACTGGGGTACCTAGGGCCCACTAGTAAAATGTATTTTGGGGGCCCACAATACAGATACATTCAAATATAATAGGTTTTTTTATATGAAAATAGGCCGGTTAAGGTGCTATACATTGAATATATGTATGAAGTGAAGTAAGTCTACTGTGTGCATGGGGTGGGAGACTAGGGGCCCACCGGGGGATTCCCCTGTACCCCTGTGGGCCAGTCCGAGCCTGTATATATATATATATGTACACACACATGTATAGTGCAGTATATAGGTGGAGCCTTCTCTCCCTGAATTCATTTGAGACCTGTTGGCACAAAAAGAGGAGTCCTTATAGAGTAGGGTCCTATCTGAAAGAGGTCACCTTGCTGTGGTGGATGGGCACAAATGATTTTGATGAAAATATATTTGCTAAGTGCCTCATATTCATTTTATATAGTGAATATAGCATTAGTTCATATATTCAATGCTAGCAGAGTGCATTTGTATTGTGCTTTGTACGCACACAGAATACATAAATAAAAATTGTTTTTTTGATATTTTTTTTTTTCAAAAAAAATTTTCGACCGCAAACAGCAGCTAATCAGAGTGAAATAATTAAATGGGGTCATTTATCAAATTCCACCTTTCTTTTTTGACAGCTCCTTTGGAAAATTAAAGGTGGAATCTGATTGGTTGCCATGGGCAACTAAGCCAGTTCTACTTTCCACCAGTTTGATAAATAACCCCAAATGTGTATAATTATTTTCTGAGCAGTTATGAATGCAGCGATGCAAATTATGCATACTTTTCCCTAAATATGACGGTCTTTTTAACAGACAAAAAGTCAACTTCAAGGGTTATTTTATCTTGTTTTTCTTCTAAAACCATTATCTCACCTTTTCACTTATTTTAATCTCCCTAGGGACATCAACAGCTGCAAGAAAAAGCAAGTACATGGATACGAGCATACAGTGCCTTGCAAAAGTATTCACCCCCTTGACTTTTTTCATGGTTTGTTACATTACAGCCTTACGTTTAATGTTTTGTTAATCTGAATTTTAAACACAATAGTCTAAGTTGGTGAAGTAAAATGAGAAAAATATATAAATAAAACTATTGTTTAGAAATAGAGAACAGAAAATTGGTATGTGTGGACTGTGTATGTATTCACCCCCTTTGTTAGGAAGCCTATAAAAAGCTCTGGTGCAACCAGAAGTTACATAATTAGTGAAATGATGTCCCCTGTGTGCAATCTTAGTGTCACATGATCTATCATCACACATACACACCTTTTTTGAAAGGCCCCAGAGGCTGCAACACCTAAGGCTACTTTCACACTAGAGTTTTTTGCGTTTCATGGATCTTCAAAAACGCTTCCGTTACAATAATACAACCGCATGCATCCGTCATGAACGGATCTGGTTGTATTATGTCTTCTATAGCCATGACGGCTCCGTCTTGAACACCATTGAAAGTTAATGGGGACAGATCCGTTTTCTATTGTCCAGAGAAAACAGATCTGCCCCCATTGACTTACATTGTGTGCCAGGATGGATCCGTTTGGCTCCGCTTCGTCAGGTGGACAGCAAAACGGTGCAGGCAGCGTTTTGGTGTCCGCTTCTAGTGCGGACTGGTGACTTAACGGAGGCAAACTGATGCATTCTGAGCGATCCTTTTCCATTCACAATGTGCATTAGAGCAAATCTGATCCGTTTTGGACAGCTTGTGAGAGCCCTGAATGGATCTCACAAAGGGAAAGCCAAAACGCTAGTGTGAAAGTAGCTTAAGCAAGAGGCATCACTAACCAAACACTGCCATGAAGACCAAGGAACTCTCTAAACAAGTAATGTTGCTGAGAAGTACAAGTCATGGTTAGGTTATAAAAAAATATCCAAATCTGGCAGCTATGAGCTCCGCTAACAAGGTGAGATAAGAAATTCCCTCTCCTACTCACTGCAGAACTATATGAGTCAATATAAGACTACCTGCACACAGAAAATCTGCATAAAAAACCCCCCACAGAACTCCACACTGTTTATTGTGGTTTTGGTGCATTTTTGTGGTTTTTATGCTTTTTTTTTTTCTGTTTATGTTAAAAACCCCATTGAAAAACACTACATATAAGGCTACTTTCACACTAGCGTTTTTATTTTCCGTCATTGAGTTCTGTCGTCAGGGCTCAATACCGGAAAAAAATACGCTTCAGTTTTACCCTAATGCATTCTGAATGGAGAGTAATCCGTTCAGGATGCATCAGGATGTCTTCAGTTCAGTCACTGTACGGCGTTTTTGACAGAGAAAATACCACAGCATGCTGCGGTTTTATCTCCGTCCAAAATGCCGGAACACTTGCCTTAATGCCAGATCCGACATTCATTTCCATAGGAATGTATTAGTGCTCGATCCGGCATGAAAAATACCGCATTGACGGATCCGTCCTTCCAGTCTGCGCATGTGCAGACCTTTTAAAATGTGAAAAAAATACATAACGGATCAGTTTCTCAGGATGACAACCGGAGAGACGGATCCGCTCTTGCAATGCATTTGTGAGATGGATCCGCATCCGGAACCGTCTGCAAATGCTGTCCGTTTCAACACAGATTGCTGGATCTCTCTGCCGCAAGTGTGAAAGTATCCTAAGGCGCAGAGCCGCACAAACAATTGACATGCTGCGAATTTTAAAATCCTTCTGGCAAGTCAATTTCAGTACTTTACATGAGCATGCGCAGATGTACTAGCAGGAGGCGTTTCGTCAGTTACATGATGGGCTATGTTACCGTAAATTGGATTATAATCCTCTGATTCAGCACAAGAGGGAACTTGATGATATCCTTGGGAAAGCATGCAGGTCAGGGATCATCAGCTCGAAGATGCTGGAGGGACTCACTACGGATTTCCCAATCCTAAGCCGCCCCTTATGGATTCCATATGCCGCTAGTGGAAAACATAACGGGATGCGCGACTTACCACCACCCGAACGCCGAACAACGGACTTTTTTTTAATGTTCGCTCATCTCTATATATGTCGGTTTGTTGATTTTTATCTAAAAAAAGTGTTGAAATCCTACCGTCTTTTGTCCGGAAAACCACTGATGTCCTTATGAGAATCAATGATGTCCATCTTAAAAGAGATATGCTACTTGTTACATGCGACGTTGAGTCACTGTACACATCTATATGTCCTGACCACGGGCTACGGGCGCCCAGATTCTTCTTGGAAATGACCAACTTAGATAGGGTTTTGATTGATCTAATACTTTCATTATTACAATTTGTGTTGACACATAACATCTTTACATTTAACCACCTCAGCCCCCTAGCTTAAACACCCCTAATGACCAGACCACTTTTTACAATTCTGCACTACGCTACTTTCACAGTTTATTGCTCCGTCATACAACTTACCTCCCAAATGAATTTTACCTCCTTTTCTTCTCACTAATAGAGCTTTAATTTGGTGGTATTTCATTGTTGCTGACATTTTTACTTTTTTTGATATTAATAAAAAATTACCAAAATTTTTGCAAAAAAATGAAATTTTTCTCTTTCTGTTGTAAATTTTTTTTTAAAAAAAACTACATTTATATATAAATTTTTCTCTAAATTTATTGTTCTACATGTCTTTGATAAAAACAAATGGAATAAGTGTATATTTATTGGTTTGGGTAAAAGTTAAAGCGTTTACAAACTATGGTGCAAAAAAGTGAATTTCCGCATTTTGAAGCAGCTCTGACTTTCTGGGCACCTGTCATGTTTCTTCAGGTGCTAGAATGCCAGGATAGTATAAATACCCCCCAAATGACACCATTTTAGAAAGAAGACACCCCAAAGTATTTGCAGAGGGGCATGGTGAGTTCATGAATGATTTCATTTTTTTTCACAAGTTAGCGGAAAATGACACTTTCTGAGGAAAAAAAATAAATAATAAAGTTTCCATTTCTGCTAACTTCTGGCAAAAAAAAAAAAATCTGGGGTGTCTACTTTCCGAAATGGGGTCATTTGTGGGGTGTGTTTACTGTTCTGGCATTTTGGGCGGGGCTAAATTGTGAGCAACCCTGTAAAGCCTAAAGGTACTCATTGGACATTACGCCCCTTTACGCACCTAGGCTGCAAAAAAGTGGCACACATGTGGTATCGCCATACTCAGAAGAAGTAGGGCAATGTATTTTGGGGTGTATTCTTACATATACCCATGCTGGGTGAGAGAAATATCTCTGTAAATTGACAACTTTTTAAAAAATGTTATACAAAGTTGTCAGTTTACAGAGATATTTCTCTCACCCAGCATGGGTATATGTAAGAATACACCCCAAAACACATTGCCCTACTTCTCCTGAGGACGGCGATACCACATGTGTGACACTTTTTTGCAGCCAAGATGCGCAAAGGGGCCCAAATTCCAATGAGTACCTTTTAGAAGGGCATTTTTACGCATTTGGATTCCAGACTTCTTCTCACGCTTTAGGGCCCCTAAAATACCAGGGCAGTATAAATACCCCACATGTGATCCCATTTTGGAAAGAAGACACCCCAAGGTATTCCGTGAGGGGCATGGCGAGTTCATAGAAGATTTTTTTTTTGGCACAAGTTAGCGGAAATTGACTTTTTATTTATTTTTTCTCACAAAGTCTCCCTTTCTGCTAACTTGTGACAAAAAGTTTAATCTTTCATGGACTCGATATGCCCCTCAGCGAATACCTTGGGGCGTCTTCTTTCCAAAATGGGGTCACATGTGAGGTATTTGTACTGCCCTGGCATTTGAGGGTCTCTGCAATCATTACATGTATGGCCAGCATTAGGAGTTTCTGCTATTCTCCTTATATTAAGCATACGGGTAATGAGATTTTTTTTTTCTGTTCAGCCTCTGGGCTGATTCGCATCGATCAATGTGGAGGAAAAAATCTCTGCCAAAAAATGTGCAAAAAAAATAAAAGAGGGGAAAGGACATAGGAGTGCCTGCGAAGTAAGGCCCCATTCACACGTCCGCAAAAATGTCTGCATCTATTCCACAATTCTGCAGAATAGATGCGGACCCATTCAGTGTGAATGGGGCCGGCGGTGATGCGGAGAGTACACTATGTGCTCTCCGCATCAGCATTTGCGGAGCTGCGGCCACAAACTTCCAGGTTTCGGCCCCGAAACATCCGGCAGCTCCGCAAAAGATAGAGCATGTCCTATTCTTTTTTTTTTTTAAACCAAATTTTTATTTATGCCATGTCAAGAGTATCATATCATTACATCGACATTTGAGATAATGCATACAATAAAGTACAGCTTGTACAACCTATAGTTGGTGATTGAGTCATTCTTATCACAGCAAATTAAAAAAAAATCAGTTTTCCTATCCCCCCCACCTCCTCCCCCCCTCCATTACCACATCCTCCCCCCCCACCCCCTCCCCTCTCTCATCCTCTCTGGGTGTCTCGGCCACTACAGTACTACACTCGTTCAGTTCCCTGGGTAATCTCGGTGCGTCTCCAGTGTGTCTGAATATCATACTTTCAGAGCACCTAATTGTTTTTTCAAATCCTCCAGCAAATACCATGATGTTAGCTTAAAGGGAGTCAAAGTGTTATATTCCGATCTAGGTACATAAAACAAAATAAACTTCTTCCATTGTTTGTATAATTTTTTACCAAGCAATTCCTTCCTGTTGATGGCCTCACGCCATTCCAACTGAAACATATGCTTAATATGACCCAACAACATTTCTGAGGTGGGGATGTCCCGCGACAACCACTGTGACAAGATACATCTTTTTGCTTCCAGCAGTATCTTATGAGTAAGCACAGACAACTCATTTCCACGAATATCCCTTTTATCGTCTGTTGCCTCTTTTGCTTCCGCCTGGAATACTATCAACATGGGCGATAAGTTGATTCTATGTGTGCTAAGTCTCGTCAGAATCGACGTCACTTGAGACCAGAAGTCCCTCAGCTTAGGACAGTCCCAAAGACCATGAAGCAGGTCTGTCTTTGGGGAGTCGCATTTAGGGCAAGCTGTGATTCTGTCAGGTCTGTTAGTTGACAATGGTAGGTTTAACCCATATATCGCCCGATGAAATCTTAAATTTAGTTTCTCTCATCCTTTCATTAGAGACTGCTTTAAGAACTGCTAGGATACCCGTACGAGCCACCGACACCCCCAGTTGCGTTTCCCATTTTATGAATAGAGTTGCAGCCATTTCATTTTCCCACGTTGCCCTAAGCATATTGTAAAGTACCGAAATAGACATCTTGCTCCTATACCCAATAAATGAGTCAAACTTGTTACTGTGTCATTCATTAGAGAGATACTGCGATAGTCCCTTAATATACCTGTGTATCTGCAAAAAAGGGAACTGAGCTGGTTTCCGTAAGTGCCACCTCTCCTCCAGTTCGTTCAATGTCATCCACCGGGCCTCTTTGTCATGCACTAGGTCTCCCAACTTTGTCACACCCCTAGTCACCCACTCCTGAAAAGATTTATCAGTATTACCGGGGATAAAACTCGGATTTCCCTGTATTGGTAGATGTTTGGAAAACTGGTAAGAAAGGCCAAAAGAGCTTTCTCACACTTTTCCGTGTCTCGGAGGATCAGTGCTCGCCTTGCTATGGTAGGTAATTTAGACACTTTGGTATGTAAAAGGGCCATTAGGTTCCAAGGCAAAGCTAATTATCGTTCCACCCCGAAGTTGGAGTAATATGACGTCAAGTGTGCCCAATCCAATATATGTCTGCTGAGACAAGCTAGGTTATACACCCTTAAATCCGGGAAATTAAGGCCTCCCTGTTCTTTCTTGAGCTTCAACTTTTTTTTTTTTTTTTTTTATTTCAATAAGTTTTTTTATTATGTTTTCTTTTAGCATAATAATGGAAAAACAAAATAGACATTTGTACAAAATCGTCGTTATAATAGTACATCAGCACTTAACAGAGATTGGAGCACAAGGAATAGATAGGCCAGTCGTATAGCAGGGTCAGAGACCCGTATATCGCATCTGAGAGTAGCCAATAATTGTGCTCAGAGAGCCGTAAGACATGGAGGACATTAGGGACCAGGGGTGGAATGGAAGGGAGGGAGGGGAGGAAGAGGCAGGGAAAAGGGAGCATATAGGAACATAAAGAACAATAGAACATTAAGAACGTAAGAACATAAGAACATAGGATCTCAGAAAAACTCTACATATGTAGGCTTAGAACTAAGGGGTCTTGTGGATACACATAATTCAGCCAACGATCCCCACGGTGTTTAAATTTATCTATAGAGTGTTCCTTATATGCAAAGACTTTCTCATAGGAGCAAGTAGAGTGAACTCTAGTCAGAATCTCTGCCATTGTAGGGATGGTGGCGGATTTCCAGTATTTAGTAATTGTCAATTTGGTCAGCAGGAATAGGAAAGCTACTGGGGTCCTACACCTGGCTGGTAAAGAGCCAATATCTATAAATAGCAGGGCCCTGGACGGGGATTTCGGAAAAGATACCCCGCTGAATCTAGAAACCAAGCTGAATACCTCGTCCCAGAGGCTTTTGAGCAAGGGGCAGGACCATAATATATGCAGGAGCGTGCCTCTACCTCCACACCCCCTCCAACACAAGTGTGTGGTACCCGGGTAAATCTTGCTTAATCTGTCTGGGGTGAAATACCATCTGAGGTATGTTTTCGTTGCTGCTTCTAACAAAGAAGTGCTGTGAAACGTGTGGGTTATAAACTGGAAGGAGGAACACCAGACCTGGTCAGGGATAACGCAATTAAGCTCTTTTTCCCAAGCTAAGAGGGGAGGGGTCTTTGTAAATGCCTCTTTTTCCCCAACAGCCAAATAAATGGGCTTAATACCTTTTGTATGTGGGGATCTGCACTGTGATGACCAAAGCTCTAGCACCTTCTTATTAGCGAACACTTGACATATAGTATTAGATGCCAGGAGATGGCGGACTTGGAGGTATTTGAAAAAGTCTGATCTGGGTACTCCAAATTCCTCCTGGATCTGCGTAAAGGACTTCAGGAGTCTGTCTCTATATAGCTGACCTATGAACTGGATGCCCGCTTCCCTCCAGACATGAAGCTCCACATCCGGTAGGTATAATCGTAATAGTTGGATTGGAGTACTATCGCACAAGGAAAAGGATGAGCTAACGCTCTTATGGTGGAATACTCTCCAGTGATGTATGGAAGCTTCTATAAGGGCTGGGAGACCCGAGATCTGTATCGGGGTGGTGTTAACAGCGTTAATCAGTAGTGAGCGAAGATCTCTAGTGGGTGCTTGAGCGGTTTCTATCTGCAACCAAGGGGTCAATAAAGTGGTCAGTAAAGTGGAGGACCACCAATGAGACAGCCCCTGAATTTGTATAGCCAAGAAATAGTCAGCCAAGATTGGAAGGCCTAACCCTCCTCTAATTTTCACTTTTGCGAGAATCTTAGCCGCTATCCTTGGTTTTTCCTATTCCAGACATAACCACTGAGCAGCCCCTGGGCTTTTGTAAAGAACCTATTAGGAACCTTAATGGGCACCGTACGGAAGATGTACAAAAGCTCGGCAGTATTAGCATCTGGAATGATGCAATGCGACCAACCCATGAAACTTCCCATTTGTCAAATTCGAAGTGTCCTGTTTGATCATTTCCAACAAAGGAACATAATTCAAATTGTACAGGTTTGAAATCGACGGAGGAATGGCTATCCCTAAGTACTGAATGCTCTCACTTCTCCAGTCCAAGGGGAAGGCCTGTTTCAATTCCACAATAGTATGACTTGGTATATTTATTGGTAGGATTTGCGATTTAGTGTCGTTCACTTTATAATAAGACAACTTGCTATACTCAGCTATTACCCGGAAGACCGCAGGTAATGATATTTGCGGTGAGGAGAGTGACAGTAGTACATCGTCTGCGTACAACGAGACGCAGTGCTGTCTATCTCCTATTCTAACTCCCGAAATATCTGGGTGTTTTCTAATAGCCTGGGCTAATGGCTCTATAGCCAGTATAAATATTAGGGGAAAGGGGACATCCCTGCCTAGTCCCGTTCGTAAGTTTAAAAGGAGATGACAAAGCGCCGTTGATAAACACTTTCGCCGACGGTTGGGAATATAGTGCTTTAATCGCCGTAATGAACGTAGGTCCCAGGTCCATCATTTGTAAGACAGAAAAGGCGAACGACCAATTTATGCGGTCAAACGCCTTTTCAGCGTCGAGCGCCACCAATAACGCTGGAATATTCTTTCGGTTAACATAATCTACCACATTTAGAACCCTACGGGTATTGTCTGTGATCTGCCTACCCTTAACAAAACCAGTTTGATCTGGTTCTATCAGAAGAGGCAAGACCACTGACAGCCTACAGGCCAAGATCTTAGTGAATATTTTCAGATCTGTGTTTAGAAGTGAAATTGGCCTGTAATTCTGGGGCTTGTCAGTGGGCTTGCCTGGCTTCGGCAATGCCACGATAGTCGCTGACAACATTTCAGCCGGAAAAGATCCTTCAACGAAGGCTGTGTTAAAGACCCGTGTTAAATGGGGTAGCAGAAGGTCCAAGAAGTTTTTATAATAAGTGTTGGATAGCCCGTCTGGACCTGGCGACTTAAGTAGCGGGAGGGAGGTTATAACTTTAGTAATTTCCGCTTGGGTGATAGGCATAGATAGGGTATCCCTTTGAGACGGGGACAGCGTTGGGAGACTAAGCTTACCTAGATAAGAGTCTATCTTGTGCGTGGGCGCGACGTGAATGTCTGAGGAATCTTTTAGGTTGTATAGTGCTGCATAATACTCTGCAAAATGGTCTGCAATGCCCTTAGGGTCATAGATTCTGGGTTGCGGAGTTGCAGGGGTTATAAATGGGGTTCTCATACGTGCAGCTCGGTGTTTAAGACGACTAGCAAGCAGTTTCCCTGCCTTGTTATCATGAGAATAATACCGAGCTTTCATAGCGCGGAGATTCTTTTCATAAACGAACAGCAAACTATCTCTGAGTTGGGTGCGTAGAGAGTGAATCTGGGCAGCTCTGTCAGGCGAAAAATTACTCTTATTAAGTGCCTCTAATGCGGTTAGCTGAGTAAGTATGTCGCGGGTCTTTTGTTCCCTCAACTTTTTGCGTGATGGCCCAACTTTATGAAAATACCTCTGATAACCGCCTTATGGGCATTCCACAAGCTAAATGGACTGGAGACAGAGGATTCATTCAGCACAAAGTAGTCAGAAATAGCCTTACCCAGGTCAGCCTTGTACAACGGATTTGAGATGATATAGGGACTACAGCGCCATAGGGTGTCTCTGTGGTTATTCGTCTCTTTGATGGTTAAAGTGACAGCTGCGTGGTCGGACCACTTGATGACTCCAATGGTGGCCTGAGCACTCAATTGAAGGAGGATCTGCTAACAAGGAACAAATCAATTCGTGAATAAGTACCATGCACTGGGGAATAAAAGGAGAAATCATGATCCTCAGCATTCAACAATCTCCACACATCGTACAGCTCTTCCCTAAGTAGTACTGGTTGCAGGGAGGGGTAATGACATCTATTAGCCGCAGTGGAGTCCAATAGGGGATCCGTGACAATATTAAAATCACCACAAATGATGAGATGTCCCTGTTTAATTTTGTTTACTTTAGACAGCACACGGTTCAGAAAGTGAATTTGGTGACTGTTAGGGGCATAGATTACCACAATTGTATAAGTAATATTGTTCACCATACAAATTTGAATTATGTATCTGCCATTCGGATCTATTACTGACTCCTTAGGTAGGAATGCAACAGTATTACGGACAGCTAAGATAACCCCTCTCTGTTTCTTACGGTAATGAGACTGCACGATGTGGGGAAATAGATTATGACGTATTCTAAAAGCATCTTTGTTGACAATATGCGATTCTTGTACACATAGAATATCCGCTTTCAGGTTTAGGGCTTCGGACCACAAATAAGCCCTCTTTTGCGGGCTATTTAGACCTTTAGCATTAATTGAAACTAGTTGGAGAGACATAATGGGTGATACATAAGCGAATCAAAGCCGCTAATACTCCACATACACAGTGACATAAGAATAATCGTGTTAGCCCACAACCCATTTTGGAGAACCATGAGATCCCCCCATAGTGAAATTTCTGTGTGGCAGATAATAAGGATAGACTGAGATCCATAACGATACAAGCAATGGAACCAAAATAACAAAATAAGAACAAAGTTAGACAAAAACAGTGAAGGAAAGACCTTCTCTGGAGGCCTCGCACGTTGGGGAAAGAGTTCAGCTCGGACTGTGATCTAACAAATGCTCCACTGCTTTATAAGCTGCTGAAGCTGTTAGTGTTTTTACCCTCTTGGATCCAACTGTGTGCCACTCAGCTGGAAGAGATAGCGCCTGGGGGTCACCTCCGGTCCCTCCTCTGGTACCACAATGTCCCAGGAACGCAGCAAACGGCGGCCCGCTTCAGGCGATGCAATAACATGAGATTTCCCTTTGTAGGTAAGTAGGATTTTCACCGGAAAACCCCATCTATAAGCAATCTGATGTTCCCTCAAAACTGACGTGATGGGCGACAGGGTTCTCCTTTGCCTCAATGTGATTGCTGAGAGATCTGTGTACAACTTCACCTCCTGGTATGGGGAAGGCAGCACCGCAAGACGACGGGCTGCAATAAGAGCCGCTTCTTTGGTTCTGTAAAAGTGAATGCGGGCTAATGTGTCTCTAGGGACCGTCTCAGACAGATGTTTCGGTCTGGGAATCCTATGAGCACGGTCGATGGCCAGATCACCAGCAGCATAGGAAGGCAGCAGTGCTTGTAGGAGAGCTTGGACATACTTCATAAGCTCTGAGGGGCCCACGCCCTCGGGGATGCCTCTAAATTTTATGTTGTTCCGCCTGGAACGGTCCTCCAGGTCGCAGAGTTTAGCTTTAATCCGCTCGATATCAGCAGCCATCTCTTCCTGGCAGTCCACCACTTGGTTGTGGGAGGCAGCAAACTCCCCATCTTGGCCTCCACATGTGTCACTCTGCTATCCAGACCATCTATGGAGGACCGGAGAGGCGCCAACAAGGAGGAGAAATCATTGTAGATAGAGGCACTGAATGCGATCAGCATATCCTTAAGGAGGGTTCCTGAAGCAGGAGAGTCTGTGGTAGGGAACCCCTGTAGGGCTGTCATAGGAGACGCGATGGCCTGCGTCTGTGCATTTATTTCCTGCCTCCCGACCTGAGGCGCCGGCCGTTGGATAACGGGGCTTCCTTGGGCCCGCGCTACCTCCTGCCTGCTCCATCACGGAGCTTGACTCACCCATGCCAGAAGTAGCAGACATCGCTGGCGAGGACGATTGCCTTGCAGGTGAGTCCCTTATGTGAGGATGTAACGGAGTATGCGCCGCCGGCTGAGGAGAAGAGAGATCCGCTCCGATGTCTTGCAGTGAAGGCGGGAACTCCGCCATGCTGTGAATCGCGGCTCTCGGGTCCTTCTCAAAATAAAAGTCGAGTTTGCCCCGTCTGTTTGTTTTCTTGCCTCTGGGCATCATCCGCCAGTTTGTGGCTCACTGTCCAGTGAAATAGTAGTAGTACAAGGGGTAAAATGTGCTTCCCCACGCCGCTATGAGCAGGAGCAGAAAACTACGCGGCCATCACAGTCGGCTGCCAAGCCACGCCCCCCCGAGCTTCAACTTTTTTAATGCAATTCTCGCTTTCCTCCCTCCCCATAGGAAATGCATACATTTTTTCTCCAAGTCCGTAACATCAGCATGACATAATAACACAGGAATTGTTTGGAGAGGGTACATTAGCCTTGCGGCCCCCATCATTTTGATCAAATGACACCGTCCCATCAAAGAAAGGGGAAGATTGTGCCACCTATCAAGGTCTTTCTTGATTCTGGAAAACAATGGTGGGTTCCCAAACCCATAGAACTGATATACGCCCCGTCATCTCCTTGCGCCAAAGGAAGCAGTTCACATTTGGACCAGTTCACTGCATACCCAGAATATTTTCCAAAATCCTGCAGCTGCTCCATCACTCCCCTCAGATGTTGTTTAGGTTGCGCTAAAAACAAAATGACGTCATCTGCGAACAACGCCGCTTTTACCTGTGATCCCCCTACCTTAATGCCCTCAAAGACACTCGGCCCACACAGTTCTCTCGCCAGGGGTTCCAGGGAGAGATTAAATAAAAGGGGGGACAGGGGGCATCCCTGACGGGTGCCCTTCTGTAAATTAAAGGGCTTAGATAGGTAGCCCTGTGTGTAAACCCTAGCTTTGGGGTTATGATACACATGGGACAAGTATGTCCTAAAGGCACCCGCAAAGCCCATCTTATCCAGCACTGCTCCCATCCATGCCCACCTAACATTATCAAATGCCTTTTCAGCGTCTAAGGTGAGCATGGGCAGCTTGACCCTATTTAAGATAGTGTCTGTCAAGTCACATTACGTCCCGTCCTGATACAGTTTCCCTACTATAGAGTTAATTTCTGCAGGGTCATGGCACAAATTCCCATTAGTATCCCTCAAGCAAGCAATATATTGGGGGGGCTCTCATCCCTGTCGCTAGATTTGCCAGTAATCTCCCCGATTTATTACCGTATTTGAATAGCTTTGCTTCCGCTTTTGATTGTTTTAAGGATTCTTTTTCTTTCACACAATTTTCAAATGCCTGCCGCTCCACAACCCACTTCTGCTTATTTGGCATCTTGTACTCTCTGACTCGCTTGATTGAAGGCCTGTAGGGCTTTCTTCTTGATACTGCTAACATACCCCATGATTTTCCCTCTCATAACTGCCTTTGAGGCATTCCAAAACAGTTTTGGATCATCTAAATGGGTTTCATTGTCTGATTTAAATTCCTCCCACCATATAGTTAATTTTTCTGAAAACTCTTCCCTGGCACATAGATTGGATGGGAAACACCATATGTAGTCTGGGCCCCTAAGATATGTCTCCAGCAAGTCAACCGATGCTGGGGCATGGTCTGATATGATAATGTCGCCAATCTCCGCCTCCAACACCCTATGTGACAATGAGTGAATTTTGATTGTGAATTTGAGTAAAATGTAAAACTCCGGTCATCTGGAAGGAGTTGGCGCCAGGGGTCCATCAGACCCGCTCCCTTCATCATGGGCTGAAGTACTTTGTCCTGTGGTCCCTCAATGCCTATTCTGTCCCCTTCCCTTTTTCTATCTTCCACCCCTCTGACTACTGAATTAAAGTCACCTCCTACAATCTTGAACTGGCAAGTATCCCCCAACACCAGTGTTTCCAGGTCTCTAAGGAATGCGCCATTACTAGCATTGGGACCATAAATATTGTAAATACTGTACTGTGTGTCCTGGACCTGTATAAGTGCCTGCACCCACCTGCCCATTTTATCTGCCGTATGTTGTACCACAGTGCAATTAAGCTGTTTATTTATCAAAATTAGTACTCCCGCTTTCCTGTCAGTAGCAGGGGATCCCAATACCGTACCCACCCACTACCTTTTCATCCTGTCAAAATTGCTCTCCCCCAGGTGAATATCCTGAAGAAGGGCGATGTCCGGTTTCAGTTTCTTAAGATGTCGGAGAATCATCCACCTTTTATGAGGCGATTTCAGGCCCTTTATATTCCAAGATATTACCTTCATGTCTTCCCCCACCTCACCCTTCCCTTAGCAGCCAAGAATCAATGAGACAACCAGAGGGGACAAGAGTATGGACTGACTAACTCCCTCCCACTACCTAACTATGCCGCTATTCCCTCCCTCCCGAAATCCCTTCCCCAGATAGTCAGAGCAGCAACCAACTATAGTAGAGTTTCTTTGACTTCAATTTTTCTGGGTTGCAGCTCCCGCCCTCCTTCTTGGTCTATATGACTGCTAACCCTACAGCCCCGTTAACCATAATCAACCGAATACAACAATGAACTTGCAATAATGGAAACCAATAACCCACCATAGAGTCATTTAACCGTTCAACCACCACCCCCTCCCCTCTTCTTCGTCATTTACGGGTGGCACCTTGCTGTAGGTTGAAGTACACCTGCATCCAGTCTCCTGGAATTTTAAAAGGATATATGCGCCTCATCCCGGCACATGCTCTCTGTCGATCAGTCACCTTCTAGGGTACGATGGTTCATCCCTCCTGGGAGAGCGTTTACGGCCAGGTCCATTACCCCGATCTCTGTCCCGACGATCCTGACCTGAATCTTGTGCATCAATTCTTCACCGCTCCCCATCTGGTCCCTCTGGGCGTGATGATCCGGAACTGTTGTTACGCTCAGAGTCCCTCTCTCGCCGTCTGTTCTGCAAAGTATCCAACATCTCCTCCTTCGCTGCCGGGTCATGGAATATGATCGTGGATCCATCTGCATGAGAAACACGCAAGTTTTGCTGGGTACATAAGTTGAAATTTAATTTGCCGCTTGTACATCACTGAGCAGACTTGGCTGAACTCCCTCATCTTCTTAGCCACTGCCGCTGAATAGTCCGCAAATAGTAAGATATTGTGGCCTAACAGCTTGAGGGGGCCTTTTCTGGTTCAGAATGCCTTGAGGATGGCCTCTTTATCACAGTAATCCAGGTATTTCATTATACACCTGGCGTGGCCTGGTTGGTGAATTGTGCGCCCCACTCGGCCTCCTCATAAGTGGTTCCTCCAGGGGGCAAATTCTGAGTGCCCGCTCCACCTTATGGCGCCCCTCTAATACCAGAGCCCGGGGGAGATCAATTTCACTAAGTTCCTTCAGGGCCTGTGGCTTCACAGACTCCGGTAAGCCTATCAGGCGTAGATTACTCCATCTTGACCTATTCTCCAGGTCTTCCACCCTATCCAGCAGTATCGAATTCTGTTTGGACATGTCATTTAAGGCGCGTGCATAATTTACATTTTCGGCCTCTAAAGATTGCATTCTGTGCTCCAGCTCTTCCAGCTTAGCATCATGCTGGTGAATGGCCTCGTGGAGCTGCTGCAAATACACGGAAAGCGTTTTAGACAGTGTTTCCCTGATATCTGGGGCTAAATATGTGGCCACCTCGATAGCCAGCGCTTTGTAATCGATGTAACGTGTCGCCGCTGAGACCTCTTGCTGAGTCAGGGACTCACCCTCTTGTCTTGTGTCTCTGGCACTGTCTTTGGTGAGGGCGGACGCGCATCCTCCATCTTGTCCTGTGAGTCTCCCGCGCTGCCGGTCATGACGAACTTCTGGCTGCCGCTCCTCAGCATTTACCGCTCCATTTAAGGGGCTCTATGGCCGGGCAAGGGCTGTGGGCACCGTTTATATGGCCTCCCCACACCAGTCAAGGGGTCAGGGTATTGATTTTCAGTCGGGCGGGTGTGTATGTAAGAATAGTATGTCCTATTCTTGTCCGCAATTGCATTTTCTATATAGTTCTGGCAATGTGCGGATCCGCAAAATGCCGAAAGCACATTGCCGGTGTCCGTGTTTTGCCGATCCGCAAAACACATATGGACGTCTGAATGAGCCTTACAGGAGGATTAGTGACAGGGGGTGATCGGGGGGGGGGGGTGACATGGGGTGATCAAGGGGTTAATCAGTGGGGGTGGGGGGGGGGTTGGTGTGTGGTGATTGGTGCACTTACATAGCTGCCTGTGTCCTCTGGTGGTGCCAAGCAAAAGGGACCACCAGAGTAGCAGGCATATCAGACGCTGTTTACATGATCAGCGCTGGCAGGCTGTAGTTAAACTTCCTCCCGACGCGATCCTGTAAGCACGCATTCACAGGAAATCTCGCCTCTCGCGAGATGACGCGCCGATGCGTCAACGAGGAATAACCCGGCCGCCGAGATCACGCGATTCTGCGTGAGGCGGTCCGGAGATGGTTAAAGATCGTCTCTTTCTACAGCTCCGGGGTACGGCTATGGGGGTGACCTGTGCGCCCTCATATGCTAATCTATTCCTGGGAATGTGGGAAAGAGAACTTTTGATGAATATGGAAGGTCATGACACCGTGGTTTCGTGGTCTAAATATATAGATGATATTTTGTTCATATGGCAGGTCTCAGCATGCGCGATTGGAACAATTTTTTATTGGATTGAACAATTAAATTAACATGGCAGTTCAGTTCTGAAAGGATTTAGTTTCTTGACCTTGTGATCTCTGTAATTGAGGGCGGCTTCCTGGCGACAGATGTGTTCAGAAAGACATCTGCCAATTCTTGATTACACTCCACTTCCTCCCATCATGGACAGGTCATCAAAGCTATACCCATCGGTCAGTTCTATAGAATTAGACGAATCTGTTCAAGTGACCAATGGTTTGTACAACAAGCAGAAGACCTCTTTAGATGGTTCGAAGAAAGGGGATACAGCAAAAAAAATTATAAAATGTGACTATTATAGAGCCAGGAACTCCCCAAGGAAACTATTACTGGTAAGTGGTCACAAACATACAAAATGTGAGCACTACCCCTAGATTTATTACTGGTTACAACACCCTGTAGAGGCAAATATAATCCATATTGAAAAAACATTGGCAAGTTCTGTTAACAGATAGGGATTTTTTAAAATCAGGTTGATTTTTTTTTTAAACAAACATTTAACACATGTACATCGTAAAGGAGTTCACTTTTTTTTTGTTTTGTAAGGCTGAACAAAAAGCAAATATAGCAACGTTCGAACATCTTGGTGTACGCAGACACCTAAGGCAATGATGGGATATCAAACATATCATGAACATTATAACCTGACATCATTCAAATGATTAAAGCATTGTAGTATTGTAGTAGTGAACTCAATCACACAGTAACATAATAACACCCACCCCCCCCACCCTATCCCAACTTGAGCAGAGAGACATTAGTACCGCTAGTTCTAAGGTTAGTCCTGCAATTGGATGCCAGAATGGTCCCGTCTATCTATGTTCTTTAAGCTGTATATGCATATCACAGCAGCCACGTGGTTCCTTTGAGGAGGGAGTTTAATAGAAACAGTAGTCCCTGTATACATTCATGAACTAGTGCCTGTGATACTGCCACAGGGGTAGTCAGACATTGCATAACAGATAGGGATTTGAGAGGACAGATCTCTCATGGTCTTATGATTACCTGGAAAAGGTCAAGAAACCTGAAAGATATGGTGACCAGGAGCCACTATGTGGCCTCTGGGAATGGGGGATTGTTTGGGGATAGGGGCCCTAAGTGGGGTTCCGTCCCATGTGGTTAACTGTACTGCTTGCCGTTATATGATACGGTCTGAGACATTTGTGAACTCAAGGGGGAGTAAGGACTTTAAAATTGTACATTATATCTCGTGTAATACGGAGGCGGTAGTATACTATGCCCAATGCCCCTGTGGCTTGATCTATATAGGGATGACGACTAGAGCCTTTAAAGAGAGAAATTTGAAGCGCGTCCAGGATATGAAAGCGGCAGGTGAGGTTCAGGATTTAGAAAAACTCAAAAAACTCAGGTCCATGGAAGTAACCCAAAGGGGTTGTTCTTTAAGGGGATCGATAGAGTGAGGTTAGGAATCAGGGGACGTGACATCAGGAAATGCCTCCTCCAAAAAGACTGGATACGAAAAACGAAGCTTGTTGTGGGTAATCCGACGAGCTAATGGACGTAAGGCGCAAATCACAACCGGATTTGGAACATACAGTTTTATTGAAAGACGACGCGTTTCGGGGTACGCGTGACCCCTTTATTAAGTCTATAAAAAACATAAAGCATAAAATAGATTTTTCAGGTACAGCGAGAGGGAAACGGTTGTTAGTTTAAAAAAATAGGGTGTGAACGTATGGTTTCATACACGAATATCATGGATGGGTACAGGGGCGTAGCTAAAGGCTCATGGGCCCTGGTGCAAGAGTTCAGCTTGGGACCCCCTTCCCTCAGTGCTTTGTGTGTCTTCTTATGCAGCACAAGTGTCTTTGGGCCCCTTTAGGCTCCTGGGCCCGGTAGTGACTGCTACCTCTGCACACCCTATAACTACGCCCATGGATGGGTATAGTCACGGTGGGTACATAAGTCGTTTGTCTGTGGGGAGATGTACAGCTGAAGCTTAGTGTGTGTGTATGCATGTATTACCTGGTTTTCTGCAGCTGTAGTGCAGCTGGATTGCTGTAGCTGCTCTGTCACTGTTGCGGTACTCAGTCTGGGATGGACACAAACTGGCTGGCTCGGGGGGACCTCAGGCAGTATGATGGCATTGATCAGGGATGATCTGTGTGTGGACCGAGGATGGTTTGTAATAAAGGGAGAATGGATGGGCTGTGGAGTGTTGACTGGGAAAGGGGGACCTGGCAGAGGGGAAAAAATTGAATGTGTAATATGAAAAATGAGGGCATAAGAGCGGAGTAATTATACTGACTGTTGGAAGGAAGCTGTCTGTAATGAAATGGATGGGGGTGACAATGGAGGAATAACTAGTGGGTGTAGGATGGAGGAATAAGTGTGGACCCATATGTATGGCATGTAGGTGGATCCCATAATGAAGAGGACTGAGGAACACTGTAGGCGAGTGTACTTGAGAAGGGGTTGGTGGATGAAAAAGAGAGATGGGCTCAAAAGCATTTATTCTCTAAGCTTTCATTGAGCCCGTATGGTTCCAGAGTTTGTAATTTGAAGATCCAGAACATCTCCCTTCTTTGGAGTGTTCTGAACCTATCTGAACAAATTTCTTCAATTTGTTCAATGGGCGTAATGGTAAGCCTCTTGGGATCCTTATCATGGGTGGTGAGGAAATGTCGAGAGACACTATGTTTTAGGTATCCTTTTGTGATCTTGGACCGGTGTGTGTTCAA
Organism: Bufotes viridis; assembly: GCA_033119425.1. Taxonomy (NCBI): domain Eukaryota; kingdom Metazoa; phylum Chordata; class Amphibia; order Anura; family Bufonidae; genus Bufotes; species Bufotes viridis. The sequence continues at coordinate 99,799,287 of CM065593.1, forward strand.
ACGTTCCCTAAGAGCTTGGGTGGTGCGACCGACATATTGTAGCCCACATCCAAATTCCAAAAGATAAACTACAAAAGATGATGAGCAATTGACAAAACTTTTAATCCAGGATTCTTCTCCTGTATTGTTACTTTTGAAGGTTTTGGTGCGGTGAGAAATATTGCCACAGCATTTGCATAGGCTGTGACTACATTTGTAGCTGCCGGCGTTATCTGGGTGCCGGCCAACTCTTGGGGATGAGACGGAGATATTTTGTTTGAGCTTGCTTGGGGCCAGTACATTTTTTAAGGTTCTTGCTCTCCTGAATGTAAGTCTCGGTTTCTGTGGGATGTCTGATTTAAGATAAGGGTCGGTCGTCAAAATGTGCCAATGTTTGGTTAATATATCCCTTAAAATTTTGTGGTTGGGATTATATGTTGTAATGAAGGAGGATCTGTACTTTTTAGAGTCATCTGTTATTTTTGGTTTTGTTTTTAAGACATTCCTCCTGGGTGAGGTTATCAGCTCGTGTGAAGGCGGCGTCTACGATTCTGCTGGGATATTTTTTGTTTAAGAATCTGTTTCGTAGAATTTTACTCTGTGTGGTGAAGTCGGTTGTGGTTGAACAGTTTCTTCGAATCCGTTTAAATTGACTAAATGGTATGTTATCTCGCCATTTTTTGTAGTGTGCACTTCTATAATCCAAATAATTGTTCCCGTCAACCTTCTTGAAAAAGGTTTTGGTAAGAATGGTTTGGTCGTTTGAATACAGACTCTATTGATCTCCTTGAGCTGTTGGCCGTAAATGTAAGGTTCCAGGTATTAGTATTGAGGTGAGTGACAAATGCTTCCGCTTCTTCCTTGCTACCATTCCAGATGATGATGAGATTGTCAATGTAGCGCTTATAAAATACAATCATGTCTTTCCATTCGTGATCGATATAGATAAAATTTTCTTCAAACCGGCCCATGTAGAGATTAGTGAAGCTCTTGCTATGGTAGGTAATTTAGACGCTTTGGTATGTAAAAGGGCCATTAGGTTCCAAGGCAAAGCTAATTATCGTTCCACCCCGAAGTTGGAGTAATATGACGTCAAGTGTGCCCAATCCAATATATGTCTGCTGAGACAAGCTAGGTTATACCCCCTTAAATCCGGGAAATTAAGGCCTCCCTGTTCTTTTTTGAGCTTCAATTTTTTTAATGCAATTCTCGCTTTCCTCCCTCCCCATAGGAAACGCATCTCCAAGTCCGTAACATCAGCATGACATAATAACACAGGAATTGTTTGGAGAGGGTACATTAGCCTTGCGGCCCCCATCATTTTGATCAAATGACACCGTCCCATCAAAGAAAGGGGAAGATTGTGCCACCTATCAAGGTCTTTCTTGATTCTGGAAAACAATGGTGGGTTCCCAAACCCATAGAACTGATATACGCCCCGTCATCTCCTTGCGCCAAAGGAAGCAGTTCACATTTGGACCAGTTCACTGCTTACCCAGAATATTTTCCAAAATCCTGCAGCTGCTCCATCACTCCCCTCAGATGTTGTTTAGGTTGCGCTAAAAACAAAATGACGTCATCTGCGAACAACGCCGCTTTTACCTGTGATCCCCCTACCTTAATGCCCTCAAAGACACTCGGCCCACACAGTTCTCTCGTCAGGGGTTCCAGGGAGAGATTAAATAAAAAGGGGGACAGGGGGCATCTCTGACGGGTGCCCTTCTGTAAATTAAAGGGCTTAGATAGGTAGCCCTGTGTGTAAACCCTAGCTTTGGGGTTATGATACACATGGGACAAGTATGTCCTAAAGGCACCCGCAAAGCCCATCTTATCCAGCACTGCTCCCATCCATGCCCACCTAACATTATCAAATGCCTTTTCAGCGTCTAAGGTGAGCATGGGCATGAGCTTGACCCTATTTAAGATAGTGTCTGTCAAGTCACATTGTGTCCCGTCCTGATACAGTTTCCCTACTATAGAGTTAATTTCTGCAGGGTCATGGCACAAATTCCCATTAGTATCCCTCAAGCAAGCAATATATTGGGGGGGGGGGGGCTCTCATCCCTTTCGCTAGATTTGCCAGTAATCTCGCCGATTTATTACCGTATTTCAATAGCTTTGCTTCCGCTTCTGATTGTTTTAAGAATTCTTTTTCTTTCACACAATTTTCAAATGCCTGCCGCTCCACAACCCACTTCTGCTTATTTGCCTCCGATGGATTACTCAGAAATATAGAGTAGGCGTCTTGTACTCTCTGACTCGCTTGATTGAAGGCCTGTAGGGCTTTCTTCTTGATACTGCTAACATACCCCATGATTTTCCCTCTCATAACTGCCTTTGAGGCATTCCAAAACAGTTTTGGATCATCTAAATGGGTTTCATTGTCTGATTTAAATTCCTCCCGGGTGAGCTGATAACCTCACCCATGCTTCCGCTTCTTCCTTGCTACCATTCCAGATGATGATGAGATTGTCAATGTAGCGCTTATAGAATACAATCATGTCTTTCCATTCGTGATCGATATAGATAAAATTTTCTTCGAACCGGCCCATGTAGAGATTAGTGAAGCTCGGCGCGAAGCGCGTGCCCATTGCGGTCCCTTTGCGCTGCCTGTATATGCTGTTTTCGAATTTAAAGACGTTATGTGTTAGTATGAACCGAATGGCTTCTGCGGTGAAAATTTTGTGTTTCCTGGAAAGTAGGTCATTTGTATCAAGGTACTGGCTAGATGTGCCAATGCCTGCTTCATGCGGAATATTTGAGTATAAAGAGCCGACATCCAATGTGAGCCATAAGTATGAAGGATTCCAGCTGATGTCTTTTAACAGTGTTATGAGTTGCGCTGATTCTCTAAGATAAGAGCGAAGGTTGATGACGTGTTTCTGGAGAAAGAGGTCTACGTAATGTGAGAGATTACTTGTTAAAGAGTTAATACCTGAAATGATAGGTTGGCCGGGAGGATTTTTTGTATCTTTATGTACTTTTGGGAGATAATAAAAAATTGCGGTAGTGGGGTGGTCAATGGTTATAAATTCTCTTTCTTTTTTGCTGAGGATATGATCCTCTTCTGCTTGTTTTAGGAGAATTCCCAGATCTCTTACGTCCTTAGCCAGTGGATTGTGAGAGAGGGGTTCGTAGTATGAGAGGTCTTCCAAAATTCTATGTGCCTCCGCGATATACTCTTCTCTTCTTTGTAGAACGATCCCCCCCCTTTATCGGCATTTCTAATCACCACTTTGTTGTTGTTACTTAGATCCGTAAGTGCTTCTTTTTCTTTTTTACTGAGGTTAGGTTTAGTCTTGATGTTACTGTTTATATTCCGGATATCATCTGAGACAAGTGAGAGGAAGGGGTTGATATGGTTTTCTCGATGGTGGGTTGGATTAAACAGAGATTTGGGTTTGAGGTTGGTTTGGGCCGTGGTGGTGATGTTTGGAGTGGTGGGGGTGGCATCTTGGTTGGCTTGAGTTATTTGTTTGGCTTTGATCGCAAAATGCCGTTGTAATGTAATGTTCCTGACGAAGGTGTTCAGGTCAACGTAAAGTTGAAATTTGTTGAATTTATCTGCTGGGCAAAAGAATAGGACCCTCTGTAGTAGCGACAATTGGGCTGGGGTGATTTTAGATCCTGATAGATCAAAAATCTTCACTGTTGTGAAATCTTGTCTCTTTTTGGACTGTGGTGGTTTTGGGGGGCTATTTTTGTCTGTCCCTTTCTTTTGGTGTATCGGACGGTGATTCCTCCTCTTCGGCCTCTCGTGCATTTTTTCTTTTTATTCCTTTTGGGGTTTGTCCCAGTTTTGGCTTGAAAAAATCTGTTATGGTGGTTGTGTTCCCTGAAGGCTGTTTCAACACATATGTTGCTTGCGGGGTCAGGGTCCCCGGAAGTGGTAAAAAAGACACAGACAAATTGTTAGTATGGTTGGGAGATTTTAGTGGATTTTCAGGACTGCTCGCATTGTGGATGGTGAGCAGTGAATCCTCGAAGGTGGAGGTGTCAGTTGTACTGGGATTCTTAGTAGGTTGGATGAAGCTGAAGGAAGTGGGTGGCAGGTTTAGGGGACAACCTTGGGGTAAATCCATGGGAGATAAGGGAGACTGGCGTTCTCTCGGCGGTATGGAGGGTGGGGTGAAAAATATGGGGGTCCCAGTGTTTGGTTTGGGATGTATGGAAAATATATGTGGTGATAAGGTGGCGGGAATGGTGTTTTGGATGGGTTTGTTAAGTGGAGAGTTTCCTATGTTTATGGAAATCTCTTGTGTGTTGGGTATGGGTGTGGGGGTAATTTTAGTATGTGTGGGTTGTATGATCGTGGATCCAGGTATGGATGGGAAATAGACTTTGGAGGAAAATTGTTGTGTGGATTTTTTGCCCCGGTGGTGATTCTGTATCCTAGTAGGGGATGGTTGTATGGTGGGCAGTTTGGTATTGGGCCTGGTGGATTGTTGGATTGTCGGGACTGTGGTGGTTCGTGTTGGTATAACAGGTTTTGTGGTGATTGGGTTTGTGGTATTTCTGGTAATATACGTATTGGTGTTTTTCTGTTTGTTGATGTTTTTGCTATTGGTGTTTTTGTTATTTAGCCAAAACTGAATGTTGTTTGATTTAAAGTTATTTCTATCTCTAGTGAGTTTTGAGGTTTTCGTTTCGATTGTGTCACGTTCGTATTGTAAGAGTCTACTAGTGATCAGTCTGTCATATTTAGTGTACTCATTATGTTTTGTAAATCTACGGAGTAGATTGGTGTGTGTTTCAATCTGGTTTTTGAGATCTTGACACAAAGACTCCCGCTTGGTGACCAGGCGTGCAAGCATGCCCTTTGCACACTCTAACATATAGTTGTTCCAGTCTTTTGTAAAGTCTGGATCGTTTAAAAACGGACTTTTAAACCTGAGTCTCAAACCTCGTGGAACAAGAGATTCTTTGAGGTAAGTTTCCAGTAGGATCAAGTCTAGATGATGTTGTATCTCTTCTTTCAGAACAGATTCGAGTTTGTAGAATAATTCTGATAGTTCCTTAGAGCTAATTCGGTGTTGGGCGGCCGTGTCTGTCGCCGATCCTTTTGGAGTCTCATAGTCCGGCTTGTCTGTTGACCAGATACTAGTCAGTTTTTTCCGTTCGTGCAAGCGGTGTTCGCTATATTCCATTGTTTCGATTTATCGTCAGTGGATTCACTTGAGGGGACCTAGAGCCACCGTATCTCAGAGTGGGTTAGACACTCTTCACCCGAAAACTCGGTGCAATACAGCAAATATGTGGCCAAGAGATGAGAAAGGCGCTCATAGGGTAAGTAGATAAGAGTAAACCAGCGTCCTTCACACTGGGGTGAGTTTGTATTGCTCACCTGTTGAGATTGCACTGAATTGGGTGCAATCGTGATGAAGGTCAGCTGGATTAACTGTGCACCGGATTGGAGCTGCTGTGTCCACAAGAACCTAGGGCGAGGGCCAGGTCGCCATTTGGTTGAAGACTGCATACGAAAAACGAAGCTTGTTGTGATTGAGTGATCCGACGAGCTAATGGACGTAAGGCGCAAATCACAACCGGATTTGGAACATACAGTTTTATTGAAAGACGACGTGTTTCGGGGTACGCATGACCCCTTTATCAAGTCTATAAAAAACATAAAACATAAACCATAAAATAGATTTTTCAGGTACAAGGGGAGGGAAACGGTTGTTAGTATAAAAAAATAGGGTTTGGTGTCCCACGTATTAATAACAGAAATAAAAAGTCCATTCGTAATCGAGTTAAAATCAGTAGAATAGATCGTGCTCCGTATAGTGACGATAAAAAAGCATATAAAATCGTAAAATATCGTAATAATATATTAGTTGTCCGATTGTCCAAGTGACAGATATTTAATGGTGGGTGTATATGTGAAAGTATGGTTTCGTACACGAATATCATGGATGGGTATAGTCACGGTGGGTACATAAGTCTTTTGTCTGTACAGCTGATGCTTAGTGTGTGTGTATGCATGTATTACCTGGTTTGCTGCAGCTGTAGTGCAGCTGGATTGCTGTAGCTACTCTGTCACTGTTGCGGTACTCAGTCTGGGATGGACACAAACTGGCTGGGGCACTGTGGCTTGCACTGAGAGAGTGCAATCTGGCAAGGCTGGGTGTGAAGATTCAACATAAAGTTAGTGAGGTACATTAGATATGCTGTGGGTCAAATATATAATTATATATATATTTATATATATTCATATACAGCATTAATATATGTTTTATCATGTTATTATATGCATAATATGCGTTTGTCAATGTTGTTATGTAACTAGAATAGTGGTGGTTGCCTCACTAAATGTAGTGGGTTTAAAGTATAAGTAATAGTTATACAAGGTCATATAAAATACATATATAAGATCATATAATATACACTTATATGCACTATGGGATGTACACATGTTGTACACATATGTCCTGTGGTTTATATGTGAACTATGGTTTATAAGATCATATCATACACGTATGTGCACTGTGGGATGTACACATAAGGTACACGTATGTGTACTGTAGTTTATATTCATCTTTTGCCCTGTGGTATATATATTATTATGCATTATGTGGCCATGGTCACAGTTACCTCGGGTCCTGGAGGGGTTGGTGCGGCTGGAGCGCCAAAGCCCTGCTTCTGCACGTGGCCTGTGCAGTCAGGACGCGCAGGAAGCAGAAAGAGTGCGCTCTGAGAGAGGGGAGGATATTGGGATGGAGTGGGCTGGGTCAGGGAGCGCTAGTGGGCGGGGCCAGGGAGCGCTAGTGTGCCGGCTGTTCTTTTGAATATTGAAGTGTAGATGAGATGATGGGTGGGGGGGGGGGGATGGCAGATGGTTGGAATGTAAATATAGTATTAATCTAATATTACAGATGGAATTAGCTGGTCCAAATGGATGTTTCAGGGTGGATAATGAATTGGTCTGGGTGTTGAAGTATGCATGGTTATGTATACCCCATTAGGGCTATACGGATGGTGTGTGAAGAGGGGGGGGGGGCCTCAGGCAGTATGATGGCATTGATCAGGGATGATCTGTGTGCGGCCCGAGGATGGTTTGTAATAAAGGGAGAATGGATGGGCTGTGGAGTGTTGACTGGGAAAGGGTGACCTGGCAGAGGGGAAAAAAATTAAATGTGTATGGATGTCGGCTCTTTATACTCAAATATCCCGCATGAAGCAGGCATTGGCACATCAAGCCAGTACCTTGATAGAGATGACCTACTTTCCAGGAAACACAAAATTTTCACCGCAGAAGCCATTCGGTTCATACTAACACATAACGTCTTTAAATTCGAAAACAGTATATACAGGCAGCGCAAAGGGACCACAATGGGCACGCGCTTCGCTAATCTCTACATGGGCCGGTTCGAAGAAAATTTCATCTATAGCGACCACGAATGGAAAGACATGATTGTATTCTATAAGCGCTACATTGACGATCTCATCATCATCTGGAATGATAGCAAGGAAGAAGCGGAAGCATTTGTCACTCACCTCAATACTAATACCTGGAACCTTACATTTTATGGCCAACAGCTCAAGGACATCAATAGAGTATCTAGACCTCCTTCTGTATTCAAACGACCAAACCATTCTTACCAAAACCTTTTTCAAGAAGGTTGACGGGAACAATTATTTGGATTATAGAAGTGCACACTACAAAAAATGGCGAGATAACATACCATTTAGTCAATTTAAACGGATTCGAAGAAACTGTTCAACCACAACCGACTTCACCACACAGAGTAAAATTCTACGAAACAGATTCTTAAACAAAAAATATCCCAGCAGAATCGTAGACGCCGCCTTCACACGAGCTGATAACCTCACCCAGGAGGAATGTCTTAAAAACAAAACCAAAAATAACAGATGACTCTAAAAAGTACAGATCCTCCTTCATTACAACATATAATCCCAACCACAAAATTTTAAGGGATATATTAACCAAACATTGGCACATTTTGACGACCGACCCTTATCTTAAATCAGACATCCCACAGAAACCGAGACTTACATTCAGGAGAGCAAGAACCTTAAAAAATGTACTGGCCCCAAGCAAGCTCAAACAAAATATCTCCGTCTCATCCCCAAGAGTTGGCCGGCACCCAGATAACGCCGGCAGCTACAAATGTAGTCACAGCCTATGCAAATGCTGTGGCAATATTTCTCACCGCACCAAAACCTTCAAAAGTAACAATACAGGAGAAGAATCCCGGATTAAAAGTTTTGTCAATTGCTCATCATCTTTTGTAGTTTAGAATGTGGATGTGGGCTATAATATGTCGGTCGCACCACCCAAGCTCTTAGGGAACGTATGAACACACACCGGTCCAAGATCATAAAAGGGTACCTAAAACACAGTGTCTCTCGACACTTCCTCACCACCCATGATAAGGATCCCAAGAGGCTTACCATTACGCCCATTGAACAAATTGACGAAATTTGTTCAGATAGGTTAAGAACACTCCAAAGAAGGGAGATGTTCTGGATCTTCAAATTACAAACTCTGGAACCGGGCTCGGCACTCCAGGGGGCCCGGCCGCCTGTGGACCCCTGGCCCCTGCAGTAGTGCAGCCCAGACTCAGGTGTGGCGGTGGCGACAGGTGACAGGGAGATGAAAGGGAGATGAACGCTTCCATTGTCGAAGCGTTCATCTCCATAGTGATCTGTATCGCCGTCCTCAGGACAGCGATACAGATGGCAGTGCTGTGGCCGGGCAGGGGAGGGAGGCGTCTCCCTTCCCTGTTCCTCTGATAGGCCGCTGGCCTTGTGCCTGCAGCCTATCAGAGTGGTGCAGGCGGCGTGATGGCGTACAGCACAGGACACAGGCCGGAAGAGGCCTGCATCGCATCGCTGCCAAGGAGGTAAGTATAAGTGGTTTTTATTTTTTTTTAAATAACGGACATGAGGGGAGCAGGAGGCACTTTATACTGGCAAAGGGGAGGTAGGAGGGGGAGAAGTGTTTGGCCCTTCTTACTGGCAAATGGGGGGGGGGGGAGGGTGTTTGGCACTTCATACTGACAAATAAAAGGGGGGGGGGTTGGCACTTCTTATTGGCAAATGAGTGGGGGTCGGCACTTCTTACTGGCAAATGAGGGGGGTTGGCGCTTACTGGTAAATGGGTGGGGGGTTGGCGCGTCTTACTGGCAAATGAGGGGGGTTTTTGGCACTTCTTACTGGCAAATGAGGGGGGTTGGCGCTTACTGGTAAATGGGTGGGGGTTGGCGCGTCTTACTGGCAAATGAGGGGGGTTGGCACTTCTTACTGGCAAATGAGGGGGGTTGGCACTTCTTACTGGCAAATGAGGGGGATTGGCACTTACTGGCAAATGAGGGAGGTTTTGGAACTTCTTACTGGCAAATGAGGGGGGTTGGCACGTGCTGGCAAATGAGGGGGGGTTGGCACTTCTTACTGGCAAATGGAGGGGGGGGGAGGTAATCACTTCTTGCTGGCAAATGAGGGGGGGTTGGCACTTGATACTGGCACATGGGGGGTTGTCACTTGATACTGGCACATGGAGGGGGTTGGCACTTGATACTGGCACATGGGGGGGGGGGAGAGAGGAGAAAGGTACCTGATACAGGCACATTATTGGGGAGCAAAGCGGCACAGTATTGGGGGTAGTAGGATGTTTTGTACAGAAGATAGGAGGATGATAGAAAAGTAGTAAACTAAGATTTTTTTTTTGCCAAAATGCAGGGATGGAAAATGGTGACAAAATGGTGTCTGGTGTGAAAGGAGAAGGAGAGGACAGACAACATCTACATCGAAGGAGACGTCACCACTGGATGCAAGAGGTACGGGCGCAATTAATGGGTGGGGCTGTGTGTGGGTGTGGTTTGAGGGTGGGCGGGGACACAGGGGCCCCGTAATCTCCTATTGCCTGGGGAAATGCCCCTCCCGAGACCGTAATGGCGGCCCCATGGATAAGTTTTGCACCGGGGCCCCATGGATTGTGTGTACGCCACTGCTCCACCCTACACCCACTAGTTATTCCTCCGTTGTCACCCCCATCCATTTCATTACAGACAGCTTCCTTCCAACAGTCAGTATAAATACTCCGCTCTTATGCCCTCATTTTTCATATTACACATTTAATTTTTTCCCCTCTGCCAGGTCCCCCTTTCCCAGTCAACACTCCACAGCCCATCCATTCTCCCTTTGTTACAAACCATCCTCGGGCCGCACACAGATCATCCCTGATCAATGCCATCATACTGCCTGAGGTCCCCCCCCCCTCTTCACACACCATCCTTATAGCCCCATTGGGGTATACATAACTATGCATACTTCAACACACAGAACGATTCATTATTCACCCTGAAACATCCATTTGGACCAGCTTATTTCATCTGTAATATTAGATTAATACTATATTTACATTCCAACCATCTGCCACCCCCACCCCCCCATCATCTCATCTACACTTCAAAATCACAACCCCTTAGTCCTCAGCCCGATGGGCACATTGCCTGCACGATTCAATATTCAAAAGAACAGCCGGCACACTAGCGCTCCCTGGCCCCGCCCACTAGCGCTCCCTGACCCTGCCCACTCCATCCCGATATCCTCCCCTTTCTCAGAGCGCGCTCTTTCTGCTCCCTGCGCGTCCTGACTGCACAGGCCACGTGCAGAAGCCGAGCTTTGGTGCTCCAGGCGCACCAACCCCTCCAGGACCCGAGGTAACTGTGACCATGGCCACATAATGCATAATAATATATATACCACAGGGCAGAAGATGAATATAAACTACAGTACACATACGTGTACCTTATGTGTACATCCCACAGTGCACATACGTGTATGCTATATGATCTTATAAACTACAGTTCACATATAAACCACAGGACATATGTGTACAACATGTGTACATCTCATAGTGCACATAAGTGTATATTATATGACCTTAGGGCTCTTTCACACTTGCGTTTTTGTTTTCCGGCATAGAGTTCGGTCGTCGGGGCTCTATGCCGAAAAAATCCTGATCAGCTTTATCCCCATGCATTCTGAATGGAGAGAAATCCGTTCAGGATGCATCAGGATGTCTTCAGTTCAGGACCGGAACGTTTTTTGGCCGGAGAAAATACCGCAGCATGCTGCGCTTTTTGCTCCGGCCAAAAATCCTGAACACTTGCCGCAAGGCCGGATCCGGAATTAATGCCCATTGAAAGGCATTAATCCGGATCCGGCCTTAAGCTAAACGTCGTTTCGGCGCATCGCCGGATCCGACGTTTAGGTTTTTCTGAATGGTTACCATGGCAGCCAGGACGCTAAAGTCCTGGTTGCCATAGTAAAGTGTAGTGGGGAGCGGGGGAGCAGTATACTTACCGCCCATGCGGCTCCCGGGGCGCTCCAGAATGACGTCAGGGCGCCCCACGCGCATGGATCACGTGATCACATGTATAACGTGATCCATGAGCATGGGGTGCTCTTCTGGAGCGCCCTGGGAGCCGCATGGGCGGTAAGTATACTGCTCCCCCGCTCCCCACTACTACTATGGCAACCAGGACTTTAATAGCGTCCTGGCTGCCATAGTAACACTGAAAGCATTTTGAAGACTGATCAGTCTTCAAATGCTTTCAGGTCACTTGCGTTGTTACGGATCCGGCGGGCATTTCCGGCAACGGAAGTGCACGCCGGATCCTAACAATGCAAGTGTGAAAGAGGCCTAATATTTGTATTTTATATGACCTTATATCAGTATTACTTATACTTTAAACCCACTACATTTAGTGAGGCAACCACCACTATTCTAGTTACATAACAACATTGACAAACGCATATTATGCATATAATAACATGATAAAACATATATTAATGCTGTATATATATATATAAAATATTATATTATATATTTGACCCACAGCATATCTAATGTACCTCACTAACTTCATGTTGAATCTTCACACCCAGCCTTGCCAGATTGCACTCTCTCAGTGCAAGCCACGGTGCCCCAGCCAGTTTGTGTCCATCCCAGACTGAGTACCGCAACAGTGACAGAGCAGCTACAGCAATCCAGCTGCACTACAGCTGCAGCAAACCAGGTAATACATGCATACACACACACTAAGCATCAGCTGTACAGACAAACGACTTATGTACCCACCGTGACTATACCCATCCATGATATTCGTGTACGAAACCATACGTTCACATATACACCCACCATTAAATATCTGTCACTTGGACAATCGGACAACTAATATATTATTACGACATTTTACGATTTTATATGCTTTTTTATCGTCACTATACGGAGCACGATCTATTCTACTGATTTTAACTCAATTACGAATTTACTTTTTATTTCTGTTATTAATACGTGGGACACCAAACCCTATTTTTTTATACTAACAACCGTTTCCCTCCCCTTGTACCTGAAAAATCTATTTTATGTTTTTTATAGACTTGATAAAGGGGACATGCGTCTTTCAATAAAACTGTATGTTCCAAATCCGGTTGTGATTTGCGCCTTACGTCCATTAGCTCGTCGGATTACCCAATCACAACGAGCTTCGTTTTTCGTATCCAGTCTTTAACCAAATGGCGACCTGGCCCTTGCCCTAGGTTCTTGTGGACACGGCAGCTCCAATCCGGTGCATAGTTAATCCAGCTGACCTTCATCACGATTGCACCCAATTCAGTGCAATCTCAACAGGTGAGCAATATAAACTCACCCCAGTGTGAAGGACGCTGGTTTACTCTTATCTACTTACCCTATGAGTGCCTTTCTCATCTCTTGGCCACATATTTCCTCTAAAAAGAGACAAGATGGATGGTACTGCTGGATACAGTGATTCCTTCAAATCCTTTTTATGACGTGTTTTTTTAATACGGTATGTGTGTTTTTAGTGTTTAATTGTTATTTTGTTTCATTTATTTAGAATTGATACTTTGACCTGGATGTCATTTTGAGATGAAGTATGCCGGATTAGAATATGTTTGTAGGAGAATATTCGATTTGGGTATCCCCATGTGAGATACTGCCGAGCGGTGGACCCTAAAACCCAAAGCCTGGCGGCGACATCTTTGAGCCCTATGCTAGATTTGTGGTTGCACTGATTATATAAATTTATAACACTTTGCACTTTATGTACTGCTGCACATGTACTATTGTGTTTGGGCTGATTTTATACATGAATTGATATGGATATATATTTCGCACTTTTCTGATTTGCATTTTTATATGAATTATATTAATGATCATGTGTTTTTTCCCTCATATTATAATTATTGATGCACTGTCGCTTTAATTCATTACTGCTTTGTTCATGGTATTATGCAAAACAATGTTTTTCACATTTTATTTTTATCGTCTTTATCATCGGTTCACTGGTCAGTAACATTAATATGTTTTGCTTTTTAAGTGATTGGGGTCTCCGGGCTCGTATTCCTATTGAGATTAGAAATTATGCGGGCTGCTAATCTTCGGTTTACCTATTTATTCGGCACCGGGATCCTGTGCGCCTGGTTGAGCGTGTCACTGGCGTGCGCTGCGTCGCGTGGCAGCGCCATGACGGGCCTTTTAGGGCGGGCGGGCTGGATGGCTGAGACTTGCGGTCCACCCCTCCCTCTGATGATGTCGGCGCTGCTGGGATGACGTGACACGCATCACCTGGTGATTACACGCCATATACTTACCACCTACGTTTGTTTTTTTGGCGCTAAAGACGCCATGGTCATAGTACCTTTGACCTCCTGACGAAGCTGAGAAAGCGAAACGCGCAACAAGGCGTTTACTGGCTATTGTTGGGTCTTCTTCCCCTGATCACGTCTACAGGTGAGCCCAGCGGGTGGAGTATGATGGATTATTTTACAGCCTCTATTTGGTATGGGACGCTGCTTTTTTGGAATCATTATGTAACTGAATATAGGCTAGATTACATAGATTATGTGTACTATTTTTCTTGGCTTTAGGCCAATGGTCGGTGATTCAGTACGGCACTAAGGTCATTCTTACCCATTTTTGACGTTGTTATCCCGTATATATTTATATTGTGTATTTTTTATATTTTGTTTAATACATTGATAACCTTTTGATATATTCTTGGGCGTGGGTTTTCTTGTTTCTTTGGGGAACATATTCTGTAGTTCACATAGTATATATATGAACGTGCCCTTTAAACTATTAGCTTGAAGCTTTTTTTGTGTACCGTGTACATGAGATTTGTCATTTTGATGGGACTATATAAGCTGTGGTTTTTTCCCCATGAAAATCCATGTGGAAATAATGTGTGTAATCCATATCATAGGCTGTTTCCTTAATGCCTCATTCACATGTCAGTGTTTGGTCAGTGATTTCCATCAGTGATTTTGAGGCAAAATCAGGTTTGGCTGTAAACACAGAACAGGGGCAGATCTTTCCCTTATACCTTATGTCTGTGGAGGCTCCAGTCCTGGTTTTGGCTCACAATTAGAGTTGAGCGAACTCGTATTTTAAGTTCGGTGTCAGTGCAGGGGGCGTGGCTCAGTACTGGATCACCTCTTATCCAATCCAGTGCTGAGCCACGCCCCCTGCACTGATCACATGACGGTGACGTCACCCCAGGTCCTTAGTGTTGTCAAAGGTTCGGGTTCATTAAAGAATCCCCTTATGGATTCCAAATGCCGTTATGGTCCGTGGTAGTGAAATTCATAACGGGATGCTTCGATAACCCAAACTTTGGACGCCGAACTTAAAATACAAGTTCGCTCAACTCTACTCACAATCACTGATGGAAATCACTGACCAAACACTGACGTGTTAATGAGGCCTAATGCAATAACATCAGTCATTTATGTAAATTCCAACCCAACTGAACCGCAGCGAGTAATAAAGTGAATGTCATACACACCCACACGCTGGACCCCACCAATCAGCTGTTATTGCAGCTCAGCCCCATTCACTGTAATGCGAATGAGCTGCACCTAGGTCATGTGACTGATGAACGTGACATCACAGACTGCTGATCAGCAGGGTGTTGGGCAGTCGTGTAACTATAGGGGTCACATCGGTCACAACCCGGAGACTAGTGGGGGCGGTGGCATGAGCGCCTTCATTGTGGAAGCGCTCATCTCTCAGGACAACGGAGAGTGATGTCTCCCTGCCCCGATGTTACCTCTGATAGGCGATAGAGAATTATTACTACTGGTGGGACTTTGGGGAGCACTATTACTGTGGTGGTGGTGGGGGGGCATCCTGGCACAGTATCATCTTAGCACTATTTTTTTGGGGAGGGAGATAATGTTTACAACACTATCAGTGTCAGGGACACTATTTGCTGGGCAGTTATTTTTGAGGGCACTGTGAAACAATATTTATTTAGGGGACTATGAAATAATATTTATTTAAAGGATAACTGTCACATTTAGACCCTAATTTCAGTTTTCATATATGTAGTTACTAATATGATAATATACCTGAATCAATAACTATTAGACTTACTTACCCCTTATTTAATAAGATTCAGCCCTTAGCAACCAGTCTGCATAAAACTGAAATTTCACTATTCTGTTAAGATGGCTGCCCTCAGCCCTGAGGCTAATCCATAGGACACCTGCAGTGAAGTTAGTGAAGACCAGCTCTGTATAGGGAGGTCTTGCAGTGAAGTTCCCAGGTCTGGCTGAAGCCTGTAGTCCTCCTACAAGCTCTCCTCTTATCAGATAAGGCTGTCATTTATACACTGGGCTCTACATTGTCCTTCACTGCTAAGGGAGTGTCTGCCAAGCACAGGCATGTGGAGAAGTTCACACACACAGCCCAGCACTGTTATCTCCTGTCAGGAAGAACCTGGCTTTTTATACATTCCCTTACAATGTTGACTCACTATCAGTTCCCAGTGCACACAGCGTGCTCCGTCCTCATCAGTTAGACGGAAGGAGCATAGCAACCTGATTTTATCTCAGGTAACAATAGCCAATACTGGGGACTTTTAGGTGGCTTTTAGGGGTTATTTATTTAAGAATCAGAAATTAAAACAGGGCCAACAAGGTGATATTAATCACCAGAATCCAATAGTAAAAAAAAAAAAATTTGACAGTTATACTTTAAGGGGAACTATTTGTGTGAGGGATTATCTGTTTCTGCAGTATAGTACTGGGGAGCCCAGTGGACACAGCATAGGTGGTGGCAGGATTGCGTGTTCAGAAGGTGGGAGGATGATAGAAAAGTAGGAAACTAATGTGTCTGTTTGTCAAACTCTGCAGAGACAAGAGATGGCTGAAAGAAATCATCATGGTGGTCTGGGTTGAATTGAGAAGATGAGGAAAGAGAACGTCTACATCAGAGGAGACATCACTGGATGTAAAAGGTATCGCTGTATTACTCTATATGTTTTGTAGCACTGTATGTAATGTTCTCCAAGCATATCTTTAACAGTAGGGCTGGAGGGAAGGAGGTTGAGAATTTCAAATGGGGAGAGGGGCATCTATTTCAATTTTCACCTCAGGCAGCAGAAAGGCTAGGTCAGGGATCAGCAACCTCCAGCACTCCAGCTGTTCTGAAACTACAACTCCAAAAATCCTCCTTTCACTTCTATGGGAGTTTAAAAAAAAACAGTTGAGAAAGTGTGCATGCTGGAAGTTGTAGTTTCAAAGCAGCTGAAGTGCCGAAGGTTGTAACCACTTAGCTAGGTCCCCCCTTGCCACAAAGCACTGATGGGCTGAACACACTGTTGAATTCTTGCTCCTGGCCAATGCCATCCCCACACTACACATGCAGTGCGAGGCAGTGGCTGCCTAGAATGGATGGGCAGGACACGTGACAGTCTTGTAGCAAATGCAAATCAGCACTTGCAGACCAGATGTGGTGAGGATGCGCGGTGTGGAAGACGGGCTGAGTGATTCCAGAGACGCAGTTAAACTGCCTGCAGAGTGGACCGGGGGTGGCCCGCAGTGAGAGTGGAGCTGGAACCAACAAGGTGTGCTGAGGTATGAAGGATTATTGATGGTAGGGGGGGTCCAAGCTGAGCTCTTAGCACCAGGGCCCGTAGGCCTTTAGCTATGCCCCTGTGTTGGACCCCTGGCAATCTTCTGAGGATAGGCCATCCATATCAAAATCTCGGACAACCCCTTTAACAAGGAGTGCACTGTTACGCATCATATTTTGCATTAAAAGAGTTTCCCAAGACTTTGATACGGATGACCTATCCTCTGATCGCTGGTGGTCCAACAACCTGGACCCCTGACAATCAGCTGTTTGAGAAGGCACCGGTGCTCCTGTGTATAACGGATGTGCTTGGTATCGCAGCTCTACCCCAATCACTTGAATGGGGATGATCGGCTCCTAGGCCATGTGATCAATGAACGTGTCGTCACTGGCCAGGAAAAGCAGAGAGAAGGCCATGGTGCTACTGTGAGTGCTGCTGCCTTCTAGAACAGCTGATCGGTGGGGGTCCCTGGTGTCAGATCCCATGGATCAGATACTGATGACCAATCTAGAGGATAGGTCATCAGGATTTAAGTCTTGGAAAACTCCTTTAAATCTAGACAATTAATGATTAGCTAAGGGTACTTTTACACTTGCGGCAAGACGGATCCGGCAGGCGATTCAGCCTGCCGGATCCGTCCTGCCGCAAGTGCCCGTGCACTGCCGTGCTGCCGCTCCATCCCCATTGACTATAATGGGGTGGCGGGCGGAGCTATGGCGCAGCACGGCAGTGCACGGCAAAGATCGCGGGACTGAAAAGTCGGACATGCAGGACTTTTAGTCCGGCGATCTCCGGCCGTGCAGTGCCGTAGCTCCGCCCCCCGCCCCATTATAGTCAATGGGGACGGATCTGGCAAGCTGAATAGCCTGCCTGATCCGTTCTGCCGCAAGTGTAAAAGTACCCTAAGATAATTATATACAATAGATAGCTTATATCAGAGGACATTACAGGGAAGAGGTAAAGGGGAGCGGAGAGAACTACAACTCCCAGCATGTCCAGGCTGTTATGTGATATCAGAGGACATTACAGGGAGGAGTTATAAGAGGAAATAACTACAACTCCCAACATTTCTTTCTCTCACACTAAATCCATCACTCTCTCCACCCCCCCCCCCACATCACATGATGTCATCAAAGGTCCCACCCGCCCAATTCTACTCTTCACTGCTGACCTCCGTCTAGTTCTGAACTGATCCCATGATGGCGAGGTCGTCACCACTTCTACTTTCCACTGCAGGGCTTCCTTCCCTTCCTGACATCATCATAGGTCCTTCACCACCATTTCTGCTCTTCATTGCTGAGCTCCGCCTCCTCCTGACATTATCACAGGTCCTTCAGTTCTTGCTCCTAAGGGCATCCCGCCCCCTGGTGGGTGAGCACCCTAAGCACGTGCCCTTGGGCGCCTAATTATAAATATGGCCTAGAGATTTCTGTTGTGATACAAATTTCTTGTGTAGACCGTGGTGTCCCTGAGTGTGAGGACATGTCTGTTTTAGTAACTAGTTACATTCCCCATGTAATAACAATTCTGGAGCAGCTATTCTTATGACTCTATGTTATGCAATTCCTGTATTATTCCTGCTAAAAATTTACAAATAAGTTACCAGCACTCTAAAGGTACAGTAACGGTACTACTGGATGTTACCAGTAGCGGGTGTGTCTGACTATCCAATCAGTGCTGCTGGTGTCTGTAACACCCATCTGTACCTTTACTGCAAGCCTGCTGACAATTCATTGATAACAGAAAGAATAAAGGAATGGCACATAATAGTCATGAGAACACATGCCCCAGAATTATTACATGGGGAATACAAGTAGGTCCCCTTTAAGTGTCCTATGGAGCAGGAGTCAGAGACATGCTGGCGCTCTGATGCCACCAGTGAGTATCTGAGGCACACTGCTGGCAGTATTGTTTATTGGGGCAGTCTAGGGGCACTATTCTTTATGAAGGGAAACTAGTAACGAGTGGAGCATTTCCCGCTCCGATGCTTCCCCTTTCCCTGCGCCGAATCGCTGTTTTGTTTACACTCTCAGATAGGGCAGCGCTAAAGACCACCCATTAGTGCCGGTCACATCACCAGGATCACTGCTAGGCGGAAGTCTCCGCCTAACATACCCATAGTGAGACCCAGTATGTCACCGGATATATAAAAAAAGCCCTTGTCCTGCGCGATTCAGCACAGGGCAAAGGGGAGCATCGGAGCATCCTCCCTCATACAGCATGGGTTGGACAACCCCTTTAAGATCGCTGGGATCTGACTCCCTAACCATCAGCTGTGACGGGGTAGCAGCGAGACAGCTCCACCCAGGGTGTAGTGGACAGGGGCGGCTACTGCAGCGCTGCTTCCACTGAAGTGAACAGGAGCAGCGCTGCAGTAACCAGCTCTGTCCACTAAACCCTGGGTGGAGCTGTCTAGTTCCAATGCTACCGCACAACTGATAGCTGATCGGCGAGGAAGCTGATCAGATATTGATGGCCTGTCTTGAAAATAGCCCATCAATAGTAAAATCCTGGACAACTCCTTTAAAGGGATTCTGTCACGGCATTTGACCCTATAGAGCTGCGGACATGCACGGCTAGATCGCTGCTAGCATGTCCGCAATATAGCAGTAGAATAGCTCTGGGTGCTTTTATTCTCTTTAAAAAAGGAATTTATTGATATGCAAATTAATCCAGGAAGGTGCCCAAGGGGCGGTACTAACCTTCCTGGTGCCCAACCACATCCCCATGTGAAGGAGCCCAGCACCGCCTGCATCCGCCGAATCTCCTCCTTGCTTCAGTGAGATCGCTGTAAATCTCCCGATGCGCGAGATTGTGCATGCGCAGTTGCAACATAGTGTTCCTTCCCGTGCTGGCATCAGCCTCAGGGAAGGAACTGCGGATGCGCGATCTCGCGCACCGCGAGATTTACGGCGATCTCACTGAAGCAAGGAGGAGATTCGGTGGACGCAGGCGGTGCCGGGCTCCTTCACATGGGGGCGAGGCTGGGCACCAGGAAGGTTAGTACCGCCCCATGGGCACCTTCCCGGGTTAATTTGCATATCAATAAAATCATTTTGTATAGAAAATAAAAGCACCCAGAGCTATTCTACTGCTATATTGCGGACATGCTAGCGGCGATCTAGCCGTGTATGTCCGCAGCTCTATAGGGTCAAAAGCCGTGACAGAATCCCTTTAAGAAGATCTGACGCTGACATCCCACATGCAAGGCTCACTAAAACGCACATGACATTCACTGTGTGAACATGTGCTGATTCTGAACTACAGCCTGCTGTGGTCTGCTCAGGAAGTCACTAAATCCCCATTACTCTGCTGTAATAGATGCAATGCCAGGATTAAGGAATCGCTCGTCACACATTAAAACTTTCCGCTCTTGAGACACACCCTACTGAGAGATCAGGTCACATGTGCTCCTATCTTCACCCATTCCTTCCTGACTCATTACGTCATTCCAAGCCAAAGACAGCTGCATTCCTCGCAGCCACGTCTCGTGCTCCGCTTGCATAATACGGGAAAGTCCAGGCTGTGACAATGATAAAAGGAAAAAAGAAGTAACCCAAAGGTAAAAATTCAATGACCGCACCCGACCGATACCCAATCACACGCTCCTGCTTGGTGGGGCGGGGCCTCGGAGGAGAAAGGACCAATCAGCGTGAAGTGAGGCCGTGACCGCTCGTTACAAAGGGATGTTGGCCGACTGGGAAAAGCCCATTCTGGCTGGTGGGCGGGGCTAGGAGTAATAATCCCGCCTCTCTGAGGACCTTTTCGTGGTGACGTCATCGGGACACGCCCGCTTGTCCCCCCCCCCGCAATTCCCATCTGTAGGACTGGGATACCGGGAAGACGCACATGGTCGCCGGTCAGCACCTGTCCAGCCCTGCGATCACGTTACATAGTGACAGGTGTAAGAGCTGGTCGCCCCAGTATATACACGTGTGTGCTACCCGATCTCATGTAAAGAGAGTAGAGGTGGTGTGTCATGTATAATGCAGAGGACCAGATGGCGTTCTCTGCCCTAGTGCTGCTGTGCACCATAAATAACTGCATCTTAGGCCTTGTTCACATTTATGTTTGTCACCGGTGTGGTATCTGCGTTTTCCATGGACAGCACAGGTACCCATTAACTTCCATGTGTCAGTTCACACCTCAGTGGCAAGATCACAGAGACACTAAAGGGGTTTTCCGATCACCAGGGTGGCCAACCAGAATTTTTTTTTTTCTGGACAACTTATCCCAAAATCACAGACAGCCAACGTTTTTTACGGACAATTTGGAAAACCATAATGAATGATAAGTAATGTATGTCTATAGCTCAGTATTAACTCCTCATTACCTGCATTTACTGTGAGCTATAAAATCGTGATAATTACCACCAAAATAATCTAGTCAAGTATCACCAGCCTCAAAAAAATCACGGGCACATCTATATATTTTTTTTCGACGGAGACAGGAAAAGAGTCGCCTACTTTTTATGGACCGTACAGAAATATCTGGTCGGTTGGAGACCCTCAGGATAGGTCATCAGTATCTGATCAGTGGGGTCCAAGACCCCGCCGATCAGCTGTTTGAGAAGGCCTGGCGCTCACAGTAGGGCCGCAACCTTCTCTGCGTTTACCAGGGTCGCCAACCATCCACAAATTTCTGGACAGTCCGTAAAAACTGGACACTCTTTTCCTGTGTCCGTGAAAAATAACCGATGTGTCCGTGGCTGGTGGTAATTATCATCATTTTACAGCTCACAGTAAATGCAGGCAACAAGTTCCTATCAGTATGGCCCCATTCAGACGTCCGTGGTGTGTTGCGGATCCTCAAATTGCGGATCCACAACACACCATGCCAGCACTCCCCATAGACATGCCTATTCTTGTCCACAGGCTGCGGACAAGAATAGGACATGCTCTATCTTTTGCGGAGCCGCGGACGGATGTTTCGGGCCGAAACCCGGAAGTTCGGAGCCGCGGCTCCGCAAATGCTGATGCGGAGAGCACATAGTGTGCTCTCCGCATCACGTCCGGCCCCATTCACAATGAATGTGTCTGCATCTATTCTGCAGAATTGCGGAATAGATGCGGACTAAAATGCGGACGTGTGAATGGGGCCTATATTGATATTACTTGCAAGGGCTGTCAGTTTTGTATGCCTTTACGACGCGTTATTGCATTTTTCCTGCGCGGGTGACATGCGGATTGCATGCGTTTTTAACGCTTGTGAAAAAAAACGGAACCAATCTATGTGTATTAAAATAGGTGTGGAATCTGTAGTAATCTCTCATTACAAGAAATATAAAATGTAAGCACTATTTAAATGTGTGCTATTTGAGTAACTATCATTACATGTGTCATGTCAGTAAACTCCATATGTATTGTCTACTATCGTGTTCATAATGGACATTAGCCTTTTCTTTTATAGAGATATGTATTATAAAAACTAAAATGTAAAATTACGTGAGTAAATTTGCTCATATTGTTCATAAATACATTTTTGGATTTATGTGTGTAACTGATTTCAAAATCATGTTTATCTATTTACGTGTATGTAGGTTATATAAATGTCTAATAATCGTTTCAAATTATTCATGTTTTATGTGCGTTTGTGCTACATAAATGTATGAAGTCAATGTATATAATAAAGACAGGAAACAAGAAATGCTTGAAAAACAAACTGTTTATTTTAGCACAGAGAATAATATATATATATTTTTAAATAAAAATAATAATGTAAAAATACAAAATGTACAAATGATAAAAACGTCTCGCTGACCCCGTTGGACCCTGAAACTGGGGCCCAGAGTAACCCTAGGTTCACACCTGAGCGTTTTTCAGCGCGTTCAAACTCAGGAGAAGTAGGGCGATGTGTTTTGGGGTGTATTTTTACATATACCCATGCTGGGTGTGAGAAATATCTCTGTAAATTGACAACTTTGAATAAAAAAATTTAAAAAGTTGTCGTTTACAGCAATATTTCTCACACAAAGTATGAGAAATACACCCTAAAACACATTGCCCTACTTCTCCTGAGTACGGCGATACCACATGAGTGACACTTTTTTGCAGCCAAGATGCGCAAAGGGGCCCTAAAACCAATGAGTACCTTTAGGATTTCACAGGGCATTTTTACGCATTTGGATTCTCACGCTTTAGCACCCCTAAAATGCCAGGTGAGTATAAATACCCCACAAGTGACCCCATTGTGGAAAGAAGACACCCCAAGGTATTCCGTGAGGGGCATGGCGAGTTCACAGAAAAAAAAAAATTTGGCACAAGTTAGCGGAAATTGATTATTTTTTTTTTTTTACAGTCTCATATTCCACTAACTTGTGACAAAAAAATAAAATTTTGCATGAACTCGCCATACCCCTCACGGAATACCTTGGGGTGTCTTCTTTCTAAAATAGAGTCACATGTGAGGTGTTTGTACTGTCCTGGCATTTGAGGGTCTCTGCAATCATTACACGTATGGCCAGCATGAGGAGTTTCTGCGATTCTCCGTATATTGAGCATACGGGTAATGAGATTTTTTTTTTCCGTTCAGCCTCTGCGCTGAAAAAAAAATAAAAATGAACGGCACAGATTTTTTCATTCGCATCGATCAATGTGGATGAAAAAATCTCTGCCAAAATCAGGGACTGCGGTGCGGTGGGCTGGGCGCTAGCTACCTAACAAGTAGCTAACTAACTGGCGGTGATAGGGGACCCTTATGCCCCATTCACACGTCCGCAATTCTGTTTGAGGAACGGAATTGTGGACCCATTCATTTCTATGGGGACAGACTTTGTCCCGCTCGGATCCGGGAATTACGGATCCGCGCTTCCGGGTCTGCACTTCCGTTCCGCAAGAATATAGAACATGTCCTATCCTTGTCCGCAATTGCGGACAAGAAAAAGCATTTTCTATATAGTTCTGGCAATGTGCGGATCTGCAAAATGCGAAAAGCACATTGCCGGTGTCCGTGTTTTGAGGATCTGCGGATCCGATCCGCGGATCCGTGAATCCACGGATCCGCAAAACACATATGGACGTCTGAATGGAGCCTTACAAGGGGTGTGATCAATGACAGGGGGGATGATCAGGGGGTCTAGATGGGGTGATCAAGGGGTTAATAGGTGGGGGGGGGGGGGGTTAGTGTAGTGTTTGGTGCAACTTTACAGTGTTACCTGGTCCTCTGGTGGTCGATCCCAGCAAATGGGACCACCAGAGGACCAGGTAGCAGGTATATCAGACGCTGTTCACAAAACAGCGTCTGATATACCTGTTTGATGCGATTTAATTCGCATCTACAGCCTGCCAGCGATGGATCATCGCTGGCAGGCTGTAGGAGAACTCTTGAGACGCGCTTGACTGTGAACGCACACGCGCTCGCACGCGCGTTCCCAGGAAGTCTCGGCTCTCGCGGGATGACGCGCCGATGGGTCGTCTCAGAACTACAGGACTGCCCGCAGGACGCATCCCTGCGTTAGGCGGTCCTGTAGCGGTTAAAGTTTAGGTAGATCTCCCGTGGAGCGAGTATTAATTACAGAATGTGAATTAGGTGGAATGATCAGGGATGGCAGCACAGGTGTTCAGTGAGATGAAACAATTTTCAAACCACTAGAGGCAACCATGGGAGAAGGTTGGACAGGTTCCGGGGATGACCCGGGTTCAATGTCCGAAGAAATACACCAAAGAAGGCACCAAACCCAGGAGAACAGAAGGTGAATAAAGGGTGTCAAAAGTGGTGAACCAGGTCACTACTAGGTATATAGTATAAGACTAATAAAATGTTCAATAATTGGAACAGGATAGGTGAGACCCCAAGTGAGTAGTCTATGCCTAAATCTGAAGTGATGGATTGGATCAGTACTATTTGGATTCACAGAGACTGTACTCACTTCACGGGGGGGGGGACACAGGATGGAGCTCAAGACACCTGTGTCCTCCTACCCCCTGGCCAGGGTCGCGTATCAGATGGTACAAATCAACGGCAGTCAACAACTCCAAGGCTTCTGGTCGATGAGATTTATTAAGGTAAAAACTGTCCCAACCCGTTTTGGAGGTGCAATATCCTCCTTCTTCAGGGGTTAACATGTAAACAATAATAAAAGTGGTAGAAAGTGATAGACATAGGACATATAAAATATTTTTGTGCAAGGGTAAAAAGCACTTACAAATACGTACAATCAACAAATAAAAAAGTTTAAAATCAGATGAAATATATCAGAAGACAAACATAGTATGCAGGACACAGATATCATCTTATATGTTATTTGCATGCATATTCATATGTTGTCATTGGAAAAGCTATAGTATATAGGGCACAGGTACTAATATTGAAACCAGTGACAGATCCTCGAAGAGTCTGTGGAATATACATGACACACAGGGGGCAAAAAAAATGACCCACGGACCAAAAACAGATTCTTCACAGATGAAACACACATGGATTTTCCAATGAAGTCAAATGGATATGGAGATGTGAACGAGGCCTGAGGCCCCTTTTACACGAGCGAGAATTCCGCGCGGGTGCAATGCGTGATGCGAACGGGATCCGGACCCATTCATTTCAATGAGTCTGTGTACATAAGCGTTGGTATCACGTATCACTTGTGCGTTGCGTGAAAATCACATCAGGTTTATATACTAAGATTTTCACGCAATGCTGGCCCCATAAAAGTAAATGGGGCTGCATGAAAATCGCATCCCCACGCAAGTAAGGATGCAATGCGTTTTTCACGGATGGTTGCTAAGAGATGTTGTTCGTAAACATTCCTTTTTTTATCACGCGCGTGCAAAGCGCATTAAATCGCATTGCACTCGCGAGATAAAAACTGAACAACTGAACGCGATCGCAAACAAAATTGAATGGATGCTTGCGAAATCACGCAGTTTTCACTGAACGCATCCGCAACGCACCCGGACCTAATCCGCTCATGCTCGTCTGCAAGGGGCCTTACTTATCAAGAAATCATGACACATACAGCTGTGACTGGGACACATGCCAGAACCATTAACGCCAGTGTGAAACATGTGGAGAGCTTTTCCCCCTCTTATACTGCATGCACTGACCAGACATATAGTGCTGATCATCATCAGTACTACTGTATAACATAGAGGGACTCATCTCCTATAACTGCATGCGCAGGGTTGCCAACCAGAATATTTATTTTTTCTAGACAACTTATCCTAAAATCAGACAGCCAACATTTTTAATGGGCAAATTGGAAAACCAGAATGAATGATGAAGATAAGTAATTCATGTCTATAGCTCAAAATACGGATGAGAACCCATTACCTGTATTTACTGTAAGCTGTAAAGTGATGATAATTACCACCAAAATAATCTAGTTAACTACCACCAGCCTCAAAAAAATCACTATTTTTTTCACAGACACAGGAAAATAGGCAACTTTTTTCCTGGGTGTGTGAAAAAATTGTTCTGTCTAGGTTTTTTTTTTTTTTTGAAACTAGTGATATTAACAAGGTTGGCAACCCTGTGCATACGTTCTATTCATTTTGTTGAGCCATCCATATTTATCACTATACACTGGAGGATCCATACACATCCTGATGAGCAGTCCTCTCCTATAGCTGTATATATACTGATCACTATACACTGGAGGATCCATATAGATGTATACACTATTACACCGTATAGGACACATCCTGATGAGCAGTCCTCTCCTATAGCTGTATATATACTGATCACTATACACTGGAGGATCCATATAGATGTATACACTATTACACCATATAGGAAACATCCTGATGAGCAGTCCCCTCTTATAGATATATACATCCTGATCACTATATACTGGAGGATCCATATAGATGTATACACTATTACACTGTATAGGACACATCCTGATGAGCAGTCCTCTCCTATAGCTGTATATATACTGATCACTATACACTGGAGGATCCATATAGATGTATACACTATTACACTGTATAGGACACATCCTGATGAGCTGTCCCTCCCCTCCTATAGCTGTATATATACTGATCACTATACACTGCAGGATCCATATAGATGTATATAGTATTACACTGTATAGGACACATCCTGATGAGCAGTCCCCTCCTATAGCTATATACATCCTGATGACTATACACAGGAGGATCCATATAGATGTATACAGTATTACACTGTATAGGACACATCCTGATGAGCAGTCCCCTCCTATAGATATATACATCCTGATCACTATACACTGGAGGATCCATATAGATGTATACACTATTACACTGTATAGAACACATCCTGATGAGCAGTCTCCTCCTATAGCTGTATATATACTGATCACTATACACTGGAGGATCCATATAGATGTATACACTATTACACTGTATAGAACACATCCTGATGAGCAGTCCCCTCCTATAGCTGTATATATACTGATCACTATACACTGGAGGATCCATATAGATGTATACACTATTACATTGTATAGGAAACATCCTGATAAGTAGTCCCCTGCTATAGCTGTATACACCTGATCACTATACACTGAAGGATCCATATAGATGTATACACTATTACACCATATAGGACACATCCTGATAAACAGTCCCCTCCTATAGTTGTATAAACCCTGATCACTATATACTGGAGGATCCATATAGATGTATACACTATTACACTGTATAGAACACATCCTGATGAGCAGTCTCCTCCTATAGCTGTATATATACTGATCACTATACACTGGAGGATCCATATAGATGTATACACTTTTACTCCGTATAGGACACATCCTGATGAGCAGTCTCCTCCTATAGCTGTATATATACTGATCACTATACACTGGAGGATCCATATAGATGTATACACTTTTACTCCGTATAGGACACATCCTGATGAGCAGTCCACTCCTATAGCTGTATACATACTGATCACTAAACACTGGAGGATCCATATAGATGTATACACTATTACACTGTATAGGACACATCGTGATGAGCAGTCCCCTCATATAGCTGTATACACCCTGATAACTATGCACTGGAGGATCCATATAGATGTATACACTATTACACCGTATAGGACACATCCTGATGAGCAGTCCCCTCCTATAGCTGTATAAACCCTGAACACTATGCACTGGAGGATCCATATTGATTAATACATTATATAGGACACATCCTGATTAACAGTCATCTCCTATGGCTGTATATATCCTGATCACTATACACTGGAGGATCCATATATATGTATACACTATTACACCGTATAGGACACATCCTGATGAGCAGTCCCCTCCTATAGCTGTATACACCCTGATCACTATATACTGGAGGATCCATATAGATGTATACACTATTACACTGTATAGGACACATCCTGATGAGCAGTCCCCTCCTATAGCTGTATACATCCTGATTACTATACACTGGAGGATCCATATAGATGTATACACTATTACACTGTATAGGACACATCCTGATGAGCAGTCCCCTCCTATAGCTGTATACATCCTGATCACTATACACTGGAGGATCCATATAGATGTATACACTATCACACTGTATAGGACACATCCTGATGAGCAGTCCCCTCCTATAGCTGTATACATCCTGATTACTATACACTGGAGGATCCATATAGATGTATACACTATTACACTGTATAGGACACATCCTGATGAGCAGTCCCCTCCTATAGCTGTATATTTACTAATCACTATACACTGGAGGATCCATATACATAAGTTATAAAAGAGTACCTGGGTGGCTACTCCTGGTATGTCAGAGGACTAGGGTGCTCACCTCCGTGGCTCACCCTCAAAGCCAGATATGTATAGAAGTAACTAATCAAACGAATGGAGGGGCTACACCTTTTCTGGGAAACACAAAGGAATAGCCTAGTGCAGATATAAACCTTTTATTCCATACGTAAAATCACAAGTGGCCCAAACTCCTTTATAAGTGTAACATACGCAGATATCCTCACTCTCTTTGTATATAGTAACAACTCAGTGCAACATACGGCTCTGTGCAAACAAGCTCTGTATAAAAGTTCCTGTGCAAAAACGCTCTGTGCAAAACTAGCTCTATGTGAAATAATGCCGTGCAAAAAATACAGTCAATTCGTGCAAAAAACGCTAGGCATTTTTAGTAGCATTTTTAGAAGTATTTTTAGTAGCATTTTTAGGAGTTTTTAAAGAGTTTTTTAATAAAGAGCACAGTTTTTATTTCATGCAAGTGATATATATTGCATTTTTATCAGATTCACTAATTAGGTGTATGATGTATAGTGTTATGTTCTTATATCCACATCCACCAACAGGCACTTATGTTGTTTGAGATTGTGTAGAATGGAACCAACTCCGAATGGCTAGGGGGATCGAATTGATCCAGTCCAAGTTTTGTGCAAAACCCACATGACGTGCAATGGGAGGAGTTATGGACCTATTTAAGTTGGACGGATACTCACTGCTGAACAACCACTGAAGAAGGGGTCGAACCCCGAAACGCGTTTGGTGTGCACAGCAGTGAGAACAGGAGCTACAATCACACCCACAGTGGAGGTACCATTTTCCTCCCAAAGAAAACAGTCTCTGCTCCGATCGAAGAATCTACTACACCGAAAGGTACCCACGCAAGCGCAGTGAATCTTTACTTGCGCAAGCGCATTCAATCTCTGCCGCCAGTACCGGGTCACGTGGGACGCCGCGTTCAAACCCGGAAGTGCGCGGGACGCCGCGCGTGGAGACACAAACAATGCAGCTGGCAAGCGCTGGGAAGCAGACGGAGAGAGGTACGCCCGAGGAGGGTAAGACAGTTTAATATATATGTGGGTGGAATGTAAGAGCTACTGGACGATATTAAGTGGATATCTCCACAAGGACAATATAGTGAAAGCTGCAATGGATACCTAATTTTGGGGACTCAAGGACATAAAGAGTCCACACTGTTTGGCCTAGCGTTTTTTGCACGAATTGACTGTATTTTTTGCACGGCATTATTTCACACAGAGCTAGTTTTGCACAGAGCGTTTTTGCACAGGAACTTTTATACAGAGCTTGTTTGCACAGAGCCGTATGTTGCACTGAGTTGTTACTATATACAAAGAGAGTGAGGATATCTGCGTATGTTACACTTATAAAGGAGTTTGGGCCACTTGTGATTTTACGTATGGAATAAAAGGTTTATATCTGCACTAGGCTATTCCTTTGTGTTTCCCAGAAAAGGTGTAGCCCCTCCATTCGTTTGATTAGTTAGATCCATATACATGTATACAGTATTACACTGTATAGGACACATCCTGATGAGGAGTCCCCTCCTATAGCTGTATACACCCTGATCACTATACACTGGAGGATCCATATAGATGTATACACTATTACACTGTATAGGACACATCCTGATGAGGAGTCCCCTCCTATAGCTGTATACATCCTGATCACTATACACTGGAGGATCCATATAGATATATACACTATTACACTGTATAGGACACATCCTGATGAGCAGTCCCCTCCTATAGCTGTATACACCCTGATCACTATACACTGGAGGATCCATATAGATGTATACACTATTACACTGTATAGGACACATCCTAATGAGCAGTCCCCTCCTATAGCTGTATACATCCTGATTACTATGCACTGGAGGATCCATATAGATGTATACCCTATTACACTGTATAGGACACATCCTGATGAGCAGTCCCCTCCTATAGTTGTATACATCCTGATCACTATACACTGGAGGATCCATATAGATGTATACACTATTACACTGTATAGGACACATCCTGATGAGTAGTCTCCTTCTATAGCTGTATACACCATGATCACTATACACTGGAGGATCCATATAGATGTATACACTATTATACAGTATAGGACACATTCTGATGAGCAGTCCCCTCCTATAGCTGTATACACCCTGATCACTATACATCCCGATCAATATACACTGGAGGATCCATATAAATGTATACACTATTACACTGTATGGGACACATCCTGATGAGCAGTCCCCTCCTATAGCTGTATATATACTGATCACTATACACTGGAGGATCCATATAGATGTATACACTATTACATTGTATAGGACACATCATGATGAGCAGTCCCCTCCTATAGCTGTATACATACTGATCACTATACACTGGAGGATCCATAGAAATGTATACACTATTACACAGTATAGGACACATCCTGATGAGCAGTCCCCTCCTATAGCTGTATAAACCCTGATCACTAAACACTGGAGGATCCATATAGATGTATACACTATTACACTATTACACTGTATAGGAAACATCCTGATGAGCAGTCCCCTCCTATAGCTGTATATATACCGATCACTATACACTGGATGATCCATATAGATGTATACACTATTACACTGTATAGGATACATCCTGATGAGCAGTCTCCTCTTATAGCTGTATACATCCTGATCACTATACACTGGAGGATCCATATAGATGCATACACTATTACACTGTATGGGACACATCCTGATGAGCAGTCCCCTCCTATAGCTGTATATATACTGATCACTATACACTGGAGGATCCATATAGATGTATACACTATTACACAGTGTAGGACACATCCTGATGAGCAGTCCCCTCCTATAGCTGTATATATACCGATCACTATACACTGGAGGATCCATATAGATGTATACACTATTACATTGTATAGGACTCATCCTGATGAGTAGACCCCTCCTATAGCTGTATAAACCCTGATCACTAAACACTGGCGGATCCATATAGATGTATACAGTATTACACTGTATGGGACACATCCTGATGAGCAGTCCCCTCCTATAGCTGTATATATACTGATCACTATACATTGGAGGACTGGAGGATCCATATAGATGTATACACTATTACACTGTATGGGACATATCCTCATGAGCAGTCCCCTCCTATAGCTGTATATATACTGATCACTATACATCGGAGGATCCATATAGATGTATACACTATTACACTGTATAGGACACATCCTGATGAGCAGTCCCCTCCTATAGCTGTATACATCCTGATCACTATACACTGGAGGATCCATATAGATGTGTACACTATTACACCATATAGGACACATCCTGATGAGCAGTCCCCTCCTATAGCTGTATATATACTGATCACTATACACTGGAGGATCCATATAGATGCATACAGTATTACACTGTATAGGACACATCCTGATGAGTAGTCCCCTCCTATAGCTGTATATATACTGATCACTATACACTGGAGGATCCATATAGATGTATACACTATTACACAGTGTAGGACACATCCTGATGAGCAGTCCCCTCCTATAGCTGTATATATACTGATCACTATACACTGGAGGATCCATATAGATGTATACACTATTACACTGTATAGGACATATCCTGATGAGCAGTCCCCTCCTATAGCTGTATATATAATGATCACTATACGCTGGAGGATCCATATAGATGTATACACTATTACACTGTATAGGACATATCCTGATGAGAAGTCCCCTTCTATAGCTGTATACATCCTGATCACTATACACTGGAGGATCCATATAGATGTATACAGTATTACACTGTATTGGACACATCCCGATGAGCAGTCCCCTCCTATAGCTGTATACATCCTGATCACTATACACTGGAGGATCCATATAGATGTATACAGTATTACACTGTATAGGACACATCCCGATGAGCAGTCCCCTCCTATAGCTGTATACATCCTGATCACTATACACTGGAGGATCCATATAGATGTATACAGTATTACACTGTATAGGACACATCCCGATGAGTAGTCCCCTCCTATAGCTGTATATATACTGATCACTATACACTGGAGGATCCATATAGATGTATACACTATTACACCGTATAGGACACCTCCTGATTAGCAGTCCCCTCTTATAGCTGTATACACTCTGATCACTATACACCGGAGGATCCATATAGATGTATACACTATTACACCGTATAGGACACATCCTGATGAGTAGTCTCCACCTAGAGCTGTATACACCCTGATCACTATACACTGGAGGATCCATATAGATTTATACATTATATAGGACACATCCTGATGAGCAGTCCGCTCCTATAGCTGTATACATCCTGATCACTATACACTGGAGGATCCATATAGATGTATACACTATTAAACTGTAAAGGACACATCCTGATGAGCAGTCCCCTCCTATAGATATATACATCCTGATCACTATACACTGGAGGATCCATATAGATGTATTCACTATTACACTGTATAGGAAACATCCCGATGAGTAGTCCCCTCCTATAGCTGTATATACTCTGATCACTATACACCGGAGGATCCATATAGATGTATACACTATTACACCGTATAGGACACATCCTGATGAGCAGTCCCCTCCTATAGCTGTATACACCCTGATCACTATACACTGGAAGATCCATATAAATGTATACACTACTACAGTGTATAGGACACATCCTGATAAGCAGTCCCCTCCTATAGCTGTATATATACTGATCACTATACAGCGGAGGATCCATATAGATGTATACACTATTACACTGTATAGGACACATCCTGATCAGCAGTCTCCTCCTATAGCTGTATACATCCTGATCACTATACATTGGAGGACTGGAGGATCCATATAGATGTATACACTATTACACCGTATAGGACACATCCTGATGAGCAGTCCCCTCCTATAGCTGTATATATACCGATCACTATACACTGGATGATCCATATAGATGTATACACTATTACACAGTATAGGAAACATCCTGATGAGCAGTCCCCTCCTATAGCTGTATATATACCGATCACTATACACTGGATGATCCATATAGATGTATACACTATTACACTGTATAGGATACATCCTGATGAGCAGTCCCCTCCTATAGCTGTATATATACTGATCACTATACACTGGAGGATCCATATAGATGTATACACTATTACACTGTATGGGACACATCCTGATGAGCAGTCCCCTCCTATAGCTGTATATATACTGATCACTATACACTGGAGGATCCATATAGATGTTTACACTATTACATTGTATAGGACTCATCCTGATGAGTAGACCCCTCCTATAGCTGTATACACCCTGATCACTATACACTGGAGGATCCATATAGATATATACACTATTACACTGTATAGGACACATCCTAATGAGCAGTCCCCTCCTATAGCTGTATACACCCTGATCACTATGCACTGGAGGATCCATATAGATGTATACACTATTACACCGTATAGGACACCTCCTGATGAGCAGTCCCCTCCTATAGCTGTATACATCCTGATCACTATACATTGGAGGACTGGAGGATCCATATAGATGTATACACTATTACACCGTATAGGACACATCCTGATGAGCAGTCCCCTCCTATAGCTGTATATATACTGATCACTATACACTGGAGGATCCATATAGATATATACACTATTACACCGTATAGGACACATCCTGATGAGCAGTCCTCTCCTATAGCTGTATATATACCGATCACTATACACTGGAGGATCCATATAGATGTATACACTATTATACTATATAGGACACATCCTGATGAGCAGTCCCCTCTTATAGATATATACATCCTGATCACTATATACTGGAGGATCCATATAGATGTATACACTATTACACTGTATAGGATACATCCTGATGAGCAGTCCCCTCCTATAGCTGTATATATACCGATCACTATACACTGGAGGATCCATATAGATTTATTCACTATTACACTGTATAGGATACATCCTGATGAGCAGTCCCCTCCTATAGCTGTATATATACCGATCACTATACACTGGAGGATCCATATAGATTTATTCACTATTACACTGTATAGGACACATCCTGATGAGCAGTCCTCTCCTATAGCTGTATATATACCGATCACTATACACTGGATGATCCATATAGATTTATTCACTATTACACTGTATAGGACACATCCTGATGAGCAGTCCCCTCATATAGCTGTATACACCCTGATCACTATACACTGGAGGATCCATATAGACTTATTCACTATTACACTGTATAGGACACATCCTGATGAGCAGTCTCCTCCTATAGCTGTATACATCCTGATCACTATACACTGGAGGATCCATATAGATGTATACACTATTACACTGTATAGGACACATCCTGATGAGCAGTCTCCTCCTATAGCTGTATACACCCTGATCACTATACACTGGAGGATCCATATAGATGTATACACTATTACACAGTATAGGAAACATCCTGATGAGCAGTCTCCTCCTATAGCTGTATATATACCGATCACTATACACTGGAGGATCCATATAGATGTATACAGTATAACACATTGTATAGGACACATCCTGATGAGTAGTCTCCTCCTATAGCTGAATACATCCTGATCACCATGGGCGTAGCTATAGGGGGTGCAGAGGTAGCAGTTGCTACCGGGCCCAGGAGCCTGAGGGGGCCCAAAGACCCCTGTGCCGCATAAGAAGACACACAAAGCACTGAGGGAAGGGGGGGCCCAAGCTGAACTCTTGCATCAGGGCCCATGAGCCACTAGCTACGCTCCTGCTGATCACTATACACTGGAGGATCCATATAGATGTATACACTATTACACTGTATAGGACACATCCTGATGAGCAGTCCCCTCCTATAGATATATACATCCTGATCACTATACACTGGAGGATCCATATAGATGTATACGACCGTGAATGTGTCCGCGTCCGTTCCGCAATTCTGCGGAACGGGTGCGGACCCATTCACTGTCTATGGGGCCGGGCGAGGTGCGGAGAGCACACTAGGTGCTCTCCGCTTTCGCATTTGCGGAGCGCGGCCCCGAACTTCCGGTCCGCGGCTCCGCAAAAGATAGAACATGTCCTATTCTTGTCCGCAGCCTGCGGACAAGAATAGGCATTTCTATGGGGGGTGCGGCTGGGTGTATTGCGGATCCGCAATTTGCGGATCCGTAATACACTACGGTCGTGTGAATGTAGCCTAACACTGTATAGGACACATCCTGATGAGGAGTCCCCTCCTATAGCTGTATAAACCCTGATCACTAAACACTGGAGGATCCATATAGATGTATACACTATTACACCGTATAGGACACATCCTGATGAGCAGTCCCCTCCTATAGCTGTATATATACCGATCACTATACACTGGAGGATCCATATAGATGTATACACTATTACACCGTATAGGACACATCCTGATAAGTAGTCCCCTGCTATAGCTGTATATATACTGATCACTATACACTGGAGGATCCATATAGATGTATACACTATTACACTGTATGGGACACATCCTGATGAGCAGTCCCCTCCTATAGCTGTATATATACTGATCACTATACACTGGATGATCCATATAGATGTATACACTATTACACTGTATAGGACACATCCTGATAAGTAGTCCCCTGCTATAGCTGTATACATCCTGATCACTATACACTGGAGGATCCATATAGATGTATACAGTATTACACTGTATAGGACACATCCTGATGAGCAGTCCCCTCCTATAGCTGTATATTTACTAATCACTATACACTGGAGGATCCATATAGATGTATGCACTATTACACCGTATAGGACACATCCTGATGAGCAGTCCCCTCCTATAGCTGTATACATCCTGATCACTATACACTGGAGGATCCATATAGATGTGTACAGTATTACACCGTATAGGACACATCCTGATGAGCAGTCCCCTCCTATAGTTGTATACATCCTGATCACTATACACTGGAGGCTCCATATAGATTTATATACTATTACACCATATAGGACACATCCTGATGAGTAGTCCCCTCCTATAGCCGGTAACCCCCATCCTCCTCCTTCCTCCACAGCCCAGTGACCTCCCTCTTCCCTCCACTGCTGCTATCTGATTCCTCTCCCCTCCCCCTGGGGGTTGGTGTAGCAGCTCCTGTGCAGCCGCCGCCGCCGCCGCGATCTCCGGCTTGTCTCCGGTGGTGTGGTCCCTCCTCGTGCCATCACTCCTGTCACCCGATGGGCTTGTCCTCTGCGAGCAGCAGCCGCTCCGCCAGCGAGCTCCTCTGAGAGCCGCCTTCCGTCTACGGGCGCCATGAGGCCGCTTTTCCGGAGGCTCCTGCGGGTCTCTAACCGATCCATCTTCGCCTTCATCTTCTTCTTCTCGCTGTCCTCGTCCTGCCTGTACTTCGTGTATGTGGCCCCCGGCATAGGTGAGTGGCACGGTGGGCTGTGTGGGGGCTGGAGACCACGGCGCTGGCAGCAGGGCCCTGCCACTCCTTTCCTGAGCACGGTGGGGTGGCTGCTCCTGCTAATGACTGGCATTTCATCCATAGACACCTGTTTATGAGGAGTGCCACAGAGTCGGGCGTCAATTACCCGGGTAACTGCATGTGCCAGGCTGGTGAGAGGCCCTCCATGGAGCCCTGCCTCCTTCCTGCCCAGAGCTGCCATACATTCTCATAATGGGCAAAGAACAAGTGTGCCCTTTAGTGTTGAGCACTGGGATGGGTCCCCTTTCTACTGGTACCAGCCAATGCTGCGATGGGCACACTCCCGTCTCGGGTATTGGTTGTGGGACACTTCATTGTGACATATGACGTCCTTCTAGGAGACTTCTCATGAATGGTTGTCCTCATGTTCTCTGACCATTCATGTAACCTTGGTGGTTGTAGTAATATGTCTGCACTGCATTGTGGTGGGGTCAGGCATCTGAATAGATGTCACATGAAGCCTACACAGTATGGCTACTCTATAGATTTGGCTGCGGCTACTATTCGGATAGTCACGTATTGTATTCCTTGTGCCTGTGGCGGTTTTTGTGCCTTATTAAGTACATTCATGTGTGTCATGGGTTCTCTTTCAGCACAAACACGAGATCACGGCTGGTATGGAAGTACTGTCAGATGACTAGTAGGTTGTCCATCTCATGACCAGAGGAAGGAGCACCAGCCCTAGGAATTTTAGGAGTCGCAATGCGAACTCAACTTTTATCGCTGTTAGTTTGGGATTATTTAGAAATGTCAAAAAGTTGTGTGACTATTTTTCCCGTTATAACTTGACTCGGGCCAAGCTTTTGTGGGAAAAAGGACATCAGTTGCGTCAATTTGTCTCATAAGTTGTGTTGCTATTGCAGTTATTTGATGTTCCTGGGGCTGTAGCTCCTGCCTCATGTCATGAGATGGACAATCTACTGGTCACCTGATAGTACTTCCTTACCAGCCAGCCATGGTCTCGTGCCGGTTTCCTACAGTGGCATGTGGGATAGTACCTATAGTGTTGGGCGCCCCATACCCACCAGATTTCTAGGCAGCAATGGAAATATGTAAACTTAGGTCATATTCACATCTGCGTTGAAGGCTGTTTTCGAGACCTTTGTCACAGATTTCGGTAAAAATAGCTGAGAAGATTCCAATGCGCAGGACCTTCTAATCTGCTAAGGCTTTCTCCTGAATGGAAACCAGACAGACCGCATTATGGTCAAAGGAATCCTGTCCGTTATGTGCCGAATCCGACACTTCCAATATTTTCAATGTTCTTCTCCTGTAACAGAGATAAAGAAGGCAGATTGGAAAAGCAGGGTCAGAGAAATCCCAGGAGCCAGGTAGCCATCGATGGAGACATATGAAAAGTGGCGCAAAGTGTCCTTAGCAACCAGTCAGATCGCATTGACTTTAGAAGCTCCTCTAAAAAATGAGATCTGAAATATCTTTGAGGAGACCATCCCACTTTCTACATTTCCCTCAGTAATGGCTCTAGAAATTTTGGGTTGCTTTCTATTGATGTGCGTGGAAACTGTAATTTCCGGCCCACCAGAATATTAAACTGGTGGCGTGGCTCCTGAACGGCAGCCGTTTGCTCCCCCCCCACTGTGGTGTGCTGATATGGCTTCACCACAGGCGGTGGAGTGGTTTGTGACGTGTTATCTCCAGGGAATGCTGAACATTTATTATGTCCATGTGGAGAGCGATTAAAAATATGTTTAATAAAGACAGAAACTTTGTGAATGTGTAGTTTCTGGAGGGTGCTCGCAGTGTAGGAGTGCTGACGGAGAAGAGTCATTGGGACTAAAGCCAATGCAAATCGCTTTCTGTCAGGAGGTAACTATGTGACCATTAGTAACCACTGTGAGGTCACAGACTCGGAGACATTGCCAGAGCCTTGTCAGGAGTTGTTTTAGAAGGCCTTTGTGTATATGGTGCCCTCTGGGCCTTCCTAACTTACAATCTTTTTGAGGAATTTCTCCCTTGGATGTTCTCCAGATGGTTCTCAGCTGTGGACCCCCATATATAAGCTTTGCCTTTGTGGTGGAGGACCAAGTAGAAGGGTGTGTTACATTCGTTCCTGTTGGTTTTATTGGGCAATGTATTGTAATTAAAGATGAGCAAATTTCATGTTATGAATTCTATAACGGAAAGCCTTTAGAGATGTCAAAATATGAAATTCACTCATCTCTAATTATAATTGAAGCCATGTAATAAGGCATGTCCTACAATAAGCGCCAATTATACTACATTTGAGATTTTTTAAATCGGTGTGGAGCCCTAGAAAACGCCTAGAGAAGATACAAGACCCATAAGGGAGGGTTTATGTGACGGATTTGCCGTGCAGCAAATTGGCAGCATTGGACAGTAGTAGCAAAGAGGATAAGATTTTAAGAAATTTCCTCCACAACAAGCGTAAAAGATCCGCAGCCCTCATTGACCCACTTTATGGATTTAAAATCAGCAGCATCTCGGTTTACGGGACACCACGGATTTCACCTTTTGCAATGGAGCGAGTGAAATCCACAGCCATTTCCGTGCCAAAAAAACCCGAAAGTAATTCATGGTTTTTTTTCCAACAAAATCTGCTGCAATCTTAGATGTGTTTTGAGTAGTTTCCACCTGGTCTCTCATGAGAGGCTGACGCTTAAAATGACAACTAAGGGAGAGCTCACGCAACCGTTGTTTTTTCGTTCTTCTGATCAGAAGAAGAAAAAAAACCGATCCTGTGAGTCAGTTACACGTTTGGCATCCGTTTGAGCCATTTCGGTCTGAGATCCGTTGTTTTAGATGGAAAAAGAAAGTCCTGCATGCACGAAACTCGGCATTTATGCCGTAAATCGAAGGGATCACTCTCGGTCCTCGTTGCAGTCAGTGGGATCTGGCAGTGAAGTAGAGGATCCCGCAAGCTACTCTCCGGATATGTGAACGAGGCCTAATGGATCCTAAAGGCTCTGTGGATCTATTACAGGATCCATCAGGTTTCCTTCTTCAGAGGAGATCCCGCTATTCTGCTAATAGGTCTTCTCCCCTAGAAGTAGGGCCTCATAGAGACCCCATGGGCTGGCACCTGGTGTGCCTAAGAGTATGTGAAAAAACCCTGTGGTGTCTGGCACACGACAATGCTGGGTGCTCTTCCACCAAAACTACTATAAATTTACTTGAAAGTATTACAAAAATGTAAAATATCTATAAAATAGAAGTGTAATGGTGGAGAAGACGTGCCCACAGCTGTTGACCAGACCAACCATCTCTCCTGACTCTGACCGCTGAAATCCAGTGCACCCAATCCTTTCCCCTCCTACATCATCTGTCAGGGAAGTCGTGACCTTCTCATACACATCCGATTGTCTAATGTCTACGTGGGCTTTTATATTTTAACATTGGTTCGGCCTACCACTAAGTGTTAGACCACCATCCAGTCTCCTTGTAGGGATAGAATAAGGGATGTTTTCCATTATCCTTCATTCTGGTTCCACTTTTGATGGCCGTGGTAAAGGACGTTGATACTGAATATTTTTGCCCCCGTTGAGGTTGCACGGTGTTGTTTTATGTATTATGACGTGACACATGTGACTGGTGGAGTGTCAGGGTTTGGCTGTTCAGTTAGATCTTACATACAGAACTGAGGTGACTGGACTTCCTGTGCAAATGTCTTTGTGGGATACGCTAGAAATGTGAGAAATATGCTTGTCCTTTCAAGACTGGGTTGACTTGATGGTTTCAGTTTCCCTTTTTTTTTGTCTAGACAGCTAATGAGGACCATACCTTAGGCTCGGGCGACTTGTCGCAGAAAAGTCGTGCAACATTTTTTTAATAATGATAGCTAATGGTGTCGTACTGCGACACTACAGTCTCAAAAAAATCCATCAAAGTTGGATTTTCTTGCAACTGTTGCGTCTCAGTCTCAGCATGTTGACTAAAAGGGGGTTGCACGTGAGAAATAGGATGTCTTCATTCAGTGTAGTATTGCTGATCCCCAGAATGAAAGGGTCCATGGGAGCCAGAAGGAAACTCTTCTGTGAACTCTATGGTCCCATGAAATTGCTGTGTCAGGAGATCGTTCTAGAAAACACCTTCCAGGATCTAAGGTGTCCGGGCATATTACAGAGGCAAATAGACCCTTTTTTCTGGGATGGCTGGGGTCCTGTCTGTGTGAGTGATATGATCACATTGCTTTCATCCCTGTCAGTGTTGCACATGCGTGTGTAGAGCTCCTGAACCTGACAGCAGAGAGAGGGAAATCGGCATTCTTTCTAGGTCATCTTCAGTTTCCAGGAGATGGTATTGAGCAGTTTCAGGACGTGGTTACTGGGTGACATCATGGTATTGCGGTGACAGGAGTTGTGTCCATTTCTCAAAATTGTGGACCACAGCGTTGCGTGCACTTCCTTCCTCAGGTGGATAGTCTGGGGCATGCTTCTGTGCTCCTCAGATTTCAGAATCTACTTTGAGTATGGAGGGCATACTTACCAAATCTCGATTTCGGAGTAAGTACAACCACACGGCATCACAACCGCACCATGTGATCGTACCCTTTCTGTAATTCTAATTCCTGTCGGGGTACAGCTAGACAGGACGTCTGCACCAGTTTACGATACCAGCAAAGTGGATGAGATTCTAAGAAATGCATGCTACAAAAAAATGTTAAAAAATTCTGCAGCTTTAATTGACGCTGTCCGAATTTTAAATTAAGACATTTTTAAATTCTCATCCGCGGATCCGCAAAACACACACGGACGTGTGAGTGGACCCTAAGTGTGTAATTACAGGGTGTTCGAGCTCTGAGAATGAGGGTCCTCAAGTCAGCAGTGTGAAACGAGTGGGGCATGTGCTTGATTTCCGCTCCATTTACTGCCTGTGGGGCTCCAGAGTACAGCGCCTGGCTATCTCCATAGACGTCCTACAGAAGTGAATGAAAGGGGGGGTCACACATGCGCCTCACTGCTCTAGTCACAGACAGCACTTGGCTCCCCCATTATTGTGATTGGTGGAGGTGAGAACCAATGAGACCATAAGGAAAAATGTTGTTTATGGAGAAAAACCCTCTTAGATGAACAGCAATATATTTGATGGACACTGAGAAATGTCGGTTTATTGTATCTTCTCTAAACACTATACCAGCGTTGTTGGTATGGTATGGATTCTGAGGAGACAACTGATGCTCGGCCTCCTTCTCTTCATGGTAGTCCATGAAGATTATACACTTAGCCTGCAGCTATTAGTGGTGGCTGGCATTGAATTATACACTTGGCCTGTAGCTTTCGTGGCTGTAAAACATTAGGGGATACAATTAATTTTACATGGCTTATAGAGCTGGTGGGACCGTTGGTCATATGGACAATATAATGGGAGTAGGTCAGCAGTGTTGGTTGGGATAGCCGTTGTACATATGACTATAAAATCTCTTAATCTCTTGTACCCTGTTCCATCTTCTCGTTTTTCATGACAAAAGCTGGAGATATTCTTATTCTTCTCAGCATTGTACCTTGTAGTATAGCTGGGACCATTCTGAGGAGCCAGGTAGCCAATGTTCCTTAAAATTTTTAATTGGAGCCTAACTTTTTTTTTTAATGAATATCTGTCATAGCTCTTATGGCACTAAAATGAATCACGCTTTGGTTGGCTTCTAGAATTAACACTTTTTTTTGTCCAGTGCAACAATATTATCATAAAATGACGGTCTACTAGTACTGTAGTAATATCAAGACCATACGTACCATAGAAGCAGCTCTTATGGGTTCCCTGGAGACAGGTGGCCCATTCCTAGTTAGTACTGTCCCCAGAGCCTGCACAAGAACGTACGTCAACGTTGGCAAATAGGAAAGTGGAAAATGTACTCGAGTTACAAAAAGTGGCACGTGGACCTCCTGTTACAGGTGGTTAGAAGTGTGGTGGCGTCAGTCAGGACCTGAAAGGGGCCTCATTTTTAGCACTGATAGAACGGTAAAAACAACCTTGTGTAAGGTGAGGTGCTGGATAGAGCTGAAACTTGGCCATACGGCGATGATTCTACATAGCAGCATATGGCTGTATTATTAGGGCACTTTGCTGCTGACTCACAGGGTGCATTTACACTTGGATCTTATGGTGTTTTGGCGCATTGTGGTTGAGATTACACTATTTCCAGAGTGCACCCACAGCTGACTTTGTGTTGATGTGGCAGTACACAGGGTTTTGTGGGCATGAGCATTTTGATCCAAGCTGGCTTTCAACCGCTTATAAAAACCCATGGATTATTTCCAGTTGGTAACGACGGGATCCATTTACCGCAGTTCAGAATCACAATGTCAGGGAGATTTGCTCACCCAGGGTTTTGAACTTGTGTAACCCATGTTCTGATGTGAGGAGTGCACAGAGAGAACTCTGAACCTTGGATTTCTGCACAAAATCAAAAAGGTTTCCTGCTCTTCACCCCTCAGGCAAACCATGTACGACTGCAAGAACGTCTCTTCTCGTTGCTAGGGAAAGT
Source organism: Bufotes viridis (assembly GCA_033119425.1). Classification (NCBI taxonomy): domain Eukaryota; kingdom Metazoa; phylum Chordata; class Amphibia; order Anura; family Bufonidae; genus Bufotes; species Bufotes viridis. The sequence continues at coordinate 99,842,894 of CM065593.1, forward strand.
ATAGCTTTTATCGCCTGACCGGAAGTCTTTTCAAACACCTAAGTTCCTTCATCAGGCGGGTTATCTCTTCAACCTTTCCAGTTAGCAAATAATAGGTACAGTGGATATAAAAAGTCTACACACCCCTGTTAAAATGACAGGTTTCTGTGCTGTAAAAAAAAAAAAAAAAAAATGAGACAAAGATAATAGATTTCAGAACTTTTTCCACCTTTAATGTGACCTATAAACTGTACAACTCAATTGAAAAACAGACTAAAATCTTTTAGGTAGAGGGAAGAAAAAATATTAAAATAAAATAATATGGCTGCATAAGTGTGTACACCCTTCAACTAATACTTTGTTGAAGCACCTTTTGATTTTATTACAGCACTCAGTCTTTTTGGGTATGATTCTATCAGCATGGCACATTTTGACTTGGCAAGATTTGCCCACTCTTCTTTGCGAAAACACTCCAAATCTGTCAGATTGCGAGGGCATCTCCTGTGCACAGCCCTCTTCAGATAACACCACAGATTTTCAATCGGATTCAGGTCTGGGCTCTCGCTGGGCCATTCCAAAACTTTAATATTCATCTGGTGAAGCCGTCCCTTTGTTGATTTGGATGTATGCTTTGGGTTGTTGTCACGCTGAAAGATGAAGTTCCTCTTCACCTTCAGCTTTTTAGCAGAAGCCTGAAGGTTTTGTGCCAATATTGACTGGTATTTGGAACTGTTCATAATCCCCTCCCCCCCGCCGCCACCATGCTTCACTGTGGGTAGGTGTTCTTTTGGTGATGTGCAGTGTTGTTTTTGCGCCAAACATATCTTTTGGAATTATGGCCAAAAAGTTCAACCTTGGTTTCATCAGACCATAACACCTTTTCCCACATGCTTTTGGGAGACTTCAGATGTGTTTTTGCAAAGTGTAACCTGGCTTGGATGTTTTTCTTCGTAAGAAAAGGCTTTCATCTTGTCATTCTACCCCATAGCCCAGACATATGAAGAATATGGGAGATTGTTGTCACATGTACCACACAGCCAGATATTCCTGCAGCTACTTTAATGCCTTTTGGTCGCCTCCCAGACCAGTTTTCTTCTCGTCTTTTCATCAATTTTGGAGGGACGTCCAGTTCTTGAAAATGTCACTTTTGTGCCACTTTCTCCACTTAATGATGACTGTCTTCACTGTGTTCCATGGTATATCTAATGCCTTGGAAATTCTTTTGTACCCTTCTCCTGACTGATACCTTTTAACAGTGAGATTCCTCTGATGCTTTGGAGGCTCTCTGTGGACCATGGCTTTTGCTGTGGGATGTGACTGAGAAAATTTCAGGAAAGACCAACTAGAGCAGCAGAACTTTATTTGGGGTTAATCAGAGGCACTGTAAATGATGGCACATGTATGCTGACTCCTATTTAACATGATTTAAATGTGATTGCTTAATTCTGAACACAGCTACATCCCCAGTTTTAAGAGGTTGTGCATACTTATGCAACCACATTATTTTAGTTTTTTTAGTTTTCTTCCCTCCACCTAAAAGATTTCAGTTTGTTTTTCAATTGAGTGGTACAGTTTATAGGTCACATTAAAGCTCGAAAAAGTTCTGAAATGATTTATCTTTGTCTCGTTTTTTTACCGCACAGAAACCTGACATTTTAACAGGGGTGTGTAGACTTTTTATATCTACTGTATAGTATCTCTATAACTACTGTCTCTAGGAATGGGCATGCTACAAAAACGAGTACATAGAAAAGAAGAGACGATCGAAGCCATTTTTTCTAGCGTCAAATGGATGGCTAGCCACGTAATGCATGGGTTTGGCACAGTGGTTCTCCAGTCTGGCTCATATAGGGGGTTCTGATCAGTGGACTCACTTTCCATAACAATTAGGGCATATTTACAGGGGATGTGTTTATGGTGATTGGTGATTAAAGGGGTTTTCTGGAACCTCCTCAGGATAGGTCATCAATATCTAATCGGTGGAGGTCAAACTCCTGGCACACCTGCCGGTCACCTATTTGAAGATGACCTCTTCATAGTATATCGGCACCATACACTGGATATTGGCGGTTCTTGGAATTGCAGCTCAGTCCCAATTACTTGAAAGGGACTGAGCTGCACAAAGGGCGTGGGATATGTTTGGAGCAGGATTTCCAAGTAAAAAGCAGGTTGTAGCTGTCCATCCACCTTCAGTAACTGTTGGCCACAGTTCATCAGCAGATGGCTATTTCTTCCCACTCCCCACCTGTTTTCAGTGGGGTGAGAGGAGGAAACCACTGCTAGAAACCTCTGGCAGAGGCTTATCTTTTTGGAGAACCAAAGGATCGGACATTGAAATTCAAGGGGAGATTTATTAAAACTGGTGTGTAAAAAAAAATAAAATAAAACTGGCTTAGTACTCGGGGTCTCTCAGCCTATACTTCCAAGGTGCCTAAAAGCAAGATGTGAGCAGAACCTAACCTGACTTGTGCGTGTGCTTCAAACAAATCCTTTCAAATACACAAATTGGTACAAATCCTACATTGCCTGTATTACCATGTGAGTTGGCAGGTCGACATTTTTTGTCCCCCTATGAAAATGACAGATTAGTGTCTGTTTTCCACGTGATGCAGAACTTAGCAGTCTCACTTGGGGCTTCCGTCACCCTGTCAGGGGATTACACGTTGTCTCCTCCGTATTGATGTGCAGATCCCATAGTCCTCCTTGGTGCCACAGGCTATGGCCACTGATATAGACCAATATGTGTCAATGAAATATTAATTTTCAGTCTGGGTTATCTATAACCAGATTATATACCAGTGGGCCTAAAGGTATGTATATGAAAGCTGGGCAGATGACCTCATGTCTTCTGACATTCCTGCCCTAACAGATGGACTGGCGGATACTTAGTTTACCTGCTTCTGACTGCAGCCACCTAGAATCGGCCGCCTTCACGTGAAAGACTATCTCCCTCGTGACACCATTGTTTTGTCAACAGCTGGTCTTCCTAATGACACGCTCCATCTGTTATTGGAGTGTGTGACACGGCTCTTTCTGTCCTTTTTTTGTTTTTGTTTTGTAGTGTTCTTATTTTATTTCCTGATGGTAGTATAGCACCTACTGGAATACGACCAAATCATGGATTCCATCTACTATGGTTACTTTTGGGGATCCACAAAGCGGTTGTGATGTTCGAACAGGGCTGTGTCTATATTGATTTGGTTGTGATCTTCCTACTGATCATATTGGAGAATAACCATGTGGTCTTGAGAGCTCCTGAAAGCATACATCTCGTGCTCCTTGGCCTCCCCCATGCCTCTGGAGATTCGGGAGTGCATTTCCTCATGGCATGTAAAGGCTGGATCTGGAGGTGAATGGCATGCTTTGGTGGGTTATTGATTGTCCTTGGGTGGTGGTGTGCATTTTCTTATGACATATTTTCTTATGCACTTTTTTTATGTGAGACTAGAGCAGGCTTGACAAAAACCTTGTTGTGTTAGGGCTGAAGCGTTGTATGGGCGAATACAGCAGGTCCATCGCCCTGTTGGGCTCATTTCTGGAGTGCTGCATCACAGAAGCCAGCCATGGTGCGTCAGATACCACTTTAGTCCAATCTAAAAAACTGTTCTCTACATACCCGCCGGCTGCCTTCTAATGCAATGTATACTTGTCCATGTAAATAGTCCAAAGAAAATTATCGTCAATGATGTGCCATATAGTTTTGTAGTCTGTGGTGTGCCGCCCAATACAAGCAGGTTGTGTGACTCATGGGAGCAACTTTTGCTGCTTTTGAGTCATGTCATTTATTACGTACAAAATGTTTCCGTCAATTTCTATGTATGTAATGAGCTCTAATGTTCGCCGATACTTCCCGATACTCTCCCTTTTACTTGCCAAATCGTTCTGCACAGGTTTAATTTCCTCTTTACTTGCGTTCTATAATTAAAATTTTCTCTGCCCCCCTGAAGTCCCTGCACAGCAGCCATGTCCTAGCTGACCGAGGTCTGTGAGTTCCCAGAACTAGTGTGGTGCTTGGAGAAGCAGGGCAGTATTATGTATGAATAGTTATCACTTTGGGTATGTTTCTTGCATAGCACCTACATATTCCGCAGGGCTCTACATATATTGGGGGCCATTTACTAAGACCGCCTTTTTACGCGGGTCTCAGATTTTCTCCTACGCTGCTGTACGTGTGCACCTCGTCATAAATTGGGCCAAGATTACGGGCAGTGTAATGACGAGGAAGCACCGCTGTTGGACCCCTGTTGGTGTTGGACCCTGCCAAAATCAGATATTGATGACCAGTCCTGAGGATAGCTCAACAATACATACCTCCTGCACAACCCCTTTAGGGCCATCATATTTTGGAGTTTTGTTCTCCTATATGTTTTTTTTTTTTTTTTTTTTAACATTTCCCCTCTCCTTAGTGCTACGTTTGTGCTCTGTTACGCAATGGGTGTGGAACCACTTTGTTAACTTAACAGATTTGACTTGGGGCTACTTCTAAGGGCGTTATCCTGGTAGTTCCCTGGTTTTCACCCTTTAACTCCTGTACAAGGATCTGGAGTTTACTGTGAGGGAACCACCAGGCTGCTACGCCTGAAATATTCTCAGTTTGGTTGACTGCTGACCCACAGGGGTTAAGATACACCGATGCAGGGTACCGAGGTATCAGGCTAAACCTAGTCAGGTACAGGCTGAGGTCAGGCAAGCCAGAGTACATGCAATCCAATAAATAGTCTGCGGACCAGCATTTCAGGGTCAGAGATCAGACAGAGGTCAGGTCAGGCAGTAAAGGGTCATATCTGGAAAACAGACAGAAGTCAGTACTTGGGCAGACACACGAGACTGTGACACCTTTGCAGGGCACTAGCAAGCTAGACACCATATTGCTCAGGCACCCTCCCATAGGAGGAGGTGCCTAGCTGCCCCACGATGACCAGCCATTGGCTGATGTGAATTAGGGTGTGTGGCGTGCGCTGACCCTTCAAAAGCTGGAGGAAGTGCGGCATCAAGACGATATTTGGGTGGAATGTCCGCGCAGAAATTTGTGGATCTCGTCTGGTTGACATGTAGATTTTGTTGCATTGCAAAGGGTAAAATCCACAGTGATTATCAGCACAAAGAATTGATATTCTGCAGGTTTATAATTGACTTGTGCCGACCTTAGCCAACTCGATGCTACTGTAAAAAAAAAACTACAGTTTTCCAGTCGTAAATCTGGATGCAACATGCGCACCACTTCCACTACACGCGGACGGTTCATTCCTGGGAAGCTCCATTTAATTCGCTGCGTAGCCCGAGCCCAAGTGATTTCCTCTGAACGTTAAATGGCTAAAAATAAGTCGATGGCTTTATCTCTGCTGGCGAGCCCGTCCACCCTCACCAGCAAAGATCTAGTAATTCATCCAAAAAAGGAAGCGTTGTAAGAAAGAGAGAGGCCGTGTGGGTAGAAGTCCTAATTAAAACCGCAGTGAAAGCCATGATAGGGTTAATGGTATTGTAGATGAGGAGAATGTGCCAGCATGGAGCATATGATGTCTGTGTTACTATGCTTCCTCTGTTAAAAGTGCGCAGAAAACCCCATTTAGCCGTAGCGTAATGCAGGGGCTCGGATCACGTGGTTCCTGCCTTCAGTCTGCTCCTCTTACGTAGGGCAGCCATGGCCAGGAGCGATCATAATGCTTGAAGTGCTTCAGATCTGTGTGCAGAGAGTCGTTTTCCTGTGCTGTTTCAATGCCGGTGCGCTAGGCGCTTTGACGGGTTCTCCCTAATAATTCTTCGGCGCTCTATTAAAATGTATTGCCGTCCAGGGAGTGGATCTTGTACTATGGCTTAACCTGTAGTGCTTATTCCGTAGAAGCCTGTGGACGGCTTATTGACTCTCCGCAACGGATTTCATTGTCATGTAGCATTGTTATTACTGTTGCAGGCCCTTTATAGAGAAACTTCTGCGGCTGGGACCCTGACCATGAGCTGTCATCAGGGCGAACCTGGCAGCAAGGGTTCAATGTCCCTGTAGCTCTGACACAGGTGAAAACAAAGGAACCCATTGAAATCCATGTAATGGACGGACATGCCGAGTTATCCAGAGAGAGGCGCCCTTTGTAAGACACTCCAGTAGATGAATGCTATGAATGAGGAACTCCTACACGGCTTACTGACCCCCGGCTATTCCTGTTCTCATGCGTTCTCGTCTTCTTGCTTATTTCTACTTCCTTGTCCTTCCTGAAACAAGAAATGAAGGCATTTCCCTAGAAAGACCCTTGTTCTCTGGCCCCAAATATACAACTAGTAGTAGCAGCGCAATTTACGCGCCCCCCCCTAATGCACAGGCACCATCCGTGCGGCTGCCACAGACTGATTCAGACCTATTCAACTTGAATGGGACCGTGATCCGTCCACGCCGCAGAAAAATAGAACATTTTCTGCGAATGCACGGAGAGAAACCCCACAGAAGCACTCCGTTCCGCACCGCTCCTTCTGGATTGCGAACCATTCAAGTGAATGGGTCTGCATCCATGATGCGATGCACAAACAGCCGGGGCCCATATATTGTGGACCCACTGTTTGAGGGCCACAATATGAGCACGGCTAGGCAACGGCCGTGTGCACGAGTCCTAATCCACATACTGCGGGGAAATAATTTTCACCACGTATTTCTCATCACGGAGTGAAAGCTTCAGTGAATACAAAGCAAAATTCACATGTGGATTTTGCAACAAATTTCTTACATTTGTGGTGAAATACATGACGAGTTTCTTTTCTTCTGCTAGTGGAACTGCCCTTAAAATATTTGCATGCAGCATGGACTGACATGCGTCGGGGCAGTGTCTAAGCTTCGGCCATCTTGTAGGTAAACCTGACTCATAGCTATGTGTACATTAGTTGTGCGTCAGGCTTGGTTTATCATTTTTTGTTTTGTTTCCGTCTCCAGATGTAAAGTTGTCAGGCGAGTTCTCGGCGGCGCGGTGTAACACTGCACTGTTTGTTCCTCAATAGCATTGTGTGGCTTAGGCCGTATTTACACGGTGTCATTAAAGCTCGGCAATGCACGGCCTCTCGAGACATGAATGCGCAGTAAGGGCTGCGCTGCTCTTTTACTTTTTATTACAGCTGAGCTTCAGTTGCTATAGAAATCCTACGCTCTTTTCTCCCACGCAGGACCGACGCGGGCTCTCTACTTCTCGTGCATTGCTGAGGTGAAGCTTGTGTAGGGAAAGGCTTTGAAGCTAAAATGTGGCTCGTGATCTGGACTATTGTCGGGAATCGGGCATGCACATTTCTCACAATAAATCAAAATCATCACTCGCAAGCATTGTACCCGTTCTTTGCCCCCACGTATAAAAACCGCTGAAGCCATAGGAGGTAATTTACAACGATCCGGGTGAAATCCCCTAACAATCTGCATCCCATGCAGGGTTTCCGCAATCTTGTTCACAAGCATTGGAAAATGTCTTGCCTGCACAATATATCGCGAAAGCAATCGTTATCGCAATTAATCGCCATATCGCAATCGCAATTTGCTGACCCAAAAATGCTGCAATTATATTACCGTATTTTTCGCTTTATAAGACACACTTTTTTCCTCCCAAAAGTGTGGGGGGGGGGGGGGAATAGCAGTGCGTCTTATAAAGCGATGGTTGACTTTCTACGTGACACTGACACAGTATCTCCGGCCGCTATGCTGCACAGTGCGGGGAGGGAGGAGGGGCTGGTGGAAAGTCGTTATTTTAATGAACACATGTTCTTATATCTATTTTTTTTTATCAGTTCTGTGCAGGGATATTAGGAAAATGACAAGTTTTGTATTTTGTACTTTTGCAGTAATGCAAATATGTATTTTATTTTGAAAAACACTGCGCATTTCAGTTCTTGAGTTCAGCAAAACTACATTTCACATTATCAGTCATCTGTGTGTGCTTTTACCTTGAAAATCCAAGCAGATAGACCTCTAGCAAAATTCCCTTAAAATATCGCATCGCATATCGTTATCGCAATTTTTAGGGCCCTAATCGCAATCGCACAAAATTCCCATATCGTGCAGCCCTAGTCCTCATGAACTTCTGTGGTGGGAGGTATGTTACTTATTTCGGTTGGAATCCAAGATATCCTCCCACAGCCTGGGCTTACTGGGGCTAAAATACAGGGCGGATTTTAATTCGACCTGTGAACCTAGCGGGGGATTTATCAAGCCCCCTGAGCTGGAAAAGTGGCACCTAAGGGCTCATGCACGGGCAACAACTGTGCGGCTGCCGCAGATGGATCCAGACCCATTAAACTTGAATCGGTCCGTGATCCGTCCGTTCTGCATGCACTACTTTTTTGTGGTGCGGAGGCACGGCCAGAAACACCACAGAAGCACTCTGCTCCGTCCTTCCGCATCTCCTGGATCACGGACCCATATGCGGGCCGCAATACAACCACGGTCGGCACACGGCCCTAAGAGTCACATTTTTTTTGTGCAAAAGGTGCAAGTTTTTGCCCTTTTATGCAGTGCTTGCCACTTTTGGAAAAATTCAGAGGGAATGCCTCCCTAGCATCACCCGTTCCCGTTGCGGCCTGGTATTAGCTACCCCCGACCCTATCTGCCCCCCCGAAGCCAAATGTTTTGGTCTGCACTACGGGGAGGTGCAGCAGTGGCTGTGTAGGCTCCTAGCTGGCATAGATTTCAAATTCTGGCACAGAGACCTGCTGCGACGCGCTATAATAAAGAGGTGTGGGCATGTGATGCCACCGATTAGCAAATCGGGCTTGATCTATCAATTTTGTTCCTTTAACCCACTGAATTCAGCTAGAGCTAAGGAGCCGCAGGAAATCCAATTCTGGGTGGCAGCTCATCAGCCAGCTGTTAAATGTTTTATGATGGCTGTAAATGGCTTTCTATAGTTTGTTGATGGAAGCCATCCAAATGTATTTTCTCCAATCTAGTAGAAGATAACTTAAGCTGACAGCCCCATATACACAGGCTGAAGCAGAGACAATTAGCGGGAACGAGCCAAACGTTCCCAGTTATTGCCTGATCATTGAGTGGAGGTGAGATCTGCATTTTCACGCTGCAATCATCTCCTCTGCATGGGGATGAACGATCACTTCTGTGATCGCTTGTCCCCACATAGGTCCATTGTTTGCTGGCAGCATAATCTGCTGAATAAGAGATTCGATTATCCGATGAATGGGCGTTGGCTCGTTTGTCAGGTGGTCTGCGGCACCATTTACACAGGGCATCTATCATTGGCCATTGTGAAAGAGCCTTAAAAGGGTTATCTGACTATTTTTAACGGGCGACCTCTTCTCTGGACAGGTCATCAGCATCTGAAGGACCCCTGCCGATCAGCTGTTTGAGAAGGCCCGGCACTAGTGTTGTGCGAACTTGTGTTTTCAAGTTTGGCGTACAAGGTTCGGGTTATCTAAGAATTCCAGTATGGATTCCACTACCACGGACCATAAGTTATGGTCCGTGGTAGCGGAATCCATTACGGAATTCTTAGATAACCCGATCCTTGTACGCCGAACTTAAAAACATGATGTTCGCTCATCTCTACCCGACACTTCTGTTGTGTTCACAATTCTGCAGGCTTCAGAGCTAAAATCTCCCAGAACTCCATAATTGTTTATTGTCGGGAAGTATCTTCTTTGTACCAGGCAGCGTACCGTAATCTGATATAGACAGCTGTACATTTTAGGCTCTCGGTCAAGTTCTAAAGGGTGGATCTGATGGCAAGGTTGCTAACCATTTCTGGTAGCAACCTATGTCATTTTGAGTGCGGCTCTGGATTTTTAGGTATATTCCCGTGTGGTAGATTTTGTTCTACATGGAAAATACCAGCTCTTGGCTTGTTTTGTTAGCCCCATAGACATCAAATAGAGCAGCAGAGCACGTGCTTGACCACTGAACCCTTGAAACGCCTTCTCATTGAGTTCCTGTGGTGGAGAAATAAGGGACTGGGAACCCCCGTTCTAGAATAAGAAGGAAGCTTCCCACTCATAGCCTGCCAGCTTTACTTTTATGGGTGATCCATTTAGAAAACAGTATCTGTAATGTAGGAAGATCGCTGAACATGGAGCATCCAGGACAAGCTGAATTCCTAGAGTAAAGCAGTTTTAGTCATCATTTAACTGGGACGAAGAGGCGCGGGAGCCCGTTAGTAACCACTAAGAAACCATTTTTCTGGTGGTGCTGGGCTAATTCTGGGTTTGAAATTTAGTGGGACATGAAATTGTAAGGGATTGTGGGCAGCATAAAATAGTGACAGAAATGCTGATTTCAGCGGTGTCACCCATGAGCTAAAAGTCAGTGGTTGCCGAGAACCAGCATCATAATCATTACAGCTCAGGCCTTGAAAAGAGTCAAGTCTACCTGAGAAGAGTCCTGGTTATTCCTAATCTCCTGCTCTCTCACCCATCTAATAATGATTGGCAGTTCTCTCCTAGAGAGAAAGGGAGAAAACTAGGTAGAAGACTCAGTCACCAGCAGGTGGGCAGGAGAGCAGGAATCCATGAATAACCAGGACTCTTCTCAGGTGGCCGGGACTCTTTTCCAGGCCCAGTCTGCAATGATTGTGATGTTGGTTCTCGGCAACCACTTACTTTGGTGCTAAAATCATCTCGCCTGTCTCTACTTTATGCTGCTATTAGTATACTAACAGCAGCATAACCTTGATGACAGGTTTCCTTTAAGCTTTTCCCCCATGCACAGTGTCTGGTGGGGGTCCAAGATCTGGGACTTCTGATGATCATGAGAATGGGGTCCCGTGTCTCTCCCGTGCTATCCCCAGTATGTGTTTCCTCTTTCACTGCTGAAGGATTAGTCTAATTTATGATGCGGCATGAGGCTCATCATAACTTTCTCTAATCCTCTGGCAGCCGTGCGCCAACATGTATGCCTGCTTCCATGTATGCCTGCCTGTTAGTAAATTTGCCGCCCCCGTTCTAAAATTTTCTACACCGTGGCCGTATGACTTAATATTGTCACATGACTGGTCAAAAAGTAGACCTATGAGTATTTGTACTTCTAAAATAGTTGCAAGTCCCTTGATAAATAACCCCCAGGGTTTATCACAGCGGTCAGGCTGTGCAGGGATAGACACTTTTCTCGGTTCCAGCTATTGGTCGGCCTACTTTGAGACAGATTTTTACACAAGAATTGCGGTGCCGCATCTTGGGCCCTGCCCCTTTCATAAAGCCACGCCCACTCCCCACTAAATTTCATGTCCCTTTGAACAATAAGAATTTTTTTTTTGGGGAGAAGTTATGTTGCGTCACTTTGTACCACTGTTTAGACAGGTTCTAGGTGCAGACACGTTAGTAAATCCTTAGAGTATTGGTCTCCAAAATCCACCAAAAGTAAATTGTAAAGTTTTTTTTAACCCTTAGTTGCAGTGTAGATTCCTGTAAGGGCCCATTCACATGGCTAAAGTTGCAGGTGGCATTGTGGCGCGGACACAGCATCAACATTCTGGCAGCAGCCGCGTGGGGTCTGCCTCCCAAGTGCTGCAGTTCACCAGCCGGCGGTTTGAAGCTGCCATCACGCCAAGCGGGGGACATGTCCCTTTTTGGCGCGGTGTCCAGATGGATGCTGCCTAAAACTGCGGCGGGTGTCCACTTATGGTTTAGCTCCATTCAATAATATCAAGCAGGTCCGCAACGTTCGAAGTGCATTTTGACAGCGTCCGTCTTCGTTGTGTGAACTCTCCCTAATGCTACCTGATGTTTTATACTACATTTGTAGGACTTTTACATTTTGTACTTTCTGCTACAAGTTTTTAATTGAATCCAGTTACAAGGTGGGACTGCGTCATGGGAGGTTACTTATCTCCGTATCTGTGATCTTTATCTGCCCGCAGTGCACATTCAGCTTTGTGCTTGGAAAAACTTGTCTTGAGGATCTTGTATAGGGTTACTGTAGTTGCCCAGGACTATAACCTGGAAGAAGAAAAAATGCTAAGTTTTCTGCCCTCTCCCGGACGTGCCGGCTTTGGATACTGGTTTTCCCTGTGGAACACTGACTGCTGTTCCTCTGCTATTCCTCCTGAAAGTGTATGAATAAATTGACAACTGAGTGTTACCTTTCTCCTTGTGCATCCCTACACACTGTGATGCTATCGACACATATCAGGAGTGGTGTCAGGTCATCTCTAAGTATCAGAGGACCTTAACATGGGGTGAGAATGAGGACCATTGTCAGGAATACTGACTACCGATCCACCCGGGACCCCTGCTGATCAGCTGTCCCTGCTCACCCAGCACAGCGCCATACATTGTATAGTGGTTGAGTTTGGTATCGCGCTCAGCCCCATTCACTTCTATGGGGCTGAGCTGCTCCTAGGCCACGTGGCCGATGAAAGTGTCCTGATGAAGTGAATGGGCCCCAGCTGCGATACCAAGCGCAACCACTATACAACGTACGGCGCTGTGCTTGGTGAGCTGTGAGTCGGCTGCGACACTCATGGGAGTGCCACTGCCTTCTTGAACAGCTGATCGGCAGGGGTCCCGGGTGTCGGACCCCCACCGATCAGATACTGATGACCTATCCAGAGGGTAGGTCATCAGTATTAAAGTCTCCGGAAAACCACTTTAACGCTGCACCAAAAATCTTAGTTTTTTTGGGCAGCACGTTGCTCCGTGCACACCAGAGATATGCTGCTGACAAACAAGGACACTGTATGAAGCTGAATGATCGTAGCAGCGATTGTTGAGTCCCGGTCATTGCTGCTCATGAGCAGGGCATTGGTTGGGAATGAAACTTCCTCATGATTGCTCGCTCTGACGGTTAAAGAGGTTGTCTCATCTCGCCGTTATTAAGGTTAACCCCCGACCACCTCCCGGCCGGGAAACAGCAGGGCGCTTCCGTAAAGGCGAGATAAGACAACCCCCTTTTAAAGGGCCCTTACTTTCAGTATAGTATTTGCTCTGGAATTGTACTGTGTATTTGCACGTCCTGAGGGATTCCTTGTAAGCTGGTTATAATCGCGCTGTCAAGTTGAGAACAATTGTGGACCTTCCTTGACACAAACCGGGTGACCTGCGAGCTCTTCCAGGCGGACACGCTAGGCTGGGTGTGTGTGTGGTGACAGAATCGGGGTCAGTTTTGACTCCACTGACATGGTGACAGGTCTGAGAGGATTAGCTTACCGTTCACTATTGTGAAAAATCCACAGTTGTGAAATGTCAGAGATAGACAACACCTGACAACCCAGCAAAGAACTGGTCTCTAGACACACTGGTCAATCCAAACTGGTTTGCGTTGACTTTAGTCATACTCCGTTGTGACATTTTCCATCTCATTATGTCATACATGTTCAGTGACACCAGGGGAAGGTGAAATGAGCTTTCGTGGACTAGTAATCGCAAAGGAATTTTAAACATGGCCGCCGCCTTTCTAGATGATGGCAGTGTGCCATCAGTCATCTGATGGTGGTTTCATACTTCTGTTTACCTGATCGGGCAGAGAACAGCCTGCTGGAGCTCACAGGATCCGGCCTAGCTGGATACTGCCATTCACCGTCCACCCCATTGACTATATGGGGATCCATCAGCTTTCCAGCATGAGTGCCAGTTTTTGGTTGGACAAAAAATATTACATGCAACATTTCGTGTCTGGCTAAAAATCCTCACTGGATCCCATTATGGTCAATGGGTTCTGATGGTGAATGACAGGATCCAACTAGGCCGGAACTGGTAAACTCCGGCAGGCTGGATCAGGACGTGTGAACCTGCCCTGAAACAGGTGTTCGTTGTTCAATCTTCAGTGAATGAGCGTTTTGGTTGAAATTGTCCATTTTGATCCACTTTAGACTAATGTATGGCAACCATAACCATAAATGTTTTCTCAGACATTGACTGCATGTTGCTAGGATTTGCCATCAATGTCCAATAGGTGCAGGTGCCACCTCTGGGACCTGCACTCATCTTCAGAACGGGGCCCCCAAAATGAATGCACGGTCACCCTCTGTTTACAGTGAGAGAGTTCTGAAAATAGCCAAGTGCGCTTGCTCAGCCATTTTCGGAACTCCCATAGTGATGAATAAAGAACACGTGCTCTCCTTCACTTTGGGGGCTCCATTCTTGAGATAGAAGCAGGTCCTAGAGGTGGGACATTGATGCCCTATTCTAGCGATAAGCCATCAATGTCTGAGATGAGCCCACCCCTTTAAGTGCTGCACAGCTTTTAAAAGTGCGCCATCATCCTTCCTTTTTTTCAGTCTTATTTACGTTTGCAAATTCGGCGCCTCTGGGTGTTGGCGGTTTTCCACTTTAAAAATCAACTAGCGAAGTTATTCAACGAAGTCACGCTCGACTAATTCATCCTCGCTCATACGTTCTAATACTGTACGGAGAAGTAGTTTTGAGCGAAGCGACTTCGGATTAAGCATCTGAAGCTCGCTTCGCTCAGCACTAGTCGTCATGTAGCCCAGACAATCCATTAGGCCGGGGTCACAGTTGTGGCAGCGAGGAGCAGACTGATGGAATTTACTGTATCCAGCGTACTCAGCGGCTTTCGGCCGGGCCAAAAAATATTGCACACAGCATATTTTTTGTCCAGCCGAAAAGTCAGCATATACGGCGGAAAGAGACCGGATCCCACCACAGTAAACGGGGATACGGCGGTGTGCGGTGCTATCCTGCTGTCTGTTCCTCCACCGGAGTTCAATGCACATATGAGGACCCAGCCATACCATTCCACCTTTTCAAAGTTCTTTCTTGAGCATCTTCCCCTCTAGTCGTTGAGTGACCGCTCATGCGGTCAGTCTGGTCTCGCACTCCAGAATGCTGTACTCTTAGTCTTATGGATGCAGTGTTGCGCGGTTTTCCCTTACAGAAGACCTGCAGGTTCTAATTTGCTAAAGCTGACATGCTGAACCAGTTCTGCCTCCATCATTAACAATAATTAATAAGCCAGAGAGAATCTTTAGGCGTGTGACGAGCTACGAGTACAGTGCTGTTGCGCAAACCTTGCCTTAGAGGCACATTGGAACCATTGGCGCCTCTAATCGGGGCTCCACCCAGTGCATTGCATCACTTCCTTATACGGTTCCATGATGAGACCCGCAGCAAGTACAATTTCCTCCGTTTTATGATCATCGAAGCCGGGTTGTCCCATGAAAAATAGTCTACATTTTTTCCAACCAGCACCTGGATCTGAATAGTTTTGTAATTGTATATAGTAAAACATTTTGTATAGCCATGGAGTTGTTCAGTGAAATGTATCTGCTGTTTTGTTTCTCCCCTAACTGTATTTCTTTGTCCACCTCAGTAACATCACTGGTGTGGTCGCGCATGCTCATTTCCATCCTTCAACTTCCACCAGCCTTATATATTGATAGAAGCTGTGACAGTTACAGGAAGAGAGCTGCAGCAGAAGTACACGCCCCCTGAGCTGCCAGCTTGACACAAATGTAGCAGAGCAATGAATGGGGAGATCTCTGGATCCATGTGAGGTCCATGGCCGGTTATAGCTTTGTTAGACCTCATGCACACGGCCCTTACCGGCCGTGGTCCGTATTGCGGCCAGCAACATATGGGCACACCATATGCTCACTGCATCACGGATGCGGACCCATTTACTTGAACGGGTTTCTCTCCGTGCCTCCGCACCGCAAAAACCCTCTTTTTGTGACGTTGTAAACTCTGGTGCGACAATATTTGGTTGGAATCTAAGACTGTTGTAAAAAGCCAGTTTTAGTAAATGACCCCCCAGTGATTTTTCCTGCTAGTGTTTCCTTTATGGCGTTTTTCAGCTATACAGAATGGGATGTGAAAACACCTGAAAAAACGCCCAGCGTGCTATGATTTTGAGACCAAGCCACGACAAAAAAAAACACTTTTGTGTGTCCTGCTTTCATATTTCCCATAGACCGTCAGCTAACATCTGAAGCTGCCATTTTCGCTAACTAAGGTTCAAAATGAAAAACACCACTTAAAATGCAAATATGCAGAAAACCCCAGAAAAAAACTTCCTTGGAAAAAAACCTATGTGTAAACCCACACATTTCTTATCTGAAGTAGAGCGTGGTTATAAAGGGTCTCTCTCTCTCTCTGAAGGATCGGTCCGGTCTTGCATTACACAGACAGTACATTCATTTGAATGAGAACTTTGTAATGCTAATTCTCCCCTGTGGGGGCGCTGCAGAAGAACTGAACACTTACATCTAGGCTTCCCTGCAGGTGATCGCTCAAAGGATCAGTTTATTTGCAAGATTAGGGATTGTCCAAATCAGACGCATAGGGGAAGCTGCCTCCTAGGATTAACCCTGAGCGTTTTGAAGCCTAGCGTTTTCTGCGCGTTCAAGACGGGCGTTAACGCGCGTTTTTTTCAAGCGTTTTGGTAAATAGTGTAGGCGCGTTTGACGCGCGTTTATGTGATTGACTGCATAGTTGGCCAATGACCAAACAGCCCTCGCTATATATAGTTTGGCCAATCTGAGTGCTTTAGAGGTGTGAAATTCCATGGTGGCTGATCCAGCATGTTGCATACTTTGAAAAACGCGTGTCCATAGGCGCGTTTTACGCTGCACAAACGCCCGAACAACACGCGTATCGCGTTTCCCATTGAAGTATATTGGCACCAAACGCTCGAAAAACGCCCGAATTAACGCGAACATACTTGCTTATGCGTCGGACGTTTTTAGGCGCGTTCGAACGCGCATAAAAACGCGCAAGTGTGAACCACCCCCATTGGAATGCATGGTTCCTGTACTGTTGTGCGTTTTTTTTTGTGCGTTCGAACGCGGCGTTTTACGCGAAAGTGTGAACTGAGTGTAACTGTAATGAGTAGAAGCTGAGGCCGGTGGAATCTGGGGCTTTGTTACAGGTTTGCCCCATAGCAGCTTCAAGGATTGTCTGAGAAGAATGAAATAAAATATTAGGACTAGTGTCGAGCGAACTTTTCTTTTTTTTTTAAGTTCTGCGTCTAAAGTTCAGGTTCGGGTTATCGAAGAATCCCGTTATGGATTCCAAATTCCGTTATGGTCCGTGGTAGCTGAATCCAGAACGGGATTATTCGATAACCCGAACTTAAAAAACAAGTTCACTCAACACTAATTAGGAGAGTTAGCCTTCAATGAAAAGTATACCAGTCGCGCAGTGTTATTCCATGGTATGGTGGACCTGGTAGCTGTGTACAAGTCAGCGAAAGTCCGGTTTCTCTGAAGTGTCAATAATGGAGGTTGTAAAGAAGTCGAGTGGAATGGCATTAACCATGGAAATCCTCGACCTGAGCTCTCGGGTTGCTGAGCAGTTCTGTGTAATTATCTATTCCACTGGAGTGAACATTACATGTTTATGCAAGGAAGCTTCCATTGCTCCTAGGTGTGGCAGTGGTGTCTTGGGGCTTATCTTGAGATATGTGTCTGACACTTGCATTTTATTGTTTACCTACAGCTTTACTGCTTTTCCTACTTTATTGTAGTTGTGTTGCCAGCGATGGCAATTTTCCTGGGCAATATTTATTTCTCTCACTGATCTTTATTTGGATACAAAAGGTGGCCTGGCACCTCGGCAGGCCCTTTAGGGTCAGGGCACCTAAATGTCAGCCTTACCTGACCCCCATCGTAATACTTTTAACTTTAACCTGTACAACTTGAATATCGTAGATAGCCTTATATCCCCCATATTGCTAAGAGACCAGACAGGAAACCATTGGGCAGAATTCGGAGGGGGAAAAGCTAGGACTGTATGGTTATAGCCATGCATCATCTCCAGAGGTGAGGAGGATCTCAGTCACATTGGCAGATCACACATGGTGATGGGGACCTGCTGTTGACACCGGAGGCATTCATGGACTGTTGCTATGCAACGACCCAGATCTCTGGTAATATGAAAGTTCTTGCTACTGCTTCCATCTTTTGCACTAGGTTCTGGCCTCCCTGTTGCGGTTTTTTAAGAGTAGATATACGGTAAATGCAACGCCTAGACATCTTGAAGAGGTCTTAATGTATATAGGAGTCTGCCTGTTGAAATCCACCTTTTTTTTTTTCTTGAAGGTTAAAGGGATTTTCCAAAGTTTTAAAAAGTAACACCAAAAGAAAGCACAAATCCTAAAATAAATTAAAAAAACAAGCAAACATTACTTACCTGTTCTGTCCCCCAGTACTCAACCCCCCCCCCCACACACACACACCACACACTTTGGTGGTTTTCATCCTTCTACTGATCTTCTGGTTTTTCTGCAATTGTAATGTGCCTTACATCAGTCTCATGCAGTAGCTACAAGCATTACCTCCGAGTACTCCCATCACTGGCTAAAGTGGTCGCTTGGGTGTACAACGTGTCACTGCTCAGGACCCCCCAAGACTTACCTGAGCAGTGGTTCAGTGGGACTTTCAGTTGTTCCATAGCAGTAGATGGAGAGGACACCACACTTGTATGGTGTGCTGTCCATTCATTGCAGGACCCCGTTCTTGAGGTAGGAGGGGGTCCCAGAGGTGGTGCCCGCACCTATCAGACACTTATAGCACGTCTTATTGATATGCCGAAAATATCTAGATGGGAGGACCCCTTTTGAAATTTACTGACTACGTACACATGACCTCCTCCAGAACACCTGAATATGTCTTATATTTACCCCACGGTTCTGTGCTTGACCGTTGTGGTTTCTTCATCTCTAGCGTTGAGCAGAAGGGCCATATTTTATATTTATATCATTCTATTTGACTAGTGTTTCCATGTTGGAGACCTGACGTTCTGGGTCATACTGGAGGAGCCTTCATTGTCTGCTAGTAGAGGCCACGTAGGTAATAAGTTGTTTGTCCACTGGTTTGGGTTAGCAGATTCTAAGAACTGAACGTGTTTGGCCATTGGCCTCCTGTCTTTTCTTCGCTGCTTGAAAGTACTATAGAAATGACAGATGATATTTAAAGAAGCACTCCGGGATTTTGTATTTCTTTGCCTATATAGCACAGGATAGGCCATTATTAAAGAATAAGTCTGAGGTTCTTGTGTATACCTGTTTTATTTGATGTGTAATTTGTGGCTTGTCTTATGGTTTTCCTAATGATAGTGTCTAAACTCCATGCCCCCTATGGACCTTCTGAGGTTACAGGGTCATGTGACATCGTAAGCCTCAATCCCAAAAGTGACCATGCGCCTCCCCATCTATAGGGTTAGTTATTATTATTATTATAGATTGTGTTATAATACTAATGTTTATTACGACAGGGCTCGGGATGTAGATATTTCCCTGCTGGTACATCCCATGTGACTTTAGCATTTCATGTGACCTTGTTGCATCACAAGGTCCTTACGTCACATTGAGTTTAGACACAATCTTTTCCTAACGAATCCTACATTTCCCATCATGCCTGGCTTTGCAGAGACAGAAATGTACCGGAGCTTCACCACACTGCAGTGCTCCGAGTCCTGCGTAAGGGCAGCCATTACAGATGTTTTCCTATGTGATGCAGCTTGAACCTGTCTGCTCTCCCTTCTGTCATGTCTCTCTCTCCCCTGTCAGCTGTCACTTGCAGAAGATAGGGAGATAAGTGTGAAGATACAGCACATAGAACTACATTGGAGAGTCAGCACACACAGATAGTACAGACAGGCAGTGTGAGTCAGGAGGTTTATATAACTGCAGCAAATCAATGTATACTCTCGCCTACCATATATCTGCACTCCTGGCCCTTTAGATTGTATTAAGATTATATCTTCAACAGAATACAGAGATATAAAGAGGAGTTTGGGGAGGGGCTTAAGAGCTGTCAGAAGGGATTTCATTGGTGATGTCCTCCTGTAGTTCACAGGAAGTCAGTCACATGGGAGAGACCGAGTTTCTGCTTACACATTAGAGCAAGCTCTGGACTGTTGGTCAGACTTGAGGTCACCTGACCAGAATCCCGTAATGAAAAGGTTCAATTGGTTGGAACAGTTTTTTATTTTATTTCTTATTTAATGATACATAGCTGGTAAAAAAGCTTCAAACCATGCTATATGACTACAATACATTATATTTATCTACAACCGTGTCCTCTAAGCATTGGCTCAGCTCTTCTGGTCCCCTACATGAGGCCCGTTCAGATCCAATGAGTAAGGGAAAATCATGGATTTACTAGACTTTTGGGTCAGAAACCATGTTACTATATATTGGCATTCAGGTCAGGCTCAAATTAACTCCCCTGTCACTTAAAGGAGACCCTCCACTTCCTCCTGTGGATCATAAAAGGTAAGAAAATTTAAGGACAGATACAACGTCTTTTTTTTTTTTTCATCCACTCCTGGTTTTGGCTTTAAAACTGCATCAAAGAAACCCAAACGTGTGCCCGTACCCTTACATGCACCTCACCAGACTTATACCTGATGACTCATCCATGGAATATACCTTCGACATTTATTTGGGTGGTATATTTGACATGAGCAGAGAACTTTATCTGTATCTTGGGCAAGGTAGGCCGTATGAAGGGGCACACTTGAGGCTTGTATGTTTCTCTCTCTGCTAGGATGGAATTGGACACCTTGGGAGACATGTAATTGACTTAGTTCTGTTTTTCCGGGACAAATGCCAAGGTTTCCTGTTACGAATAACAATGGTCTCTGAAGTACTGTCTAATAGTAGCCAAGGGAGGTATGGCTTGAGCTGAGCAGTAACTTTAAGAGAAATTCCAGGAAGTAAACCCTACGTGGAATTGCCGGTCTGTCCAAGGAGACTAGAAGCAGTGTGTATACACGGGTGCAATTAACACAATCTGCAGACTTGGCTGTACACTACTTTGTTTCGCAAAGGGGGTTAGCCCATCTCAGACTAGGATGGTTCCCACCTCTGAGACCCAATCCTATCTCCAGAATAAGGACCCCGAAGTGAAGGAGAGCACACCATGGGTGCTCTGCAATCACTGCTATGGGACCACCAGAAATAGCCGAACCAGCATTGTCTACGTCCTATTTTCGGAAGTCCCATAGCTGTTCATATAGGGTGCAGCACGCTTGCATGGCCACCTCTATGGGACCACCAGAAATAGCCGAACCAGCATTTTGGACGTCCTATTTTCAGAAGTCCCATAGCTGTACATATAGGGTGCACCACGCTTGCATGGCCACCTCTACATTTACCTCTACGGGACCACCAGAAATAGCCTAGCCAGCACTCAGCTACTTTTGGGACTTTCATAGTGGTGAATGGAGAGGTTGCCGGGCATGTGTAGTGCGCTCTTCTTCACTTTGGGGGCCATTTTTGGAGATAGGTGTAGGTCCCACCTTTTGCGATATGTCATCAATGTCTTAGATTGGACAACTCCTTTAAGGCAACACACTGTAAGGGCCCTTTTACACAGGCCGGTGATAGGTAATAAACATTTACTCTCCCGATCATCGCTGATCAGATGACAAATGAGCAAATTCTCAAACGCTGAGTGACAACTTTTTATGTGGCATTAGAAATGCTCGTTACCTAATACTAACGATAATTGATGCATATAAATGAAGGTAACTGGAGCTGATTAACATAAAGTTATCGTTGACCTGGGAACCCTTACGCAGTCTATGGATTTGTTAATCCAGCAGAACCAGTAAACGGGTTAACTGTGTTTGCATAAATAAAATTTAAAGAGCATCTGTCAGCAGCATCCACCCTGGTAGAGTTGATCCTCCTGATTAAAATGATAGCTGTCTTGTGAAAATCTTTTGTGGCATTCCTGAAAATAAAAGCTTTTACTCTTTATTCCATTGAGGGCTTCAGTGCACTGAGGGGTGTGGCCAGCACAAGAAGCTGAGGTACACAGAGGGGTCAGGCCCCGCCCCTGGGTGCACTGAAGCTCTCACTTACATAGAGAATTAGTCTGTTTTTTTTTTTTTTGGCAATGCCATCAGTGATTTTCACAAGACAAGTATCATTTTAACCAGCAGGATCAACTCTACCAGGCACTGTGCCTGGTTTTATATGGTTGATCCTATTGATAGGTGCTCCTTTGAGGGCTGTTCCATGGAGATAAGCCCTCTCCATTTTTCCTGTTGGGACATATGAACATCATAGAAGGACAGGCTCCCACTTGCTACCCCCTCCATGAACCAAAATGGAGAGTAGCTTGATAGTAGCAGCTGCTGGTCCGGTGGACTCCTATCGTCCTAGTACGTGGGCGGCCTTTCTGAAAGAGAAATACCTGGCTGGCTGTATCTCCTCCTGCCAGGGGTGTTTGCTGGTGGTGCCAGGAGCTGGTGCACGCTGAATGGATTTGCTCTTTAGTACCAATATCATGAACATTTTTAAGTACATTTTGAGTTTCAATTCCGCACCGTTTTTAAGATCTCTGCCTGCAGTCAGTAAATGGAAGCCTTGTCGCTTATATCCAGAGGATGAAACAACATTGTAATCATGTACAACTCATACATTACATAGGCCCCCATGTCGTGTTCACATGGACTGCACAAGTACCCATTGATTTTTATGTGTGTACTCACACATCCGTGATTTACCATTCTCCAGGATTACACCACGGAAGCATGCCTTATTTTTGTACGTGTTTGCGGATCTGTCACATCCATTATAGTCTGAGTCAGTGAAATAACATCCGTGTTTACTGATCATTGCCAGGAGATGCTCTGGAAATTAATTTTTACCTGAGCAGTGTCCGTGGAATACAGAAGACACGGAGGGCAAAAAAAACGGACAC
Organism: Bufotes viridis; assembly: GCA_033119425.1. Taxonomy (NCBI): domain Eukaryota; kingdom Metazoa; phylum Chordata; class Amphibia; order Anura; family Bufonidae; genus Bufotes; species Bufotes viridis. The sequence goes on from CM065593.1 coordinate 99,865,453, forward strand.
ATGGACCAAACCCGGATCCTTTTTATTGTTCTAATGGATATAACCTAAAAAACGACCGATACAAATCATCTTTAATTCTGATGGTCTATCCTAAGGATATGTAAAAGAAGAGGAGAAGACAGGAGGCAGCGCCTTGTGTGTACTGCCGTTTGGTATAAAATCGTAGTAGGTAATAAAGTGCGCTTACCATTTAGTGTTGTGATGAGTCAGAACACCTTTATCCCGCCTTGCTGGTACCTTCCCGTCCAGCGTGCGGTGTATCTGCAACTGCTGCCAAGGTCTTTGCCCTTCCCGCGAACGTGGTTTTAGATATGAGAACAGTCGTGAAGAAGAAGGAGAAAGCTGGACCTTGTTCGTTGGCGCTGATGTAGGAAACGTGGGACCAGATTAGTATTGGTAAAAGAACTCTAATCCAGGTCTACGCGTTTCAGGGGCGAACAGCCCCCTTCATCAGGACAATAAAACAAGGCCCAGCTTTCTTCTTCTTCTTTATGACTATCCTAAGGATGGTTCATCAATATGAGATTGCGGGAGTCCAACTCCCAGGACCCCTGCCGATCAGATGTTTGAGGACAGCTAAGTATATTGCTTGGGCTTGCGGCTCAGCCCCATTTAATTGAATAGGACTGATGAACGTGACCTCGCTGGCCTAGAATGAAGCCTAAACTGTGACAGAGTGCCCCAACCTCTTTATACAGCTGATCATGGGGTGTCAGTCAGGTATGGATGACCTATCCTAAGAATAGGCCGTCGAAATCCCGGGGAACCCCTTTAATAAAAAAAAACATTGTGTGTACAGCTCCAATACAAACCTATCTTTTCCTATGGTAACAAAAAACAAATCTGCACCAAATCTGCGTCAAATCCGGTGATGGTTCGCCTCTAATGTAATTAAATAGGATTTCCTCCGTTCAGACGCATCAGTATTTTTCAGTCTGTGACAAAAAGATGACGCCACAGATCCTGCACAGAAATCCGGAGTATTAGCCGTATTAGTGACAATGGGGCCAATCCTCACAGGGATCAGTACAGGACCACGGAAGAAATCCTAGGATCTGGGTCGGAATCCTTGTTCCTTTTTATCGATCCTCTGGTCAGAGGCATGTTCCTATGACAACAGTTTGTTGTCTGTTACCATGGAAACATATAGGCCTGTATAGGAGCTGTATACATAAATATGAATTTTCGACAGTTAGCAGATTTGTCTCAGTTTAGATACACTGGGACAGTATGGAAATCTGGTCAGTGCCTGTAATCACGTCTGCCCGGAGACTTGTTACTGGAAATCCGTCACCTTCTCCCCGTCCGATGTGAATGGTCGTTTGCTTAGGTCGTCATATTGGATTTTCAGTAACTGAAATCTCTGTGCCGTGCCAGGGTTTAAGTGCTTTTAGGTGTAATTTTCTCACACATCTATGATCTTTAAGGAGATCGATAGGACTGCCTTTTCCTTATGGGAGTGAAGACATAATAAAGGTTGTGACTAGGGCTGCAGCTATTGACTGTTTTTGTAATCGAGTTTTCTATCGATTAATTTAACGATTAATCGAGTACTCTAATAGAAAACTAATTAAACAAACGTTTTTTCTTTATAAAAACTCATCAGGCTGCCACCAGCTTCCCCCCAGTGCCATCAGCTTCCCCCCAGTGCCACCAGCTTCCCCCCAGTGCCATCAGCTTCCCCCCAGTGCCATCAGCTTCCCCCCCAGTGCCATCAGCTTCCCCCCCAGTGCCATCAGCTTCCCCCCAGTGCCATCAGCTTCCCCCAGTGCCATCAGCTTCCCCCAGTGCCATCAGCTTCCCCCAGTGCCATCAGCTTCCCCCAGTGCCATCAGCTTCCCCCAGTGCCATCAGCTTCCCCCAGTGCCATCAGCTTCCCCCAGTGCCATCAGCTTCCCCCAGTGCCATCAGCTTCCCCCAGTGCCATCAGCTCTCCCCAGTGCCATCAGCTTCCCCCAGTGCCATCAGCTTCCCCCAGTGCCATCAGCTTCCCCCAGTGCCATCAGCTTCCCCCAGTGCCATCAGCTTCCCCCCCAGTGCCATCAGCTTCCCCCCAGTGCCATCAGCTTCCCCCAGTGCCATCAGCTTCCCCCAGTGCCATCAGCTTCCCCAGTGCCATCAGCTTCCCCAGTGCCATCAGCCTCCCCCAGTGCCATCAGCTTCCCCCCAGTGCCATCAGCTCCACTCCCCCAGTGCCATCAGCTTCCCCAGTGCCATCAGCTTCCCCCAGTGCCATCAGCTTCCCCCAGTGCCATCAGCTTCCCCAGTGCCATCAGCTTCCCCCAGTGCCATCAGCTCCCCCCCAGTGCCATCAGCTCCCCCAGTGCCATCAGCTTCCCCCAGTGCCATCAGCTTCCCCCAGTGCCATCAGCTCCCCCGTGCCATCAACTCCCCCCGTGCCATCAGCTTCCCCCGTGCCATCAGCTTCCCCAGTGCCATCAGCTTCCCCAGTGCCGTCAGCTCCTCGCCCCAGTGCCGTCAGCTCCCTCGCCCCAGTGCCGTCAGCTCCCTCGCCCCCAGTGCCGTCAGCTCCCCCGCCCCCAGTGCCGTCAGCTCCCTCCCCCAGTGCCGTCAGCTCTCCCCCAGTGCCGTCAGCTTCCCCAGCCCCCAGTGCCGTCAGCTTCCCCCAGTGCCGTCAGCTTCCCCCAGTGCCGTCAGCTTCCCCAGTGCCGTCAGCTTCCCCAGTGCCGTCAGCTTCCCCCAGTGCCGTCAGCTTCCCCAGTGCCGTCAGCTTCCCCCAGTGCCGTCAGCTTCCCCCAGTGCCGTCAGCTTCCCCCCAGTGCCGTCAGCTTCCCCAGTGCCGTCAGCTTCCCCAGTGCCATCAGCTTCCCCCAGTGCCATCAGCTTCCCCCAGTGCCATCAGCTTCCCCAGTGCCATCAGCTTCCCCCAGTGCCATCAGCTTCCCCCAGTGCCATCAGCTTCCCCCAGTGCCATCAGCTTCCCCCAGTGCCATCAGCTTCCCCAGTGCCATCAGCTCCCCCAGTGCCATCAGCTCCCCCAGTGCCATCAGCTCCCCCAGTGCCATCAGCTTCCCCCAGTGCCATCAGCTTCCCCAGTGCCATCAGCTTCCCCCAGTGCCATCAGCTTCCCCCCAGTGCCATCAGCTTCCCCCGTGCCATCAGCTTCCCCCAGTGCCATCAGCTCCCCCAGTGCCGTCAGCTTCCCCAGTGCCGTCAGCTTCCGCCCCAGTGCCGTCAGCTCCCCGCCCCAGTGCCATCAGCTCCCCCGCCCCAGTGCCATCAGCTCCCCCAGTGCCATCAGCTCCCCCCAGTGCCATCAGCTCCCCCAGTGCCATCAGCTCCCCCAGTGCCATCAGCTCCCCCAGTGCCATCAGCTCCCCCAGTGCCATCAGCTCCCCCCAGTGCCATCAGCTCCCCCAGTGCCATCAGCTCCCCCAGTGCCATCAGCTCCCCCAGTGCCATCAGCTCCCCCAGTGCCATCAGCTTCCCCCAGTGCCATCAGCTTCCCCCAGTGCCATCAGCTTCCCCCCAGTGCCATCAGCTTCCCCCCAGTGCCATCAGCCTGTCCCCCAGTGCCATCAGCCTGTCCCCCCGTGCCATCAGCCTGTCCTCGCCCGTGCCCTCGCCTGTCCCCCCGTGCCCTCGCCTGTCCCCCCGTGCCCCTCGCCTGTCCCGCCCCGTGCCTCGCCTGTCCCCCAGTGCCATCAGCTTCCTCCCCAGTGCCATTAGCTTCCCTCCCCAGTGCCATTAGCTTCCCTCCCCAGTGCCATCAGCTGTCCCCCAGTAGCTCCCTCCCCCAGTGCCATCAGCTGTCCCCAGTAGCTCCCTCCCCAGTGCCATCAGCTGTCCCCCAGTAGCTCCCCTCCCCCAGTGCCATCAGCTTCCCCTCCCCCAAAGTGAAACGAAATACTTACCTCTCCTGTGGGGGCGCCACTCCACAGCTCCCGTATCTCTGCGCGCTGCACTGTCCTGAGGTCACATAGCGTCGGGTCATAGTGCACTCTTACGTATCAAACGAATCCTCGATACAAAAAATTTGCATAGCGGAGACTACCCCTTTATGGTGCCAAAACGCTTGGCCGAACCCATCGATTTGGTTGGGACCAGCGGACCATCTAATAGATATGGGAGTGTTGCGACTCTCCCTCAATGGCAGATAACCTAAAATATATTAAGACATGTTGCTCCATAGTGGAGCAATGAGGCAATGTGGTTAGATAGACTTGTGCATGGTCTGGCACAGTGATGGGCAACGTGCGGCTCTCCAGCTGTTGCAGAACTACAACTCCCAGCATGCAAAGCCTGTCTATAGCTATCAGCCTACTGCAGGGCATGGTGGGAGTTGTAGTTTAGCAACAGCTGGAGAGCCGCATGTTGCCCATCACTGGTCTGGCATAACTCAGTGAAACGCGTGGTTGATCCCAGGTTGGACTACTGCTCCTCACTGCTAGGAATTCTCTTGGAACCCTCTAGGATCATGGTGGGCAGAAGACAGAAGTAGGATCCAAGGACACTTGATGGCAGATGTCTGGGTGAAGAAGTGTCGGACATGTTGGATTCCAACACGCCCAGGCCTTTGATCTCATTCCACTCTCCACATTGAAACCACATGTACACCTAGCCGCACCGAGTGTGCATGTGTATGGGGAAACGGGAGGAATAGCTGACTATAGCTTAACTAAAGAAACATTATGAGAAGGTCTCCATGGCACTGCCCAGATGATAGGGGTCTAAACAGGAGTTGATATGTTCTCCCCGTGTTTGTGTGGGTTTCTTCCGTGTTCTTCAGTTTCCTCCCACACGCCAAAGACATACTGATAGGAAATTTACCGTAGATTGTGAGCTCCGCTGGAAACGGTGAGTGATGACAATGTCTATAAAGCGCTGTGGACTATGTCCGTGCTATAGAAGGGACCTGTGTCCTATACTTGAGCTTCTGTTTAGCTTGAGCGTTGTCACTGCTGGCGGTCACATTACGGTTACCAGGTAATTGAGTGTTAACCTCTTATCAGTTCCAGACTACATTGTAACGAGCGTGTTTACCCTTCAGACGATTGATGATTTATGGCCGTGGCTTGTACTGTGGAATCGGTGGGGACATGGCAAAACGGAAGTGCACGTTCCTTGTGGCATCAAGGCCTAAAACCCCCCAAAACTACTAAATGGTTGAATAATTAAAAACATTTTTCAGAAATGCATCCGGCCTGTAGACGCAGAGCGTTTCTCAATTCATGCGGTCCTATGGGAATCGGGCTGCTCCTACTTAATCCATCTTCTTTGAGTTTCAGCAGTTCCTCTTTTTTAATACACATCAATAAAATTTCTCTTTTTATGTCTTTTTTTTTTTTTTTTTTTAGCAAACACCTACCTCTTCATGGTGCAAGCCCAAGGTATAATGCTAAGAGACAACGTTCGGACCATTGGACATATGCTCAGACAGTATACCAATAAGAACAGTACACTGAATGGAACAGGTAAGACTTTCAAATCCTTTGAACCCTGAAACTTCAGGGGTGACTGAGATTAATGGGAACCTTTCAGTAAGGTCTCTTTTTTTTTTTTTTTTGCGAGTGTACACGCTGTTTTTAGCTTTCCGTATACGGTCCGTATAGGGAACCATTCATTTCGATGGGTCCGCAAAAAAAACGGAAGGTACTCCATATGCATTCTGTTTCCGTATTTCCGTTTTTCCGTTCATAGATAGAACATGTCCTATTATTGTCCACATCACGGACAAGGATATTATAGTACTGTTGTATTAGGGGCCAGATGTTCCCTAAAAAACGGAATGTACACGGGTGTCGTCCGTTTTGTTTTGCGGACCACAAAAGCATACGGTCGTGTGAAAGAAGCCTAAAAGTAACATTTTGCTCAAAGACGTGCTGCAAATATGGTCCTAAGATCCTGTAATCCCTCTGTGTATGGCCTCAGATTATGGCTCCTGAAGAAGTCGCAGTCTGTGACGATAAGCGTGGGGAATTGCAGAGACCTTTCCTCCTGACTTAGACTTCTTTCACATTGGCGTTTTTTGCGGGTCCGTCATGGATTTGCAAAAATGCTTCTGTTACCATAATACAACCGCATGCATCCGTCATGAACGGATCCGGTTGTATTATGTCTTCTATAGCCATGATGGATCAGTCATGAACACCATTGAAAGTCAGTCGGGGATGGATCAGTTTTCTACTGTGTCAGAGAAAACTGGTTCGTCCCCAGTGACTTACCCTGTGTGTCAGGACGGATCAGTCTTGCTTCGCACCACATCGCGGACAGAAAAACGCTGCTTGCATTGTTTTTCTTTCCGCGATGGTTACGCAACCAAACAGAATGCATTCTGCTGTGCTCCGTTTCGTTCAGTTCATCTTTGTCCCCATTGACAATGAATGGGGACAAAACTGCAGCGTTTTTTTCCGCTTTTGAGATCCTATGATGGAGGGGGGGGGGGAATGTAAGAGAGTGCTATATAATTTTTATATTATATATTAAGGGCCGCTTAGCTCCTCGTTCTAGCCAGTGATTGACCTCTCACCGGTATGAGCACGTATACCGCTGCCATCTATCTCCACCCTGTCGACGCTATGAGCGGAAAACTTGTTTTTCTGGGGTTTTCCATGGCTTTTTTTTTTTTTTTTTTTTACTGTGTGTGGGAATTTTCCATGGGCTTCTTTTTAGGACTGGAAAAAAACACATAAAAATATTTGAATACAAAAAGGTTACTCCAAAAAAAAAAAAAAGCTTGTAAAAAAAAAAAACTCATGAAATGCATGGCGTTAGTTAACAAGCCATGAAAATGACTGTCAGAAGAAAGCCTCAAAGTTGTCTCCTGAAGGCATCTCTTGTCCGTCCCCTCTCTGTGAAGTCCAGTGGGGGCGCTAGTGAGTTAAATTTGCTCTTAAGATGGCGCTTCCTTGGTCTCCACAATAGTTTCCATTTACTGATAAACCCCATCAGGACCCTGCCATTTTTCACCTTAATGACTAGGCCATTTTTTGCAATTCTGACCGGTGTCACTTTATGTGGTGATAACTTTAAAACGCTTTTAATTATCCAGGCCATTCTGAGATTTTTTTTTTTCTCGTCACATATTGTACTTCACGACAGTGGCAAAATTGAGTCAAAATATTTCATTTTTGTTTATAAAAAAAAAAATAATAATTTACCAAAAATTTTGCAAAATTTGCAAATTTCAATTTCTCTACTATTATAATAGATAGTAATACCTTGAAAAATAGTTATTACTTTACCTACCCCATATGTCTACTTCATGTTTGGATCATTTTGAAAATGACATTTTATTTTTTGGGACGTTACAAGGCTTAGAAGTTTAGAAGCAAGTTTTTTGAAATTTTTCCCAAAATTTCCAAAACCCACTTTTTAAGGACCAGTTCAGGTCTGAAGTCACTTTGTGAGGCTTACATAATTGAAACCACCCATAAATGGCCCCATTTTAGAAACGACACCCTTTAAGGTATTCAAAACTGATTTTTACAAACTTTGTTAACCCTTTAGGTGTTCCACAAGAATTAAAGGAAAATGTAGATGAAATTTCAGAATTTCACTTTTTTGGGCAGATTTTCCATTTAATCCTTTTTGTCCAGTAACAAAGCAAGGGTTAACAGCCAAACAAAACTCAATATTTATTGCCCCGATTCTGTAGTTTAAAGAAACACCCCATATGTGGTCGTAAACTGCTGTACGGGCACACGGCAGGGCGCAGAAGGAAAGGAACACCATGTGGTTTTTGGAAGGCAGGTTTCATTGGGATAATTTTAAGTTGCCATGTAACATGTGAAGACCCCCTGTTGCACCCCTAGAGTGGAAACTCCAAAAAAAATGATAGGTTAGATCATGTGATATTTTTATTAAGCAGGTTGTTACAGATGCGACAATATCGAATATGACTACTTTTTTTGGTTGGTTGTTTCAGTTTTACATAATAAAGCATTTATTATTCCATCGGCTCCCCTGTCAGCGCAGTGCGGATGGCCGATGGAATCAGAGGGAGCCCCCTCCCTCTGTAAACCCCGCATATGCCGCGGTCAGCGCTAACCGCGGCATGTGAAAGGGTTAATCCGCTGGCATCACCGCATACCGGGATGCAGCAGGGTCACGTCTGTCAGTAACAGCCCGGCCTGTGCTGCGGATCACATCACGTACATGTACGTGATAATGCGGGAAGGGGTTAAAGGGCATCTGTCAGCAGATTTGCACTAATGAAACTGGCTGACCTGTTACATGTGCACTTGGCAGCTGAAGGCATCAGTGTTAGTCCCATGTTCAGATGTGCCCATGTTGCTGACAAAAATGATGTTTTAATATATGCAAATGAGCCTCTAGGAGCAATGGGGGTGTTGCCATTACACCTAGAGACTGCTCTCTCTGCAACTGCCTCTGCTTTTCGATTGCCTTTAGGAGACATCATGGCCAGGTGTGATGCCATTGACACGGCCTGCAGAGGCTCTGCTCTCTATGTAACTGCAATTCCCTTGTTGCTCCTAGGGGCTCATTTGCATATATCTCAGCAGTGCGGGCACATATGACCATGGGACCAACACAGACGCCTTCAGCTGCCAAGCGCACATGCAAATCTGCGGACAGATGCCCTTTAAGGCGTTTGATTCTTCTTGGATTGGTAATGTAATTCTACCTAAGTTCTCTTTGGCAGAGAATTTAATAGTTAACAAAACCTTTAAATGAGTCATCTAACCCGAAAGCCTAGCAGTGTTTAATGGTAACAGGGGGAACTTCACCTAAACGGTTTCCCCAGTATGCTCGGCAGGTTTGTACAGTGGGGTTAGTATTAGAGATGACTGAACAGATTAGTCTCATCAGCAGGGCTCAGACCTCCCAGAGTAGCTGCCCCGCAGTAGAGGTCATACTTACCTAGTCCCTGCCTCTGGGTTTGGGGTCTAACCGTCCCTGTGCTGGGTCTTCAGCTGGGGGGGAAGGGGGGGTTTGGGGAATGCTTCTCCATTTATTTTGGGGGCTCCATGGTGTATGGGGTCATTGTTCTTGTGACCTGTCTAAAAGGTATCGCTTTATCCTGTGGACAGGGGATAACTTTACATAACTGAAATTGCTCTTTAAGTGGAGGACTGTCCTCAGAATAGGCCACACTAGCTGATCGCCAATAGTCTACAGTGCCTGATGCAGACAGCTCTGTCTACTGCGCTCCTTGCAGCAGCATTGTCCCCATTCACTTCAGTAAGAGCAGCACTGCATTGACAAGCTCAGGCCACCACAAAGTAGATGGGCCTGTCTGATTCCTGCACTGTAGCTATGGCCAAATCCCTGATCGCTCGGTGTGTTGGACCCCTGCAGATCCGCTGAGGGTAGGCCATCACCTAATTAAAGGGGTTGTCTCACTTTAGTAAGTTGCATTTATCACGTAGAGAAAGTTAGTACAAGCCACTTACTAATGTATTGTTATTACCCGTATTACTTCCTTTGCTGGCTGGATTCATTTTTCCATCACATTATACACTGCTTGTTTTCATGGTTACTGACCACCCTGCAATCCATCAGTGGTGGTCGTGCTTACACACTGTAGGTAAAAGCGTCAGCCTCTCTGGTGGCCGGGACCATGCGAGCTCACATAGGCTTGTGCTTTTTCATATAGTGTGCAAGCATGACCACCACTGATGGATTGGTGGGTGGTCGTAACCATGGCAATATATAATGTGATGGAAAAATGAATCCAGCCAGCAAAGGAAGCAATACGGACAATCACAATACATTAGGTGAACTTGGGATGGGGTCACTTTACACACCAACAAAAAAGCCTCAATATTCGGCTGGAGTTTTCTTTACATGTCGATTCTCCCTGTTGGTCCTGATTGAACTTTGAGACTGTTCACCTCTGTCTTGGCCTCATGACACTTGACATTGTGTCAGTTGTTACTTAATGTTTAATGACTTTTTGAATGTTTATTAATATCAATAACACATACAGGGCTTATAAAAGATCTGCACCCTCTTGGACTTTGTCCTGTTTTATAGTGTGATAAGATTGACTCATTGGTTTTGGATAGCTACACCTTTGACATGGAAAAAAACTGATGTGTCCAGGGGTGTGGAAATTTTTTAAAAAACTACTTGTCGAAGGACTAAAGCGGGGGCTCAATCTACTTGTCCCTCATGACAATCTACTTGTCCTGAACTTCTACATTATACTGTATGGGGGCAGCCACAAGGAGATGTTATACTGTATGGGGGCAGCCACAAGGAGATGTTATACTGTATGGGGGCAGCCACAAGGAGACGTTATACTGTGTGGGGGCAGCCACAAGGAGACGTTATACTGTGTGGGGGCAGCCACAAGGAGACGTTATACTGTATGGGGGCAGCCACAAGGAGACGTTATACTGTATGGTGGCAGCCACAAGGAGACGTTATACTGTGTGGGGGCAGCCACAAGGAGACGTTATACTGTATGGGGGCAGCCACAAGGAGACGTTATACTGTATGGGGGCAGCCACAAGGAGACGTTATACTGTATGGGGGCAGCCACAAGGAGACGTTATACTGTATGGGGGCAGCCACAAGGAGACGTTATACTGTGTGGGGGCAGCCACAAGGAGACGTTATACTGTGTGGGGGCAGCCACAAGGAGACGTTATACTGTGTGGGGGCAGCCACAAGGAGACGTTATACTGTATGGGGGCAGCCACAAGGAGACGTTATACTGTGTGGGGGCAGCCACAAGGAGACGTTATACTGTATGGGGGCAGCCACAAGGAGACGTTATAGTGTGTGGGGGCAGCCACAAGGAGACGTTATAGTGTGTGGGGGCAGCCACAAGGAGACGTTATACTGTGTGGGGGCAGCCACAAGGAGACGTTATACTGTGTGGGGGCAGCCACAAGGAGACGTTATACTGTGTGGGGGCAGCCACAAGGAGACGTTATACTGTGTGGGGGCAGCCACAAGGAGACGTTATACTGTGTGGGGGCAGCCACAAGGAGACGTTATACTGTGTGGGGGCAGCCACAAGGAGACGTTATACTGTGTGGGGGCAGCCACAAGGAGACGTTATACTGTGTGGGGCAGCCACAAGGAGACGTTATACTGTGTGGGGGCAGCCACAAGGAGACGTTATACTGTGTGGGGGCAGCCACAAGGAGACGTTATACTGTGTGGGGCAGCCACAAGGAGACGTTATACTGTGTGGGGGCAGCCACAAGGAGACGTTATACTGTGTGGGGGCAGCCACAAGGAGACGTTATACTGTGTGGGGGCAGCCACAAGGAGATGTTATACTGTGTGGGGGCAGCCACAAGGAGATGTTATACTGTATGGGGGCAGCCACGCCATACTGGGGCAGTGAATCCCTTTAATGTATAATATACATTAAAGGGATTGACTTCCCTAGTATGGCATATACATTAAAGGGATTCACTACCCTGGTATGGTATATACTATATGCCATACTGGGGCAGTGAATCCCTTTAATGTATATGCCATACTGGGGCAGTCCCGTCCCCCCCATTCATGGAGGGTGGCTGGAACCTGGCAGCACTCCTAGCTTCAGCGCCAGGGAGAAGGAGCAGAGCTGAAGCCTGACATGAGAGCATAGCTGACAGCTCACCCAGGGGAGTTACCACACACTACCTGCTGGGCTATCTATCAGGACACCATGTGAGGAGACAGGAGCTCCCACTACTGCTTCAGCCGCTGACTGCCTGACTCGCGCTTCTGCGTTCCGCGGCGCACTCCTCTGATCCCGACTTCCGGCCTGCACAGGAGCGCTGATCACACTGTGGTAAGCAGCCCGGACGTGCTTCCGGGCTGTGTATGAGAGGAGAATCCGGCGGCACCCTAGCCCTGCTACTTGCCCGCATGGCTAAGCTACCTGCCCGGCACCCAGAACTGCATGTCCCGGGCGTCGGGCTATAGGAATTCCACACCCTGTGTGTCTGTTCCTTGAATAGTTCATGTTGCACCTCTCTGCTGGCTGAGTTTTGCCTCTGCCTTTTTCTCTGACATGATTGCCCACCCAGGATTTGAGATTAGTGGGTGTTCCCCTTGAAGATAGGTCTAACATACCAGTGTCCCTCACTCAGCCAACACATTTCGCCAACGGGCTTCGTCAGGAGAATCCCCTGACGAAGCCTGTTGGCGAAACGCGTTGGCCGAGTGAGAGACACTGGTATGGTAGATATACTTTTGGGCTTACCCATGGTCTTTAGTTTTTAGTCTCATTGCTGGACAATTAGGACCTTTTTGTACTTGGGCCTAGCTTTTGATAGTAGACAGGTGTTATTATAATACTATCTGGTGTTCGCCTTCTTCAATGTGAATATGATTGTAGCCTTTTTCCAGTGGTCCCTCACTTATTTGTTTCACCAATGTTTTGTGGGCTCTTTTTTATGCTTTTAATACAATGATGAAATAAAGAATTTATTACTTTATGGTAATTTTGGATTATGAATGACTGTTGGGTCTTGATGAAGGGCGAGAGATGATGTTGCCTGAAACGCGTTACAGTACTTGTTGGCTGCCATTGATGTCCGATTTTATGGAAGCTAAATAAAGAAATAGCACGTGGAGCTGGAACCTTCTTTTCTTTTCTTGGATTGTTGGGTATACATACTTTTGTTGTAGGAGTTTGTGGCCCTTATAGGTGGGGTAATATAGGTATTTTATTGCATTACAAAGTAGCTATCACCAGTGTGTCGGACACGTTTTTTTAAATTTTATTTTAGCGGTTTTCCCACAAAAAGTATTCTACATTTTTTAAACCAGCTAAAATTTAGCATAGCCAGTGAGTTATTCAACAAAATGTATCTGTACAGCGCCACCTGCTGTTTATTTTTCCCTTTTTTCTTAGTCCACGTCAGTAACATCTATGATGTGGTTGCACATGCTCAGTTCCACCCTTCAACTGCCACCAGCCCTATCTACTGTTAGAAGCTGTGACAGTTATAGGAAGAGAGCTGCAGCAGAAAGACACCCCCCCCCCCCTGCCCTCACCTGAGAAAGGACATGCCCCCTGAGCTGCCAGCATAAAACAAATCTGGCAGAGTAATGAATGGGGAGATCTCCGGACCCATATGAGGTACAGGGCTGGTTCTAGAAAGAGCTTGTCATGTACTATATGATGAGTTTCATATTTTTACATTAATCATGGGATAACCCCTTTAAGAATTTGAAGATTAAAGACATAAAGGGTCATCGTTTTCTCCACATTTTCCCTCCATCTTTCTCTGTGTACCGTTTTCGGACAGCAGACGATGAGACTGCTGCAGCCCTTTAGTAATTCTTCCCCTTTTGGCTGCTCCCGATCCGGAAATGAAGCGACGACCCGGGAGCACCACAGGCCGACCAGGGGGATAAGCGTCTGCTGCTTTTGGACATTTGTGTCTCATAGAAAGCGGTATATTGACAGAATTTACTTCAGGCTCCCTATATCAGAGTTCTGGGCTCCAGGTGATCTCTGGAAAGTCCTCATAAGCCCTTTTAACCCGTTCCATACACGGTTCCACAAGCAGCTATATGGTGCTTTCTTTGGGAAACCAAAATGGAGTCCACTGTGTAGATGCCATACATGCTGTGGTTTTGCTTGCCCATCCTGTCGTAGCAGAACACTACAATCACAGTGGCCTGGCCGCGAGGTGCGATGGCATGAGTGTTTGGGTGGCCGTGTAGGCCTGGGCTGATACTCCTCTTTGCATGCACCAAACAGTGGGCCTTTATCTTTGATCCATGGTGTGGCTTTTTTTGGTGGGATACCTATACTTCCAGCTTAAAGTATGAATTCGTTATTGACGGCTCTATCAACTTGGATGGTCGGTGTATTCAGTAGGTTAAAGATCAGTTACACCAGGTAGAATGACTTTTTTTTTTACAAAACTTCCTTTGTCCAGACGTCATTGACCGCGTTGAACCGCGGTTCTGGTCATTAATTTAAGTGTCTTTTCCCCCCACAGATTATCCAGATGGCACGAACTCTACAGACTTCACTGCACAGTCTACCATGTACCTACCGGAAAACTTCACAATCTCTCCACACCTTCCGTGCCCAGAGAAGCTGCCCTTTATGCGTATGTATCTAATCTCTCCGAGCATTGTAAGGGCTAGGTCACACAGAAAAACCCTTCAATACAGCCTCCCATTCGTTTCAGTGGAAAGCAGCACATGCTTTTATTCTTCACGTGGAATAAAAAAAAAAGAAGCAGCATGTCCTGTCTCGTGGCGGAATCCGTTCTGAATCTACCACTGAAATGAATGGGAAGCGACTGCGTCCGTGTGGTTTTTGGATCTACTGCACCCACTGGTTAAAAAAAAAAAAAGGGTTGAAAAATTGCATTAAAAACTGCAAAAAATATGCATGAAAAAAAAACCATGTGAGTGCCTTTTATCTTTCATTAACATACTTTCTGGGCCATAACTAAAATTGGTTTTGGGTCTAGACAACCACTTGAGCAAGGCATCAAACCACACTAAGGCACTGCCGTGGATCTAAGGGACTGCCGGGGGTCCATCGGTCCTTTTCTTGACCAAAAAGAAGGAATCGCGTCACCTCGAGGTTGTCACACTGGCTCCTAAAGCCTGCAGTCTTTAGCTCATCCCTGCTCTAATCCTTTGTAGAACTGTCCTCTGTCACGAGCCGGACTTTTAAGAATTTTCCGGCCTCTAGAAATGTCTGTTCTTAAAAGAGCATTAGGCCGTCTTTTATATTGCGGAGCCACTGTTTGCGGGCTGCAATACAGTCGTGTGAATGAGGCCTAATTGTATGCGGCATGGACTATTAATTGGAATTTTTCTTGCCGGCAGGTGGACCTACTGATATCAATATGAGTGAGATCACATTAGAAGAAATTCACCAGCAATTTTCCGTCATGAATGTTGGGCCTGGAGGGCATTGGAAACCTACAGACTGCACTCCGCGCTGGAAGGTGAGAATGCATGGAAAGGTGGTGACTTTATGACTGCTTATCGCTTCCCTGACATGAGCGTCGCAGCCATGTGGAGTCCGTCCAGCTGGCAGCTACACCGACAGCAAATCGGCAAATTACAATGCGATGTCAAAGATTATGGTGTCAAAGTTCCGACCTACACAAGGGTTATATGTAGGGCATATTGTAGGCTGCTGCTCAATATTTTCAGATTATCCCTGGGGTAAATTTGGATTTTAGAAGGTTATCGTCAGCGCGGACAGATACCCGTCACTGCACAGCACTGCGGAATCGTAAATGAATAAAATAATACGAATCTGACTCTTGCATGTGGATTAAAGAGGGTGTGCCAAGGTTGTGTGGATAGGAGATAACTAATTGATTGTTGTGGGCCTGACTGTGGGAACCGCCACCAATCCTGGGAACAGGGGTCTCGTTTCCCCCTCTTGATAGAGCAGCAGGTTGAACGTGTGCCCTGCCAGGCTATCCATTGTCTATGGGACTGCTGCAGCTACAGGGCGCATGCTCGGCCTTCAGCTTCATCAGGACAGGTGAGTGGGACCCCCATTCTCGGGATTGGTAGGGGTCCCAGTAGTCAGACCCTCACGAATCAATGCCCTATCCTGTGGCTTTGCACAACCCCTCTAAGGTATATTGTGAGGCTCATGCCATTCGGTACGAATGTGCAGGGAAATCTGCAGCGGCAAATCCGCTCCAATTTTTGTGAATTTTGGTGGAAATTTGCTTGTGGATTTTACCTGCGGAGAACAAGAACCTTAAAATCTTACACATAGAAATACTCTGCGATGTGTACGTGACGTGTTGTGCTGCTCTGCAAGTGTACATGATACACAAAGTGCGTAGGTAGCCTAGGGATAGCGGCAAAGTGAGCGTACGCCGTGTATGCAGTGACCGCTCCTGTGTACGTGTCACGTCCGGTGACCACCTTTCTGACTCCCACAGATTGTTCTCAAGTGGCGAGCATTTACCGTATATTACACCTTGCAGGGTTTAGCGGTATCGGTTATGCCTGTCCTTGTGGAGGGCTTTTTATGGAACAAATTGCCTTTACACAATCTACCGTTTATCTGTCCTAGTCCTCTCTAATAATCCGGGGAAGGTTTTAGTATAAGCGTTTGATCCGTCTTTGCTTTAATCTGATTTTTGATGTCACGGTCATGGCCATAAAATGGATTACTTAAAATGCAGATGTGTCTTTTGTGGCTTTTGCTGCTAATAGGAATGAATACTTTGTGGGTTTGGTTGGTTTTACTATAAACTGGCCGTTTTCCCCTTCTCCTGCGCAGAGTGCGATTGTAAACCCAGGTCCGTTGAGACGGTATTCCAGATTGAATCCTGAAGTTTTTAATGGTTTCCAAAGATTTTCTACCTCCAATTTATTTTCCAAAAATACTGTTTGGGGCATGTAAAATGCTGAGTCTGTGCCCTGACCAAACCGCCTTGCCCATTCTCTCTACATCCAGTGGCACTTTTTATCTTGACCTAGCTAACCTGAAACGGACTGATTGCTGCCTGACAACTCCGGTGAAAGTCAGTGGTTGTCAGTCAGGGCATCCCTAGCAACAAGTGTGACAGACATGCAGGAGATTTATCAAAGCAAGTTGTTAAGGCAAACTGGCTTAGTTGCCCATAGCAACCAGTCAGATTCCACTTTTCATTTTTCGGCGTTTCTTTGGGAAATGAAAGGTGGAATCTGATTGGTTGCTATGGGCAACTAAGCCAGTTTGCCTTCACACCCGTTTTAGTAAATCTCCCCCATTATCTATTCCACGTTGAATGGCTGCAGTGCCCACAGCAGAGGAGAGGAAAGCTCTGAGAGAGGTCAGTCCTTACTATCCAAAATGATCTGATGGACAACTATATTTTTTGGTAAAGGCCCCACACACAAGCTTTTAAGGGTATGTTCCCATGTGAGGGATAAGCTGCAGAATTGCACGCGGCGAATCCACTTCTTTTTACAGTCCCAGCAAAGTGGACGACATTTTAAGATGGATTTCACTAATAGGGTCCTCTATCAAACTGGTGTGAAGTAGAACTGGCTTAGTTGTCCATAGCAACCGATCGGATTCGTCCTTTTATTTTCCAAAGGAGCTGGCCAAAAATGAAAGGAGGAATCTGATTGGTTGCTGTGGGCAACTAAGCCAGCTCTACTTTACACCAGTTTGATAAATGACCCCATAAGTCTACAGCAAATCCAGACCAAAATCTGCAACAGACCCGCAGGGGAACTGCAGCCAATGTGTGGTCATGCCCTGACTTCAAACCCCAGAATGAGCGGGAACTTAAATGTATAAAATACAACTGAATCTTCTCCCTTAAAACTCGATATCAGTCTGCTCCGCTCCTCCCGCTCTACGACATGCCGCCTGCCCCTCAGACTCCATGTACAATGTGACAGGTTCCCTTTAAAGTTGCTTCGTAGTCTAAGCTGCTAAAGAGCATTCGGAGATCAACCTTACATCTACTGTGGGAACTTGTAGTCCGAACATGTCAACTGATGTGTAGCGTTGTGGGCACGGTGTGTGAACTGTGCCGAGAGCAGGAAGAGCTGAGCTGTGACCATCATCTATTGTCAATAGTGGTTCCCATGTTATCTGTATAAAGGTGTTCTCTTTTGTAGGAATCCTGCCTGTGATGATAATGGGATGACTGCTGAGTTGTGAACTCTACAGAAGTCTCAACCTTTTTTTTTTTTTTTTTTTTTTTTTTAAGCTTACTGGCCATAATGAAAATGACAAGATTTCAAGTTTTGCCTTGGAAAATCAAAGAAAAACTCGCTCATTTATTATGTTTAAGCGAAAACCCGATTTAGAATTGCACGTGGAGCGGAATCCGCAGACGGCATGTTATAGGGCAGAAGGAGCTGAGCAGGTTGATATGTCCTTTAGTGGGAATAGATTCATAACTTCTATTGTATGCATCTGAATATCTGCTCTTTCTATGTTTAGGAGTCCAGTGGGCGGTCCTACTCGGTGACTGATGGATATCTCTGGATACAGGGAAGGCTGTAGAACCGCTCACTGGACTCATAAGCATAGAAAGCGCAGGGACTTAGAATTACTATAGAAGTTATGAATCTTTTTCCTATAAAAGTATATGTATGGGGACTTTATCACTTGCGTTATTCTTTTCCGGTATTGAGTTCCGTCCTTGGGGCTCAATGCCAAAAAAAAAACTGATCAGTTTTATCCTAATGCATTCAGAATGGAGAGAAATCCGTTCAGGATGCATCAGTTCAGTCCCTCTTACGCTTTTTGGAGGGAGAAAATACCGCAGCATGCTGCAGTTTTGTCTCCGTCCAAAATTCCGGAATGCCGGATTCGGCATTAATTTCCATTGACGTGTATTGGTGCTGGATCCGGCATTAAAATTACCACATTGCTGGATCCGGTCTTCCGGTCTGCTCATGCGCAGACCTTTAAAAATTTTTAAAAAAATTAAATACCGGATCCGTTTTTCCGGATGACAACCGGAGAGACTGATTCGGTATTACAATGCATTTGTAAGACAGATCCGCATCTGCAAATGGTATCCGTTTGCATACAGATTGCCGGATTGCAGCGACGGAACTGCATGCCTTCCAGTATTTGGCTAGTCTTTGCAGCCTGGAACAGGATATTTGCTCTGCGGTTGGGGTTTGAGAATCATGGACGCATTCCCTGGTGATGTTATTACAACATGTAGTCAAGTACTGATACCAGCCGTGTGCATGATGTCTCTTTTTGCGCTGACCCAATAGTAGAAATTACTATTCTTGTCTGCAAAACGGACGCGTGCACGGTTGCGGACAGCGCATGGATGACATGCGTGTGCTGTCCCCATTTTCTTGCAGTCCCATAAAAATGCATGGGTCCGCGTCCGAACCGCAGAAACCAGATCACATGCGCACCAAGAATAAGGTTGTGTGCATGAGGCCTAAGGCTTTATAAAAAGTACAATTGGGTCACAGGTTCTGAAGGGACCTGCACCTCAGTGACCTAATTTCCTTTTGTGGCCGCTCTCTTCAGCAGAGGTATTTGTGGCCTGCACTTGTCTTCAGGGTTTGCAGCCGATTGCATATTTCAGCATGTACAGAACAGGTATGTACATGGAAGAGTGATGAGCCCTCGTGTTCACATGCTTGAAATACTTTGACATAGCCATGCTGAAGGGATGAGCTGAGTTGGCGAAATGCTGCTCGTGTGGCCATGTGCCTGTACTCGCTACTAGAACAGACGTTATCTGCCCTATCACGCTGGGGGATCCTCAGGAACGTCTCATCTTTGAGAAGCCTTCTCCTGGTGTGGGAGCAGAACGAGGCCCCAGCTGACATTTGTTGACGGCATTTCCCACCACCGCAATATAGATAGTAAGTTCTTCCTTACTATTAAAGTGGACCCCCTACTTCTTTTGTCAGAACCTCTCCACACAGTCCTAGAGACTGGCACTTACCTGTGCAAACCTACTAGTCATGTCTACAACAAGGAAACCATGAGGTAGGGTTTCAGGCGTTAAGGCCCCATGCACACTACCGTGTCCATTTTGCATTCCACAATGTTGCAGATCCGCAAAATACGGATGCGGTCTGCGTGCCATCCGCAATTTTTTGCCGCACCCATTCACCCAGTTGACTTTTGCAGACATGTTTTACTGAATGAATTTATGGATGCAGAAAGCACGCAGTTGATCCACATGCCTTCTGCATCCTTATGGCCGTTCCACAAAAAGATAGAATATGTCTAATAGCTGGCCTCTAAATGCAGACCACGGACTTGAGGTCAGTGGATCCGCAAAGAATGCAGATGCCACGCGGACAGTATCCGTATTTTTTGCGCCGCCAAATACATACGGTCGTGTGAATGAGGCCTAAAGGTGGGGTGCCTTGAGACGTGTTAGATGATGTCATCAGTGCCTGGTGACATAAAATGATTGAAAAAGGGCTGACAGTTTTCCTCCGCCACCTGCACCCATACAGCCATGCTATGTTTGGCGTAGGCCCGTATAGAATGACATGTTGCAGGTAACCGTGGCCGCAAATAAGACACGGGGCAAGTACTGCGCTCCTGGATGACATTTTCCCACAGTCCTTTTCTCTTTTGTAGTTATCCAGTTGCTTTTGTGATAGACCTGATGGAAATCAGCAGGTAATCTTCTTACGTTTTCTAATGGTTACAGGTGGCAATCCTTATTCCATTCCGAAATCGCCATGAGCACCTGCCGATCTTCTTCAGGCACGTCATCCCTATGCTCCAGCGGCAGCGCCTAGAGTTCTCCTTCTACGTCATCGAGCAGGTAAGCGCCATGACTGCTGGCGGGCTCTGAGGAACTTCTTTAGGCCAACCAGTTCAGATTTTAGCTTTATTTTTCTTTTGACTGACTTGCTTCCAGTGGAAAACCAGTTATACGTCTACTACGCCACTGCAGAAACGTACCAGCATAGCACACGTCCACCCAGGACATAAACGGCAACAGGACGAGTCTGCCGAATTAGTAAAGAAATCTGTGGCACCATGAGCTGAAATGCATGGATATAAAATCCACACTGCAGGATGTCTTCTGCCGCTCGTGGATGAGTCTCATCCTCTTTACGGCTACTGTACCGTACTGTGCAACGTGCAAGGAAACCCACCTGAAAATACCGGTTAGGGTGGTTTTCACACTATGGGGGAGATTTATCAAATCTGGTGTAAAGGAGACTGGAAAAAAGGAAAAACTCATAGCACCTGTCATTTTCCAAAGGAGTTGTGAAAAAGGAAAGGTGGAATCTGATTGGTTGCTATGGGCAACTAAACCAGTTTTGATAAATCTCCCCCTTGTATTTTTTTTTTGCAAAAGCATGTGTGCATTGTTTTCAGTGAAAAACCCTGCGCCCAGATGATATATGTTGGCCAAATGTGAACTACAGGACAACAAATGTTTTTTCTTTTTTTTTTGGGTGTGTTTTTTTTTTCCTCCCTAATCTCGGCATGCTCTGGGTGTGGCGTTTCAGGCATATTCCCATGAAGACTGGGGAAAAAAACGCTTTAAAAAACATCTTGTGACCAAAAAAAAAAAACAGCACACTTTTAAAACATGCATTTATTTCATGGTTGCTTTCATAAGTAGTTACTTTTGCCTTTTTAGCTGCTTTTTTTGTACCTGTGTTTGTGCAGTTTTTTATTTTTTGCCTGCTCCAGATATTAGCTGAAAGTTTATGAAACAGGACACACTAGTTTTTTTTTTTTCCTTTTTTTTTTTTCCACAGCATGCGGGAGCTCTGGTATTTTTCCCTTTCACTATAGGTAAAAAAAAAAAATCCAGAAAAAAATGACACTGTTCACACAGCCACTCATAAGAACCGCCACTAAGAAATGCAACAAACCACAGCAAAAAATCACTTGCCCTCAGGGTCCATTCACACGTCCGTTGTTTTTCTATAATCCGAAAATAGGACCGTTTTTTTGCGGATCCTATTTTCCAAGAATTCTTTCCGTTTGTCATCCGGTTTTTGCGGATCCGCAAAAAAAAAAAACGGATAGAAGAATACATTTTCCTATTCCAATAAAGTTGGACGGACCGCAATTTTCGGATTAGAATAGGACATGTTTTATTTTTTTACGGACACTATGTACTGAGAAAATTATGCGGACAGCACTCTTTGTGCTGTCCGCATATTTTATAGACCCACTGAAAGTCAATGGGTCCGAATTCTGTCCGCAACTATTCCGTGACTAGTCTGAAAAATCGGGATCAGATGCGGAACTAAACAACGGACGTGTGAATGGACCCTTAAACACATGACCTTTTTTTTTTTTTTTTTCTGGTAAAAACATAACACCAATGTTTTATATTTTTTTCATTTCTATACAAAAGTAGCAATTTACGTCAAAGAAGCAATAGTAGTAATAAGGCTGTGTTCACACTCCTGTCAACATTTGTTTTTCTGCTCTAACATCATGTGCTGGATCCTCCTATGACGGACATGAACGGCGGTCCCCATTGATTTATATTTGATCCTCTGAGTCTCCGCCATGGTGTCTCTGATTTCAGTGGGAAGGATAGCAGAAGGTGCTGTACTGTGTTTCCCATCAGATAAACTCATTGACCAAAAATGCGTCAAGAAGAAGATGTTGGAATGGAATGAAACTCTATATGTGTGAATGTAATGATGTATGCGATTACAATATTAGGGTGGAAGGATACTTTTTTTGGGGAAAACTGTACAACAGAAAGGAGGCTCTAGGACCCTGTTGGGCCGCCTCTAGTCTGGATACAAGATGAGATACGGTTGGGCATGGAGGCATACAGCTTCCGTATGGTATCCTGCGGCACATTTCCTGCAGATGGGCCTGTAGATCCTGCACACTCAAAGGTTGCTGAAGCTGGCATCTCAGCTGGTCCCATAAAAGCACGATCTGTGATAAATCTGGTGACTGGGCAGGCCAAGGAAGTGTTGCCGTCTGGTGGAGACATTCCTGGGAAACCCTTGTATGTGGGTGAGCGTTATCCTTCTCAAAAATGCCAATTAGAAGCCATGCCAGGAGAGGCGACTCATTTCTGAGCTATTGGTGTCCCTCAAATCACTACTAGGGGTGCCCGACTGTGATATATGATGGCTCCACAGATCATCACACCATCAGTTGGGGCAGTGTGTTACTCCACAGCAAAGACATAAGGGAAGTCCTCACTACAAGGCCTCCATACTCGAATCAAACCATCAGCAGATCCCAAACAGAACCTGGTTCCTCATGTTCCTCATTCACCGCTGCAAACGAAGATGACTGTGCCTGGTTGTCCATGGCAGGACAAGTAATGGACGCCGTGATAGAACATTTCCTACTACTAAGCGTCTGGAAATGGTCCAGGCAGACACAGGGGTGTGTGATGAAGGTGCCACCTGTTTCTGGACGGTGGTCAACTAAACCGTGGGAGCTGCCCATGCTTGTCAGCTGATCAAACAATCCTCTCTACTGGTGGTCTCTCTGGGCGGTCTGAAACACGTTCTCCATGTGTGCGTGCCCTCATGTAACCACTGCTCCCAACATCTCCTGATGGCTAGGTCAGAACAGACTATATGGAGGGCAGTTCATCGAAAAGACCGCCCCGCTTCTGTCTGCGGCAGTGACACAGGGTTAATACTGGGGCAGTTTGTCATTATGATATCATTTGAAAGTGTGGTGACCAGAAATAAAGCTCCTGTGATGAGTCTCTCAGGGACACGCACTGACGATGACCTGAAAAATCTCGTCTCCCTGCTCTGGTGGGCAAAGACAGGAATATTTTCACAGCTTGTGCCGCTTGTATTCCAGGGGTCAGCAACCTCCGGCACTCCAGCTGTGGTGAAACAACAACTCCCAGCATGCTCCATTCACTTCTGTGGGAGTCCTGAAAACAGACAAGCAAGTGTGCATGCTGGGAGTCGTAGTTTCACCACAGTTGGAGTGCGTTAGGTTGCTGATCCCTGATGTATTACATGCACACTATAGGAAATAGTTGCCGGCCTCTCTGGTGGCCGGGACGGCAGGAGTGCACGTAGTGTGCAAGCACGACCACCACTGCTGGATTACCGGGTGGTCGTAACCCATGGATATGAGCGGTGTATAATGTGATGAGAAAAGGAGGCAATATGGAGAATCGCAACACATTAGTAAGGGCCTGGTATTAACTTTGTCCACATGATAAATGCCATTTGTTGAGGTGAGACAATCCCTTTAAGCTTCTTGGGAGCAGGGTGACGACAGCTGTGAAGACAGACCGGATGAGCCTCACAAACAAACAGGATATGGGGTCATTATTCTAATGGATCCAGGGTGAGGGGGACAAAGGTGTGCACTGTTTGTGTGGCAGTAAGGGCGGCCATACATGGGGACGTCTCACACTCTTCCATACAACGGGCAGTTTAGACGTTATCCGTCCACTAGTGTTACTGGTTCCAGCAGCCATCCCAGTGCAGGATTAGGCTCGGGCATGGGCATCGCTTGTGACATGTCTGCATTTTTTTTGGGTGGAAATCTTAAATTGTATGCGACTGACAAGCAAATCACGAGCTAAGGTAGTGACGACAGCAAGTCTCCGACAATTTGCTAACGTTTTTTGGTCATGTGACTTCATATTTATATCATGTGACCAGAGTTGCCCTAGCCTGAAAGGGAATGTGTCATGTGAAAGTGACCTATTGTTTAAAGCAAGTTTTTTATGGTAGCATTTTTTTAAGAATTTTAGGAGATTTTCCATGTCAATATCTATTAAAATGAATAATTAAATAAAAATCCTGCAGTTTTAACACTGGCCACTAAAGCTGTACACATAACTTGTCAGCAGTCACCAGAACTAACTATCTATCTATCTATCTATCTATCTTCTATCTATCTATCTATCTATCTATCTATCTCTTATCTATCTCTCTATCTTCTTATCTCGTGTGTGACTTGTCACCATCTCTGTTTGTTCTTGGACGTATTTGGCTTTTGTTTTTGAATAAGTTGGAAGAGATTGCTGGAAATGATACTGGAGACGAGGTGAAATACTTCCCAGAAGACCACTCCTAATACTGTCTGTAGACTGGTTTATGCTGAAAGACTGGTTCTTTGTGTTTGGCTTCCAGTATGAAGCTTCGGCTTCTCAGACACTGTGACTTTGTTATGGCTCCTCTGCTTCAAAGAGGGGAGCAAAAAATAAATAAATGGTAGTCTTAAAGGGGTTATGCCATGATTGATGTAAAAAATGAAAATCGGACATCATATAGCACATGACAAAACCTTTCTAACAAAGCTAGGACCAGCCCTGTACCTCTCATGGATCCAGAGATCTGCCATTCCCTGTAACTGCCTCAGCTTGCTGGTGGCAGTTGAAGATTTAAACTGAGCGTGTGCGACCACCTCCATGGGACGGACGGAGAAAAAAGCAAAAGAGCAAACACTAGGTGGTGCTATACAGGGAGATTTTATTGAATAGCTCAGTGGCTATACTAAATTGTTAATTACACTGAGCAGCACGGTGGCTCAGTGGTTAGCAGCGCTGGAGTCCTTGGTTGAAATCTGACCAAGGACAACATCTGCATGGAGTTTGTATGTTCTCTCCGTGTTTGTGTGGGTTTTCTCCGGATTCTCCGGTTTCCTCCCACCCTCCAAAGACGTACTGATAGGGAACTTAGATTGTGAGCCTTATTGGGGACAGCGAGTGAGAAATATGTTAGCGCTATATAAAGGAGTAAAATAAATAAATCGAGTACAAAAGTGTTCAGTTCCAGATGCTGGTTTGAAAAATGTAGAATTTTTTTTTTTGAGCAAACCGCTTTAAAGACTTTTTTTGGGGTGAGTGGGCTATTGAAACTAATGTGATGAATGTGAAGACAAAAGCCACTGATAAAGGAACACCTCCTTAGGTGTGAGGAATCCATTACGCCATTACCAGTAGTGGCTGTGATAGCGCCTCTTGATGGTTGCAGTAGTTTTTATTAATTTTTTCTGCAGCCATAACTTTATTATTTTTTTCAGTAACATAGCCTTTTGGAGAAGATATGCCAGTGTGTAATTTGGGTTCTTTTTGTCATTTTTTTCATTTATTCATGAATAAGATGGCACCGGCTCTCGCGAGAACTCGAGCTTCTTCTCCCCGGCTAAGAGCGGGGCTCGCTGATTGGATGCGCTCCGTGCCAGGGAGAAGAAAACCACGCCCGGGAGAACTTCAGGAGCCCACCCAGTTGAGCCGAATCTTTTTTGCACAATCGCGTTACAGTCGCACAAGGGTGATCTTCATAAACAGGTGGCAGCAGGTCAACTTACCACCATGCCCCTGTGCGAGGATCATAAAGGAGGAAACATGGTGCAGATGCCTTCAATATGGAGAAACGGTGACCGCTTCATTTCATATACTGACAAGGGTGCTTATGTAGCATCCCCAAGTCAGGGCAATGTATGGAACTAACCTGGGGAATGCCAGTGATGGAGAGGCCGGCACGCTGCTCCTCTGGGGCACTCTCTGGGTTCTTGAGGGACACAGCCAGGTGGAAGGTGAGGTGCCCTTGGTGTTATAGTTTAACGTGCCTATGGCTAAGTCCCTGATATGTCGTGACGCCAGTGCCAGTAAACGGTGGCACACCGTATTTACAGTAGGAATAACAGAGGTGCAGACTGGTAACTTGAAAACAGAATTCAAACTTTACTGAAGACAGTGATGATACAGTAAGCAGTCTTTCCAACAGTTCCTTTTGCAGACAATCAAAATTGCAGTGGTCTTACATCCAGCAAGGTTAAACAGAGGGTGGTAATACAGGACTTGAAATTGCAGGTGAACCTTACTTTCTTCCTGACTCGTCCTGACTGGAATTGATGCTTCAAGGCCCCAATGCCCTACTTCTGGCTTATATCCTTGAATCTCCAGTTTATAATTTACCTCCACTTGACGTTTAGTACCTCCTTGCTCTAGGGATTGCCTCTGGGTTCTGCATTCCTTCTCCTAGGGCACCATCTTCCTAGGGTGGATGCCTCACAGGCCGTGAGGCCTGGGTTTGGCCTTCACAGGCACATGGCCTGCACTTGTCTAAGGCACACTCTAGACTAGACTACTTTCCCTTCCCCTGACTGGGCCTTATATAGACTAGGGCAACCTAGCTCCCTCTAGTGACTAGAGCTGGAATTACATCCCTAGCCGGCCTGCACATAGGACATTTCACAGTAACAGGAGAATTAAATACATTGATTTACATTGCATGGTACAAATAGCACCTTTACCAGCCTCCTCCTAACAGAGAGGAACGACAGCAGCCAAGTGACCCTTCCGTAGTGACGGGCAGTACAACTCCCGTACACTACATACCCCGCTGCTTTAAGCTGAGTACGCCCTCGTACTCTACCAGGAGTACCGCCCTACTGGAATTTCCACCTGAAAGAGACAAAAGAAAAACATGCAAGAATACATACATATCAGTACTCAATTCTATCTGCATCGACAATTGTCATCAGGTCCAGCTGACTGACGGAGAAGTGCGGTGACAAGGGCGTCGCTCTCTTTCTTCAGGATAAAGAGTGGAACTGGGGCGCTGACCTGGCACAGCGGATGTTAGGGAATACCAGGATAGTCCATGACAATGAGTGAGTCCATAAAAGCATATCACAGAGACTCGCACACAGGGGTCCATCTCTGGGCACATAGACTTGATAAAATATTTTTAGCAATAAATACGGTCAGCAGCACATACATAAAATCACAATACAGGACTCTGACAATACCAGGGTAACATCTTCCTGGCAAGTCCTGCGTATATTTAAAGTGCTGACATAAAAGAACCCTTTTCAACCTGAAATGGGGGTTAAAAGGGATAAGGTGCAAATAAAAGCACAACTTGGAGTTATTAAAGTACTTGACGCCACAATGTTAGCAGCAGGCAGGATGTCCCGGAACAGAAAGAGGCAGGCTGGGAGCAGTGGTTCCACAGTGGCAACTTATCTTCACAAACATGCCACCGGCCGTGGGGAACTGGCAGCAAGCTCTACCAGCCTGGCAAACTTAAAGGAACAGTTCCTGCAACATGTATGATGTCCCTGTGAGAATGAGCAAAAATGGCCTAGAAGGCCTGCTCACAGGTACGTATCAAATGAGCCCTGTTCATCGGAGGTAGTGCAGCCCTGTGCTGCTGGTAGTCTGGGCCATGCACCAGGGCCACTTGGAGGGGGTGCCCACCAAAGAGAATGGGCTGGAAACATCACCGGTATTGGGCCTACCCACCTCATTGGCCCGCTGGGTTGCGGACACACAGGAGCTGCTGGTCTCGGGACACGGGCCGGCGCTGGGGTAGACACTTCCTCTGGCCGGGACATAACGCTCCCGTCACGGCGGACTCGGCTCCTGGCATAAGTCAATTTATCCGCTGTTACACGGACCTTGGGTGGCTCAGCGTTAGCGGTAGGACCTTGGACTAAGGGTTCGGGTGGTACAGGGGTCACAGGTAACTCACCACCGCTGGACTGCTGCGCTGTTTTCTTAGACTCTGTCACTTGCCGCAGGCCATCCAGGTAAGCCTGTAAGGAAGCGATCCGCTCCTCCAGGGCGGAGATCTCACTGCTGGATTCCGGTTCAGTCGCAGCAGGGACGGGGGAAGTCTCGTCACTTTTCTTTAACAGCTCCGTATCACTCCGCCAGGCAGCACGTACCGCATCTTTCAGGACCTCCCACTGCTTCAGGAGGCCTCGCCCTGCATCGGACCCGCCCCCTAGATACTTCGCAATCGGGTAGGCGGTGCTCACATTGTAGTCCACATACAGGGGCGGCATCCCGGGACAGTTTTCTCCTCCCTCTTGGAGGGTCTTGGCGCCAAATCTTCGCGCCACTGAGGATAGTGATGGCGCATGAAGAAGTCCAATGGCGCCGGCGGCCATCTTGGACGCCATGATGCATCAATTCAATGACAGCAAGCAGCGGTAGTAAAACAGCATAAAAGTCCACAAAAATGCACTTTGAAGTGGCGATTTTCTTCCTCTTGATAGCGCAACACTGCACAGCGCTTTTTAGAAGTTTTTGGGACACTTTTCTGTACGTTTTAGGTCCACAAAGTTTACTTCAAATAAACAGGCGTTTTGTCACTTGGCAAACTGGTTAAGGCACAAAGTTCACGTTTTTGATCACAGTCCGTAAAACGTGCGTATCCTGTTCGTGACGCCAAAATGTAGCATCCCCAAGTCAGGGCAATGTGTGGAACTAACCTGGGGAATGCCAGTGATGGAGAGGCCGGCACGCTGCTCCTCTGGGGCACTCTCTGGGTTCTTGAGGGACACAGCCAGGTGGAAGGTGAGGTGCCCTTGGTGTTATAGTTTAACGTGCCTATGGCTAAGTCCCTGATATGTCGTGACGCCAGTGCCAGTAAACGGTGGCACACCGTATTTACAGTAGGAATAACAGAGGTGCAGACTGGTAACTTGAAAACAGAATTCAAACTTTACTGAAGACAGTGATGATACAGTAAGCAGTCTTTCCAACAGTTCCTTTTGCAGACAATCAAAATTGCAGTGGTCTTACATCCAGCAAGGTTAAACAGAGGGTGGTAATACAGGACTTGAAATTGCAGGTGAACCTTACTTTCTTCCTGACTCGTCCTGACTGGAATTGATGCTTCAAGGCCCCAATGCCCTACTTCTGGCTTATATCCTTGAATCTCCAGTTTATAATTTACCTCCACTTGACGTTTAGTACCTCCTTGCTCTAGGGATTGCCTCTGGGTTCTGCATTCCTTCTCCTAGGGCACCATCTTCCTAGGGTGGATGCCTCACAGGCCGTGAGGCCTGGGTTTGGCCTTCACAGGCACATGGCCTGCACTTGTCTAAGGCACACTCCAGACTAGACTACTTTCCCTTCCCCTGACTGAGCCTTATATAGACTAGGGCAACCTAGCTCCCTCTAGTGACTAGAGCTGGAATTACATCCCTAGCCGGCCTGCACATAGGACATTTCACAGTAACAGGAGAATTAAATACATTGATTTACATTGCATGGTACAAATAGCACCTTTACCAGCCTCCTCCTAACAGAGAGGAACGACAGCAGCCAAGTGACCCTTCCGTAGTGACGGGCAGTACAACTCCCGTACACTACACTTATATTCCTAAAACTGCCCAACCCTGGGTCCTTCTCACACTGGATGAGGTTGAGGTTCATCAGGCTCATCATCAGGATAGGTCATCTATATAGTAAACTGTCCAACCCCTTTAAATTCCCATCCTAGCTGTTGGATTCTTTGCGAATATGCAACGTTTTTGTTTCTGGTACCATCTAGTGGTAGAAATGTATAAATGCCAAGCCCTGAACGTGGCTTCTTTTAGATCACTTATATTGAAGTTACACTTCCTTTCCAAGCAGGGTAAAATCTATCCTTGTAATCTATTGGGCCTTATTTGCATAGTAACTATTAAGAACTTTCCAGGGGTCCATTGACTTCTACATGTTCCCTTCCATTGATTTCTACTTACGAAGAGTCTCGTGAGACAGCTCATTACTTTTCCAGGAACTTTCGTGCCCACCAAGACTTCTCACATGACAAAATTACCAGTCTAGATTAGATGGCGTTTCCTGTCACTTGCTGGGAAGTGACATATGAGCCGTCTCCTTGCTGAGCAGAAGAAGGAAGGCTGCCGTATGTGCATATCGGGGGTGTTCGGTGGCTGCATTAGCTAACACCAGTTTGCCACATAAAAGGAAGGATTTCATCCTATTTCCGTTGTTACTTCAGCTTACTGGTCACCATGCTATATATTGCATGTATATGACACTGAAGGGGATTTTAGCGTTTGTTGTTTGCAGTGAAATATTAATAGTTTAATGGGGAAATTAACATAATACTGGAAAGAGAATTGCCTTGCGGTGTTTAGTTACCCCCTGGTACATTTATCTTTGAGTTGTGTACATTTTTAATGGACACAGTGATGTCACAGTGTGGGTATAATGTGCATAGTGATGTCACAGTGCGGGTATAATGTGCGTAGTGATGTCACACAGTGTGGGTATAATGTGCATAGTGATGTCACAGTGCGGGTATAATGTGCGTAGTGATGTCACAGTGTGGGTATAATATGTGTAGTGATGTCACAGTGTGGGTATAATGTGCGTAGTGATGTCACAGTGTGGGTATAATGTGTGTAGTGATGTCACAGTGCGGGTATAATGTGTGTAGTCATGTCACAGTGTGGGTATAATGTGCGTAGTGATGTCAGTGTGGGTATAATGAGCATAGTGATGTCACAGTGTGGGTATAATGTGTGTAGTGATGTCACAGTGTGGGTATAATGTGTGTAGTGATGTCACAGTGTGGGTATAAAGTGTGTAGAGATGTCACAGTGCGGGTATAATGTGCGTAGTGATGTCACAGTGTGGGTATAATGTGCATAGTGATGTCACAGTATGGGTATAATGTGCGTAGTGATGTCACAGTGTGGATATACAGTAATGTGTGTAGTGATGTCAGTGTGGGTATAATGTGTGTAGTGATGTCACAGTGTGGGTATAATGTGTGTAGTGATGTCACAGTGTGGGTATAATGTGTGTAGTGATGTCACAGTGTGGGTATAATGTGCGTAGTGATGTCACAGTGTGGATATAATGTGCGTAGTGATGTCACAGTGTGGATATACAGTAATGTGTGTAGTGATGTCAGTGTGGGTATAATGAGCGTAGTGATGTCACAGTGTGGGTATAATGTGTGTAGTGATGTCACAGTGTGGGTATAATGTGTGTAGTGATGTCACAGTGTGGGTATAATGTGCGTAGTGATGTCACAGTGTGGGTATATTGTGCGTAGTGATGTCAGTGTGGGTATATTGTGCGTAGTGATGTCACAGTGTGGGCTTAATGTGCGTAGTGATGTCACAGTGTGGGTATAATGTGCGTAGTGATGTCACAGTGTGGGTATATTGTGCGTAGTGATGTCACAGTGTGGGTATATTGTGCGTAGTGATGTCACAGTGTGGGTATAATGTGCGTAGTGATGTCACAGTGTGGGTATAATGTGCGTAGTGATGTCACAGTGTGGGTATAATGTGCGTAGTGATGTCACAGTGTGGGTATAATGTGCGTAGTGATGTCACAGTGTGGGTATAATGTGCGTAGTGATGTCACAGTGTGGGTATAATGTGCGTAGTGATGTCACAGTGTGGGTATAATGTGCGTAGTGATGTCACAGTGTGGGTATAATGTGCGTAGTGATGTCACAGTGTGGGTATAATGTGTGTAGTGATGTCACAGTGTGGGTATAATGTGCGTAGTGATGTCACAGTGTGGGTATAATGTGCGTAGTGATGTCAGTGTGGGTATAATGTGCGTAGTGATGTCACAGTGTGGGTATAATGTGCGTAGTGATGTCACAGTGTGGGTATAATGTGCATAGTGATGTCACAGTGTGGGTAGTGTGCATAGTGATGTCACAGTGCGGGTATAATGTGCGTAGTGACTGTCACAGTGTGGGTATAATGTGTGTAGTGATGTCACCGCTAATGGCTCTGAACCACAGGGACATCACAGTGCATTGATGATAAACTGAACATCATAGTATAGGAATATTGTACCAAGTGATGTCACAGGAGAGGGATTAAGTCAGGGAACGTAGAAAACGGATGATGCCATAGCTAAAGGATAAGGGCCACAATGATTACAGCTGGATAATATAAGGATAATACACAATGTAATGTCACAGTACATAGAAATGAGACCATAGTGCAATGATAATATGCAATATGATGTCACAGTAGAGATGATATATATGACATCCTAATAGAATAATATTGTGATGTCACAGTACAGAGATAATAGTATATGGCACCATACTACAATGATAATATACAATATGATGTCACAGTATAGAGATAATAGATATGACATCATGATAGAAGAATAATGTGATGTCACAGTGCAGATATAATACATATGACATCATACTGCAATGCTAAGGCTACTTTCACCTCTGCGATTTTGTATTCCGGTTTTCAGATCCGGCAGAGAATTCCAAAACTAGAGTTAGATTTAATGCACCAGGATGCATCTGTTCCGTTAGGATGCGGTTGTATTAAATCGAAATGGAATAAACCAGATCTTACAAATAATTGTAAGTCAACAGGTGATGGATCAGTTTTTTGTTTTCCGGATCCGAAAAAACTGTATCTAGCACTTTTGACTTACATTGTTTTTGGTGCCAGATCCAGTTTCACAGGCCGACCTTTTACTAGTACTAATGTATCCTGAATGGATTTTTCTCCATTCAGAATGCATGGTGACAAAACGGAAGCGTTTTGTTCCGGTTTTGAGATCCTCTGCCAGATCTTCAAAACTGGAATACAAAATCGTGGATGTAGCCTAATACGCAGTGTCATGTCACAGTACAAAGATAATAGATATGACATTATTGTGCAAGAATAATGTGATGTAACATGAAAGAAATAAAGTCAAAGAACGTGGAACATGAACTATTCATATCATAGCAAAAGAATAAGTTCCATATCACACAGAAGGATAAGAATGGTTTTGCTAAGGTTCTGGATGGACTACAGGGTGCGGCAGCGATTTCTTTTTGGGAACCGCAGTGCTTTTATGGCAGGATTTCCTATGTTAGGGCATTGATTGTGTATATACTGTACATAAAACTACTTGTTGTATGTCTGCCATCATTGTCTGCTACATCTTTTCCTATATTTCCCCTGCAGCTTTTTATAATTTTTTCTTAAATGTTTTTATTTTTGTAGGCCGGTACGCAGACTTTCAATCGAGCCATGTTGTTTAATGTTGGGTTTAAAGAAGCCATGAAGGATCGAAACTGGGATTGTGTCATCTTCCATGATGTGGATCACATTCCTGAAAACGACAGAAATTACTACGGATGTGGAGAGATGCCACGTCACTTTGCTACAAAACTTGACAAATACATGTACATGTAAGTAGTGATATTGCTCAATATAGTAACAAGCGCCAGCTTCTGCTCTGACCTCCAGGGCACGGATAGTGCAGGACTGCGATAACTGTAAGCGATTTTGAGCTACCGGTATTAGTAAAATCCATTCAGTTTTATTTCTTCTCGATTTAAAAGCAGTTACAAATGATGAGTACAAAACAGGCCTCACATCTCTGACGCGTTTCAGGTGCGCACTTTTAGCACCCTTAGTCACTGAAAATCGCTTACATTTATCGCTAGTGATATTGCTCAGATCCAACTCTCAGCACCGATGAGCTGCAATTTCATGAAACCGGAACATCCCATTAAGGCTCGGCTCACATCACATTTAAGCTTCCCATCCACACTATACATTGGGAGGATATGTGCTGGTATATAGGCACGCCTGGGCTAATGTTGCCCACCTATGCTACAAAAAAGACCACGGTGTGGTGTAAGAATGAAGAAACCTCCCCCAAATCCTTTCCTCCTCTTTATGTAAAGAGACGCCTGGGCAGCTGTGTACACACCGCCATACAGGGGACGGCGCATGTTTTGCATAGTGTATGCAAGCTCACTAGTCAAATAACGGCATTTTGGATGGAAGACCCCCTGAGCTAATAGTAATTGCTCAGCGCCCTGTTTGGTCTGTGGATATTCGCTGTGCTCTTATAGTGAATATATCGGTGAGAACAAAGTTTTTACGTCATTTGTAGCTTCACTTATGGCGGCTCCTCGAGCAGTTCTGTTCTACACTACCAGTGAGCGAAGAAGGAAGGAAGGTAAATGTACTGGGCTGAACGTCCGGTACCAAGACGACAGCCGATGAAGAACATCCCTGGACCATGGTTTACCACCTGGGAACCACGGGGACATGATAGCTGTGAAAAAAATCTATTCATTTATTAATAAATGGCAATTTATATGCAACTTAGGCCCCATTCGCATCACGTACAGGAGAGCCATTCTTCCTTATGCGTTTTTAGATCAAACCCATGGACAGAGAGAGTGCCGTTTCTGGGAGAAAGAAGCCATGTTTTTCTAATACTGTGCAACCCCTTTAAAGAGGTTTTCTGCGCTTTATAAAAAAAAAAAATATTTACGCTCAGACTGCTGTACCTGTTGGAAAAACCATACTCTTGTGATCCCTGCCATTCAGTTGAGGTTCGTTGGGTCCCTTGCTTTTTCCTGCGGTCTCCTAGTCCCGGTCCTGTAAACTTCTGGATGGCCGAGGTCATGTGTTCCTGCTTCATTCAATGACTTGCTTTGGGGGACATGTCACCGCTGAGGCCAGTCGTTGACTGCAGGGGCGCACACGACCTCATCAGTCCAGAAGCTGGTACTGAGCCGTCAGGAGCAGGCGAGTCCTGTTTTTAAAATCTGGGAAAAACAAAACAAAAAACAAAAACATTTTGGTCCTTGTGACCAAGGCCATGAGATAGTCACTAGACAGCACTGTTTTGAAGCACATAGACTGCTATTAAGACGTCTTCAATTAGACCGTAAGCTTCCAGATGGCGAAACGTATGCCATATTTGATATTCACCTGGACAAGGCTGAAGTACCCCAGGCCCACAGAGAAGAAGGTTTATGGCTTGAACCTGACAAAATGGGAAAAATAGCAGCAATTGTGACTCCTTGTACTTGGGTGAACTGAGCTTTCATGTTGGACGTTGCACCCACAAGAAAAAAAAGAGATTATTTATTTGCTGATCTGCAAATCCGATGGGATTACTA
Source organism: Bufotes viridis (assembly GCA_033119425.1). Taxonomy (NCBI): domain Eukaryota; kingdom Metazoa; phylum Chordata; class Amphibia; order Anura; family Bufonidae; genus Bufotes; species Bufotes viridis. Next base: position 99,900,430 of record CM065593.1, read on the forward strand.
CTCCGCCCTTCATCTACAGTGCGTGTACTTGTATGAAACATGCAAAGAAGCTTCTAACCAAATATGTTTTGCATGAGATGTCATGTGAGCAGTCACTGCATCCTGGGTCGGTTGGCCTTAAGGGTTCTCTCCTCCAAAAATGGAATTATCTGACAGGCGCGTGATTCCTGCAGTGAACAGGCCGGGGATTCTTCCGCTAAATGCTGAGTCATAGCACTCCAGTGACGGCAGCTGTAGAAGAATGGAGGGATCTTGTTTCTGGGAGAGATAAGCCGCTGCTATTCTTCTCGCCCCATGGGGAAAAAATGGAGTCAGGTGAAATAGCTAGTGGACAGCCATATCCATTCACTGGAGTGTATCTTAAGTCATCCATAGGCACACAGTCATATTCATCATGATATTGATGACTTACTCTCAGGATAGATCCTTAATCTCTGATCCCAGCACCCCCTCCGATCAGTTGTAGGAAGGGGCTGCGGCGCTTATGCAAGCACTGCTTTCTCTTCAGGGTTTCCCCGCACTATGTCTGCATTATAGCGATGGTGCAGGGTAAGTACAGCTTCCTCTGCCATTCAAGTGAATGGAGCAGAACAGCTGTAATCACCCTGCACTGCTGCTATAACATATATATAGAGGGTGCAGCGCTCACTGCCCCTTCAAACAGCTGATCGGCAGGGGTATGTGCACCACAGTATGTTAGCAGCTCTGTCGCTCATAACTGTAGTGCCCCAGTGTTCTGTGCAGTGCCCCAGGCTGCTCTGCCATCAGATGAGGGGTTCAAGAACTGCATGTGCACCGCTGATATCTTATGACATGTCAGAATGTGCACATTCCCTCTAATACTATTCATACTAGAATGGAAAACTCGATGGAATTACAGGGGTTGTGACCTGTCCTCTTGATGATCATCATGATCTGATTATGCTGATCAGCTGATGGAAGGGGTCGCAGCTCTTACACGTGATTCAGCCTCTTCCTCTGTCTGTGATGTCATGTCCGTCAGTCACATGGCCTTTGTGCATCTCGGTCCCATTCAAGTGAATAGGATGGCTGCAATACCAAGCACAGCCACTCTACTTGGTATGGCGCTATGCTCGGCGTACAATGAAGAGGCTGCATCCGAATGCCATGGCCCCTTCAAGCAGCTGATCGGCAGGGGTGCCGCGAGTTGGACCTCCACCAATCTGATATTGATGACCCATCCTGTGCATATTTAAGTCTCTGACAACAGTTTTATTGCAGTATATCATAGAATAATAATAAATCATAATACATTTATAACAATAATATAATAAAATTTCACCTGGCGCATTAAATTAAGTCAAAATGATGTTTTCACTTCTTGGTTAAGAACCGCTTAAAGGGGTTGTCTAGGATTAGGTGAATGGGGATGAGCCGCAGTACCCGACATAGCCCATGGACAAGGGTGGCACTGTTTCTGCAAAACAGCAGACCCTCTCATCATTCCTGGACAACCCCTTTAATGCCACCATTAGCACCCAGATTACCACAGACCAGTGAAATGTGAAAAAGAACCTGCACACTGCATATGGATTTCCACATCGGTCATGCCTGTGGTTGCCATTTGTCCCCTTCCCTTTCATGTGGTGGTAAGATGCCAGCATCTGGTCTGTTAGCTGGGTAGATGGTAAAGTTCCATCCTTGCAGAGTCTAGGCCATGATACCGCTCAGTAACCAGGCTTCTCTCCTCCTGTCTTCCAGTCTACCATACAACGAGTTCTTTGGCGGTGTGAGTGGTTTGACTGTGGAGCAATTTAGGAAGATCAATGGATTTCCAAATGCGTTCTGGGGCTGGGGAGGCGAAGATGACGATTTATGGAACAGGTGAGTGCACTGTTACAAGGGCGACGGCGGGCAGCGGGGTCATTCACCAAGCCGTCATTGTAGACTTCTCCATCTCACTTTGCATCACCATATCCTACAAATCTTCCATTATTATGTGGCATTTCTACAAGAAAATAGCTTTGTCTTGCCGCGGGAAAGTTCTTGCTTTCCGCAAAATTGCCGGTTATGGCATCCTGCATTCTGTCAGTGCTGGTGCACTCATTATAATGGGGTCATTACTCTATTCGTAATTGTATTCGGAAGTGGTTTTGATATCAACGTAATAGGAAATTGCTGCATTTTTGTAGAAATGTGCAGAGAATACATTGTGGTTAATCTCCCGCTGATCTGTTCTCTTTTTTGGCTGGGGGCAGCGTGGTTTAGAAACCGTTTTGTCCTACTGCAGACAGGACAAGGGGGGAGGCTCCTGCTGCAGCTCCTGGGACACCTCGAGAGGACTTCCTTATGGTTTAGAAACCGTTTTGTCCTACTGCAGACAGGACAAGGGGGGAGGCTCCTGCTGCAGCTCCTGGGACACCTCGAGAGTAGAGATGAGCGAACTTTAAAAAATAGTTCGGCGTTCGGGTTGTGGTAATCGCCACATCCCGTTATGGATTCCACTACCGCGGACTATCCCGGCATATAGAATCCATAAGGGGCGGCTTCCACGTGCTGAGCCACCCCCTGCACTGATCACATGACGGTGACGTCACCCCAGGTCCTTCGGCTTTTCAACAGTTCGGGTTCGTGGAAGCCGCCCCTTATGGATTCCATATGCCGGGATAGTCCGCGGTAGTGGAATCTATAATGGGATGCGGCGATTACCACAACCCGAACGCCGAACTATTTTTTAAAGTTCGCTCATCTCTACTCGAGAGGACTTCCTTATGGTTTAGAAACAGTTTTGTCCTACTGCAGACAGGACAAGGGGGGAGGCTCCTGCTGCAGCTCCTGGGACACCTCGAGAGGACTTCCTTATGGTTTAGAAACCATTTTGTCCTACTGCAGACAGGACAAGGGGGAAGGCTCCTGCTGCAGCTCCTGGGACACCTCGAGAGGACTTCCTTATGGTTTAGAAACCATTTTGTCCTACTGCAGACAGGACAAGGGGGAAGGCTCCTGCTGCAGCTCCTGGGACACCACGAGAGGCCTTACTTATGGTTTAGAAACCGTTTTGTCCTACTGCAGACAGGACAAGGGTGAGGCTCCTGCTGCAGCTCCTGGGACACCTCGAGAGGACCTCCTTATAGATTTCTCAGGTTTACATGGGATATGAGACAAAATAGCGGTGTTCCTCAACCAGTGTTGCAGAACTACAACCCTCATAGTGACCTGACAGACTGGAGCTGTCTGGGCGTGATAGGACTTGTAGTTATGCCACTGCGGGAGAGCCAGGTTGGGGATCAATCCAAACTAGAGGAGGAGGTAAGGAGAGGATTTTGAGGATGTAGTAACTTCAGCTTTAATGAATCGTGGCTCTGTGGCTGAGCTCCAGTTTGAACCCCAGTCTTATGCCATCGTTCCAGCCCTTCGTACATGAAGTTCTAGTACTGTGCTCACAAAATGAGTGATTTAGTCAAAGAATCAGTTATTCAGACTATCCCATACTAAATAGGGGTGTTCTATGGGCTTCACCTTATTCCTTTGATGGTCACTAGCTATGGTAGTGGTGCTATGGGCACCTGCTATCTGCAGGCTGATCTTCTCCCCCGTTTGCACTCATTTTCTATTGTATACTTTGAGCTGCTAACTCTCCACATGGATCATAAAGATTTTTACTTTTCTCTGAGGTTGAACTAAGAATTGGTCACAAGTGCTGCTTATAGCGCCTTATGTCAGGTGACCAGAAAGCCACAAGGAGTCGGTTTTCATCACAGCCCCCTGTTCTGTAACAGGATTGTCCAATACAGGGATGGCCAACCTGCGGCTCTCCAGCTGTTGCAAAATTACAACTCCCAGCATGCCAAGACAGCCTACAGCAGGTCATGGTGGGAGTTGTAGTTTTACAACAGCTGGAGAGCCGCAGGTTGGCCATCCCTGGTCCAATATAATAGTCAGTGCACTTGACCCTCTCCTATCTGCCATAGATTTTAGTGCCGGGTGGTGTCACAGCTAACTTTTCCCTAGTCATGGGTTTCAATAAGGGCCTAAGATGAAACATTTATGACGCGCCAGGTTATGAATATGAATCTGTAAGCAGTTCTGTGAACAGATTCCTTTATTTGACTTTCTTTCTGCTTTCAGGGTGCATTATGCTGGCTTCAATGTCTCTAGACCAGAAGGAGACCTAGGAAAATACAAGTCAATTCCTCACCATCATAGGGGGGAGGTGCAGTTCTTAGGCCGGTAGGTATCATTAGTTACTGCTTACCTAAAGTGATTTTATTTTGGATAGAACTCAGTTTTTATGTTGCAGATATAGAGTTAAAGTGTACCTGTCATTTCAGTTTATTTTTAATGTAGTGTAGGGACAGGGATGTTAAACATTTTGTAATATACTTTATTAGGGAAAGATGTTTCTTTGTACTAGAAAACAGGGTGTAAAGGGTCTTCTTAGCAAAGAACTAACGAAGCGTTGCTAACGAGAGTCTGTCTTCCGCTTCAGCATTCTACTGAGCGCTGAAGATGCCTGTGTGTAACCAGTCAGATAGGCAGGGTGATAGTTAAGGCACATGTACATAGACAGGGACTAGGATGGTGATGAGAGGTGGCTGGAAGTCTCTACATGTTACACACAGACATCTTCAGCGCTCAGTAGAACTGAAGACTGAAAATAGACGCTCCTTAGCACAATCAGTTAGAGCTTTGCTAAGAAGACTCTTTACACCCTGTTTTCTAGTACAAAGAAACAACTTTCCCTTATAAAGTATGTTAGAAAAATGCTTAAGGCTGGGGTCACATCACGTTTTTTCCCCATCCTTTTAACGTATACAAAAAAACATACACGTTAAACCGATGCCTCAGACTAGTGCCAGACAGTGGCATCCGTTCACCATAGAGTTGTAAAATATATATATAAGTTATAGTAAGTATGGTAGTCATGTATTTGACCCTGTTCACACATTTACCTGTTTACCCATTCTTAGTGCATTCAGCAGTGTGCTGCTATTTATTTGGTTTGATATATATAAGTTTTTAGTTTATTTTTACTACTGTAAGAATAAAAAAAGTATACTTTTTTTTTTTTTTTTACTGGACTGTGCAGGATACAAGAACATGCTGCATTTTTTTTTTTTTTAACATATACGTCAAACGGAAGTATACAACGTGATGTGAACCCACCCTAACATGCCTGTCCCTACACAATATAAAAAAAATAAAAGCCCTTCACCCCTAAAAACCCCCTATTTGTAGAGGCTGCAGGCCGGCCAGAGTATGAGTTTTATTCTGGCTATGCATACGTTTTATAGAAATGAAGCTCCGAGCACTGTAAAGCGGTGTAATGAAATGAATTGGTACAGATGTATGTCACCTCCAATTACAGATAGAGAGTTGCGCTATTGTACATCTAGCTCAGGCATCCTCAAACTGCGGCCCTCCAGCTGTTGTAAAACTACAACTCCCACAATGCCCTGCTGTAGGCTGATACCTGTAGGCCGTTCGGGCATGCTGGGAGTTGTAGTTTTGCAACAGCTGGAGGGCCGCAGTTTGATGATGCCTGATTCTAGCTGGTGCTTCCACGATCTTGAGTTTGGAGTCTGATTAGTCGGTATTATGGCACCTGCTAGCATCTACAGTATATGCATGAGGTCAGTATGGTTATAAAGCCTGGTATGAGCAGTTTCCAAATTGCTTTTCCAGGATAATGGTGGCTCAGTGGTTAGCACTGGTGCCTAGCCGTATTGGGATCCTGGGTTCATATCCAACTAACATCATCTGCATGGAGTTTGTATGTTCTCCTGGTGTTTGTGTGGGTTTCCTGTACGTTCTCCGATTTCCTCCCACACGCCAAAGACATACTGATAGGGAAGCTAGATTGTGAGCCCCCCTTGGGGACAATAAGCAATGACAATGTCTGTGAAGCGCTGCGGAATATGTCAGCGCTGTATAAGCAAGAGAAATAATTATATTACCGGTATCAAATAATAACCTCTTTTTCCCGCCCCGAACAGGTACAAATTGCTGCGATATTCTAAAGAACGTCAGTACCTTGATGGATTAAATAATTTAATATATGCTCCAAATATCATAATAGACAAGCTGTATAAAAACATCACCGTTAACCTAGTGCCAGAGCTGGCTCCAGTGAAAGACTATTAATGGAGGAGGAGGAGGAGGCTCGCTGTCCGAAATCAAAGTGATGCCTACCAGAGCAACAGGAGAACTGTCGGGATGGACCACCTCCAGTGGAATAGTAGTGACTGATATCTAATTCCAGTTATCTGAATGTGTGACCATACATACATCCGAAGCCAGCAGCTGCTATATCAATGTTTACAGCAGAAGACTGCTCATAATAAAAGCCTTGTCTCACCAAACGCTCGACATTTTCACCGCTCAATCCACTGTGCAGTGATTTTGATTTTTCGTTCAAGAACACGATTCTTTATCAGATTTGCACCAATCGACTGCTTCTTGTATTTCCTCTTTTTTTTTTTTTTTCCTTTTTAGGACTGTTTTTAAATTTTTTTATTTTTTATTTTGTATTCCACAGGTGTACATGTTTCTGTATATATATCGTTTTGAGTTGTGTAAATACATTGGTTATATTTGTGTGTATATATGTGTAGATACATTTATGTATACACACATGGATTGATGTAAAGTTACTCCAACGTTTTTAAGGACTCCTGTTTTACACCTTTGCATGTCTTTATTGTATAACTGTACTATTATTATTATTATTCTTTTTTTTTTTTAATACCGACTTGTCTTCATTTGCATGAAAAGGAACATGTAAATATTAGAATTTAAAAAGCAAAACAAAAAATCTGTTTGAGCTGTATGTACCATTGAAGGACATGTTTCTAATAATGGCCAGCTATGACTGTAAACTGTTATAATGGTTTGTGAGCTTAAGGCCTTCTAGACAAGTCTGCTATGGCGGGTTCAACGTTTCCCAAGCTGAGAGAAAGTGGGACCTGTGACGGGTTTATCGAATGCAGCCTTGGCCACCGTGGGGCAGAATGTACAGTTAATCCCGCTATTATTTTGTAGTTGTATGATTTATTCTATGGCATCTTGTATAATAATATATCACAAAAAGCTACATATCATAACATACATACAGGTTGTCAAACTATCTGTACCAACTGTGTTTCAATGTCAGGGAGCCGATGCCAAGAATAATTTAATTTTTTTATTTTTTTTTGTGATTGATGTGTTTTTAGGTTGCTAATTTATTTTAAGGGTTTTTATACTGTATATTTTTATTTTCAGCACATAACTTTGTGTGAAACTCGGAATGAGCCAAAATATGTCCTTCTTTGAGGAATGACCTATTGTATTGGTGACGTTTTTCTAGAAGTACGATCTTGCTCACATTGCTCCAGAAAGTACTGTCGTGTTTTTTTTTTTTTTTTTAGGGTTTTATTCTCCATTTGTCGGAGGTAAATGAGTTTTGTTTGTAGTCGCTGTGTCTTTATTTCACTAAATTGGAGAATTCATGTCCTTTTGTGACTTTGTACTGAAGAATGCGAAACAAATTGCCTTCATAGTATTCTGTACGACACTAAGGAGGAATACGTGGACCAGTGGACATGTATTCCAGAGCACTTGAAGAGTGTGTAGGGTACAGCAGGGGTTAACTTCTGCAATCGGGTGCTTAGACCCCATGAACTGTAGGTGAAGGGACAGTTACTGATGGTAGGAAAAAGTGTCTTCTGAGGAGTATAAACACATAGATCGCAAGTTTGTAATATATCTTAGGTGAGGTACGTTGACACGAGGGACTTACCATATGAAATTTGTCACGTACTCTACAACGAAGTCCACACCCCATGCATGTGAGGTTTTTTTTGTTAGTTTTTTTTTTAGCAGCTCTGTACATATGTATAAGAAAATTCTGCACAGATTTCCAGTTTTTGCCTTGGGAATCGGTGGCATGTGACTTATTTTTGGGTGGAAAAGTCAAAGTTTGGACACATTGAATGACAATCTGCGTCAGAAATCTGAGGGTCAGCCCTGGAAAGCTGCCATGCCAAATACACTTGGAATTTTAATCTGTCCATAAGGGCTCTTTCACACAAGCGTGTCCCTTGCAGGAATCGCGCGCCGTGCGATAGAGGGATTGTGCAGTCTGGACTACAGTAGCGCACGGCATTATGACGAAGCTGTGCGCCTCTGCCTGACCTTTCTGTAGCGGAATCATACTGACTTCTTTATGTCAGTATGATTCTGTTACAGAGAGGTCACACAGAGGCACACAGCCTTGTCAATCATGATACTGCCCTGCGCTTCTATAGTCCAGACCGCACAATCCCTCTCTCACACGGCGCGCGATTCCCCTAAGGAATAAGCTCGTGTGAAAGAGCCCCGAAGGAGTTTTCTGAAATTAGGGGGAAAAGAAGCAAATTTTTACGGCAAAAGAGCTCCACTATCCATAAGCTGTGTCTGGTACTGCAGTTCAGCCACTTGAATGGGTAAGTTGCAGTACCAGACTTCGCCTGTGGACAAGAGTGGCATAGTTACTTGGATCAAATGCAGCCTCCTGTTTTTTTTATTTTTCCTAATTTTACCAAATTTTTTACTTCACCCGACCCCCACTTAATTCAACTTTATTCCTCTCCGATACGGAGAGCAACTTTTAGACACTCCACTCAAGTTTCGCCATTTTGCTTTATTCATTGGCCTTTGGATGTAATCTATATCCCAATGAAATGGTGATTTGCTATTGAAAACGCCTGTAATTTGCGTACTGGTTTCTGTCGGTCTTCATCTGTGTAATAAATTCTTGTATTTCCTATGAAATGACCATTCTGGAGCTCCTTCCGCTTTGTGCTGTTGCTCTATTATTCCTTCTGCATATTTGTGAATAAATAGACAACTTGGCCTTACCCTTCTCTTTTTCAGTAGGCTGGGACACTATTGATTGGGCAGTCTCAGACCTTGTAGGGACTCAACCCCAACTGGTAGCACTCAGTGGTCAGTTTAGTCACAGGTTTCTAGGAGGAATGACAGAGGAAGAGCACAATGTAGAGTTGTAAGAGAATTGTTACTTCAGTAATGCAAGTATTTATGAAGACAGCCCTGTCAGGAGAGGATGGCGGGTCCCTTGAAGTAAACCACAATGTTGCATCAAGGTGGTGGATCACAACATCTTTGCTGTTTTGGCCCCAGTTTTGATTGATGTCACCACGGGCTTTGGTTTGTCAGTGGCACTCAGTGATCTGGAGCTTTTAAGCTTTCCACAGTGCTCGTATTTATTTGTAGGGATTCAGTCCCTACATGCACAATCACTCAGTAATAGACAGGGAATCCTCATATAAAAACCTCTGTGTGCTCTCCTTGTGCATAGACACATTCTCTGTAAACGCTGCACTCCTTAGGATTAGCTCCCTAAGACTGAATCCATACTTATTTCAGTATAAGCACTTTGTTTTTCCACTGGGAGGCATTATTTGTTTATTTCGGAGGACCCCTTTAAATTCAGCGTTTTTACTGCAAACCCTTATTTCCTACACTGTGAACTTTGTGTTTTGTTTGTATCGATGGGCGTTATTATATTTGACATGATGCAGTGTTAATGGTGATCCTGTTAGATCGTTTTATATGTTTGGTATTACAAAGCTGAAAGATTTGCATTATTGAAACCAGTTCTTTGAGCAAAAAAAAAAGTCAGATTTCTAGAATTTGAAAGAATGGCTGTTTTCTTCCAAAAAGAGCACCACACCTGTCCATAGGTTGTGTATGGTATTGCAGCTCAGCTCTACTTATTTGAATGAAACCGAACTGCAGTACCCTGCACGACCCCTGGACAGATGTGGCGCTGCGTGTGGGGAAAATAGCAGCCATTTTTCTTATATCGGGGGGAAAAAAACCCTTTAAGGCCCCTTTCACGCGAGCGAGTTTTCCGCGTGGGTGCAATGAACGCATCCGGACCTAATCCATCACGCTCGTGTGAAAGAGGCCTTAGGTCCCATTCACACGTTCGTGTGTGTTTTGGATCCACGGATCCGCAAAACATGGACACCGGCAATGTGCGTTCCGCATTTTGCAGACCGCACATCGCCAGCACTCTCATAGAAAATGCCTTTTCTTGTCCGCAATTGCGGACAAGAATAGGACATGTTCTATTTTTGTGCGGACCCGGAAGTACGGATCCGCAATTCCGGATCCGGGCAGGACATAGAGTGTCCCCATAGGAATGAATGGGTCCGCAATTCCATTCCGCAAGAATGCGGAACATAATTGTGGACGTGTGAATGGGGCCCAAGCTGAGTTCACACTCCACGTTGCCCTCAGCATTAGCAGGAACGTGTCATTTAGGTTCGTCATCTTGTGGCCTGAGTCGACGTACACTACTATAAGGCACTGGATCCTAGTCATGAAATGAAGCATCCTCATGAATTCTGATTCAGGCCACAATATGGCGCCATCTAGTGTTCAGAACTGCAACTACAGCAGCACTGTGAATTACCCATGTCCCTGCGCATGTAGCGCTCTAGAGAGTGCAGCAAGTCCGCTACACACAGGACGCCATTTGAATGCATTCTTCGGGCAAAGTCTACATAACTTGCAGGCGGTGTTTATTGTGCCTTGTTTATTTCGCTAGCGGTTCGATATTGGGATACTGTAAATTTGTTGCAGTTTTAGCAGAAAGGCACGAAGATTCTGTTTTCCTCTTCATTTCGGCGCAGTTCACTACTTATTAAATAGGCTAAAGGTTATGCGGTCTTGGAAGAGAATGTTGCTCTTCAAAACAATAGCAATAATGTCTGTGAACTGGGACGCTTACACTATTTAATTTGTATGAGGCTAGAAACTCATGATCAAAGTTCATTTGATTTAGGATTTTTTTTGCATTGCATGTGTCAACGAAGGTCGTCTTATGTTGCTGTTCTTCCACGTTCTTACATAATAAACTTTACGTAAAATCGAATGTGTCGTCTTGTTCATGTAAATCCAACATGAAGCTCAGGTTGACGGTTTGGGGAGGGGGCCTTGGTTGCAGATTCCATGAAAAATATCGGACAAAAAGGACTATTTTATCCAGTAAAATGACAGACCCCCTAACGGAAACTCGCCAGGCCCCCTTATAGTCACTGGGGTCCGTCTGGATCCTTTAGTTTGTTATGTCCCAGATCTGGCATTTCCGTCAGGCTACTTTTACACTAGCATTTTTTGTGGATCCGTCATGGATCTGCAAAAACGCTTCCGTTACAATAATACAACCGCATGCATCCGTCATGAACGGATCCGGTTGTATTATGTCTTAGGGCTCTTTCACACTAGTGTTTTTGTTTTCCGGCATAGAGATCCGTCGTCGGGTCTCTAGGCCGGAAAAATCCTGATCAGGATCATCCCCATGCATTCTGAATGGAGAGAAATCCGTTCAGGATGCACCAGGATGTCTTCAGTTCAGGACCGGAACGTTTTTGGCTGGAGAAAATACCGCAGCATGCTGAGCTTTTTGCTCCGGCCAAAAATCCGGAACACTTGCCGCAAGGCTGGATCCGGAATTAATGCCCATTGCAAGGCATTAATCCGGATCCGGTCTTAAGCTAAACGTCGTTTCGGCGCATCGCCGGATCCGATATTTAGCTTTTTTCAATGGTTACCATGGCAGCCAGGACGCTAAAGTCCCGGCTGCCATGGTAAAGTGTAGTGGGAAGCGGTATACTTACATTCCGTGCGGCTCCCGGGTCGCTCCAGAGTGACGTCAGGGCACCCCACACGCATGGATCACGTGATCCATGTGCATGGGGCGCTCTGATGTAATTCTGGAGCGCCCCGGGAGCCGCACGGACTGCAAGTATACCGCTCCCCACTACTACTATGGCAACCAGGACTTTAATAGCGTCCTGGCTGCCATAGTAACCTCAAAGCATTTCAAAGACTGATCAGGATCCTCCTCAGTCTTCTAATGCTTCAGGCGACTTGCGTTCTGACTGATCCAGCGGGACGGAAGTGCCTGCCGGATCCTCAGAACGCAAGTGTGAAAGAGGCCTTATATACCCAAGACAGATCCGTCATGAACAACACTGAAAAGTCAATGGGGGATGGATCCATTTTCTATTATGTCAGAGAAAACGGATCCGTCCCCATTGACTTGCATTGTGTGTCAGGATCCGTTTTCTCCGCACCACATCGCGAACAGAAAAACGCTGTTTGCAGAATTATTCTGTCCGCGATGGGAGCACAACCAAACGGAACGGAATACATTCTGGTGCATTCAGTTAAGTTTTGTCCCCATTGACAATGAATTGGGACAAAACGGAAGCGTTTTCCCCCACTATTGAGATCCTATGATGGATCACAATAGCGAAATTGAAAACGCTAGTATGAAAGTAGCCTTATTTTCATTATTCTGCTTTTCGAACAGAACAATGGAAATCATTAGCGCTGATGTGAAAGCAGCCTTACGCCACGACCGTACATATCTTGTGGTCTGGAGATTGCGGATCCACAAAACACGCATACTGTCTGTGCTGCTTTCACATTTTTTGCAGACCCATTGACTTCGATGGGTCCGTGGTCTGCATTTTGTGGCCAAGTATAGGACAGAGTCTATCTTTTTGCGGAACGGACGTAAGACTACGGGAATCACACGGATCATCCGTGTGCTTAACAGATCTGTATGCCCATTCTGTAAAAACATAGAATATGTACACGAAATGCGAACCACGGGCCTATTGAAGTCAGTGGGTCTGCAAATAAAATGTGAACAGCACACGGAGCGCGTCTGTATTTTGCGGATCCTCTGTTTGCAGTCCGCAAAAGCATTAGGCCTCTTCCACACGTCAGTGGATCATGGATGTGTGCTGTCAGTAGTCTCCACGGACAGCACACGTACTCCTTGACTTTAATGTGTGTATTTACGCATCATTGGTTTTCCACAGACCATGGGTGAAGCATGCCCTTTTCTTTGGTCCGTGATTACGGATCCCTCATGCATATTAAAGTCTATGAGTCCATGAACACCACAGACACCAGTGTTTGATCATTTTTTTTCACGGACCATTACTAGGAGATGCTCTGGAAACTAATTTTCTTTTCCCCAGTCGTCTCCATGACACCACACCTGAGATTGACTCCTTCCTTATTGGACAGGAAAAACACAGAGAGGGTTAAAACCCCACCCCCACCCACTATCGCCAGTGTTTTTCCTGTCCCATCAGGATAGGAAGCAGGAGAGGTGCATGGAGCTCTCTCTGAGGGCTTACCGGACTTCTGAAGGGCCCGAGGTCGGATCTGCAGGCGCAGCTCTCCCTCCTCCCGATCGTAGGGGCCCCAGCACGGACACGACGGCGTGCTACCTGCGAAGATCCCCCCTGCGGCGGTCCAGGCGGGCTTGATGCAGGGGGGAAGAAGCATTTTCAGCGGCAACCTCCGCACGGAGCATGGCTGATGCCGGGGCGGGCGCGCCTCCCGGCCACAGGTAAAGCAGGATCTGTCCCGGCCGGCGCGTCATACGCTGGGGGCGGGGCCGGACAATTTGGCCTATAGTCAGTGGTGGCGCCAGACGCAGGGGGTGGAGCTAGCGTCATGACGTCACCACGAGTGCCGCAGGTCCTGGAAGGCCTATAAAAGTGTTATATGGGGCAGCATGGCGTCCTCCACAGCACGGACGCCGCAGCAGGCAGCTTTTCCCTTGTCTAAGGACCAGCAGCACCTTCCAGCAGGCGGTAGTCGGGAGCCAGGATGAGTGCACCCCTCGCGCCGGGCTCAACAGCCGAGCCTACATCAAATCCAGGATCCGTGAGTAGCCTAACCTCAGGCACAGGGACTCTGGCTACTGTTTTGGTGTCTTATCCTGCCCTCCCTTGTGTTTTAGGGAGAAAAGGATCCTCTAGTACCCCTAAGAAATCTAAAAATGCAGCATATGTTTCAAGCGGTTACCCACCTCAACAAGTAAACCCCTTTGTAAAGAATGCACTGCAAATATTGTAAAGCGGAATCCGCTAGCTTCCTGGATGATATTAAAAAATTGGTTAAAGAAGAGGTCCAGTCAGCCTTAGCTGCTAAAGAACCTAAATCTTCTCAAAATACCCGGGAAAAGCGCTTAGTAATTTCGGACTCCGACTCTGAGGGACTTTATGAGTCTGACCCGAATCCTTACAAAAGAATGATGATTCTTCAGAGGAAGATAACGAGTACAAGCGGTTTTTATTCAACCCAGATGATATTGATGAGCTTATTAAGGCCATTAGAGCCACCATTCAGATGGAAATTCCTAAGAAACCCAAATCCACCCAGGAGGAAATATTTGGGGGATTAGGAGAAAGAAAAATTCAGTATTTCCCATCCCAGACAACGTTCAAAATTAATCAGGTCTGAGTGGGAAAACCTGATAAGGGTTCATTTCTCCCCAGAGGGATTAAAAGGAGATATCCCTTTAACTCAGAAGACAGTACAGATTGGGAAACTATCCCAAAAGTAGATGCTCCAGTGGCCAAAGTTGCGAAGCATACTGCTCTACCATTTGAGGATTCTGCGCAACTTAAAGATCCTCTTGACAGGAAAGCAGAAAGCCTGCTAAGAAAGACCTGGGAGGCTACGGCGGCCTTATTAAAGCCCGGTGTAGCTTCTACCTGCGTAGCTAGGACCCTAAATTTATGGCTAGAACAGTTGGAGATCCATCTAGTTAATAAAACTCCGCGAGAGCAGATTCTGGAGAGTCTACCCTTGTTGAAAATGGCTACTTGCTTCCTGGCAGACGCGGCAGTGGAATCGGTCAAACTTTCGGCCCGTACAGCTGTACTATCCAATTCCGCAAGAAGAGCCCTGTGGCTCAAAGCGTGGTCTGGGGATATCACCTCAAAGAATAAACTGATTTCTCTTCCCTTTCACGGACAGTACGTATTTGGTACAGATCTGGATAAAATCCTAGAAAATGCCACAAACAAAAAAGGGGGTTTCCAGAACAGAGATATAATCAACAGAGGAGACAGAATTTTCGTGACAGAAAATTCCACTCTGACATCAGGAAAGACAAAGGGAAGACAGGGAGGTGGAGTTATCCCAAGGGGGTAGGGGAAGAAATTTTCTCTTTAATCCCAATAAATCAGATTCCACCTTCTCTAACACCAAACAATGACGCCATTCCGGTAGGGGGAAGACTCAGTTCCTTTTTAACAGCTTGGGAACAGGTAACATCCAACACCTGGTTACTGAATATTATAAAAGAAGGATTCAGAATAGAGTTAGATTCTCCCCCTATTCAAAAGTTCGTTACTACTATGCTTCCGCCTTCTCAAATGCAGACATTAAAGAGAGAAATAAAAATCTGTTAGGCTTAGCGGCAATCGAGCCTGTCCCGGAAGATCAAATAGGTCAGGGTTTTACTCTCGCCTATTCATAGTAAAAACAAACGGGAAATCAAGGGTAATTATAAACCTAAAATACTTAAACAAGTATGTGAGGTATCAAAAGTTCAAAATGGAAACGCTAAAGTCTGCTGTAAAGCTAATAAAAAGAATGCGGTAATGGCGACAATAGACTTAAAAGACGCCTATTATCACATTCCAATTCAAAGGGCGTCCAGGAGTCTTCTAAGATTTGCGGTGCACTCAAGAAACCGGGTACTCCATTATCAATTCACTTGCCTTCCCTTTGGCATATCCTCGGCTCCAAGGACTTTCACAAAGGTCATGGCGGAGGCGGTAGCCTACCTGAGGGAGAAGGCGATATGTGTCGTCCCCTACTTAGACGATCTCTTAGTAATAGCAGACAACAAGGATCGCTTGACGGAGCATCTGGCGATGGTTATACATCACTTACAATTCCTCGGCTGGATAATCAATTGGGAGAAATCCGATTTGACTCCAAGCAGGCAAAAGGTCTTCCTCGGGATAACCCTAGATTCAAGCTCCCAAAAATCCTTTCTTCCCTCACCAAAAATAATAAAGTTACAGACGACGATAAAGAGGTTTTTAACAGAAAAATTTTGCACGATTCGTCAGGCAATGAAAATCCTGGGAAATTTGTCAGCCTGTATCCCAGCGGTAGCATGGGCGCAATTTCATCTGAGGCCTCTACAAAAA
Source organism: Bufotes viridis (assembly GCA_033119425.1). Lineage (NCBI taxonomy): Eukaryota > Metazoa > Chordata > Amphibia > Anura > Bufonidae > Bufotes > Bufotes viridis. The sequence continues at coordinate 99,916,419 of CM065593.1, forward strand.
TATGTCTTACAAAAATGGAACAGGTCTCAAACTACTCTGGACCGAATAATATGCCTAGACCTTTTCACCAGAGCATCCTTGAGGTGGTGGACGCAGAGAAAGAGTTTGGAGAAAGGAGTGTTCTGGGCCCAGACCCAGCCCATCACAGTAAGAACGGACGCAAGTCTCTACGGCTGGGGGGCAATAGTTCAGGACAGATCCCTCCAGGGCAAATGGCCGAGTCACCTAAAAAACCACTCATCAAATTTCAGAGAACTGAGGGCGGTCTGGGAGGCATTGAAAAGGGCTCAGCATGTCCTTACAGGCCATCACGTAAAAGTGTACTCAGACAACGCGACGGCAGTAGCTTTCATCCAACATCAAGGAGGCACAAGGCACCAGCTACTACAGAATATAGCGACAAAAATCTTCGCATGGGCAGAAAGGAATTTGCGGTCAATAATGGCAGTCCATCTAAAAGGCTCCCTAAATGTTCGGGCAGATTACCTGAGCAGAAACACCATGGACCCGGGAGAATGGAAACTATGCCCGGAAATCTTCAGCTTAATTACCAGGAAATGGGGCATTCCGAGAATAGACTTGTTTGCGTCCAGAAAAAAACCATCAAACAAATCAATTCTTTTCTCTCAACCCGAAAGATCATCCCCTGGGGGTAGATGCGTTCAACCAAAATTGGACAGAGCATCTAGTATACGCATTTCCTCCGATCCCTCTCATTCCCCGAGTCCTTCAGAAGTTTCAGCAGGAGAAATGCACCCTGATTCTTCTGGTACCTCTGTGGCCCAAGAGGAGCTGGTTCGCACTGGTAAAGAGCCTCAGTATAGAGGATCCCCTCCTCCTACCACTCAGGCTGGACCTTCTCAGTCAGTGGCCCATGTTCCATCCAGACATAAAAAAATTAAAACTGGCAGCCTGGATTCTGAGGAATCCATCCTAAGGAGATTAGGTTATCCGAGAAGGTGGTCAATACCCTTCTCTTAAGCAGGAAACAAAATACTAATAACGCATACTTTAAGGTGTGGAAAAGATTTGCCCAATGGTCAGGGAAATCGTTTGATCAGTTTAAACCCAATATACCTTTAATCCTAGATTTTCTACAGGACGGGTTAGACATGGGATTGTCCCCCAATACTCTTAGAGTTCAGGTCTCAGCACTGGGAGCCCTATATAGCCGCAGCCCTACGGACCATCCTTGGGTGTCAAGATTTCTTAAAGCAGCAGATAGAATCAGACCCACTATTAAGAACATGGTCGCCCCATGGAATTTGAATATGGTCCTTTCAGGGCTAACATCCACTCCCTTTGAACCCTTGGAATCAGTCTCTATTAAATGGCTCACAATTAAAACTATATTCTTGGTAGCCATAACGTCAGCCAGACGGGTTTCAGAGTTACAGGCCCTTTCTATCCAAGAACCGTTCCTTTCTGTCCTTCCAGACAAGTTAGTATTTAAATTAGATCCTTCTTTCCTCCCAAAGGTAGTTTCCACCTTCCATAGGTCCCAAGATATCGTCCTTCCGTCTTTTTATGCAGAACCAAAAATGACCAAGAGAGGGCCTATCACACTTTAGATGTTAGGAGGGCAGTTCTTGGGTATCTAGAGGCAACCAAACTTTGGAGGAAAGATAAAAATTTATTTCTGCAATTCGCTGGTCCCAATAAGGGAAAAAAGGCAGCAAAAAGTTCTATTTCTAGGTGGATAAGGTCGGCTATCTCGGAGACCTACAAAGCCAGAGGGGAAGATCCTCCAGCATCCCTCAGGGCACACTCGACAAGAGGTATGGCGGCCTCCTGGGCCGAAAAGCGTCAGCGTCTCTACAGCAAATATGTAGAGCAGCTACTTGGAAGAGAGTTCATACTTTCACCAAGCATTATAAAATTGATACTTTTGTTAATGAAGACATGGCCTTTGGACAGAAAATTTTGTCCGCCATAGTCCCCCCCTAATTTGTTCTTTGGTATTGTTCTCAGGTGTGGTGTCATGGAGACGACTGGGGAAATGAGTATTACACTCACCGGTAATCCGGTTTCCTGGAAGTCTCCATGACACCACGTATATATCCCACCCTTTTTTCTTCTCAATTGGTATACCAGATCGGTATAAGTAGTTAAGTTATTTTCTTTGTCCCGCTTATCCTGGGTTCTCGTTGAAATACACTGGCGATAGTGGGAGGGCGTGGGGTTTTAACCCTCTCTGTGTTTTTCCTGTCCAATAAGGAAGGAGTCAATCTCAGGTGTGGTGTCATGGAGACTTCCAGGAAACCGGATTACCAGTGAGTGTAATACTCATTTTCACCTATGACAGCACCCGTGGAGATACACCGCCCCCATCCAGGACAGGAAACAGAACACCACACTGCTTTAAAAGGAGGAGTCAAACCCCATCTCACCAGTTCTGTTTCCTGTCCTAAGGGTCAGGTATGGATCCACACTGCAGAGGATTAAATGCTGCGGGCGCCCCGACCGTTGGGTTTGAGGAGGGCTTACCCGGGCGGTGTAAGTTCTTCTTGGGAAGCAGCCTGCCAAGTCTGGGCAGCTTCATCTTCCTCCGCTTCTGGCTCCCTCTACATGCGGAGGTAATGTCCTTTCTGCCTCCTGCATGGCGGCGATGTGGCCGTGTTTGCGGACCTGGCTGCCGGCTAAGCGCGCTTCCGGCGCGAGGCAGCAGAGGGAGGCGTTCTGCGCAGGTCCGGAAGTAGGAGGAGCCGCTTCACACGCGCGGCAGATGTAAAGCCCCAGCCAGCATAGGACGGCGTGCTGGTGCAGCAGCAGTCCGCAGTCTCCATTAGGCATCTGCCAGGCTGAACATGGAGGAGGGACAGCGTGTGGAGGCCACTGGGACCACCAATGAGCCGGTATTTTGGTGGGGTAAGAGGGGTTTATGCCCCAATCCTTCTTCTGTTGTCCCTTTACTTATATTTGAGGGCTCTCATTTGTAGATCCCAAAGGAGAGCAAGAAGGGCTCAAGGTCTAAGGACAGAGGATGTGCCCTGTGTAAGAAGAGGCTGGCCTCAAGCTATGAGAAGCCATTATGTCAGCACTGTATAGGAAAATTGGTGCAAGAAGAGACTCCTTCTATGATTACAAATTTAAAACAGATGATCCGGGAGGAGGTCAGGGAGACGGTAAAAGAATCGGTCAGCAGCCTTCTAGAAAACCGTCCTAGCTTCTACTGCTCCCTCAAGTGACCTGGATGTATTATCAGGTTTAGAAGAAGAAGGAGAGAGAATTTCATCGGATGAATCCTTTGATGGGGAGTCAGCGGGCAGACCGTTTTTTCATTCTGAAAACATTAACTCCTTACTAAAAATAGTCAGAGCTACGATGGGGCTAGATGACCAAAAGGCTCCTCAGTCTGTCCGTAACTCCATGTTTGAGGGAATAGGCGCTAAAAAATCTAGAAGTTTTGATGTTCACGAGAATATAGAAGCCTTAATCTCTAAGGAATGGAATAAGCCTGATAGAAAATTTTTGTTCCCGCCTCTCTAAAACGCAAATACCCTTTTGAAGAGAAGGCGTCAGCTCACTGGGAAAGGGCCCCAAAACTAGATGCTCCTGTGGCTAAGATGTCTAAGAAAGCAGCACTTCCCTTTGAGGATTCAGGCTCACTTAAAGATATAATGGATAAAAGAGCGGATATATATCTAAAGAAAAATTGGGAGGCTACTACTGCGGCCTTTAAACCAGCTATTGCTGCGGTACAGGTTGCAAGATCCCTTAAAATCTGGGTCTCTGAGCTAGAGGGGCATATAAAAGAGGGAACTCCTAGGGAGGCTATCCTCTCCTCTTTTCCTACCATTCTAAATGCTGTCGATTTTCTTTCTGATGCTTCCGTTGACTCTCTAAGATTTTCAGCTAGAGCCTCTGCATTATCCAATTCAGCCAGAAGGGCAATTTGGTTAAAGAATTGGAATGGGGACGCTACCTCTAAGGCAAAACTCTGTGGTATCCCCTGTCAAGGAGAGTTTTTATTTGGGCCTGTTCTTGATGAATTACTGGAAAAGGCCTCAGATAAAAAGAAAGGGTTCCCTACTTCTAGTCGTCCACCCGCAAAGAGACCGTTTCGTGACCAGAGTAATAGGTTCTATAGGAAGAGAGAGACATCCAGACAGATCCAGGGCTCCACTAGTAAAGCAAAGGGCTTTCTTTTTTCCCGATCGGAAGCCTCTAAGAAAAAAACAGAATGACGCCAGGTCTCCGGTAGGAGGGCGACTCTCAGAATATCTAAAGAACTGGCAAAAGATTTCAAACAGCCCCTGGATTTTGCAGATCATAGAGGAAGGTTACCAGATAAATTTCAAGAGCCTTCCCAAGGACAGATTTGTAAAAACAGATCTTCGCACAGATCCAGTAAAGCAAAAAGCTTTGGTATCAGAGGTCTTTTCCCTGTTAGAAAAGAAGGTGTTATTGAGAGTACCTTTACAGGAGATGGGAAAGGGTTACTACTCAACTCTGTTTCTTGTAAAGAAGCCAAATGGTTCCTACCGAGCTATAATAAATTTGAAATTGCTGAACAAACATTTAGTGTACGAAAAATTCCTTATGGAGACAATCAGGACGACAGTGTTATACCTTTTTCAGGGATGTTTCATGGCCACTCTAGACTTGAGGGATGCCTATTATCATATTCCCATTCATCCCTCACACCAGAAGTTCCTGAGAGCAGCTATTCAGTTAGAAGGGGAACTCCTTCATGTACAGTTCAGGGCCCTACCTTTCGGTCTAGCGCAGGCTCCCAGACTTTTTACCAAAGTGGTTGCAGAGATGATGGCTCATATAAGGGAGAAGAAAACGATTATTGTCCCTTATCTGGACGACTTCCTACTGATATCCCACTCGTGCATTCAGTTGGAGAAACAGATAGTGTGGGTCAAGGAAGTTTTGATAAATTTAGGCTGGGAGATAAATGTAGAAAAGTCCAACTTAATACCAACTCAGAGATATGTTTTTCTAGGGATGATTTTGGATTCGGTAAATCAGATGTGCCAACTTCCAAGACCAAAAGCCTTGAACGTAATCAAGGAAATTCAGAGCCTAGCTCAGAGTCAGTCAGTTTCATTGAGAAGAGCCATGTCGGTTCTGGGCCTTATGACAGCTACCATCCCAGGAGTAGAATGGGCTCAGTTTCATTCGAGGCCCCTTCAGTGGCAGATTCTGCAAGAATGGGACAAGAGCTTTGTGTCTCTAGATTCAGTTTTCAGTCTCTCTCCTCAGACCACTCTGTCCCTGGGATGGTGGGAGAACATTCAGAACCTTCAGAGAGCAGTACCCTGGGAAAGAAAGGAGGTTTTGTCTTTAACCACAGATGCGAGCCCTTGGGGTTGGGGTGCCCACTTTCAAGGGTCACTTCTACAGGGGTCCTGGAACAAGGACCTTCAAAACCAATCCCAGAATTTCAGGGAACTAAACGCTATAAAATTAGCTCTGACTCAGTGCCTTCCCGAGTAAAAGACAGAAATGTGAGAGTTTACTCGGACAATATGACTGCGGTAGCTTATATAAACAGACAGGGAGGGACCAGATCTTCTTCTCTAATGTCCCTGGCTCAGGAGATCTTTCAGCTTGCAGAAGCTTCTCTATTATCAATTTCTGCAGTCTATCTAAGGGGAGAGGAGAATATAGCCGCAGATTTCTTGAGCCGTCATCAGCTTCACCAAGGGGAATGGTCCCTGGATCCTTATATTTTCAGGAAGATAGAAGGTCTGTGGGGGTCTCCAGACATAGACCTTTTTCTTCCAGAAACAACAGGAAGGTGGAGAAGTTCTACTCCCTTTCTCCAGAGGACCATCCTACAGCAGTGGACGCCCTAGCTCAGCCTTGGGGGAGGGGTCTCCTTTACGCATTTCCTCCACTGAAACTCATCCCGAGGGTGTTGAGAAAGATCCGGGAGGAGAGGGCACTAGTAATCATGGTGGCGCCCTTCTGGCCCAGAAGAGTGTGGTTTTCATGGCTCCGGAAGTTGTCGGTGGGAACTCCTTGGGTCCTTCCGACAATTCCGGGCCTGCTGAAACAGGGCCCAGTTTATCACCCAGAGATAAAGAACTTGCACTTGACGGCCTGGCTTTTGAAAGGCAGATATTAAAGAAGAAAGGGTTATCGGAGGGGTTATTACTACCCTGCTAGCTAGCCGCAAGAAGATTACTTCTTCCATTTATTCTCGCATATGGAAGACCTTTCTTAGTTTCTCTAAGTCACCTGTTGATGTGCTAGAACCCCCTCCAATACCTCTAATTTTAGATTTCCTACAGGCAGGTTGGGATAAAGGTCTCAGACCCAGTACCTTGAAAGTTCAAGTCTCAGCATTAAGTGCGCTGTTTGAATTTAAATTAGCCTTTCACCCCTGGATCAAGAGGTTTATCACGGCGGTGTCCAAGTTAGCTCCAGTGGCTAAGGCCAGGTTTCCTCCTTGGGATCTCAATATAGTTCTCTCTGCTCTCACTAAAGATCCTTTTGAGCCCTTAGAGGAGATCTCCATAAAAATGTTATCTTTGAAGCTTGCATTACTTTTAGCAGTCACTTCGGCAAGGAGGGTGGGAGAGATTGCAGCTCTCTCGGTGAATAGACCTTACTTAAACATTCTAGAAGATAGGGTAATAATTTCCCCTGACCCGGCCTTCCTTCCTAAGGTTTCTTCCTCCTTTCACCGATCCAAGGAGATTGTTTTGCCATCCTTTTTTGCTTCCCCTAAGGATGATAAAGAGGCAGAACTTCATTGCCTTGATGTAAGGAGGTGCCTTCTTGTATACCTGGAGGCTACCAGGCCATGGAGGTCTTCTTCCAAGTTGTTTGTCTGTTTTCAGGGGAAGCAGAAGGGAATGGCGGCTTCTTCCTAGTCGATCGCAAGATGGATTAAGCAAGCTATTCAGTTATCTTATTCAGCTAAAGGACTAGAACCTCCTGTTCAGTTTGGAGCACATTCCACTAGATCTATCTCTACATCTTGGGCAGAGAGGGCCTCGGCCTCTATTGAACAGATTTGTGGTGCAGCCACCTGGAGTTCACCTCACACTTTCTTTAAACATTACAGGCTCCAGCTTCCCTCAAATGAGGGGCTGGGTTTTGGCCAGAAGGTGCTTCAGGCAGTTATCCCAAGTTATCCTAGAGTGTATCTTGCTGATATCTCCACGGGTGCTGTCATAGGTAAAAAAGAAAATTATGATTACACTTACCGGTAATACGTTTTCTTTGAGCCTATGACAGCACCCGCCTAATTCCCTCCCTATATATATATATTAATAAAAAAAAAAAAAAAGAGAGAGAGTATAGGAGTAATAAGATTGTATTACACATTCTGTTGTTGTCACTTTATTTTCCTTAGTTCTTGATATAGTACTGGTGAGATGGGGTTTGACTCCTCCTTTTAAAGCAGTGTGGTGTTCTGTTTCCTGTCCTGGATGGGAGCGGTGTATCTCCACGGGTGCTGTCATAGGCTCAAAGAAAACGTATTACCGGTAAGTGTAATCGTAATTTTCACCTGAGCAGGGTCCGTGGAATACAGATGACATACGGAGGGCAAAAAACAGGCACGTGGACCAAACGGGATTCTTCACGGATGAACCACTAATCATCTTGTCAGGGATCTCATTATAGATGTGTGAATGAGGCCATAAAATAGGACAGTCTTGCACGTGTGGTGGTTAGTGCTTATTCACATTCCATTACGGATTTCTTCTCATTGTATTTTATTTACTTTACATTTCACCCAGTTGGCAAATTAATTCATCTTGTTTTTTTTTTTTAAAGAGGTTGTCCGGGCTTAGAAAACCTGGCTGCTTCCATAGACAGCGCCACACCTGTCCTATGTGGTATTGCAACTCGGTCACATTTTTGTTTGTGCAGGGACGTAAATTATTTGTGGGCAGGATATTGCGCCGTCTAAACAGGGATCTGCTGCCCAGGAACAATACAGCTGTATGAGGACGTGGGATCCCTCATTCTCATACTATGAAGATGATCAGCCAGGGGCGGATTGGCCATATACCATACAGAGAAATTTCCCGGTGGGCCGATGACCAGGGGGCCATCTGGGCCCTCCTCACAGCCGGGCAGTGGAAGTTTTTGGGGCTGTATTTTGTACTGCTGGCAGTATTTTGTGATGGCCTGTGGTATTTGGCTCTGTTGGGGTGATATTATGTGCCACAATATGATATTGCTGGTCCTGCCTTCCATCAACTTGGACCCAACTACAAAACGGGGCCACTTTTAGGCCCCTTTCACACGGGCGAATTTTCCGCGTGGGTGCAATGTGTGAGGTGGACGCATTGCACCCGCACTGAATCTGGACCCATTCATTTCTATGGGGCTGTGCACATGAGCGGTGATTTTCACGCATCACTTCTGCGTTGCGTGAAAATCGCAGCATGCTGTATATTGTGCGTTTTTCACGCAACGCAGGCCCCATAGAAGTGAATGGGGCTGCGAGAAAATCGCAAGCATCCGCAAGCAAGTGTGGATGCAGTGTGATTTTCCCGCATGGTTGCTTAGCAACGGGACCCGATCTTTATTATTTTAACATGGTTATAAGGGGAAATAATAGCATTCTTAATAAAGAATGCATAGTAAAATGAAGATGAAGGGGTTAAAAATAATAAAACTTAACTTAGCTTAGCCACTTAATCGCGTAGTTGCGATCTGTCTTCTCTCTTCAAGCTTCAGCTAACAGCTAAAGGACCTGTGATGACGTCACATCACATCGTCCATCTTACCATGGTAGGTGCCAGGATCATTCTTCTTTCTTCATTCTGCTAGGTAAAGGACCTTCCGTGACGTTACTGGGTCACATGGTCCAATCAAAAGCTTCCATGATTGGACCATGTGACCCAGTGACGTCACCGAAGGTCCTTCAACAGATATGAAGATAGAAGATGTTCCTTGCACCTACGCGATCAATGGCAGGAGGTGAGTTCAATTTTTTTTTTAACCCTCTATTGCCCTGTTAACATAGCATTCTGTATTTAGAATGCTATTATTTATAACTGAACGCTGTTATCACTGAAGTCCGGTTTCGGGTTGAGTATTCTTTATATCTTATTATTTTCCCTTATAACATGGTTATATTGGAAAATAATAGCATTCTAAATACAGAATGCTATGTTAACAGGGCAATAGAGGGTTAAAAATAAAAAAAATTCAATTCACCTCCTCCCATTGATCGTGTAGGTGCAAGGAACATCTATCTTCATAATATCTGTTGGTTGAAGGACCTTCGGTGACGTCACTGGGTCACATGGTCCAATCATGGAAGCTTTTGATTGGACCATGTGACCCAGTGATGTCACCGAAGGTCCTTCAACCAACAGATATGAAGAAAGAAGAATGATCCTGGCACCTACGCGATCAAGAGGATGAGGTGAGTTAAAGTTTTTTTTATTTTTAACCCTCTCTTCCCCTTTTTACATAACATTCTGTAATTAGAATGCTATTATTTTCCTTTATAACCATGTTATCAGGGAAAATAATAAAGATTGGGTCCCCATCCCGATCGTCTCCTAGCAACCATGTGGAAAAATCGCACCACATCCGCAGTTGCTTGCGGATGCTTGCGAATTTCCTGCAGACCCATTCACTTTTATGGGGCCTGCGCTGCGTGAAAAACGCAGAATATAGAACATGCTGCGATTTTTACGCAACGTAAAAGTGATGCGGGAAAATCACCGCTCATGTACACAGCCCCATTGAAATGAATGGGTCCGGATTCAGTGCGGGTGCAATGCGTTCACCTCACGCATTGCACCCGTGCGGAAATCACTCCCGTGTGAATGCAGCCTAAGGCTACATTCACTCGACTGAAAAATGGACATGTGAAGGAAGTTTTCTTAACAGCCATCACACGTCCGTTTTAAGAATAATGGCAGCCTACGGGGTTATTCACACGGCAGTGTTTTTGACAGGCAGTGAATACCGAACATCAAAAAATAGAATATGTTCTATTTTGCCCATTGTCGATAGTCTCCATACAATTGATTTTGACTTTATTTTTTATATCCTTTTTTAAAAAAAAATAGGCCTGTGAGAAAAACATCTGTTAAAAACTGGCAGTTTATTCGTTTTTAAAGGGAGTCTTTCACCTAATCTGAGCCTTTTAGACGGCTCAGATCAGGTTATAGACTCCTGTGCCCAAATTCTAATGGTACCTTTATTTGTGCAGTCCAGCAAGGAGATGTTGCAAAAAGACTTTTAAAACGTATGCTAATCAGGTGCCCAGGGACAGCGTTACTGTCGATGTGCCCAGAAATCCACACCTTTCACCCCTCTGGCCTGCCCTCCATTCCTCCTCTCCCTCACAAATCTTGTGCCGGCTGAAGGAAAGGCGATGTTGCGCTGACCCGCCCCTTTTTTGGCTTCACTGCAGTCCTCTGCGCATGCGCCGGTCACTTCTGCCCGCGCCACTGGATTTCAAACTATGGACCGGCGCATGCGCAGAGGACTGCAGTGAAGCCAAAGAAGGGGCGGATCAGCACCGTTCCCTGAAACAGCTGATCGGCAGGGATGCTGGCACCGAACACCTACCGATCTGATAATGATGACCTATAGGTCATCATTATCCTTTAACGGATAACCCCTTTAATGCCTGGCTGGCAGCCGCAGGTGCCCTCATGAATTCGGCTGTACCGCCATCCTCAGGGCAGTGATGCAGTTGAATACTGCAGCCGGGGAGGCAGTAGTTTGTGCTGCGCTGTGGCATTTGGTTCGGCTTGGACGGTATTTTGTGCTGCACCACGGTATTGCTGGTTCCATCTACTTGTGTTGTCCACGCCTTCTGTCAATTTGGACCAGCCTATAGAATGGGGCCTCTTTTTGGTCTTTTCTACTTTTCCTTTTCAGGTTTGAAGGCTCATAATATACCATTGGATGCTTCCAGTTTCATGGTGACTGAACACGTCACTTCACGTTTGACTATACCGTACTGTTCTGTGCTGATGAAACGAATCTCATCGTACTTCGCTATGATTAGAAGAACCATTCACAAGCTAGGCTGGTATGAGATCAGGAGGCCACAGGTTGTTCATATTCTCTTTATATTAACCCCATCAACCATATGTTGTTTTATACCAGGCTGTGTCTTCTGCTCCACCGCAGAATATTTGCTGTTGTTTGTAGATGGTTGCCTGCATTCGGGAAAACAATCCATTTTAAAGGCCATCGGATATCAGATTGTTCTTGCTTATAATGGGAATGATTCCAGATTCCAGCAAAAGAACTAAATTAAGGATTTGCTGCATGTGTATGCTAGCAGACAAGGTAATGCGCTGCCATGGAATCTCCGCTTTCATCTGTGGACAAGCCGTCAGATTGTGTTTAAACAGCTGCTCAGCTTTAACAGTATGGCGAGGAGGAGAACCCGGCTGTTGACAGGTTTCTGGGAGCTTTGGGTCATTTACATTCAGTTTGCATAACAGACTAACATATTTGCTTACAAAAAGGCTTCCTGTAATTCACAGACACACAATGACATTAAAGAATGCATCTGCAACCAAATAAATAACTGCAAGCTTGCACTCACTGTATAGACATGACGTATATGCTGTTGTGTTCTATCATAAAGTGTTCAGCATATTGAAGACTTCTTCAGACCAGCATTAGGGAGCCCCACTTTCTTCAGCTTCCAGAACACAATTACTAGTTAACAGTGAGAGCCTGACATCTAGAGGACATTTTATATATTACAATAATAGCTACTTTGCTGTTATTTCCTTGCTTGTTACCCTAAGGTCTCCTCTCTGAGCCCTCTTCCTACCCATTACGGTACATGCACATGGTAGGGAAGACGCCTTGTATTCGTGTAACCCATATCTATGTCCAGTGTCTCATTTGTATACATCCCTCATTTTAGGGTTTTTGGTGTGTGATGACTTTTTGTATGGCAGCCAATACCTTAGGGCTGATTTCACCTTTTGTTGCCTGATATCCGTATCATTTGTCCCCTGAGGAACCAGTTGATTTACTGGGGAAACGCACAGTACTGTATGTCCTGTTCTCCTGGTCATATGATCCAGATTATCAAGACCCACCTATCATGTAACCGTGAGTAAGAAGGACAATTTTTGTCCCACCTCGTGACATCCTGTTCATCCTTTGATTGTCTAAGTGTATATCATATGTGAAGATTATATTAGGGGTTTTTCTTTTTAAATATAATAATAAAAGTTATATTTTAATTACAGGAAAACAAGCATACTTTTTTTGATATTTGGCTGGTGGGGGAAAATTCAGGATGAGCCTAACATGTACTCTAACCTTTACAGGTGAACTTAATGTGACTTCTCTAAACTTTTGAATGCACATGTCCAACAGTTTAGTGTTTCAGTACTTTTTGCTCAACTTGCTGTTCTCTAACAAGGAGCTTAACAGCAAAATTCCCAACAGCTGTTTGATCCATGAATCACACAATAAATTTAAATTAGAATTGGTATTTAAACAGTCCTCCTCATCACGCTGTTCACATTTTGACATTATGAGACCAGGACGACACTTAATAATTGATCAAAAGTACCTTGTCATTTTGAGGCTTCAAGCAGGATGTTCTCAGACAGAAGAGGCCACTGAGCTTAAAGAGGACCTTTCATCACCCTAACAAATCTAAACTAAGTATACATACATGTAGAGCGGCGCCCAGGGATCTCCCTGCACTTACTATTATCTCTGGGCGCCGCTCCGTTCTTCCGGTATGTCCTCCGGTGACTTCAGCTCTGCGTCTCAACTGGGAGGAGCCTGCCCTTGTTCTCCTGGGCGTCTCCTTCTCCCAGGCTGTAGCACTGACCAACCGCAGCGCTCAGCTCATAGCCTGGGAGGTTTTCTTCTCCCAGGCTATGAGCTGAGCGCTGCGGTTGGTCAGCGCTACAGCCTGGGAGAAGGAGACGCCCAGGAGAACAAGGGCAGGCTCCTCCCAGTTGAGACACAGAGCTGAAGTCACCGGAGGACATACCGGGAGAACGGAGCGGTGCCCAGAGATAATAGTAAGTGCAGGGAGATCCCTGGGCGCCGCTCTACATGTATGTATACTTAGTTTAGATTTGTTAGGGTGATGAAAGGTCCTCTTTAAAGTGTCATCAGCAGGTTGCAATAGAGATACAGAGAGACTGTAAGATTTACAGAAATGCATAGAAGTGAATGTCCTTTGGCCACATCCCACTCTGATGGCCTCTTCATTATGAACAATGCCCTGCAGAACTGGATTATGAATGCCACATAGCTCCAGGCACATTTAAGGGAGGTGAGAGGCACCCAAGTGTCACGTGAGACCATTTGAAACAGTTTACATCAGCTTGATCTGTGTGCTAGACGACCTGCAAGGGTACCTGAGCACACCACCAGACACAGGCGTCATTGCATGAGTCAAAGAGCATCTACGCTGGACGAGGGACCAGTGGGCCTCAGTGCTGGTCACTGATGAAAGTTGATTCACGCTGAGCAGAAATGATGGGCGACAACGACGATGGAGAAGTCAAGGAGAGTGCTATGCATCAGCCACTGTTGTCACCAGATGAGCCTCTGGTGGTGGTGGTGTTACAGTGGGGGCAGGCGTGTCTAGTCAATACAGAATTGCCCTACACTTTGTGACTGGTACAGTTACAAGCCCATATTACTTGATCAGCATCATTAATCTAGTCATTGTGCCTCTGCATGAACAACACAGGCCTAATTTCATCTTCATTGACGACAATGTGCCAGCTCTTCGAGGTCGCATCATTAGGGAAGGCTGCTGGAGAATGAGGTACCTCAAATGGAGTGGCCTGCACCTTCCCCAGACCTGAATCCCATTGAAAACCTATGGGATCAGCTGAGTCGCCATGTAGAAGCTTGTAACTCTGTACTTCAGAACCTCAATAACCTTAGCGGTGTCCTTCAAGAAAAGTAGGATGCAATGCCTCAGCAGACAAATAGGTGACTTGTGAATAGCATGAGACGTCGTTGTCAAGCTGTAATTGATGCTCAAGACCACATGACAAGTTATTGAGACATTGACATTTTTTGTGGCGGTATACCCACCATTGTTGTTGGCTTTTGTTTTAATAAATTGTTTGAGATGAAGAAATCACCATTGCATGCTTCTACTGAAATATTCTACTCTCATGACATAATATAACTGTAGCGTGAACTTTTTACATTTTCCATAAATTTTACCTGAAAGCCAAATATCCCTAACCAAATATAGTTTAGTGGGAAACGATTCAGTATAACTTTATACATTTTAATTTCTGCTCAATTTGAGCCTTAAAGTCAATGAGGCGGGCTTATCAGTGATTGACAACCTTCCCTCTATGACTGTATATACAGAGATAGCTGTCCATCACTGATAGGACCGCCTCCTGGACTTTAAAGCCCAGAATGAGCAGGAATTTAAATGACTGAAATACAACTTATGCTGAATCTTTCCCCACGAAACTATATATCAATCTGCTCAGCTCCTCCTGTTTTATAACATGCTGCCTGCAGCTCAGATACCACGTTCAACGTGACAGGTTCCTGCCTTGCTGAGGTTCCTTGCTGAAATTCCTTCCACAAACTGCCGCTGGCCCCGCTCAATTCCCCCTCCCCTCCAGGGTCGCCTTCTAGGCACTGGACCAGAAGTGCCTAGTTACAAATACGGCCTTGTGCGTTTCCACACTAAACTTGCACGAAAATCCATGTGTTATTTGCAGATTTTGGGACAGATTATGACACACATTTTCTCCAGATCTGAAAATCTCCATAAACAGTTGACATGTGGTGTATTTCAAAATCCGCATCCCAGGTCCAATTTCCACACTCTATACTATGCTAAGGTATGGCTTTTTTGCACAAAAATATGTGCATAATATTACTGCCATGCAGGTGATCTTAAAGTCCCATCTCATCTACACTGGCGGTGGATCGCTGAAGTTATAAAGAGGCGCCAGCCTCTCCATAACTTTGGTGCATCCAGCGCTGCGTCTAACTGTAAACCAGGCATAGAAAATGATGAATGAGACAGGCCCGCCGGACCGCCCCCTCCCTGTCCATGCCACACCCACTTTTTTAGACCTGGCATATGCGGCAAGAAGTCGCTGATGGCGGTGCAACTAATCATTGCGCCGCCATCTACGCCTGAAATCTGCCTAATATAGGCGTATTTAAGTATAATAAATGACCCCCATAACTTCTCTATTAAGAAATCATAATGTTAATGCGCGTAGGTGTAGCTATAGGGCGTGCGGAGGTAGTGCCTGCAGCTAAGCTGTTACCTCTCCTGGGTCATCCATTTGTTCTATACGTTGGTGATGTGGAGTCACAATGGCATATAGAGGGTGCGGCGATGTACTCTTGCTGTATAGATATATTTGAAAGTTATTTATCTGCACACTTATCCCATTCAGTGAGAGCTAACTACATACAGCAGAACTCAAGATTGTCACTTGTTGGGTAAATGACCCCAGGAAAGCATTTGTAAGAGTCTCAGGCTACACACATCCATATATAATGTCCCCTGTCAATAAATAATTCGCAAATACATATGTAATGCTGTGTTCTAGTTTTTTAGTTGGTATGTATCACTTTTTGCTACCAACCCCTGAGGGCTGGATTATAGGGAAGCAAAATGGGCATTTGTCCTAATGCAAAAACTAGCTAGGACAGTTGTTCTTTTTCGTTTGGTCCAGGCTTCACCCATATGCTCCCTTTAATCCGACTCACACAATTAGTAATGAGTGACATAAATCTAATCTTAGCAGTATATACCATATACGGTAGATATCATACATATGAACCGTGACACCCGAGTGAAAAATTTATTTAACATTGAACTGAACAAATGGACATCAGATTGTCTTCAGAAACCAAAAAAAGTTACATACAAAATGTCATATAATTAGCACATAGGTGAAGATAAGACTGTACATAAGTTATGCGTGGGCCTCCATTATTTCACTGACCACAGCGGTTGTGGAGAAGGAGTAAGGAGTGAGGAGCAGGGCAATGGTGTAGTGACGGTGGCCGGCATCATTCGCGGTAAACACCACCTAGAATACAAGAAATGCATAGTGTTAAAGCAAAGTACAAGCTGGTTACTTCTCTCTTTCCTATGCTGCAGTGATCACAATGCAACAAATATGTTCTCTGTACTCCGGATACATGACAGGTTCAGCAGCTGTCACTATTGCCCTAGCTTGCCATTTTAACCCCTCCGGCCCCCCTGATATAAGCATTGGAGCATTTCATGCTCTAATGCTCTCCCTTGCCCTTTGCTGGATCGTGCAGGACAAGGGTTGTTTGTTTGCCAGTGACTTTATTGGCTCTGATGAGTGGGCTTTAGCGCTGCCCTAAGCTCTTTTACAGGCTAGGGCAATGCTAAAGCCCACCCATTACTGCCGTGATGTCACCAGGCTCACTTCTAGGCGGAAGCCTCTGCTTAGCTTTCCCCATGGAGAGCCCAGTACGTCACCGGATTTCCGAAAAAAGCCTTTGAAATGCTCCGATGCTCATATTAGGGGGCTGCTGTGTCATATCTTAGACATCTACCCCTTTGATACCACTTTGTAGACTCTTATAATCATTATCTTCTAATTGATTTGATGTTAGTATAAATAGCACTTTCTTTATTGTTCACTGTCAAGCAAGACCTACTAATCAGTAAGGTTTTCAGCCTTTGCTTGTTATATATACTGCAAAAAGCTCCTGATGTATATGCCAAGTGTATCCATACAGCTCCTTTCATCCAACAGAGGCCAAAAGTGCACTTTTGGCATACATTGGGCCAGTATACATCAGTATAACTTTTTTTGCAGTATGGAATAGCACAAATGATTTCAGACAATGGCATATGAGGTATTTATATATACAATAGGAGCCTATAAGCAATATACCCATTGTAGGCCATCAAGATTATACATGGGAGCTGTTCCTCATAATGTGAGAGTAAGTTGTATCATTTTTTAGTAGTTATATTAGGGAAGTGGTAGTGGGAAATTGGAAGCAGTAGTATGTACAGTATGTTCTCAGATAGTATGATTTCTCTGTTTAAGGCCTCATGCACACGATCTTAACTGTTTTGCAGACCCATTGACTTCAGTGGGTCCGTGGAATGTATTTTGCAGACCAGAACAGAACATATAATTTGTAGAATGGACATAGGGATGGGGACAACACACGGATGACATCTGCACGTCCGCATCCTTATGTCCATTCCGCAAATATACAACATGTCCTATTCTGGTCCACAAAATGGCAAATATATATATATATATATACACACATACAAACAAATAAACAAACAGAGAAATCATACTAACTGAGAACATACATACTACTATGGATGGCTGTTCTGGAACAGAATGCCATTTTTTCCAGCCGAATCCTAGCATATTTGCCGGAGAGCGTCTGGATCTCCAGCGGATCCCATTATAGTTAATGGTTTCTGGTGGGCAGACACCTCTGTCCGGCAATACCAGATCCGGAGAACTCCAGCAGGCTATTCTCTGTAAAATCCCGAGAACTGTTGGAGAGCAAAGACGAAGATGTGAAACTAGCCTAACATGAATTGAAATTAGTATATAAAATGATGAAAGTTTATAGTATATCTTCTATAGCATTTTTTTTTTTTTACATATAGCACATTCCTGGTCCTCAAGGTTTTCTAGGATGAACTACTGCATTATGTAATGTACATTCTAGACCCTTTGTCCTCATTGTAATCACTTCAATTGACTTTTCTTCAAAAAAAAAAATGTAGAAACCTCTTTTTTGTATTGTATATTTGGGGGGTACTATATCTACTTATGGAGACCGCCTTAATCGGTGTGAGGAGGCTTATAGGCCATACATGCTCCTCTGGAATTCTGGGAAGAAAGGGTAGAAAATGAGCTTTTAACAAGCTCTGCCTCTAATGCCACCAGATGTAAGGCAGCTATCTTATAAGTTAATGAGTCATGACCTTAAGGGTAGCTACTTTACATCTTACTTCAGAGGCAGAGCTTACTAAGAGTCCATTTGCATCCCTTCTTCCTTGTATTGTGTATAATATACTTACATCAACATATTCATGGAATGGTGAAAGTCCAAGCTTGGTCCAAAAACGCTTGGTTGCAAGTTCCAGCTTGTAAACTCCTTCAACGAATTGTTCTTCGCTTGCGAGATTATGGGATTCTCCTTCTTCATTTGTTACACTTCAATATAAAGATGTACAATTATTGTCATGATGTATTCTTTACCTAGCACTGCACAAGGGTAAAGGGATTTTAGCCAATCTTACCCGTAGTTATTCATAATGCTCAGAAATATAAAGGTGCTATATAAAGTGCGTGCGCTTTGTGCTAATCAATAAAATTATATGCTACAAGACACCGCACTTTACATTTTTATTCTCATTTAAAGGAATATGGCTCACATGGCATTGGTTGCCATTTTTGGAAAGTGTACATAAAAGTAACAATTATAGTGGCTGAAGAGAACTGTTATAAAGCAAAGGAAGAGGAGAAATCTTTAACAAATCTAGACTTGAAGTAATAGTTATGGCGCTTGTCAGAAATTTTTACCTCGTAGTAAGCAGATCCCAGGTCTTGTCCTCCTTTTGCTTGTAAACCTTGATGCCTAGCTTAGCTGCTGGGATTCCTCTTACAGCATCTAGTGCTTTAATCATTAGCGGACACTTGGTAGTTTCCCCAGGTCCGCCATGTACCTTTAAATCAGAAAAAAAAATTGTAAATTGCACTGTCCAGTGGACTATGGATACACAACTTTTCCTAAATGCTGTTTTAGAAGTTATTCCATGGTATTGCTCCAATGTTGCACAATAGTTATCAATTGTGCATCGTAAAGTTACTTCTGCAGCTGGTTCTTAGATTCTTAGATGGGTTCTCCACTATGGTTAATAGACAGATCAATATGTGACTGCTCCCCCCCCAGGGGATATGACCTTCTGTTGCAGAGATATGGCCACTGATATTCTGTGCACCCTCCATAGAGGTGGCAACCAGTAGTGGAGACTTCTTCCTAGATCTGACACCGTCCAATCATTGCTGGGCAATATCAGAGTAGTCTGGCGCATGTGATCTTGCGTGATCTGCCTTATCTTGGGAGACCAAGCGAGTCATACGACTCTGACATTGCCCAGAGATGATTGGAAGGAAGAAGTCTTCATTCCAAGAGAGAAGCTGTGGTTGCTGCCTCAATGGAAAACCAATGAACATTTGAACATAAGACACAGAATATCTGTGGCCTTATCTCTGCAAGAGGGGGTCAGATCCCCTCCAAACTAACACAGAACTTCTCAGAGACTGTCCGCAAAGTAGTAATGTATAAGGTAGTGACAGCTCCTTTTTAAGTATTACACAGTGCCTATTTAAATCAATGGATTGTTTGTGTAATTCAGGACAGCATGTCCCCCAGAGTGAAGGACTCTCGTTTTAACTTTTATCCACTCTGACCTAGGAGGCTAAACAATAGAAAACCCACCTATTCCCTAAAGGGAGTCTGTCATCAGTTTTGACCTCCTCAAACTGCTAATATCACTATGCTCATGATGGGGAAACAAACTTAAATCCAATCTGTCACATGATTTCTGCTGTCATATCTGAGAGAAGAGAAGCTGCTTTCTGAGCAAAAAAGCTGAATAAATCCTGACAGGACTCCTAGAAGTGACAGTGAGAGTCCTGATTACCCCGCCCACAAAGGATAATTGACAGCCTTCTGTGTAGCACAGTGTGTGTTACACAGAAGGTTGTCAATTATCCTTTGTGGGAGAGCTGTACAGAGTTTCTGGAGGGGTTCTCTCCTAGGAATCTGGTCAGGAAATCCTGACTCTTTACTAAAACTGCTTTTTACTCAGAAATCCTGCTCCAAATCGTATAAACCTATATATTAAATGCTCCTGATCATACGGCAAATATAACAGAGATAATCAACAATATATACAGACAGTAAAAAGTACATAAAGAAATTCAAGATTGCACCCACTTTACTGAAATAAAAATGGAAAAATGTAATTTATTCTGTAGAAATATAATATAAGAAGGGTGAACTATAGAAATTGCGTAATAAAAGTAATAAATGCACTACAAATAAGTGTACTGCAGTGTTTTAAATACATGAAAAGGAATGAATCTCAATCTGAATATTCAAGATTCAGGGTACGTCCTCACGTTCAGGAGTCATAACCAGGAGTGGATTAAAAAATGTACAACTGTCCTTTATACTTTCTATTTACTGTCCACTCCTGATTGACTTTAAAGGGGTTCTCCAGGAATTTAAAAAATTCAAATACTTAAATATTATTTTATAATAAATATATTCACAAATGCTGTTCATTACTTAGAATGGCTTGTTTTGTCTAGGCAACAATCATTAGGAGAAATAAAATGGCTGCCATCCTATTAGTACACACAAAACCTGTCCTAATCACACAGGAGGACAAGTTACTTCACAACACTGAGCTAAAGAGCTGCCTCATCCTCCTCTCTGCTTTGCTTGTCAGGAATCATGATCCTGAATACAGGTTAATCACTGTGGGAATGGAGATGATGAGGAGACATGAGAGGAGGGTGAGGTGTGGCAGCACTTGTTTACAGTCTCCATTACCACAGCAACACATTACCACAGCCTGTCCTGTCCGTCCTCTCTGTACTTCATGTCTCCTCATGAACTCCATTCCCACAGAGATTCAGCTGAAGATCTCATCTGTATTCAGGATCATAATCCCTGACAAGTAGAGCAAAGAGAAGGAGGATGAGGCAGTTCTTTACCTCAGTGAGGTAACTTGTCCTCATGTGTGATCAGAACAGGTTTTGTGTAAACTAATGGGACAGCGGCCATTTTGTTTCCCCTGATGATTGCTCCCCAGACAAAACAAGCCATTATAAATCATGAAAGATATTTAAGAATATATTTACAATAAAGTAATATTTAAGTATTTTCATTTTCTTAATTCTCAGAGAACCTTTTTAAAAACATTTTTTTAATAAATACTAACCTTGTCACTGCACTCAGATGAGCTCATTGCACTAGTTTTTAACTATCTTTTCAAAGTAACATCCAGTACCCCAGGGGTGCACCTAGCCTTTCTATTGCCTGAAGCGAAAACTGAAACAGCGCACCTCCAAAATACTAATATCTTAACCTAACCCCTATTGCCACAATGAAAGCGCTCATTGCCCATGGCCCTTCAGCTGCCCCCCTCTTGCCCCTACCTGGTGCTACCTGAGGCAATCGCCTCACCTGGCCTCATTGCTGATGCAGCCCTGCAGTACCCTTTGGTTCTACAGCACTATGAAATCTGCAGGGATTTGCATGCTACATCCAGAATACAGAGTTAAACAAGGGGAACAATATGCCAGTCTAGTTCAGACTGTATGTATGACATATGACATTTGCTGTAGCAAAAATGTATAAATCTCTTCAAACGTATTCTGATATTATGGAGCCCACGATTCCTAACCATCTATAGATACAAATATGGACCACAAGGTGGAAAGTACATTATTTTAAATATGATTCACTTACCCACTGGACTGTATCAGAGAAAACAAGAAGAGCAGTCAGGACTGCTAGGACTTTAAAAGAAACCATCTTCTCTAATAATAACGTAAACCAATCCCCAGCATGGGGAACGTATAGAGAAATCTAGAAGAAAGGTCCAAATCAATGCTTATATAAAGGCTGACTTGCTGATTCAGGTTATTGACTTAGTAAACAACAGGAAAATAAGTAACCCACACAAAGCTCATGTTTGAAGAGATTAGACATAAGAGGAAATATTTTTGGACTGTTACAAACTCAGTTCTTTATTCTAGAATTTGTTACGTGCAAAAAAAAAAATCAATGAATTGAATTTCTAGGGACTGGGGGCACAGGTGAACATAGAGGAAAATGAATCCCATAGCAAGGGAACAGGACAGTCTGTCGCTCATTGAACTTCCCGTCATCTCTTGTAGAACAAAAGGGCATTGTGGCCCCTGGGCAGCTTTCCCATTTCCTTTCTTGTTAATATTGAGGTTCCTGAGCAGAGGGTCCTGTGCTTTTTTTCCTCTGCTTTACATTGCCCACGGAAAAGAAAGATCAGACAAGCTCATTTGGGCCCTCATCAGCCCTTTAGCATTCATCGTGGCTGTCATGGTATGTACACCCTTGACTGAAGGGCACTGGTGTAGTTTGCGTTGCCAGCACCTGGAGTAGGCCAAGTACTGTGACCTGTGAACATGCCCATTTTTATAAAACCATGCCCCAACTGCATATGTAGTGGGATCAGTGAATGACACCTCTCCATATACCTCTCACGCTCCATTAACGTATTATTACGCCAGGAGTTGCAGAGTGGTTTTATTCCCATTCCCCGTTTCGGCTCCATGCCCCCAACCAGCTCTACTGAGAGTAGTACAAGTCAAAATCCCAGTAGGACTCTCAGTAGGGCTGGATGGGGCCTGGGGAGTACATGTGGATGGCTTAATAAGGAGAATTATTAGGTTGGGAGACGTAAGTGGAGTCCACACAGCAGGCCCATGGGAATTTTAGTAATACTAATCACTGTGCAGACTTCACTTAAAAGGAACATGCCACCATGAAAATGCAAAATAATCTATTCTGCTCAGCTCCTCCTACTCTATCACAGGTAGCCTGTGATAGAGTAGGAGGAGCTGAGCAGAATAGTATATAGTTTTGTGGGGAAAAGTAAAATTTGGAATTTATTAATGTAACTTCCTGCTCCTTTGACCTTGAAGTAAAGGAGGCAGTCCTATCATTGTTTGACAGCCTTCCCTCTATGACTGTGTATACAGATAGCTGTCAATCACTGATAGGACCGCCTCCTTGACTTCAAAGCCTAGATTGAGCAGGAATTTAAATGAATAAATCAACATTGAATTTTTTCCGACAAAACTATATATCAATCTGCTCAGCTCCTCCTGCTTTATAACATGCTGCCTTTAGCTCAGACACCACTCTTAACATGACAGGTTCCCTTTAAATGGTCACTAACTTTTTATACAACTTTGCATAAATCAATAGTACAAGTGACTACAAGAAACTTTGTAAAATGTTTTATCAGTGAGAAATGCCTAGTTCTCCTGTTACCTGCCGTTCACCTTCCCCCTTCTGTTATTAGTTGCTTTTCATTTTAAAATATGTCATATTCCCATCTAGGACAGATCATCTCTGCAGGAGGATCATATCACACATGTCAATGCAAGTCTACTGAGAGGGGAGGGGGGAGGAGTGAGCAAGAGCTGAGGACACAGGCTGACAGGAGGGACAGAGTGACACAAGGGGGAGGGGGAATGAGAGTGATGGAGGGGATGAGAGTGACAAGAAGGGGCAGCCACACCACACTAGAGGGACTGACAGGAGGGAACAGAGTGACACAAGGGGGCAAGAAAGAGAGTGACTAGGGGGAATAAGAGTAATGATGGGGTAATGAGAGTGACAAGAAGGGGAAAAGAGTGACACAAGGGAGGGGGTAAGAAAGAGAGTGACTGGGGGAGAGTTTGACATCCATCACACACACACACTGCATCCCTACACACTGAAACACAATGCATCTCTTAGACTCCATTCACACGTCCAAGTGTGTTTGCGGATCCGCAAAACACGGACACCGGCAATGTTCGTTTCGCATTTTGCGGACCGCACATCGCCGACACTCTCATAGAAAATGCCTTTTCTTGTCCGCAATTGCAGACAAGAATAGGACATGTTATATTTTTTTGCGGGATGGTAGTGTGGACCCGGGAGTGTGGATAGAAATAAATTGGTCCGCAATTCCGTTCCGCAAAATCCGGAACAGAATTGTGGATGTGTGAATGGAGCCTTACACATGCAAACACAGATTCACAGAACGCACTCTGTACACACATTCAGAAACACACAACACAAACCTTATACACAAACACAAACTTCTTTCTATCCCTTGCACACACCCACACTGCATCACCTACACATACTGCATCACCTATACATACTGCATCACCTACACACTGGTCTCCCTATACACTCCACACACACACACACACACACACACTGCATCCACTGCACACTGCATCCACTGCACACACACTGCATCCACTGCACACACACTGCATCCACTGCACACTGCATCCACTACACACACACTGCATCCACTACACACACACACTGCATCCACTACACACACACTGCATCCACTACACACACACACTGCATCCACTACACACACACTGCATCCACTACACACACACTGCATCCACTACACACACACACACACACTGCATCCACTACACACACACACTGCATGCACTACACACACACACTGCATGCACTACACACACTGCTATCCCTATACACTACATCCCATAAGCACACACATTAGATTCTCTACAGCAACACATAGCACATCCCCTACACACTTCACCCACTGTGAACAAACTAATAGGTGGAACATGTAGGTGGACTTATGGGTGGGCCTTATGGGCATACTCTCCTGGGGCCCAGACCTTGAACTGTGTAAAGAGCCTCAAAAAATGGAGCCGCTTCCCGTTCTCCCAGAACATTGATTTTTGCCTCCAGAGAGCCTGTCCCACACCAGACCAGTGGAGCCAGAGCCCATCATCATCCTCATCTGGGTGTAAGTAGGCGATCTAGTACATTATTCATGGGACTAGTCTCTAATTTACCTCACATTAAAGGGACACTATAGTCCCCAGAACCTCTGCAGCTAAATGTAGTGGCTCTAGTGTCTATAGCCTTTCCCTGCAGGCTTTTTAATGTAAACACGGCGGCACTCGCGTTAGTTATTATGGCGACACAGGCACAGACAAAGAGAGACAACACAGCTACATAGGAAAGTTATAGATCAGTACAAGAGCTTCATTCATGAAAATACAAGTCGATACTTCTCTATAATGTCCTCCTTTATCCTGACACTGCTTTTGAGTGACTACGAGACAGGGAGGTGATTCTCCTCTGCAAAGTATTCAGCAGGCATAGAGAAAAACTGCTAAAAATGCCAGATACGCCAAGTCATATAATGATCAGAAATAGTTATTCCTCTTGTACACACACTGTGCTATTGATTAGTGGAAAATTTGTGTAAACCTTGGTGACACTTTAAGCCCCCACAGTAATAATCCTCCATTAGGCCAGTTTTAAACAAGCGTGTTTACTTTGCGAAACACGCTACGTGTGGGAGAGTGATCCCACTTATGATTTCCTATACTGAACTCTGCTCCTGTAACGGGAACTCACAGCATTATAATGATTTATAATTGTATAATTGTACTGACCTCATTATGTCGGTGCAATTCAAGAGCGCTAGGCGCTAACTGCATGCGTGGCACCTTATCACACCTGTTAGCCCCAGGCAAGGAAATAACATTCATGTGCAGCTTACCACACAAGCTCTCTCAGACTGGGGCCAGGACAGGGTTAGGTGACATTAGTGCTGTCGGCACCTGCAAGCTGTAGTGTATGAGGAGAAGTGTCAAGCTGCTGCCACTAAGGGCCCCTAATCCAGCTACCACCTGTTGTCACCAGCGTTCTCCTTACTAAAAATATATGCCCAAGGTCCTACTCTACCTGGGTGCTCCTTTACTGCAAGTGAAGCAGGTCCCTCAGCCAACCCTTGCGGCCGCCTTCGGTCACTACGAGCCTGTGCATAGTGCATGGCCTGTGAGAGAGTGTATCGCACGTATCCCGCCAGCGCCATTCATTCGCTAAATGGTGATGGTGGGATGTACCCAGTGCATTGGCTGCCACAGAATGATTGATATTGTTTGGAACAGCTGGGCACCCACCATTCTTCATTGCTTACAAAGTAGAACATATCAGTGGATGGAATGAGGGCACCAAGACCTTCTGTTGTGGGTGGTTAGGAGTGTGGTGGTGTCGAGAACCCGAGAAGGGTCTATCAAACTGCAAGAATAAGTCAATAGAGATACCTTTGATTTTTATCTTTCAAGTATGGCCTTGCAGGGATATTTGTCTAAATGTTGTCTTTTGTGGAGAACGTGTACCACATTTTAATAACTATGTCTCAGATATACAGTATCAAAATTATACACAAAAGACACGGATGGCACAATGATCTATTTATGATAAGCAAAATGTATTAACATGAACATGAAGTTCTTAGTATACCTTTTCAACCTGTATAAGCTCACTTACTTGCCAACTTCACAGCAACCTCCTTCACCTGGGTCCCTATGCTATTCGGTACAGCCCTGCATGGTGACCACTACCGCTGCAACACAGCACTCAATGGGGGGGGGGGCAATCCAAAAGCCTATTGTCATCCCTGATGCCAGGTTAAGCACCCTTAGCCCAGAGATGCCACACCACAGCAACAGCTGGCATGCACCATGTGAACAAATTGGATTCCTATACCATATCCCAAATATAGTTGTAAAAGCTAGTTGGTTGAAAAAACATTTTAAATACCCTATAAAGTTATTGTAAGCTTCCAGAGCAGGGATCATCAACCTCTGGCACTCCAGCTGTTCTGAAACTACAACTCCCAGAGTCCTCCTTTCACTTCTGTGGGAGTTACAACAACAGCCAAGCAAGCGTGCATGCTGGGAGTTCTAGTCTCACAGTAGCTGGAGTACTGAAGGTTGCTGACCCCTGTTATAGAGGGCTTTTTCGGACGCTCATTTTTTAGTCACAATCGACAATGGGTTCCCCTACTGAATACAGCATGAGATTTTTAGTGGTTCCAGAAGTGGGACACCATGTCGATAGTGGTAAACCGGCCTAGCAAAAAAGTGATTGTCCACAGAATTCAGCCTGTTTATGTCCAGCAGAACTTTATACTCCTGACCGAGCACATACAAAGATATAGAAGTAAAAGGTCACTTATTGCAGGACATTGCCATTGAAGTTTATGATCTTAACGATAACTGAGTTGTTACTCAAACAAGAATTATCAGATGTACACAGTCCTGCTGGTCTCTAAGGTCTGATGTAGAGAAGGGGTGGCTAAATGGACACATATTCCGGACCATGAACTCAGAGACATAGGTTCACAGTTCTATGCATCCTCGTGCAATACCTCGTGCAGAACTAGTCATGTACTTTCTATGAAATAGTAATCTTTTCCTAGTTCCTGCAGGTGAAAATGTTGCCATTTTTATTTTATTTCATAAGGTACAGTGCTTAGTATTATTTATTTCAGGGGGTACCGTGTATGGCGTTATTTATTTCAGGAAGTATTTATTTTAGGGGCTCAGTCTAGTCTATATTTTTTCAGAAGGTGCCTAATTTCAGAGGGCATAATGTATTTTATTAGACAGTCGAGTCACATGATTATGACCACTTCCTACTTTCGATGTCAGCAGGGTGTAGCTCATGAAATAAGTCACATGTAGTGAGCTGGCTCAGTGGGTATATAAGGGGTGTGATAGGCCGTCTGCACACATATTATACAAACCATTGGAAAACGTGGTGTGATATTTAACAAGCAGGATATGCTCAACCCATATGCAGTTTTGCATGTATATAGGGGAGCACATCCTGCACTTGTAGACCGTTGCTAGGGGCAATCAACAGCAAAAAATGCATACAATGGAAGATGCCAGCAACGGACTACAAGTACCACAATAACCATCCTACATACGATACGATAATGTGGATGTGGAGAACAATCAAAAACATAACCATAGCAAAGGCAGGTGCACTCTGCGGCAATACTAAACCCTCACACTGATAAAATTGAGAGATTAGTTCGACATATCCTACTAGGAGGACATGTCTTAAGCTCGGACACCACGGCAAGGTCTCTCAAATAGCCCGAGGCCCTACCACTCAACCTACCTGAGCCGTATGGGCGATACCAGGAGCTGTTGGGCATTACGGGAGCATAAGGCCTGACTCACAGACAGCTCACCAGTGACCTCCAGCATGTAATCATGCTTGCAATGGGAGGTGGGAGGTGCCTGTGAGCCCCACCCGAGACCAGCTGATATGGCCCAGAGCCTCCCAGGTGCACCTGAATGTAGCCTGTAGATGAAAAGCAGGCACATTTAAATCGGAGTTTATACACCTCCAAACATATTATACAAACCATTAGAAAACGTGGTGTGGTGTTTAACAAGCAGGATATGCTCAACCCATATGCAGTTGCGCATGTATATAGGGGAGCACATCCTGCACTTGTAGTCCGTTGCTGCCTTTGCTATGGTTACGTCTGCACACATATCCCTTGTTGCTGTCATGGGTAAAAGTGGCGATTCATCAGAATTGCAAAAAGGGATAGGTCATCAGTATTAAAATCCTGGAAAAACCTTTTAAGGTAATGTGTGGATTTCAGTAGCAAGACAAGTTATTCAGTTTGGGAAAAAAGATGTTTTAGAGGTGACCTAATTTCAGTAATCTAAAATACAAATATATGAATGGAGAGTACAGAGATCTTTCTAATGACCTTTTTATAGCAAGGCCTGTAACCATGACATGGGGGCATCCTCTACATCTGGAGGAAAGAAGGTTTTTCCAGCAGAGATAGTGAGACTATGGAACTCTCTGTCACAGGATGTTGTGAAGGTTGATTCACTGAAAAAGTTCAAGGGAACTATGGATGCCTTTCTGGAATAGAATATTACATTGGCCCAGGGATTTATTCTGACTGCCAAATTTAGAGTCACTAGGGATTCGATTCCCCTAATATGGTGTACTTGGCCACCATCTCATAGTTGGTTCTGCCCTCCTCTGGATTTACAGAGTAGGGT
Organism: Bufotes viridis; assembly: GCA_033119425.1. Classification (NCBI taxonomy): domain Eukaryota; kingdom Metazoa; phylum Chordata; class Amphibia; order Anura; family Bufonidae; genus Bufotes; species Bufotes viridis. Next base: position 99,945,053 of record CM065593.1, read on the forward strand.
TATAGTTTAGATTTGAAGGACCTGTGTTTTAAGAGGCGCACAGCTCTTAATAAAGAATCAGTGCTTTTTGCTCCAACAGACTTTACATGAATTCTAGTAAATCTGCCCTAGTTTGTAACCAAGGAACTTGTTAGAATTTCATCTTGCTCACCCTGTTCCTGACATGGTATCTTTAAACCGGTGGTACCCCATTATTAAGGATCTAAAGTGGAACTGTATCTGCCACCATTGGGTTGGGGGGCTGTATTCCTGTGTTGTGTACAGTATTATGCATGTTGCAGCTGGAGGTGGTCAGAAGGTGTGAAAGATGGTTGTGTAGTGGCTTCCAGGACCCATATAGGTGCAGAGTAATTCCTCTACTAAGTGACTGGTGCAACCCCATCGGTTGTGTATCTGCAGGGCAAACTGTGGGTGACAGTAGCCCCTCAGAGTCCCATAGTGGCACAGCAGGACAAAGCAAGAACTGTCAGTCACTTTGGTGCAGCCAGACACGGTGGGACATTTTGCAGAGATCAAGTCCCTTACCCTAATTTAAGGACTACTCAGAAAGGTAATGGCACTGTTTTCAGTAGGTGTTCAGTATGTTTCCTGGGTTAAATGTTCTGATTTATCGTTATAATACTTGTCTTTCTATGCACTGTGTACATTCATAGCAATGTATGGGTAACATAGGGTTAACAGGTTGCCAGGGTGATGGATTCGGTCTACCTTCTTTTTTGTAAGCATAGTCTAGCAGGGAAAGGGAGAAGATGTACACGTGCCAGGTCCTGAGGGCTAGGTCCTATCCAGAGAACCTCTGTCTCTGAGACTACAGCTGCCAGAGAAGTTTCTCTATTACAAATTCATGAGAAGGTTCGCTCACCAGATATCAGTCTTCCGGAGCTCGGCCTGCTTTTTACCAAAAAGCATCCAATTTAATCACAATAATTTACAAATGGCTGGCACACGGAAAGGTTTACATTTATTATTAAAAACATGTACATATCTTTAATAAAAAATGAAAAATATAGACATTAGATAAATAAAATATAATATATTGAGATCTCATTGACACATGTACCCCCAATAGAGTGAATAAATAGATAAATAAAATGGAAAAGAATCAAATCAATCTATTGGTCTCGGGCCCCTTTAATGTTATCACATGCGGAGCTCACACATGTGTTGTTATCAATGGCGGCTTAGCTGACTATGAGTTTTAATCTCCTTCATTAGCATATCATATATACGATTTCGCCGTGTAGTTTATATAGCTCCTAAATAAAATGAATATTCAGTTGTATTTCATCATATTATATACTTCAGTTAGCCTACATGCACACGGCAGTGGTTTTTTGCGGCCTCCATTACGTTTTTTTTGCAGATCCGATGGTTTCCCATTCATTTCTATGGATCCGTTAAAAATGCGGATGCCTCTTCCGTTGCCTGTCCGCGTCCGCTGTCCGCATTTCACATCCGCAAAAAAAATATGGCATGTCCTATTCTTGTCCGCAAAAAAGGTTTGCGGACCCATAGAAGTCAATGGGTCCGCAAAAAATGCGGATGACTAACGGAAGCCATCCGTTTGTCATCCGCATCCGTTATTTTTTGCGGATGGTTGCTTGGAAACCAGGGCACTTGTACAGGTACTTTAAGAAACTGGTTCAAGCCTTACGTTTTTTTTTGCGGTTCCGCAAAAAAAACGGAAGACACACGGAAACACAACCTACAAAATTTGCGGACACACGGAGCGGATGTGGATGTGAAAAAAAGGAAGACGGATCCGCGATTTGCGGACAGCAAAAAACAACTGTCGTGTGCATGTAGCCTTAAGTGCATGCATGTTCCTTATGTGAATTGATGGTAAATTTTAAACGTTGCGTTACTGCAGTGATATCGCAATGCTGTTGTGCTCGGAGTATTAGATGCGCTCAGAATATTGGATATCTTAATAGTCCGTATTGCAGGCTTGCACTGTAGATGTTAGTTTGTGTATAATAAATATTCTTTGATACTTTATAGTGACATTTTAGATGTCTCTTACCAGGACTGTGCCGTTTTCTCTGGGCTGACCCCGCTTATAATCTGTTTACAGGCCGAAATATTCTCGCGCACGCCGAACCTCCGGAGGTTAATGTAGATGTATTGTTAGGCTTGCAGTGGTCCTGGGATATATAATTGGTAATTCATCGGAGTTAAAAGTAGTACAGTGTCGCCGTCTAGCCAGATGTGTTTCGGAACTTGATGCTCCTTCCTCAGTGGCAAAAAATTTTTGTTCTCAATTGGGACCTTCCTATTTTTATATGGTTACTTTCAGTTTGTAGTAAATCCTGGATTGGACCTTAAGACCGCTTTAGTATTCACATGCTGCGATTTTGCTCAACTGTTATTACTTCAATATAGTGTCAATTGATTAATTACGTAAACGAAAGAATAAGATATCATAACATGTCCAGTACCTTTAGACAATGAAAGGCCCCTTTCACATCTGCGTTTTTGCTTTCCGTCCTAGAGTTCCGTCCTCGGGGCTCTAGGACGAAAAGATACTGATCAGGATTATCCTAATGCATCCTGAATGGAGAGAAATCCGTTCAGGATGCATCAGGATGTCTTCAGTTCAGTATGTGAACGTTTTTTGGACGTTGACAAAACCGCAGCATGCTGCGGATTTGTCTCTGTCCAAAAATCCGGAAGACATGCCGTAACGCCGGATCCAGAATTAATGCCCATTGAAGTGCATTAATCCGGATACAGCATTAAGCTAAACGTCGTTTCGGCGCATTGCCGGATCCAACGTTTAGCTTTTGTTAATGGTTACCATGGCAGCCAGGACGCTAAAGTCCCGGCTGCCATGGTAAAGTGTAATGGGGAGGCGGTGGAGAAGTATAGATACCGTCCGTGCGGCTCCCGAGTCCCGGGGCGCTCCACAATGACGTCAGAACGCCCCATGAGCATGGATCACATGATCGCATGGATCACATCATCCATGCGCGTGGGGCACTCTGACGTCATTCTGGAGCACCCCTGGAGCCGCACGGACTGTAAGTATACTGCTCCCCAGCTCCCCACTACTTACTATGGCAACCAGGACTTTAATAGCGTCCTGGCTGCCATAGTAACACTGAAAGCATTTTGAAGACTGATCAGTCTTCAAATGCTTTCAGTTGTCTTGCGTTGTGACGGATCCGGCGGGCATTTCCGGCGACAGAAGTGCACGCCGGATCCTCACAACGCAAGTGTGAAAGAGGCCAATATCCTACAAATATAAAAACAATGTAAAAATATGAAAATACAAGTATATAAAAATAAAAAAATAAGAATGAAAGTGAAAAATAAAAAATAAAATAAAAATGATGATGGAGGGAAGGATGCAGGGTATACAGCCTGGCATCAATGTGCTGTGCATCCCGCCTCACCAGCCCTATTAATGAATTTATAGAAATTCAAATTCTGCATGGTGGCCTCGTGGCATCAGGGACCCAAATTCTAAAATCTTGCTCGATTCATATCTGGACATTTTGGACACAAAATCTCCCTCTCTCCAATCTTTCTTGACAGACTGAATAACCATGAATCTCATCACCACTGGATCACTAGCATTGTGCATTTTTAAGTGGTACGATATCCCTTTTTTATAAATAGTATATTATATAAGTTTCTCTATTACTAGAGGACTCTGGGAGAAAGAGACCAGTCATCTTAGAAGGTCCAGAATGATCCACCCAGGCCATGCAAGCTTCAAATTCAGACAGCAAGGCATTTGCTTTTTTATGGAAAAAAGGCTATGCTGATGTAGAAAGGATTATTGCATTCGGCATCTACCACACTTTGAGATGGACTGGCCATCCATATCTAAAGTTTCTGCACCCCTCAGCTAGGGAACTGCAGAAGGAGTTAATAAGGACAGTATAGTATGAGGTTATAGCAAAGTGTTTGATGTCAGACTCGGAAGTACTGCCATGGTTGTTGCTGTCTCTACACTGCCATTGAGAGAAGTTTACAATTTGATGTACTTTGTAACTGTGCCTTTTGCTGCTACATTTACCTAGTAAAGAGACTGCTATCTGTTATAATCAACTGGCTGGACTGTTGACTTTTTCCTGCACATTAACTTCGAAGACTGACTATAAGGGTTAGACTACTTTCACATCAGGGTATGGAGCAAGATGGATCCGGCGTGAAACACAATGTAAGTCAATGGTGCCAGATACATTTTCTGGGACACAAAAGACACGGATCCGGCGCCCATTGACTTACAATGGTTTTATGACCGTCTTGGTCATATTAGAGGTAATACAACCGGATCCGTTCATAACAGATGCAGCCAGTTGTATTATCCTAACGGAAGCGTTTTTGCTGATCCATGACGGAACCAGCAAAAATGCAGATGTGAAAGTAGCCTTAACAACCAGAATTTTTCTTTTTTCTGGACACCTTATCCCACAATCACAGACAGCCAACATTTTTTATGGGCAGGCTGGAAAAACATAATGAATGATAAAGCGTGTAAGTAATCCATGTCTACAGCTCAATATAATGATAAGTACTCATTACCTGCATTTACTATGAGCTGTAAAATGATGATAATTACCACCAAAATAATCTAATCAATACCACCAGCCTCAAAAAATAACATCTATTATTTCATGTACCTAGGAAAAAAGACACCCATTTTTATGGACTGCTGACTATTCATCTTCTGCCTCATATATATACAGCACATTATCTATATAGTATACTTAAATAAGCTGTACAGCTTGGAACCATTTTTTTTAGATGTGGCACGTCTATCTCTAGTCTACCTTTGTAAGGTATGCATCCAATTTAAAAGAAATCATGGCATGTACCATCAGATGCCGTACTATGGAGTTATGGTCCACTAGAAATAGTCAACATCAGTCAATGAGATGTTAATTAGTAAACATTCAAATACATTAGTTTGCATCATTCAGATTATTGTTTTTTAAATGTACTCTGCTAAACCCATCATAAACATTTCTGCTCAAAGGTCTGCGAGAACATTGCTTGTTTGTGTCTGTGAATAATTTGTCAGATATATTTTAGATTATACGGCAAGGAGGAGATAATATGTTTCTCTAGGATGCAACAAAACAAGGTATCAAAGTTCGGCATGAGCAATGAACTCTACTGTATGGAATTACACCCATTATTTTATACACCATAAACATGTGATTTTTCTCAGTGGACAATGGCAATTTCAGCTGGATCCACCAGCAATGACTTGCCAAAGAAAAAAAAGATCAGGTAATTTAAATGTAATCCTGTGTGTCCAATTTCTCATTACAGAAATGGACCCTTTAATCGGGAATTGGCTTGATGCTGACTAAAGTCCAGGAAATCTCCCTGTTCTTCACAGTTAACCCCCTACAAATAGGTACATTACATGGACAAGGGTATTGGTACACACACCTAGAGTTAACAGCAACAGGAGCTTTTATGGCATCCCTTCATGAATCCATATACAGTAATATGAAGTTGGTTTCCCCTTTGCACCTAAAGCAGCTTCCACTCTTCTGGAGAGGCTTTCTACCAAAAGAGCATTTGTGAGGTCAGACCAAACTTAACAGTTGGAACAATGCGATCAGGCAGGTAACTCCGTAGTGTTTCCATGGGGTTCCGCGCCTCCGTTCCGTACCACTCCTTCCAGATTGCGGACCCGTTCAAGCTGTTTGCAGGCCGAAATACGCGCACGGCTGGGCGTCGGCCATGTGCATGAGGCCTTAGAGAAGCATGATTCTTCACTTCAGGGAACACACACTGCTTCAGAGTCCACTATTTGCAATATCCTCTGCATCTGGAGGACAGAAGGTTTGTATACAAACATAGAAGAGGATTCTTTACAGTAAGAGCAGTGAGACTATGGAACTCTCTGCCTGAGGAGGTGGTGATGGTGAGTACAATAAAGGAATTCAAGAGGGGCCTGGATGTATTCCTGGAGTGTAATAATATTACAGGTTATAGCTACTAGAGAGGGGTCGTTGATCCAGGGAGTTATTCTGATTGGAGTCAGGAAGGAATGTTTTTCCCGTAAATTGAGGAAACTTGGCTTCTACCTCACAGTTTTTTTTTTCCTTTCTCTGGATCAACTTGCAGGATAACAGGCTGAAAAACAGATGTATTTTTTCAGCTATATAAACTACGTTACTATGTGATGTAAGCCTTGCATGCAGCAGTATACAATTTTTGTGCTGATGTTAACGCCAGAAGAACTCTGCAGTTTTAAGTCAGCAGAGCATTTATACACCATGCACCTTAGTACTCGGCGTCCCCGCTCTGTTACTTTATGTGGACTGTCCCTTTGTAGCTGAGTTGCTGTGGTTCCTAAATGCTTCCACTTGGCAAAAATACCGCTCACAGTTGATGGTGGAATACCTAGGAGGGAAAACATTTCATGAACTGACCTATAGTAATGGTGCTATCAATTTACAGCACCATGCTGGAATTCAGTTTTCTCTTTAGAACGACCCATTCTTTCACAAATGTTTGTAAAAGCCGACTGCATTGTTAGGGGCTGGATTTTATACACCTGTGGCAATGGGATAGAGTCTAAAACCTGAATTCAGCGATTAAAATGTGTTCCCAGTACTTTTGTTCATGTAGTATATGGTTTTTACTGGTTAGACTACTGGGTTATTATCCTCGGAAAAGATATGGCTAACGAAAGATGTTCTGTAGTGAAGAACTTACAAAATAAAAAACACGGTGAAAGAGAAGACTATTTTGAATGCAAGGTCTTATGGAATCCGACTCCAAGGAACTACTTGATCCAAAGGAATATCAAGGTAGTCAAGAGAGCACTCTGCACCACGAGGTATTTTCCCTTTAAGATGCTCCCCTTTGAAAACAATTGCATACCAGAGTATAAGAGGGTCAGGAAATTTATAGAGGTGACCTTTGACCAATACACTGTTCCGCCACTTAGGATGGCACAGTGACTCACATTTGACAAGGTTTACCCTAAACAGCGATTAAAGGTGTTTTCCAGGACTTAGATGTTGGTGACCTATTATTAATTCAGATTGGTGCGGGGGTTAATACCTGTGACCCCCATCGATCAGCTGTTTTGGGCGGCTGTCAGTACCGGAAACTATTCAGTGTATTAGCCTTCTGCTTCTATCTCCACCCACTGTATAGTTTCCAGTTACAGTGGCTATCCCACACAGCTGATTGTTGTAGTGCGGAAAAACCAATTTAATGTCAATTGAGGCAATGAGCATATGGTTACGCTCTTTCACAGAAGACACATACTTGATGCTTGCAATATTGCGGCACAGAGGTTATCGTTACACACAGGAGCCACAGCACTTGTCAGCTATCAATAGCAACAGAACAGTCTACTTATATAGTTTGCATGTACAAACAGAATAACAGAATAAAGTGGTCTTAAAAGGCGTAAAATGCTCAAAACCCCAAATGCTGTTGCGCATTTCTAAACGGGGGAGCAGATCCTGCCTATGTGATCCGTTGCTAATGGCAATCCCCAGTAAATATGCATACAATGGCGGATGCCGGCAAGGGACCACATGTACCACAAGAACATCCTACACAAGTCTTAAAAGCAGAAAGTACTCAAAACCCAATATGCTGTTGCGCATTTCTAACTGGGGGAGCAAATCCTGCACATGTAATCCATTGCTGACAGCAACCCCCAACAAAATTGCATACAGTGGAGGATGCCCGCAGCGGACCACATGTACCACAAAGACATCCTATACAGGAAAGCCAAATGTGCGTATGTGATTGGCTAAATAAAACAGAAATTTACAAAAAATGGTGCACTACAATGGTAAATGTGATTGTCAGGAAGGAACGCTTCCCTCTCCGACAATCACCTGCTTGCTAGCGGTGGAGACCAGTGCTATTACATGCAGAAATCTCCTCCCCTGTATGGGGGTGAGAGACAGCTAATGTCATCACTTGTCCCCATACTGAATCATTGTTTGCCGGCAGCAGAGTGCTGATTATACGTCATGATTTGCTGCCGGCAAACGATTATTATTAAACATATTGAGAGACTCTGATTACGGTCATTCATCAGGTAATCGGTGGTAGCATAATACTGCCAGATCATCGCTAAAGAGCGTTCATACAAAGGTGCGATTATCTGTAGGTGTAATAGGACCTTTACAGGACAGTCTCAATAACTCCTCAAGTGGTTGCCAATAGTAAAAGGGCAGCATCTTCCTACAAATCATAGTTGCAGTGGCCGGGTATGGGGTGGCTCCACCGCTACGCTGGGTCCCCCGGACACCGCTGAGGTGTCACCACGTGTTGCTGCTCTCTGGAAGGGATGGTAAGGCGTGGTGCACCCCAGTGGGAAATAAGTCCAGAGAGTCAGGGTCTGCATTAAACCAGGGTGCTTCTTTATTGGAGGAATTCAGGTACAAAACAATACAGACAAGGCATTGGGTTGGCTTCTCCAGTCTCCTCCCTGGCAGAAGAAGGGTTTGATGCTGAGAAAAGGCCTGAGCTAGCTGTCCCTCCCTCTCTCTCAGAAGGCTGGTACCCTGGTCCAAGGCTGGTGATCCAGGGTCTGTGGCAGCGTATCCCCGCCTCAGCATCTTCTTCTGGTCACTCAGTAGTCTGGCAGAGTCTCCTCCCTGGCAGAAGAAGGGTTTGATGCTGAGGAAAGGCCTGAGCTAGCTGTCCCTCTTTCTTTTCAGAAGGCTGGTACCCTGGTCCAAGGCTGGTGATCCAGGGTCTGTGGCAGCGTATCCCCATCTCAGCGTCTTCTTCTGGTCACTCAGTAGTCTGCCAGAGTCTCCTCCCTGGCAGAAGAAGGGTTTGATGCTGAGGAAAGGCCTGAGCTAGCTGTCCCTCTCTCTCTCAGAAGACTGGAATCCTGGTCAAGGGCCCAGGGTCTGTAGTTCAGTAGTCCGGGTGGTACCTTGGTCACATGGCTAGTGACCCACGGTCTGTGACTCAGCGTCCGCATCTCAGCGTCTTCTGGTCACTCATGCAGACTGGCAGGAGTCTGCCCTCCAAGCACTGGTCCCTAATTGCAGAACACTAGGGGCTCTGACTGCTCTCCTTATATACACTTTTTGCTAGACTAGAACCCTCTAGTGGGAGGGGTGGAGTGGAGAAACTCAGTCAGCACAAACAGATACGTTGTTTTTAGCTCCCGTCTGGTATAGACTTACATTAGAGCTTCAATGATACTCAATGGCAATGACACAGCAGGTTTTCCAGACAGAAACAAGTTTCCAGACATAACAACATAGCTAAAACCAGACATTTAAAAGGTCAGAGTGTCTGCTTTTTGGAGGTAAACAAGTCTGGGTTTTTTCCTCCAAAACATGGTCTTTAAACCCTCTGGCAGCTGTGGATAATTACCAGCTTCTCAATCAAAGCCCTAACAGTCTCTCAGTATTCATTAACCCTTTCTACAGTGCCATGTAAATACAGTGATATTGAACAGGATATATACCATGTCCATAACATATATATATATAAAATGCAGTTACATAGTATTAAACATTGCACGTTAACCCTTTCAAGATAAATAAAGTAAGAAGTTTTAACTTTGCATAGGGGATATAGGCAAATGTCCAAATGTCAAAGTACTCTCTGCTCTAGGGCACTACATAGTGTTCCCACAGCAGAAGTAACAGGCAGTTGTTTCTAATAACCAGACAGTCTCTTGCCACAGTGCAACTCTTTGTACACATTAGCTTGGCCATTATACACAGTGCTCCATACACTTACAGTGGGCTGTTGCATGGCCTAATAAGCTGGCTGGGTCATGGTTTCTGGTCATCAGCTAAAATACAGGGTACCTAGTTTAGGACTACCTGTGCTACAGTCTCTAGTCTAGGAGGGGTCTGTAACCTCTTACGATATCCAGGGTGTTCTCACTCCAACAGGCCCAATCAATAAGAGCATACCAGAGCAGGTCCATGGTATAGGCAGAGATAACCACCCAATCAGATGTCAGGATGAGTACTACTCTCAGCAGGCCCAACTCCAATGCTGCTGCTTCTGTACCTGTGACTCCTGGCTCAGCCCACCTGCGTACCCACTACTACACAGAGTTATCACCTTAAAGGCAAAGAATTGCTTAACTCAGAAATTCACATATAAAGTAAAATGTTGTACAATACATCACATACTAATGATAACTTAACATTCCACTATCCAGGGCAATAATGTCCTCTTCATGAATCAGGTGCCAAGGCATGCAAAAGGCACTAAGAAAAAGTGCAAAAATGAAGCTTAGAGGAGGTAGTGGGTTCTACAGGCTCCTTAGCAATCACTCAAATTGAGCAATGGACAGTCACAGGATGAAATGGAAAGGCAGAGCAACATTGGAGCTGAGAAAGGTGAGTAACACAAAATTTTAGACAATTACTTTTTTCCAACCTTTTTTGGTTGGGGGCCACATTTTTAACCTGAACCAATTCCAAGGGCCGAAAATGAACTTTAAAGGGGTATTACCAAGTGGAATACTATATTTATGGCATATTGAACATATAGTATATATTATAAATGTCTAGTTACACTTCTAGTACTCCCATCTAATGGGACAATACATGAAAGATTCATGTGAGCAGCCACAAGACAGACATACATGTCTGCTACCAGATGGTTGGAGCACCTGCCTCCCGCATTTGTATTAAAAAGTTACTTATCTTCATTGGTGGCGCAGTGTGCCCCCCCCTTCCCCCAGTACTAAAAACATTGATGGCGCAGTGCGCCCCCCCAGCCCCCTCAGTATTATAATCATTGGTGGCAGTGGCCCTCCTCCTCATTGGTGGCAGTGGCAGCTTCTGATCGGAGCCCCAGCAGTGTAATCCTGGGGCTCCGATCGGTTACCATGGCAGCCAGGATGCTGCTGAAGCACTGGCTGCCATGGTAATCTCCCTGCTGCTGTGTGTACTATGCACAGGGCAGCAAGGAGAGTGTGAAGACCTATTCACCCTAATAAATCTCTATTAGGGCGAATAGGACAAGGAATGAAAAGATTCCAGGTTCTAGCCCCTAAGGGGGCTAATAGTTATTAAATAAAAAGTTAAAAAAAAAAAGTTACAAAAAAACCCATAAAATATGTAAACAATAAATAAACATTTTACATATCGCCACGCCCAAAAAAAATGTGAACTGTTAAAATATTTTAAAAAATCTTCTATGCTGTAAACGCTGTAACAGAAAAAAAACAAAAAACGTACGATTCGCCATTGTTTAGTCACCTTGTCCCCCCAAAAAATAGGATTGGACTGTTCAATTATGGGCCAAACGTTCCATAAAATGCGGAATGCATGCTGATCTTTTGGCGCTTTATTTTTTTCGCTTGGTATGGTATCGCAATACTTTTTTATGGTATCGAAATCTAATTAAAATTTTGGTAACGCAGCAACCCTAGTCACAACAGTTGGGTAGCTAGAAATGACTGAGCCCCACAGCAAATTTTTGAACGGGGTCCCCGTCAGCAACTTCTTTACATGCAACCCCCAGTCCTGTGGCAAGTCAAGATCGATCTCTCAGACGAGGCCCAGCAGCTGCTCCATCCATTTCCTACAGTGTCACTGTATATAATGTCCTGGTATAATACTGTTGAGGGGACCGTGACAATAAAATCTTTTAGTCCTCCTCCTGGGTAGGCCCCTTCTGAGTTTGAGACTCAAAGCAACTGCTTCCCCTATAGCTAGTAGTGAGCTCTGACTTGATTTGGCTAAAATCCAGAGCTGAAAAAGTTTTAAACCCGCAGTATAAATTTACTTTTTTTTCCGCTGTGTGCAGATAGGATCTTCTATCTTCATTCAGCAGGACCTGCGCTGACGCCACGTGGTGAGCGCAATGACATCATCAAAGGTCATTTTGCAGGTCGTCAAAGAAGAATAAAGAAGATGATGCCCGGCTGTGCGATCATTTGGATGAGGTGAGTTAATTATTATTATTTTTTTAACCCCTTTAGCCACATTTAAGTAAACATTCTGTATTAAGAATGCTATTATTTTCCTTTATAACCATGTTATAAGTGAGAAAATAATACAGTAAATTGACTTTTATCAATTTACTTACATCTTCTAGCAACCATGCGTGAAAATCGGATTGCATCCACACTTGCCTTCGGATGCTATGCAATTTTCACGCATCCCCATTCAGTTTTATGAGACCTGTGTTGATTGAAAAAACGCAGAATATCGAACATGCTGCGATTTTCACGCAACGCACAAGTGATGCGTGAAAATCACTGCTCATGTATACGGCCCCATTGAAGTGAATGGGTCCGGATTCAGTGCGGGTGCAATGCGTTCACGTCATGCATTGCACCCCTGCGGAATTTTCGCCCATGTGAAAGGGGCCTAAAACGGCAAATTCCCACAGACAGAGCAATCTAGTGGAAAGCCTTCCAAGGATAGTAAAAGCTATTATAGTCACAAAAGGGGTTACAAACTCCATATTAAGGCTGATTCAAATGTGATGATCTGCTGACTACATACTTTTGGCCACATAGGGTATAACTGGGGGTTCTAACCCCATTGCCCCCACTGATAAGCATAACAAACAGGACCTCCGTACTCCATTGCTGCTGCCTCATCGTCAGTGAGGATCTCATCAGTAAGCTGGAAAAAGTTTCTAATGACTTTTACCAGCTTTTAGACCAATTTGTCAACAGCAAAAACATCTCTTCTAAGCTATAGGACCTAAGGTCAGTACTATTTAGTATTTAATGCTCCAATGAGGTTCTTAGATCGATGTAAAGAATATTTTACATTAGCTTGTTTATTGTATCTGAACTTTGCAGTAATAAAGCAAGAACACAAATTCCCTTCAGTATGTAACCGTAGAGAATTCATGCCAGCCTGATCGTGCTGATGAGTTATTACAGTTCAGTATTTCTATTTCTTTGTTATTCCTTATGGTATTAATTTATTCTTGACTAGTTTATGAACTCGTCACAACTTTCACACTTAATATACCATTAGAACTTACTGTACATGGCTTTTCAGCTGTAAAATCTCTGAGCAAAAAGTCACCTAAAGAATGAATAATCGTTTCACTAATGAGATACAGTGTTTTTGGCAGCAGTCGTTTACACCGATGACTGAATATTATAATTGTTTTTATCATATTTAAAAAAAGATAAAGGTTTCATATTTTAAATGTTACAACTAAATCAATGCACAATTTACTACAACAAACCATAGCTATAAATAATGGACGGGGTCTCCTACTGGAACAATCCCCAATCCTAAGGAAATACAAAACCAATGCGCAGGATCTACTAATAAATTATGTCTAAACAGCATTTCCATAGATAGACACGGTATATAGTACATCCATATCAGGCTCCACCAGTTTTGCCTTCTAGCTGATATTGGGAATTGACTGAGCAATACATATATATATATATATTCATTTATTTATAGTATGGTATAACTTTTCAATGACGGCAAGTCACAAATAATTTATTAAGTACTTTAGTCTGTTAGTTCAGAAAAAGATATACCGTATGTCCATCCAGTTCAACATTTTCTCCTGCAATATTGATCCAGAGGAAGGAAAAACTCCAGAAGAAAATTTTCTTAATTCCTGGTTCCAAATATGACAGATCAGAATAAATCCCTGGATCTATGATCTTTCTCCTCTAATCTAGTACACATTACCTATAATATTATTATGCTAGACCCCTTTTAAACTCTCTCAATTTTTCACCATTTGTCCATCCAGTTTTGTGACTTCCTCTGGCAGAAAGTTTTGTAGCATCATTGCTTTTTCAGTGAAGAACCCCCTTCTATGTTGGTAAAAATCTTCTTTCCGCGAGACGTAGATGTCTTCTTCTTCATCATAGAGTTGTTTCGATACCAACATTTTTATTCGGTATCGATACCATAAAAAAGTATTGCGATACTCGATACCATTTGATACCACGCGGAAAAAATAAAACGCCAAAAAAAGCCGCCTGCATCCCACATTTTATGGAACTGCCGGCTCATAATACAACAGTCCAATCCTATTTTTTGGGGGGACAAGGCGACTAAAAGCAAATAGCGAATCGTGCATTTTTTCTTTTCTTTTACGGCGTTCACCACATAAAAGAGGATTTTTTAATAGTTTAAACTTTTGAGACGCGGCGATATTTAATATTTTTTTTATTTATTGATTATATATTTTATATGTAAAATTAGGAAATGGGGTGAGTTTATACTTAATATTTTGTTGTACTTTTTTTTTTTTTTTACAGTTTATTTATTAACTTAGGGGCTAGAACCTGGGATCATTTTCATCCTATTCACCTTGATACAGCTCTATCAGGGTGAATAGGATGTCACACTCTCGCTGCTGCCCTGTGCATAGTGCACACAGCAGCAGGGAGCTGACCATGGCAGCCATTACACTGCGATCCGCGGCAGTTAACCCCTCAGGTGCGGCACTAGGGCAAAGTAGTGAAACGCTTATTGATTGGCTGCCCTGCAGCCTTTCAAAAAGCGGGAAGAAATTGACGAACAAAGAACACAAACTTTTACGGAAATGTTCGGGTCCCGGTGCGAAAAACCGTAATGTTCGGTACGAACCCGAACTTTACAGTTCGGGTTCACTCAACCCTAGTAGTGATACAAGGGACAGTAACAGCCCATCGTAAAGGGTGTGTGTATATATTTTTTATTATAGACATGTGATACGATGTTATACTGTAAATATTACATATCATACTGTAATAGGCTGTTAACATATTTCTAGGCTCCTTATAATGTATGTGCTGGGATGTATACACGGTGGGCCATTTATATGGATACACCTTAATAAAATGGGAATGGTTGGTAATATTAACTTCCTGTTTGTGGCACATTAGTATATGTGAGGGGGGAAACTTTTCAAGATGGGTGGTGACCATGGCGGCCATTTTGAAGTCAGCCACTTTGAATCCAACTTTTGTTTTTTCAATAGGAAGAGGGTCATGTGACACATCAAACTTATTGGGAATTTCACAAGAAAAACAATGATGTGCTTGGTTTTAACATAACTTTATTCTATCATGAGTTATTTACAAGTTTCTCTTTGTTTACAGCCATTGACATGTCGCCGAGGTTAACACGTGAGGAGTGGATAGAAATTGTGTTGATGTCTGGTGAACGCAGTAACCGGGTCATTGCAGCAGATTTCAATGCAAGACACCCTGCGAGACCACCCATCTTCCATGCTACAGTTAGCAAACTGCTTGCTAAGTTTCGTGAAACTGGTTCAGTGTTGGATTTGCCAAAATGTAGACGCATGAAATCTGTCACTAATGAAGAAACATCAGTGGCTGTCATAGCTTCATTCAGCAAGAGCCCACAGCGTAGCACTCGCCGCATGTCACTGGAGAGTGGCATTAGTTGAACATCCCTTCGGCGGATATTAGCTACTCACAAATGGCACTCTTACAAACTCCAGCTACTGCAGCATCTCAACGAGGATGACCCAGATCGGCGCACTGAATTTGCAGAATGGGCAAAACAAAAATTAGATCTTCTAATTTAGAAAGGTCTATCCTCCCCTTCTTCTCTAAAAAAAATTTTAAATAAAAAATTCAAAAAGAGAGCCTCCCTAACGCTTTACTGTATTATGGATCCCATTATTTATTATCAATGGTAGCATAAATATTGCAGCCAAATTAACATAGTATCAATGTCTAAGTATCGTCACAATAAGGCTTAATTACTTCCTGAAGGGTGAAGCGCAGGTTGCGTTCCACACCTCTATTTGGTTCCTTTACTGCGTCTCCTATCCTATCTTATGACGACATCCGGTCTAGTGGTGGAGCGCAGATGACAACATCCGGTTTAGCAGCGGAACGCAGATGTCGTTCCACATCGCGTCATATTACAACATCCGGTTTGGCTGTGCATTTGCGTTCCACTACAGCGTTTTTTAACTAAATAGTGGTTATTACAAAAGAATCGGACCCCGATTTTTGTGTAGATCCTTTAGTCTTATAGGGCATATATGAGCAACCATCAGTGGCAATACAGATTTGCCCCTTCAGTAGATGCATATCTTTGAATTGTCTATACAGAGGAGGAAGTGGAGGGGAGGTGGCTATTAATCAATGGACCAATATAAGGCGCCAGTTTTCAAAGCATCAGTGAGACGCCTTCATCTCAGTGCCTTCATCTGTACACAGGTCTGTCTTCATCTCCCTATTTAGGGACGTTATACTCCAGGTATTTATCATATTATATACTGGGTATCTTGAGTCGGGGTTTATAATCAAATACCCTGAACCAAGAAAATCCTATATGCCCGGACTTTTGTCCAGTTATACAATCCCCTGACGAACCAGTGTGCTGCTGGGGAAACGCCGCGTCGGGATATTTACATCTTCATTGCGGGCTATCCTTTACTTGTTACAATATATACTGTGTTTCCTTATCTACCCTATTCCTTTGGTAAGGGTTATATTAGGGCAATTAGCAGTATTAGGAACGTGGACAGGGGACCCTCACCATCAGGGGGTTTCCCTGGGCTAAGGGAGAGATAGGGAAGCCAGGGTTTAATAGGGATTATCTATATTTTCCACCTTGCTAGGTTATCCAATATATGACATAATTTCCCCACGGTTCCTGAACCTGTCTACAAATTGTAAGTAAAGAGGGCTTAACCTTTTTATTGGTGTAGCCTCATTTATTTTATATCTTTTTTCTGGTCCGCATTTATTAAGATTTGACCTGATATCAGAGAAAAGAAGGTTTTTGAAGTTTATCTTCAGATTATCTATGTTACGTCTTTTAAAATTATCTATTAAAAGTTACTTTTTAGTGTTGGAAGGTATTTCAGTATTATGTACAAAACAAAAATTGGAACAGGACCCTCAGTTTACGCAGAAGATTTTGTTCAGCGATGAAACTTTTATGTGAATGGTGAAGTTAACAAACAAAACCACCGCTATTGGTCTGACACTAACCCACATTGGATAGATCCCTCCAAGACTGTTGGAACAAAAAAATTGATGGTATGGTATATGGGGTACAAAGATAGTGGGGCCATTCTTCATCAATGGAAACCTCAAGGCCACTGGATATGCGAAATTGCTACATGAGGATGTGTTTCCCTCTTTATGCACTGAAGCTGGCACGTTCCCTGAGTTTTTCCAGCAAGATGGTGCACCACCACATTATGGGTGTCAGGTCCGAGCATTCCTAGATGAACAGTTTCCTGGAAAGTGAATTGGTTGTCGTGGGCCAGTTGAATGGCCCCCAAGGTCTCCAGATCTGACCCCCTTAGGCCCCTTTCACACGGGCGAGTTTTCCGCGCGGGTGCAATGCGTGAGGAGGACGCATTGCACCCGCACTGAATCCGGACTCATTCATTTCTATGGGGCTGTGCACATGAGCGGTGATTTTCACGCATCACTTCTGCGTTGCGTGAAAATCGCAGCATGTTCTATATTCTGCGTTTTTCACGCAACGCAGGCCCCATAGAAGTGAATGGGGATGCGGAAAATCGCAAGCATCCGCAAACTGCGCGGATGCGTTGCGATTTTCCCGCATTGTTGCTTAGCAACGGGACCCAATCTCTATTATTTCCCCTTATAACATGGTTATAAGGGAAATAATAGTATTCTTAATAAAGAATGCATTGTTAAATGATGAGGAAGGGGTTAAAAATAATAAAAGTTAACTTACCTTAGCCACTTGATCGCGTAGTCGCGATCTGTCCTCTCTTTCCCTGCAGCATCGATGATCTAAAGGACCTGTGATGACGTCACATCACATGGCTCAATCACCTGCTCCATCACTATGGTGATGGAGCATGTGATTGGTCCATGTGACCATGTGACATCATCCAAGGTCCTAATCACTATCCTCAGGCTGTGGATAGTGCTTAGGACCTTGGATGATGTCACGTGGTCACATGGACCATCACATGCTCCATCACCATAGTGATGGAGCAGGTGATTGGGCCATGTGATGCTGTGACATCATTACAGGTCCTTTACATCTTTCAAGCTAACGGAGAGGAGGCCGGGCTTCGCGATCAAATGGACCAGGTAAGTTATGATTAGTTTATTATTTTTAACCCATTCTGCACCGGGTTCAACATTAGGGAGATGGCCAGGGTATTATTTTACATTATAACTATGTTATAATGTGAAATAATACCAGCGGGACATATTTCTGACCCAAACATGCACTTCTGTGAAGAAGTGCAGGTTCGGGTCTGGGTACCAAAAGTGCCGATTTTTCTCCCGCACGTGCAAAACGCATGACAGCGCTTTGCACTCGCAGGGAAAAATCGCGGCAATTCCCGCAACGCACCCGCACTGTTTGACGGAGTGCACCCGCAACGCCTGTCTGAAAGAGGCCTTAGACTTTTATCTTTGGGGTCATCTGAAGGCAATTGTCTATGCTGTGAAGATATGAGATGTGCAGCACCTGAAACTATGGATACTGGAAGCCTGTGCTAGCATTTCTCCTGCGGTGTTGCTATCAGTGTGTGAAGAGCGGGAGAAGAGGGTTGCATTGACAATCCAACACAATGGGCAGCACATTGAACACATTTTATAAGTGGTCAGAAACTTGTAAATAACTCATAAAAGAATAAAGTTACGTTAAAACCAAGCACACCATTGTTTTTCTTGTGAAATTCCCAATAAGTTTGATGTGTCACATTACCCTCTTCCCATTGAAAAAACAAAAGTTGGATTCAAAATGGCCGCCATGGTCACCACCCATCTTGAAAAGTTCCCCCCCTCACATATACTAATGTGCCACAAACAGGAAGTTAATATCACCAACCATTCCCATTTTATTAAGGTGTATCCATATAAATGGCCCACCCTGTAGATGATGATGTGCCCCTCTAAACGAGGAGCACGTCATCAATATAACGAGTCACGACCATACCACTGGATCCAGGGCCGGTGCAAGGATTTTTGCCGCCCTAGGCAAAAGAAACGTTTGCTGCCCCCCCCCCCATGTGACATCACAATGCCCCACCCATATGATCTGCCATATTAAAGGGGTTCTGCAGTTTATTTAAACTGATCGGCAGAGGTCCGACACCCGGGAACCCCGCCGATCAGCTGTTTGAGAAGGCCTTCTCGCAGTGATGTCACGATTAGTATCATTGGCCTCGGTGGGGCTAAGCTTCATTCAAGGGAACAGAGCTTAACCCCGCCAAGGCGAGTGATACTAGTCGTGACGTCACTGCGCCTACGGTAAACAGCGACAAGGCCGAGGCACCACTTCCAGCGCCGCTGCCTTCTCAAACAGCTGATCGGCGAGGGTCCCGGGTGTCGGACCCCTGCCGATCAGTTTAAATAAACTACAGAACCCCTTTAACTAACGCCAGTTCTCTCTCCCCCTCTTGTCATTCTGTTCCTTCCCATGTCATTCTCTCCCCCCCCCCTGTTATTCTCTTTGTCCTTCTTGTCATTCTCTTACCCCCCATGTCATTCTCTTCCTCCCCCCCCCCCCACCTCTGGTGTAGCGTGGCCGAGCTCTGTATGGTCCACGGGTACAAGCGCTTTTGTTTCCTGTACCTGAGCGGACTGACAGGAAGTGCACACTGCTTCCCTCCTATCAGCTCCTCTCCTCTTGCTGCGCCCGGGTGGAGCGCCCTCATGGACGCGCCAGCTCGGGCAGTGCTGCAGCCGCCAGAGGCTCAATATAGCGGCTGCAGCATGAGGCGGGGCCGGCGCTCCTAGCAGCGCCCCTTCCCAAGGGGCGCTCTACGCGGCTGCCTAATCCGCTTATAGGACGCGCCGGCCCTGACTGGATCTCCATAATGAATGAGTTATTCTCTGAAAAAATAAAATCATATTCCCACCAAGAAACAAAAAGGTTCGCCAAAGAAGGAGAAAAGCAAGCTCCCATTGGGCATCCTTGTAATTGTAGGAAGAATTTAATAGGAAAATTGTGACATCGAAAACATACTTGTGTAACACATCAGAATATGAGGTATATCTAATAAGTACATCTCTCGATCCGAATCTCAGGAAAAATTTGATTCACACCGAATCCAAATTTCCTCATGCTTTTTGGTAACGAATCGCATTTTTTCCTAAAATGGCTGCTGTACGTATGAGGACATGGAGCAAGGAACTCTGGGAAGGCGGGATTACCAATAATGCCATGCACGCAGCCAATCATCAGCCAGCCTAATCAGTCTTCGAAATGCTTTCAGGTTACTATGGCAGCCAGGACGCTATTAAAGTCCTGGTTGCCATAGTAGTAGTGGGAGCGGTATACTTACAGTCCGTGCGGCTCCGGGCGCTCAGAATGACGTCAGAGCGCCCTATGCGCATGGATCACGTGATCCATGCGTGTAGGGCGCCCTGACGTCACTCTGGAGCGCCCCGGGAGCCGCACGGATGGTAAGTATACTGCTCCCCCGCTCCCCAATACATTTTACCATGGCAACCAGGACTTTAGCGTTTTCTCAATGGTTACCATGGCAGCCAGGACGCTAAACGTCGGAT
This sequence comes from Bufotes viridis, assembly GCA_033119425.1. Taxonomy (NCBI): domain Eukaryota; kingdom Metazoa; phylum Chordata; class Amphibia; order Anura; family Bufonidae; genus Bufotes; species Bufotes viridis. The sequence goes on from CM065593.1 coordinate 99,965,460, forward strand.
CCGGCGATGCGCCGAAACGACATTTAGCTTAAGGCCGGATCCGGATTAATGCCTTTCAATGGGAATTAATTCCGGATCCGGCCTTGCGGCAAGTGTTCCGGATTTTTGGACGGAACAAAAAGCGCAGCATGCTGCGGTATTTGCTGCGTCCAAAAAACATTCCGGTCCTGAACTGAAGACATCCCGATGCAACCTGAACGGATTTCTCTCCATTCAGAATGCATGGGGATAATCCTGATCAGGATTTTTCTGGCATAGAGACCCGACGACGGATCTCTATGCCGGAAAACAAAAATGCCAGTGTGAAAGGACCCTTAGTGGGGAAAAAAGGGCCCATTAGCCTTTGAGCGGTGAAGTGCGAAAATTACAGCCCTTTTTGTCGTGTATTAGTGGCAAAAGGAAAATATATTTGCCGTTCAGCAGTGCAGTTATATGTTAGACATCCCTTTTTGTTGTTTATTAGTGGCAAAAGAAAAATATATTTGCCGTTCAGTTATATGTTCTAAACCCCTTTTTTGTGTGTATTAGTGGGGGAAAAAAGGGCTTATTAGTTGTTGTGTGGTGAAGTCAGAAAATTACAGACTTTTTTGAGGTCTTTTAATTTCCTTTTTATTTATTTATTTGATCTAACAGTATGTCAGACAGAGAAGGCCCTGCACAGGGGAGTGGCAGAGGCCTAAATGTTTCTGGCGCCGGAACAGGTCGCAGCAGAGTAATGGGGCGTGGCAGCAGGAGTCAAGAGAGAGGCCTGAGCTCCCAGTGTCATCTAGCGGTCGTGTCTTGACCAGCAACCCAGCGGTTCTTCAATGGTTGACTCGGTCATCCACTTCGTCCCAAGTGACATTACAGCAGCTAGACCTGGAGCAGGACCTAAACCAGCAGGTGGTGGCATACTTGGATGGTACCCTGCCACCCCACATTGAAGATCTGCTGGACTACTGGGCAGCAAAACTGTATTTGTGGCCGCAACTGGCAGAGTTTGCCCTGGAAAAGCTGTCCTGCCTGGCCAGTAGTGTGGCATCAGAGCGGGTTTTTAGTGCTGTGGGGGCCATAGTTACCCCAAGGAGAACTCGCCTGTCCACCCAAAATGTGGAGAGACTGACCTTTGTCAAGATGAATCAGGCGTGGATCAGCCAGGATTTCCACACACCAATGCCTGATGCATCAGACTAGATCATCCATGGTGCCACACCAACACTTTGACAAAAGAGACTGGTGTATTCTGGCTACCTGCCTCAGCTACTATTCTGATGCTGCCACACATCTGATGCCAAGTGCTTCTTCTTTCACCCACCATCTTCAGCTGGTAGTCGTATTGCCACCCACCTCCCTAGTATGTCACCGGGTCACTCTGTGGTCTCCTGATGCTGCTGTAATCTCCACACTGTCATTGTGCCACCCTGTGGCCTCCTTCTGATGCTGCTGCCACCACCTCCACACTGTCATTGGGCCACTCTGTGGTCTCCTCATGCTGCTTCCACCTCACCACCATGTCATAGGGCCACTCTGTGGACTTCTTATGCTGTTCCCACCCTCCCTACTTCATGACTGGGCCACTACTTTGCCTTTCGGCCTGGCTGACATCAGTTATTTGACCTTTCTTCTGATCCGTCAGAAGGAAGGAAAAATAAGACGCACAACGGATCCTGTCTGTGTAGTAGCTGTAAGGCCTGTATGGTCCCATGAGAATTGGCTTGTGATTTGGTAGCCAAAAGCAGGAGTGGGTAGAAAACACAGAAGACATGCAAATATTCCATTCACGTGTCATCTCTGTTTTGGATCCACTCCTGTTTTTTTTTACATTAGCAATACTGATGGATTGCTGACCAAGTGAAGTCGGATGCTCAACATACAGGATCCATTTTTCGGGGGTTATTGTTCTGACTGATCAGAGGAAGGGCAAAATCTGTGACGTCAACACAAACTTACTGCTGACACCCTCTCCACTCTGTCAGGGGTCTCTACTTGTATAAGCGTTTAATAGAATAGGTTCTGTAGACATCTATGTAGAATCAGCTGACGGCGGTGTAAAAGGAGTGCGCTTCTTCTTGGCGATAACATCGACCTCTAAGGCTGAGTTCATACTTCACTTATTTGGGCAGTCACGGGGCCAAAACTCACCAAATAACTCAAGTGTGCAGTGATTCTAAAAGCAACACCTGTCATCTGCATGTCATACTGACGTATTATTTCACTACCACAGCAGACTCCCTATGCGTGTTACTGCAAGGTACAGTGTTCTACACCACTATAAAGGCTTTCTGAAGCAAGGAAATAGACTTTTTAACGTGATTTGCCACAAATAAATTCGGATTGAACTAAATTTTTTTTTTTAAGTCTCTAGTCGTAACCATGGAAACGAGCAATGTATAATGTGATGGAAAAATGAATCAAACCAGCAAAGGAAGCAATATGGAGAATAACAATACATTAGTAAGTGCCTTGTATTAACTTTTGAGACAACCTGAGGAAGCACTGAAACTATAAGGAAAAAAATAGAACATGTAAATAACAAATAAAAGCGGTCAAACGAGAGACCGAAAGATTAATTGCCAAAGAGTAAAACTAACCCTAAAATGTTCTTCAATTATATAAATGTTAAAAAGCATAAATCTGAAGGTGGCGGCCCTTTAAAGAGTAATGAGGGCGGAGCTGCAGAGAGCGACGAGGAGAAAGCAAAGCTGTTAAATATTTTTTAATATTTTTCTGACGCAGGAAGAAGTACAACAGCGACTTAAAAAGATTAAAATAGACAAATCGCCAGGACCGGATGGCATACACCCCCGTATCCTAAGGGAATTAAGTAATGTCATAGACAGACCCTTATTTCTGATATTTGCAGACTCTATACTGACAGGGAATGTTTCACAGGATTGGCGCATAGCAAATGTGGTGCCAATATTCAAAAAGGGCCCAAAAACAGAGCCCGGAAACTATAGGCCGGTAAGTTTAACATCTGTTGTTGGTAAACTGTTTGAAGGGTTATCTCAATGAAAATAAGCAAATAACGCCATTTCAGCATGGCTTCATGAGGGATCGGTCATGCCAAACGAATTTAATCAGTTTCTATGAGGAGGTAAGTTCTAGACTTAACAGCGGCGAATCAATGGATGTCGTATATCTGGACTTCTCCAAAGCATTTGACACCGTACCTCATAAAAGGTTAGTATATAAAATGAGGATGCTCGGACTGGGAGAAAATGCCTGTATGTGGGTAAGTAACTGGCTGACTGATAGAAAACAGAGGGTGGTTATTAACGGTACAAACTCAGATTGGTCACTGTCACTAGTAGGGTACCTCAGGGGTCAGTATTGGGCCCTATTCTTTTCAATATATTTATTAATGATCTTGTAGAAGGCCTGCACAGTAAAATATCTATTTTTGCAGATGACACTAAACTGTGTAAAGTAATTAACACTAAAGAGGACAGTTTTCTGCTACAGAGAGATCTGGATAGATTAGAGCAGGCATGTCCAAACTCTGGCCCTCCAGGTGTTGCAGAACTACAACTCCCATCATGCCCTTCTGTAGGTTGATAGCTGTAGGTTGTCCAGGAATGATGGGAGTTGTAGTTCTGCAACACCTGGAGGGCCAGAGTTTGGACATGCCTGGATTAGAGGCTTGGGCAGAGAAGTGGCAGATGAGGTTTAACACTGATAAATGTAAAGTTATGCACATGGGAAGAAATAATGCAAGTCACCCGTACATACTAAATGGTAAAACACTCAGCAACACTGACATGGAAACGGATCTAGGAATTTTAATAAACAGCAAACTAAGCTGCAAAAACCAGTGTCAGGCAGCAGCTGCCAAGGCCAATAAGATAATGGGTTGCATCAATAGGGGGGGCATAGACGCCAGTGATGAGAACAAATCACTAGTCAGACCACACATGGAGTACTGTGTACAGTTCTGGGCTCCTATAAAAAAAAAACAGACAGAGTTGGAGAGGGTTCAGAGGGTGGCAACTAGAGTAATAACTGGAATGGGACAACTACAGTATCCTGAAAGGTTATCAAAATTAGGGTTATTCACTTTAGAAAAAGACGACTGAGGGGAGATCTAATAACTATGTATAAATATATCAGGGGTCAGTACAGAGATCTCTCCCATCATCTATTTATCCCCAGGACTGTGACTGTGACGAGGGGACATCCTCTGCGTCTGGAGGAAAGAAGGTTTGTACACAAACATAGAATAGGATTCTTCACGGTAAGAGCAGTGAGACTATGGAACTCTCTGCCTGAGGAGGTGGTGATGGTGAGTACAATAAAGGAATTCAAGAGGGGCCTGGATGTATTTCTAGAGTGTAATAATATTACAGGCTACAGCTACTAGAGAGGGGTCATTGATCCAGGGAGTTATTCTGATTGGAGTCGGGAAGGAATTTTTTATTCCCCTCAAGTGGGGAAAATTGGCTTCTGCCTCACAGGAGTTTTTTTTGCCTCTGGATTAACTTGCAGGATGACAGGCCGAACTGGATGGACAAATGTCTTTTTTCGGCCTTATGTACTATGTAAACCCCTTTAATTATTTAGTTAATCATGTAACACCTGATGTAGAGGCATGTGTGTGTTCAGATACAAGACTATGATTAAGAACATGGATTTTATTGTTCGAAACACAGGGAAGTCTGTGCCGAACCTTCTGATGGTTTTTAAAGGACAATAAAAGCTTGATTTTTTTATTCAAGTGCTGGAAAAAACGTGTTCACTTTTTGGATATCCATGTATTCGTGTGATGACCTGGGATTTCTTTCCAAGCACTACCAAGTCCTGCTATTAGTGGTGAAAAATGTGGATTGTACATGAAAGATATCCGTATTTTGCAGATATGTGGTGCAGGAGAACTTAAAGTATCAATATCCTATTTTTATTATAAGTAAAATTCCAGCCATCATAAGGGCGCCTTCAAACCTGGTAGGTTTTGCTGTAGAAATTTTTTACGACTGAAAAATAACTTCCATTCACCTGAATGTGGCTTGAATTCCATGTGCTTGCCGCCAAAACTACCAGATTTCCAGTTGCAGAGAATTTCTGCAGTAAGATTTGCCACATGTGAAGGAACCCTAAATGTTGTAACGCGAGTAATTTGTCCCAAACACAGGCTTTTCTATTAATTATAAGGCTTCCTTTACAGAGTTTTTTTGTGGCAGTATTTGAGCTGGACAAGATTATTATTTGTGTTGTGTTTTTTTAATCCCAAGAAAAATATAAAAATAAATAAAACATACCTAGATCATGTTGCATTATAAAACACCACCAAAAAACAGGAACCAAAAAAAAAACAAAAAACCACCACAAACACAAGCTATAATGCATTAATAATTTCATATTGACAGCTCACATCTGACGGCGGTTTCTTTGCTCCAAAAAAAGGCACATATGTAAAGTGTAGCAGTAAATAAAGAGTTAAGGCTGTATACAAATATCAAAACAGTTTAGTTTTTTTAAACAAACTTTAATTGTTACCCAAAAATGGAGAATGGTGCAAAACATTGCAACTTACACATAAGCATAATGTGTAGCCATTTTACAATCCTCTGTAATAAAAATGCAGCTGAAAGCAGTTAAAAGATTTATAAAACTCTCAAAGTCCAGCATTGTGTTATTCAGCCAGAATACATTCTAATTTGTGAAAAAAGTTCAGACAGTGAACAATTCACTGGACCACAAAGCAAAAAGAACCAGACAAATGTAAAAAATTCCATATAAAATGCAGGCTTGTACCATTACACACAGACGCAGATGTTAAAGAAAACATATAGCTCTGAACAATTAAAATGTGCCAGGTAGAGAATTAAAGGGGTTGGATGAAACCAGACAACTCTCGGGATATGCCTGCAATAAAGAACCGGCAAGTACTTGCCTGACAGATCCCACATCGCCACTTTGGTTCTCCTAGTCAGGCTCCATTTCTCCGGCTGTAGCCGAGACATCACATGACTGCTGCAACCAATCACGTGTTGACATGGCTGCACCCATGTAAATGGGGCCTGGTTAAAAGAACCAAAGCAGTGGCGTGGCACCTATCAGGCAAGTACTCACCAGTTTTTTTTTATTGCAGGTGGATCCCAAGGGTTGCCTGGTTTCACTCTGAAACTGGTCAACCCTTTTAATGGCTAGTAAGATTTTAGAAGACTTGTTATGTTTAATCACAGATTCTTTATTGTACAGTTATCAATTACTAGTTTGGCATTTTAAAACCTGCTTTCATGTGACCCTCTTAGAGAATCTCTGTCACAGTAGACGGGCAGATACTGAAGACCACCATGGACATTACATTTATGTTTGCAGATCCTGCTGCATCTGGCGAGGACAAGCGTGTATGACATGCCCTTCTTAGGCGCCATGTTTTATTCCCCTGCCATTAGTGCTGACTAGCAACCATGCTTTCTCCCAACTCTTTAGCACTCGACACTGGACTATACAGGTCTGCTGAAATCTTATCAGAATGGGCAGCTTTAGGCTGGGTTTCCACATTCAGTTTTTTTTTTTTTTTCAATTTGTAAATGCCAAAACCAGGAGTGGATTTAAAAAAAACAGGAGAAGCCTCAGCATTTCCATTGTGTGTGTCCTTAAAGGGAATCTGTCAGCTCCAAAACACCCTCCAGACTAGAGTAAGCTGTGCTGAGTTTGGTTATATCATTTTTATCTTCATACTCACTTGTATTCCGACGCTGTGCCCCAACAAACCAGCAGTGAAATGCATTGAGAGGACTCCTGAGCTCACAGACATAATGGAGAGGACTCAAAGAAGAGTCCTCTCAATGCTGGTTTGCAAGAGTACAGTGTCAGAATGCAAGTGAGTATGAAGATAAAAATTACATTACCAGACTCCGCTTCACTGGTACTATACGCTGCTTACTCTAGTTTTGGGGGTGTTTTGGAGCCGACAGATTCTTTTTAAGCCGTTTTGTGCTTTGACTTAAAAATACATTAATGTGAAGCAGGGGTTTTCCATGAGTCTTCATGTATCATGTATGCCCTAATGAAACATTCATACCTACCTGCTCGTCACCACTCTGGTCTTGGCTCCCATTCATTCATCTTCGCGTTTACTTCCGGTTGGCTTCAGTGGCGACGTCTTACTGCCAAAGCAAGTCACTGGCTGCAGCGGCGAAGGTTACCATTAGGGACCAGCGAATCGAGTCGGATGCTCCATCCAAAGTCCATTTGCATAAAACTGCTTGCATACTGTACAGAGTAAACGCTCCGTACAGTATTAGAATATATTGGCTCCGATGAGCCGAAGTTTTTTCTGCGAAGTCTCATGAGACTTTGGGTAATAACTTCGTAAATTAATTTCTTGTGTTAAAAATCTTTGTACCGAACCAGAATTTGGTACCAACGTTTTTTACAGTAGAAATTTACATTATTACCAGAAGTCTCACGAGACTGCGAAGTAATAACTTCAGCTCATCGGAGCAAATACATTCTAATACTGTACAGACAGTTTACTCCGTACAGTATTTAAACGAAGTATTATGCGAATCGACTTCGGATGAAACATTTGAAGTAGATTCGCTCATCCCTAGTTACCATGACCATACCCCAGATGGAAATAAACATGTCGGGACTAGAAGATGAATGAATGGGAGCCAGGACGCTGTACTAGAGCGGTAGACGCAGGCAAGCATGGTCATACAAGCAATGGAACATAAGTTAATAGTGCAGCTTCCTGGAAAATCTCTGCCACTAATGATCCACTAAAACGCATGAAGAAAATGAAAAGCCGATGTCTCATTCGAATGAGGGCGGCGGTGCTTGTTAAAACATTATGACCCACTCAGCAGCAGTTGGCGGTTTGTTCCATCAGACAAGAATATCTGCCATGCTAACAGTTTACAGTCAATTTAGTTGGTGTACTCAGTGCCTACTATCCTACTGCCTAAAATATCTGCTTATCACAAACTTTTGAAAAAAGAAGTTTACTTGAACTCTGTAAAAGCAAAATTAATATTCTAACAAAAATGTACAACACACTCCAAATATAAAGATAGCTTCTATAGCTATTAACATAATTTGTTTTCCCTCCCATTTTTCTTTTTACAAAATCCATTTTTAAAAAATTCTCTGCAATCGTATTAGGTTACGTTCACATCTTTGTATGGAGATCCGGCAGGCTGTTCCGGCGTTGCTGGATTCTCTACTTAGCCGCTGGAAGCCTACTGCCTGTAATAAGGTCTGGCGGTGATCCAGCCACTTTCCGGCATAAATGCTGGCCGACAGCCAAATCTCCTCATAGGAGGAGATGTGAACGAGGCCGTGGCTAGTAGATATCAAAGTGAAATAGCCAAAACTAATTTCCAGTGACTGACAGTTCAGGTCATATATGTACATCATATACATTAAGCCTCTTCGCAAAAGGTTTGCAGTTACCTTTCAGAAAAAAGGCTAGATTAAAAAACTAAAAAAAAAACTAATACTAATGATACAAAAAACATTACCAGAAGTTAAAACTAACTTAAGACACATTTACTCAGTAAGTACTTTAGTCTCGATTGTAATCTGAATATGTACATTAAAAAAATATTTAGTGTTCATAAATTCAGGCATAGTTGAGGCAGGTCTTGGCCTCGACAAAACTATTTTAAAATGGAACGCTATGCAGGTTTGTCAAACCATAGGCAGAAACCTAAAAATCGCAGGGTAGATCACTCAAAGGTGATAATTACCAGAACAAAAAAAAAAAGCTAATCATCCATTTAATACAATCTCTCTAAAATCTGATATGCAAAGTGACAAAACACAGACACATGTACAAGTCAGCTGGTTTATACCCCAGGGAAAGTTCTGCCACGGGTGAATATATCCTGTTCTACAGTAGTGTTTGATGCAAGTAAATTTTAAATGTGTTTGCTGTAGGCATCGAAAACTATTTAGAATACAAGTCAAGGATGAATCCCCGTCCTACCAGGAATGCTTTCAACGCTATGTGCAAACAGTCAAAGGTGGATACTTAATGGAACATATTTTAGCAAGCACATAGATTTTCATCAGATGTCACAAACAGGGAGGACGTCAGATATTTACCATTTTTTAGGTCCCCGGGGTTTGAATTTTGACTCCAATTTGAACAATTTTTTTACTCTGAACACCGACTATGGCGTGAACGTTGCATAATAAATGATTATTCAGTTAAAGCGGTAACCCCCCCCCCCATTAGGACCGAGTATACTGTACTGTGCTGTATTTTGTCACCCTGCTCGTGGACTTCTCTACATTATTACTTGCTGGTTGTAGCTCCTCCACCAAATAGCCGCCCTGTTTGAAGTGCGTTTGGCCTTGGACTCCTCCATCTAAGATGGAGACATTTTCTTTTACTAGGTTTTGTGCCCCTGACACTTCTACTGGAATCACTGCATTGCCATTAATGGCTGTTATAGGAGTGTAATGCCTCTCAGTAACTACCACGTTCTGCCCCCCAGACTGATCAGGAATGCTTATGGCGGAACTTAGATTAGAGCTGGGGCCAAGAAGCCTCTCTGTTACCAGCATATACTGTGAATCACGAGGCTCACTCCTAAAACCAGAAAAACCGTTGTTGATCACCCTTTCCGTTACCATAACATTTTCACCCTCGGGAATGTCAACCAAGTTGTGGAAACTAGATCCAGGCCGAATGATCCTTTCAGTCACCAGTAAATTCTGCTGACGTACTGGCTCCAGAATTATTGTGGGAGCGGTGGTATAGGATTTTTCAGTCACAAGCACATTACCTCGCAGAGCTGGCTCTTTTACATATCTAGAAGACACATTAGACTCCTCAACCACCACATTCTCCCTAACCACACTTTCAGGTTTAAACCTCTGAACCTGGGATTCTGATGACATGTAAGAATTGTCCATAGCCTGGTAATGCTCTTCTTCAGTCTCTTCATTTTGGACTGCACGGATATCTGCGAAGGCTTCGGACTCAAAGGCACCTTGGTTAAGCTCCTCGTAGGATTTATACTGTGAAATTTGCATGCCACTGTTTCCACCCTGACAAATATCTGCCAGAGTTTTGAACTTAAAACCTAAATCATCCAGGAAGTCCTCTTCAAATTCACTTTCAATTAAACTGCAGCAGCCAACCGAACCAGCAATTGAGCCGGTTCCTTCCTGTGAATAAATTAGAATACAATCCTTTGCTGCCTGGGCCAAGTCTTCATCAGCACACCCCAAGACTTTCTAAAAACGACAGAGTAAAGGGTTATTAGATTTGATGACAAGGTACTAAGAATTTTAGAACATGTATAGCACATTCTTTTTTATAGAAAAATATTCCCTGTGAATCATAGCATTGAAATAGATAAAATTCTGGTCACCAGTAGAAAGCACTTGGGTCAGGTTAGGGGTTCATGCAAACCAGTACTGTATTGATGCACCGTGTTCAGTTCTCCTGCAAGTGGACAGGAGTGTCAATGTGCAATGTTCTTGTTCCTTTCATTCTTTGAATATTGGGGCTTCCAGAGGTAGTCATCCCATCAGTTATAATGTTATGATAAACCCTAGTCATATGCCATAATAATATATAAGGGTAATACAGGGATTAATAGTTTTTTTTTTTCTTTTAAACTTTAAAGGGAACCTAATCAGAAAGTTTATGCTGCCCTACATACAAATAGGGAGGGAACGGTCATGAAGCCAAGTTGGTCTGTGGAGAAGCCTGAGGGGAGCCTCTAGTGGACACATCTACCGATGCTCAGCTCTTTTTAAAACCAGGATTTCTTTATAGAAATAGTATTGAGGTTATAGAAGACAAGCAGAAAAAAATTATAATAAATGCTAAAAAATAAAACTTCCTCCAAGTGGTGACTGCAGATATAGGGTTGAGTGCTTCACAGGAGTGATTGCAATAGCAATACCAAGCACCAACCCACATCAAAGATCCGTACATATATAATGATTTTGGACGGATAGTAAGCTGTAAATGCGGTCATAATTCAGAGTTACTTACGTCATAAAAATATCCTTTAATGAATCCCTCATTCAGAGCTGCCTGACTCCCGGCGCCACCAGCAATACCGTAACCATATCCAGCTCCTGCTCCGGCGCCAGCAGCGGAGGCCAGACCGCTGATCATTCTCATGTTACCACCAAGAGAGCCCGCTGTCATTTCTCCTCTGCTCAGAAGAACCTGGTTTTCATCGTAATGTCTTTCCACTCCCATACTTGAATGGTACATATCCTTACTGTAACCATAGCCATCCATCGATTGCATACCATAGCCATCTCCCATGCCGACCCCAGTCCCGGCACCAAGTCCAGCAGAACCAACTGTTCCAATTGCAGATGGAAGAGCTGCCTAGAGTAATAAAAACATTTCAGCGTAATTTATCATTTTTTTTTTTTTTTTTTTAAGATAGAATCAACAAATGCAATTTAAAAAGACTGTTCTCTCTTTGAAAGTTATTCTTTAAAGATTCACTAACTGTACAAAAAAAAACTTTTGATACGTCATAGACAGACCCCCATTGATATAAAACTTTTGGTATAAGTGTTGAGACCCCCACAATTTCTAGAATGAGGAGAGAGGTCTATGGCCCCATCTTGATTCAGTCCTCAGCAGCAGGGAGAGAGCGTGATACGCGCGGACTTCTCTCCTTGTTCTAGAGGCCTACATTTTTTACATCTGACATACAATTGGTTTTCAGAAAAGTTAGTAACCCTTTCTATATATTTTAGACGTCTCTAAAAATGAACGTCCCCTCAGGATAAGTCATCAATATCTGATCAGTGGGGATTCGAGACCTGGCACCCCTGCCAATCGGCTGGAGAGACTGCAGCGCTTGGATCATTGTATAACGCTATTGTAGCGCGCGTGTCTGCTGTTTTAATAGTGCTGGATTTTATAATAAGGTTATTAATAAAAAGATGTATTGGCATTTGCTGTCTTCTAAGGGTCCACTGCTGGTTTCTGCCTTGACTGTTCTAGGATACATTTCTCCCCCCTGGTGAGTAACACTGAGGGGAGTCTTGTACAGGTGGTCACCACTTAGCACAGTAAACCAGAACTGGGCCCCTTAGCAGCTGCGAGGTTGGCATGTATGATATGTGGCCATGTGTTAGCGGGTAATCATAGGCTTCCTTATGGTTGACAGCAGTGGGTTTAACAGAAGGACTAGAACCATAATGGAATTATACCCATAAGGCATCATCACTACCTCTTAACATCAGTGATGCATAACTACTAGTCAATTCCACAGTATGAGATTTTTAGATTATGGCACCAAGCATGAACGGCATTATTTTTGTCTTCAGCCTTACCGAATGGCCAGCGATCAGACCATGTGTGGTTTAAGTAGGACATTTTAAAACTGTTGGTTAACAAAGTCTTCTAAAAACTAAATAGAACAATACTCACTGTGTCCACAGGTTCTGGACCTTCTTTGTTTTGTATAAGGATGGACTGCTCGGGGCCATCTACAGCCAAAAATCCCTTCCCTCCTGATCCACAGGAACATAAAAGCAACAGGAGGGGCACCACTAGGGAAATACAAAAAAATATATTGGCCAGATTAAATCGCTATATATGGAATCTAAAGACACACATGCAATTGCTCTAAAACTGCTCGAGGATTTAATTACTGTGTGTAACATAATGGAAGACTTCAACAATCACAAGTGTCATCAATATTAACCCTCAGAGAAACTTAGGATTTTAAAAATACATAGTTATAGTAACACAAATATTTTACTACCGCTTCCAATTCATTTAGAATTTAGAAAATCCGCCACCTAAAAATCAACCCACATCAAAAGACAGCACAAAACCATACAGTGCCCCAAATGACAGATTCCTCTAACAATACTTTAAGTTTACAGGTGTATTGCCATCTTGGGCATTTATGGCATCAACAGAAAATGCCCTGCACAGTACTGTGGGTCACATAACCTCGGTGCTCCTGATAAGTGAGGATCCCTGTGATAGCACCTGCACCCACCATGCGCTTATGTAATATGTTAGGGGGTATTCTCGCTCTTTAGGGAGAGAGCGCCTTAATCAGCGTGAGACTCTTATAGGCCATACATGCTCCTCTGGAATTCTGGGAGGAAAGGGATGCAAATGAGCCCTTAACAAGCTCTGCCTTTAATGCCACCAGATACAGCTGGTGGCATTAGAGGCAGAGCTTGTTAAGGGCTCAATTGCATCCCTTTCCTCCCTTTATGTAATATAATATGCCATAAATACCCAAGATGGAATACCCCTTTATTTTTTTTCCATTTCACATTAGTGGCAGGGGAGTTCGTTAGGCTGTTCCGGCGGGTGGACAGCCTGTCGGATCAGTCCTGCCGCTAGTTCATGTGTGCCCCCGGACTGCCGCTCTTTCCCCATTGACTATAATGGGGGCGGGGGCGGAGTTCCGGAGGCAGCGCGTGGCAATAGGCCACCGGACTAAAAGTATAACATGCAGTACTTTTAGTCTGGTGGCCTCTTGCCCTGCGAAATCTGCCCAGCCCCCATTTTAGTCAATGGGGACGGAGCAGCAGTCCGGGGGCACACATGAACTAGCAGCAGGACGGATCCGACAGGCTGTTTACACACCAGAACAGCCTGACGGACTCCCCTGCCGCTAGTGTGAAAATTGCCTTATTAGGTGAATACCCCCTAAACAAAATCAGGCCCAAAAAGCAAAGAAATATATATATATATATATATATATATATATATATATATATATATATATATATATATATATATATATATTTTATTATTCCTCCAGCAATTTCTTCATTCATCTCTATTTTATGGGTTCTAGTTGGTGTCCTTTTACAATTAAAACAGAAATTTATAAAAAGGAATCGGGTGTAACTATGTAATATTTGTATCAGGATCAAGCAGAAAGGGCGGGAGACTGACAAACAGTTAAGTGTTCCTCCTTGTACCAACTTAAAAAAATTTGTTAGAACACAAACTGTCAGTCTCCAGCCCTTTCTGCATGATCCTGAGGGGGGAAAATCTTAATTCACCAAGGAAACTTTACTTTTAAGTTCATCTTAGTCAGTTCACATGCTGTACTACCGACGTGGCACAGAAAAAATAAAATAAAAAAAGAATATATATAAAATTGTATACTTACACAGTAATAGTAGACAAGCAAGTATCATGAGAGCAATGGCACCACCTCCTAGGCCTATAGAAGTGTCAGTCCTCATTTCACTGCATGCATAGCCATCATTATTACAAGTGCAAACGGTCAGTCTCAGAACTTGTTTCTCTGGACAACTCAATCCTTGGTTATCCGTTACTAGAATTTTAACTTGATGTCGCCCCTCCCATAGATCTTTTGGAATCAGCTGTGCACTAACATCTAAGAAAGAAAAACATTACTAGGTAAGTATGGAAGGATTATCGCATGTACACACGCCAGAAGCATAGTATACGGCTGTCACACAGACACTGATCAGATGTCCAGCATGGCCCCAACTGGTCACTGAAAGGGGTGAGCGAATCGACTTCGGATGAAACATCCGAAGTCTATTCACATAAAACTTTGTTCCAATACTGTACGGAGCAGGAGACTTTTCACAAGACTTTGGGTAATAACTTCATAAATTAATTTGTACTGTAAAAAAAAAAAAAAACATTTCTCGAACTCTGGTTCGGGTTTTGGAAAGGAACCCGAGTTCAGGAAATGGTTCTTTACAGTACAAATTAATTTATGAAGTTAATACCCGAAGTCGGCTCATCGGAACTCCGTACAGTATTGGAACTAAGTTTTATGCAAAGTCGATTCGCTCATCCCTAGTCATTGGTTTTAGTGAAGAGTGAGCAGTCAGCGGTGTAAGGGGTATGGAGATGACCCTTTATGAATAGGGCGGCAGCAGCAGCGAGTACAGGCAGGAGCACACATTGCTGCTTCTGCCCGTGCCCCCCAGAGGTTTACCAACTCCTGGCATAGCACATGGGTACTCTGTACCCATGTACCACACCAGGATTAGCTGAGTGGAACGGCTCCTGCCTGTGCCTGCTTCGCTAAGCTAAGAGCTGATATGCAGGACTTTTAGATTAGCATAACAGGTAGAAGCAGCTCAGCTAATCCTGGCATAGCACATGGGTACGCCAAGAGTTAGTAATCCTCTTGGGGGCACAGGCAGGAGAAGCAATGCTGCTGCGGCCCCATTCATAAAATGTCTGCAGCCCGTACACCGCTGACTGCTGTACAGAAATGTCCGTTTTAGGGTACTTTCACACTAGCGTTAAAGTTTTCCGGTATTGAGTTCCGTCACAGGGGCTTAATACCGGAAAAAAATGCTTCCATTTTTTCCTAATGCATTTTAAATGAAAAGCATTCTGTTTAGTATGCATAGGGATGTCTTCAGCTCTGTCCCCCTTACGGCATTTGGCCGGAGAAAATACCGCAGCATGCTGCGGAATATCCTCCGGCCAAAATTCTGGAACACTTGTATTAATGCCGGATCCGGTACCAAGTATTCTGGAAAAAGAGATCCGGTTTCCCGGTCTGCGCATGCGCAGACCTTTAAATCAGTGAAAAAAATAAATACCGGATCCGGTTTTCCAAGATGACACCGGAGAGACTGATCCATGCATTTGTTAGACGGATCCGCATCTGGAAACAAAAGCTATCCGTTACTTGTATAGGAGCGATCAGTCCCATTGAAATTAATGGGATGGCTTGGGAGTAATTACACCTGCTCACCGTTGCAGATGCGACAGCAAGCAGGTAAACGATGAAGAGGAGGCAGCGCTGGCCCAGCACAAGCCTTAGCCTTCTCTGAAAGCAGCTGATCAGCGGGGGTGCCAGGTATCGGACCCCTGACGATCGGATATTAATGACCTATCCTGAGGATAGGTCATCAATAGGCCTGCACAATATATCGCGAAAGCAATCGTTATCGCAATTAATCGCCATATCGCAATTTGCTGACCCAAAAATGCTGCAATTATATTACCATATTTTTCGCTTTATAAGAAACACTTTTTTACCCCCAGAAGTGTGTGTGTGTGTGTGTGTGGGGGGGGGGGGGGGGATGGCAGTGCGTCTTATAAAGCGATGGTTGACTTTCTACGTGACACTGACACTGTATCTCCGGCTGCTATGGTGCACAGCGCGCCCGGCAATACATCAGTTACAGTGCGGGGAGGGAGGAGGGGCTGGTGGAAAGTCGTTATTTTAATGAACACATGTTCTTATATCTATTTTATTTATCTGTTCTGTGCAGGGATATTAGGGAAAAGTTTTGTATCTTGTACTTTTGCAGTAATGCAAATATGTATTTTATTTTTCAGTTCTTGAGTTCACCATAACTACATTTCACATTGTCAGTCATCAGTGTGTGCTTTTACCTTGAAAATCCAAGCAGATAGACCTCTAGCACAATTCCCTTAAAATATCGCATCGCATATCGTTATCGCAATTTTTAGGGCCCTAATCGCAATCGCACAAAATTCCCATATCGTGCAGCCCTAGTCATCAATAAACTTAACTTGGACAACCCCTTTAACATTTTAGCATACAAGGTCAGCAAAGCAGATCTAAGAAACATTGGGTATTGAAAACAACTATGGCTCATAATAAGCTTGCAATCTCCACTTGCCATTGATGGCTTATTCAGTGACGGCTAACCTCTGACACGCCAGCTGTGGTGAAACTATGACTCCCGAATGTTCCATTCATTTCTCTGGAGTTCTGAGAACAGCCAAGTGTGCATCTTGGGAGTTGTAGTTTTACGACAGCTGGAGTGCCATCACAGGTATCCTTAGGATTGAACATAATTTTTCCAGTACCCCCGACTTTTAGCTGTTTTTCAGTAGCTCTGGCACCAGAAGTAAATGGGAGCAGCGCTACAGTAACCACTTCCATCTACTACACAGTGGTGCAGTCTTGGTGTCCATTTCCGGTGGATCCCACCAATCAGATACTGAATAGGCTATCAATATAAAAATCCTGGAAATCCTCTTTACAGAAACGTGTTTCTTACCATCGGTTTTCCCAATTGACCACATCTTAGAGCTCCCAGCAGGTTCATCTACAATCGTAAATTTTAGTGGAGCACCATTGGGAAAGCTATCGGGGTCCACCGCTGTCAAGTTGATGAATGGTACATTATTACAAACGGTCTGATCTGGATTTACTAGAACAGGGCAGTTGTCATTTACATCTTCCACGTCTATTGCTATAGTTCCAGTCGCAGTCTTTCCTGGAATATCTGGAAGGAAGAAAAAAAAAAAATTTAGGAACAGTAATTAAAGACAAAAAACGTGTATGTAAGTAGGAAGAATCAGCCCTTTCTGCACAGGCGGTTCCACATGCATTCACATATATACAGTTACAGTTCCATGACAAAGGTTTGCTCTGTTTACATTTATTTTATAATCTTTTGGCTGGACATGTCCTGAGATGTGACACAACCAGCTCTTCAAACATTATATGTGCCTGCTGCCTATGTTCAGCCACCCAGTGGCTGTGTTGTGAATTGCAGCCTCAATAGGGTTCCCCTAGCAGTGTGTTTAACCATGGATATTTAATAAAGATAACTGACATTACAGCTAGGAGTGGTGTCAGTCCTTGTTTGTTTGCCTTGTGTTTAACAGTACGTAACTGAGTCATTTCTTTTAGCAGTTTTTGCTACCAAGTCACCATGTCGTATTAGAATGGAAAAGGGTTAATTACTCTTACCGGTAATCGGTTTTCTTTAAGCCTATGATGGCACCCCTGGGGAGACTTTTCTGGTCTTACAGCGCTGGCTTCCTCCTACTGCCGCAACCCGGAAGTACTTCTCCCCACGTGTGCCGACAGCTGGTAGGCCGAAACCCACCCGGATCGAGAAAGAGACGAAATGGGGTAGGAGAGAGAAAGAGGCCCAGTCTCTGCAGCGGCTCCTAAAGGAGGTTTATGCCGCCGGGGAAAGCCCTCCTAATATTATTAACAGTCGGGGTGCCTGCAGCGCCTTTCAATTTTTCTTAGCGGTTCCAAATTCCACCTGTCCCTCAGGACAGAAAACAGAACTGGAGGTAGAGGGGGTGGGCCCTCTTTTAAAGCGGTTCTGGTTCCTGTCTGGATGAGGCGGTCTCTCTAGGGGTGCAGTCATAGGCGAAAGGGGAAATATTAACCAAACTCGAGCTAAGGCAAGGGTGACCAAGGAGCATATGTTGGTCAGACACTTCCATTTAAAAAAACAAAAACACATGTTCCAAATGTATGGTTTTGACACTTTTTGCACTTTCCTTGGCAGTTATAAGTGTGCAAAATATGTGGTAGCTAAGAAGACTCCTAAAACTTATTTAGACACTTTTTTCCCTTTAACTAGATCTATTCAGTCAAAGTGGTATAAGGGAGAGAAACGTGTCCTACATCTCCATCAAGTTGTATCAAACGTATAATTCTGTGTGTGCCATTAAGATAAACGTTATTAACACTAACTAATAGATCTGCCCCACTACGTCTGGGGGAAAAAGGCGGTGTAGAAAGGGACACTTACCTTCACTAATGGCCAAGATTTTTGCTATATAGGTTCCATTGACCACAAATATAGACTCCCGATCAGGCATTTTTATCAGTTTAATTTCGGCTGTAGTTTGATCAATCATAAACCAATTATCTGGATCATATTCCTTGGCATACCTGTTAAAAAATAGCATGGAAATAAACCACTGATACAAAAAGCACAGTCTAAATCCAATAAAATCATGAGCCGAGGGGGCGGCTTCTGTAAGGCTCATCAGCTACATGGTATTTTTTTGTCATCACTGAGTGTGAGGGACCATGCACATGGCCATATTAGGGCTCAGTTTTGTATGGTGCCATTAGGACTTTCGTGAAGCATCTAAAGTACCTCTGTATGCCTCAAAAGTTCATAGTTTTTTCCCCATACAAATTTAAGAGGAAAAAAAAAAAAAAAAAAGTTGCAGCATGCCCTTTTAAACCAATGTATGGAGAAATTCTCTCTTACAAACACATGACTAGGTTGATTTTAAAGGGGTTTTCAGAGACTTTATAACTGATGACCTTTACTTGGACTAGGTCACCAATATCTGATCAGTGCGCCCCGCAGACCAGCTGCTTGAGAAGGCACCGGCACTCAGAGAAACACCCTGGTCTTTTCTCAGCTCACCAAGCACCGTACATTGTATAGCGGCTGTGCTTGGTATTGCAGCTCAGCTCCGTTCACTTTAATGGGGCTGAGCTGCGCCTAGGCCACGTGACCGATGAACATGTCATGTGGCCTGGACTAAGCTTCGACAAGCCAGCGGCACTACTGTGAGCGCTGGTGCCATTGGGACATTGGGGGGTCCCTTGTGTCGGACTCCTCCACTGATCAGATACCGATGACCCATCTCAGAAAACCCCTTTAATTGGTTTGGAGTAATGTTTGGATATTTTATATACCACGGGGCCGGCTGCCATTCATCTTATTAGTTGCCTGATATAGCATACTTCATTGCCATTCACCATGCTACACTATTTGGGGGTGGAATGCAGCATGTATACTACATGTAAAAAACCGTAACAATACGTGATTGATATCACGTGCTTTACAATACAGCTGTAGATTTCACTTATTTCCGACTGCTAGCAAAATATATGTAGTCAGTATTTGAGAAGAAGAGTTAGATACAAACAGAGGGGAGAATAAATGACCACTAACCAATACAAAAAGAGTTTCTAGCAAGTGCAGGATAGCCATGGCTAGACTGCCATTCAGGTCTGTCTGTGCAGGGCTGCACAAAAAACGTGGGGAGTTGGAATTGGCTAAATGACTGCTTCGAGAGCTGAAGTAGTAAAAGAGAACTTACTTGACATTTTCAGCAACTTTCCCGGTGTCTGCATCAAATGCCTGATATGATCCAATGATTGTATTTATTATAGTTTTTCCTTCAGAAACCGGAAAGTTTTTCCTCTTGGGCTTGAAAACAGGACCCTCACGGACATTCTTCACCTTCACTCTTATGGGGATAGCTTTTCCACCGCCGCCACCACCACCACCAGCTCCACCACCACCACCTCCTCCTCCTCCTCCTCCTCCCCCGCTGACCAGATACTTAATTGAGCTGTGATATTCTGCTCGGTTTGAAACCACGACACTCAGTTCCGCAGTCTTCATCATTTCATAATCAGCTTCCTGAACAAAAAAAATATATAAATATTTTACATTAGATGAATTTATAGATACAGAAGTGCCAGCATCCAAGGGGATGATGAGCTGGTGGTGAGGTCTCAGAATGGAAAAACAGTGGCGTAACTAGCACCACTTACCGCTGCTGTACGTGTGCAGCCTGTTGTACACAAGGAAGTGAATTAGGTTTGTGTGAATAAGAACTTAATGGGAATTCTAGACCTACGTAAATAAAATCCCCCCCCAATTTTCACGTCATCTGTTTCCAGTGAGTGGAATCATTCTTGTAACGTTACAGCGAACCGCCCCCTACTGCATAACTGACATTAGCTAAAGTTGCCGGGACCGCGCTCGTACAGCCCGCGCATGCGCGGTATGCCTCCTTTAGCAGCGCGATCCCGGCTCTCCCGCTGTGACTTTTGCGTCTCATGTACTCTATGGGTGCATGCGCAGATGGTGTACAGGAGACGCGCAAGTCACAGCGGGAGAGCCGGGATCGCGCTGCTAAAGAAGGCATACCGCGCATGTGCGGGCTATACGAGCGCGGTCCCGGCAACTTTAGCTAATGTCAGTTATGCAGCAGGGGGCGGGGTTAGGGCAGGGAAGGCAGACCTGGAGTCAAGGAGGCAGCTGCCCCCTTGACTTCTATCTGGACTTCCGCAAGGATTTTAAAAGGCGATTTTTAGATGATTTTAAATACAGGAAAAGCGCAACACTGTTGGAAACGTCTTGTGGGGCACTATCAGGTACTGTTAATGGTTTATGAAGTCAATTCCAGGTCACTGGTTCGCTTTAAAAAAAGGATGAAAATCATACAGGGGATTAGATACACCAGAAGCATCATAAATAACTGTTCAAAGAGCCCAGAGGATTGCCTAGACTGGCTACAATTGCAGCAAACGCTCAGTTCTGAGAAGTATTAGGTTTGTATGGGTTTTCAGCCTCTGGATGCCATTCATTGACAGCAAAGTTAAAAGGGCTGTGCAGGCTATAGATTAGGGGTGGGCTATATGGCCTATAATCTATATTGTGATATAATTTGAAACATGTGCGATATGCGATATATTTTCTTCTGTATGTATACAGAAAACACAAAATAAACTTTGCAAGAAATCTTTTATATGTGTATTATGTAACATCTTTTTCCAAACAATGTAAAGATGAAGTGTTAGTAAAACACAAATTTCTTCAAATTGGCTCACTGGGGCGGGGGACGACGACGACACATGTCTGCCCCAGTAAGCCAGTGCCATCAGATCAGCCCCATGGTATTTGCCATCATCAGACTCCATGTGTCCCCCCTGCTAATTGCTATATATTGTGAGCAGCGTCTCCGTGCCATCAGATCAGCCCCATGGCATTTGCCATCATCAGACTGTGTCCCCCCTGCTATATATTCAGACAGAGCAGGGTCCCCGTGCCATCAGAAGATGATCAGCCCCATGGCCATTCTTTGCAAATAGATCCTTTCCTTTACACAACTACATAAAGAAAAACTTGGAAAGGACACTGTATTCAATAAAAGGGGGACGGAATAAAACAGAAGTGAGTAAATGATTTTTCCAGCCATCAGAGGATGGCACAGCTTTAGTAGCCCTGAAACAAATCGGCACTAAATATTTCTGCTGTTCGGCTATAGAATCAGAACGGCGGCTCCTGACAGACACCAGTAATTATAATGAAGTCTCTTGAGGTGCCACCAGCTTTGTACTTTGTCCAGCTTTTCAAATAATATTTGTGATGGAGGCTTCAAAGCAAGTGTGAACAGAGCCCAAGCTAGTCAGTACATACATGGTAGATCTTTAAATATTTGCTGCATGCTTAGCAAGTCCATTATTACCTTCACCAGCATTAGCACTCCTTCGTTGGTTTCTGGATCCGTTATGATTTCAAAATGGTTGCCTTCATTGCCTGACACTATAGTAAAGTTAGCAAACCAGTTATCGGTGAATTCCTCATCATTATCAAACACCTTCATACGTAATATTTCAACATTGGCAATATTTTCCTCAACGTCTCCTTCATACTGAAACAGAGATGGGGAAAAAAAAATATAAAAAAAAAATCCCATAAAATATCCAATAATGCCAAAAGCAAAAAAGGGATTATAATAGAAAATTAATTACATTTAGTGAAAAAAATAACCATTTTTTTCTCTAGCTGTGTATACACCCATAGTATGTCTTCAGTGCACATTTGACTATACGCTGAACTAAGAGCGTGGATGTATGTCAATTGTATAGCATACAGTTTGTACATCACCAATTTCTGGGTCTGAATTAGGCCCTGTTATATCTTATATATGAAGAAAGCTTGTGTCTGCAGCGCGTCTGGATTGCCGTACCATAGGAATCAGTCTAACATTTGCTTCGCCTACCTGTTCTTTTTCGAGTACAGGAATGTTGTCATTGACATCCTTTACTTTAACTTGGACGGTAGCTGTATGGGCTTTGCCCCTCTGAAGATCTCCATCTAGATCTCTCACTTCAACAGTCAGAGAGAAGCTGCTTTGTGTCTAAACAGAAAAACAACAAAAAAAACAAACAAAAAAAAACAAAACACAGAATTACATCACAGACTGTATAAAAAATGCGAAAGGACATTCCAAGAAAAAGTCACATTTTCAGGGTAACTGCCATTGTTAAATGATACATAGGATCGAAATAAAGTCCAGTAACATTTCCCATTCTTCGTTTTACTTCAGACCTCATCCTATTCTTCACGATAGTGGTATAATCTGGTGTTTCTTGTCGGAGTCATCCCATTGAGTTGTGCAATAAGGGATGGCTTATGGGTTGAATAACCAGGTCATTTGGGTTTGATATTTTCCAGAAATACTTTACACTCAGTTCACACTTTCGCGTAAAACGCCGCGTTCGAACGCGCAAAAAAACGCACAACAGTACAGGAACCATGCATTCCTATGGGGGTGGTTCACACTTGCGCGTTTTTATGCGCGTTCGAAGGCGCCTAAAAACGTCCGACGCATAAGCAAGTATGTTCGCGTTAATTCGGGCGTTTTTCGA
This sequence comes from Bufotes viridis, assembly GCA_033119425.1. Classification (NCBI taxonomy): domain Eukaryota; kingdom Metazoa; phylum Chordata; class Amphibia; order Anura; family Bufonidae; genus Bufotes; species Bufotes viridis. Next base: position 99,988,553 of record CM065593.1, read on the forward strand.
GCGTTTGGTGGCAATAGACTTCAATGGGAAACGCGATACGCGTGTTGTTCGGGCGTTTGTGCAGCGTAAAACGCGCGTTTTACAAAGTTTGCAACATGCTGGATCAGCCACCATGGAATGTCACACCTCTAAAGCACTCAGATTGGCCAAACTATATCATTGGTCATTGGCCAACTATGCAGTCAATCACATAAACGCGCGTCAAACGCGCCTACACTATTTACCAAAACGCTAGAAAAAAGGCCGCGTTAACGCCCTTCTTGAACGCTCAGAAAACGCTAGGCTTCAAAACGCTCAGGTCTGAACCCAGTGTTAGCATTCAATCCATACGGATCTGCTGACCGAAAACACCCTCTGGTTTACTGTGATGCCACTGCCTGCCAGCTTAGTAATTGTGTTTTTTGCCCACCACTTTGAACCTTGTGTATATTTGGTTTAGATTTTATTTTTCATGAAAAGTTGATTTAATAAGACTTTTGTGATAACTAGTGGTTTTTATGTTCTATATTAGACAACATTTTCACTGTTGACATCCTGTTGGTAGTTTGCCTAGCGTCACCTCCTCTACTTGATTTTCATGGAACCCATGAAAACAGAAAATTGTGCAGTATTCTTAGGAGGGTACATCAGTTGAGCAACACTGTTAACGGTAATAACGGAGCCCTGGAGCTTTTAAATATCTAGCAGCGTTTTGTCTGGTATGGCGTCCCACCTTTAAAGGGCATCTGTCAGTAGATTTGTACGTATGACACTGGCTGACCTGTTACATGTGCATTTGGCAGCTGAAGGCGTCTGTGTTGGTCCCATGTTCATATGTGCTGAGAAAAATGAGGTTTTTAATTTATTCAAATGAGCCTCTAGGAGCAATGGGGGCGTTGCTGTTACACCTAGAGGCTCTGCTCTCTGCAACTGCTGAGCCCCCTCGTCATTGATGGACATCGCCAGGCAGTGAAAACTTCAATCACACCTGCCTGGCCCTGTCAATCAAAGAGAAGACTCTGCAGTTACACCTGGAGGCTCTGCTCTCTCTGCACCAGCAACACCCCCATTGCTCCTAGAGGCTCATCTACATAAATTAACACATCATTTTTCTGCAACTTAAAATCCATTTTAATCATATGGGCGTGTTTTTACAGCAGCAAGTACACGGCATTCTAAAAGTCTTCCGAAGAACTCTAAAAAGACAGTCGCAGAAATTTCTCTAACAAATCTACAGCGTGTGAACATAGACCAAAGATTTCGACTAGAGATGAGCGAAGTGAGCTTCGGATGCTACATCCCAAGCCGCTTCGCTAAAACATTTGTCGATCCTTCTCCGTACAACATTAGATTGTACCGCCTCTGATGAGGCAAAGTCGTGCAAGACTTTGTTGAATAACTTTGGTAATTGATTATTAGTGAAAAACCACTTCAAAACTTGGTGCTAAACTCTGCATCGGTTCTGAGTGGTACCTTGGAACTAAAGCAGAGTTCGGTTCCAAGGATTTTCACTGTAATAATCAATTACCAAAATTTTCACAATAAGGATCACAGCTCCCGCTCTGGGTGGTTGGGTGCACGTCAGTTATATTGTGTTCCGTGCTCCACCACACGAACTTCCAGCGTATAGTAAAATTCAGACAGCAATCCGATGAGTTTTATGATGCTTGGTGTATTTTATTGAATTTCAGCCAGACATATTGGGCTGAGTAATGAGCCCTTCATCAGGCCAGAGGTGTGTGTGTAGTCTGTCGTGCCGGATATGCCAGTCTACACACACCTATGGCCTGATGAAGGGCTCATTACTCAGCCGTTGCCTATAAGTCAATATGTCTGGCTGAAATTCAATAAAATATACCAAGCATCATAAAACTCATCGGAGTGCTGTCTGAAATTTACTAATCAATTACCGAAGTTATTCTATGAAGTCGTGTGCGACTTCATGATTAACCGACTTTGCCTCAGAGACAGTACATTTTAATGCAGTATAGAGAAGGGTCTCTGAACAGCATTATAACAAATTTATTAGCGAAGCAACTTCGGATGTAGCTTCCAGAGTCGCTTCGGCCATCTCTAATTTCGATTATTCATTCATAATGAAACATAACACATAAAATATAATATTACCTCTCTATCAAGTGTAGACACGGTTGTGAGAACTTCACCATTCTTAGTCACCATGAACTCAGACGATCCAGGTTTTTGAGACAGAATTCTGTAGGCAAGTTTAGAATTGATGGTGTTGGGTTCATCTGCATCAGTTGCATTTAGCACCATAACAATGCTGTCTGTGTAAAGACAAAACAAACATATTTTAGAATATTTATTACTTATAAATATGGCTATTAGCTGAAATGTTATTTTTCCATTGATCATGCCTTTATCTTTTATGCCCAAAAAAAAAAAAAAAAAAAAAAAAAAAAGATATAGATTATATATATACAAAAAGTTGATGGAATTGAATGAAACTATCTGTGCGGATGTAATGACATATACAAGTGATTACAATATTAGAGAAAATAGATACATTTATTGGTGAAAACTGTACAATTGAAAAGAGGCTCTAGTATCCTGTTGTATCCAGGCTAGAGGTGGCCCAAGATGAGATCTGGTTGGGCATGGGAGGCATACAGGTTCCGTATGGTATTCCAGAGCACTTTTGCCCACAGATCCCGTAGATCCTGCACACTCGTAGGTTGCAGAAGCTCAATTGACTATAAATCTGGTGACTGCTCAGGCCAAGGAAATGTTAAACTGGTGGCAATATTCCTGGGAAATGCTTGGTGTGTATGGATGTGAATTATCTTGCCGAAAAATGCCAGTTGGAAACCTTGCCATGACAGGTAGCACATGTGGTGCAACAATGTCCTGAAGGTGTTAGGGTCCCTTGTATCGCTTCTATGGATGACTGTTGTATCTGAGGAGCCATCAGATACATCACACCCGCAGTTGGGGCAGTGTGAAGCTCCACTGCTAAGACAAGACTGAAGCTCTCATCAAGAGGCCTCCATACTCTAACACAATCATCATCAGATCCCAAAGAGAACCTGGACTAGTTGGTAAACAAGATATAGTTCCAGTCCACAACAGTCCAGGATTCTCCTTAAGGACACCACTGCATACAAAGACTATGGTGGCTGGCAGTCAATGGCATGAAATTTCCTTCTGCCAAACACCTGAAAAAGTTTTAGGCAGATACAGGGGTGTATCAGATTAACTCAAAATAGATAAATGGACGTACAATGCACTATATAGTAATTAACTGCCTGAATAAAGTACGTTAAAAATATATTTTATTTATTTCTATATGTTAAAAATTGGTTCTCCACCAAAATAAACAAATCAGGCTGATGGTGTGAAATTGGAGTCTGAAATTGATATAAATATATCCAGCTCAACAAAGTTCACATCCACCAAAATATGTATATCTATATTGAGCCCATTAATCGGAGGGCATAAAAGACAATATAGTAGTGAGGGAATAACCAGACTGCTGAGTGACTGCACCGACACCCCTGCAATCAGTGGGGTTCATATGTAGTGGAGTTAGTATACTGAAGTCATCTGGTCTTTTCATCCCACTCTGTGTGTGGGCCCCACTCTTAGCCCTCAGTATCTATTGGTGGATGTGAACTTTGTTGAGCTGGATATATTTATATCAATTCCAGGCTTCAATTTCACACCTGCCTGATTTGTTTATTTTGGTGGAGAACCAATTTTTAACATATAGAGATACAGGGGTGTATAATGAAGGTGCCACCTGTTTCTGGTCGGTGGTCAACAAAACTTTGGGAGCTGCTTGTCGGTAGATCAAACAATCCTTTTTAATGGTGGTCTGTCTGAGCCGTCTTCAACCTGTGTGCGAGGCCTCATTTAACCATTGCTCCCAACAGCTAGGTCAGAACAGCTTAGATTTCGTAGAAACGACCACCCTGCTTCTCTCAGTCTAATGATGCGCCCCCTCTCAATGTCTGTTAACTGGGCAAAGTGTCTGAGCCCGTCGTGGAGGCATCTCTAGCAGTCAACCTCTCAACAAGAAGTACACTACCCAGAAGTAGCCTCTGAGAGCCTTTTTATAGGGCAGAGGGGGAAGCATTTTTACACCCTCTTGTGGCTAGACTCAGTGTCTAATAAAACTATACAAAAAATTGGCCTACACCTCCGGCTTTTATCACTGTGCCTTTAAAAACAAAAAGGGGAGACGAAGATTTATAGAGCCTTTTATGTCACAAAAATGGTGTCAAAAAGGTGTAAATTATAGAGCTCGCCATACGTGCAACTTTTGGGGCTTCTCACCACTTTTCTAAAGCGGTGAAAAGAGGAGGGGGGGGCCTTCCACTAAATTTACTATAACTTACAACAGAAATTAGGCAAGCTCCCTTCAGAGCACAGAAGATAAAGACTGGCGTTTTCCGTTTCCCCAGTCTAAATGCATTTGCGCAGAATCTGAAAAAAGCTAACAGAGGCTGTAAAACCCCTGCACATTCATAGTTGCCTCTGTTCCAATTCATATACAATTCTATCCTTTCCATGCTTACATTGACAAGTCAATCTTTAGCCAATTTTCTGAAATATTAAATACATGGATAAAGTGACGGACTTACTTGCAGAACTCAACTCTTCCACTGTTGCAACAAATACGTTTTGTGTAAAAACTGGATCGTTATCATTGATGTCGAGAACTCTTACTCTGAGGTCTATAGGCGGCTCAACATCCAAACCGTTTTGGTCTCGGGCATAACCTTTTAACTGGGGAAGGAAAAAATAAAACATTTGGAAGATCCCATGACAATACTCAATGAGTCACATTAACTATTGTGGCTGTGTCTGAATTCAGAGGTAATTTGTGCCAAAAATTGGGACATTCTTGGTGGATTTCATTTTAGTACTATATATGAAGAAAGTAAGGCAAAAAAAAAAAAAATGCACTGTGCTTTGCCTACGGAGGGGTCGGCATCATGAGAAATGGGCAGGTCTTAAAACGCGCCATCGTTCTGGCACAAAATTTGGGTGTAAAGTAATCCAAACAATAGGTGGTGTGAAGTTACACTAGACAGGCTAAATGTACGTCAGTTATCATCCAGTGATAAATCTGGCGGATTAGACAGCATTAGTAAATCTGCCTCAGTGTAATATGAGTTACAAGAGAAGTGCACCTTCGCTTACTAGTGAACTATCCCCCATTCCCAAGTAAAACATTTAAATTGGGAACCGGGTAATTCTTGGTCTTTCAATAAAAAAGGGGAAATGTTGAAAAGCATTGTTTTACACAGAAAGCAGCTATGATAATATATTGAGTACAAGGAGTCGTTGCCGTGTAGAGCTCAACTTACATAAAACATGGGGATTTCTTCTCTGTCCACGATTCCGGTTACATTCAGATCTCCGGTATTTTCATTTATAATAAATATACCTAGTGGAGGTTGAGTAACTCCCTGTCCGGTGATGGAGTATCGAATTCTACGAGTTGGGTTTATATTTTGGTCAGATTGTATCTAATAAAGACAATATAGTAATAAATGAGAAAACGGCAGGGAATACTTACAGCAAAGAATACAAGATTTTACCCAGGCGGCGCTTTAGATTTTTATGCTAATGCCAAACTTCCCATCAATGTGGAAGAGAAGGCAGTAGAGGCCACTTACCCTTGCAATAGGATTCTTAAAGGAATTGTCCTGCTCTTCATAAATTGAAACTGGTGGGATGATCCATTCCCGCTTATGCCTCACTAATTCCACAGCTCCCTCCGCGGGTTTTCTGCTTCTCTTCACCACCTTTAATGGAGCAAAAGAGGTCATGCAGACAACATGGCATTATTATTTATATTAGAAGGGTTTTGTATAATCTATCGCACCTAAAACTATACATTTTAAAATGGTGATGTGCAGGAGACCAGTGTTTTTTTTTTTTTAAATATGCATTTTCGCACGATCAGACAGCAGAGGGCGCCCACAGTCTTTTCTGAAAGCAAAACCAATGATGCACAAAAGGCGGCTTTTTTTCTGGCCTTGGCAAAAAAAATTAAAATAAATTCAGGATAATGAAGTCGTTATTTACGTCGATGAACGCACTCATTTTAATAGGGTTATAGTATTGCCATCATCATCTAGGATGCCGTCCCTTTCAAATAAGTCAAACTGCTTTACAGCGCTCTATTACTTTTGTCACCGAGATACAACGCATTGCAGGTGACCACCTAGGTCTACCTTCCTGTTCCTGGGAGGGGGTAGGCCAAGAAAATGAGAACCGTTCAAAGACTGCCATGGTCGGTTCCTTACCTCAATATGGAGGCCATGTCCAAAACCAAGAAGGACCTGCAAATAAAATGAGGAAAGCAATGAATTAAGCTGCGTGCAAGAATTAAAGAACATACATAAATCACAAATCAGAAGGAAAGAGACAAAAAAAATAAAAATTCAAAAATTGACCCGTTTTGTACCGCTGTTCAATCAGCTATAAAACTAGAAAAATGAGAGTCTCCATTTACTTATTTAAAACCTGTACTCTGCGTGAACAAGGCTATGAGCTCATAAGCCATCGGAAAATTCATATTACTTACAGAAGCATTACGATAAAACCCTGGGAGCAAATGTGCAGTTTACAGCAATGAGATGAAACTCCCTCATATATTATTTAAAAGGTACAATATTCACTATAGGGAAGGGGGTAGGCAGCCTCCGGCACTTCAGCTGTTGTGAAACTACAACTCCCAGCATGCATGCTTGCTCTGCTCGTCTAAGAACCATCAGAAATGAATGGAGCATGCTGGGAATTGTAGTTTCACAAAAGCTGGAGTGCCGAAGGTTGCTGACCCCTTATTTTGGGCATACTGTATGTGTCTGCAGCTTACTGGTACAGCCACACAGGAGGACTCTGCTGCTGAACGTCCACCATGTAAATTCAGCAGAGGGATTCTCTTAAGGGTTTGTGCAGTGGGGCAATACTGAGGACATATCCTCAATATCAGATCGGCGGGGGTCCAGGCACCCTGGCCGATCAGCTGACTGAAGTGGTCGTGGAGCTCTGGCGAGCGTTGCTTTCTCTTCTAAGTTCCTCGCATTCACTAGGTCAATAATATTATTTCCCTACACAACCCCTTTAAATCTGCTACCACAAAAAAAATGCCAGAAATGGGTTGGTTTTCAGAGTTTACGTTGCAGATTTGCGTGTTTTGGCTTGTCGTTTCTGAGATCCGTTCAGGACTCTCACAAGCGGTCCAAAATGGATCAGTTTGCATTCTGAATGGAAAAGGATCCGCTCAGTTTGCATTAGTTCAGTCTCCATTCCGCTTTGGAGACAGACACCAAAACGCTGCTTTGCCTCATACAGATCTGCGGCTTTTACACCACGTGGGAACATACCGTAAAACTGACACGGATTGCTCGGCACACTTCTGGTCCCTTTACAAGGGACTATTATCGGACAGATTATCGTGGATGAGCATTCATAGGAATGCATGTTCCTGATAATCGGCCTGTGTAAATGTGCTGCCGATCACCCAATGACTTTGTTTATGCCAAAACCAAACTCATCGTTTCTGGGCAGCAGATCCCTCGTTCCCATACAGTGGAGATGACTGCCGTATGTACATTCACATCTTAGGGTTGCACATGTAGAAGCTGTGCTGCGGTTTAGATGTGGCAGAAAACTGCATCATAAAAAATGCACGCGATTTTTGCAACCACATGCCTGCGGTTACGGTGCGTTTTCTTCCAGCGTAGGGAAAGCACACAGCAGACTTACATTCCATTAATGTAACTATTTAGTAATGAATTCAGTTTTGCTGTAAGAAAACGAACCATAACCACAAGCGTATTGTTGCAAAAATCGCATGCATTTTTTTTGCAACACCCAAGAAAAAAAAAACACACAACACAGACATGTGGCTGGACCCTCATGTTCGATGACAAGGAGAAACGATTCCTTCCTGAACATCGCCTGCTCAATCGGAGTGTAAATGCGCCATTAGGACATAGTCACTGGGGGTCATTTACTAACATTTATATGCCAGTTTTTGGCATAAAAAAAAAAAAAAAAAAAAATAAAAGTCACGAGACCCCTTCATGTGACTTGACTTTGTAAACGCCGACGCATGGGGCCAGGACTTCAGCAAATTTACTTTTGAAGACAGGAATAAAAAGAGGATTAAACTCCAGTGAAACGTTGTTTTTACTCAAGGCGCACAGACCGCCGGAGGAGCGCCTGATTTAACGAGGTTGTAAATGATCCCCAGTGTGACCATTGACTGGCATAAGTGATTGTGAGCCAAAACCAGGTGCGGGTCAAAAATATAGAACAGGACCTGTCATATGCATACGGTCTAAAGGTGGATTTAGAAGAGCAGATAATCACTTAAGCGATCGCAGGCACTAAACGTTCTAGTAGACAAATAGCATTTAAATGGAAACTATTATTGTGCATTTTATTGCGCCGATTATTGTACTTGTCCGCGCTAAAAATTTCACAGACGTGGAGCGAGCGTTTTTGGCCAGATCGCTCAATCTTTAGAAACATTTACATGAAACGATAATCGTTCATCTTCCATGTCTGCTCGTCTAATTTCGCAAATTAACAGTAAGGACGGACGGTTAATGACCCCAGACATAGGATTTGTAAGAAGGGACATACACAGCGCTGAGGGGCACTGGCCTCAGTCCATTATACTCCATTATGTAGACATATTACAGCAGCCATCAATTAATCAAAGGGTCACCCAGCCCCTCTTCACTGGGCGGGGGAGAAATAAGGCTGATGAGTTTTAATAAAGGCAAAGTCTATTTATTCATTTTTTTCTTATTAGAATACTAAAAATAAATGGGTAGAATACTGGATTACTATAATAATCGTTTACTGCAGCCCTACTTTACATACAATTGCAGAATTAGGCTTCCCGCATGCTTGCTTTTTGGAGGTGCGTTAACACAACCGAGCTCAGGGAAGAAGGTTAACATCCCAAAGGAGGTTTCTGGAGCCGTTTGCCTTGTACACGTGTGCAGTCAGTGTTCATTTGTTTTATATTATCACTACGGAAGCAACTGAACCAGAATGGCTGCATTTTCACTTTTAGCTGGTTCACTGCCTATTGAAGTCTGAATACAGCGCCCACTGAACACAGCAAACTTCCATTCAGGAAAGCAATAGGAAGTGAACGAGCTGCTAGAAGTCACTAAGCGGGTGAGAGTAGACCATAAGACAGCAGGTTAATCTCTTATCTCCACGCTGACACACACCCTCCCTTCTTGGTTGCAGACTTCGTGTTCCCATGCGATCAGGCTTCTGGAATCCCACCGCACGCTGAGCCCGCACACCCCATCGCCTTCATTTCTCACTCGGTTGCGAGGGTGTGTTCACCGCTTTGTTCAGGCCTCACTTTAGCTTACACATGTCAAGAATAACTGCTTACTATAGGATTTTACGTGTCCTGTACCGCCATACGTTATGTTGCACAGTGACCACTATAACTCCGTCTCCTCACACAAGGCCTTTGTCTACAGATTACCTGGAATCTAACCAGCCCGTTCTCTTCCAAGAGGCCTGCAGAAACCCGTCTCATTTCACACAAGGAGTAACCATATCCTTGACTCAGAGCATGTTGAAAGGATTGTACAAGTCTTATTTCGAAAAAGGAGAAGCTAGGTGCAGAACAAGAGTATATCAGAAAGCAAGGATCTACAGCATATCAGCTACGAAGGCCTTTCAGTGGAGCCATCACCATAAATGGTGCATCAACTAGAAAGATGGGCCATCTCCCACCACGGTTTCCACTTTGCTTTCGTTCATTTTAAGTTCATTTAGGTGTTACACGTCACGTTCAGAACATTGTGACCTTATTGCATTTAGATAAGGCTACATAGATATGGACATAAAAGGAGTCCATTTAGACAGGTCCAGGAGCCAGACAATAAGCATCAATAGGATACAAAAAAAAAAAAAGTAGACACCAGCAGAGAAGTCGTGGGTGTACTGGTATTCGCTTTGCCCTGAGGTAGCATCTTCCATTTATACAGCGGGGCAGCTTATCATGACTGTATAATACCCAGAGGAATGGTCAAGTAATTATTACTACAGAAACAAAAAGACGACAGTCAAGTCTAATACACTGCGCATGGCCTTTAGGCATAATAAAGGGATTCCAAAGAGGCTGGTACTATACAGCTTATGGACTTTGATGTACATATGACATTATGGTGCCCATTCACACATGGCGTGTAAGAGACTGGAGATCAGTGTGTAGTGGGAGGCCTGCGCTGCGCCTGGATGGTTCAGTCCTGTGCTGTACTGAACAGCACTGGTAAGCATAGGCAGGTGGAGTTGGACATTGCCAGAACTATTGCTCCATATTGCCCATTATAGTGGTTTGGTCTGTCCATACATGTTTAACGACACCAGACAATCATTCTTTGAGTCACCTTCTGGCTACTGATGACTGATGTGTATGTAAGATGACTAGGGGAAGCCAATATAGCCTTTGCCGATATTCTGCACAGTTTGCTGTATGTCATAAGCCATGTACCATCGGTGGGCAAATGTTCTGTGCTGCCAGCTTAGTGGTCCTGTTCAAGATGGCCGCTGATAGAGGGTCATGTGACCAGACATCAATTAACTTCCTTCAAACACAATGCACTACACCCCAACACTGAACGGAGGAGACCGATTTGCCTGGACACCGGCAGCCATTTTACAGACAGGACCACTGTTTTGGGGCATAGCTTACAAAAAAATAGCAAGTGCCATATATTCATCTTAAAAACCCATTAAGTCACCAGAATGAGGAAAACCGCTGTATGGAAATATCCTTCATTTACTGGATGAAAATATCGGTCATGTCCGACTTCTCTGGATGATGGTCGGTCACTGGTAAAATGTTAAACGTCACCCAATAAACAACCGTTTTGTTGAAATCCCCTTTTTACTCACTTTAGTCAACGTGTATGGGTGCAAAAATTCATCATAACGCAGATGAGCTCTCAACAAGCTTCACCTCTAAGGCCACCAGATGTCGGGCAGCTACAAGTCAACGTTCGACCCTTTAAACCGGCCTTGAGACATGATGATTAAGGCGGAGATAGTACACCAACCCCCCCCCCAAATTCATCATGTTCACATTGGAGATTAGGAGGGAATGTGCACGGACCAGAGGTCCAGAAGAGTAAAAGTACTCCTCTTACCATTTTTGAGTATTTAGAGCAAATGAGGAGTACGAAAGTTGCAGTAATTCAAACACATGTTCACATTTGTTTTGGAGGATCAGTTCGGGATCTCTGTTGCAGATTCTGTCAAAAAAGACTAGAAAGAAGCCTTATTATGCAGGATTTTTTTTGTCTGAAAAAAAAAAAAAAAAAAAGACAGGATTCCAAACGGAAACTGAACGGGACTAATAACAGTCATCGGAGTGTGCTCAGCTCTGATCCTGTCAGTTAGGGCTCATGCACCCGACCATATGTATTTTGTGGTTCGCAAAAAAAAAAAAAAAAACACACAGAAGGTGTCCGTGTGCATTTTTTTTTCAGGAGTCTGACGCTTGTACAGGTGCCATTGTGACCTCTGGCACGGACCCTGCATTGTATGAGGGGACCACGCCCGAGTCACCCTCATCGTTGAAGAGACAGCTAGCAGGTCTTGATTGCTGCACATTCTGGCACCGGTTTTGTGACAGCCCTGATCTTCGGTCAGGCCTATAACAGTCATGAGTTGTAACCAGTTTCTACTTACAATTACATTTTTGCAAACTTTCTGCAGACTTACTAACTTTTCAGCTAAAATTAGCAGTGGCAAAATTCCATTTCTTTACTGCCAGCCCTCCCACACCGGAGGCAAACGTCCACATTCCTTTCCAGACCGGTGTAATTCTTACATAACATGTTTCCACTGATGCACTATGTAGCCTGCAGAGCACAGGGGTGTTTGGTCTCATCTCAAACAGACCTTCCAACCCTAAACTTGCTACCCCTCATAGGCCGCTGCCACACTAAAGGCCTTTCTTTGGTGTTTTTTTGGCTTGTAGAAACAGGTCATAAAATTCTAGCATTTTTTTTCAGGTGGCGTTTCTAAAGGCCCCTTTACACAGGCGGACAACCAGGGCAATGACTGGGAAGGAGCGTCCCCGATAACTGCCCTGTGCGAACGTGCCTCCGATCACCCGTTCTTTGCTGGTGTTTCTGGGCAGGAGACCGTGCGGCCTAAACAGGGATCTGCTGCCCGGAAACAATGACTCTGTGGGGACGAGCGGTCGCAGGAGAGATCCCTCATCCCCATACGGCCGGGGTGATTGATGGATACAACAAGTAGGCAATTCATTGGAAACTGAAGGATTATTCCCAATACTTGCCTGTGTATAGGAGTCTTATAAGGAATGTGCCACCAATTTTTTTCAGCCAGTTAAAGCCAGATGGTGACTTTTTTTTTTTATTCTAACAGGTTTTTATTTTCTGATTGCAGATTTTCTTATTCCAAGTTTTGAACATGATTATGGGGGCGGCCATCTTGCCTGAGCATTTATAGATAGGCTTTACAGTAGCCACCATGGCCCATAGACACAATGGACTTTACACGGGACGACAGAACAGCAGATTGTACGGTACGATCTGCCGCCAGCAAATTATTATTAACATGTGGAGCGACTGATCCTGCCTGTAATGATAAGCAGATAACAGTGATGGTGCCGTGAGGTGATCAAACTATTAACCTTAGTGGCCAGTGCAAAAAAAGGAGGATTTTATAGTTTTTTTTTAAATATACCAGTAGATATTGACATGGAAAATTCAAAATAACTGCCAAAAGTTACACTTTAATTTTCTATAAAGAAGTCTATGGGAAAGGTCTGAAAAAATAAAGGTCACACCCCAAGCATGCTGGGACTTAAAGGGCACCTGTCAACAGATTTGTCCCTATGACACTGGCTGACCTGTTCCACCAGCACTCAGCAGCTGAAGGCATCTGTGTTGGTCCCATGTGCCCGCATTGCTGAGAAAAAAAGTGATGTTTTTCTATATGCAAATGAGTCTCTAGGAGCAACGGGGGCGTCAACATTACACCTTGCTCTCTCTGCAACTACCAAGCTCTCCCCACTTTGACAGGGCCAGGCAGTGAAAAAACATGATCATGCCTTGAGAGGGTTGCAGCAGCTGCAAAGACAGATGAGCCTCTCGGTGTAATGGCGACGCCCCCTTTGCTCCTAGAGACTCATTTGCATATAGCAAAACATCATTATTCTCAGTGTGACGTGGGACCTAACGCTAACCTACCTGTGCCGTGCATAAAGTCCGACACACCTATTATAAACTGTCCATACAGCACAGGTAGGTTAGCGTTAGGTCTCTCGGTGTGACACGGGACCTTGACGAGGTACGCGGGCTCCGGTATGTTCTTGATATAAGAATATATTGGCGGACTGTCTCATTTTAATATCAGCGTGTTAGCCATATATTGTCAATTGCATTTACCATTGTAGTGCACCATTCAACAAAAAAAAAAAAAGAGATTTTTGTTTTATTACCCCATCCGCACATTTGTCTTACATGTGGTCCATTGCAGGCTTCCTCCATTATATGCATTTTTTTGCTGGGGATTACGGTTAGCAATGGATCACATTGTCAGGATTTGCTCCCCCAGGTAAAAATGTGCAACAGCATTTGGGGTTTTGAGCATTTCTTGCTGCCATTTGGACATGTGAACTGGGACCAACACAGAGGCCTTCAGCTGCCAAGTGCACATGGAGCAGGTCAGCCGGTGTCATAGGGACAAATCTGCTGACAGAGATTAGATCTATATATTTATTATATACACAAAGGGAGCAAAAAAAATGCTAGGATAATTAGCAAAAAAAACAAACCTGTCGGTAGGACATTTTATACTTTCTCATTGAATTGGGATGAGTTGTGTTTCAACAAGTTCGGCACAAGGATCGGATTATCTAAGAATTCAGTAATGGATTCCACTACTATGGACTAGAACTTATGGTCCGTGGTAGCGGAGTCCATAATGGGATTCTTAGATAATCCGAACCTTGTACGCCGAACTTTAAAACACAAGTTGACTCATCCCTATACAGCAGGCGTGGGAGACGCAGACACTCGCGTTTTGTGCGGATCCGTCATGGACGGATCCGTTCAGATAATGCAGCCGTCTGCATCCGTTCAGAACAGATCAGTCTTGAACACCACTGAAAGTCAATGGAGGACAGATCCGTTTTCTATTGTGCCAGAAAAAAAACTGATCCGTGCCCATTGTGTGCCAGGACGGATCCGTTTGGCTCAGTTTCATCAGACGGACACCAAAACGTCTCCAGAGCGGAATGGAGGCTGAACTGATGCATTTTGAGCGGATCCTTTTCCATTCAGAATGCCTTAGAATGCAAACTGATCCGTTTTGGAGCGCTTGTGAGAGCGCTGAACGGATCTTACAAACGGAAAGCCAAAACGCGTGTGTGAAAGTAGAATTAGCCATATACTGGATATCAGTGAGACCCATGTCTGGTCAGGTAGGTGGCTATGAAATATTTAGAACTGTTGGTAAAGGAGCTGTAGGGTCTTCACAAGAGACTGAAAACCAGTACAGACGCTGCCGAGATACAGAAAGAGGTTTCCTCTTTACAGATGAGAAGACGCAGACCCCCTCTATGATGAGAAAGGTAAGAACTTGAGCCCAAAAAGTGCGGTGCTAGCATTTTATCAGTTAGTCACGGTTCAGCTTCATCCTATTAACACGATATTGGTCTTTCATGTGTCTTTAGTCATAAATGTGCCATACTGCTTTACTCAGGCTGCACTATGGGGGAGATTTATCAAAATTGGCCTAAAGCAGGCATGCTCAACCTGCAGCCCTCCAGCTGTTGTACAACTACAACTCCCACAATGCCCTGCTGTAGCCTGTCTGGGCATGCTGGGAGTTGTAGTTTTGCAACAGCTGAAGGGCCGCAGGTTGAGCATGCCTGGTCTAAAGGAAGAATGGCTGCTATGGGAAACTAAGCCAATCGGATTCCACCTTTCACTTTCCAAAGGAGCTTTAAAAAAATGAAAGGCGGAATCTGATTGGTTGCTGTGGGCACCTACGCAAGTTCTACGTCACATCAGTTTTGATAAATCTCACACTTTTAAACAAATTCTGCAGGATGAGGTGTGGAATGGGTTAACAGCAACCACGCTGCTGTCCATATGGTGCTAATCCAGCTAGGCGATAGGTAAATGTCTAACTAGTCTACCGGCTACTGGGCCTTTTACATGGGTCCATAACTGGCAAAATGCTGGTTCACGACCACTGGTCTGGGTAAACATGGCGGTGATCAGCCAGCAAGTCAGACGGCACCAGGAATACCCAAGACCATTGGCCGCCGTATCAGTGCCAGCCCTCCGACACCAACAACAACTGTGGCGGATATACTGATGGACATTCTCATGTGTAACTAGTACTTCAGGACTTTACGCGTGTCGCACACGGACCCGTTCATTTCTACGTGGCTGCAAATAACGCAGGCAGCACTCGGATGTCATCCATGTCCAGGGACTGTTCCGCAGATTATAGGACATGTCCTATCCTTGCCCATTTTGCGGACAGGAATAGGCATTTCTACGATAGGGCCCCTGGAAAGTGCGGGATGCACACAGCCGGCATCTGTGGCTATAAATGTGTAAAGTATACCAGACTATGAGAATACAGCCCACCGATATTACAGGACGTGACTAATGGATGGCACACAGGAGACATTACTGCATTGTGCAATTGCTCAAGTAGTCACAGAAGACACTTGCTTTATGTGTAGAATTCCTCTAAGGGCTTCCAGTGGCGTTACTACCTATGACACTGGCTGACCTGTTACATGTGCGCTTGGCAGATGAAGGCATCTGTGGTCCGAGTTCATATGTGCCCGCATTACTGAGAAAAACAAAGTTTTAATATACGCAAATGAGCCTCTAGGAGCCACGGGGGCGTTACCGTTAGTCCTAGGGGCTCTGCTCTCTCTGACACGCCCCCTGCACTTTGACAGGACCAGGCAGTGAATAGCAGTTCTGAGGAGCAGGCGATTACCGGGAAGGAACGCGTCGCCTGGCTGATCTTCTAGTGTAACACTGGCCTTAATCAATTGGAGAATTAACGGGAAAACGTGCGTTCATTCAGGAAAATGATCTTTGGCGCAGACACCTCAACCATTTGTTTCTGGGCAGCAGATCTTGCCGTGTAAACAGGGATCTACTGCCCAGAAATGATGATTCTGGATGGGGGATGAGCGATCGCAGTAGTCCGCAGTCCTCCCCATACAGTGGAGGTGATCGAGGAGTTGACCTCCACTGACGAGCAAGCAGTTACTGGGGAAGAAATGAGTCAGGCGGCACCATACACATGAAACGGCCGGCAGAACCTGCAGAAGTGAGGGCTCCGCTATACACCGTATAAAAAGACATCTGCACGTCTCTCAATATCCGACACAAAATCAGAATAAACCTTTCCTGCTTTTGGTCGATTAGGATTACCATTAGGGATGAGCGAATCAACTCAGATGAAACATGCGAAGTCGATTCGCATAAAACTTCGTTTCAATACTGTACGTAGCACGCGCTGTACGGTATTGGAATCAATTTCTACTGTAAAAAAAACATTTCCCGAACTCGGGTTCTTGGAACCAAACCTGAGTTCGGGAAATAGGTTTTTTACAGTAGAAATTTATGAAGTTATTATGAAGTAATAACTTCGGCTCATCGGAGCCCATACGCTCTAATACTGTATGAAGCGCTCGCTCCGTTCAGTACTCTAACGAAGGATAATGCGAATAGACTTTGGATGTTCCATCTGAAGTCGATTCGCTCATCCCTAGTCTGGACGAAGCCTGGCAATCATGCTGGAAAGCGGCCAGATTCCTGACGGATCCCATTATAGTCTACGGGGACCGGCGGCGAATGGCGGTATCCGGCAATGCTGGATCAGGCTGTCAGAGATGTGAACTTGGCCTATAAATTCAGTTCACAGCTTTCTTTTTTGTGTTCTTATAGGAATCAGCGTTTCCCTCTAGAAAAAGGTCAATTCTGTGTTTTAGCGGAAGCTGTGTAGGAAGAGGTAAATGTGTCTTCTTATGCTCCTGCTTGAGGACGTCAGCCCCCCGGCCGCCCCCGCCGTAGTGATGTCACATGGGCCGGCCGGCCACCCATGGGACCAGTCAGCGTGCTGCAGTGTAGACAGATGGGGTGGGGTAACCAGACAGAGCTTTTTATCCTTTGAATACCCCTTTTCAAATATTAAGAATTGCTTTAAAGGGAACCCGTCATCACTTTAAGCCTATTTATCCACTCACTTTTTTATAAATACAGTAATAATAATAATATTAAAATCAATTCTGAACAAACTATCAGTTCAGAGAAAAACCTAAGCTAAATGTTCCCGCCATCTATGTAAATGCACCTTGGCGTGCAGCCACGCCCACAAACGAATAAGACACACCCTCTACGATTGCTCATCTCTGCGCAGTTTACATTATATGATCAGTGTGCGGTGACTGGTCCTGCACATGCGCGGGATTTGGGACGCACGTTCGGTAGGAGGGTAGGATCTTTAGATTCTGTCACTCGTGTCACGGGAGGTGGGGTTAGGAATGGGAAGCGACGAGGTAAGCGTTTCATTTACATAAACTTGAAAAAAAGCGAAAGTGGACGGTAAAAGAAGTACTTAGAGACGTTTAAAAAAAAAAAAAACACGCCCCTAGGATGATTGGGGTGGGGGAGAACTATCTCAGGATGCCGATGATTCTTAGGCCCCTTTCACACCTGCGTTCTTCTTTTCCGGCATAGAGATCCGTCGTCGGGTCTCTATGCCGGAAAAATCCTGATCAGGATTATCCCAATGCATTCTGAATGGAGAGAAATCCGTTCAGGATGCATCAGGATGACTTCAGTTCAGGACCGGAACGTTTTTTGGACGCAGCAAATACCGCAGCATGCTGCGCTTTTTGTTCCGTCCAAAAATCCGGAACACTTGCCGCAGGCGGATCCGGATTAATGCCCATTGAAAGGCATTAATCGGATCCGACCTTAAGCTAAGCGTCGTTTCGGCGCATTGCCGGATCCGACATTTAGCTTTTTCTGACTGGTTACCATGGCAGCCAGGACGCTAAAGTCCTGGTTACCATGGTAAAATGTAGCAGGAGCGGGGAGCGGCATACTTACATTCCGTGCGGCTCCGGGACGCTCCAGGATGACGTCAGGGCGCCCCAGTGCATGGATCACGTGATCGCATGGATCACGTGATCCATGCGCATGAGGCGCTCTGACGTCATTCAGAGCGCCCGGAGCCGCACGGAATGTAGTATGCCGCTCCCCGCCTCGCTTCTCTATGGCAACCAGGGCGCTAGTAGCGCCTGGCTGCCATAGTAACCTGAAAGCAGTTCGAAGACTGATCAGGATCCTGATCAGTCTTCTAATGCTTCAGGTGACTTGCGTTCTGACGGATCCGGCAGGACGGAAGTGCCTGCCGGATCCTCAGAACACAAGTGTGAAAGGACCCTTACCCTGGGTTCACACCTGAGCGTTTTACAGCGCGTTCAAACGCGCTGTAAAACGCTCAACAGATTAAAACCAATGCATCCCTATGGGAGTGGTTCACACTTGAGCGTTTTACAGCGCGTTTGAACGCGCTGTAAAACGCCCAACGCATAAACAAGTACTTGAGCTTCTTTTGGGGCGTTTGACGCGCGTTTTGTGATTGACACCACAGTAGTCAATCACAAGAACGCGCGTACGAACTGCAGCGTTTCCCATTTGCAAAAACGCGCAAAAAAACGCGCGTCAAAAACGCGCGTTTTTGGAACGCTCAGGTCTGAACCCAGGGTTATGGTTAAAAACTGGTGACAGGTTCCCTTTAAAAATGTCCATGAGCCAAAAAATGGGAATCGTGAGAGACCACCAGCAAAACCCCTGCCAGCAGACCCTGGTTTCCAGTTGTCAGCATCTCTCCTGGACTAGAATATACAGAATTGATTATTTTCCTCCCATAGAAGACCTTCCAGGGTTCACGGAGTATAATCAGAGCATAAAGCGCACAGCAGTGACTGGGGCCGGACAATGCCGCCCTCCGGGCCTTTGTTTCCCGGCATTCCTTACATTTCTCACAGGAAGCGACCCTGATGAATCACAGAGCGCTGAATGGTGCAACTAGAGACCCGGCGCAGACCTCCAGCGATGCCAGGCCCTATGCCCGGAAATACTCGGAAACGGACATTATATGGACCGCGTGTTAGGATGCTGCTACACGGAGCGGCTGCGCTGCGCTCTGGATGCGGCAAAAAAAGGAAGCGTGACGTTTTTATATCAATATATCTGCATTTCCTTCCAGCAAGAAAAAGCACTCCGCAAACTAGGACTACGCTGGTCGCGCGACAGTAGCGGTGATCCCATAGAAATGAACGGGATCGCCGTAGCAATCGCAAGAAACCCAACATGGCTAGATTTCTTGCGATTGCCACGGTGATCCCATTCATTTTTACGGGACCACGGTTACTCAGCAGACCAGCGCCGCGTGTAGCCCTAACCATAATCTAACTCGGTTTTGTCATTAATCCAATTCAGTTTTACTGTGCGACATTTGCTCCCCCGCGCGCCCCTGTCCTGAAGGAAATGCAGCATAAATGAAGACGTTTTGGACAAACAGGACTCCGAACGGAAACTGAACGGACTCAGTTTGGGTCAGTTATATCCCGGATCCGGCACTTCTGTTATTTCCATTGTTGGAGCAGAATAACGGAAATATATAGCGGTGATGTCAACTCTGCCTCAACTGCGACTTTTCTGCCATTTGGTTACGTTTTTACAGCTCTAAGGGTACTTTCACACTAGGGTTATTCTTTTCCGGTATTGAAATCCGGTAAAGGGTCTCAATACCGGAAATAAAACGCATCAAGACGCTTCCGTTCCGACCCTTGCACGGTATTTTTTCCAGACAAAATCCCGGAATACTACCACACTTGCCGGCATTCATTTCCATAGAGATGTATTAATGCCGGATCCAGTACCAAGCGTTCTGGAAATTTCCGGATCCGGTTTTCCGGTCTGCGCCAGGATATCAGAGAAGCTAGCTTCGCTTTTGATCTTTGAAAAAAAATTAAATACCGGATTCGTTATTCCAGATGAGACAGATCCGGTGTATCACGGGATCCGTCTAACGGATCCGGAGAAAAACAATATCCGTTTACACACGGCTTGCCGGATCCTCACAACGCTAGTGTGAAAAGTACCGTAAAGTAGTCGTGTCACACAAATATTTAATTCTTCTACGCAACTTTTTGTGCAGCACATCACCGTGTAGCCACAGCATAAATGAGACGGATATTAACGTGATCTACATGGAAAAGATCAGGAACTTCAGTCCCAACAGATCATCCTCGGATCCGGGTGTGAATGCCGCCCTAGGTCAGGAGGAAGTGCCTGGGAAAACCAGGATAGATTGTCTCTTAGATCCAGAGTCCTGTCTCATTGGGGGATGGGACAGGATCGTACCCTGTGACACAACAGGATGGCATCCATGACACTGCAGTAACTAGAAGTATGGGAGGATGATGAGGGTAGTAGTCAGAGCTCCCTGTCTAACACTGTCCCCAGCCTCCAAAAACTCAGCAAACTAGGAGCCAAGTACCCCCACAGGGCTCTGCCACCTGCTGCTGAGCAACTACTACTCCCAGCATGCTCTGCCAGGGTTACCTGCCCGGTGACAGGGTGTGGTCCGCACAGGTAACACAGAGCCCAAGGTGCAGGACTGGTGGTCGCTCACCATTAGCAGGACAAGCACGGAGCCTCCTCCTCCGGACGGGGTCCGCTTCATTCTCAGCTCCACTGAGGGCCACACAAAGTCCCAGCAATCCGAGAGTCCGTCCGGAGCTCCAGGTAGTGAGGGGAGCCCGGCACCGAGGAAAATGGAGCCCTGACTGTGAGGGGAGGAAAGGTGTAGAGACTGGGGGAGGGGAGCTCGGGCACGGGGGGAGGGGCCTGCTCTGGAAGGGGAGGGCCGCACTTTCCCCAGCGCCGTGCTGTGCTCCAGGTAAATATTTCCCGCCCCGCGGCGTGACGTCATCCAGGTCGTAGTCACAGGTGTGTCAGAAACTGCCTGACAGAAGTTACTCTCTGTTTACAAGGTGGTGACGACGTCAGGGATTACTGGGTGATGTGTAATAAGTGCTGTCAGGGGCTGGCACGGTCCATGGGGTGGGGGGACTCTGCAAACGGGACAGGAGAGAAAAGCACATAATATTATAGACACATCACCCCAGCTGTGCTGCCTGCCCAAACTTCAATTTATACAATATATCCAAAAATTACAATCTATTACGGACAAATTGAAAAACTAGAATGAACTATATTTATATTTTAATAATCGGCACACTAGTAGCACTAAGGGCTCATGCACACGAACGTATGTTCTTTCTTTGTCCGTTCCGTTTTTTTTTGCGGACCGTATGTGGAACCATTCATTTCAATGGATCCGCAATAAAAAAACAGAAGTAGCTCCTTGTGCATTCCGTTTCCGTATGTCTGTATTTCCGTTCTGCAAAAAAATAGAACATGTCCGATTATTGTCCGCATTACGGACAAGGATAGGACTGTTCTATTAGAGGCCAGCTGTTCCGTTCCGCTAAATACGGAATGCACACGGACGTCACCCGTATTTTGCGAACCGCAAAATATATACGTTCGTATGCATGATTACTATGAGCTCTAAAATGCTGAGAATTAGGGCTCATGCACACGACTAGAGTTGAGCGAACTTCTGTTTTAAGTTCGGCTTCCAAAGTTCTGGTTCGGGTTATCCAAGCGTCCCGTTATGGATTCCGCTACCACGGACCATAACGGCATTTGGAATCCATAAGGGGATTCTTCAATGAACCCGAACCTTGGAGAACACTAAGGACCTGGGGTGACATCACCGTCATGTGATCAGTGCAGGGGGCGTGGCTCAGTACTGGATTAGATAAGAGGCGGTAGTTTACGAAATGCCGTTATGGTCCGTGGTAGCGGAATCCATAACGGGATGCTTGGATAACCCGAACCTGAACTTTGGAAGCCGAACTTAAAACAGAAGTTCGCTCAACTGTACACATGACCGTATGTATTTTGCAGGTCCGCAAAATACGGATCCACAAAATATACGGATGACGTCTGTGTGCATTCCGTATTTTGCGGAACGGAACAACTGGCCCCTAATACTACAGTCCGTAATGTTCTATTTTTTTGCAGAACAGACATACGGAAACAGAATGCACATGGAGTAACTTCCGTTTTCTTGTGGACACATTAAAATGAATGGTTCCGCATATAATCCGCAAAAAAAACGGAATGGACGCGGAAAGAAAATACGTTCGTGTGCATAAGCCTTTACAAAGTGACCCTCTCAAGCACCACCAACCTAAAGAAAGAATTACGGACATATCTAATTTTTTTCACGGACACTGGAAAAAAGTCCCTTATTTTTACGGATTGTCCAGGAATTTCCCTGACCCCCAATCTCTATGTCATGGCCTGTACCATACTGTAACCCCTAAGTGGCTGGGTAAACTGTAAAGCACTGTAACTATAAGGCCTCATTCACATGTCAGTGTTTCCCGGACGTGTGCTGTACGTGTTCTCCGCGGACAGCACACGTCCCCATTCATTTGAATGTGTATATTCACACATCAGTGTTTTAGCACAGTCCGTGAGTCCGTGTTTTCAGCACGGACGCATGTCCTATCTTGTCCGTGTTTTTGGATCCCTCACGCCCATTATAGTCAATGAGTCCGTGAAAACCACGGATGCAACACGGATGCCATCCGTGTTGCATCCGTGTTTCACGGATCATTAAAAAGAGATTGTTTGAAAATTGTTTTCCAGCTTCTCGGTGTCAGTGAAAAACTGATGGCACACGGTCAGCAAAAAACGGACCCACGGACCCAACACGGATCTGTCACGGGAGGAAACACGGATTGAACACTGTCCGTGTTACCCCTGATCCAAAACTGACACTGACGTGTGCATTAATATGGTTTCTGCGTGGATTTTCGGGGTGGAAAACCCGTAACGTAATCCAGTACCAGCAAAGTGCGCTTAGTGAGCCTCTATCGTGTGGAAATGGTCCTGTTGTGCAGATGTCAATTATTGGTGCGATTCTCACTTTAAGTCGGTTTCAATGGGGTTGTTAAAGGGGTTATCCAGCCCCTATAATGACCCCCCTCCCCACTGATCTCCGCACGGACGCCGCTGCATCTCCCCGTCACGTAGATTAAAACATTCCATTCAGCAATCAAACGGAGGGGGGTCGGGGGTATGCAGCCAATAGCAGGCCTCGACTGGTACGAGCCCCCCTAGCATCGCAGGAGGCTTGTCCTTGTCGCGGCCTGCTATTGGCTGTCCCCCCCACCTCCCCTTTGCGGTGTTAGCTGCGGATTTCACCCTTTTCAATGGAAAGATGAGATCTGCCGCAAAACCGCATCAAATCTGGCCAAAAACCGCTGTTGGAAACTGCAGATTCTGGTGCGGATATGGTGCAGAAACCACATAAATCTACGGAGAAATGTGTGCGGTTCTTACGTGTGTTCACCCGCCCTTGTGTGCAGGTGCGGATTTGATGCGGTTTTGCCGCAGATCTCACCCTTCAATGGAAAAGGGTAAAATCTGCAGCTAAAACCGCAAACCTAATTGACATGATGTAGATTTGGAAATCCGCACGGCAGGTCAATTTCCGCACAGGAAAAAAAATCTGCCAAGTGTTCATGAGATTTGCGTAACCTCATACACTTTGCTGGTGCTGTACTACGGAAATCTGCGTGGAAAAACCGCACGTATTCTGCAACATGTGCAGATGGCCTGAAATCTAAAGGCGTTCGATGTTGAAATCCAGTGGGGCACATTTACTTTTTACACCGGTCTTAGTTTCCCCCTCTGCGCAGCCGTTAGATTCATCACTGGCAGTCCTTGTGCCTGGCGTAAAAACTACGCCAGGACCTGACTTTTTCGCTAACAGTTATGATTTGATTCCCAGCAGAAATATTAGTAAATTTGCTGAGGATGGAATCCCAACCCTAGCAAGCCCCCACCACCATCCAACTGGCGGACGTGGCGTAAAAGCGGCCGTGCGACTAAACATTGTTGCACGGCAGGTTAGAAAAAGGGACTTGTGACTATCTTACGCCTAAAATAGTCACAAGTCCCTTAGTAAATATGTACCAGTGTGCATGATACTGGGACCCTATTTAGCATTTCTCCTCTCCATTATGGCACATGCACACGAACGTATTTTCTTTACATGTCCGTTCCGTTTTTTTTGCAGACCTTATGCGGAACCATTCAATGGGTCCGCAAAAAAAACGTAAGTTACTCAGTGTGCATTTCCGTTCCGTAAAAAAATAGAATGTGTCCTATTATTGTCCGCATCACGTACAAAGATAGGACTGTTCTATTAGGGGCCAGCTGTTCCGTTCTGCAAAATACGGAATGCACACGGACGTTATCCGTTTTTTTACGGGTCCGTTTTTTGTGAAACGCAAAATACATACGGTCGTGTGCATGAGCCCTTACTCCACAAAGCCCCTCCCCCATCAGCCCGCTAATCTCTACCCTAGGGTGGCCCGACGTCTGGTTTTTAGACTCCAGGTCCTCCGTCCAGCTCAAGACCAGGACGGATGGCCAGAAGTCCTCCTTTTTTCTTGTTAGACGGCGGGTCCGCTCACTTGGTCATATTAAGGAAGCAGGGTCCAGCCCCTGCATGTTCGAATCTGCGCGCTTATGTGACGTCAACGTCATATGAGCGCGCGCGCTGCAGGGGCCAATTGTGCAGGCGGGAACTGTCGAGAACAGAGGAGCGCCGCGGATGGGAGAGCAGCAGAGGTGGGCACACAGCTCCTTCAGGAGCCAATACCTGGGGATGGAGATCGGGCGCAGCAGGGACTGAGGAGTTTTCATGGGCAGACATTTTGGAGAGAGGTCGGAAGTCTCTACAGTGGGAGGATCAGCTAAGCGTGTAGTGTCTACACTTACTGATAGGGGGTCATCCAGGGGAAAGCAGTGACCAGGAGCCCAATTGGAAGCATGGGCTTGAGTATATAAAACAGACAAACTGAAGGATCACAGGCACAAGATGGAGTGATCCGAATAGAATGGGGAATATGGGGGAGATAGAAGAGCTGGATTGGCCAGGTTCACACTAGAGTTGTTTCGGTACCAAAATTTTGATTCGGTATCGATACCATAAAAAAGTATTGCGATACTCGATACCATTCGATACCACGCGAAAAAAATAAAAACGCCAAAAAATCCGCATGCATTCCACATTTTATGAAACCGCCGGCTCATAATACAACAGTCCTATCCTACTTTTTTGTGGGGACAAGGCGACTAAAAGAAAATGGCGGGTCGTGCATTTTTTCTTTTACGGCGTTCACCGCATAAAAGTGGATTTTTTAATAGTTTGGATTTTTGACATGCGGCGATATGTAATATTTTATTTATGTATTGTTTATATATTTTATATGTAAAATTGGGAAAGGGGGTGATTTATAATTAATATTTTGGTGTACTTTAACTTTTTTTTTTTTTTACAGTTTATTTATTAACTATTTTCCCCCTTAGGGGCTAGAACCTGGGATATTCTCATCCTATTCACCCTAATAGAGCTCTATCAGGGTGAATAGGATCTCACCCTCTCCCTGCTGCCCTGTGCACAGTGCACACAGCAGCAGGGAGCAGACCAAGGCAGCCAGGACTTCAGGAGCGTCCTGGTTACCATGGTAACCGATCGGAGCCCCAGCATTACACTGCTGGGGCTCCGATCACTGCCACTGCCACCAATGAGGAGGAGGTGAGGGGACCCTGTGGCCACTGCCACCAATGATTTTATTACTGGGGGGACGGGGGGGGGCACACTGCCCACCAATGTTTTAATACTAGGGAGGGGAGGGGGCGGAGCACTGGCCACCAATGCCGAGTACCGTTCATATATAAATGCAGGCAGAAGACACAGGCTGCCGGCACCTGCCTGTGACCGAGCGCTGCGATCAGAGGCTATTAACCCCTCAGGTGCCACACCTGAGGGGTTAATTGCCGCAGATCGCAGTGCTGGGTCACAGGCAGGTGCTGGCAGGCTGTGTCTTCTGCCTGCATTTATATATGAACGATACTCGGCATTGCTGGCCAGTGCTCCGCCCCTCCTCCCGCCCCCCTCTCCCTCTATTGGTTGGAGCGGCAGCACAGGGGGAGGGAGACACTGCCTCCTTCTCCCTGTGCTGCCGAGGAGAACATGGCCGCGCTGAGAGCGGCGCAGCCACGCTCTCCTATACTGGGCTGTGCAGTAGCGCAGCCCAGTATCGATAAAATACTTATCCTGGTATCGATCTCGATACCAGAGAAAAGTATCGATTGGGTATCGAAAGTTCGATACCCGAAAAAACCCTATTTCACACACAACATTGTCCGGTGGAGTATTTTACATGTGGAAGAACAGAAAATTCCATATTTACATGGAGCGGTGGTATGCTGTACGTTTTTCCTGCCTGTGATGGGGCGTGGCTTATATATTTGGGGGGGGGGGCGTGGCCAGTGAGGTCCGGCTTTCTGGGATGAAGCCAGTGACTATCCTACTCTACCCCATAAGCCCACCCTCAGTTTAGCAGTCCAGCCTTTCTGCTACTGCGCTCCAGCTGGGAAGGCCTCTCTCCCTCCAGGGCTTGTGTAGCTGAATCCTCTAAGAAGGCAGTGGGGGGAGATTTATCAATACTGCGCCAATCTTAATATCCCCTTCTCTGCGCAGGCCTCATCATAAATTAGGTGCAATTAGGCAAAATTTTATTGCGAATATCGGAACTTCGAGAATTTGCGAAGATGTAGAATATAGTGCTATATATTCGTAATCGGAAAGTTGTCTACCCCTTTACTATATAAGAAACTCCCCAGCAGCCATTTCCTGCAGTTTTTTGCAGTTCTGAGAGAGAAAGCAGTGTCATTGCTGTGCTCTGTACTTTGCTGAGTTATCTGGATCCTTATTTATTTACATTAGATAGTTAGCTCATATATATAATACAGATAGTGGGAGATAGTCAGTATGGGTTAGATAGTGATATAGTGTAGTGCAGGGTGTTAGGTAGTGTGATAGGAATTACTGTGCTGTGCATTTTCTCTAGTTTAAAATTTTTTTAAGCAGCTTGAAAAATGTAGCAAAAGTGAGCCACGCCTGTATTGCACGTGCAATGCGCGCATATTACATTGCCGATTTTCAATCAAGAATATAATGACGAGATCACAAATTCTAGAATTTTGCGAATATTAGGCCAAAAAGTTGCATAATATCACAAAAACGAATATTGCCCTTGCTGCTCATCACGATCTGCTGCCGTCAAACAGTGATTCAGTATAGGGACGAGCGATGGCATTAGCGTTCGCGCCTCCCCATACTGAGGAGAAGTTTGCTACATGTAATATCAGCGGCCTCCTCTGCTAGTGAGCAGGCAATTGCCGGGAAGAAAGCCAATAGTCTTGAAGATCTGCCCGTCGTAAATAAGCCTTAGGCCTCTGGCACACGACAGTATGTATTTTGCGGTCCGCAAAAACAATTTTTTTTGCGGACCCATTAAAAAAATTGTTGCGCATACGTTCTGCAAAAAAAAAACGGACACGTAAAGAAAATACGTTCAAGAGGCCTTATCCTGGGTTGATTGGCCATTAATTCTAAAGGAAGAAAAGACGGTGGGCCAGTCAGATGTCGATGTCATAAGGCTGACTGTTCCCAAAAACTTTTCAGTAGCTCAGAGCGATAGATCTAGTACACTATTAGGCATCACTAATACTGCCCCTCATCCGTACAGACATTGTGTAAGAATAGGCACAGCCATGATAGTGCTCCTAGTATGTACTATTATACTATGTAATAATAACACTCCATATTACTGTACAGCTCTATGTATACTTAGGGGTTTCTTGTCTTACTATAGGACATATCATTGTAGACTGCAGATAAACCTGTGGCTCCTTATTTGACTATGGAGCTGCATATAAGGCCTCATGCACACGAACGTATTTTCTTACTGCTTCCGTTCTGTTTTTTTGCGGACCGTATGCGAAACCATTCACTTCAATGGGGCTGGAGAAAATACTGAAGTTACTCCGTGTGCATTCCGTTTCCGTTTCCCCTCATGGCCGTTCTGCAAAAAAGTAGTGCATGTCCTATTATTGTCCCCAAATCACGGTCAAAGACCCATTCAAGTCAATGGGTCCGCAAAAAATACGTAACACAGTATATTCAGCATCCTTGTCCCTAGTGCTTAGTAGTATAGTCAGCATCCTTGTCCCTAGTGCTTAGTAGTATAGTCAGCATCCTTGTCTCTAGTGCTTAGTAGTTGTCACCCAAAGATAGCCAAATCAGATGGCACACATCTGTAATGTGGTGGAACATGCACTAGGATTTGTCTCAGACCTTTAGATCCCTTTCAGTTCTATTAAAGGGGGTTTCCTGAGGATAAGTCATCAGTATGTGATCGGTGATGGTCCGACACCTAGAACCCCTGAAGAGGTTGCGGCACCTCAATAAGCGCTGCAGCCTTCTTGCAGCTTACCAAGCACAGTGCCATCCATTGGATAGCAGCTGTGCTTGGTATTGCAGCCCAAGCCCATTCACTTCAATGGGACTGAATAGAGACAGAGGAATATGATGTCACTGGTCTAGGAAAGAGGCTGCAGCGCCTACCGGATTGGCGAGGGTGCCACGATTCAACCACCGATCACATACTGATTAAGTATCCTGAACATAGGTCATCAGTATAAAACACTTGGCAAACCCCTTTAATTAGAGGGATAATGGGAGGTTATTGACATCAGGGACTATTCACACCAGTGTGTGCCCGGCATATTACCGCCTGTATTCCGAGTGTATGCCAGGCATATTTACCTTCCTTGTCCAGTGTATTCTAGGCATATTACCCCCTGTATTACGAGTGTATACCAGGCTTATTACCGCTTGTATTACGAGTGTATGCCAGGCATATTATCTCCTGTATTGCGAGTGTATACCAGGCATATTATCTCCTGTATTCCGAGTGTATGCCAGGCATATTACTGCCTGTTTTCCGAGTGTATACCAGGCATATTACCTTCCTTGTCCAGTGTATGCCAGGCAGATTATCTCCTGTATTACGAGTGTATACCAGGCATATTATCTCCTGTATTACGAGTGTATGCCAGGCATATTACCGCCTGTATTACGAGTGTATACCAGGCATATTATCTCCTGTATTACGAGTGTATGCCAGGCATATTACCACCTGTATTCCTAGTGTATACCAGGCATATTACCACCTGTATTACGAGTGTATACCAGGCATATTACCGCCTGTATTACGAGTGTATGCAAGGTATATTACCGCCTGTATTATGAGTGTATGCCAGGCATATTACCACCTGTATTACGAGTGTATACCAGGCATATTACCGCCTGTATTACGAGTGTATGCCAGGTATATTATCTCCTGTATTACGAGTGTATACCAGGTATATTACTGCCTGTATTACGGGTGTATACCAGACATATTACTGCCTGTATTACAAGTGTATACCAGGCATATTATCTCCTGTATTACAAGTGTGTGCCAGGCATATTATCTCCTCTATTCCGAGTGTATACCAGGTATATTACCGCCTGTATTACGAGTGTATGCCAGGCATATTACCGCCTGTATTACGAGTGTATGCCAGGCATATTACCGCCTGTATTCCGAGTGTATACCAGGTATATTACCGCCTGTATTACGAGTGTATGCCAGGCATATTACTGCCTGTATTACGAGTGTGTGCCAGGCATATTACCGCCTGTATTCCGAGTGTCTACCAGGCATATTACCGCCTGTATTACGAGTGTGTGCCAGGCATATTACCGCCTGTATTCCGAGTGTCTACCAGGCATATTACCGCCTGTATTACGAGTGTGTGCCAGGCATATTACCGCCTGTATTACGAGTGTATACCAGGCATATTATCTCCTGTATTACGAGTGTATACCAGGCATATTATCTCCTGTATTACGAGTGTATGCCAGGTATATTACCGCCTGTATTAGATCTCTATATATTCCTATGATGCTGTGAGTTCAGGTTAGTTAAACCTGCTGTCGAGTGATGACAGATCAGTCACTGCAGACAGAAAATACATCCGGCTCACGCCTATGTGAATATCGTGTAACTTAAAGGGGTTGTCTCACTTCGGCAAATGCCATTCATCATGTAGAGGAAGTTAATACAAGGCACTTACATTAGTAAGTGCCTTGTATTAACTTCCTCTACATGATTGTGATTGTCCATATTGCCTTCTTTGCTGGCTGCATCCATTTTTCCATCACATTATACACTGCTCGTTTCCATGGTTACGACCACCCTGCAATCCAGCAGCGGTGGCCGTGCTTGCACATAGAAAAAAGCACCAGCCTATGTGAGCTCTCCCGGTTCTGGCCACCACTTTTTCCTGTAGTGTGCAAGCACGGCCACCGCTGGATTGCAGGGTGGTGGTAACCATGGAAACGAGCAGTGCATAATGTGATGGAAAAATGAATCCAGCAAGCAAAGGAAGCAATATGGATAATAACATACATTAGTAAGTGACCTTGTATTAACTTTATCAAGATGATAAAGGCTATTTGCTGGAGTGAGACAACCCTTTAATGTTTCCCTCTTACAGCTGTAGAAGTCATGTTTTCTTCCTTTTCTGAAATATCGCTAACCATTATCTTTGCCCTGTCAGCATTTTGTTTTCAGAACAAGTCTCAAACTGTGTGAACCACCCTGCTCGAAAATGAGAAATGCCTTCCGCCTGACTCATCCCTACAACCTGATGATCGCTCTGTACGACCAGACAGACACAGAACCTGGCAACACATCCACATCCCTTTCAGCTCCCCTTTTGACCCCATGTATTTTACTGATGTCTTCTTCTCTGCTGATGTTAAGATAAGAAGTGGATTATGGATTTGCTGTATATGCAGTTCCCTAAAATCCAAGATTTATTTTACATTGGTTTAATAGACGTGGCCCTATGCATTCCCAAAACAAGAGAAGAAATTATGTTCTGTCCGAAACTGATCATATTGCTAATCAGGTTCAAATGTTAACGAGAAAGACCTGACTTGCTTCAAAACTTTCTGATGGTTTAAAAAATGTTCCCATTTTAAACATATATAGCGTAGCAGTGTTGGACTGAAGTTCTTTGGGCCCACCCTCCATGTATACAGGACGTGTGTATGACGACAGTATTTATGTTATCATTGCACATGCCGATGTATCATCAGTAAGGGTACTTTCAAGCGTTTTTCTTTTCCGGCATAGAGTTCCATCCTAGGGGCTCTATACCAGAAAAGAACTGATCAGTTTTATCCCCATGAATTCTGAATGGAGAGAAATCCGTTCAGGATGTCTTTAGTTCAGTCTTTTTGACATTTCAGGACGGAGATAATACCGCAGCATGCTGCGGTTTTATCTCCGGCCAAAGTTCCAGAACACTTGCTGGAATGCCGGATCAGGCATTTTTTCCCATTGGAATGTATTAGTGCAGGATCCGTCATTCAAAGTACCGCAATGCCGCAAGAGCAGACCGGTAAAAATGTGAAAAATATATATAACGGATCCGTCTCTCCGCATGACAAGCGGAGAGACGGATCCGTTCTTGCAATGCATTTGTAAGACGGATCTGTAGCCGGATCCGTCTTCAAATGCTTTTCGTTTGCATGCAGATTGATGGACCCAACAGGCAGTTCCGGGGACGGAAGTTCCGGATTACTCTGCCGCAAGTGTGAAAGTACCCTTAGATTTAATAGGATATCTGCTTCAGACACAGACTGCGAAGAGCCCCAGTGCAAGAAAAGTTTGTGGGCCCCTTGTTATATAGCAGTAAAACCTAGTAGCTAACAGTAATTTTCATGCTTATACATTCAGAAGCTTTGCTATTTTTTATTGATTAGATGGCGATGGGCCCTATAGGGCCCCAGTGCAGCTGCACCGACTGCACTTATGGCATATCAAGTCAGCTCTAGTTGACCTTTGAGGCTGTGTTTGAGTTGAGGCCCATTACTGTGTCCCTAAAACGAGGAGAGAAGTGCTTGCATAGCGCTCTCTTCGCTGCCAGAGATGAAGCATTAGAAAGTCTATGGGCCTGTTTTGCTTCTGTCTCCTCCAGCCATTCTCTCTCCTCGTCCTACGGATCGGCGGGGGTCCCACCGCCGATCAAAACCTTGTGGGCAGCGTGGGTGGCTAGCACTGTTGCCTTGCTGCTCTGGGGTCCTAGGTTTGAATCTGCATGGAGTTTGTATGTTCTTCCCATGTTTGTGTGGGTTTCCTCCGGATTCTCCGGTTTCCTCCCACACTCCAGAGACTTACTGATAGGGAACTTAGATTGTGAGCCCCATCGGGGACAGCTTGGTGCTAATGTCTGTAAAGCGCTGCGGAATATAATAGCGCTAAATAAGTGCATAAAATAAATATGTCACTATGACATATCACAAGTTTTTACAAAGGGCAGGTACACTTTAAAGGGGTTATCCCACAGAAAGTATTGTTATTTAAGGAATATTACTACAGTTATCTCCCTGGTAGTGCCCTGACTTCCTATCTTTCTGGTCAAAATTTCTCCTGCATTCAATGGCGGACTAACATTCTCCCTTCTCCTAAGTAGTGATCTCATAGAGAAGCCCAGGCACATTCCATTCATTTGTCCTTACTGCAGTCATAGAAATATATAGCTATATATCTCTCTAGTGTGGGGGCATTACATAGAATATGTATCTCTGGGGCTATGGGTGAGGGATTATGTTGTGTGCAGGGAAGGAAGGAGTTAACAAGACCTAATTGCAGTGCATCCCCAGAGATGCAAGTGCTTGATCGCCCACAGAAATATGAGGAAAAGTCCATTTTAAATTTATGGGATAACCCCTTTAATCTTTATTTGCATTTGGCAGCCATCAGGTGGAACCTGGATCAAGGGACCCCCTATTTTTTTATTAGGCGGGATACCCACTAGCAGAAGTTTTATGACCATGGGTGTGTTTATGTATTGTTTATGTTTACAGCTCTACCCTTCCTCAAGTTAACGACCCCTGATGAGTCCCCGAGCTGGGATGAAACGCGGCGCGTAGGGAATCTAGTGAGGGGGAGCGCAGTTTTAGACCCCAGACAAGGAAAGGTTCCGTATGGGGTCGCCCCTGTCGGGGCGGGTGCTCTGGGTCAGTAGGCAGGTGCAAAAATAGCCCCTTTCACCTGAGATAGGTAGGGAAAATTTGAGGGGTATACAGGAGTATTTCTTGCCACTATTTGACACAAGCAGCACGGGTCACGTGGGTCCGGCTATTTTCTCACCTGCTGGATATACCTGGCATATACCTGTGACTGATACGATATGAAGGGGTAAGATCCATCCTTTTTAATCCACCTTCCAGAAACCTCAGCTATTGCTGCCAATTATTTTAATCCTTGATGGCTTCCGAGTACATTTAATCTCGGTTTGTATATTCATGCATTTTTGGGTGTTTCCAGTTTTCTCACTGCAATATGATAGAAGACTTTGAACTGTCAAAGTAACCCTGGGTTCAGACCTGAGCGTTCCAAAAACGCGCGTTCCACGCGCGTTTTTTTTTGCAAATGGGAAACGCGCGTTAGACGCGCGTTCTTGTGATTGACTACTGTGGTGTCAATCACAAAACGCGCGACAAACGCCCCAAAAAAAGCTCAAGTACTTGTTTATGCATCGGGCGTTTTACAGCGCGTTCAAACGCGCTGTAAAACGCTCAAGTGAGAACCAGGGCCATAGGAAAGCATTGGTTTTCATGTGTTGAGCGTTTTACAGAGCGTTTGAACACGCTGTAAAACGCTCAGGTGTGAACTTAGGGTAAAAGTTACTGTGACGAGACCAATCTCGCCACATTGCATTGGAGAAACCTGGTTGCTCGCCTGCTGCCTTTGGACTATGGCCCCCTGTTAAAAGACATCTTTTTTTACCTGCAGAAAAGCTTAATTCGTGCTTTTCTGCCTGGGGTTCGGTAGTTTTGGTTGAATGTGTTATACCCCAGATAGGAATCCCATGGAGCCCATTCGTATGAAACTGACTGTAAAGACTTTGGCTCCATGGCGATTAAACTGTATTCGTGTGGTCTGAGCGCCATTCACTTAATAATGTGCGCTCAGACCTGAGCTATCTGGGGATATGTTAAATGTATAGTTTTAATGTAATGTGTCTTACCTGGTGTATTTTAACAGTAATGCTTGTTCTGTGTCCCCATGTGCATAATGGAGTCTTGTCTCTGAAATGTCTGTGTGTATTGTAAAGGGTGGGACATTGTGTATTGAATAGTGATGTCTGTCCTATTGTCCCCACATGTGTATTGGCGATTTCCTTTGTCCTGAGAGATAATTGAATGACTCTCAATTGTCTCCAGGACAGAAGACATTGTGGATTCTGTCTGCCTGTGATGATTGCATTACCCATGTAGGGTGATGGTATCACAGGCAGAGGGGAGGGATATGCTGGGGTGTCTGTATTGTCCCAATGTGTGTGATTGGCTGCTGTATCCCGTGTCGCAGTCTTCCTTCTGGTCCTCTAGGGAGTGTCCACCAGGTGGGAGACCTGGATAAATACCAGGCAGGTAGCCGCTAATAAATGAGAGAATTCCTGTTTACCATCAATACGGAGCCTCGTCTCGTTCTTGGGGGGATTCACTGTATGCTGTTAGAGACTGATTGCCAGGAGTGTAAGCTGATTGTCTGCTTTTCCTGTTCGTCTGCTAGCAGCTATTTGGGAGGTTCCAGTACGGGAGTTGGAGTGCTATTTTGTATCCAGTTCGGGAGTTTGGTGTTCTGCAGTAGCTGTGCTCTATATCTCTGTAAGCAACTGATCGCCTAAACGGTTTTTACCCCTTGTCTGCAGAAACGGTCCGTTACAGTTACGTTTTAGGAATTCCTGTCCACTAGGTGTATTTTGATGGGATACCCACTGTCAAAACATTTGTGACATACACTGCGGATATGCTATTAACATTTAGGCTAGGTTCACACGACAACATTTGTCGCGCGACAAAAAGTGACACTATTGTCGCACGACAATTTTTATAATGGGAGTCTATGGTGTCGCATTGCGAGATGCAACATGCTGCAACTGCGACGCGATGGTCGCAAAAAATCCATTTAAGATGGGTTTTTCTGCGACTGTCGCGTCGCAGTTGCAGCATGTCGCAATGCGACACAATAGACTCCCATTATAAAAATTGTCGCGACAATAGTGCGACAAAATGTTGCGCGACAAATGTTGCAGTGAAGTTGTGCCCTATTTGTCGCGCGACAAATGTCGTCGTGTGAACCTAGCCTTATTGTGGGGGTTTCTTCGGTCATTTAACCCAATAGGTATTTGGTACTAAACTGTGAAAGGAAGATATTTTACATAGCACTTACCTGTCCCTCCGCTGATACCTCCATTTCCACTGTGCGGACATATGGCCCTTCCGCCCGGGGTGCTGAACAGATGTGGCTGCTTCTTTTTCACTGCTAGGCAGCTGAATACGAAAAGAAGCAGCCACATCCGGCTGCCTCTCTGAATCAAGAGACAGATAAGCTCTATGTAAAACATCATCCTTCCACGAGTTAGTACCAAATAACTGGTTCGGTTAAATGACAGGAGCACCCCTTTAAATCAGAAGCCAGCAGAAAAACTGTTCCAAAGAACCCTGGGAGAATGTAGCTTAAATTCAATCACATTGTACAGTGCTATATATGCCATCCGATAGGTTAGAACATGGTCCATCATGCCATAGTATGGTTTCGTACAACTCATTCCTTGACAGAACTGTTATATGGCCCCATGCATGAATCCACAAGTACGGTATTTCTTACCTGGCTGTACGTGACATACTCCCGGATAATATTGTGGTCCACTGGCTACCAGATGGAGCAGGTAGGAAAATCTTTTAGGAAGATTTTTATTTTCCCCTCTGGTCAGATGTTATCCTGTTTTTAGAAAATAAAGCAGCGCTGACGCAGCCATGTACATAGGCCCTGGCACAAAAAAAAGAGTATGTTATTCAGACGTGTACGAAATATGGAACTGTTTGAAAGTCTCGCCAAATTGTTAACTGTACTATGCTGGATAATTGAATACATCTGCCATTGACTGCAATAAAAAAAGGTTTACTCATTAAAAGGGTTTTCCGGGTGTTTAAAATATTGATGACCTATCCTCAGTCATCAGTATCGGATTGGTGAGGGTCCAACTCCTGGGACCACTGCCACTCAGCTGTTTGAAGAGGCCATGGCGCTCTGGATCCTTGCAGTTTACCAAGCACAGCATTGTCCATTGGATAGCGGCCGTGCTTGGTACTGCATTTCAGCCCCATTCATGTGAGTGGGACCGAGCCGAGTCTAGGCCATGTGACTAATAAACGTGACGTCATTGGCCTAGGACAGTGATGGCCAACCTTTTAGAGACCGAGTGCCCAAACTGCAACCCACTTATTTATTGCAAAGTAGCAACACGGCAATGTAACCTGAATACTACAGTGCAGTATAGTATATCTTCCATGTACTTTATCATTTACCTATAATAGCCGGCCTACATTCAGTGCGCAGTCTGTGTCATTCTGTGCCATGCTGGTACGCCTTAGAATTTTTCAGGGTGTGGGTGCCCACAGAGAGGGCTCTGAGTGCCACCTCTGGCACCCGTGCCATAGGTTCGCCACCACTGGCCTAGGAAGAGGCTGCAGTGCTCACCAAGTGCCGCGGCCTCTTCTAACATCTAAATGGTGGCGGTGCAGGGATTCAGACCCCCACAGAACTGATATTGATGACATCCTGAGGATAGGTAATCAATATTAAGCACTCAGACAACCCCTAAGTCTGTGGGCATGTTGACAATATGGTGTGGACCCTGCCTTAATTTATAGGACTGGTTAATATTCCACCAACCCTTTATGGTCCTGAAAATGTTTTGCTGCGAAACCTTTTATTACTTTTTTAAATAAAATATCATGGTAGACGTTCCCTGGATTTCTGTACCAGCCCTTCTTTTTCATTCACAGTACTATTATCTGCAACAAAGCAATAGCACAAAGGGGAATTAAACTGGACCTTTGTTCTGCAATATAAAGATAAAGCCGGTGGATGGCTTGTGGATGTGCTGCACTAACCTGCACATACTGTAATCACAGGTGTGGCCGTGAGTCACACTGTCCCCATAGAAACCGGCCTGTTTTCTTTTGTATTCGCTGCTTTATGGCTGGGGGGGAAATGAAAAATGCAGAACGGTCGGCTGTAAAATCAAATCATTTTCTTAAATATTTTGTTACTTTTGAGATACAGACTTTACGTCATGGTTTGTTGCATTGGTTTGTGAATAAATGTGCTGGAATGTATGTACAAGTTTCCAGTTACTGGTGACTGGCTTACAGTTGGGTTCAAAAATGAAATATTATCTCCTCCCAAAATTAAAAGGAATATATCACCTATTGTTTACCGCATAGGCCTCGTTCACATCTCTGTTTGGAGATCTGGCAGGCTGTAGCGGCACAGAGCACAGATCCTCTATTTCACCGCTGGATCCCCATTGACTGCAATTGGAGTCTGGCGGTGATCTGGTCGATTCCTAGCATAAATGCCTGGTTTCAGCCGGACAAAGACCATTGCATGAAACGGTTTTATTTTCTCCGGATCAGGCTGCCGGATTTCCGAAATGGAGATTTGAACGCAGCATAAAAACAGACGTGTTTTTGTTTTCCATCCTGCATAATGGGAACCAGACTGATCCGTTATGCTTGCCCATAGACTTCTATCGGAATCCCTCTTAAAGGCTTCCGTCATGCATTCCGTCTGGGAATTCCACCATATCACGTTATAAACGGAACCTATAACAGAATGTCATAACGCAAGTGCGAACCCGCCCTTAGCCAGTTTTCCTTTACACCAGTTTTGATAAATATCCCCCGGAGTGTCTAGTGACTCCAGCTATAGAGATGCAAAGATTCGGCATGCTGCTGTGTGATGCTCCCTGGGAACTGTACTATAACCAGTACTAGGGGCTAGGGGAGAATAAGATATGTGATGACGGATACATTTTATGCTGTTGGAATGTTGAATGGAATTGTTACAAATCTATGTATGATATTTGAAAGTCGGAAACACGTCGATGCAGTAAGGCCCCCTAATACAGCTCCATACAAAACAGAGCCTAAGGCTAGTTTCACACTTGCGGCAGGACGGATCCGACAGGCTGTTTACCCTGTCGGATCCGTCCTGCCGCTATTTCGCCGTGCCGCCGGAGTGCCGCTCCGTCCCCATTGAGTATAATGGGCGGGGCGGAGTTCTGGCGCAGCACGGCTGTGCACAGCAGAGGTCGCCGGACTAAAAAGTCGGATATGTCATAGTTTTAGTCCGGCGGCCTCTCGCCGTGCACTGCCATGCTTCGCCTGAACTCCGAACCCCCCCCCCCATTATAGTCAATGGGGACGGAGCGGTAATGCGGCGGCACAGCGAAATAGCGGCAGGACGGATCCGACAGGGTGAACAACCTGTCGGATCCGTCCTGCCCCAAGTGTGAAACTAGCCTAAATACTGCTGCAGAAGAATATTCTAGCTCCCTCTGTGCATCATATAAAATTGCAAAACCTAAAGAGTAGCTATCTGACATAAAATGCTTTTGTAAAGTATGTTTTTCATGCCATGCTAACAACCCAATGTTAAATGTGGGAGTGTCAGTCAGTAAGTAGTCAGCTATTTCACACAGCGGTGGCACAAGCTCATGCTCTGTGTAATGCAATCACTGGTATTCACATTCAGTCTGATATTATAAATGTAACACCAAGGGATTTTAAAGTGAGAAAGAACCAGCCCAGTCAAATTATTAAATACAGAGGGTTTGTGAGCATCTCCTATGCTACGACAATAAATAAATACCGTAAATAACGTATAAGAATATGCTGGACTTATTCACACTCTGCAGTTTTGATATCATATGTTTTTAAATAGGACGTGTCTCCAGACCCAAGTCCACAGCTATAGCAGGCATTTCGGTATTCTCTTTCGGGATTCCTCATAAAATAACAATTCTAGATAACAATCTCTTTTTAGAACTCTACATTTTGCGTTACCATTTTGCTTCTCTATAGGCTGTGTTTCTATAAACTTTGACACTATCAGTGCTGACAGCTTTAAGGACACACCCTGTTGACAGGGGGAATGGTAACAGACAGTGCCAATTTATTACTTTATTTTGAGGAGGATAACAATGGAATGGCACAATCTGGAGATCAGTGCTCCAGAACTATTTTATGGGGTATGCAGGTAAAACAGACATATCTGGAAGGCTGACAGGACTTCCAAGGTCATGGACACCTTTGGGGCAAGTTTTATCAATTTTGCATTCATGGGCTCACAGAAGCTACTAAACTTCGAACCCTCAGACAGCCCAACTAATGAATTTTACAGTGAATGGTATTCTGCAGCCTGTTATGTATTGGAATTAGGGATGAGCGAAACGACTTCGGATGAAACATCCAAATTCGATTTGTATAATACTTTGAATACTGTACAGAGCGAGCTCTCCGTACGGTATTGGAATGTATTGGCTCCTATGAGCCAAATTTATTTCTTTACGAAGTCTCGCAAGACTTTGCATAATAACTTCATAAATTAATTTCTACTGTAAAAAATAATTTCCTGAACTCGGGTTTGGTGCCAAGGTACCACTTGGAACCGAGCCCGAGTTCGGAAAATGGTTTTCCTTGCAGGGGTTCACCTTTGTGCACCTCTTACCGTCATTCCAGCTCATCGTTATTCTCCCAACCACTGGGACACGCAACGTTGAACAGTGCTGACGTCTCCGCCCTGGAGTGATAAACCAAGGTCTCTCAGTTCAAGGATTATGGGCGGACTGGGAACTTAAGGTGGCCCTGGAAAAAAAAAATACTAAAAGTGGCCCCATTTTGTAGTCAGGTCCAAAGTAACAGAAGGTGGGGCAACACAATTAGGCCTCATGCACACGACCGTTGTTTGATTCCGTGTCCGTTGCTCCGTTTTTCGTGATTTTCTGCGGACCCATTGGTTTTCAATGGGTCCGTGGAAACCTCGGCAAATGCACCGTTTGTCCTCCGCGTCCGTGGTCTGTGATTCCAGTCCGTCAAAAAAATATAACCTGTCCTATTCTTGTCCGTGAAAAACGGTTCACGGACCCATTCAAGCCAATGGGTCCGTGAAAAAATGCAGATGGCCATCCGTGTGTCATCCGCGTTCCGTGTCCGTTTTTTTTGCGGATCCCTTGGCAGGCACTTGGGAAAAATTGTCAGCCTGTCTTTTGGTGAAATCTTTTGGGTCATGTCCGCTAAAAAAAACGGAAGACACACGGAAACACGGAAGGCAAAAACGGACACGGATCACTGAACAACGGAACCCCTTTTTGTGGACAGCATAAGAAAAACGGTCGTGTGCATGAGGCCTTAGGCAGATTCAACAATACCATGGTGCAAAATACCATCCCAGCAGAACCAAATAACACAGTGTAGCACAGTAATCTTCCCCTCTGTGGTGGCCATCAATAGCTACCATCTTCTGTCCTCACCCTCCAGTTGTCTATGGAGCAGCTGGCTTAGGAGGTGAGGTCCGGGCCATAGCAGTCACTGGCTGGGTACATGAGTACCTGAATCTCACAGCATAATTACTGCCGAGAGCTCATTATGTACCCGGTCAGCAGCAGAGAGGAGGGCTGGGGTGGCCCTCTTGGGCATCGGCCCTGTCTATGGCCAATCCGCCCCTGATTCTGTGACAAGTGCCGATAAGGCTACATGCACACGAACATTGTTTGTTACTGTGTCCGTTCCGTTTTTTTGCGGATAGGATGCGGACCCATTCATTTCAATGGGTCCGCAAAAAATGCGGACAGCACACGGTGTCAGTATCTCTGTTTCGTAGCCCCGCAAAAAAAATAGAACATGTCCTATTCTTGACCTTTTTAGGCAGTGTTACAATGAATCCGCAAAAAAAAACAATAACGGATGGCATAAGGATGTCATCCATTTTTTTGGCGGATCCGCGATTTGCGGACCGCAAAACACATACGGTCGTGTGCATGTAGCCTAACTGGCATGTCGATGAACAGGAGGCATCGCACATGACTTGATCTAATTTTTGAAGTTTCATGTCTCTCCCATACGCCACAGATTGGAGCCAGGTGCCTGAAAATGTGATCATTTGC
The DNA here is from genome assembly GCA_033119425.1 of Bufotes viridis. Classification (NCBI taxonomy): domain Eukaryota; kingdom Metazoa; phylum Chordata; class Amphibia; order Anura; family Bufonidae; genus Bufotes; species Bufotes viridis. The sequence goes on from CM065593.1 coordinate 100,029,721, forward strand.
AGATCCTAGTGACACCTGCTACTTCCTCGATTTGCATATCCATACAGCTTGTCCTTCCTGATATTGCAATTTCAGTGTAGAAGAATCTATATGGAGAGCCTCTAACTCTTCTCTGACAGATGATGTCAGAGGACAGAAGGATCATGCACACTGTTTTCTTTTTTGTGTGATGCAAGCCACACATGCATGCTCAGCTGATCCGAGTGCATATGCGTAGGGGGGAGTCAGGAGAAAGATTTCAGACCGACGGCTATTAAAGATGTATAGGCACTTTAAGAAACAAATGCAAATGTTATCATCTTTTTAAACCGATCACTTATCACTTTATCCGTCATTTCTGTATAACATGAGGGCAATGGCAAGCAGCCAGCCTAATAGAAAGCTGATCCTGCCACACCTATGTCTGATAGACGAGACACTCCTTGAAAAGTGACTTAGCTGGTTTTGTTGGTTCTTCAAGCTCAGCTGCAGAATGCATCTATCCAATGTGTTGTCACAGCAGGCTCATTTTCTCATGAAATCCGTATGTTCTAAAAGCAGAAGAAATCCCTAACGTTCATCTGCATCAAAAGAATACCTGCAATATGTAAATTAAAGTAATGGCATGGCCATTCCGCAAAAAACAATAGAACATGTGCTATTATTGTCCATATTACAGACAAGGATAGGACAGTTCTATTATGGGCCGGATGTTCCGTACCACAAAATGCGGAATGCACACGCCCGACATTCGTGTTTTTCAGACCTGCATGATCCCTAAGGCCTTATTCACACATCCGCTGTGTTTTGCGGATCCACGGAGCCGCGGATCCGCAAAACACGGACACACCGGCAATGTGCATTCCGCATTTTTGCGGACCGCACATTGCCCGAACTCCATAGAAAATGCCTCTTCTTGTCCGCAATTGCGGACAAGAATAGGACATGCTCTATTTTTTTGCGGAGCCGCGGACCGAAAAATCGGCGGCGCTCCGTCAGAAATCGGATGCGGAGAGCACAGTGTGTGCTCTCGCATCGTTCCGGCCCCATTCACAGTCAATGGGTCCGCATGTATTCCGCAAAATTGCGGAATACATGCGACTACATGCGGATGTGTGAATAGGGCCTAAGGCTTATTGCACTGCGACCGTATGGTTTTGCGGTCCGTTTTTACGGATCCGTTGTTCCGTTTTTTTTATCCGTTGTGTTTCCGTTTCTGTTCCGTTTTTCCGTATGGCATATACAGTATACAGTAATTACATAGAAAAAATTGGGCTGGGCTTAAAATTTTCAATAGATGGTTCCGCAAAAACGGAACGGATACGGAAGACATACGGATGCATTTCCGTATGCGTTCCGTTTTTTTTGCGGACCCATTGACTTGAATGGAGCCACGGACCGTGATTTGCGGGCAATAATAGGACATGTTCTATCTTTGCACGGAACGGAAAAACGGAAATACGGAAAAAGAATGCATACGGAAACACTTCAGTTTTTTTTGCGGACCCATTGAAATGAATGGGTCCGTATACGGACCGTATACGGAACTCATAAAAACGTCCCGTACACCCGCAAAAAAAACGGTCGTGTGCATGAGGCCTAACTCTAATGAAAATGCAGACCTTCCATAAGCATCGGGTATTGTCAATGCATTTACCTAATATCGTGTATTATCATATTTTGTAATATGGTATTTTTCATTGACACAACTCCACCTTCAAAATGCACTGAAAAGTTAATATCTTGCATTTTTCAATTTTGGCTGGAGAACACATTTTTGAATTCAAGGTATGTGCACCGACAGGAAGAGCCTGTGATCTAGCATAGACCTGTTTCATTTGGGCAGAGTTTCTGTTGTGTTGCTTTAGCATTTCAGAAATGGGGATCCTCAATAGAATAAATATATCTGCTCAAAATGTTTCAGAAAATAGTATGAAGACCTGTTTTCATATTTCCACACTGTAGTCAATAATGCCTTCTATAGCTTGTTTGTCAGGTACCACTCCTAGGATTCAGGTTTTGCTGTCTTGACGCTGACCTGTAAACATGCTTAGGGTCATCAGTTGGGCAAATATTCCTTCTAAAACTACAAATGCAGGTTTTCATCTCACAAATGAATGCAGCCCTGTCATTTGTGCCATTGTTCTCAGACTCTCTCCTAATTTTCACCTATGTTGAGTGGTTCATCTTGACAGGAAGCTCATTGTGCAGCATGTGCACAACAGAGGGGATTTATCAAGACTGGCGTTCCCATATGCCAGTGATCTCCCTGGGACAAAGTCAGATGTACCTAATGTAGTATCCTCAGGACAGGTCATTAATATCTAATCTGTGGGGTTGTGACTCTTGGCAGTTGTTAGAAGAGGCTGGATGAGCACTGTGGCCCCTTCAGAGGATACCAAGCACAGCACCGTACGTTGTCTAGAGGCTGTGCTTTCTATTGCGGCCCAAGTCCATTCACTTGAATGGGACTAAGCTGCAGATAGGCCATGCGACCAATGAATGTGATGTCTCCGGCCTAGGAAGAGGCCGCAGCTCCAGACCACTGCAGCCTCTTCAAACAACTGATTGATGGAGTGCAGGGAGTTGGACCCCTACTGATCTGATATTGATGACCTATCCTAAAGATAGATAATCAATATTATACTCCCATAATACCTCTTTAAATACAGCTTTCAAATAATATTTACATGTTATAAGACTATATAACATAATGTTACATATCATATATATTGTGTAAGCATGGGACATCACTTACCACAGGGTCGGCATTGTCTTTCATTCTGTCCCATTAGTCTGTGCAGAGAGATGAAAGCTTTATTAGTTTTATTGTAAGCTATAATTACATTGTATAGTTAGATTTTATGATCAAGAAACAATATCATACCTGTGATGAGTATCTGTCTCAGGACCATCTCTCACTGTTCAGAGGCGTGAACTTACCATTTATCATAATGAAATATAAGCTTTTGTATCTGTGATCTTATTTCATGAGGGGAAACTGTAATAGTTATAATTGGAAGTACTGAAAATGGTCCAATGAAGTTCTATTACAACTACTGCTACTACTACTGCTACTACTACTAATAATAATATTAATACTAATCTTAGTTAGCAGACTATGTTTTGCAAAGTTTTTTCCTAAGTAATAAAAAATAACATGAAAAATTGGCTTTTCATATGTTAAGCTCTGTTCACATTAGCTTCATGGCTTTTGGTTACAACCGAGCCATGATAGCTATGCCAGATCAGTTTTTAAATGGATCCAGATGGATCCTAATAGACCACATTGACTTACAGTTTCTTTTACTATTCCATTTATGCTTAATTTTTTCATATATCATCTTGTCACATCTTGCCTCGTCTTGTGTATGTGCTACATTCTTTTTGTCTATTTTGTATTCTGTTTGGCATTCTGCACTTTACAGGAATAGGATCTCTTTGATTAAGGGCTCATGCCCACGACCGCGTGCCCCCGTGGCCTACGGCGGGTCTGCAATACATGGGGCACCGGCCATGTGCACCCACATCATGGATGACGGACCAATTCACTTGAATGGGTCCGCAATCTGGGAGATGCGGTGCGGAAGCACAGATCGGAAGTGTACCTGGCCGTGCCTCCGCACCGCAAAAAAGTAGGGCATGCACTACTTTTTTGCGGTGCGGACCGTCGGATGCGTATTGCGGACCCCATTCAAGTGAATGGGTCCGCAATCCGCTGCGAATGCCCCATGGTCGGTGCCCGTGCCTTGTGGTCCACAGCATGGGCATGGAGCCCTTACATTTGTGGGCATGAGCCCTTACATGTATGGTATGAATTTTGTGCGCATGTGATCATTTTTGGGTGTTAACTCCTGCATTAGTCTCTAGACATTTTTTCTAAGAACTGTGTTGTGCCATTCCTCTGTTATTGCTAATAGAAATTTAGGAATAAATTGACTGTTACCACTGGGGGTTGTGTCCATATACAGTCTAACAGAGTCCAATCAGTGCTAACAAAGTCCCTGGCTCACATTTACTAATGCTATCTAAGCCCAGTTTCACACTAGCTGCTGAAAGGCTGTTTCAACTGGGAGCTAGATCCGGCATTGCTGTAAGAGCTGTTACCTCTGGAAGTTGGTCCCGAAAACTATGCAGCTCTGTCTATTTTGCATCGGACAGAACTGGTAACTGCTGCATTGCCCTCATTAAAGTGGATGGGAGCAGCACTGCAGTAACCGGCTCCATCCACTACACAATGGACAGAACTGTGTAGTTCCAGTGACAATTTCAAGCACTGGAACTTACAAGGTGCCATCTGGTCGAAAGGGATCTGGGGTGTTGGACCCCCACTGATCTGATATTGATGGTCTATCCTGAGGATAGCCCATTAGTATCAAGATCCTGGGCAACCTCTTTAAGGAAAGGATATACATTTTAAAAAGCTGGATAACCCTTTTAAATATACGTTACAAATTAATATTTTTCATTATGTGAATCTGGCATTCAAATTCCGTACCCAAGGTCCCACAGATGGTGCAGCACAGCTCAATAGAGGGCACAGTCATTTATAGGATGACACCATCATGAGTAAAAACTGGATAAGGCCTCATGCACACGACTGTATGTGTTTTGCGGTCCGCAAACCGCGGATCCACAAAACACGGAAGCTGCGTTCCGTTCCGCAAGAATAGAACATGCTCTATTTTTTTGGCGGGGCCACGGAACAGAGCAATGGATACGGACAGCACATGGAGTGCTGTCGGCATCTTTTGCGGCCCCATTTAAGTGAATGTGTCCGCGCCTGAGCCACAAAACAACGGTCATGTGCATGAGGCCTAACAGCTCTGCATACAATACTGTGGGACACATGTTCAGAGTACGCAACTAGAATGTCTGCCTTTCTTGTATTTTAAAATCAAATGAGAAACTGAACGTGTAGCATTATTTAAAAGTGCTTTATTAATATATAATGGAAAATACAAAAATATTGCATAAAGTTTCAGTTCATACAAATGCAGATCCTTTTTGAACTTTACAATCTATTGTAACAGATAAATTGATCGTTTTGACATTTTGTTAAAGCAAAATACCTATGTTACTATCCTAAATGTGTAAAGGGGTTTACCAACTCCTAAAACCAGTTCTGAGTTTCTCCATATTTAAAAAATAATAATAATCCTAATGTACCTCAAATTGAGCACTATTCCCACACCAATGGTCTTTGGAGTTCCCTGCCAGTGACTGACTGCCAGTCACGTTATACCAGAAGACAGAATGAATTGCTGGGGACACCAGTGACCAGCAACCCAGGAATGGTGCACAATTTAAAAGGAAAGCAACGATTTTAAGAAGTTTATAACCCCTTTGCATTCTAACAAATTGTAAGCTGAAGACAACATCTATAAGAAAAATGCCTCAAAAGGTCTTAAACTCCTAGCGTAGGTTGGGGCAAATTGTAGCAATGCTATTATCTAATATACTTTAGCTGATCTTTATACTGTTTGAAAATACTTTATATTATCACACAATGCAAAGTGTTTTAGCACCTAGTTAGTTATATACTAAAGAATACATTATAGAGCATTTGCAACCAAAATGGTCATATATTAGTAAACCAGAAGTTAGAACATCGGCCAATAATTGTAATGCATTCAGTACTCTTTTATTTCTTGTAGTAATGTTTAGAAGTCAGTAATGTTTAAAGTGGACCTATCACCGTGAAATACAGTGCAATCTGCAGGAGGAGCTGAGCAGATTGATGTATAGTTTTGCGGGAAAAGATTTGGTAAAACTTGTAATTTATGCATTTAAATCTCTTTTTTGTGATTTTATTGTTCACGGGGCAGTGTTATTAGTGACTGACAGCTATCTCTGAATACACACTTACACAGAGAATACTATCAATCACTAATAACACCTCCCCCGTGTACAGCTATCAGTGAGTAACAGCTATCTCTGTATACACACTTACACAGAGAATACTATCAATCACTGATAACACCTCCACTCGTGTACAGCTATCAGTGACTGACAGCTATCTCTGTATACACACTTACACAGAGAATACTATCAATCACTGATAAAACTTCCACCGTGTACAATTATCAGTGACTGACAGCTATCTCTGTATACACACTTACACAGAGAATACTATCAATCACTGATAAAACTTCCACCGTGTACAGTTATCAGTGACTGACAACTATGTATACATACTTAGGGCTCATGCACACGACCGTATGTATTTTGCTGTTCGCAAAAAATACAGATGACGTCCGTGTGCATTCCGTATTTTGCAGGACGGAACAGCCGGCCCCTGATAGAACAGTACTATCCTTGTCCGTAATGCGGACAATAATAGGACATGTTCTATTTTTTTGCAGAACAGTGATACGGAAAAGGAATGCACATGTAGTAATTTCCGTTTTTTGCGGACCCATTAAAATGAAAGGTTCCGCATACGGTCGCACAAAAAAAGATGGAACGGACACGGAAAGAATACGTTTGTGTGCAAGAGGCCTTACACAGAGAATGCTATCAATCACTGATAACTCCTCCCTGTGTACAACTATCAGTGACTGACAGTTATCTATGTATACACACTTACACAGAGACTGCTATCAAGCACTGATAACACCTCCCCATGTACGGTTATCAGTGACTGACAGTTATCTCTGTATACACACTTACACAAAGAATGCTATCAGTCACTGATAACACCTTCCCCGTGTACAGTTATCAATGAGACAGCTATCTCTGTATACACACTTACACAGAGAATGGTATCAATCACTGATAACACTTCCTCCGTGTACAACTATCAGTGACTGACAGTTATCTCTGTATACACACTTACACAGAGAATGGTATCAATCACTGATAACACCTCCCCCGTGTATAGTTATCAATGAGACAGCTATGTATGTATACACACTTACACAGAGAATGTTATCAATCACTGATAACACCTCCTTGTGTACAATGAAGTCAGAAAGAGAAGAGATTCAAATGTATAAATTACTAGTTTTAAGGAATATTTTCCTACAAAAAAAAAAATATATATGTTTGATATTTCTCTCCTGGAGTGGATAGCATAATTTATATTTTTTACCAGTACAGTGCGATTTACTATTTTCACAATGAAATTTTCCATTTAGCCTTTTCCTAGACTTTTACACATTGTAAATACATTTATGTGATTTTTCTAGCATTACATTACATCTACCAATACATTTGATATTTCATTTTCTTTATTACCCAATATGGACACACCGCCTATGGTTTCATTTAAGGCTACTTTCACACCAGCGTTTTTGCTAGATCCGTCATGGATCAGCAAAAACGCTTCCGTCACAATAGTACAACCGTCTCCATCCATCCTAAACGGATCCGGTTGTATTATCCTTAAAATAGCCAAGACGGATCCGTCATGAACACCATTGAAAATCTTGTTCCGCACCACATCGCGGACAGAAAAACGCTGCTTGCAGCTTTATTCTGTCCGTTATGGGGAGGCAACCAAACGGAACGGAATGCATTCTGGTCGTTAGGAAATCTGCCCATCTGCTAAGCACCGGTAATCACATGCAAAAACAAACAAAAACCCTGAAAATTCACTTTTTCCCTTCATGGACAAGCACATCTCATAATCTCCCTGCCTCCAAAATCGCCAAAGGAACCCACTATGTTGAAAATATAGTCAAGTCCGCAGGCAGCCTGTTATAGCGCAGGATTTGCTGAGCAGATATATAGTTTTGAGGGTAAATATTCAGCAGAACTAGCAATGTATTCATTTAAATCCTTGCTCATGCTGATAGTAGGAGTCATTGACAGCCTTCTTTGTATGAGTGCAGAGATAGCAGTCACTGATTTGGACCGCCTCCTGGACTCCTAAGCCTAGCATGAGTAGAGATTTAAATCTACTGAATATTTTCCCACAAAAACAGGGAGAATATTAATCTGCTTAGCAACTCCTGCAACTCAACATGACAGGTTCCCTTTAATGAATTGCTCTCAAGATCCAGGTTGCTTCCCATCTTCCTCTCAAGCATGGCTACTTGACAATGTTCTCATGATCCTACTGGTCATCTGTATAACGAAATAACCCCTCTGCATATTTCATGAATTTCCAGCTGAGGGAATTTCTTTTACAGATGAGTTGATATGCAAATCATGGAGCAAGTGTCTAGAAGAAGATGACCAAGATGTTACAGCCGGCTCCATTAACTATAATGGGGTCTGGTGAAGATCCTCCTGCTACCTGGAAAATATGCCGGCATTCGGCCGGAAAAAAAACACTGCACACAACGGTTTTTGTCCGGCCAATTCCCAGCATTCCATGCCGAAAAAGGCTGATGGAAGGCTGTACCACAAATGTGAAAGAAGTTTGAGAGCAGCTCACAAAATGGAATGGTCGATTCTGTATGTTGCTGGATTCATACATTAAATATCATTTATTTTATTTAACAATTGATCAGATAGAGCACTGACGCACAACTGATTGCTTAAACCAGGCATGCTCAACCTGCGGCCCTCCAGCTGTTGCAAAACTACAACTCCCAGCATGCCCAAACAGCCTACAGGTATCAGCCTACAGCAGGGCATTGTGGGAGTTGTAGTTTTACAACAGCTGGAGGGCCGCAGGTTGAGCATGCCTGGCTTAAACCATCCCATTATAGGTAACTGAGAAAACAGGACAAGCAAGAAACAAGACTTTAAAAGCAAAAAAGCAATAAAGTACAAAACCATAAACAGCAAAATATACTGTATATACATTAAAACAAAACATAGTAATCATTCTAAAGTGAAAGTGTCCAAATACTGCATTAGGGGCATTTTTAGCTGGCCATCCTTATTCTAAGTATTATACACCTAAAAACCTTAAAAAATTGGGGCCCATTTAGTTTACTTTACGGCAGTAAAATAAATGAGCTATGTCTTAATGTATCAATGTTTCACGGCTATGATGTGTATGGGGCCAGTCAGACTGTACTCTGCTGTCACAGTCAGAGAAAAAGTGGGACTAAAAGTATCTTACCACTCGTTTTCTCCCTTTTCCACATGCATGTTAATCACGGGGGCTCAAATAATATTAATACACATTTTCTAAAAAATACTGTAATAGTAGGGCAATGGTATAGAAAGGAGAAGAACTATATAAAAATATTTGCTATAAACATATTTTTTTTGCTTTACTGCATACATTTTAGAAGTTACAGTTGTGGACATGCAGTGAAGTAACCAAGGCCGTGTTATTGCAATGTGTAGCGGGTTCTCTCTGAATGTAAGAATATTTACAGCACAGTAATACAATTTTAATTTACATATTTTACACAAAGTGGGACATAAACAAAAGTGGACTAAAATTGCACAAAGACAAATTTGTTAGAGAATTTAAAATCCATTGACAAATCCTAAATTGGTTTGCTTGTGTTTTCACCCTAGCCATACATTCTTTTTATTTGTAAGACTTTTTGACCAATAAAAATATATTTTTCAGTACAATTTTTTTTCAGTAGTCAAATACAAGACTATTGGAAGCAGATGTATGATTGCGTGCCCTGGATCAGTATATGACTCCCTCTGGGTCTTAAGGAGTTACGGGAGGCGTGCAGCCAATACATACTGGTGGTCTATCTTCAGGATAGGTGATCAATATCGGGGTGATTGGTGGGGGGGGATTCCTGTCACATCTGCCGATCAGCTGTTTAAAGAGGAGGTGGCACTCCTGCAAGCAGGGCTTCCTCTTCAAGAGTACACTGCATGTTGTCTTGCAGTGGTGGTGCAGTGTAAGTACAAGTGCTTGTCCCATTCAACGATGCGCAGTGTATTCTTGAAGAGGAAGTAACGCACGCCGGAGTGCAACCTCCTCTTGACACAGCTGATTGCCATGGGTGCTGGGAGTCGGACTCCTACCGATCAGATATTGATAACCTATCCTGAGGATAGGTCATCAATATGTACTGGTTGCACAACCCCTTTAATATTTATGAGCTTGAAGGAATCTCATTAGATTTATAGTCTAGTTCAATCAGTGTCTAGTTCGGCTGACAAACTTATTGCTTAGTATATTGAACTGTGCTGTACTTTGTTACTTTACTGCGGGTTAAACTAGGGGAAGTGGAACCCATTGTTTGAGTAATCAGAGGTTCTGCACTCAACATTTGGGTGTTAATGGCTGGACCAGATCGTACAGTTTTTTCTGTTACGTAAATATTTTGAGAACTTCCCATTTCTGGGCGAATGCTTAAATTTCCCTGAACATTAGAGATGGGTTGTATCACCCTTTCAGTTACTAGAACGTTCTGTGCGTCACCAAGATCTTGGATGTTAAATGAATTAGACATCCTTGAACTATTTGGTGCAACAACTCTTTCTGTTACTACCACATTTGATGCATCTGCTAGATTTGGTAACTCTATAAATTCGTGAACACCAGATGCTGGACGGACTACTCTCTCTGTCACAATGACATTGGAGCCATTTTGGAAATCAGAAAAAACTCCATGTGCAGGTGCTGCAGTAGATCCAACCAACCTTTCTGTTACCAAAATATTAGTAGGGAGGCCGGGATCCACGTTACGGGTAACTGGTCTCAATGTGCCCCCAGACGTTGTGTAAGTCTCAGTTACAACTACATTACCTGGAATGAATGTTTCTACCATAGGTCTCACTGGTTGTAGATTGGCAGATGACATTGTGCTCTCAGTTACGTATGTAGAGCTAACGGGCAGAGATCGGTTTACTGGAACATTATTTGCAGAATCATCTACTATAAAATTTGTATCAGTTTCTATTATTGGAACATTTGGAAATAATCTTGGCTCATCACCACTTGACACTGGATCAATCTCTGAACCAATGCAAATTTCTGCCAGTGTTTTAAATTTTGGTCCCAATGTGTCCAAGAAGGAGTCATCCAAGTCATCAGCAATAAAACTACAACACCCCACAGATCCAGCTGGGCTTCCAATGCCTTCAATATCATAAATTAGAAGACAATCATTTGCCGGGCGACTCTCATCTTCATTGGCATACGATTCTGCTTTCTAAAATGATAGCAATCATATGATTTCATGAAAATATATAATTCCATTTTAAATACAATTAGAAGTGTATGCAACATCTTCATTTCCTCAATTTGTTTCCAAATTCGGCAAGCTAGAGAATTTAGAGCTAGTAGACACATCTACTTATCCTTTATATTTTATCATTATCAACTGAATATTAATATTTTATTATGATATTCTAGAATATATATTCTATAATATTATTTAATACTATAAAAATTATATATTTTTTAAAATTGCTTTATATTTCAACCTTGAAATATGAGGCCAACAACAACAAGCTTGAGATACAAGCTTTCTAAAATAGAAGTTATCCCATATCCACAGGGTAGGTGATAACTGAGAACAGTGGGGATCTGACCGCTGGTTGTTAGGATCGGTGGGGGTCCCATCAGTCAGATCCCCCCACCAATCTTGTGAATAGCAGAAAAGTTCTAATCATAATACCCCTTTAATACAATACTAAATTAACACAATTAGATACATCTTTAGTATAATTGTGCACCTTACCTCTGCAAAGTAGTTTTCCACATAAGCCATGTTCAATGTGCCACTTTTTTCGTATGGTGGTGGCAAGGGTCCCATATAAGAATTGGCTACATTGCTTTCGCCTGAAAAGCCTCCCATGCCAACTACATCAAAGCCGTCTCCCAGAGCTGTGGTTGTCTCAAACCCGGTAGCAGAAGCACCTCCTCGGCCACTTCTCACTGCTGTTCCTGATAGGCTTCCAGCACCAGCACCAACTCCCTGTCCAAAGTTGGCTGCATGGACCTCTACAAAATAAGAATGTACATGAATAAGAATACATACACCACCCTTTCATTTCACACCGTATCTACATTATATAGCCCATTACGTTTTTCACACATGTAGACAGGGTACATAGCACCCTGGCCAAAAAAAAAAAAAAGAGACACGAACTTTAAATGGTTGGGGTTTTAAATAATGTCTGAATAAATTTTTTTCAGACCAATGAGCTTCCACCTACCATGTGCATGTGTACATTTTTGGTCATAATAGAACTGATAGAATCTCTGACTTAATTCCTAATATAGTTTTGACCTAACAATAAAATAGAGAATCTGACATACAAAAACAACCTTTAGGCCTCATGCCCACGACCGTATGTGTTTAGCGGTCCGCAAAAAAACCCGGATGATATCCGTATGGCATTCGTTTTTTTGCGGATACGTTATTTTTTAAGATCCATTGTAAGGGTCCATTCACACGTCCTCAAATGGGTCCGCATCCGTTCCGCAATTTTGCAGACCCATTCATTCTCTATGGGGCAGGACGTGAAGCGGAGAGCACACTATTTGCGGAGCGCGGCCCCGAATTTCCGGTCCGCGGCTCCGCAAAGGATAGAACATGTCCTATTTTTGTCCGCAGCTGCGGACAAGAATAATCATTTCCATGGGGGGTGCCTGCCGGGTGTGTTGCGGATCCGCAACACACCACGGACGTGTGAATGGACCCTAATAATGCCTATCCTTGTCCGCAAATTATAAAAAAATAGGACATGTTCTATTTTTCTTGCGGGGCTACAGAACGGACATACTGATGCGGACAGCACATGGTGTGCTGTCCACCTTTTTTGCCTACCCATTGAAATGAATGGGTCCGCATCCTATCAGCAAAAAAAACGGAACACACAAGGAAACAAAATACGGTCGTGTGCATGTGCCCTTAAGGTCATCTTTTCACATTTGCACACAAGTGCATTGTGTTTTCTTGTCACATGGATTTTTGGCATAGTTTGGCCAACTTTTGGCCTTAAAATGTTACAACTACAACATTTGATTACAACTTTAAAATCAATAAAAATTTACTTTTATTAAACTTACCAGAATAATCAGGGCCACCTGAAGTTATAAATGGGCTTGTCATATCCTGTTTAGAAAATAAGGATTTATTGTTAGGTCATATTCATACTAATGGTAGACAGGCAAACAACTATAAAGGTATAAAAGTATCCCTTTGGTAGACTGCAGCCTACAGTCCTTGTCCCTGGGCCAACAACCGGTAAGCAACTGTATCCTTATACAATAATAATACATTGAACCGTATCATGTCGCCAGGGATAAACACTTAGGGGGTCATTTATTAAGACACGCCCACTTTTTTAGACTCTGGTCTTAATAAATGACCCCTACATCAGTGATGGGTAACCTTGGCACTCCCGCTGTGGTAAAACTACAACTCCCAAAATGCCCCCCTTGCTTGGCTGCTCTAAGAACTCTATAGAAATAAATGGAGCATGCTAAGAGTCGTAGTTTCACCACAGCTGGAGTGCCGAGATTAGCCATCACTGCCCTAAATGTTTCTGGATCCCTTCCTCAAGTTACATCAAGGTATTACAAATGTACAATGTGAACATATTTAAAGCAAGACAGCCAGGAATGTCTGTTTAACGGTACTTTCACACTAGCGTTTTTCTTTTCCGGCATTGAGTTCCGTCGTCGGATTAGTTTTATCCTAATGCATTCCCGATGGAGAGAAATCCGTTCAGTATTCATCAGGATGTCTTCAGTTCAGTCACTGAACGGCGTTTTGGACGGAGATAATACTGCAGCATGTCGCGGTATTATCTCCGTCCAAAATCCTGGATCAGTTGCCGGAATGCCGGATCTGTCATTAATTTACATTGAAATGTATTAGTGCCGGATCCGGCATTAGTAATAACTTAAGGACAGATCCGTCCTTCTGGTCTGCGCATCCGCAGATCTTTAAAACTGTAAAAAAAATACAAGAACATGACAAGCGGAGAGACGGGTCCGTTCTTGGAATGCATTTGTGAGACGGATCCGCATCCGGATCCGTCTACAAATGCATTCAGTTTACATCCAGATCGACGGATCTGGTAGGCGGTCCGACTACGGAACTGCTTGCCAGATCACTCTGCCGCAAGTATGAAAGTACCCTAAGGGTCAAAAGGTCACAAGGTCTGCACTTTGCTTGACAGGCCCAGGCAGTGTAAAACATAATCAAGCCTGCCTGGATCTGTCAATCAAAGTGTAGAGGGCGCAGCAGTTGCAGACAGAGCAGAGCCCCTAGGACTAACAGCAATGTCCCCTTTGCTCCTAGAGGCTCATCTGCATAAATTAACGCATCATTTTTCTCAGCAATGCGGGCACATATGAACATGGGACCGACAGATGCCTTCAGCTGCCATGTGCACATGGAACAGGTCAGACAGTTTCAAAGGTACATATCTGGTGACAGATGCCCTTTAAAGAGCTCCTGTGACCCCCAACTGTGCAATTTTTATTAGCCGACATTAGCGTTTTGCTAATGTCAGCTGAGTGCAATCATACTAGCCCCACTGGCCCAGTCTGCTTTTGAATTCCCGCGCCTGCGCCATAACGTTCCTCAATCGGCGCAGGCGTATTGAGTGAAGGAGCTGGCAAGCGCGCGTCCTTCACTCAGTACGCCTGCGCCGATTGAGACGCAGATGGGGCGTGTCTGCAAGAGGAGATGGGGCGTGTCTACAAGCAGAGGATGCGGTGGCTACCAGCAAGTACACAAGATCGCCCTTGAGAAAGCAAGCAAGCGAAACCCGGGTCGGGCGGATGGTTTTACATGCTGTATTTTAAAGAAAATTTTGTAAGTATAATAAAACCTTTTAAAGAAAAAGATCTCGAAGGTATCTCACTATTTGTGCGCATTCTCGACAGAAATACGCAGGAACGTTTGTGGAGACCAAACACCTGTGGAGCCTGTTGATATCCAGTGCCGGCGCATGTGGAGGATTGCGTGAACACTACCAGTGTGAATAAGGAGCAGCGCGGTTCTATCCTATCCAGCAAGTACACACCCAACTTGCTGGTAGTGAAGAAATTAGCATATTATAAAAGTATGATTTTTACAAGAAATAAGCCACAGACAAAGGTAAGACAAGTATGATTGCACTCAGCTGACATTAGCAAATAGCTAATGGGGGTGACAGAAGCCCTTTAATGCTTGTGAACTATTTCTGTTCTTGTCTGTTTGTATATTTCCTGTCACACAATGGATCTTACAGTGGAATTTTGGGACAGCCATCCGCATCAAAATTCCGCCGGTGGCCGCGTCCCACTGAGATGTATGGGAGGCAGATCTGAAGATTGTGGAGCGGCGGCTTATACGCATGACTTTAAACTGCTGCTCCGAGATAATCAGTGCTGCTTCTCAATGAAATGAGTGAGAAGCAGAAAGGACATGGTGGCAGACAGGTTCTCAGCTAAATTTCGGCATGGCTGTCTGCCCCAAAACTCTGTTGTAAAATCCATTATGTCAACTTCCGTTTAGGGCTCATGCACACAAATGTATTTTTTGTCCGCATCAAATCTGCATTTTTTGCAGGTCAGATGAGGACCCATTCAATTCAATGAGGCTGCAAAAGATGCAGGCAACACACCATGTGCTGTCGGTATTCGTTTGTCCGTTCCATCCACAAAAATATAGAACATGTTCTATTCTTGTCCACATTACAGACAAGGATAGGACAGTTCTATGATGGGCCGAACGTTCTGTTCCGCAAAATACAGAACGCACACTGTCGGTATCCGTGTTTTGCGGACCGCAAAACAGGCAACGTTTTTGTGTGCATGAGCCCTTATAGTAACAATACTAATAATAACAACAAAAACTGACCACATCTTCAGGCTTGGCACCTTCTGTTCCCCATTGATGAAAAGCTCCATCATACCCAGCTGCAACTGGAACAAACTTAGCCCCTGCACCAGATCCACATACACATAGCGGCAGTAGGAGCAGAGCCACTGTAAAGGCACAATAAAGAAACATGGATGTTAGCAATATATTTTGCAATGGATGATGTTAAACAGAAATTATAAAATAGATGCAGATTTTCTTGGTGACATTTAACAGAAAATATCTGGGGTTGTATCGCTTCAGCAAATAGCATTTAGAGAAATGTATTTTTCCATCACATTATACACTGCTTGTTTCCATGCTTACGACCACCCTGCAATCCATCAGTGGTGGTCGTGCTTGCACACTATAGGAAAAAGCACCAGCTCATGTGCACTCCCAGCCGCCAGAGAGACTAATGCTTTTTCCTATATTGTGCAAACACGGCTGATTGATTGCGGATTGGCAATGTACCCCACCGTGGGCCTATTGCCTTTTGCTATGCAGTGTAATGTGTATTACAGTGTACAGTCCAAGACTGTTGTGGGCCAGAGTCTTAAAAGTCCCTGCAAATGTGCCTATAAACATGGTACCGTCATAACTGTTACCGACCCAGAGAATGTAGGTAATAGGTCAGCTTTACTGCATAGGGAACGTTGTAAAAAAGAAACCCATAAAATGATGGTGGAATTATGTTGTTTTTTTCCAATTCTTCCCATTTTAGAATTTTTTTCCAGCTTTTCACTACATTCTATGCAATATTAAATGAGGCCATTAGATGTTACAACTTAGCCTATCAGACTACAAGTCCCAGCTTACAATATGATGTCACCACTGGAGGTCCATGTATAATATACATAGCAGGCTGCCGGCTTGCTGCCTGGAATGTGTATTGCAAAGAAAGACGTCACCATTATAATAGGTCCTCTAAGCGCTGCATGGGTCTCCCATGCAGCGAAGTTCAGGAGCCCAGCTCTCTCATAACTGTCGAGCTCCTGCTCTAAAGGCCCGTAAGTGTCAATTCCTGCTGTTTAACCCCTTAGATGGAGAGGGATCACAAGGTGCCAGGTTTGCTCCCAGTGTATGGCTTTTAGACTCTGCCAGAGGCGCACGGCTTAAGGCTGGGAACACACCTAAGCGTTTCTGAATCGCGCGTATGGCGCGCGTTTTAGGATGCGCGTTTTTGTAACTTAGAAACGTGCATCATACACGCGATTCAGTGATTCTCCAATATTTCAGCATGGTCCATAGGCGCGTTAAAACGCCCAAAAGAAGCTCATGCTGAAGGGACAGCGTTTGGTGTTTTTCAGCGCGTTCAAACGCGCTGTAAAACGCCCAAATGTGAACCATGCCCATAGGGAAGCATGGCTTTCCACATGCTGTGCATTTTACAGAGCGTTTGAACGCGCTGAAAAACGCTTAGGTGTGTACCTAGGGTAATAGATTGCCTGTCCATTTCCTACTGACAGCACAATACACTGCACTGGGAATGATATTTGGTGAAAATGAAAATTAAGTAAGTTTTGTTAAAAAAAATATCAAAGTTAAACACACAGAGTTTTCCATTGAAAAAATGATTTTCAATGAAAAAAACAAAACCCCCTCCACATATCTGGTATCACCCCAATTGCAATGACCCAAAGTATACAATTATCATGTAATTCATCCAAATGGTGAGTGGTGTAAAAAAAGAAAAACCAATAAAAAACACTGCCAGATTTGCTGTGTTCCTTATATGCATTAAAGAAAAATGATATATAAATCTCTCAAAAAATAGCATGTGTCCCAAAAAAACACCAGCCGTCACAAAGTTCATAGAAAGAAAAATATAAAAGTCATGGGTCTTGGGACGCGACGGTGCAAAAACATTTTCTTTTTTTAAACATTTTTGTTATTTTGTGCAAAAATTGTAAAATAACTGACAGAGCAAAGTTTTCATGGCACTTATGTGCAAAATGATTAATGCAAAATTTACAACCTACAAATTGACATTGTATTCTATGTTGCCCACATAACTGATGTGTGTGCTCCATCCACTAGCTGTGCACCCCCTTCAGTTCTATTGAATTGGCCTTGTACACCAGTGCAATGCCTTGATTACTTGTACAATAGACCTGCCTAGGAAAAAAGCTAATTTTTTACATTGGCCCCACCAGTCAGCATTATCACAATGCCTAAAAGTTTGTTGACCCCACCTACTTGGCTTGACCACGCCTTCTACCAGTTTGGCTCCGGATACAACAAGGGGCCATGGCTATATTTTTTCCAGGACCACATTAAAGGCCAAGAAAATAAAATTGCACTTGTTTGTTTTTTGGATTCAGCTTCAATCACTTCTTATAGACTCAGTAATGCTGATACCTGTCTTTCGAGCACTTGTCTCTTCTCAGTTTAGGCTTTGTGGGCATTCCCTCAGCACTGGTCACATGGACTCCCCCCTGACTGTTTTGTTTTCACATGCACTAGCACGGCTCTGCTCCCCTTCTCTGTGTGTGTCTTTCAATTCTTTCAATTCAGCCATTTTTTTTATTATTCCGCTATAAAATCTCTTTTAAATAGTTATTGCTGCCCCCAAACTAATTTAACATCCCTGGTGATTAGTAGCCAGCACCCAGGAGCATCAGCGATGAACAGTTAGAGTGGAGCAAGGAGCCAAGTGATGGTAAAATAGGATATTAGCAGCTATTGTGGAAGAGAAAGCTGTGCATGAATGGTAATAAAGTATAATAAACTAGGGGATAAGTCTTCACAGCGCTGAGACTCAGCTGGGCAAGCACACGTTTCGGGTCCCTGAGTATTCCATGATACTGGGCTGTGTTCAGACCAAGAGCGTAGCCCTATATCACAGAACGGACACTTGGTGGTTCCAACCCTGCGCTTGCCCTGCAGTGTACTCATATATAGCAGAAGTGTCATTTTATATTTTTTTACTAATGGCAAAAAAATAAATTATGACACAAAATAAATTGCAATAATTATAAAAACATCCATTACAGAAGGAGAACAGTTAAAATAACGGAAGTGACGTCTCCATCAAATGATGGAGATGAACATCACCTGATGGACCGCACTAACTATAAGGCCACCTGCACGTGTTGTGGAAACGGCCTACCGTGGTTGCCCAAGGCCTCATGCACACGACTGTATCCACTTATCCACTGCATGCTGCAGTTTTTGTCCGGCCAGCCCTCGGGATGTTTGCTGTGTTGCGGCTGGACCTCTGGCCCATCCCCATTATAGTGAATGGGTCCGGAACGGTCTTCCAGCGGCACACATGGGCTAGGCTAGAACAGATCCGGCAGGCTGTTCACTTGCCGGAACAGCCTGCAGGACCCTGCTAACGCTAATGTGAAAGTAGTCTTAGAAGTGAATGGAGGAGACATAAGTGGAACCTGGACCTATTGGACATATATGGCATATTGTGTGGATATGCTATAAATGTTCAGGATGCTATAAATGTTCAGGTGGGAATAACTTAATTCTACTTTGTATAAGTCAATATATAGCATTTCTCTGTATTATAAGTTCTAAACATAGAAAACAAATGTTCTCTTCTGACTTTACTAGATTTTGGAACCCATGACTAATGAAATGTCTTATTATATAACCAGAGATGAGATAAATTCTACTTACACAAAAGAGCTAAAAATCCGAGAATTATGAGTCCAATTGCTGCTGGGCTAAGAGATACATTCTTTCCGGTCAGTTTTGTAGCATCACAAGATCCAGCAGCAGTACACTCACAGACTTGTAAAGTAATAGGAATTGGGTTTGGGCAAGCAAGATTATTTCTGTCGGTAACTGAAATGTTCACAGTGTAATTACCAACACGAGGAGGATTTATTCCTTCCAAAATGATTGCCGTGTCTAAAATATAAAAAGGTTTAATCATTTTTCAGTCAGTATACAAACCTGCATACATATGATATTTACAAATTATTATAAATATTAATCATATATATAACAATAAGAATATATAGAAACATTAGTCTAAAAGTTTGTAAATCCTTCAAACTTTTTGCATAAGTTTGACCTAAAACGACATCAGATTTTCCTAAAAGTAGATAAACATATCAAACAAATGAGTAAAACATATCTGATTTGATTATTTATTTATTGAGGTAAATGGTCCAATATCAATGTCTGTGAGCAACAATATGTGAACCTTTGCATTGCTTTCAGTATCTGGTGTGACCCACTTGTGCAGCAAAAACTGCAAGTAAACATTTCTGGCAATTGTAGACAGCAGCGTACATAGAAATCACTGGGCCCCATAGCAAGAAAATAAATTGGGCCCTCATGTCCCATTTATAGCACATCCCAATACCTATTCCGGGCCTCTCCCTTTGCTCCATGAACTGTGCTTGCTGATGCGTGTTATATTGTATGCCATCAGCTCCGAACTGGGATTACAAAACATCGCTGGCACACAAAAGAGGTATAACAGAGGCAGTGTGTACAGGTATATAGTATATACAGCAGTGTATTGACATGTGAGGTACGAGGTATAAATTACAGCTTGTACCTTACATGTCAGTACACTTCTGTATATACACTATATTTGTACCCACTGCATCTATTATACCTCGTACCTCCCATATCAGTACACTGCTGTATATACTATATATCTGTACACACTGCATCTATTATACCTCGTACCTCCCATATCAGTACACTGCTGTATAGACTATATATCTGTACCCACTGCATCTATTATACCTTGTACCTCCCATATCAGTACACTGCTGTATATACTATATATCTGTACCCACTGCATCTATTATACCTCGTACTTCCCATATCAGTACACTGCTGTATAGACTATATATCTGTACCCACTGCATCTATTATACCTCGTACCTCCCATATCAGTACACTGCTGGGTATACTATATATCTGTACCCACTGCATCTATTATACCTTGTACCTCCCATATCAATACACTGCTGTATATACTATATATCTGTACACACTACATCTATTATACCTCGTACCTCCCATATCAGTACACTGCTGGGCATACTATATATCTGTACCCACTGCATCTATTATACCTTGTACCTCACATATCAATACACTGCTGGGTATACTATATATCTGTACCCACTGCATCTATTATACCTTGTACCTCCCATATCAGTACACTGCTGTATATACTATATATCTGTACACACTACATCTATTATACCTCGTACCTCACATATCAGTACACTGCTGTATATACTATATATCTGTACCCACTGCATCTATTATACCTTGTACGTCACATATCAATACACTGCTGTATATACTATATATCTGTACACACTACATCTATTATACCTCGTACCTCCCATATCAGTACACTGCTGGGTATACTATATATCTGTACCCACTGCATCTATTATACCTTGTACCTCACATATCAATACACTGCTGTATATATATATATATATATATATCAAGAGAGAGAGCAGTGTACTGATAGGAGACATACAAGGTATAATAGATGCAGTGTGTATAGAAATATGTGGTCAGTTATACATTATGGTCACTGTGTGGGAGGTAAATGAGGTAGCGGTCAAATAAAGAGAATAACCACTCCATTCCAGTCTCAATGGATCAATGCAGAGCACATTGTGCACTTCTAATCCTTGCTGCTAGGAGTTGAAGGACCTGTGATCATGTCATCACAGGTCCTGGCAGATGCACCTTTCAAACCTGGGAACTACACCATTCTTGGTGCAGTTCCTTTGCTAGATCGTACAGGACCTGTGATGCTGAAGATGATATCTTTACAGGTCCTGGCAGATGCATATGCACTATTCTAACCTGGGAACTACACTATCCTCTATGCAGTTTCCTTGCTAGATGTACAGGACCTGTGATGACATCATCAAAGGCCCTTTAGCTTTCTTCACGGATGGGAGCCATTATTGAAGGTAATTAGTGGGCAGGGCCTATCCTCCACTGCGGGCCCCCATTCCCAACGGGCCCCATAGCAGCTGCGTGGTCTGTCTGTATGGGAGGAACGCCACTGATTGTTGATAAGTCCTGCACATTGGCTTGGAGGAATTTTAGCCCATCCCTCCATATAAAACAGTTTCAAATCTGTTATGTTGATGGGTTTCCTCTTCTGCTTCAGGTCCTTCCACAACATTTCCATCAGGTTAAGGTCACAACTTTGGCTTGGCCATTCCAAAACTTTAAAGGCTATTTACACCTTTGGAGGTAATTTTTATGATTGCATTTTACACATTTTTGGCTAAAAACTAACTGTGTGACTGCTACTTTCACAAAATGAGTACTTTAACTTTTTCTTTAACCATTCATGATAGAATGACGTGGGTCTTTGCCTTGCTGCATGACACATTTTCTGTTGAGATGCAGCTCACAGATGTCCTAACATTTTAGAACAGAATAGAATTTGCTGGTATAATTCAGAATTCATTGTTCTATTCATGATGGCAAGCAGTCCAGGCCTAGGTGGAATAAAACAGGCCCAAACCATGATATTACCACCACTGTGTTTCACAGATGGGATGAGGTTTTAACCAGAATGCAGTGTTTTCCTTTCCCCAAACATAACGCGTCTCATTTGAACCAAAAAGTTCTATTTGGATCTCATCTGTCCATAAAACATTGTTTCAAAGGCCTTCTGCCTTGTTCACTTGGTATTCAGCAAACTGGAGACAAATGGAAATGTTGTTTTTGGAGAGAAGACTTTCTGCTTGCAGTCCTTCTGATGGTGAACTCATGAGTTAATGTAAAAAAAAGCCATTAGTTGCTTAGAAGTTACTTTGGGTTCCTTTGTGACCTCGTGGACTATTATACTTCTTGCTCTTGCAGTGAACTTTGTTGGTCGACAACTCCTGGGGAAGGTAATAATTGTCTTGAGTTTCCTTCATTTGTACACAGGCTGTCTGACTGTGGATTGGTGGAGTCCAAACTCTTTAGAGATTGTTTTGTAACCTTTTCTAGCCAGATACCTGTCCGTCCCCAACTCTTTTTCTGAAGTCCTCAGGAATCTTGGTTTGTTCCATGAAACACTTCCACGAACATGTGTTGTGAAGACTTTAATAGATCCCCATTCTTTAAATAAGACAAATTGTCCACTTATACCAAACTGTCAAATTAATTTCACCTTCAAATTATCTGCTAATCCCAAACGCCATACCAGTGCTGGAGACTATGCTGCACGCCACTCATGCAGATGGTACCGCCTGTCCTATTAGTGAGTAAGAAAAGGGAATTGTATTGTCTCCTCCTGGCTCCTGATAAGGTGTCCGCACCCAAGACACACGAAACGCATAGAGCAGGGTTGGTTCCTGATACTTTGAGTTGTTTCTTGTCAGTATCTCTTCTGTATTCAGGGCTGTGAGCGAATGCATGGCGCCCAGACCCTGAGACAGTGTCACCATACACCTCCACAGAATGTTTAGGGATACTGACATAGTATCTAATGTATCTTCAATTGTTCATGGCTGACAGCGCATATTTGATATGCAGTCCCTGACACTTTAAACACACACTGTTACATAGTGCTTTGGGATACTGTTACCACCTAGTTGCTGATTAATTACTTATTATCAGCAGCAAACTGCTAGGCTATTCTACACTCTGTATTTGAGGACTGGGCCTGATCTATTCCAGACTTTTGAATAATCCTGTTTGGATTAGCCGGAGTGTTCCAGTATCCATAGAGCGCATCTTTCTTTAGACCACTGCGTCCTATCACTATATACTGTAAGTCAGTGTGGATCACATGTCATAGGACACAGGTCCCATCTGCCTGTCTCTAATGAAACATTAGGGGGTGATGCCTTTATTTTAAGATTACTATAGATAAATATATTTTTTGTTTTATTTTTACCGTCCTTTACAGGCAGTGAGCTAATCCCAAAGGTTAACCATGCGATATATTATATATTATTTCCTCAGTAAATAAATGACCAAGTCTAATATTTGTGATTCATTTGTTTGATTTGGTTATCTTTATCTACTTTTAGGACTGAAAATCTAATGGTTTTAGGTCAAATTTATGCAGAAATGTAGAAAATTTTGAAGGGTTCACAAAATTTCAAGCATCACTGTACAGTACCTACCTACCTACTTACAAACTATAAATATTAGCAATTAAATATACCGAGGATATTTAAAATCAGTATCGATGAATTTCATGAAGAATACAGAGAAGGCAACATGCAGTCATTTTTATTTTGTGCAATAATCAATATTGGTCTGTTATTTACCATTATAGGGTTTGGCAGTCCAGAAAGGATTGTTGGCAACAGTTATCTTGAACGGGGCGTTTAGTGGTACTTGAAATCCATTAATAATAACGCTAACGTTATCGAAACATACCACACGGCGTTCTTGTGTAATCGTAGGGCAAGCTGTAGGTGTAGGTTGACTTGGGTTTGCAGCCATTCCTACTGAAACTGTACTTGTTCCTGATAGGGTTGGATCAGCTATGCAAAAATAAACAAGTAAGTAAAATAAGTGAAGACTTGTGATGTGACAAATAATTAAAAATTATCATAGGGAACTTACTGTTGTCTATAGCCAAGACTGTTGCAGTGTAGTTATTGCCAGCGGTATTGTTGTTCCTATTGCTATTCATTAACTCTTGAATCAATTCATAAGTCATTCTAATCTCGCCAGTCGTAGAATCAATTACAAACCACCTGCTGGACTGCTGATCCAATGAATACCTATGGAGATTGACAGGGGGAATAATAGTACAGAGTAAAATGCCAACCTAGCTACATTACCTTAGGATGTCCTTATATGGCATTTAACTATAGGTTTTTTTATTTAAAGAGGACCTTTCACCGGTCCACAGTTTATTAGGCAAAGGTATGTACATGGAGAGCGGCACCCAGGGATGTCCCTGCACTTACTTGTATTCCCGGGTACCGCTCCGTTCGCCCGCTGTAGCCCCCGGTACAGGCGCTCGTGCTTCTGATAATTTTGCCTGGGGCAGAGACATCTTCTTTTACCCTGGGCGTCTCTTTCTCCCGGGGCTGGAGCGCTGGGCAATCGCAGCGCTTAGCATATGAGCTGTAGAACTTTATGTAACAGAACTGGAGACATTTTGATGGTGATCCTGCCAGTACTCTTGTTTAGCACATATGTGCACCTTTGGGAATGTCAGACCTGCAGACTTGGTTTTATGGACCTGACCTATCTACCAATGCTTCCTATGACACGTTTTGAACCTTAATGAGTTCATCATTACTTTATTAACCAAACAGTAAGCATTGTTGACTATAGACTAGAACAGTGATGGCTAACCTCCGGCACTCCAGTGGTGGTGAAACTACGACTCCCAATATGTTCCATTCATTTCTAAGGCATTCTGAGAACAGCTATGCAAGTGTGCATCTTAGGAGTTGTAGTTTAACCACAGCTGGAGTGCCGGAGGTTAGCCATCACAGGAGTAGAGGGTTATTCCACTGGACATTCCTTGATGATCTAATTTCAGAGACTCTCAACTGTCAGTTGTAAACTTGTAATCCCTGGGGAACCCAGCATCAAGTGTTTAATTCTGTTGCAGTACCTTCATGGAGACAAAGAAAGAAGCGACCCCTGTTCAAATAAATGCACTTTCTGTATAATGCATGGAACTGCTGGATGCCCCAGAACAAAAGAGACTCTTTGTGGTGGCTCTTCATTCTTACTAATAGATGAGGATCCTGACTTTTCCTTCTATAAATTCAAAATATGGTTTGTGATTTATTTTTGCTAAACCAAACAACTGAAGATCTCTTACTTACCAGTGATGCCATCGCAGCAGAAGTTCTGAAGTCTCACTGTTTTTATATATATCTTAAAGGGGTTGTATCATCTCAGATATTTGTGTCATAGATATGGGCGGGTCCTACCTTTGGGATCCACTCCTATCTCCAGAACCCAAAGTCGAAAAAGAGCATACCACGTAAGCTTGGCCATCCTCCATTCACTTCTATGGGACTATGGCAGTTCCAGAAATAGCCAAGCCATAGCTCGGCTATTTTCAGAAGTTCCATAGTGGTTATTGAAGAGCCCACCACGCATGCATGGCCACCTCTCCATTCACCTCTATGGGACTGCCGGAAACAGCCGAATCTTTGCTCAGCTATTTTGGGAACTCCCATAGAAGTCAATTGGTAGCACATCAAAGTGATCAATTTCTGAAATAAGACAATCCCTTTAATACTTGATAGTAAGAATGTTATGATGAAAATGGTTTCTTACACAACATTTGTGGCCGGTCCTCCAGTGTCCATATCCGTAGCTACCATTTTTGCTAATACATATTGTAGTAAAGCCTCTGCTGATAATCCTGATGGAATCTGCACGTTAGAGGTGGACGGAATAAAGGCAGGCCCTTCTCGCACATTTTCGACTTGAACATTTATGCTAGTCACTTTTGCTTGATATTCAGAAATGACAGAATAATGGTAAGCTGCCCGGTTGGATACAATAATAGCTAGATTGGCTGACATCATTGCTTCATAATCCAATGCCTGTATAGATATAAAACAAGCAAGAAACATATAATCAGAAAGACTAGTAAATGACTTATGTGTAAGACATATCTATAGTCATCTATTAATTGTTAGTTTATTTTCTAGATTCCGTATCAGCCATATGTTAATATGTCCAGCACAAAACATTAAAATACAGCTCACCCAGATATGTTCCTTGCACGGAGAAATCCTAGGTAGATTTTGAACAAATTTTACAGCTACTCCAGCACAGGACAGGAAATGTTTGTAGTCCGTCTTTTTATTCAAACTTCATAGAACACTCACAAAATGGACATCCCTTCACCACTTCACATAACAGGTTGACATGTTTCAAACCGAGACGGTTCTTACTTAGTCCCCAAATGGATACACCAGACTATGTGTTCCCTGTATTGTCATGTTTCTATTTGCCAAATGGCACATTTTTTTTTTTGGTGCCGTTTTGGCAAATAGAATAGAAGACCTGCCCTCATGTTATGCTGCCCTTACATAGACCAGCATAGTGGGTGTAGCTTTTACATGGTCCATGTTCTTCACATTATGCTTCTGACAAGAACATACATGGGTCATCAGTATTAGATTGATGGGGATCCGACACCCGGCATCCCCGCTAGTCAGCTGTTTGAGGAGACGGTATGCACGTGCCGTTTCCCGTCTCTCTTCCCGCTGCAGTGAACAAGAAGAAAGACAGGAGACGTCTCGTCCACACTGCACGCTCTATCTCCGTGTCAGACCCCTGCCGATCTGATATTAATGTCCTATCCTGAGGATAGGTCATCAATATTAAAAGCCCGGACAACCCCTTTAAACATGGAAAAGTAATTGCTTAGAAGAATATGGAACAATTCTTCTTCAGGTTTTAATGGCTATTGGAATGTCACCTAAGATGGCCCTAACCAACTTAATAATTATTATATTTGCAAAACATTTACCTTGACAACTTTCAAAATGCCCACATTTGTCTCAGCATCTGTTTCAATAGCGAACCATCCTCCTTCATTGCCTGATACTATCTCGAATACTGCAATCCAGTTATCAGAGTACATTTCATCCAAATCAAAAACTTTCATCCTTAAGTCCGTGAAACCAACCATATTTTCCTGGATTTTAACTGAATACTGAAAAGTGAAAAAACAAAACAAAGACGAATGTACGGTATGTACTATATATCTGTATATAATTATCTGTATTATAATTATGCACTATATTTATACTGTATATTGGTTATTGATACATTTATGTCAATTCTTAAACACCAGAAATATGTGTATATGATTTAGACGGTTTGTTTTCATTTTTTTGCAGTATTAGTGCAAGTGTTAGTGCATGCCTTATTATAACAACATGATGTAGATTTTTATGCTTTTCAGATATTTCCTGACTTTTTAGCTGGCATACATAAAAGAAAGGGCCTCATAGCAAAGAATAAAATTGACCCCCGGTATAATACTGGATATGCCCCTCAATATCAATTTACAACCTCCCCTCCTCTTAGGGGAGAAGGTTCTGTACAGGGTCTTGCCGTTTAGTAGCAAAGGGATGATGCCAACCTAGCATGGGCCCACTCTCTCCATAAACATGCCTGTATGGTATGTATGTCCCTGGCCATGTGCCACAGATTGAAATCTATGCTAGCTAAAGTCTGGTGTAGACTTCAGCTATAGTGCATTCATTTTCTGTAGAAAATTAAAATAAATGAGTTGAGATGAGGAAGCCCCATCCTTTCCTCTAAGCGACTCCCACAGTTTTTTTTTGAGTAATGTACTGGGTAGATTGACATACACTTCCACTATATATTGAACATTGTAGAGGATCTCCATATTTATTCCATTTCAATAGGTTCTTTGAAAGTTCCACTCATCTTGTGGTCTATGTGGTGTTACAATATTTTAACATACTATATTTTATAGTGCTGTACTTACCACGTCATACTCAAGTGTAGGGAAGTTGTCATTGACATCTAAAATTTTGATGTTGGCACCACATTGTCCAGACAGTCCTCCTTCAGCTCCATTCAAGTCCTTTCCACTAACCACAAGACTATAGGCACTGGTCGACTAAAATACAAAACACCCCTTGAATAAGTTTTACTCAGAAAAGACTGTAGACTAACATAAATACCATTAGCATATAAAGCAATATCGTTTTTATACTGGTTTGTGTTAGTCTGAGCCTGTGTTCACATATTATTACCTTACGTTTAAGGGTACTTTCACACTAGCGTTTTGGATTCCGTTTGTGAGATCCGTTTCAGGGCTCTCCCAAACGGTCCAAAACGGATCAGTTAAGCCCCAATGAATTCTGAATGGATAAGGATCTGTTCAGAATGCATCAGTTAGGCTCCGTTCCGCCTCTATTCCGTTATGGAGGCGGACACCAAAACGCAGCTTGCAGCATTTTGGTGTCGGTCTGAAGAGGCGGAGCCTAACAGATCCGTTTTGAATTACAATGTAAGTCAATGGGGACGGATCCGTTTTCAATGACACAATATGGTGCATTTGAAAACGGATCAGTTCCCCATTGACTTTCAATGTAATTCAAAACGGATCAGTTTTGGGCTTTGTCATTTTTCTTTAAAACTAATGCAAACGGATCTGTTCTGAATGGATACAAACGTTTGCATTATAAGTGCGGATCCGTCTGTGCAAATAAACTGACGGATCTGTACCAACGCAAGTGTGAAAGTACCCTAACATATATGTTGGGAAGCAATGGATATGAAAGTGTAGTACACTGCGCTTTTCCATCCCATGGAGTCCACTGAAAAATCATATACATTAAGCGGCTCCTTTTTTTTACCAATCGGACCCTATGGTGATGGAATCCATCTGAGCCATCTGAGGTATATGTCATGCATAAGTATTTAACATGAGTCAGATGTGATGTGATCACAGCTTTAAAGGAGCAATTACCATAGAAAATGCACATAAGAAATACTTTGCAGCAATTTCTCCTTTTATCTCCTTTCATCTGATTTTGTGACAAATTACAATTAAAACTGTGAAATATATAAAAATATCTTAATCTAAATAATCTAATCAAAATGTGTCTCACAATATCTTTCATTCTTCCCCCTCCTCCACGTAACAATCCTGTGTTTGGCTGTAAAGCTTCCCATACACATTAGATACAAGTCTACTAATTTTGGCCATTTCAGTCGACCATTATTTGAAAATGTAACACAAGCGATTGTTTGCAGTGGCCCACAGTAGACGTCCGTTTGCCAAAAATTTGATCTGTCAGGTTGGAAAATGTTTCCTGTGGTCGGCGAAAAGTAGAAGTGTTGAGCATGACTAACCAAATTCGTTTGATAATTTGCCAGTGCTTGCAAGCCCCAGGGAGTCAGTATTTTTTACACTGACTACCTTTAGTCTGTGATGTTGCTTATTTGTACAAACATTTGATTGGTCACATTGTGGTTGATCAAAATCTCATCTTTATGGACAGCTTATAGGGAGCCACTTACCGTGACAAACTGCCTACAGTATTAGATAAGGGCTGGGGAGAACAGTACAAACATACCCTTTATGGAACTTTTATTATCAGGAGTAGTGTGAATATTAACTTTTATTCTGCCAGATTCTGCAGCTGCAAGTGCCTAATGTGAGCTTCACTGTAAGGAGCTGTTTGTTCTCTGCAATGAGCTGCTTTATAGACCTCCCCTCTTCTTTGAGTGACAACGATAGCACCCAGGAGACTACTACATCTGTCATTTAGAGCAGAGAAGAGGGGCTGAGAAGTAGCTTACCACAGAGCTCTTCACAGTGAGGCCCCACCCTGGGCACTTACTGGAACAGAATCTGGCAGAATAAGACTTCATATTCACACTACTCCTGATAATAAAAGCTCCACAAAATGTATGTTTGTCCTGCTTTTCCCAGCTCCTGCCTAGTGCTGTCAGAAATCTAGACTTGACGAATATAGAACAGATCAGCAGGAAATTATTTCAGTATTTATGTCTGCATCAGGAGCATGCAGAAAATCCTGCAATCTGACAAATACTGGGGGGCAAAGTTGACCCTGTTTACTTGTATCACTGATTACTAGAATTACTGTTCCTTTAAGACATAAGAATTCGAAAGCATACCTCTCTGTCCAGCATATTAGACATGGTGAAGACTTGGCCCGTAAATTTATTAATAATAAACATTGTAGAATCACTGGGACTCTGTGATATTATTCTGTAAGCAATTTGGGAATTTACTGTATTTTCTTCATCGGCATCAGTGGCGAAGATTTGCATCACAAGAGCATCTAAAATACAAAAATGAATGAACCATGATGAATGTATGAGCTTCATTTCATTTCATTTGGCTAAAGTGATCACTCTGACCTGATGGTCTTCCTGTTTTAATCTGATTTATAATTTCATCTGTATATCAAATTTGTATCTTATGAGTTTATAGTGATTTTGTCACAGTAATAAGGTGACCTATTTAAAGGGGTTGTCCAAGTTAAATAAAAACTCCCAGGGGCGGACTGGGAACTTAAAGTAGTGCTGGAAAAAAAAGTTAGTGGCCCAGTGTTGTAGGTGGGTCCAAAGTGGCCGAAGGTGGGGCAACACAAGTAGGCATGGCCACAGCATGAAACTGTATGATCGTCCTGAGGATGGCAATACAGTTGAATTCAGGAGGGTATGTATGGCTGCTGGTCAGGTCCTAATGCTCCTACAATAATTAATGCTGAGGGCATCAGATCTTTATGTACCTGGCTGGCGCCATGAGGAGGGCTTGGGAAGCCCCCTGAGCACTGGTCCACAGGGAAATTTTCCTGTAGGGTATATGGCCACTCCGCTCCTGACCCTGTACCTGAAAAGAAGGGATACTTACCCCTTTTCTTCCATGCATTGCACTCAGGTCCTTCCCAATGCTACAGCCAATCACTGGTCTCAGCAGCATCATCCACTGCTGAGGCCAGTCATTTGCTGCATGGTGACCTGTGTGTACAGAATGTCACTGCTACAGCCAGGAAGATGGTGTCAGCGGTGGGGAGGACCAGAGCCCATGACTGGAAGTGGCGGAAACTACAGGAAGAAAAGCAGTTAGTATTGGTTCTTTTTTATTTTAGAGCATTTACAAGGGCTGCCCGAGTTTTTATTTCACATAACAACCCCTTTAAGGACAGCATATTATGGAGACTGATACCCTGTAGTTTTCAGTCAAACAGCACACAATATATTCCATCTCTGACCTCCTCTTACCTTGGACTCCATACATTTGTCTGTGGAAAAGGAAAGGCTTGCATGTTTTAGAAAAGAGGATGGAGATATATAAAATCATCCATAAAGCAGTCATAGAGAATGCTTTCATTGTATGCCCTTGATTTAAGAACATCCATCACTTACTTGCTCTGCTATTCTCTTCTATGGAGCCCACAAAAACAGCTTCCGAGAATATTGGTGCATTGTCATTTTTGTCCAGAACCCTCACCCGCAGCTGTAAAGGCTTCTCTACCTCTTGACCAGAAGCTGTTACAGCATGGACTGTAATCTGGAATAAACATTAACACAATATAATAAATGTACAGTTGACGATGAGTGATAAAAAAAATGGTGATGATTTAACCAATGGACACCCATGGATTAAGATATTTAGTCACCAGTTTAAATTAAACCGATACATGATAGAGAAATGGTAGAGAAAAAGAATACAAAAAGTTTCCTATTAGCCTGACAATAATTGAATCTGTCATTATATGTGAGTTAAAGGGCTTGTTCATTCCTTAGGATAGGTCATTCATTTTAGATAGATGGGAGTCCAAAACCCTGCACCTCCATAGATCAGCTGTTCGGGAGTAGCTCTGGAGCAGGAAGTAGGCGCCAGAACTACACAGCTCCACCCATAGTGTAGTGGTTGGCAGTGTTGCCAATCTAAATTTAAATTTTTTCTGGACTATTTATGAAAAAATTACAGACAGCCAAAATTTTTTAAGGACAAATTGGAAAACTATACTGAACTTTAATTAATATAAATATTATATGAATAATACATGTCTATAGGTCAGATACTAATAATGAGCATATTACCAGCATTACTGTAATCTCTAAAATGCTGAGAATTACAATCAAAATGACCTGCTCAAACACCACCAGCCGCATTTTTTTTTCACGGAGACTGGAAAAAGTCCCCTATTTTTACGAACTGTCCAGGAATTGCTGGAGGGTTGGCAACCCTGGTGTTTGGAGCTGGTTACTGCAGCACTGTAGTTGATATGCAGGTGTGCAGGGTATCCTGAGAATAGGCTATCAGTACCCCTATAAGTCACGTTAACTTACATATAACATTGATATTTCTTCACGATCCACAATAACTCCAGTCACGTTCAGTTCTCCAGTTCTAGGGTCTATTTTAAAAAGCCCATATGGAGGCTGATCCACACCTTGTCCGAACACTTGATAGAATATAGTACTTTTTTTCACCTCTATGTCAGAATGGACCTGTCAACACAAAGATAATACATTGTTATACATATGGAAAACTACCATGTTTTATTTGTGATGGATGGTGCTCTGGTCAGAAAGCCATGCATGCACCCTGCAGTCCTGACTCCCACAACTAGACCGCTGTATACCGTTTTAATAGCATGGAGATAGGAAAACAATCATTCATCTGTCCTAATTGTATATATGCTGAATGATGCATTAGATTATGAAGATGCAATTACATTACAATGATGCTGTGCACGTCGGGCCGCCCGACGTATGAGTGCGGTACAATAGTCCCGTGGGCGGCCCGACGTGCACAGCATCATTGTAATTTATGACTCTGATCGCTCCCGTGCGCACGACCAATGTTGCTACGGGGCATATGGTCCGCTCACGGACCATATGTCTTGGAGGGTACAGTATACGGTCGTGTGCAAGAGGCCTAAGACATACATTATGAGCCAAGGCATTTATGGCTGTGTTCACATTTTGCATTCACATTGAAGGCATGGTGTGTTTTTTGGCTGCACTTTTCCATAATTGTGGCAGAAATGCTGCTCTTTTGCCATGGTTTAAAAAAAAAATGCTGCAAAAGCCGCACCATAGGCGCAAACTCTGAGCACGGCCTATAAAATCTATTTTTCTCATAGGTAGAGAGTAGCTCAATGTACGAGATCTACTACAGGCCCATCTGCCATGTTCCATTCATAATATCCAAATAAGAAAAAATTGCTTTTCTGTCAGCCTTTGATTTGTTACCTTTGCTATAGGATTTCTGTATCTGTTGTCTGTTTCTTCCTCTATATTCGTTGGAGGTGCAATCCATTCACGCTTTTGTCGTCTATAATGGAAGGTTTCCCATGATATTTTACCTTTTTCATCTTTTCCTTTGTTTACCTAGGGTGAAGATACATTTTTTTAGGAAAAAAAAATCACTATACACATGTCACACATTATAACCCAATTTATCCCAAAATTTAAAAAGTTATTCCTTTGACGGGAGATAGAAAATACAATTGTTTGTAGGCTTAAAAAATATAATATCTTCACATATCTTCAATCATTACAAGTGAAAAAATAATAATACAATATTATTTTTATATTTTTCAGGTAACCCATATTTTATGTGTCTTATATTATGGTTTGGTATGTTTTTTTTACAATGGTATTATATTTTTAGAGGGGTTGTGCAAGAATGGGGGAGGGGTTTGACAAACCCCCTCCCCCTTTCCCACTTGGCCAAACCTATAAAAGGAAGCTAACTTACCTGCTTCCCAATGCTGGCTCCCCGTTCCTTCTTCTCCTTTGCTTGCGTTGCCCCGCAGGGCTCCCTCACTGAAAACATTTCCCTTTATGTCATTACATGTAGTTACATGATGCAAGACGATCCATTCTCCACCATGACCAGTGACTGGCTGCAGACAGTGTTACACTGGATGTTTTTAGCAACGAAGCCTAGTGGAGCATAGCAGGCCGGGAGGAGAAGGAGCGGGGAGCCAGAATCGGGAAGCAGGTGAGTAATCTACCTTTTACATGTCCCCCGCCCCCCCAGTCTTGCACAACCCCGCTTAGAGGCACATAATGGACAAAGGATGTTTTTTGGTTCCCTCAGTCATCACTCTTTAAAATTACTTTCTTACTTTATCTTGACAGTCACAGACACTAGATTTTTGTGGGAAGATCCTATCAGTTTGGCATCATTTCCTACCAGAAGAACTGTCTGAATAATGCCAGGCAGTTCCTCTACTTTTGACAGATATTTGACGGACCACCTACACACAATAAGAGACACCAGAGGTAACTAACATGTCTCTTATTCTCCTCATGAGTTTAGCGGTGTCATCCATGTGGGGTTTCTGGATTATATAAGTGACCATTAATCACTGTGTAGTTCTGCAATTTTCTAATATATACTTGGGAAGATGTACTAACCCTGTAGGTGGTATAAATGGCTAGACCTGCACCAGATTTATCACAACAGCTCAGACTTAAAGATAAACGAGGCACATGGCTAGACATTTTCTTTCTCTAACTTTATACCAACCGTTGGCTTACTTTGAGACAGAATTTTACACCAGAATTATGGTGCAATTTTGACGCTAAATGGTTTATCTTGGGCCATATCCTTTTCCTGTTAACTTACACCCTTCCTGCAACTCCCCATTTCCTTTTCAAGTAAGTAAAATTTTTTTGAAGAAACCCTATGCCAGAGTTGTGCCAATTTGTAGGTCTGGGCCTCTTTGTTTCAATTCTTCAAAGTATTATAATAAGGATGCTTTTATTGGCTAAAAGAAAATCATATTTTCAATCTTTCAGAGCACAGAAAATCCTTCATCAGGTCATTTTCCAAATGAACTGCTTTTTGCTTTGCTATACTTTTGTAAATCTGCCTGATGAAAAGGCCTCACTTCACTTCAATGGGTCCGCAAATCCGGAGATGTGGAACAGAATCAAGAAACACTATGGAAGCACTACAGAGTGCTTCTGTGGGGTTCTGTTCTGTACTTCCTTCCCGCAAAAAGATAGAACTTGCTCTATCTTTTTGCGCAACGGACGAATACAGACCCATTCAAGTTGAAAGGGTCAGGATTCATCCCGGCAGCCGTACGGAGGTTGGCGGTCTCCAATGCACGGAACGGCCCACCTACGGCCATGTGAATGAGCCCTAAGTGTCATATTATAGTCTAAGGCTACTTTCACATATGTGTTTTGCATTCCGGAATTAAGATCCGTCAGAGGATCTCAAAACTGGAGCAAAATGCTTAATTTCGATTTAATACATCCGGATGCACCCGTTCCATTCGGATGTGGTTGTATTAGAACAAAACTGAACAAACTAGAACAAAACATCGTAAGCCAATGGGTGCCAAATCCAGTTTTTTCGGATCCGAAAACCCCCCGGTTCAGGCACCATTGATTTACATTGTTTTTAGTGCCGGATCCGGTTTGTTCCGTTTCGCAGACCAGACACCAAAGCACAGCTTGTAGCGGTTTTGTGTCTGGTCAAAACATTGAACAAACCGTAACTTAAGCATCCTGGTCTGGTTTGTATTGTTTTGGCCCCATTGACAATAAATGGGGAGAAAACGTAAGCGTCTTGCACTGGTTTAGAGATCCTCTGTCGGATCTCAAAACCGAAATGCAAAACGCATATGTGAAAGTAGCCTTACAAACACATTGGTGAACAGTAACCAGAAAGTGGCCAACCCCTTTAACTTTACCCATCCTATTACAATGTGATTGGTGCTGATATAACATAGTACAATGAATTTAGTTAAAAAGTCAATATGTGTACGATATAGGACTTAAAAACAGTATAGGTTACCTGGACTTTCCAGTTACAGCTGCATTGCGAACATATCTAGAATACAAAAAAACACTTTCAGTTATTATAGGAATTGCAAGTGTTGATGCGACCTATGATTATACTAGAACCCAGTTCTGGTCATTTTAGAAATAGTCCATACATATATACTATGGAACAACTGCGTGCCAATTATAACATATAAAATAGGACAGTAGAAGATGCCAGTTTCATTAAAAAAATTGGAAGAGAAAATACAACACAGTTCCTGTTTACACTATAGGAATGTTGGATGTGTGATGTTATACAGTATGTTATATTCACAAGCTAGATTCACACACAGATCTCTGACCAATCTTTAAAATCTGTAAGATTGTTCGTCTGAACATACAGTACATGTTTCTGTGATTGCAGGAATGTATAAAGAACTGTCTTCTGCCCCCCCTTATTTTACATGTACACCCCCCTTTTTTATTCCCCCCTCTTTCTATCCCCTACACTTATTTATTAGCCAATTATTAGACATAGTGGCCAGTGCAAAAAATGCAGGATTTTTAATTTTAGTTCAAATATAAAAAGTGACATGGAGAATTAAAAATAACATAATCAAAAATAATTAAAAAAATAGGTTAAACTTAAAAAATGTGATTTAAACAGCAGGTCATTTTCCGATGACACATTCCCTTTAGGCTACATGCACACGACCGTTGCCTGCCTCCGCGTCCGCTCCTCCTTGAAATTTTGCGTCCATAAAAAAAAACGGATGACGGACCGTTTTTTTTGACGGATCCGATTTTTATGGCAGATCCATTGTAAAAATGCCTATCCTTGTCCGCAAACGTGAAAAAAATAGGACATGCACTATTTTTTTGACGAAATGAAAACACGGATCACGGATGCGGAACAAAAACGGTTGACCATCCGCATTTTTTGACGGACCCATTGAAATGAATGGGAAAGCATCCTATCCGCGAAAAAAACGGAACGGACGCGGAAACAAACAACGGTCGTGTGCATGGGGCCTTAAAGAGGACCTTTCACCAGCTACATGCATTCCCCATGTAATAAAAATTCTGGAGCATCTATTCTTATGGCTCTATGTTCTATTCCTTTATTATTTCTACTATAAGTTATGAATGAATTGCTAGCAGTCTGCAGTAAGGGTACAGAGGGGAGGTAACTATTTGGGGGGGTGTACTTGCACAGTCTGAAAATGGCAGAACTGATTGGATAGGGTGAATCTGTGCCGGTACACACTGTTCTATTTTTTTGCGGTGTAATCCGTCCCGGCCGCTGCACGGACATTGCCCGTGCATTGGGGACTGCAAATTGCACGGAACGGATGCACAACGTTCGTGTGCAAGAGACCTTAAGAAGAAGATTAAGGTGAAAATAGACATTACCCATCAGTCAGATTATCTTTCTCTTTCCATATTGTGTGAATTAGCTCTAATAGCAGTAGGCAAATGGGATCAATCGCAGTCAGAGGCAGTGGCAAAGCAGTCAAATTAAATAGGGCTTTGCCTGTTCTTTATTTTCTTGGACAAAATTAAAGTATTACCTTTACATTCAGGCCCCAAAACACAAATCAATCACTTCCCAGCTGACTAAACATATAAGTTGCCCTGACAAGTGGCGTAGTACCAACCATTCAAACAAAATTACATTAGGGTCCATTCACATGTCTGCAATTCTGTTCCGCATTTTGCGGAACGGATTTGCGGACCCATTAGTTTCAATGGGGACAGACGATGTCCCGGCCGGGTCCGCAATTGCGGATCTGCACTTCCGGGTCCGCAATTGCGTTCCCGAAAAAAATAGAACATGTCCTATTCTTGTCCGCAATTGCGGACAAGAAAAGGCATTTTCTATGAGAGTGCCGGCGATGTGCGGTCTGCAAATTGTGGAACGCACATTGCCGATGTCCGTGTTTTGCGGATCCGTGGATCCGAAAAACACACACGGACGTGTGAATGGACCTTAACGTGTGTTACGTCACATCAGGAGTAAATGTCCGCTTTGACGTTAGTGATCACAGTAATAGGTTCTCTCTCCTCAGATGGCTCTCCCTTTCTAATGTACACCTTGTACCTTAATAGCCCAGTAATGAGTTGGATTGTGTTAAATAGAAAACTTGTATTAGCCAGTAAGGGAATGATAGGCCCAACTACCAACCTACTCATCATTCCATAAAAAAACAGGTCGAAAAAAAGGACTTACCAAGGCCCTTACCAAACTACTCTTTGCTAGGGATATTCTGCTTTTTAGGATTCCTTACATCCCATCCAGCTTTCCTTGGAAGAGATATGTACTTCCTGTGGCCTAGTACACATACGACCGAAATCTTGGGGAAATGTAACGATCCCCGATCACTTTCCTGTCACTGCCTCACAATACATATCACAGAGTGTGCATTCTGATGTTTATGTAGGACCTTTGGTGCAATCTGCCAAAACAATCTAACTTTTCTTATCTCTTTCCCTTACTTTTTGGCTAGAGGTGTCTGATGGCACCGTAGTACATGAAGACTTGTCACCTGCCAAAGTGGGAAGATTAGTCAAAAAAATATCCAGGACCGCCTGCTCCCTTTAGTGAGGTTACATTGTTTAGTGCTTGTTGAGTGTCAGATAGCTGGAACTCTGCCCAGTATATACATTAAATGCAGGATGCAAAATATAAAATTTTACATTCAGCTTATCTGAAAATACACAATTGCACAATATAACATTACCAAGAATTCTCAACCTATGTGTAAACAACTCACATACTATGTGTAGTTCACAGTAGACCACAAAATGGGGGGAAGTAAGAAGTTCTGGATGTAACAGTATATTGACCTCACAGTTTAGTGATCTCCTTTGTCTCAGAATTCGACTCACTAGGGATCATTTGCTTTTCATATTTGCATATTCCTTTGGAAGCTTCATTTGAAAGGCATATTGATGCATTAGAAGCGACAAGTAATAGGGTTGTCATAAAACAACAGTTCTAACCCATGTTAATGGCAATACTGGATCCAAAATGAGACCATCTAAAATAGACTGTTGGTAAAAAAAGCAAAACAAAATGAAGCAACTTTACTCTCTCTTTTTTTTCTAGGTGTATGCTGGTCGAACCAGCAGGGCCATCTAATGTGTATGAGGGCCTCAAGGGTAGAGAAGGGTTGGAGATATTGCAACAAGTTGGATGTTTCAACATTGCCCAGTCCTGTTCTTGGCCAGATAAGCCTCCCAACAGAGGTGTTTGGCAGCAGTTGCCTTTCCTTTCTCTATTCACAGTACATGTGTGATTGGCCAAGTCGACCATGTATGAGAATGGATGGGGGGATTAGAAATTATGGCTCTTCAGTATCTCCATAAACAATGGATAAAATTACAGTCAGAAATGGGCAAATGCTACAACATTTCTCAAGTGAGATGTGCCATTATTGGATGGAATGATTGGTTTGACTGCTGACAAGAACTTTTTGGAAGGATTAATTTTGAGATGCAAAAGAACAAAGGTGCTGAATAGACCCATCTCAACCAATGTGATATATAACCATTTGACTTTGTCAGAAGACAAAAGTTTGACCACCACATATACTGTACATATTTGCTATTTTTGGTTAAAGTACCGGCAGGTTTCCAGAAAACACATGTACAGTCTTGATAAACTTGACTTTTTGAGTTTTGTTTGATGTCAATGTAAAATGTTCTTACACATAGACTTCTTTGTAAGTATGAAACTTGGAGAGTTTTACAGAAAACATAAAGTTAGCATACAAAGACCACATGCCTTTTATTTTTACTAGTCACTTTATACTGTCCATATATAGACACTGTTCAGAGGTCATACAAACCTAACAACCTCAAGTTTGCTAGTAACTCTAAAATGCGTGCTATATCACAAAGTGCTGAAATAGAGAGACTGACATCAAGATTGAAGGAAGGATTGCTTAGAGGTAAAAAGCTTTTGGTTGGGCACAAACACAAGTATCATGAGAGAAAAGCAGTCCACACCCTTTATAATGAATCACACTTTACATGAATGCCAGAGGCATATATGTTGCACACCACCCATTTTTACCAGCCGTACATTTGAGTCAAAACCTTTAAGGCATGGCCTGCCTGCTTGAAAGTAGAGGGTGTGGAAGAAGCTTCTGTAATTATGACTGTATCTGCAGCACACAATTTAGTTTAGTGGCATAATAAATACTACTAGGCCTTGTTAGGGGTATGTGTCCACTGGCAAAAACTTGTGTATTTTTTATCTGCACTAGATTATCAGTATAGAAGAGACTGAGCAATATACAACTATGGAGAGTCTACCATAGAGTGTCTACCATAGTGTCTACAATAGATGGTCTTCCATAGAGTAGACACTATAACACTGGATCACAGGGACTGGAGACTATGCCACCTCAAAAACAAGGACTTTGCTACTGGGTAACTATAGACTGCACACTGTACATATACACATTGCTGTTTGCTTGTTTGATTGAAGTAAAACTTCCCTCCAGTTTACTGTAATACTTATCATTTCATTAACTCATTTCTTTTCATTTTCACTGGTTGGCTTCTACCACTGCTTCATGATAAGATGGTATTCCAGCAAGTCAAGCTGTAATGAATAAGGACTCAATGAGAGTCAATGGAAGCCATTGAAGTCAATGACAACAGTGCTGTAGAAACAAGCTCCCGCCATTAAGAAGATGATGCTGCTCTGTAGCTCAGGCCCCTTAAATAAAGAAACACAAAACCTTCCACCGTGTTGTGTCAGATAGTTGGAAACTGTGTACCTTGGTCATCAGGAAAAGTTATTATAAACTGGACATGGTTGAATTGAATGTTGTATCACTGGGTCACTGTGGAATAAAATAATGTGCTTGGGTCACCAGGAATTGGTTGTTGTCCAATCAGGTGAACAAATAAGTAAGTTAAGGTTGAAGCTCCCGTGTAAAGTACTTCTCTATCCAATTACAACTGTTCCTGTATTGGTCAATGTTGTCATAAGAAACTGGAAAAAAAAAAGATTTTATGCCCTGTGAAGGGGTCTAATGTCCCTATAACAACACTTAGCTGTAAGAGCTATGAGGCAGAAGAACTTGTTTAGAGTACAAAAGGGTTTATTATAGATGTTCCAGTGGTTAAGAGCTCCTCACAACAGATCCACAAGCTAAGCTTTGCTAGTCCTCATTAATGTAATACAGCAATATTTCAACTGCGGGGAATCTTATTTAAGGAACATAAATCTATTGTAAGTCTCTTTTTTTGGAATAATCTTTTCCTTGTGAGTGCTTTGAATATCTAATATGTTTAAAATATGAATATTCTTTTGATGGCATGCTAGAGGATTTCAGTTAGTTTCAATACTAGGAAATATCGAGATAACTGAAACTTACACAGGATCTCAAGACTTTGTGCTAAACCTTCATTTATTGGCATTATGCTTTCATCAGTGATCAATTATGAGGGAGTATGATGAATAGTGAGTAAAGTTTGGGTTCCACCCACCACTCCCATCAAGACAATGAATACTTAGTTATAGCTCTGCTTGTCAACGAGTAGGACTGCCAATATGTCTACTAGTGCACTATATGACAGGATTCAGATGAATCGGCCTATAATACCGCAATAAGGATTTACTACAACACAAGATTGAATAAATTCATAATCGTGTACTGAGATACTTTAAATACAGTGGACAACCTGTCTGGCATCATTCTAATCAGGGTTGAAGCTACCAGGGCGGCAGACAAAGCAGCTGGCATAAGAACCTTGCTGCCGAAAATCATGGCGAAGAAGAGCCCCATCACAAGTTTTACAATTGAGTCCCATGGTTACTGGTTATGTCCCTTTTTTTAAGCATGCATGAAAGTTTACAGAAATCTATACATTTATAGAATTATAAAATGTGATCTTTAATTTT
Source organism: Bufotes viridis (assembly GCA_033119425.1). Lineage (NCBI taxonomy): Eukaryota > Metazoa > Chordata > Amphibia > Anura > Bufonidae > Bufotes > Bufotes viridis. The sequence goes on from CM065593.1 coordinate 100,071,514, forward strand.
GTACTTTTTATAGAAACATAGCGGATGGTATGGAATAAAACTAGATAACTCATGACAATGGCTCCTGTCAGGGGGTGGGATATATTGCATAGCAGGTGTACCGTTCTAGTGATTGATGTGTTGGAAGCAGGAAAATTGGCCAAGTGTACGGATCAAGCAACTTAGACAAGGACGACATTTTGATGGCTAAATGAATAGGTCAGAACATTTCCAAAATGGCAGTTCTTATGGGGTCTTCTTGATATGCAGTAGATACTACCTACTAAAAACAGTCCAAAGCAGGACAACCAGTAAATTGATGAGAGTGTCGTTGAGACCCAAGATTCACTGATGTGTTGGTATGGAGGGAGTGAAGTCTAGCTCATTTAGCTAAATCTCACAGAAGAGCTATTGTAGTAAGAATTGCTGACAGTGTTAATGCTGGATATGGTAGAATACATAACACACAGTACGCAAAAAGCTTGCTGGGTATGGGTATGTATAGCTGCAGACCAAACAGTGCAGGGATGCGGAATGACGCGGGTGATCGGGAGCAGGTAAGTATATTGTATATGAGGGGCTTGGGCATTGGGGGGGTCATTATAGGAGTTAGATTACCCCTTTAACTAGTGAAGAGATGGGACCAGGATGCAGAGAAAATGTCAAGCTAAAGGAGGCAGTGCAATGCCCTCTGCGATGTTTTGCTGGGATATCTTGGGTACTGCTATTCATGTGGATGATACTTTGACATGTGTAGTGTCCCACTGCTACAGCAGTGGTTCCCCGGCAAAGGGTTATGTGTGCATTTTCTATGGAGCCTGCAAAACTATTACAAATATGATTTGTGATGTAACTATGTGTTTTCTGTATACCAAGCAGTTAAGTTAATAGTTCGCATTAATTAGTCACTAGGAAGGGCTGTTTTCTCTTCCAATAGGGAGAAGGAGTCTAGACAGAGAAGTGAGTAGAGCTGGTGCTAAGTATTACAGCTGAGCGTAAAGACAGCCACATATTAGGTACTGGCCAGAGCAAGGCAGGGAAAGACCTGAGAAAACCCAAAATGTATTCCACTGTTACAAGGAGGTGCAAGTAGAAGCCCTGTGGAGATAAACTGTTTGACCAGAAGCTTCTAGACTCCATAGCAAGAGAAATCTGAAAAGGCAGAATCTGGATATGGTCACCATACTACATTCTGCAGTGGACATCTATAATAACCTTAACTTTGAGTAAGGCAACCTGTACATAAGGTGCATAGCACAGTCTGATGTGGGGGTCTGCCCTGTAGTTGCATTGTACAAGAGAAAGTTTTGCACCCCTATTTCTGGATGTTTATGCTAGAGACAGCTAGAGAAGTGCAGCATGAGGAAAAATACTTTAAAGAGACACCTGTTTCTTTTAACTATTACTGCAGCCATGTACCCTGTAAGTATTGTGGAAATTGCGCTTCTGTAAGAACTGCTAGTCCATTTAGGCTATATGTGCTTGAACTTGAATTTTCAGTAAAGAACTGTTTTACTGCAAAACCACCTCATCACTGCGTCCTTCACTGATGCAGGGGACCCTGCCTTGGACCCTGCCTTGCACCTCACTATCCATCACTGTCAAGACTCAAGAGCACCCTGAGCCACCATCAGCAGTAGAACCCCCAGAACCAGGGAAGAAAGGTGCATCCTTCCCATCACTGCATGTCCCAGAGTGAGTAACAACTGCAACCACCATTCTTGCTACCATGACACCTCTCCTCTGTTATCCTCCCCTGGGCTAGCTGCACATATACTACCTATTGAACATTGTTGCAGATGTCAAAGATGTTTTTATTGTACAAGGGGGCCTGATACAATAGTAAGCAGCCTGCTATGGCTGATTGAGATACCAAGCTGGTGCTGGAGGCCAATGATGTTTGATCCTTAATGCCTTACAGTTGCTCTAAATGTTATATGACACATTGGTTCTAGAAAAAGTATTATATGCAAATTATTTTCATTGGGTACACATCATATCATTATGGAATACTCACCCAGCCCTCATGTTATGCTTTTAATAGACGCTGCAAAGTTTATGACTATAACCTCAAGAATACTTTGGTTTAATTTAGTTAAATGGAGTCTGTCTCCAGGAAATCAAGGATAAGCCAGACACAATGTCTGTAGGTCACCTGAATGTAGAGATACCTTTCTTAGTGATCCATTGCTTTATTCTGGAGAAAAGGACTTTAAATCCATATGCAAATAAGCAGTAAAATACACCGAGGGCAGGTCCAAGGCCCCTGTGTGCCCATGCTCCTCTTGCTTCCTCTGGCAGCCCTATTCTCTGCTTCTTGATTGATAGGGCCAGGTTCCTGCATAGTCATCTCATCTGGCCCTCACAAAGGAGAGGTAGGGGAAAAGGGAGGAGCAAAGGTGTAAAGGGTGGCTTGAGGTCAACTGTTCACTTGTTTATTGATTTAAAAGTAGTACATTTTCTCCAGAATAAAGCAATGGAAAGCAAAATTAAGGTATCATTGTATCCAGCTGAGATAGCCCTACAAGGTATTCTGTCTGGTTTAAAAGAAAATGTCCTGGTGACAGACTCCCTTTTAAGGGGTTAGCCCACAAAAAATGTTTGTCATGACTACAGGATTGATGATAAATGTATGAATGCTGGGGAATTGATGTCCTGAGGCTGAGTTCTGAAGTAGTATGAATGGAACAGTGGCCATACATGCGCAGAACTGCTCCAAACATTGTCTGTGGGACAGGTGGTGATAGCTGAGCACTGCGCCTGGCTATCTGACCTCCATGATGTTCAATGTTTATTTTCCTGGACCATCAATATCAAAGTCCAGGAAAGCCTCTTTAAGTTGTCCATTACATTCTGTTGACTACCAGCACATTTTTGCAACACATTGATTTCCAGAGTTGGATTTTTTCTGGTCAATTTCGAGTACAGTTTTTGGCAATTCTTGGAAAGTCATTTGTAGCAAATGATGGATTTTAACTTCACTAATAGAACCCCAGCCTTGGTTAGACCATCAATCAGTGATTTGTCAATTTATCTTATGGAGTTGTCATCCACAATGACAACTTTCACAGATCAACCGTGCAGAAAATCTGAAATCTCTAGTATATAATCAACCAACCATCTTTTCCTAACTCCTTCCTAAAGTCAAAATTATTATTTGCCTACCGAATCTAGTAGTCATAGTAGCATTACTGGAATTTAGAAAGGCATGGTGTTTGGTGTACGTTCTCTGTGTCCTCTATAGTTATATCACCACCAATAGATTTGCCTACTCTTGCCATCTAGTACTAATTCACTCTAAAACTTAACATTTAATTTATTGACTATTACTGAACTCTAATATTCACTTAAAAGATGGACGCCAATCCTGACTTTTGAATGCACCTATTTTAGTATTCCTGAGCTAAAATCTCTTGCTCTAATTAGTGAGAGATTGTGCGCTACCTCTCAGTACTGATATACTGGGTGAGGTGAGGATTGTATGTCACATTTAAAATCTGTACACACTACCCCCCGACATGTTTCGCCTGAACTGGTGTCTTCAGGGGTTGCGTCCGGGTAGCGTCTTCAAAAGTCAGGATTGGCGTCCATCTTTTAAGTGAATATTAGACTTCAGTAATAGTCGATAAATTAAAAGTTAAGTTTTAGAGTGAGTTAGTACTAGATGGCGAGAGTAGGCAAATCTATTGGTGGTGATAAAGTTATATGCCTCTACATCTAGGTGGGGTAAAAAATTAACCTCTATATTAATAGTGCACTATTTTATCTTCTGATGTGTCATAGAAACAATACATGTCAGAGGTAGCAATGGAGGTAGAAGTGCTCAGACCCCATAGATCTCTAGAACAATGTGGCTGCTGCTCTTTTTAGAGAACAATGCTTTTTTGGCTGAACTTGCCAAGATGCTATTGGCTCGCTATGGTTCATGGCCATGACTGTGGCTCTCCAATGTTCTAGCAATGATTGTAGGTCTTGACATTATGATAAAGATGTTGTTTATATGTCAATACATATTCTTTCGTCTTCCCACACTTCAGTTTCCCTAATAACATATGCATACGCATCCTTTTCAATTCAGTTTCATTCTCCTACTGCTTCTAGGTTGGAGAGTCCAGAAACCTAAGACTAGGGTCCTTATATTGTTGGGCCTACCAGTCTAACCTAATGTGTATGGACATAAAAAAAACAAAACTACAAGGCCTCATTCACACATCAGTATGATTCTAATCATCTTTGGTGCATTTATTAGACATTTATGCATTTATTAGACACTGAATTTTTGTACTATATGTATAGGGTGCAGGGACACGTTAAGGGGTATTTAGGGTAGGTACGAGGACGGGGGGACCCCACCTTTAGGGGTTGCCCTCGGGCACAGGCGCATTTAGGGATACATTTAGGGATAGTTATTATACATCCTACCCATATAGCCCCTGCCCTCCAATTGGAGTTCGCTCCCATCCCTATATACCTTCCCAGAGCCCTTACATGGGGATAATTGTAAGCATGGGTATGATTTTAATATATCAATAAAGACATTGTTTTAGGAGTCACTTTCTATATTTTTGTTTATGGTATTCGTATTTTGGAGGTGTACCCGAATTATTTACAGCTATCGACTTATTATTTTGGCTATGCTCATTCACACATCAGTATTCTGGGTAGTATTTTTTATAACTATATGTAAGCCAAAACCAAGAGTTGAACCTAAACAGAGAAAGGCTATAATGGGAAAATTCTCTGTTATGGACCCACAGCCTACTTGTGACTTACCAATAGAAAATACTGACAGGAATATGATGTGTGAATCCGTCTCACAAATGCATCACAATACCGGATCCGTCTCTACAGTTGTCATCCGGGAAAATAGATCCAGTATTTATCTTTTTCACATTTTTAAAGGTCTGCGCATGCACAGAACGCAAAACCGTATCCGTTTTTACGGAACGCTTGGGGCCGGATCCGGCATTAATGCATTTCAATGGAAAATAATGCCGGATCCGGCACTCTGGCAAGTGTTATGGAATTTTGGACGGAGAAAATACCGCAGCATGCTGCATTATTTTCTCCGTCCAAAAAACGTACGGTGACTGAACTGAAGACATCCTGATGCATCCTGAACGGATTTCTCTCCATTCAGAATGCATTAGGGTAAAACTGATCATTTGTTTCCGGTATTGAGCCCCTAGGACGGAACTCAATACCAGAAAAGTTTAACGCAAGTGTGAAAGTACCCTAAGTACTAGTAACAAGTCCTATTTATAGCACTATCAATATATATAAGATCACATGAGTATGGCCACTAAAAACATATAACATAAAAACAATTTTTATGGGAACATTAAGGCTATGGATTGTTTTTGGTGTTGTATAACTGTTTAAAGTAGCTGTTCTCAGTCATAACATGTTAAAGATTGGGAATAGTGGCTGGTACAATCCAGGCCTATACCTGATATTAACTGAGACTGAAGTTATCAGAACAACAGCTCGGTTTCCTGACTGGACAGTACTTATGCGCACCCCTTGTGAGCTGAAAAATAAAAAATGAAATACTCCACTCTCCTTGGTTATCCTGCGGCCCCTCTTCTAGCTCCCGGCTTCAAAATGGAGCAGGTAGAGAAGTTACTGGTTGGTGATGTCTCTTATTGGTGTCAGCAATGTCTTAGCTGACACTACCTCCTGTAAGTGTTAGGTCTTATTTACACAGTCAGTGTTTGGTCAGTGATTTCCATCAGTGATTGTGAGCCAAAACCAGACACGGGTCTAAACAGAGAATCAGCGCCTTTCTTACCATATCTCTGTGGAGCCTCCACTCCTAGTTTTGATGGAAATCACTGACCAAAACACTGACGTGTGAATGAGGCCTTAGTCTGAAGGTTCTGGTCACAGCGACTACCGCTGAGATGGGGCAACAAAGAGTGAGAAAAGGACGTCAGGACTCAATATTGCTATTCATCTGAGATATATGTAAAGGCGCCTCAAAGCAATCAATCATAAAAGTATGGTTCTTACAGTTAACAAACACAAATACTGTATACCCACACAGCAGTGTGCTCATTTACGTAAGATGAAGTACAGTGTAGCACACACGGCTAGATACCAGGGTAATAAGCCTACCACCCCATACTTTCAAAGAGGTAAAAATAATTGCAGCCTTCAACATATTTTTGCAGACAAAAGTAAAAAGAAATGACTCTAAGGCCTCATTCACAGAACCTTATTCTTTGCGTATCCCATGCGGACCCGTTTATTTCTAAGGTCCGCAAAGGAGCAAAAGATGTGAACACGGTATGTCCGTTCCGCGGCTCCGCAAAAAGATAGAACATGTCCTATTTTTGTCCATATTAGGGAATGGAAAAGCGTGGGGCGTGAGGCCTAATCCAGGTGAACGAGGCCTAATCTAGACTACAATCTGAGTATTCTCTCATAGAACATGTTTGCACTGTTCATCTATCATTACACCAATCCTATATTTATCTACAATACAGGTCACCTACCTATAGACTTATATATTGTAACTCTCAGAAACACAGTTATATAATTCATAGGATAAAACTATCAATCAAGTGAAGTGAAGTAGGAGGGTCTCGGAATCTGAAAACTGTTCACACTAATCTCTGCCTGTCATCTGCTTAGATGTTAGCATAATATAGAAGGGTTAGGAAAAAAATGCTGATTTGTAAGTGTAGAATGCAGGGATGACCTATAGCTGTCTCCACATCTCATATGTCAATGCAGATGCCTGAGACTCACTGATTCCTCATGGTATACACATAGTGTCATCTGTTTCGCCAGCTTTTGTTGAGCTTCACCGATTAAGCAAAACTGTAATTATAAATCCTGGGTGTAGCCTGAATCAATTCTTGACATGTTCAGTCATTGCTTCATTTTTTTCAGCACGCTGATAATTATCCTACCGTGCATACACAATGACCTTGATTTATTATGCCTTCACTCCAGAATTCTGGCTTGAAAAAGTTGCAAAATGGGGTTTTCGCGACCCTTTAGGCTCACTTACACAGGTATTTTGTGACCTTTTGCATTTTAACATCACTCATTCCAGTTTTGAAATATGGGTGGGAAAGTGGTTGTGGTTAGCTATGTTAATGAGTTTCACTCCCGATTTATCACTGAGACTTTTTAAAAAAAGTTGCCAAAAAAATCTCAGTCTTACTCCAGTAGGAGGATGGAGTAGGAAAACTAAAGTAGCTGCTCTATATAAAAGTGTTCGGATAAACCCCCCCCCAAGTGCTTTTATTTCTTTCATTTACTTTTTGACATTTTTGAATGTAAACATTACTATGTAAGAATTATTATACAACGTGTAAAAATTGTGTAAATTTAAAGGATTATGCCATAAATAATGTAAAACAATCAGACATGCAGTGCACAACAGGCTCTTTCTAACAAACTTAGAACCAGCCCTGAACCTCAGATAGATCCAGAGATTTCCCCATTCATTGTTGCAATTGCTCAGATAGATTTAATTTCAAGGTGGCAGGTCAGGGGGTGTGTCCTTTCTGCTTCAGCTGGTGGCAATTGAAGGATGGAACTGAGCATGTATGCAACCTCAGTGAGCCGGATGGCGCTGGTGGCGCTGTACAGATAGATTTTTAGTGAATTGCTCAATGGCTATGCCACATTTTTTATTAAATGCAATTACAAAAGTATTCAGATCCAGGTACTGGTTTGAAAAATGTTGAATATTTTTTGTGGGACAACCCCTTTAAGTTTTGACCAAAAACTGATGGGTGTCAAGTGGCGCATACAATGTTGTAAATTTGCATCCGCTTTCATCATCTGCTTTTAGATCTTAGAGGAGAGCATTGAGCTTTTGAATCTATGAAAGGTGCACTGACAGAGCTGAAGCAAACTGCCAATGCCAATGAGTGTGAGATTTGTCAGAGGACCTTTAAGTTTTTGTGACAAGACATAATTTAAGCAAACATAAAAGATTTACACTATACACACATTTTAGCTTAAATCAGTTCCCTCAATTTCGGAGTACTAATAGTAACGGAAGAATTAATGTGCAGCTTTCCAAGACTCTCTTGATGGCTATATGATGTCACGGAGTTGTTTCCTGTGAAATGTGACAATGCTACAACACTACTGATCATATGGCATGGTGACATAGGAAAGGGTATATTCTACCACCCAGCTAGTATATCAGGGCAGCCCCCATCCACAAGACATGAAAGTTAGACTTACTGCAGTAAGTAAATAAAGTATTATTGCTGTATGGTACTCATATGCATGGCTTCGAGTGGTCTGGTGCTCTGGGCAATAAAGGTCATAGTCCCTACGCCAACCACCAGGGGTGTAACTATAATTCATTGTGCCCTATAGCAAGATAAGATTCCCCCCACCTAGCATAAGAAATTTAAAACAGCAGCATAAGTGGCAATAATTAAAGGTATGTATAACAGTACAATAAATCAGAAAACCCACATAATAGTAAAAAGCCACCATATTGTTATTTGCCACAATAAGGTACAGTTTTGCACCAGATTGTGCCCCATTAACTTCTGGGATCCATAGCAAGTCCTCTGGCTATAGCTACGCCCATACCATCCACCATACTAAGTTGAACTAAATTAACACAGTGCCTTTTTAAAGCATTTAATTCATGTATCCCCCAATCATTGAAGTTTTATAGAGATTAATGGAGTAGCAATGTGAATGATTGAATGGAGCACCCTTTGCATGGAAAGAAACAGGACCCCCGTTCTCCTGAATTGGAGGGCCCCAGTGGTCGGACCTCACAGAGCAGACTCCTATCCCCTTTTCTATGGATAGGGGATATTTTTAAAACGCAGGATTAGGTATAAGAGTCTAATCATTGGAGGTCCCACTATTGGGACCCCAGTTATCATGAGAATGGGGGTCCTGTGTCTTCCCGTATGCATGAGGATAAGAGTCTGATCGGTCGAAGATCCCACGGCTGGGATCCCCACCAATCCTGATTAGAGTGGAAGTCGATCATGCATGCTGCTGCTATCTATCTATCTATCTATCTATCTATCTATCTATCTATCATCTATCTATCCATCCATCTACCTATGGGACTGCTGGAGATAGTAGTGCACAGTACTTGGCAATCCCTGCAGTTTCATAGAGATGACTGGAGTGGCAATTCTTATGATTGAATGGAGCACCATTTGCATGGAAAGAAACAGGACCCCCGTTCTCCTGAATTGGAGGGCACCAGTGGTCGGACCTCACAGAGCAGACTCCTATCCCCTTTTCTATGGATAGGGGATATATTTAAAATGTGGCACAACTTTTAACTCCAAAACAATAAAAACAGATACAGGAGGGGCAAGAATTGTTTGACTTTTAACATTCTTAGCATTGACAGCTATGTATCAATGTTTGACTAAGCAAACAAACACATCATCAGTAGGGTTATATTACACTTTATGGTTCGTATGAACTTGCCGCTTACACTAGATAAACAATTCCCAAGAGATTTGCAAAAAGTATAACAATACATTTCAATAACATTCAGATGAATCATTCATTGCACATATAGATGCCAATGGTCAGTTCGATTCGTTTATACGAACCGTTCCATCATTTACTAGATACTAACATCTAGAATGGTTATGAGCCAATGGAAGAGCTAAAGTTTGGTTTTGCACATGAGACGTTGCTAATACTGAACAGAGTTGAATTGCTGCTTTGTCTGCCTGGAATAACAAGTTATACATCTAGAACAATAAGGGATTGATGAAACATAAGCAGTGCTGTAGGATATTATGAATGTAAGCACACTGTGAAGGCGAATCCTGTGCATAGATGGGAACCTCTGCTGAAGCCTAAACATTTATCACAGGGTGCACCTGATCCCGGCGTCTGCCAACATCATCCAGAATTCCAGTATACAAATACTAACATATATGTCGTATACATCTTGAATATGAAGCTAAAATTTGTTTCCTACTGATAGGAAATTACCAGATGATTGTTACATTTGTCCCAAATCTTCAAAAACTTTTCGATAGTTGTGAATTTTTTTAAAAAAAATCCTTACCAGTAAAATGATGAAGACACTAAAAGGTGCCAAGAGCTTCCAGTCCATTGTGTACTTCTCCTGTGCTGTCAGGCACAGTCCCTGTGATCCTGCTGCTTATCCAAATCTCACAGTTGGAGTAAAGGGATGCTCCCTCCTGGCTGCTCTCACAAGTAGGTGTTAAAGGTTTCTTCAGTGAGAGATGAGCGGATGTGGTACAGCAGAGTCCTTTTCTCCACCCATAATCTTGGGCTGGTCTCACCTGAAACACATGACAGCATCATTATTGCAGCTGGATAATTCACCATTCAGACACACCTATTGCTATGAAACCATTGCCAAGTAATGTATTGTGACAAATCTACAAATTAATTAGAATAGACATACCATAATGTGTAATCTATTACAGTTCAACAAAAAGTATGTTTTTGGGGTGTCACCATATTCTTTCATAAGTAACAGTAACCACTGGCAGCCCATGGCTCTTTCTGTATTTTATTTTCACAAGTTATATAGTTTTCTACTGTTCATTGTTTCTTACAGGGGTGGTCTCACCTCAACAAATGGCATTTATCATGTAGACAAAGTTAATACAAGACACTTAGGGCTCGTTCACATCACAGTTTCTCCTTTACGTTCTCCGGCTCCGTTAAGGAGCAGGAGAACGGAAAGGACGGATGCTGTACATAACTGACACCTAACTGAGCGTAACGGAGCCTAAAGACCCCATAGACTTTAATGGGGTCCGTTTGGTGTCCGGTCAGAACATGATTTTTGAGTGGAGACGAAAGTCCTGCATGCAGTACTTTAGTCTCCGCTCAAAAATCATGTTCTGAGCGGACACCAAACGGACCCCATTATAGTCTATGGGGTCTTTAGGCTCCGTTACGCTCAGTTAGGTGTCAGTTATCTCCAGAATCCGTCCTTTCCGTTCCCCTGCTCCTTAACGAAGCCAGAGAATGGAAAGGAGAAACGGTGATGTGAACAAACCCTTACTAATGTATTGTGATTGTCCATATTGCCTCTTTTGCCGGCTTGATTCATTTTTCCATCACATAATACAATGCTTTTTTATAGGGGTTATGACCAACCTGCAATCCAGCAACGGTGGTCGTGCTTGAACACTATAGGAAAAGGAGCCACCTATGCGCACTCCTGCGGTCCCCACCACCAGAGAGGCCGGGCCTTTTCCTATAGTGTGCAAGCACGGCCACTGCTGGATTACAGAGTGGTCATAACCACGGAAACGAGAAGGGTATAATGTGATGGAAAAATGAATCAACCCAGCAAAGGAGGCAACATGGACAATCACAAGGTTGTCTACATGATAAATGCCATTTGCTAAAAGGAGACAACCCCTTTGATTTTATGGGTCCTGAAATGGTCAGATAGTGTATTTTCCTGAATGAGTATTTAGTCACAGGTATCTCAAGTACATTGAATTTCAGAAAGAGCTTGGCAATAGATCTCTCTGTCCCTAACCCTGGGTTCACACCTGAGCGTTTCTGAGACGCGCGTTTTACGCGCGTTTTAGTCGCGCGTATTACAGCGCGTTTTTGCAAATAGGAAACTCGCGTCATACGCGCGTTCGTGACTCTGTAGACCAATTGAAAAAGGCATATCTACACTTTAACGCGTGTTAAACGCGCGTTTTACGCGCGTTCCCATTGAAGTCTATGGGTGCAAACGCGCGACAAAACGCGCCAAAGAAGCTCAAGAACTTCTTTGAGCGTAGGGCGTTTTACAGCGCGTTCAAACGCGCTGTAAAACGCGCAAGTGTGAACTGAGGGTAAGTAAATTATTACATAGTATATAAGACCGAAAAGAGACATTTGTCTATCCAGATAATAAAGCTAAAGACCTTGTTTATGACTGTTAGAGATAAACAAATCGAAGGTAACAAAGTGGAATTCAAGCAGAATTTCAGGAAAAATTTGATTCCCACCGTATCCGAATTTCCTGACACTTCGTGGTACCGAATCACATTTTTTCCTAAAATGACTTCTTCGCGTATTAGGACATGGAGCAAAGAATTTGGGAACGAGCGATCACCAACAGTGCCATCAGCAGCCAGCCAGCCCTGTGATGTCACAGCCCTATAAATAGCCTCAGCCATCTTGGATTCAACCATTTTACAGTGTGCTTAGTGCAAGGAGGGAAGTCAGCGGGCGCTAGGGTCAGTGCTAGGAAAGACTTGAAAACTTTTATTTTGCTGAATAGAAGTTCAGGGAAAGAGCATTAGAAGTGTAGGAAAAGGATAGGGAGGAATTATTCCACAGTATTGAAGCAGAACAGGGTCCAATAGGGCAGTGTACAGCCTGAGTAGTGTACAGCCGTGCAGTTATATGTTTTAGGCCTCATGCACACGACGGTTTGTGTTTTTCAGTCCGCAAATTACGGATCCGCAAAAAAACGGATGATGTTCCATATGGCATCTGTTTTTTTGCGTATCCGTTATTTTTGTGGATCCATTGTAATAAGGCCTTAGGCTCCATTCACACGTCCGCAATTCTGTTCCGCATTTTGCAGAACCCTATTGCGGACCCATTCATTTCTATGGGGACACACTATGTCCCGCCCAGATCCGGAATTGCGGATCCACGCTTCCGGGTCCGCACTTCCGTTCCGCAAAAAAATAGAACATGTCCTATTCTTGTCCACAATCGCAGACAAGAAAAGGCATTTTCTATCAGAGTGCCGGCGATGTGCGGTCCGCAAAATGTGGAACGCGCATTGCCGGTGTTCGTGTTTTGCGGATCCGTGGATCCGCAAAACACACACGGACGTTTTGAATGGAGCCTAATTCACACGTCCGTAACACACCTTGCCACCAGCCCTATAGAGATGCCTATACTTGTCCGCAATTGCGGGCAAGAATAGGACATGCTCTATATTATTGCGGAGCCGCCGGCTGGAAGATCTACGACGTGCTCCGCAAATTCGGATGCGGAGAGCACAGTGTGTGCTCTACGCATCCATCATGTCCCCATTCAAAATGTATGGGTCTGAACTAGGAGGTGGAGGTCAAAGTGGAGTAGGAGGTTGAGGAGGCGGTAGACGTGGCGGTGTAGGTGGAAGCGGCGGTGGAGGAGGAGGCGGTAGCCAACACTGCTTTTTTTTTTTTTTTTTCCTTTTATTTATTTATTTTTTATAAACTTGAGAAGACCCCAAAACATTGGGAACTAGAAAAGAAAATGCTAAGAGAAGTGCGCTGGAGTCTAACAATGGCTGGGTGCAGCCGATATACTTGCATATTCAGCACAAGGTACCGAGAAGTACTGTGGGATCCATGCCTGGTTCATTTTAATGAATGCAAGCTTGTCCACATTGGCTGTGGACAGGCGGCTGCACTTGTCAGTGATCATCCCCTCCGCCGTGCTAAACACACGTTCGGACAATACACTCATCCTCCAGAACTGTGTCCTGGCTGGACAGTTGTATACCCGGCCTCTGTTGGTGCAAGAACCCACCCTCCGAGCCACTTGTGAATGACTGGCCTGATAATTGTGGAAATGACCCTCCTCCTCTTCCTGCTGTGTCACATCCTCTTCCATCATCGCCTGAAGCGTTTTTTCAAGGAGACATAGAAGTGGGATAGTAACACTGAGGATGGCGTCATCGGCACTGGCCATGTTGGTGGAGTACTCGAAACAGTGCAACACGGCACACACGTCCTTCATGGAAGTTCACTCGGTGGTGAAGTGGTGCTGTTCCGCAGAGCGACTCACCCGTGCGTGCTGCAGCTGAAACTCCACTGCTCGCACAGTCTCTCCAGCATGTGCAAGGTGGAGTTCCAACTTGTGGGTACATCGCATGTGAGGCGGTGAGTGGGAAGGCCGAAATTATGCTGCATTTTTAGGAACCTCCGCACCATGAAATTCAGCACATGCGGGATGTGCGTCAAACCGGCTAGGCCCAGAGCTGCTACAAGATTTCGCCCGTTATTGCACACCACCAGGCCGGGCTTGAAGCTCAGTGGCACCAACCATTTATTGGTCTGTTGGTCTGTTGTTCCATGTCCATCCACAGCTCCGGGTGGGGTTTTTCTCCCAAACAGATGAGTTTCAAAACAGCCTGCTGTCATTTACCCCTGGCTGTGCTGAAGCTGTGGGTCAGGTGTTACGCTGACCAGATGAGGAGGCGGTAGTCGAGGAAGCGGAGTAGAAGGCAACAGGAGGCAATGAGAAACGTCCTGCAATCCTAGGTGGCGGAAGGACATGTGCCAAACTGCTATCCGCCTCAGGCCCAGCCGCCACTGCATTTAACCAGTGTGCAGTAAAGAAGATATAACGTCACTGCCCGTGCTTACTGGTCTACGTATCGGTGGTTATGTGGACCTTGCCACAGATGGCGTTGCGCAGTGCACACCTGATTTTGTCTGCCACTTGGTTGTGCAGGGCAGAGATGGCTCGCCTGGAAAACCACGTACTGTGGTGGCTGGGAACCACGTACTGTGGAGCAGCCACCGCCATAAGGTTTTTCCAGACGGAATGACAGCATTTCAAAGGCCAGGAATTTTGAAATGCTGGCATTCAGGTCCAGTGGTCGCTGGTGGGTAGGGGGGTACTTCCTCTTTCTCTCCAGTGTTTGGGGGATAGACAGCTAAACGCTTCCATGGGACAGTGTGGATATGCTGGGTGACGGTGGTGGTGTTGCTGCCACATCCTCTGTTTGCGGGGTGGCAGATGCCACTGTCACTGCAGTGGGGGAGGAAGAGCCTGAGACTGCAGCAAAAGAGGGACACAGGAGGAGCCTGAGATCTTTCGTGGTTTTTGAGGTATTTACTCCACTGCAGCTCGTGCTTTGCATTTGGATGCCTGGTCATGCAGGTGGTGCTCAGGTTTAGAATATTTATGCTTGATTTAGGCTCTGATTGCACAGCGTGCAACCCACTTGTGTCTATGTCGTCAGCACATTGTCTGAAGAACTGCTACGCCAGGGAACTTCTTGGAGCTGGCATTGGTTAGCTCAGTCCTTGGGTGCGGTGACCAACACCTCTTCCTCCGAACTGCACACGTCACTCGCATAACCTTGATTCCATGTGGGGTCTAGGACCTCATCATCCTCCACATTATCTTCCACCAACTCCTCACTCCTGCCCTCTTTGCCGGTCTGCACACTGCTTAAATCCGCAACAGTTGGCACCTGTGTTTCGTCATCATCAGAGACGTGCTGTGGTGGTCCTCCCATGTCCACATCCTGAAACATAAGTGGTTGGGCATCAGTGCACTCAATCTCTTCTACTTCTGGGGCATGGCTAGGTGGATGGCCGACAGAAACCCTGCCAATAGAGTCATCAAAAAGCATACAAGACTGCTGCATGACTTGGGGCTCAGACTGCTTGCCTGATTTGTAAGTGGGTGAGGTGAAAGACAGATGCCCATGGGCTGTAGGTGCCAACTCTGCGCAGGGGACCGAGTGGGAGACAATGTGAAGGAACTGGAGGCACTGTCAGCCACCCAATCTACTACTGCCTCTACTTGTTCTGGCCTCACCATTCGAACACCAGTATTGGGGCCTACAAAATAACGCTGAATGTTCTGTCGCCTACGTGCACCTGAGGAAGGTGTTTCATTTTGGCGTGTAGCTGGCACAGATCGAACACATCCACATTCTCTCCCTGCAACAGGAGTTCCACCAACACCAGCAGCACCACAACCAGGGCCATTTCCCTTATTTGATGCTCTCTTTATTTTTTGAGGTCACCCACCTAACCAACAGATAGATTAACTATATTTATTTCCGTGTCACGTATGCAGTGCAGGTGTACCTCACACAAACAATTGGTATATGTCACCCACCGATGTAACTGATGGATTAACTAGATTTATTTCCCCGTCTTGTATGCAGTGCAGGTGTACCCCACACAGGGGAGGGGCATGTTTCTGGCACAGGCACAGGTCGCAGCAGAGTAAGGGGGCATAGCAGCAGGAGTCAATTCGAGAGGCCTGAGCTCCCAGTGTCATCTAGCGGTCGTGTCTTGACCAGCAACCCTGCGTTTCTTGAATGGTTCACTCGGTTATCTACTTCGTGCCAAGTGACATCAGACACCCCCAGACAAGAGTCGGTGGGTTCGTCAGACACAACCCTTAGTTGGCATGGCCCGGGAGCAGGCCCTGTGCCCTTACTTGTCCTCAACCTACCTCTGTCCTTTTCTGTTCCCTCAGCCACAGAAGTATTATATGCTGTGGATGCAGGGAACTCCTTGGAGCTGGCTTTGGTTAGCTCAGTCCCTGGGTGCGGTGACCACACCTCTTCCTCTGAATTGCACACGTCACTCGCATGACCTTGATTCCATGTGGGGTCTAGGACCTCATCATCCTCCACATTATGTTCCACCCACTCCTCACTCCTGCCCTCCTTGCCGGTCTGCACACTGCTAAAAGCCGCAACAGTTGGCTCGGTTGACTTGGTTATCTACTTCGTGCCAAGTGACATCAGACACCCCCAGACAAGAGTCGGTGGGTTCGTCAGACACAACCCTTAGTTAGCATGGCCCGGGAGCAGGCCCTGTGCCCTTACTTGTCCTCAACCTACCTCTGTCCTTTTCTGTTCCCTCAGCCACAGAAGTATTATATGCTGTGGGCTCAGCTACACTATACAGCGAGCAAGAGCTACTAGAATACAGTTAGCAGCTACTGCACAGCCAAGATCTGGAGGAGACATCCGCAGCTTCCTCTGGTAGGCGGGCAAGTAGTGGTGAGAAGAGTGGCATGGGAACTGGCGTTGCGAGCGGTCAGGCTCCTGGCTCAGAGACCATTGAGGAGGACATCAGTGACGTGCAGCCAGTACTCGATGATAATGTATCATTTCGCAATTGGGAGCCGGGTGACGAAGGGGCATCATCATCATCAGGAGAAGAGAGTGGCAGCTTGTGCGTGAGGCAGCAGCGGAGCCAGCAAGTCAGTAGCGTGGCCAGGATTCAGCACGGTGGCAGCAGTGGAAGGTCGGGAGCCAAATGTTCCCAGGGTAGACCCCCCGCTTTGCAAGAGCCTAACTGCCCGGAAAGTATCAGTGTAGGGGTTCACGGAGGCAATGGCGGTAGCAGTCAGTCAGTGTGGAGTATTGGGGGTAAAATGACTTACTCAGCGGTGTGGCAGTTTTTTGTGAAGCCGCCGGAGGAGGTTTACATGACCATTTGCCGTATCTGTGGGCAGAAGGTGAAGCGTGGCCAGGGTTCCAATGTTGGCATCACAGCCCTGCGTCAACATATGCAGCATCACCATGAAGTGGCCTGGGAGAACCGTGGCTCCAATGTGGTGGTCCAGCCTGCCGCAGCAACCGCTGCATCACCCAGTGGCATGCACCCGATTTCAGGCAGTCAAGGCTCTACCACCTCAGCCGAAGTGAGCTGTCTGTCCTTCTCATCATCTACCGGTCCTGATGCTCCTGCTCCTCGCCCACCTACTCCCTGTCAGTAATTCGGTCAGCAATCGATCACCGAAGCGATTGCAAAGAGACAACAGTATGTGTGCACTCATCCAATGGCGCAGAAGCTGAAACATGCTCCTGGCCAAGTTGCTGGTGCTGCAGTCCCTCCCTTTTTTAAGTGGTGGACTCTGCACTTTTCAGAGAACTGATGGCTTCTGCCACGCCAAGGTGGAGAGTCCCAAGCCGTAATTTATTTGAGAAAAAGGCAGTACCAGCCTTGCACAAATATGTAGAACAGAAGATGGGCCAGTCCTTGAGCCTCTGGGTGTCTGCCAAAGTGTACAGCAGCACCGACGTGTGGAGCTGTAACTACGGTCAAGGACAATATATGTCCTTTACGGCCCACTGGGTAAATGTGGTTCCTGCCCAGCCAAACCAGCAACTTGGCCAGGTGACACCGCTTCCGCCTCTACGTTCTCACGCCGTTGGTCCTGCGACAATGTCCGCCTTTGTCTCCTCATCCTCCACCATGTCCTCATCCTCCACTGCAGGGACAATTCACAGTGCTCCATAAGCATACCACATATGCGGGCACGGCGGTGTCACGCTGTTCTACACCTCGTTTGCCTGGGCGAGTCACACAGGGGAGGAACTGAGGCGTGTCCCTCATCAAGAAATCAAATCCTGGCTTTCTCCGTGACAACTCAAAAACGCAACCATGGTGACCGACAACGGGAAGAAGACGGTGTCGATGCTGCGTCAAGGAGGGCTGAGCCATGCGCCCTGCATGGCGCACATTTTCAATCTGGTTGTTAAGCGGTTCCTGAAGTCTTCCACCGATCTGCAAGACATCCTAAAAATGGCCAGGGAACTTTGTGTGCACTTTAGCCACTCATACACCGCCAAGCACACCCTCCTTGAACTGCAGCGGTAGAATGGCGTCCCCCCAACATAGGCTGATATGCGATGTTTCCACCCATTGGAATTCCACCCTCCATATGTTGGACTGACAATACGAACAGAGAATGGCTATAAAAGATTTCTTGATGTTCCAAGTGGACAGGAGTGGCAGCTCATGCTTGACACCTGCCATTTGCTCAGGCTCTTCCACGTTATTTGTCAGTCCCTAGGACTAGGGGATGAATAACGTCATTCCACTGCTTCATATACTTGAACAGATGCTGGTAAATCTGGCTGGTCAGAGGACTGGAGACGTGACGCCTACATCTCACGGCCACATGAGCCCTGTGGGGGCTGAACTGGGGGAGAAGGATGAGGAGGACATTGGAGCACAAGCAATGTGTAGCGAAATGGGTGGTTTTTCTACACAGGTGACAGGAGAGGAGACGCAGGAGCAGCCGGAGGAGTAAGAGGGAGATGAGGAAGAAGCTGCAGATAACCCAGGCACACCGTGACAGTATGCAGTGGAGATGGAAGCAGGGAGTCCCTCTGCATGATCACTTGCATTTGGCAGAGGGATGACTTTTGGCTCTCCACCTTGTTGGACCCTCGCTACCGGTCCAAAATGGAGGCCTTTTTTACACCCGCTGAGAGGGAGGACAAACTAAACTGCTATAGAGACATCCTATGTAGTTAGTTGGACGCTGCCTATCTGTGCCATCGTCCATCCTCTCGCAGGTGTGACCGGGGGGCCCTCTGCGCTCTTGTTGCACTGCTATGGCTGCTGTGGCAGGGTGAGTAGGAGCGTACCAGCTTCATCGGCAGCAGCTTGAGTCTAGAGTCGATGATGAGCAGCTTTCTTAAACCGCCTAGTGAAGAAACTACTCACTAGCCGCAGCAGCAAGACCTGAAGCAGAACCTGAACCAGCAGGTGGTGGCATACTTGGACAGTACCCTACCACCCCACATTGAAAATCCGCTGGACTACTGGGCAGTCAAACTGTATTTGTGGCTGCAACTGGCCGAGTTTGCCCTGGAAAAGCTGTCCTGCCCGGCCAGTAGTGTGGCATCAGAGCGGGTGTTTAGTGCGGCAGGGGCCATAGTTACCCCAAGGAGAACTCGCCTGTC
Organism: Bufotes viridis; assembly: GCA_033119425.1. Classification (NCBI taxonomy): domain Eukaryota; kingdom Metazoa; phylum Chordata; class Amphibia; order Anura; family Bufonidae; genus Bufotes; species Bufotes viridis. Next base: position 100,090,907 of record CM065593.1, read on the forward strand.
CACCCAAAATGTGGAGAGACTGACCTTTGTCAGGATGAATCAGGCGTGGATCAGCCAGGATTTCCACCGACCAATGCCTGATGCATCAGATTAGATCATCCATGCTGCCTCACTCAAACCTTGACAAAAGAGACCGGTTTCTTCTGGCTAACTATCTGAGACACACCATGCCCTTTAAATTGTTAGGCAGGTTCTACTGGGTACTGAAATGCCCTAAATGTGGATGTAAACAGCTGCTTATGCTGCAGAGGTAAAAACGGAAAGACCGCCGTTTACCGTTTGCAGCTGAGATTTTGATGAATTGGTTTACAGGCACCATGTTGCTTTTGAACAGCCTTTAGGGACCAGCATAGTCATTTTCGGAAAACCATACGTTTATTTTTCTCTCAACGGAGCAGATTAGATCAATTTTGGGATGAATAAGACTTTTTGATTGCTTTCAATTTTGCTTTTCCCAAAAAGCAATGGATTTGTTATTGCGGCATACACCGTGCAGGAAAAATTACAAGTTATCTTTATTCTGTCATCTATTCAGTACGATTACAGAAATACCAATTTTATATCGTGTTTATTTTTTTTATTTTTTTACATTTTACCACATTTTTGTGTCGACATTTTCAGAAAGCCATATTTCTATATTTTTTATTTTTTCAGTGGATTGCTTAGTGTGCAGGCTTGTTTTTCCAGGAAGAGTTGACATTTATATTTGGGATACAAATGATTTTTTGATTGCTGGATATTATACTTTTTGTGAGGGAAGGTGAATAAAAAATGGCACTGGCACTGTTTTGGCACTGTTTATGGAGCAGTTTGTTATGGACAGGGCGATACCTAATATGTCTATTTTTTTAAATAGAAAATTGGGAAAGGGGGATTTTTTTTACTGAAACTTTTATTTTTTTAATAAAACACTTTTTTTTAACACTTTTTTCACTTTTTATTTTTGTCCCAGTATGGGACCTTAACATTTTAAGGCCTGATCTCTGTTTCAATGCAGTACAATACATGTACTGCTCCTACGCCCGCCTGATTAGCATGACGTACTATTATGTCAAATTGGGAGAAGTCACTTCTCGCTGTGACGTAATAGTACATCATATGTTGGGAAGGGTTTAAAGAGGTTGTCCAAGGGTAGAAGAACATGGCTGCTTTCTTCTGGTGCCACATCTGTCCACAGGTTGTGTGTGGTATTGCAGCTCAGTCCTATTCATTGTAATGGAGCTGACCTGCAATTAGAGATGAGCGAATTTTTCAAAAATTTGATTTGCTTTGATCCGCATTTATTTGCGGCGAATCGCGTTTAAAATCGTCTATTTCCTGGCTGCAGAGAGCCACAGAGAGAACACTGTGCCTTGCAGTAAGGCTACATGCACACGACAGTTGTTTTTTGCGGTCCGCATAACGGGGTTCCGTTGTTCCGTGATCCGTGTCCGTTTTTGCTTCCGTTGTGTTTCCGTGTGTCTTTCGTTTTTTTTGCGGACATGACACAAAAGATTTTGCCAAAAGACAGCCTGACAATTTTTGCCAAGTGCCTGCCAAGGGATCCCCCAAAAAACGCGGATGCAGAACACGGATGACACATGGATGGCCATCCGCATTTTTTTACGGTCCCATTCACTTGAATGGGTCCGCAAACCGTTTTTCGCGGACAAGAATAGGACAGGTTATATTTTTTTACGGACTGGAATCACGGACCACGGACGCGGAGGACAAACGGTGCATTTGCCGAGTTTTCCACGGACCCATTGAAAACCAATGGGTTCGCAGAAAATCACGAAAAACAGCACAACGGACACGGAATCAAACAACGGTCATGTGCATGAGGCCTAACACGCATAGGAAGTCTGCTGTGGTACTAAAATAATACTGTGAGTCAGTATGACATCCAGATGGCTCTTAGAATCACTGCATAGTTCACTTATTTGGGCAGTCACGCGGCCAAAACTGACCAAATAACTCAAGTATGAACTCAGCCTTACAGATCAATGTTAGTGCCCAGAAGAAGCACACTCCTTTTACACCCTCAGCTTATTCCACATAGATATCTACAGAACCTGTTCTATGAAACGCTTATACAAGTAGAGCCCCCCGACAGAGTGGAGAGGGTGTCAGCAGTAAGTTAGTGTTGATGTCACAGATTATTTTTCCCTTCCTCTGATCCGTCAGAACAATAACCCCCAAAAAACTGATCCTGTCTGTTGCGCATCCGCCGTCACTTGGTCAGCATTTGGTCAATAATCTATCAGTATTGCTAATGCCAAAAAAACAGGAGTGGATCCAAAACAGAGATGACATGTGAATGGGATATTTGCATGTCCTCTGTGTTTTGTACCCACTCCTGCTTTTGGCTACCAAATCACAAGCCAAGGCTTTAGTAACTGCACCTCTGAACGGCAAATATATTTTTCTTTTGCCACTAATACACGCCACAAAAGGCTTTAGAACATAAAACTGCACCACTAAATGGCAAATATATTTTACTTTTGCCACTAATACACGACAAAAAGGACTGTAATTTTCGCACTTCACCACACATCGGCTAATAAGCCCTTTTTTCCCAATAATAAGCCAAAAAATGCTTTAGAAAATATAACTGCCCCGCACAAGGGCAAATAAGACATAGAAATATTTCCTTGTAATAAAACCCATTAATGGCTTGCACCCCAATAACAAATACGGTTTGCTGGAATTGCAGAGCTGTATAATGGCAATTTGGGTCCCCAGTCAGTGCAGCAAGGTGTACTAGGATTGTTCCTATTACCCAGTCTGTAACCTCCCCTACTGAACCCTGCTCAACATAAATACTGTGGAATGATTCCTCCCTATACTTTCTCTACACCTTGACTAATCTTCCCCTTGACTAATCTTCCCCTTCCCCTTGTAAATCGTTTTTTTAGCATAATTACGTTTTTTCTACCACTGTCCCTAGCGCTTGCTGACAGTCTTTTGAAACACGTTACACAGTATAACATAATTACACATATCCGAAACCAATACACATTTAACTCAAACTGATGATCATGTCGTCACATAGCTCCTCAAAGTTAAAGGATGGCGGACCCGGTGAGACCCGGTCCTCTACGGGTCCACTTGGGGATGTCCATGATGTTACAGTCACCCTCTTCGGTTCCGTTTGCTGAGATAGTCCATGGTCATTAGTCTTGGGTTTTCAGAGCCTGTTTTGAATTGGGAAATTAGATGGCTGTAGGGCCAAGCTTCACCGCAACAGCTATCCATGCGCTCCGGACACCCGGTTCAACCAAAGGGGGGTCTCCAAATTTCTAGGTCTGTAGACGTTAGGAAGTGGGCTGGCCGTCAGCTCCCTCCAGGAGCCCAGGTCACGGTGGATTCCGTAACACTGACGTCTCTCTCTGCACTAAGTACACTGGAAAATGGCAGAATCCAAGATGGCTGAGGCCATTTATAGGGCTGTGACATCACAGGGGTGGCTGATTGCTAAGTGGCTGCATGCATGGCATTATGGGTGATCCTGCCTTCCCAGAGTTCCTTGCTCCATGTCCTCACACATGCAGCAGCCATTTTACGAAAAAATGATATTCGTTACCATGAAGCGTGAGGAAATTCGGATTCAGTGCGAATAGAATAATTCCTCAAATTCGGATTGAATTCCACATCGTCAGCTTCGATTCGCTCATCTCTACCCGCAATACCAGACAACCCATAGACAAGCGTGATGCTGTGTCTTAAAGAAAGTAGTCATGTTTTTTTAATTCTGTACAATCCATTTAAATTGCGGTAGGATGGTCCAGTGTGATGCAGGTGCCAGTCCAATAACAAAAGTTTAAAATTGTTAAACATTTGCCAAGTTGCAAATAAAAATATATTTCCTCCAGTACTGCTTTCTTCTTCTTCCTCACATCCTTAGAACAGGTTATTGTCCTGTAAATCCTGTTAGCAACAGGCATTCAACTTTTTGGGGAATCTTGAATCAATATCATTTCTATTGTGGTTAGCAGACTGTTTCCTGATGTCTACTGGGAGAGGAAACAAGAAAGCACTTTCAAAATTCTAAATGCAAAATCTATATATTAACCAATATTGCATTTAATGTGAGAAAAAATATGAGTTTCGAACTCCTTAGCAAATATATTTTAATCAAATATATCAAATATCCTAGCCCTGGCAAGGTAACCTCATTCCAGACAGGAACCTACTGTATTTAATACCATAATGAATGTATGGATTTTACATTTAAAGTTTTGAGAGTCCTGTTTAGAGATCAGCAAATTTTTTTTAAATTCCATTCGCCGGTTCGCCGATTTTTTTGGGGAAAAATTTGGTTCAATCTGAATAAATCCGCGGTGAATTACGTTAAAAAACAGCTATTTCCTGGCTGCTGAGAGCCTTTATAGTGGTGTACAACACTGTGCCTTTCAGTAACACGCATAGGGAGTCTGCTCTGGTAGTGAAATAATACTGTGAGTCTATAGGACTTGCAGATGACAGGCGTCACTCTTACAATTACTGCACACTTCACTTATTTGGGCAGTCACAGGGCCAAAACTGACCAAATAACTCAAATGTGAATTCAGCCTTACAGGTCGATGTTCGCGTCAAGAAGAAGCGTGCTCCTTTTACACCGTCGTCAGCTGATTTCACATAGATATAAACAGAACCTGTTCTATTAAACGCTGATACAAGTAGAGCCCCTCGACAGAGTAGAGAGGGTGTCAGCAGTAAGTTTGTGTTGATGTCACTGATTATTTTTCCCTTCCTCTGATCCGTCAGAACAATAACTGAATGAACCGAATTCCATTATCCTTTCATTGTTGAAATTTTTTATGTGAAATTGTCATGGGCCTAGCAGCAAACATAATGAAGATGCTGATGACAACACACCAGCAGACTTTGCCTTTACCCTCTATTCACAATTAAATCAAGCAGCTTCAGTAAGTTGAAAATATTCATGTTATCAGTGACTGCCGGACCCCTGTGCTGATCGGGCGGGCACAGCTCCTGCACCCGCCCGATCAGCCCGTCGTACATGTACGGCACTGGTCCTTAAGGGGTTAAATCAAGCAGCTTCAGTAAGTTGAAAATATTCATGTGTTTTTATCTGCTCCTTAGCATTTAAGTGATTAGGCGTTCAGTAGCTAAGAAAGCATACGAAGGAAAAGCGCACCATTGGGTAGTATGTTTTAGTTTTTTAAACTAGTTAATAGAACAACAAGATAAAGACTCACCTTAATGAGTTGTGGTAGAGATAGGCATAACACTATTGTAGGTTTGTAGAGGGTAAGTGTTCCATAACCAGTTTTGCAGCTGTAGTGGTCCAAATCTTTAGGAGTAGAAGCCCTATCTCTCCGAAGGCATATAGTGAAAATGTAGCAGGATCACAAGAGGGCGCAGACAACACAGGCCAAAACACATGTATTGTAGATGAATAGGTTCTTCTTTATTTAGTTGATGCTCAGCAGATAAACAACGAGTTTTGGGGATACTTAGGTCCCCTTCACTAGTTTAAGAAGCTGATTTGTTATCTGCTCCGTCTGCATTCGATCAACACAGCACACAAGACATGACAGGAGAACCTCTGCTTTGGAGTCCAAGTCCAGTTTCTTAAGATCAGGAGTTCCATCAGAATTGTGCGTAACATTCTTGCTCCCTGTGCAAAGCCATAAGAAAAGGACTCTGTAGGCATACACATCAGAGGAAGCTGAAGCTGGTTGCCCCAATTTTAATTCAGGAGCGGTAAACAGTGGGAAGCAAATAGAGGTGGCTGAACTCCACTGCTCTGTATCTTTTGTGAAGTCAATGCCTCCAACTCTGCCCCTCTCGCGATTTACAGCAAATACATTATTTTCATGTAGAGATCCAAGAATTATGTTGGAGGCATGTAGTGTATGCAAGCCATGTGCGACCCCTCTCATTACTGTAACGCTGTTCTGCACCTGGTTTGCCTGGGCATAAGGAGTCACACTAAAGGCTACATTACACTAAATTTTTTTCAACATATAACATCGGTTCATACAGAACAAAGTCTACAATCATCCATCAATTTTCCCAACAACATTTTTTCCCACTTTTACATTACACTAAAGGCTTTTCAACATATAACATTGGTACAAACAGAACAAAGTCTACAATAACCCATCAATTTTCCCCAAAAAAGCCTGTTTCACATAAAAAATTTCACCACTACGTAATTCGGTCCATACTGCAAAACGGGCTTTAGAATACATAACTGCACTGCTGAACGGCAATTAGGCCCTATTTTTTTTCTACTTTTACACAAAAGGCTTTTCAACAGATAAGTGCAACGCTGAACGGCAAATATATTTTTATTTCCCCAGCAATACACGGCAAACTGGGCTTTAGAATATTTCACTGCACCGCTGAGCGGAAAATATATTTTTTCTTTTTGCGCTGATACATGTCACACAAGCCTTTTCAACAGATAACTGCACCACTGAGCGGCAAATATATTTTTTTCTTTTTCTGCTAAAACACCCCACAAAAGCCTTTATAACAGATAACTGCACTGCTGAGCGGGAAATATATTTTTTCTTTTTCCGCTAAAACCCCCCACAAAAGCCTTCACTACAAATAACTGCACCACTGAGCGGCAAATATATTTTTTCTTTTTCCACTAAAACACCCCACACAAGCCTTTTCAACAGAAAACTGCACCGCTGAGCAGCAAATATATATTTTTCTTTTTCTGCTAAAACACCTCACAAAAGCCTTTACAACAGATAACTGCACTGCTGAGCGGCAAATATGTTTTTCTTTATGCGCTAATACGAGTCACACAAGCTTTTTCAACAGATAACTGCACCGCTGAGAGGCAAATATTTAAGGCTGATTTATCAGCCTGTATTTGTGGGAGGGGCCTCTTCCTCTTAAGCCAGCTCCCCTCTCTGCTCACCACGCCACGACCCGCTCGCTGCCCCCCTCGTCGAGCTCCTCCGGTGCGGCTGACGTCAGTGCCTGCGTCACTTCCGGGTCTCGCTGCGCCGGCGTCCAGGTTGCCGGGTCAACGTCTTCCTCGGGTAAGTGCAGGAGGCCTCACCGCCGACGCCGCGCCTCCTTCCACCTACGGCCGGATTATCATCAGAGCTGCCTGCTGGTCCAGCGGTTCCTTCGGCCGGCATCTTCCTGGGGGGGCAACTACAGGAGCTTCCTTACCACCGCACCGCAGGTCGGGTGAGCGGCAGCAGTATATATGTCTCCTTATGCGCGCTTGGATATAGCAGAGCTCGTATTGCTTACATAGCTCAGTCGCGCTCACAATTCAAGCTGGCCCGTGCTTCATGTTACTAATGGTGCTGTGGGGCAACCAGCCCCACTGGCACTTTCACAATTGAAATGTTCCTCAAAATAATTGCCCTGCTCCATGATTATTAGAATTGTGCATTACTGTTATTTTGGTTTCAGGGTCTTGGGTACCCTGCTCTATCCCATACCACACAGCTGTAAGATATACCCGGTGCAGCCCTGCTGGGGCGCCGCTATGGCGACCTCACTATGCCTCCCCCGGTTGCACGCATCGGACACAACATCCCTGGCACCGGGCCCCCCCCTGGCGCTAGGGTCAGGATCGCCAGGTTTAGGGCACTGGGACCCTACCGGGTCGCGTGCCCGTGGGACCGCGGCCCCCCGGGGCCTGTGCGTGCCGCCGGGAGAAGCATATCCACAATCCGGCCGGGTCAGGCGAGGCCTCCGTTCGCGCTACCCCACGCTGCACGGAGTCGCCCGCCAACGCTGTCTTATAGTTAATTACGGCCATGCCTTGCTCCGCCGCACGTGTTCCCCCTTCCCGCGGCAGTTCAGCCGGTCCGGTGCTTGGGTCAGGGTCCCGGTGCAGGAGATTAAAAAAAAACAAAAAACTGCTTCATGCCAGCCTTCCGGCAGTCCCATGTCCTGCATCGGGGTCCCTGCTTCCAATCAACCTGGTAAGGTCAGGGTCCAGTCAGTAACCTGCTATACCCATAATGTTCCAGCTAACCATCCAGCTTGAGTTCTTATTTTTAGGTCCTCATAGGCTACGGTCTGTACAGACATATCACCTGGATCACCAGGTCATGCTACGGGTACGTCAGGTTTTCCTACATTTTCACATGCCACTTTGACCCACTGGGTTGGGAGATGCTTCCCGAGTCAGTGGCACTTCGTGTACACGTGCATCTGGGGTGAAGCTCTGGTCACTCATTCCGGCGACTACCAATCTTCTATGTCCAACCATCTTATGTCATATCACCCATCCACGAGGCCTAACCCCCGGATCGCCCGGGTCTAATTCTTACTGTCTGTATTTCAGTTCTGTTATGGCCAGTGTCTGCAACGTTCAGTCTCTCTTACCTGGTTCAGCCAGGTCCATTTGTTTCCTGGATCAGCCAGGTCTGTTGTCTCCTGGATCGCCCAGGTTCGTTGTCTTCTGGATCGCCCAGGTCCGTTGTCTCCTGGATCGCCCAGGCCCATTGTCTCCTGGACCGCCCAGGCCCGTTGTCTCCTGGATCGCCCACGTCTGTTGTCTCCTGGATCGCCCAGGTCTGTTGTCTCCTGTATCGCCCAGGTCTGTTGTCTCCTGTATCGCCCAGGTCCGTTGTCTCCTGGATCGCCCAGGCCCATTGTCTCCTGGATCGCCCAGGCCCGTTGTCTCCTGGATCGCCCACGTCTGTTGTCTCCTGGATCGCCCAGGTCTGTTGTCTCCTGTATCGCCCAGGTCTGTTGTCTCCTGTATCGCCCAGGTCTGTTGTCTCCTGGATCGCCCAGGTCTGTTGTCTCCTGGATCACCCAGGTCCGTTGTCTCCTGGATCGCCCAGGTCTGTGGGTTCTGCTAAGGTGTTTCTTATAGGATCCAATCGGTCACCGCACCTCACTCATATTCTCCAGGCACCCTCTGTTCACTGGTCTTTTCTCGCCTTGCGCGCACAATTAGTCTGTACCAAATCCCTGTCTGAGTCTCGGCTATCTTCACCTTCTACTCACGCTGGTCCCTCCCCCTCATTCGCACATCTTCTTCTGCCCACCGGGGTGGGGCACTCATTTCCCGCCCGCGTTTATCATGCTTATTCCTCGATTCTTATCCTCCAGATTCCAGCTCTCTCCCTCTCTCCTGTATATTCTGTCAAGCCAGTGGTAGAGTAATTCCAGGTAAGTCGGTTTCTGTCCGTGCTCGGGTTGGGGGTAGCTTGTCGTGTGTCTCGTGCTGAGGGTTTTTGTTTTTCCAGCTTGACTACGTCAAGCGCAGGAATCAGACTTCCGAATCTTCGCATCCTACTCCTCAGGTAAGGCAGTTAGACGGCGTTGTAACGGTATTCACCCTCTTCTCTCTGGGCAGCTGGTAACACACGGAATCGGGGTTCTCGCTCAAGTAATGTGTCTCTTCACAGGCGAAGATGTCTCACGTCTCGGAGTCAGAAGATAATCTGTCGTTGCCCGGGTCTTCCGCATCCGGCCACACTAGCACTGCTTCATTGAGAAACTGGACTATTCCTCCATCCTAATTGCTTCCCAAGATATTTCAGAAAATCGTGTCATCAGCTGCGGGGAGGTCGCGGTGGTACTGAGGGCCAAAGACGCCCGGCTCAACCAGAAACTTTCCATTTCAGAATTCGTCCTGGCCTTCAGCCTCTACCGGGACATTATCTGCTCGGCTCAGCCCAATCGCAGGGAGGAGCTCGATACCTATCTGTATCGGGTTATGGATTTCGGTCATAAATATGGCGGCACCGCCTTCTATGACTATCATAGATCTTTTTCAGCCAAGGCCGCGGCGGCTCTAGCACAATTTCAGTTTACCACTAACTGGGCTGAACTAGATATGGAGCTTTTCTGCCGCCACTTTGCGGGACTCCGCACTCCAGCTTGTTTCACCTGCCAGTCCATATTCCATACTTCTGAGTGGTGCCCTAACCTGGCCCATCCTCCCCAGCCAGGGACGACCCCGAGCACCTCAGGAACCTCCAAGAGCGCAGCTTCAGTAGACAAATTTGGCAGGCCTATCGTCTTTTTAGGCAGTAGTCAAATCTGCAATAATTTTAATGCAGGGGGTTGCTCATTCAATGCTTGTCGGGCCCTGCACATTTGTTCGGCTCGCTTCCGGGCCCATCCGCGCTCAGCTTGTCCCCGGAAGTCTAAGACTTCCTGACTAGCCGACATCAACATAGATTTGCTAGCGGCCCTGTTGTCAGACCATCCGGATCGTAGCTTTGTGGCTTTTCTGTTGGCCGGATTCAGGGAGGGCTTTCACACGGGCCTGGTCACCTTGCCGCAGGTCTCGTGGGAGGGCCCTAACCTGCGTTCGGCTTCCAGCGATCCCAAAGCAGTTACTGCCCTCATACAAGCCGAGGTCCAGAAGGGTTTTGTCATCGCCACCTTTTCCAGCATCCCCTTCCGCATTTGGAGGATTAACCCTATTGGCCTGGTCTCCAAACAATTGTCAAATAAAAAACGACTCATCTACGATCTGTCAGCGCCTCATATGTGTGCCACCCCTAGCCTGAATTCCCTTATCCCGTCCGAGGAGTATTCAATGCAGTATTCCTCGGTAGATGAGGCCATTCAGCTCATTCTCCAGTCTGGGGTGGGGTCCTGGCTTGCCAAGGTCGACATTGCCGACGATTTCAAATTACTTCCAGTGCACCCTCACCTCTGGAGGTTCTATGGCGTCAAATGGTCAGACAAATTTTATTTTGCCAACCGGCTCACCTTCGGGTCCAAGAGCAGTCCCTGGTTGTTTGACCAGTTTGCCAGGGCCCTCCACTGGATCCTGGTGCATCACGATGGTCTTCCTATGGTAATCCACTATCTTGATGACTTTTTACTCATTGAGAAACGCCAACAGGCTCCATCTATCCCGGCCACCCTCATTGAGATTTTTTCCCACCTTCAGGTTCCAGTGGCCACTAATAAACCGAAGGGCCAGCCACCAAGGTTACCTTTTTAGGGTTCACCCTGGATTCAGAAAAAATGGAGGCCAGCCTTCCGCCAGAGAAGCTACAGAAAATTCGGCAGGCCATCTCCAAGGCAGCCACTTCTAGGCTGTTGACTAAGTCAGAGTTCCAGTCTCTGTTAGGGCTCCTTAATCATGCCACCAAAATCATGCCTCAGGGCCGCTCCTTCCTGTCTAGGTTGTTGCAACTTCTACCGGTAGCCCAGGACCAGGATGCCATCATCCATTTGGACAGCCACGCCATCGCGGACCTAGCAATGTGGAATTCTTTTCTCACTGACTGGAATGGCATCTCTTTATTCGTTACTCAGTGGGATTCCAATTCCCCCATCGTCTTCTCAGACGCGGCCGGCTCCACCGGGTTCGCGGCAATATTCAAGTCCCATTGGTTAGCTGCCCAGTGGCCGCCGGAGTTGGTCTCTGACGCCTCTGCCATCAGATCTTCACCGCTACTAGAGTTGTACCCCATAGTAGCAGCCGCCCTGGTCTGGGGGTCCAGCTGGTCTAATGCGGCAGTCCTGTTTGTATCCGACAACCAATCCTTGGTAGATATTATCAATACAGGCAGGGCGAATTCCCACAAAATCATGGCACTCTTACGCAGGCTAGTATGGCTCTCCCTCTCATTCAATTTCCATATACGCTGTGTTTATATCCCGGGGGAATCTAACGTGGCTGCTGATGCCCTGTCCCATTTTAACTTTCCGGTATTCTTCCAGGAGATGCCCAAAGCGGACCGCTCAGGCGCCCAGGTCCCTGCCTTCAACACATTCACCCTGGATTAGCAGCTTTCGTGGCGCAAGCTGAAGGCCTGGTGGAGAAATCACTGTTCCGCAACACCGCCAGGAATTATCAAGCCGGGGTCAAGGCCTTCGAGAAGTTCAAGGCCAGATTTCCAGAGGTTCAAATAGGTGAAACAGAGTACATCATGGCATTTATTGCATATTGCAATTCCCAGCTGGGCCTCTCCCCCAACACCATCAAGCTTTATCTTGCAGGGCTGCAACACCACCGCATGTTAGCCAATCCAGTGGAGGGGCTCCATTCTATCCATACGGGTCGTCAAAACAGCCCTCAGGGGCCTGGAGAAGTGGAAAACGGGAGTCCAGGTTCGGAGATTGCCAGTCTCCGGTGAATTGTTCCGGGCCCTTTTTTTAGCCCTAGACAACTGTCCTTTTGGGCACTCTCTTGGTCTAGTTTTGAAGGCAGCCATGTACCTCGGGTTTTATGGCTTCCTCAGGCCCGGGGAGTTCTCAGTTGGTCCTGGTCAGAAGAATTTCCTCTGAAAACATCACCTAGAAGGGGTCAACGAACATTTCATCCTCCACATACTCACCACCAAGACCAATCAAACAGGTCCTCCGACCAAAGTACCGTTCTACCCCACTGGTAACCAGTGGTGTCCAGTCCAGGTCCTCCGGCAGTTGGTATCACTCCTACATCCTCTCCCTCCAGACAGCCCGCTGCTCCCCTGCGGGGCGAGACCCCTTTGCACCTCCAAATTCATCACATGTATTCGTTCACTGGTGCAGGGCATGGGACTCGATCCCAAAACAATTTCTGGCCACTCATTCCGCATCGGGGCAGCCTCCGCCGCATCCCGACATAACGTCCCGGCGCATATAATCCGATCCATGGGGCGCTGGTGCTCCTCCTGTTTCGCCAGGTACGTGCCGAATCCCCAAGCTGAAATTTCCCAGGCGTTCTGTACCTTAGCTTTGTAATTAAGTAATAAATATTTTGCATCTACTCTGAGTCTCTTGCCCCCTTTATTGGCATACCACGAACGTGGCTCCCGGCACACCTCAGCCACTATGGTCCGGGTTAGCGGGCGCTACACTCCGGTGTCCTAGCCCTGACTATAAATATTTAAGGCTGATTTATCAGCCTGTATTTGTGGGAGGGGCCTCTTCCTCTTAAGCCCGCTCCCCTCTCTGCTCACCACGCCACGAGCCGCTCGCCCCTCCCTCCCCTTTTTAGTCATCATCAGTCATCATTCTTTGGGGTATGCCCCCTTTATTGGCATACCACGAACGTGGCTCCCGGCACACCTCAGCCACTATGGTCCGGGTTAGGGGGCGCTACACTCCGGTGTCCTAGCCCTGACCATAAATATATATATATTTTTTTCCACTAAAACACCCCACAAAAGCCTTTGCAACAGATAACTGCACCGCTGAGCGGCAAATATATTTTTTCTTTTTCCGCTAAAACACCCCACAAAAGCCTTTACTACAAATAACTGCACCACACAAGGGCAAATAAGACATAGAAATATTGCCTTGTGATAAACCCTGTTAATGCCTGTATCAATCAGCACCCTAACCAATGGTTTACTGGAATTACAGAGCTGTATAATGGAAATTTGGATCACCAGTCAGTGCAGCAAGGTGTAATAGGAATGTTCCTATTACACACAGGGCCGACGCGTCCTATAAGCGGACTAGGCAGCCGCTTAGAGCGCCCCTTGGGAAGGGGCGCTGCTAGGAGCGCCGGCCCCACCTCATGCTGCTGCCGCCCAAACGCTCTATATTGAACCTCTGGCAGCTGCAGCACTGCCCGGGCGCAGCTGCGTCCATGAGGGCGCACCGCCCGGGCCCAGCAAGAGGAGAGGAGCTGACAGGAGGGAAGCGCTCAGCGCTCCCTCCTGTCAGTCTCTCATTGTAGCGTGGCCAAACCCTGTATGGTCCTTGGGTACAGCGAGCATCTGTCTCCTGAACCTGGCCGGACTGACATGGAGTGCGCACACAGTGTGCACTTCCTGTCAGTCCGCTCGGGTACAGGAAACAAAAGCGCCTGTACACACGGACCATACAGGGCTTGGCCACGCTACACCAGAGGTAGGGGGGAATGGGTATGAGAATGACATGGGGGGGGGGGAGAATGACATGGGGGGAGAATGACATGGGGGGGGTTGAAGAATGACAAGGGGGGGGGAGAGAATGACAAGAGGGTCAAAGAGAATGACAAGAGGGGGAGAGAATGACATGGGGGGGAGAGAATGACAAGAAAGGGAGAGAGAATGACAAGGGGGAAAAGAGAATGACAAGAGGGGGGAAAGAATGACATAGGGGGGAAGAGAATGACATGGGGGGGGGAGAGAATGACAAGAAGGAAAAAGAGAATGACAAGGGAGGAACTTGAATGACAAAAAGGACAAAGAGAATGACAAGAGGGGGAAAGAGAATGACATGGGAAGGAACAGAATGACAAGAGGGGGTAGAGAGAGAACTGGCGTTAGTTAAAGGGGTTCTGCAGTTTATTTAAACTGATGATCTATCCTCTGGATAGATCATCAGCATCTGATCGGCAGGGGTCCGACACCCGGGACCCTCGCCGATCAGCTGTTTGAGAAGGCAGCGGCGCTGGCAGTAGCGCCTCAGCCTTCTCGCTGTTTACCGCAGGCGCAGTGACGTCGCGACTAGTATCACTGGCCTTGGCGGGGTTAAGATCTGTTCACTTGAATGAAGCTTAGCCCCACCCAGGCCAATGATACTAATCGTGACGTCACTGCGAGAAGGCTGAGGCGCTACTGCCAGCGCCGCTGCCTTCTCAAACAGCTAATTGGCGGGGGTCCCGGGTGTCGGACCCCTGCCGATCAGTTTAAATGAACTGCAGAACCCCTTTATTATGGCAGATCATATGGGTGGGGCATTGTGATGTCACATGGGGGGGGGGGAAACTTTTCTTTTGCCTAGGGAAAAAAATCCTTGCACCGGCCCTGACAGTATGGGCAGTGCTTTCCCGGCAGCTCAAATGATGTAACTATCTATGTATGGATAATTAGATCAGGAGCTTCCTCAGGATACAGAGAGGCTCAGCTTTGTTCTCAGTGAAAGAGGAGAAGGATGGGGGAAACCAGCAATTGGGAGGACACAGAAGAATGCCATCTCATGGGGATGAGATACTGTAGCATGCTTGGGGGTGTATAGCAATTTCCCATTTAGGGCATTTTGACTGAAAGGGGGAAATAACTGTCCAAATATGCTATTTTTTTTTTACATTTTCCTGTGGTATACAAAATAAAAACAAAAAATACTAAAATAAAAATGGGATAAAATAAAGCATTTCTGGGGATATGATCCCCAGATGCCTTCTCAAACAGCTGATTGGCGGGGGCCCCGGGTGTCGGACCCCTGCCAATCAGTTTAAATAAACTGCAGAACCCCTTTAATATGGCAGATCATATGGGTGGGGCATTGTGATATCACATGGGGGGGGGGGGGCGGCAAACTTTTCTTTTGCCTAGGGCGGCAAAAATCCTTGCACCGGCCCTGATTACACAGGCTGTACCTCCCTAACTGAACCATTTTCAACATAAATGCAGTGGAATGATTCCTCCCTATCCTTTCCCTACACCTTGAATAATCTTTCCCTGCAATCGTTTTTTTAGCACAATGACGTTTTTTCTGGTACACTGGTAAATGGCAGAATCTAAGATGGCTGCTGATATTTATAGGGCTGTTACATCACAGGGCTGGCTGGCTGCTGATTGGTTGCATGCATGGCATTGTGGGTGATTGCTCGTTCCCAGAGTTCTTTGCTCCAAGTCCTAATACGTGCAGCAGCCATTTTAGGAAAAAATGTGATTCGTCACCACGAAGCGTGATGAAATTCGCATTTGGTGCGAATCAAATTTTTCATGAAATTCAGATCGAATTCCACTTCGTCAGCTTTGCTTCGCTCATCTCTAGTGCTGTTGTGTTCTGTCTTCAGTTGTGGCAATCTACATCCATGTTTTTAGATATCATATCGTGCAGGATATGTGATATCATTTTTGTGTCAGTTTTTGTCTTTGTAGTACACACTTGGAGGTGTGGCTGTCTCTAAGTCAGCATGCACTCCAATTATCCCACAGGCTTCTTTTAACTAGGTGATACATATAGCTAAGTTTGCTTTTCCTCTCTTTGGATGCTTAAATGCACACAGAAGTAACAAGTAGCAACACAGTCTATGTGCAGGTTCTGCTCTCCTGAATATAGGTTGCCACTTGCATAGAGATAAGTGTGTGAGGTCACCTTGCTGGGGTAGGTGGGTTCAGATATTTTTGATCAAAATTGTCTGCTAAGAACCTTATATTGTTATCATATCAAATGTGGTATTAGTTAATATATAGATTTTGCATTTAGAGTTTTGAGAGTGCTGTTATGTTCTTCCTTTCTTAATTGTGGCCATATACAGTACATCCACATATTTATCATTTATCTTGCACAATGTCTTTTAATTTTTGTGTCATGTTTTCCCTAAGGAATTGGATTGGTTGGATCTTATCATGTTCCCATCCCATTGTTTCATCTAAGATATGTGACATCAGAGGTGTCTAATAGATGCATATCCTGCCTTGGCCATTGAAATAATATGTATTTTCCTATCTCTGAACCACTTTAAAATCTCTCTTTTATGTGCAATAAACTGTATGCTGCATTTATGGACTATCTAATAGTGCTATGCATTTTGTTTTTTAGGTGATACCTTGCACATCAATGACAAGTGAAGACACAAAAATGATTTTCCAATACATTGTTTCCTTGCATTTTGTAAAAAATGTGAAACTTTGTGCACAGTTTTGTTTCCGGAGTAAACGGAGAGAAAGGTGTGACCAAGCCTGTGACCTACAGACCTAGATTCTGGATCTACGTGAACGAACAGATATAATAATAATAGCACTGGATGTTAAAGAGCCTCTGTCATGCCTCAATAAATGTTTCACATACTGATTTTAGGAGTATCAATCTAAAAATACCATTGCTACAGCAGCAGAATATGCTTCACATCAAGGTGAGAGATTGTTGCAGGGTAGTCTCAGAAATAAAGTGGACACCAGGGAGTTTGTTTCCAAGATCAAGAATCCTGAACTGCTTGTGCAATGTCCCACTGCTATGGCAGTGGTTCCCCTACAGACAGGATTTTTATGTGCAATTTTGATACATACGCAAAAAGACTGAAAATATGATATATGGTATAACTATGCTTTTTCTATGTAAAAGGCAGAAATCAGTTAATAGGCCTCAATTACCAGCCACAAGGTGGAGCTGTGTTCCTCTTCCTATAGGAAGGAGGAGTTAGAACAGTCTAGAGGCAGACAATGAGCAGAGAGCTGTGAAAGAAAAAAACAAAATTCAGTGTAAAGAGAGTGGATGTCTGGACAGTGATCAGTATAGATGCATTTTCGGGAAGCATACCAGTGCTACAAGGAGGTGCGAGTAGAAGCCCTGTGGAGATAAACTGCTTAACATGAAGTTTATAGACTGCATAGCAAACATTGTCCAGCAAGAGAATGGCTTCTGTCCCTCGACAAACCTAAAAGGTAGAATCTGGATATGCCCACCATATGTGGAAATCTGTAGTAACCTTAACTGTGAGTTTGGCAACCTGTACAAAAGGTGCAGAGCATGGTCTGGTGTACGATAGGGGTCCATCCTGTGGTTGCATAGTGAGAAGGGTGGCATCCCTATTTCTGGATGCTTATGCAAAAGATAGCTAGAGAACTACAGTGTAAGACAAAATGAGACATCTTGGTCTATTAACTGTTATTGTGGCTGTGTAACCAGTAAGAATCGTGGAAATTGCACCTGTGTAAGAACTGCCAGTCCATGTATGTTGAGAACTGTAACTGATATGAGTGAACTTAAAGGCAATCTGTCACCAGCATATTAGCTAAAAAAAAATTTCATGAATCCATGTGTAATAAATTACCTTCTTTCCATATGTGTTCTTGTTTTACTGTGTGTCTTGGCATTTCTTAAAAAAACAACACTTTTTCCGATATGCAAATTAAGCTGTAAGGAGCCCAGAGGGGCGTTGTTCCTTTACCAAGGTGCCCAGGAACACCCCCCTGATGTGCCGGGCCCGCCTACATTTTAAAAAGAAGAACGCCTCTAAGATGTAAAAGTTAAGTGCTCCGCTCCGCCCCTCGCGCGCCAGCTCCTCTCTCTGCTGCAAATAACCCCGATCCGCCTCTCGCCGGCAGCCTGAAATCCCGCGCAGGCGCCACCATAGATGCCACCATAGATCAGTAGCTGATCAGTAGCTGTTTTTTTTTTTCGGTTTGATTAAATTGAACAGCTCTCCCAGGGCTTGCAGTAGATGGGATTACTATGAAAAATATACAGTTTCCATGAATCAGTTTTCATGAATCCTCTCCTTTTTTAAAGTCTGGCAAGGCTTCTGCTAGAAAGCCCAATGTTACAAAAAGAATGGTACATTACCAAACTATTACTGAGAGAACTCCTATCAGGATGGCCACTCTAATAATGGCAATCCCATACAGGAACCTTAGTTATTCACCTTGACTAACCTAACACTGTAGACCAGTCTAGTACTATACAGAAACCTGTGAGATATGGGGTGAGAGGACCTAGAAAGTGAGATCAGGAGTTTAGTCCTGACCAGATAAAACATCAGGCATTATATACCCAAATGATAGCTCATAGAATTGTCCTATTCTTTTCCCAGATGTCTTGGAGCTCATCGGGTGATAGCTCATCCTGGTGATGCTTTATTTGAGTATATAAGGGAGACTTATCAATCTGTGCCCAAAAAGTCAAAAAAGTCCATGTAAACTGAATTGCGCCAAAGTTATCACATGCCTACGTTAGTATTTACTCCAAAGAGGATTCATGCCACAATAGAAATCTATAGAATCTGAGAAAAGTGGGCATAGTAAATAAAGTACCGTCAGAGAAAAGGCGCAAATATATGCAATGTTGTAAGCATACCCCAGACTGGTGGCACTTGAATGATGGAACCAAGCATGTGAAGCCTTGCTTATCCATCTCCGTAGGTGGATATGCACATTAATATACACATTATAGGGCATCACTCAGCGGATTTGTCCCTGTGAAACTGTCTGACCTGTTGTATGTGCACTTGGCAGCTGAAAGCATCTGTGTTGGTCCCATGTTCATATGTGTCCGCATTGCTGAGAAAAATGACATTTTAATATATACAAAT
Organism: Bufotes viridis; assembly: GCA_033119425.1. NCBI lineage: Eukaryota > Metazoa > Chordata > Amphibia > Anura > Bufonidae > Bufotes > Bufotes viridis. The sequence goes on from CM065593.1 coordinate 100,109,778, forward strand.
AAGCCTCTAGGAGCAATGGGGGCGTTGCTGTTACTCCTAGAAGCTCAGCTATCTCTGCATCTGCTGCGCCCTCTGCAATTTCAATGTCCTTAGGAGGTCAGGGCCAGGCGTGATCATGTTTACACTGCTTGGCCCCGTCAATCAAGTGCAGAGGGTGCAGCATAGCTGCTTCCTTTATTTACTGAATATCTCTAACTGAGCTCTATGCACCCTGGAAAGGCGAAGGCAGAAGTGGTAATAAGTAGCTTCTATGTTCTCCTCGGGGTCTGTGCTGTCACTGACCCGACCTGCTCGCGCTAGATTGCAAGAAACAAGGCTGATTGCACAGGCTTGACCAGCTTTGTTTCTGTCCAGCAGGAAGGCTGTGCGGGCGGCATGCAGCCTGAGTGTTGTGCATCCCTGTCCTAAAAGAAATGAATACATTATTTTATTATGATTATGTGCATAAAAAACAAAATTATGAAATAAATGAGTAACTGAATAGGCGTTCTAATTTTGTACAGTGTGAACAGAGTATTGCACATCAGTCGCACAGAAGGACTTTACATAGGCGCACGCTTTCAAAGGGCCTAGTCCAGAGGAGGAAATATATTCAGTAGTTACTTTATTTAAAGTCACAAATACAATGTGTTTCTGTGCTCCAGGGGCTCCTTCTTTAAGTAGCAGAGAAAACATGAAGAAGGGGCCCTGGAGCCCAAAAACACATTGTATCTGAGACTTTAAATAAAGTAAGTATTGGATATATTTCCTCCTCTAGACCAGGGTTCCCCAACTCCAGTCCTCAGGGCCCACTTGCTGGTCAGGATTTAGGAGTATCCCACAGAATGAATACCTGTGATAAATCCTAATGGATGGACACTAATTATATCAGCTGCCCAATACTAAGGAAATCCCGAAAACATGACCGGCAGGTGGGCCCTGAGGACTGGAGTTGAGGACCACTGCTCTAGACTACAGCCTTTGGAAGCATGCACCTATGTGATGCCCATCTACGAGACTGATTAGCCTGGTAGCTGTTTTTTGTTCCTCTACAACTCTCCTGCCTTGTCCAGCAAGCAAGATGAGGGGGCTTATGATATGAGCTGCAGCTACCATTTATTTGAAAGCCTTCAATAGTGTTGTGCCTTCAGCACCCTGGTGTGAAAGTGGTCTAAGTTAGCTTGAAGATCTATCTCCTGTTTCATTAGAAGCTGAGGTTCTTGCTCTGTCACCAATGCTACACACTGCAAATCTGCCTGTTTACTTTGGCTGCTGTACATAAGCACAAGCCTGCCAGAAGTTCAAAAGCAAAGTAATGTATGGAGATGGAGAGTTGATTTCCATTGCAGGATAGAATGACTTGAAACAACACACAAATCATCAAAGAGAAATGTATTTATAGTTAAATGCCTGCCGCTGGCTCAGAGACAAGTCAATTAGTGTCACAGGTAGCAGGGCCGGACTGGGACAAAAAATAGGCCCGGGCATTTTTGACTGAGCAGCCCAATCACATGACCCCCAACAGTCCCCACCCCCTTGCAGTCTAGGGGAAGGGCCAAACCCGGAAGCACAATTGAGGGGCAGGGCCAGCCACCAGTAAGATAGGAAGGCTTCAGCCAACACACAGGCTTTGCAACAACCAACATACTCAAACTACATAATCAAACTACACAAAAGTCTTATAATATCCTCAGTGGATCTCAACCTCCCCATCCTCCACACCCTGTACAGGTCAGTGCCCCGAAAGAGCACTCACAGGACAGTACTATGCGATGCTGATCGGATTCAGAGATCGCATAGTATAGAGAAGCGACTGTCACCAGGGCCGGTTCAAGGTGAAACGGGGCCCTGGGGTGCAAAAACAATAAGGGCCCCCCCCCATGACACTTGATGACTTTTGCAGAAGAAACTGTATATTGTGGGGCACGGTGTATGCTATATGTGTATAACATAAATATATTTCCTATGAAAACTTACGATTACTTGGCTTGACCCTTGGTTATCTCGGACACTACTTCCACACTTTGGCCGGGGCTCGCCGGAGCTGATGTGTTTTATCCTAATGATAAATATTTCATAATAAGGATTTGGAGAAGGTGCAGAGGGATAGCAGAGCAGGGAGAGGCTGGTGCTGATACTAGGGGGCTCATACCATGGGGGAGTAATAAAGATCACCATAATGTCCGCCCAGTAGTTATAATTCTCCTTATAATAGACAGTGCAAAAAATACCCCCCCAGTTGACCTAATGTCCCCATAGTGGCCCCATAATGTGCCAGTATAAAATACCCCTACATAGTGCCCCCAGTAAATGCCCCCATAGTGCTCCTCTCCCCCTCCCTCCTAGTGCCCCCCATAATGTACCAGTATAAAATTCCCCATATATAGTGCCCCAGTAGATGCCCTCAGTGTCCCCCATAATTTGTAAGTATAAAATACCCCTTCTCAGTGCCCCCGTAGATGACCCCATAGTACTCCTCTCCCACCTTCCCCATAGTACTCACCATAATGTGTCCCAGTATAAAATGCCCCTATACAGAGCCCCCATATAAAATAACTGTTCTTTGTGGCCTCAGTAGATGCCCATATAGTGCCCACCAATAATGTGCCAGTAAGAAGTGCCCCCATAGATGTCCCCCAATAATGTGCCAGTAGCCAGAGCCCCCTATCATGTGCCAGCAGCCTGAGTCCCCCCATCATCAACATGTGCCGTAGCATAGGCCCCCTCTATAAGTGCCAGACTGCTAGTCGCCAATAAGCCCCCTATAATGTGCCAGTAGCCATAGTCCCCCCTATATTGTGCCAGTAGCTATAGGTCCCCTACTATAATGTGCCAGTATGATAGGCCCCCCCTATAATGTGCCAGAGTCCAGGACCCCCCTATAATGTGCCAGTCCAGGACCCACCCTATAATATACCAGTCCAAGGCCCCCTGTATAATGTGCCAGCCCCCCCTATAATGTGCCAGAGTCCAGGGCCCCACTATAATGTGCCAGAGTCCAGCCCCCCCCCTATAATGTGCCAGAGTCCAGGGCCCCCCTATAATGTGCCAGAGTCCAGCCCCCCCCTATAATGTGCCAGAGTCCAGGGCCCCCCTATAATGTGCCAGAGTCCAGCCCCCCCCCTATAATGTGCTAGCGTCCAGGCCCCCCCCTATGATGTGCCAGAGTCCAGGGTCCCCCTCCCTCCTATAATGTGCTAGAGTCCAGGCCCCCCCTATAATGTGCCAGTCCAGGGCCCCCTATAATGTGCCAGAGTCCAGGGCCAGGCCCCCTATAATGTGCCCCAGAGTCCAGGCCCCCTATAATGTGCCTGCCAGAGTCCAGACTCCAGGGGCCCCCCCCCATAATGTGTCAAAGTCCAGACTCCAGGCCCCCCCTGTAGCTATTAAGTTGAGAGTTGAGACTAAGAGAAGAGAAAAAATATATATATATACTTACCTCCTGCACCTGTCCTAATCGCGCGCCTTCACTCCCGTCTCCCGTCCTGCAAGTGCCACTCGGCAGCGCAGCGGCAGTGACTCTGGCGTGGCGGCGCGATGACGTCTTCGCGCCGCCTGCGTCGGTCCGGCGGCCTCTCTGATAGGCTGCCGGTAGCACACCTCCATGGCCGTCTGTCTCCCTGCGCAAGCTGGGGCCGTGGAGCGCGATGATTCATTCCAGCCGGCCCAGGTGACACAGAGTCAGACAGTAGCAACACAGAGAGGCCCCGGCCCAGTCCGCCCCTGATTATGGCCAGTCCGGCCCTGACAGGTAGTATCTGCTTGAATTAAGGCAAATGACCTTCAATAAAAGGATAGCATGGAACATACTTTGGAATGTTCTCTCAGAACTAGTTAAGAACTATTCGGCTCTCCTGTCACTTTAATAGTTAGAGCTTGCTGAATGGTCACACCTCCTTATCTGTGAATTTCCATGTTAAAGGGGTTCTGCAGTTCTTTTAAACTGATGATCTATCCTCTGGATCATCAGCATCTGATTGGCAGGGGCCTGAAACCCGGGACCGCCCCTGATCAGCTGTTTGAGAAGGCAGTGGCACTGGCAGTAGCGCCGCGGCCTTCTCACTGTTTACCGCAGGCCCAGTGACGTCAAGACAAGTAACACTGGCCTGGGCGCGGCTGAGCTTCATTCGAGTGAACAGAGCTTAGCCCCGCCCAGGCCAGTGATACTAGTCGTGATGTCACTGGGCCTGCGGTAAACAGCGAGAAGGCCGCGGCGCTACTACCAGTGCCACTGCCTTCTCAAACAGCTGATTGGTGGGGGTCTCAGGTGTCAGAGCCCTGCAGATCAGATGCTGATAATCTATCCAGAGGATAGATCATAAGTTTAAAATAACTGCAGAACCCCTTTAATCTTGGGGCCAGTGAATATATCTAATCCTACAACTAATAAACTGTTCATTGGAACTTGCTCAACTACCTTGTCCCATGTATTATTTTTATTTACTGTATACCTTGAGGTTTCTTTGCATGGGCTGAGGATCCAGACAATTATTGGGACAAACGATCATTCCAGAAAATTGTCCTGTGTAATGGCTTGTTCACACGAACGTGACATGTTTTGCGGTCCGCAAATTGCGGATCCGCAAAACACGCATGCCGCCCGTGTTCTTTCCGCAATTTGCAGAACAGAACGGACGGCACTTTATAGAAATGCCTATTCTTGTCTGCAAATAGAACAAGAATAGGATATGACATACTTTTTGCGGGGCCACGGAAAAGAGCAACGGATGCGGACAGCACACAGAGTGCTGTCTGCATCTTTTGCGGCCCCATTGAAGTGATGCGGAACCAAATCACGGTCGTGTGAATGAGCCCTAAAGGACATTTGTAGGGTGATTTCATGCTTCACCTGCAATCATTGTTTGTGGACATAACATTTCTGTGTAAACAAGAATGTACTGCCCACAAACAATGAATCTGTATGGGGATCAAAGATGGCAGTAGTGCTCATTCATCCCCATACAGAGGGGATGATTGCTGCATGTAAGTGCCGCTCTTCTGCAGCTTAACAATATGGGAATGATCCTCGGCTAATGGTTTGTTCCCATTCCCAATCATTGTCCTGTCTGCACTTTATAATGGTCTACAAACTATATGCAGTACTTAGAAATGTGATCGGTGTCGCAGATGGTATAAATGAAATGTTCTCCATTGGTTTTTAAGCAGAATTTTGGCTGTCACATACAACTGCATTTCTTCTTTAAAGGAGGTTTCCCACAATTGAACAGTAAAGGTGATATATCTGAGTGAGACAACCCAGCCACTTAGGGATAAACTGGGAATTTAAAGTGGCCCTGGAAAAAATACTACAATTGGCCCCGTTTTGTAGTCGGGTCCAAATTGCTGGAAGGCATGACCAACACAAGTAGGCGAGCCCAGCAATACAATATTGCAGCACATTATATTATCCCAACAGAGCCAAATACCACAGTAATACTACCCCTAACTCCAAAAAATACATCCCCAAAAACTTCCACTGGCCGGCCATGAGGAGGGCTTAGGCGGTGGGATCACTGGCCTAGGATCCCTTCTGAATTGGATAGCACCTGGTTTTATTGAGGATCCCATGGCTATGCACAATACCAGTTGTTAAAGCAATGTTGTACCTAACATTGGCAAGCGAACAATAGATAAATGGTAAAAAAAAAAAAATTTTATTATTGTATACCATTCAAAGTTGTTTGTAGAATGAAACAATTATTTCTCTACCTATTTACACTAATTTATTAAAAATATGCCCCAAGGAGGAGTTGTTAGAAGAATCTAATGAAACTTTCTATGTGTGAATGTAATGATGATATATGTGATTACAAGCGTAAGTTTATTGGTGAAAACTGTACATTTGAAATGAGGCTCTAGGACACTGTTGGATCACCTCTAGCCTGGATAAGATGAGATACGGTTGGCACGGAGGCATACAGGTTCTGTATGGTATCCTTCAGCACATTTGCCCACATATGTTGTAGCTTGGCTTGTAGATTGTGTACACTCACATAGGTTGCTGGCATCTCAGCTGGTCTCTGGGAACTGGACGGGCCAAGGAAGTGTTGCAATCTGGTGGAGACATTCCTGGGAAACCCTTGTCTGTTTGTGGGCGAGCGTTATCCTGCTGAAACATGCCAGTTGGAAGACCCACCATGAGAGGCAACAGATGTGGCCACAGGATGACCTGCACATATCACTGCTATTAGTGTCCCTCATGTTACTGCTACAAATGAGTGACTGTCATATGTCATGGCTCCCCAGATTATCACAGCAGGTAGTGTGTTGCTCCACAGCAAAGACAGGATTAAGGCTCTCACTACGAGGCCTACATTCTCAAACTCAATCATTGTCAGATCCCAAACAGAACCTAGATTCTTCACTAAAGGTGATATGGTTCCAGTCCATAGCAGTCAAGGTCATTACACCACTGTAAACAAAGTTAAGTGTGGCTGGCTGTCAATGGCAGGACACATAATGGTCACCATCACACCAAATTTACTTCTGCTAAGTGGAAATTGTCAGGGCTGAGACATGGGTGTGTAATGAAGGTGCCACCTGTGTCTGGATGGTGGACAACAAAACTGTGAGAACTGCTCATGCTTGTTGGTGATGATCCTCTCTACTGGTGGCCCGTTCCATCATATGCGCAAGTCTTCACATAACCACTGCTCCTAACACAGCCTAACATCTAGTGTATGAGTTTATTTCCATATTGGAGTCAGAAAGATAGCTGAAGTACCTGAAGTACCATGTAGACATAACAAGAGCATACAAATTCCATGCAACTGTCACAGTGATGAGCTCCTGTGCTACAAGATAGCAATGCGAAATACTCTGTCACCTGGTTATCAATGGAATTGATCTGAGTCCATAACCGGAAATAAGTTAGACTAAACAGGTTAAACACCCTGTAATCAATCAACTGCAAAAACAATCTTACAAATTATTATGTTCTAAAACTAAGATTGTGACAGTGTGACAGTATGATTACCGTATGTATTATTTGTTCTAATTTTAATAATGAATGAATTTAAGGTAAGCTTACAACATTGCTTGTCCTGCCATTGGCAGCCAGCCACAGTCACCACTGCAGTGATGTTGTGAACAAGAAACCTGGACTACTATGGACTGGAACCATATTTTAGCAATGCATCCAGGTTCTGTTTGGGATCTGACGATGTTGGGTTTCAGTATGGAGGCCTGGTGATGATAGTTTCAATCCTGAGAAAACGTGGTGTGGTGTTTAACAAGCAGGATATGCTCAACACATATGCAGTTTTGCATGTATAGAGGGGAGCACATCCTGCACTTGTAGTCTGTTGCTAGGGGCAATCAACAGCAAAAAATGCATACAATGGAAGATGCCAGCAACGGACTACAAGTAGCACAATAACCATCCTACATACGATAACAATAATGTGGATGTGCAGAACAATCAAAAACACAACCATAGCAAAGGCAGGTGCACTCTGCGGCAATACTAAACCCTCACACTGATGTTAAAATTGAGAGGTTAGTTCGACATATCCTACTAGGAGGACATGTCTTAAGCTCGGACACCACGTCAAGGTCTCTCAAGTAGCCCGAGGCCCTACCACTCAACCTACCTGTGCCGTATGGGCGATACCAGAGGCCGTTGGGCATTACGGGAGCGTAAGGCCTGACTCACAAACAGCTCACCAGTGACTTCCAGCATGTAACCATGCTTGCAATGGGAGGTGGGAGGTGCTTGTGAGCCCCACCCGAGACCAGCTGATATGGCCCAGAGCCTGCCAGGTGCACCTGAATGTAGCCTGTAGATGAAAAGCAGGCACATTTAAATTGGAGTTTATACACCTCCAAACATATTATACTAACCATTAGAAAACGTGGTGTGGTGTTTAAAAAGCAGGATATGCTCAACCCATATGCAGTTGTGCATGTATATAGGGGATTGTTCTCCACATCCACATTATTGTTGTCGTATGTAGGATGGTTATTGTGGTACTTGTAGTCCGTTGCTGGCATCTTCCATTGTATGCATTTTTTGCTGTTGATTGCCACTAGCAACGGACTACAAGTGCAGGATGTGCTCCCCTATATACATGCACAACTGCAAATGGGTTGAGCATATCCTGCTTGTTAAACACCACACCCCGTTTTCTAATGGTTTGTATAATATGTTTGGAGGTGTATAAACTCCAATTTAAATGTGCCTGCTTTTCCTCTACAGGCTACATTCAGGTGCACTTGGTAGGCTCTGGGCCATATCAGCCGGTCTCGGGTGGGGCTCACAGGCACCTCCCACCTCCCATTGCAAGCATGGTTACATGCTGGAGGTCACTGGTGAGCTGTTTGTGAGTCAGGCCTTACGCTCCCGTAATGCCCAACGGCCCCTGGTATCGCCCATACGGCACAGGTAGGTTGAGTGGTAGGGCCTCGGGCTACATGAGAGACCTTGAGGTGGTGTCCGAGCTTAAAGAGGACCTTTCATCACTTCTAAAGATATAAACCAAGTATGCTCACATGTAGAGCGGCGCCCAGGGATCTCCCTGCACTTACTATTATCCCTTGGCGCCGCTCCGTTCTCCCGGTATAGGCTCCGGTATCTGTGCTCACTAAGTTATAGTGGGCGGAGCCTGCCCTTCATCTCCTTCTCCCAGGCTGCAGCGCTGGCCAATCGCAGCGTAGAGCTCATAGCCTGGGAGAAAAAAAACTCCCAGGCTATGAGCTCTGCGCTGCGACTGGCCAGCGCTACAGCCGGGGAGAAGGAGATGAAGGGCAGGCTCCGCCTACTATAACCAATTCCACCAAGTCCCCGCCTACTATAACTTGGTGAGCGTCGATACCGGAGCCTATACCGGGAGAATGGAGCGGCGCCCAGGGATAATAGTAAGTGCAGGGAGATCCCTGGGCGCCGCTCTCCATGTGAGCATCCTTAGTTGATATCTTTAGAAGTCATGAAAGGTCCTCTTTAAGACATGTCCTCCTAGTAGGATATGTCGAACTAACCTCTCAATTTTAACATCAGTGTGAGGGTTTAGTATTGCCGCAGAGTGCACCTGCCTTTGCTATGGTTTCGTTTCAATCCTACCTTTGCTGTGGAGCTTCCCACTTCCTCGGTCACCCCTAGTAGTGATACGAGGGACACCAATAGCTCAGCAATATGTGCAAGACATCTTGTGGACACATGAGTTGCCTCTCATGGCAGGATTTTCACCTGCCATTTTTCAGCAGGATAATGCTCCACCACACACAGAAAGGGTTTTCCTGGAATGTCTCCACCACACTGCAACACTTCCTTGGCATGCCTGGAGGCCAGATCTATTGCCAATCAGACATTTATGGCAATAGCTGGGACACCAGCTTTGGTAACTTACGAGTATACACATTCTACAGGCTCAGCTGAAGCATCTGTGGGCAAATGTGCAGTAGGATACCATACAGAACCTATATGCCTCCATGCCAACTGTATCTCATCTTGTATCCAGGCATAAAGGTACTAGGGCCTCCTTTTAATTGTATAGTTTTCTACAATGCACATATCCTTTTGGTCTAATATTGTAATCACATATATCATTATTACATTCAAAGTTAGAGAATTTTTATTTGATTTAATTCAACAACTCCTTCTTGCTAAGTGTAACATAGTAACATAGTTTATAAGGCCGAAAAAGACATCTGTCCATCCAGTTCAGCCTGTTATCCTGCAAGTTGATCCAGAGGAAGGCAAAAAAAAAACTCTGTGAGGTAGAAGCCAATTTTCCCCACTTAAAGAGCACCTTTCATCGGTTTTGACATAGGCTGACTATGTTAAAACCTTGTAGTGCGGCCCCCACTGATGCCCGGGATGTATTTTTTTTCTCATACCTTCCCCCCGTTCAGCTGGTTCAGAGCCCCATTGTTTCGGCGAGTGAGCTGTAAACTCGCAACTGGGCGGAGACGCTGTCTTCTGCTATTGGCGTCTCCTTTTCCCCGGCTATGATCGCGATCCAATCAGAGAAAAAAAATACATCCCGGGCATCAGTGGGGGCCGCACTACAGGGTTTTGACATAATAAGCCTATGTCAAAACTGATAAAAGGTCCTCTTTAAGGGGGAAAAAAATTCCTTCCCAACTCCAATCAGGCAATCAGAATAACTCCCTGGATTAATGACCCATCTCAAGTAGTAACTGTAACTTGTAATATTATTACACTCCAGAAATACATCCAGTCCCCTCTTGAATTCCTTTATTGTACTCACCATCACCACCTCCTCAGGCAGAGAGTTCCATAGTCTCACTGCTCTTACCGTAAAGAATCCTCTTCTATGTTTGTGTACAAACCTTCTTTCCTCCAGATGCAGAGTATGTCCCCTCGTCACAGTCACAGTCCTGGGGATAAATAGATGATGGGACAGATCTCTGTACTGACCCCTAATATATTTATATCTAGTTATTAGATCTCCCCTTAGTCGTTTTTTTTCTAAAGTGAATAACCCTAATTTTGATAATCTTTCAGGGCACTGTAGTCCCCTCATTCCAGTTATTACTTTAGTTGCCCTCCTCTGAACCCTATGTTCTCATCACTAGCATCTATGCCCGTTTTTATGCAACCCATTATGTTATTGGCCTTGGCAGAAGCTGCCTGACACTGGTTTCTACAGCTTAGTTTTCTGTTCACTAAAATTCCTAGGTCCTTTTCCATGTCAGTGTTACCCAGTGTTTTACCATTTAGTATGTACAGGTGACTTGCATTATTTCTTCCCATGTGCATAACCTTACATTTGTCAGTGTTAAACCTCATCTGCCACTTCTCTGCCCAAGTCTCCAATCTATCCAGATCCCTCTGTAGCAGTATATTGTCCTCTTCCGTGTTAATTACTTTACACAGTTTAGTGTCATCTGCAAAAATAGATATTTTACTATGCAAGCCTTCTACAAGATCATTAATAAATATATTGAAGAGAATAGGGCCCAATACTGACCCCTGAGGTACACCACTAGTGACAGTGACCCAATCTGAGTATCTACTGTTAATAACCACCCTCTGTTTTCTGTCACTCAGCCAGTTACTTACCCACATACAGACATTTTCTCCCAGTCCAAGCATCCTCATTTTATATACTAGCCTTTCATGCGATACAGTGTCAAATGCTTTGCAGAAGTCCAGATATACGACATCCATTGATTCGCCGCTGTCAAGTTTCGAACTTACCTCCTCAGAGAAACTGATTAAATTAGTTTGACAGGACCGATTCCTCATAAAGCCATGCTGATATGGTGTTATTTGCTTATTTTCATTGAGGTGCTCCAATATAGTTCTCCTACTGCCTTTAAAGCTCCAAGCACATGTCAATGAGTTCTTCAGAAAAGTCTAATATTCTCTGGGTACTAGTTAACTAAAATTACGTACCTCTAATGAAACATATTGGGCTTTGGGATCTCGTCATAGCTGCCAAAATCCTTTTATTTTTTGGATAGTCACTTAAATGCGATTATAGATTGTCTTTCGGTGAAATTGGTTTTATCAGCTTGAGATGACATAATCCAAGGACTGAGGTGAGTTATTGTGTTCTGTGTGCAGCACTGTAGAGCATGTTGGTGATATATAAATCACAAAAACTAAGTAAAATGTAGAGTACCGCACAGTATCTATGCGCTATATACAATACATAGCAAACACAATTACTTGCAAGAAACCAATATTACAGTCATATAATCTGCTTAGATAAGACAACTCTATTATAGGGAATACCAAGGACCATCATACCACAGGAACATGTCAGGAACGTGAGAATTAGTTCTAAAGGTCCTTTAATTTGGATAATGTGTCATGGCGATTATACATGTAGATTAAATGTTCCTTTTAGCAGATACCTATATAAGCAGCATTGGATTATGGCTATAGAAAAGTAGTTTGAGTCTATTTTCTTTTTTGTCCTAAAAATGACTCCACAAATCAAGTAATTTCTAATGCTAAGCTGTTAAGTCACATATCAGACAGAAGAATTGAACTATGCCATTTGGATAAAACCGGAGATGGATAAAATACTGACAATTCAAACAAAACGGCCAAGCCAGGTGTTTACAAAGTTACTGAAAATTTTATCTATGCATAAACTATGTTATTTGGTACAAGGTGGAATACTGTACCTCTTTAGGTCAATATTATTGGCATAGGTAAAATATTTTTGCTTTGGTGCTTCTTATATCTATGTAGGTCCCTGGGCCTAATATTCCAATTAACTCATAGATCTAACAAAATGATACTAATGGAAATGTAATGTGATATTTGCAACTTCCACTTCCTATGTACCCAGTATTTGTGTTGAATAATGTATATAAAGCATATAATAGTTTCTAGCCTAGAGGATTTAAAGCAAAATCAGTTTAAAAGTAAGCATTCTACACTGTAGGGTAGGTGCCCTGAAACATAACCATACCATTCTTGTGAAAATCCAAGGTTTTTAGTGCACCATGAGTGGGTCCTGCTCCATCCGTTGTACCTGCCGTACCCTATGTTATCACCACTACTGGCTGTGGAATCCTAGGGCCTGTCAGTAAAACAAGAGGAAAGGTGTCTGGCACCATTACTGGAAAAATGCATACTGGTCAAGTTACACCTCTGGATGGAAGGAAGGAGTTAGGTCAAGAATTTGGCATGGGACGGAACGGGGGGTTGCCGTTTCAATTTTTTGCCTCAGGCAGCATGAAGGCTATATGCTTCCCTGCCTCTTGCCACAAAGCACTGAGGGAAGGGGGGCCCAAGATAAACTCTTGCAACAGGGCCCATGAGCCTTTAGCTATGCCCATGATGCCAATCATCATGAAGTGATGGCATATGTTAGTGATTGTATGTTATAGGAATATGGCTTTAATGATTATACACTAATTTTACTACCCTGATCTTGTGATAGCTCATCATTCTTCACTATGATTATGTGTATACCTTGTGGCATGTTTCCCAATGGTTTGGCTATATAGTTAGTAATATAATTAGCATGACAGAGTTCTTCCTTTCAGTGCATTTATTGCTGTATCGTTCGACTATCCATCCAGACATGAATAACCACATGCACGTGCTGATGTCTGACTGTGCCTTCAATTATTATTACAATAAACCAGGTTTATCATCAAACAGCTACCTGACTGTAAATGACTAATTCTAGCCAGTTTAAAGAACCAAAGTCAGTATACAGTTAGTACTTACATGGAGGAAGTATGTTATCAAACAGATTGGCAAGTCCAGACCACTAACCCAAACTGTGCTGCTAAAAATCTCTTAGTCCATACCAAAGACTTGCACTGAAACATAATCAAAGTTGGTTTGGAATCACCTCTGTCTTAAGGTAGAAAAACATACTCTCTATGTATCTAATACATTGTGTTAGAGTTCTAGGGGTCTTATACATATATTATAAATGTTACATATCAAATGTTACAGGAATTTCCTATCACAGAAACTAATGGCATATATCTAGGACAGGCCATGATTTTCTGATCAGTAGGGTGTCCAACTGCTAAGACTCCCACACTATTGTGACTAAGGGGGGCACAGCACTAGTTTAGCATTGCGATGTGAAAATTATGGCAGGTGCCAGTGTATATGCCATTACTTTCTGTGATAGGAAAACCCTTGCACTTGTACTTAGACGGAGGGGGCCCCCTCTGAACACGTTAAAAGAGGTATGCCACCCACCATTAATGGGGATTTGTCATGAGAACATAACCTATTGTTTACATCACATTTTTATGCTAAACATAAATGGTGATTTGTTTTTTAAATTTTCCATGCCACTACATTCAAAAATCCTGCAATTTTTTATACTGGCCACTAAACCTAAAAATATGTCAAGACTTCCTGTCCTGTATTGATCACTTTTCAGCAGTCTTATTATCATCACAGGCAGGATTACAATGACAGAAAAACACCTTTGTATAGCTAAGTTCAGATACACAATTCAATATAGAAGATGGTGACAGCTTATCTACTCCGTCTTCCTTTAAAATGACCTCCACACAGGTCACAGAGCATCTTTGGAAAACTCTCCTATAGAAGTCAATGAGTGTACTGTGTCTATGGCTGTTGAGGCTGCTGTACATACTACATGGATTCACCGACACGCTACGGTGGAGCAGCTCACCACCAACACGAACCAGAAGACTAATAGACGTGGGACGGCTCTGTAGTATACACTTGTATAGGAACGAGCCGTCCCATTGAAATGAATGGAACAGCTTGGGTGTAATTACACCTGCTCACCGCTGCAGATGCAACGGCCAGCATGTAAACAATGACGAGGAGGCAGCGCTGGCACGGCGCTCGCCTTCTCTTCAAACAGCTGATCGGCAGGGGTGCCGGGTGTCGGACCCCCGCCGATCTGATATTGATGACCTATCCTGAGGATAGGTCATCAATAAATATAACTTGGACAACCCCTTTAATATCAACTTTGCCCCAGACCTTTTCTTGTTATAAAAACAAAAGTCTTTACATGTGGTTGCTTGCTTTATGGATTTCATAGAAGAGTGAAGAGAGCTGCTATAAAAGGCAGTCTATGCTATGGTGGGTCTAGCTTACCCACCAATTAATTTGTATGGGTGTTGTGTAGGCAACTCTGTTTCAGGCAAAATTAAACTCTACCTACACTTTTACATAATATATATGGCAGAATAAGCTGCCATGTGTGTGCATGAATGATACCACTATTTCTGGCCATTATCTGACTTGTATCTGGCATTTTTTTTGTAGTTTCCTCTCTACAGGCTATATATTTAATTATTAGCTCTCCCTGAGATGGCGAGTAGAGACTAGCCGTTATGATGTCTGCTGATGGAGTACATATAGAGACAGCAATTTCTGTTCCTTAACTCTTTCACTCAGAATCTAGAAGGGCCATATAATACATTACATAGAAGAACTGAACATTATTGCTGTTTATAAATCCCTTATTTTTAGCTTCTCCAATCTCTTTTTTAGTGTTAGTGTCTTTCACACTGCAGCTCACCTCCTCCCCCTCCCCGCTCCATAGACTTCTATTGGTAGTTATAATTTTATCCTTCAGTGAGCTGACAGACCTTCTT
The DNA here is from genome assembly GCA_033119425.1 of Bufotes viridis. Classification (NCBI taxonomy): domain Eukaryota; kingdom Metazoa; phylum Chordata; class Amphibia; order Anura; family Bufonidae; genus Bufotes; species Bufotes viridis. Next base: position 100,124,787 of record CM065593.1, read on the forward strand.
GGTCTCTCCAGATGGATTCAGCTAAGAATTCACAGTGAATGTTAGTTTGGGGTAGAATGGGGTGAATAAATAGTACAGATAGCTGGAGAACAAAGCATTTTTATGATGTCATGGTACAAAGTTTCATATATTTGCCTGTACTACTGATGTGTACAATTGTGTGGCAAATTAGTGATCATTTAGAGCTGGCCAAACAGAAACAGCAAGTAATTGAAATATGACATATATGGATATAGTAAAGATTAACTTGACACTTAACTCATAAAATACGTCAAGTTTTCAACGTGTTAAGTGTCAAATTAATGACTGCTATATCTGTAAGCTGTGTAAATTTGTGGCAGGAGAGGGCTCACATTCTTTGTTTGGATAGCAACCTTCAGTTGTATGTGTGTTTTTTATTAATATAACCGTAACATAATTTAATCTGCTGCGTTTCTCAGGTCTTATATTAGTTCTAAACCTATATGCGATGCACAATCTTACTGAACAGTATATAATGGTCAGAATAAAATTCAGAGTCCCTTAGCTATGCAGAGTTTCAGATATTCAATCATTCCCTGCCAGTTTATCATAGCTAAGCTAGCTAACAGAAATGGTAAATTAAGCAGACTACGGAGCAAAGTTCTACGTCTATCAATATTGGCTTATTGTATGTTATTCTCATTTATTTTTTTTGACAAATTTAACTAATGTCATATGTATTTAATAAAATGTGTCAGATTTAATATTGGAGGAGGTGTAGAGCACAACGCGTAAAACATTCATTATTTTTGGCCAATACTTTCAATAACAAATAAATAAGCATACTCCATTATTCCACTGAAAATGCGTCCAAAAAACGATGCGTGAAACAATATATGTGGGTTCCTGTTATCAAATATAGGTTTACCTTGAAACAAAACTTTGAAATATGTCTCAGGAAATTCCATTACTAGAAATTTTTCCATATACTTTCACCAGCAGATATGTTCCATTTAAATACTTTTTGTGACATCTATCCATGGGTTGCAGTAAGGGCCATTTAAATAAATTGGTTAGAACTACAGTACCAGACACATCTACACAGCTGAACTATCTACTACTGTTGGACTAGTTGCTAATATTTAGTGAAAAATGTGAGGCTATCAACAGCCATTAAACGTTTCCTTAGACAAGAAGGTTTTGATTCACCTTCAGAATCAGTATAAACTAATGACCCCTTATAGGATCATACAAGAGGTATGTGAAGTACGCACTTTGCCTGAGATGACCTGTAATTACCAGTTGACTCTAAACTATGGCATCTTCACAAAAGCATCCTTAATGGACCAATTTAGGTGGCCCGCAATCTGCTGTAGTGTAGCTCTCCAGGGCAAAGACCATAGCAGGTGCAGTTATCAGTCACTGTCATTAGTTCTAGTGATTCAAGCTCTAATTCTATGACTTCTTGTGCATTTGGAAGGTTATGGAAACACTGGGACAGGCTTACTAATCATGTCTAATATTTAGACACCGTAAAGTTAGGGTCCTACGTCGCTGCCCAATGTGACAATAAGGCCCCATTCACATGACCATATTTCAGATGTAGACCCAATTATTTCAATGGGGTCGCAAACAAAGGAGGACAGCACATTGTGTGCCGTCCTCATCCGAATGTCCGTTCTACAGCTCTGCAAAAAAAGATAGAACGTGTCCAATTCTTATTCATTTTGCGGTCAAGAATAGTCATTGTTACAATGGGTCCATCCACAAAGAAGATAGATGCAACACAGATGTCACACGGACGACATCTGTATGTTTTGCAGATCTGCATTTTGCAGACTGCAAAATACATACGGTGGTGTGAATACACTCTAAATGTCGTGCTGGTTGTTTGCATTGGCCTAGTACACCGGCTGATGCAAAGTATATGTGGGAGGAACAATTACTGTTGCGTTCATTATCAGCAGCACATGCCCAATTACCCTAAGATGTGCTTCAGAAAATTGTGCATCTCTCATTCTGAAATCAGCTTTTGCTCATTTGCCAGCTGATCAGTCGCTCAATCACACAGACCAATTATCGGGAATGAGCGTTCTTATGTATATCAGGCAGTGGGACCTTTAGACCAGGGAGCTGTCTGTTTCTGCTTCAGTTAGGATTGCCATTATACCGACCTCATTTGATGCAGAATGATAGAAATCTGAAACTCTGCGGCAGTAGTCAAATATCATTCCAATCCACAGATGAATGGTACACTTGAATTCATAGAAGATCATTTTATATATGAACAATCTCTTTCATGAATGAGAAACATGTTCACTCGGATTACTGTCTAATCCGAGTGATTAGACAACCCAAGAAATAAATATATGGCATATTTTGTAGGATATACCATATATCGGAATCTGATTGGGTCCAAACTATCAAAACTGATATATATGGGAGAATAGGGGTTCCCTAATCCACAACTGGCTGTACTAGTTGGAGGCAGCAATCACTAAGAGTAGATAGGTCATTAGTATCTTATTGGTGGGAGTCCGACACGCAAGATCAGCTGTTTGAGGGGGCCATGGCCATGCTCTGCGGCCACCTTCCAGCCTACCAAGCTCTATGCCGAACATTGTCTAGTGGCTGTAATGGTATATCGAGAGGAAAAGCAAGGAAAAGGCGGCACTCACCACTGCAAATCTTCGTTTATAGTAGGTGCTGAACATCGAGTTCAGTACAGGGCATGGGCGGATGCCTACATTAAGAGGCACATGAGGTAGCGATGGCCATTTTGCGCTGTCTTGCGCTTCTTCCGGCTACAGTCAATGACGTCTACAACATGCGCGTCTTAAAACAGGCTTCATGCGCAAGTTGCTAAGCAATGAGGACGCCCGTTCATGCGCAGTACCGACATACATAATACAGTGATATGCCTATGATCGCACAAGGCTGTAGAGTGATACATGCATACATACTATGACACAAAATTGTCATAGCTCTAAGGCTGATGGTAGTACATTATAGAGCCCGGTAACCCACCGGGGACAAGGTGAGCTCAAATGAAGACACTGAGGTCATTGCGCTCGTTTAGACCCCCCAGGCCCATCGCATCCGTGCGAATGATCCAACTTGCTTCTCGCTGGAGGAGGAAACAGTGTCTATCCCCATGGTCTAGTGGCTGTGCTGGGTATTGTAGCTCACTCGCATGGGACTGAGCAGTGCCTAGGCCACCAGAGTGATGAATGCGACATCACTGGTCAAGGGTAACCTGTGAGAAGTTCTGCGGCCTCCTCAAACAGCTGATCGGTGGGGGTCCCAGGTGTCAGATACTGATGACCTATCCCGAGGACAGATCATCAGTATAAAACATTTGGAAACCCCTTTAATTCCATGTGTTCCTTCATCGCTTTCATGTCTTTAATATGAATCTACATTGCAGGAAATAAAACAAGTAAAACCGTCAAATGAAAAAGTGTTGCTGCTGCCCTTTCAAACAGCTCATCAGTAGGGGTGCCAAGAGTCAGATCCTAACCAAGCTGATATTATTGGTGAATCTATCAATATTGTAATCCCAAAAACCCCTTTAAATGGCTTTGGTTGAAATATCCCTTTGAAAAGATTGTTTCAATCATTTTGGCTTACTAATAAAGGGTGAGGGTGAGGATTTCTTTGATAGAGTTAACGTATTTGCGTTTTTGGTAGTCTCATACCATGACATCCATATGACTAAAGCTTAGTATGCTTACATTAATCTTTTAAAATAAGAAGGGGATTCTTTCAGCATTACTTGTCTGGAGAATGAGCCAATAAAACACTTGTGTCACATTTTATATTTCAGGTACTGGTCTGGTTCCTCATGTGCAATTATCTAAGCAAGGCATAGATGGAACTGCCTGTGCACACACACACAGCAGAATTTTGGGAGGGGACAGGTGTGGCTTAGTATCAACATTCTGCAGACTGAGAAAATATGCTGCCACCCAGGAAAGCCAAACCACTCCTGTGGAAACAGAGATCTATTGTTGTCATGTCACACACAGCTGAGTACAGATATGCACGATACTGTGGATTAGATGCCTTGTATTTTGTTTATTTTCTAGTGTAAGCCATACTTTTCACACTTGGATAAACAGCTTTGCATACTTACAAGAGACTATCAGCAAGCCAAGACGACTAGTGTAAAGCAAAATTAAAATACAATCATTTGTTTACACATTTTTCATATATGTTATATGTAGAAACAGAATCTGTCTATCTAACCTATGGACGACCGTACAGTGCAGCTTCTAGTATGCAATGAGCAAATGTAAACAATACAGATCATATCCCCAGAAATTCTTTATTTTATCCCATTTTTATTTTAGTAATTTTTGTTTTTATTTTGTATACCACGGGAAAATGTAAAAAAAATGTTCATTTTTGGACAGTTATTTCCCCCTTTCAGTCAAAATGCCCTAAATGGGAAATTGCTATACACCTCCAAGCATGCTACAGAATCTCATCCCCATGAGATGGCAGTATTCTGTGCTCTCCCAATTGCTGGTTTCCCCCATCCTTCTCCTCTTTCACTGAGAACAAAGCTGAGCCTCTCTGTATCCTGCAAAAGCTCCTGATCTAATTATCCATACATAGATAGTTATATCCTTTGAGCTGCCGGGAAAGCACTGCCCATACTGTCAGGGCCGGTGCAAGGATTTTTGCCGCCCTAGGCAAAAGAAAAGTTTGCCGCCCCCCCCCCCATGTGACATCACAATGCCCCACCCATATGATCTGCCATATTAAAGGGGTTCTGCAGTTCATTTAAACTGATCGGCAGGGGTCCGACACCCGGGACCCCCGCCAATTAGCTGTTTGAGAAGGCAGCGGCGCTCGCAGTAGCGCCTCAGCCTTCTCGCAGTGACGTCACGATTAGTATCATTGGCCTGGGCGGGGCTAAGCTTCATTCAAGTGAACAGAGCTTAACCTCACCAAGGCCAGTGATACTAGTCGTGACGTCACTGCGCCTGCAGTAAACGGCGAGAAGGCCGAGGCGCTACTGCCAGTGCCGCTGCCTTCTCAAACAGCTGATCGGCGAGGGTCCCGGGTGTCAGACCCCTGCCGATCAGTTTAAATAAACTGCAGAACCCCTTTAACTAGCGCCAGTTTTCTCTCCCCCCCCCCATGTAATTCTCTCCCCCCCATGTCATTCTCATTCCCCCCTTTTCACTCTCCCCCCCCTTGTCATCCTCTTTCTCAATCCCCCCCCCCCTGTCATCCTCTTCTCAATCCCCCCCCTTGTCATCCTCTTTCTCAATTCCCCCCCTTGTCATCCTCTTTCTCAATTCCCCCCCCTTGTCATCCTCTTTCTCAATTCCCCCCCCTTGTCATCCTCTTTCTCAATCCCCCCTTGTCATCCTCTTTCTCAATCCCCCCCCCTACCTCTGGTGTAGCGTGGCCGAGCTCTGTATGGTCCACGGGTACAGGAGCTTTAGTTTTCTGTACCCGGGCGGACTGACAGGAAGTGCACACTGTGTGCGCACTTCATGTCAGTCCGGCCAGGTACAGGAGACAGATGTTCCCTGTACCCGCGGACCATACAGGGCTCGGCCACGCTACAATGAGGGAATGACAGGAGGGAGCACTGAGTGCTTCCCTCCTGTCAGTCCCTCTCTTCATGCTGCGCCCGGGCAGGGCGCCCTCATGGACGCACCAGCCCGGGCAGTGCTGCAGCCACTAGAGGCTCAATATAGAGCGCTCGTGCGGCTGCAGCATGAGGCGGTGCCGGCGCTCCTAGCAGGGCCCCTTCCCAAGGGGCGCTCTACGCGGCTGCCTAGTCAGCCTATAGGATGTGCCGGCCCTGCATACTGTATATGGTAACTGCCCATCTATGGGTTCCCCTGGAGGTTCCCCTGGCAGCATAGTGCTGGGGATGGGGGTTAATGAACTGGACAAAAGAATCTGAGATAGCAGTGAAGGGAGAGGTCTCAAGGCCCTGCCTTCTACTTCTGTGATCATACAGAAAGCCTATTAAACCCTTCCTCGTTTAGGTGTTTTTGTTCCCTCAAGTTTTTCCCATTTTAGTGAATGGGTGCACAAGAAAAACATACCGCACACATATGCCATTTGTGTGTGGTCGTGTTTACCAGCCAAAACACGGATGAGTTTTAGATCACTCGTCTGGGAGACCCTAGAATTCAAATGCCAAAAGGTGACATTTTGCTCCGGTCGTGTAGGCTTAAACACCACTCTTCATGAAAGGCTTAAAGTGGTGTGAAGTAAAACTTCACTTCAAGGTACTGGAAATCCTAGAGAAGCTAGCAATCTATTTGAGGTCATGGGGAAGACTGACATGTTTGACTGGCTTTTATGCAAAACAATAGAACATTCTTTCTACTATTCTTATAGAAACGAATGGTGATGGCTGGGCTACGATCCATCTGCAAACTAAGACTCGAAGAGCCACACAAAGGAATGCATCAGGTTTTTCTGGAAGAAAGCCAAATGGCTTTTTGTGCCTTCATATTGGCAGACATATTTCTATTGTTCTTATATTTTAACATACCATACTGTATAATCTTTATTTGTCAGATTTTAAATGTAATTATTATTTTTTTTAAATCCAATCCATATTAACTAGAAAAATGTAGGCAGTGTAATTGCTTTATGATGGAAGTTGTGGTTTAGGACCCCTTGAAACATTAGCATCTAAAAATTAACTTTTATTGTAATCCCAGTGCCTGTCCTGTTTATGGCCCCTCTGCACTGTGATCTTATCACAGACATGATATTACAGCCAGACCAATAGTTCAGCAGCTTTAACCCCTTGTGAGCTGGCAGTATGGCTGAGATCATTGATATCAGCGGCAGTAACTGGTCTCACCATCTATAACTGAGTGCTCTCTCCTTCCTGCACTCTGTATACGGTGATATGTGACCCCCACCACTGCATATAGAGATCCGTGACCCCCTGTACACCGTATATAGTGATCCGTGCTAACGGTAGCCCACGAGTGTCGCCGGAAGTCCGCTCCGCCCCCATTCACTTTAATGGGGACAGGTCGGAGATGCGGCCGTAGCGAGGCAAAAAAGCCGAGAGGCGGCCGGACAAGTACCGCAGCGTGTTGGGCATCAGTGAATGTGAATGGGGCCGGAGTGGACTTCTGACGGCACTTGTGGGCTAGCATTTGCACAGATCCGGCAGGGGAACAGTCTGCCAGACCCTGCTAACGCTAGTGTGAATGTAGCCTTAGTCGTGTAATGATAAACAGGATGCTCCTCTCTATGTGAGCAGATCGATTTGTACAAATGTATTCATCAGAGCTCTTGTGCAACAAAGATTTGTCCCCCCAAGCTCAACAGCCCCCCTCCTATGGCAGTCCATGCACCTAAACAGAAATCTATGCCAGCTCAGAGCTGCCTTGGATTTCTGGCTTCATCTGAGTCAGAAAACTGGTGAAAATTAACATAAATTTGTTGGGGCGACTGGCCACAACCCCTCCCTGCCATTGTCATGCCTTTTTTTTTAAAACATAGTTAAAAAGTCACAAACACATAATTTGCAACTTTTTAACACCACTTTTCAGAAACAAGGGAAATTATAAATACCCCCCTTATTCATTCTGTTCATGGCTTAAATCCAATGGTGCAATGAGAAATGACTAGGCCCTACAGCAAGTTTATGAACAGCCCCCCCCAGTAACATATATATGATACATTAGCATCATACTCCTGTGTGCTGCTGGGACTGGGGCGGACTTCCTATTGCTGACTGAGTTATTGATATTATCTGAGGGGCTCTGGTCTCTATGGAAACACAGGTGGGCGGGGATGTCATGTGACTGCTCCTCTGAACATGCTTGCTGCAATGCATGCTGGGATATTTACTTTTACTTTGCCGTTGCTCCTCCCACACAGCCGGTCTGAGGAGCTCCTCCAGGGAGGCATGTCATGGTAGACAGGTTAGATAAATGATATATAGCCGATACATGTCACATGATAGAAATACTTCATGGTTTGGGCTATTGTCTAGGCCACTTTGGATTTTTGATACTTAGGGTGGCCAACCCCTGTAATAATTCTCAGACTGTTGGCTTCTTTCAGTCTCTATTGCTGGGCTGAATTTGCCTTGAATATTTACACTTGCTAACTGCCTTACTCCATTAGCTGGAATGCTGATAGCTACTTTACAATCTCCAGGCCTGTACTCCATCTATATTTCCATTTATTCCTGCCTGGATCGGTATTGCTGGGATGCCTGCAGTGCGTCCTTCTGATGCGCATGTCTTCAGACTTAAAGAGGACCTTTCACTGGTCCACAGTTTATGAGTTAAAGCTATGTACATTGAGAGCTGCACCCAGGGATGTCCCTGCACTTACTTGTATCCCTGGGTGCCGCTCCGTTCGTCCTCTGTAGCCCCCGGGACCGGCGCTCCTGCTGCTCTAATTTTGCCTGGGGCGGAGACTTCTTCTTCTGCCCTGGGCGTCTCCTTTTCCCAGGGCTGGAGTGCTGGCCAATCACAGCGCTCAGCTCATATCCTGAATATCCTCAGCTCATATCCGGTTACCAGGGTGTGTAACGTGATGGAAAAATGAATCCAGCGAGCAAGGGAGGCAATATGGACATTCCAAATGCATAAGAAAGGGCCTTGTATTAACCTCCTCTACATGATAAACGCTATTTGCTGAAGTGAGACAACTCTTTTAACCTGGTAAATATATGTGCCATTTTTGTGCACTTTTTTTTCTATAGGCTGAATTCAGGTAGCTGTGATACAGCTGCATGTGGATCCTTATAGTCAGTGCAGAGAACAGGAGTGGATCCCTTTCATAGAACACGGGAAGACATTTCCCAAACCTGTATTATGTCTAATTATGTCTTAAGCCACACTGAGGTTGGTTTACTTGGGTATTAATGATAGATTTTGAAGAGGTTTTCCCGCCTTAGGAATCAATGAATTATTATCACTTACTGATGAGTGGGAATCTGACTACTGCTCCTTGGCAGATTTTCCCTGCTCAGAACAATTTACTTCAATTGAGCAGGGTTGCAGTTCCTTGCACAGCGCTGCAGTGAATGCTCTAGGGGTGTCTATCGATCATAATGTTTTGGCATAGCCAAGTAATATGCCATAGTATTAGAAGATGATACTAGCCATTTAAAAGTCTTTTCTTGGAGTAAAATATTGATCACCTATCCTCAGGATAGGTGATCAATATTTGATCGGTGAGGGTCCGACTCCTGGTACCGACACTGATCAGCTGTATGAAGAGAATTCGGCACAAGCTGAGTGCAGTGCCTACCTGAATACCTCAACTTTGGTACTCAGGTTTGGAGTCTTCTAGTTTAAATGGTGCAGCAATTCAGGGGTCCTATACCATCAATAGACTAATTTCTGAAGCAGAATGCACTCAAATATCTGCCTCAGAACTGAATGTATACCTTGTGGATTTAGGGTGTTTTTAGGCACTATTTCAAATCTGCAGAGGTCTTGGGGTACCAGAACATAATAGACACCCCCAAAAGACACTACTTTAAAAACCATATTCCTCAAGGAATTCATCTAGGGATGTTGTAAGCACTTTGACCCAGGACGCAGCTTCTGTGAGGGCTAGATTAGGCAGGGAAAAGTCAGCAACAGAACCTAATGAACGGATCGATCTACAGCTCTGAATGATTGAACTTCTGCTAGTTACTTGCTGACTTTTCCCTGCCTAATCTAGCCCTCAGCCCTTCAAAATATATTGAATAAAAAATCTGCCACTATCGTAGTAGCATACTGTACATACTAATTAGGAGCACTATTATTTGTGTATTCCAAATAACATAAATATAATAAAAGAAGAAGTGAGGGTGTCTACAAACTTGGACACTGATCATCTTGCACTCCAAATCACATAAATAAAATAAAAATATAAGTGAGGAGTCTATCAATATAGACCCTGATCATGAAAAACACCACAAAATTCATGGCAACAAGCAGAGTTTATTAATAGTAGGGGTGGTAGTACAAATCACTGAGACTCCGTTGGTTTGACCGTGTAAGCTATACAGTGTGTGTTGAGCTGACCTTATAAGCTATACAGTGTGTGGTGCTAATTGTCTCGAGGGTCCTAACAAGGGCTTTGGTGAGATTATCATACCACTATCCTATCACTAAACTATACACTTGTCACTGTGCGAAAAATCTAAATCTGACACCCAAACACTTCTGCATGCTAAGTTGTATGGGTGCTTCACCGGATGCATAATTTTATCAACAACCACAGCAACGTTACATGCCAGACCATTTAAAGTGATTGGATAACCTTGCGGTGGGGAGCACTGATGGCAACCCGAAACGATGTGTGGCTTAGGCCTTTAACTAATCACGCTCTTGCCCCTACTGTGGTGTCAGCCAGTCTGTGGCCCCTAAGCATTCCCTATGTCAGGTGACAAGGTCAGAAATGCATCTTTAAAGGGTTGGCCACTTTCTGTTTACTGTTAATCAATGTGTTGCCAACATGATTATATGGCACTTACTAATATAACCTTTGTTGAAATTATATGCCATTTGTATACTTCTAAGCATGCCTCCTTGTTTGCCAAGTCTTTTGTCCGCACAGAGGTCTTTTCCATGAAATTGCTGCAGATCGCATGTTGGATGACCAGGCAAATCGTCTCCATGTGAGTATTTGAATGGAGGAGACATCACATGGAGGTGATTTCCTGGTTACACGATTCTCCATCAGCTGCCATCTTAGGACCTCTGTGCGGACAGAACAAAATATCTCATATACAAGGGGCATACTTCATGAAATATGGAAAATGGCACATAATTTCAACAAAGGCTATGTTAGTGAGAGCCATATAATCTTCTTAGAATCACAAAATAAACGTGGCCTAAATGGGTGGGACTGCTCAAACCCCAAACACTGTAGCGTGTTTCTAACTGGGGGCAGTTCCTCCGCATGTGATTCGCAAGCTAGCTATCCCCAGCAAAATTGCATACAATGGAGGATACCGGCGCGACCACAGCACCACAAATATCCTACACAAATAAAACATGTGGATGAGAATATATAAACACATAACTCACAGAAAAAGATGCACCACATGGATAAGCACCTGACAACACTGGCTATCCTCACTCTGGTGTTAAAGCTGAGAGATTCGCCAATATTCAATCAGGAACATATCGGAGCCCTTTAGGCACCACTTCACGGTTTCTCAGCATGACATGGGGTCCTACCACTAGACTACCTATGTGTGTGAACAAGGTCTGAAACCGTTTCAGACCTTGTTCACACACCATAGGTAGTCTAGTGGTAGGACCCCATGTCATGCTGAGAAACCGTGAAGTGGTGCCTAAAGGGGCCCGATATGTTCCTGATTGGAAATATTGGCGAATCTCTCAGCTTTTAACACCAGAGTGAGGGATTAGCCAGTGTTGTCAGGTGCTTATCCATGTGGTGCATCTTTTTCTGTGAGTTATGTGTTTATATATTTTCATCCGCACATGTTTTATTTTGTGTAGGATGTTTGTGTGGTGCTTGTGGTTCGCGCCGGTATCCTCCATTGTATGCAATTTTTGCTGAGGATAGCTGCTCGCTGCGAACCACATGCGGAGGAACTGCCCCCAGTTAGAAACACGCTACAGTGTTTGGGGTTTGGAGCAGTCCCACCCATTTAGGCCACGCTTATTTTTGTGATTCTTAAGAAGATTATATGGCTCTCACTAACATAGCCTTTGTTGAAATTATGTGCCATTTTCCATATTTCATGAAGTATGCCCCTTGTATATGAGATATTTTGTTCTGTCCGCATAGAGGTCCCTAAGATGGCCGCTGATGGAGAATCGTGTAACCAGGAAATCACCTCCATGTGATGTCTCCTCCATTCAAATACTCACATGGAGACGATTTGCCTGGTCATACAACATGCGATCTGCAGCAATTTCATGGAAAAGACCTCTGTGCGGACAAAAGACTTGGCAAACAAGGAGGCATGCTTAAGAAGTATACAAATGGCATATAATTTCAACAAAGGTTATATTAGTAAGTGCCATATAATCATGTTGAAAACACATTGATTAACAGTAAACAGAAAGTGGCCAACCCTTTAAAGATGCATTTCTGACCTTGTCACCTGACATAGGGAATGCTTAGGGGCCACAGACCAGGCTGACACCACAGTAGGGGCAAGAGCGTGATTAGTTAAAGGCCTAAGCCACACATCGTTTCCGGGTTGCCATCAGTGCTCCCCACCGCAAGGTTATCCAATCACTTTAAATGGTCTGGCATGTAACGTTGCTGTGGTTGTTGATAAAATTATGCATCCCGGTGAAGCACCCATACAACTTAGCATGCAGAAGTGTTTTGGGTGTCAGATTTAGATTTTTCGCACAGTGACAAGTGTATAGTTTAGTGATAGGATAGTGGTATGATAATCTCACCAAAGCCCTTGTTAGGACCCTCGAGACAATTAAGCACCACACACTGTATAGCTTATAAGGTCAGCTCAACACACACTGTATAGCTTACACGGTCAAACCAACGGAGTCTCAGTGATTTGTACTACCACCCCTACTATTAATAAACTCTGCTTGTTGCCATGAATTTTGTGGTGTTTTTCATGATCAGGGTCTATATTGATAGACTCCTCACTTATATTTTTATTTTATTTATGTGATTTGGAGTGCAAGATGATCAGTGTCCAAGTTTGTAGACACCCTCACTTCTTCTTTTATTATATTTATGTTATTTGGAATACACAAATAATAGTGCTCCTAATTAGTATGTACAGTATGCTACTACGATAGTGGCAGATTTTTATTCAATATATTTTTCACATCTTATGACAGATGTGATATGGCAATACATGTGTCAATGAATCCCTGCCATCCACCGTGAAGCATGCAATATCACATTGAAGGATCTGATCTCTTGTACCAGGCAGCCTATATAACCTGACTGGCTGTCTCCAGTGTTGAGCGAACAGTTCGAAGCATAGTTCGGGTTCGTACCAATTTTGGGGTGTCCGGGACACGGACCCGAACCCGGACATTTTCAAAAAGTTCAGGTTCGTTGTTCGCCAATTACTTCCGCTTTCTGAAGGGCTGCACAGCAGCCAATCAGCTAGCGTTTACTTCTTGCCCTAAGAGCCCATCACAGCCATGCCTACTAATGGCATGGCTGTGATTGACCAAGTGCAGCATGTGACCTAGCCTCTATTTAAGCTGGAGTCACGTAGCGCCGCACGTCACACTGCTCTGATTAGTGTAGGGAGAGGACGCAGCTTCTGTGAGGGCTAGATTAGGCAGGGAAAAGTCAGCAACAGAACCTAATGAACGGATCGATCTACAGCTCTGAATGATTGAACTTCTGCTAGTTACTTGCTCACTGGGTTTTAGGCTGCACAGAGCGTTTTTCTGTCACTTATTTTCTGGGGTGATCGGCGGCCATTTGGTGACTTGTGGTGCAATATCAATGATGTGCAATATCATTTATTTTTCAAATAATAAAGACTTTATTATTGGAAAATAGGGATTTTGTTACTTGAATATTTTTTTTTATCTTTTATCTATTTTATCTTTTTGTACTTCTGCTAGGGCATTTGAACATGCAATATTCTGATCACTGCAGTGCATTATACCTGTCAGTATTACACTGACAGTTTGCCTATTAGACCCTATCTCTGGCAGGGTCTAATTGGTTTCCATAGATGGCAAATAATAATAATAATAATAATAATAATTACTTTATTATTATCTTTATTATAGCACCACCATATTCGGCAGCACTTTACAATTCAGATGATAAATGTACAAACCAAATTAGACATCACAGAGTTACAAACTAATACACTATTCAAACATTAGGAGCAAGTGCCCTGCTCACAAGAGCTTACAATCTATGAGGGAAAAGGCATAAAATTGCTTTCTATAGTGGTCTAGCCATGAAGGGAGGATCATTTTTTAATAGCACATTCCTTTTAAAGGGATTTCATACCCACAAGTTTAGACATACTAGGGAAATTAGTCTACTAACCATTTGTACAGAATGAGAATAAATCTGATGAGTGGAGAATCATTGTGAAGATATATATACTCAAAGAAACCACCTCAGGTAGTCATACCTTCACCATCACAGCATTGTGACTGACAACTCAATCAGTTTTGGGAGAAAGTTGACGTATTATCTCAGCTTTCTTTTTTTTATCTGTAAAACCTGACGTGTTTTTGTCATTATATTCTCGACAGTTTCTTGATATGACCACACCTTTCTAGTACGGCAGCATTGCATCACCATATCACCAGTGATTCATTTATAAACAGAGAAGTCTCAAAGGAGGGGCCTGGGAGTTTCCACTGAAGACATATTTGTACTGTTGACTTGAAGTTGTCTGCAAGATTTCTTTCTTTGTTGAATAGTGTGAAAGATTTAGATTTTTCGCACAGTGACAAGTGTATGGTTTAGTGCTAGGATAGTGGTATGTGTAGAAAAGATAATCTCACCAAAGCCCTTGTTAGGACCCTCGAGACAATTAAGCACCACACACCATCGGTCATCTAACCAAGAAAATCCCTTTAGGGGTCCTAACTCAAATCAATTAAAATGACATGCCTTATTTCTATTTGTTAAAACACAAAAAGAGACCTAAACTAATGTGTAATTAAAACTATCAGGTAGGAGCAGGGGACTATTTGTATGTACTTTCTTAGGGGTGAGGTACACACAGGCTCCTATTTTTTGTATATATACTTGCTCCTACGATATGAGCTCCCTTTTCATTCAAATACTCCACTCACACCTTTAATTCAGGTGTGATGTGGTAGTTTGTATGTCAATTTACAGGGCGTAGTTTCGAATACACACTGTATAGCTTATAAGGTTATAAGGGTAGCTATTACCCCAATTCCCCTGACGAAGCCGCACAAGTGGTAGGGATAGTGTTCGGTGTTAGTTTTTAGGCAGGTAGAGGCAGCGGGACTGGTATTTTGTGACAGGGACAGATTATTTAGACCTCACACAATAGACTTACAGGCCAGCTTGTTAGTGTGTATTAGGAGAACTGAGTTTCTAGGGGTGACAATTAGCACAGCCAAGCCCCTGATGTAGGATATAGCAAAAAAAAAAAAACTAGTATTGATGGATTGATGGACTTGGTGGCAGCTTGTTCTGGTGCACCACAAGTCACCAAATGGCCGCCGATCACCCCAGAAAATAAGTGACAGAAAAACGCTCTGTGCAGCCTAAAACCCAGTGAGCAAGTAACTAGCAGAAGTTCAATCATTCAGAGCTGTAGATCGATCCGTTCATTAGGTTCTGTTGCTGACTTTTCCCTGCCTAATCTAGCCCTCACAGAAGCTGCGTCCTCTCCCTACACTAATCAGAGCAGTGTGACGTGCGGCGCTACGTGACTCCAGCTTAAATAGAGGCTAGGTCACATGCTGCACTTGGCCAATCACAGCCATGCCATTAGTAGGCATGGCTGTGATGGGCTCTTAGGGCAAGAAGTAAAACGCTAGCTGATTGGCTGCTGTGCAGCCCTTCAGAAAGCGGGAAGTAATTGGCGAACAACGAACCTGAACTTTTTTGAAAATGTCCGGGTTCGGGTCCGTGTCCCGGACACCCCAAAATTCGGTACGAACCCGAACTATGCTCGAACTGTTCGCTCAACACTGGAGACAGCCAGTCAGGTTATATAGGCTGCCTGGTACAAGAGATCAGATCCTTCAATGTGATATTGCATGCTTCACGGTGGATGGCAGGGATTCATTGACACATGTATTGCCATATCACATCTGTCATAAGATGTGAAAAATATATTGAATAAAAAATCTGCCACTATCGTAGTAGCATACTGTACATACTAATTAGGAGCACTATTATTTGTGTATTCCAAATAACATAAATATAATAAAAGAAGAAGTGAGGGTGTCTACAAACTTGGACACTGATCATCTTGCACTCCAAATCACATAAATAAAATAAAAATATAAGTGAGGAGTCTATCAATATAGACCCTGATCATGAAAAACACCACAAAATTCATGGCAACAAGCAGAGTTTATTAATAGTAGGGGTGGTAGTACAAATCACTGAGACTCCGTTGGTTTGACCGTGTAAGCTATACAGTGTGTGTTGAGCTGACCTTATAAGCTATACAGTGTGTGGTGCTTAATTGTCTCGAGGGTCCTAACAAGGGCTTTGGTGAGATTATCATACCACTATCCTATCACTAAACTATACACTTGTCACTGTGCGAAAAATCTAAATCTGACACCCAAAACACTTCTGCATGCTAAGTTGTATGGGTGCTTCACCGGGATGCATAATTTTATCAACAACCACAGCAACGTTACATGCCAGACCATTTAAAGTGATTGGATAACCTTGCGGTGGGGAGCACTGATGGCAACCCGGAAACGATGTGTGGCTTAGGCCTTTAACTAATCACGCTCTTGCCCCTACTGTGGTGTCAGCCTGGTCTGTGGCCCCTAAGCATTCCCTATGTCAGGTGACAAGGTCAGAAATGCATCTTTAAAGGGGTTGGCCACTTTCTGTTTACTGTTAATCAATGTGTTTTCAACATGATTATATGGCACTTACTAATATAACCTTTGTTGAAATTATATGCCATTTTGTATACTTCTTAAGCATGCCTCCTTGTTTGCCAAGTCTTTTGTCCGCACAGAGGTCTTTTCCATGAAATTGCTGCAGATCGCATGTTGTATGACCAGGCAAATCGTCTCCATGTGAGTATTTGAATGGAGGAGACATCACATGGAGGTGATTTCCCTGGTTACACGATTCTCCATCAGCGGCCATCTTAGGGACCTCTGTGCGGACAGAACAAAATATCTCATATACAAGGGGGCATACTTCATGAAATATGGAAAATGGCACATAATTTCAACAAAGGCTATGTTAGTGAGAGCCATATAATCTTCTTAAGAATCACAAAAATAAACGTGGCCTAAATGGGTGGGACTGCTCCAAACCCCAAACACTGTAGCGTGTTTCTAACTGGGGGGGCAGTTCCTCCGCATGTGGTTCGCAGCGAACGGCTATCCCCAGCAAAAATTGCATACAATGGAGGATACCGGCACGAACCACAAGCACCACACAAACATCCTACACAAAATAAAACATGTGCGGATGAAAATATATAAACACATAACTCACAGAAAAAAGATGCACCACATGGATAAGCACCTGACAACACTGGCTAATCCCTCACTCTGGTGTTAAAAGCTGAGAGATTCGCCAATATTTCAATCAGGAACATATCGGAGCCCCTTTAGGCAC
Source organism: Bufotes viridis (assembly GCA_033119425.1). Lineage (NCBI taxonomy): Eukaryota > Metazoa > Chordata > Amphibia > Anura > Bufonidae > Bufotes > Bufotes viridis. The sequence goes on from CM065593.1 coordinate 100,142,004, forward strand.
CACTTCACGGTTTCTCAGCATGACATGGGGTCCTACCACTAGACTACCTATGGTGTGTGAACAAGGTCTGAAACCGTTTCAGACCTTGTTCACACACCATAGGTAGTCTAGTGGTAGGACCCTATGTCATGCTGAGAAACCGTGAAGTGGTGCCTAAAGGGGCTCCGATATGTTCCTGATTGAAATATTGGCGAATCTCTCAGCTTTTAACACCAGAGTGAGGGATTAGCCAGTGTTGTCAGGTGCTTATCCATGTGGTGCATCTTTTCTGTGAGTTATGTGTTTATATATTTCATCCGCACATGTTTTATTTTGTGTAGGATGTTTGTGTGGTGCTTGTGGTTCGCGCCGGTATCCTCCATTGTATGCAATTTTTGCTGGGGATAGCCGTTCGCATGCGAACCATGCGAGGAACTGCCCCCCCAGTTAGAAACACGTTACAGTGTTTGGGGTTTGGAGCAGTCCCACCCATTTAGGCCACGTTTATTTTTGTGATTCTTGTTTTATATGTATTGAATGTGCCATTGCATATGGCTGGTAAACATTCTGTTGCACCTGGAAGCCGGTGTCACATGGTCTGTTGTAGGTGTAGCTTGCGGCCTCATTTGTTCCCCATTGCATTGGTGGTCCTGCAATGCAGGTGAGTGGGAGGGGGCTGTAGGCTGCTTAATACCTGTTCAGACCTTGTTCACACACCATAGGTAGTCTAGTGGTAGGACCCCATGTCATGCTGAGAAACCGTGAAGTGGTGCCTAAAGGGGCTCCGATATGTTCCTGATTGGAAATATTGGCGAATCTCTCAGCTTTTAACACCAGAGTGAGGGATTAGCCAGTGTTGTCAGGTGCTTATCCATGTGGTGCATCTTTTTTCTGTGAGTTATGTCCATATAATCTTCTTACCTACACATTAGTAACAAGAAGACAGAAAGTAGCCAACCCCTTTAACAATTTATCCGAGAGAGAACATGGCAAAGTGTCAGCAGTTGCCAAGGGGATTATCAAGCGGTGATACCTGGCAGTGAATAGTGTGCCTCATGGAAATGATCAAGGAGAGAACTAGACATATACATGTAAGGGAATCAAGCCCCACTATTACTCATAACTAGAGATCAGCACGGGATTTGATCCCGTGCTGAGCCACGCCCCCTGAACTGATCACATGACGGTGACGTCACCCCAGGTCCTTCGGCTATTCAACAGTTCGGGTTGGTGGAAGCCGCCCCTTATGGATTCCATATGCCGCAATAGTCCGCGGTAGTGGAATCCATAACGGGATGCGGCGATTACCACAACCCGAACGCCGAACTTTTTTTAAAGTTCGCTCATCTCTACTCGTAACGAAATAATGGTTTTAACAATTCCACATATGACAGTTAGGGATTTCGGAACTATCCAGATGATGGCCTGGAAGACTGTTTCATGCAAAATTCTATTAAGAATTTTTTATGCATAACGTATGGGTATTGTAATAATGCCACAGAGGATTTGTTTTAATGGTATCAGGGGCCATGTGCATAATCCCTAACATAAATGAAAACCTGGGATATAGTCAGTCTAAATCCAAAATGGAAAAAGCAAAGGTACTTCTGCTAATGCATGTCATTATCACCATACCACATGTGCATAGATCGTTACCGGATGTGCATCGGTGTTCACCTTCCAGATCCCCAATACGTCCCTGAGATTTCTTGCATCTCCATAAAATTTGAATCACAAATCTCTATGATATGCATCTCACGATCATTAGAGGTGGTTTGCTTGGGAGTCAGAGGCCAGGCCCTGTTTTTCTGCAAAGAGCTCTCATAGAACCTGAGGAAGATCAACGCTTTTAAAAAAAATGGTTCCACAATTCCGGTGCCGCCATTTTGAAATTAGATATAGTGGAACAGTTTCTCCTTGCTCTACAAACAGAGTCCAATAAAACATGCCACATTTATTTTTCTGTTTAATTCGAACAGAATGCATAAGAAAAAAACTCTTTATGCCTTGGTATGAACTTGTAGGGATACATATAGGTACATATATGTATATCCCTACTCATGTCCCTCTATGCCAGGTCTATTACGGTTCTGTACAAAATGGAGATATAATAAGATCTTGTGCTTATGCCCTAGGTCTAGATATTAAGCATCGAAGTTTTTTTTTTTTACTGTGGCACTTGAAAATAATGTTGTGTATACCATTTTTGTAATAGTGTATGAGTCCATCCAATGGCCATATCAATATTAGCACTTGGGTAGAATTTCTGTTTCCCAAACTCCTTGCCTTTAGCCATGTCCTCTCCTATCCCTTTGTTCAACTTGATGAACATATGTTGTTTTTCAACTGTACTGTTTATATTACTATGTATATTTTAAACAAGTATATCAATGGTTTGTTAAATTGTTAATTGTAAATGCAGTTTCAGTCATTGACTAGTTAGTAATAGATAACCTATATACATTTTTATTGCTCTTTATGGCATCTAGCATACATCAAGTTCATTAAGGTTGTACAGATTTTGTAATTCACCAGCAGAAAAGGAAAAAATCTTCATGTGATTGAGCTGAGATTAACAAAATATAAACTGCTAGTGGTCAATGACCCTTTATTTTAGGTTCTGCAGTAGTTATGTAGAGGCAGGGTCACATTAATACTGAGTGGAATCTACCCTTGCTTCAATACAGGCCGCAGCTCTGCATGGTAATAGCCATACAGATGTTGGATATTCTTTCAATTTGGAGCCTTAGTTCAGCCAAGGTAATTGTTGGCTGCTGGGCATGGGAGATCTGTCGCCCTATCCAGTCCCTGACATTCTTGATGGGGGTGAGATCTGGTGATCAAGCTGGCCAGGGATGCTGCTGGATACCCTGACAAAAAAATTGTGTAGAGCGGCCAGTGTGTGGGCAGGTGTTATCTTGTTGGAATACCTTGTTTCCTAACTCAGTGAAAAAATAAAGCAGTAGGATTGGCTTCTCGATATTCTGGACATACCGAAAGCTGGTCAACCTTCCCTTCATGAATACCAGATAGAAAAGGTCATAGGAGCTAAGGGAATCTCACACCATGACACCTGGTGTTGGTCCTGTGTGTCTTTGCTCTATGCATGTGGCAGTAGGCGTTCTCCAGTCTTCTGGTGAACTCTAATTTGGCCATCTTTAGCACCAAGGCTGAACCTGCTTTTATCAATGAACATTATTGTTGCCATTTATGCCTCCAAAGGGCTTGGGACAGTGTAGGTGCTCTTGGTGATGATGAGAGGTCAGTGGAAAACAAGCTAGTGAAGTGTGTGACTTCAGTCCTTCTTCAAGTAGATGGCTGCTTATGGTCCAGGTCACTGCAAGGGCTACTGCAAAAACTATTTGTGATACTGGAGCTGTCCTTTAAGATACAGCAGCTCCTCTTATACTGTGATCTTATACTCGTCTTGACCACCCAGAATCCTGTCTACATGTGTGAGTGCCACCTCAAAACACTGTCAAAATCGCTAATGCAATCCAGAGATTTGATGGATGGACCATTAAGCTTCTTGAAGTCCTACTGTTTAGGCCTTTACAAAGTCCATTAATTGCACATTGGTGCATGCCTTGATCTAACAGGCATAGTGAACATTTCAACGACACCCAATCAACAATCCTGTAAGTGAGAAGACAAAAAACAGTGCTGTAAAACAAAAAACGGCAACCGTGATGTATGACAAATTAAAGGAGCATCTGTATGTAAAATAAAGATCTTGGAACTTTGATCACTACATGTAGCACCTTCCAGCACTGCCATATTGTAAAATAGGCTTTTTATCTTAACTCCTTCTAGGTGTTCTTTTTCACTTTCCAGTAGCGTATATATGTAGCATTTCCGAAAATGCCGTAGGAGGCAGAGAGATATAACAAAGATGAATTCTTTGACTTTCTAGGTTGGGCATGTTTTTATTTCCAGCATGTCTCTAGATAAAGTCAACACCAAATAGTATTACACTATGACGGTGTTTGCAACTTTATTTATCAAATGCTTAAAATGCTGTGTGATCCCTTTAGCATATAGGGTATTTAGGGATGGAAATTTCTATGAACTTGCTTAGTGTTTTTATGGAATGACAGTGGGTTTCATTGTAAATTATTTTATTGTAAATATTGTTATAGTAATTCATAACTAGTAATTGTTACAGCAGTGGGTGTGGAACCACTGTGTTAACCAACAGATTTGGTTTAGAGGCGTTATCCTGGCAGCCCAGTGCAGGTAGCATAGACGCAATAACAGGCACAGGTCAGGACAAGCAGCAGAGGGTCAGTAGATAGGCAGACAACAGGATTAAACACCACTGCAGATACTTAGAGCACTAAGTACTTTATTGCTCACGCACTATCCCACTGCGGAAGGTGCCTGCAATACCCCAAGGTTGCCAGTTATTGGCTGGTGAACATTAAGGCGCACACTGACCCTTTAAGAGCCAGAGGGAGTGCACGTGCCCTATAAGCAGAGACGGGAAAACTTTGCAAGCAAGCAGGCTGCTGCCTGTGTGGAGGGAAAAGGCAGAATCAGTGGCTGGGCTTGCCTGGAAGATGACAGCTTGGGGGGGGGGTCCAGCCTGCCGGGTAAAAGTAACAGTAATAATTTATCTCTGAAAAACTTTTGCGTTTTGGTACCAAAGTAGATAAGTAAATTACTTTAGCTTTCTACACATAAAAGCCTTCTACACCCTGACACACTGACATGTCTGCTTTTCCTAATAACAACAACCACTGCATGGCAAGCTCTACTCATTTTACTCACTGTGAGTCTGAAGTAAGGATACTATAATTGGATGGTTTAGAAGCTTTTGCCTTATTATTCCATGCCACACATTGCTATGTAAAAAAACAACCAAAAACATGTATAGAGAAACATACCTCGACATAAAATATCAGATACACTACAAACTGCACTACAGTCCCTATTGCCAGTTTAGAGGAACACCAAACCTAGAAATTAATTCTAAAATAACTATTGTTTCCTCCAGAATTGTACTGCCAGCCATAGATTCTGCAGAGAGAGCGAGAGAGAGAGAGTGAGAGAGAGAGAGAGAGAGAGAAGGACTTTGGAAATATGGAGGGAAGGAGTACTATAACCCCTATCCTTGTTTATATCCATACATCACTATTTGGGAAGATTATCACTGTGAATTGTTTAGAACTGTGTTTTGATACTGTTGGATGTACTACAACTCCCATTATGTGCTTTAGTAAAGAAAGACTTATCTATTTTCTACAACTGGCCCTTTTTACTGACTCCAGCACCATTCACCAGTCACATACACCTTGTGTCTTGCAGCGGTACAACAGCACCAAGGGCACCCCAACTACCATGAGGCAGAAGACCCAACAACAGGGCGTGCAGTGACGGAAGACAGAGTGAACCCTCCTGTCACTGCCCTGGCCCTAAGGAGCAACTGTTTCAGCTAGAGTCACTACCACTCTTATCCTCTGCTCCCCTGGGCTCAATACATGTGTATTACCAAATTTGCTAGGCTTAACCATGTTTTTGTGAAAGAAGGAGATTAAGGCCTCATGCACATGACCGTGTCGACCACGGATCTGCAGAATGCAGTCACCTTCTGTGTACACTCCACATTTTCCTCACTTCCATCAATAGAAAAAACTGTTCTTGATTACTATATGGACCAGAATAAGTCCTGTTCTTTAATTTGCGAAATGGCCACAAGGAACCACAAAAAAATACTAATGTGTGCATGGCACCATAGAAATGAATGGGTCAGTGTGCATATCAAAAAATGCAGATGAAAAATATAATTGTAAGTGAGAAAGTGCTGAGATTTTTTAATTGGCTATGCATTTTCTACTCTTAGTGTTTCTTTAATTTATTATGTACATTGTTTATAGGGTTCAGCGAACATTTTCATAAAAGTTCTGGTTCGAGTTCGGTGTTTTCGAATATTTAATGGCGCTTGTTAAAAGGCTGCAGGGCAGCCAATCAACAAGCGTTTGACTAGTGTGCCCTTAGAAGCCATCACAACCATGCCTATTAATGGCATGACTGTGATTGGCCAAGTGCAGCATGTGACCCAGCCTCTATATAAGCTGGAGTCACGTAGCAATGCACGGTACTCTGCTCTTACTAGTGTAGAGGTAGGATGCTGCTGCTGTGAGGGAGAGATTAGGAAGCAATTCTGGTCTGGTGTACTTGGTGTTAAATCTGCAAACTACAAATTATTTTTGTGGGTGCTCTGCTACATTTTTTTTACCCATAAGCCCAGTGACACAGTAAAATAAGTTTTATACGTCTGTTAGTTAGGTGGATCTCGGCGGCCATTTTGTGCAAGTGTAGTACACTTGCACCTGCATATGTGCCAGGGACAATAATTTAATCCTGTTCTTTTAGTTCAGTGGGCAACATATACCCATTTTTTAAGTGCACATGCACTGCATATGTGCCAGGGGAAGGAAAAATAATATAGGTAATTCGTCTGTGTGTGTGTGTGTGGGGGTTACAAAGTCCCTTTTTTGGCAGTCAAATACCCCTGCGGCCTGCAGTGCATATCTGGCAGTGAAAATAATTCAGCTACATTAGTCTGTCACATATTTGTGTTACCTAAATCGATTTTTTCTCTTTCTGACACCGGCACTGCATATCTGACAGTAGCGTATATATGTCAAATAAAACCAGTAAGTACTGTTGTTATATTGTCGGTTGACAAATTCCCATTTTTGGAGCTAGAAAGTAATTTTTTTGGCCTGCGTTGCATTTCTGACAGTCCAATAAAACCGTTAAATACTGCATTTACATTTTTGGTTTAAAAAAGCACACTTTTTGTGCTAGATAGTACATTTGCGGCCTGCGCTGCATTTCTGACAGTGAAAAAGATACACTTAAATCCAATGACATTAACCCATTTTTTGCTGTTTTATAACCCTGCTCTACATAGCAGACAGGGTAATAATTTTCAAAAATTCGTCTGTTCCATTGTTGGGTGACATTAATTCATTTTTGGCTGTTTTATACTCCTGCTCTACATAGACAGGGCAATAATTTTCAAAAATTCGTCTGTTACATTGTTAGGTGACATTACCCCGTTTTGCCGTATACAAACCCCTGCTCTGTATAGGTGACAGGGACCTATATTTCTAAAAATCATCTGTTCTATTGGTGGGTGACATTAACTCATTTTTGCCGTATACAAACCCCTGCTCTGCATAGGTGACAGGGACCTACATTTCTAAAAATAGTCTGTTCTATTGGTGGGTGACATTAACCCAGTTTTGCCGTATATAAACCCCTGCTCTGCATAGATGACAGGGACCTATATTTCTAAAAATCGTCTGTTACATTCTTGGGTGAGATTTTACCATTTTTGCCATATACAAACTCCTGCTCTGAATAGGTGACAGGGACCTATATTTCTAAAAATCCTCTGTTACATTCTTGTGTGACATTTTACTATTTTTGCCATATACAAACCCCTGCTCTGTATAGGTGACAGGGACCTAAATTTCTAAAAATCATCTGTTCTATTGGTGGGTGACATTAACCCATTTTTGCTGTATACAAACCCCTGCTCTGCATAGGTGACAGGGACCTAAATTTCTAAAAATCGTCTGTTCCATTGGTGGGTGACATTAACCTGGTTTTGCTGGTGAAAAATCCCTGCTCTGCATTGCTGACAGGGAACTAAATTTAGTAAAAACGTCTGTTACTTGGGTGGGTGACCGCAAAAAATGAGGAGAGCGTCAAATAGTCAAATAATGGACGTGGCTCTGCTCGTGGTGCTGCTGGTGTTGGTGGAGCTCCTGTTGCAGGGAGAGGACGTGGTCGATCTGTGCCAGCTACACGCCCAAATGAATCACCTTCATCAGGTGCGCGTAGACGACAGAGTCTTCAGCGTTATTTAGTAGGCCCGAATGCCGCTCTACGAATGGTGAGGTCAGAACAAGTACAGTCGCTAGTAGATTGGGTGGCTGACAGTGCCTCCTGTACCTTCACATTGTCTTCCACCCGGTCCACTGCTGAAAGCTCAGAGTTGGCACCTGTAGGCCATGGGCATCTATCTAGCACCTCACCCCTTTGCAAATCAGCCAATCAGTCTGAGCCCCAAGTCATGCAGCAGTCTCTTATGCTTTTTGATGAGTCTGCTGACAGGGTTTCCCAGGGCCATCCACCTAGCCCTGCCACAGAAGTGGAAGAGATTGAGTGCACCCATGCCCAACCACTTATGTTTGAGGATGAGGACATGGGAAGACCGCCGCAGCACATCTCTGATGATAAAAAAACACAGGTGCCAACTGCTGCGGCTTTCTGCACTGTGAAAAACGACAAGGAGGGCAGGGGTGAAGACTGGGTGGAAGATGATGTGGAGGACGATGAGGTCCTAGACCCCACATGGAATCAACGTCATGCGAGTGACCTGTGCAGTTCGGAGGGAGAGGCGGTGGTCGCACAGAGCCACCAGTACAGCAAAAGAGGGTGCAGGGTGCAACAGGAGAGTGGCCGTCCCCTAGACAGTACGCCTGCTACTGCGCACCGCACCCAGGGACCGAGCACAACAAAGAAAGCTCCAAGGAGTTCTCTGGCGTGGCAGTTCTTCAGACAATGTGCAGACGACAAGACACGAGTGGTTTGCATGCTGTGCAATCAGAGCCTGAAGCGAGGCATAAATGTTCTAGACCTGAGCACAACCTGCATGACCAGGCATCTAAGTGCAAAGCATGAGCTGCAGTGGAGTAAACACCTCCAAAACCAAGAAAGGTCTCAGGCTCCTCCTGCTACCTTTTCTGCTGCAGTCTCAGTCTCTTGGAGTGACAGTGGCACCAGCCACCCTGCAATCAGAGGATGTGTCAGCAACTGCACCACGTCCGTCACCTTCAACAAGCAGCACCACAATTTCCTATGGCAGCGTTCAGCTGTCCATCTTCCAAACAATGGAGCGAAAGAGGAAGCACCCCCCTACCCACCCGTGATCCCTGGCCCTGAATGCCAGCATTTCAAAATTCCTGGCCTATGAAATGCTGTCATTCCGTCTGGTGGAGACAGAGACTTTTAAAAACCTTATGGCGTTGGCTGTCCCACAGTACGTCGTTCCCAGCCGCCACTACTTTTCCAGGCAAGCCATCCCTTACCTTCACAAACAATTGGGGGACAAAATCAGGTGTGCACTGCAAAACGCCATCTGTGGCAAGGTCCATATAACTACCAATACGTGGACCAGTAAGCACGGGCAGGGACGTTATATCTCCCTAACAGCACACTGGGTAAATGCGGTGGCGGCTGGGCCTGAGGCGGATAGCTGTTTGGCGCATATCCTTCCGCCACCGAGAATTGCAGGTCATTTCTCTTTGCCTCCTTTTGCCTCCTACTCCTCTTCCTCCTCTAACACCTCCTCATCTGGTCAGCGTAACACCTTCACCACCGACTTCAGCACAGCCAGGGGAAAACGACAGCAGGCAGTTTTTCAACTCATCTGTTTGGGGGACAAACCCCATACCGCGCAGGAGCTGTGGACGGGCATGAAATAACAGACCAATGAGTGGTTGGTGCCACTGAGCCTCAAGCCCGGCCTGGTGGTGTGTGATATTGGGTGAAATCTCGTAGCAGCTCTGGGCCTAGCCGCTTTGACACACATCCCTTGCCTAGCGCATGTGCTGAATTTGGTGGTGCAGAAATTCCTGAAAAACTACCCCGATATGTCAGAGCTGCTGCAGAAAGTGCGGGCTGTCTGTGCACGCTTTGGCGTTCTCACCCTGCTGCTGCTTGCCTGTCTGCGCTGCACCGTAACTTCAGCCTTCCCGCTCACCACCTCATATGCGACGTGCCCACAAGGTGGAACTCCACCTTGCACATGCTGGAGAGACTGTGCGAGCAGTGAATTTTCAGCTGCAGCACGCACGTGTGAGTCGCTCTGCGGAACAGCACCACTTAACTGCCACTGAGTGGGCCTCCATGCGAGACCTATGTGCCTTGTTGCGCTGTTTCGACTACTCCACCAACATGGCCAGTGCCGATAATGCCATTCTCAGCGTTACTATCCCACTTCTATTGAAAAACGCTTCTGGCTGATGATGGAAGATTCAAAAGTGGCTCAGAGGGTGGGTTCCTGCACCAACATAGGCCAGGTACACAATTGTCCAGCCAGGGCACAGTTCTGGAGGATGAGGAGTTGGGGGAGGATGAGGAGGAAATGTGTTCACAGCAGGGTGGCACCCAAAGCAGTTCAGAGCCATCACTGCAGAGTGGCTGGGGGGATACTGAGGACACAGACGATACAGCTCCCACAGAGGACAGCTTGTCGTTGCCTCTGGGCAGCCTGTCACACATGAGCGACTACATGCTGCAGTGCCTGCACAACGACCGCCGAGTTGCCCACATTCTAATTTCTGCTGATTACTGGGTGGCCACCCTGCTGGATCCCTGTTACAAGGACAACATGCTATCCTTAATTCCCTCACTGGAGTGTGATCGTAAGATGCGCGACTACAAGCGCACGCTAGTAGACATCCTGCTGATGGCATTCCCACATGACAGCGAGGCTCCGTGGAAGCACAAGGCGAAGGCAGAGGAGGAGGAAGAGGTCGACAACGCAACCGGGGCACCGCCAGCACCTCAGAAGGCAGGGTTAGCATGGCCGAAATGTGGAAAAGCTTTGTCACCATGCCTCAACAACCAGCACCACCAGCTGATATGCAACGTCTTAGCAGGAGGAAGCATTTCAGCAACATGGTGGAGCAGTGTGTGTGCACACGCCTACACGTACTTACTGATGGGTCTGCCCCATTCAACTACTGGGTCTCCAAATTGGACACATGGCCTGAGCTTGCCCTTTATGCCTTGGAGGTGCTGGCCTGCCCTGCAGCCAGTGTATTGTCTGAACGTGTATTTAGCAAAGCAGGGGGCGTCATCACAGACAAGCGCAGCCGCATGTCCACAGCAAATGTGGACAAGCTTATGTTCATTAAAATGAACCAGGCATGGATCCCAAAGGACTTGTCCGCACCTTGTGCAGAATGGACATGTATATCAGCCTCAAACAGCCATTGTTATACTCCAGCGCACTTTCTCTTTGTTTTAGTTTATATATTCCACAATGTTTTGGGGTCTACCCAAATTAAATAATAAAAAATAAAAATAAAAAAGTGTTGGCTAGTGTCTACCTCCTCCTCCTCCACCGCCGCTTCGACCTACACTGCCACCCACATCCACCTACACCGCCACCTCAACCTCCTACTCCATATGGACCTCCTCCTCCTAGTTCAAGATTATTATTTTTAATTTTTATTTATTTTATTTTAAGTCATTTCCCTATCCACATTTGTTTGCAGGGCACTTGTCATGCTCTTACCCACATTTTGCTGCCTTTTGTAGCCCTCTAGCCCATTCCATGACTCTTATAGAGCAATTTTAGTGCCACAAAGTTCAGGTCCCCATTGACTTCAATGGGGTTCGGGGTCAATTTCGGTTCAAATTCGGGTCCCGAACTCGAACTTTGTGACAGAGTTCGGCCGAACCCGCCGAACTCGGCGAACCCGAACTTCCAGGTGTTCGCTCAACTCTAATTGTTTATCTTCTTCCATCTGATTTTGATGATATTATGCCCAATACAGCATGCATCAAATGCGCTGGTAGCCTTCCTCACCCCAGTCAATCCTCTACTTGTGTAGATTATATGGAATGCAATCTGAATTGTGAATTTAAATGTATACACTGTATAAAAAAAACTAAAGCCAGCTTCTGTTTTCTATTGGGTGTGTACACAGAAGATGATCCAAATTATTGTTTCATCTCAGTTTGGATAGATGCCATTGATACCTCCCTTTTTCCTGAGGGCTGAGGACACATTCTCAGTATAACTCAGTTTCACATACTGCTGTAGTATACATTTGTAAAACTAAGGGCGAGACATACTGTCCGTGAGCGGGCCATATGTCCTGGAGCGGCATTGATCGTGCACATGGTAGCACACAGCATCATAGATTACAATGATGCTGTGCACATCAGATAAGATCTTATGAGTGCGGGACAAAAGCCCCGTGGGCGGCTTATCGTGCATAGCATCATTGTCATCTATGATGCTGTGTGCTCCCATGTGCACGATCAATGCCACTCCGGGAAATATGGCACACTCACAGACCGCATGTCTCGAAGGGCATACAGTGGTGTGCAAGGGCCATAATACTGATAATTTCCTAACAAATAAGAATCAAAAGGGTCTAATCATGCATTGGGGATTGTAACAGGTGGTGACTCACACATAGTGCTTGGCTGTTTCTTAGTAACTGAGTATTCTTATCGAAACACATACATTCAGATAGAAACTTGGTACAAGGTTCAGCAACTATTATTCTGTGCAACAGAAAAGAATTGTATAGCAGAAAATTGCAGAAGTCCTTTGCTCCAGTTCACTTACTTACAAGCCTGTGGAACAGCATACTGGAGCAAATGATTAACACCTTAAAAAACAAACAAAAGATGTTCACAGAAAGCCTGCAAAAAGTTTTCGGTTGGGTTCAGAGCAGGTGAGGAAAAGTCTGCGGCAAATCCTTTGCAAAATCTGCATATGTTATATCTTTATGTCCAAGTATAGCGATAACTATAGAGATCTCTGATGGAAACCACAGCCAACACACTCAGAAATAGCTACCTGCCATTATACACCACTCCAGCTAGTAGAGTCTTAGGCAGCCCCAGGGTATTCAGTTCCCCAAAAAACAGGTTGATCTTGGCTGCTAGGGACCCAGGTTAAATCTACGGAATAAGATACAGAAAACAGGTGCGAGTTCGCAGAAGCAGACCAAAGGACAGGATGACAGGATGGGGCGGAGAGTTACTGAGCAAAATGTGCCAGAATTAACAACTGCATACATGGCTCGCACCAGATTTGCTGTTGTGTTTTAAACATTATTTTACTTCACTTGAAAAGGGGATGTGACTTGTTAGAAAAGGTTTTGCTTAATATGCAACAATGTGTGAAAAAACTACATTAAACTTTTGGCACACAATTCTGGCCCAAAGTAAACCAACTAATAGGTGGTATAAACTTAGATTCGAAAGATTAAAATGCACCAATTTATTATTTATTATTATTAAATTAAAGTTTAGACTGCCTAAATTTGCTACAGGAAAGAACCTTCCCCATTCTCTTTATGTCTGATGCAAATGGTTGTGTGGATCTATGATATGGTGTGGGCCCATACTGTAGACGTTTCTTTTTTTGCTGAAATATTCAGCCAAATACCAACCCCTTTCAGCCCCAGAAATAAATATGTCTACTGTTGCACTGAGAAACACATTTGTCACTTATATTAAAAAGACACATTGATATAAATAGGGATGGCTTATCTTCCCTATATGCCAGAAAATTTGGAAAAAAAAGATACAAACCCCTAGTTTGTGACTTTTCAAATGGCAATTGTGCAAAAATGTTTTGTGCAAGTGCCATTTCTACACCGTCCTCGCCACTTTCTCAAAAAGGGAAGGGGGTGGCATGGGCGAGGCTATAAGCCCTGGCAGATCATCATCAATGACAGTTTTCTGGTGGAAATGATGACTGAAATCTATGTCAGCTAAAAGCTGGTGTACATTTCAATCTAGGCCTACGAACTGCTGGAGGATGTGCCTTGTCATAAATTAAAGGCCTATTCCCATCACATACAATGGGGGCATATTGCTAGGATATGCCTCCCATTGTCTGATAGGTGCGGGTCACATCTCTGAGACCCGCACCTACAATGAGAATGGAGCGGAGAGAACTTTGGCTGGAGCCATGCTCGGCTATTTTCGGTGGCCCAATAGAAATGAATAGAGGGCGTCTGCGCATTACAGTCAGCCCTCCGTTCATTTCCCCGCTCTGTTCACATTGTAGGTGCAGGTCCTAGAGGTGGGACCCGCACCTATTAGACAATGGAGGCATATCCTAGCGGTATGCCCACATTGTCTGAGATGGCAAAACCCCCTTAAGGCACCCTCCGGGGGCGCAGGGGTAGTGAAGACTGGTGTAAAAAGATTTTTAAATCTCCCCCAAAGAGCAGAAACTAGCAAAGCCTGAAGTGTGAACCTATCCTACAGTCAACTTGACATTGAGTCCATTTGTTTTCTGAGGTTCTGTGTCAAACCAATCTTAAATCAGCAAAAGTTTCTATAATGGCCTAAGAGTGAACAAGACCTTGCTTCCTATAAACAGGAAGCTGTATTACAAGCCTGAACAAATGGAGAAGGTGTATGAGAAAATAATAGACAATGCTGACAGACTCTGAATCTGTAAATCTGGTCCTTGTAGCTGCAAAAGTGCTGACTTGGAGCATTTACTGTGTGATTTTTCTATCAGGATGGCTTGGCTTATTGGGTGTGGCTCTAACAAGCTTTGCCCTGAGAGTATTGTATGTGAAGGACTTTTGCTTCTGCCTAATTTGATCCACCCTGAAATATAACCCTTCACTATATATTATCTGACTGCAGTACTTCACTGAATGAGTCAATTTAAGTTTTTAAGTTGTATTTTGTCCTCTTCAACTAGGTCCTTCTATTAATTGTTAAGCACCTACCATATACCATACAGCATAGACTAAGACTGTTGTTGGGTAATTGACAGTAATTAGCAAATTTTGTAGTGTGGGTTGCAAATTGTAAAGAATTAGGGTTACCTAAAATTACATTCTGTCATTTGTAATTATGAGTAAGAACTAGCATTTTATGGCTGTATGTTTTCCTTGGCACAGCACATTTATGACTGTCAGTGTATCCCAGGCAATTATTGGGAACAAGTGTTCATAACAATCCCTGTTAGAGGGGCTGTCTGAGATTTTGATGTTGATGGCCTATCCTCAAGATAGGTCATCAATATCTAATCAATGGGGTCCGACTCCTGCCCCAAACCCCCCTGCTGATCTGTAAATTGAAGAAGAGCTCCAGTGAAAACCGTGTCACATACACTAGGCGCAGCTCAGTCCCATTAAATTGACTAGGCCGGAGCTGCAATACCAAGCACATCCAGTATACTGCTTTGTAAGCAGTAAGGATGCCGCGGCACTGAGGCCTCTTCAAACACCTGATCAGACGCACACCGATCAGATACTGATGACCTATCCTGAGGATATCAAAACCTGGGACAACCCCTTTAACCCATTCCTGACCACCTTACGCCTATATACGTCGGTAGTCTGGGCTTTAAAAGGCACCTGGGCTAATGTATGCAAATGATGATAACGTTGATCACACACATGTAGCCACTCAGATACTGTGGTCAAATGTAACCACAGCATCTGTGAGAATAAAAAGCATCATCCCTGCATCCGTTCAGGTCCTGAGCCGGATGGAGGACAGGGGCTCAGAAATTTCCAAATTTCCATTTCTCTACTGTTATAATAGATAGCCATAACTCCAAAAGTAGCTTAATACTTTACATTCCCCATATGTCTACTTCATGTTTGGATCATTTTGTAAATGCCATTTTATTTTTTGCGGACGTTAGAAGGCTTAGAAGTTTAGAAGCAAATCTTGAAATTTTTCTGAAAATTTCCAAAACCCACTTTTTAAGGACCAGTTCAGGTCTGAAGTCACTTTGTGAGGCTTACATAATAGAAACCACCCAAAAATGACCCCATTTTAGAAACTACACCCCTTAAGATATTCAAAACTGATTTTACAAACTTCGTTAACCCTTTAGGTGTTCCACAAGAATTAATGGAAAATGGATAGGAAATTTCAGAATTTCACTTTTTTGGCAGATTTTCCATTTTAATCAATTTTGCCCTGATTCTGTAGTTTTCAGAAACACCCCATATGTGGTCGTAAACTGCTGAATGGGCACACAGCAGGGCGCAGAAAGAAAGGAACGCCATATGGTTTTTGGAAGGCAGGTTTTGCGTGTTTTTTTTGACACCGTGTCCCATTTAAAGACCCTCTAATGCACCCCTAGAGTAGAAACTCCAAAAAAGTGACCCATTTTGGAAAATACACCCCTCAAGGTATTTTAAACTGATTTTACAAGCTTTGTTAACCTTTTAGGTGTTCCACAAGAATTAATGAAAAATGGAGATGAAATTTCAGAACTGCTGTATGGGCAGGGCGCAGAAGGAAAGGAACGCCATATGGTTTTTGGAAGGCAGATTTTGCCGGACAGTTTTTTTGACACCATGTCCCATTTGAAGACCCCCTGATGCACCCCTAGAGTAGAAACTGCAAAAAAAAGACCCGGTTTTGGAAATTAGGGGATAAGGTGGCAGTTTTCTTGGTATTATGTTAGGGTACATATGATTTTTGGTTGTTCTATAATACTCTTATTGTGAGACAAGAGAACAAAAATAGCTGTTTTGGCACAGTTTTTATTTTTTGGTATTTACAGGTTAGATCATGGGGTATTTTTATAGAGCAGGTTGTTACGGATGCGGCAATACAAATATGACTACTTTTTTTGGTTGTTTGTTTCAATTTTACATAATAAAGCATTTTTAAATAAAAAAGATTTTTTAGTATCTCCATATTCTGAAAGCCATAGTTTCTTTTTAAATTTTGGGCGAATGTCTTATATAGGGGCTCATTTTTTCAGTATGAAATGATGGTTTGATTGGTACTATTTTAGGGTGCATATGACTTTTTGATCGCTTGGTATTATTTTTGTGATGTAAGGTGCTTTTTTGACACAATTTTTCTATGGTGTTCATCTGAATGGTTAGGATATTTTTATAGAGCAGATTGTTACGGATGCGGCAATACCTAATAGGTATACTTTCTTTAAGCACAATAATAGAAGTTTTAAAGCAAAAAAAAAATCATATTTTAGTGTCTCCATTGTCTGAGAGCCATAGCTTTTTTAACCGATTTTTATTTTTTAACCCATTGTCTTAGGTAGGGTCTCATTTTTTGCGGGATGAGGTGATGGTTTTATTTGTACTATTTTGGGGGGCATATGCCTTTTTGATCGCTTGGTATTACACTTTTTGTGAGATAAGGTGATTTGGCACTTTTTTATATATATTTGTTTTACGGTGTTCATCTGAGGCTTTAGGTCATGTGGTATTTCTATAGAGCAGGTTGTTTTGGATGTTATGGATGTGGCGATACTTAATATCTTTTTTTTACATTTAACACAATAAAAGCATTTTTGAAACAAAAATAATCATGTTTTAGTGTCTCCATAGTCTGAGAGCCATAGTTTTTTGTATTTTTTGGGCGATTGTCTCAGGTAGGGGCTCATTTTTTGCGGGATGAGGTGACATTTAGATAGGTACTATTTTGGGGGACATATGCCTTTTTGATCGCTTGGTGTTGCACTTTTAGTGATGTAAGGTGCCAATAAAAAAAAATTTGTACAGTTTTTATTTTAATTAGGTTAGCAGGTGATGTGATATTTTTATAGAGCCGTCGATATGGATGCGGCAATATCTACCTTTCTATTTTCCCCTATTTTTTACAATTTTTTTTCCTTTATTTTTGGAAAAGGATGCTTTTTTTTACTTGAAATGTAATTTTTTTTTTCTTCACTTTCTTTTTTTGTCCCAGTTTGGGACTTCAACTTTTGGGGGTCTGATTCCCTTTACAATGCATTCCAATACTTCTGTATTGTATTGCATTGGCTGTAAGTGTATTACCACTGTAATACTCCTACAACCTGTTTGCCTGTGAGATCCAGGGGGCTGGATCTCACAGGCTCTCCCGGAAGGCAACCACGATGCCTAATAAAGGCATCAGGCTGACTTCCCTGCCATGGGATCCCCGTCACAGCAGCGCAGGGACCCCATGGACACCGACACTCGTGAGGATACCGCACGTGCCGCGGTCAGCGCTGACAGTGGCTGTGCAAGGGTTAATGTGCCATCATTGGTGATTTCACTGATGTCAGCGGATACAGCAGGAGTCCAGCTATCAGTGACAGCCAGACCCCTGCCTCTGTTCAGTCGGGCGCAGCTCCTGAACCCGCCCGATCAGCGCGCTGTACCTGTACTGCACTAGGATTTCTGTCCCACATTTCCTAAGGGTTAACATGAACCTGTCACCATGAAAATGCAGTTTGAGTTGCAGATACCATGTTATAGAGCAGGAGGAGCTGAGTAGACTGATATATACTGTAGTTATATGGGAAAATATTCAGTATAAGTTGTATTTCATTCATTTAAATTCCTGCTCATTCTAGGCTTTGAAGGAGGTGGTCCTTCAGTGATTGACAGCCTTCCCTCTGTGACTGTGTATACGTGAATAGCTGATCCAATCACTGATAGGACCACTTCCTTGACTTCAAACCCCAGAATGAGCACAGATATAAATTAATAAAATACCAGTTAGGCTACTTTGACACTGGCGGCACAGACCTACGGCAGGCTATTCCGTCGGGTGAACAGCCTGTCTGATCTATCCATTATAGTCAATCGGGCCGGAGTGGTAGTTCGGGGGGCACACGTTCACTAGCGGCAGGATGGATCCGACAGGTTGTTCACCCTATGGAACAGCCTGCCGGAGGTACGTGCCGCTAGTGTGAAAGTAGCCAATCTGCTCAGCTCCTCCTGCTCTACAACGTGCAGCCTGCAGCTCAGACACCATGTTCAGTATGACACTTATCTCTATCTGGTCAAAGGCGTCAATATCATGCCATGAGGACGAGACGTTTAGGCCCCTTTCACATGCATATATTCTATATGTGTGACGTGAATGCATTGCACCCGCTCTGAATCCGGACCCATTCACTTTAATGGGGCTGTGCAGATGAGCAGTGATTTTCACGCATCACTTGTGCGTTGCGTGAAAATTGCAGCATGTTCTATATTCAGAGTTTTTCACCCAATGCTGGCCCCATAGAAATGAATAGGGCTACGTGAAAATCGCATAACATCCGCAAGGTTGCTAGGATATGATGTTAGTAAATTGATTAAAGTCAATTTACTATTATCTTCCCTTATAACATGGTTACAAGGGAAAATAATAGCATTCTTAATACAGAATGCTCACTAAAATGTGACTTGAGGGGTTAAAAAATAAAACAAAAATAACTCTCCTCATCCAGTTGATCGCGCAGCCGGCATCGTCTTCTTTCTTCTTCTTTCAGGACCTGCAAAAGGACCTTTGATGATGTCATCGCTCTTACCAAGTGGTGAGTGTGGTGACGTCAGTGCAGGTCCTGCTGAATGAAGATGAATGAAGATAGAAGAATCCTTCTATATTCATTCAGCAGGACCTGCGCTGACGTCATCGCGGAACATGAAGAGAAACTTCATCTTTCAGCATGACAACGACCCAAAGCATACATCCAAATCAACAAAGGAATGGCTTCACCAGAAGAAGATTATAGTTTTGGAATGGCCCAGCCAGAGGCCAGACCCGAATCTGATTGAAAATCTGTGGGGTGATCTGAAGAGGGCTGTGCACAGGAGATCAATGTCGCAATCTGACAGATTTGGAGTGTTTTTGCAAAGAAGAGTGGGCAAATCTTGCCAAGTCGAAATGTGCCATGCTGATAGACTCATACACAAAAAGAATAAGTGCTGGTGCTTCAACAAAGTATTAGTTTTAGGGTGTGCAGACTTATGCAACCATATTATTTTATTTTAATATTTTTTCTTTCCTCTACCTAAAAGATTTCAGTTTGTTTTTCAATTGAGTTGTACAGTTTACAGGTCACATTAAAGGTGGAAAAAGTTCTGAAATGATTTATCTTTGTCTCATTTTTGTACAGCACAGAAACCTGACATTTTAACTTGTAAACATGTAAACTTTTTATATCCACTGTACAAGCACCTATTTTGGTTAATATGTGTGGATATGACCTGAATGTAATGGTTGTTTGGGAAAGCATAAAACACTAAAAATCTGCTTACAAAGTTCTCTCAAGAATAGTAGTACACTCCTTGTTTGGTTTACAGCCATTGCATTGCTTACCAGTTAAAGGGGTTGACCACCTTAAGTATCCTGTTCATAAATTTACTGTGTGGCCTAGTGATTTCTAGGTGCGTCACTGGATGTAAGCCATGAACAGAATAAATACAGAGGGGAGATTTAACCTTTCCCTTGTTCCTGAAAAGTGGCGTTAAAAATTATGGGGGTCATTTATCAAACTGGTGTAAAGTAGATCTAGTTTAGTTGCCCATTTTAACCAATCAGATTCTACCTTTCATTTTCCAAAGGAGCTGTCCAAAATGAAAGGTGGAATCTGAATGGTTGCTGTGGGTGACTAAGACTACTTTCACACTAGCGTTTCTATTTTCCGGTATTGAGATCCATAATAGGATCTCAATACCAGAGAAATTTTGTCCCCATTCATTGTCAATGGGGACAAAACGTAACTGAAGAGAATGGAGTACTCCAAAAAGCATTCCATTCCATTTGGTTGCTTTCCCATACCGGATAGCATGCTGCGTTTTTTTTCATGGGATGCGGAGCAAAATGGATCCGGCATGACCCACAATGCAAGTCAACGTTTGACTTGATCCATTTAACTCTGACACTATCTGACACAATAGAAAACGGATCAGTCCCCCATTGACTTTCAGTGGAGTTAAAGGGATTCTGTCACCACATATAAGCCCTGTGAGCTAAACATATTCTCATGTCCAGGGTTATATTCTGATTTCTAAGGTGGCCTTATAAAAGATATTTGTGGCTTTATTCTGCTAAAAAACAGGTTTTACTAACCTGTCAATCATTGAATTAAGGTGCCCAAGGGGAGGTCCATGGACCAATGATGCCCGGCCGCACCCATCGCCGCCTTCCCAGCGTTCAGCACCTCCTACTACTCTTTTGTGTCACTTCTCTCTCTCCTCCCTCCCCCTCCACTCGCTTTCGCTCTCTGCGCAAAAGTGGAATGTAGGTTCCCATTCACTCAAAGGCTGGGTTCACACCACGTGTCCGCTTTCTGCTGGACTTTCCACCCGGGGTATTTTATCTGAATACCAGTATTCTGTTATATAGTGACCGATCCTTTCACTTTGGTGGAAAGAGTAGCATGGTATATTACACTGTTTTGGCTGGCAAAACAGGCAGTGACAGATGGAAAGCAAGCAGAGTCCAAAGTTCTCTGGAATCCATTTGTCTCAAATGCATCCCGTTCCGTACAGTATTACAACAAAGTTTTATGCGAATCGATTTCAGATGAAGCATCCGAAGTCCATTTGCTCATCCCTAATCACTATATACAGTGTACAGGGGTGGTTGTCACACATCTCTATATACAGTGTACAAGGGGTCACACATCTCTATAAGCAGCGTACAGGGGTCGGAGGTAAAACATCACTATATACAGTATACAGGGGGTCACACAACACTTTATATAATCTACAGGCGGTCACACTCTATATACAGCATTCAGGGGTGTGGGTCACATCCCTATATACAAAGTACAAGGCTTGGGGGGGTCACACTTCACTAAATACATGATACACAATGTACAAGCGTGGCGGGGTCACATATACAGTATACAGGGGAGGGGGGTGAACATCATATATTGTATAAACAGTCACACATCTCCACATAGAGCACACAGGGGGTTTCACATCTCTATAAACAGTGTGCAAGGGGTTCACACAACTGAGTGTACAAGGCTGGGAATCAAATCACTCTATACAGTGTTCACGGGTTTGGCTTACAGTATACAGTGGTGGTGGGGTTCACCTATCACTGTATACAATGTACAGGGGGGCCACACATCTCTATATACAGTGTGCAGTGGAGGGGGTCACATATCACTGTATACAATGTACAGGGGGTCACACATCTCTATATACAGTGTGCAGTGGAAGGGGTCACATATCACTGCATACAATGTACAGGGGTCACACATCTCTATATACAGTGTGCATTGGAGGGGGTCACATATCACTGCATACAATGTACAGGGGGTTACACATCTCTATATACAGTGTGCAGTGGAGGGGGTCACATATCACTGCATACAATGTACAGGGGGTCACACATCTCTATATACAGTGTGCATTGGAGGGGGTCACATATCACTGCATACAATGTACAGGGGGTTACACATCTCTATATACAGTGTGCAGTGGAGGGGGTTACATATCACTGTATACAATGTACAGGGGTCTCACATCTCTATATACAGTGTGCAGTGGAGGGGTCACATATCACTGTATACAATGTACAGGGGTCACACATCTCTATATACAGTGTGCAGTGGAGGGGGTCACATATCACTATATACAATGTACAGGGGGTCACACATCTCTATATACAGTGTGCAGTGGAGGGGGTCACATATCACTGCATACAATGTACAGGGGATCTGGATCTCTATATAGTGGTGGTGGTCACACATTACTGTATACAATGGTACCTAATAAACAGTACATAGTTATATGTGTCCTACCTGTACACTGTATAGAGGAATATGTGACCTCCCATCCTGTAACTTGGTAAATAATGATAATAATGTGATCCTCCAGGGTAGGGGGTCACACATCTCTATATACAGTATACAGTGGTGGTGGGGGGGGGGGTCACATATCACTGTATACAATGTACAGGGGGTCACACATCTCTATAAACAGTGTGCAAGGGGTTCACACAACTGAGTGTACAAGGCTGGGAATCAAATCACTCTATACAGTGTTCACGGTTTTGGCTTACAGTATACAGTGGTGGTGGGGTTTACATATCACTGCATACAATGTACAGGGGGTCACACATCTCTATATACAGTGTGCAGTGGAGGGGGTCACATATCACTGTATACAATGTACAGGGGGTCACACATCTCTATATACAGTGTGCAGTGGAGGGGGTCACATATCACTGTATACAATGTACAGGGGGTCACACCTCTATATACAGTGTGCAGTGGAGGGGGTCACATATCACTGCATACAATGTACAGGGGGTCACACATCTCTATATACAGTGTGCAGTGGAGGGGGTCACATATCACTATATACAATGTACAGGGGGTCACACATCTCTATATACAGTGTGCAGTGGAAGGGGTCACATATCACTGTATACAGTGTACAGGGGATCACGGATCTCTATATACAGTGGTGGTGGTCACACATTACTGTATACAATGGTACCTAATAAAACAGTACATAGTTATATGTGTCCTACCTGTACACTGTATAAAGGAATATGTGACCCCCCCCCCCCCCATCCTGTAACTTGGTAAATAATGATAATAATGTGATCCTCCAGGGTAGGGGGTCACACATCTCTATATACAGTATACAGTGGTGGTGGTGGGGGGGGGGGGGGTCACATATCACTGTATACAATGCACAGGGGGTCACACATCTCTATAAACAGTGTGCAAGGGGTTCACACAACTGAGTGTACAAGGCTGGGAATCAAATCACTCTATACAGTGTTCACGGGTTTGGCTTACAGTATACAGTGGTGGTGGGGTTTACATATCACTGTATACAATGCACAGGGGGTCACACATCTCAATATACAGTGGTGATGGTCACACATTACTGTGTACAAGAGTACCTTATAAACAGTACATAGTTATATGTGTCCTACCTGTACACTGTATAAAGGAATATGTCACCCCCCCCATCCTGTACACTGTATGTAATGACAATAATGTGATCCTCCAGGGCAGGGGGTCACACATTACTTTTTACAGTGGTGTAGGAAGGAGAGGACACATATTTACAGATGGTGACACTAGTGACTGCTGCTAATATCACTGACCTCAGTTATTACAGCCATACCGACAGCTCACAAGGGGTTAAAGTCCGTGACCTTTGGTCTGGCTGGAATAAACATGTCTGTGATAGGATCAGGGTGCAGAGGGGCCATAAACATGACAAACCCCTGGATTTCTCACACAGCAGATGAGAACTTCCTTAGCTCTGCTTTGTCCTCACATGTCAGCAGGATCCTCTCAGTACAGGAGATACAGAGGGGGCAGAGTCTGCAGTCAGTGAGCACAAAGCTTCTCCTCAGTCTCCCTTCCTCCTGCAAACGTTTCTTTATTTCAGCTTTTGCCATCTTCCTGTTAAGCCCCTTCCAGCCCTGCACAGCGATTAGTGCCAGTCACAGCAGACGGCACCTCTGACACCAGCCCTGCACAGCCAGGAGTGCCAGTCACAGCAGACGGCACCTCTGACGCCAGCCCTGCACAGCCAGGAGTGCTAGTCATAGGAGACGGCACCTCTGACACCAGCCCTGCACAGCAAGGAGTGCCAGTCACAGCAGACGGCACCTCTGACACCAGCCCTGCACAGCCAGGAGTGCCAGTCACAGCAGACGGCACCTCTGACACCAGCCCTGCACAGCCAGGAGTGCCAGTCACAGCAGATGGCACCTCTGACACCAGCCCTGCACAGCCAGGAGTGCCAGTCACAGCAGACGGCACCTCTGACACCAGCCCTGCACAGCCAGGAGTGCCAGTCACAGCAGACGGCACCTCTGACACCAGCCCTGCACAGCCAGGAGTGCCAGTCACAGCAGACGGCACCTCTGACACCAGCCCTGCACAGCCAGGAGTGCCAGGAGTGCCAGTCACAGCAGACGGCACCTCTGACACCAGCCCTGCACAGCCAGGAGTGCCAGTCACAGCAGACGGCACCTCTGACACCAGCCCTGCACAGCCAGGAGTGCCAGTCACAGCAGACGGCACCTCTGACGCCAGCCCTGCACAGCCATGAGTGCTAGTCATAGGAGACGGCACCTCTGACACCAGCCCTGCACAGCCATGAGTGCAAGTCATAGGAGACGGCACCTCTGACACCAGCCCTGCACAGCAAGGAGTGCCAGTCACAGCAGACGGCACCTCTGACGCCAGCCCTGCACAGCCAGGAGTGCCAGTCACAGCAGACGGCACCTCTGACGCCAGCCCTGCACAGCCAGGAGTGCCAGTCACAGCAGACGGCACCTCTGACACCAGCCCTGCACAGCCAGGAGTGCCAGTCACAGCAGACGGCACCTCTGACGCCAGCCCTGCACAGCCATGAGTGCTAGTCATAGCAGACGGCACCTCTGACACCAGCCCTGCACAGCCAGGAGTGCCAGTCACAGCAGACGGCACCTCTGACACCAGCCCTGCACAGCCAGGAGTGCTAGTCATAGCAGACGGCACCTCTGACTCCAGCCCTGCACAGCCAGGAGTGCCAGTCACAGCAGATGGTACCTCTGACACCAGCCCTGCACAGCCAGGAGTGCCAGTCACAGCAGACGGCACCTCTGACACCAGCCCTGCACAGCCAGGAGTGCCAGTCACAGCAGACGGCACCTCTGACACCAGCCCTGCACAGCCATGAGTGCTAGTCATAGCAGACGTCACCTCTGACACCAGCCCTGCACAGCCATGAGTTCCAATCACAGCAGACGGCACCTCTGACACCAGCCCTGCACAGCGATTAGTGCCAGTCACAGCAGACGGCACCTCTGACACCAGCCCTGCACAGCCAGGAGTGCCAGTCACAGCAGACGGCACCTCTGACACCAGCCCTGCACAGCCAGGAGTGCCAGTCACAGCAGACGGCACCTCTGACACCAGCCCTGCACAGCCAGGAGTGCCAGTCACAGCAGACGGCACCTCTGACACCAGCCTTGCACAGCCAGGAGTGCCAGTCACAGCAGACGGCACCTCTGACACCAGCCCTGCACAGCCAGGAGTGCCAGTCACAGCAGATGGCACCTCTGACACCAGCCCTGCACAGCCAGGAGTGCCAGTCACAGCAGACGGCACCTCTGACACCAGCCCTGCACAGCCAGGAGTGCCAGTCACAGCAGACGGCACCTCTGACACCAGCCCTGCACAGCCAGGAGTGCCAGTCACAGCAGACGGCACCTCTGACACCAGCCCTGCACAGCCAGGAGTGCCAGGAGTGCCAGTCACAGCAGACGGCACCTCTGACACCAGCCCTGCACAGCCAGGAGTGCCAGTCACAGCAGACGGCACCTCTGACACCAGCCCTGCACAGCCAGGAGTGCCAGTCACAGCAGACGGCACCTCTGACACCAGCCCTGCACAGCCATGAGTGCTAGTCATAGGAGACGGCACCTCTGACACCAGCCCTGCACAGCCATGAGTGCTAGTCATAGGAGACGGCACCTCTGACACCAGCCCTGCACAGCCAGGAGTGCCAGTCATAGCAGACGGCACCTCTGACGCCAGCCCTGCACAGCCAGGAGTGCCAGTCACAGCAGACGGCACCTCTGACACCAGCCCTGCACAGCCAGGAGTGCCAGTCACAGCAGACGGCACCTCTGACACCAGCCCTGCACAGCCAGGAGTGCCAGTCACAGCAGACGGCACCTCTGACGCCAGCCCTGCACAGCCATGAGTGCTAGTCATAGCAGACGGCACCTCTGACACCAGCCCTGCACAGCCAGGAGTGCCAGTCACAGCAGACGGCACCTCTGACACCAGCCCTGCACAGCCAGGAGTGCCAGTCATAGCAGACGGCACCTCTGACTCCAGCCCTGCACAGCCAGGAGTGCCAGTCACAGCAGATGGTACCTCTGACACCAGCCCTGCACAGCCAGGAGTGCCAGTCACAGCAGACGGCACCTCTGACACCAGCCCTGCACAGCCAGGAGTGCCAGTCACAGCAGACGGCACCTCTGACACCAGCCCTGCACAGCCATGAGTGCTAGTCATAGCAGACGTCACCTCTGACACCAGCCCTGCACAGCCATGAGTTCCAATCACAGCAGACGGCACCTCTGACACCAGCTCTGCACAGCCAGGAGTGCCAGTCACAGCAGACGGCACCTCTGACACCAGCCCTGCACAGCCATGAGTGCTAGTCATAGCAAAGGCACCTCTGACACCAGCACAGGGTGCTTCTTGGACCCAGACAGCAGCACATGGGCACGCCTTCAGGCATGGACTAGGTAGCTCCTCCATGGCACCTGCAGTGATGGGGAGGCTCTTCTGAGAGCAAGAAAGGAGGGGTTGGGGGGTCTGCCAATAACAAGGAAACCAGTCCGATTTTCTTAAGAAGATAAATTAGTATGTGTAATATTTCCCACCTTTCCTTACAGTATTAATAAGTGCTAACCCCTTTAGGTAGTATGGAGCAGTGGTGTATCTTGGTTTTGTGCTGCCCTAGGTGAGACTAAACTCGGACACCCCCCTAATATAAATTTGACCCACCCCTTCCTGTCAAGGCCAAACCCCTTCCTCTGTAAACCCCACCCCTTCCTCTTTAGGCTCCACCCTTTCCTGTTAGAGCTTCACATCTTCCTTTCTGTATTTAAAAGTGAATAACGAAGGTTAATATTTTGTGCTTTCTGTACCAAATGTTGCATCTATTATTTAAAGAGAATCTTTAGATATAATAATATAAAGTGTAAATTCAACCACTTTACAAAGATCAGTCATCCATGATCCACAGATCCCCCTCCCCATAACAGTGCCATCCACAGATCCCCCTCCCATGACAGTGTCATCTACAGATCCCCTCCCCCCATAACAGTGCCATCCACAGATCCCCCTCCCCATAACAGTGCAATCCACAGATCCCTCCCCATTACAGTGCCATCCACAGATCCCCCCTAAACAGTGCCATCAACAGATTCTCCCCCTCCCCCATGAGGACAGTGCCATCCACAGATCCCCCTCCCTGACGCTCACAGGATTATACATTTATTAACTGTAATCTGTAACTTTAACTTTAAATGAGCGCTTATCTTTTTACTAGGGTATCTTACTCTCAACTCCGGTAACAGGCAGTGCGGGCGGCGCTCACTCACTGACGCTACGCTCCTGCGCTGCCTAGTGGGAGGAACAGGCACGTGATATCAGTGAGGGGCCCTGTATATTCTAACCCCCAGGCAAGCGTCCCCGTCACCATGGAAACACATGGAGGTTAAAATATACCATCGGATTTGAGTGCCGCCCTAGGCAAATGCCTTGTTTGCCTCGTGATAGATACACCCCTGGTATGGAGACTGACCAGATCTGCTAGTGACCAATGTGAATGATGACAATGGATATATAGTAAATCATTGCATTATGAGTTTTTGTAGAGACACCAATATCCGTGCATGTAATGTGTCGTATGTAGACTAACGGAAGATTAACGGGGGATTTATCCAGGCTGGCTCTTTAGATGCTAGTTGATCTACTTTTGAGCTGGAGTGAGATGAGCCTCATCTTAACTACATCTCTGGCCCTCCATGTGCCAGAAGACAATTGTATGGCTGATATGGCCTGGCATAGATTTGAGCTACAATTTGTACCAGTTTAGCGGAACCATATCAGTACAGGAAGGAACCAAGATGGCACATGGAGGGCCAGAGATGTATCTAAATGGACGTCAGCTTAAACAGGCATTCCCACAAACCTCTTTATCATTCTTTAGTAATAGTCTTTGCTACACTTTATAGGTATATATGTATAATATTTTCCTTTTATATAAGGTTCATTACAAGAAAAGCTCCTAAATCACTACTGGTTGGCCTTGGCAGAGCCAAATGTTGGTCTCTATACATTTTTAGGGCAGATCAGGCCAATGGTGTTACTGGCAGTTATTTGTAGAATATTTTGCTATGTCTCTAGGGTCCTCTCTGAATAAATGCAACTGTCATCAATTTTACAACAGGTCATTTAGCATTTATGAAAATGGCTCAGATTACTGTCACAGCAATTACATATATCAGCGATGTCACAATTAAAAAAAAAGCATAATTCCTATGATTAAAGCTGACTTTACTGCCCGTCATTACCTCAACATTATAATTTATATTGCAGGAAGTATCATTCATATTTAATCTGTTAATATTCACATGTGTGTTTATGTGTCTGTGAATTAGTGGAAGAATACCCCTTGTAATATGTGCAGGGGATTTGGAATATTGAAATGATATTATAGAAATTACACCTGCTCTGTAATAGTTCAATCAGCATGTAGCCAGTGTGGAAAAGATACAAAAGTACCGGTAGTGGTGGTCGAACACATGGGCGTAGGAAGCCCCAAAAATCTGGGGGGGGACAGCACTTATGGGGCCTCTGTGTCCCCGCCCACCCTCAAGCCACACCCACATATCTATCTGCCCCCCAAGTGCCAAAATCTCTCCCCCCCCCTTATGGGCCAGTGGGTCTGGTTTAAAAAAAAAAAACACACACACACACACACAAAACAAGACACTTATACTTACCTCCATCCATCACAGCGATGCGATGCAGGCCTCTTCCGGCCTGTGTCCCGCGCTGTACGGCTCACAGACGGCGCCATGACGACATTGCGCCGCCTGTACCAACATCTGATAGGCTGCAGGCCTAGTGCCGGCAGCCTATCAGAGGAACAGGGAAGGGAGACACCTCTCCCTCTCCTGCTCCGCAACACAGCCATCTGTATCGCTGTCCTGAGGACGGCGATACAGATGACTATGGAGATGAACGTTTCCACAGCGTTCATCTCCCTGTGCCCCGCCACCGCCGCACACATTGTCCCGCTGCCGCTGGGGGGGATTTTAGCATAACTGTCCCCCCCGCATTATTTCCTGGGGGGGATCCGACCCCCCCGTCCCTCCCGTGGTCGCACCGGCTCAGTTCCATTGTTCAATTGCCATCAATTCTATCTACTGTTAGAAGCTGAGACAGCTATTGGGTACTACAGGAGAAAGGGCACACTTAATGAGGAAGGACATGCCCCATGAGAAGTGACACATCCTACCTCATGTGCGGTACAGGGATGGCTTTAGCTATGTTAAAACGAGACTGTCATGTACTATATAATGTCCGATTTTCATTTTTTACATTAGTCATGGATTAACTCCTTAAGGCCACTTTTACCTGGTCAATGTTTGATCAGTGATCTCCATCAGTGATTGTGAGCCAAAACCACGTACGGGTCACAAAACCTGAACAATTGCAAAACTTGTCATTATACCTTATCTTTGTGTAGGATCCACTTCTGACTTTGGTTCACAAACACTGACTGTGTGAAAGCGGCCTTAAGAGGATTTCCTTTCAAAATGTTAAAATTAAAGATGAGAAAAGTTTTGAAAAATTCGATTTGGCTGCTTCGCCAAAATGTTGACAACAAATTTGTTTTGCTATGAACTACTTTGTCACGATTTGCTTTCCATTGTACCGAGTGGGCACAAAGATGGGGAATGGCAATTGCGCCACCTGCCACTTAACCCTTCAGATGCCACTTTCAATACTAATTTCAGCATATGTGACTCACATTCAGCTGCTCAAGGGTAAATCAGGGGTTAATCAGACGGCCTTTCTGCAATTTATTTTACTTTCAGCCACCATTTTAGGAAAAATTGATTCGATTATGTACCTATACATTTGACAGCAGGTGCTAGCAATAACAAAGTAGGGTTTTACCATGGTCACCACGCCAGCTACACATCAGCTTTGAGAACAGTGCTAGACTTCTCAGCGTCCATTGTGATAGTCTCTTTTCACTGCCCAAACTTAAAGGGATGTCTGAGATGTCGGAGTTAAAATCTTGGGCAAGCCCAAATATTGCATATAGGGAGGAGCGAATCGACTTTGGATGAAACATCCAAAGTCGATTCGCATAAAACGTTTCAATACTGTACGGAGTGAGTAGTAATAACTTCGGCTCATCGGAGCCAATACATTTTAATACTGTACGGAGTGCTCGCTCCGTACAGTATTGAAATTAAGTTTTATGCAAATCGACTTCGGATGTTTCCCAAATTGCATAAAATTAAAAACCTGATAAACCCCCCTCTAGTGCCATTTTCTACAGTGCTTGTCCGTAGTTTCTTTACACACAGCAGTGGTGAAATGCTGGGATACTGCTGCAGCCAATCACTGTCCTCAGCTGTAGACAGCCAAGGACAGTAATTGGTGGCAACAGTCATGTATCACTGGACCATTGTCGCAGAGATTGGCACTGGACAAAGGGGTGAAGATAGTGATCTAGCGATAGTGATAGCGAAATGTTATATTACCCAGGATAACCCCTTTAACTGTTCCATCCTGCTTGCTGCTACCACCACTGACTTCACACTTAGCAGAAGTTGCGGAAATGTAACTTATCTTATATGCTTTGATCTTGTTATCGGTAAGACACCCTGGTGTGTAGAGCATACAATGAAAATAATTAAAAAAGACAAAATTAAAAAAACTATTACAAAAATTACACCAAATGCAACATCACAGCTTTTAGCCCCACCCCTGGCGACCATAACCATGCATCCCATATATCGAAACAACCATTATGGAGAGGGACCATAATTAAAAATATATTTTACTTACGTTTTCTATTAATAAAAAATAAATAAAAAATGTGAAAAACAGACTACTTTTCCCTTTTCTAAAGGGGTTATCCAACCCCTATAATAACCCCCCCAATGTCTGGGCACTGCCTTATCCCCACATGGCCGCCACTGCATCTCCTGCTCATGTGGATCAAAACATCTGGGAATGGGGGCTCAGTCAATAGCAGGCTGTGATGGGGACGAGCCTCCCTAGCATCATGCAGGCATTGGATTCAGCCAGTTCCCTTAGGTTCTCCAGATCCAGGTGTTATAGCAGCAGCTGGAGATGAGCGCTTCCATTCCAGGCTTTTTAAAAGTTGGGTGGTATGTGTTGTGGTAAGGTGCAGGGTGCCGTCGTGGATGGCAGGTAAGTGTCACCGAGGTTCCTGGCCTCGGTGAGGTAAGAGCCGGGTTTTCGTGTGTCAGCAGCAGCTAGTGCTGTTTGACACCTTGTTTTTAGTTTGGCTGCAAAGCCAATCCGGGCCGGCTCTTACTGGGGGTAGGCAAAGAGTTGGGTGGGTGCCTACTCCCCACGGTCCAGGCCGGACTTTATCCGGGCCTTTAAAAGGCAGCCTCCTCAGCAGCTGGGTGGGAAGGTGGTGATTGTCCTGGAGCTGCTGTTAGGCTGTGGAATCATTTGCGTTTGGGAGTTCTGATCCATTCTGTGCTATGTGGAGTTCTCTGGGCTGGAAGCAAGAGCCCAAGCAAGGAGGAGTGCAGACGGCCTGAAAGCCGGAGGTGGATTGTCCTGCGGCTGGGCTGACAGCCAGGTGCGAACCTGCACCTAAAACCTCCCAGGTGATTGTAACCTGCATTGGACTGTTTTTGTTTTGCATCACGTTTTTCTGCTGTGTGTGAATTAACACCAAGAGACTGTTTACTGTTTGTTTTGTGCAAGTGTGAATAAAACACTGGTTACTGCACTTTCTGGACTCTCTTTTGCCTCTGTACTGCACCCGCACCGCTATCTACCAGAGCGACTCCCCACATTTGGTGGAGGATGCGGGCATGCGCAGTGAGGCTGGCGTGAACGCTGAAGTTTGTTTGTTTTGCTGGGCTCGAGTGCATGGAATATATTAAGCCAGCAAGCTACAAGCAGGAATTTCTGGCAACATGGAGGCGATTGTAAAAGCTCTCATGGAGGCTAACCTGCAGCAGCGGGAGGCTAACAAGCAGCAGCAGGAGACTAATCAGCTGCTTTTACAACACGTGATGGCTTTGCAAACGGCAGGAGCGTCCCAACACGTCCATGATGCCCGGAAAGCGGTCCGTGCGGCGATCCCAAAGATGTCCCCCTCAGACGACGTTGAGACATATCTGTCGGTCTTTGAAAAGGTGGCCATGAGGGAGAAGTTACCCCGTGACCAGTGGGCTGAAGTGGTCTCTCCGTTCCTGGCATCCGGACCCCAGCAGGTTTTCTCTGATTTGGCAGATGACCAGGCTGCTGATTACCCCACGGTGAAGGGGGAGATCCTGGCCAGACTGGGGGTGAACGTGTTAGTCCGGGCTCAGCGGGTCCACCAGTGGGACTTCAAAGCGTCTGAACCCGCCCGGCCGCAGTACTATGAGTTGCTGCACAGGTTGCAAAAATGGCTGCAGCCTGATATTCTAAGTCCGGCTGCTATGCTGGACCGTCTGCTGGCTGACATGTTCTGGAGGGCCTTGCCGTACCCCCTTCAGCACTGGATCGGCCAGGTATCACCCACTAATGCCCTGGAAATGGTCGACCTGGTCGAGCGCTATGAGGCCACAAAAAACTTGAAAGGGGGTGTTGTTGGGAGGGGGCCAGTCAAACCCCGGAGGTCTCCCATCCAGTCCCGACGACTGGTACCCGAGACACCTGCTCGGGGTGTACCCCCTGTAGACCTGGCCTCGATAGTCTGCTGGCGGTGTCACGAGCCTGGCCACGTAAGGGCCGACTGTCCACAGTGGGGAGAACCCATGGAGACTAATTATGGGTACCGGGCTTCCATGTATGCCCGGAGACTGTGTGCAACCGGCACCCCTGAGACAATGGACAATCGTCACCTGTGCCAGGTGCAAGTGGGTGATAATCTGGCAGTGGCCCTGCTGGACTCCGGGAGTCTAGTCTCCCTGGTAAGGGCTGCCCTGGTACGGCCTGCGGAGTATACCGGCCGTAAAATCGGGGTCCTGTGCATCCACGGAGACCTAAAAGACTACCCCACTGCACTAGTGACTTTGTCCACAGCGGCTGGTAAGTGGACCCACGAGGTGGCTGTCGCTACTAAACTCCCACATGAACTGATACTTGGGAGGGACTTCCCAGGTTTCCCGGCGCTGTGGCCGGCGATAAAACTGTCTGATGGACCCGAGACAGGGGTAACCCTAGGAGAGTGGCCTGATACCACTGGAAGGCCAGAACCCTGGGAGCCCGAATCTGAAGGGCCAGCGGTAGGGGTGACAACTGCTCCAGCGGTAGAGGGGGAGACAACCCCACTGAGTGTAATGGTGGGAGACACGGAGGACTTGCCACCGGGACCTGAGTTGGCAGACCTCAATGTCTCCGGGGAAAATTTTGGAACCGCACAACACCGGGACCAAACCCTAACCAGGGCCTGGGAAAGTGTCGTAATGATTGATGGTAAACCCCAGAAACCAGGGGCCGAATTAATGTTTCCACGATTTATTGTTCTTCAGGATATGTTGTATCGGGTGAACCAAATCCGAGGTGAGCCAGTTGAACAGTTGGTGGTGCCCACCGCATACCGCAAGCTTGTTATGGAGCTTGCCCACCAACATGTTCTTGGGGGACACATGGGGTGGCAGAAAACGCAAGGACCGCGTACTACAGCGGTTTTACTGGCCCGGTTTGTTTAAGGAAGTAGAGGAGTTCTGTAAGTCCTGTCCGACCTGTCAGGTAAATAGCCCCCAGCCGCATTACAGAAGTCCCCTGGTCCCTCTCCCAATAATTGAGGTCCACTTCGAGCGTATTGCCATGGATCTGGTCGGACCCGCACCGAAGTCTGCTAGGGGTCACCAACATATCCTGGTGATTCTGGACTATGCTACTCGATATCCAGAGGCGGTGCCTCTGCGACATACCTCGGCTAAGCTCATTGCCAAAGAGTTAATGGAAATGTTTTCCCGTGTGGGCCTGCCAAAAGAGATTCTGACAGACCAAGGGACCCCTTTATGTCCAAAGTTATGAGGGAACTGTGTAAATTATTGCGTATAAAGCAGTTATGGACGTCCGTTTACCATCTGCAAACGGACGGTCTTGTCGAAAGGTTTAACCAAACTCTTAAAAATATGTTAAAAGGGTGGTGTCTAGAGATGGGAAGGACTGGGACCTGCTTCTGCCCTATCTCATGTTCGCAGTGCGAGAGGTGCCCCAGGCCTCTACTGGGTTCTCGCCCTTCGAACTGCTTTATGGCAGACACCCTCGGGGCCTGTTGGATATTGCCATGAAGCGTGGGAACAACAGCCTGTCCCCACAAAAGTGTCATTGAGTATGTCACCCAGATGCAGGAACGGATGGAAAGGGTGTTGCCGCTGGTCCGGGAGCATATGGAGGCAGCGCAACAAGCCCAGAGTAGGGTGTATAATCGTCAGGCTCGGGTACGGGACTTCAATCCGGGAGATCGGGTTTTGGTTCTGGTACCCACCCTTGACAGCAAGTTCCTAGCTAAGTGACAGGGCCCCTATGAGGTGATCGAGAAGGTAGGGGAAGTAAATTACAAGGTACACCAGCCAGGGCGGCGCAAGCCGGAGCAGGTGTACCACGTGAATTTACTAAAGCCGTGGAAGGATAGGAACACGGCCGACGACAACAGCCCCCGGCCAGGGCTTCTAGGTGAAAAGGGTCCAGCCCCACAGTTCGAGGCCTGTGAAGCCGTAACCACGGTAAAAATGGCAGTTTGACACCTTGTTTTTAGTTTGGCTGCAAAGCCAATCCGGGCCGGCTCTTACTGGGGGTAGGCAAAGAGTTGGGTGGGTGCCTACTCCCCACGGTCCAGGCCGGACTTTATCCGGGCCTTTAAAAGGCAGCCTCCTCAGCAGCTGGGTGGGAAGGTGGTGATTGTCCTGGAGCTGCTGTTAGGCTGTGGAATCATTTGCGTTTGGGAGTTCTGATCCATTCTGTGCTATGTGGAGTTCTCTGGGCTGGAAGCAAGAGCCCAAGCAAGGAGGAGTGCAGATGGCCTGAAAGACGGAGGTGGATTGTCCTGCGGCTGGGCTGACAGCCAGATGCGAACCTGCACCTAAAACCTCCCAGGTGATTGTAACCTGCATTGGACTGTTTTTGTTTTGCATCACGTTTTTCTGCTGTGTGTGAATTAACACCAAGAGACTGTTTACTGTTTGTTTTGTGCAAGTGTGAATAAAACACTGGTTACTGCACTTTCTGGACTCTCTTTTGCCTCTGTACTGCACCCGCACCGCTATCTACCAGAGCGACTCCCCACAGTGTGTAGTGTATATATGGTGTATTTATGTGTGTTGCATATATATGGTGTATGCATATGTAAACATGTGTCATGACGTTGCGTGTCCGGCATTGAGTAGGGAACCTGTAGTTAAAAGTTTGAATCCCAACCCTGGCATCATGGGTGACTCTAGCTGCAGCAGCGGTCATGCGGGGATCAGAAGCGATGTGGGTGCAGGGGATCGGGGTAAGTTTAATCTATATGAGGGGCTCAGGCATTATGTATTTTCCTGGATATAACAATTTAATAAAAGCAAAAAAATACTAAAATAAAAATGACAAAAATAAGGCCCCATGTATGACAATTTTTTTTTGTAAAAAATGATTTTCATAACTGAATGAAAAAAGTTAGGTTACTTTCACACTAGTGTTTTTTTGCAGATCCGTCATGGATCTGCAAAAACTCTTCCATTACAATAATACAACTGCATGCATCCGTCATGAACGGATCTGGTTGTATTAGTCTTCTATAGCCGTGATGGATCCGTCTTGAACACCATTGAAGGTCAATGGGGGACAGATCTGTTTTCTATTGTGCCCGATCCGTCCCCATTGATTTACACTGTGTGCCAGGACGGATCCGTTTGGCTCTGCTTCCTCAGGCGGACAGCAAAATTGGTATGCCACTGATTTGGTGTCTGTCTCCAGAGCGGAATGGTGACTAAACGGAGGCAAACTGATGCATTCTGAGTGGATCATTTTCCATTCAGAATGCATTAGAGCAAAACTGATCCGTTTTGGACCACTTCTGAGAGCCCATGACGGATCTCACAAACGGAAAGCCAAAACGCTAGTGTGAAAGTAGCCTTAGGACTTTCAAAGACTCATGTGCTAAAAAAATCTGCCTGGTCGGGAAGGGGGAAGGGGGGTAAATGGTCCAGATAATCTGCACCTTTTCCTTATCTACTTGACCTCACTCTTTTCCATTGTGCACTGTTTACCCTACTTTCATGATCTTACTTTCTCTCTCCGTCTCCATCATCCAGATTCCTTCTTTTCCATTAGCAGTAATGCAGTGATCAATCAATAGTAGACCCTAACCTCCAAAGACTCTATGACGGTATATTTAACCCCCTCTCTTGCTTGAACCCCAGAGCTGCTATTTTAGTAGTTATATCTTTGCTGGATGAAAATGTTAGCGGGGTAGTGACGTTTCAGTCGTGGAAATCGTGTATTTACGTCTACAGTGCTTATATTAAATATTATCTCAGATGTAAGAAATGTTTGTTTTGTTATTTTTGCTTATTGTCGTATGTAGCAGACACCTTGAGAACACATTTACAACCAATATACCCATTAAAAGGAAACGTGTAAACTAATCTGTTAACAACTTGTAATAATATGAGACCAGGCAAGGTAATTAAATGAAACTGAATGTCATAGTCAGTGCACATACAAGTGTCATAGTGTGATACTCCTGACTAGACTAACTACTCACCCGTCTCCAACTATTTACACACTGACTATACAGACTATACTCATTAAATAAGAGATGCCTACTTCTGTGTCATAAAAGGTGTGGTTTCTGCTTAGAGCTGACAGAGTTAATATATGAATGACAAGCTTTCACAGTGATATATGCATATGTCAAAGTGTATATATAACAATGAAAATTTACTACCTGACTGCTCACTGTAAAGATCAAATATACATATAGAATATGTAAAGAAGTAATCAAGGTGCTAGGACCCTCATGTTTAGGATCTGGTTCAGTGGTGGCAGCACCAGGAGGAGGTCCTACTCTATGTGTGCCTCCGTTTGGCATATTTGAAAAAAAGAAGAGATATGGAATATGGAGATGTTATCCACTGCCTAAACAAATGGCATCATCAATGACTGCAAACAGCTCTGCCTGTCATTAGATTGTACTGTGAACACAGACTCATCAATTGAAGTGAAACTGCAACTTGGCCCCCACCGTGTTCGATTGTGACCAATTGTTTATATTGCTGTCATTGAGTATTAAAGGGGTTGTGTCCCTTCAGCAAATAGCATTTATCATGTAGAAGAAGTTAATACAAGGCACTTACTAATATATTGGCATTGTCCGTATTGCCTCCTTTGCTTGCTGGGTTCATTTTTCCATCACATTATACACTGCTCATATCCAGTAGTTACGACCACCCTGTAATCCATCAGCAGTGGCCATGTGTGCTCTGACCTATTCAATTCAGTTCATTCAGTGCACAATCTGCAAGATGCGGCAAAAGATAGGACACGTTCTATCTTTTGCGGTGCGAATGCATGAACATTCCGTGTGCTTCCGGGTTCGTGCCTCCACTCCGCAAAAGATAGAACATGTCCTATGTTTCACCACATATGGCAGTTTGCGGTCCGCAACACGGGCATGGTGGCCCCATGGTCGTCTCTAAGTTTTTAAACTGTTTTTAATAACAACTGGCAGATCTGTTACTCAACTTTTGTCTATTTAAGTGTATAGTATCCTTATCCTCTGCACACAAATCCTATAACCTGTTTTATTTCTCAGAATACGATAACAATTTACCAAGAAATGTTTTTTTGTATAAGTTTTCAAAAGTGAAGCATTCAAAATGGAGCAAAAATGATAATCAAATAGATTGTCCTGGTGATTATTATTTTTTAAAAGCTTAAAACAGCATAAATAAATTAACTTAATAATCTTCTGCCTTTTACTCCCATTCTGGTGCTTTATGGTTCCATACAGGTCTCTACTTTTTAGTTCCCCCCCCCCAGCTCACAGGAAAGTCTGCTTAGCCAATCATTGACCGACGTGAGTTGCCATTGCGGCCTGTGATTGATTGAGCCATCATTTGTTGTGTGTCAAGAAAGGAACAAGGAAATAGCTGCTATTTATTTCCATTGTTCTGCTGCGTTGAAGGAGCAGGACATTGAAAATAATGGAAGTGCCAGATATGAGACATAACTCATGCAAAGGAGCCAAATAGATTCCATTGACTATAATGGGGTCCATTTGCGATTCTGCATTTTTAGTGGAGAAAAAAGTCCTACATGCAAAAAAAATGTCTCCACTGTTTTTAAGAGTCTGCAAAGGAGGCCCTAAATGGAGTTGTAAAGCAGATGTCAACAAGCCCTAAGGTGAGTATGACTTTATTATTTTACACCATTCTGAGTCTTTTTTTAATGTAATCATCCAGACAACCACTTTAAAGTTTGTTTATGGCCTCTTTCACACTTGCGTTGTGAGGATCCGGCGTGCACTTCCGGAAATGCCCGCCGGATCCGTCACAGTGCAAGACAACTGAAAGCATTTGAAGACTGATCAGTCTTCAAAATGCTTTCAGTGTTACTATGACAGCCAGGATGCTACTAAAGTGGGGAACCAGGGGAGCAGATACTTACAGTCCGTGCAGCTCCCGGGGCACTCCACAATGACGTCAGAGCGCCCCACGCGCATGGATCACGTGATCCATGCGATCATGTGATCCATGCCCATGGGGCGCTCTGACGTCATCGTGGAGTGCCCCGTTACTTGGGAGCCGCACGGAAGGTAAGTAGACTTCTCCCCTGCCTCCCCACTACACTTTAGCATGGCAGCCGGGACTTTAGCGTCCTGGCTGCCATGGTAACCATTCACAAAAGCTAAACGTCGGGTCCGGCGATGCGCCAAAACGACGTTTAGCTCAATGCCGGATCCGGATTAATGCACTTCAATGGGCATTAATTCCGGATCCGGCGTTAAGGCATGTCTTCCGGATTTTTGGACAGAGACAAATCCGCAGCATGCTACGGTTTTGTCAACGTCCAAAAAACGTTCACATACTGAACGGAAGACACCCTGATGCATCCTGAACGGATTGCTCTCCATTCAGAATGCATTGGGATAAAACTGATCAGGATCTTTCCATCCTAGAGCCCTAAGGACGGAACTCTAGGACGGAAAGATAAAACGCAAGTGTGAAAGAGCCCTATCAAATATATTCTACTCCCTTGTTGTTGATTTATACTTTGAATGATCTGGTAATAAATAAGATGATTGCATGCACGTGCACGCCATTATGTAGTTGGACTACAGGGTTTCCAAATTCACCTTCTCTAAACCTCCCTTTGTCTATGAAAGAGGCATTTTGGTATCGACAAATGCATTTTATTTCTTGTATATTTTCCAACATTTTTCTATTACATTTTTCCCGCTTTCCAAATTGCTTTTTGCTGTATTTCATTAGGATCCTATATTATGGATCATTCATGATGTCAAATACACATACTGTAATTGTATCAGTACGCCGATCATATGATCAGGACAGCTTTTTATCCTCCTCCAAAGTAAACAACGAATGATCCTATCGAATGATTGCAATCAGAGATATTGAAAACCATGGCTACCTGATACAAAAAGTTTATTGGAATATTGTATAACTTTTCATTATAAAAGATAATACTGAATTCTATCACATTCAAGGCTATTATGCACATAGTCATTAGTGGGTAAAGGAGCAATGTTTTGATGCAATGTTATCTGTGTACTCTATATGTTGCTACTGTCTGTTTGCATTCTCAGGCACTACTCTGGTGGAAACGGGCAAATCAAAATTCTGTTGCATGTGGCCAATCAATAGAGACAAAGGCAATCTTAATCCTTTCTGAGCAGCACATTAGTAAGAGTCTAGTTTACCATTGGCTAGTTTCATTTCAATGCAAATTTATTTTGATTTGATTTCACAAAATGATGATCAGAAATCTTCAAACGTCTTTTTATCATTACAAAAATATGACACAAATAATAAGAATTGTGAAGGGTGATTGGCTTTAAATACACAACATGAAATGATGATCTAAGAATGTAATTCTTCTTAACGCTTCTTATCGCTGATATTGACTGTGCCTAAGTAATCCCATAAAAGGAGATTATACCTGTAGCGCTAATTTATAATTAATGACGGAAATGTTATATGAGAGTTCACTCCGGATGTGTGGGAATATGCCCTACTAGTTACATTGATATATGGAATTTTATGGGTGGGTAGAGATCAATTGAATGCTTGACTATAATTATAACAAAAAAAGAGAATGACACATAACACAGCTCTTCTCATTTCGAAAAAGGCATTGTTAAAGGGAATCCAAAAATGACACATTAAAATCAGGTTTTTTATTTTAGCATTGTACTTTTTATTCATTTCTGGAGCACACATAACCTGCTGACATTTCCTGTTTTTAGCAGCTGTCTGGCATTGCTGTGTATATGAGGACGGGGTCAGTAGGAGATAGGGAAGACAGGAGCATTGTACTACTGGAGACAGAGATAAGGTGGGATAGTGACACTATACAGAGACAGATAAAGGTTGCTATGCATCTCTGCTGCCTGTTTTTGTTTTTTAGGTACTCAAATACTTCTTGAATCCTGTGGACTGTAATAGTCTATTGAAATTTCTGAGTGAATCTCATTCATATACAGACGATGCAGCAAGGAATATGACAGACCGAGAGTTTTCATAAAAAGCAGCTTAAAAATTTTAAAAATAGCTAACACATTAACTCAAATTTAAGAGCCTTGCAACTGTTTTCTCGTACAATCTGTGTCATTTTCCTGGTTCACCTTCTTTAGGCTCACTAAAGTAAGGGCATAATTTGCCATAGATATATTATTAGCATGCACTAGTAAGTAATGGTCTAAGGCAACGCAACAAAGAGATGGCGTAAGCAAGGAAAATGTCTAATTTCCAGCAACATTTACTAAATCTATCATATACCTCGTGCCACTGTGATAGATGTTGTGCGTTTTGTGACTGAATGATGTAGGTTTAAGCTTTTTAACTCTTGCACAACATTAGTAATTGTGAGCCATTATTTCTGTTCTACATTTTAACTCAATTCGATGTACGATTCCAGCACTTAGTGCTCTATATGCACTATATGTGCAAAGCAGCATAAATGTACACCATCACAAGCGAGTACCGGCTATAATTAATAGCTGACATAGAAGAGGGAACAAGCTTCCAGGCCAAATGAATGCTCCAAGTCTGCATCTTTGCCCTTGTATTAGACCATGCCTCTGGTAGGACCTCTCAGTTTTGTAGTGAAAGGCAAAATACAGTGCAGTACAGGAGTACTGTAGTGTATATTAGAGATCAAGTGAATGCACGGTCAAATCCCCTAGGGGACTTGTATATATTAAAATATAAAAGAAATTTAAGTAAAAAAATAACTATACAAAATAGAAAATAACACAAACATATTTTCCCCTTACAAAATACTTTATTTTACAAAAATAGAAAAAAGTTGACAACATTTCAACTGTAACTGTAATGGCTCTTACTGTAAAACTAAAGTACTTAAAGGGGTTGGCCCACAAAAAATATTATACAGTTTTTAAACCAGCACCCTGATTTGAATAGTTTTATAATTACATGTAATTAAACATTTTGTATAGACTCTGAGTTATTCAATAAATTGTATCTGTATAGCACCACCTGCTGTTTTTTTAATTATTTCCTTGTCCTTCTCACTGAGATGGCCGCAAATGCTCAGTTTCATCCTTCAACTGCCTCCTGAACTGTGATAGGGAGAGCATGGACACTCCCCCTTAGGTGCAGTAGAAAAGACACTCCCTTGAGCTGTCAGCTTGATATAAATCTAGCAGAGTAATGAATGGGAAGATCTCTGGATCCATGTGAGGCACAGGGCTGGTTCTAGCTTTGCTAGAAAGAGACTGTCATGTGACTGTCCTATATGATGTCTGATTATCTTTTTTTACATTAGTCATAGGATAACCCTATCAATTGTCCCACATCCTGAACACTATATAAAAAAAAAAAGCTACAGAACGACTCCTCCCAAAAGTTTTATTAAAATTGTATTAAAAAGAGATCAAAAAGTATGAACCACAGAATGGCACCTATATATACTACAGCTCATTCTGCAAAGAAACAAGCCCTCATTCAAGTCTGTCGATAGATATTGTGGTACAAAAAATATATGATATGTAAAAGGACTTAGTACCTCTGAGAGGCAAAACAGAGCCAAAGGCCCCTACTCAGCAAAATGGGTCACAGGATACCTAACTCTCATAAGAAACAGTAACTAAAGCTGATAGGAACCAGACTGAAGCCAGAGATTAGCACAGCAGAGAAAAAGCAAAGTAG
Organism: Bufotes viridis; assembly: GCA_033119425.1. Classification (NCBI taxonomy): domain Eukaryota; kingdom Metazoa; phylum Chordata; class Amphibia; order Anura; family Bufonidae; genus Bufotes; species Bufotes viridis. Next base: position 100,184,628 of record CM065593.1, read on the forward strand.
GCAAGTTTCCCTGGCAGTTTACCCTTAGCCTGCTGGAGCCAAGAGAAAGATCAAGTATTGTTTGGATGACACAAGTTTATTCAAGTAAAACTGTTAAACTTCACCAAGTCTGGACTCTACTTACTCCACCAACTACAACTCCTTTGTTGCTGCGGAGCCTAACCCCAAGGAGCCACTGTACCCAGGCAGGGGTGGACTGGGAACTTAAAGTAGCCCTGGAAAACTAAAAACTAAAAGTGGCCCCATGTTGTAGGCGGGTCCAACTTAACAGAAAGTGGAGCAACACAAGTAGGTGTCGCCAACAATTCCATAGTGCAAAAAACCATCCCAGTAGAACCAAATATGAACGTGCAGCACAATATACTGCCCCAAAGGTTGTCCCTCTGTGGTGGCCATAAAGAGATGTCGTTGTCTTTGATTAAGATAAGGGCAGCACGGCCGGCTCAGTGCTTAGCACTGGTGCCTTACAGCATTGGGGTTCTAGGTTTGAATCCAACCAAGGACATATTCTGCATGGAGTTTGCATGTTCTCCCTGTGTTTGTGTGGGTTTTCTCCTGGTACTCCTCCCACACTCCAAAGAGATACTGATAGGGACCTTAGATTGTGAGCCCCATTGGGGATTCTAATGTTTGTAAAGTGCTGCAGAATATAGTAGAGCTATATAAGTACATAAAATAAATAAATAAATATGGAGCAGGGAGCTTAGGAGGTGAGATGTGGGCCACAGCAGTTGAATTCAGAAGGGCATGTGTGGTCACTGATTCTCACAGCATTAATTACTGTTGACAGCTCATTATGTACCCAACCAGTGGCAAAGAGGAGGGCTGAGTGGCCTCCTGGGACATTGGCCTACCCTGAAATTTCCCTGTATGGTCTATGGCCAATCAGCCCCTGTATCCAGGTAGGAGCACCGTGACACAAAGTATTAGGGCCACAACATACCACTCTGCATTCCCAAACACTGGAACCCGATCGGTCCTGGAGCACAGCCTGCCTGAAATGAGACACAAAAGTATTCTAATCTGTAATCCCAACCAACTTTTAACTCCATATTTTAAAGTGGCAAAGCTCATCAAAAGTCGCAAAATTTCACCAAAAGTTGCAGAAAATGCGACATTGCTTGTGATGACATAACAGATTTGATAAATGTCATATTTAATGCACAAAAGCTGTAATTGTATCAACCCACAATATAAAGTTAACATTCATTTATACCTCACAGTAAGGCCTCTTTCACATGGGCGTTCTGGATTTTCTCCGGGTGCCTCCCGGGTGCATTACGGGAAACCCGCGTGAATGCGCATGCAATTTCAGTCAGTTTTGACTGCGATTGCGTTGCGTTGTTTAGTTTTTTTCAGCCCAAGTGCAATGTATTTTGCATGTGCGTGAGAAAAAACTGAATGTGGTACCCAGACCGGAACTTCTTCAATGAAGTTCGGGTTTGGGTTCAGTGTTGTGTAGATATTATTATTTTGCCTTATAACCTGGTTATAAAGGAAAATAATAGCATTCTTAATACAGAATGCTTACTTAAATGTGCATTGAGGGGTTAAAAAATAAAAAAAATTAACTCACCTCATCCAATTGATCGCGCAGCCGGGCTTCTTCTTTCTTCTTCTTTGAAGACCTGCAAAAGGACCTTTGATGACGTCATTGCGCTCACCACGTAGTGATGTCAGCGCAGGTCCTGCTGAATGAAAATAGAAGGATCATGATGACATAATCAACGGTCCTTTTGCAGGTCCTCAAAGAAGAAGAAAGAAGACGATGCCTGGCTTCACGATCAATTGGATGAGGTGAGTTAATTTTTTAACCCCTCAATGCACATTTAAGTAAGCATTCTGTGTTAAGAATGCTATTATTTTCCCTTATAACTATGTTAAATCGACTTTAATCAATTTACTAACATCATCTACTTAGCAACCATGTGTGAAAATCGCATTGCATTTGCACTTGCTTGCGGATGCTATGTGATTTTCACGCAGCCCCATTCATTTCCATGGGGCCTGCGTTGCGTGAAAAATGCAGAATATAGAACATGCTGCAATTTTCACGCAATGCACAAGTGATGCCTGAAAATCAACGCTCATCTGCACTCATCATCCCCATTGAAGCGAAGGGGTCCGCATTTAGTGCGGGTGCAATGTGTTCATGTCACACATTGCACCCGCGCAGAATTCTCGCCCATGTGAAAGGGCCTAAAATGTTAAAAAACAAAAACAAAAAAACACTAAATAATTGCAGAATTACTGCTTTTTCCACCCCTCCAACAAAAAGAATGAATCAACACGATATATAATACATCTAACTCAAAATGATGGCACTAAAAATATGTCATACTGAAAAAAACAAAACATCTACGTTGACAGCACTGAAATTAAAAAATGATGTCTCTTGGAATGCAATGATTCAAAAACAAAAACAATCTCCACCTCAAGGCCCAGATCAGTTGTGTCCTCAAGAGGTTAAGATGTATGCCATGTGATATCATTTTTGTGTGCACATGTTTAAAGATTTAGACACATGGATGTAATAGTAATCTAGTCCTGGCATGAAGGAGATAGTCAGCTAAGGTGCATTTACAGTACATGGTCCGAGAATCAGGCAGATTTTTGGGAACGACCATTTCTGTGAACAGTCGTTCCCGACACTCTAACCATCTAAATTTGCCACTGAACAAGTGAAATGCTGTTGTTCATGCAGGCACCACCGATCATGACTTCTGGGCAGCAGATTGTGTTGTCTGAACAGCGATCTGCTGTTCAGAAACCATGATTCTGTATGAGGACAAGGGATCACAATAGCGATCCCTCGTCCCTGAACAAGCATTCGACTCTCAGGAAGGAACTCTTCCTGACAATCGGCCGTTAGATGTAGATGTGTAAATCCAGCTTTAGTCTGCTTTTTTATTACTTTCTTAAGGGATTGACTAGACCCTGAAAAACAATAGTGATACGATGTGTACGTAAAAAAAAAAACAAAAAAACAAACAAAAACAAACTAAAACACTTAGGGTACTTTCACACTTGTGGCATGGCTATCCAGCAGGCTGTTTCGGCGGGTGAACAGCCTGCTGGATCCGCCATGCCGCAAGTACCCGTGTGCTGCTGTGCTGCCGCTCCGTCCCCATTCACTATAATGGGGCAGCCATGCCGCTAGTGTGAAAGTACCCTTACCTGCTTTTCTGGGTCCTGCCTAATCAAAAGTGTCATGTGCCGACACCCCACGTATCACCACTGGCAACAAATCAGTGACCTTAGCGGTGACGGCTATAGGCACAGCATGTGATCACTGAGGCCATTGATTGGCCAGGAGTGGTGATGTGCAGAGAGCCGGGCAAGATAATCGCTGCAGGAAATGGGACGAGCATAACAGGTGTGTTTTTTTTTATTCACACACTGTGCCCGGCTATCTCCAATTTTTTTAAGACCCTGGATAACCCTATTAATAATAAGTGAGAACAATAAATGTTATTGACGATACAGTTTTTTTTTCATAGCAAATGTATTTGTCGCCTCTTCTTTAATATTCAACTCACAAACCACCAGTAATATTCGGAAATATCTGGATGACATGTCAGAAGATAACAAGACCTTAAAGGGCTTGTCTCATCTCGCCAATACTAAGGTAAGATGGGACTAAGTGCTGAACACCAGGCGGCTAGGAAACAGTAGAGCAGGCCATTCGCTGTTTCAGTAGCCCCCATTGCAGTGCATGTATCTGTATCTGTCACCTGACTGCCACTTACTGTGGTTATTCCCAAGGACAAGATGGGACAACCCCTTAAATGTTTCTATAAAAAAACATTTTATAAAAATTTTTTTTTTCCTGAGAATAGTACTACCAATTACCAGAAATCACAACAAACATACTGTACATTGCAAAAAATCTCATGGATCAAGCAAATGTATATGTCACAAATTCCATATGAATAGTTACCATGGTTTCTTACTGTTTATGTTATGGGACACTATTATGGTAAATAAAATTTGTTCAGTTACTATGTAGATTCATATAATCATTTATTATGACTAACTAGAGAATAAGTTACACAAATACTAGAATTATTGTTAAGGATAAAAGCAGAATGATCTTGTAAATGCTACATATTTGGTGTGATTCACTAAATGCATTTCTTAACCATTGCCTCATATTCAGTAAGTGTCTAAAAATGTCAGCTGTCTGATTCAAAAAATAGACTTTCATGATACCTTGAAGCCTTAGGACCTAGCCCTGGCCCTAGGGATAGGACTAGGTAAAAGTACAACATAAACAGTTTTAAAGTGGTTGGAGCAGATGAAAGACTATTCAGTGGATAGGTGATGTCTGATCGCTGGGGATCCCATTGCTGATACTCCCACTGATCACTAGAAAGGTGGACCTACTGCACAACTAAATATTAATTTATTAATGATCTTGTAGAAGGCTTGAACAGTAAAATATCATTTTTTGCAGATGACACTAAACTGTGTAAAGTAATTAACACTGAAGAGGGCAATATACTGCTACAAAGGGATTTGGATAGATTGGAGGCTTTGGGTAGAGAAGTGGCAGATGAGGTTTAACACTGACAAATGTAAAGTTATGCACATGGGAAGGAATAATGCAAGTCACCCGTACATACTAAATGGTAAAACACTGGGTAACACTGACATGGAAAAGGACCTAGGAATTTTAAATTAACAGCAAACTAAGCTGCAAAAACGAGTGTCAGGCAGCTGCTGCCAAGGCCAATAAGATAATGGGTTGCATCAAAAGGGGCATAGATGCCCGTGATGAGAACATAGTCCTACCACTTTACAAATCACTAGTCAGACCACACATGGAGTACTGTGTATAGTTCTGGGCTCCTGTGAACAAGGCAGACATAGCAGAGCTGGAGAGGGTTCAGAGGAGGGCAACTAAAGTAATAACTGGAATGGGGCAACTACAGTACCCTGAAAAATTATCAGAATTAGGGTTATTCACCTTAGAAAAAGACGACTGAGGGGAGATCTAATAACTATGTATAAATATATCAGGGGTCAGTACAGAGATCTCTCCCATCATCTATTTATCCCCAGGACTGTGACTGTGACGAGGGGACATCCTCTGCGTCTGGAGGAAAGAAGGTTTGTTCACAAACATAGAAGAGGATTCTTTATGGTAAGAGCAGTGAAACTATGAAACTCTCTGCCTGAGGAGGTGGTGATGGTGAGTACAATAAAGGAACTAAAGATGGGCCTGGATGTATTTCTGGAGTGTAATAATATTACAGACTATGGCTACTAAGAGATGGGTCGTTGATCCAGGGAGTTATTCGGCCTTATGTACTATGTTACTATGTTACTAGAAGCTTGAATAGAGTGGTGGTCATGCATGTGTCCTATGGCTCCATTCAATAGCTATGGGCCTTATGGAGTGCAGCACTACTCAGTTTCTGCAAGGTGTGGAAGTGTTTATAAAAATGTCTTTACGGAAATTTTGCTGCAATTTTAGAAAACTATTCCTGCTTCTTTTGGTTGCCATTTTGTGATAATAACACTAAAGAACACTGTAATACTACATGTGTGAATATTACCTTAACCAGATTTCATTTGATAATTAGAATGAACACAACTAGGCTTGATTGCAATCAACTAAGTTGACCATAAACTTCACCAACATGTGTTTTCCCCAAAATTTTTTGTTAAAACATGACAGACTAAAGCCAGCCAGCCACATGACCATTGCCCATCACTCATGACGCATAATGGTTTGCAGTCAGCCTGATAGCCAATCAGGAGGGAGGATATTGGCTAGTCTGTCATTCTCTTTGTTAGTTCTAAAGTGCAGATGCCATTGTGAGCTCAGCCAGGAATGTAATAGGATATGTCTGCTTTGTCTTTGACAGAAACTAATTAGACACAGAAGCCAGCCGTATTAGGGTATTGCAGGGATAGTGTAGGAAATGTGAAGAAGATATATTTAGTTAAGTGGAATGAATTTCTAGGTAGACAATCAAGTTTTAGGATTAGGGACAGGATGGAGGCATAGAAAGGACTTGTCAACTCTCCTGACTTGACTGGTTTAGTAAATAAATGTATTTGAGATAATATAACAAGTCAGGAGCATATTTTATTAGGATTGTCCAGATGATAAATATAAAAGGGTTGTTTGAGCCCTGAAAAAATATTGGTGATTACTGGTCATGGTATGTGAGTAAAAAACAAACCAAACTTCTCTTGTGCTCCTGGCCCCTGTGTCTCCCTGTCTCCAGCCCCACTGCTTTGGTTCCCCATTTGGCTGATAGTTTACCGAGCCAAGTTCTGACACATCATCTATGGAGGATGAGCAGAGCAGATGAGTCATTTTTATTTTTTATCACAAACAATACCCAGACATCCTCAGTTTTTTTTCAGGGCCCATACATCTTCTTTAATTTGAAATACAAGCATTTATTAATACTGATAGGTCTAGTATGACAGGTCCTCTTTAAGTTCAGATATCATTATGTATGGATTTATCTCAACACCCTGATGTATTTATTCCCTGAACTGTGATTGTGACAAGGGGACATCCCCTATGTCTAGAGAAAAGAAGGTTTCTGCATCAACATAGAAGAAGATTCTTTATGGTAAGGGCAGTGAGACTATGGAACTGTCTGCCTGAGGAGTTGGTGATGGTGAGTTCACTAAAAGAGTTCAAGAGGGGCCTGGATGTATTTCTGGAGGGTAAGAATATTACAAGTTACAGGTACTACTGGAGATGGGTCATTGATCCAGGGAGTTATTATGATTGCCTGATTGGAGTTGGGAAGGAATTAGTCTCCCCTAAAATATGGAAAATTGGCTTCTACCTCATGAGAGTTGTTTGCCTTCCTGTAGATCAACTTTGCAGGCTAACAGGCTAAACTGGATGGACGTATGTCTTTTTTCATCCTTCAAAACTATGTTACTATGTTACCTTAAAATCAACTGATCCTAGACAATGAAGGATTGAGCTAAACCACTTTCTCAATAATTAACATCCAAAAGTGCATCCAAAAACAATAGAATACAAAGAGCTATTACAGAAAACAAGCCCTCATCAACAACCCCATAACATAAAAATCAGTACAATACAAATGAGATATAAGCACATATTACAAAAAATTGTATGTAAGAGAGTGATACAAGTAAAATGTTTAGCACTTACAAATTTAAGATAAGATGAATGACCATACCATTCACAAATAATGCCTCCAAATTGGAAAAAGGCAATGCTTACGGCAAAAGGTCAATGAAAATATATATGTAATCACATTGAGACAAATCATTTGAAAAAGAAATATATGGCTACAGTATATCATGGTGGAATCATTGTAAAAAAAACTATTTTCTTCTGCCTCTTCAAGATGAATGCTGAGACTGACCTGTATTTGAGTTTTGCAGTGAAGCAACATTCCCAAACACAAGACTCTGGGTGGCTGAAGAGAAGGTAAAATTGCCCAAAACACCTTGACTTGGACTGAAAAGAGATGGAGTGATAAGACCTGAAACAAACAGCGTATGAACAACAACAACTGTTCTTGTATAGGAGCAGCTCTGTAAAGACCATTGAATTAAAAGATGGCTATACATATTAGACAGAAGTGGATGTATTGTTGAACAGCAGTTTAACACTCATCTGGTAAACGATTATGTCGTATACACATTTTAGTCCATATTGGCCATTACATTAGTTCAGACTGGTCATACATGTTCAGTGAAACTGGGTGATAAACCAAAGATCTTTCTGCAGACATTCTTTCAATGAATGATCTTTTATATGACTATTGGATAAAAATTTCAAACATGGATGACTTTTCTTTAGACAATGATGGTCAGACTGTCATTGATGGGCTGAAGCAATCATTTGTTGTTAAATTTTACCACATGAATGACAGTTTTGTCTGAAGTAGTCTGTTTTGATCAACTTGAGACTGATGGGTAAGGTCATCTTAAAGGGATTCTGTCACCACATATAAGCCCTGTGAGCTAAACATATGCTCATGTCCAGAGTAACATTCAGATTTCTAAGGTGGCCTTAGAAAAGATATTTGTGGCTTTTTTCTGCTAAAAAACAGGTTTTACTAACCTGTCAATCATTGAATTAAGGTACCCAAGGGGGTACGTGGATCCATGGTGCCTGGCCCGACCCATCGCCGTTCGGTGCCCAGCGCCGCCTTCCCAGCATTCAGCGCCGCCTACTACTCCTCTGTGTCGCTTCTCTAGCTCCCCCTCCTCCCGCTTTGAGATCCCGCACGTGCGCACTGTGCAGTTACCATAGTAATACTACTGGTATCAAATGATAAATGTTACTATTAAAAGGGTTGGCCACTTTCTGGTTACTGTTGACCAATGAGTTTATAAGATGAACATATGGCACTTACTAATATAGTGCTTATTGACAATCTGTGCCATTTTCGGTATTTCATAAGATATGCTCCTTTGCTTGCCAAGTCTTTTGTGCTGTCCACATAGAGGTCTTGTCCATAAAATGGCTGCTGATGAAGGGTCATGTGACCAGACAGATCACCTCTGTGTGATGTCTCCTCTGTTCAAATACACTGTAGCTGCCATCTTCACTTCACTGCTGGGCGTTTAGTGCAGATGCATTGTGTTTGAATGGAGAGTGATGTGTCTGGTCACCTGACCCTCCATCAGCGGCCATCTTATGGACAGGACCTCTGTATGGACAGCACAGAATATTTGCCTAATGAGGAAGCAGGACTTTTGAAAGATAGCAAATGGCACCGAATATCAAAAAAGGCTATATCAATCAGTGCCATATAGTCATCTGGCATACACATTGGTCACAAGTGGCCAGAAAGTGGCCAACCCCTAGGTGTTTAGTTGCTGTGATTGCTGGTAAAGATGATATGTAAGGATCTATGCACATGCACTGCAGCACACGTGACAAGGAGACCATATTCTCCCCAAAAAAAGCAATGCTGCTAGGGGAGATTGCCTTCATAGGAACATTATGCCATGACTACAGCACAGTAGACTGGAGGTGAGATGGGAAGTCACAGCATCACAAATCATTATGATTCTGTGAGTTCACTTTGGTGGAACACTGTTCTGTCTGGGAAAGGCAGCTACCACATAGAGTATATGTTTCCCCGACTGAATACGCTAGTTTGTAACTGGTTTTAGGCTACTTTCACACTTGCTGTTTTGGCCTGATCCAGCATGGATCAGCAAAAATGCTTCAGTTACTGATAATACAACCGTCCGCATCCATTATGAACAGATCTGGTTGTATGATCTTTAACATAGCAATGACAGATCGGTCATGAACACCATTAAAAGTCAATAGGGGAAGGATCCGTTTTCAATTGTGTCTAAGAAGATGGATCCCATTGACTTGCATTGTGGGTCATGCTGGATCCGTTTTGCTCCGCATCCGATGATGGGGGAAAAAATAACGCAGCTTGCTGCGGTTTGCTCTCCGGTATGGGAATGCAAATAAATGGAACAGAATACATTTTGGAAAATTCCATTCTGTTAAGTTATGTTTTGTCCCCATTGACAATGAATAGGGACTAAAAGGAATAATTTTTCTCCAGTATTTAGATCCTCTGCCAGACCTCAATACAAGAAAATGTAAACGTAAGTGAGAAAGTAGCCTTATGCTGGCAAAATGTAGGTGTTGGCTTCAGGATCAAACTACAAGTTTGCATGCAGACACATTGGTTTGGGGACACAAACCTTCATTTTTCAGCTTGCTTTAGATTTCATTTAGATACATTGAAGCAATAAAAAACAATTGGTCACAAAGGTGTACATACCCCTTATAGTGAACCATTTAAGGCCTCTTTCACACTTGCGTTTTTTCTTTCCGTCCTAGAGTTCCGTCTTCGGGGCTCTAGGACGGAAAGATACCGATCAGGATTTCCCTAATGCATTCTGAATGGAGAGCATTCCATTCAGGATGCATCAGGATGTCTTCCGTTCAGTACGTGAACGTTTTTTGGACGTTGACAAAACCGCAGCATGCTGCGGATTTGTCTCCGTCCAAAAATCCAGAAGACATGCCGTAATGCCGGATCTGGAATTAATGCCCATTGAAGAGCATTAATCCGGATCCGGCATTAAGCTAAACGTCGTTTTGGCGCATCACCGGATCCGACGTTTAGCTTTTTCTGAATGGTTACCATGGCAGCCAGGACGCTTAAGTACCGGCTGCCATGGTAAAGTATAGTGGGGAGTGGAGGAGCAGTATATTTACCATCCGTGCGGCTCCCGGGGCACTCCAGAGTGACGTCAGGGCGCTCCATGCGCATGGATCACGTGATCGCATGGATCACGTGATCCATGCGCATGGAGCGTTCTGACGTCATTCAGGAGCGCCCCGGGAGCCGCACAGATGGTAAGTATACTGCCCCCCCGCTCCCCACTACTACTATGGCAACCAGGACTTTAATAGCGTCCTGGCTGCCATAGTAACACTAAAAGCATTTTGAAGACTGATCAGTCTTCAAATGCTTTCAGGTCACTTGCGTTGTTACGGATCCGGCGGGCATTTCCGGCGACGGAAGTGCGCGCTGGATCCTAACAACGCAAGTGTGAAAGAGGCCTAAATAAGTTGGTGTTCATACTTGTGACTGCAATCCAACTAAGAAACATACAGAAACCCCAATGTCTCCTAAAGACAATTATTGCCACTATTTAGTGGGCACACGGCAGAGCCATATGAAGGCACACATAGTATCTATGGCTCTATTCTGAGGGCCCTTCCATCTTATGGTTCCTATATAATGGTACTACATTATGGAGTCATTGTTCCATAAAAGCAATCATCCTAAGGGGAATACCTCCAGAATACAGCACCTGTGCTCTTTAGTTTTTGGTCTTATGAAAATGAAGGAAGAATGGTAGACTTCTATGGGTGCCATATTACAACTCTAGGTAACTATTTCACGCAGTGGATTATTGTAAACTCACTTTAACCTGTTACTGGAGATAAATTGGCAGCTTCCACAGCTATTCACACAAGGGTATAAAATAAGATAAAATAAATATACAGTATATAACAAATAAAAAAGGTGATATCTCCCATTCAACATCAAACTTTTATTCTACCTTTAATTTCAGTGCAGACAGAGTAAATATAAAGACTTTCCTCGTTGGTATGATTTATTAAACTTAGTCATTTCTTGCCAGAAACAAAGGTGGATCCTGTAGCACAATGAAACTGCTGACTCAATACTATGGCTGAATTTTTTGGCACCTATGATATTTTATTGAGAGGTTTGGCTGTTCAGTCATTCTTAGATGCATGGGAACTCAAACCATTATATACTTCACTGAATGTTAGATTTTACATTGGTTGTGTGCAGCTCCTCCTAGATTAAGGACACTTTACTTAAAGTCAACAGGTTCTTCCTGGATAGTGTAAAACCCGACGAGCCTTATGCTATAACATAGTGAATAAGAGCATCTAGAAAATATATATGACACTTTGATACAATATAAAGTAGTCAGTGTACAGCTTGTATAACAGTGTAAATTTGGTGTGCCTTCACAATAACTCAACACACAGCCATTAATGTCTAAACCGCTGGCAACAAAAGTGAGTACACCCATAAGTAAAAATGGGCAAATTGTGCCCAATTAGCAGTTTTCCCTCCTGGGTGTCATGTGACTCGTTAGTGTTACAAGGTCTCAGGTGTCAATGGGGATCAGGTGTGTTAGATTTGGTGGTATTGCTCTTACACTTTCTTATACTGGTTAATGGAATTTCTAAATAGCACCTCATGGCAAAGAACTCTCTAAGGATCTGCAAAAAAAGAATTGTTACTCTACATAAAGATGGCCTAGGCTATAAGAAGATTGGCAACACCCTGAAACTGAGCTGCAGCACAGTGGCCAAGACCATACAGCGGTTTAACAAGTCAGGTTTAACCAAGATAAACTTACTTGGTTCAGATGGTGTCAAGCATGTGTGGTGGCAACCAGACGAGCAGTACAAAGACAAGTGAGTATTGCCTACAGTCGAGCAGGGTGGTGGGAGTGTCATGGTTAGGGTCTGCATGAGTGCTGCTGGCTGTGGGGAGCTACAGTTCATTGAGGGAACCGTGAATGCCAATATGTACTGTGACATACTGAAGCAGAGCATGATCTCCTCCCTTCAGAAACTGGGCCGCAGGGCAATATTCCAACATGATAACAACCCCAAATGAACCTCCGAGGCGACCATTGCCTTGCTAAAGAAACTAAGGGTAAAGGTGCTGGACTGGCCAAGCATGTCTGTAGACCTAAACCCTATTAAGCATCTGTTGGGCATCCTCAAACGGAAGGTGGAGGAGTGCAAGATCTCTAACATCCACCAGCTCCATGAAGTTGTCATGAAGCAGTGGAAGAGGATTCCAGTGGCAACCTCTAAAGCTCTAGTGAACTCCATGCCTAAGAGAGTTAAGAAAGTGCTGGAACATAATGGTGGCCACACAAAATATTGACACTTTCGGCACAATTTGGCCATTTTTACTTAGGGGTGTACTCACTGTGTTGAGGTATTTTGACACACCAAATTTACACTGTTATACAAGCTGTACACTGACTACTTTACATTGTAATAAAGTGTCATATCTACAGTGTTGTCCCATGAAAAAATGTGAGGGGTGTAATCACTTTTGAGAGATACTGTATGTAAAAATATATTTGCTGCAATGGACAATATGATACTTACAGTGCATACACTTTTACAGATGGCACATTATTCTCATGTCCATGGATGAAACATGAGATAGACAAAGTAGGCATCTACACCTGGTTTAGGCTTAGAAAGTGATCTAATTATTAGGCAGCAAGGAAGCTGTCTTACATTTAGAATTGGCACTGGATGTGACAAAGTTATGTAGAGGCAAATGCCAATACATAACTTTGGCGGATCCACTGCCAGCTATAGGGATTATTAAGGTCAGTGTCTAAAATGCCAGTCTTCATAAATTGTGCCCTATAGTGCACAGGGTTGTGACTATGGCAATGAGTAGGAAGAGACTGTATATGCTTGTACACAGGCTGGCTGATCCAGTGACTAGAAGACTTGGCAATTGAAAAATGGAGCGCTCCACTGACCACCTAGCAGTAGGATTCCAGCAGATAAAGTGTAGTAAACTACTAAGATTGCAACTGATCGAGTGCAACAAACTATCAGGAACGGAGAGCCTTTTGTGCAGAGAGCTTTATGTTTGCATGCATTTTCATTTTCAACATATCCCAGTGTTTAAATTCATGGAACAGCAAAAATCGTGACAATGGTAAGAAATGGAACCAATGAAATGCATAAATTGGTATTAATTTTTATTAAACAATGATTAAAACCTATGTGACAAAGCCTTATGTAACAGATGCAACATGTCAAATACCAAAACTGCAGTCAGTTTTCTGTGCAATGACCTCTTCCACTTTAAATAAAATCCTCCTATCTATATGTCAATCAGTTGACATCACGTCTGGTCTCAGTGACTAGAGACCTCTTAAGGTTGGCCACATACAAATATAACTGTCTACAAAATGAGCAGCTATCACTGCGGATCCCCTCATACACATGCCGAGCATCTATTCTCAGCAGGGAGAGAAGGAGGAGGCCTCCACACACATTAGATGGTCTATCAGTCCCACCAAAACCGGTAGGTTCATACATCATGACAGGCCCCCATTTCTTTATCTGTGGGTGAAGGAAGGGGGGCTCCTGAGTTATGTGCCTGATGGAGAAACAAACAATTACTAACTGTACTTGTAATCTAAAACCACAAGCAAAAATATTTAGAAAGAGGTTAATATCTTCTAACAATGGTTTATAAAAATCTTCAGTGATCTTGATGAGGGGAAAAAAGGCAAAAATATAATAACAGACTGTTTTGCAGTCTGCAAATTGCGGATCCGCAAAACACAGACACCAGCCATGTGCATTCCGCATTTTGCGGACCGCACATGGCCAGCACTATAATAGAAATGCCTTTTCTTGTCCATGGCTTCGGAAAAGAATAGGACGTGTTCTATTTTTTTGCGGGGCTGCGGAACGGAAGTGCGGATGCGGACAGCACCTTTTGCGGCCCCATTGAAAACAAATGGTTTCGCACTAACTCCGCAAAATTGCAGAACGGATGAAAACCTATTTTACAGACGTGTGAATGGACCCTAAGAAAAAAACTGAGAACTGAAAAAAATATTTTACTATTATTTGAACAAGAAACTTTATTAATACATATTAAGTAGTCATAAAAATCAATCTAATGACAGCGTCATACATAAACAGAAAAAAGAGAGAAACACTGGAGCTGTGGCAATAAGAACTATGTACCCCTATTAGACTGGGTGCATAAAAGTATAGCACATCACTTCATAACCATATACCTCCAAGTTATACAAATAGTGCATAATGTAAAATATGGTTCCTAAATATAAGTCAGAATACAAATAGACAATACAATGACTGAGCAAAGCCCATAGGGGAACATATAAAGAAAAAAAAATATAGACCAGTATAGCTCCAACCCCGAGGTATGTTTCGCCTTAAGCTTCCTCAGTGGATATCATACTGCAAGCTACCAACCTGTACATGATCAAAAATTAAAAACAGATGGGGATAATAACGGAGCTTGGACTCACATGTTCCTGCTTTAATTGTAAGACTTGCATTCTACAATGAAGCGCATAACATCACTTCCTCCCTGTGCATCAATGCATAAATGTAACCCCTTACTAGAGAAAATTTGTTCTCTATAATCCCCATAAATGGATGTTACCCAGGCACCCTTAGAGGCCCCTAGATATCTAAAATGAAAACCAAGAAATGGTCCAACTAAATGTCCCTCGTGTGTGCCCTACCGTGGAACGCACAAGGGGACAGCTGGAACCTCCGGCGTGCGCTCCATGGAGCCCACACGGGAGTATCACGAGATCCCATCTCTCCTCACTACGCACAGCAAATGGAGGCGCAAGTGCCAAACATACCATTAATGAAGTCCTACCCCAATACACATAAAGTGACTGGTCCCAAAATCTGATAAATAAAATAAAATATCTCATTAATTCATATAAACTAATTCCCACAGTAGTAAAAATTCCTATATAATGCCATATCATTAACTCCTTAATTCACTGTTAATAAAAATATATATATCTTGATTAATCCAAGAGCCCAATGACCATTGGTATAAAAACAGATTCAAAAAGCCACTACGGTCCAAATATTAGAGGTAGAAAGTGCATAACAAAAAATTGATAACGTGATTATCATTTTCAAATAGGAAGTCCATAATTATTGTCATTTATTGTAAGCGTATACATCCAGAAAGGAATTCAAATCCAGGATCAAGATGTCCTCTGTGATCCTGAGGTGATGACGTAAGCACAGCTATCTTCCCCTAATATAACACAAACAAACAAAAATGAATAATACAATATTAAAACAATATAAAACCAGAGCATAGCTTAAAAACAAAGCTCAGTAGAACAAGAAGCATATGGTGATATTATATCGTACCTAACGTAAGATGTAGGAGAATACAAAGACAAAAAAGAAAGGAGAAAGGAAAACAAGAGGAGAAGGGAAAAGAGGAGAAAAAGAAGATGGAATATCCGCCCCATATTTATAAGAACGAGGAAAAACCCTAAATTCTCATTAAGACCGCAGGGAGTAACTGTATCAAGTTGAAATATCCATTTCGCCTCTTTGTGTGCCAACAGGCGAGTCCAATTACCTCCCCTCTTGCTGATAGGTTTTCAATCAAAGAAATAGACCCCAGTGGCAACTTATTGGATGAAAAGGCAACTTAAAAAAAAAATGTATTCCTGGATTTTTGGGGCCCAATATGGAATGAGAGCCTGTGCCCACCAGCGGATCCTCTGGTACTTGGTAAGGCCAGTCTGACTTTGTACTCACCTTACCAATCCCCTGCCTCTCCCATTTTGACACTTCCTGGTGCCTTTGTGGTTTTTACTTCCTAGTCCCTGTTGATAATTCAGGATTTTCCTAGTTTATGACGTAAAGTCATGATTTTATGAAAGACACAGAGGCGAGTATTTGCTTAACTCTTTCTTTACTGAAAAATAGCAGCAAAGACAATTGAAGAAAA
This sequence comes from Bufotes viridis, assembly GCA_033119425.1. Lineage (NCBI taxonomy): Eukaryota > Metazoa > Chordata > Amphibia > Anura > Bufonidae > Bufotes > Bufotes viridis. The sequence continues at coordinate 100,200,695 of CM065593.1, forward strand.
AAACCATAGGAGTAACCATGGTAACAACTCCACCCCCAGCCCCTACATAAGGAGCATCACTGGACCGACTCCTCCTCTTTCTTTGTAGTCTTCAACCGGTGCGAACCTGGAACCTGAAACCGTCAACAGCAGCTCGAAACTCCGCCACGGAACAACAACACGAAAACTCGGTGGTAGGCGATAGAGGATAGTCAACCTAAAGGGAGAAAAAGACACAGCAAGGTAGTAACACCACGAAACCGACTCAGACAAGACTAGGCAAACATTTTTATTTTTATGATAAAGATATTGAATAGCAGGATAAAATTGTAACCAAACATAGTCAAGAAGCACCTCAAAAGACCAAAGGGGAGGGCAAGATGTAAAGGGAGGGAAATACTCGCCTCCGTGTCTTTCATAAAATCATGATTTTACGTCATAAACTAGGAAAATCCTGAATTTTATATCAAGACACGGAGACTCATATTTGCAAGTTTAAAGCTGAGCCATTACGAAAGAAAACGCGTGAGGAGCAGGTCTGAAATAAAACTCCCGGAAAGTAGAAACACGGGACCAATCCGCTAACTTCATGACATCCTCCAAGCGGGCACCGGCCACCGACATGGAAGTGGCCGATGCTCCACGCACAGAATGAGCGGTGAAGATGGAAGTGTCAATGCCAGAGAGGGATAATATCCACTTAACCCACCGGGATAGGGTAACGCTGGCCACTGGAGAAAAAGGACGACGGAAGGAGATGAAGAGTTGTGGAGAAATCCCCGACCGTAAGGGCCGTGTGCGAGATTCGTATTCTGGTAAGCAAGCCACAGGACATAACTGGAGGGAAGACGGAAAGGACGGATAGGATACAGATTTTATGCCGGTCTTGGTGCGGCGGGATATATTGTACAGTACGCCCTCCGGTGTAAAATAACGTGCGTCAAAGTCCAAGGCTCGGACATCGGAGACCCGTTTGCACGAAATTAAGCAAAACAGGGTCACTAACTTGGCAGAGAGCTGACGCAAAGACAACAAAGAGTTGGAGGGCCAGCCTTCCAAAAACCTGAGGACAGTGGCAACGTCCCAAGAAGAAGAAAAACGAGGCCTCGGTGGGCGTGCCAAACGGGACCCACGTAGTAGTCTGCACACTAAAGGATGCTGACCGGAGGGACAACCGTCAAAGCCTAAGTGCCTGGAAGAGATAGCAGAACGGTACACATTTAAAGTACGGTATGCCTTACCTGCTTCAAAGAGCGATGTCAGGAATGGGAGAATGGAAGTTACAGGGGCCTGAAAGGGATCCAAGTCCCGTGAATTGCACCAATGAGCCCAGACGTCCCATGCAGATCGATAGGCCCGTCTAGTGCCTGGGGCCCAAGCAGACTCCAAGAGTTGTCTAGTCGTTGCCGAAAATTCCGAGGAGTCCCAGGGACCCCCGAAACTCGGCATGCGAGAAGATGAAGAGAGCTGTCTAGAAGCAGAGGGTGTAGACGCCCATAAGGGTCGAGAAGAAGATGAGGGAATGACGGCAAAAAGCAGGCTCAGTAGCTGGGGGAACCAGGATTGCGTCCTCCAGAAAGGAACTATCAGGACGAGTTGTGCCTGTTGGTGGCAAACCTGAGCCAGCACCCGAGGAATGAGAGCGAACGGAGGGAAAGCATAATGAAGGAATCCGCCCCAATGCTGGAGGAAGGCATCCACCGCCTCTGCTTCTGGGTCTGGACGCCAACTGAAGTACCTGAGGAGTTGAGCGTTCAGGCGCGAAGCGAATAAGTCGATGGATAAAAGACCCCACAGAGATAGAATATCGTGGAAGACCAAGGAATCCAATTTCCAGTCGCTGGAGTCCGAAATGTAGCGAGAACTCCAGTCGGCCAGAGTGTTGTGGAGACCCGGAAGATATTCTGCCACAACTGAAATACCCCTGGAAAGACAAAACTCCCAAAAGTCTTTGGCCAGAGAGGACAGGACCTTGGACCAGGTCCCTCCCAAACAGTTCACGTAGCGGACGACGGAAACGTTGTCCATACGTAGGCGGATACATGCTCGAACCGAACCCTGTGCGAAGCTGCGAACTGCTAAGAGCTCGAGGGCATTGATGTGAAGGTGTGATTCCTCTGTGGACCACGCTCCTCCCGTGGAGACTCCCTGGCAGTGGGCTCCCCAACCCATCAGGCTGGCATCGGATTCGATGACCAGATCCGGAATAGGGCCGAAAATGGCTCTGCCGTTCCACACAGCTAAATTGTGGATCCACCAGACGAGCTCGTGTCTGGTCTCTAGATCCAAGACAACCGTGTCGGAGTAAGAAGCTCCGGCTCTCAGGTGAGCAATTTTGAGCCTCTGTAGGACTCGATAATGTAGGGGGGCAGGGAAAATCGCCTGGATGGACGAAGAGAGAAGTCCGATAATGCGTGCTAAGTGACGAAGTGAAACCTGTGGGAGAGAGAGAGAATGGCGGATCTCCTTGCGGATGGCTTTGACTTTGAATGAGGGTAGGCTGAGTGACTGATCTGAGGAATCTATGACAAAGCCCAAGAATTCGATGGTAGTGGAAGGGGTGAGACATGATTTTTCCATGTTGAGGATGAATCCTAATCCCTGAAGAAGGGACTTGGCCATCTCCAAGTGAGTAAGAAGAAGAGGCGGGTCTTGAGCCATGATTAGGATGTCGTCTAAATAAATGATTAGACTAACTCCCCTGGCTCTGAGCCAGGCCACCACTGGTTTCATGAGTTTCGTAAAACACCATGGAGCTGAAGAGAGGCCAAAGGGAAGGCACGTAAAACGCCAGGTCTGGCCGTTCCATAGAAACTGTAGAAGGTTTCGGGAAGAGGGGGCCACTGGAACTGTGAGATACGCGTCCTTCAGGTCTAGTTTGACGAACCAGTCCCCTGGAAGAAGCATGTCTCTTAATAGATGGATACCTTCCATCTTGAAGTGCTTGTAACGAACGAAGGCATTCAGGGGCTTGAGATTTATGACCGGACGGAATTGGCCTCCTTTTTTCTCCACCAGGAAGATACTGCTCAGTACGCCCGAATGAGGGTATGGAGACAACTCTATTGCCTCTTTCAGTAGGAGGGATGACAACTCCGTATCCATGAGCGATTGGGCATGGAGTGAGAGACGAGGTCAGGGGTAGAGAGGGAAGGGGCCCGGGGGGGGGATACCAGTTCTATGGAGAAACCCCTTATAGTGGACAGAACCCATTGGTCTGAGGTGATCCCTGACCATGCATGGGAAAAGTGTCGGAGTCTTCCCCCTACCCGCTGAGGCGTGGGAAGGGATACGGGGAGGCGACTTACATACTTCCCTAGTTCCTTAATAAAAGGATCTCCAAAAAGGAGGCCTTGCACTTCCTTGCCAAATTCTGATAGGGATAGGTTCGATAGTTTAGGCTCAATCTTCATTAGAATGGCCTTTCTTCTTTCTATGGCAATATAGGTATTAACATTGCCCGCCATGCAAATGGCTCTTTGGGCCCAACCCCTGAGCTCGTCAGGGTTAACTTGTGTGCCCGTTGCTTTAGCGCTTCAGCTAAATCAAAAATCTTAGCCAGAGGGCCGGTCATATCAAAGAGCTCGTCTTGACAAGCCTTCAATGCTGAGTCAAGTCCCTTGCGTGGGTTAAAACCCGATTTAGTGAGAAACTGGACAACTTTAGGGTCCACAGTAGGGGTCTCACAGATCCGATTTGGGATAAGGGGACGAGGACATTCCGCGCGCATCTTGCTGCGAGCCTCTTTAGAAAGAGGGGTGCGGATTCTAGCCTCCAAGTACTGGGCTACATGTGTGGCTGGAAGCCATTCAGAGGACCTAGGGTGATGCAAGTGGTCCGGGTTAAATAGGGGGTCACCCATGGGGTCAAGGACTGCGTCCTTGACATCATCCAGTGTATCTGGCATGGTACCCGTAAGCTGAGATGAGTCCTCAATGGCAGTGTCAACTGCAACATCACATAAATCATCATTCTCACCAGAATGGTATGAGTTATCATCAAAAGCCTCCTCAACAGACTCTGCGTCTGAATCAGATACCGGATCCGGTAATGACCGGGCGGTTTTCCATGCGCGTGCCCTTTCTGCCGGGCGCGGGTTAGCTCTTTTGCGCGACTTATTCGAGCAGTCATGTGATGGAACAGAGCCATCAATCATGTGTGTTCTGAAGGCAGGTGGGGGCATATCTGCAGAAGAGTGAGCCCTAAGGGCCTGGGAAATAGATTGAGTCAGGGTAGCTGACATGGACCCCATTGCGGACACAATTGCATTAGAGATCGACTGTTGTAAGACAGCAGCATGTACCTCAGGTGCAGGGGTTACATTAACCCTGTGGGGGGAGGAAGGTCTTAAGTGACCAGAGCATCTATCCTGGGCAGAACCGGCAAGGGAAGCAGGCACACTGGACATGATGACACCTAGAGGAGTAAGTCACCCCAACAGATAAGAGGAACAGTGCTGAAGGAACAAGGTGGGAGCAGTGGTGCAGACACAATGGTGGAGCGCTCTGAGCGATGGGGAAGAGAGGGGGCGTGATTAGGGGGAAGCCTCCTCCTCCCAAACGAGCCTGCCAATGGGATAATGGTGCAGGGAAGATGGCAGCCGAGAATCTCGCAAGGTAACGCGAGATTTCGGCGCCCCAGAGAAGAAATCCAAGATGGCGCCCGAGAATCTCGTGGAACGCGAGATTATCGCAGCGCAAGCCCGGGAAGCGGGGCGTGAAGAAGGGTAAGACAAGGAGATGTGGGGGGGGGGGGGGAAATGGCCGGAGGATGAGGAGATAAAACAGAAATCGTGGAGGAGGAGCGAGATGTAAGAACAGCGCGCCAGAATCGGAATAAGTGAAAAGACTGGGTAAGGAGGGGAGAAAAACCTCCAATGGGAAGAGGTATTAACAAAAAATATATAAATCTAGATTTAAAAAATACAAAAACCCAGTAGAAGGAGCAGAAGCTCGGGACAGAATGAGTGGAGAGGGTATATATACATATATATATAGGAGTATCCGGAACATAAGTCAGATAGAATATGGTTAATGCACAGTATAAAATACAGCTACTTATCTTTGTTGGAGCAGCAAAGAAAGAGGAGGAGTTGGTCCAGTGATGCTCCTTATGTAGGGGCTGGGGGTGGAGTTGTTACCATGGTTACTCCTATGGTTTTTTTCTTCAATTGTCTTTGCTGCTATTTTTCAGTAAAGAAAGAGTTAAGCAAATATGAGCCTCCGTGTCTTGATATAAAATCAGGTAAGCACTGGCATTACCACATGTAAATCAGTGGTGGATTAAGTAGACCAAAGGGCCTGGGGGGTTCCCAAAACTTGAGTCTCCCTTTCCCATTTGAACTCTTGTTTATATGGCTACACTGATGACATGAAACCTCTTTGATTCAAATATTTTAAAGTGTATTGCACAAATATTCAAATCTATGTATTAACATTCACATTCTGCAGGATGAAAAGAGTTATGTTGAAGCATGAAAATTGCTCAATGTATCTAAAAAAAAAAAGTGCCCACAGAATGTTGCAGGCTGAAGCATGTAAGGGATTCAAGGGAATACAGCCAACAATTCATAATTATGCAGGACCACACCTTACATTATTAAGCTTCATCAATGTAACTTGACAATTCAGTGTGGGAGCTGAGGAGTGAAGATCCTTAAACACCCACAAGGAATTAACATTATTCTTTATAGTCTGTATTTCCCTAGAAGAAAAAGGAGTAACCAAGTGTTGGCAAAACGAAGACTTAATTTCAAACCACCCATGTTGGCCAAATATCAATAGCTGAAAATCAGCTTAAATCTAAAAAATATACACGTGTGAAAACAAGTTAATTCCTGCACCATAATTTACTTGGATCAGCCTAAATACGCTCTGAATGTTTTCACAGGTATTGCTTATATAAGTTTGGATGCCACATCCAGCAGTTCACCGATTTAGGCTGTCTACCGCCATCACTGAATATCTCAACTCTTGTTGATGAGTGTTTACATTCTTGTTAAAATATTAAAACCACAGCATACTGTACCTAATACATCAAAGCGTTCAGTATAGACAATCATTTACGAGCTAAAGACATCAGTATCATCAATATCCCAGTTTGTAGTTATGTATCATTGTAGGTAAGAAGTATCATCCAGTGTGTTTAGTTCTCAGATTTATGCAAAATGATTTTGCTACAATGTTGTGTAAGGCTATGGTTCAGGATGATTTTAGGCATAAAAAAAGTCTTCCCGGGCAACCCCTATTCCCACTGTAAATGAGTATTACAGTAAAAGGCAAAAGCTCTCCCTTAATCTGCAAATGATTAAAAAAGGAACTTATATTCACCTTACCAATCCCCCACTGTGGACGTTCTGACAATGCCGGGGTCCATGCAGCGTTCCAATACTTGCCCTTGTCTTTACATAGCACTAAATGGCTAAGCTAATCACTGACCAGCCTCAGCTTAACAGTATTCCTAGCCACTTGCCGCTGTAACAAGACAGGAGCAAGAAATGGATTGCAGCGTGGTCCCTGGTCCTATTGTAACAGCAGCATGTTTGTTTTACAAACATTTCCAGGCCAAGGGTTTGCATCGTGCTGGACTACACCTTTATTGTATGGCTCATAGTTGCTGACTGACTTACTTTTCTTCACATCAATCATCTTCAATTAGGCTGAAACCAGCTTATGCTTCTCTAATGTGAGGCACATCAGGAGACTACGGTAATACTGATAAAAAAAAAAAAGAGAACCTGTCACCTATTTCATACTGCCTTCTCCCCTGCCCCCCTGGTGCTGATTGACAGACTTCAATGGCAGGTGGGTGGAGGGAGCCAGCATCTGATGAATATGCCAGACTGTTGTCCCATAGCGCTCGCAGTGCACTTCAATGAATAAATTGTAAATTTAGCCAAAGGAAGAGCATATTCATACATAACATCCGCCACTGAAATCGGGGTGTCTGTCACTACTGCATGCTCGCAGAAAAGATAGCATGAAGTAGGTGACAGACTTCCCTTTAATGAGACATATTGATAGCAAATTAAAAATGTTCAAGATGGATTCAGGAGATTTTTACAATTAATAAATACATAAAGGAACTAAAACCATTATCTTTCAATCCCTAGTTTCAAGGCCTTGAGTCTACTGAAAATGTGAAATCCAGTAATATAATGTCTTAAGGAAAGTGGGTGTGCTCAGGCACCTCATTATTTTCATGTGGAACATCCCCATTAATCAGTAAGTGAACTTTGTTTTTTCGGACCTAATTGGATAAGTTAAGGCTGTCTGCTATCATATACATATCACTGATATGGCTAGAATGTATTATCAATCCTCAAAATTCACAATAATAGAGTAATTCATCTAAATTTTATTGATCAAAAAGATAGCAGCAAAACGGACTTCTTTAGAAATTACACCTACATAACAAAAATTGCTCAAACTTGTAGAATCTACTATAGAAGGAACGCAGCTCTCTGCATACCATGAAGAAAACTGTGCTCAATGCAATATGTCTACAGACAGACAGGGACATAACTACCACAGTGGCAGACCATGCGACTGCTATGGGGACCAAGGCAAGAGGGGGGGGGGCCCAGTTGGGATCATCTCCTCTTCTACAGGGGGGGGGGGAACTTGGTCAGTACTCTACCCTCTAAAGGAACAACTTTTAGCAAACAGGGCAGTGGAAAAAATGGCCCAAGGGTCATGGAATGGGGTTTAGGCGGAAACCCTTCTGTCCTGTGTGGGGGGCCTGGTTTGCTATGGGGCCCTTACTTCTCTATGTACGCCACTGCAGACAGACACACACATATAGATATTGTAATACCAGATCTCCACAACTTATAAAAATAGAATACAGCCATTTTCCATTAAATTAGGAAATCTCCATAATCCCAACGCATTCCCCAAATACTTTTGAGGTTCATCAGGGGATAAATGAAAGGGAGATTGCCAAATGTAACTTGCCCTTCACAAACATGTAGACATAAAGGTCAATACACCTCCATATAGACCCTGTACAAAGGCCTGTACACATTTACAACAACAGATATTTCAAATACAAAATACAGATGTCAACTATACTCAGCATAAAGTGGTATATGTAGGCCTAGAGGGTTGGGAAAATGATATCAGTATACCCATATAAACATCATACACAGGCCACTTACATATATGATGAGGAGGTGTAGTATAGACCGTGTTGCAGGTGCCATATTGAATGATTTTTCGCACAAGGGAGGATAAATATCACAGAGTAAGGGAGAGCTCAGCATCAGTTTCCTTCCTAACTGTTGTGTAAATATCTGCCAATATTGTGCCGTGTTACTATAAGCCCTATATACATATACTTACTGGTAAACAAAAAGGTATATTGGCCCTCCTGAGATGGAATTCCCAGGGCTGATATGTCTATAAGTGGATATAGTAGAATGGATGTACATAAATATATATATAATTTTTATAATATGAAATACAAGGAGCTTCTCAGATGGAAATAACCATGTAAAGGTACTCACAAGGCAAGTGATAGGTGACCTAGCAGGCCCCTGGTATGAAATGTAGCTGTAGATAGAATATAACAGTGAGCTCTAGTATTGAAGTTATGTAACATTAGGGAGGTAGAGAACAAGTAACACTTACTGCGGCAATGAGTAGAACCATCACATTGGAAGCTGCGTGGAGCGTGGGGCCGGCAGGTAGATGCTGTAAGGCACTGCGGGGGGATATTAAGTTGTGTTACTGTAAATATGCGGCCTGTCACATGAGCTCCTTCGGAGATCTCACAATGTCTTGTGTCTAAGGGAATCTTTGTGTTTCACAAACTTCTGATATGTGGACACAAACTATACATTTGCTAATTATTGTTCTCGAAATACACATACTTACTATTACATAAAAATGTATATTATGTCCCTCTAGATTTGCTTCCATTGGTCTACTGGCACACAGTTTCTGTGAGGATAGTCAGAGGATAACAGCCAATCAATTCAAAGTTGTAGCTAGGATTCTTTCATCCAACACTAAGATTAGATATTCATCACTATCCCTGTATCTAAATATCCTGACGAAGGCAGAACGTGCTTTGTTGACTTCCACCAGGCATACATTTCCCACCAGCCACCCTTGCTATGCCCTCGAGTCACCATTCAGAGTATTATTGTATTTGACAAAAAATGTAACACTTTAGTATCATGTGTATGAGTGCTAAGAACTGGAACACCATTGCTCAGGTTAGGGCTGTATTACACCAACAGATTTTCTGACCAGTCATTGGTCAGATGGCTTATTACAGACACAGATCGTTTGTTATACACACCAACTATTGGTCTGATTGGACAAATATTGGTCAGATAATCTGTTGGTGTAATACAGCCCTTATACAGGTACTGCTTGATCTAGTTGACATGGCCATAAGTGTAAGATTCCATATCCATATACCATCTATTTTGAGATCATTCCATTCCTTTTTCCAGACCAGACTTCCTGGGGTGGAGCACTTCTTTCAAAGAGGTTTTGCTTCAGCATTTTTTTTTTTGCATAATAAGTGTACGTGAACATGTAAAACTTTGTTATATTTTTTAAGTAAAATCTTATACAGGTAGAGTCCTTTTGCTGCCTTTCTTCTCCTGTAGGCTTGCAGGTTCCTGACCATTCACAGTCCACAGTTCAACACAAACAGCACTGCTGATGGAAGGAACTGAAAGGAGCTGATAACAGTATTTGAGTCATACAAAGGTGATAGTCACTACAATTTCCTTTTAAGCCCATTCGGGATATGCTGTTCATTGACATTTTTACAATTCAAAATGAGTTAAGCAATGATGTAATATTATATTAACAATGGTAATATTGTTTTCTAACTGTAAGCCCTCAAGTCTATGTAAAGTGAGTGATTATATTCTACTGTTAACAATCTGATCCAAAGAAAACAGCAATAAAGTGACCAACATGGATTTTATATGTATAAACAGTATTTTTACTTTAGTACTTATTAAATATAGAAAAACATGGTCAACTACCAAGTATAACATCTAGAGATGAGCGAATCGAAGCTGACGAAGTGGAATTTGTTTAGAATTTCAGGAAAAATTCAATTTGCAACAAATGCGAATTTCCTCGCGCTTCGTGGTAAAGAATCTCAATTTTCCTACAATGGCGGCTACACAGGTGAGGACTGAGGACATGGGGCAAGGAACTCTGGGAAGGCGGTATCACCCAGACTGACCTGCCTGCATGCAGCCAATCAGCAGCCAGCCAGCCCTGTGATGTCACCACCCTATAAATACGTCGGCCATCTTACAGTCAGACATTTCCCAGCGTTCAGAGTGCAGGCACAGACGTGTGTAGACGATAAGGACAGCAAGTAGAAAAACGATTGTGGAAAAAAGAAGACAGAAAAAACGATTTATAAGTGCATGGAAAGGATAGGGAGGAATCATTTCACAGCATCTTAGTGCAGGGAGAGAAGTCAGAAGGTGCTAGGGACATTGATAGGAAAGTGATTTACAAGTGGAGGGAACGATTATTTGGGGATCCAAATAGTCATTAGACAGCTCTGTCATTCTAGATTTTTGTTATTGGGCTGAAAGTGTAAGGGTACTTTCACACTAGCGTTTTGGATTCCGTTTGTGAGATCTGTTTCAGGATCTCACAAATGGTCCAAAACGGATCAGTTAAGCCCCAATGCATTCTGAATGGATAAGGATCCGTTCAGAATGCATCAGTTAGGCTCCGTTTCGCTTCTATTCTGTATTGGAGGCGGACACCAAAACGCAGCTTGCAGCATTTTGGTGTCCGTCTAAAGATGTGGAGCTTAAGGGATCAGTTTTTAATTAAAATGTAAGTCAATGGGGACGGATCAGTTTTCAATGACACAATATAGTGCATTTGAAAACGGATCCGTTCCCTATTGACTTTCAATGTAATTCAAAACTGATCCGTTTTGGACTTTGTCATTTTTCTTTAAAACTAATGCAAACGGATCCGTTCTGAACGGATACAAACGTTTGAATTATAGGTGCGGATCAGTCTGTGCAAATAAACAGACGGATCCGCACCAACGCAAGTGTGAAATTACTCTTATGTTGAAAAGCCTTTAGAGGCTTATATCTTTTATATACCTTATTCAGTACTACAAGAAAAATATATACGCATTTCACTTCTGCAGTTATTTCTGGTGAAAGCGTATAGGGGTGTATTTCAGTAAAAAAAGAAAAATATATACACACGGCACTTTTGCAGTTATTTCTGGTGAATGCGTATAGGGGCGTATTTCAGTACTACAAGAAAGATAGATTCGCACTTCACTCTTTAATTTTTTTCTGGTCAAAGCGTATAGTGGCCTATTTCAGTCCAACAAGAAATATATATTCTCAGGTCACTTCTGCAGTTATTTCTGGTAAAAGCATATAGGGGCGTATTTCAGTACTACAAGAAAAATATATACACACTTCACTCTTTAATTGTTTTCTGGTTAAAGCGTTTAGTGGCCTATTTCAGTCCAACAAGAAATATATATTCTCTGGTCACTTCTGCAGTTATTTCTGGTGAAAGCGTATAGGGGCGTATTTCAGTTAAAAAAAGAAAAATATATATGCAATGCACTGTTGCAGTTATTTCTGGTGAAAGCGTATAGGGGTGTATTTCAGTAAAAAAAGAAAAATATATTTGTTCTGCACTGTTGCAGTTATTTCTGGTTAAAACGTATAGTGGCCTATTTCAGTCCAACAAGAAATATATATTCTCTGGTCACTTCTGCAGATATTTCTGGTGAAAGCATATAGGGGCGTATTTCAGTTAAAAAAGAAAAGTATATATAAACTGCACTGTTGTAGTTATTTCTGGTGAAAGGGTATAGGGGTGTATTTCAGTACTACAAGAAAAATATATACGCACTTCACTATTTAATTGTTTTCTGGTAAAGCGTATAGTGGCCTATTTCAGTCCAACAAGAAATATATATTCTCAGTTCACTGTTGCAGTTATTTCTGGTGAAAGCGTATAGGGGCGTATTTCAGTACTGCAAGAAATATATATACGCACTTCACTCTTTAATTTTCTCCTGGTCAAAGCGTATCAGGTCGTATTTTAGTACAACAAGAAAAATATATTCTCAGTGCATTTCCGCAATTAGTTGCGGTGAAAGCATTTAGTGGCCTATTTCTGTAGAAAAAGAAAAATATATTTGTCGCTTTTAGGGGTGTTTTAATTTCCATTTAATTTGTTTAGTTCAGCTATAAGTATGCAGGCAGAGAAGTGCCAGGCCATGCACAGAGGAGTGGCAGAGGCCTGAATGTTTCTGGCACAAGCAGAGTAAGGGGTCGTGGCAGTAATAGTCGCAGCGAGAGGCCTGAGCTCCCGCTGTCATCTAGCTGTCGTGTCTTGACCAGCAACCCAACGGTTCTTGATTGGTTAACTCGGTCATCCATGTCATCCCAAGTGACATCAGACACCCCCAGCCAACAGTCGGTAGTTTCGTCAGACACAACCTTTAGTTGGCATGGCCCGGGAACAGGCCCTGTGCCCTCACCTGTCCTCAACCTGCCTCTGGCCTTTTCTGTTCCCTCACCGTGAGAAGTTCTACATGCAGTGGGCTCAGTTTCACTTTTCAGCGAGGAAGAGCTACTAGAGGACATTCAGCAGCTACTGCCCAGCCAAGATGTGGAGGAGACATCCGCCGCTTCCTCTGCTAGGCGGACAAGTAGTCATGAGGAGAGTGGCACGGGAGCTTGTGTTGTGAGTGCTCCCGACCCAGAGGCCATTGAGGAGGACATCAGTAATGTGCAGACACTACTTGATGTGTATATCACACTTAGGAGTCTGATGAAGAAGGGGCTTCATCATCATTAGGAGAAGACGGTGGCAGCTTACTCGTCAAGAAATGGCTGAGCCAGCAAGTCGCTAGCGTGGCCGGGAGTCAGCAGGGTGGCAGCAGAGGGAGGTCAGGATCCAAACAGGCACGGGGTAGACCACCCGCTTTGCAGCAGTCTACCTGCCCGGAAAGGAGTGATGCACGGGTTCACGGAAGCAGCTGTGGTAGCAGTCAGCCAGTGAGTAGTGTTGGGGGGGAAATCAGGTACTCGGCGGTGTGGCAGTTTTTTGTGAAGCCGCCGAAGGAGGTCAACATGGCCATATGTAGAATATGTGGGCAGAAGGTGAAGCATGGCCAGGGTGCCACAGCTACCGCTACATCACCCAGTGGCACGCACCCAGTTTCAGCCAGTCAAGGCTCCACTAGCTTAGCCAAAGGGAGCTGTCTGTCAATCCCATCTTCTGCTGGTCCAGATGCTTCTGCTCCTACTCAGTCATTCCGTCAGCAATCGATCACCGAAGTGACTGTCAAAAAAAACCCAGTATGCGTGCACGCATCCAACAGCACAGAAGCAGAAAGTGCTCCTGTCCAAGTTGCTGGTGCTTCAGTCCCTACCTTTCCAAGTGGTGGACTCTGCACCTTTCAGAGAACTGATGGCTTGTGCTGAGCCGAGGTGGAGAGTCCCAATCCGTCATTTCTTTGCAAAAAAGGTAGTACCAGCCCTGCACACACATGAAGAACAGAAGGTAGGCCAGTCCTTGAGCCTGTCGGTGTCTGCCAAAGTGCACGGCAGCGCCGACATGTGGAGCTGTAACTACGGTCAGGGGCAATACATGTCCTTTATGGTCCACTGGGTGAATGTGGTTCCTGCACAGCCACACCAGCAACTTGGACAGGTCATGCCGCTTCCACCTCCACGTTATCAAGCCGTTGGTCCTGCGACAATGTCCGCCCTTGTCTCCTCATCCTCCACCATGTCCTCAGCTTCCACCACATGGACAAGTCACAGTGCCCCTCCAGCATACCACATGTGTAGGGATTGGCAGTGTCATGCTGCTCTGCAGCTGGTTTGCCTTGGCGAACGGAGTCACACAGGGGAGGAACTGCTCTGTGTGATGCATGGAAAAATCGAATCCTGGCTTTCTCTGTGACAACTGAAAATCTGAACCATGCTGACTGACAATGGAAAAAACATGGTGTTGGCCCTGCATGGCTCATGTGTTCAATCTGGTTGCCAAGCAGTTTCTGCAGTCTTCCACCCATCTGCAAGACATCCTAAAAATGGCCAGGAAACCTTTGATGTACTTCAGCCACTCGTATACTGCAAAGCACACCCTCATTGAGCTACAGCGGCAAAACGGCATCCCCCAACATAGGCTGATATGCGACATTTCCACCCGTTGGAATTCCACCCTCCATATGTTGGACCGACTATACGAACAGAGAAAGGCCATCAACGATTTCTTGATGATGCAAGCGGATAGGAGTACTCCCCTGTATAACTTCGATGTCAGCCAGTGGCAGCTCATGCGTGACACCTGCCGTTTGCTCATGGCCTTCGAGGAGGCCATGTTATTTCTCAGTCGCCAGGACTACGGAATGAACAACGTCATTCCACTGCATCATGTCCTAGAATAGATGCTGGTAAGAATGGCTGGTCAGGTTGAACTGGAGGAGGAGGAGGAGAGGGAGGAGGACATTGGAGCACAGGCAATGTGTAGCCAAACAGGTGGTTTTTCTTCTCAGCTGACAGGACGGGAGGAGCAGCCAGAGGAGTTACATGGCGATGAGGACGATGAGACAGAGGACCCAGACACACCGTGGCAGTATGCACTGGAGATGGAGGCAGGAAGTCCCTCCGAGTCACTTGCACAAATGGCCCAATTTTAATTCAGGAGCAGTAAACAGTGGGAAGCAAATACAGGTGGCTGAACTCCGCTGCTCTGCATCTCTTGTAAAGTCAATGACTCCAACTATTCCCCTCTCGCGATTTACAGCAAATACATTATTTTCATGTAGAGATCCAAGAATTATGTTGGAGGCATGTAATATATGCAAGCCATTTTATTTCAAACATGTTTTTTTTCCAAAAAAATTGATGGATGATTGTACACCTCCCTTTGCTGTATGGACTGAATTACGTAGTGGTGAAATTTTTTATGTGAAACAGGCTTTTTTGGGGAAAATTGATGGGTGTTTGTAGACTTTCTTCTGTATGAACCGAAATCCATTAGCCTTTTATTGGTGATTTTTTTTATTTCAAACATGTTTTTTTTTTCAGGAAAATTGATGAGTGATTGTACACCACCTTTTGCTGTATGGACCGAATTACATAGTGGTAAAAAAAAATTGTGAAACAGGCTTTTTTGGGGAAAGTTGATGGGTTATTGTAGACTCTCATAACTCTCACGCTGTTCTGCACCTGGTTTGCCTGGGTGAACGGAGTCACACAGGGGAGGAACTGCTCCGTGTCCTTCATCAAGAAATCAAATCCTGGCTTTCTCCGTGACAACTCAAAACCGGAAACATGATCGACAACGGGAAGAACATGACATCGGTGCTACGTCAAGAAGGGCTGAGCGATACACCCTGCATAGCACCTTTGTTCAATCTGGTTGTCAAGCGGTTCCTGAAGTATTCCACCCATCTGCAAGACATCCTAAAAATGGCCAGAAAACTTTGCATGCACTTCAGCCACTCGTACACCGCAAAGCACACCCTCCTTGAGCTGCAGGCAGCAGCAGAACAGCATCCCCTAACATAGGCTGATAATAGCGCCTAGATCTCATGGCAACATGAGCCCTGTGGGGGCTCAACTGAAGGAGGAGGAGGACATTGGAGCACAAGCAATGTGTAGCGAAATGGGTGGTTTTTCTACACAGGTGAGGAGGAGCAGCCAGAGGAGCTACAGGGTGATGAGGAAGACAACTGGAGTAGAGACAGGGAGTCCCTTCGAGTCACTTGTACAAATGGCTCGATGCATGCTCACTTGCTTGCGTAGTGACAGCCGAATTGTCACCATTCAGCAGAGGGATGACTTCTGGCTCTCCACCTTGTTGGACCCTCGCTACCGGTCCAAAATAGGGGCCTATTTTACACCCGCTAGAGGAAGGACAAACTGAACGACTATAGAGACATCTTATGTAGTCAGTTGGCCACTGCCTATCTAAGCCATCGTGCGTCCATCCTCTCGCAGGTCTGATTTGGGGGGGGCCTCTGTGCTCATGTTCCACTGCCATGGCTGCTGGGGAGGGGTGGAGTTGGCAGGAGCAGTACCAGCTCCATCAGCAGCAGCCTGATTCTAGAGTCGCTGATGAGCAGCTTTCTTCACCCACCTAGTGAAGAAACTACTCACCAGCAGAAGCAGCAGCTAGACCTGGAGCAGGTGGTGGCATACTTGGACAGCACCCTGCCACCCCACGTTGAAGATCCGCTGGACTACTGGGCAGCCAAACTGTATTTGTGGCCCCAACTGGCAGAGTTTGCCCTGGAAAAGCTGTCCTGCCCGTCCAGTAGTGTGGCATCAGAGCGGGTGTTTAGTGCGGCAGGGGCCATAGTTGCCCCAAGAAGAACTCCCTGTCTACCCAAAATATGGAGAGACTGACCTTTGTCAAGATGAATCAGGCGTGTATCAGCCAGGATTTCCACCCACCAATGCCTGATGCATCAGATTAGATCATCCATGGTGCAATACCAACACTTTGACAACCTGTCTCAGCTACTATTCTGATGCTCCCACCCGCCTGATGCCACACATCTGATGCCAAGCTCTCCTTCTTTCAACCACCATTTTCAGTGGGTACTGGTATTTCCACCCACCTCCACACTATGTCACCTTGCCACTCTGTGGTCTCCTGATTCTGCTGCCACCTTCACACTATGTCAGCTTGCCACTCTGTGGCCTCCTGATGCTGCTGCCACCTCCACACTATGTCACCTTGCCACTCTGTGGCCTCCTGATGCTTCCGCCACCTCCACACTGTCGATGTGCCACTTTGTGGCCTCCTGATGCTGTTGCTGTCACCTCCACACTGTCATTGTGCCACTCTGTGGTCTCCTCATGCTGTTCCCACCCACAATACTTCATGACTGGGCCACTATTTTGCCTTTCGGCCTGGCTAAAATCATCATTTATTTGACCCTTCTTCTGATCTGTCAGGGAACCCTAATGCACCCAGAGTAGGGTCAGGTCTAAAATTGTAGATATTTATAGAATACTCTAATCAAATGACCACAAATTGGGTCCATCTTGTTATGTAGGCTCATGCCCTAGATAGTCATAAATGTGTATTCCAAACATGTTTCCCCCCGTAGATCAGGGGGGCTCATGCCAGAGTGAAAAAATAGAGTATGGTTGATAACTATTCCAAAGATAGCCAGATCTGTGCCTCCACAAAATCCTGTCTCTAAGATCTACAGGCAGTTCGTTCCTCCTCATGGATTGTTTTTTGCTCTGATATACATTGTCAACTGTGTTGGACTCCGATCAAAATGATTACGAGAAATAGAAATGGATGGCCCCAGATCTATATTTCAAGTGTTATGGCAAAGGGTCTGAATACTGAGGCCTAAGCAAAATTTTAGTTTTTCTTTAAAAATGTCTAAAATTGTGTTTGCGCTTTCTGATTATGGGGTACTGAATGCAGAAAAATGGGGGGAAAAGTGATTTTTTTTAAAAACATTTCAGCACAAGGCCACAACATAAAATGTGAAAAAAGTGAAAAGAAGACTTTTGGGGGGTAGCTATTGAGGAAGCAGGGGAAGCGGCTGCTTTGGGCCCTGAACTCCAAAGGGGCCCACCCAGGAGGAGCACTGAAAGATTTTATTTCCAGGGCCCCTTCAACAGTACTATACAATGACAATATAAACAGAAACACTGTAGGAAACAGAAAGAGAGGCTGCCGGGCCTCATCTGAGAGAACAGTCGGGAGTTGCAAATAAGTTGCTGGGGATGGGGACAATTCAAAAATTGCTTTGGGGCCTAGTCATTTTTACTTACGGCATTGCTTCCGAATGCATTGTATATTAGTCCGCACTGCTCTATAACATGCTGCATTTTCATAGTGATGGTTTCCCTTTAAAGGCTTATTTCCATCATACAAAGTGATGATATATTGCTAGGATATATTCATCAATTTATGATTATGGTCTCTGGGATCTCCGTAATCCTGAGAATAAAAAGATCATGAAATTATAAATTATATAGAGTATACAAATCCTTGTAATGTAGGTTTCTTGAACTTTTTACTTCTTTACTTCAATGGAGCTCAGAAACTGAGTAAACACTACAGTGTTTGCCTTAAAACATAGCAACAAAACCTAGTTTCTATGAGAAACCTTATCCATTTCTAGACGTCATGATTGACTGGAAGATTCAAGACTCTGAATGAATCACTCACAATAGCAGCATGAGAACAATTCTACATTTACACCATTATGTCTTCTTATAAAACTATTATATGATTCCATTCACTATTGTTATACAACAAGACATGAAAATATAACTTCTTTTGTGATATTCAAACTACTAATTTCCTAAGAAATGTTAGCCTTTATTGAAATTTTGCATTGATGAGCAATCCTCTAATAAGCCTCACTTCCGGACATTAAGAAATCAATTATAGGTACATGGATAACAACACAATTTGCAACCATAACAGATAATCAGTGGGCGAGATGTATCATTAATGTCGTAAGATACATGAATTTACAAATTAGCAAAACAGATGCAAATTGCACCAAATGTATGACAGTGATGCACCTGGTGTGGGTTTAAAATTAGGATGAGCGAACCAGTGTTGCTGGCACCTGTGGTGGGTCCTTGATCTGGCAGCCCCCACCCTATCTCCGAATACTTTAAAAAATTGTACCCCCTCACAGTAGTATTGCCTTTATTGTACATTCTTCACAATAGTTATGTCCAGATATGTGCCCCCTAATAATATCCACATTGTGCCCTTTCATGGTAGTTATGCCCATGTTGTGCCCCCTCACGGTAGTTATGCCCACACTATGCCCCCCTCACAGTATTTATTCCCTCATTGTACAACGTTCACAGTAGTTATGCCCACATTGTGCCCACCTTACAGTAGTAATGCCCTATCTGTGCCCCCTTTGCAGTAGTAATGCCCTCTTTGTGCCCCATTCAGAGTAGTTATGCCCTCTCTGTGCCCCTTCAGGGTAGTTTTACCCTCACTGTGGCCCATAATAGTTATGCCCCTTCACAGTATTAATGCCCTCTGTGTCCCCTTCACAGTAGTAATACCCTCTCTGCTCCCTTCACAGTAGTAATGCCCACTGTTCCACTTCACAGTAGTAATGCCCAGTCTGTGCCCCATAACCGTTATGCCCCTTCACCGGAGTAAAGCCCTCTGTGTCCCCTTCACAGTAGTAAAGCCTTCTGTGCCCCCTTCACAGTAGTAATGCCCATTGTGCCTCCTTCATAGTAGTAATGCCCATTGTGCCCCCTTCATAGTAATAATGCCCATTGTTCCCCCTTCATAGTAATAATGCCCATTGTGCTCCCTTCATAGTAGTAATGCCCATTGTGCCCCCTTCAAAGTAATAATGCCCATTGTGCCCTCTTCATAGTAGTAAAGTCCCCTGTGTCCCCTATGTGTTAACAAAACAGAAAAAACAGTAACTACTCACCTTGTCCCATTTCTGACGCTCAGATCCAGCTCTCACTTTTCAGGCACAGATCGCTTTGCAGCACTGTGTGAGAGGATCACAGGCAGATTCCCAGGTTGCAGGCTCCTCAGCACGATCTCTGTCTGCAGGCTGAATGGTGGGGCAGAGCAGAAGGCTCCCTGCTTCCCCATACAGTGCACGAGAGAAGGAGTGCGGGGAACTGAGCAGTCAGTGAGTGACAGGACAGCAGCTCCCCATTGCTCCAACAATGAGTGCCTGAGAGCGGGCGCCCAGGGGGGACCGCCCCCCTCATTTTCTTGGCACGCCACTGGACAGTAAGTAGTTACTCATCTAAGACGTCTGTTGGGTGCTGAAGCCCTTTGAAGAGACCCCAAGGATTGTCAGCAGGGACAACTACGGCATGAGCGACGTCATCCTTCTCATATTTATCTTTAGAGCATGCGCTGACCCTCATGCAGCAGGGAACCGCAGCGGAAGAAGAGCAGTTGATGCATCTTGCTGTCTGCCCTATAGCTAATGGGAATCTGCCATGGAGGAGGCGGATGAGGAAGATGTGGATGAGAAGCTGCCACTGAAAGAGGAGGAGGTGGAGGAGCAAGAGCATGATGATGAAAATTGCACTGGCCAAGACACCCAATCTTCTGAGTGAGGGGCGGAGCTGTAAAGAAGTGGCTTCTCGGGCACACTGGCCAGAGAATGGCCATCTGTATGCTAGCTTGCTTACACAGTGAAAAGTTGTAAAAAATTAACAAAAAGAGATTAAAAAAATTATTATTATACCGACTATTAGGGTAATTCGAGCAACTCCGGTTCGGCCAAAACCAGGTAGGTCTAAAACGAACTTTTTTGAAAATTTGGTGAACTGGACCAAAATGAATCTCAGCTGGTTGGCTCATCTCTAGTTTAAAACAATTAAGAGTTTTGAATCGATACAAGGGTTGGAAACAAGGGGCACAGAGGTAGGGGTGCAACTAGCCTTTCTCCTGCCTGAGGCGAAAACTGAAACGGTGCCCCCCCCCCATCCCAATGCAAATTTCTTATCCTAACCATTTCCCTTCAACCCATGGCCCTTCAGCGGCCCCCCTCTTGCCCCTACCTTGTGCTGCCTGAGGTGATCGCCTCACCTGGTCTCATTGGTGGTGCACCCCTGCACAGAGGCTTCATAAATATAGCTTTTAGCCACATCTTATGTCCATAGAGATCGATAATGACCAGGGTTGGCCCTCTTATGTGTTACAACCAATAGTTATGGTAGTTATGCCTATTCTCAAAATGTGTACCTAGCAGCCATGCATTTATCTCTACTCTGTTATATATCTCCCAAGTGTTATGTATCTGGAGGGGCAACCCTGGATTTCGGTTGGTGTCCCACACGTCAGCATTTCTGTGCTTTTTCTGTGAGAGACTGGTTGGTAATGTATTATATATTAGCAAGTCTATACACAGGACTCAGATATGCAGTCAGCAGCAGCGTTAGTGTATAACACTAGCAAATGCAATTGTCGGGGTATTTTAGACCCTTGAATCTATCTACCTGTTTGTCTTCATTACACACAGTTGTCAGACCTCATGTTCGCTACTATTCTACAGTATACCTGGCCTAAAGGAATAAAACTCATAGAAAATTACAGTAATTCAATACCACACACAAATGACACTGTGAGGGGTGTTTCAAGTATATAAACTGCACATAAATGTGCCATGTACTAGAGTTTCACTAAATCTGCATAATAAATTAGAGCTACGAGTTATTTTTGCCACTCATTGTGAACTTTTCAATGAGCCTCATTCATTTTTCAGTGTAATGCAAAATGTGAAAAAACCTTCCTTTATTATCGTTGCATGAGTGTAGTCTTCTTGGTTTGTCATGTGTCTATAATTCTAAACAGGTTTTTATAAAGTATGGTGTAGATGTTTACAAAAACAGAATAAATAATTGAGTCCTGTAATATATGGAAATGTACAATATTTGCACATTAGATGACAGTATTAAAGCTTCCTTCACACTGGCGTTGCTTTTCCGGCAGGCTGTTCCAGCAGGGGAACAGCCTGCCGGATCCGTACTACTGTATGCTGCAGCGTACAGCGGTTTTTGTCCGCCCGCCTCACGGCATGTTTGACGTATGCTGCGGCTAGATTTCAGGCCAGTCCCCATTATAGTGAATGGGGCCAGGCGGACTTTTGGCACCACACGTGTGCAAAAGGTCGTGTGGATCTGGCAGGCTGTTCCACTCCCGGAACAGCCTACCGCAAATGCCTAAAACCATGGGCGTAGCTATAGGGGGTGCAGAGGTAGCAGTCGCTACCGGGCGCAGGAGCCCAAGTGGGCCCAATGACCCTTGTGCTGCATAGGAAGACACACAAAGCACTGAGGGAAGGGGGCCCAAGATGAACTCTTGCACCAGGGCCCATGAGCCGTCAGCTACGCCCCTGCCTAACACCAGTGTGAAAGTAGCCTTAACCAGGCAATCTACCAAATGTGTAAAGATTGAATGAAAGATCTGTGATATCCTTCAGAAAATAATTAATGACGATGATTCTCAAATGAAAGTGTCTCTTCATGCATATTTTCCTGCACAACCTGATATCAGGCATGGAGAGACACAAATGCAGGTGTTGTAAGGTTGCAGCTGTACTATCTGGTGGACTATTGCACCTGTCCACTCATGTATGTCTGGAGGGATACTTTACATACATTTTAAGAGGACAAGAGCACTGCTACATGCCTTTTGTTACAGATCCAACATCCAATAAGCAAAAAAGGGGAGGGTAAACAGCGCTGCTGACATCCAGGATCCTGGGTTGTAATAGGAAACTTTATTGTAAATAAACCAGCTACACGTTTTGGCACTGAACCAGTGCCTTCATCAGGCCATAATGTAAAGCAATAGTGGTGGATAGTAACAGGAAACAATAAAGTTTCCTCTTACTATCCAGGACCCTGGCTGTCAGCAGTACTGTTTACTCTCTATTTTTCTGTTCATTGGGTGTTGTGATGGTGATCCATTGCACTGCATAGTACGGAGAAGCTTCAGCTGACCTTTTTTTTTACACATATTTACACCATTCCTTTCATATGCATTTACCAGGGTTGCTTGTGCTGATGTTAAGCACAACAATACACTGCGTTCACATCTCCAGTGATCCAGATTTAACAGATCACCACCAGATCCCTATTGAATATATTGGGATCCAGATGTGATCCAGCCGCTTTCTGGCATAAAGGATGGAAAAGTAGGAAACTAAGATGTCTGTTTGTCAAACTCTGCAGAGAAAAGAGATGGCTGAAAGAAATCATCATGGTGGTCTGGTCTGAATGGAGCAGATAAAGAAAGAGAACGTCTACATCAGAGGAGACGTCACTGGATGTAAGAGGTATGTGGTGCTGTATTCTCCTGTATGTTTTGTAGCTCTGTATGAAATGTTTTCCAAGTATTTTTTTGGAGGGAAGGGGTTAGGTTAAGAAATTGGCATCGAGGAAGGTGGGTAGAGGGGTTCAGTTTCAATTTTTGCCTCAGACAACAGAAAGGCTAGGTCAGGGATGGGCAAACTGCGGCTCTCTAGCTGTTGTAAAACTACAATTCCCACCATGCCCCACTGTAGGCTGATAGCTGTAAGCGGTCTTTGCATGCTGGGAGTTCTAGTTTTGCAACAGCTGGAGAGCCGCAGTTTGCCCATCCCTGTGCTAGGTGCACCCCTGCTATAAGTGACACCAGGTGTAAACTGTGTACATAAATTAACCCTAAGGGCTCATGCACACCAAAGTCATCTGCATTGACCAATACATCAGCACCATATGGTGATTTAGTTTTGATGTATACTCTTCTAGAGTAGAGGGGGTGAAGTGTTTTAGCAGCAACTTGTACATGATGGGGAAAAAACAACACCAAATAATTTATAGGTTAGGTTTTGCTACTGCTCACTTTCAGCTAATCATAGTTTACTGAAATTTCCTGTGTGTCAAGCCTGGACCAGGAAATGGAGACCAAGGAACTGGTAACCATAGGAATGGCAGCAGAGAGTGATTGGTGATGGTGAGAATTATTTCCCTAATTCCTCAAGACGACGATACAGATGAATTCTGCAGCACCTCTGATAGGCTGCAGGCGCTAGGCGCAGGTGACGTTATCGCGTCCGCCTGAGCCGGGCTTTGTACTACTGGGGGCACTAAGAGGGGAAATTATTTTGTACTGGCACACAGAACGGGAGCATTTTTGAAGTAGTGCACATTATTACGGGGCATTTTAGGTAATGGCGCACATTATAAGGGACATTCTTTGTACTGGTGCTCATTTTGAGTGGCCAGTTTGCCACCCACAATAGTACTGCTCCAAAGTCCCACCAATAGTAATAATTCTCTGCCAGAGCGCACTTAGTAGTAATAGTGCCCCAACAATAATGTCCCCACCCTGCCCCAAAAGTATTAATGCTCCCATAGTGCCCAAAATAGTAATCATGTTCCCCATAGTCCCCCAGTAGTAAATGGGGGACATAATGTTTTATTATTAGTGTCAGGGGCACTATTTGCTGGGCGCAGTTATTTTAGGGCACTGTGTGCCAATAATTATTAAAGGGCACTATCTGTGTGGTACTAGCATTTTCAGGTGTACAGTTTCTGTAGGTGGCAATGAGGCAAAGTCTATAAACGTAGACCCAGGATCAGGGCAGGTGGCAATTAAGCAAAGTCCATAAAACGTAATCCAAAGTCCACAGAGTGACAAGAAACAGCAGAACACCTTATCTCAAACAGGAAACTAGACAAGCTAGGAACCTAATTGCTCAGGCACCTCCCAGTTGAAGGAGGCGCCTTTAAATACACATTGCAGACCAGCCATAGGCTGGGGCAGATAGGCAGATAGCGGGCGTATGCTGCCTCACAAAATGAGGAGAGACATGCTCTAAGAAACAGTACAGGAGTCAATGACACTCAGAGCTGGAAGGAGGATGCCAGAGACTACATTCCTGCATCTGTGCCAGCAAGGAACGAAGCTCCGGCATGGGACGTATACTACAGTTAAGGGTACTTTCACACTGGCGTTTTTGTTTTCCGGCATAGAGATCCGTCGTTGGGTCTCTATGCCGGAAGAATCCTAATCAGGATCATCCCCATGCATTCTGAAAGGAGAGAAATCCGTTCAGGATGCATCAG
The DNA here is from genome assembly GCA_033119425.1 of Bufotes viridis. Taxonomy (NCBI): domain Eukaryota; kingdom Metazoa; phylum Chordata; class Amphibia; order Anura; family Bufonidae; genus Bufotes; species Bufotes viridis. The sequence goes on from CM065593.1 coordinate 100,225,275, forward strand.
GATGTCTTCAGTTCAGGACCGGAACGTTTTTTGGACGCAGCAAATACCGCAGCATGCTGCGCTTTTTGTTTAGTCCAAAAATCCGGAACACTTGCCGCAAGGCCGGATCCGGAATTAATGCCCATTGAAAGGCATTAATCCGGATCCGGCCCTAAGCTAAACGTCGTTTCGGCCCATCGCCGGATCCGACGTTTAGCTTTTTCACAATGGTTACCATGGCAGCCAGGACGCTAAAGTCCTGGTTGCCATGGTAAAATGTAGTGGGGAGCGGGAAAGCAGTATACTTACCATCCGTGCGGCTCCCGGGGCGCTCCAGAGTGACGTCAGGGCGCCCTACACGCATGGATCACGTGCAGCAATTCCCACGGTATCGCAGCAATCTACCTGTATGTGTTAAGTTGAAATTAAGTGTCATGCCTCAGTCTCTTTACATATTTTCAATTTCCACACGGTTGGAATTTACTTTTTTTTTGGGGTATTGTTAAATATAATTAATAGTGTTGAGCGACTTGAAGTCAAACGAATTGACTTTGATCTGAATTTTAGGAAAAATTTGAGTTGCTGCGAAACCGAATTTGCTCGTACTTCATGCTAACTAATCAATTTTCCCTGAAATGGAGGTAAAAAATATAACATACTCTCCTCATCCATTTGCTCACAAAGAGGCCATCGTGGCCATCTTGATTTCAGATTATATGACCTCACCATGCCTGACCAGCAAGATGAGGTGATGACATCATCACGTCACCGCACAAGATTTTGCGCGGTGTCTTCAATCAGATGGCTGCGACGGCCTCTATAGGCCTAAATTGTAGCCTCAGATGTCACGATCAGTGATGAACGTAGCATCTGAGGGGTTCAATGACAGAGGGCTGCACAATTGCTGTTTCCTGTCATTGTGCCGCTACACACAAAGAATTGCGCTTTGTGATGGAGTAATTCACTAGTAATCTCGTCACTAGTAATCTCTAGAAATTAAACCAGTATATATATATATATATTACACAAGATACAGCAGCAATCTACTTGTATGTATTAACAAAAAGTGTCAACCTTAATCGTCCCTTTACATATTTTCAGTTTCGACACAATCGCATTTTTTATTACATGTTATTCAGATCCTGAAGCTGGTTTGAAAACTGAACAATATTTTTCATGGGACAATTCTTTTAAGTAGCATACACTGTATGTAAGTGATTACTGCATCAATACCGACATTTTCTCACAGTCAAGGGTCAGTTTCCATGTACTCACTTTCCACACGTTTTAAATTAAATAAAAACATTTTCAGGGGTATGGGGGGGGGCGACATTTGGGGGAAGCCATCGATGTGGATTAACATGGTTGAAATGTAAAAAATCTTTTGCGGGGGACGTTCGATTTTATGAGGCAACATATCTACGTGATTACTGTATTAATACAGACATTTTCTCACTGTCCAGTCAGGCTGAATGCGATCAATAGACTTCTCCTTGCTGCCGATGCCCTATCTTGCCACTCTTGCCACTCTTGCTGTCTGTCTGTCTGCCTACCTACCATCACGTTGTGTACAGCTGCTGCATGCTGCAGACTGGATCATTCCACTTTACAAACATCACCTTCTGTACGGCTGCTGCTGCGGCCTGCATTATGCCACAAATGCCACTTGCCAACCATCAGGTTCCCTAAAGACACTTTTATTTTCTCATAGCACTGTGTGTTTCTCATAACACAGCAGTGTTGTGACTCAGTTCTGGATGTGACTGCAGCAAAAGATATGATGTAACAACAGATGTGACTGAAGTATAAGACGCTATATAGTAGCAGCATGGTGGCTGCAACTTTGGATGTGACTGGGGCCTAAAAAACTATGTAGCAGCAGAAGTTTGACTGCAGCTCTAGACTTGACTGGCGCAAACGAGATTCCTTCTAACAAAATGGAAATGCCCCCTGTGTAGACAAATATTATCCAAACTAAATCCTGTCCGCTCATCCTAAACTTCCTGGCTCACATTCAATAGCATCAGAGGGGGGAGAGAAGGGAGAGGGAGGGAGGGAAGTCATGGCTGCAGCCTGAGAGATCAATGCACTGCTTTAGCTCCCCTTTAATGACTATACTAATAAAATCCATCCTCTTAGTTAAACCTATCTAATAAAATCCTTCTAGTCATCTGTCCAGACAGATCTTTTTGTGATTCCCAGGCTTCCTGTGATTAGCCAGAGTGGACTTTAATTTTAATCTTTACATCAGAACTTGATAAACCAGCAGAACAGCTACAGAGTTGAAGCTAGGGCTACAGATCTTTTTTGTCTTTTGTCCTTCTTGGAATTTTACAGATCTTTTTGCTGCACTCCATTTACTCTTCTGACCTTGTGTGTAATTTATAGTAGTACTGTCAAATACCAATTGTATATGTTACTCCACCTCCAGGATATCTTACCTTGCATAAACAACTTTGTTTCCCTTTGTATAAATGACTAAATATTAGTAAAATAATACAAAAATAGTAAAAATATAATTGTGTGTTTTTTTGTTAGTTGTCCAAATATTTTTTCAGAAAAAAAGTGAATATGAGGTTAAGGGATTTTTGTATCAGCCATAAATGTGCCATGTACAAATGGAGCTATGTGGAATGCAAACATTGGGGCACATATACTGTATTAAGACTTGCATTTTAGATGCCGGTCTTAACCCCTTAAGGACCCGGCCATTTTTTGCAAATCTGACCAGTGTCACTTTATGTGGTGATAACTTTTAAACGCTTTTACTTATGCTGGTAAAATGGAGTCAAAAAAGTTGATTTTTATTTATAAAAAAATACAAAATTTCCCAAAAATTTGGAAAAATTAGCAATTTTCCAAGTTTCAATTTCTTAATAATACATAGTAATACCTCCAAAAATAGTTATTACTTTACATTCCCCACATGTCTACTTCATGTCTGGATCATTTTGGGAATGATATTTAATTTTTTTGGGGATGTTACAAGGCTTAGACATTTAGAAGCAAATCTTGAAATCTTTTAGAAATTTTCAAAAAGCCACTTTTTAAGGACCAGTTCATAATAGAAACCACCCAAAAATGACCCCATTCTAGAAACTACACCCCTCAAGGTATTCAAAACTGATTTTACAAACTTTGTTAACCCTTTAGGTGTTCCACAAGAATTAATGGAAAATAGAGATAACATTTCAAAATTTCACTTTTTTGGCAGATTTTCCATTTTAATAATTTTTTTCCAGGTACAAAGCAAGGGTTGACAGCCAAACAAAACTCAATATTTATTGCCCTGATTCTATAGTTTACAGAAACGCCCCATATGTGATCGTAAACTGCTGTACGGGCACACGGAAGGGCGCAGAAGGAAAGGAATGCCATACAGTTTTTGGAAGGCAGATTTTGCTGGACTGTTTTTTTGACACCATGTCCCATTTGAGGCCCCCCTAATGCACCCCTAGAGTAGAAACTCCAAAAAAGTGACCCCATTTTAGAAAAACTACGGGATAGGGTGGCAGTATTGTTAGTACTATTTTAGGGTACATATAATTTTTAGTTGCAAGAAAGTGATACTGACCAAATGTTGCGTCCGTCCCGATAACCCCAACGCGCATTTCGCCCGTAGCTTTTTCAAGTGGCGTTTTTCAAAAGCTACAGGCGAAACGCGCGTCAGTATCACTTTCTTGCTACCATACATGGTTGTACATTGACTATTGCCACTGTGGGATTTATATATGTTGGACGCTGAGGGAGACTCGATGGAGGATGGTACCATCTTGAGCTTTACTTGCTCATACTGGGAACATTGTTGACTGACTCTCCCAGTGCCCATACATACCAGTGATGCATAGGAGAGCTGCACATGGTCACCAGTACCTGTTTGCAGCTAGTAAAGGGAGGATTACAATGGGAGGTATGATTATCACCCCTATGTAAATACACCTATGCTTTAAGTGGAGAGTGCTCCACACTCTGTACTTTAAAGTTGCACTTATGATAGTGTAGTGATTGTGCTGAACAAGTGTTGCTTCCGTTACCGTCTTGCCATCATGTACTCTAAAATGCTGCTGGTGTATTTATTATATATAATTATGTATTATTTTTAATCATGGAAATAAAATTGTGATATTTTGTGATAAGTGGTGTGTCTTTCTAGGAGTGTATTAATTGGCGCGACTACACCCATATTATGGTGCAGTTCATGTGTTAGGTGGTTAAACAAAAAATCATGTTTTAGTGTCTCCATATTCTGAGAGCCATAGTTTTTTCAGTTTTTGGGCGATTATCTTGGGTAGGGTATGATTTTTGTGGGATGAGATGACGGTTTGATTGGCACTATTTTGGGGTGCATATGACTTTTTTATTGCTTGGTATTACACTTTTTGTGATGTAAGGTGACAAATAATGGCTTTTTTACACCGTTTTTATTTTTATTTTTTTACGGTGTTCATCTGAGGGGTTAGGTCATGTGATATTTTTAGAGATCAGGTTATTACGGACGTGGCGATACATAATATGTATACTTTTTTTATTTACTTAAGTTTTACACAATAACAGCTTTTTTGAAACAAAAATAAATAAATGATGTTTTAGTGTCTCCATATACTGAGCCATAGTTTTAATATTTTTTGGGCGATTGTCTTTGGTAGGGGCTCATTTTTTGTTGGATGGGGTGACGGTTAGATTGGTACTATTGTGGGCATATGCCTTTTTGATCGCTTGCTGTATCACTTTTAGTGATGTAAAGTGACAAAAAAAATGGTTTATTTAGCACAGTTTTTGTTTTTTATTTTTTTACGGTGTTCATCTGAGGGGTTAGGTCATGTGATATGTTTATAGGGCCAGTCGATATGGACGCGGCGATACCTAATTTTTTTTTTACTTTATTTGGGAAAAAATTACGTTTTTGTTTTTTTTACTTGAAACTTTTAATTTTTGGGGAGGGGACTTTATTTTGTTCAGCTTTTTTTTAACTTTATTTTTGTTCCACTTTGGGACTTTAACTTTTGGGGGGTCTGATCCCCTTTACAATGCATTCTAAAACCTCTGTATTGGAATGCATTGGCTATATGAGTAATACAGTGTGTATTACTCATACAGCTTCCTGCCTGTGAGATCCAGGGGGCTGGATCTCAAAGGCTCTTCACCAGAAGGCAGCCCCGATGCCTAAGGAAAGCATCGGGCTGCCTTCCCTGCTATCGGGTCCCTATTACAGCATCACGGGGACCCGATAGCCCGATCACCGGGAAAATCCGCAAACCGCAGGTCTGAATTGACATAGGACCCCCCCCCCCGCGCGCATTGTCCCAGGGTGCCTGCTGATTGATTTCAGCAGTCACCCAGTTTCGATCACCGCCTGCCGCACGGCTGTGATGGGAAATACTCATGACGTACCGGTACGTCATGAGTCCTTAAGTACCAGGACACCATGACGTACCGGTATGCCATGAGTCCTCAAGAGGTTCATAAAGCCCTGCACTGGCAGTGGACCCGCCGCAGTTATGTAGAGACTCCGACCTCTACATAATTTCAGTGAATCCGCCACCGCTTCTAAATGTAAGACAGCTTTCTTGCTCTCTTTCATTTAGACCATTTTCTACGCGTAGAAAATAGTAAATGAGATGGGCCTACCAGCCCACCCCTTCCCCACTTTTTTAGCCCGGCGTGAGCGGGTAAAAGTCACAATCTGCGCTAGAAATACGCCTAATATAGGAGTATTTCTGTTTAATAAATTACCCCATTGTGTTTATATAAAAGGACAGATACAAGAACAACCTGAAGGTGTTTAAGTAACTGTGATATGTGATTTTTCTGAGAAGCAGAAAAAGCAACACAAGTTAAGACACGCCGCTCAAGAAGAATGAGAAGTTGTATTCAAAGTCCTGCTATGCAGTACTTGTAGGATTCTGGGAAAGAAAATAGTTTTATTGAATGACTCTTCTTACAGTTCCCATAGATAGAATCTACTGCATGCTGTATGTTGTCAGAAAAAAAATTCTTAAAGGGAATCTGTCACTACCTTCTTCCATCATAAACTGCTCCTCCTGCCCTGTAGATCACATTTACTGTATCCCAGACATACCTTGACCTATGATATATTGATCTTTGTTTCTGCCATAAAACATCTTTATTCTGATACACAAATTAGCTGAAAAGAGCCCAATGGGCAGTATCCTTGGGCATCCGGTCCAGCCACTCTCATTAGAATCGAGGCCTGCCCCCTGCCATCTTCATCTTCTCTATACCTCCCTCCGCTCCTTATGTCAGAAATCTCACGCAGGCACATATTACCCATCTTTTTGCTCCTGCGCTGTTTGCTCCCTTTTGTGGGCATTGGCGTCATCAACTGTGGGGCACATACGCTGGAAGAGTTGATGACACCAATGCCACAGAAGGGAACAGATGGCTCAGGCACCAATATGGGTGAAATTTCAATTGCTGGGTTTCTGACATTATGATTAGTGTTGGGAGAAATTAAGCTGACGAAGTGGAATACAATCTGAAGTTTAAGAAAAATTAGATTTACAGCAAAGCCAAATTTTCTGGCTCTTCGTGGTAACTAATCAATTTTTTTTCCTAAAGTGGCAGCTACACGTGTTACAAAGTGAAAGTAAGATGCCTGGGAAAGCAATGTCACCCAGACAGCCAATCAGTAGCTAGCCAGCCCCTGTGATGTCACAGCCATATAAAACCCTCATCCCACCCGGTCTCCATCATTATTGATAAGTAATTTCATTAGGCCTTAATTCTGCAATTAGGGTGAAAAAGGAGTCTAATACTACCACTTTTGGGGTGTCCACATTGTGTTCTAGATAAGTAATTCAGGGTGGCACTGTGCAGCTCAGCCAGCAGGGTGTAAGCGTGGCTCTGAGCCAGCGGGGTGAAAGCAATATGAGGTCCGGAGCCAAACGTTCCCGGGGTGCTACTCAGGAGCCTACCTGTCCGGAAACAACTAGTGGGGCACTGCTACTCGCCGGTGTGGGAATTTATCCTCAAGTTGCTGGAGGACATCAGTGTGGCCGTTTGTAGAATCTGTGGGCAGAAGGTGAAACGTGGCCAGGGTGCAAATGTTTGCACCATGACACTGCGTCAAGACATGGAGCATCACCATAAAGTTGATGCACAACGGCCACAGATGCCCTCCTGAAGTCATCTGTGATACAGTTAAATATTGTGGTTGGGGCGGCAGTATTTTATGCTGCCCTGGGGTATTTGGTCCTGCTGGAGCGGTATTTTGTGCTGCGCTGTGGTATTTGATTCTGCTGGGGCAGTACAGTATTGCAGGCTCTGCCTACTTCTGTTGTCCCCCGCCTACTTGCTTTGTCCCGTCTTCTGTCAATTTGGACCCACCTACACATAGGGCCATTTTTAGTTTATTTCCAGGCCACTTTAAGTTCCCAATCTGCCCCTGCCTACTGCCACCATCTTATGCTGTTACTGCCACTGCTGGTGCCCCCCACCTCATCACTCTGTGACTGTGCCACTATGATGACTGCTAATGCTGTGTGCACATGCACTGCTCTTTGACTGGGCCACTATGATGGCTCCTCATGCTGTTGCCACCCACACCACTCTGTGACTGGGCCACTATGTTGACTCCTCATGCTGTTGCCACCCTCACCACTCTGTCACTGGGCCACTAGTGTTTGGCCTTGTTGACATCACAGTTTATTTTGCCATTCTCCTGATCTGTCAGAAGAAGTGAAAAGTGAAAACCACAACGGATCCTGACTTTGGAGTATCCATAAGGCCTATATCCCACGGTCAGTGCTTTGCATCAGGATTTGCTCATGATTTGGATGCCAAAAGCAGGAGTGTGTACAAAACACAGAAGACATGCAAATATTCCATTCACGTATCATTTCTGTTTTGGAACCAATCCTGTTTTTTTTGGCCTATACTGATCAATTACTGACCAGATACTGACTATGTAAAGGTGGATGCACAAAAGACAGGACACATTTTTTTTCGGTTGTTCTTCTGATGGATCGGAAGAAGGGGAAAATAAACAGTGAGGTCAACACAAACTTACTGCTAACCCCCTCCCCACCCTATCATGGGGCCACTTCTTGTATCAGTTTGTTACACACCAACTTCTCAAGCAATCTATGTGGAAACAGGAGACGGTGTTAAATGAGACAGCACTTTTACTCTGCAGTAGAGTTTGAGTGGGTAACGCAATAGCTTATCTATCAACCAATGTGGACACCCCAATAACAGTTAGATGAGCCTGCTCTTTCCCAATTTGGTAGAATCAGTGTCTAACACACTAGGTTCTCTAGCAATCTATGTGGAAACAGCAGACAGGGTGAAATGAGACCACTCTTTCACTCTATGGTGGAATCTTGGACCACTGCACGGTTAAGTACATTATACCTGACACAAACATTGACCTGTTCACACTTCAGTTATTTGGTCAGTTAATTCCAGCAGTTACTGCATGGTCAGCCAAAATCAGGAGCCAATCTATCTCTCAAATAAGATATCATGAAAAGATCTGCCACGGTTCTGTGTTTTGGACCCGTAGATGACCAAATAAGGGATGTGCGATCTGAGCCTAATAGTGACGCACGCTAATGCGCACATCCATATACAGTATGTCACCTGCCTGTTATACTGATGCACAGTAACTGTTTCACTATCAGAAAGGACTAGCTATACATGTTGCTGCAATGCACAGTGATGTACACCAAGATACTGTAACAAGGCGCCGAAGGTGCACTCGGTCTCCCATCAGCTGCAGACCTGCTGCTTAACTTCAGGAGCAAGGATCTGTGTCCAGCCTTGTTCCCAGGGCAGCTTTGCTAGTGTAGTGTACGGGAGTTGTACTGCCCGTCACTACGGAAGGGTCACTTGGCTGCTGTCGCTCCTCTCATTTTAGGAGGAGGCTGGTAAAGGTCCTATTTGTACCATGCAATGTAAATCAATGTAATTTATGGTATTTGATTCTCCTGTTACTGTGAAATGTCCTATGTGCAGGCCGGCTAGGGATGTAATTCCAGCTCTAGTCACTAGAGGGAGCTAGGTTGCCCTAGTCTATATAAGGCCCAGTCAGGGGAAGGACAGGGAGTCTAGAGTGTGCCTTAGACAAGTGCAGGCCATGTGCCTGTGAAGGCCAAACCCAGGCCTCACGGCCTGTGAGGAATCCACCCTAGGAAGATGGTACCCTAGGAGAAGGAGTGCAGAACCCAGAGGCAATCCCTAGAGCAAGAGGTACTAAACGTCAAGAGGAGGTACTCTATAAACTGGAGATTCAAGGATATAAGCCAGAAGTAGGGCATTGGGGCCTTGAAGCATCAATTCCAGTCAGGACGAGTCAGGAAGAAAGTAAGGTTCACCTGCAATTCCAAGTCCTGTATTATCACCCTCTGTTTAACCTTGCTGGATGTAAGACCACTGCAATTTTGATTGTCTGCAAAAAGGAACTGTTGGAAAGACTGCTTACTGTATCATCACTGTCTTCAGTAAAGTTTGAATTCTGTTTTCAAGTTACCAGTCTGCACCTCTGTTATTCCTACTGTAAATACGGTGTGCCACCGTTTACTGGCACTGGCGTCACGACATATCAGGGACTTAGCCATAGGCACGTTAAACTATAACACCAAGGGCACCTCACCTTCCACCTGGCTGTGTCCCTCAAGAACCCAGAGAGTGCCCCAGAGGAGCAGCGTGCCGGCCTCTCCATCACTGGCATTCCCCAGGTTAGTTCCACACATTGCCCTGACTTGGGGATGCTACACTAGCTGGGAGGCTCCCTGCTCCTAGGTCTGCCTTGAGCACCGAGCTGATCACTCGGTGCTCGACTTATCTGTCTGTCGGTCATGTGACGCTGGCCACGTCACATGACCCTCACTCCCCACTATAAATACAGGCAACCTGCTGGCCACAGGTTGCCTGTGATACTGGTCTATTGGAGCTTCCTTGTCCTTTGGTTCTAGTCTGCAGCTGCTTATCTGATTGACCTCCTGACCTTGTGACCTCGGCTCGTTCTTTGACCTCGACTTAGTCTCATCCTTTGTACGTATTTGCTTTCCTGGATTGACCTCGGCTTTGACTGTTGACCTTGCTTTTGCTCGTTCCATTTGTACGGCCCGCTTCTCCTGGTTCTGACCTTTGGCTTGTTGACCCTTCTTATCTTTCCTCTGTGCACTTACGTTAAGTAAGGGACCGTCGCCCAGTTACGCCTCGTCGCCTAGGGCGGGTAGTGTAAGTAGGCAGGGACAGGGGTTGAGGGTGGAGTCAGAGTGCACCCTCTTTCCTTCCTCTCTGATCCCTGACAGATACACTCTCCTTGCAGGCCGAGATATAGCTGATTTAACATGCTTTGTGACAAATTAATTCAAAATGAAGAACATTTTTTGGGAAAGTTCGGCAACACGTCCAAATCAAATTTATGAAAACACAGCTCATCTCTAATTATGATGTTTTTAACGGTCTGCCAGTTTCATTGGTACAAATCTGCTGACAGATGCCTATTGCGCACCACCATACTCAGATGAATAACTAATTATAGGGATGTTTTCAGAAATGCCATTTTGATGAAGTTTTCGGTGCAGTTTCTGAAATTTTTCAATTATATTTTGTATATACTTATGTATTTGGCTCATTTGCATCAACAACTGTACCACAAACTGCATCAAAATACCATGTGTGAATCCAGCCTTAGGGTACAGGGTTGAAAATCGCATACAAGCCCTACAGATGGAGTAGTCCCTAAAGAGCTCTTAGTAACACAAGTGGACACTAATACTTTAAGTGACAGGGTTCAGAAGCTCTCAATTAAACTTCTTACCACACTATCGCCCCAAGTAAGGAGTTTCAAAAGATTAAGTAGACATAGCATATTATAAAGTTTCACCCTTACAACAGGAGTGGACATACTGCCTATGCAGCCGGTTCGGCTGCACAGGGGCACAGCATCGGAGGGGCCCCTGTCTAAGTGGCAGGGCCAAGTTAAATGAGAGCTTCTATTGTGGAAGCGTTCATCTCTATATTCATCAGTATCTCCATCCTTAGGACGGCGATACAGATGATTGCTGCGGCGTGGCAGGGGAGAGGCGTCTCCCTTCCCCATTGCTCTGATAGTCGGCAGGGCTAGCCTGTATCCTATCAGAGGCTGGTGCAGGTGGCGCGATGACGTCATTGTGCCACCTGAGTCAGATAGCGTACAGCGTGGGACACAAGCCGGAAGAGGCCTGCATCTCATCGCTGAAAACGGCATGGAGGTAAGTATGTGAGTTTATTTTTTTCATTATTTTTACCCTATGCTGTTACCCAGTATGGGGAAGGGGGGAGGGTAGCACTATGGGGGCATCTGCTGGGGGCACTATATACTGGCATACATTATGGGGGGGACACTATGGAGCAGTGGGGGGGGGGGGAGAAGGCACACTATGGGGCCATCTACTGGGCCCTATATACTGGCACACATTATGGGGGGCACTATGGAGAAGTGGAAGGGAAAGAATCACTATTGGGGCATCTATATACTGGTGCACATTATGGGGTGCACTATGCTGAAGAGGGGGAAAGGAGAACTATGGGGAGTCTATATGGGGGCATTATATACTGGCACACATTATGGGGGGCACTATGGAGAAGTGGGGGGAGGCACTATGAGGGCATCTACTGGGGGCCCTGTATACTGGCACACATTATGGGGGCACTATGGAGAGGTGGGGGAGAAAAGCACCATGGGAGCATCTATTGGTGGCACCATATAGGAGTATTTTATACTGGCACAAATTATAGGCATTCTTTGGTCACCTAAACTCAACTGGGGGTACTAAGAGTTTTTTCTTGTACTGGCACACAGTAGGGGGCATTGGCACACATGAGCAAACTATAGGGACATTGACTCTACTGGGGGCACTAAGAGGAGGTTTTTTTTTTTAAGGGAGAGGCGTCTCCCTTCCCCATTGCTCTGATAGTCAGCAGGGCTAGCCTGTATCCTATCAGAGACTGGTGCAGATGGCGCGATGACGTCATTGTGCCACCTGAGTCAGATAGCGTACAGCGTGGGACACAAGCCAGAAGAGGCCTGCATCTCATCGCTAAAAACGGCATGAAGGTAAGTATGTGAGTTTATTTTTTTCATTATTTTTACCCTATGCTGTTACCCAGTATGGGGAAGGGGGGAGGGGAGCACTATGGGGGCATCTGCTGGGGGCACTATATACTGGCATACATTATGGGGGGACACTATGGAAAAGTGGGGGGGGGGGAAGGCACACTTTGGGGCCATCTACTGGGCCCTATATACTGGCACACAATATGGGGGGGCACTATGGAGAAGTGGAAGGGAAAGAATCACTATTGGGGCATCTATATACTGGTGCACATTATGGGGTGCACTATGCTGAAGAGGGGGAAAGGAGCACTATGGGGAGTCTATATGGGGGCATTATATACTGGCACACATTATGGGAGGCACTATGAAGAAGTGGGGGGAGGCACTATGAGGGCATCTACTGGGGGCCCTGTATACTGGCACACATTATGGGGGAACTATGGAGAGGTGGGGGAGAAGAGCAGCATGGGAGCATCTATTGGTGGCACCATATAGGAGTATTTTATACTGGCACAAATTATAGGTATTCTTTGGTCACCTAAACTCAACTGGGGGTACTAAGAGTTTTTTCTTGTACTGGCACACAGTAGGCGGCATTGGCACAGTATAAGCTTAAAAGCAAAAATGCAGAGAATCAGCAGGACATAAACCGCTGTATGCTCCAGTTTGTGTCCAGTCAGCTCCTTGCATCCTCTGCTGGATCAGGTGGCCACATTGTAGTGCCACAGGTGTAAAAGTAGCCTTAACGCTGTATGTTTTGTATTGCTGTATATAATGTTAGGAGGGAATAGGTTAGGGGGAGAATTTGGCATGAGGGGGTGGGGGAGCTCAGGTACATTCTTTGCACAGGGGCCCTCTGCTGTCTGTGTCTGCCCCTGCCTTACAATCTGACATCTTTTTAATTTTACAGGGTATGATTCATCCATCTAGACGCCTTGCATGCTGAATGATTATTTGGCTACAGTCAAGGACTTATACATGCCCTGCAATTATTTTCACACACCCGATATGTAGCTGGATACACCCTAATTGCGTGAGATGACAAACAAGATTTGCTAGATTCCAGTGAGAGATATAAAGTAGATATAAAATGTTTTGCACTCATATAAGTCAACTAACAGAGCATGTTATGCACTATTATGATCATTTATGTTATTGAATTACAATGGTGACACAATGCACCATGCAGGTTTTGGAAATGTATAAGTGACATGAGTTTGTAAAGTCTCTATAACACAGACTCCTATGCAAGCCCAAAGCCATGGACGGCAGCGTTTCTAGGCACAGGTTTGACTGCAGTTTCAAGACTATTGCACAATATTATTTAACATAGTGCTAATGATGTGACAAACGCATCATCATCGACTACCAGTTCCACCTTGCAGAAACTATCCAGCAGTTTCAGCATTCTCCTCAATAAATTACTGTTGACATATCCTATCTATAAAGTATGTTAAGTGACGGACTGAATTATATAAAGCCATGATGCTCTACGGGAATGCTGTAAGCTTATGACAACAATCCGATTCATTTCAGTCTCACATGGAGAAAATAAGCAACCACTGCATTTGTTTGTTGTAACGTGGGCTAAATTTTCTGTTATGAGCTATTTGAAGTACTTGCTCAGAAGCATTTAAATACTTCTGCCTTCTTAAAAAATATTTCTGGCTGAATGCAGCAGAAATTAAATAAAACTTCTGTCCACACTATCACCCCAAGTAATCAATGGCCGGAATGACTTTAAAAAGATATTTTATTCAGTTTATTTTATATACTATACTATAACCTATAGCAGGTCAATTAATGCAAATATATCCCTCAAGAGACTGAGCCTCTATAAAACAAATAGGTGGAATGATCCTATGACTGAAAATTGATGCATTATATATCAGCTGGCAGAGCATTGTCAGAGAAAATATCCAGTAACTGGTGAGAACTATGGGTTACCAAGTTCAGATACTCATCAACTACAAAAAAAAAAGCTGCCAAGTGCTAACAATAATAATTTTCTAATATATACATTTTAAACTTGGGTCTGTTGGTAACTGGAACTGTTGGTTAATGCATCCATCACAGCGCCATGGCTAGTTATTAACAGAATCCATGAATGGTAGATGGAGGAATCCATGCAAGGCATTATGGGGAGGCCCGTCGGGCCACCACCTGAGGCCATGAGATCCTTCTTCTCTGACTTCTCAGTTGTAAAATGGCAGCCACCATTTAGAGAAATGTGTGTGGTACAAATCCCAAAAGTTTCAGATTCACTTACATTCCACACTTTTGAGAAATTCATAAAGAACCAGATTCTTGTCATATTGATTTGCTCCTCACTAGTGGCTTTAACTAATATATATATATATATATATATATATATATATTTATATTTATATATTTATTCATTTATTTTTTAATTTTTACTTTATTCTTTTAGCACATACCGTACATTAAAAATTACATGGATTGGCACTCTAATATGGAATTATTATCGAAAATTTATTAGTAATAATACCTTAAAACAATAAAGAATAAAAACAATAAGAATAGTACAATGTCCTTGCGGTGGGGGACAGAAAATACTTACTGTGTTCAGTGTGCGCTGCCGTATTCTCCTACCGGGTGGTCCACCTGGTGATGGTGGATAGTAGAAGTAGCTGTTAGCCCAAAATGTAGAGGCTACGGCATCCACACGGAACCTCAGTGGTCCAATACAGAGTGAGTGAAAGAAACAAACAATATATATTGATATTATTTGCAATAGTCAAAATACTGACTCGCTCGGCAGTGAGTCCCTGTGTGATAATGGAACTGTTAATATTCAGCAAATCACAGTCCTATATATCAAAAGGTACAGTCATAAGATTCTGGATATAGGATATTGTAATAAGATGTTCCTGTATTGGTACTTTAGTTCTTAATAACTTGTAGAACTTGTAGAACGTTCCCTTGATGGGGTCCAAAAAGTGATATTTGAGCTGGAACACTGGTTACAATATGTAGTATTGTCCCAAATGTTGTTGTGATACCTCAGTAGTACCAACAGTAGTGGGTTCCGTAGATTGTAACGGTTGTGGGACTTATTAGGCAATATTCATAGTGTTATAGAATTCTTACATCCCAGTCTTATTCCCATGTCTGCTGATGATTATTGGATATGCTCCCACTCGTGTGGGCTTCACCTGCCCCTGTTCGCTTTGGAGTGGCACTGCCCCAGAGAATTCCTCTGTGTGTTTGCTTCCGTGCGGAGGTATGCGCCGTTCTCACTTCCGGGTGCAGGTGGAAATGCAGACTTGATTGCCTTACTGAAAAGGTACTTTTTGTTGACAATACAGTGCACTGTACTCGTAGATGTTGATTGTGGACAGTTGGGGTGTCAGTCCTTAACCCAGACGCGTTTCAGGGAACGCTGTCCCCTTCATCAGTGGCAACACCCCAATGTGCTCCTCACGTATGTTTTATACCCACTGCTGGTGGGAATCAAATCCTGGAACGGGTTGTGGTTGTTGAAAAGGGCTGGTCTGGAATAACTGTTTGTTTGTATTTGTTATCCATCCGAAGGGACATCATGCGGTTCTGATGCGTTTTTTTTTTATATAAAGGTGCGTTTTTTTTTCTTATGTTCTGCAGATTCATATGTACATTATGTCCTATGAATAGATTTTCTGTCAAACATTGCTGTTGTTAGTTACAGCTGTTTGAATTTTTTTTTATAAAACTTTGTGGGTTGATATATCCCTATTCTTATTTCTGATCTCATACCTTACTTTCCCATATAGGCATTCATAGTATTAGTGACTTGGTGGGTCATTTATGATAGGCAGAAGGAGGGGGGGGGGGGCTGTGTGGGATAGAGGGGAAGTTGTGCTAGGAAGACAGCCGGACTTACAACTACTCGTCGACTCCCACACAGACCACCTTATAAAAAACCGAAGATCTCAATTTCAGCATTTAGCCCCTTCGGTAAAAGACTACCAAATTCATAGATTTTCTTAGATTCGGCTCTTGAGAGTAGTTCTAACTGAAATCCACCCCGCCAATGTCTCTCTACCTTCTCCAGTGCCATGAAACGAAGACCCTCTGGATTTTGTTGATGAGCCTCCTTAAAATGTTTGGATAAGGTGTGTTTATCAAAACCTTTATTGATATTGTTTATATGTTCTGATATTCTTATCTTTAATGGATGTTTAGTCCTGCCTATGTACTGTCTCGAACACGGGCACTGGATCAGGTAGACGACATTGGCAGAGTTACATGTGAGAAAATGTTTGATTGACATCTCATAAGAATTTTGTGTGGCGGTTACAGTCAGGTTTTTTGGGGGGAATTTAGTTCTTCTGCAACCCACACATTTTCCACATCTGAAGAAGCCTTGTGGTTGAGGCCACCTGAATGTTGGATCTCTTTTACATATTTGTTTGACCGTGGGAGCTATTTGGATTCCCAGATTTGGGGCCTTAGTATATGTTACTTTTGGGATTGGGGGTAACAGTGTGCCAATCAATCTATCATTCAAAAGATGGTGCCAATGCAATTTTAAAATGTTTTCCACTTTCCTAGCCTGGATATGGGAGAATCATTCTAAGCTCCGAACTGTCCGTTTGATTTGTATCTTGTTTATAATTCTGTTTTTGTTTTGGTACAAAAAACGTTTTTCTGTCTAGCTCCCTTGTTTTTATGAGTGCCTCATTGACAGTTTTATCCGGATAGTCTCTTTCTTTGAATTGGTTGCACATTAATGCTGCTTCCTCTTCAAATTTTTCTTCAGATTTACAATTTCGCTTTAACCTACGGAACTGTCCCAAAGGGACATTTATCAGCCATCTGGGCAGATGGCAGCTCGAAAACGGAATATAACCGTTTCTCGCGGTGGGTTTCTGAAATGTGTTGCAGACATATTTATTCCCTCTTCGTGTGATTTCTATATCTAGAAATTCGACCGTTGTACTGTTAATGTTAGAAGTAAATTTTATATTGTACGGATTGTCATTTATTTTCGTGATAAAGTTAGTGAGTTCTCCCTGTTCTCCACTCCAGATAAAGATGATATCATCTATGTACCGTCGCCATAGCACTAGGTCCACCCCCAGCCTGGGACTGATGTTATGTAATTCCTATTGTGCCAGAAACAAGTTGGCATAGCTGGGGGCAAACCTAGTGCCCATGGCGGTACCTCTACACTGTAAGTAGAATTGTCCCAAAAAATAAAAATAGTTATGGTGAAGTATATACTTTACTCCCTCCAGCAAAAAATCAATCTGGTCTGTATTCCAGGTTTCGTTTGCAGACAAATGCTCCCTCAGGGCCGACATTCCCTGATTGTGATCAATAATAGTAAAGAGGGACTGGACGTCCAGGGTGCCCATCGTCCAATGGTCCTGAACATCCAGACCCTCCAACATACCTACAATCTCGGACAGTGTCTCTTATATATGACTTGATCTTCTTTACCTCGGGTTGTAACATAGGTGTCAATATATTGCGACAGGTTTGCCGACAGAGATCCGATGCCCGAAATAATAGGGCGGCCTGGTGGATCCGTGAGGCTCTTATGTACCTTGGGCAGACAATAAAAAACGGGCAATCTGCCCGGAGTGCTCATAATGAAGTCATGCTCTTGTTGGGTAAGGATACTCTGTCGGAGACCTTTGTCGCAATACTGGGAGAGGGCGGTTCTGAATTCTTCCGTAGGGTCCCTTTTCATGGGAACATAAGTGGATTAGTCGGACAACTGCTTTAGACACTCCCTATTATATTGTTTTACATCCCAAACAACAATCGCCCCTCCTTTATCTGCAGGGCGTATGACCACGCTTTGATTTTTTTGAAGTTCTTTAATGGCTTGGATCTCTCCCTTACTTAGATTATTTTTGTATCCTTTTTTTATTTTTATTTTTTCCAAGTCCCTCTCTACACATTTCTGGAATGTGGCCATTTCTGGGCTAATTTCAGTTCTAGGGAACTTTTTAGATTTTTTCTTCAGATGTGTATGTATGAAGGGGTTTTTATTCTATTGTTCCACCAGTTTAGGATTTTTAATAAAGTATTTCTTTAAACAGACTCTTCGAATAAATTTTTGAATCCCTATGTAGGTGTCAAATTTACTCAATGTTTTTGATGGTGCAAACTTTAAACCCTTATTTAGCAATGTGGATTGTCGTTTTATTGAAGTGGAAGTTTTATTTGACTGAGGTTAATAATATTTGTTTGGTCGGGGTCTAATACTTCCTTCTGTGTTCCTTTCTTTCTCTGTGATCTTCGTGTCGTCCTCTTCTTGGAGGGGTTTCTCTGTGATGTGCCCTACAATTGTTAGCACTAGTGAAGACAGGAGAGAAAAAGGAACAAAGCATTGACAGTAGACAGTTTTTAATATTGTTATACACAAACCCCAGATTCATACAAATATATCCATAATGTTGATAGAGAAATCAATATTCTTTCATGAATGACATTAATACTGCAAAAGTCAATTTATCAATCAAAGCTACCGTATATCTTTAGTAATCCAAGGTCATAGGAATACTTTAGGTGCATTGTATAAAGATCTCATTGAGATTGTTGACTTTGATGGAACCTGTCAGGGTTTTTTGTAATACTTAAAGGGGTTGTCCCATTACAACAACCTATCCCATAGCCACAGGATATGAAATACGTTTCTGATCGCATGTGTGTTCATTTAAGTCTATGGGACTACTGGAGATAGTACTCTGCTATGCCCGGGAAACCCACAGAGCTGAAAACAGCAGCAGCATGCACATATGTCTGCTGCTCCATTCAAATAGAGAAACAAGGGCCCCTGTGTCAAAAGTCTCTGGCATACAGAAAAAATAACCTTAACAAATGTGCAAATAAAATCAAACAGTTAGGGGCAAATGTAATATATTTTTGCCATATACAGTGTATTTTCAGTATTAAAATCTTTATGTTGTGAAGGAGATGTGGATCTTTTGTGAACAGGTTTGGCTTGGGGCTATTCTTGAGGGCACTATCTTAAGAGCACTGATGGATCAAGCAAAATGTAAGGACAGGCCGAGGTTAGGCAGGCAGAGTTTGTGTGATTCAAACAGCAGTCTGAGGTTCAGGGTTGGCAGGTCAGGTTCAGAATGGAGATCAGGTAGAGGTCAAGTCAGGCAGCAAAGGGTCAAATCCAGGAAACAGGCAGAAATTGGTACATCGTCAGATGAATGTAATTATCTGTGAACCAGAACCTATTACTGAGGCACCTTCACACAGGGAAAGTTACCTAAAGTACTCCTACATGACCAGTTATTGGCTGGGTAAGAATAAGGTACGCACGTTGGCTCTTTAAGCTGATGCGCCTATGGGAACAGCATTGACAGACCTAGCCTGTGTGGAGGAGAGGAATGGCGGTATCGCTACTGTGGGCTGGGTGCGCTGGAGGGTCCGAACCATCAGAACAGATTGGAGATGAAGCAGGTGAGCTGATTGGGATAAGTGGAGTGGTAATAAGCATGGGCCATAACACTTTAAATAACAATTGCTAACAGTGTTGGGAGAGGTGGTGCTGTTTTTTGTAGCTCTGCCTATCTACACTCAGGAGCTTTATAATCTATTATAGTAGACTGAGTGTGCCTTATTGAAAATGATAAAAAATAACTTTTATTAAAATATAGTCTTATCGGTAAGGTAAAAACTTGGAATGCAAGTGGGAGAGAGTATCCTGGTCACTTTTTCTTATGGTTGAGACGAGGGTCAAGAAATAGCTGACACGACTGTCTATAGCCTATAGCTGCTTTCCCTAAGTCCATAGTCTCAGGTAGGGGAAGGCTTGGCATGGCTGTATGTCGGAGCACTCGCCCTGAAAAGAGCAAACCCCCAGCCACAGGATACCTCGGACCTGGTCTTAATTTCCTTTGCTGTTACTAAGTTGCTATTGCTGGATTGCTTCTACGCGTTTCACCTAGTGTATAGGTCTCTTCAGGAAGCGATTTGTCTGGTCTTCAGCAAATAGTTCAAGGCAGTGGCAGTGAAGTAACTAAATTACCTTCCTTATAAAGGTCTAGCGCCTCCCATTCCATTTGTTGTAAGAGGGGGAAGGGAGGATTTATTATTATCAGATAAATCTTAATAGGAAGAGAGGTAAAAGATACATGTGTACCATATCTGAAAATATAGGCCAACTTATAGAAATGGTTTGAAAGAAAGCATTTCATTCAGTCCATTTAGTGTGGTGGACTGCATCATAAAAATCCATCTTGTCTCTCTACTTAGTATTTTGTTGTTCCAATTACCTCCTCTCCGCATTAGTGGAATGTGTTCGATTCCCATAAATTTAATGCAATTTGTGTCCCCTCCATGTACCATATTAACATGTCTTGCAACAGACGTGTCTTTTTTTGTTAACAATGTCATTATAGTGGTCATTATCTCTTATCATGAAAACATAAAAACATACAAGCGATATCAAAAATATTAACTCAAAAGAATGAATTAAAGGAGGAACAAATACGGTTCATTTTGGACAGTATAGAATATGTGTTGACCCACAAATTATTTTTATTTTAAGTCCAATTATTATCTGCAGAGGACTGGCACCTCCATGGGCACCAGATTCGCCCCCAGTTACGCCAATCTGTTCCTCGCGATTTGGGAACAGGAGGTGATAACACCCAGACTGGGGACGAGTCTGGTGCTCTGGCGGCGCTATACTGACAATATCGTATTGATGTGGAGAAATACACAGGAACAACTAGTGAGATTCATAGAGACGTTCAATAAAAATAACGTAAACTTGAAATTTACATCCAATATAAGTGAGCAAAAAATTTAATTCCTAGACCTATGCATTGAGGTCAGTAATTCTAAATTAGTGTGCAGCACATATCACAAAAAGGTCGCGAGGAATAGCTATATATTAACTACTAGCTACCACCTACCCCAATGGCTCCTCAATGTGTCTTTTAGTCAGTTTCGTAGATTAAAGAGAAACTGCACCTATAATATCCAATTTGAAGATGAGACTGAACTTTTGAAAACACAATCAAAACTAATTTTACCATTTAATGTGGAATACAAAAAAAATTCTAAAATGATTAACAAATGTTGGCATCTATTATCTGAGGACAGAATACTGGCACCTTCTCTCCTCCAAAAAACACCTATAATTTTCCCTTCCCCCCACGACAGCACTCAGAGAGATGGCTCCTCCTCCAAGGACAGGAAACCTGTAGCATAAAAAGGTGGAGCCCTCTCTCCTACCTCAGTGAGGTTTCCTGTCCCTGGATAGGAGACCTAGTAGCTTTTCCAGCCCAGACCCATGCCGGGGGTACTTACAGGAGACGGGGGTAGCAGGACCGTTTCCTGTTCGCAAGGCTGGCCTCGCGTGTCCCTCAGTGGAGGTGGACCGCGAGATGGAAGGAGACGCGGAGGCATGCGTCGGCAGGAGCAACCCAGAGGGGTTTGTTTCCGGGGCGCGCGCGCGGGCATCTGAAGTAATAAGAAGTACCTGTGACGCCCCGGAAGTGACGTCACTCAAGAGCCGGAAGCTCTGGTCATGTTTGGAGCTTAAAGCCGGGACGCCAGAGCAGTAAAATCCTGCCTGGTGGGCATACTAGCTGGCGGTGCAATACTCGTGGAGCAGTCCCTGTGAGGTAGCAGCAGCAGGTTCCGGCAGAGGTTGGCCCTAGGAATATGTGAGACCCTCCGAGGAGGGATACTATTCCTTTTTTCTTTCAGGTTCTAAGCTCTATATGGGTGTATATGTATATCCTCAGGTTACAGCATGGAGGAGGATAAAAGACCTGAAGATGGAGAGGAGAAGCAGACTCCGGTATAAAAACCTCAGATGGGGTAAGCGGTGGTAACCAAATTTTTTTTTTCATACGTACTAATTTGGAGTTGGTATATCTTTTGCTTCTAGATCGCTAAAAAAGCGGTAGTCAAAAAGAAAAATAAGGAATGTGCGATCTGTAGATGTGCCCTGCCCTCTTCCTATTCAAAGAGATTGTGCCAGCAGTGCATAGAGAAGACGTTAGCCGAAGAATCCCTAATTTCTTGAAAGATATTAGGACCCTAATCAGGACTGAAGTTAAGGACTCTTTAAAGTCAATTAAAAAGGGAAAAAAGTCGGCGGATTGTCATGAATCTGATTCATTTGAAGAGAGTGACCACTCGGAGGGAGAAATTGATTCTGAAGTCTCTTCTTCCTCGGACGAAGATTCGGACAGAAAGGTTTTGTTTTCCACTGGAGACACAGACAAGCTTATTAAAACTATCAGAGCCACTTTAGAGTTAGAGGATGTTAAGGAGGACAAGTCTATGGCAGACGTAGTTTTTGGTGGTCTACGAAATAAGAAAAGGAGATGTTTTCCCTTACATAAAAATATTTCAGATTTAATTGAGAAAGAATGGGAAAAACCTGATAGAAAGCCCTTCATTACGAAAACCTTTAAGAGAAAATATCCTTTTGAGGAAGAGGCCTCTACTTCATGGGATAAAGCCCCTAGGTTGGACGTGGCCATATCTAAAATTTCTAAAAAATCCTCCCTGCCATTCGATGACATGGGGTATTTGAAGGATCCGTTAGACAAACGAATCGATACATGTTTGAAGTATACATGGGAAGCGTCATCGGCTTCCTTTAGGCCCAGCATAGCTGCCACAGTTACCGCCAGGTCGGTTTCAGTTTGGCTAGACAGGTTAGAGGGCCAGCTTAGGTATAGGTCGTCCAGGGAGCAGATCCTGACTGGTTTGCCCACGTTGAGAAAAGCTGTTGATTTCCTGTCCGATGCTTCTGTTGAGGCGGTTAGATTGGCGGCTAGGTCAGCATCTCTTTCTAACTCGGCCAGGAGGGCTTTGTGGTTAAAAAATTGGAGGGGTGGTGACATGGCTTCTAAAGTTAGACTCTGTAGTATCCCCTGTCAAGGCCAATTTCTCTTTGGTCCTGAGCTGGATTCCCTTTTAGAAAAGGCGGCAGATAGGAAAAAGAAGCTCCCTCAGGAGGTTCCTTTTTCACAGTTCAAAGGCTATAGAAAATCCTTTCGTAACCCCTCCAGGTTCCAGAATAGAAAACAGGGAGAAAGGGAACAGTTCTCCAGATCTAGAGGGGCAGCTAACAGGGGGTTTATGTTCAGAAGCTCCGCTCCCCAAAAGGACAAACCATCTAAACAATGACGCCAGGCTTCAAGTAGGCGGCAGACTCCGGTTTTTTCTTGGCGCCTGGCAGAGGGTAGCAGGAAGATGGGTCACCGACATCATTTCAAACGGGTTAAAGCTAGAGTTCAGGGGCTGTTACCCTCAGAGGTTTTTTGTCACCAGGCCATCCAAGAATCTAAAAACAGAAGTGGACTCGCTCATAGACAAGGAGGTGTTGATTCCGGTTCCCATGGGAGAGCAAGGAATAGGCTTCTATTCAAGCCTTTTTCTGGTAAAGAAACCAGATGGGTCCTTTCGCACCATTATCAATTTAAAAAATCTAAACAGATCTTTGGTAGCAAGAAAGTTCAAAATGGAAACAATAACAATAACAATCTACCTAGTCTTTCCAGGCTGCTTCATGTCCGTCATAGATCTGAAAGATGCTTATCTTCATGTGCCAGTACATCAGTTTTTCCAGAGATTCCTTCGGGTAGCGGTGCAGTGGGACGGAGAAACGAGACATTTCCAGTTCCAGGCTATGCCCTTCGGGCTCTCGATGGCTCCAAAGGTGGCCTCGTTTGTCCGCAGTCAGAACATTGTTTTTCTACCCTACCTGGACGATTTTCTTATAATTGCCGAATCTCGGGAAAAATGTCGGACTGCAGTGGCTCAGGTGATTCAGATCCTGGAAGACCTGTCGCCCAGTACCTGTCAGAGGTTTCTGGGGCTAGAACTAAATTCCTTGTGCCAAAGAACTTTTCTCCCAGTGGAAAAGTTACAAAAGATCCAGCTGGAGATTCTGACAGTTCAGAAGTACCCCGTTCTATCCATCAGGAAAGCTATGTCTCTTTTAGGGAGCCTAATAGCATGCATTCCAGCGGTGCAGTGGGCTCAGTATCATGCCAGAAATCTTCAGTGGGAGATTCTGGAAGTGACAAGCTCGGGGGAGAGGTCCCTAGACTCAAAAATGACACTATCTGGAAGAGTTCTGAGATCCCTGGATTGGTGGCTGAGAATAGAAAATTTGAATCAGGGCATCCAGTGGAGTTATCCGGAACCAATTGTTACCACTACGGATGCCAGTCCTTGGGGCTGGGGGGCACATTATGCAGATCATGTACTACAGGGGAGCTGGTCTCAGGCACAAAGAGCGTTCTCATCCAACAGGAAGGAACTGAGGGCGGTTCTGCTGGCCTTAAGGGCAGCCCAGCAGGACATTCAGCACAGACATGTCAGAATAATGACAGACAACAGGACGGTGGTTGCATATTTAAATCATCAGGGAGGCACGAGATCCCGCTCTCTGATGAAGGACACAGAACGGATCCTTTCAGAGATAGAAGATCAAACCATCCACATTTCTGCTCTGCATATAAGGGGAAGAGAGAATACGCAAGCGGATTTCTTGAGTCGTCACTGGCTAAAAGAAGGAGAATGGACCCTGAATACACGAATATTCTCAGAGATAGTAGATCTCTGGGGGAAGCCGGATATAGATCTATTCGCAACCAGGATGAACAGACAGGTACAGACTTTTTGCTCCCTCAATCCAGACGAATCCCCGTTTGGGGTGGACTCCTTGCTCCTGCATTGGAATTTTCAGCTGAGTTATGCATTTCCCCCGCTGCAACTTCTACCCAGAGTCCTCAGGAAAATAAAGGAAGACAGAGCGGATGCGATAGTAATCGCACCGTTCTGGCCAAAGAGAGCTTGGTTCTCGCTCCTCAGAAACATGTCAGTCTCAGATCCTTGGATCCTTCCGGATATCCCGGATCTCCTGTCGCAGGGCCCAGTAAGGCACCCGCGGATAAAGACCTTGCATCTTACGGCCTGGAGATTGAGGGGACACACCTAATTAAAATGGGGTTCTCTGAGACCCTTATCACTACGCTACAGAAAAGTAGGAAAAAGACAACCAACGTAATTTATGCTAGGATTTGGAAAAAGTTCCTATCCTTTTCAGGCCTTAATAACCAGGTTTGGCCGGAGGAGGTTAGAGTTGGACAGGTCCTAGAGTTTTTGCAGCAAGGTCTCTCTATAGGTTTGGCTAAATCTACTCTTAAAGTTCAGGTATCGGCCCTTTCAAGTTTTTTCTCGAAAAGCTTAGCCTGGGACCCCTGGGTGGTCAGGTTCTTTCATGCGGTGGATAGGATAGCTCCGATTAAGGGTCTAAACTTTCCGCCATGGGATTTGAATTTGGTACTTAAGGCCCTGACAATACATCCTTTTGAACCCATGGAAAGCTGTTCCATTAAGCTTCTCACCCTTAAACTGGTTTTTCTGATAGCTCTTACCTCCGCCCGTAGGGTCAGTGAGATACAGGCTTTTTCTATTAATCCCCCCTTTATGTCGATCAGAAAGGATAGAGTGGTAATCAGACCTGACCCAAAGTTCGTTCCAAAAGTTCCATCTAGAACTAACCGTATGCAGGAGATAGTTCTCCCAGTATTTTTTCCAGATCCAGAGAATGAGGAGGAGGAGAAGTGGCATTGCCTGGATGTCAGGAGATGTCTGATTCAATATCTGGGACAGACGAGGGACTGGAGAAAGTCCTCATCTTTATTTGTCTTACATGCTGGCAGTAGGAAAGGTAATGCAGCTTCTAAAGGTTCTATCGCTAGGTGGATTAGGGAATTAATCTCCTCAGCCTACACCTTCTCGGGATCCTCTCCTCCGGTTTCCATAAGAGCTCATTCTACCAGGGCAGTGTCGACCTCTTGGGCCGAGAGATCCTGTGTATCAATTGATCAGATTTGTAGGGCTGCAACCTGGTCTTCACCCTCAACCTTTTATAGGCACTATAGACTTCAGCTGGACTCTATTTCTGACCTTTTGTTTGGTAAAAAGGTGTTGGAAGTCGTTACCCACCCTAAGTAGTTCTCTGTAATCTCTCTCTGAGTGCTGTCGTGGGGGAAGGGAAAAACCACGGTTACACTCACCGGTAAGCGTTTTTTCCGGACCCCACGACAGCACCCACTTATTCCCTCCCTTTCTTCTTATAAGGTGTTGGGGTCTCTGTGTGTTGCACGAGGTGTAAGCATATAAAAAAAAAAAAAATATCATTTGATGAGTAAAAATTGGGGAGTCCCTCTCATGCTCTGTAAACTCACTGAGGTAGGAGAGAGGGCTCCACCTTTTTATGCTACAGGTTTCCTGTCCTTGGAGGAGGAGCCATCTCTCTGAGTGCTGTCGTGGGGTCCGAAAAAACGCTTACCGGTGAGTGTAACCGTGGTTTTTTACCAGGGCCCCTAATTTGGGTTTAAAGGTTGCTCCAAATATAAAAAGGGAGAAATCTGACTCTATGATAACCCCATGGAAGGGCCTTAAATGTTTTTACAGGTGCGGACTGTGCACCAATTGCAAGTCTACCAAATTCGATAGAAAAACACCTATGGTAAAATCGAAAGCGAATGAGTTCAAATGGGAAATAAAAGAAATTATGTCTTGCAATACAGAGGACGTAATCTATTTGTTAGAATGTCTGTGCTCCAAACAGTACATTGGACGCACTAGTAGGACTTTAAAAACTAAAATTTCGGAGCACATCAATAATATTAAAAAAGGCTATGAAAAGCATTCAGTCTCAAATCATTTCAAAATATACCACGTCTGCAACCCAATAGGTTTGAAATTTATGGCACTAAAGACTGTGAAAAAAGATTGGAGATAACAGGAGGTGACTTTATAGCTAAGATGTCGAGGAATGAATCTGAAATGATCTATCAATTTGGGTCAATGGCACCTAGGGGACTAAATTGTGAAATAGAAATTTTGGGCTTCTTATAATGGACCGGAAATAGAAACCCACAACATAGCTTTGTTCCATATTGGGGAAACACCTATATCTTCTGGGTTCTCTCACTGGCCCCTTTTACTACACTCATCATATGTGGAAGATCTGGTGCAGTCTTTGATTGGTCATGCCTTATTATTATTATTTAATTTATTTATTTTTTGCTGTTTTTCATTTATTATTTTTCATGTTTTTTAAAGTGTCATATATTGTGTATACATTATTACCCATCATAGGTTTAAACACATTGGACTTAATGGATCAGTACTAATTGTTTTTAATATATATAAAAAAACGCATAGTCTGAACAGCCATAAGTAATCAAGAGAATCCAGTCCCAAAATTAAGCTACAGAGTCGTTAGATCCAGTCCATATTTTCGAGAGGATCAGGAGAATAAAATGACTGATCCAGTCTCTCATTCTAAATACATGCCACTGAGGAAGAAACTGTTTGTTTCGATCACAGATCAAGAATTTGTTGATTATTCTTGGTCAATATCCTCAGAACACACTTGGCGTCTGGTGAACATTGGTCCGCATGCGCAAGATACCGTAGTGCTGGCACTGGTGGGAGGTACGAATACAAACACAGACTCCAACAGCTGCAAAACTCCGGTTTGGACGGATGGTATGTGTAAGTATATCTCCACATACCGGACCTGAGAGTGGCAATATAAACGAATCTAGAGTAATACAAACCAGCTTGATGGAATATTAACCTGCTTATACCCCATACAGGGGAGTAACTTTTGAGATCAAATTGCTACAGGACGATTGTCTTACTAATAGTGCGAGAGATCCGCATATGTAATATGTAAAAAGAGGGGGACTGTGACTATTTACATATATTGCAAAAAGATTGTGGAGCCCCAGTTATGGGTCTACAACACAGTGAAAGCCAGATATCCCTCAAAGGAAGGAAAAACAAGCAAAGGGGTGTCTCCATTACAGAGATCACCAAAACCACCATATTAAGTGGCCCCTATGTCAAGATCCGCTCTTTACAAGCTTTAAGGATGTGACGGGGAAGACCTAAGCAAGTTATCCATCCACAGACAGCTGTTTCGGGTGTTGCCCTCATCAGTGTGGAGTAGGATTCTGGCCAACCGGGAGCGATGATTTGGTGACCACTCAAACAAAGCAATAGCTGATCTTAGGAGACCAGCTACAAAAATACCGTGGAGCCTCACTTAAGAGTCTCAAACACAGCAATCCAAAGTGCAAAGCTCCTGGGAAACATAAAATGCAAAAAGATTGTGGAGCCCCAGTTATGGGTCTACAACACAGTGAAAGCCAGATATCCCTCAAAGGAAGGAAAAACAAGCAAAGGGGTGTCTCCATTACAGAGATCACCAAAACCACCATATTAAGTGGCCCCTATGTCAAGATCCCGCTCTTTTACAAGCTTTAAGGATGTGACGGGGAAGACCTAAGCAAGTTATCCATCCACAGACAGCTGTTTCGGGGTGTTGCCCCTCATCAGTGTGGAGTAGGATTCTGGCCAACCGGGAGTGATGCTTTGGTGACCACTCAAACAAAGCAATAGCTGATCTTAGGGAGACCAGCTACAAAAATACCGTGGAGCCTCACTTAAGAGTCTCAAACACAGCAATCCAAAGTGCAAAGCTCCCTGGGAAACATAAAATGCAAAAGATTGTGGAGCCCCAGTTATGGGTCTACAACACAGTGAAAGCCAGATATCCCTCAAAGGAAGGAAAAACAAGCAAGCGGTGTCTCCATTACAGAGATCACCAAAACCACCATATTAAGTGGCCCCTATGTCAAGATCCCGCTCTTTTACAAGCTTTAAGGATGTGACGGGGAAGACCTAAGCAAGTTATCCATCCACAGACAGCTGTTTCGGGTGTTGCCCCTCATCAGTGTGGAGTAGGATTCTGGCCAACCGGGAGCGATGCTTTGGTGACCACTCAAACAAAGCAATAGCTGATCTTAGGAGACCAGCTACAAAAATACCGTGGAGCCTCACTTAAGAGTCTCAAACACAGCAATCCAAAGTGCAAAGCTCCCTGGGAAACATAAAATGCAAAAAGATTGTGGAGCCCCAGTTATGGGTCTACAACACAGTGAAAACCAGATATCCCTCAAAGGAAGGAAAAACAAGCAAAGGGGTGTCTCCATTACAGAGATCACCAAAACCACCATATTAAGTGGCCCCTATGTCAAGATCCCGCTCTTTTACAAGCTTTAAGGATGTGACGGGAAGACCTAAGCAAGTTATCCATCCACAGACAGCTGTTTCGGGGTGTTGCCCCTCATCAGTGTGGAGTAGGATTCTGGCCAACCGGGAGCGATGCTTTGGTGACTACTCAAACAAAGCAATAGCTGATCTTAGGAGACCAGCTACAAAAATACCGTGGAGCCTCACTTAAGAGTCTCAAACACAGCAATCCAAAGTGCAAAGCTCCCTGGGAAACATAAAATGCAAAAAGATTGTGGAGCCCCAGTTATGGGTCTACAACACAGTGAAAGCCAGATATCCCTCAAAGGAAGGAAAAACAAGCAAAGGGGTGTCTCCATTACAGAGATCACCAAAACCACCATATTAAGTGGCCCCTATATCAAGATCCCGCTCTTTTACAAGCTTTAAGGATGTGACGGGGAAGACCTAAGCAAGTTATCCATCCACAGACAGCTGTTTCGGGGTGTTGCCCCTCATCAGTGTGGAGTAGGATTCTGGCCAACCGGGAGCGATGCTTTGGTGACCACTCAAACAAAGCAATAGCTGATCTTAGGGAGACCAGCTACAAAAATACCGTGGAGCCTCACTTAAGAGTCTCAAACACAGCAATCCAAAGTGCAAAGCTCCCTGGGAAACATAAAATGCAAAAAGATTGTGGAGCCCCAGTTATGGGTCTGCAACACAGTGAAAGCCAGATATCCCTCAAAGGAAGGAAAAACAAGCAAAGGGGTGTCTCCATTACAGAGATCACCAAAACCACCATATTAAGTGGCCCCTATATCAAGATCCCGCTCTTTTACAAGCTTTAAGGATGTGACGGGGAAGACCTAAGCAAGTTATCCATCCACAGATGCTTTACATATATGGTGGTACCACTTGTGTGTTTTTATTGAGATCGCATATGTGTTTATTAAATTGTATTCTATTGTTGTATTAGCTGGCCACTCATTAGAATTTTGGAATTTGTAAGCTAAGTGGTGTAGCGGGCCAAGCGTAGCTGCGGTTAGCGCTCGGGTCTATTGTATATTTGATCTCTTATCATGTACTGGAATCTTTCTAGAGAATTTTGTAATTCTTTTGAAATTTTGTGTCCCCCTTAAATGTCAGGGCCTGTTCCCTCAGATTGTTCACTTGTTTTTCTTTAGTGTCAAGTGTCAATTTTTCCTCTTCTAGCAGAAGTTTCATGAATCTGTGGGAACTGGAGGTTGCTTCTTCCTCCCACTTCCTCCCACCAACAATTTGTAAAAGATTCTCTAGAATTTAAAAAGAACAGAGAATACTCATTCCTCAATAAAAAAAACAATCAAGAGATTCCCATACAGACATTTCTTCCTCACAAGCAGAGGGATCAGACAGTGAGACTGTAAGAGAGAAAGGTTCGAGGGAGAGGACACAGAGGCAGAGGGAGAGGTGGTAGAAATAGGTACACCAGACCAAGTCAATACACTGAGAATAGTACTGATAAGTCTCAGATATCACCAAGTGTGCCCATAAACCCCACAACCTCTTTTTTGGCCCAACCACCCACAAGCATCCCCTACCAACTAAGTAACAAAACTCAGGGGGGAGTGACAATATAACGAAATGAGATAATAGATTCAAAATTATTAACCTCTCCTCATGCCAAATTACAACTTCCGACTACTCCCTGCTAAATAAAGCACTATCCTTCGTACCTACCGTACGATTTGTCGAGTGGATTAAGGACATTGCACTCTTTACAAGAAAGCTGTTGTGGCACAAACACTTTGCCTTGCAAGACAAGAAAAAGTGTGAGGAGATGTATATGGATACACAGGTCTCCAAATCACAAAAACATTAGTGGACCTACTAACAGAAGGGGAAAAGAGTAGGTTTGAGGGCCCTTTCACTAATTTGAAACGGAAAAGTGACCAAATGCCACCACCACTGCCCGAGTCTCATGGCTCGATTTTCCAAAAATTGGTCCTAAAGGACCTAGAAGCAGTCACCTCTAGAGCCAAGGGTCCTGGAAACCTAAGCCACGATGAGTCCGTTTTTCTTCAAAAGCTAGAACAAGATGAAAATATAGTGATACAAAGGTGGGAAAGTGGTGATGATGGACCACAAAACATACGTTAAAATGTGTATGGAGATCCTCAGTGTTACCAATTCATACAGGGTGCTAGAAAAAAAATCCCAGCCCAGCCTTCTTCCAAGAACTGAAAACAATTCTAGCTAGGGGTCTCAGACAAAAAATGATTGACCAACATCAATTTGATTTCCTGTTACCAGATTACCCCATAACAGCAACTTTTTACTCCCTACCCAAGATACCCAAGGGGGTCACACCACTGAAGGGAGGCCCGATTGTGTCAGGGGCGGGAAGCATTAAACAAAATGTTGGCATATATGTTGACCACATAATTAGACCATTTGTGGAGACTCTTTACTCCTACATTCAGGATACATCAGACCTTCTATTAAGACTCAAGGGAGTCTGTTTAGATGATGAGACTATACTGGCCTCAACTGACGTTGAAGCCTTGTATAGTTCCATTCATCACCATTTAAGACTGAGAGCTGTGAAAACTTTCTTATCCACAAGAGATGTGGCGTTAAAAACACACAATCAATTTGTGCTGGACCTCCTGGAGTTCAATCTGACACGCAATTATTTCATCTTTAACGACCGATACTACCACCAGCTCAGGGGTACCGCGATGGGGAGCACAATGTAGCTGTCCATTAGACTACATTGGGAAAACCAAAAGGGAACTCAGACGACGTATCCGGGACAACTATAATGACATTGTTAACAAAAAAGACTCGTCTGTTGCAAGACATGTGAATATGGTACATGGAGGGGACACAAATTGCATTAAATTTATGGGAATCGAACACATTCCACTAATGCGGAGAGGAGGTAATTGGAACAACAAAATTCTAAGAAGAGAGACAAGATGGATTTTTATGATGCAGTCCACCACACCACGTGGACTGAAAGAAATGCTTTCTTTCAAACCATTTCTATAAGTTGGCCTATATTTTTAGGCTCAGATATTGTACACATGTATCTTTTCCTCTCTTCCTATTGAGATCTATCTGATATTAAAAAATCCTCCCTTCCCCTTCTTACAACAAACCCCCCTCCCCCCAAACCCCTTCTTACTTAAAATCAGGGTGCCTTATATTAATATAATAGCTATAGGGAACTGTACTCACTTTAATATAGACTGCAATATTAAACAATGTCACTACACTCTGTACATGGAACTATAATAGACTCTGGGTTCAATGTACATAAACCAGTTGTCATGTTTCTTTGTGACAGCACTTATCTGAGCGATCATTTACGCTAACCGTTCATGAAATCACTCCTTCGCCACCCATCATACAGACTCGCCTTGATGAGTCGATCAGAGGTGAAGCTGAAAGCATAGATACCAGCCGGGGATGCGTCGGAAGGTCCCCATGGCAACAGTTTCACCCCCTGAAGCATCACATCTGCCCTGCAGCAGAGGCGGGGAGCGAGATTGTAGGGAGAGACGTCACGCCTCCGCCCGACCTCTCATGTCGACACACAGGGCAGGAGGACAGATTCGCTCCCCTTGAACGTCCCAACCGCTCCACGGCAGTAGCGGGGAGAGAGATCACAGTGATAGATTATACTCTCAGATCCGCCCCCGCCCGCCTGCCTACCTACCTATGCTGACGTACATGGAATGGGAGGCGCTAGACCTTTATAAGGAAGGTAATTTAGTTACTACACTGCCACTGCCTTAAACTATTTGCTGAAGACCAGACATATCACTTCCTGAAGAGACCTATTCATTAGGCGAAACGCGTAGAAGCAATCCAGCGACAGCAACTTAGTAACAGCAAGGGAAATTAAGACCAGCTCCGAGGTATCCTGAGGCTGGGGGTCGCTCTTTTCAGGGCGAGTGCTCCGACATACAGCCATGCTAGGCTTCCCCTACCTGAGACTAGGGAAAGCAGCTATAGGCTATAGACAGTCGTGAGAAACCGTCAGCTATTTTTTGGCCCTCGCCTCAACCATAAGAAAAAGTGACCAGGCTACTCTATCCCGCTTGCATTCTAAGTTATTACCTTACCGATAAGACTATATTTTAATAATCTGAATAAAAGTTATTTTTATCA
This sequence comes from Bufotes viridis, assembly GCA_033119425.1. NCBI lineage: Eukaryota > Metazoa > Chordata > Amphibia > Anura > Bufonidae > Bufotes > Bufotes viridis. The sequence goes on from CM065593.1 coordinate 100,258,525, forward strand.
TTTTCAATAAGGCACACTCAGTCTACTATAATAGATCAATTGCTAACACTTGCAATGCTATTAACATGCTATATGGGTCAAAATGCAATTAGCCAAGACTTGAGAAGGGTGAAAGTGAGTTAGACTTTGGAAGTTACTGCATCAGGACATCACCCAGATAATTAAAATAATTTAACACAATGCATACTACCATCAACCCCATATGGGAGAAACTTACACAATGAGCAATGCTTCTAGGAAAACAATAAGATGCCTAGTCTTCACTTACTGTACACCTGGTATAAACTAGACCTGTCAAATAATTGACGTGGTGATATAATAGACTTGTGTATGGCCGTACAAGTTGCAGCGGACTCTAATTAAACTATTAAAGACTGCTCTGTTTTGTCAGTTTACATTATTAATGGCCATGCGGTATTCAACCACAACACAACTGTGCCATGTAGTCATACCCTAATACATACTAGACTGTTTTTAAACTTTCTTAAATTAGTTACTATATGGGGCTGCTGGTTTGGATGAAGAATTGCTATAACTAAGTTAAGAGAAACTTTTTTTTCTGAAAACCATAACATGGAGATATCAGTGTTTTCAATGCACTGTGGCGGCACTATATGGGAAGTGAACACTCACTGGGTTCCATGACAGATTGGAACTGATCTCTGGCTATCCCAGCAGCAAGCCACCCTTTAATAAGATTATCATCTGTGTGCTCTTCTAACAAAAAGGAATTGTTAAAAGCAAATAACTCCACTGAAAAGGCTCAGCCATGATGTAAGACTACTTCTACATCTGCATTATGGTATTTCGGTAATCTGTTCTAGATTACTGGAATTATCATATCCGGCATAGCCAGACACTGCTGGAGTCTGACAGATATCCTTAACTATAGTGGTATTCGGATGGTTTCTGGCATCCAGTGGTATTTGTCCAGCAATAAACCAGCATTGATGCCGGAAGGCAGACAGATCCCATTATAGTAAATGGATCCATCAGGCCCCAGTGGCATCCGACAATGCCATATACAGTAATTCTGGTCGTATTCTCCTCTGCCAGAACAGACTACTGGAATACCATAATGAAGATGTGGACATAGCCTAAGCCTGTTCTGTAATTTTAATTAATGGTCTTTTGAGATTTAAAGTGTTGTCCAGGGTTTTGATATTGCTGGTCTATCCTCAGTCTAGGCCATCGATATCTGATCTGCGGGGTCTGAAATGCTGCAACTCTGCCGACCAGCTGTTACGTTGTGCCTACAGTATACAGCCATTGTGTAGTGGACAGAGCTGGTGACTCCATTGAAGTGAATGGGAGAAGAGCTGCAGTTACAAGCCCTGTCCACTCCAGGTCTAGAGCCACAAGTGACAGATGATCAGCAGGGGTGCAGTGTGTCATACCGCACCAATTTAATATGTATGACCTATTCCGAATATAGGCTATCAATATCAAAACCTTGGATATCCCTTTAATGTTCTTGAAGTATTACGTAACAGCATTCTTGGGCAGATATGGGTTGAGACTTTTTAACAAACCAACTAATATTACCCCATACACAAAGGTAAAAATGTCTCCCACTAGTATATACAGCAAAGCATCATAGAGACATGGACATATTCACATAAAAAAATAACTTTTACTAATTACATAAAAAGTTATAAAGTAAATACCAAAACATGCTCAAATAATGCATTAAAAAAGAATGCATTAAAAAAACATTAAAAATATATGCAATGTAGTCGTCACCTGAACTTCTGGAAGATAATTGTAAAGGTCTTACCCTCAGCTCCAGGTGCCCGACCTTCAGTTGGATAACGGGCAGTTAGTGGCAGGAGCCCATGATATTTGCTGGCAATATAGGGATTGTACACTAACTATCCCTGAACTTATGTCCCTACCTGAAGGAGGGATGGGGGCTAGTTGTCCCTGCCTATGGCACACAGATCACCCACCACGATAGGGACGACCCTGTCAGGAACCTGTCCCTGATTGGGGCCTATACCCTAAAAATTGTCCTTCGCTTAAATCCCACTTGACTCCCTACCTGCCATTTTTCATCCCATAAAAGGAACTTCTCAGGGGACTTGTGAAGTGGAGAAAGATACTCAAATATCAAGAAAAGGTAGAGTATACAGTATATGCCCAGATAGACTGTAGGGAAAAGCCTAATGGACCAGAAATTCTCCACAGTTTATTAGATAACACAACAAACACTAATTATAAGTGGAGGTAGGGTGGGTGGGGGACCAGAGGCATAAAGCCATCCACACAAAAGGACTCCCTGCTAAAAGTAATAAGGCACCAGAAGAACAGTGTTCTGTGCCTGGGTATGGGAAAGTGTCTCCACCTAACCCTTGTCTCACTGCCAATGTTAGTATCAAGAGAGGGGAGCACCAAACAACGTGCCAGTCTCCCCTTTTTTAAATCCTCGTGGAATATGTGCCCTAACTCCTTCCCCTCGGCACTGAAAGCGTGGTTACACGCAAGTGGAACGCATGCCGAGGGTGCGTGCTCCCAGAAAAACAGGGCGACCAGGTGACGCCAGGCATCGGTGCTCGCTGGCTATCACTGATTGAGGATAGCTATTCAACACAAATAGCTAATAGCTCATAGCTCATAAACAGATTTAAGGCAGGATCCAGCACTGAATATTAATAATCAAGGTATACAAAGGTCAAGATATAAGTATCAGTATAAAATATAGTGAAATCAGAAGAGAAAAAAGAGGCAATAAACATGTAATACCCCAATGATAATGGATGGTTCAAAATTGGGCTACGTGAGACCAGGGAACTCCCAATTGCATATACAGCCATTCATTGAGTCTAAATAGACAGAATGGCTAAATAAATCAACTATAGTTTTGTTCTTTATTAAGACCACTTGGGTACACAGTTTTCTGATAGAAAATCCATTTCTCTTCACATTGTATAATTCTCATATCCCAGTTGCCTCTTCTCCCTGTCTGTTTAATGAGTTCAATACCCATGAAGCTAAGACAATCTGTCCTACCCTCATGTTCATTTCTGACGCAACGTGATTCAGGAGTGTCTCGTTGGTTCGCTATGTCTCCAATATGTTCCCCAATTCTCCGTCTCAACTCTCTTGTTGTTTTACCGATGTATTCCTTTCCGCAGATACATGTCATGTTATAGATGATCCCTTAGATTTACAGTTGATCATATCTCTGATCTCATACTCTCCGTTAGTGACATTGCTTTTGAACTTTTTGGCACATCTCATGTATTTACAGGCGATACAGCCTCCCCATTTGAAACAGCCTATAATCGGTTTATTAAGCCATGTCCTAGGTGATGGTGATGCTACAAAATGGCCCTTGACTAGTCTGTTACGTATGCTCCTCCCTCTTCTATATGTAATACTAGGGTACTCCTTGATCACTAGATACATATCTGGATCCATACGCAAAACATGTCAGTGTTTTGAGATAATCTCTCACACTGGATGCAGCCTCATCAAATGTACTAATGAGACAGATCTCTCTTGTATTTGCTTGGGCCGTAACACTAGTTGACATATTTAAACCCTTAAGTGTTAGGAGGGATGTACAATCTTGTGATGATGCCGATTAAAATGCTAATTTCAACGTGCTCAGAGGGTATCCATGATCCAGGAGTCTATTTCTCAGATCAGCCGCCTTTTCAAAAGAGTGTTGAGAACAATTTCTTCTAATGCGCAGATACTGGTCGCGAGGAATACCCCTTTTTAGGGGAAAGTGGGAGTCAAGTGGGATTTAAGCGAAGGACAATTTTTAGCTTATAGGCCCCAATTAGGGCCAGGTTCCTGATGGGGTAGCCCCTATCGGGGCGGGTGATCTGTGTGAGCTAGGCAGGGACAACTAGCCCCCATCCCTCCTTCAGGTAGGGACATAAGTTCAGGGATAGCTAGTGTACAATCACTATATATTGACAGCAGATATCACGGGCTCCTGCCACTTCTAATCGGCCGTTATCCAACTGAAGGTTGGGCACCTGAAACTAAAGAAAAATTGTTTTCCTGTGTTGGGTAAGACCTTTCCAATTTTCTTCCAGAAGTTCAGGTGACGACTACATTGCATATATTTTTAATGTTTTTCTCACTGCATTATTTGAGCACGTTTTGGTATTTACTTTATTACTTTTTATATGTAATTAGTAAAAGTTACGTTGTAATGTGAATATGTCCATGTCTCTATGAGGCTTTGCTGTTGAGACTTTTCAAGAAGTATGGGATTAGGGTGAAGTTAGTTTACAGAAGTAAAATTTTACTTTTCTGCTGAAGTAAGGGAGTGTATTGGCTGTCGGTGGTGCTCTATGTGTGTTCTGTTTATATACAGTACGTGTTTATGTAATACACTACAGCCAGGTGCTTCACAGAAAGAACACAAATATAGATCAGTACATCAGTCTTGATGAAGGACCTGAATTAAAAGTGGTCTGAAATGCGTTACTGTGATTGTAATATCCTGTGTTGGAAGTTTTTATCGCTTGAATAAAGATCCCGATTTTGTATTTGTGAGCTGGACTTTCTACTGTTTTTAGATCAGTACATCTATATTAAAAGTCTTAGTGTCACATGATAAATAGCATTGAGCATAGCTTATCTTATTTTTAAGTCTGAATTCAAGGATTTATATTCAGTAAGTACATAAAAAATAATAGTTTATCACATACTGTATTTTTACCCTATAAAAAGACCTGCCCATAAAATGCACTTAGGTTTTATAAGAGGAAAAAAGGAAAAAAATTATAATAATATTTTTCATCAGACTCTGATCAGACCCCCAATGTTAATCAGACCTCATATCAGACCTCCATTGTTAATCATACATCAGATCAGGCCCTCAATATTTATTAGACCTTTGCTAAGACCCCCAATGTTAATTAGACCTCAGATCAGAGCCCCAATGGAAGCACTTATTAGTATTCGCACTATAAGACGCATTGCCATTTTTCCACCACTTTTGGGGTAAAAAATGTGTCTTATAGGGTGAAAAGTATGGTAAATGCCTATTAATATAACATCACATTCATCATATAACGATCTGTCATAAATGCAACAAAGCACCAAAAAGCAGGTGTCAAGTTCACTATAATTATAATCCACTCACATTAACACGCATGGTCCTTATCTCATTGTATGGCCTGTTTTTAGTGCTTAGAATTAATCCCAATTATCAGTCTGAGGACTAACTGACCATACACTTTGTAATTTATGACTGTAGTAAGCCTTTAGAGTAGCTTTCCAAAACAATTTTACAAGTGTAAGGTTTGGCAGAACATCCCCACGCACACAACAATGTGCCGGAGAAAAGTAGTTTTGTACCAACGTATGGCCACTCTAGACCAGCGGGACAGTGTTCAGCTACTAAAAGCAGTGGTGGATCTGCTTTATGTACTGGCTGCTAGATGGTGCTGGGAGACCACCACACATAACAGCACACACAGATAACCAGTTCTATGGGGCACCTAAGGCCAAAAAGCCTATAACAAGCGCCCGTTGGGACTGACAGATTTAAGAGACTACTTAGTTGACAAGATGTACCTCTATGTCAGTAAGGCTAGTTTCACATAAGAGTTTACAGATCCGGCAGGCTGTTACGGTCAGGAGCAGCCTACCGAATCCGTCACTGCCAGACACTGCCGGAACGCTGGTTCCAGTAAAGATAATAGGGTCTGGCAGAGATCTGGCCAAAACCCAGCAAATATGCCCAGAATCATCCAGACAAACGGACGGTTTCTGTCCAGCCGATTCCGAGCATTCTATGCCGGAACAGCCTGCTGGAAGGCTGTGCCAGCAGTGTGAAACTAGCATAACCATCAAGTGATATTCAACCATCGTGTGCATTATGCTCTCATACTGAGAAACGGCAATTGACAAGCTTTGTACGTGTCAATATGTATGTACAGTATGTGTATGCCCTACTAAGGAGAAACTGATTTGTATATATGTACATTAAAGTCTGAGTTTGCTGCAAAGTAAACTCTATTACTTCAATAACATTTGAAGACATAAACTATATGGACAATAGTATTGGGGCACACCTCTTAATCATTGAATTTAGGTGTTTTATTCAGTCCCATTTCAACAGGTGTATAAAATCCAGCCCATAGCTGCAATACAATGCCACTGTTGCAATAAGTCAGTTCTTGAAATGTCTTACTTCCTAGATTTTCCATGATTAAATATGAGGAGTATTATTGTTAAGTGGAAGCATATAGGAACCACAGCAACTTAGCCACCAAGCAGCGGACTATGTAAAGTTACAGAGCCAGGTCACCGAGTGCTGAGGTGCATAGTGCATGGCATTAGCATCAGCGCAAAAACTGTGCACCACTGCATGCAAGCCTTACAACAGAAAACACAATCACAAGTATTAGGTGGAGTGGTGTAAAGCATGCCACCACAGGACTCTGGAGCATAGGAAACGTGTTTTGTGGAGTGGTGAATCATAGTTCTCTTTCTGGAAGGTTGATGAATGAGTTTGGCTTTGACTAATGCCAAAAGAACATTACCTGCATGACTGCATTACGTCAACTTTGGTGTCTCATTTGGTGGATGAGGGATAATGCTAGGGGTTGTTTTAAGGGGCTGGCCTAGGTACCTTAATTCCAGTGAAAAGATATTTTAATGCTTCAGCATGCCAAGACATTTATTAATAATAATAATAATATTTATTTATATAGCGTCAACATATTCCTCAGCGCTTTACAGTTCAGGGGTTCATGTACAGTCATAAATAACATAGATAACAAGTCAATAATTACAATGGGAGGAATGAGGACCCTACTCGCAAGAGCTTACAATCTATGAGGAGATAAAGGTGACACAAAAGGTAAAAGTGTTTGTTTTGTACAATGGTCTAGCCATGTTGGGAAAATAGGGGAGCAGATATAAAGCTGCATGATATATGAAGTGCTTCTGGGTGCATAGGTGCGGTGGAGGATCAAGTTCAGGAAATGATAAATGGGCTTTATATGGAGAAAAGTTAGATATGGGGATGTGATAGGCCACTCTAAAAAGATGTGTTTTTAGGGAGTGCCTAAAAACTGTAAATTGTGTAAATTGTGATTAAGCCTAATTAGTTTGGGTAGGGCATTCCAGAGAACTGGTGCAGCTCAGGAGAAGTCTTGGAGCCAGGAGTGATAGATTCGGATTATGGCTGATGTCAGTTGTAAATCATTTACAGAGCGAAGAGCACAGGAAGGGTGGTAGACAGAAATTAAGCAGGAGTTTTAGGGAGGTACAGCACTGAGGAGGGCTTTGCGGGTTACAGCGAGCAGTTTAAATTGGATTCTATACTGTATGGGCAACCAGTGCAATGATTGGCACAGGGTGGAGGTATCGGAGTAGCGGTTGGACAGATGGGTGACCCTGGCTGCTGCATTAAGGATAGATTGGAGAGAGGAGAGTCTGGTGAGTGGGAGGCCAATTAAGAGTTACAGTAATAGAGTCAGGAATGGATCAGGGCAACAATAAGTTTTTGTTGTTTCCATAGTGAGAAAGGGGCGGATTCTAGAGATGTTTTTGAGGTGCAACTGACATGAGGCGAACTGACACAGAGACTGCTGCTGTTGTGTCCTCATTTTGGACAATTATGCTTTGAACTTCGAGGGAACAGTTTGGAAAGGCCACTTTCTGTGCCTCAGTGCACAAAGCAAGGTTCATAGGTTCATAAGGCATGGTTAAGTAAGTTTGTTGCAGAAGAGCTTGACTGGCTGCACATAGCACTAATGTCAACCCCATAAAACACCTTTAGGATTAACTAGAACAGGGATTGTGGGGAAGACCTTCTCATCCAACATTAGTGTTTGACCTCACACGTGTTCTTTTGGATAAATGGGCAAACATTCCAACAGACACACTCCAATATCTTGTAGAAAGCCTTCCCAGAATGGTAGAAGCCATTTTAGATGCAAAGGGGGGGGGGGGGGGGGGGACCAACTCCATATTAATGCCTATGGTTTATCATAGGATGCCACAAAAAGCCCCTGTAGGTGTAATGTGTAGGTGTGGGTGTTTACAGATGCTCTACTAGTTTCAGATCCAACTATTTCTGTCTATGTAAAAGAATACTGTATAAATATGTGTACAGTGATGATACTTAGGGTCCGTTTACACGTCCGAAAGTGTTTTGCGGTCCGCTAATTGCGGTTCCGCAAAAAAGGACACCGGCCATGTGCGTTCCACATTTTGCGGACTGGACATGGCCATCATTTTAATAGAAATAAGGTTTAAAAGACAGAAGGAGCTTGATAGACAGGCACTCAATCAGCTGGATTTCAAACAAATAAAATGTGGACAATCCCAGGATTGTCCACATTTTATTTGTTTGAAATCCAGCTGTTTGAGTGCCTGTCTATCAAGCTTCTTCTGTCTTTTAAACCTTATTTATCCTGGTTAGGGTGAACCAGTCAGACAGTAGCACCTCATCCACTAGACTAGTAAGGTGAGCCACCTCGACAGTCTGTTAGTACCTTTAAGGGTACATGCACACGACAGTTGTTTTTTGCTGTCCGCAAATCGGGATCCGCAAAAAAAAACTGATGGTCCATCAGTTTTACTTGGAAGGTTCCTTTGTTTTCACAGATCCCTTGTAATAAATGCCTATCCTCGTCCTGCAAATGAGAAAAAAGTAGGACATGCACTACTTTTTTTGCTGAAGGGAAACACGGACAACGGACGTGGAACACAAACGGATGAACTGTCAGCATTTTTTTGCTGACCCATTGAAATGAATGGGTTCCTGTCCTAGTCGCAAAAAAAACTAAAACAGAAGCTGAGAAAAACAACTGTCGTGTGCATGTAGCCTAATAGAAATGCGTTTTCTTGTCCATATCTGCGGAACAGAATAGGACTACGGAATTGCGGATGTGGAACGGAAGTGCGGATGCGGACAGCACACTGTGTGCTGTCCACATCTTTTTTGGTCCCATTGAAAATGAATGGGTCCGGATGCAATGATCTGGACCCATTTTGCGGACGTGTGAATGGACATTACAATCTGTTTACCTTAGACACACTGGGGAAGGTGCCTTAAATATCCTGTGGTGGCCAGCCATACTGTACATACTTGTTTCACATTTTGTTATATTGTGGCCTAGTTCTAAAATAAAATAAAAATCCTGATCAATCTGCATTCAATACCCTATAATGAGAAGATGAAAACAGAATCTTAGAAATGTTTTCAAATGTATTAAAAAGGAAGAACTAAAAAAATTGCATGAACATAAGTATTTAGACCCTTGAAATGTATCTATGGGGCTTCCAATTTCTCTTGATAATCTTTGAGATGTTTCAACACCATGATAGGGGTCCACCTGTGGTAAATTCAGTTGATTGGACATTATTTGACACCCCAGTCTATATAAGGTCTCACAGCTGACAATGCATATCAGAGCGAAGCTATGTGGAGAAAAAAGTGCCTGTAGAAAACAGAGAAAGGATTGGGTGGAGGCACAGATCTGGAGAAGGGTACAAAGACTTCTGCTTCATTAAAAGTTCACAAAAGCCCAGTGGCCTCCATAATTCTTAAATGGAAGATGTTTAGAACCACTATGACTCTTCCTAATGCTGACCACCCCTGTAAAATAAGGGAAAATTAGACAAAAGGGCCTTGGTAAGAGAGGTGATCAAAAACCCAATGGTCACTCTAGCTGAGCTCCAAAGATCCTATGTGCAAATAAGAGAAACTTCCAGAAGGTCAACGATCACTGCAGCATTCCACCAAACTGGGCTTTATGGCTGAGTGGCCTCTCCTCAGTAAAATAAACATGAGAGTTTGCAGAAAAGCACCTAAAGGACTCTCAGACTGTGAGAACCAAGATTATCATGTCTGATGAAACCAAGATTCAACTTTCTAGCCCCAATTCTAAGCATTCTGTTGGGGTAAACCAGGCACTGCCCAATACCAGCCCTACAGTGAACCACCAGGGTGGTAGCATCATGCTGTGGGGGTGTTTTTCAAAGGCTGGGACATAGAGACTGGTCAGAGTTGTGGGAATGCTGAATGAAGCAAAGTAAAGTGATATTCTTAATGAAAACCTAATCCAGAGTGCTCTGGACCTCAGGCTGGGCCAAAAGTTTACTTTCCAACAAAACAATGACCCTAAGCACACAGCCAAGACAACACAAGAGTGGCTAAGGGACAACTCCGAGAATGTCCCAGCCCAGCCAAAGCACTGACTTGAACCCAATCAAATATCTCTGGAGAGACCTGAAAATGGCTTTGCTCTACGGTTCCCGTCCAACCTGACAGAGCTTGAGAGCATTTGCAGAGAAAAATGGCAGAAAACTCCCAAATCCAGGTTTGCAAACTTTGTGGTATCATACCCAAGAAGACTGGAGGCTGCAATCGCTGCCAAAGTTGCTTTAACTAAGTACTAAGTAAAGAGTCTAAATACTTATATCAATGCAATATTTTTGTTTTTTCTTTTCAATAAATTAGAAAATATTTTGAACATTCTGTTTTCACTTTATCATTATTGGGTATTGAGCACAGAATGAAGGAGAAAAACGTGTTTTAATTTTAGCACAAGGCTGCAACAAAATGTGAAAAAGTGAAAGGATCTGAAGACTTTCTGAATGCACTGTAGGGTGGGAAAAAGTGTGTGTGTGCTGGCCCTTAAAGAATCAGAGGAGGTGTGTGCATACTCTGTGGGCAGAGTGATGTGGAGCAGGAGAGAAGAAGGCCTCGGTTTGCCTGGATTGACCAGTACAGTGCTACTCTGATGCTTGTGCCCCCTAGGGGAGAGCAGCAGGACTCCAAGAACACGGAGCACTGGCCAAGCAGGAGAAAAAACCAAGTGAGTGAATGAATGAATGCAATAGTTTAGGAGATTATATTTCCAGGATACGTAGCCACTCACCTATTGATTAATATGATGTACTGCAATGAATAAGCCAGTGTTAAATATCTTCATGCAAACTGAACATGCTTATCTCTCAATAAGTAAATTACATACATTTCAGCAAATATTATATCATTCCTAACATTAAGCCATTCTTTAATTCCTTGGCGACCCCTGATGTACTAGTATGTCATTGCCACCAGTGCCTTGGAGACCCATGACCTACTAGTACGTCAAGATGATCGGGCAGGCACCGGAGCTTTGAGCATGATCAATGCAGGGTCCTGGAAGTCACTGACAGCAGAGCCCCTGCTGGTATCTGCCGGCATTGATGTAAACAGCGATGGCAGCGGATTAACCCCTTGTATGCCGCGGTCATCGCTGACCGCAACATACATGGGGCTTGCTTAGTGTTCTGGCTCTGTCCCCATCCCCAGTGACGGGGACCCAATGACTGAGAAGGAAGCCCAATGCCTTACACAGGCATCGAGGCTTGCTTTCCACGGAGCCTATGAGATCCTGCCTTATTAGTCTGGCTCTCCTGGGCAACTGTGAATGCAGTGCTCACACAAAAAGCATCAGTATACACAATGTATAGTAATGCATTGTAGAGGGGATCAGACCGCTAAAAGTTGAAGTCCCATAGTGGGACAAAAATAAAAAGTTAAAAAAGTTAATAAAAGTGTTTTTCATCATTAAAAAAATAAAGTTTCAAGTAAAAATAAAAAACACCCATTTTCCCTAATAATTACATAAAAAGTTGTCAAAAAAAGAAAGAAAAAGACATATTAGGTATTGCCACGTCCGTAATGGCTCTATAAAAATATCACATAATCCACCCCGTCAGGTGAATACCGTAAAAAAAATAAAACTGTGCCAAAAAAGCAATTTTTTGTCACCTTACATCACAAAATTTGTAATACCAAGTGATCAAAAAGCCATATGTACCCCAAATTAGTACTAATCAAACCATCATCTCATCCCTCAAAGACAATCGCCTGAAAAGTAATAAAAATATGGCTTTCAGAAAATTGACACACAAAAACATGATTTTTTTTCTTTCAAAAATGCTTTAATTGTGTAAAACTGAAATAATAATAAAAAAAAAGAAATAACTATCGCCGCATCCATAACCACCTGCTCTATAAGAATATCAAATGAAAAAATAAATAAATAAAAACTGTGCCAAAACAACCAAAATTTTGGTCACCTTGACCCATAAAGTATAATATTAAATGATCAAAAAAATGTTATGTACCCAAAAATGATAGCAATAAAAATCTCCTCTTCCCCCAAAAAACAAGCCCCTACACAAGATGATTGGCAGAAAAATAAAATAATTATGGCTTTCAGAAAATGGAGACACAAAAACATTATTTTTTTTTCAAAAATGCTTTTTTATGTAAAACGGAAACAAAAAAAGTAGACATATTTGATATTGTCGCATCTGTAACAACTTGCTCTATAAAAATAGCACATGATCTAACCACCTGTCAAGTGAACATTGCAAAAAAACAAACAATAAAAACTGTTGTTTCTACTGTTGGGTTGCATCAGGGGGTCTTTAAATGTGACATGGTGCCTAAAAACCAGTCCAGTAAAATCTGCCCTCCAAAAACCATATGGTGCTTCTTTCCATTTGAGCCTTGCCGTGTACCCATACAGCAGTTTACGACCACATATGGGATGTTTCTGTAAACTGCAGAATCAGGGTAATAGATGTTGAGTTTTGTTTGGCTGTTAATCCTTGATGTGTTATAGGAAAAAATTGATTAAAATGGAAAATTTGCCAAAAAAAAGTGAAATTTCTAAATGTATTACAGTGTATTTAAAAATGTATTACAATGTATTACAGTATTAAAATGTATTGGCTCTGATGAGTTACAGTTATTACTTTGCGAAGTCTCACGAGACCCATCTGTCCAGGGCTTTTATTCACAGTGTGATGTAACTGGCTTCTATTTTGCCCTCATATTTTGTAGGCTAAAAGATCAGGAGAGGCAAGTCTGTTAGTATAGGTCCCGTTTGAAGCCACTATGTTTCTGGTTGATGGGCACAACTGAAGTTTGATCAAAAATGTGCGCAAAAGGCTTCCAATTTTCATATAGTAAGTATAACAGTAATTCAGTTTTTATTCAGACAAATATTTTTAAGACATGCACAACTTAATGAAGCACAACGACAACATTTTTTTATTCTCTGACCTATTAGAAAGGTACATAATGTAAACCGTACTGAACATGATCTTTTTATTTTACCAGTGACTGTATTTGTGAGTTATCCCTCCCTTTTGATCCTCAGCTGTGTCATGTGACCAGCACTCTGACTTTCCAAATAACACAGCATCTTATGTGTGGACAGGAAGTCAGTTTCTCTATGTATTCCTATGGGAGCCTCAATGTCAGTCTTATGGGAATGAATGCAGAAGTAACTGACTTCCTGTCCTGTGTCAGTTGGAAATCAGAAAGTTGGTCACATGACAGCTAAGAATCAGAAGAGAGGTTATAACTCACAGTCACTGATGAGATTACATTTACTACAATTACATCATGTACCTTTCTAACAAGTTAGAGGATAAAACATCTTTATGGGAGTGCTTTTTTAAGATGCAGTGGTATTTGTCCACCCGCCTCTCAGCATATTTGTCATGCTGCTGCTGGATCTGTTGGATCTCTGGCCAGTCCCCATTGCAGTAAAAGGGGCTGGGTGGACTTCCAGCTTTTACACTGTAGTATGGATCCTCTGCCAGGACAGCCTGCCGGAAAAGATAAACACCAATGTGAAACTGGTCTACGACATCATACTGCAATCATCTACCAAGATAGTCTCCATGTACTGCACCGTTTCTCCAACCTCTCACAAGTTCACAACCTCTTCCTACGTACATGAAATCTTGAATATCTGCTTTAGACACTCTCCTTCCTATTTACAGCTTGAATGGATTATTCCTATCATTTAGAAATGAGTGCCTATTCACTACTTAATCTATTAGACTTTATTTAGTTGTAATCCTTTTGGATTTTTTTTGCTATACTTTACATAACAGATCATTATTTATTCTAAACAAGCTTTACTCCTTCGGATTAAAGGATACAGTCACGTTAAGTTATGCTTCATTGTCCGTATCTGTTTGTTCAGTATCACCTCCTTTTTCAGCTTCCTTTCCACTTCCTCTCTCTGCTAAGGTTTCTCTGTGTTTAATGTAGGTAGCTATAGAGTTTATATTTTACATGGCCCCAGCTGGAAACCCAGTCTGCCAGGGGCGATCTTAGTGGTCTCAGACTATGCCACATGTCACCCAGAAGCAATATCACTCAGGAAAACATATTCTAGGGTTATTGCAAAAGGGCTGCTCCAAATGTTCACCCATACAGATATCGCAAGAGAGGTATTAACTGACCAGGGAATGGGTTTTATGTCCAATATTACAAAACAGCTATGTGGAATTTTAAAAATGACACATTTACGTACATCAGTGTATCGTTCCCAGACTGATGGTCTGGTGGAAAGGTTTAACAGAACACTGAAAGGTATGCTCAAAAAAGTGGTTGATACGGATAGAAAAGACTGGGATTGTCTTTTGACATATTTAATGTTTTCCACAATGGAGGTTCCACAGGCTTCCACAGGCTTTTTCTTGTTTGAACTGCTATATAGAAGACATCCCCAAGGGCTCTTGGACATAGCTAAAGAAATCTGAGAATAAAAGAAGTGTCAATGAACATATAGCTAAAATGCAGGACAGAATTGGAGCAGGTATGCCAATTGTGCGAGAGCATATGCAGCAGGCCCAAGAAGAACAGACTAAAATTTACAATAGGTCTGCTAAGGTCAGATCCTTTTAACCTGGTGACCGAGTGTTAGCTTTGGTGACAACAACAGAGAGAAAGTTTTTGGCAAATTGACAAAGTCCTTATGAGATCTGGGAAAATGTAAATGAGGTGAATTAAATGGTTTATCAACCAGGGAAAAGAAAGCCTCTTCAAATATTTCATTTAAATTAAATTAAACCCTGGAAGAACCAGAAGTTTCTCTCTGCCATAAAACCATGGCATAAGGTTCTCTCTGCCATAAAACAACCTACGGTATTACCTGGCAGTAAGTCACCAGAAGTGTGTATGGTGAAAACCTGTTGTCCAAATTGTAGAGGAGAGATCTGGTACAAAGAAACATCTTCAAAATTACCAAGCCGCACTAGTGTTAAAAAAGGTAAAACTAAGACCCTATTGTATTCCAGAAGCAGAGAAATAGACTATTTCAGAAGAAATTTAAAAAATATTGTCTCTAGGGTAATAGTAAAGTTTCACAGTAGCTGGTCAAGCCCAGTACTACTCATTCCCAAATCAGATTTCAGTTTCGTAATGGTTTTAGAAAGTTAAATGAAATTTCAAACTTTGATTCCCAGTCCTAGACCAGGACCTGGCAGGTATATAACAACTCTACCTCACTAAAGGCTATTGACAGGTTCCATTGACTATATTCACCGATCAATAAATATAGGCATTCAAATAGTTATACCAGTGAGGTTATTGTAAAATCCGTGTCCCACCCAAAAAATATATCAATGAACCTCCAATTGATGTAAACAGTTAATATTTTATTGAGTACAATACATACAGTTATAAAATTCCTTAAAATAAGTAGCAGCAAATAACAACCCTTGGGGAGGATAAGGAGGGGGCAGCAAATGACGTCCTCCACAACATTACAGACTACAAGCAAAGTATGTCACCATAATGGTACACGGTACTAGTGTAAAAGTAAGTAGGGTCCAAACAGGGCCATATACTCACACCCACAATAGTCAAACATAAAGTGCAAGACAGAATTAGTGTCAAAAAGACACTTTACAGCACAAATATAGGTATAGTATTGTGTGTCATGGGTGACCAAAAAGAAAATTAAGCATCAAGTCATACCAAGAGTGGGGACGTAACTTCGCCACCGCCTCCACCTGACGCTGTTTCGCCAACCAGGCTTCTTCAGGCGGTTCCATTGACTGACAATGATAAGGTTTTTCCACACCAAATAGTCATTTTCAGTTCATTGTTCTCCCTTTTGGCCTACGTGGTGCACCGGCCACTTTTCACAAGTTAATGGACCTCATTCTTCAGCCTCATAAAAGAATATGTGGAAGCATACCTAGATGACATGGTAATTGGCCTATAAGATGATTGTTACCTAGGGTATAATGTTGGGAGTGGAGTCATCAAAAACTAAATTGACAAAATTATACAAAGACAAACAGAGCGCCCAGGCACTTCCTAGTGAAGCACGTCTAAAGATCCATAAATCACAACAATTTGGTTGCGCTTACCAGAAATTAAACTAATGTGTATGGTGATATACGTAATTGACAAGTGTTGAATGTAGGCTAAACTAGCTCTACCTTGTGAAATGGTATGAAATAAATGCTATAGAAAGGGAAATGATAAAAAATATATGATATATACAGGGAATAAGACATGTATGTGCACATACTTATATACATATTCTACTGAAATTCCCCATGCCCCAACCGAGAACCACAGTACTAACAACGCATATGAACCATCTCTTTCTGACAACTTTGTTTTCATCATTTATTTACTGGCTAACACAGTACAAATATGTGTTTTTTACTTTAGCAAAATAAATGGTAAAAATATGTAACTTGCTAATTTATAGGGGTTTCATTTATTATCCAGAAATACGCCTATATTACGCGTTTTTCTAGTGCAGACAGGCCCGGTTCATTCATCATTTTCTGCGCCTGTTTTAGGCGTAAAAAATTGTCTATATGTAAGACAGCAAGGAAGCCTGCTTCTCTACATAACTTCGGCGGATCCACCTCCAGATATAGGGGTTATTAAGACTGCCGGTCTTAATAAATGACCCCCCGTGAGTTTAGAATTTCTGTCCCATTATCTAACGCTGTAAAGTGCTGTCCACTTGTCATCCAGTTCTCTCCAAGGACATCTCCGCTGTTCCTATCCCAAAAATGGTGGCTAATGGAGGGGTACATGATGCAACCACTTAGATCATGACAAATGGTCACATGACGCAAGGAGATCTGGTCTCTGCAGAGCATCGCATTCCTGGAGGAGAAGGAGCAGAGAGATAGCACTGGGAAGCAGGTAAGAAAGCTTCACTTTACAGATTGTGTTAAGTGTGGTGGCGTGGATTGCCATAAAACCCCCATCCTTGCACAACCCCTTCAAGTGAAGGAGAATTCACACAACAGAAGCCAGTCAGCATATCACTAATGTCTCAGCTTCTCCAACAGTAATTACCATAGTGGGAACCTTCGTTTGGCTGCAAGGTAAGTGCCAGTTGTTCCAGTTTGTCAGAACAGTCGCAGATCTTTTTGAGTAGTTCTATGTTCTGACCCAGAGGGTGGGTCCTTGAGGGGACCCCCTCAATGACATCTATATAGAAATAGGGTAATTTCTCTAGTGAGACAACACCTTGAAAGACATCTGTAGTAAAAATTCTATGTAAGAAATAAAGACAGATAAAGAGTCCAAACTCTTACACACCATGGGGCAGATTTATTAATACTGTCTAAGTGTACAATCACACGACCGTATTTATATGTCCGCATCCGTTCTGCAAAAAGCAGACATTCATTTCAATGGGGCCGCAAAAGATGTAGACGGCACCACGTGCTGTCAGCATCTGTATTTCCGTTCCGCGGCCCCACAACTGCGGACAAGAATAGGCATTTCTACCATAGGGCTGGCCGTGTGCGTTCTGCAAAATTTGGAACGGACATGGCTAGTATCCGTGTTTTGTGGATCAACAATTTGCGGACCGCAAAACACATACATGGCGAGATTTAAACATGGCGAGATTTATCACAGTGGTTGATGCTGGATGACAAATCTGGTACATTTTTGGAATGTCTAATCTCGCCTATTAATTTACAAATGAAACCTGTGTCAGAGATTAGCTGATCTTTTGGTTTCATTCATTTTGGTCTTATTTCCTTACATCACTTCCTGTTCAATGAGTCACTTGGGTTCACAACTATTTTTTTCTGTTCAAATTTGTAATCTCTTCTTTTACACCATTCTTTCTATCTCTTTTCTTTCTATTTTTCAATTATCGCATGTATAGATATTTTTTTAATGGAATAGTTCATTTCTAGTGTTGAGCGAACCCAAACTGTAAAGGGTTTTTTGTACTCGGACCCGAACCCGAACTTTTCCGTAAAAGTTCGGGTTCGGTGTTCAGCCGTTTGATAAAGCTTGTTGAAAGGCTGCAGGGCAGCCAATCAACAAGTGTTTAAGATGTGTGCCCTTAAAAGCCATCACAGCAATGCCTACTAATGGCATGGCTGTGATTGGCCAGTGCAGCATGTGACCCAGCCTCTATATAAGCTGGAGTCACGTAGCGCCACATGTCACGTCAGCTCTTACTAGTGTAGGGATAGGATGCTGCTTCTGTGAGGGAGAGATTAGGAAAGAATCTGATATCAGAGCTTGGTGTCTGCAATCTACAGCGATTTATTATTTTTTTTTTGTGGGTGCAATACAACATTTTTGTACCCTGCCCTGAGCCCAGTGACACAGAAAAATAAGTTTTAATCCATCTGTTAGTTATGTGGGCACCGGCGGCCATTTTGTGCAAGTGCAGTGCACTTGCACCTGCATATGTGCCATGGACAATAATTGAATCCTGTTCTTGTGGTTCAGTGGGCGACACATACCCATTTTTTCAGTGCACCTGCACTGCAAATGTGCCAGGGGAAGGGAAAATAATATAGGTAATCCGTCTGTGAGTTCAGGGACCTCAGGGACATATTTACTTTTTTTTTGTAAAGTAGCCCTTTGCTGCATATGTGACAGTGTAATTAATTCAGTAAATCCATCTGTTAGATTCTGGGGGGACAAATTAAATTTTTTTCCCATAAAGTACCTTTGCGGCCTATACTGCATTCATGAAAGAGAAATAAAATCAGTAAATCCATCTGTTTCATTGTGGGTGAAAAAATTACCTTTTTTTTGCCAGAAAGTACCTTTACGGCCTGTGCTGCATTTCTAATAGTAACATAAAATCAGTAAATACAACTGGGACATTGAGGGTGAAAAAAAAAATTTACTTTTTTTTTTGCCAAAAAGTACCTTTGCCGTCTGCACTGCATTTGTGATAGAGAAAGAAAATCAGTAAATCCATCTGTTTCATTGTGGGTGAAAAAATCACCTTTTTTTGCCAGAAAGTACCTTTGCGGCCTGCACTGCATTTCTGATAGTGAAAGAAAATCAGTAGATCCAGCTCTTAGATTGTGGGTGGACATTTCCACGGTTATCAGGCCAGTCATTCACAAGTGGCTTGGAGGGTGTGTTCCTGCTGCACTGCATACCTGACTAGGAAATATATTCTATAAATTAGGCGGCATTTAGATTGTTGGGTGATCTATACCCCTTTTTTCTTTCAAAGCTCCCCTGCACTGCATACCTGACAGGGAAAAATATTCTGTAAATTTGGAGGCGTTTAGATTGCTGAGTGATCTGTACCCCTTTTTTCTTTCAAACTACCCCTGCACTGCATGCCTGACTGGGAAATATATTTTCTACATTTGGCGGCGTTTAGATTGTTGAGTGATCTATACCCATTACAAGCGCATTCTGGTAGACGCGCTGCTGATGGCATTCCCAACTGACACCGGGGCCTCATTGGAAGCACAAGGCGAAGGCAGAGGAGGAGGAAGAAGTCGCCAACGCAGCTGGGGCACCGCCAGCACCTCAGAAGGCAGGGTTAGCATGGTCCAAATGTGGAAAAGCGTTGTCAGCACGCCACAAGAACCAGCACCACCAGCTGTGATGGAACGTCTTAGCAGGAGGCAGCATTTCAGCAACATGGTGGAACAGTATGTGTGCACACAGCCAATGTGGACAAGCTCACGTTCATTAAAATGAATCAGGCATGGATCCCACAGGACTTGTCCGTACCTTGTGCAGAATAGACATGTATACCGGCCTCACCCAGCCTTTGTTATACTCCAGCACACTTTCTCTTTGTTTTCTTTTCTATATTTCCCAATGTTTTGGGGTCTACACCACCACTTCCACCGCCATCTCAAACTCCTACTCCATATGGACCTCCTCCTCCTAGTTCAAGATTATTATTTTAAATTTTTATGTATTTTATGTTATTTTAAGTCATTTCCCTATCCACATTTGTTTGCAGCGCAATTGTCCAGTTTCATCAACTTCCTGTTGAATTGATCCACTTCTGGTATAATGTCCACAGAAGGAAGACCCCCTTTGAAATGCATTACCCTGCTTGTTTTTGAATTTATTTTTAAAATAAAAGTCCACTTCTATCAGTTAGCGCTTCCGATTCCCTCTTTTTTATTTGTTTTATTGGTGCTCACTTATTTGTTGGCTTAGGTTATTCCCAAACAAGTGGCAATTTTCATTGAGGCCACACCCATTTTTAACAAACTATTCCCTCATTGGGTAAGTCGATAAAAGTGTCTAAAACACTCAATAATGAGGTGTACGCTCTAGAATTCTGGCAACTTTCGGTTAGTAATTCTTCTCCTATATATGCAGTTTCTACTGAGAAAACCAGTAATAATATTGTTGTGCAACCTATATTCTTCTATACTAGCATCACTTAAACATCATCAAAACACATCTGATCGTGTCTAAGCAAAACTGTCCAAGGTGAGTCAGACAATTACTGCTATGCATCAAGCAGGGAGTGATAGCAGTGAGATGTTGTAACACTTGAGGCAAAACATTGCTGAGCTTCTGGAGGTACGAATTGAAAAGAACAAGAGGTGATGTCACACAGACAGATACTGGTGGACATTTCCGAAAAACGTAGACATACACACGACAATATACATTCCTCAAAGTCTGCATACTTCAGACTATGTGCTCTTCATGATCCCAGATTCTTTATAACACTTCCCCAGCCTGTAGTCAGTAGCAGATGAGTTGAGTTTTGTTTCTATGGTTGTATTCTCACTTTATTTTTACTACTGTGACTTTCTATCAATTTTTACTTTGATGTCTTGCTTTTCAGTAGTAAACATTTACAAAGAGCAATAAATGTTTACAGAGATTTTAGAGATCAGAGGGTGTGACCTGCCTCCTCTTCAAGCAAGATTCATACAGGACCTATATGTGAAGGTGTGTGAGTCGCTCATACTGGGCAGGGTCATGCTAACACTTTAATAAAAAGGGTGTGAAGAGAAGCGATGAGCCATATTCAAATTACCTAATAAACAGGGTGTATAGCCAAAGGAATACGCTAAATTAAAAAGGTGAAGGGTGATGAAGACCTTCTGGCATAAGATACATTGTTACCACAGAATACCTGTGAAAAGCGAATGTGATCTTATTGACATGTACAATAAAGATTTAACATTGTGGGAATAATATACCTACACAAATGCAGAGAGAGAAAACATAGTGCCACCTATAGAAATTAGCCATATAGGACTATAATTGTATCCATAGAAAACTGTGATTGCAGTACTGCATGTAGAAAAAAAGTTATTACACTAGGGTTTGATTTACCTGTGATTTTCCCTATTGTGTTTCCCTTTTGAAATCAATAACCTCCAACACTCTAGCACTTGTGAAACTACAACTCCCAGCATGCATACTTGCTGGTCTGTTCTCAGAAGACTCATAGAAATTAATGGAACATGCTAGGATTCAAAGTTTCATAGTTGGGGCACCAGAGTTTGCTGACTCCTGGTGTAAAATGTCCCCCCCCCCCCCAGAAAAAAAAAAAAAAGGGAAAAAAAGAAATCATTGTTTGAAGAAATTACATCTGCCATACTAATCGCATCAGTGTGCCATATCGCAGGAATCTTTTGTCGTAGAAATTTCTGCAACTGAAAAATCTATTCCATATATCTGAATTTTGGGGGAGATTTATCAAACCAGTGTAAAGTAGAACTGGCTTAGTTGCCCATAGCAACCAATCAGATTTCACCTTTCATTTTCCAAAGGAGCTGTAAAAAAAAAGAAGGAAAGATGGAATATGATTGGAAGCCAGTTCTACTTTACACCAGTTTGATAAATCTCTCTCTTTGTCTCTTGACCTCTCTGGGTAAGTTGTCACTAAACAGAGACTATTTCAAGAGGTAGCAGCCTGGTGGTTCCCCTGCAGCAACGACCAGATCCTTGTATAGGGATAATGCCCTTAGGAGTAGCACTAACCAAATCCATTCAGTGACACGTCTTATCTGCTGATGACAGATCTTATTTTGTCTTTATTTCTGTTCTTATTATGGCTTGTAGCAATACCCAGAGAAGTAAGGCTCAGTGATACTTGTAGACTCGTTTCTTAATATCCAAACAACTAAATTAATATATGAATACACAATACTGACACCAGGTATATTCATGTTTATTGACACAGACATCAAACTGTTATTTTCTTATCCTATTTTGTGGATTCCAATCTGAAAATCTGTGACCACCATATTATCAAGTGAGTTCAAAACATTATGATGATTCTGCTCCCCAATCTGGGAAATGTGTCTTTTCTAAACATTCAATCATAAAGCACACAGTGATGTCACAGACATAATCCACTTATTAAAGCCCACTGTCGATGAATCATGCAAATGGTGACGTTACTGTTAGGGCCGTTTCTTAGACTGGGCGGGCCGGGTGGCTCCCAGGGCTCTGTCAGAAGGGGGGGCACCGCCCGGGGGGAGCCCGACCGGTCCCGAGCCTCTTCTTTTTTTTCAGTTAATCACTGCCAGTGGCGTCGCTACAGGGGGGCAATTGCCATGCCCCCTTAGGTTATTCCTTGCCCCCCTGGGTGCCCCCCCCCGCTGATTCGCTGCCTTGCCCACACACTAAATCTATCCAGCAGTCATGTCCTTCCCAATGTCCTCTACTCAATGTACCCTAACCTACCTGGCCTGCCACAATGCTACCCCAGCCCCTCCTCAGTTATACCCCTGTATAATCGGGTACAGGGGTCATATAACTGAGGAGGGCTATCAGACAGTATACAGTGGAAATGTAAATGATAGCCCTACTCAGTTTTATTACCCCTGTAAAATAATGTACCCTGATACCACTTAGTTATATTACCCCTTGTTACCTCATGTACAGAGTCTGAACAGGAGGAACCAAAAAACCATACTGCCCAGTGGACGGCATTTTCTTAGACCTAGCCCCCCAGCCGAAGTGGTGTCGAGATCCCTAAAGTCCAAGCCAAGTAATTGTAAGTTTTCATGTGAAGTATGTTTATGTTATACATATATAGCCTACACTGTGCCACACAATATACAGTATACCTCTACACTGTGTAGGGGTTATACTGCTGTTTATTGGACAGCATGGCACAGAGGCTATATTGTCCAGCATGGTGTAACCTCCATACATTTTATGTACAGTATATATGTACTATGCTATACAATATACAGTATAATCCATACACCATGCTATACAATGTACATATAAATCCATACACCATGCCGCACATTATACAGCATAGTTCATACACCATGCTGTACAGCATATATTATAATCCTGTACATCGTGTATATACTGTACAGCATGGTGTATGAATAAAATAAATAAATGAATAAAAAGGTATCTCTGCATACCGCAATACTCTCGTATTTTATCTTATTTATACATACTTATTTCGTTTTTTTCAGTAGTATGATTAAGTGGTGAAAATTATTAGTGCCCCCCTCCATTTTCGACTGTGTATCTTCTGTGCCCTCCCTATATATTGATCCTAGAGTCGCCACTGCTCACTGCTGTAGGGTACTGTCTGGATAGGGAGCTCAGGGAGGAGGCGCCGCGGGGGGGAGGGTGGAGGTGAGTTTTTTGACACTCGCCCTGAGAGAAATCTTACCTAGAAACTGCACTGGTTACTGTGATGGGATTATGCACATAGTGATTCACAGTACAAAGTTAATATGCAAAGTGATGTCAGATCACAGCATTAATAAGCATGGTGATGAGTGCAGAGATAATGAGCACAGTGATGTCACTGAATAGGATAATGCCCATTGTGACATCATAGAAAATATAAAAGAAACACCATTTTATGGGGATCATGCACAAGATTTTACTGATATAAATAATGTCTATTTTTGGTCTCCCATTGACCTGCTTTAAATTTTGTCCTCTATCATCTACACTCGTCATTACTGTACCACAACTATGAGTGGGCCCGCTTACTTGCCACTGCCTTGGTGGTTGTGCCCATGACTGGTAGTCACTTTATCTAACCTAGTTCAGAGCAGTTATGAGAAATGCTCAGGTACACACATATACAAATCTGTGGACTAGTATTGTAAAAGTTAAGACTTGCAGTAGAAGAGTTATTAGATATCTTCACACCCTTTGTTAAGCGCTTCACTGGTCCTGCCAGAAGGAGCCACTCATACATACACACCTAAGGAATCGAGGTGCAAATCCAATATAAAGCTTTTCAAATTCAAAAACAAATGAAGAAGTAAGAGCCACCCTTGGATCCCATCTGCAGTCTTAGAATGCATTTAATGCTTAAATAAACATATTAAGTTTTGTCAAGGAAATATCGTATCTTAAAGCACCACATCTCCCTTCTACATAACATTTTCAACAGCTTAAATTAGAAAAAAATGGGCTTTTCTACTAAACTGAGCACTGATATCTTCTCTGTTATGATATACAGAATAATTGCACAGATTCTTAATTTTGCAGAATGTGACAATGTGCACTGAAATGCTTTGGGTTTGCTGGTTTTAAAGAGTAATATGTAAACCATGTAGACAATTATTCAGTCATCTCATGTACTCATGATTCACTGGATTCTTACTGGTGCTAGAACTGCCAGAAATCTCAATTGTAGGTTTGTCATACGGTTAATTATAATTTTATGGCACAAAGCTGTGGAGTGAGTGGTATTATACTCAAATAGTTGGTTTAATTACTGATGAGGGTAACAAGATATTCATCATGGGAATTTTAATGTGATCATTACAACTAGAGATGAGCAAAGTTTTGAAAAATTTGATTCCGCAGCTTCACAAGAAAGTTCCACAAGAAATTTGATTAGTTACAAATAAATTTGTCATGAATCACTATAAATCAGGTATACCCAGGCCACTCTGCCTTAGGGTATGGCCACATGAAGCGGCTGTGCTGCGGGTATGTTGCGGCCATGCTGCGGAAAAAAACTGTGCAGCCAATTAGCCGGCAGCTGCCTTTCATTTAATATTGAAGACTGCACTGTATAGTCCTTATTCATTGTTCATTGCTGTTCGGCACCTTCAATCCACCTTTAAACAGGGGCTATACCAACTTCCCCTGCCCCAGCGTTCTCCTGCCCTATAGGTGGGAGCACTTCTTCTGCCATCTGCTTTTCCTCCTTTTCCACATCTTCTAAAATCGATGAGAATATGTCATCAGGAACATCCAGCTCCTCCTCTCTCTAAGTAAATGTAGGAATACATAAAACTGATGCAGAATAAGTTTCCCTGCACTCTCCCTGCACTGCCCCTGAACTCTCCCTATTCAATATTCTTCTATTAATCATTTTCAGCAATATGTTCCCTAGCTCATGAGTGCTTGCCAAGTCTTTCCCTATGCTCAGCTCACAGGACAATGGTGGAGAATGCACGGGATGAGGCTTTTATAGGGCTGTGACATCATAGGGGATGGCTATCTGCGGATAGGCTGGCTGCACGGCATTATGGGTGATCTTGCGTTCCCAGGCTTGTCTCCTCTACATTTAGTTTTGCTTTGTAACATGTCATTACAAAAATGTTGCTGCCATTTTAGGAAAAACTTTTTCCAAAACTTTGGATCGTATTCTGCCTTGAATGCTTCACTTCGCTCATCACTAATTATAACATTCTGTATGTGGTCCAATTAAGGTTTTGGCGACACTTGTTGCGTAACTTTTTTTGTAATGATAGCCAATGGTGTCAAAATGCGACATTTGAAAACAATTCCGAACCCAGACCCTTTATTGGACCACATAGAGAAAGTTATAATGATGAATTGACCTTCATTACAAAAATGTTGCACAACTTTTCTGAGACTTCCTGTGGAGCGACACATGTTGCCGTGTAGCTGGACATTTAAAGTCAGATCATATTTTAAGATGGCTGTATTTTGGCCAAATTTAAATGTTTGCATTATAAACCCAGGTCCCATAACCCCAATGTATAAGAAAATGGCCAGCACTCGCTTGTAACGTTGCACGGGACAGGACCAATTCCACACGTAGTAAGATAGAAGGTCCCAGCAACTAATCTTGAATGCTCAAGAAGGTTTTATTCAGAAAATAATATAGTCCATAAGCACAGGACGCGTTTCGGCACACAGGCCTTTCTTAACAGCACTGTTGTTGAGAAAGGCCTGTGTGCCGAAACGCGTCCTGTGCTTATGGACTATATTACTTTCTGAATAAAACCTTCTTGAGCATTCAAGATTAGTTGCTGGGACCTTCCATAACCCCAATGGACTAAATTAAACTGGTTACCATTTTGACATGCATCAGTTAAAAAGCTATGACATTTTCATTTGTTGGGCTATGGGGCATTTTGTTTTGTAAATAATGCAGGTTTCTTTTAGTATATTCATATACATAATTTATTTATTTTTATTTGGCCTAGTTTGAAGAATAGTAAAAAAAATTTTTTCACCCATAAATAATATAGTATTACCCTTAAATATATTTTTCATTATCATGTGTCTTAACTAGAGATAAGCTAGTTTCAAAAAAATTCGATTCGGCAGGTTCGCCGAATTTTAAAAAATATTTGGTTCGATCTGAATTTATCTGCGATGAATCACGTTAAAAAACGGCTATTTCCTGGCTGCAGAGAGCCTTTATAGTGGTGTAGAACACTGTGCCTTGCAGTAACAAGCATAGAGAGTCTGCTGTGGTAGTGAAACAATACTGTGAGTCAGTATGACATGCAGATGACAGACGTGGCTCTTAGAATCACTGCACACGTCACTTATTTGGGCAGTTATGGGGCCAAAACTGACCAAATAACTCAAGTATGAACTCAGCCTGTCAGGCCAATGTTAGCATCAAGAAGGGGCGTGCTCCTTTTACACCGTCAGCAGCTGATTCCACATAGATGTCTACACAACCTGTTCAATTAAACGCTTATACAAATAAAGCCCCCCCCCCCTAACAGAGTGGATAGGGTGTCAGCAGTAAGTTTGTGTTGATGTCACAGATTTTTTTGATCCGTCAGAACAATAACCCCCAAAAAACAGATCCTGTCTGTGGAGCATCCGCCTTCACTCGGTCAGCATTTGATCAGCAATCCATCAGTATTGCTAAAGCCAAAAAAACAGGAGTGGATCCAAAACAGAGATGACACGTCAATGGAATATTTGCATGTCTTCTGTGTTTTGTACCCATTCCTGCTTTTGGCCACCAAATCATAAGTCAATTCTGATGCAAAATAGGGACCATGCCATGCAGGCCTTACAGCTGTTACATAGACAGGATCCATTGTGCATCTCATTTTTCCTTCCTTCTGACAGATCAGAAGAAGGGTCAAATAAATGATGATGTCAGCCAGGCCGAAAGGCAAAATAGTGGCCTAGTCATGTTGTGGAGAGGTTGGGAACAGCATGAGAAATCCACAGAGTGGCCCTATAACATAGTGGTGAGGTGGAAGCAGCATGACGAAACCACAGAGTGGCAAAATGACAGTGTGGATATGGCAGCAGCATCAGGAGGCCACAGAGTGGCGCAGTGACAGACTGTGGAGGTAGCAGCAGCATCAGGAGGAGGCCACAGAGTGGAAAATGACAGAGTGTGGGTGTGGCGGCAGCAGCATCAGAAGGAGGCTACAGGGTGGCACAATGACAGTGTGGAGGGGGCAGCAGCAGCAGCATGAGAAGTCCACAGGGTGGCACAATGACAGAAAGGAGGTGGCAGCAGCAGCATGAGTAGGCCATGGAGTGGCACAATGACAGAGTGTGGAGATGGCAGCAGCAGCATCAGGAGGAGGCCACAGAGTGGCACAATGACAGTGTGGAGGTGGCAGCAGCATCAGGAGGCCATAGGGTGGCACAATGAGAGTGTGGAGGTGGCAGCAACAGCATCAGGAGGAGGTCACAAGGGGGCACAATGATAGAGTGTGGAGGTGGAGACAGCATCATCAGGAGGCCACAGGGTGGCACAATGACAGTGTGGAGGTGGCGGCTGCAGCATCAGAAGAAGGCCACAGGGTGGCTTAATGAGAGTGTGGAGGTGGCAGCAGCAGCATCAGGAGGCCACAGAGTGGCCAGGTATCATAGTGTTGAATTAGCAGCAGTATCAGGGGCAAGGTGACATAGTGTGGAGGTGGCAGCAGCATCAGGAGTCCAGAGAGTGGCAAGGTGACATAGTGTGGAGGTGGCAGCAGCATCAGGAGATCAGAGTGGCAAGATGACATAATGTGGAGGTGGCAGTAGCATCAGAAGACCACAGAGTGACAAAGTTAGATAGTGTTGAGGTAGCAGCAGCATCAGGAGTCTACAGAGTGGCAAGGTGACATAGTGTGGAGGTGGCAGCAGCATCAGTAGACCACAGAGTGGCAAGATGACATAATGTGGAGGTGGCAGTAGCATCAGGAGACCACAGAGTGGCAAAGTTACATAGTGTGGAGGTGGCAGCAGCATCAGGAGACCACAGAGTGGCAAGGTGACATAGTGTTGAGGTGCAGCAGCATCAGGAGACCACATAGTGACCTGGTGACAGAGTGGGGAGGTGGATAA
The DNA here is from genome assembly GCA_033119425.1 of Bufotes viridis. Taxonomy (NCBI): domain Eukaryota; kingdom Metazoa; phylum Chordata; class Amphibia; order Anura; family Bufonidae; genus Bufotes; species Bufotes viridis. The sequence goes on from CM065593.1 coordinate 100,287,065, forward strand.
CAATACCAGTACCAGATGAAGATGGTGGGTGAAAGAAGGAGCACTGAGCATCAGATGTGTGGCATCAGGTGGGTGGCAGCATCAGAATAGTAGCTGAAGCAGGTAGCCTGAAGAACCCGGTCTCTTTTGTCAAAGTGTTGGTGTGGCACCATGGATGATCTAGTCTGATGCATCAGGCATTGGTGGGTGGTAATTCTGGCGGATCCATGCCTGATTCATCTTGACAAAGGTCAGTCTTTCCACATTTTGGGTGGACAGGCGAGTTCTTCTTTGGGTAACTATGGCCCCCGCTCTGATGCCACATTACTGGCCAGGCAGGACATCTTTTCCAGGGCAAACTCTGCCAGTTGCGGCCACAAATCCAATTTGGCTGCCCAGTAGTCCAGCGGATCTTCAATGTGGGGTAGCAGGGTGCTGTCCAAGTATGCCACCACCTGCTGGTTCAGGTCCTGCTCTAGGTCTAGCTGCTGCTGGTGAGTAGTTTCTTCACTAGGCGGGTGAAGAAAGCTGCTCATCAGCGACTCTAGACTCAAGTTGTCTGCTGATCGAGCTGGAACTGCTCCTATTATCCCCCCCACCCTACCACAGCAACCATGGCAGAGGAACGTGAGCGCACAGGGCTCCCCGGTCCCACCTGCGAGAGGATGGACGATGGCGCAGATAGGCAGCGGCCCACTGACTACATAGGATGTCTCTATAGTAGTTCAGTTTGTCCTCCTTCTCTGCGGGTGTAAAAAAGGCCCCCATTTTGGACCGGTAGTGAGTGTCCAACAAGGTGGAGAGCCAGAAGTCATCCCTCTGCCGCATGGTGACAATTCGGCTGTCACTACGCAAGCAAGTGAGCATGCACCGTCCATTTGTGCAAGTGACTCGGAGGGACTCCCTGCCTCCATCTCCACTGCATACTGCCATGGTGTGTCTGGGTCCTCTGCCTCGTCTTCCTCATCGCCCTGTAGCTCTTCTGCCTGCTCCTGCTCCTCCTCTCCTGTCAGAAACACCACCCATTTTGCTACACATTGCTTGTGCTCCAATGTCCTCCTCCTGTTCCAGTTCAGCCCCCACAGGGCTCATGTGTCCGTGAGATCTAGGCGCCACGTCTCCAGTCCTCTGACCAGCCAGATTTACCAGCATCTGTTCCAGAACATGAAGCAGTAGAATGACGTTGTTCATCCTGTAGTCTTGTCGACTGAAAAATAATTTGGCCTTCTCAAAGTGCCTAAGCAAATGGCAGGTGTCACGCATAAGCTTCCACTGGCTGACATCGAAGTTACACAGGGAAGTACTCCTGTCCGCCTGGATCATCAAGAAATCGTTTAGGGCCTTTGTCTGTTCGTATAGTCGGTCCAACATATGGAGGGTGGAATTCCAACGGGTGGAAATGTGTCATATCAGACTAAGTTGGGGGATGCCTTTCTGCCGCTCTAGCTCAAGGAGGGTGTACTTTGCAGTGTATGAGTGGCTAAAGTGCATGCAAAGTTTCCTGGCCATTTCTAGGATGTCTTGCAGATGAGTGGAAGACTTCAGGAACCGCTTGACAACCAGATTGAACATGTGTGCCATGCAGGGCGCATGGCTCAGCCCTCCTTGATGCAGCGCTGACACCATGTTCTTCCCGTTGTCGATCACCATTGTTCCGATTTTGAGTTGTCGCGGAGAAAGTCAGGATTCGATTTCTTGATAAAGGACACGGAGCAGTTCCTCCCCTGTTTGACTCCGTTCGCCCAGGCAAACGAGGTGCAGAACAGCATGACACCGCCGTGCCCTGCACATGTGGTATGCTGGAGGGGCACTGTGAATTGTCCCTGCAGTGAAGGCTGAGGACATGGTGGAGGATGAGGAGGCAGAGGCGGATATTGTTGCAGGACCAATGGCGTAAGAACATGGAGGCTAAAGCGGTGTCACCTGGCCAAGTTGCTGGTGTGGCTGTGCAGGAACCTCATTCCCCCAGTGGTCCGTAAAGGACATATACTGTCCCTGACCATAATTACAGCTCCACACGTCGGTGCTGCCCCGCACTTTGGCAGACACCGACAGGTGCAGAGTCCACAACTTGGAAAGGGAGGGACTGCAACACCAGCAACTTGGCCAGGAGCACATTCAGCTTCTGCACCGTTGGATGAGTGCACTCATACTGTTGTCTCTTTGCAATCTCTTCGGTGATCAATTGCTGACAGAATGACTGACGAGGAGTAGGAGGAGGAGCAGGAACATCAGGACCAGCAGATGATCTGAAGGACAGACAGCTCCCTTCGGCTGAGGTGGTGGAGCTTTGACTGCCTTAAATCGGGTGCGTGCCACTGGGCGATGCAGCGGTTGCTGCGGCAGGCTGGACCACCACATCGGAGCCACGGTTCTCCCAGGCCACTTTATGGTGACGCTGCATATGTTAACACAGGGCCGTGGTGCGACCCTTAGCACCCTGGACATGCTTTACCTTCTGCCCACAGATTCTACAAATGGCCATGTTCACCTCCTCCGGCGGCTTAACAAAAAACTACCACACCGCCGAGTAGGTGATTTTACCCCCAACACTCCGCACTGACTGACTGCTGCCGCCACCGCTTCAGTGAACCCCTGCACCACTACTTTCCAGGCAGATAGGCTCCTGCAAAGCGAGTGGTCTACCCCAGGCATGTTTGGCTCCTGACCTTCCACTGCTGCCATCCTGCTGACTCCCGGCCACGCTAATGACTTGTTGGCTCTGCCACTGCCTCATGGGCAAGCTGTCACCCTCTTCTCCCAATGATGATGAAGCCCCTAATTCACCCAGCTCCCAAGTGTGATCAGCTACATCATCATCATCGAGTTTTGTCTGCACGTCACTGATGTCCTCCTCAACGGTCTCTGGGTCAGGAGCCTTACCGCTCGCAATACCAGCTCCCACGCCACTCTCCTCATCACTACTTGAGGAAGCGGCGGATGTCACCTCCACATCTTGGCTGGCCAGTAGCTGCTGAATGTCCTCTAGTAGCTCGTCCTCGCTGAGTAGTGGAGCTGAGCCCACAGCATATAATACTTTTTGGCTGAAGGAACAGAAATGGACAGAGGCAGGTTGAGGACAGGTGAGGGCACAGGGCCTGCTCCCGGGCCATGCCAACTAAGTTTTGTGTCTGACGAACCCACCGACTCTTGCCTGGGGATGTCTGATGTCACTTGGGACGAAGTGGATTACCGAGTCAACCTTTCAAGAACCGCTGGGTTGCTGTTCAAGACACGACCGCTAGATGACACCGGAAGCTCAGGCCTGTCACTGCGACTCCTGCTGCCACGCCCACTTACTTACTAGGGCCTTAGAAGCAGCATCGCTTCTTCTTTCAGGACCGGCAAAAGGACCTTAGATGACGTAATCGCGCTCACCACGTGGTGAGCGTGGTGAGGTCAGCACAGGTCCAGCTGAATGAAGATAGAAGATCCTTCTTTTTCACTTTTCCATTCACATAACCATATGAAAGGATGTGTTTTGTATTTTAATGGCCAAAAAAACTTTATGGTTTGAAATTTATATTTCCATCTACAGGGCTGTGTAAAGGCTTTTTGTGGGGTGAGCTGTAGTTTTTATTGATACCATTTTTGGGTATAAACACTTTTTGTTAATTTTTTTTTGTGGGGAAAGGGCAAGTTGATCAAAACAACAGCAATTTACCAGTAATAATTTTTTCTGTTAAGACGTTTCATGCAGAATACTTTTATAATTTAATAGTTCAGGCATTTCTGGAACAAAAAAACATCAATTATGTTAATTTTTTGATTGTTTATTTTTGCACTGAAAATTTGGGAATTTTTTACTTTTATTTTTAGTCACCCGAAAAGATTTGAACATATGATCATTGGATCATTTATACCATAAGCTGCAAAACTTTTGTATTGCAGTCTATTGTGATTGTGATGTTTTCCTATTAAGCACTGCAACAGGCAGGGCTTTGGAAGTTTACAATCACCCTGGGAATTCTGTCATGGTGAGGCATTTAGGGGTCAGTTATAGTCCCCCTCTCTCTATCGTCGATCAGATTCCACAGTTGCTATTGACCATGGCATCTGAGAGGTTAAGCATTTGTGATCTGCATCCACACTGTGAGACTGTCACATAATATATTATGCAAATTGATCTTACTGCAAGCCAGAGTTACAATGAAGACATAAAACTGAACAGTTGCCAGAAATGCCTTGCAACCCATCATAAAATGTTCTTATATGTTAGCCAGGATACCCCTATATTAGATGGGAGGGGTCACTGAATAAAACATCTTTATTTATTGCGGACAAGGTCATATGCAGTGAACTACAGATGAGCAAACCAGGTTTGTTATGGACAAATCCAGTAAAACAGCACTTTGCGTCATTTCCTGCACATGTTGGTGGGAAAAAGCACTAGGGTTCTCACATGACCCTGAGAGAAAGTGGGGGGAGGGCTTGCCCTGAATGGCTCACAGGCCGACAGAAAGCCTGGATGAGCCAATCGGCACTGCAGAGGGCAGAGAGGTGCCCTAGCAGAATGAGTAGAACATCATTCTGTGCTGGGATGTGAATGAGGGTGGTTAGGTCTTACAGTGTTTGCCAGAAAAACAATATTAGGGAGTCAGTGACAGTGAAAAATCAAAAAAGCTTGCTGTATTCTACTGCCAGGGGCAGTGAAGGGAACTGCTACAAGTACAAAGAAGAAGAATTCTGTGCGTACAATAGTGTTGAGCGCGAATATTCAAATAGCAAATTTTTTTAGCAAATATCGGCACTTCGCAAATTCGCGGATATTGCGAATACAGCGCTATATATTCGCTGTTTCGAATATTATATATATATTTTTTTAAGTTGTTAATCCTTGTTGCTCTCTAGTTGTCTTCCCACTTCCCAAAAGCTGTTCTTACCTGTCCGGAGGATTCTTCTCTCCCTGCCCGCTCCAGTCAATGCCCGTTGCCGCTTCTGCTGACTTCCCGTGTGCTAAAATGTACTGTCGGATGTGAGAATCACAATCTCACAAATTTAACTAAGTTGTAATCGCAATGCGATTAATATAACCTGAATTACTCACATTGCGAATTCAACTTAGAGCTGGGTTCCTAATGATTGTATTGCTAGAATATAACAAATATCACGAATTCACAAATATAGCACTATATTCTGAATATTCGTTATATTCTAGCAATACAACCATTAGGAACCCAGCTCTAAGTTAAATTCGCAATGTGAGTATATGTTCGCATTGCGAATTAAACATAGAGCTGAGTTCCTAATGGTTGTATGGCTAGAATATAACGAAGATTGAAAATATAGTGCTATATCCGTAATATTCGTTATATTCTAGCAATACAACCATTAGGAACCCAGCTCTAAGTTGAATTCGCAATGCGAGTATATGTTCGCACTGCGAATTAAACTTAGAGCTGAGTTCCTAATGGTTGTATTGCTCTAATATAACGAAGATTGAGAATATAGTGCTATATTCGTGATATTCGTTATCTTTGTCAATTCTAGCAATACAAGTTACAACCATTATGAACTTAGCTCTAAGTTTAATTCGCAATGCGAATATAAATTCGCGTAACATTCGCAAAATATAGAATAATGACGAATATTCGATTTCGACGAATATATGACGAATATTCAATCGAATATTCGCAAAATATTGCGAAATCTAATGTGGCACCTCCCGCTCATCACTAGTGTACAATAGGGACAGGCAGGGAAAGCTGTCAAACTGGTAGTGAGTAGCTGAGGTTGGCTTTGCCTCCTAGCACAACTGCATCTGCTGCAAAACTCAAAAGCAGCTAACTGCAAGATCATTACTTACTCATTACTTCATTTTTTTCCTATGTTAACATAAATTCTTTTTATTGGGGGTTGGAATAAGCACAAACCTGTACAACACGTGTTCTACCATCAATGTAGCATAGCATATCGAATACTAGTTTGAACTCCATGTCAGGGCATCTCACATATTAATATTTTGGGTTTTGGTTTACATTTGAAAAAACGTATAAATCAATGATTGATAACATAATGTTAGGGCTAAATCTGGTTATTTCTCTATCTCCACACAGTTCCAAATAGTTTTTTTTTTGGGGGTGGGGGGATTATTGAATTTATTCAAACTAGCATATAGGTGATCACTACACCAAAACACAGGGTAGCACACAAAATTATCTGTGAGTGATAACGTGATATTAAGTGTCAGGCCTGGTTCTTAATCATCCATTTCTCCAAACAGTTGGAATTTAATGTTTTTTGGGGGGTTGTTCAATTTAATTATCTGTGAGTGATTACCTGATATTAAGCATCAGGCCTCAATCATCCATTTTTATTTCCTTCTCCACACAGTTCAACATTTTTTGGGGGTTGTTAAATTTAATTAAGCCAGCATATAAGTGATCAGTACACCAATACACAGGGTAGTGTCTATGGGTTATAACATGATATTAAGTGTCAGGTCTCAATCATCCATTTCCATTTATTTATTTCTCCACACTGTTGGAATTTTTTTTTTTGGGGGGGTTGTTCAATTGAATTAAACTGGGATATTGGTGTTCACTACACCAAAACACTGGGTAGTGCACAAAATTATCTGTGTGTGATTACCTTATATTGCATTCCACTATATCTGTAAGGTACCCTCTCTATATCCACACTGTACTGCTGCTGCTCCCAATTAAAAGGGAGAATTATTCTTAGGTTTGTTCACAATGAGACACTTTTTCTTCTAAACACTTGTCGTATGGGCAGGGCTTCTGACACTGTCAAGGCATAATTTTTGGACGCTTGGTCCCCCAAGCCACTTTCTTATTTATTTATTTATTTATTTTTTATCCCATAACACTGTGTGTTTAAAAATCACCTGCCCTGAAGAAGGACAATTTTTGGAAGTATTGGAATAGCATAACACATGTGCAATTGGAGCAACTTCGATCCGAATCGTTTTGGGTCCGAACCAAACATTTTAAACAATTTGGTGAACCTGAAATAAACTGAACTGATACAGTATCTTTTTTTTAACCCATTTTCTACCAAAAATTTAAACAGTAAATGCTACTTGTGAACACTAAACATACCCCAAATTGCACTGGTAGCACAAAAGAAAAACACCATGAAAAACAGCACATAAATTTGGCATATTTAAGAGTAATGCTGCATTTGAAACCAGCCTTTGGGCTTATCCACACGTTATTCACATGTGCAGTCTATTTTTACCATGCACATCCCAAGTATACACTTTCCACTGACCTGACGCATGTAATACTTTGGTCCATTTTGTGAATGTGCTGGGACATGCTGCAGACACTGGAAAAGAGAGTCAGACACAGACCGCATGGTAGTTAGCTAGCTAGTAGAAGTGGGTGGTGGTCACAAATTGGCACACCACTTCAGGGCCTAGAAAGGGTAAGAGCAGCTAAACACTGGTCACAGTAGAGAAGGATATGCTAAATGAGGGGTAGCCAACTTATGCTTTTTAGCCAACATACCCTGAAACATCAGTGGACCTGTAGAGAAGCCTGGTCAGGAGATCAAGAGCAGTCACCTGTAAAGAGAGTGGCATATAAGACTGAGAGTTTAGAGTGTGTCGTGAGGAGAGACCTGCCAAAACTTGCATAGATGCCTTAGGAGAGTTGCCCATGTCAAGCAGAAAAGCCATCTAAATTGCTGTCAGTGTCACCCATGGAAGTTGGGTGCAACACCTGAGGAGAGAGTAAGCCTGTTACTAGAGATGAGAAAATTCCGCGAAAGTCTTTTCGGTCCTGCTTCTAGCGATTCAGCCATCAGATTCAATTTAGTCAGAATAAACAACCCAAATCAAAAGTGCCCCAACTGCTCTGGAAACTTGTGTATGACACTCTAGGGTCTACTAGGACTGTATCCAATTCCTTTCAAGCTATTTAATGCAAATACAGCATTAGTAATGTCAAAGTGACAGCAACATATATAGCTATGGGTAATCAGGTGGTAGCCTTTGGTAACACACAGTCTGTTTAAAACCGGTTCTTCGCCCTCTGGTGTTTGCCTCTAGTCTACTGGTGAACTTGGTTCAGTGGTAGTGCTACCACTATTGCCTAACCTGCTTATCCTTTACTGTCATGTTCATTTATTACATGTGTAATAAAGTATTCAGTTGGTTTCCTGGTCTGTAATCTGCCTGTGTCCTGTTTGCATGACGTTCCGGAGGTCTGCCCGGTCCTCGGGAACGTGACAAATACATTGAGTAGTGTAGCTTTAAATACTACACACTAGCACAAGCAGTCTGACAACTGGCTGACAAAACCAGCCTTCCTGAGGCAGCCTAAATAAGTTACACAATGTGACACACAGACTCCTGTTTCTAAAACCTATCTCTCTGTGAAATAAATATAAATCTAACAATGGTCACTGTGGAATAACCTATCTGACCCCAAACTAGTTCTATGTTTTAAGATCTCTTTCCTCTATCTAACAGATGTGCTATCCAATGTTCAAGCCTAGAAAAACATGGCAGATCCTGGCTGGGATACTATATAGTGCCTGATACGTCCAGTGACTTCACAGCTATAGCCCCTCGTAATTGACTGAGACCGACTGCAAGGCATTATGGGCAGTTTAGATTAACTGGAAACTTACATTTTTGCGAATATCCCAATGAATTTGATTAGTTTAGAAATTCGATTTGCTTATCTTAACTTGTCATATTCATTTAATCGATTATTTAAAAATGAAGTATATTTGCCATTTACATGCTGTTAAAAAAAATCCACTTAAGACTTTTCACATTAGGTATGGTGCCACCTGGTTTTCAGAGTGTGTAGCAATATGCACGTCCATCTAATGAACTGTGTGCTGCTGGTCACACATGCTCAGTCACTCTTCCCACAGCCAGGTCCCCTACATAGTGATCCTGCAGAGCAGATAATAGAAATAGAACCAGCTATCCAGCAGGGGCGCTGAAGGTCAGGCCACCACCGATCTGGTATTGATAACCTATTCTTAGGATGATCTGTCCTAATGGATAGGCCATCAATGTCCTGAAAAAGGAAAACACCTTTAAGGTTGCAGGGTGTAAAATTACAGAATTAAAGATCACAGATACAGTGTTTACGTATGATATCATTATCCTTTTATTCATAAAGCACAGACATAATTTGCAGCACTACACAATGGATGAATTCATTCACAGGAGCCCTTGCCTCTGCTGAAGCATTAGACTTTCTGTGCCACAGGCAAACACTCAGGTATATTCAAAGAAAGCCAGAAACCTATGGGTATGATTCAGGAATGTCAAAGACAACCATAGGAATACAGAAGGCTGCCATAAGGAATTTCAGAGCCCATACAAGCAAGTTTTGTTCTGCATCATGCCTAATGGTCCAACCCACACAAATCGGCCCCCCGCTCTTGCAAACCTCTACCTTTAGCATGCTCTGCTTGGTTATACAGGACAATACAGCACCACATACTTCTTACATCCAGTGATGTCTCCTCTAATGTAGACATTCTCTTTCCTCATCTTCTTTGGACTTAATACAACTTTAGCTAGAGGTAAGTTATAGCTGAAGTCTACTCCAGCCTGTAGCTAGCATAGACTTCAGTATCTGGCACACGGAAGGGCAGAGATGCGCCTAATTTATTAAGAGGCTTCTGCCTCTTAAAGGGCATCTGTCAGCAGATCTGTACCAATGACACCAGCTGATCCGTTATATGTGCACATGGCAGCTGAAGGCATCTATGTTGGTCCCATGATTATATGTGCCCGCATTGCTGAGAAAAAGGATGTTTTAATATATGCACTGTTCAACAGTTCTCCAGCTCCATGTTGGTTTATATCTGAGACAGAAATCTACACCAAAAAGTGAGGACCTTCGATAAATGTTATTGAAAGCTAGGCAGCTGACGGCCTTGTTCACATTTGAGACCAAGGAAAAAATTGGCGAGCCTGCCTCCTGAGGTTATTCTTTATGGCATGAAGCTTTGATAAATCTGTCTCATGTTATCTGTGGCACGCCTTAATTTAGGAACAAATTACCACAACAGCTGCAAGCACAATAATACATGTGCCCCACTGTATGGTGCCTTTATTCGGCACTGTATAGAAGTATTCAAGTGCAAAATTACTTACATTGCCTAGAGCCCCTTCAACCATCAAAATATTGCTTGCAACTGAAAACTGTATACCTTTAGTCATGCCCCATTTCGCCACCATTTATAATACTTTGGCGGATTTTTGCAGGTCTTCAAATCCAAAACTATTTTAATTTTGGAAGTGTCCCAAGAAAAAGTACCATCTCATCAGTGACACCTATTGGAAGTGGCTCCCTATGGGTCAATATCTGGCTATATACCCTTATCAAATACCAAGACTTTTTGGAAAGTCAGATCTTGGATAAAAAGTAGCTATTTCCAAGGGGTGGCACTGGCGAGATGGTTCTCTTTCTTGGCAGACACCTCTTTGCAAATTTATTTCCCATGGAACATTGCCAATAAATCTCCATGCCGTGGAGTACTTCCAGTAAGTCTCCATACAGGACTGGACTCTTCAGATTCAGCACTCTGCCTAAGGGTTCATGCCCATGAAAGTAAGGGCTCCGTGCCCATATTTCAGACCGTAGTACGGGCACGGAGCCCTTACATTCGTGGACATGAGCCCTCAGTTGGTTTTGGAAGCAAATGTATGCAACATGTTAATGGCAAATAACAGAGAGCCTCTATCTACTTGCAAAAAAAATTATAACTACAGATGGTATATATCCTTGACAAAAAAATAAGGCACCAAAAAGTTGTTGGAATTGAATGAAATTTTCTATGTGTGAATGTAACAATGATATATGTAAATGATTACAATATTAGAGCGAAATGATAAGTTTATTGGTGAAAACTGTACAACTGAAAGGAGGATCTAGGACCATGTTGGGCCACCTCTAGCCTGGATGCAAGATGAGATACGGTTGGGCATGGAGGCATACAGGTTCCATATGTTATCGTTATCCTGTGCCGACAGATGTTGCAGCTGGACTTGTAGATTCTGCACAATGGTAGACTGCCAATGCTGGAGTCCCAGCTGGTCCCATAAATGCTCGATTGCCAAAAAAATCCGGTGACCAAGGACGCCGAGGAATCTGGGGGAGACATTCCTGGGAAACTCTTGCTGTGTGTAGGTGAGCATTTTCCTGCTGAAAAATGCCAGTTGCAAGCCCTGCCATAAGAGACAACACACATGGCCACAAGATGTCCTGCACATACCGCTGAGCGATTAGTGTCCATTGTATCATTACTAGGGGTGACCAATTTCATATGTGATGGCTTCCCAGATCATCACACCAGCAGTGGCAACGTTAAGCTGCTTGCGTCGAGACTTCCACACTCGAAACTGATCATCGTTGGATCCCAAACAGAACCTGGATTGGCCACTAAAGATGATACTGTTCCAGTTCCCAGAAGTCCAGGTTTCTCATTCATGAGGCCACTGCAAACAAAGATGATGGTGGCTGGCTGTCAATGGCAGGACATGTAATAGGCACCATGACGCCAAATTTCCTTCTGCTAAGTACCTCGAAGTTATCTGTGCAGATACAGTGTTGTGTAATAAGGGTGCCACCTACATCTGGATGGTGGACACCAAAACTGTGGGAGCTGCTCATACTTGTAAGTAGATCAAACAATCCTCTCTACTGGTCGTCTGTCTGGGCCATCTGGAGCCTTTTCTCCATTTCTGTGTGCCCGCACTTAACTGTAGCAAGCACCTGAGGAGCCAGTGTAGAGGATGGGAGTGGTAGTGGCCTTGATGAGATGCTGTAACATGGTGTACTACCTCAGGCCGTTGCAGTGAAAAGATAGTATGAATAATCAGGCCAAAGGTAAAAGTGTAATAATCTCTCTTTACAAAATATAAATTGTGGCAAATCCAGCAACATTAAATACAAAGTATATATTCTCTGGCACCAGATGAGGACGTATGGTGGCTGGTTGTTTGGCATTTGATTGGCACTAGCAGGCACTTGTGGGTATAGGTTCCACTGTAAGATTAAGGCTTTATATTTGTCTGGCCTTGTTGTGGTTTAGGTGATGGGTGTCTGAGCTGTAGTCCCTCACCTTGCAGCAGTGTCTGTAAAGCTGTATTTCACTGATCACTCTGCTGCACTGCTGCTTGCTGGAAGCAGTGCTCTTCATTTTGCTGATCTCTCTGGAGTTTTGCTCTCACTGGAGAATAATATCTGGTTCAGAGTAGTAGGAGCTTTGACATGGAAACTGGCAATCCTCTTTCTGTCAGGAAGCACGACTGGCCCAATCCTATAAAGAGAGGAGGAACAGGGTGGTTAGCCCTGCTCCTGCCAACCATTACTCCTCTGTTGGAACACATGGCCAAAACAATAAAATACATAAGAACTGCATATGCCCCATGTCTGGGGTATTGCATATCCACTGCTCTCAACACCTCCTAATAGCTAGTTCAGAAAAGCCTAGGTTAATTCGTCAAAACAACCATCCTGCTTCTCTCAGTCCAACGATGCACCCCCTCTCAAAGTCTGTCAACTAGGCAAAATGTCTTTCAGTGTGTTGTAGAGGCATGTCTAGTAGTCAATGCTCTCTACACAAAAGTAGCCTCTGAGAGCCTTTTTATAGAGCATTGAGGGAAACAGTTTTATGCTCTTTTGTGGCAAGACCCAGAGTCATGTTGGCGTCATGCATCACATAAAACGGTGAGCGCGTCTCTGGGGGGGCATCATCATAATGGATTCCTGCCCATTCAAGCATGGACACAGGATGTGCAGGTGATTTACTTTTACCCTCCTCAGTTTTTTACATATACCTTAGGTCTTTAGTACTATCACCTCCTGACGAGGCCTATACAGGTGAAACGCGTGTCGAGGTGCCAACGCTAGGGGCTGTAATTGCTTACAACTATCGTGTCGTAGAGTATGTAACCTTGATCTCTAAGCACTGTTATGTTTATTGGGTTATATTTTTGGACCAGGTGGTTCCACATTTATATTATTCCGCATTTATTTTTTACTATTTGTAATTTTGGATTTCCTATCTGTAACATGTACCGAAAAGAGAAGTAGAACATCATTCATAAAGGGGGTGGCCACTTTCTGGCTACTTGTGCCCAGTGTGTATGCCAGGAGACTAAGGCTTCATTCACATCACAGTTCAGCCTTTCCGTTCTCCGGGTCCGTTGAAGAGCAGGAGAACGGAAAGGACGGATTCTGTAGATAACTGAGACCTAACTGAGCCAAAAGATACCATAGAACAGGGGTGGCCAAACTTACAGACACAGTGAGCCAAAAAAAAAGTGAGCCAAAAAAAAAAAGGATGATTACCAGGAGCCTCAAGCTATACATTTACACAGTCACCGTATTTTTCGCCCTACAAGATGCACCTAGGTTGTAACAAAGAAAAATAAGAGAAAAAAATGATTTTTCATCTGATCTGAGGTCTGATAAAAAAATGCTTTCTTATTTTTCATTAGCAGAGAAAAAAAAAGAAAAAATATATTTTTCACCAGACCTTAGATCAGACTCCTAAATCGGATCCCCAATTCTCATCTGACCTAAAATAAGATCCCCAAACCTCATCAGACCTCCAAATCAGACCCTCAATTCTCGTATCAGACAACACAAATTAGACTCCCAGTGTCAGACCCCCCCATTCTCAGATCTGCCCCCCCATGCACAGACAAGACTCCTACATGCTCAGATGTGACCCCCATGCTCAGATCAGAGCCTCATTGCCCAGATCAGGACCCCTCCTCCATGCTCAGATCAGAACCTCCCCTGCTTAGATCAGACCCCCATGCTCAGTTCTATAATAAAAAAGAAATCTCTTCCCTCTCCTGATCAGGCACTGGTCTCCTGTTCGGGCAGCTGCTACTTTGCAGGTCTGACACTCTCTCCACTATGACCTGATGAGCACAGCATCAGGTCATAGTGCGTGTCTTCATGTACTACGTTCCCACACTGTGTGCATCAGGACGTAGTGGAAAGTGAGCTAGAGCTGAAAAGTAGCAATGGTGCCCGATCAGGAAAAAATATCTGAGCATGGGATGGAGAGTGAGCCAGCCTGACTGCTTCCCAGCTCCACAGCAAGAGCCGCACTTGAAGAAGCAAACAGCCACATGTGGCTCAAGAGCCACAGGTTGGCCACCCCTGCCATAGACTATAATGGGGTCCGTTCGGTGTCCGCTCAGAATATGATTTTGGAACGGAGACAAAAGTCCTGCATGCACTACTTTTGTCTCTGCTCCAAAATCATTATAATCTATGGGGTCTTTAGGCTCCATTCAGCTCAGTTATGCGCCGAATCTGTCCTTTCCGTTCTCCTGCTCCTCAACGGAGCAAGCGAACGGAAAGGCTGAACGGTGATGTGAACGAGCCCTAAATGGTACTTACTAATATAACCGTTGTAAATATTCTGTGCTATTTGCTACATTTCATAAACTATGTCCCCTGTTAGGCAAATCTTCTGTGCTGTCCACACAGAGGTCCTGTTATCATTCTTACAGACACATTGGTAACAGTAACTAGGAAGTGGCCAACCTCTTTAAATTGGATATTTTAGAACTGGTATTATCTAGTTTGAAGGTTGGATATTTGATATAATTATACATCATCGGATTCTAGTAGTGTATGCTTTTACATGACCCAGCTATGTATCCATATTGCTTTTTCCATCTAGCTTGGTCTTTTCTCTCCTTGGATGTTGCTTTATGAATTTTTGTGATACTTTATATTTAAAATAAACAGTTTTATTGATTATGATTTATTTTGGGATTACCATAGTTCTTTTTTTTTTAATGAATTCTCAGCGGAACTTTGTGATGTTTAGAATTGTAGGTCAGACCAGGCCTGTAATCATTTACGTATCTGCCTGAGACATAACTGCTTGCTGGGTTTTGCAGACAATTCTCCCTTGGTGCAGAATTTTTTTTTTGTCAATGAGTGTATTTTGCAACTTTTGTGTAATTTATGCTCCAAATGCCAAAATTATCTTCATCTGTGCTTGTGCACCAAAAAGTGCATGCGGTTTTACAGTGAACTGTTGTAGTTCTGCGTTGTGGCACTCTACGCGTACGGCCACCCGGTCAGGTTTTCTGATGCAGTTTTGGAAGCCAAAACCAGGAGTGAATAATAAAAAAGAAGCAGTATCTGCCCTTAAAGGGGTTGTCTACTTTTGGAGAACTTTTCTGCTAGAATCCCCCCCCCCCCCTATTGTAGGACCTGCGGAGGTCAGCAGTATACTTACCTGCTTCCTGACGCTAGATTCCAGCTCCCCGCTACTGAACAGTTGTCTCGCTTGTCAGCGTCCAGTTTGATAGGGGTCATGTGTGCCTCTGCGACCAGTTGTGGGTGATGTGTCCCCCATGCTTCACGTGACCCATTGACGTGATACATGGGGTACAAGTCACTTTTGTGACCTGTCAATTGGCTGCGATGTCACAAGGGACACCCATCAAATTAGATATTGTTAAATGAGACCAGAGCGCGGCATTGGGGACCAAAAGAAATCGGAACGCGCCAGAGAGGAGCAGGTAAGGCCGAGTTCACATCACCGCTATATATTTCCATTGTTCTACTCCATTTGAAGAGCAGAATAATGGAAATAATGATAGTGCTAGATAGGGCACATAACAGGTCTGGTGACGTGGGTTACACAGCCCCTTCAAAGGGGTTGTGCGCTAATTTCCAGACCACTCAGACTGGCCGCACCCCCGTTGGTGATCATACTTACCTAATCTTCGGTGCTGGGTGCTGTCTCGTTCACTCCCCGACCTCTGCTGCCTGTCTCAAGTCCCTCCATGTAAACTTCCTGTTTGACCCCACTGCAGCCAATCACTGGCCGCTGCTCCTCTTGCGCCATTTTAAATGGTCACATGACACAAGGGGAGAAGATCAGCGGCGTCAAAACGGAGGTTTACATGGAACTACCCGATACAGGCAGTGGCGGCCAGTGAGCGAACGAACCGGGACCAGATAAGTATGATCAGTGACGCAGGACCCCCCAGTCTGAGAATTAGTGCACATCCCCTTTAATGATTTCCCCTCCCTTTATGATCCACTCCTAATGTCCTGGCCATATCCTACCACTACCTTTACATGTAATGTTTTCTCACTGGAAAATAAAAAGCTGCAGGTGAACACACGCTCAGAATTTAACGCCTTGAGGTAATTTTTTTGTTAGTTGTAAAAAATGACAAAAAATTCGCCACAAAGACAAGTGCCTTATACATGTAATGACTTTTCTGCCTCAGACCCATTACGTTGGCGCGTGAAGCAGCCGTCAGTGACCCCCGGCCTCAGATGTGACAGCGCTCATATTCCTCAGCCTGCCCTATGGGATGAATAATGGAGGTGCTCTGTGGGGAGGACTCAGGAATGCGGCTCCTCCTTCCCCCCTGTATGCCGGCCGTGTCCTCCTGACTCACGGAAAGCCGGTGACAAAAGGCGGAGGACTTTGCCCTCCCCAGGTGCACGATATGACTCGCCTCTCAGTCACAGGAGGGAGTCAATAAAAACGTTTATTTATGAAACTGGAGCGAGGCCACGCCCATCTGGGAGGTCACACCTCTATGGCTTCAACCAGGGAGGGGACATAGGTGCACAGAGTGTCCAGGGGAGACAGGGAGGCAGGAGGCTGAGTGCGCTGGAGGAGCCGCCTGGTAGAGCCACACACACACTGGGAGACGTCTTCGCTGCCCCGTCTTCTCCAGGAGGAGCTGATTAACCCCTTGCCCGCCGGCGCACTCTAAGACCATGGGGTCCACAGCATCGTGTAGAGGATTGTTTATTACGGGCTGCTTCCTGGCACTGCTCCTGGTGAGTGCTTCCCCTTTAAGTGACCAGGCTCCTTTATTATTCCTCCTATCAGTGGATCTAGCTAGTGACTATAGAGAAGTCTGTGTGTCTCTGATGCTTGGACCTTGTGTAGATTTGACATCCGGCCGCTCCTCATACAGAAAACTTCTGGAGGTGTCATTCCCAGTGCCTAGGTGCGACCTAGTGGCTGACCCGAGGAAATGGCTGCTGTGTGGTGGGATCCTTCCCGATTTACCACCTCTTCTAGGGTGTGAGCCATTACTGTCTTCTGTCCTTCCATTATTTATAGGAGGAAGCAATAATATAAGGTGTACTAAAGCTAGGCTAAAGGTCAGATTCAGCTCTGCTACATCTGTAACTGAGACACCTTCGGTTTCCTGTATATCTCAGAAAGAAGCATTCTTCTTCATATCACCCCACGGCCGGGTATGCTAAATAATTCCATTCCAGTCTTTACATGTGAGGCTACTTTCACATTAGCGTTTTCAATTCCGCTATTGAGATCCGTCATAGGCTCTCAATAGCGGAAGAAAACGCTGCAGTTTTGTCCCCATTCATTGTCAATGGGGACAGAACTGAACTGAACGAAACGGAGCGCAGCAGAATGCATTCCGGTCGGTTGCATCCCCATCGCGTCCGCGATGTGGTGCGGAGCAAGATGGATCCATCCTGGCACACAGTGTAAGTCAATGGGGACGGATCCGTTTTCTCTGACACAATAGAAAACGGATACATCCCCCATTGACTTTCAATGGTGTTCATGACTGATCCATCATAGGTATAGAAGACCTAATACAACCGGATCCGTTCATAAGGGATGCATGCGGTTGTATTATTGTAACGGAAGCGTTTTTGCAGATCCATGACGGACCCTAATACGGTAGCTTAATACGTATTGCATACTTTTTTTTATATTATGAATTATATTATTACATATTCTTATGAATTATATAAAGTATTACATATTATAAATGACAGATTAATACATATTTATTACATATTCATATGAATGACATCCTTTATTACATATTATAAATATACATATGAATTAAATGCGGTATTACATATCATAAATTACATATTATAAATAAATACATATGAATTACATGCAGCATTGCGTTTATACAGTAACATACATAGTATGAAGGGTTTGACAGTTGACAACCGGCATCCTATGTTCTGCTGACAACCAACCCAATCCCGCTGTATATTACATTGGCGCCGATAGCGGAGCTGAACGTATGATTTATCCACTGTATGTGTCTGTGTTACAAGTGCCTTATAATACAGTAAGACACATGTCAGTGTTTGGTCAGTGATTCTGAGCCTACACAGAGATAAGGTATAAAAGATTTGCACCCGTTCTGTATTTTGGCCCTGCACCTGGTTTTGGGTCACAATCACTGATCAAACACTGATATATGGAAACTGCCTAAGTCCCCAGGTAAAACCACAGAAAGCCACATCTTCTGTTGACAAACTCGGCACTACTACATCTGTGTGGAAGCTTGTACAGGATTTAGTATTGTGACTTCCCGTCTGAGTATGTGTCATATTTGCTTCTTGTATTCTAGGCAGAGGTTAATGTCTGCCGGGCTTAACCCTATGTTTGCTCACTGGCTGAGGTTAAGAGATCCTTTACTGGGAATGAGTACGGTTACTGCGTGCTTCTCCTTCTCTAAAATCCTTAGTTTGCTGTTTTAGTTTTTTAGTATATTTTACTACTTTAATATAACAGTAATAGAAGGTCACGTAGTCCCAGTTGTCTGGCCGGTTGTAGGTGACGGGTTCGCCATTTTTTAAGTGCAGATAGTGAGGGTTGTACTGACGAGGCATCGAATAATAGCTTCCCAGCGACACTAGTTCTAATGCAAGAAGTGTCTATTGGAGGAGACCCAATATACACTGGTTTCTGTGCTTCATGTTCCAGTCATCTTCCTATTGAAGACTTCTTGATACAGGAGCTCCATTATGCATTATTGTCATGATGAAGGATCCATATGACTAGAGATCCGAAACGCGTCACAGTACGTTATCTGTCCTGGTGTGCATACGATTTTATCAAGCTTCAATAAAGATACACTCGTTTTGGAGAGCTGGATCAAGTACTTTTTTTGTCTACAAGGAGCTCCATTATGCATGTCTTGTAGAAGTGTTCCTCAGGGCCCACCTGCCGGCCATGTTTTTAGGACTTCCTTAGTATTGAGCAGGTGATATAATTAGTGTCAATGCATCAGGACTTACCACAGGTATTCATTCTGCGGGATAGTCTTAAATCATGACCGGCAGGTGGGTCCCGAGGACAGGAGGTGAGGAATACGGTCTTAGGCCTCACTCACACGTGACTGTTTTGGTCAGTGACATCGGTGATTGGGAGCCAAAACCAGGATTGGAGCCTCCACAGGTATAAGTTATAAGGGAAAGATCTGCACCTGTTCTGTGTATAGACCCGCACATGGTTTTGGCTCAAAATCACTGATGGAAATCACTGACCGTACACTGATGTATGAATGAGGCTTTATAGGACACGTTCCACACCTCAAGAGCTTCAGTTGGGACTTGTTACTAATGCCTGCTGGAGATTATAGGCAAGACCTTAAGGAGCTGGTTTGAGGCAGATTTTCCTTCAGGTTTTTCAGCCCAAACCAGTAGTGGATCCAGCTGGATGGAGAAGTAAAAGTCCTTCCTTTAGATTTCCAGTTCATTTGGAATCTTCTTCTGGTTTTGGCTAAAAAGACCTGAAGGGAAATCTGCCTCAAAACCTCCTCCAGAACTGTGTGACCCTACTGTGAGATGTAATGGTTCAAAAAGGAAGGACCACAGCTCTCGACCAGATATTAGGCTGTATATAGAGGGTGCCCGTCAAGATTGATCTCCCTGTCTCCACTCCAGGAATTACGTAAATCTTCTTATATAAATTGACAGCACACCAAAAGATTCTTTGCAATTGTGTGAATTTATTTAGCCTGATCGCGTTTTTTAGTAGCAGTAGCAACGTTTCGGGCAACACTTATGCCCTTCATCAGGCCAATACATGTGATAAAGAGAGAAAAATAAATAAATAATATATATGTCATTTACGTACTACATGACAATATATATATATAGAGAAGATATTTGTACAGAATGTTTTTTTTGGAGAAGGTTTTGATACAGAGTTTCATGAAGGTTTTCATCCAAAGCCAAAAATGAATCCAGCAGGAATAAGAAGTAGAGCTACTCCTTTCATATTTCTGATTCCTTTTGCATCCACTTCTGGCTTTGGCTAAAAATTCTGGAGAAAATTCTGCCTGAAAACCTCCTAAAGACTCGGTGAGAACCTACACCGAGCCTGCCATGTTCCTTTTGCTAAAGTTCCTTGTAGATCTATACATATTGTGGTAGAAGAAGACACTGCAGATGACAAGAGACTTTGGTCAAGCATTATCTGATTTTTGTGAGGCTGTCATACATTTTATCCGATATCTAGCTACATGTAACTAGTCATGGTATGTTGGGTATCTGTGTACATCTGAGGATCAGCCCTGGCCAGCTAAATATACATATGGGGAATAAGAATATCTAAAGCGAGTTTGATGTGAGCCTCCATTGTTAAATTTGGTGCATCTTTGAATTTGTCTAGGTTTTCTCTACCCCCTCCTCCCCCTGCTGGTGCCGGAGGGAACTTGCAGCTTTCTAATTTCTTAAATCTGGCCTACACCTTCTTAACGTTAGCTAGCCATGCCAACTTTTCAGTACCGGAGTGAGTAGTGTAATATCACAAAAAGTCACAAATATTTGCATGAAGAAACTCAAAAATGGGCAAAAGCCAAAATTCATCTCAAGGGTCATGTAGCAGTGTCATTCCTTTGAATCAGATCATAGAGAGAGGTCTGACAGCTATGGATAGTTCTGCTTAGTAGACATAAAGCAATATGGAGGTAAAGCGCCTTCCTTTGTACTGAGCAGCCGAGCTGCAGTCTTGTATTTTACTGCTGTAATTGTCGTCAGCTTTCATGCTTATTAAGGACGATCAAATACTCTTGTATATTAGGGAGTTTCCTGTACAGCAAGTGCCTAATCTACTTCTATTACCTATTGTTGCTTCCCGAAAAGGGGGATGATAGGGCAGGGCGGTGATGGGGGAGTCTCATTCTCTGCTGTTCTGTAGGCACCTGTTAAAAGCAGTTTGAGGCTTCAATTACAGTTTTTTGTGGTCAAAAAATGCCATAAATTTTCATGCGTTTTTATTCAGATAGATTCTTAGCATGATTTTTTGAAGACTGAGAGAAGCCTGTGGGGAAAACGCCATATCCAGAGCATCTTGTGTCAAAAAGACAAAAATACACCATAAATGCAAATATAAGAAAAAAAGAAAAATGTCACAAACCCAAAAAGCCTTGTTTGTAGTGGGTTCATTATTTCCCTATTGGCTTTCAGCAAACAGGAACAATGTAATATTTTCATCAAAACTCTTAACTCAGAGTGGAATTGGCTTCATTGATAAAAGGCCCCCATTAGTGTTCTGTCCCACACTGAGAACGCCAGGATTCGCCAACACGCTAATGCGTTTGTGGAGATCCCGACAGATCATGTCTGGGAGAGAATGTTCGGGTGAAATGTTATGAAATGTTTTTCCCCCGATCATTTTGTTTGTATTCTTTCTCTGCCCTCCCCATAGAAAACACATACTCTAGAGAGTTGGGGGAGAGAGCTGTTGGTCAAACGCTTGTTAAGGCCTCATGCCCACAACCGTTGTCGGCAGGTGCCCATATTGCAGCCTGCAAACAGCGGGTCTGCAATATACGGGCACCGGCCGTTTGTGCACTGCATCACGGATGCGAACCCATTCACTCGAATGGGTCTGCAATCTGGAAGATGCGGACCGGAGGCACGGAACCCCACTGAAGCACTCCGAGGTCTGTGTCTCTGCACCGCAAAAGAAAGTAGTGCATGCACTACTTTTTTTGCGGTGTGGACCATCAGATGTGGATCGCGGACACTATTAAAGTGAATGGGTCCTGCACCCATATATGTTGGCCCCACGGTCGGCTCCCGTGCATTGCAGACCACAACTTGCGGTCCGCAGAACGGGCCTGGCCGGAACAAGTTCATGAGCCTAAAACCCTAACTCTAGCAGCCAGTTTAGGTGGCCATACACATTACATTAGCCAGTCATTTCTATAAGTTTTGGAGAAGAGCAGAGTAAGTATGCATGCTGGGAGTTGTAGTTTCAAAACAGCTGGAGTGCCGGAGGAAGCCTACCCCTGACCTAGACCCACACATTTTAATCCACGTTGGCTATTTCAGTTGTTCAACCCATCCATACGTGTTCAATGACATTGGACAAACAATATTTTTGGATATGTTCTCGCCAAAAAATGGTTCATTGACCAGCACTCTTGGACATAAATTTTAAACATGGCCGACTCCTTTACAGATCATGATAGTTTTTTATTTGTAGGCTAAAACGATCCTTGGTTGTTCAACGTCACCAAAGCGAACAGTGATTTTCATTCAAATCATCTGTTTTTATCCACTTTACATTTTTGTGTGTGGCCAACTTTTACAGTTGTCCTCCATTGCCAATGTTCATAGACATCAATGGAGACCAATTGAAAAATGTAGAAGACATGGAATGTGCTGGCACTACATAAAGATCTTGATCTTGAAATATATTACACAATTACTTATATCTTTAATCGGATGCTTTTAAATAGATGTTAAGGAACTAAAACTAGACCTTCTTGAGGTTCTCTGTGTTGACTAATGGTCACTAAGTGCGGAGGACCTCAGTGTTGATTTAAAGGGCTTGTGGTGGCAGGGGTGTTTGTATTTGTAGACCTGGTGCAGAATAGAAGGTGAGACCACAGAAGCCTTTTTCTCTTGTTTTATGAAAGTTCCTTAAGAAATAGGTTGAGAAACGCTGAATGCTCTGAGGAACCTATTGAGTTGTGTGCTCCTTTGTTCCATGAATAGGTAGTAAAGCAAGCTGGTCCTCTAAGACGGGAGAAATGCTGATTTACTACTTCCAGTGATGCTGGGTCTCATGACCCCTAACATAGGTTAATGCGGGAAGACAAGCACTCCGTCACAGGAATGTGGAGGGGTGGGCGCTTGGGAAAGCAGAATGGCAAGAAGATTAAATAGTTTGTGATAAAGTTGCTTTATGGCTCTCCCCCTTTCTTTTGGAAGAGTTTAGGATTTATAGGATATTGTAAAAGATTTGAACAACAGTAGCAGGTTTAATATATTCTGATAAAGACAATGACGTAATACAAAATCCTCAGTGCCCCGGAGTCCGGACATTTTATAGGGGACAGCAGTAAACAACACAATACTTGTATGTACGGATTATCCACCATCAATGCCTTCCTATAATCCGCTGATATTATATGTTTATTCAGTAAAAGCATTGGGCATGATCTGTGTAGAAACAAAAAACGACAAAGGCGGAAGCGAAACAGCTCTGTGGTAAAACAACAATGAAAACTTCTGATATGATCTTCATGGAGCAAGTTTACCTTTTCAAACTGGTGGAAGTCATATGATACTTAGTAGTGCACAGAAAAAGTGCTAGCTAGGCTGAAATAAGTACCGTATGTTCTTCTAGGCTTATTATCATTATTTTTATTATGTGTTACTGTTTTCATGACCAATACACATTGTTTATTAGATCGTTATTTTTATTTTAGCCATTGCTCGTCTTGGGAAAGTCATGCCACAAACTGAAGTTCCCAGTACCATCTGTTATCCAATCAGGATCTGTAGTTGGCCAAGGTGAGTCGTTTTCTGTCCTTCAGTCTATTCCTTTACGTATAGTGATGGTCTACTGCTACCTCCCACGTGTGGTTTCATCTGAGGGGCATTCATATCTCCAAGATGGAATAACCACAGTAAACACGGGCTGAGGGTGGCCAAAGTTATGGCATCGTCTGAGAGTCCAGCACCCAGTTGTTTCATTAAAGGGGTTATCCCATCATAATGATCACTGTTAAATCTGTTAATGATTTGACAGTGATCATTTTTGTAAATATATTTGATTAACCAATTCCCACTGTTTAGAAGAAAATTCATCCCCACTTACCTCATTGTTGTCATTCGGTCTCCCCTGGTTACGGCCACCGCTGTTCTCCGGAATCCCGGTGCGCAGAAGACTCCTTCTTTTCTTTCGGCCGGGCCGCTCGCTGTCCTGAACGCCGCCGCGCATGCACAATGGTGACTTTTTACTGGCCAGAATAGTACAGAGCCGCGAACGCGCACGCCGGCTCTGTACTATACTGGCCAGGAAGAAGTCACCATTGCACATGCGCGGCAGCATGTGCATGCAGTCCAGCGAGCGGCCCGGCCGGGAGAAGACTTCAATCAAGATAAAGCCCGCCCCCAGCCAGAATCCAGGAAGTGAACGGCGCGCCGGCAGCAGGTAAGTATGAAACGGGAAAGTGGGATAACCCCTCTTAAGCGTCCATTCACACGTCCGTAGTTCTGGGTCCGCATCTGTTCTACAATCCCGCAAAAAAGGATAGAGCATGTCCTATTCTAGTCCGTGGACAAGAATAGGCTTTTTTATCATAGGCCCGGTCATGGGTGGGCAGCAAAATGCGGAACGCTTGAATGGACCCTTTCTCTTTTAGCAGTCAATGAATGCTACTCTGTTTCTGGTAACTTGCGACTTAGGGCTCATTGTTTTTGTGTGTCCATTCCATTTTTTTGCAGCCCATATGTGGAACCAGTTACTTCAATGGGGTCGCAAAAAAAACGAAAATGACTCAATGTGCATTCCGTGTCTACATGGCCATTCCGCAGAAAAATAGAACAAGGATAGGACTGTTCTATTAGGGGCCTGACGTTCCGTTCTGAGGAATGCATACGGCCGGTATCCATGTTTTGCGTATCTTTAATTTGTGGACTGCAAAATATCCAATGGTCGTGTGCATCAGCCATTAAGGGAACAGAGTAGTTTGCGTTGGTGCACTGTGTAGTGCTTATTCACTGGTATTGGGAGTAATGAAAATAGTTGCTGCTAATTTAGGACCTTAAAGAGGCTGTCTGGTCCCATAATTATTATTTTTTTAATCTGAATTCAGTACCCCCAACATTGTATATTCTGCCCCAAATACCGATTTTTCGTATCAGAAGTTTCCTTCCCCTGTTCTCTGCATCAGCTCCTCTGGACAGGATGTTTACATGCAGAACTTCCTGTTTTCCTCTGCTTCCTGCTGGGTTCACAAGCCCTGAGAAACATTACGCAGCAAAGTATCCTTGGTTTACAGTACTAAGCAAACCCGGCAGGAAGCTAAAGAAGACAGGAAGTTCTTCATGTAAACATCCTGCCCAGAAGCAGTGATGCCGGGAACAGGTGAAGTGCTAACATCTAAAACAGGCATTTGTCTAAAATAAAACTATTGAATCTTAGCAAACTAAGACCAGACAGAAATACTAAATCTGTTCCAGTATGTGCTTTTCTCTTTAATGGAATGCAGCAAAAATACAGTGATGCATTTAGGGCGCCGGTACACGGCGTAGTCTGGCCGCAGGATATACATGTGGATGACTGCTTATCGCCGGGCTGCACCGTACTTGCTATTTCAAGTAATATGTGGATCCTGCAGGCCGGGCCACACCAGACCGTGTAGTTGTTCATCTGAACATACTCTTGATGTTTGATACATTTAAAGGGGTTGTGTCACTTCAGTAAGTGGCATTTATCATGTAGAGAAAGTTAATACAAGCAACTTACTAATGTATTATTATTGTCCATATTGCTTCCTTTGCTGTCTGGATTCATTTTTCTTTCACATTATTCACTGCTCGTTTCCATGGTTACAGACCACCCTGCAATCCAGCATTGGTGGTCGTGCTTGCACAATATAGGAAAAAGAACTAGCCTATGTGCACTCCCATGATCCCGGCCACCAGAGCGGCTGGCGCGTTTTCCTATAGTGTGCAAGCACGATGGATTTGAGGGTGGTCATCACCATGGAAACGAGCCGTGTATAATGTGATGGAAAAATAAATCCAGACAGCAAAGGAAGCAATATGGACAATCACAATACATTAGTAAGCGCCTTGTATTAACTTCCTCTATGTAATAAATGCCACTTACTGAAGTAAGACAACCCCTTTAAGTGTAACTAATCAGCTTTCTATGTTGGTGAATGTTTCTAGTTATGAGCAGATTTTATGCCCATTTAAAAGGCCCCAATTAGTGATGTCTATACATTTGTATGACATTATGAAGTACTGCTAACATCTAAAGCCAGGATACTACAAACCAATGATAACCACACATGATGATCTTCATAGAAACCTTCCCTTGTTACAGAACATTTTGTTTAAAAGGAATAACAATGCTTGTACCAGGAAAGCGCAACCGGTGTTCCGGTTACAATAAGTTATCCCCTATCAATAGGATAGGGGATAACAGATTGGTGAGGGTCCTACTGCTGGGAACCCCACCGATTGCAAGAACAGGGTTTCCATACCCCTTGCCGCCTCCTGAAGTGAACGGAGTGGCTGGTCGGGCATGCGTGCTGCCGCTGTATTAATTTCTATGGGAATTCCAGAGATAGCCGAGCGCTGTACTCGACTATCTGTGGAAAACCGATAGAGATGAATGAAGCGGCTTTGCACGTGTCCGATCGGCCGCTCTGTTGATTTCAGGGGCGGGCTGCAGGGGGTAAGGGGTTCTTGTGATTGGTGGAAATCCCAGCAGTAGGACCCCCACTGATCTAATAGTAATCTTCTTTCCCGTGGATATACGGTACCCCTTTAATTTAGTTGCTAATTTCCAAACCACTTTGAGCATTGAGGGTTGTTTCATCTGGTTTAGGGTACCGCCAATTCTCTCGCTGTAATATGAAGCCCATGCTCCCCCACCTTTATATCATGTTGTCACAATTCTAGTGACACATGCCAACCAAACATGGATGTCTCATGGCAAAATAACTATAATATGGATGTCCATTATTCTGCCACTTTATTGGGTGAAACTTAGAAAGTCAAGTGTTTTATTTACTTACTACTGTTTTTATTTCCTTTTGAAGCCCTTTAAGTCTTTTGTATGTAGAGGTCTTCTTTTCTAATTTTGGCTGTTTTTTTTATTCACTAGTAAACTTGAAATCCTGTATGTATCCCAATTACATTCTCGGAGAAACAAACAATCCTGATTTTATTGTTAAAAAGGAGGATTCCCATTATGTCATTTATTCTACCAAGAAAATTACAATGCCCAATCATGCCTTGTCATTTGGGATTATTCTGAAGGATAAAGTTTTTTTGACTGAGAAGATTATTCACGTTAAACTTGTATCTGAAGCAAAGGTAATTTTCCCTATTTTCTGCCATTGTAGCTCATTTCCATTTTGAACTTGCGCCCAAATGCAACATTTTACAATATCTTTTTATTAAAGCAGTATACACACTTTCTATGATCTGATCTGCTTGTCGTTAAAAGGGTTTTCTGAGATTTTTTTTTTATATCAGATTGGTGGGGTTCTGACATTCGGGACCACACGCCCCCGCCGATCAGCTGCTTGAGAAGGCACTGGGGCTTACACAAAGCCGTACAATGTATAGCGGCTCTTTAATAGGGCTGAGCTGCACCTAGGCAAAAGTGGAGAAGGCTGCAACACTACTGCAGGCGCCGGTGCCTTCTCACACAGCTGACTGGCACGGGTCCTGAGTGTCAGACATCCAGCGATCAGATACTGATGACCTATATACGGATGAGGATAGGTCATCAGTTAAATAATACCGGAAAGATTTCTTTGTATCCGTTCAGAACGGATCCGTTTGCATTAGTTTTAAAGAAAAATGACAAAGTCAAAAACGGATCCGTTTTGAATTACATTGAAAGTCAATGGGGAACGGATCCATTTTCAAATGCACAATATTGAGTCTTTAAAAACAGATCCGTCCCCTTTGACTTACATTGTAATTAAAAACGGATCCGTTAGGCTCCGCCTCTTCAGACGGACACCAAAATGCTGCACGCTGCGTTTTGGTGTCCGTCTCCAAAATGGAATAGAGGCGGAACGGAGCCGAACTGATGCATTCTGAAGGGATCCTTATCCATTCAGAATGCATTGGGGCTTAACTGATCCGTTTTGGACCGCTTGTGAGAGCCCTGAAACGGATCTCACAAACGGAATCCAAAACGCTAGTGTGAAAGTACCCTTAATGGTGTCCTGTTTGTTAATGTGTGTTCTGCTGTTTTTCAGGCTGGCAAAACCAGGCATGTCAGAGAACTATTAAAGCGTACGAAAAGAAGATGGCGCCCTATCCCCTTTTCAGTCCATGAGAACTACAGAGGGAAGTACCCACTTTGGGTTGAAAAGGTACAGTCTAGCACCACTTTGAACATACACATGTTAGAAGCTCATTTCTCCTGATGCACGTATGTTTGGCTTTGCCTGCTGACTTTTCCTTACTTTTAAGAGTTCATCAAACCTTTTTGAAAAGCTTTGCAGTTCAGTAGCGGTGTTAGTAAACCCATGTAGACCCCTAAGGACTCTTTCACTCGAGCGAGTTTTTCCATCCGGATGCGACCTGTGTTGTGAACGCATAGCATCCGTGCTGAATTCTGACCCATTCATTTCAAAGGGTCTGTATGTTTTTTATGCATGAGAAAAAAATCGCAGCATGTTCTATACTGTGCGTTCTTCATGCAGCCCTGGCTTCATAGAGGTGAATGGGGCTTGCGTGAAAAACGGAAGGCATCCGGATGCAATGTGTTTTTTCACGGATGTTTGTTATGAGATGTAGATTGTTGTTCTCTAGTTTTTTTTCCTTCACGCGGAGACATAAAAAAACACACACATCACAGAAAGACCTGATTGAACATGCATGCAGAACCGTCAGATTTTTATTTCGTTATTTTTCTGTATCAGTTGCGTGAAAGAGGCCTAACGTCTACCTGAAGGCTCTAACCTCCATTACACCTAGAGGCTCTGCAACCTCTGCACTTAGAGAGGGCCAGGCGTGATGATGATTTGGCTTCCTGGCCCTGTTAAAGTGCAGAGGTTGCAGAGAGCACTGACCCTCTAGGTGTAATGGCAACACCCCTATTGCTCCCAGAGGCTCATTTTCATATATTAAAACATAATTTTTCTTATCAACATGGGCACATAGGACTAACACAGATGCCTTCAGCTGCCAAGCGCACATGTAACAGGTCAGCCAGATTCATAGATACAGATCTGCTGACAGATGCCCTTTAAGCGCCCCCTCCTGTTCCTTTAAGAACACTGCTGCCTCACAGCAAGTGTGAAGAATTTTGATCAACCCAATCCTCACTTGTCATCCAGCGTGGAGTATTATTCCTCAAACACGTTAAGAATATATAAAAACCTGTGTGTTTGCCATTCTATAGTGCTGAAGGCACACAGTGACCATTTATTATCATCATCATTTATCCTCCTATGGAGGGAAATTGGAGAAGAGCCACAGTTCTTAATGCAACACATGTAATTTCTCCTGCAGATCCAATCTGACACCCAGTTAGAGTACAACATTATATACTCCATCTCCGGGAGCGGAGTAGATCAGCATCCCATTGGATTGTTTACAATAAATGAGAAAACCGGGGATATCTATATCAATGGACCAGTTGATCGTGAAGAATATCCATTTTTCCAGGTATGTTCCAGGTCTTTTACAAACTGATCACCTCATAAAATTCAGATTTCACGTAAATAGGAAATGTTCTGAAGTTTTCTAATTCCTTTTGTCTTTCAAATCCTAACAGTTTTTAGGATCTATGCTTGCAATTACTAAATGAAAACATTTTTCTAGTTTACATGTCCTAAATGGTGTTGAGCAAACTTGTTTTTTTAAGTTCGGCGTCCAACCGTTCGGGTTCAGGTTATCGAAGAATCCTGTTATGGTTTCCAAATTCCGTTATGGTCCGTGGTAGCGGAATCCATAACGGGATTCTTTGAGAACCTGAACCCGAACAAGGGAGCATTTGTTTGTGGTAGCTTCCAGCCTTCTAAAGGCTCCGAGGCTACCACAGCGAGGCAGAGCTCCATAGGACATTCTGAATCTCCCATAGACTGCAATGATAATTAATTGCACATACTGTATATGGGAGAAGCAATCAGATGATCTCATGTTCAAGTCCCCTAGGAATAAATAAGTAAATATTTAAATACCCCCTTTTACCAAATTAAAATTAAACAATAAAAAAAGATAATAGGCATTGTCACGTCCCAAAATACCCAAAATATAAATATATTCATCCCGTACAGTGAACGCCTTAACAAAAAATAAATCAAAATAGGCGATGTTGCCTTTTTTTTTATTTATTTTAATCGCTTCACCACCCAAAAAAATCTAAATGAAAAGTGAGAAAAAAAGTTATACACTCTCCAAAATAGTATGGATAAAATCTACAGATCACACCACAAGTTTTGGAGGATCAAAATATGGCGATAAAGATTAAAACACAAGAAAAATTATAAATATGTGGTATCTCTGTAATCGTACTTCCCTGTAAAAATGCCGTAAATAAAACTTAACAAACTATTTTTCTAACTTCCCACTACATTGTATGCAGTAAAAGATGCTACCACTACTACTTTTTCTGCCAAAACAAGCCCTCATACGGCTATGTAAATACAATAAAAAATGTAAAAGTTATGGCTCTAGGGAGGCAGAGAGTAAAAAATGGAAAAAATGTTTTATTTTTTTAAGTTTGTATATTTTTGTTCTTTTATAGCTTATAGCCTATGCAAAAACACCAGATGGTTATGCACCTGAATCCCCCCTAGACCTGCCAGTTGTAGTAGAAGACGACAATGATAATGCACCTATTTTTACAGAAGAGACCTTTTGTGCAGAAATTCTGGAGAACAGCCGTGCAGGTAAGTCGCCATAGCATAGTTGCATCTGCTCGTTCTTATGAGTGTAACATGTATATGAGTGTGTGTATATAGGTCAGGTTGACATGCACAAAGCAAAACCATAAATTCTACAAAAAAATATCTTGAGTGACCTTGCTGACAGTAATCTCTCTTAAAGGAGTCATCCAGCGCTGATGTGGTGTTGTGTGTGGGTTTTTTTTTTTTGTTTTGTTTTTTGCACTCAAACCTCCCAGACCTGTGAAGAGAAGTATACTTGGACCAAGTTCACACTTCTGTCAGTTATTGTGAGTCAAAACCAGGTGAATATCTTTCCATTATACCTTATCTCTGTGGAGGCTTCACTACTAGTTTTGACGCACCATAACTGATGGAAATAACTGACCAAATACCTAAAGTGTGAACTGGGTCTGACCTGTGCCCTGCCAATCTCTTCAGGCTCTGTGGGTCCTTCCAGTCCCCGTCTGTAAACTACCTGCACGGATGGGCTCATGTGTGTCGCTGCAGCCAGTGACTGGCGGTGGCGTGTCGCCAAGTAATGTGCCGCTCGGAGAAGCGTCACTGCTGAGGCCACACATCGGCTGCAGAGGTGCACATGACCCCGTCAGTGCTGGTAGTTACCATGCGGGACAGGAAGTGCTGTAAATATAGTTCAGTACCCAAGTAGCCAGAAGTGAGGTTCACGGAGCAGGTAAGTATACTTCCTTTTTGTCCAGCAGAGTGGGGGTAAAATAAAAAGTCAACGTTGGACAACCCTTCACTTACTCATGAAAGCCAGTTGTTTTAAAATAATGAAGTAAAAGAGATGTCTACATTCACATACAGGATTGTTCAGAAATAAGCAGCCAATAAGACAACTGACCAAATAATCACCTATGTTCCTTAGAATCAGCAGTTTGGAAATGTGAGAATTATAAATGGCGTCATGTAGAGTTGAGCACAACAACCCCGTTGTAGGATGTGGTAGGTGTTCAAGCTCACGGACCCAACAGTTGGCAGGTTTTTTTCAATTGGTGGATTTCCACTTTTATAGTAAAATCATTTTAGACGGTGGACAAGGAGAGATCCGTGTCGGTCATGTCAGGCACCTTATCAGCAAGTGGCTTTGATTTTAGAAATTTCACGTGCAATGGTATTAAATTATGAAAAATGTATTTGCTTTCTTTTAATGTTTTCTTTCCCTTATTTCCTTCACAGATACTGTTGTGGGAAGGGTAAATGCTACTGACAGAGATAAACCAGGCTCTGCGCACACCAAGCTGAGATATTATCTCATTGGACAAATTCCTCCGTCCCCTATTATGTTCAACCTACATGCAGAAACTGGCATAGTCACCACAGCGTCAAACAGGCTCGACAGAGAGGTTTGTGTTCCTCCACAGGGGTTTCTAATCTAACTGCATGGAATCGACCAGCAATAGGCCAGCAGAACTTGGATTGGATCGAGTAAAATGCTAGTGAAATTGTGCTTTCAAATACTGACTGCACGGATCGGCAGCAAATATTTTAAAGGAACACCAAACGTAGAAATGGATGAAAAAAATAAAAAATATAGTTGCCCTTGCTGTCAGATTGCAGCACTTTCTGCATGATCCGGACACAAACAGCCTTGTAGGGTTTCATTTTCTGCGGATCGGCTCCATTTTCAGCTGGAGACCGACAGCGGGTGGGACAAAGAAGGGAGGCTCCTGCTCCAGCCACTGGTCTTGCATCTTGTCATAGGATTATGAGGATGAGGACCTCCTGACAACCAGATCTCATTATATATTCTCAGACTTAACTGTAAAATGAGGCAAAACAGAAATGATGGCCCGAGGAGCAGCTGATTATCCCGACAACTGGATGCTCGTTCATTTACGTGCAGCGATCACCTCCATAGTGTGAGAATGAGCGATTGCTACTGCGATCTCTCATCGTCATACAGCTGCCTTGTGCTGTTTAAACACGATCTGCTGTCCAGAAATGATAATTTACTTGTCTGCACGTACAACGGTTTCTCCCGATAAATGAGCATTTTGCTCATTGATGGCCTGCACCTTTAGGGTCCATTCGCACGTCCGCGAATATGGTCTGCACCCGTTCTGCAATTATGTGGAGCGGGTGCGGACCCATTCATTCTCTATGGGGACGGAATGGATGTGGAGAGCACACTATGTGCTCTCCGCATCCGCATTTCCGGAGTGTGGCCCCAAACTTCCGCAAGAAAATAGAGCCTGTCCTGCGGACAAGAATAGGACTTCTCTATTAAGTGCCGGCCATGTGCGGCTTGGTGTATTGCGGATCCACAATACACCACGGACATGTGAATGGACCCTTAGAAGGACAGATTATTGGGAACAAGCGTTCGTAGGCTATACGTGAAAGCAGGAGATGCAGGGAGAATCAGATTTTTTATTTATTTTTTTATTCATTTTATATGTCTTTATATTTTATGCCTTTTTTTATATATATGTCATATGCTTTTTATATTTTCTGTGTTTAGTGTTCCTTTAAAAGCATTATATTGAAATGAATAGTACAGAAACATGGAGTACAGATATGATGACTTTTACACAATATACCCCTTAATATGCAGAATTTATTTCCTTCTTTCTGAAGCAAATGGCTTGTTTCAGTATATTTCCATTGGATTGTATGAAGGTCTCCCTATCAGATTTCCACCTAGAGCATATGTGTAAACCCAGAGCAAACACCATCCACTTTCACCAGTCTTGTGACACCCGTACTAGTATTCTGGGGCCAGGAGTTGAGGTCATCCGTGCTTTTCACCTCATCTCACATCTTAGAATTGTGTAAAGTCACCAGTGTTGTGTTTATCCATTGAGGAAGATTTTAACACATTTAATTTATACCTATATACAGTTCACGCTCCATAAAAAGAGCGGAGGAGATTGTTTATTTAGAGAGTCATTGTTTGTGGCTGAAAAGATAATACTTCTCGGGACAGAGAATTGTAATGTTATACTTTAAATTCCACGTCTGTGCTTCTCTTCTAGACTCAAGACCACTACACCCTTCTAATTGAAGTCCGTGACATGGATGGAAAGATCGGCTACTTATCTTCCACTGGAACAATGTCTGTCACTGTCCTCGACGCCAATGATTTCGCTCCAACTTTCGTTAAGCAGTCAGTAAGTGCTTCTGTTTCATTCAGTAGTCATGGTGTAAATGTTATAATAGTTGACTTCTGACCAGTGAAAAAAAGCTTTCGCCGGTCCGATGACCGTATTTTGGTATCAAGTTTTACTTACGAATACTAATTTAGTTGCTTTTAGTTATAGATATTTATTAGGACATTGCTGGTATAACTATTCTGTAAAGGGAATCGGTCACCATGGAGGTACCATTTAGGGCTCATGCACCAGACCGTATGTATTTTGGGGTCCGCAAAAATGACGGATGATGTCTGTGTGCATTCCATATTTTGCAGAACGGAACAGCCGGCCCCTGATAGAACAGTACTATCCTTGTCCGTAATGCGGACAATAATAGGACATGTTCTATTTTTTTGCGGAACTGACATACGGAAACGCAATGTACATGGCGCCCCCCCCCCCCCAAAAAAAAAACAAAAAACTGAACAAACATGGAAAAAAAATAAGTTTGTGTGAATGAGCCCTTCATCTACGAAGTGCAGGAGGAGCTGAGGAGATTGATAATAATGGTTTGTGAGAAAAGAATCGGTAAAACCTGTAACTAGGAGTCCTGTGGGTGGTCTCAGCCAATGATTGACAGCTTGCCTTTTGCTTACAGAGATGGCCATCAATCACTGGACTCCTAAGTATAAAATGAGCAGAAATGTCACTTACAAGTCATACTAAACCTTTTCCCACAAAATGGTTTCGCAATCTCCTCAGCTCTCTCTGCTCTGTAGTTTGCTGCTGGAAGATATGGCTGCCTGGCCAATGTGACAGGTTCCTTTTATTTTAATTAGCAATGACAATGTTCTGATAATTACCCATGTTATAGAGCAGAAAGAGCCGATCAGATTGATATATCGCTCTGTGGGAAAAGGTATACTATAACTTGTATTCATTAATACCTCCGTTCATTTTGGGCTTAGGGGTCCAGTGGGCGGTCCTACCAGTGATTGACAGATATTTCTATATGCACATTCTTATAGGGAATGTTGTCACAGGCTCCTAAGCCCAGAATAAGCAGAAGTTATTATATCAATCTGCTCAGCTCATCCTGCTCTATAAAATGCTGCTTGGCAGATTGCATTTTCAACCTGATGGGTTCCTTTTTAAATCCCTTTGGTACATGGTGGATCAACAATTTGAGTTTGAAAGTGCTGCCAAGACTATATAGTGCGAGTATTGGATATAATGCAGTGTTAAAGGGGTTCTCACACCCTGTACCCCAACTAATCAGCTGTTCTCCTGTAGTTCTGGTGCTGGAACTAAACAGCTTCGTCCATTGTGCACTGCACAGAGCTTGTTGCCGCATTCATTTCAATGGGAGCAGTGCTGCAGTAACCAGCACCATCCATTACACAATGGATGGAGCAGTGCAGTTCTGGTGCCAGCTTTGGGCCCAGGAGCTCCTGCAGAACATTTGACTATCAGGGAGATGCGTGTCCGACCCCCTCCACTAATCTGATGGTGGTGGCCGATCCTTAACATCCATTGTTCCGTTCTGCAACCCCGCAAAAAATATAATCGTGGCCAAGAATAGGCATTTTCTGTGTAGCGCCTGCTCTGCCAGCCGGTATTTGTGTTTTCCGTAAAACACGACGTGGTCGTGTGAATGTACCCTTACGGCCCTAGTGACTTGCTACATCAATGGACTGATCTGTCTAAGCACTGCAAATGCATCATCCGTTTTTTCATGTCCTGTGCTCTGTATTTAGTATTCTCCTATGCTTCTGTCCTTTTAGTATCAGGTAGAGGTGAATGAAAATGAAAGTGGAATGGTGATACTGAAAATCCCTGTCTTGGACAACGACCTGCCTAATACGCCAAACTGGAGAGCCATGTTTTCATTCACCCAAGGAAACGAGTTGGGTCATTTCAACATAACTAGTGATCCAAAAACAAACGAGGGACTGATCACTGTTATAAAGGTAAAAAGAGCCCATCTTTCGTGTTTTTTTGCTCATATTTGTGTGTACACATTATTATTATATTATTATTATTTAGTTATTTTTGTGTTTTTTTGTTACATCTTTGTTAGCTACAAATAAATGTCTGCATATTCTGTTCCTGTGAAGTGAGTGTGGGACTTTTCTTAAAGAACTGTCTGGTTTCATGATAATGAAGATTGGGGGGGCGAGGGTCGGACTCCCGCCACCCCCAGCTGATCAGATGTTTGAAGGGGCCAATGTTCTAGTGCTGTGTCCTCTGCAGTGTTTACATGCGCCCCATCTACGTTGCAGCCGTAGCGCAGGGTGATTACAGCCATTCCTCTGCCATTCAAGTGAATGAGACGAAAAAGTGTTGTTGCCCTGCAGCAAGAACTGCTGGTGTGATTCCAGCCTAAATGTTTTTCTCTGAAACAGTATGGCTGCTGTCCGTGGGTCATTTCTGGTATTGACAGTCACTTCAATGTATTGAGGTTCAATACCAGACTCGTCCCATGGATAAGTGTGGCGCTGTTTTAGGGAGGCAAAGTAAAACATTTTTTTTTTCCCCTCCTAATCTCCTACAACCTTTTAAAATAAAGTTACTGTGTGGATGCAGACTCTTTCGGTTCTTACAAGTTATTCCCTATGCACAGTATAAGGGATAACCATTCGATGCCCCCCCCCCCCCCCCACTGAACACAAAAATGGGGACCCCGTACTCCTTGGACCCCACCAAAATGAACGGATCAACAGGTGAAACATGCACACTGCCGCTGTATTCATCTCTACGGGAGGTCTAGAGACAGCCGAGTACAGTGCTCAGCTGTTTCTGGAACGTCCATATAGATGAATTGAGTGGCAGTTCACAAACCTGACATGTTACTCTGTTTATTTTAGGAGGGCTCTGTGCTGGTCCCAGCGGAAGGACCCCCACCACTCTGTAACTCCTATCCTGTGTAGAATACCCCTTTATTAATGGAGTTGCCAATTGATTGGCTTTAAGGAGCCGTCTTGGTATTTTATTTATATTTTTGTATGCTTTGCTGTCACTTTTATGAATAAATTCTAAACTGATAACCAGGACTATTTATGTGGTGTAACATACCGAAAATGATAGGCAGATCAGGCAGATCCCACACCAAATTACTATAGGAGTATATGATAGACATGCATAGCAACGAGAAGCTGTAAATCTTGTCTTGTGCTTGGTAATTGCAGGATAGCGAATTTAAATGTGTACAACTGTAATAACGTTAAATTAATTTTCTTCTGTATTTAGCCAATAGACTATGAGAAAAACAAGCAATTTCTCTTACAAGTGGCTGTTGCTAATGAGGTGAGCCTTTTGACACAGTCTGGGACAAAAAGCAGGGGTGTCAGCACTATCCCAGTTACTGTCATTGTAAAAGATGTGGACGAAGGACCGGAGTGCCGACCTCAAATTAAAGAAGTAAGCGTGAATGAAAATCAGACCGCCGGAGTTCTCATTGCAGAAAACCCAACTTTTGACCCTGAAACTCAAAGCAGTGCTGGAATACGGTGCGTGGCCTTCTATATTCTTTTATATTCATAAGGCATGTCACTTGGTATTATAAATAGTGCCTTCAGAATTGGAAAATGATGGCTGCTTCTTCCAGAAACGGTGCCACCCCCTGTCCATGGGTTCAGTCTGGTATTGCGGCTCAGCTCCGCTGTGGTGACTGGTGTTGAGCTTTAAAACCGCTTAACCGCGCACAGCCTATAGACAGGTGTGGCACTGTTCGTAGAAGAGAGAAGCCGTGTTTTTCTAATCCCAAGTGACCCCTTCAAACATGTTGCATTGAATGTGCTAGTCATTAAATATGTCATCACAGGTACCAGATTCTGTCAGATCCACTGTCCTTGGTTAGCATTGATGGAAACACAGGCCGGATAACAACAACACAAGTTTTGGATTATGAGTCAAAAGCTATTCCAACCCATCAATACAATTTCACATTTTTGGCAACTGATCAAAGTAAGGCTTTGTTCCTTTTTATTACTAATTTCAAATTTTAATTCTTGCCTACAGTATGAGGCTAGAGCTACATAATGAATGTATTAAAGAGGACCTGTCCCCTCTCCTGACATGCTTGTTTTAATAGCTTCATGCATTCCTCATGTAATAACAATTCTGGAGCATCTATTCTTATGGCTCTGTGTTGTACCATTCCGCTATTTCTACTAGAAGTTATGAATGAATTTCTAGCAGTCTGCAGTAAGGGTACAGAGGGGAGGTAACCAGTTGGGGGGGTGTACCTGCACAGACTGACTCTATCCAATCAGTGCTGCCTTTGTCAGACTGTGCAGGTACACCCCCAACTGCTTACCACCCCTCTGTACCCTTACTGCAGTCTGCTAGCAATTCAATTATAGCTTCTAGAAGGGGACATAAAGGAATTTAAAGAGGGCCTGTCCCCTCTCCTGACGTGTCAGTTTTAATAACTACTTGCATTCCCCATGTAATAACAGTTCTGTAGCATCTATTCTTATCACTCTATGTTGTGTCATGCCTCTATTATTCCTGCTAGAAGCTATGAATGAATTGCTAGCAGTTTACAAAGAAGGTCCAACTAGGTGTTACCAGTGTCCCTGCACAATTTGACTTTATCCAGTCAGTGCTGCCAGTTTCACACTGTGCAGGGACACCCCCCCCCCCCCAAATGGTAACACCCAGCTGGACCTTCATATCGCAATCTGCTAGCAATTCATCAATTCAGTAAAAAAAGAGCAGATGTTCAAGAGTTATTGTTACATGGGTAATGCAAGCAGTTACTAAAATGGTCATGTCAGGAGGTGATGCTGTAAATAGGTTACTCTCTTTAAACAGAAATGCATTTTAAGGTATGTGGAATAAGGATCTCAACATGTTGCAGTTTTCTTCAACTGTTGTGATTCTTGGATGCATCATGTTGATTAGTGAGACTTCATGAGAGTCTGTAAACTGATTTCCTGTGACTTGTTCAGTAAGATGGTGGATTTAATGATCTTAAAGGGATTGTTTCCCATAAAGACATGTATTCCCTGCCCTATAGGATAGCAGATAAGTATATAATTGGCAGTGGTCTGAGCCCCACCCATCATCAGAAGAATAGGAGTCCTATGTTCCCCCATTTTAATGCAGTGGTAGTCGTGCAGCCCTGCTGCCTATCTATTCCACTCTATAGGACTGCCAGAGATAGCAGAATACCCTGACTGATGTGCAACTTCAGTGTTTTCCTTTGGGAAGAAAAGTGGGCTGGGAGTGTACCTGTGTGATCATCACCTGACCAAGACACATTCTTAATTCAGGTTCATATTGTTAGATATATTAGAAAATTGTATAAATGTAGTCAATGAATTTAACAAATTTCATTATGTAAAAAGTTCTCAGTAATCTATTTAATCTTCATTTTTGTTACTTTTCCCCTATACCTAGCTGGAAAATCTGGTACCTGCACCATCACAATAATAATTAAGGATGTGAATGACAATGTCCCAACCTTGCCAAGAAGTGAAATGACAATTTGCCAGATGGGCAGAACATATACAGATGTTGTAGCAACAGACGATGATAGTTCACCCAATAGCAGGCCCTACACTTTTTACTTGGATACCAGTTCAGATTCAACAATTACAAGCAGATGGCGCATTGTCTCTCAGGATGGTGTGTACGGTATTATTTTTGGTTGTGTTTTATGCTATTGGATGTTTATAGAGATCAACATTGCTCACAGTAACATGGCACTGCATGTTTGTTTGTTACCCACTGTTGGTCATATTTGTTGCTTGGTAGCCAGTGGGCAAATGCTTACGAGTTGCCCAGGTCTTGGGTGGTGGTCTTTCAAATGCATCAACAATACCCTAGTGGGTTTTATGAGTCCTGGGTGCCAAGAATGGCTAATATTGTATATTATTAACAATGAAATGTCTTGCTTGGTTTGAGAGAATTACCATATTTTTCAGACTATAAGATGCAAGACGCCCTACCAGGTATAGACAACAGAAAATTGGAAACTAGCTATGTTCTGCTTATTATAACTTCCTAGTAGTTTAATGAAGTGGCGGGATCAAGGTTGGCGCTTGTTAATTTTAGTATTTCATCTGCTGACTATTGAAGCAAACAGCAATGGTCCATGTGGTCACATGTTGGGAGTATCAATGCCACAAGTTACAGTGTACAATACAGTAATTATTCTGTAGTCCTCTTCTTACTGGTCTGACTCTTCCCACTGGTGGCAGCATCAAAGGTCCTTAAGCTCCATGAGCTAAATATTCGCTCAGCCTCCTCTCCTGCCTCCACTGATCACATAGATCAGTGTCGGGCAGGGGGAGAGAGAAGTGTACAGATTCACACCTCTCTCACTGCTCCATCAAATTGCTGTATGAGCCCTCTGCGAGATCATCAAGGAAGCAGTCAGGTAGGTCTGGCACTGCTGGAGCACCCTGACTGAGGCAAGATTTTTTTGTTCCTGCTAAAGAAGTGAGTCTTATAGTCCACAAAATACTGTGTATTACTTAACCAAAAAGCATGACTTATTTTTAATACACGAATATGATGATAACGGGTTAATAATTGTCCTTAATCATTTATATCTCTTCTCTAGGAACTTCTGTACGTATAGAAGCAATTGGTGAAACTCCGATTGGAAGTTATGAGGTTCCAGTAAAAATTGTTGATAAGCAGGGTTTTGGCAGAACACAGAATCTTCTTATTAGAAAGTGTAACTGCGCTGATAGCCTCAATTGCAGCGACCGTTCATCTGGTAATAGTGTGGCTCTTGGAGGTCTGGCTATTCTGTTGATGGTCCTGTCAGCATTGCTGTTCGCTTTATTTCTTTGTAAGTACATGTGTGTTTTTTTTTTTTTTTTTTGTCTAATCAGTTCTAATAAGTAAAAGTGCCTCTGCTTTCTGTATGGTGAGGAGACTGGACACAGCAAGAAAAATAAAGAAAAAATATAAAAGTAGGAGTAGTTAAGGTGAAGAATGCTGTGACATGATTAAATAAATGAATACATAGATTATTTTAGCAGTTACATCTAATAGGGTACATCTTTTTGAAAAAGGTTGTACAGTGTTGTTTTTGAGCTA
Source organism: Bufotes viridis (assembly GCA_033119425.1). NCBI lineage: Eukaryota > Metazoa > Chordata > Amphibia > Anura > Bufonidae > Bufotes > Bufotes viridis. Next base: position 100,327,823 of record CM065593.1, read on the forward strand.
GAGCAGGAGTCTGCAACCTCTGGCACTTCAAGTGAAACTACATATCCCATCATGCACACTTGCTGGAACTCCCACAGAAGTCAAAGCATTATGGGGGCGGGGGGGTTGTACTTTCACAACAGCTGGAGTGCCAAAAGTTGCTGATCCATGAGCTAGAGGATTGATCTGATGACTTTCTGAACCAAACTACTAAAGAGGTTGATTTTAAAAGGTTAGTCTGGTGTAGAAAACCAGGATTCCTGCATTTGCCAAAGTTGAGAGTAGCCTCAAAGAACAGCTCATGCTCTGAGGACAACTTATGACAGTTTATTGCATGCATGGCCATTCTGGTTCTTAAAGGGATATAAGAGTTTTTTTTTTTTCTTTTTCTTTTTTTTATGTATGTTTATATAATAGGAAATCATAAAATTTTCTAATATACATGTATTTGAAATTCTGCATTCATATCTTTTTTATATCATGCAGTGGATGACCCCAATATTAAATAGAATGGTATAGCCCATGTATTATTCCGTGTAATGTATCCATGGCCAAACTGAAACAAGGCATCAGTCATGTGACACTTTTCATATATAATCCCTGACATTCAGTAAGCAGCATTGCTTGATAGGTAAATAGGACTAGTGATGGAATTGTGATTTTTATCATGGTTGTTACAGTAACTTCATTACTGTGTATTTACATACCTGTCTGTCTCTATGTGATGTTGTAAAATGGCTGCCTGTCTCTAGGTGATGTCCTGTTAATAAAGTTTAGTGTAAAATACATCAGTTTCTACACAGACTGACAGACATGATGAGATGCAGGTATTAATACTGTGTATACTGCATATGTTTTGCTACTCCATACATAGAGTACTCACCTTTTAGATAACAGATCAGTTTACTGAAAGCCAGGTCACTTGACTACTAAAATGACTGATGCCATGTCTAGTCCTATACAGCTCTCTTATGGATGCATTTTACAGGGTTAAAACGGGCCATTGCATTTTTTTTTTCTTTAGGGAGAGGCTAATGTATAGATATAATAAAGGTCTGCAAGCAAAATTTTAAATAGAACATCCTATTCTCTAAATAAATGTAATCATTAAACTGGAACACGTCTTTTTATTGGACGATAGAGACAGCTTGGCCTCGCCAGTGATAAAGCACACCATCACCCAATGTATTCTTCATCTGTGCTGGATCATATAAATATCATTGATATTTGTATGTCCTATAGGTTTCCTCCTGGCCTGCCTATGTGGATCTGGAGCAGGTATATCGAAAGCTGGATTTCCTGATGACGGCCCACAGCAAAACTTACTTATCAACAACACTGAAGCACCTGGAGCAGATGTTATGGTAAGAGCATGAAATTATTATTATTATTATCGTTATGATTGAAGGTCAGGAAGTTGAGTTCATTAACCAGTTCAAGACCGGAATATTTACCCCAATTTTTGACCAGAAAAATTTGTTTTAAAATTTTTTTTTTTTTTGTACCTGCGTTTTTTTTTTTTTTTACAATGATACACAGGGTTTTAACTCTTAAGATATAAATACATTTTTGATCAGACTATTTTTTTTTTTTTTTTGTTAATTTTTTTTATTTTACTAGCACTAGTCCAACAAAAATATATATTTTTTAATAATGTCCCCTTTCAATAATGGTTATTTTGTTACAGCAGATGTATGGGTTATGGTTCCCAGAGATGGGGCTAGAAGCTGCAATGTGGCTTGCAATGATGTATTTATGTATGTATTTTTATTTTTTTTATTTAACATTTTGTGCCTCCCTTAAGGTCACAAAAGACCTATGGGGGAATTTGATCTGTATACACTGCTCATTGAGTGCTGTGTATACAGTGAAGAAGGCAGGGGAGGTTAAAGGGGTTGTCCGGGCTTTTTAATATTGATGACCTATCCTCAGGATAGGTTGTCAATAGCAGATCAGTCGGGGTCCGACACCCGGCACCCCTGCCAATCAGCTGTACGGGGAGACGGCACGCGCAGTGGGCACGTGCCATCTCCCTTCTCTCTTCCTGCTGCTGCTGTATGTCTGTGGGAACAGGAAGAGAGAAGGGAGACGGCACGTGTGCACTGAGCGCGCCTTCTCCGCGTACAGCTGATCCGCAGGGGTGCCGGGTGTCAGACCCCTACCAAACTGATATTGATAACCTATCCTGAGGATAGGTCATCAATATAAAAAAACCCGGACAACCCCTTAAGCACAGACCTCCCAGGAGTTTAACGCTTTAGGGTTCTTTCACACAAGAGCACTTTCTGTCCAGATGCGATGCATGTGGCAAACACATCGCATCCGGACTTAATCTTAACCTATCCATTTCAATGGGTATGTGTGTATATAAGCATCACTTTTCAACCAACATCTTTGCTTTTATAAAAAAAAATTGCAGTATCTTCTATATTGTGTATTTTTTACGCGAGTCTCGCTCCATAGAAGTGAATGGGGCTTGAAGGCATCTGGATGCAGTGCGTTTTTTCACTGCTGTTTATTAGCAGATGTATATGACTGTTCTTCAGTTTCTATTTACGTGTGTGAAAAATGCATGGAATCTGTATAGAATCCGGACAGAAAAAACTCACACACTGAACGCAATAGCAGAAAAAGCTGATTGAACTTGCTTGCAAAACCATCAGTTTTTCCCAGAAAATATCTTGACACAATCCGTATGGCTCGTGTGAAAGAGGCCTTAGTGTTGGTCCTGAAGCGGTTAATTTAGTACAGGCTACAGAATAAATATTCTTAGCTTTATGCTGTAAAACTGAGATGTATCATCCCGATTTTGGCCTATGATCTACAGTAATACATGAGTAGTGCTGCAGATAAGGATTCCAGATCACTACACAGTCTGGACTGCTGTGCTGTTCTAACATAATGGAGAGGACTCCTGTGCGCATGCACAGCAATCCTGACCGTGTGTTTCAACAGAGCTCTGAGCACTGACAGTGGAGAAACTGGGGAAGGTAGGAAACAAAAAATAGTTGTCTGGACTCAATATCTTCAGCACTACTCATGTAACACTGTAGATAAGGGTCCAAAATCAGGGTGATGGTATTCATTTCTGACTGTTAAAGGGAATCTATGTGTTTTCTAACTGTAGTATGGAAGGTATCTGCACGCCTCAGATTACCAACCTTCATATTGTAAAGCCAAAGCTATAGCCCTAGAACTTTCACTTGGCTACTAACTAGATGATGCAATTGATTTCTTTCTCTTGCAGGAAGGCAATTTCAAAGTCCCAGTGGTCATGGTAAATCCCGATATTGCTGGAGTTGCACCACCTGGTTCACATGAAAGTGGACAACATGCTACACAGGTGGAACATGTAACACACACAAAAAGATCAAATGTGCATAATGAATTCACTGAAGGTAGACTAACGCTACCGCATATTAGAGAAGGACATCACATAATAGAAGGGGGCAGAAACACTTATGGAGAATGGCATAGTTTTGTGAACACTCGTCTTGGAGATGTAAGTATCTTTTGTTTTTGAAGCTTCTAGCTAAATGTTGTAAATTACCAAAGAGGACAAGGTTAAAAGGGTTTTCTGGAATTTTACTGGATAGTTGATCGATATCTGGTCAGTGGGGTCTGACACCCAAAACCCCTGCCGATTGGCTGTTTTGAGAAGGCACCGGCGCTCCTGTGAGTGCCGCTGCCTTCTTGCAGCTCACCAAGCACAGTGCCGTACATTGTATAGCGGTTATGCTTGGTATGGCACATTCACTTGAATGGGCCTGAGCTGCTCCTAAGCCATGTGAAACATGAATGTGTTGTCACTTGGCCTAGGAAAAGTTGAGAGAAGGCCGCGGTGCTCACAGCTGATCGGCGGGGTCCCGGGTGGCGGACCACCTCCGATCAGATAATAATGACTAATCCAAAGGTTAGGTAACCAGTAAAAAAGAATTAAAAAAAAAAAACCTTTCAGGTCTTGGTATGATTTTTATTGAAAATTATTAATCTTACTTGTTACTGTTGGCAACACTGACACTATTACAATGCTTTTTTTTATACGTTGGGCCCAATAAGCTGTAGGTTTCATATGGAAAGCTTAGAAAACACTTGACATGGTGGAATTTGCTGTTGGATTCTTAATGCGGACTCCATGTCAAAATTCCAGCGGTGGCCTTGTGGTGTCTTGCTTCCATTTGTTTTCACTGGGAGGCAGTTCTGCAGTTTGCATACTGGCACTTTAAAGCCTCAACCATGTGAAGAAGGGACATGTCCCATCTTAGCGCTGCGTTCGGACAGCTGCTGCTTGCAGCCGCAGCAGGTGTCCACTCGTGGTTTAGCTCCATTCATATATATCTCACCGAAGCACTCTGTCACCCTAATAGGGACACACTGTGGCACAAGATCCATGGTCACTCTGTTATAGAGCTGGCGACAGAAAATGTCTGACCAATAACATTTTTTTAAAGGCACTGAATGGTGTAAGAGATTATGTGTGTATATATATATATATATATATATATATATATATATATATATATATATATAAATATTTTTAACGTTATATTTACATTACTGATTTCCTCCAATTCTACTGCTTCCCAGCACCCTACTCGTCTCATGGGTAATGATGACTACTACATGTCATTTTCCATAGTTCTGAGTCTTTCTAAAAAAAATGTAATTGGTTGGATAAGCATCTTTAAAGGGGTTCTCCAGGAATTAAGAAAAGGAAAAGACTTAAATATTACTTTATTAATATTATTAAATATTATTAAATATATTCCCAAATCACTTTTATTAGTTATAATGGCTCATTTTGTTTAGGGAGCAATCATTAGTGGAAACAAAATGGCCGCCGTCTTATTAATACACACAAAACCTGTCCTAATCACACAGGAGGACAAGTTACTTTTCAACATTGAGATGGAGGAGGCTTAGACGGCTCTTTCCTACTTAACAGGGATTATGATCCTGAATACAGATGATAAGAACGTATGGATGGAGTCCATGAGGAGACATGAAGCACAGAAATAACGGACTATAGCTTAGTGTTGTGAAATGACTTGTCCTTCTGTGTGATTAGGACAAGTTTTGTGTGTACTAATAGGACAGCGGCCAGTATTTTTCATTTTCTTAATTCCTGGAGAACCCCTTTAAGTTCTACTACACTGAGAAGCTGTAGGCTTTGAAAATATTTTTTTTTTAAATCTGATATGCCTTTATTTTATTCATTGTACATTCATCAATTTAGTTGTCTTTCGACTGTATTTTAAATCGTGTCCTCTCCATTGGCAGAAATTATACATGTGCGGACAGGATGAAGAACATCAATGTGGCAAGGATTATGTCGTGCCATACAACTATGAGGGAAAGGGGTCTGTGGCTGGATCTGTGGGCTGCTGCAGTGAATTTCGTGGAGAAGATGATAGAATGGACTTTTTAAATCACCTAGAGCCTAAATTCAGGACATTAGCAGAAGTCTGTGCAAAGAAATGAATACGTATTTTGTCCACAATTAGGAATTCTTTTAAAATTTTTGCCTAGGTCTAAATTCTTATAACATGCTAAAGCCACTTCACACAATTTTGTTTCCCCCAACTACTTGTCCAGTTCAGTCTGACGCAAGGGAAAAATTGTTCTGTTGCAGCCAGGATTTTTGAATAGTACAATAGATCCTAGCTCACCTTCATATAATGAATCCTCTCAGTGCATGAAAGGCCTGGGGAAAAAAATGGCCAAAATCCAACATGAATAAGGTCCAGCACATCAAGAAGGATCTAATTAAAAATTCAGTCTTTTATTATCCATTTATTTTTATTTTTTTCCATGGGCTAAACCTTTTTCCAGTTTGTCTTCATTATAAAGTTTCACCCAAAGTTATTTCGCTCATCCCTAGCTATAACCAATATTTATGAGGTCAGGAGATCAGAGGCTTCACATGAGCTGTCAGCTGACAGAACTCAGGAGGGACAGTCTGCAAAAAGACTTTTAACCACATGTATCACAAAACCTGGTGAATATTTTTAATAATGACCAATGGAAAAAAATTTGAGCCCAAAATGAGCAAAATGCAATCGTAAAAAAGAATTGCCCCAAAGGTGTCCATAGACTTTAACCTCTACATCACCAGGTGAACCCAGACCGTATTTTAGCATTTATTAGAAATATAATTTCATATTTGCTTACACCCTTGTTCTCTTCACATAATTTAGAATGGGAAGTACATTTTAAATGAATGCAAAATGAAGTACTTTTATACTTTTGTATGTTATAGGGTTCAGATCTGACTTTTATTACGGCTCCTTTTTTTTTAAACCATATTATTTTTGTCAAACGTTTATCAGTTTAGTCCACCATAAATCCAGTTTAGCCCAAAGGATTTTTTTTTTTTGTATTTTCTTTTTGTTTTGTTTTTCATCTGTGTAGCTTTTATCTAACAATTACTGCTTATTTTTTTTTTTTTTTTTTTTTTTCCTTTCTACAGAGGAGTAAGGGTTTCACTCTCACACATCTCTTAATATAATAGAATTTGGGTATTTTCTTTTCAAGATACTGCACCTTTCAGATTTTTCAACATATTGGCGAAATGTAAATTTAATAGAACTGAAATAAATAATAAAACACAACAAATTTGAAAAGTAGTTCACTTTTGCACAAACTTTTTTTATTGTTATATTTATATTTTTATGTAGCAGACACATACTTGAGAGCTAGTGTTCTATTATTGTGTATGTAAAAAAGAAAATGGGCGAACTACACCCTTCCTTGGGCCATTAACGGTAAATAGGGTTTCAGTCAGAGACTTAACTTGAAGCTCATGGTCAATAATGCTAAATCTATACCAGTGCCTTCCAGCTATCATATGTCTTTTAGAGTGCTTGTCTCCTCATATGGGGTTAAGGGACTTTTTCGGCTTTCCCTAGGGTGTAGGTAAAATCCTGAAACCCAGTTGTTACGCCTTTAATTTCAGTTGTCTGTTGTACATAGTGGTCACATGTAAAGTGTGAAACTACAGTGACTTCGATCAAATTGAAAACTCACATTCCGCTGTCAAAAAATGTCATTGATCTATTGTAGTTTTTTTTTTTTTTTTTTTTTTTTTTTATATATATATAATTTTTTATTTCTTCCAATCTAAATTGCACTGATATTTAAATTGCTCAATTATTGTTGTATATGTTAAGCATACAACTTTTGTGGAAATACAAATTGTGAAAGTGATGTCTACACCTCGATGTATGCTTTGCACTTGCTGAAACAGAAAGTGTACATTTTTTGTATTTTTTTCCCCTTTTTTTTTCCTTTCATTTTTATGCTTGCAAAGTTTAGTTTTGTAGATGCAAACCAAATTAAAACCATCACTTACAATACAAAATGTACAGTGTTAATATTTTTGTAAGAATATGCTTTTTAATAACAATTTCTATGCATAGATTGCCGTGTAAGAAAATGCTGCATACTGTTTGAATTGGCTCCAGACTTTTTGGCACATTTAACGTAAATAAATGAAGATTAATCACTGTTATTTAATGAAACGTTACATAACTGCATTTTATATGTGTGGGCTTCAAATCCTTATGTTTTGGTTTTTTTTTAAAAATCTCTGATTGCTGTCAATACAGACGCTTTGAAACATCAACAGACCAAATACTTCTCACACCTGAGTGGTGGATATAGTTGTACACATTCTACAACTGAAATGGATAGAAATCCTACTCCTTTCTTGTGGTGATGTATGCCCCGCCTAGACACCTCTCAGCTGTGAGCAGGATTAGGTTTGCACAGGTTTTCAGTCTCTAGATGTATACCAGACTGCTCCCTCAACTACAGCAAGCAGAGATCTTCAAAATGGTGATGAAATAAAGCGCCCATTTTATTCTGTTTTATATTTAAACAGTGATTAAACTTTAAATTCTTGGGGAATGCGGAGCATAACCGTCTTTTAATTGGTGCTGTGTTTTAAAGGGGTTCTCTGCTTATTATGTATTTTATTGTTCTATCATACCTGCATAATGTAAGAGAATTTTCACCCCAAACAAGAAAAAATGGCCTTATTGGCAGCCACAGGGCGGTAATATTGTTTGTTTTACTTAGAGATTTTCTATTGAGCTGCATAAATGGCAAATGCAGCCATATTGGTTGTCACTTTGAATTCCTTTATCTTCTTAGAAGTTTCTGGTACTCCAATGCTTTTTCTGCCTATTCCATCAGTGACAAATGTCTGTCATCAGTTTCTGAGAAAATACTTTAAAGTGGCAACACATATGGATCCATCTCTTGTCATTAGATTTGCAATGATGGGCACACCACCACAAGAAAACGAAAAAAAAAAAAAAATTGTTACCAAACTTTGGATGCTACCCTAACATCTGATTTACGTAAAAAATGCTATGTTTGGGGGGAAATTCTCTTTAACCTCCCTGACGGTCTAAATCCAGCAGTATTTTCATGCCCAAAGCGGTACATTCCTCCGGAGATGCGGCCGGAAGTTCGTGCCGCGCTCCGGAAAAGCGCATGCGGACAGCACACTTTGTGCTGTCCGTATCCATTCGTGCTCTGTACTAATTAGCCCATGGTAATCCCCAGTGTGGTTCGGGGTTACCGCTTCTTGCAGTGTAAGTTAACCCCGAGCCATACTCGGGATCACCACTAGGGAGTTTAAAGTGTACTTTTTTTGATACTGTATGTCATAGTAACATATCAAAGGTTTTGATCACTGGATGTCCAAGTGCTGAGACCTGAGCCGATCGCTTAAATGAGCAAATAGAAACGCCGTTTCTCCTCGCTGCTGAAGACAGCCTCAGTGAAGGTCTATGAGCCAGCCTTAAGTCCATCTCCATCAGCCAGGAGAGAGAGTGTTCTGTGTTCGGCTCAGGTCTCCTCATTTGAGCGATCGTCCAGGTTCTAGGTAATTTTCTACCCACGATCAAAACCTATGAAGTCACTAGGACATATCAAAAGTTTTTTTTAAAGTACAGCTACAATTTTAAGAATATTGTGCCAATATGAATGATAGCAATAATAGTTGCAGTTGGCAATAGTTTCCTGGAATCAAATTGTTTGGAAACAATGGCATTTTTGTAATAAACAACTGTTTAAAAATACATGAAATTCCTAAAATGTTCAGAAAATATTACTGTGTCATGCAGTTGTGCAGTATTTTTCAATAAAAGCTAAATGTAGAATTGGTTTCTTTTGCCTTTTTAAAATTATTAGAATTGTATGTCTTTAGGGCCTTCATCACTGGAGGACAAATTGTTTGTGTGAATAAGTGTGTGAGTTGATAGAAACCCTCATATTCACCGTAATCTTGGGTTATTTTCATAGAAACATGAAATGTGATCACACATTAGTCCTCTGTCTGCCGCATGGATGAATGTGGATGCTGGCAGGATATGAGCTGTTTAACACCAGCATTCCTTAAGATATAGAATAATGTTAGCAGTCTTCTGATCGCTATTATGTTTAGGTGTGTAGCCAAAGGAAGGAGCTCCGTCAATAGCCCTTATCTGTATTTTCTTAACAACTCATAACTGTTCATTATAGTTTAATGCTTATCAGTAGGATAGGAGTTTAGGTCAGGCTACTTTCACACTCGCTTTTGGTGCGGATCCATCATGGGTCTGCACAAATGCATCTGTTCAGATAATACAACCACATGCACCCTTCAGAACGGATCCGTTTGTATTATCTTTGACATAGCCAAAATGGATCTGTCTTGAACACCATTGAAAGTCAATGGAGGACAGATCCGTTTTCTATTGTGTCAGTGAAATCAGATCCGTCTCCATTGACTTACATTGTGTGTCAGGACTGATCTGTTTGGCTCAGTTTCGTCAGCCTCCAAAGCGGAATAGAGGCGGAACGGAGCCAAACAAATGCATTCTGAGCAGATCCTTATCCGTTCAGAATGAATTAAGGGCAAAACTGATCCGTTTTGGACCACTTGTGAGATCCTTGAACAGATCTCACAAACGGAAACCAAAATGCCAGTGTGAAAGTAGCCTTAATTGAGTGGTTAAGAGCTGTCAGTAGTTCAGAGTTAAGGGCTACAGACTGAGCCATCAGAGCAAGGCTCTTACCCTGGGAACACACCTGAGCGTTTTTCAGCGCGTTCAAACGCGCTGAAAAACGCTCAACATGTGAAAAGCCATGCATCCCTATTGGCATGGTTCACATTTGGGCGTTTTACAGCGCGTTTGAACGCCCAAACAAGTACATGAGCTTCTTTTGGGCGTTTTAACGCGCCTATGGACAATGTTGCCATAGGGGAGAATCACTGAATCGCGCGTATGACGCGCGTTTCTTAGTTACAAAAAACGCGCATCCAAAAACGCGCGTAAAACGCGCGTCATACGCGCGATTCAGAAACGCCTAGGTGTGTCCCCAGCCTTATGGATTCACTATGTAGCAGAAAGCAACAGTCTGCTGATGCACTGAAAGCGAAAGCTGTAGAGGAAAAACTTCTGAAAATGTTTAATAAAGACCAATTGAAAAAAATATTTTTTAGTCCAAAAAGAGTAGAATGCAATAAAAAATCTCTCAAGTGTCCATAGCCTTTAAATCACAGAGAACCCCTTTTAAACTTCAGCGTCTCCCAGGATACAAACAAAAGGGTATAAGTTGAAGAATACATCGTTGATTATATCTTTTGTTTACCTTCAGAACCTCTCTAAATTCTGGTAGACCTACATCATGTGTACAAAGTCAGCTGAATGTGATTTTCACCTTAGGCAAAGTAAATCTGTATGAATCATTATATCATACAGAAGGTTGGGTGTCTTAACACCAGGGCCGGCTCCAGGTTCATGTGGGCCCTTGGGCGATGATGTCTCAGTGGGCCCCCTTGTGGCATTTGAAACTGCATGTATTATAGATTAAATACCTTACACAGAGCATGCTACACATCAGATATATGGGAATCAGTCCTTATTTGCCTACTTGTTTGTGATTTGTATATTTCTTTTTTGCCTGCTCTGTACTATACTGGCCAGGAATGTCACTATAGGGCGTGCGCATTCAGTGCAGTGCGCAGCGCGGCCATGAAAATACTTCAATCAAGATGAAGCCCGTCCCCAGCCAGAATCCAGGAAGTGAACGGTGTGTTGGCAGCAGGTAAGTATGAAAAGGCGTCGTGAGACAACTCCTTTAAGTTCAATGTTTTGTTAATCTGAATTTTATGTAATGGTGAAGTGAAATGAGAAAATATATATATATATATAAAACTATTGTTTATAAATAGAAAACAGAAAATTGGCATGTGCGTATGTATTCACCCCCTTTGTTAGGAAGCCCATAAAAAGCTCTGGAGCAACCAATTACCTTCAGAAGTCCCATGATTAGTGAAATTGTTTCCACCTGTGTGTCACGTGAGCTGTCATTACATATACACACCTTTTTTGAAAGGCCCCTGAGGCTGCAACACCTAAGCAAGAGGCATCACTAACCAAACACTACCATGAAGTGGTAAACAAGTAAGGGACAATGTTGTTGAGAAGTACAAGTCAGGGTTAGATTTTAAAAAAAATCCAAATCTTTGATGATCCCCAGGAGAACCATCAAATCTATCATAACCAAATAGAAAGAACATGGCACAACAGCAAACCTGCCAAGAGACGTCCGCCCACCAAAACTCACGGACTGGGCAAGGAGGACATTAATCAGAGAGGCAGCACAGAGACCTAAGGTAACCCTGGAGGAGCTGCAGAGTTCCACAGCAGAGACTGGAGTATCTGTACATAGGACGACAATAAGCCGTACGCTCCATAGAGTTGGGCTTTATGGCAGAGTGGCCAGAAGAAAGCCATTACTTTCAGCAAAAAACAAAAAGGCACGTTGTAAGTTTGCGAAAGGGCATGTGGGAGAATCCCAAAATGTATAGAGGAAGGTGCTCTGGTCTGATGAGACTAAAATTGAACTTTTCAGCCATCAAAGAAAACTCTATGTCTGGCGCAAACCCAACACATCACATCACCCAAAGAACGCCATCCATCCATTTCAGCAGCCGGGACTGGGAAACTGGTCAGAGTTGAGGGAAAGATGGATGGTGCTAAATACAGGGATATTCTTGAGCAAAACCTGAACCACTCTGCGTGATTTGAGGCTAGGACGGAGGTTCACCTTCCAGCAGGACAATGACCCCAAACACACTGCTAATGCAACACTTGAGTGGTTTAAGGGGAAACATGTAAATGTGTTGGAATGGCCTAGTCAAAGCCCAGATCTCAATCCAATAGGAAATCTGTGGTCAGACTTAAAGATTGCTGTTCACACGCGAAACCATCCAACTTGAAGGAGCTGGAGCAGTTTTCCAAGGAGGAATGGGCAAAAATGCCAGTGGTAAGATGTGGCAAGCTCATAGAGACTTATCCAAAGTGACTTGGAGCTGTGATTGCCAGAAAAATGAGGCTCTACAAAGTATTGACTTTAGGGGGGTGAATAGTTATGCACATTGACTTTTTCTGTTATTTTGTCCTATTGTTTTATTAATAATAAAAATAAAAAAAACATCTTTAAAGTTGAGAGCATGTTCTGTAAATTAAATGATGCAAATCCTCAAACAATTTAATTCAAGGTAGTGAGGCAGCAAAACATGAAAAAAGTCAAAAGGGGTAAATACTTTTGCAAGGCACTGTATATTTCTTTTTTGGGGTGTAGTAATAGGAAAAAGAATACGTCTTAATTGCTGTTCTGCGGAGAATTCTGATTAATATTTTTTTGGGGGGAGGGAGTTTATTAATCAGAAAAATATGTATATGTCTTAATTGCCTTTCAGCAGTGAAGTAACATTGTACTACAGCCATTTATGTGGTGTACAAAATGGAAATATATGTACGTTCCATTAGCCATTCTGTGGGGAATTGTGATTGTTATATTTCTTTTTTTGTTGTGTAGAAAAATAGAAAAAAAAAAGGAAAAAATATATGTCATAGTTGGCGTTCAGCGGTGAAGTTACATTGTACTACAGCCATTTACGTGGTGTATAAAAAGGAAATATACGTACGTCCCATTAGCTGTTCTGCGGTGAATTGTGACTATTATATTTCTTTTTTTGGGGTGTAGTAATAGGAAAGAATACATCTTAATTGACCTTCTGCACTGAATTGTGATTGTTATTTCTTAATTGCCGTTCAGCAGTGAAGTAACTACAGCCTTTTTTGGGGGGTATTATTTTAATTTAGATATAGACAGGCACACTACACTTGGAATAACACAATCAATTAAGCTGGCAATGTCTTAATATACATTTATACATTTATTGATCATTACAATATGAAAAAATTGTACATATATTTTGGGACTTTGACTATATAGTTCCCTTCCAGTTTGCTATATATGAGGTGAATGTGCGATTGTCTTCACCTCCCACAAATATATAATCCCTATATAATATTTCTTACTATCCAGTTATATACAATCACTATTAATATTGAAATGCTATCTCTATAAATGAAATGTAAGTAATAAAACCATATAATGTCTTTTTCTTTCTCAGCTGGCAAGAAACCTATCATCACTGTATAAACAAATAGTCACTTCCAATGGATGCTTTTTATTGCTTTAACCCCTTCCCGACCAGCGCCGTAATAGTACGGCGCTGGCCGGGTCTTTAAAGATGGAGTCCGCTCCTAAATGCTGTGGGTGCCATAGCCGCGTTGGCCACCTGCTTCTTATAGCAGATACGCTCGGCAGTAACTCCTGACCACGGCATCTGAGCGCGCTGAAAACCGAAAGCGCGCGCTTTTGGTGGTGCTCCGGCTCCCCCGTGTGGCGATTGGAGGAGCCAGAGCTTGTGAATAACAGGAGGCTGCTGGATAGTATTTCCTATGGAGCCCTTGACTGTAATAGGGCTCCATGGCAAAGTAGTAAAATCATCCTAGACTTCAATGCAAGTGCAGATGATTGATTGTTATAGTTTCCTATGGGAACTATAAAAAAGTGTAAAAAAAAATAAAACAATGTTAAAAAAATTAAAAAAACATAAACATTCAAATCACCCTCCTTTCCCAAAATAAAAATACAAGATTCTCCTGTTATTCACAAGATCTGGCTCCTCCAATCGCCACACGGGGGAGCCGGAGCACCACCGAAAGCGCGCGCTTTCAGTTTTTAGCGCGCTCAGATGCCGTGGTTAGGATTGTTCACGGCATCTGAGGGGTTAAATGTCCACGATCGGCATTACTGCCGGCTGCGGACATGAGCTGCGCCATCTTTAAAGACCCGGCCAGCGCCCTACTATTATGGCCCTGGTCGAGAAGGGGTTAAAGCAATACAAGCCATCCACTGGAGGTTTGTTTATACAGTGATGATAAGTTTCTTACCAGTTGAGAATGAAAAAGACATTATATGGTTTTATCAATTATATAGTTTTATTAATTACATTTAATTTATAGAGATCGTATTTAATTATTAATAGCGTTGGATATAACTGGATTGCAAGAACTATTATATAGGGATTATATATGGAATTTTACCACTGTTGACTTTGTGGGAGGTGAAGACAATCGCACTTTCACCTCGTATATAGCAAACAGGGAGGGAACTATATAGTCAAAGTCCCAAAATATATGCACTTTGTTTTCATTTTTCTAGGTTTATAATTTTTTTTTTATATTGTATTGATCAATAAATGTATATTGCCAGCTTAATTGCCTGGGTTATTCCAAGTATAGTGTGCCTGTCTATATCAAAATACAATTATTTAATTTTGACGGCTGTGTCACAAAGACAGAGCACCTTATCCACAGCAAGAAAGAAGGTGAGCCGCAAAATTAATTACTATTATTTTAATTATTTTATTATACAGTATGCCAGCCAGACAGGCCCTTTAAAGGGAACAGGCAGTGGCCAAAATGTTTCTGTCGCAGGCAGCAGAAGAAGTATGTGTGGGCTCCTCTGACAGAACGCTCAGTTGGCATGGCCCGGGGGCAGGCCCTATGATCCTGAAGCTTCCTCTGTCATTTTCAGTTCCCTCAGCGCGAGAAGTATTCTATGCCGTAGGCTCGGCTCCACTTTTCAGCGAGGATGAAAGGTACTAGAGGACAGTCAGCAGCTACTGCCCAGCTAAGATCTGGAGGAGACATCCGCCGCTTCCTCTGGTAGGCGGGCAAGAAGGGATGATGAGAGTCGCGTGGGAGCAGGTTTTACGAGCGGTCAGGCTCCTGGCCCTGAGAGCGTTGAGGGGGACATCAGTGACCTGCAGCCAGTAGTGGATGATGATGTAGCCAAACGCACTTGGGAGTCGGGTGAAGAAGGGGCTTCATCATCAGGAGAAGAGGGTGGCAGCTTGCATGTGAGGCAGCGGCTGAGCCAGAAGGGTGGCAGCGTGGCTGTGAGTTAGCAGGGTGGCAGCAGTGGGAGGTCGGGAGCCAAACGTGCCCGGGGTGGACCACCCGCTTTGCAGGAGCCTACCGGCCCAGAAAGTCGTATTGCAGGGGTTCACGGAGGAAGCGGTAGCCGGCAGTCAGTGCGGAGTGTTCGGGGGAAAATGCCATATTGGACAGTGTGGCAATTTTTTGTTAGGCTGCCGGAGGAGGTGAACATGGCTATTTGCTGAATTTGTGGGCAGAAGGTGAAGTGTGGCCAGGGCCCTGCGTCAACACATGCAGCGTCCCCATAAAGTATCCTGGGAGAACTGTGGCTCCGATGTGGTGGTCCAGCCTGCTGCAGCAACGGCATCACCCAGTGGCACACACCCAATTTCATACAGTCAAGGCTCCACCACCTTAGCCGAAGGGAGCGGTTTGTCCCGTCTGCTGGTCCTGACGCTCCTGCTCCTCGTCCTTCTACTCCTCATCAGTCATTCCGTCAGCAATCGATCACCGAAGTGATTGCCAAGAGACAACAATATGCGTGCACTTATGCAACGGCGCAGAAGCTGAACGTGCTCCTGGCCAAGCTGTTGGTGCTGCAGTCCCTCCCTTTCCAATTGGTGGACTCTGCACCTTTAAGAGAACTGATGGCTTGTGTTGAGCCAAGGTGTAGAGTTCCAAGCCGTAATTTCTTTGTGAAAAAGGCAGTACCAGCCCTGTGTAGAACAGAAGGTGGGCCAGTCCTTGAGCCTGTCGGTGTCTGCCAAAGTGCACAGCAGTGCCGACGTGTGGAGCTGTAACTACGGTCAAGGACAATATATGTCCTTTACAGCCCACTGGGTAAACGTCGTTCCTGCCCAGCCACACCAACAACTTGGCCAGGTGACGCCACTTCTGCCTCCACGTTCTCACGCTGTTGGTCCTGCAACAATGTACGACTCTGCCTCCTCATCCTCCACCGTGTCCTCAGCCTCCACGGCAGGGACAATTTACAGGGACCCTCCAGCATACCACATGTGCAGGGCACGGCGGTGTCACGCAGCTCTGCACCTAGTTTGCCTGGGCGAATGGATTCACACAGGGGAGGAACTGCTCCGTGTCCTTCATCAAGAAATCGAATCCTGGCTTTCTCCTCGACAACTCAAAATCGGAACCATGGTGACCGACAACAGGAAGAACATAGTGTCGGCGCTGCGTAAAGGAGGGCTGAGCCATCTTCAATCTGTTTGTAAAGCGGTTCCTGGAGTCTTCACCCCATCTGCAATACATCCTGAAAATGGCCAGAAAACTTTGCATGCATTTCAGCCACTCGTACACTGCAAAGCACACCCTCCTTGAGCTGCAGCTTCAGAACAGCATCCCCAACATAGGCTGATATGCGATATTTCCACCCATTGGAATTCCACCCTCCATATGTTGGACCTTTAACAGTAACCTCCACAGCAGCCACCCCTTTATTAGTGGCCTCCACAGTACCCCGTCTCCTTAACAGTGATTTCCACAACACCCCGCCCTCTTAACAGTGGCCTCTAGAGCAATCTGCCCCTTAACACTGACCTCCATAGCGGTCCGTCCCCTTAACTGTGACCTCCACAGCAGCCTGCCCCTAGGGTGGCCAGAGGTCCAGTTTTATGGTGGACAGTCCGGCTTTTAGACTCCCTGATGTACACAGGGATGTCCTTTTGAACAGCTCACTCTCAGACAGCAGCATTGTGCTGTCTAAGTGTGAGCTGCAGGGAGAAAGTCACCCTCCCTCCTACCCCTGCAGCTGACAGAAGTTGATTTTTAACTTCGATTTTTCAATTCCTGTCGGCTGTGGAGTGGGAGGGGCATAACCTAACCAGATCACAGGTGTGGCTTAGCGGGGGTGGGGGTTTTAAGTTCGTCTTTTGAGGGTGGCCTGAATGGCCACCCTACCTGCCCCTGAACTGCGACTTTCAAAGCACTACACTCCCTTAACAGTGTCATCCACAGTGCCCTGCCCATTTAAAGCTTATAGTCCCCTAACTGTGACCTCCACCATTCCCGGCCCCCCTAACAGAGACCTCAACAGCGACGGCCTTTTTAACAGTGACTGCCACAGTACCCCGCTTGCTTAACAGTGACCTTCACTGTACCCCGCTCCCTTAACAGTGACCACACAGTACCCCGCTGCCTTAACAGTGACCTCACAGTACCCCGCTGCCCCTTTAATAGTGGCCTAAACAGTCCCCTCCTCCCTTAACATACTGTAATGTACTACACTGAAATTGTAATTTTCACTGTGACAGTGTACTGTACCTGTGAGACCCAACCCGGGGGCTGGGTCTCACAGGCTTCCATACATAGCAGACACCTGAGGCCTGTCACTGCAGTGCGTGGCCCGATGGAGGGGCAGAGGGAGCTTCCTGCCTCTGCGATCCTCTTATATGCTGCCGTCAGGTAAGGGGTTAATCCATTGGCATTTGCAGTGATGCCGGTGAATACAATAAATATGCCGTTAAATACAGCGGGGGCCCTGCTGTCAATAGCAACCGAGCCCTGCATTGACACAGCTTTGGTGCCTGCCCAATCATCATGATGTACTAATACATCAATTTGTGGGAAGTCACTTCCCACTGTGACATACTAGTACATCATATGTTGCCAAGGGGTTAAACATACCGATTAAACAACGTCATCCATAACTTTACCCATAGCTATATTCACTTTACTACTGACTTCAGAGTGCCATACATCAATTTTCCAGCCAACTGGAGCATTTTCAATTTGGGTACAATCCATTCAGATGCAAATCTAATTTTCTGACCTATTCATTATGAGCAAGACCCGAGACCGATTTCAAGAAATTTGCTCATGTGTTTTTACAAGGTACCTTGTTCACTGCAGTATTAATTGCATACCACAAGATGGAGCTATAACCTCAAGTAAAATATCCATCTGAAACGTCAAATGTATAATAGCTCCATTTGATAAACACAATGTAAATATGCTTTTTTTTTATGAAAGACAGCGGAGTAAATAACTGCTTAAAATTTTCAAAGACTTGAAAAACTTCAATAAATCAAACATAACTAAGGTAACTGTGCACACTGTGTTCCAGCCTGCTGTCCGATGCATATGTTATACGTTACTGACGTATACCTCAGATGGAAGCCTCTGATGTACAGCACTTTATAGACATACAGTGACATATTATATCTGTGGGCTGAAATGCTACCATGTAGTATATATTTTTTGAAATAGTGGTGCTCTGTCTCGGAAAGAACAGCCTGCTGCACTTTCCCATACAGAAGAAAAAAAAAGGTACAAATATTCTGGCCTGACTGTGGAAACAAGGACAATTATTTGGCGGTGGGGTGAAAGGAACCTTATGGATACATTTGATATATGCCAGGAGTCTGCACAGAACTTCACAAATATGGGGTTAGCTAGGCATAGTTTATAGTTTTTCTCTCTAAGCCTACATGCACACGGCAGTGGTTTTTTGCGGATACGATGGTTTCCCATTCATGTCTTTGGATCCGTTAAAAATGCGGATGCCTCTTCCGTTGCCCGTCTGCGTCTACTGTCCGCATTTCACGTACACAAAAAAATATGGCATGTCCTATTCTTGTCCGCAAAAAACGGTTTGCGGACCCATAGAAGTCAATGGGTCCGCAAAAAATGCGGATGACCAACAGAAGCCATCCGTTTGTCATCCGCATCCGTTTTTTTGCGGATGGCTGCCTGTAAACCAGGGCACTTGTACAGGTACTTTAAGAAACTGGTTCAAGCCTTCCGTTTTTTTTGCAGATCCGCAAAAAAAATGGAAGACACACAGAAACAGAACCTACAAAATTTGCGGACACACTGAACGGATGTAGATGTGAAAAAAAGGAAGATGGATCCGCGATTTGCGGACAGCAAAAAACAACTGTCAGGTGCATGTAGCCTAATACATACAACATAGATTCTCAGTTGTATCGTGCACCATAAGAACAAAAACAAATATTTTTGAAAGATCATTATGGTTATTTTATAGTATATTCCATTTTAATATTCTCGGTCAGTCACTTCTTAGATGTATTATATGGTATAATAGATGCAGTAGGAACAGATATATACAAAAGTCCTAAAACAGAATAACAGTACATCCTGCATAGTAGAACAAAAACGCAGGTGCACAGTCACAATTAACAGGAAAGTCAGGCATAACAGCGTTCTTTAACCCCTTCAGGACCCTGACATTTTTCACCTTAAGGACCAGGTCATTTTTAGCAAATCTGACCAGTGTCACTTTATGTGGTGATAACTTTAAAGCGCTTTTCCTTATCCAGGCCATTCTGAGAATTTTTTCTTGTCACATATTGTACTTCATGACAGTGGTAAATTTGAGTCAAAATATTTCATTTTTATTTATAAAAAAAATACAAAATTTGCAAAAATTTGGGAAAATTTTCAAATTTCAATTTCTCTACTTTTATAATAGATAGTAATACCTCCAAAAATAGTTATTACTTTACATTTCCCATATGTCTACTTTATGTTTGGATCATTTTGAAAATAACATTTTGTTTTTTTGGGACGTTAGAAGTAGAGATGAGCGAATTTCATGTTATGAAAATTCGTTCATGCTTCGTTTGGTGGTAAAAACAGAATTGCGTTATGGATCCCCTTACCACGGACTGTAACACAATTTTATGACAGAATGCATAATGGAATGGCTTTAGAGGCATTCCGTTATTCATTCCGTCATAATAGAAGTCTATGGCCTGCATAATGGATCGGCCCCGTTTCCATTATGCAGGAGAGGACTCCCATGCATAATGGAAACAGGACGGATCCGTTTTGTATCCCATAGACTTCTATTATGAAGGAATGTATAACGGAATGTCTCTAAAGGCATTTCGTTATGCATTCCGTAATAGAATTGCGTTATGGTCCGTGGTAACAGAATCCATAATGCAATTCTGCTTTAACTACCAAAGAAATTCGTGAATGAATTTCAAAATATGAAATTCGCTCATCTCTAGTTAGAAAGCTTAGAAGTAAATCTTAAAATTTAATTTTTTAAGGACCAGTTCAGTTATGAAATCACTTTGTGGGGCTTACATATGAAAAACCACCCATAAATCACCCCATTTTAGAAACTACACCCTTCAAGTTATTCAAAACTGATTTTACAAACTTTGTTAAACCTTTGTGTCCCACGAGAATTAAAGTAAAATGGGAATGAAATTTTTTCTGCAACACATCAAGGGTTAACAGCCAAACAAAACTCAAAATCTATTACCTTGAATCTGGAGTTTACAGAAACACCCCATATGTGCTAAAAAAAAAGCAGCAGGCTTCAGAGTGGAAGGAGCACCATATGGCTTTTGGGGAGCGGATTTTGCTGGAATGGTAATTAGGAGCTATGTCGCATATGAAGACACCCTGAGGTGTCCCTACAGTGAAAACCCCCAAAAAGTGACCCTATTTTGGAACCCTCACCCCTCAAAATGTAATCTTTTTAACAAAAAAGTTGCTTTACACCCACATTTTTCACTTTCTCAAAGGGTAAGAAGACAAAATGCACCCACATTTTGTTCCCCATTTCCCCCCCGAATATGGCAACGCCCCATATGTGCTCAAAAAATGATGTATGGGCACACAGCAGGTTTCAGAGTGGAAGGAGCACCATATGGCTTTAGGAGAGCGGATTTAGCTGGAATGGTAATTGAGAGCTATGTCGCATATAAAGACATCCTGAGGTGGCCCAACAGTGGAAACTCCCAAAAAGTGACCCCATTTTGGAAACTACACCCCTCAAGGAATCTTTCAAGGTATGTAGTGAGCACTTTGACCTCAAAGATGTTTCCTAGAATTAGGAAACACTTGGCAGTGAAAATGAAAAATTGTTGCTGTACACCCACATTTTTCACTTTCCCAAAGGGTAACAGGACAAAATGCACCCCAAATTCTGTTCCCCATTTCCCCCCAAATACGTCAACACCCCATATATGCTGAAAAAATGATGTATAGGCGCACAGCAGGGCTCTAGAGTCAAACAGCAAAATATAGATTTTGCTGACCTGAATTGGCAGACAATAATTTTATGTGCCATGTCCCATTCAAAAAATTCCTTAGGTCCTCAAAAATTAAAAACCTCAAGAAGTGACCCCATTTTGGAAAGAGCACCCCAGTACGTACATTTTAATTGGTGGAAAGTGTACTTTTTAAGCTATGCAGACTAAATCAGATATATAAGGTGGTAAAACTACAGGGTACATCATGGATGAAATTATATTAATACTCCATCCATGAGTGGTAGATTTTAAAACACTCCTGCATGCACAGGCCAGGTTTTTCAGGGCAGGTTTCGCAGTGGTAAATTATGTCTTTCCTTATCCCCCTTTTGGAACACACCCTGCATCTTTTTTGGGTCCTTCCCTTCCTTGCTGTCTGGTGGACTTGACCTGGTAAATGTTGCCCTGATACAACACGGGTACCAAGACTTCCTGGGACCCTCCTTGGCCTGGCTTTGAAAAATTAGGGCCTTGATAACCACCTCTTGGAACTGAAGGAAAGTTCCTGTGTGGCCTGCAGATTGAAATAGCACGTACGTATTGCACATTGCCATCTGTACAATATGTATGGCCAGCTTTTCTACCACTCTTTCATTTTTTGTATGGCACTGTAGAGCATCAGAAGTTGATCTGAAAGATCCACCCCTCCCTGTTGTAGTCCAGGATACAAACTGGTTTGGGGGAAGTGGTTGTGGTACCTCGTACAGGAGCAGGGAAGCTGGTGTTAGTGTGAATGGTGGTCAGTACAAGGATGCCCCTCTTGTCCTTGCACTTAACCACCAGCATATTATCATGGAGGAGAGCCCTACTTTCACCCATTCTCGATGGTTGCCCTACCAGGGATCTAGAGAGGCCGCTCTGATTTTTGCACACTGCCACAAGCCACATTACCTCTGGCAGTTAGGGACATAAATGGGGTATGCTGGTATAATAGTTATCCACATAGAGGTGGCAGTGGGTGCAGTAAGTCCCACGCAATCTTCCCACTAACTCCTAAGATGGGGGGGGGGGGCATTCTGGGGGTTCTATCCGGGAATCTTTCCCTTCGTAAATGAGGAAATTGTGGGTGTACCCAGAGCTACTCTCACAAAGTTTGTATATCTTTATGCTATATACCTTGCCCGTTTGCTAGTCAGGTACTGGCGGAATCTAATCCTCCCTTTGAAAAGTAATAGGGACTCATCTGCACAAACATTTTTATCTGGGTTGTACACCTCAGCAAACCTGGTGTTAAAGTGGTCAATGACAGGCCTAACCTTGAACAGATGGTGAGCACTGTGCATTGTCGTTGTAGTGAAGGAATTTCCAAATTGACTCAAATCGTTTCCGGATCATGGTCTTACTGTAAATTGGAGTCTGGTAGAAAATGTCCGAACTCCAATATTGTCTAACGTTTGGCTTCTTTACAACTCCCATATGCAGCGCGAGTCCCCAAAATGAAAAAATCTCTGCTGCACTTACTGGGGTCTAACCTAGGGGTCTAGTGTATGGCGATGTACAGGTGGGCACTGTGCATTGTCCTTGTAGTGTAGGAATTTCCAAATTGACTAAATCGTTTCCGGGTCATGGTCTTACTGTAAATTGTAGTCCGGTAGAAAATGGCCGAACTCCATATTGTCTAACGTTTGGCTTCTTTACAACTCCCGTATGCAGCACGAGTCCACAAAACTTCATCAACTCTGCTGCACTTACTGGGGTCCAAACTAGGGGTCTAGCTTATGGCGATGTAGGGTTCTGATCAATGAATTTTTGGGCGTATAAATTGGTTTGGGCCACCATTACATTTACAAAATCTTCAGAGAAGAAGATTTTGAAAAAGTCTATTTCAGTGAAGCCCACACTATATATCTGTATTCCGAGCTGCCCACAAAATCCGGAATTTGGGGCTGATAATCGTCAAGGGGTGGGGTCTATAAGGGTTCACTCAGGGGGGCTGCCTCTGCGGCTACCCTGGGGTGTATGTAGTGTTTTCACACGTGAAGAGGCTTGTAATAAATTTGAAATTAAATTTAGAAGAAAAAAAAATTGTAAAAAAAAAAAATCTTTTCTATAAAAAAAGTATTTTCTGCAAAAAATGTTGAGGATATGAGCTGAGCGCTGCGATTGGCCAGCGCTCCAGCCCTGGGAGAAGAAGACGCCCAGGGCAGAAGAAGAAGTCTCCGCCCCAGGCAAAATTAGAGCAGCAGGAGTGCCGGTACTGGAGGCTACAGAGGACAAACTGAGCGGCACCCAGGGATACAAGTAAGTGCAGGGACATCCCTGGGTGCCGCTCTCCATGTTCATAGCTTTACCTCATAAACTGTGGACCAGTGAAAGGTCCTCTTTAAATGTGCTTTTCTAGTAGCAATCACATTAGCTAGAAGGATAAGGGAGATCCAGGCCTTGTCCATTAATCCTCCATCTACTTCTATCTAGGAGGATAGAATTGTCCTTAGGCCAGACCCAGCTTTCCTTCCTAAAGTAGTGTCAAATTTCCTTAAGACTCAGGAGGTGGTTCTTCCGTCCTTTGGTCCCAATCCTAAGTGTCAAAAAGAGTTGAAGTTTAGTTGTTTAGATGTCAGAAGATGTGTTCTAGCTTACCTGGATGCTACAAGGGGATGGAAGAAGTCAGGTGCCGTGTTCGTTCAATATTTAGGTCCTAATAAAGGAAAGGCTGCTAGCAAAGGTTCCATAGCCAGGTGGATTAAGCAGGCTATCTGTCTAGCTTATGTTTCCGTACAGAAACCAGTACCTATGGGTTGGACGGTACATTCCACAAAAGCGGTAACTACTTTGTGGGCAGAGAGAGCGGATGCGTCTATCCACGAAATTTGCAAAGCAGCTCTGGTCTTCTGCTCTAACCTTCTATAGGCACTATAGACTGGACCCCTCTTCTGTTTCTTATGTTTTTCTTTTGGTTGTAAGGTCTTGCAGGCTGTTATCCCAACCTAACTCTCTATCTCAGGGATCTCTCCTGGTGCTGTCATAGGACGAAGGGAAAATTATTATTACTCTTACCGGTAATTTGATTTTCCAGAGTCCATGAAAGTACACTAATATTTCCCTCCCTTTGTTATGGTGTTGGTGATGGATCTTGGTTTTGGTAACAGGGTGCGCAATATAAAAAAATAATAATTATTTGATGAATTAAACCCAGATGGATCAGAAGGATGGATATCGAGGATGCTCTCTTTCGTCTCTAAGGAGCACTGAGGAATGGAGAGGCACCTCCTTCTAAAATATGTGTGGGTTGTATGTCCTGGGCGGATGACCCTCTCTTCTCGTGCTGTCATGGACTCTGGAAAATCAAATTACCGGTTACAGTAATACTAAAGGACCTGTGATGACGTCACATCACATGGTCCATCACATGGTCCAATCACATGGTCCATCACCATGGTGATGGACCATGTGATTGGACAATGTGATGTGACGTCATCACAGGTCCTGTAGATCTTAGCTGATGCAGGAAAAGAGAGGAGAGATCGCAACTACGCGATCAAGTGGCTAAGGTAAGTTAACTTTTGTTATTTTTAACCCCTTCCACTTCATTTTACTATGCATTCTTTATTAAGAATGCTATTATTTCCCCTTATAACCATGTTATAAGGGAAAATAATAAAGATCGGGTCCCGTTGTCAAGCAACCATGCGGGAAAATCGCAATGCATCCGCACTTGCGGATGCTTGCGATTTTCCCGCAGCCCCATTCACTTCTATGGGGCCTGCGTTGCGTGAAAAACGCACAATATAGAGCATGCTGCGATTTTCACGCAACGCAGAAGTGATGCGTGGAAATCACCGCTCATGTGCACAGCCCCATAGAAATGAATGGGTCCGGATTCAGTGCGGGTGCAATGCGTCCTCCTCACGCATTGCACCCGCGCGGAAAACTCGCCCGTGTGAAAGGGGCCTTAGGCTGGGTTCACACGAGAGTGTCCGGATTAGCCATTCAGTTTTGCCTGCGATTACGTTCAGTTGTTCAGCTTCCGCGCGGGGGCAATGCGTTTTGATGCGTTTTTCACGCGCGTGATAAAAAACTGAAGGTTCACAAACAACATCTCCTAGCAACCATCAGTGAAAAACGTTGAATGGGGCAATGCGTTTTTCACGCAGCCCCATTCACTTCTATAGGGCCAGAGCTGCATGAAAAACACAAAATATAGAACATGCTGCGATTTTCACGCAACGCAGAAGTGATGCGTGAAAAACAACGCTCATGACACAGCCCCATAGAAATGAATGGGTCCGGATTCAGTGCGTGTGCAATGCGTTCACTTCACGCATTACACCCGCGCGGAAATCACGCCCATGTGAATGCAGCCTTACAACGCATGCACGGAGAGCAACCTAAGCCGGCATACAGCAGAACGGACTGAGAGGTGAAGGGAGGATCTCAATACAGCAGGATTTGTGAGTAAAATCCTATCCCAAACACCACGAGGAAAAGTACAAATTTATTAACTCCACCAGAAACAGTAAACCAATGAACAAGTGATTTTTCAAACTAGCCTGTATTGGAATGTATCTCCAGTAGTACTACAAGTTCCAGGTTATGCTTGCGAGCGCTAGTATATATAATATTACTCAGTATATTACCTGTGAGGGGCCCGGCACATGGGGAAGCTGTTTCAGAAATTGGATAACCCCTTTAATGCATTATATTAGTTTTAGAAATGTATAATCTTTAATTAGATTATAAGGGTAATTTCCAATACATGCATAAAAAAGTTGGTTGGCGCATTCCTGCTGTTTTTGCATTTCTTTACCGCATGCAGCATTGAATGTAGACATGTTTGATATGTGTGAGCTCTTCATATCTTACAGTTTTTTGCAGACTACATTTTATCTGCATTAGGACTAGAGTACATATTTTTTGTCACAAATTAGAATTTTGTCCATTCTTTGTGAATAACCACTGTTTGCTGTAAAGGATCTGGATAGCAGGTTGGGAGAGCGCTACTGTAGTTAGCTTTTAGGGATTAAGAAGTCACTATTAAGATAAATATGAATGTGAGCAAGGAGTCACTGTGAGTGGCGGGACGCCCGCCGCGTGTTGCCCGACTCCGCCCCCTCCTCCCTCCATGCTGATAAATTGCAGGCTGTGCGATGTATCAGCTTTAGTGTTAGAAAAATGGCAGTATGCGCCCCATAAGACGCACTGCCATTTACCCCCCACTTTTGGGGGGAAAAGTGCGTCTTATGGGGCGAAAAATACGGTACATATAAATGTAGGCTTAAGTGGTATGTATAAGCTCTGCGCATGTTGAATGTTTATTTTTAAGATGTGTGGTCCATATTCCTTTCTGCTTGGGTTACACTCTTACCCACACCAACTGTTATGCAATTTTTATGAAAAATGACACTTTGATGCAAAATTTCCGGAAGGTGTTTGTGTGTATAAAGTGCTGAGTGTTTTTTTTTAACAATGT
The DNA here is from genome assembly GCA_033119425.1 of Bufotes viridis. Taxonomy (NCBI): domain Eukaryota; kingdom Metazoa; phylum Chordata; class Amphibia; order Anura; family Bufonidae; genus Bufotes; species Bufotes viridis. The sequence continues at coordinate 100,354,537 of CM065593.1, forward strand.
GCCAGGTGTTTTCTTTCAGAAAAATATGTGGTTATGAAGGTTAGTATGATTTTATATTTTGTAATTTAGGTTTTATTTGTACGTCAAAACTGCGAAAATTGTCCTGGCTACCAGAGGTCCAAAATATTTGGACACCCCTAGCAGGTAGGGTTAACCTACCTTCACAGATCAACTAACCGTTACAAAGCAGATTTGGAACCACTGTGTCTACTGACAGATTCAATTTGGGGCTACTCTTAAGGGTGTTATCTAAGTAGTTCCCTGGTCTTTCCATTTAACATCTATACAGTGTTCTGCACTGCAGGGGAACCAGGGTGCTATTTCTTGGAGTAGGCTCTGTTCAGTAGATTGCTGAACCACGGTGGCAAAAACATTTGTGTGGAAACCCAAAGGGTCAGGCAAAACCGTAGACAAGCTGCGGTCAGGGCAGGCACAGTATATGAAATCCAAAGTCAGGCAGGCAACTTGGTGTCAGTATAAAGATCAGGCAGAGGTCAGGTCAAACAGCAAAGGGTCAGATCATGTGAGGCAAGTCGGTGCACAGGAGAGCAAATAAGACAGCACACCTTTGCAGGAATCTAGACAGCTAGAGCCTGATGCTCAGACACCATACCATAGGGGAAGGTGCCTTAAGTATCATGGAATGTCCAGCCATTGGCTGGGGAGAATTAAGGTGTTCGCATGGAATGAGGCACAGACAGGTAGCCGGCCTCAACATGCATGTAGTTGGAGAGCAGCATTACTCTAGGGGGCTGGACCATCTGGCTGGAGGATGGCTACCGGTGTGAACCGCTGGAGTCCTGGATCAGTAGAGCAAAGCAGTGGCCGTGCCCACTGAGGGCAGTGGAGCAGAAGTGGGTACAGACCATCACCTTAACAGTCTTCCTGTTCAGTTATCAGTTTCTCAAACTCTATAACTGCTCCAACTTGCTCCTGGTCGTAAATTAAAATCCTTTACATGCTTGTGTGGATCACCATATCACCCCTAATGTGGGGCAGGGCATATACTACTGCAAGTGCACATTATCAAAATACATATGAATGTGAATGTGGATCCACTGTGCCAACTAACTGATTTAGCTTTGGGATAAACCCTAGCAGCGTTTTTTTAACAAACCCCTGGGATTTCCCCTTGAATCCCTGTGCAGGGATCAGGACTTCGCTGCAGGAGAGCAACTAGACTGCTACCTCTTGGGATAGTCCCAGCATAGTTGGCAGTTGACCCACTGGGGTCAGTGACTCAGGTGCAAGCAATGTTTCAAAGCTCTATCTATGGTCTGAACCCTTACTTAGACTTGAATTCTGCCTTTGAGGTCAAGAAGGGACCCTGGAAGTGTAGATGCATGCAGACAGGGTAGACTGGCAGGCAGGATAGTAGTGCAGACACAGGCAGGGCAGGCTGGGTGTTTGGCAGGGATACAAACAAAACTGACAAACTGGGTTAACTCAAAATATAAACAGAACTGAAACTGAAAGGGCTGGATAATATATGCAGTGAGGGTCAGGACGGGAGACATACTGGATACACAAGCAGAAGATAATGCAGCAAAATCAAAGACAAAACTCAGAAGAATCATTAAAGCACTAGACTTCAATACACTTTTGCTGGTCACCAAGGAACTTTGAAGCTTAGGCACTCTCTGCCTCGAGAGGTTGTCTTAAAGAATCAGGGGCACCTAGCCATTGGCTGGGGAAAGGAAAGCAATGCACACACTAGGCCTTTAAGAGGCCTGAAATGAGTGCACCCTAAGGAGACAGAGACTGGAGCACTGGCAGCGTTGGATAGAGACCTGTCTTCACATTCACTTGCCTGGATCCACTTTCTATTCAAAGAGGGCCCACTCTCTTCCACCACGTGTGTTTTCTGCAAACAACTGATACTTGGGAGAAAATGTTTCCCCATGTTAACTGCAAGCATACGCTTAATTTCTTTGTTTATCTGATTGAGGATGTTGCTAAGATACTATCACCTCTTACACTCATTATTTTTCTCTTCTCCTTCTTTGGAATCTAGAGGCGCAACCCTCCTCCTCCTGAGGGTCTTCAAAGACTACTGAGACAAATTTATTAAGCAATTTACACAATTTTTTTACATTTATTAATTGTAGGAACTGAACAGAGCAATTTCTTTTATTTGTGTATTTTTAAGTTGACTTTCAATTATCATAGTGAATTTAAAGTTACTCTGTTTACATGAGTTACAATTCAAATGCAAATTGAAAAACAAAATTTAGCAATTATTAGTATCCACAACAGCAGAGCCGACAACTATTAAAAAATGAGTCTACTAAATTCTGCCTTTTATTGTTTTAGTGTACAAACATGAATAAATATCATAAACACATACAAGCATAGGAAAAGTAAGTATAGAAATTATAAATATAGTTTTGTTACAGGGGGTAGACATTCAAAAGTTTAACCTTAAAGGGAATTTTTCACTAACGACCCCCCTATCAAACTGTTTGCATAGACACCTGATTCAAACACTGTTTTTATTTTGTTAATCCGATTCTAAATCCCAAGTTATGATACATTTCTTAAAATGCTCTTGTTGCACCAAAGCGACACTGATTTCTGTTGCCAGCCCCTCCCTAGGCTACATTGATTGACAAGGCCAGGCAGTGGCAAAGCAGCAAGTGAGAAGATGGCCACTTAAAAGATTGGAGTTTGGGTGCAACAGGAACAACAGTGATGTCATCGTTGCACCAAAGGCTTAATTTGCATATTAAGAAAAGGTGTCGAGAATGGAGACTCGGACCAAAGAAAAACTGAACTTTTTTCACAATCCTTTTAATAAACTATTTTTATTTTCTGTACATTATGAGGCAGCCATCTTACCTGAGCTCCCGGTCTACACTTCTAACAGCAGTTCAGTATATACATGCATTTTAGAGACCTGTTCTTTGGAGATGAGTCATTATTGTATAGTGAGTATTCCAGACATGCTCTGTTACCTGTGCAGTCGTTATTGTATAGGGAGAGGAGAAGGTGAGCTATCTGTCCCTACATTTTAAAATAGTGGCATTACCTTACATGTAATCCTGTCCTGATATTGAGATGACTGCTGAGAAGTGATCTCTACAAAATAGGAAGCATCAGCTTATTCAGGGCCAGTGTAAAAACTGCAATATTCTAGGATGATTGTAAACAAAAAAATATATATATCTATATCATATATATATGAAAAAATATATATTTAACATAAAACAATAGTTTGAACAATACGTCATTTTTTCTTTTAACCCCTTAAGGACCCATGACGTATGGGTACGTCATGGGTCCGGTCCCTAACCATGGCGCCCACTCCTGCCCGCTGCGGGCGCGATCGCTGCGGGGGTCCGGCTGTTTCCTGTAGCTGACCCCCGCGGCTAATGATCGCGGTCGGCAGCGATGCCGATCGCAATCATTTAACCCCGCAGATGCCGTGGTCAATCCTGACCACAGCATATGCGCGCTAAAACCGAAAGTGAAACTTTTGGCAGCACTCCGGCTCCCCCTAGTGGTGATCGGGGGAATCGCAGGGCTGGATGTAATAACCTCGAACTCAAAGAATTATTCGAGGTTACTACTTACTATTTCCTATGCAGCCCTTGTTAGCAATAGGGCTTCATAGGAAAGTAGTAAAATCCTCATAAACTCCAATACAAGTGTATTGGAGTTTATGTTAGAAGCAATCAGATGACTGATTTATATAGGTCCCTATGGGACCTATATAAAAGTGTAAAAAAAAATCTAAAAAAATAAATAAAAATAAAAACTTAAAATTCAAATCACCCGCCTTTCCCCAAAATTTAAATAAAATAATAAAAATTATATTTTTTAAAAAAATACACATCATGGGTGTCGCAATGTGCGAAAACGCCCGTAGTATAAAAATATAAAAATATATTCCCCATAAGGTAAACAGAAAAACGGAAAAAAGCGCCCAAATGGCCGATTCGCCATTTTTGGACGCTTCATTTCCTCAAAAAAATTAAATAAAAAGTGATTAAAAAGTCCTACACACCCCATAATGGTATCAACTAAAAGTTCAGATCTCCCCGCAAAAAATAAGCCCCAATACAACGTCATACATTTAATTACTAAAAAGTTATAGGGGTCAAAATATGCCAACAAAAAATAAATTTTAAAAATTTCCCATTTTTGAATTTATTTTCACTATCAAATCGCAGGAAAAACTATACATATTGGGTATCGCCGGATTCATACTGATCTGTAGAATAAAACGAAATGGTCAGTTTTATCGCACATCAAACGTCGTAATTTAAAAACCCGTAAAATTGTGGTGGAATTGTTTTTTTTTTTGCAATTTCACCCCATTTGGAATTTTTTTCCGCTTCCCACTACATCGTATGCAATATTAAATGGTGGCGTTGGAAAGTACAACTTGTCCCGCAAAAAAATAGCCCTCATATGGCCATGTAAACGTAAAAATAAAAAAGTTATGGCTCTCGGAAGGAAGGGAGCGCAAAACGAAAATGCAAAAATGAACAAACCCCGAGTCCTTAAGGGGTAAAAATGTGATCTGCCTTTTAATTGTATGGCTTTAAGCCAGTACGCTATACGCTAGAATATAAAATGATTTGTCAAATAGATATCAGCTGTGTATAAATTAGAAACTGAATGATATGTTTGATACACCCCCGAGAAAAGAGTACCATATATGGTTGGTTTACAGTCAAATACCAACAAATTCCCTTGTTTACATAAAAAAAACTCAAATAATACACTGTACTGTACCCATGAAAGAGAAAGAAACTGTTTTAGAGTCACTAGGGCACTTGATTTCTGAAAGAAAGATTGTAGACTGGCAGAAGTCAGGCTATATCATTCCCCCAGGCTGCAGTATTACCATTTTTTTAAATAAAAAAATACTGAGTTCACAAACCGTTTAGCATTACTTTAATCTGATCTATCAAAGAATAACAGAAGGAAAACGGATCCTGTAAAAAAAATGTCCTTTAAAAAAAAGATTGTGGAAAAAAATTGATTCTGTGCATCAGTTATGCACATTTGGCATCCGTTTGAGCCATTCCCTTCGGAGATACATTTTTTAGACGGGAAAATAAAGTATTTCATGCAGGACTTTTTTTCTGTCTCAAAAAATGGATCTCAGACGGAAATGGCTCAAACAGATGTACATAACAGATGCATAGGATCCTTTTTTTTTTACAGGATCTTGTTTCTTTTTGGTGTAGTGAACATTTCAGCAATGGTCCTTTAGATGTGCCGATTATCCTTCGCAAAATCATAATTTCAATCGCATGTTCCATCGTTTAATAAGACCGGTTAATAAGTACTTACCCATCCTTCGCTCCACAGTTGCCACCGTCTCCATGGCTGCCAGACCTTCAGCCTGGGTTACCTCTTCTTTTCCTGTTTATCTGCATTTACTATTATGCAACCGAACAGGAAAAGAAGCGCGCACTTCCCGTCAGGCCCTCGGCAGCAGAGGTCGCATCCTGTGTCAATGCAGCAGAGACGTCGGTATCGACTGATCGAGGGACAGGTAAGTAAGTACCTATTAAACGATCTTCCTTCCACAGGTCTGAAGATAAAAAGAATTTTTTTTTAAACCAGGAGAACCCTTTTAAGACTGTCTAAATTTTTAGTTTTAGACAGTTTTATTAGATATGCCCCACTGAGATGCAATTTTTATGTAGCATTAATGAGAAAACAGATGTCAAATTTAATACACATTGCCGTCATATTTTTTCCAAGAGTCCAACGCAAGAGAGCATAACAATCTCATTAAAGATGTATGTGCATTAGTAGTGTATGAAATCTTTTCATGACTAGTAACAGCGCTTCTCCCAGGTCATATGTGCCGGATGCTGATAAATCTAACAAGTTAATCTCAACATTAAATATTGTTACAAGAACAAATTTAGGAGGATATTATGCGGCTTACACCACTGATTAAAAGTTAATTAAAAAACGTCAGATTGTAAAACTGGCATCTTGAGCAGATTGTCTACTGTATGATTTATCAAAGGGAGACAAGTGCTTCAGAAATGTTGGAATTTATGCTGTGTCCTTCTTTTGTGTATGGAGGCAACACTGCCTTTGAGGTGAGCTCTGGGAAAAGATTTAGAGGTCGACACTAGTATTCTGCGGAATCTCAGGGCTGTCCTTTGAAATTTGTCAGATTGAGGACTTTCAGAAAGAGCACAGCAAGCACCATGGGCAGCACAGCTGTTATCACGAGATATAGCTTTCTGTTTTCTGAGTTTCTGCGCAGTAGGATTCTATAGATCGCGAACATTTAACTAAACCATACCAATCGAGCAAAACAAGAATAACATTGACCTATTAGTCAGCTGTAGATGTATGTTAGATGTAGTGCAGCCAGAATATTGTATGCAGGGTCTTCTTGATGTTATGTCAGAGGTGTGTTGTCTGCTCTGAGCCAGTCAAATGCCTCATTTCCACTTCTGCTCTTCTCCCCTACAATGGGTACAGGAATATCAGAACTGGACCATGGGGTGATGAAAGGGTTACAGTGGCAGCCTCTGGCTGCTGATGCCCTGCTCCCCAGCTTTGCTGCTAACAGGCTCCAGTGGCGCGGACCTCCTGGACTCTCCTACCTCTTGGCAGTTCTGGCCCCCGAAGTAGTGCTGTCTCTCCACGTAGGCTGCAGCTTGCTTCTTGCCAGCTAGGTCTCTCTCACTCAGGGCCGTTTCTACAGGCGGGCGAGGGGTGAGAATGATACAAATATTAGTTTTCACAAAGTTTGCTGCTAAACCGCTTTTAGATCTTTGTTTCAGTTGTTTCTGTGATGTTGTGAAATATAATTACATGCACTTCATACGTTTCAAAGGCTTTTATCGACAATTGCATGACATTTATGCAAAGAGTCAGTATTTGCAGTGTTGGCCCTTCTTTTTCAGGACCTCTGCAATTCGACTGGGCATGCTCTCAATCAACTTCTGGGCCAATTCCTGACTGATAGCAACCCATTCTTTCATAATCACTTCTTGGAGTTTGTCAGAATTAGTGGGTTTTTGTTTGTCCACCCGCCTCTTGAGGATTGACCACAAGTTTTCAATGGGATTAAGATCTGGGGAGTTTTCAGGCCATGGACCCAAAATGTCAACGTTTTAGTCCCCAAACCACTTAGTTATCACTTTTGCCTTATGGCACGGTGCTCCATCGTGCTGGAAAATGCATTGTTCACTAAACTGTTGTTGGATTGTTGGAAGAAGTTTCTGTTGGAGGGTGTTTTGGTACCATTCTTTATTCATGGCTGTGTTTTTGGGCAAAATTGTGAGTGAGCCCACTCCCTTGGATGAGAAGCAACCCCACACATGAATGGTCTCAGGATGCTTTACTGTTGGCATGACAGAGGACTGATGGTAGCGCTCACCTTTTCTTTTCCGGACAAGCCTTTTTCCAGATGCCCCAAACAATCAGAAAGAGGCTACATCGGAGAATATGACTTTGCCCCAGCCCTCAGCAGTCCATTCAACATACTTTCTGCAGAAGATCAATCTGTCCCTGGTGTTTTTTTTTGGAGAGAAGAGGTTTTTTTGCTGCCCTTCTTGACACCGGGCCATCTTCCAAAAGTCTTCGCCTCACTGTGCGTGCAGATGAGCTCACACCTGCCTGCTGCCATTCCTGAGCAAGCTCTGCACTGGTGGCATTCCGATCCTGCAGCTGAATCCTCTTTAGGAGACGATCCTAGCGCTTGCTGGACTTTCTTAGATGCCCTGAAGCCTTCTTAACAAGAATTGAACCTCTTTCCTTGAAGTTCTTGATGATCCTATAAATTGTTGATTGTGGTGCAATCTTAGTAGCCACAATATCCTTGCCTGTGAAGCCATTTATATGCAACACAATGATGGCTGCACACATTTCCTTGAAGGTCACCATGGTCAACAATGAAAGAACAATGATTTCAAGCATCACCCTCCTTTTAACATGTCAAGTCTGCCATTTTAACCCAATCAGCCTGACATAATGATCTCCAGCCTTGTGCTCAACAACATTCTCACCTGAGTTAACAAGACGATTACTGAAATGATCTCAGCAGGTCCTTTAATGACAGAAATGAAATGCAGTGGAAAGTTTTTTTTGGGATTAAGTTAATTGTCATGGCAAAGAAGGACTATGCAATTCATCTGATCACTCTTCATAACATTCTGGAGTATATGCAAATTGCTATTATAAAAACTTAAGCAGCAACTTTTCCAATATTTATGTAATTCTCAAAACCTTTGGCCATGACTGTAGATGAGCACTTTCACTGTGGAAGCGTTCATCTCCATATTCATCTGTATCGCTGTCCTCAGGACAGCGATACAGAGGAATTGTGCGTAGGAGCAGGGGAGAGGTGTCTCCCGTGCCCGTTCCCACTTGCCGTTCCTATTTGACCTGTGCCTAATCTCTTTACTGACCCTGAGCTTCCAGATCTGACTTCGGACTGTTTATCGGATTGCATGAACTCTGCCTATCCTGACCTTGGCCTGTCTGTGAATATAGTATTTGCATGATCCCTTGGTGCACCGCACTGGTGTCTTTTGACCCTCATGGGTCAGCAATCACTGGAACAGAGACTACTCCAAGAGGTAGCAGCCCGGTGGTTTTCCTGTTGTGAAGTTCAGATCCCTTTAAAGGTGTTAAAGGGTGAATACCAGGGGGCTATATAGATAACTACGTTATTAGTAGTCCCAAGCCAAATCTGTTTCAGTAACACAGCAGATCTACATCTGCTTTGTAACACAAAGATGGTGGCCTGGCTTGATGAATCAAATTTTTGTTTATATCATGCAGATGATGCGTAATTACAGAAGAGATGGCAAAATTATACAAGTTAACAGAGGCAGTGTGATGCTGTTGTCCATGTTCTGCTGGAAAACCTTGTGTTCTAGCATTCATGTGGATTATACTTTGACATGTACCACTTACCTAAACATTGTTTCAGATCAAGTCCACCCTTTTCATGGCAACACTATTTTCTAATGTCAGTGGTTTTCTTAATAGGATAATATTGTCTGCCACACTGCAAAAATTGTTTAGGAATGTTTTGAGGAACCAGACAAAGAGTTGAAGGTGTTGACTTGGCCTCCAAAATCCCCAGATCTCAATCTGATCAAGCAACTGTACTGTACAAAATGAGCCTGATTTATAGAGTCTCCACTTTACAAGACATACATTATATGCTGCTAATGTATTGTTGCCAGGTATATTACAGGGCACCTTGGAGTCTATGATGGGTCAATGATGTTTGGCAGCATGAAGGAGACACACAACAGAATGAAATTCAGAACATGAAGCATTAACATTCTTAAGTCCTTCCACTCTGATCACTATAAGCTTTGTGTACTTATTTGTGAAGCCTCATTACTGTAAGTTCTATGGATAGTGTTTATGGGGTTTTTATCAGAGAGAAAACTTGAACATCCTTGGTCCTAATGTTATATCTGTAAATAGGCCCCTAGCTATCATGTATCATTCATTAATAATAATGTTGTACTCCTATGTGGCAAAGGGGCCTCTAGGTCCCTTCAGGCAGCAGGGCATGGATGTGAGTGGTATATCTCTGCATCCATTAGCTACTGTACACCACTGAGTTTTATGGGTCCTACAGATGTACTAGGACCACTTTATTCGGTGCAGATCTGGAGGTTTAAATTATATAATTTATCTGCAGTTCTGCATGATATTTCAGCAGAGTCTGGAAAGAAGACAAATAAACTCTAGTACATACAATACCGTGCATTTAATAGTTTTGTGAAATTCACTACTCACAAAAAGTTAGGGATCTGTGGCTTGTGGTTGAAATTTCAGGATGAACATAAAATGCACTACTTAATGTGATCTCTAAACTTTTGAATGCACATGTTCAACTGTTCAATGTTTTAGGGCTCTTTCACATATGCGTTCTGAGGATCTGGCGGGCACTTCCGTCCCCCCGTATCCATCAGACCGCAAGTCGCCTGAAAGCATTTGAAGACTGATCAGGATCCTGATCAATCTTCGAAATGCTTTCAGGTTACCATGGCAGCCAGGACGCTACTGAAGTCCTGGCTGCCATGGTACTCTGCAGCAGGTAAGTACACTGCTGAGGCCGCAGCGCAGGTAAGTACACTGCGGCAGAGTACTTACCATGGCAGCCAGGACTTCAGTAGCGTCCTGCCATGGTAACCGATTGGAGCCCTAGCTTACACTGGGGTCCCGATCGGAACTGCTGCTGCGCATGCACAGAGCTAAATGTCGGATCCGGTGATGCGTGGAAACGACGTTTAGCTTAATGCCGGATCCAGATTAATGCACTTCAATGGGCATTAATTCCGGATCCGGCATTACGGCATGTCTTCCGGATTTTTGGACGGAGACAAATCCGCAGCATGCTACGGTTTTGTCAACGTCCAAAAAACTTTCACATACTGAACTGAAGACATCCTGATGCATCCTGAACGGATTTCTCTCCATTCAGAATGCATTAGGATAATCCTGATCAGTTTCTTTCAGTCCTAGAGCCCCGAGAACGGAACTCTCGGATGGAAAGCAAAAGCGCAAGTGTGAAAGAGCCCTTATTACTTTTTGCACAAGTTGCTGTTCTCTAACAAGGAGCTTAATGGCAAAATTCACAACAGGTGTTTGATCCATGAATTGTCCAATAAGTTTCCTGGTTCAATAAGAATTGGTATTTAAACAGTCCTCCTGATTATACTCTTCAAATTTTGACATCAAGAGACAAAGATGACATCTAACAATTGATCAACAGTACCTTGCCATTGCAAAGATTCACCCACGGAAGCTGCCACTGAGCTTAAAGGGTCAGAGTGTCATCAGCAGGTGGCAAAAGAGATATAGAGAGACTGGAAGAGTCTTAGAAAGGCATAGAAGTGGACGTCCTTTGGCCACATCCCACAATAAAGACCACTTCATTGTGAACAAAGCTCTGTGGTACTGGAAGATGAATGGCACACAACTCCAGGCACATTTAAGGTAGGTAGGAGGCACCCAAGTGTCACGTCAGACCATTCAAAACCGTTTACATCAGCGTGGACTGTGTGCTAGAGGACCTGCAAGTACCTGACCACACCACCAGGCACAGACATCATCGTCTTGTATGGGCTAGGGAGCATCTACGCTGCACAAGGGACCAGTAGGCCTCATTGCTGGTCACTGATGAAAGCCGATTCACGCTGAGCAGAAATGATGGCCGCCAACAATGTTGGAGGCATCAAGGATAGCACTATGCATCAGCCACTGTTGTTACTAGAGCCTTTGGTGGTGGTGGTGTTACAGTGCAGGCAGGTGTATCTAGTCAATACAGAACTGCCCTACACTTTGTGACTGGTACAGTTACAAGCCCATACTACTTAATCAGCATCATTAATCTAGTCATTGTGCCTCTTCATGAACAATACAGGCTTAATTTCATTTTCATGGACGACAATGCGTCAGCTCATCGAGGTCGCATAATTAGTGAACGGCTGCTGGAGACTGGGGTACTTCGTATGGAGTGGCCTGCACTTTCTCCAGACCTGAATTCCATTGAAAACCTATGGGATCAGCTGAGTCGCCGTGTAGAGGCTTGTAACTCTGTACTCCAGAACCTCAATGACCTGAGGGCCGCCCTTCAAGAAGAGTGGGATGCCATACCTCAGCAGACAATAAGTCGGCTTGTGAACGGCATGAAACGTCGTTGTTAAACTGTAATTGATGCTCAAGACCACATGACAAGTTATTGAGACATTGACATTTTTTGTGGGGGTATACCCACCACTGTTGTTGGCTTTTGTTTCAATAAATTGTTTGAGATGAGGAAATCACCACTGCATGCTTTTACTGAAATGCCCTACTTTCATGATATAATATCACTGTAGCGTCAACTTTTTGCATTTTCCATAAATTTCACCCGAAAGCCAAATATTACTTTATGTGAGTAGTGCATTTGTGGTTCTAATTCTAAAATGACAGAAAAATGACAGAAAAAATTACAGAAAAGCTCTGGTGCAATCTACCTCTTCACTATGGACGAGTAGAGCACTTTAGAAGATAGCTACTTGATGGCAGAAGTGTTATAATACAATTCACTCTTTTAGTAGGGGTTGGAGCTAAACAGTACAAGACTCCTTAGCATTTTCAATTAGAATTTAAAATTACTGACGAAATAATACAGTGTAGCTTATATTGATTTGTATAACACTTCTGTATGACACTTCAATATAACTGTGTAGATTCTCCACCGCCTCCAGAGTGTGCAGCATTTATGTCATAAGTGTTTTGAACAATTCAAGAGGAGACACCATCACTAGAATAAATATTAAGAAGTATCAGGATGCATCAGATTAAAATGGTGATGGTGCTGCTACTCATTTATAACTTGTGTTGTTGATTACCTTACAATACTTGAGGAATTCATATGATTTAATGAAAAAAGCATTCAAAATAATCATAGATAAATTCATATTGCCATTTGCTTTTTTAAAGTGCATCTGTCAGCAGATTGTATCTATGAAATTGGTTGACTTGTTGCATGTGCGCTTGTCACCCGAAGGCACCTGTGTTAGTCTCATGTTCATATGTGTCTGTATTTATGAGAAAAATGATGCCTCTAGGAGCAACAGGGACGTTGCCGTTACACCTAGAGGCTCAGCTCTCTCTACAACTGCAGCACCCTCTGCACTTTAATTGATAGGGCCAGGCAGTGTGAATGTAATCACGCTTGGCCATGACTTCCCTTAAAGTTAATCAAAGTGCAGAGGCTGTGGCAGTTGTAGAGAGAGCTGAGCCTCTAGGTGTAAGGGCAACACCTCCGTTGCTCCTAGAGCATTATTTGCATATATTAAAACATCATTTTTCTCAGCACGCAGACAACAGGTCAGCCAGTTTCATAGGTAGAAATCTGCAGACTGATACCCTTTAAAGAGCTGGACGAGAGACTGAGACTTCAGTGACAACCATTGTGGTCCTTCTACTACAGTCAAAATGATTTGAGTAAAATATGTTGAAGCCTAAAATACTTGTAAGAGGGTTGAAACTTATGTAGACTGTTAACCTATCATCCATCAACCCTCACACTGTGTCCTTGGACAGGTACTCCAGACAGATGGCATAAATACACAGATAAATCTTCATACAGCTGTATGTCTCCTGCTTCCTCTCATATAGCACATAATAAAACTGGCTGCCTGTAGCCACCACTTGAGGGAGCTCAAGTCATAAGAATTTCTAGTTACAATTCACCTTGAAGTAGTACTTTAGTTTTATGATATTGGTGACATCCTCAGGAAAGGTCATCAATATCAGATCAGTGGGGGTCCAACTGCCAGCACCCCTGCCGATTAGCTGTTGCTTGTTCGAGCGCTTCATCCTCTTAAATGTTTACCCACACACGTCTACATTATAGTGGTGATGCAGGTTAATTACAGCATTTTGTATGATTTACTTAAATGGGAGACAAAGCTGTAATTACCCTGAACTACCTTTACAATGTAGATGGGGTGCATGTAAACAATGAAGAGGATGCAGCATTTGCATGAGCACCGTGGCCCCTTCAAACAGCTAATTGGTGGGGATGCCTGGAATTTGGCCCCCACCAGTCTAAAATAATGAATTAGCCTATGGATAAGTCAACAGTATCATGAAACTGGAGTACCCCTTTTAATGGAACCTGTGAAAATCTCTGTGCACTGAGCTCCTCCTAGTGGCAGCTGAAGAATTGTTGATTCTTCAGCTGAAGCTGGGTGCCATACTGTAGCAGTTGTGTAGTCTGTCTTCATGGTAGATATGCCACTAAGTCTGTTAATTTGTGAGCGATATAGAATTCCAAAGTACTTGTTTCAAATATATCGAATAGTACAGTCATTTGTCAAAGATTGTCAAAACAAGACATTGCTATTGGCAACCACAGAGATGTTAATTAGAATTGTTCAAAAATGGAAGTTGGATGGTTTTGACTATATTTATATAATGTGCAGATGTAAGAGACATAAGTCAGGAAGAATACAGAGTTGACCATTTGAGACCACTACCTGAAAACTTTTAATCTGCTAACTATCCTCTTTTACCAATTCAGTCAGTAGATCTAAGGCTACCCCTAGGTATCCACCAGAGCCTACTGCAAGGCAGGTTGGATTTGGCTGCTAAGGACACAGGGTATATCTTTGGAGTCAGGTGGCAGAAAACAGGTATGAGTTCACAGATAGCAGATCTATCAGATGTTAAGAGAAACAGTAAATGCAAGAGAAACGTTAAAGCCAGAGTCAAAGCCAGGAGAATCGGTGGAAGTTAAATCAGTAGACAAGGGGTTATTCCAGAAAGGCACCAAGGTTAATACACAGGAAGGTCTAACTGGAATGCAAAGGTGATTGAACACAGAGCAAAAACTGAAGCCAGGAATCAATGAGTAACTGGAACAAGCAGTGAATGCCAGACCAAAATCTCCCTCCTAGCTCTGTGACTGAATGCTGAGCCAGGAATCTAATTGGCTTGGTGTTAAGGCTTGCTGACAGGCTGACCATCCAGGGCTTGCCGGTCAGCATGGCAACTCTTATGGAACAGCTATGCTCTGAATCACAGCTGAGTACGTTCTTGACAGTAGTGTTGAGCGAGCATGTTCGGCCGAACACCAGTTCGGCTTGATCATCGCTATGCTCGGCACATGGCGGTATTTGGCCGAATACCGCATGTGCTCGAGCGCAATGCTCGAGTCTCCTACCCTCATGTTACTTGGCTGCTACACAGCCAATAAATGTGCAGGCAAGTAGTGCCCTCACTGTAATGCCGCAGCCATGTTGGTTACTGGCATAACAGTGATTGGCTGGGCGGAATGCGTCATCGGGTGCTATATAGCACCCGATGACGCGTGTTCAGCTTAGTCTTAGGGAGAGCTGTGCTGAGGAAAGGACAGACAGTGAAGGGAGTGAGATAGGAGTATTTTTATTAGTAAAACTTTTCAGAGACCCAAAAGTCCTATTGTGTATGGCTGCAGCAATATCTATTTTTTGCGCTAACTGCACTAAATAGCTAAAAATTTACAGACCCAAAAGTCCTTTTAAGACTATTGTGTGTGGCAGCAATATCTATTTGAAAATAGCGTGCAATAGTTAGGCCACTGCAGACAGCGACATTAGAAGCGCCACATCGCCAGTGTAAAGTGTGCGCATCCAAAAAATATCTGTGACATCTAGTGTACTTTTTCCGTAGATTGTGTCTGCTGCAGACAGTGACATTAGATACGGGACATCTCCAGTGTAAAGTGAGCGCATCCAAAAAATATCTGACATCCAGTTTACTTTTTCAATAGATGGTGTCCGCTGCGGACAGTAACATTACCAGTGCCACATCTGCAGTGTAACGTGTGCACTTAAAATTTTTATCTGTGACATACAGTGTACTTTTTCAATAGACAGTGTCCGCTTCTGACAGTGACATTACCAGTGCTAGATCTGCAGTGTAACGTGTGCGCTTAAAAAATGTATCTGTGACATACAGTGTATTTTTTCAATAAACGGTGTCCGCTTCTGACAGTGAACATTACCAGTGTCACATCTCCAGTGTAACATGTGTGCATAAAATTTTTATCTGTGACATACAGTGTACTTTTGCCGTAGATGCTGCGAACAGTGACATTACCGGTGGTACCTCTCCTGTATAACGTTTCGTCATCCCAAATACCTCTGACATTCCCTGAAATTTTTTATTAGCGCTGGTGACAGCATTGACATTATCTGCGGGATATCTCTTGTGTGATGTTTCCATATTCCAAATACCTTTTTAACTTTTTTTGCGCATACACATTCAAATCCTACGCTACTGTACGTGTGACAAACTTTTAAGCATATATAACATTTAATATGAAGAAGGCGAGCAGTAAGGGACAGGGAAGTGGCCGTTATGCTGATGGTGCACGCATCATGGCCCTGGGTGCGTTGAAACTGTGCCTGCTGCCAGAGCACAAGAAAAACAATCATACACAATACCTAGCTTCATGTCCCAGTTTGCAGGGTGGCACAGGACACCACTCTTGAAGTCAGACCAGTGCGACCTGTTGGTCGGTTGGATTGCAGCAGATAATGCTTCCAGTCGATTAAGCACCACTCTGTCTTTCACTAAATCCAGTCTAAGTAGCCAAGGCCCTCGCCTACAACCTTTTAGAGGACCAGCTCACCAGCAGGCCCTCACCTACAATCTTTTACAGGGTCAGCTCACCAGCAGACCCTCACCCATAATGTTTTAGAGGGTCAGCTCAGCAGCAGCCCCTCGTCCCTAAAGTTTCAGATGGTCAGATCACCAGGCCCTTGCTCCAAATGTTTTTGAGGGTCACCAGCAGGCCATCAATCATAATTTTTCAAGGGTGTGTATGTTGCCCTCCTTTATGTGTAACAAAGGGTGTATTAGAGTGCCGGTTCCTTGTAATTTTTGGCAGCCCTTTCACTTAGTGCATAGGACTTATGAGTGTAGGAGTCACACTACACGAACGATTGTACCACAATGTGAGTGAGGCCCTCCTTTATGTGATATACAGGTTGTATCGGAGTGCCTCTTGCTTGTAATATATATATATATATATATATATATATATATCAGTAAATATACAGGAAAGAATGTTTCCTAACAATTTTTCCTCTAAAATCAATTTTATCTTTGGTATTGTGCGTATTATTGTCAGTCTGTAAAAGTGGCGTACTACTCGGACAACATCGTTCCCAGCAGTGACCTGGGAGTCCAAGATGCATCCAGACATCCTTCCCATGCTGTTCCAGAACAGAATTAATCTGAATTTTGTGCCATATCTAATCGAGAACTTTTGTTGGATAAAGAAAACAAAAAAAAAGAAAAAAGAAAAAAAAGCTGTGGGCACAACATGGCCGCAACCCGCTTACAGCACGACCACTCTGTGTGGCCAAACCCTGAGGCAGAGTAGCCTGGTTATAGCTAAATTTATAGCAATTTATGACAAATTAATTAGGAAAGCAAAAAAACTTCTTGGTTAACTTCGACGAAGTTGCAGAATCAGATTTTAAAAACTTCGCTCACCTCTAATCTTTAGCAAAGAACTGTTCATTGCACCACCGGAGCTTTTGTCGCTGTCCACCTCCACCATCATTAGTGATGAGAGAAGCAAGCTTTGGATTTTAGATCCGAAGTTGCTTTGCTCAAAACTTCAGATTCATGATGTATGGAGATCTGTCTCTATACAGCATTAAAATGTAAGGCCTCCGAAGAGAAGTCAGTTATTCACAAAGTCTCGCAAGACTTTGGTGAATAACTTCAGTATTTGATTTTCAAAGTGGAAAACCACTTTTAAAACTGGGATCCAAACTCGGCTTTGGTTCCGAGGTACCAGTGATAATCATTATCACATACATCCCATTTCCCCTTGCTATTTTTTAGAATTCCCAATTTAGTCAGTCATTTATTGATACATTTTTGGTTTCTGTACACTACTTCTGCTTTAAACATTATGAGGCTTTTGAGTTAGCAGTTGAAAATTAAATTACTACTGAAAAGCAACTTCACCCTGGAGAGTCATTTGCTGACCAAGTATTAAAAATATTGAGCCATAATTCAATCCAAAGCTTAATCTACACACTCAATGCCTCGGCACGACTGCTCAGTTCAACAATGATGTTTTCCCTTTTCTGCTTTCTGGTATACACAGAGCAACCACATGCACATTAAAAAGTAGAATACTGGCTGCGTACTTACGCAGTAACTGCTTGCTTTGTGTTTCTGAAAGAGATTTGAAAGATCAATCAATTTGCAGTGAACAAACACAGCAATTTGATTTGGTGGTTGGCACTGTTTGAGTGAGATTGTACTGGTGCACAATGGATTTGAGTGAATTACATTACATTGTGTGTTGAAGGACAAGGTCAGCATCCTGACTGATCACTATGAATTACATCCAACTCTGTATTGTTGAGCTGCATACATATTATTCTGTTGTCTATATAGCGCCAACATATTCCACATTGCTGTGCTGATATTGTCATCACTGATCTATTTCCAATGGGGTTTGCCGTCTAAAATTTCTTTCTCAATCACACATGGGCTGATTCCAATGAAGTGTGAGTGTTTTGAAGTGTGGGAGGAAATAGGTGTACTCATATAAAAGCCAAACATAAGGGGAACTACATGCAGAGGTTGTTCTTGGTCAAATTTGAACCCAGGACCCTGCACTGCAAGGTACCAGTAATAACCACTGCAGATAGTGAGGGAAAAGTGTCAGTGCGTCTCATAGTCTGAATGCTAGTGACAGCATGTAGGAGGCACGGAGAGTGGTGAGGGAAGTGCTGCACAGCTTTACTCACCCTCCCTAGTCTTCTTTCAGGCCTTGGTCTGCCCTGTGTCCTGACTGCATACAGGTCACAGTTCAGCACAGGCCAGAAGAAGACCAGGGAGCACTGAGTGGCAGTGCCATTCAGACCAACCAATATGAGTTTATTCTTTTTTTTTTTAACGTCTGATCTGAGGTCTGATGGGGGTCCTATCTGAGGCTGATGGGGTCTGATCTGATGCTGATGGGGTTCCAATCTGAGACTCAATTATTAGGGGAACAGATAGGGCGAACTTTCACAAAGACCAGGATCGTCGAATGGTGTGTTGTCTTCCTGGCGTTTGAGTTCAACATGTCGCGGATCAGGTTGACAGATTATTGGGAGGAGCTGGCGAATATCCAGCAGTCATGGTTCATATTGGAACCGATGGCAAAGTTAGAGATAGGTGGAGTGTCCTTAAACATGATTTTAGGGATTTAGGTCATAAGCTTAACCTCTTAAGGACGCAGGGCGTACATTTACGCCCTAGCGTCCTGGTACTTAAGGACTCAGGGCGTACATGTACGTCCTGAGAAGTTCCGATCACCGCAGCGCTGCGGGTGGTGATCGAAACAGGATGCCTGCTGAAATCATTCAGCAGGCATCCTGTGACAATGCCGAGGGGGGTCCTGTGACCCCACCGTGTCGGCGATCGCAACAAACCGCAGGTCAATTCAGACCTGCGGTTTGCTGTGCTATCTGTAGTCTCTGATCCCCGCGGTCTGTGACCGCGGGGATCAGAGACTAAAATCTGCCCCGAAGTGTAATTTTTAACCCCCCCCCTGCACCCCGCCATCTTAGTGTCCCCCCGGGCGGTGCAGGGGGGGGTTGCGGGCGGTGCTGCGGGTGGGCGGCGCGGGAGGTGGGCGGTGCGGCAGGCGGGATCGCAATTGCAATCCCCCGCCCGCCTCCTTTCAATCCATTTCCCTGGTGTCTAGTGGGTATAGCAGGGGGCCAGCACATTGCTGACCCCCTGCTATAAACTGCTGACATCTGTGCTGCAGGTGTTAACATGAAGGGAGCTCCCTCCCTCTCCCATCGGGGGGCTGCCGTACCTTTGCAGCCCCCCCCCGACGGGATAGGATGGTAGAGGGAGGGAGCTCACCTCTCTTTCCATCACCCGCTGCTCTGTAATGGCAGCGGGTGATGAGTTACTATGGCAGCAGGACGCTTCAGAAGCGTCCTGCTTGCCATGGTATAGGCTCTGGTCAGACTTCTGCTAAACGCAGAAGTCTGACCAGACTGTGAAAAGTAAAAAATACAGTGCAGTACACTATATAGTGTACTGTTTTGTATTATATAGACACCAGATCCACTGGATCTACAAGAATCAAGTGGGTCTGGGTCAAAAATGTCAAAAAGTGAAAAAAAGAAAAAAATCAGAAAAATACATATCACTGAATAAAAATTAAAAAAACAAATAAACTACACATATTAGGTATTGCCGCATCCGTAAAAATCTCCTCTATAAAAATATCACGTGACCTAACCCCTCACGCAAATACCGTAAAAAAAACACAAAAAATGGTGTAAAAGCCATTTTTTGTCACCTTGCATCACAAAAGTGTAATACCAAGTGATCAAAAAGGCGTATGCCTCCCAAAATAGTACCAATAAAACTGCCATCTCATCCCGCAAAAAATGAGTCCTTATATAGGACAATCGCCCAAAAAATAAAAAAATATGGCTCTCAGACTATGGAGACACTAAAACATAATTTTTTTTTCTAAAATGCTATTATTGTGTTAAAGTAAAATAAATAAATAAAAAGTATACATATTATGTATCGCCGCGTCCGTAAAAACCTTCTCTATAAAAATATCACATTATCTAACCCCTCAGGTAAATACTGTTAAAAAAATAAAATAAAAACAATGTAAAAAAACATTTTTGTCACCTCACATCTCAAAACTGTAATAGCAAGCGATCAAAAAGTTATATGCACCCAAAAATAGTGCCAATCAAACCGTCATCTCATCCCGCAAAAATGATACCCCACATAGGACAATCACCCCCAAAAAAAAAAAATAGGGCTTTCAGACTATGGAGACACTAAAACATGATTTGTTTTGTTTTAAAAAATGATAATATTGTGTAAAACTTAAATAAATAAATAAAAAGTATACATATTTGGTATCGGCGCGTCCGTCGCAACCTGCTCTATAAAAATAACACATGACCAAAACCCTCAGGTGAACACAACAAAAAATAAAAATAAAAATACGGTGTCAAGAGCCATTTTTGTCACCTTACATCACAAAAAGTGTAATAGCAGGCGACCAAAATGTCATATGCACCCCAAGATAGTTCCAATCAAACCGCCATCTCATCCCGCAAAAAATGAGCCCCTACATAAGACAGTCGCCCAAAAAATAAAAAAATATATGGCTTTCAGAATGTGAAGACACTAAAAAAATCATTTTTTTCAAAAATGCTGTATTATGTAAAACTGAAACAAAACCCCCCAAAAAGTAGCCATATTTGGTATTTCCGCATCCTGCTCTAGCAACCACAAACTAACCTGTCAGTTCAACGATGTAAATAACAAAAATAAAAACGGTCCAAAAATAGCTATTTTTTTGCAAATTTTCCATTTTAATCAATTTTTCCAGTAAAAAAACAAGGGTTAACAGCCAAACAAAACTCTATATATATTGCCCCGATTCTCTAGTTTGCAGAAACACCCCATATGTGGTCGTAAACTGCTGTATGGCCAAACGGCAGGGCGTAGAAGGAAGGGAACGCCATATGGTTTTTGGAAGGCAGATTTTGCTGGACTGGTTATTTGACACCATGTCCCATTTGAAGACCCCCTGATGCACCCCTAGAGTAGAAACTCCAAAAAAGTGACCCCATTTTGGAAAGTACGGGATAAGGTGGCAGTTTTGTTTGTATTATTTTAGGATAAATATGATTTTTGGTTGCTCTATATTACACTTTTTTTGAGGCAAGGTAACAAAAAATAGAAATTCCGAAATTTCATCTGCATTTGCCAATAACTCTTGTGGAACACCTAAAGGGTTAACAAAGTATGTAAAATCAGTTTTGAATACCTTGAGGGGTGTAGTTTCTTAGATGGAGTCACTTTTTTGGAGATTCTACTCTAGGGGTGCATCTGGGGGCTTCAAATGGGACATGGTGTCAAAAAAACAGTCCAGCAAAATCCGCCTTCAAAAACAATATGGCGCTCCCTTACTTCTGTGCCCTGCCGTTTGGCCATACAACAGTTTACGCCCACATATGGGGTGTTTCTGAAAACTACAGAATCGGGGCAATAAAAATTGAGTTTTGTTTGGCTGTTAACCCTTGCTTTGTTACTGAAAAAAATTGATTCAAACGGAAAATTTTCCAAAAAATCGAAATTCTGAAATTTTATCTCCATTTGCCATTAACTCTTGTGGAAAACCTAAAGGGTTATTGACGTTTGTAAAATCAGTTTTGAATACCTTGAGGGGTGTAGTTTCTAGAATGGGGTCATTTTTGGATGGTTTCTATTATGTAAGCCTCACAAAGTGACTTCAGACCTGAACAGGTCCCTAAAAAGTGGGTTTTTGAAAATTTCTGAAAAATTTCAAGATTTGCTTCTAAACTTCTAAGCCTTGTAACATCCCCAAAAAATAAAATGGCATTCCCAAAATGATCGATACATGAAGTAGACATATGGGAATGTAAATCAATAACTTTTTTGGGCGGTATTACTATGTATTATAGAAGTAGAGAAATTGAAACTTGGAAAATTGCTAATTTTTCCAAATTTTTGGTAAATTTGATATTTTTTATAAATAAAAATGAAATTTTTCGACTTAATTTTACCAGTGTCATGAAGTACAATATGTGACGAAAAAACAATCTCAGAATGGCCTAGATAAGAAAAAGCGTTTTAAAGTTATCACCACATAATATGACAGTGGTCAGATTTGCAAAAAATGGCCAAGTCCTTTAGGTGAAATAGGGCTGAGTCCTTAAGGGGTTAAGGCAAGGACCTCAAAGGTAGTGTTTTTCGAAATACTACCTGTAACCCGAGCCACACAAGAAAGACAGCAGGAGATTAAGGAGGTTAACAAGTGGCTTAAGAACTGCTGTAAAAAGGAGGGGTTTGGGTTCCTGGAGAACTGGGCTGACTACTATGTCGGCTACAGGCTCTATTGTAGGGATGGGCTACACCTTAATGGGGAAGGTGCAGCTGTTTTGGGGAAGAAGATGGCTAGAAGGTTGGAGAAGTGTTTAAACTAGGGACTGGGGGAGGGTAGAGACCTGAGGCGAGGTGATGAAACTAGGGGAGGAATGGAAAAAGGGATTAGAACAGTTCATAAGGAAAAGTGTAGGATAAAAAATACACAAAAACCTCTTAATAGTATGTACACTAATGACAGAGGCCTAACTAATAAAACTGGCAAACTGGAATTAGTGTCATGTGAGGAGGACTAAGACATAGTGGAAATAACTGAGACATGGCTGGATGACTGCGCAGTTAACGTATAGGGTTACAGAAAGGATCATCAAAACCGAAGAGGGGGGAGGGGTTTGCCTCTATGTAAAGTCCTGTCTAAAGCCCACACTCTGGGAAGATAAAAGTGAGGGACATGAACATGTGGAGTCACTGTGGGTAGAAATACATGGTAGCAAATACAATAATAAAATTCTAATAGGAGTTTATTATAAGCCACCTAATATACCAGAGTCCACAGAAAACCTACTATTAAATGAGATAAAAAAAAATTTTTTGGGGTGTGCATACCCAACAAATTAGCACATGAGTCCACTATAGAATATAGTGCTATATATTCATTTTTTAGAATATTAGTCATTTTTGGCAATTTAATGTGAACAGTCATTGGCCCAAAAGCAACTTAAGCAGGGAGGAATTATGACTTCAGATGGAAAAAAATAACGAATATTCTAAAGAATGAAAATATAGCACTGTATTACATAGTACTATATATTCGGGTGTTAGAATATTCGCATTACGCGAATATTACATTGCCGATTTTTCGCAATCAATATAATAATGTCGAACACGAATATATAACGAATATTCTTATGAATATTCACGAAATATCGCAAATTCGAATATTGCCCCTGCCGCTAATCACTAATTATGAGAGACTTCAACTACCCAGATATAGGTGTGCAGGTTGGGGGACACCTGGGAAATAGTGACCACAAAATTATAACCTTCCAATTGTCATTCAAAAGAGTGTTTCTTCAGGGAAGAACAAAAATACCAAATGTCAAAAATGAGAGGCCATTGATCTAACTAACTGGTACAAAGTCCCCAAAAATAAAAATATAGCCGTAAAATGGGTAATTTTTAAAAGCATCCTAAACTCTTATTGTGAGAGGTACATACCTTACTGGAATAAAAGGGTACGGAACAAGAAAAAACAATGTGGATAAAGAATTCTAAAAAAAGCAATAAATGACAAAAAGAAAGCATTTAAATCACTAAAACAGGAGGGTAGAGAGAGATAATTGAAAAACTATAAGGAAACAAATAGAATATGTAAAAGACAAATAAAAGCAGCCAAACTAGAAACAGAGAGATTAATTGCCAAAGAGA
This sequence comes from Bufotes viridis, assembly GCA_033119425.1. Lineage (NCBI taxonomy): Eukaryota > Metazoa > Chordata > Amphibia > Anura > Bufonidae > Bufotes > Bufotes viridis. The sequence continues at coordinate 100,378,375 of CM065593.1, forward strand.
GTAAAACTAACCCTAAAATGTTCTTTAATTATGTAAATAGTAAAAATAAAGTATTAAAGAGTGATGAGGGGGGAGTTGCAGATAGCGATGAGGGGAAAGCAAAGCTATTAAGTATTTTTTCTCCATTGCATTCACTGAGGAAAATAAACTGTCAGATGAAATGCAGAATGTAAAAATAAATAACCCATTAAAAGTGACCTGTCTTACTCAAGAAGAAGTACAGCTGCATCTTAAAAAGATTAAAATTGACAAATCGCCGGAACCAGATGGCATACACCCCTGTATCATAAGACAATTATGTAATGTCATAGCCAGACCTTTATTTCTAATATTTGAGGACTCTATATTAACAGAGAGTGTTCCACAGGATTGGCGCTTAGGAAATGTGGTGCCAATATTCAAAAAGGGCTCAAAAACAGTGCCTGGAAACTGTAGGCCGGTAAGTTTAACATATGTTGTGGGTAAACTGTTTGAATGTTTTCTAAGAGATGCTATCTTGGAGTACCTCACCTGCCATGGGAAATGGTGATGGTGAATTCACTAAAAGAGTTCATAAGAGGCCTGGATTTATTTCTGGAGTGTAAACATATTACAGGTTACAGTTACTACAGATGAGTTGTTGATCCAGGGAGTTATTCTGACTGCCTTATTGGAGTAGGGAAGGAATTTTTTCCCCTAAAGTGAAGAAAATTCGCTTCTACCTCACATGTTTTTTTTTTTTATGCGCCTTCCTCTGGATCAACTTGGAGGATAACAGGCTTAACTGGATGGACAGATGTCTTTTTTCAGCCTTACAAACTATATTACTATGTTATGTTAGTATGTCCGATCTGAGGCTGATGGGGTATGTTCTGAGGTTGATGGGTCCTGATCTGAGGCTGATAGGGTCTGATCTGAGGCTAATAGGGTCTGTTCTGAGGTTGATGGGGTCTGATCTGAGGCTGATAGGATCTGATCTGAAGCTGATGGAGCTTGGGGTGTGATCTTGCTGGGGTCCGATGAAGAATGGGGGTCTGATTTGGGGTCTGATCTGAGGTATGATGAAAACTATTTTTTTATTTTCTTTATTATTTTCCTTCTCCAAATCCTAGGTGTGACTTATAGTCTTGTGTGTCTTATAGTCTGAAAAATACTGTATATTACAAATTTCTCTGTGTAAACAAAGTGAGTTTGTTGGACCTACTGGGTCCCAGAAAACCCATTTAAATCTGTCTGTCACTGCTATTTTGTCCAGCTACCAGCACAATACATTTTTGGCAGGGAGTGAGAAGGAGTTAATGCGTTTCACTATAAATATTAACATAAATATAAAGTAATTAGGTAAGACAGCTTATATAACTAGAAACACGACTGTATTCCTTAAATAAAGAGCTCAACGATGACATCATAATAATAACAGAATATTGAAACCTGGACCTTTGACCCCTGAGAGTGTCAACCTCGGCTGATTCTATCACCATACATACAAGTTTCAATTTAGAATAGTTGTAAGGATTGTTCTTGATTAGGTGGCTTGTATATAAGTAGTAAAATGACCAGAATGGAAGTCTATTAATAAGTGTATGACACACAGAAAATTCTCCTGATGTTTATTACATATTGAGAAATTTTATTATTTTATGCTTAGAGTAGGTTTTTTTTATTTACATGGCTTAGTTCTATGAATTTGTTTGTATGTATTTTGAATATTTTGAGTAATGTATTTTATAACGGTTTTCCGTTGTGTTACCTCAATTGCAGAAAGACTTATCTGCCACCCCCTGAATACTGAGTGCGAACCGCATCCAAATGGCACGGCATGCATGTAAATATCTGTGTATTCCCATATTTCAGTGGCATGTGAATATCTGTGCGCTTACATTTGTGAACAGGCCATGGATAACGCTGCACTGAGTGAGGAGAACACGTGGAGTGCCTGGAGGAGGGAGAGGCCGTATCAGCCACATGTTTGCATCCATTGAGTAACAGCCGATCATAAACTGAGATTTATATCTACTGCAAAGTGGTCTACTGGTAAGTGGTAGGAGAAAATCTTGTCAAGTGGAAACATTGTTGTGGTTTATATGAAAACTGCTCCTCTGTGATTAATCAGTTCACCCAGCGTTCACTACCTACGAAACAGAGGACAGTGTTGGACTAAATGTTTCTCTGATATGATATATTGCAAAATGAGTGTTTTATGAACAAATCATGAATTGTTTTATGTATATGCATTTTTATTAATTAACGATTAACAGCAAGGGCTGTTAATCGTCATCTAGCAGCTGCACTTCTTTTCTTCATCACAAAGATGCATGTGTCTTTTTAAGGGTGTCTTCACATGAGGATTTATGCCTTCGTATGACGTATTTTCTAGAAAAAAAAAAAAAAAGGACACAAAGACGCGGCACACCACATTCTTGTATCCTGCAGTGGTTGGTAAAAAAAAAGTATGAATTTTTTTTATAATAGTAAAAAAAATGTATACTTTTTTTTTCACATGGAACTCTATGGTGAACGGATGTCACCGTATGGTATCAGTCTGAGGCACCCGCTTAACGTATACTGTTTTTTGTATACGCTAAACGGCTGGGAAAAACATAATGTGAACCCAGCCTAATCATTCTTTTTGCACCATCAGGAGTCCGACTGGCTGGGGCCACACAGAGCAGCACTGTTGGTTGCAACTTGCGCAATTTTGGTCCTAGATAACGCCAATTAAATTTAGTCAAAAAAATAAAATTATGTTTTATTTCTTTGTTTACCAAGAAACAGTCACAATATATCTTTCTATTAGGGTGAGTATATGGAGCCAAATTACAGATGATAATATTATACCTAATAATTAGCCCCCATATTTCCTTGTGACCACCAGAAATAAGATTCAAAAAGAGTGATGAATAATGAATTGCTATGGCTTCTGCTAGTGGCTTTTTCAAATCAGTTTTCGGCACAACAATGGATCTCTTGGACTTTTAAGATCCCATGCCCACTGTAGCCATATACAATGGATATAGGTTAATAAACTGCATTTGAGGAGATATAGGACTTCTGGTCATGACCTCTCAAAGTAATGTTCACATGGGGGATGGAAGCCATAATATATAAACATTAGCTTTTGCAGTGTATTTGCATTGCAAGAAGAAAAAGCGGCTCCAAACACAAATAGATGTCCTCTTTAAAACTTCTCCTTTATTGCGATTTATAACAGCAGATACATCCACATCGTATGCAGTGGTTAGTAAAACCTTTGTAAAGGAACCAATTTTGTGGAGTTTTAGTAACAAATCCACTTTAAAAAGCTTAATCTCAACCACAAAAAAATAAACGATGATCTTATGCATTGGATTTAGAACAACTTCTTATCAATCATTGATATATATATACATAAGCTCTTTTTTCAGGTTTAAACCTGAAGGAACCCTGGTATTTAATCTAAAAATCTAGTAAGCTTCTCGAAGGAGGAGCTTTTTTTGCTGATCCCACCACGTAATGGCATAGAAACCTTTTCAATCGCAAAAGCACAAAAAGCATGTGTTTTCCATGCGTGGTACTGGACAAAATGTTTTGCTACATTCGATATATTTAAGGCACTGGGACTTGTAATATAATTGAGATCTTCAAGTATCCTATTTTTAAATTTACGTGTAGTACTGCCCACATACATCAAGTCACATTCCACGCAACGGATGACATATACTACACCAATGCTGTTGCAGTTGATGTAACTTTTAATATAAAACGTGGTTGAATGATCCGAATTTTGGAAACTTTTGGTTGGGGTTACATTATTACATGTCTTGCATGAATTACTTCCGCATTTTGTAAAACCTTTGTACCCCAACATCCACTTCCAAAGTTCTTACTGTCCCTTTTAGATAAAAAATGTAGGTGACAAAGTACTAGACAAAGTGGGAGCTTTTCTTGGAACTATACGGCAACCAAACTTCAATGCATCATATAAAATCTGGTTGTCATATAAAATCGGCAAACAGTTATTCACTATATTGCGTATCCTCCCAAATTGGTTACTAAATGTTAGAACCAAGGTAGGCAAATTATCTTGCTTGCCTTCAACCTTCGTAACATTTTTCTTAGTGTTGTCACCAAACAAGATATCATATCGTGGTTTTCGTAAAGCTATATTTTTACCCCCATATTTCTGAGTCTATTATCAACAATCAAACATTCCTTCTCAAAAGATATCGTAGAACTGCAGTTTCTTCGTGCCCAAATATATTCCCCCACAGGAATCGCTTTAATGACATGCAATGCATGGTGATTTTTCACAATTAACATGGAATTACCTGCCACTTCCTTTCTATAAGTTTGGGTATGTACTGTCTCACCAGGATGGCCAGAGAGTGTCAAATCCAAAAAGTTGATTGTCTCCTCCACAGCACACGTGAAACGTAAATTATATTCATTATTATCCAGATAGCCCTGGAGGTCTGATATGGCAATCTCCGCTTTTGCATTTTTGGAGACAATTTAGTGGGAGACCTATTTGTAAATGAATGCAAGAATAAGTATATACCTGGAATCTTTATTAAAACAGGGCAACTTTGTGGTATTAGGAGCTTTTATCCAGAGTTAAGTTGGTTCTAAACATCAGAACTGAGGTAATTTTCATATACTCTAGTGTACTTGGATCAACTTTGCTGTAGAGATAATATACTGCTGGTTGTGTCTTATTACCTTGTCTGACTTCTCCTCTACTCACTGACACTGTCACAGTTTTTTCCCCCTTTTTAGCAAATTTTTTATTTTCTTCACCTGCTAATTTTTCTAAACATAAACACCTATGGAGCATGTTCCTCACTTATATCTTCCTAGAGTGTGGGCTTTAGACAGGACTTTATATAGAGGCAAGCAGTGTTTGGGTAGCCTGTTCCAGTAGGCAAGCGGAGGATTGTCCTGACAAAAAAACTGAACATGCAGCGGTTTGTGTCTGGCGGGTTCTCTGTTTGTCAGCTGGATGCAAACCGAATGTCTGCCGGTCCCACTATACTTTAGGACACACCTAGGTTTTAGAGTAGGAAAATAAGAGAAACATTTTTTCATCAGACCTCAGCTCAGAGCCACAATCTGAACCACAATATTAATCAATCCTCCGAACAGACCCTCAATGTTAATAAGACCCCCAATCAGACCTCATATCAGACTCCCAATGTTAATAAGACCCACCATTCAGACCTCAGATCAGACCCCAATGTGAATGACCCCCAAGCAGACCTCAGATCAGAGCCCTAATGTGAATAGGAGCCCCCATTCAGATCTCAGATTAGACCCTCAATGTGAATGACCCTCAATGCTCAGTGTAGACAAAAAAATTAATAAAATAAATTAACTTACCTCACTATTGTTCCTGTCATCTAACGTTCTGTTCTTCCTGCTGCGTGCTGTGCTGTGACCTGACTTCGCACATCGTGAGGTGACACAGCACTTACGTCCTCACGTTGTGCGCAGTCACAGCTCAGTGAGTGGCTGCAGAAGACCAGGAAGCAGTGAGTACAGAGCCCACTACATTCACTGCTTTCTCCTGTACTAATGAGTGCTTCCATAATAGAAGCGCTCATTAGTATTCGCCCCATATGACACACTAAAATTTCCCCCCCGTCTTATATGGCAAAATATACAGTATGTTATCTGCTCATTATAGCAGACCTATTTTCCTCTGATGATACTGCTGACAAATGCACACATATTTGAAAGCCCGCATTATAAAGTCACTTGGCAGATATTCTAGGAGATAGGCAGCAAAGATGGCTCGTCTACTGAAGAAAATGGGATCCACACATTCAGGACAGCCCCGGGTACACTAGTGCTGAGATCAGCAACCTCCAGCACCCCAGTTGTGGTGAAACTATGACTCCCAGCATGCACATTCGCTTTCTGCTCTCAGAACTCCCATATAGGTGAATGCAGCATGCTGGGAGTGATAGTTTCACAACAGCTCAAGAGCTGGAATTTGTACAGAGGTCTGATGACAGCTTGCTGTTCTCTTCACCTTGTCTCTAGTACGGTATGTAGAAAGCATACTTCAGATTGATTTGACTAGAAGAGGGGACACAGTTCTGGCAGCATTGAGATATTTTCTTGTATAGAAATGAAATGTTTTCCTATAACTAACCATTAGAAATACTAAGGCACTTTCCGTTGATGGTTCTAGTGTGTGTTACCTTTTTCATACAATTACAGTTTTGATTATGACAACATTTTAACTTGTACAATAGCTTTCTTCTGCCATAGTCAAGGGTTTCTGGCTGGTTGGATTTTATTACGACTAGCAGGCTTATGTAATCAATCTTTACCATATCTTGGGGGGAAAAAAAATCAATCACGTAGATATTTTAGCTATTCATTATAATAAGAATACAAAAGGTACTTGGTCTTTTATTATTGCTGTTCTCTGTGGAGTGTGGCTCATGTAATGAAATAATTTAAAAGAATGCTCTCATATAAAGCAACGGCAGCCTATAGGGATCAGCAATGTAAGCGATACAAGGAGCTCCTATTAGCTTAACTCTTAGCAGGAATTCTTACTATTTCGAGCTATAATGAGTTTGATGTTAAATATTGTAATAAGGGTACAGAGTATGTGTTTGGCATGTTAAAAACATCCCCCATTCTGAGCCTTCTTTATAACATATGCAAAATAGCAACCTGTGTTTTATATTTTATGGCACTAGGACTTCAACCTCTTTCGAACCAAGCCAGTTTTCATTTTTTCCTCCTCACTTTCCAAGAGCCATAACTTTAACAATTTGCCATTTAATTTGCCATTCAATTTGCCATTCAATTTGCCATTCAATTAGCCATATAAAGACTTGTTTTTTTGCAGGATGAGTTTCATTTTTTAATGGCACTATTAAATTTACCATATCTTGTATTAAAACAAAATAGGATTTTTTTTTTGGGGGTGAAATTCAATTTATTCAATTTATTTCAGTGGCAAGATGACCAAAGCTCCCCCCTGATGCTTGATTGACAGAGCTAAACATCTCAGAATCTTGCACTTGAGTCGCTGCTCTGGTTAGAGCACAGAGGATGTGCTTCAGCTTCTGAAGCAGCGACTATTCATTCGCCGCTCATATTAATCATTTTGGGATATGGCTATATGCTATACCAGTCTTTTTTTTTTTTTCATTATTTATTTTTATATGTATAACTGAAAAGGGGTTTAATTATAATTTTTTAAATATATTTTTCAAAACTTTTTGTTAACTTCACATCCAGTTTGCTACAACCCGGTAGACCTGGTAGCTTTCACAAGAAACCAATCAGGACCCTGCACTTTCATGACAAGGAGTCCGATTGACTAACCACTTACATGACCATAGCATCTAAGGTGTAAAATGACTAGGATCAGAGTTATCTCCAATCCTGGTCTTTGTGGGCAGGTGTCAGCTGTATTACACAATCAACACCACTATGGAGCAGGCTCAGCTTTTGAGCCTGCTTCATACACCTTAGAGCACCATGGATGTACAGTTACATGGAGGTGTGCAAAATGGTTAAAGTGAATATCCATTATGTTATTTTTTAGTCCTACATTTTGTGCTTATAAACTTCTCAATATATGTACATAGCGGTCAGTGGTAACATACATTATAAATTCTGTCTGCCTGCAGCTGCCTGGGGATGTTGAAAAGTTTATGGTATACTGTTTTATTGTTACTTAAGTGAAAAAACCCTAAACTACTTCTATTAGTGTCTAAAGGCAATAAAATTTTATCATTTAACTTTATGCCTATTTAGCAGATGTGGAGCTCTGAGTGTTGACCTGTTTAAGATAATAAAGTTATCATTTCAGATTTTCACCCATTAAAAAATGAAATGGTGTCCAAGAAGGCATTTTTTTTAATGGTACCTTACAATTGTCCCTTTACATTTCAATGTATTGTTTTACAGTTGCATGCAAAATCAACTGGTATAATAAAGCTTTGATTTATATTGAATATATCACATATATGCTTCTTATTTGTAAACTTGTGTAGGGCATGTATTTGGTATAACTTATTGTGATACTAGCTATAGCTACCCCAATCATGCATTGATTCTTTATTGTCTGACTTAGGAGGAGCAGTGGCCAGGTCCTAAATTGCCCTATTCAATAACTACATAGGCTTAGAGGGACTTTAAATTAAAGAGATATTGCCATCATTTAATGTTTTGGCATATTACTAGGAAATCACAGCCCAACCAATCTGGAAACCAAAGGGACCATTTAACATTCTTCCTGCACAGTGCCATTCCCAGTCACCTACTGTTTTGAGTAACTTTTTAATTACTTATCTTGTAGTCATCCTTCAGCCTGATGTACGGCCCAGGGCTATGAATTATATTGAATATTTTCTGAAGTAGGCCAAATGAAAGGTTATAAATGCTTTAAAATGAGAGTATTCTGTATTTGTATAATTACCTGTTGTTGATCTAGTCTGATTTAGATTATAAATAGTTTTCATAAGCACATACACAACCAGACTATATTATAATGTGCAATGATGTAATTTTTTTTTTTACATATGCAGACATGGAGGGTGTCTCAGAGTACCGAAGAACACTCTGCATAGAGCAGTCTGAGAATCTACTGGTCTTTTTAGATCAATGCAGATGGTACATGGAGTTTGTAGGACATAGAATTGGCAGCAGAATGAATAAAAGTAGGAACACCAGTATTTTGCATTCCCTCGTCAAATTTTTGTTTAATTACTGTCCACAATGGTAAGCCACCTCAGCCAGAGAGGAATCTCAGACCACTTTAGGTGTGTTGAAGTGGAAGCAGGAAGAGGAGAGCAGAACCGGAATGGCGTCAGAATGACATCGTTAAACAATTGGTATCGTTAAGCAATTGGTGAGTAATGAATAAGTGAGTAATGATTGTTTTAGATTTTATAACCCATTTTAAGGAAATCTCTTACCCCGGAAAATATTTTAAAGCACAATTCTGCTTAATAACCTAACCAGGTCTACTGACCCACTGTTCACCTAGAACTGTTGTGGATCAGGTTTTCCCACCCTGTTTTGTGTGTAAGGCCCCTTGCAGACGAGCGCAAGCTAATTAGGTCCGCAGTGAAAACTGCGCGATTTCTCAAACAAGTACATTCAGTTTTGTTGGCGTTCAGTTGCTGAGTTTTTATCGCGCGGGTGCAATGCGATTTAATTCGTTTTGCACGTGCATGATAAAAAACTGAATGTTTACAAACAACATCCGTTAGCAACCATCAGTGAAAAATGCATCACATTCGCATTTGCTTGTGGATGCGATTTTAACGCAGCCCCATTCACTTCTATGGGGCCAGCGTTGCGTGATAATCACAGAATATAGAATATGCTGTGATTTTCATGCAACGCACAAGTGATATGTGAAAACCATCGCTCATCGAATCACGCATTGCACCCGCGCGGAATACTCGCTCGTGTGAAAGGGGCCTAAGGGAAATAGATTGCTGTGACTCCTTGAGAGAGAGTCTGCTCCATAACATCGTGCAGACATTGCTTGCTGTATGGACAGTCCAGAGCAGCTTTCATCATCCTTTCCCGCTAGCATCCGTGCATTGAGAGTCTGAGCATTTGTCTCCTAGACCTGGCACACCAAGGCTAAGTTCACACAGCAAAATCAGTGGCAGAAAAATCTGTAGCAGGTCCGTAGCAGATTAAGTGTTGAAAGCAGACAGTTTTTGGTGACACTGTGGCAGATTTGTAATTTGGTGGAGGTTTAGAGGAGTTTTTTAAAGAGTATTAGAAGAGTATTTGGTTTCTCTGCTTTCCAATTGACTGTGAAATCCTCAATCAAATCTGCTTTCAAGAAGTAACATGTCATTTCTTAAGCGTTTTTTCACATCTACTACACAGTGTGTACATGGTGGAGTTTTTAACATTAAAGTCAATGGGGAAGCTGTTGGTGAGTTTTGTAGCTGCTGCTGAATCAGTTGCAGATTAGTGGAAGACTAGAGGCATATTTTATCTGTGGGAACATACCCTACCACAAGTAGATCAATAAGGAGACAAGTTGCTCTTGCCTGTGCAGCCTAAATTTTCACCAAAATCCTGGCATACTCCACATGCTTTGCACCACATTTAGACATTAATTTAACTTGTGTGGCAAGGGTGAGTGGCCTCCTGTGAAAAGGGCCATGTTCTATGGGTGTGGTTTAAATTGCAGAAATGTGCCAAAATTTTGGCGCAGAATTCTAGTATGATATAAGCCAACTAATCTGTAGTATAAACTTAGGGGCTCATTTATTTTACTGAAATACGCCTATATTAGGCGTATTTCAGGCACAGATGGCTATTGCGCTGCTATCTGTGACTTCGTACCACTCACGCCAGGTCTAAAATTGTGGGCATGGCATGGACGGGGAAGGGGATGGCCTGGCAGACCCCTCTCATTTGCCATTTTCTACGCCTGTTACAGGTGTAGAAAATGCTACAAAGTAATAAAATGGAGATTGCAGTCAGCACAACCCAATACGCAGGTGCACGTTGCTATGGTGAAATACACATACAAACGTAAAAACAAAGGTGCAATGGCACACTGCAGCTAGAGCTCCGTCCTGCCACTATGCTGGATGTTAGATGAGGCATTAGTTTATATTTTGGCCAAATTATGCAAGCCACCCACCACTTCACGGTTGCCTCTCGAGTGGTCCCTAACATTTGGCCAAAATATAAACGAATGCCTCATCTAACATCCAGCATAGTGGCAAGACGGAGCTCTAGCTGCAGTGTGCCATTGCACCTTTGTTTTTACGTTTGTAGGTGTAGAAAATGGTCTAAATGTAAGACAGCTAGGAAGCTGTCTTATATTTAGAACTGGTGCTGGATATGCCAAAGTTATGGAAAGTTATAGGCCTCTTGCACACGAATGTGTGCTGGCCGTGTCCGTGCTGCGGGTTTGCAATGCTCGGGCACCCACCACGGGCATGCCGCATGCGGATCGCGGACCCTTTCACTTGAATGGGGTCTGCGATCCGTCCATTCCACAAAAAGATAGAACAAGTTCTTTATTTTTGTGGAACGGAAGCATGGAACGGAACACCATGGAAGCACTCCGTAGTGCTTCCATTCCACGGCCGGTACCCGCATGCGGGCCGCAATATGGCCATGGGGGACACACGGTCGTGTGAAAGAGGCCTAACCCCGGCCAGCTTAGGCCTAATAAATGTGCTCCTTAGACTAGACATTCTAAATGTGCACCAGATTTATCATCCAGCATCAGCTACTTTGATAAATCTCATATATTTTTGTGCTCTCCAGTCTTCCATTGACAGTTGAAAAATGAGACGCTATTAGTAAATCTGGCTAATTATTCCAATGGCCCTGGTGTTTTCCTATTTGTTCATAGGCAAATTTTAGCCTTTGCCGGATGTTGTATATTTAGGCAAACCATAGTACGTATCTAAAGATGCAGCACACCAGGCAAGCAATAGTTAAAATACCATCATTTTATTATTACTAGTAGAGACTAAGATCAACAAGATAAAAACACCTAAAATGCACAAAACTGTCTACATGTGAGGCTGAATGACAAAATCAGCTTCTAAAGTGTCAGTAATAACAATGGGGGTCATTTATAAAGATCGGCCTTTTAGGCGCTGGCTTTAATAACTTCTTGCTCTGGCGGTAGATCTGCTGAAGCTATGTAATGGCGCCATCGCATCCACCGTCACTCTAAATGTAAGACAGCCTCCCTGCTGGTTTAAATTTAGACCATTTTCTACGGCTAAAACAGGTGTATAAAATGATAAATGAGACAGGCCTATCGGCCCTTCCCCGCCTGTGCCACACCCCCTTTTTTAGACCTGGCGTGAGCAGGGAAAGATTGAAGATTGTGGCTCAAATAACCTTTATAACCTTTGAGCGGCAATCTGCGACAGATGCCAGAAAACTGGCGTATATCACTGCCTAGTGCAAAATGTGCTAAGAAACCCAGTGACAATGATGTGACTTTGATATAAAAGGCAAAAACACTAAAGTATTCCAACTATAATATGTAGAAGTGAATCATACAATGATGTAAGCACAGTTAAAATAAGTAAAAGGCAGCCTCACATAAATAGTGCTGTGGATGTTGTTTCTGGACAGCAAAGGTTTCCACCTGGCACACCTCCTACAACTACTGTGTATCAGAATGATGTTCCTTCATGTACTTTTTGTCTTATAGCTTTTTAAATTTTGTTACAAGGGTAAGATTTCAGATTTTAAAGCTTAACCTTTTACACTTGTAATCTGTGTTCTCATTTTTTGAAGTCTAAATAAAGGAAATAATTTCTTCTTTCATCTTAAAGTAACACATTTCAGCCTGAATAAGCATTTATTTTGAACTTCTCTGTTTCACACTCTCTAATTAAAAATATATATCTCTGTCTCTTTCTGCCACTGCTGGATTCCCTAATCACAAAGATCATGGAGCACCAGGGCTCTGTATCGTGGATAATGATTTGGGTTTTATTACGTAGTACAAAATAAATAATCTAGATCACTTTTACTGCATTGCACAGTTTACACGTACAATAGTCCTGGATGCTGAAAATGAATAATACCAGTAAATCTGGTTATACCGTATAAACAGACTGATGTAATGGAATAATCATCCCGTTACAGCACAGATTTATCATAGTGCTTGTAAATATATCCACAGCTGTGATTTGTGGGTCTGAAATGTAAAAGTTAGTTAGGTTCAGGCTCAATGTTTGGTGCAGCATGCAGTTTCAGGCTATATGTCTTCTGGAGGCTCCTGAGCCTGCCATAGTGAAGTTCCTATCAAGCTATCTATGTGGCAGGGCTTGATAGAAAGGTGGGGATTCTCCCATAGTTAAAGGGTTTCTGTCACCAGGTTTAACCCTATGAAGTTAGCTGACATTAGCAATGTGCTAATGTCAGCTAAACCTAACTAGCCTATTCTTACTTTTCTCAGTGCCTGCATTAACCTTAAAAATCGAACTTTTATAATATGCTAATGAGGCTCTAGGAGCAGGGGGCGTTGTTCCTGCTCCTAGAGCCTGCATTCTCCCACCTTGGTCTCCTCCCTCCAGGTCTTGATTGACAGGGCCAGGCAGCGCTTGCGCAGGCGCGGTGAGGGAAAGACGCTCGTCGGCTGCCAGGTTCCTCACCGCGCCTGCGCTGAGTTCGTAACGGTGCGAGACTACATCCGAGCACAGGGCTGGCAGACAGACGCAAGCGCTGCCTGGCCCTGTCAATCAAGACTTGGAGGGAGGAGACCAAGGTGGGAGAACGGAGGCTCTAGGAACAGGAACAACGCCCCCCCTGCTCCTAGAGCCTCATTAGCATATTATAAAAGTTCGATTTTTAGGTTAATGCAGGCACTGAGAAAAGTAAGAATAGGCTAGTTAGGTTTAGCTGGCATTAGCACATCGCTAATGTCAGCTAACTTCATAGGGTTAAATCTGGTGACAGAAACCCTTTAAATCATTGGAGTCTTGGGAGAAACAATCAGAGGAAAGCATGTTAAAGTATCCTAGGGCACTAAAAATCAGTGGAAAAAGGGGAAAAAGTGTTTAAAAATATATACAAATTCCCTACTTTGCAAATAAAAAAGTAAACAATAAGAATAATAAACATCATCACATCAAGGCCTCATAGACTTGCATAGAAAGACTTAAGCCTATTTCACAAGAGCGTGATGGATTAGGTCCAGCTACGTTCAGGGAAACTCGCACCATTTCGCAAGCAAGGTCAGTCAGTTTTGTCTGCAATTGCGTTCAGTTGTTCCGTTTTTTCCACACCGGTGCAATGCGTTTTGACGTGTTTTTCACACTCGTTATAAAAAACGGAAGGTTTACAAACAACATCTATTAGCAACCGTCAGTGAAAAATCATTGCATCCGCACTTGCTTCCGGATGCAATGCATTTTTCACTGAAGCCCAATTAACTTCTATGGGGCCAGGGCTGCGTGAAAAACACAGAATATAGAACATGCTGCATTTTTCATGAAACGCAGAACTGATGGGTACACAGTCCTATTGGAATAAATGGGTCAGGATTCAGAGCGGGTGCTAAGAAGCCTGTAAGGTTTTTTGTGTTCTGCCTTCTCTTTTATTCATTTTAAGAATAGGGAACTAAACAAAAAAAGAAAAACAAACAAAAAACGCTTCTTTTAGGCTGGGTTTACACATAGGTTTTGACATCTTGTCTATAGAAGAAAACAGGCAAAAAAAAATAAAATACAGATACAAACCATGGCTCACATAGCTGTTAAAAAAAACAAAACACGGCTACAAAAAGTCATAAAATATGCATGTGGTATTGAACAAATTGCATAATTTCGGTCATTTTTTTTCTTTAAAAAATTCTTGAACAAAATTGTGAGTAGGGGCAATGCAGAGGACAGGGCTGATTATGACAGCTCTATGCTCTTGAGCTAATGTTTTCATGTTTCGAGGGTAGAAAATTCATAGAGCCAAATGATCTTGCATCATGAAACCTTATGTCAGTTTAATTGAGTGGGTTGCCTAGATTGATACATTGCAACAAACTTTTCTGAGTTAAACACAGTAGCGGCACAAATCTCTCTTTTTTTCTTGCCTGATTGCTCTTACCAACACTGGTACATTGGTACAACAAAAAACAGCAAATAAAAAACTATAGACTATCCATAGAGACGTCCATGAATGGCAATATCTATTAGAGATAAAATATCCATTAGAGATAATGTATCATATCAGTAGCCTTGTTAACTCTTTCACCATATATTCCATATATAACTATAGGTCTAAAAACTTCATCCACAGTGTAAAAAGTCTTAAGGCCAATAAAAAATCCCAGTCTTCATAAATTCGTTTATGCTGGATTTCATGGAAGCAATTGCTCGAACAATATATTATTTTATAGACGGTCAGTTCCTTGTGTTATTGCAAAAGGACCGCATCAACTCAGTCTCAAGTACCAAAATAATCTATTGGGAATTTTAATGGGCTGAAACAATGGTTTATCAGTTTTATAGACTGAGATAGTGACTCAACATATGTTACTTGTTACTGGTACTTTACCGCTCTTCATATCATGTTCAGAGTCCGGCTTCCTTCCATTCGTACTCCAGTCCCCATAGCTTTTACCTGCCAGGACCTGCCGCGGCGTCCCACGTGATCCTACTTTCGCTATGTGTTACCCAAGTGACGGTGGCATGAGTGTCCGATTGGTTTGATTCTTCTGGATGCTGAAAGCGGGGTTCCGATTATTCCATAGTGGTGCAGCAGAGGAGAAGCCAAAAAGCTCCAGAATCTGTCACCTGCAGAAAAGCCTCACATGGGACTGTCAAGGGCACTGGGGATGATCACTGCTCTGCACTGGATCTCATGCACTGCATCAGCCTGCTGCTAGAAGACAAGGATTCTTTTGGCTGGGGTTCAGTCTGTACTCCTGCACAATCCTCTCTGCTATTTTGTGCCCCTCTCTCTGCAGTTCCTAGCTGGGTAACCAAGGGACAATGTTGTAGTTACGGAGCTGGGTGAACCCTGGGGAGTGCACCAATTTATATTGGTGTGATGGGTGGAGCCACTGTACAGACCATTTAATGTAAATTCAGTATTTAACGGTTTTATTGGACTGTCAGAAATGCAGGGCAGGCCGCAAATGTGCTGTCTAGCGCAAAAAGTGTGTTTTTTTTCAAACAAGAATATAACAGCAGTATTTAATGGTCTATTGGACTGTCAGAAATGCAGCACAGGCCGCAACTTTACTATCTAGTACAAAAAGTGTCCTTTTTTCAAACAACAATGTACCTGCAGTAGTTAACGCTTTTATTCGACTGTCAGAAATGCAGCGCAGCCCGCTAATGTACTATCTAGCACAAAAAGTGTGCTTTTTTTAAACCAAAAATGTAAATGCAATACTTAACGGACTGTCAGAAATGCAGCGCAGGCCAAAATATTTACTTTCTAGCACAAAAAATGGGAATTTGTCAACCGACAAATTCCCATGTTTTATTTGACTGTCAGATATGCAGTTTCGGTGTCAGAAAGAGAGAAAAACGCTTTAGGTCACACAAATATGTCGTAGACTAATGTAATTGAATTATTTTCACTGCCAGGTATGCACTGAAGGCAGCAGGGGTACTTGAATGCCAAAAAAAGGGAATTTGTCCCCCTATAATCTAACAGATGGATTTAATGAATAGATTTTCCCTGTCAGATATTCAGCACAGGGGTAGTTCACAGAAAAAAGTGGGAATATGTGGCCCCCCCCCCCCCCGGGGCCCTGAAGTCACAGACGGATTACCTATATTATTTTCCCTTCCACTAGCACATATGCAGTGCAGGTGCACTTAAAAAATGAGTATATGTTGCCTACTGAACTAAAAGAACAGGAATAAATTATTGTCCCTGGCACATATGCATTTTACTTAACAAAAAGGACCTAACCTAGGTATGATATATTTCCTAGTGTATACTCCAATGCCTAAAAACAGGCTTTAACCTATCTTGACCCTGGTCCAAGACGAATATTATTTAAAACGTCACTTTTAATTGTAAATAAACGTAAAACGGCCGTGAGCCTAACAGACGCTTAAAATTAAAGTTGTCACCCTGAATGCTATGGTATATTTTTGGTAAGATTTTTAGGAACCAGAGATGTGCACTATCTCTTATCCTATTTTACTGAAAAATATCCACCTCGGTTGAAAGCCAGTATTACGGCCTCTATATACCTAGATGCCAGAATCTCCAACCAGAAATTGAAACACTGCCTTTCGTGATATTAAGGCATCCACAGAGCTATGTTGACGCCACACTAATACTGAAATGTGTGTTTTGTGCCTAGGGCACAGTGGGAGGTACTTCTTATGGCGCACAAATAAACGACCTTAAATTCAGCACTTTTGTTGAGTTCTTTTTATTAATAGTGACAACGCGTTTCGGGATGTTGCATCCCTTTCTCAAGTCTAAAAATGAGATGATGATAACGTACTGGGCAGAGTATTGGGTTTCACAGTAGATATAATAGTCATTTTATCTACTATTATATCTACTGTGAAAACCCAATACTCTGCCCAGTACGTTATGATCATCTCATTTTTTAGACTTGAGAAAGGGATGCAACATCCCAAAACACGTTGTCACTATTAATAAAAAGAACTCAACAAAAGTGCTGAATTTAACGTTGTTTATTTGTGCGCCATAAGAAGTACCTCCCACTGTGCCCTAGGCACAAAACACACATTTCAGTCTTCATAACAACCCTGAGGAGAACAGGCACCTCCGCTGAAGAGATTGTACCGGTACCGGCAGCACCGACCTACCACTGTGGTCACCTCAAACCACTTATATCCAAACAATGCCCCCCAATGGACACTAACTAAAGGTGAGCAGAACCAAATCCCCCAACAAGGTGAAATTCGTACTAACCACCCTATGAGCGCCTCTCCCTGTTTTTCTTTTCTTTTGCCAAAATTGCCACACTAATACTGGGAGAGGGTGTGCAAAAGAACCAAAAGGTTGTGGTTTAATAATACTTTGTGTTGGTTATTGAGGGCTGCTACAGTGTGTCCTATATAATCACCAGACACACTGCCTCTGTGTCCTGTTATTAACAGACACGCACACTTCACAACACACTGGTCTGACACTATGTCAATAGCTGTCGGAGTTCGATCATGCAATACACACACCACAACACTTTCTATGTGAACTTGGCACACTATTTGGGCCAATTGGCCATCTGGTATGGGCCAACTGCCAACCTCCTATGTCACTGTGAAAATGCTTGGTGTCCAGACAAGGACTACCTAACTACTAAGCTACAACAGAGTGATCAGCGGTTATTAAAATCTACAACTGCCCCCCGATATGTTTAACCAGTGACCTGGCTTCTTCAGGGATATTTGGGCAGCAATGAGGAAACCAGCCTATACAGAGGTATAAAGAGTGTAATTTATTGAGAGACAGGCTAATTAGCCAATCCCTGCACGATTAAAGTACTCTTTCCAACAAATGTTAAACCAGCAGGACCTGCAGAAGCCACCTCCCCCTAAATTCTGGCCTCTAGGTATATAGAGGCCGTAATACTGGCTTTCAACCGAGGTGAATATTTTTCAGTAAAGTAGGATAAGAGATAGTGCACATCTCTGGTTCCTAAAAAACTTGCCAAAAATATACCATAGCTCTCAGACAACTCTCAGACATTTTACGTTTATTTACAATTAAAAGTGACGTTTTAAATAATATTCGTCTCAGACCTGGGTCAAGATAGGTTAAAGCCTTTTTTTAGGCATTGGAGTATACACTGGGACATATGCAGGTGCAAGTGCACTACACTTGCACAAAATGGCCGCCGACACCCAACTAAGTAACAGACGGATAAAACTTATTTTTCTGTCACTGGGCTCATGGGTAAAAAAAATGTAGCATAGCACCCACAAAAATAATCGCTGTAGTTTGCAGATTTAACAGCAAGTACACCAGACCAGAATTGTTTCCTAATCTGTCCCTTATAGCAGCAGCATCCTATCTCTACACTAGTAAGAGCAGAGTGACGTGCGGCACTACGTGTCTTCAGCTTATATAGAGGCTGGGTAACATGCTGCACTTGGCCAATCACAGCCATGCCATTAATAGGCATGGCTGTGACGGCTTCTAAGGGCACACTTGTTAAACGCTTGTTGATTGGCTGCCCTGTAGCCTTTCAACAAGTGCCATTAAATCGCTGAACACCGAACTCGAAGCTGAACTTTTACGGAAATGTTCGGGTTCAGGTCCGGGGACCAAAAACCCTAAAGTTCGGTACGAACCTGAACTTTACAGTTCGGGTTCGCTCAACCCTATTTATGATGAAATTGGCTGTATGTTTGGGGCTGTCCTGTTGCAGAATAAATTTAAACTCAACACTTTTATTTATGAAAACATTCTTACTTTGCAACATTTATATCTGTTGGTCCTTGCAGTGTTCACAACTGTAAGAGTAGGGAGCCAGTTATTAGTCACACCAGGGACCCCCACAGAAAAGGCAGGGACAATTCTTTACTATCACTGCCTTCCTCATCACTTCATATACAGCTCTCAACAAGCATTGAGCATACAGATCAGTTAGCTGCAATACCACTTCTTGCTCCAGTCCCAGCAGTCATGTGATCACTGGAGGCCTGGAGTCTACACGAGCTGCTGGATCTTAGCAGACACAGATCAGCTCTGCAGTGAAGTTGCACAGTAATGGACATCACTGGGTCTGTATTCCCCTTTTAAATGGGGGGGAGGGGGGATACAGTGATTAACATCTCTGAAGTCTGTATTCTTCCTGTAAATGGGGTAATACTGTACATCAGCCCTAATTACATGAGAAATCAGCAATAAAAATGTAATGCTAAATGCCCCCCCAGCGGTCTTGTATGGCCTTATGGTAGGCAACAAAGTGTAAAATAAAATAAAAATAATGAAGATGACATAATGAAAGAATGTGCTACATCTTGGCTTTACCAAGTTTTTTTATTTGTATATTTATTTGTTTGTTGTTTTCATTCCTTTTCATTAAAATTTCCCTTTTATACATTGCTGATTTTTGTTGTCGCCTTGTGTTCCAGGTGGGAATTTTTAGCCTTTCTAAATGAAAGCTCCATTTGCTTATGTAGTCATTTTGGGAATTACCATCAGCACAAATGTACTAATGTTTCTTTGATTTAATCACTTCCTAAACATATTCATTCAGCCGTATAAATAATTAGTTTTTGAGAGAACATGAAAATAATTCTCCTTCAATATTCTGAAATGGCAAGAATATCTCTGTCATTTGACAGCTGGCAAAATAACAAAGCACAAATTCCAATCAAAGAGAATAAGAAGAGTATCATATAGAATATGTTAAGTGGTATTAATGACAAGTTGTTGATTTAAACGCATCAGTCTCAAGTTATATATAAAGGATAAACTCACTCTTTTATTATGTACTACAGTGTAATAGAAACTCTCAAAATTCTAATAATTACCAAAGAGTTACAAATAGTATAAATATGGGATCATTGTGTATCATTGGTTCATACACCACAATTGTATTAAGGGTCTGGCTACACAGCGACATGTGTCGTGCAACTTCTTGTCACAACTTCTTTTTTGTTTTTTTGAAATGCTGTGACAGTCACAAAAAATCCAACTTGGATGGATTGTTTTGCGACTGTAGGGTCATAGTCGCAGCGGGTTGCATGTTGCATTGAAACACCATTAACTATCGTTACAAAAAAAGTTGCACGTCTTTTCTGCGACAAGAAGCCACGTGACCCATGTCACTATGTAGCTGTAGATGTTTTTGTCTCACAACTTCCTGTGTAGCCGAACCCTTACGGGGTTGTCCCAACTTGGGCTTTTATGGCCAGCTCAGGGTGTACGTAGGTACTGTATATAAAAGGCCCAACATACGCAACTGCCTGTGCAGGTGCTTACTGAGGGTTATTCTCTTCTTGGCTATGAAAGGACAACCCCTTTAATATGTTATGTTCTAAAGAGACAAAATTTGACTTTATTATGAATTTGTATGCTTCTGCTTTTACTCTGAGGCATTTTTAAGATTTTTATATTCCTTATAAATCTGACTAATAAATGTGGCACGCTCCATCACATTGCTTCTAAGTTAAATTATCTCCTACATTTATTATCCAAATTGTTATTATATAGAACCAAATTGTGAATCCCACCGCAACAAATAGAGTACCTGCAACTCTAACATCTAATGGACTTTGCTTGCTGTTGTACAGCATCTGACATGTATATAATCTAAAAGTGACTCTCACAAGAAGATGGGGATGCATCTTTTGCCAAAATTTTCAAATATCAAATTCAGCCTGACGCAGGTCGGTCCATTTGCCAGTTTTTTAATTGCCTTACCTATTGCTGCGAATTCTCTTGTCATTTGCAGGTTTCTTTGGGAGTTGAGCTTTTAAAGAGCGTCACTATAAAAACTATTGGGGTGATTTTTCAAACTGGTCTAAAGTAGAACTGGCTTAGTTGCCTATAACAACCAATTAGATACCACCTTTCATTTTTGACAGCTCCTTTGGAAAATGAACGGTGGAATCTGATTGGTTGCTGTGGGCAACTAAGCCAGTTCTACGTTACACCAGTTTGATAAATGACCCCTTATGATTGAAAACATCGAAAAACTGTTATATATTAAATTTAAACTGTTTAATACTGAAATTTGCTATATTTTTTCCAATCTTTTTTCTTTACGCCTCTGTGCAGTTATAGCAGAGCTTACAGTAATTTTGCTAACCAGATATGATGACCTACTTTGAAAAGTTCATTTCTGTAGAATAAGTTAAATTACAAAACTCACAGCTACATCTTCCTTCTCCTTATATATCCAAATAGTGACCCCCTCTGCCTCCGATTTCTTGACATACCCTTATATCACCCTTATTTGTTTGTCTCCAAGTCTATGACATGACAGATTTGTTGGGACCATTAGATGTCATCATTGACAGCGGCACACCATAAAAGTTGTAGAGTACATACTACTGTCAGGACGTGCATAAAAGCGATGTCAAACTTGTCAACTTGTGAAATTAATTCAGGACTGCAGAGCATTATGAGGTGTACTGTAAGAGCTGCACTAGCAGTCCAAAGGGAGCACAAACAGGCTACATATCATCCAAAAGAATTTCCGAATTAACCGATGATTTGCTAAGAGAGCCACTGTATGATTATATTATCTACAAAGTAATGGCAAGATTATAATTATGAGTGTTCGTATGTTCTACTGTCAGTCATATGCAGATCTTACAAAGAAAGTCAATGAACTGAAAAAGATATGTAATTGGGAATAAATGAACACTTGCCAGTGAATGATGATATTGTTAGAAAACCACCACCTAAATCTGGATTCGTGACTTTTTAAATGTAACCTTGTAATTTTCTTTATTTCCTTTTTCCCCTGTAATTAGTTATAACCTATACCATAGTTCTACTAGAGTAGTGTTCTCCTCTTAGAAAATCAGGAACCAAAAGAAAGTTCACAGTACTAGCTTTAGTTGATGTCACTATTGAATTGGTTACAAAGGAAAACCATGACCATTTAGTCTCTGAGTGGTACGCAAATACAGACTAGTAATGTATTAATGCCAACATAGCACATAATGATAATAAGCAATACACGTCAACAATTGAGATTGTTCCTAGCGTAGGTCACTGCTACAAAGAAAAGTAGCAGAAAGATTTGGTATAAAAAAAAAGTTCCAACCTTTCCCTAATACTTTGGAAAAGTGTCATAAAAGTAACAAGGACCTGAAGAAATATAGTGCTTTGTCTGACCACCCTTCCTTTCAATGCACTCACACTAGAAGAATGAATATCAATGGAGTAATTTCATGGATAAATACTGTATGTCCTATTAAGATAATTTTTTGTATTTGGGGATCTGTGGAAATAATTAAAAATGTTTTAAAATAGACAATGAATAGAAATAAAGGACAATATAGAGTAAACAATGGAGTCCTACAACTTGTATTACAATCTAATTCAACATTAAAAAAGCCCGAATCTCTATTCTTTGTTAAGTAATTCATCTTTAGCAATTAAAGGGAATCTGTCAGCAGAGTGGTGGTTATTTAACCGCCGGCATGCTCCTGTAGGACAAGAAAATACCTTTATAGATGTGTCCCTGTTAAAATCAACAGTTTCAATATGCAGGAGAAAAACAAGTTATAACACCGCTGTGCTGGTGGTGCCGCATCAGGGACTAGTCACATTTGTGGTCATGGCTACGGCCAACGATGCTTGATGAACCCTAGGGAGATAAACATCAAGAACAACCTAACCCGGCTAGCCGTGTGCTAGCTAAACCTAACTTAATGGCTTGAATTGTGCCCTTAGCCATAGCCGTGGGTAGGCCTAAAAGGGGGCATACCCTGTGGAAATGAAAAGAGAAGGGAGGGAGGGTGGGGCACCTGAAGAACACACGCCCAGGAGTGAGGCAGTGGCTTGTTTAAGAAGAGCCTCCGCCCCTCCCACAAATGCAGGCTGACCAGTCAGCCTTAATACTTGTGGTCATGGCTACGGCCAACGATGCTTGATGAACCCTAGGGAGATAAACATCAAGAACAACCTAACCCGGCTAGCCGTGTGCTAGCTAAACCTAACTTAATGGCTTGAATTGTGCCCTTAGCCATAGCCGTGGGTAGGCCTAAAAGGGGCAAAAGCCAAGCCAAGTAGGTTATAAAGAAACAATGAAAGTGCAAACAAATCCGTGACCAACTGTAAGGCATCGGCAATCTTGACCGCACATTCAGGAAGTATGCGGCAAAACCATAAGGAGACGTACATCACAGCTTGCAAATGACGAAACCGTAGACATGATGCTCGATGTTGCAGATAGTGCCCGAAGCGGAATGAAGGAATGGGAATACGCTGTGGAATGGAGCATGAGATATTAACTGAATCTGGTGACCTGTGGTTCTAGTACTGACAATTGCCCTGGCCTCCGGAGTTTGTGGAACCGAAAGAGAAACCTGCCTGCCTAGACTATGCAAGAAGTGAGGGGCAAAAGAAACCATGAAAGTAGGAAGGGAATCTTTGAATAGTTCCCCAGACATCAACTATCTGCTTGCCATGGCCCCTGCATTCTTCTGTGAACCCCTGAGAATGGTTTAATCCTGAACCAGGAAAACCGACCTGGTATCTGAGTCTACCATTAACCTACGTGGCCCGAATACCGTGGCAGGCGAATATGGTTGAAAAATGTGACCTGACCAACATGGCAGGTGACCCTAAAGATTTGAGCTCCAGTAATTGAAGTGTGATCCTGGAGCATGGCAGACACTGGACATTAATAAGGTGTAACACCTAAAGAACGTAAGGAGCAGGAAACTTAGTTGAGTAACAAGTGAACCTGACTGAACCCCGCAGGTGACAGACTTTTGTTTAGAACATGGGCCGTATGCAGGTGATCAGGGAAGCAGATATGAATGTGAGACATTTGGGCCCAATCAGCCTGGAACCATGGATGGACAACCAACCAGGCAGGACTGAAAACAGGTAATCGGACCCCCGCAGCCATGGGGCTGAAGCAGTCGTCGGACCCCCGAAGCCATGGGGCCAAAGCAGTCGTCGGACCCCCGAAGCCATAGGGCCGAAGCAGTCGTCGGACCCCCGAAGCCATAGGGCCGTAGCAGTCGTCGGACCCCCGAAGCCATAGGGCCGTAGCAGTCGTCGGACCCCCGAAGCCATAGGGCCGTAGCAGTCGTCGGACCCCCGAATCCATAGGGTCGAAGCAGTCGTCGGACCCCCGAAGCCATGGGGCCGTAGCAGTCGTCGGACCGCCGAAGCCATAGGGTCGAAGCAGTCGTCGGACCCCCGAATCCATAGGGTCGAAGCAGTCGTCGGACCCCCGAAGCCATAGGGCCGTAGCAGTCGTCGGACCCCCGAAGCCATAGGGCCGTAGCAGTCGTCGGACCCCCGAATCCATAGGGTCGAAGCAGTCGTCGGACCCCCGAAGCCATGGGGCCGTAGCAGTCGTCGGACCGCCGAAGCCATAGGGTCGAAGCAGTCGTCGGACCCCCGAAGCCATGGGGCCGTAGCAGTCGTCGGACCCCCGAAGCCATAGGGCCGTAGCAGTCATCGGACCCCCGAAGCCATAGGGCCGTAGCAGTCGTCGGACCCCCGAAGCCATAGGGCCGAAGCAGTTGTCGGACCCCCGAAGCCATAGGGCCGTAGCAGTCGTCGGACCCCCGAAGCCATAGGGCCGTAGCAGTCGTCAGACCCCCGAAGCCATAGGGCTGAAGCAGTCATCAGACCCCCGAAGCCATGGGGCCGAAGCAGTTGTCGGACCCCCGAAGCCATGGGGCCGAAGCAGTCGTCGGACCCCCGAAGCCATGGGGCCGAAGCAGTCGTCGGACCCCCGAAGCCATAGGGCCGAAGCAGTCGTCAGACCCCCAAAGCCATGGGGCCGTAGCAGTCGTCAGACCCCCGAAGCCATAGGGCCGAAGCAGTCATCAGACCCCCGAAGCCATGGGGCCGAAGCAGTTGTCGGACCCCCGAAGCCATAGGGCCGTAGCAGTCGTCGGACCCCCGAAGCCATAGGGCCGAAGCAGTCGTCGGACCCCCGAAGCCATGGGGCCAAAGCAGTCGTCGGACCCCCGAAGCCATGGGGCCAAAGCAGTCGGTGGACCCCCGAAGCCATAGGGAAGGTACAGTACCTTCCCCACAAACAAAAGAACAACTTGTAAAACATGGTAGGCCCACTGGCCTCCGCTGAGAAGCTGTTTTGTTGAACTAAGCAGGAGACCAATCTGAGTGAATGCAAACCAGGAGTAAAGGAGACCAATCTGAGT
Organism: Bufotes viridis; assembly: GCA_033119425.1. Classification (NCBI taxonomy): domain Eukaryota; kingdom Metazoa; phylum Chordata; class Amphibia; order Anura; family Bufonidae; genus Bufotes; species Bufotes viridis. The sequence continues at coordinate 100,403,628 of CM065593.1, forward strand.
GAACACGAATCAGGATTTAAAAGAATTATTTTTTTTTTTTTTCACACCACCGAGGAAAAACGTAAGCCTGAAAAGAACAGGATTTAAAAGGATTTTTTTTTTTTTTTTCACACCACCGAGGAAAAACGTACGCCTGAAAAGAAAGCAGCCATGTTTACTGGGAGAGTACTAAGCAGTGGGTGCGGAGTGCCCCGTTAAGACTACTGAGTATAGCAAGTAACATGAGAATGCAGTTTTGAGTGGGAGCCGAATGTAACACATGGTGTAACAGCAGATGGGTGAATGCCGCTCAGGATGTGAGTAACAATGTATGAGCGCTGCTCTGAGTATGGCTAGAGCATGAAAACATGGTATAACGCCGACGTAAGAATGCAAACTGAATGTGAGCGGACTATTAACGTGATGCATCTGCGGACACATGAACTCAGCTTTAGTAGTGAATGGAGTAGAGGACAGGATGTAAAAGTAGACATGCGGACGCAGCTTTGGATGTGAATGAATATTAACTCGAAGTGACAGCCGACATGGAAAGCAGCTCTGGCGAGTGGGGTATAAAACCTGTTGTAGCAGTAGAAGTGTTAACACAACTCTGGGTATAGGCAGAGCAAACAATTGGTATAACGGCAGCTCTGGTTGTGAATGGAGCGTGACACATGCTGTGAAAATGACATGAACGCAGAAATGGGCCTGGAAAGAACCTGTAGTAACAATGGACGTGTGAACGCAGCTCTGGGTGTGAGTAGAGCAAACATGATATGCCAATAGACGTATGGACACAGCCCTGGTCGTGAATTTGACTGCGTAAGTGTGAAGGCTCCTTTGTGAGTGAGCCGAGAACGAAAATAGGTATAACAGCAGCTCTAAATGTGAGTGGAGCATGAACATGATGTGACAGCGAACGTGAATGCACCTCTGAAAACAAGCCTCGAATGACCTGTTGTAACAGCAGACATGTGAACGCAGCTCTGACTGTGAGCAGAGCAAACATGGTATACTAGCCGACGCATAAACGCAGCTCTAACCACACACAACAACATGATGCAACAGCCAAGTGTGAACAGCCAACGGGTGAATGCAACTCGAATGTGATTGAAGTATGAAGCATGATGAAAATAGCAGACATGTGGACACAGCTCCAGTGAGCAGAGAGTAAGACATGTGTAAAGCAAAATGTAAAGGCCGTCTGGAACGAGCAGCGTGAAAGTGATGGACAATAAAAGACGTGCGGATACATCTGAGGGTGTGAGGCGTATAAAGCGAGGTGCAAGCAGGTATAAGACAGAAGTAGAGCCGAACGTGGAACTGCCGCTCAGAATAAGAGCAGAGCATAAAGTGCATCAGGGTTTTAGTACATAAAGCAGGGAAAAACATGAAGTCTAAAGATGGTGGTGGCTGGGAGAGGGGGAGTCACATGGCGAGGAACAGCTACAGCAATAGGTCAAACAACCGCTGAGTCTGATGTTCAATCATGACGTCACATGCAGCCCGGGTGACTGTTCCCTAACTGCGTATAAGCTGAAGTAATTTTCCATGCGACAAACAAGCGATGTAAATTTGCAAGATATACCGGAACTAATTCTTATTATCAAACAAACGAGGTTGAAAAAAAAAAAAAATAGAAATTTTTTAGCCCCAACAAAACAAGCCTCCCGTTCGCTAGAAAAGTCGGGTTCTGACCGGCCAGGAGGGATGGCCACGGCCCAACTTACTTACGTATTACCCAGCGTGCATTGCTACGATAGCAGAGAAAACAAAACCTCCGTTCTGGCTCCATGCTGCAAAGAAAGAGATCCTGCCACCAGAGAAGCTAGTTCACTAATGACACCCAGCAGCACCTGTGCACCTGAAGAACACACGCCCAGGAGTGAGGCAGTGGCTTGTTTAAGAAGAGCCTCCGCCCCTCCCACAAATGCAGGCTGACCAGTCAGCCTTAATACTTGTAATCTGCCAGTGTCTCTGCCCTGGGCTAATTTCACACAGGCGTTTTTCCCATCCAGATTATGCCTGAATTTACAATCGACAGCATCCAGACTGAACACTGACCCATTCACGAGTGATTTTCTGTGCATCTTCTATTCTTGTCTGTTTTTCTCACAGAACTCATTCATTTAAAAAAATGGGTCTGTATGAAAAACAGCCCACACACAACTGCATACTTGTATGGTCCATGTAACTTGTTGATATAGATGAGCAAACTAATTCTAAATGAATCGAGTTTGTCCTGAATTTTTAGTGATTTGATTAGGAGATAGAGAGAGAGAGAGAGAGAGAAAGAGAGAGCGAGAGAAAAAAAGTGAGAGACAAGAGAGAAAAGATATGAGTCCGAGGAAACCTCATACACAAATTTTTAGGCCAGTTGTAGCACTTTCATTATAGGTAGAATCAGTTAAGACCCAAACATATGTACACCAATAGACAAAAAAAATAATGCACCAAGAAAGAGTTGTTGGAATTAAATAAGACGCACTTTTTTCCTCCAAAGTGGGGGAAAAATATCGCTGCATCTTATGGGATGAATACTAATGAGCACTTACATTATGGAAGCACACATTAGTACCGGAGAACTGGGAAGCGGTGGTGGCAGTTCTCCCTGGGCTCTGTACTCATCGCTTCTTGGTCCTCTGCTGTTGAACGCTCTGCAACCTCATGCTGTGCACATCAGTACATAGCACAGCGTGTGGCAGGAAGAAAAGAAAGAGCTGGATGCTGGGAGCCCGTGGCATCCGGAGCAGTAGAGGTAAGTTGATATTTTTTTTATTTGCTCTGAGGCATGGGTCTGATCTGAGTCATGGTGGTCTCATCTGAGGCATGGGTGTCTGATCTGAGGTATGGGGGTCTGATCTGGGGTCTGAATGGGGGGTCTTATTTATATTGGGGCTCTTATTTGAGGTCTGATTGAGGGTTACTCACATTGGGGTCTGAGCTGAGGTCTTATTGAGGTCTTACTAATATTGGGGGTCTGATCTGAGGTCTTATTGAGGGTCTTATTAACACTTGAGGAGGCAACCTTGTCGTGTTGAGTGGGCCTATGCTTTTTGATCAAAATGTATACTAATGCCTCATGTATAGCATGCAACATAAGGGGCGGTATAACATTAATTGCGCTGAGAAGCGATGTTAATTATGCTAAGAAGCAGTTATTAGATCAAAGCATAGTATGAGGATGTGCGATCCTGATTCACTCTTATATTTTGAACAGTATTGGGGGTAGCAGCAGGATGACGATTTTGAGGCCCCAGAAAGAGGAGGATGATTGAAACATAAGGTGTCTGTCTGTCAAACTCGGAGACGAGAGATGGCTGAAAGAAATCATCAAGGTTGTGAAGAAGATGAGGAAACAGAACATCTACAAAAGAGTAGACGTCACTGGATGTAAGCTATGTGTTCCTGTATTTTGTGTAGCATTGTATGCAATGCTTTCCAAGTATGTCTTTAACATGGAAGGGGTAAGGTTGAGAATTTGGTGTGGGAAGGATGGTATGGGAAGGATGGTATGGGAAGGATGGGGGGGGGGGATTCAAATTTTTACCTCAGGCAGCAGAAAAGCATGGTGCACTCCTGGCAATCAGACATTTCTATGTGAGTGAACTATATATATTTTTTGTCAATGAGTATATATATATATATATATATATATATATATGAGTTGCATCAATTGAATCTTAGATATTTGTCTTTCCTTGAGGCCTGATTATTTGAACCTTTTTAGTCATTGATATAAAACTCTTGTAGCTGTTGGACATCATCAAATTAAGCATTTTATATGAGAATAATTAGAAATTTAATTTCCACAGTATTCTGAAGCCATGTCTTGGAGGTGACCCAGCAAAGTCAAGGTGAAGCGTACTCTATGGTCATACAAAAGCAGATAAGTTGCTGAAGTGCTGAATATAAGAAGGTTACTTCATTTTGGTGGGTTCATGCTTACCTGAAAAGTTAATTTTCTGCATGAAAATATAATTTGATGAATTATACATTTCTTTTGTGGAATTAAATTATCAATTAATATTCATGCAAGAAAGATGCAGTTTAAAGGGCAAAAAGCTACACCTGTATCGCTTATCTAAATTAGACATTCAAAAAGTGGTGTCAGTAATTAATTATGGGACGAGAAAAATAGGAAAAGATATTATACAGAATGAATTACAGACTATAAAGATACAGTAAAATAAGTCAACAATATCCAGCCGGCAATTTGAACCAACAGGCAGCACACTTATAAATATTCATTTGCACCTAATTATAGAATAAATACATCTTCCAATACACACGGGAATCAACAAACCAGCGATTTAGCTGAGAAATACGGGCGTTATTAATGCATCAAGGTCACCTTTTCTTAAACTATGATTTGTCAATAGTATTACAATCTCAAAATGAAGAGTTTGATCAAAACTGGGGAAAAGGATCCAAACTATCTATTGAAAAAAGACCAGTCAGTGAATAAAAAATACTCTTTTAGGCGTACAATACTTACAGTATGGTGGACAGATCTGCAATCAAATAAAAATATACCATATGCTGCACTCATTAAATAAAAAAATTGTTAGTAAGCTTTCCCATAGGTATAAGTCCAAACGATCTGAGAGGGTTCCTTATTCTTCGTGAAGAGTCCACCAGGCATGTGTACTTACTCTACAAGATATATTGAGAGATATAAAAACAAGGTTATCAGTGCACTTGGCTATTTCTATATCTGCCACAGAGTTCAATAATTTTTAAAATATCTGGTTCATACTGTAATTGTATTATGCGTTTTCTTTTCAGACCTCATTTTTCTCCTATGTTAGGAATATATGGTGGGAAAATTGACTGACTACCACTGGGGAAAAAAAGCAAAACACTTATGGGGTCATTTATCAAACTGGTATAAAGTAGAACTGACTTAGTTGTTCATAGCAACCAATCAGATTCCACCTTTTTTTCTGCACAGCCCCATTTGGAAAATGAAAGGTGGATTCTGATTGGTTGCTATGGGCAGCTAAGACAGTTCAACTTTACACCAGTTTGATAAATGACCCCTATATTGAAACTCATAGTCAACTATAATTATCTGAAGAAATAGGAAAAGGCGGCACACACCATACTCGTGGAATCATCTTTATTAAACCAGGTAGGTTACATATAAACGTGCAGCATAAAGGGCTGACTAGCATACCTCACACCAGTGGACCGTGGCGACGGACGATTCGCGTGAGACTGCGTTTCCTAAGGCCACTGACATCAAGATGCACAACCGCCCTATCTTTATACTATCAATGCACTTAGAGACCCACAATATACTCAAAAAGTGAATCGAACATAAAATCATAAAGATACAAGCATTAATCAAACATATATAATACATGAACCTTATAAAAACACACTGAGGATAATTTTTTTATTCAAGCCCAATGGGCCCAGAGCATCAGAGTGCGTGATCCATTTAGCCTCTCTCCATAGTAAGGTTTGATGTTTATCGCCCCCTTGCGGTTGCCATGGGACTAACTCTAATGCTGCAAATCTCAACACTTTTGTATTCCCTGCATGTGCAGTTATGATGTTCTATTAAGAGGGGCAGCCCCTCCCTGTATTGATGGTATTAAAATGCGCTCTAAACCTGTCACATAAACTTCTAATTGTCTTCTCTATATAGAATATCGCAGTAGACCATATATAATACATATTTGCTCTTACAGGTTATTAGTAGAGATTAGGGTTACCCAATCGATACTTTTCTCTGGTATCGAGATCGATACCAGGATTAGTGTTTTATCGATACTGGGCTGTGCTGCCGCACAGCCTAGTATCAGGGAACGTGGCTGCGCCGCTCTCAGCGCGGCCATGTTCTCCTTGGCAGCACGGGGAGAAGGAGGCAGTCTCTCCCTCCCTCTGTGCTGCTTCTGCCGCTGCAACCAATAGAGCGAGAGGGGCGGAGGAGGGGCGGGAGCACTGGCCACCAATGACAAGTAACCATTCATATACAAATGCAGGCAGCAGGAATACACTGCCGGCACCTGCCTGTCACTGAGCGCTGCGATCCGCGGCAGTTAACCCCTCAGGTGCCGCATCTGAGGGGTTAATTGCCGCGGATCGCAGCGTTCGGTCACAGGCAGGTGCCGGCAGTGTATTCCTGCTGCCTGCGTTTGTATATGAATGGTTACTTGTCGTTGGTGGCCAGTGCGACGCCCCCCCCACCCCAGTATTAAAGACATTGGTGGCCAGTGTGCCCTCCCCCCCCTCAGTATTAAAACATTGGTGGCCAGTGCGTGCCCCCTGTCCCCAGTATTAAACATAAGAGTGGCCAGTGCCCCCCCTTTCTCCCTCCCCCCCCCAGTATTGAAGTCATTGGTGGCAGTGGCCACAGGGTCCCCTCACCTCCCCCTCGTTGGTGGCAGTGATCAGAGCCCCAGCAGTGTAATGCTGGGGCTCTGATCAGTTGCTATGACAACCAGGACCCTACTGAAGTCCTGGCTGCCACGGTCAGCTCCCTGCTGCTGTGTGTACTTTGCACAAGGCAGCAGGGAGAGTGTGAAGCCCTATTCACTCTAATAGAGCTCTATTAGGGTGAATAGGATGAAAATGATGCCAGGTTCTAGCCCCTAAGGGGGGAAAAGTTAATAAATAAACTGTAAAAAAAAAATATATATATATTACATAAAGTCGAAACTAAAATATTCTTTTGTGTGGTGAACGCCCGCACCGTTAAAGAAAAAAAATAAAGAAAAACTACACAATTTGCCATTTTCTTTTAGTTGCCTTGTCCCCCCTAAAAATAGTATTGGACTGTTGTATTATGGCCCGGCCGCTCCATAAAATGTGGAATGCACGTGACTTTTTTGGCGTTTAAATTTTTTCGCGTGGTATCGAATGGTATCGAGTATCGCAATACTTTTTTATGGTTTCGATACCGAATCAAAATTTTGGTATCGAAACAACTCACTAGTGCGCCATTGCAGATCCCGCTGAGGAAGGTCTTTATAAGACCGAAACGTCCGGGGACCGTACAAATAATTATTGTGGCCTTATACTTATCATATAGCCTGGATGTATACAATAATGTTAAATTGAACACTAAAAAATACAAATAAAATGTGACTACTTGCATACAAATCAGTGTGCCGTGAACTAGAGTTGTTTCGGTACCAAAATTTTGATTCGGTATCGATACCATAAAAAAGTATTGCGATACTCGATACCATTCGATACCACGCGAAAAAAATAAAAACGCCAAAAAAATCTGCGTGCATTCCACATTTTATGAAACCGCCGGCTCATAATACAACAGTCCTATCCTACTTTTTTGTGGGGACAAGGCGACTAAAAGAAAATGGCGAATCGTGCATTTTTTCTTTTTCTTTTTTTTCTTTTACGGCGTTCACCGCATAAAAGTGAATTTTTTAATAGTTTGGACTTTTGAGACGCGGCGATATGTAATATTTTATTTATGTATTGTTTATATATTTTATATGTAAAATTGGGAAAGGGGGTGATTTATAATTAATATTTTGGTGTACTTTGTTAACTTTTTTTTTTTTTTTTTTTTTTTACAGTTTATTTATTAACTATTTTCCCCCTTAGGGGCTAGAACCTGGGATATTCTCATCCTATTCACCCTAATAGAGCTCTATCAGGGTGAATAGGATCTCACCCTCTCCCTGCTGCCCTGTGCACAGTGCACACAGCAGCAGGGAGCTGACTATGGCAGCCAGGACTTCAGGAGCGTCCTGGTTACCATGGTAACCGATCGGAGCCCCAGCATTACACTGCTGGGGCTCCGATCACTGCCACTGCCACCAATAAGGAGGAGGTGAGGGGACCCTGTGGCCACTGCCACCAATGATTTTATTACTGGGGGGAGAGGGGGGATGGGGGAGGCACGCACTGGCCACCAATACTGTATTTATTACTGGGGACAGGGGGGGCACACTGCCCACCAATGTTTTAATACTAGGGAGGGGAGGGGCGGAGCACTTGCCAGCAATGCCTAGTAACGTTCATATATAAATGCAGGCAAAAGACACAGGCTGCCGGCACCTGCCTGTGACCGAGCGCTGCGATCAGAGGCTATTAACCCCTCAGGGGCCGCATGTGTCTTCTGCCTGCATTTATATATGAAACGGTACTAGGCATTGCTGGCCAGTGCGCCTGAAAGGTAGGATAAGCCAGGAAAGGAAGGAAATAAGCTTCTTGTGGTCTATTCTGTCTAGAGCAGGGGTAGGCAACCTTTGGCTCCCAGCTGTTGTGAAACTACAACTCCCAGCATGCATAGTTGCTCTGCTCTTCTAAGACCTTACATAGAAATGAATGGAGCATGCTGGGAATTGTAGTTTCACAACAGCTGGGAACCGAAGGTTGCTGATGCCTGGTCTAGAGGAACCCTCTAGACAGGTAATAACAAGAAATAGATAGAGAAAGAATTGCCACAAAAGTGCACCAGTTCCCTTAGAGTAAAAATTGTTTAAAAACAAGGTCCAATAGGTATAAAGAGAGAGTGGAGGTAGAACCGTGATATTAGAATAGGATCGCTAGTGTCAGGTTACAAGTGACCATAGAGACTAGCTTTGCAGAAACCGAGGTTAATAATTTCCAACAGGTGGAGAAAATGACACCATTAAAGATAGTAGATGTTTCATGTAGATTATACCAGATACATTTTTAGACAATTCCCATATTCGGCTCAAGCTCACATTTTACGTATAAATACATTTAAAAGGTAATTAAAATCAATGGAAGTAACTCACTTCACCCAGGAGGAGTAATGTGGGATGAAGCTCAAGACACCTGCACTGCTACCTCCTGCGCCTGGGTCGCCTGTAGAGATCTCAGGAAGAACGGCAGTCCACACGGTGGTACTTCTCGTAAGTTCCTTTTATTAGTAGCACAGGGTAAGGTTAGCTCAACGTGTTTTGGGGTCACCTCTTGGATCCCCTTCATCAGGAGCAGATAATAAGTGAATGAAATCCATAGGATTTTTTAAATACTGAGCATCAGCTGCCCGAGTGACATCACTTCTGGAAGCGACGCACTCAGTATTCAAATGTACATCCAAGTTCAAAAATAAATAAATAAATATTCAGTAATATGGCATATTAAAATACATTATAACATATAAACATACATATATTCCTCTAAAAATGGGGCCCCCTAGGGAAATGCCAGTAAAGAGAGATGGGGAAGTAAAGAGCCCGAGTGCCGCGGGCCGGATATGCCATCACTTTCGGTTCGTGTAAGGGGCAGGCCAATCGCAGTACCCGAATGGAATCAAATAATTATTATTACTGGCAGGGGATGTGAAGGTGGTTCACATAGAAAAGTAAAGTTGAAGTGGAATAGAAAAATAGTATCTGTCTGTAGCATCTGGTGATGCGCAGAGGAGCCCATGGTCACGTGGGACGGAGCGGCCCCTGACTTCCGATCCTGCTGGAACACACCTTTAGAACGCAGTTACTAGGATTGCCCATGCGTGGATTTTCGATTCTGCCTTATGATATGTGGCATTCTTTATAAGGAAACAATAGTGTCTTATATTTTGGGATTTTTGAACAAATTAATGGCTTGGTTGATGCTTAAGCTTAAAATGTTGGACATAACAACATATAAGATCATAGGATCTAGCATAATAAGATTATACTTCATAATAATAATAATAATAATAATAATAATATCATATTTTTCATAAGAATGGAGTATAAAATAAAGCCTAAAATTTTGGACATCAAAGAATAAAATAAAAAATGACATGTTCAAAAAAATAAGATCATTGGAAGATAGGAAGATAATATCCAATGTGCTCCAATGACCTCCTCCCCCTCCTCCTCCTCTTCCAGTTCTGCCCCACACAGCTCTCATGTGGCCGTGAGATCTAGGCGCCACGTCTCCAGTCCCCTGACCAGCCATTGTTACCAGCATCTTTTCCAGGACATGAAGCAGTGGAATGATGTCGTTCATCCCGTAGTCCTGGCGACTGAAAAATAACGTGGCATCCTCAAAGGGCCTGAGCAAACAGCAGGTGTCACACATGAGCAGCCACTGGTTGACATCGAAGTTACACAGGGGAGTACTCCTATCCGCTTGCATCATCAAGAAATCGTTGATGGCCTTTCTCTGTTCGTATAGTCGGTCCAGCATATAGAGGGTGGAATACGAACGGGTCAAAACTTCGCATATCAGCCTATGTTGGGGGATGCCGTTCTGCTGCTGCAACTCAAGGAGGGTGTGCTTTTTGGTGTACGTGTGGCGGAAGTGCATGCAAAGTTTCCTGGCCATTTTTAGGATGTGTTTCAGATGGGTGGAAGACTTCAGGAACCGTTGTCGGTTACCATGGTTCCGATTTTAAGTTGTCGCGGAAAAAGCCAGGATTTGATTTCTTGATGAATCACACGGAGCAGTTCCTCCCCTGTGTGACTCCGGTCGCCCAAGGAAACGAGGTGCAAAACAGCGTGACATCACCGTGCCCTGCACATGTGGTATGCTGGAGGGGCACTGTGACTTGTCCCTGCAGTGAAGGCTAAAGACATGGTAGAGGATGAGGAGGCAGAGGCGGACATTGTTGCTGGACCAACAGCGTGAGAATGTGGAGGCGGAAGCCGCATGACCTGGCCAAGTTGCTGGTGTGGCTCTGCAGGAATCACAATAACCCAGTGGGCTATGAAGGACATGTACTATCCCTGACCCTAGTTACAGCTCCACACGTTGGCGCTGCCCTGCACTTTGGCAGACACTGACAGGTTCAAGGACTGGCCCACCTTCTGTTCTATATGTGTGTGCAGGGCTGTGACTGCTTTTTTGGCAAAGAAATGACGGCTTTGGAATCTCCTTCTCGTCTCGGCACATGCCATCAGTTCTCTGAAAGGTGCAGAGTCCACCACTTGGAAAGGGAGGGACTGCAGCACCAGCAACTTGGACAGGAGCATGTTCAGTTTATGCGCCGTTGATGCCTGCATGCATATTGATGTCTCTTGGCAATCGCTTTGGTGATCGATTGCTGACGGAATGACTGACGAGGAGGAGGAAGAGCAGGAGCATCTGGACCAGCAGAAGATGGGAATGACAGACAGCTCCCTTCGGCTGAGGTGGTGGAGCCTTGACTGTCTGAAACCATGTGCGTGCCACTGGGTGATGCAGCGGTTGCTGCAGCAGGCTGGACCACCACATTGGAACCACGGTTCTCCCAGGCCACTGTATAGCGACGCTGCATATGTTGACGCAGGGCCGTAGTGTCAACATTGGCACTCTGGCCACGCTTCACTTTCTGCCCACAGATTCGACATATGGCCACGTTCACCTCCTCTGGGACTTTGAAAAAAAACTGCCACACCGCCGAGTAGGTGATTTTCCCCCGAACAGTCCACACTGACTGACTGCTACTGCCACTGCCTTCGTGAACCCCTGCACCACTACTTACCGGGCAGGTAGGCTGCTGCGAAGCAGGTGGTCTATCCTGGGCAAGTTTTGCTCCCGACCTCCCACTGCTGTCACCCTGCTGACTCCCAGCCATGCTACCACCTTGCTGGCTCCGCCGCTGGCATCACGGACATCCTCCTGATGATGAAGCCCCTTCTGCACCTGACTCCCAAGTTCAATCGGATTTATTATCATCGAGTAGTGTCTGCACGTCACTGATATTCTCCTCAACGGCCTCTGGGTCAGTCTGACCGCTTGCAACACCACCACTTACGCCATTCTCCTCATCACTACTTGCCTGCCTAGTGGAGGAAGCGGCAGATGTCTCCTCCAGATCTTGGCTGAGCAGTAGCTGCTGACTGTCCTCTAGTAGCTCTTTCTCGCTGAAAAGTGTAGCTGAGCCTACAGCATATACTACTTCTCGCGGTGAGGGAACAGAAAAGGACAGAGGCAGGTTGAGGACAGGTGAGGGCACAGGGCCTGCTCCCGGGCCATGCCAACTAAGGGTCGTGTCTGACGAACCCACCGACTGTTGGCTGGGGGTGTCCGATGTCACTTGGGTTGAAGTGGATGGCTGAGTTAACCAATCAAGAATCGCTGGGTTGCTTTTTCTTATAGTACAGAAAGAAGTCACTAACCATTGTCAGCACATATAGCTGCAGAAGTGAACTGCATATATCTTTTTCTTTTTGTAATGAAGTAGGCCACTAAATGCTTTTACCGCAAATAATGGCAACAGTGAACTGCGTGTATATTTTTCTTGTAGTACAGAAATACCTCACTAAACGCTTTTAACCCCAAATAACTACAGAAGTGAACTGCGTATATATTTTTCTTTTTGTAATTAAATAGGCTACTCAACGATTTTACCCCAAATAATGGCAACAGTAAATTGCGCATATATTTTTCTTGTAGTACAGTAATACCTCACTAAACGCTCTCAGCACATATAGCTGCAGAAGTGAACTGCGTATATATTTTTCTTTTTCCACAGATATAAGCCACTAAAGGCTTTTCAACATAGCACTTGCACCCCAAGAACAAATTGCTGGAATGACAGAGCTGTATAATGGCTATTTGCATCCCCAAATTATCTTTCCCTGCACTTGTAAATCACTTTTCTAGCACTGTCCCTAGCGCCTTCTGACATCTCTCCCTGCACTAAGATGCTGTAAAAAGATTCCTCCCTATCCTTTCCCTGCACTTATAAATAATTTTTTCACTTTTTTTTTCACAATTAGGTTTTTCCAATTGCTGTCTCTAGGGCCTTTTCACGTCTGTCCCTGCACTCAGAACGCTGGAAAATGGCAGAATCTAAAATGGCTGCCGTATTTATAGGGCTGTGAGTCACATCACAGGGCCGGCTGGCTGCATGCATGCATGTCAATCCTGGTGATAAAATAGTAGAATAACACTAAAAAAAGAGAAAGTGTTGGTCCAGAGAAATCTCCAAGTGGAATTTTTACTGTAGCAACAGAGCAGGGTGCCACGAGAGGAGTTGCTGGGAAGAATGTGTGGAATAGAGTGGACTTGGGGGCTGCCAAGGGTGGTTGATGCATAGGAAACTACTGCATCAAATGGTGCAAGGATAAAAAGGAAAGTCTACTACCTCTAACAGGCGCCTACCCAGTGTGGTCCCAAAAGAAGGGGACATAAAAGTAAATGAAGTGGAATTATTAAAAGGAAAATATAAAAGGGACGCAGATCTCTTGCTGTGTCAATATGATAATGATGATAAAAACAATGACAGAAACTTACATCACTGAGGAGGTGGATGAAATGGAGTTCAAGATGCCCAGTGACCAAAACTTCCCCCGCCAGAGTCGCTTAATAGTATTGGTGACAGTGTTAAAAACAATCTTAATCACAATGAGGGAGGCTTACTTTACTAAGGCGGTGGTCAATGGGATGAAGCTCAAGACACCCAATGACCAAAACCTCCCCCGCCAGGATCGCTTGTAATTTTGTTGGAAATAAACACGGCTGTGTCACACACTTCTGGTGTCTTTCCTCTTTATTTTCTTCAACAGAACACAGGAGGGCTAAATGCGTTTCGGGGGGATTTACCCCCCTTCATCAGGAGCAGTGTAAATAAGTTTTAAAAACAGCGATAAGGAGTATAAAATTATGGCTTACCATTGAGCTTTATATATCCTATCTTCATGGGACCATGTCCTTGGTGAAGGGTGAGGGTGATGTCACTTCCTGTTGTGGGGCCAGAAGTGTGCGTTCCACATTGGAACGCATGCTTCAATGATACGGCCTCCTTTTATTAATAGTTAAGTAAATTTAATATATTAAATTATACTGAATTATATTGATCGTTGAGGGGTAATCTTGGTGATCACGCCTTCCTAGAGTTCCTTGCCCCATGTCCCCCAAGTCCCCACACGTGTGGCCACCGTTTTAGGAAAAATTAAGATTTGTTACCACGAAGCGCGAGGAAATTCGCAATCATTGCAAATCTAATTTTTCCTGAAATTCGGATCGAATTCCACTTCGTCTCATTCGATTCGCTTATCTCTAGTAATCAGGTTATTTATTTTATGATTTATGCCCTGACACTCAAAACTGTCTGTTGACTGGTATATGAACAATAAGAATAATTACCGCATCTGCGGTTTTCTCTTGGTACAAAATTCCTCAACCAAATGTATGGTTCCTCTTCCAAAAAGCAGCTTCTAACCAATTTATCCCCCAAAGTGCAAGTTCTCCTAAAAGTCACTAATGGTCTATCATCGATCAAGTCCCTCAACATATCATCTCTCAATAGGATCTCCCAGTTTTCCCTGATCACTTGTTTTATTCTATCTGCCATCGGGCTGAACTTAAAAGAGAATGAACAGCATCTGGGTTTATTCTAACTTTTCCCAATGCTGTCTCCACTCGAGAGTAAAGCTCCCTGTGTCTGTTCATATAACAGTAAACAGACAGTTTTGAATGTCGGGGGCATAAATCATAAAGTGAATAACTTGATAACCTGTAAGAGCAAATGTTTGGTATATACTGTCTACTGCAATTGTGGTAGATTTTATATAGGGAAGACAATTAGAAGTTTATGTGACAGGTTTAGAGCGCATTTTAATTCCATCAATACAGGGAAGGGCTGCCCCCGCTTAATAGAACATATCAGAACTGCACATGCAGGGAATCCAAAAATGTTGAGATTTGCAGAATTAGAGTAAGTCCCATGGCAACCGCAAGGGGGCGATAAACATCACACCTTACTAAGGAGAGAGGCTAAGTGGATCACGCACTCTGATGCTCTGGGTCCATTGGGCTTTAATAAAAAAAATGATCCTCAGTGTGTTTTTATAAGGTTCATGTATTATATATGTTTGATTAATGCTTGTATCTTTATGATTTTATGTTCGATTCACTTTTTGAGTATATTGTGGGTCTTTAAGTGCATCGATAGTATGAAGATAGGGCAGTTGTGCGTCCTGACGTCAGTGGACTGAAGAAGCGCGGTCTTGCGCAAAACGGCCGTAGCCACGGTCCACTGGTGTGAAGTACGCTAGTCGGCCCTTTATGCTGCACGTTTATATGTAACCTGCCTGGTTTAATAAAAGAACATTCTGCGAGTATGGTGAATGCCGCCTTTTCCTATTTCTTCAGATGATTATTGGCGACGAATTTTCTCCTTATGGGCTGAGCACCGCCATTGTGGATTTACATGTACTCGGGTCTTCTTATACTTTAACGTCAAGGTAGGGGTTGAAGAAGTGCCATCCGATCTGTTGCTTGTGACTTAGACTCAGTCAATTATGCTTTTCAATACAATGATTAAAAAAGCATATTGACACTACAGCCAAGATGTATGCCCAAAAAATCTAATGTGATGGGACTGGCAGAAGATGTCATAAGAAATATCGCAGATACAACCTTGCAAACCAATGGTGCACTACTTATCTTTGCAATATAAAGCTATATTCACATCACCGGTAACCTGATCCAGCAGGATGTTCAGGCAAATAACAGCCTGCCGGAGTTCACTGGATCCGGCATTGCCGGATACTGCTATTTGCAGGATCTGGCCACTTTCCAACATGGGTGTCACTGTGCCGGGTTTTGGTCAGAAAGAAACCATTGTATGGAACAGTTTTAGTCCAGCCAGAACCCAGCACTCATGACAGAAAGCAGCTGGATCCCATTATAGTCTCACAGTGAATAGCAGCATCTGGCAATTCCAAATCTGGTGTACTCAGGCAGGCTGTTCTCTGCCGGAACAGCCTGCCGGATCAGGTTATCGGTGATGTGAATGTAGCCTCACAGGTTAAAAACACAGTAATCAGCTATAAAAGTAACTGATCTGGAACAAGTTTGGAACACATTTACTATTGATCTGAGCTTTTTGCTGCTTCTTACAGTGGCCGCTCTCTGCAGTATCTGCATCTGAGGTGTGATGCAATCAACTTCCAACTTCCCTGGAGGGTAATCTACATGACATGACATGCTCCTCTTTTCTGTTCTCTGTTTGAGAGACATACAGTATATAACAACAGGATTGTCTTACATACTTCCTGTACTTCATCAAATCTCTTCCTGGGGAACTTCTCAAGTATTTTTCTCTAGCATAGTCTACAAAGACATCTTATAGCTTAAAGGGGTATTCCAGTTATGTAAAGTTATCCCCTGTCCACAGGGGTTTCTACTGTTGGGACCCACACCAATCGCAAGAACAGGGCCCCCATAACCCGTGGAGCCCCCTGAAATGAACGGAGCAGCCAGTTGGGCATGTTTTGGAGATAACCAAGTACAGCACTTAGCTATCTCCAGAACTCCCATTGAAATGAATAGATCGGCTATGCTCATGCCCGACTGGCCGATCTAATATTCATCCCCTAACCTGGAATTCCCCTTAATTCTTTAATTTTAGACTATGAACATACTGCACATATATGTTAGCAGCGTTCAATATGTATTTAACACCTAGAAAAGCTGCACTCCAAAAAAGTATATATACCGGCTTGTATTGCTGTGGTTGGAATAGTGTTTCTAGAGACTTCACAATCAGTCAGATTGAAAAAGACATTTACGTTACATTCTAGTTGCATCCCTCAAGATATTTGTTGAATTATACCATTATCTTCAATAAAGAATTGGTAAATTGTACATCCTGCCTCCAGTGGCATACCTTTAATGGTGGCAGACCACACAAGTGCTATAGGGCCCCGGGGGAAGGGGGGCCCATTGCTGATCTCCTTTCTCTTCACTACTGCCACTAGATGGAGCTCAATGCAAAGAAATTATTTCAGCTTCCAGTAAATTGTAACTGCATAAAATCATATGCACTGAGTGACTGAGCTCCTCCTAGTGGTTAGATATGTGATAGAAGTGAAGAGATTTATCAATGTATTTTTGACAACTGTCTGGTGTAAATACATTGAAAAATATGATGGTCAGAATGAACGCCATATTTATTAGGCACCTGTTCCACTTTTTCCGACTTAGAAGTCCAATAAAAAGGGTGAGTCTTTTTTATAATTATTTTTTTAAATTTAAATTTCTTCCAAATAGCAATCTGGGGCATTGCACTTTACATTGCTTTTCAGTTATTGACACATGCATATTGTTGCAGTGGATGGGGCTGGGGGGGCTCATGCTAAGTTTTTCTATGGGGCCCTATAAGATCTGTGTATGCCCCTGCCTGCCTCAGTTTTTTTGTTGCCGTACACCTGCAGGTTACATTTACGTGTGAACATACACAGGAAAGTGGTGTGAACGTAGCTTTAGACACTTTTTTATGTCTGTCTAGTCAGATTTAAATGGTGTCTATTCGAGGGGACATAAGAGTTTTAAAATGCAATGTAATCATTTTTAACCATTAAAGAACCATAAGGAAGAAAAAAGGATCTACCATGGGTAGAAAATTGCTTGCAAAACATCTACATCTTTTTTTAAATCCTATCCTTTGCTCTTTTGTGACATTTAGGTTATGCAGCTTTTTTCTTGAATATATGGAAAATGCAGCATGATAAGACACCTAAAGCACCCTCGATGTGGTCATCTATAAAGCAAAAATCACAGCATGCGACTGCAATAACTATATTAATATTTTATGCAGTGTTTTTGTGGTGTGATTATGGTGTGTTCTGCGACAACCTCATGTACGCTGCCATATCATGGATCTGTGTTGGAGCCTGCTATGGCGCCACCATTTCCTATGATGTGCCTTCGATAGGGCATGTATGCAATGCAAGAGACAAACCAATGATAATTGATGCGGTATGTATTGTTGATTATTTTGTCTAAATTGTAACAGAAGTTGAGGAGGTGATCTGAAAAGTTAGCGGCCGTCACATTCAGACAGTGTGCAGCTCAAGTCCTACATGCAGCTTCTCTAAAAGTGAGAAGATAGGGGAAGAAAATAGACGGCTTTAAAACCTCCTCTATAGAATCTGATCTTGGTTTTCAAGAAAAAAAAGAAAAACTGCAAAAATATGCCATTGACATAAATCTCTTGTGAGAAATTTTGAGAGAGAACATGTCTAAATGCAGTTTTGTGTGAAAAACTCTTTATTAACCACATAACATTTTTGAACTTGTAGAATCCAAACCCCAAATGACTGTGTAATTTTGATTATTATAATTGCATGGTCTGCCTTTGACAATCTCTTTTGTTTTTCTAATATAATGCTGGAAAATGATTCCAATTATTAGCTAATTATATTAGTGGAGAGCTCCTTGTATTCAGTGATCAGTCACATTTTGAAATCCCTATTGCTATTACGTGCTGTTGGCTAATGGTTATTGGTGCCTGAAACACACTATAATAATGAGCAGGAAACTGTACACTAAGTACATATGGATATTGAACTTATATGTGGTCAATAGTCAGCTCAATGTCTTCTGTAATACATCTTTGTTTTACTCTGTTGGAATCAATATGGGTTAGTCATTGGTATTTACCGCACGTCATTCAATCGCATAGTTCTGCTCACATGGTATGGTAAATTCTAAAATTCATACATAATGTCACGAACCAGCAGGTGTGAACCCACTGTGCCACGTGTCCTACCTCCTCTAGGGGCATTGTCTAAGGGAACCCCTCGATCTTCATGGTACCCCTAATGGTGGGGATAGATTTTCCCGAGGGGAACACCAGGTCGCTACCTCTTGAGGAGGATAGGCACAAAAGGCAGCTGGTCCCGGTGGACCAGGAGGTACCAGAGAAATGTACCAGAGGTACAGGCGTTTTCAGCAGGCTGAGTCCTAACCAGGAGCAACAGTGCAGGACCGAAGCATGAGGCAGAGGCGAAGTCAGGGCAGGCAGCACAGGTACAGGTCAGGCAATCCGGGTCGGCAACAGAAGAGTCAAGGCAAGCAGGCAGGGATCAAACAGGTAGCAGAGTCCAGGAATACATGTACGAGTCAGGAACACAGGTGGATATAAGGAACCTTAGCCGGACACAAGGACCTTGGAACTGAAGCATCTGGGAAAGGGGCTGAGCCACTTATATATGTGCAGGAGGGCTAGGATTGGTTAGCGAGGTCACATGACCTAACCCATAAAGCACAGGGAGTGACGCGCACAGGCCCTTAAGGAAGTGCTGCAGAAAACAAGCAGCAAGCATGCTGTGGTCAGATCTTAGAACAACAGTACCTACAGACAGAACCCAGGACTGCAGTAGTGAATGGGAAGCACTGGCAGCAGATCACTGCTGAACACGGTGCCCGGGACAGCGGCGGCAAGCAGGGGAACAGAGGCGCACAGCAGCTGCTGTTACACATAAACAAACCCACAAGTGGGGTAACTGTAGGTAGATGTTGTATTATGATAGTATTAACAACATTTCTAAAACCAGTTTTGAATAGTTTGAGGGGTGTCATTTCTAAAAATGGGGTCATTTATGGGTTGGTTCTATTATGTAAGCCCCACAAAGTGACTTCAGATTTGAACTGGTCCTTAAAAAAATTGACTTTGGAAATTTTCTTAAAAACTTAAAAAATTGTTTCCAAAATTCTAAACCTTCTAGCATCCTAAAAAAATAAAATAACATTGCTAAAATGATGCCAACATAAAGTAGACATATGGGGAATGTTACTTACATTGTCTTAAAAGCAGAGAGATTCAAATTTAGAAAACAGTGAATTTTTTCACGTTTTCGCTAATTTTTGGATTTTTTTTATAATTAAAGGTAAAACATATTGACTCAAATTTACCATTAACATGAAGTACAATGTGTCATGAGAAAACAATCTCTGAAAGGCTTTGATAATTAAAAGCGTTCCAAAGTTATTACCACATAAAGTGATACATGTTAGATTTTCAAAATTAGGCCTAGTCTGGAAAGGGGCAAATGGCCCAGTCTGGAAGTGGTTAATTATGGATGCTAAAGAAAGATCACACTGAGCCTTCACTACAGGACAGCACAGGAGACATGGGGAGGAAATGTTTTGCATCATTCATATTGTGAATATTTATTGCTCCTCTCAATGACTTCAGTGCCTACGCCTGTAACATTGCAGTTATATTTACATAAGATAAAAAGTAGAATCTACATTTTGTTTTTGCCATTTAATTATTCATAACTAATTGAGAAAACTGTCAGGATCTCCTTCTCCATGTTGGCTTGTTTATTTGGGCAATATATTGAACTGACATCGTTTTAATTGTACTCACTCTGGTGAATAAAACATGGTTATCCAATTATATAAATTGTGGGAAACGTCAGAAAGGTCTAAACTGTAAGTAATTGATAGAAATAAAATCAGCGTCTTATATAACTATTGGCCAGTATGCAAATTGAAGGATTGGCAGTCATCTTTTATTTTACCTTGCTTTTCAAATTACATTATGGAATTAGTGGTTCAGGATCCATGGGGTCTAATTATGCATCTGAAATCCTAGAGAAACATTGCTAGAAAAATGTTACTAAGGTTTCCCAGGAATACACTTAAAACATTATTTAAATAATAGATCAATTCACCCTTTGGGCCAATTTTGTGCAGTTGCTGCGCCGATGGATTAAGTAGCTCCCACACCACATTATACTCACACTTGTACTTTCAATAACACAAAGCTGAGTATGAAATATTTATTAATATATCGGTTATAAAAAATGCACAAGATGGAGTTAATACATACAGAATGCACATGAAGCTCACTGGTGGAACGCTCTAGCCTGGTCTGTAGTGAATCCAAATGATCATGAGCCTTGGATTGTATTCTCTCTTGGGAGCGGACATACAGTATTTTTTCATGCATAGGCATCTATCACTATGCTTAATTACAGTACAGTAGAGAATAATTGGCCCTGGGCTTACAGCCTGTTTGTATAGCTTTCTCATCATTTGTAATTCATGAAGCTCCTAGTCCCCTATAAATATTTTCTACAATAGGGCACCCCCAAGTATGACCATCTGTGACTGTAACCTCTGCAACCCCTGTAGCTGTGCCCATGTTTGACTCTGTGTATCATTTACATGATAATATACCATTATGGAAATTCCTAAGCTCTTCTGCAATAATGTCTGATTCCAGGGTCTACAACTTATAAATTAAGTGCAGAGTAAAAAGTTAGCACAGAAGCTTCAGTAAGACTGAAAGGCAGGACATGTCCACTCCAAGGATGAGATGGGTGTAGGACTATTTATTTACTTATTTATTTTACTCACTTATATAGCGCTGACATATTCTACAGCACTTTACAGACATTAGCATCACACTTCAATGGGGCTCACAATCTCATTATGTCTTCAGAGTGCGGGAGGAAACAGGAGTACCTGAAGGAAACACATGCAAACACCAGGAGAACATGCAAACTCCATGCAGATGTTGTCCTTAGTCAGATTCAAACCCAGGACCCCAGCGCTACAGGGCCCCACTGAGCCACCATGCGCTTGTCTTCCACTGGTCTGTCTGTGCTGCTCGGCAGGTCCCCAGTGCTGTGCTCTGTTCTCAGCTGCTACAGTGCTTCTGTAGCACAGGAAAAAGATTGTCAGGATGGAAGCTGCTGCATGTGTTCAAGCAATGTGCAATCCCAATTACCCATTCATCCGCATAGAAAAGAAGCACAATTGCGCAAGCGCCACCTCAGCTGCAGGAGCGCAGTGATGGCTGTAACTAGTAGAAAAAATAAAAGTAAAATATACAAAAAAAGGGAAGTAGAATAAAACATCTGACAAAATGTAATATTAGCGTACTGCGAATTGCACTTTGAACGGGCTACGACTTTCCTATTGGTTGACTTGCTAGAATCAACTAAGATAGAGAACATAGCGCTATATTCTCCATCTTTGTTAACGGTATCTTATTCTTGGGTTCTGATTGAAAAAAAAAAAAAAAGGAAAAAAAAACAAAAAGCGAATATTTGTTTATACGAATATATAGCACTATATTCTAAATGTTTCCGAATTAGCGAAGTTTCAATATTCGTAAAAAAAAAAGTGCTATTCACATATTCGTGCTCAACACTATTTTCCACTACATTGTATGCAATACTAAATGGTGCTGTCAGAAAATACAACTTACCCTGCAAAAAATATACGGCTACGTGAACGGAAAAAATAAAAAAAAGTTATGGCTCTGGGAAGGGAGTAAAAACTGAATTTTTTTTTGCAAGGTCTTGAAAGGCATTTTGCCAATTGCAGTTGTGTTCAAAATTATTCAACCCCCAATGCTGTAAAGGGTTTTAGGGAATTTAGTGTACATTTGTAATTGTGTTCAGAATGAAATCTTACAAGGACTTTTTAAAGAACCAAATGCAACTAAAATGACATCAATTGTTTTTGTAATACAGTATTAAATGTTTTTTTTTGTGATCTCTTCATTGACACAATTATTCAACCCCTTAAAGACGACCACTCTTAAGAACAGAGGTTCATTCAAGTGTTTTCGATCAGGTATTAAAAAAACACCTGTGGATGTCAAGGAGCAGCAATCAAGCATAATAAGCACCAATTAGACAGATTTAAAATGACTGTGATACTCAGCATCTTCTAGACATTTACTGGTGTGTTTACAGACATGGTGAAGTCAAGAGAATGGTCCAGGAAGACAAGAGAAGAGGTGATTTCTCTTCACAGGAAGGGCAATGGCTATAAGAAGATTGCAAAGATGTTAAACATACCAAGAGACACCATAGGAAGCATCATTCGCAAATTCAAGGCAAAGGGCACTGTTGAAACGCTACCTGGTCGTGGCAGAAAGAAGATGCTGACTTCGACTGCTGTGCGCTACCTGAAGCGCAAAGTGGAGAAAAGTCCCCGTGTGACTGCTGAGGAACTGAAAAAATATTTGTCAGATGCGGGTACTGAAGTTTCCGCTCAGACAATAAGGCGCACACTGCATAATGAAGGCCTCCATGCCAGAACTCCCAGGCGCACCCCCTTGCTGTCTCCAAAGAATAAGAAGAGTCGACTGCAGTATGCCAAAAGTCATGTGGACAAACCACAAAAGTTTTGGGATAGTGTTCTGTGGACTGATGAAACAAAATTAGAACTGTTTGGGCCCATGGATCAACGCCATGTTTGGAGGAGGAAGAACAAGGCCTATGAAGAAAAGAACACCTTGCCTACTGTGAAGCATGGTGGGGGGTCAATCATGCTTTGGGGCTGCTTTGCTTCTACGGGTACAGGGAAGCTTCAGCGTGTGCAAGGTACCATGAATTCTCTTCCGTACCAGGAGATATTGGATGAAAATGTGATGCAGTCCGTCACAAACCTGAGGCTTGGGAGACGTTGGACCTTTCAACAGGACAATGATCCCAAGCACACCTCCAAGTCCACTAGAGCATGGTTGCAGATTAAAGGCTGGAACATTTTGAAGTGGCCATCGCAGTCACCAGACTTAAAGCGAACCTGTCACCTGCTTTTTACCTCTTAAGCTGTTAACTGTACCTTATAGATCTTTGTAACCTTGTTTCCAAACAGGTGTTGTTCGTTTTTCTGGGGTTTATATTACTGAAAAAATCACTTTATAATCTGCTCTGCTGCGTCTGAAGTCACCAGACAAGTCAAGGAGGCAGACCCTCCTTGACTGCTGGATGCGACTCCCCCGCCCTAACCCCGCCTCTCATCCCTATGATTGACACTAGCTCTTCTGCCCGGGACCGCGCTGGTCTCGGCGGCGCATGCGCCGTCTGCCTTAATAGCAGCGCGATACCGAGCCTCACGCTGAGTGATCTGCATTTCACCAGCGGCCCGGCTAGAGAGGAGAGAGTGCGCAAGCGCGATCTAGCAAGGGGATCGCGCTTCACTGAGTGCGAGGCTCGGGATCGCGCTGCTATGAAGGCAGATGGCGCATGCGCCGCCGAGACCAGCGCGGTCCCGGGCAGAAGAGCTAGTGTCAATCATAGGGATGAGAGGCGGGGTTAGGGCGGGGGAGTCGCATCCAGCAGTCAAGGAGGGTCTGCCTCCTTGACTTGTCTGGTGACTTCAGACGCAGCAGAGCAGATTATAAAGTGATTTTTTCAGTAATATAAACCCCAGAAAAATGAACAACACCTGTTTGGAAACAAGGTTACAAAGATCTATAAGGTACAGTTAACAGCTTAAGAGGTAAAAAGCAGGTGACAGGTTCGCTTTAAATCCGATTGAGAACCTCTGGTGGGACTTAACGAAAGCAGTTGCAGCGCGCAAGCCTAAGAATGTGACTGAACTGGAGGCTTTTGCCCATGAAGAATAGGCGAAGATACCGTAGATCGCTGCAAGACACTTGTGTCAAGCTATGCTTCACGTTTAAAAGCTGTTATAACTGGAAAAGGATGTTGTACTAAGTACTAAGATTGAATGTCACTTGGGGGTTGAATAAAACTGATATTGATGTGAGCATAGAAAAGACATTTGTGATTATTTCATTATAAATGTTATGTTATATTTGTCTGACTTACAAGTGCCTCTTTGATTTAATTGTTAACAAGATGACTGAAATGATCAAAATCAATGTCAAACTGGCCAAAACACTCAATTTCAGTGGAGGTTGAATAATTTTGAACACAACTGTAGCTCTTGGAGAAGTCATTAACCTGTTCCCGACTGCCTTAAGCCTCATTTACACGTCCGTGCTCAAATCTGTGAGCAGGTGGTCCGTGATGCATCCGTGAAGCTGTCCGTGAAGGATCCATTTTGGGTCCGTGTGTCTATTTTTTGCTGTTCGTGTTGCATCCGTGTTTCACTGACACTGAACAGCTGAAAAATAATTTTCAAAGCATCTCTACTTAATGATCAGTAGAACACGGATGCAACACAGATGGCATCCGTGGTTTTCATGGACCCATAGACTATAATGGGCGAGATGGATCCGTGAACACGGACAAAATAGAGCATGCATCCATGCTGAAAACACTGACCCACGGACCGTGCCAAAACACTGATGTCTGAATGCACACATTAGAATGAATAATGACGTCTGCTGTACTGTGGAGAACACATACAGCACACGTCCGTGGAACACTGACGTGTGAATGAGACTTTACATATATACTCTAATTATGGCGCCTGCTCGCACGTGTTTTAAACCAGCAGGCACCCGGTTCTAATCTGCTTTTGCTTCCCCAACCTTCTGCTTCTGCTCCATACATTGTGAGCCTCCAGTAGCAGCCTGAAACAACTGATCAGCGGGGGCGTTGTGTTGGACCTCCACTGATCTTACTTTGATGACCTATCCTGAGGAAGGACTATCAAAATCTGTGACCTAGAGAACTCCTTTAATTATTACATAGTCTGCTTATTTATTTTATATGTCATTGTACAGAGATTTCATCACTCACATGGGTCCCTGTCCCTCTCAGGGCTCACAATCTACATTCCCAATGAACCTATGAGATGAAACCAAAATACCCAGACCAAAACCATGCAAACATGTGGAGAACATATCTATCTATCTATCTATCTATCTATCTATCTATCTATCTATCTATCTACAGGGGCGTAGCTAACGGCACATGGGCCCTGGTGCAAAAGTTCAGCTTGGGCCCCCCTTCCCTCAGTGCTTTGTGTGTCTTCTTATGCGGGACAAGGGTCTTTGGGCCCCCTCAGGCTCCTGGGCCCGGTAGCGACTGCTACCTCTGCACCCCCTATAGCTACGCCCCTGATCTATTTATCTATCTATCTATCTATCTATCTATCTATCTATCTATCTATCTATCTATCTATCTCTTTATAAAATATTCCACCAACAGTACCTCTCATCTGCCTGAAGGTGGTGCTGTTGAATTAAAACACCACTTGTTTTCACATTCCAACAATAAACTGGTGATCAATGTGTTATCACTTTTGTCATTCTTGATTGAACTTTGAAGAACCAACCATATGGAAAGTATTTCTAATGCCTGACTTACCCTGAGTGAATGCTTTAATTATGTTATTATAATATATTTATACACAGTCGTACGCCATGGCTTTGACTATTGCTGAAAACGTATTGTGCTAGATCCAACATCCTCATTTTCTATACCTCTACAATAATAAGATCTCTAAATGTTATTATAATACCGTACAGGCGTACTTGACATTTGTCTTCCAAATACTCCATTGCTGCTATAGTTTCTGTTTCAAGTAATGAAAATATAGTATATTCTCAGTAATTATGGAAATATATTTATAAACACTTTTACATTAAAGATAAAAAGATACATTTGATTTTTCATCTCCTCAAATCTATGCTTAAAATGATAAATTGATAGCTGAAATCAAGGTAGCAAGGTTTTTATTTCCTTTCGTGCCATATTAACAAAACATCACACAGTACATTACAGGGTTGACTGAGCCGGAGTAAGCGGACATTTATTTTGAGGAGAGGGATGCACATGTGTAGCACGCTTCCTTTGAAGCATGAAGTCCTTTACACTCCATGAAGAATGTGTCAGTTACATTGCGGCGGTTTACAGTTTACTGTTAAATATAAAACCTGAAATTGCTGCCCATGGCCCCTTGGGGGCGCTATTGTTTTTTTTTGTTCTTATATCACTGAAATATGTCAGGAGACTGCATGACTGTGATTTCTCTGCTGCCTAACAATTTGCTTTTCTGAAGTTGTATATTTTAAGCTTTAATACCTGAGCTATAATTTTCAGTGGTGATCTTCTACATTGATACATTTTACAGAGATTAATAAAAATCTTTAATTTTTTGAGAATACTAAGACTGGAATAATACATAGGGAGTTTAATGCTTTGAGCGAGATGTATAACCTTTCCCTTTACATTCTTCCTTCTTTTTTGATCTATTGGGCATTATACTACAAAACCACAACAAAAACAGCGTCGAAAAAAGACATTAAGAAAAAGGAATCATAAGCCTGAGAAAACATTGGTTAACAATCACTGGCCTGAGCATTGCACTTGTATTTCTCTACATATTGTACATCTATCAACATATGAGCAGGGACGCTTTAACTATAGGGCGGACGGTGAAACTGAATCACTGCCAATGAAACAAATTATGTGTCCAGAAGTCCACGCAAGTCAGCATTTAAAGGAGCTATCCCATGATTAATGTAAACAATAAAAATCATACATAATCTAGAACACAACAACCTTTTTCTAACAAGGCTAAAAATAGCCCTGTAACTTCCATTTACCCAGACTTCTCCCCCCCCCCCCCCATTCATTGCTCTGCTAGATTTATTTCAGGCTGGCAGCTTAAGGGACCTGTCCTTTCTCAAAGGGCATGTCCTGTCTGCTGCAGCTAGTGACAGTTGAAGGATAGAACTGAGTATGTGCTTCCAGTGAGCAGGACAGAGAAATTAGAAAAAGAGCAAACAGCAGGTGGCACTATACGGCGCTATAACTCTGTACTATATAAAAATTTTAATTACATGCAATTTCAAAATTATTCATATTCAGGTGCTGGTTTGGAAACTGTAGAACATTATTCTTGGGACAATGCTTTTAACTACAAGCCTACACTGCCTACTACATAATGCTTGGCAGGATGAGTGCAGTCTGATGTCAGGGGATAAAAGGGAAGACGATTGTGCTCTAGTGGTGTGCACATGCATGGGGAGGGGGTGGATTGTGAAAATTTAGCAGTTTCAACTTTGCACTTTCACCCCCTGCCCTAATAAAGAGCTGGTTTGAGCACTGGTCGATGGGGGTCATAGAGACAGGAAAAGAGGGCGAGTGATGTAGCAGCATCTTGCTTGGCACAAGCAAGCAACCAATGTGATATGACTAAGAGCAGGTCTGCCTCCAAGGGCTGAAATTGACTGGGACTATGGAGGAGTTCCAGCAAGATGACAAGATACTGTACCATGCTGCTTCAGGGTCAGCCCAACTAAAGAGGCAGGATACATGGGAGGCATGTGCAAAAATGGTGTGTTATTCATGGATGCCCGAGACTGTGCCGATACATGTCATAACTTATGTTATAATCGTACGTAATATATTACATTCATTGCACGTCATCATGTGTTTCTTTTTCATATAGCAGCTTTTAAATTGTCTGTATTATGTATGTGCACCCTTATCGTATGTACAGCGCCATGGAATGAATAAATAATAATAATTGAACACCAATAGAAGTATATGTGGTTCAATAATAAATAACAAGCTAATCACACATCCATCATGGTTATAGTATCACATTTTTTTCAAACATATATTGCAGACATGATTGGCATACACAAATTAATTAAAAAGGTTAAAAACACCAACATGGTTTTGACCACACGGCAGGATAAATGCAATAAAGTGCAAGTGCAAAAAGTATATTTAGGGAGGTACTATAGTGCAGATTCAAGAGTAAATAAATAAGTATTATACACACAGCCTAATGGTATGTCTATAAATAGTACAGATCAAATCACATGTAAACAATAAGTGATGCAGTATAATACAAAGTATATAAGCAGATATCTATATAGTACCAACCATATAATTGTGTACATCCTCAGGTCAGACTACCACCACGCCCCGACACACGTTTCGCCGTCAGCTTTCTCAAGGGGTAGTGGTTGGTGGGAACATAGTGTATTTATTTAGTGTTAACAATAATGCATTCACATTTGAGCACAAACCTCTAATCAGCAATGTGCCAGTGCCCTGCATGACTCAATCAAACAAGACCTCCCAGAATCAGACATCCAATCAAAGAAGAAGCCCAAGTTTCCTGTGTGATTTAACTATTAGATAAGCCTCTGCCCACTATATGGCACTCCATTGTTCCCAGCACGACGCCGGCCTCGAGACACCGCCGCACCCGGAAGACGGAGCCCACAAGGAATTTTCACACTTTACTTAATTGTGTTATTTATTCATATATTTATTTTATTTTGGCACTATACACATCTAATTCAAAACACAATTATAATATATAAAAATATAAAATAAAAACATAATATTATTTTTGTTTGTTTCAGTTCACACTTCATCACTTTTTTCTTTTCACACTTTGCTTTTGTAACATTATTGCGTTTATTCATATATATTTTCTATTTTGGCACTATACACATCTAATTCACAACAAACATATAAAAAATATAAACTAAACACAAATAAAAAACTATTTTTATTTTTTATTATAGAGCACCAATTCCTGATAGCCAGCAAGTGAGCCACCCAATTTTTCTAATCTATATACAGATTTTTTCACCCATTTTGGGAGTGCTCCTTGCTGAATAAATAAGGATATTTGGATTCACATTGAGAACAAACGTTTGAGAGTGGAAACATTTATATCTGATGCAGAGGTTTATGGGGATACTTTGCAGGAGAAATCATTAACAGAGACATTTAGAGGGTTAGAGTCCCTAATAATTAAACAACTAAACCAAAGATGGGAGATTCAATCTCTTAAACAATATATAGAATGTGGAAAAGTACCGAAGGGACTACTTCTAACCAAAACCACGGCACAAGACCTATGTAATGAGGAATTTAATAAAGAGTGGAAAGACTTGCTATATACACAGTCCTTAACACTAGTACACTTAATTGTAAAAAGAAGGTCGCAGATGCTAGACCAGGTCACTACTCAAATAATTCAAATGAAAGAGAAATTAGACAAACTGCCGAAAAATGAAGAATATGATATTTGGCAGCAGAGGATCTGGAAAAGTTTGGATAGGGTAGAACAGGAGATTATAAATAAAAAAAACATGAAATTTAAAACCAATAATAGTTAAAAAGAGATTCAAGAAATAGAGGAGGATACTATCCAACAATTGAATGAATATACAGAAGAAGAACAGGTAACTAACACAAGAACACAAAATAAATATTCAATACCAATCTTCAATAGGATTGAAATCTTAACTAACCAACATTTTTTAGACAAAACCCAACCACACCACAGAACACTTACCCGTCAAAAATCACCCCAGTCACCTATAAGGACATACCAAACAGAAACACCAATGACTCACCATTACAACTTAAAACACAGACACACTACTCAGGAGAAGAATCCCAGACCATATCAACAACACGAGTCACCATATCCACGGAAAATACCACATCAATCAATGAACGACTATCCACAGATACACCAGTATGCAACACACAGACATGAGAGGGGAAGAAGGAAATACGAAGAGGAGGGAGAAACAAGAAGAATACACAACAGATAGAGAATACAAATCAGGATCACAATCAAATAGTTAATCTAAGTACAATAACACTCACTGCAGCACAAACAAGCTTACTGAACAAGGGACGGAAGTTTGCACCCACTCACAAATTAAAATAATTCGACACATATACAGGTGTAGAAAATTTCTTCAGAAAAATTTGCCTTAAAAAACATTTTCTAAAAAATCCAATAATGATAAGTGAACAAATGAAAAAGACAGATAATTTTCAACACACTGATCTAAAATGTAAATCAAGAAAATACCCAAGGCAGGAAATTAGCCAGGAATGACATTCTGACATTGTTTGGAACATGATATTAGGAAAATGAAAGATGTACCTAGCCATAATAAGAACAATCTTACTAAAACGGAGATAGAAGCGATTAAAGAGTTACAAAAACAGGAAGGAATAACTATTTGCCCTGCGGACAAAGGTGGGGCGATTGTAATCCTGGAAATGGATAAACTTAATATGGAATGTAAGAGACAATTGATGGATACAACTACCTACGTAAAATTATCTAATGATCCTACGAAAAAATACTACTCAAAACTGGTCCAATATTGTGATAACAGACTAGAGAAGGGAATCTTATCAAAAGAAGAACATACATTTATACTAAACACACTTTTCTATTGCCTACCCGAATTACATAAAGATCCACTTAATCCACCTGGCCATCCAATAATCACTGGGATCAGCTCCCTGACCTCAAAGTTATCACAATATAACAATAAATTATTACAGCCAACAGTCACAAAAACAAAGTCATATGTTAAAGACACAACATAGATAATTAAAATGGTTGGAAACCTGAAAGTTGAACCACATTGGATAATAAGTACACTTGATGTACTTTCTCTATACACAATAATTGACCATAAACAGGGAGTGGAAGCCATGAGGAAACAATTGTTAGAAGATAATAGAATACCCCTGGAACAGGTTAAAAAACCTAATGGAAGTGGTTCAATTCATTTTAACGCATAATTTTTTTAAATTTTGACACCGATTTTTTTCTCCAAATACAAGGGACTGCCATGGGCACCAGATTTGCCCCCAGTTATGCTAATTTATTTATGGCCGACTGGGGGCAGATCTGGTGCTCTGGCAAAGGTACTTTGATGAATTATTTTTCATATGGCAGAAGTGGAAGATATACTCCAAACCTTCTTAAAAGATATTAACACCAATACCAAGTATTTACAGTTTGCATCTAATGTGAATAAATCTGGGATAGAATTCTTAGATCTTCAGATTTCGCTAGAAAATGGACATCTAATCTGTAACACATATCAGAAATCAGTCAGCAAAAATAGCTATATATTACACACTAGCTGTCATTTACCAAAATGGTTGCTAAACTTCCCCTTAAGACAATTTAGAAGCATTAAGAGAAATTGTACAAAGGAAGAAGATTTCGAAATAGAAGCGATAAAAACGAAACAACAATATTTAGTAAAAAAATACCCAACTAAGGGAGTAGAAAATGCATTAACCAAAGTAAGAGACATGAACAGAGAGGATTTTTTTAAAGATAAGACTAGACCTCCAAATGAATCGGAATATGTAAACGAATGATCCTACCATACAACATAAGACACAAGGAGATTCGTAAGATCATCAAAAAGCACTGGCACTACATCATGAAAGACAAAATTAAAGGCCCTTTAATGTCCAATACCCCATTAATAACCTTCACTAAAGCCCCGAATCTAGGTCTTAAAATAGCTCCCTCTATTAAAAAAATTAAGAAAAGAGACAACCCTGTACATAAATGGGTCAAATTAACGGGCTTTTATAGATGGTAAAGTCAACTTCAAACACATATGTACATAAAATAAAAGAATGTCTAACATGTGATTCCACCAATGTGATCTACATCGTGCAATGTCCTTGCAATAAACAGTACATTGGAAGAACCAAGAGAACTCTGAAAAAAAGGAATTTCGGAACATGTGTGTCACAAATATAAGAAATGGATACGACAAACACTCACTATCCAATCACTTAAAATTAGTACATAACAAAGACCCAACCGGGATAAGGTATGCATGGGTGATCACATAAGTAGAATGTCAAGGCTAGAATCAAGACGAATTTTTGAACTCTCTTTTACCTGAAGGCTTGAATGCAGAATTAGAAGTGTTTGGATTCCTGTAATACCTGGGTGGGTGCCCCTCGTCGACAGGTGACCGGGGCAGTACCTATTTGTGTCACCTCGGTCCCCCCTTGGCTGTAGGCCCCCATCCATCTTCTTTATCCATCTTCTCTGTTCTCTCTGTTTAATTCTATCTGTATGCCAGCTCACTTCTATTTATAAAAAAGAGCAAAAAAGCAGAAATACTGTATTCCTTAGAAATGATCACATAAGGGAAGGAGTATAAGCAAAATTGAATATAACTATCTTGATTTATGAACATTTGTAGCAGAACCACATCAATATCGCATCGATAACGCATCCACCGTATATGCATTTGCATTCCACAAATGCAAATATAACGAACATTCAGATTCATGGGATGTCCGTTGACATATTGAATATACCCCATGCGGGTTTATATATATATATACATAGGATATGACAACAAGATATGTAATGTATACAAGTTAGATTGATAATCTATGTGGGCAATATTTGCAAATCATATAAGAGGATAATGAAACCATATGGGACATTTGTATTGAAAATATAACTACCGAAGTATACAATGCGACTAAGGGAATTCTGGTCCATGTTTTTTTAAGCTAAATGAAACATGTGACTCAAGGTTTTTAAAACATCGATTAACATTATGGGGGTTTGACCACTGAAGAAGGGACCAGTCAAGGGTCCCGAAATGCGTTTGGTGTCTGAAGACCCCCTACACATCAATGTCACAGTGAAGGATAACTTTGGAGACCACAAGTCATACGGAGCACTCCGCATCTTTCTTAGCCGAAGGTGTGGGATGGACTAACCTGCTTGCATACTACGTGGCTGATTGCAAGCATCATGGCATCCAGCTGATTCTACTACCCCCTACTGCACGATACCAAACGGACATAACATCTGAGGTAAGATTGCTCTTTGCCGAGCGACACGTGGGACGCCACGGCCGGCACGAGATCCCTATGCCTTAGCAACCAACTGTAAGTCAGTGGGTTTAAACCCACGTGCACGATAAGGGGAAAAATGTTATATACATATGAATGACCGTAGTTTCAGGATCAGCAGGGTGAATTTAAAAGTCTCGAGCATTTAATATGGATGAAAGAAGCTTTGATTAACCCCAATATCACTTTTACTTTCAGTGGAATCAACATATACCATATATCCTATATTCTATACTTACCTAGGTATTCGAAAAAGCAAAAGGATATAAGGACATACATTATTGTATTTACTGATTATCGTATGTAATTATTGGATCCCTATTTGGGGACTTATTATTATTATACAGTGCAGTACGAGACGTACCATACGTTCTATACAATTTTTATGAACTTTTATGTATTTTTGCAATTTTGTATTTTTTTATATTTTATATTTTACTGTGCATTTTATTTTATTTTATTTCAATCAGTTGTTCCTTGGGTGGACATAATATAGAATGAAATTTATACTCATAATTCCCGTGTCCCAATGTGATTCCGGAGATAGAGTGCCAATCATCTTTTACACTATATACAAGACGATGTCTAACTTATACCAGCCGTAAATATATAATTATATACAAGAGATAGCCACGTTATACCAGCATGGTCCATATCACTATATACTGTACAAGAAGATGTCTAACTTATACCAGCCGCAAATATATAATTATATACAGGAGATAGCCAGGTTATACCAGCATGGTCCATAAAAATAGATATTATGTAAAAAGGCTGAGATGTACCTTTTCTTCAGAATGTTATTCCGATACAAAGAATGCGTTTCACCTCATGCTTTGCTGCTTGGATGGACAGTTGACTACCTGAGATATCTAGTGGGGGAGGACACTTGATCATTGAATTTTAATTTAATTAAATTACTAAAACAAATGATATACTAATATTCCAATTTATTAGGAGGCACCTGTATGTAGCAGAAGCATGGTATCTCACCTCTGACTTTTGTTTTTATTTAGGGTGACTAATTTCCATTGAGATGGTGACTTGCGACTTACGATATTGTAAATTGCAAGAAAATCCAGGTAATTACAATTTATGTTAATAAACTCAGGCTGAATTTGAGTTCTAGATGGGCAGGGGGTGTGATAGTACTTTCCTGATACATAAAGATATGCAATATACAGTGCATGAAAGTCTTCAGACTCAGACCCTTTCACTTTTTTCACATTTTGTTATGTTACAGGATTGTGCCAAAATTAAAAAGCTTGCCCCTCTTACGTATGTTCTCTTGGCTGTGTGCTTAGAGTCATTGTCTTGTTGTAAGTTGAACCTTCAGCTCAGTTTGAGGTCTAGAGAGCTCCGGATCAGGTTTTCATTAAGAATATCTCTGTACTTTGCTCTAGTCAACTTTCTATGAATACTGACTCTCTGTCCCAGCCACTACAAAATACCTCCACAAAATAATGCTGCCACCATCATTCTTTCCTGTAGGGATGCTATTGTGCAGTGTCTGGTTTCCTCCAAATATGATGCTTATAAATAAGGCCAAAAAGTTCAGTCTTGGTTTCATAAGACCAGGTGCTTTTTTTTTTTTTCGTGCAAACTATTCATGTGTATTTTACTTAGGAGAGTCTTCTTTCTGGCCACTCTGCCATAAAGCCCAGATTGATAGAGTGTAGCAATGATGGTTGAACTTCTGCAAGTTTCTCCTATCTGCACACATGATTTTTGGAGCTCAGCCAGAGTGAACATTGGGTTCCTGGACACCTTTCTTTTGATGGCCCTACTCCCCCAATTACTTACTTTGTCCTAGTTGTTTTTTTTATTTAAGAATTATGGAGGCCACTGTGCTCTTGGAAACTTTCAGTGCAGCAATTTTTTTTGTACCATTCTCTAGATCTGTACCTTCACAAGATCATGCCTCTCAGCTCTGCAGTATGTATATATATTGAGAAAGGCTCTATTGATTGGCCAAAACGTTGCTTGTTTACCACATGGGTGAATAAAAGGAAGCATTTTTTATTTGGATTCAGGAGTGCTGTCCATATTCTTTATTTTTATCTACAGGTATAGCTTACACCCCTAGACATAGCACCCACACGCACGTTCATCGTTTGGTCTCTTGGTGCTTCCAATTTTTCCCTTTCTTATATATATGCTTGAGAAAGACTGCATTGAGCAGTTGAAACGTTGCAGGGGAATAAAGGTCGATCCACTTGTTTTGTACCACGGAGTGCTGCTTCAATCTTTTGGATTTATATATATATATAGATATATATATATACACAGTATATATTTCAATATATATTTTTATGGGAAAACATTCAGTATAATTTGTATTTTGTCTAATAGGGGTCGTACTGAGTGACTGACAACCATCTCCATATACACACCCATGCAAGAAAGGCTGTCCATCGTTGATTGAGACTACCTATTGTACTCCTAAGCTCAAATTGAGCAGTGATTTATATAAATACAATAATGAAGTTATACTAAATGTTTCTTTTGATAAGTACTACTGTATGTATCAAACCGCTCAGTTCCTCCTGCTCTATAACATGCTGCCTGCAATTTAGAAAGCATGTTCATGCTAACAGGTCCAATCTCCAGGCAAAATCTGAAAAACCTTTTGGACAGAATTATGGTGCTCTGCTTGCTAGCAAAAAATAGCATGATTGAAGCCAGTATTGAGATGCTCGTTGTCCCCAACTTCAGTAGGATACAGCTGAAGTTTAAACTGACCATGGCAATAGAGAAGCACTGTTATGAGTCACAAGTGGGTATCGGAAATATGCAGTTATGTCATAGAGCACACAAGAAGACTTTGTTGACACTCGTCTGCATCATGGCTTACATTCATATCAGAAACCATGGCTCCTAAATCAAAAAATGTCACGCAGTGGCCTTTAATGAATTATAAGGGGAGTTTTCTGTGTTCAGCTAAGATTTCAGTCACTTTGATGGCAATCATAGCTACAGTATGTATTCTGCACTATGTTATCTAAATGATGGAAACCTTTATGGAGACCTGAATGCAGATCCAAAAATAGACTAACAATATGATACCCATGTAGTGCTGTCATGCAGTCCAGAAATTTGTATGAAAATATTCCAACTCCTGCTACTGGGTGACCACAAATATTGTGCACACTATATGTATAGGCAGAGTGGTCACCAATACACAAAGACATTGAAATCCAGGGAGAAAGAAGTATCCAAATATTTGCAAGAAGGATCTGACAGTTAGATGCACAGCAGCAGGAGGCAAGATATGTTATTGTCTTTCGATTACAGAAATGTGGAAGCAAGTAGAATTTACTCTCGGGAGAAGTGTTTGGTGAAAATTCAAAGAACATATCTTTTATAGCTTTTCAACGATTTTATGGTAAATGAGTTTCATGAATACAATATAAGTAGGACATCCAATTTAAGCAAACACCTAGTAACATCTACACTGTGGGGTTCCCTAGAGCAACTCAGTAGTGTGGATGATCAACAATATTCTCGAAGAATTGCAGGATGTCTTCCTTTTCCTCCAGCGTAATACTCTAATCTTTCTATTCTAGCTGTGCACATGTTTTGTAAATAGATTTCAATTTATCTATTGTATTCAATGATTTGCTGCATCGACAGGTGTGTAAGGAAGCACAATCACATGCCTGCTCAAGACCTCAGACCATAGGTCTATTAGAAATGTTCAGTACTTTCTGTGTCTAAAAAAAAACACAATTTTTAAGAACTGAAGAATCAATTTAACAGGAAACTTTATCTTTTTTATTCTGCTGGTTAACCTAAAAGGAGACAATAGAAGAATTCAATAAATAGATCTTTTATTATAATGAGGGTTGATCGAATTGAAATATACGATGTGGACTTTGACCCGAATTTCCTCATGCTTCGTGGTAACAAATCAATTTTCCCAGAAATTGCGTTAAAAAACCCCCCAAAACATACTCACCTCATCCACTGATTGAAGATACTGTGCGAAGTCTCGTGCTCGGTGAAATTTGATGTCACAACACCAGCCAGTGTGATGATGTCATCATGCACCGCATGAGATTTCACACCAAGTAATGGCCACAAGGGTAGAGAGAAGAAGAGAAATTCGCTCATAGGGTAAACCTTTTGGTGATTTGGGTAAATAAGTCGATACAAATGCTCTCACTACTGTCAATCACCGTCCTCCACGTGCTGATGCCAGCTGAGACTCCAGCGCTGCCCAGCTCACAGACTTAATAAAGGGGTCCACAGTACCCCGAAACATGTTGTGTCTGTTTCTAATAAACTAACACTATGGAATTACACTGGTTGTCTCAAGTGTGCCATTTTCGGCCCATACGCCTGACTGAACAGGTCCAACGAGATTTCACACGGGATCTTCAATCAGGATGGCCACGACGGCCACTTTGCTCTCAAATGGGTAAGGTGAGTTTTTTTTTTTTTTTTTTTAAACTAATTAACTCCTGAAAGCCCTCATTTTTAATGTCAGATGCTGCGATCAGCGATGACCACGGCATCTGACGGGTTCAAAGATGGAGGGTGGGTGGGGTTGTGGTGCAATCCCTGGTCCCCGTCATTGTGCCTGCTACTTACAAAGAAATGCGCTTTATGACAAAGTAATTTGTCATTAAGTGAATTTCTTTGTGAAATTTGACAAAGCAGCTGAATAGAATTTTTTTAAACTTCGCTCAACACTAATTATAAACTTGAGGACAATAAAGCATTAGCTTCATATATTAAAGGGTTTTATTCTAGTAGCAATAAAAATAATCTAGAAAGTTGTACAAAAGCTCTTGCGGGCAGGACCTTCACTTCTATTGTTGGAATTGTTGATTAGTTTGTTACCTTGTAATGTCTGATATTGCTATTCCATGTACCTTCTGATTGTGTTGCCGCTATATGAAAGATAAATATTTACAAAAAATAAAAATGTTCAAGGCAAATGTCTTTGACCATAAATGGGAACATTTTCCAAACAATTAACTCTCTATCTCTCCCTCTGCATATTAGGCGTCATGTTGTACACTACCATAGTTTTGGTCCACAACCGATCTGCATTTTTTGTGGATTGCACGCAGACACACTCGTTTCTATTGGTCTACAAAAAATGCCGAAAGCACACAGATATCACCTTTATGCTGTCCGTCCACATACGTTTAGCCGTTCTCCAAATTCTAGAACATGCCGTCTCCTCATACAGCTGATCAGCAGAGGTCCCAGGTGTTGGACCCCCACCGTTCTGATATTGATGACCTATCCTAGTAAAAGCCCGAACAAACCCATTAATGTAGTGGAACTATTAGAGCTTCTCTATTTGGATGAGATTAGTGACTAGTGATGTTATGACTAGCGAAAATTTGATTCAGCCTGTTTGCTGAATTTCACAAAGAAATTCGATTTGTTCCGCATTACTTTTTCACAAATCGCATTCCTTTATAAGTAGATGGTGCAATGATAGGGAACGGTGTTCACACTCCCCCCTCTTTTAAAGTCCACTCCACCCGCATCTTCTCTCCCTCCAACCTCCAATTTACCATCATCTACCGTCCACCAAGCCCTACTTCTGCTTTTTTTTAACCATTTTAATATCTGGCTTCTACATTTTCTCTCCGCAGACATCCCCACCATAATCATAGGGGATTTCAACATCCCCATTGACATACACAACTCAACTGTCTCGAAATCCCTATCTCTTACTGCCTCCTTTGGACTCAAACAATGGTCATCCAAAGCTACCCACAGATACGGAAATGCTAGATCTTGTCTTCACCCGCCTTTGCTCCGTTTCTAATCCCTCAATCTCTCCTCTCCCGCTCTCAGACCACAATCTTCTTTGTTTCGCAACACTCTCTCCTCAACTGCACCTCTAGTCCATAAACTTGCACACTTTTGTAGAAACCTCAAGCACTTCTCCATTCAAACACTCTCTGACTCCCTCTCACCGCTGACACAGCTGCTGCTTTCTGCAACACCACAATTACATCAGCCCTTGACTCAGTCACCCCTTTCACACACACTAGAACCCAGAAAATCAATCAACAACCCTGGCACACTCACCAGACAAAAAACAAAACAAAACCTGAGAAAAACTGCAGAATGACCCTGTAAGAAAACTCACTTTAAAGACTACTTCATCTTATACAAACAAGCTGTACTTAAATTCAAATCTGCACTCACCTCTTCTAAACAGGACTACTTCTCTACTCTCATATCATAACTTACCCACAACCCCAAACAACTGTTTAACACCTTTAATTCTCTACTCCATCCCCCGATGTCTCCTCCCACACCCCTCATCTCAGCTGTAGATTTTGCCTTATATTTCAAGATAAACTCAACAAAATCCATGAAAGCTTTAAGCAACCCCCACTACCCCCTTATACAGTTGCCCAGTACTCTTCTTACATAACCCAGTTTACTACTGTCACTGAAGAAAAGCTCTCCACCTTAATCTCCAAGTCACACCTCACCATCTGTGCCCTTAAGCCAAAATCATTCCACCTCATCCCCAACCTCACCACTATAGTTATCC
This sequence comes from Bufotes viridis, assembly GCA_033119425.1. Taxonomy (NCBI): domain Eukaryota; kingdom Metazoa; phylum Chordata; class Amphibia; order Anura; family Bufonidae; genus Bufotes; species Bufotes viridis. Next base: position 100,443,159 of record CM065593.1, read on the forward strand.
CTGCCCTAATGCTAATCGCTGGCGTCTTCCGTTCCTCTAAAAATGCAACCATCACATTCATACTCAAGAAGGCCTCCCGGGACATATCCTCTTTATCCAGCTATCGTCCCATCTCAACACTACCATTCGCATCAAAAATGTGTTCATCTCGAACTGTCCTCCCACCTCTCATCCCACTCACTTTTTGAACGGCTGCAATCCAACTTCAGGTCCAATCACTCCGCAGTAACTGCCCTAACCAAAGTCGCCAATGATCTGCTAACTTCCAAAGCTAAATGTCATTACTCTGTGCTCCTCCTCCTTGATCTATCCTCTGCTTTTGATACTGTTGACCACACTCTCCTTTTACAAACCCTCTCTTCCCTCGGCATCAAAGACCTGTCTCTATCCTCGTACCTCACCAACAGAACCTTCAGCATTTCCCATTCATAAACCACCTTCTCTTCATGCCCCTTCTCTCTTGGTGTCCCTCAAGACTCTTTCCTGGTGTCACGGTCCCTCCCATGACAGAGGTGAGAAGATCTGAGAGATAGGGTATCTGACAGTCTCTCTGTTTTCAACTTGCAGTGTTATTGTTTGGTATGACAACACCTCTTGTCAGGTGCAGCTTGTGGGTCATTACTAAGGCTCTATTTTGTTTTGACTCACACTTCTTATCATGCAGTTGATAATTCCTGCTGGAGTTGGTTGAGCTGGTGTGTTGTTCCTTTGGATCTCCTGCTCCTTCATTCTGCTTTAAGCTAAGCGCATTTTGTTTTGCATTTTGTTGTTCGCTTGTGTTAGTTGCTTTCTAGGCCTCAGGGAGACGCTGGTTCCTTCATCTTGGAAGGAACCAGTAGTCTTATTCCCTGCCACCACTCCTAGGGATTTCCATGGTCTCCAGGGCTTAGGTTCCGGTGTTTGAGTATTCCACCTTCAGGGTCTACTCATATTGGCAGGAGTCAGGGAGATGTCTAGGGATTCCTAGGAGGTCACCATCCCTCTCCCTTAGCTTTGAGGCCTGTCTATTTCCTTCTGTGTGTGTTCTGGTGTTTTCCCCTCCCCTGTACTTGTGAAACCACTGAGTTATTCAATAAAATGTATATGTATGGCGCCACCTACTATTTTTTTATACTACTTTTTTCTTTGTCCTGCTTACTGAGATGGCTGCACATGCTCAGTTTCATCCTTCAACTGCCTCCTGCTCTGTGATAGGGAGAGAGCTCCAGCAGAAAGGACACACCTCCTGAACTGTGAGGTAAAAGCTGGTTCTAGCTTTTTTAGAAAGAGATTGTCATGTAATATATGATGTCTGATTTTCATTATTACATTAGTTATAGGATAACCCTTGATTAAGATGAATAAAAGTCCATATATGGCATGGATAAGTTTGGTCTGTTTTAGAGTGACTCTCCACTCATTGAGGGGAGCCAGAGCTTGAGATCCCTACTCAGTGGCATCTCTATAATCCTATAAAGCATATGGACAGGAGTTGCCCTATTGAATGAACCCCTTTATGAATAAAATGCCAAAAAACATCCCACTGCCTTGAATACTCTAAACATAAGAATAGAGACTTAAAAAAATACATTTATTGATGCTAGCTGGAAGCTGAAAGGTTATCCATTAACTTTTGGAGTATTCTTTAATAAAGAAAAGCCATAACTTCCCTGAACTAGCAGAAATGCCCTTAGGGATGACAATTCAGGAAGAACTCTCTGTGGATGCTTTTGATTGAACTGCTGTGACACATAGTTACCTAGTGAACAAGCAAGGAGAACAATGCAATTCATGGCTGCTTGAAGCCTACTGTAAGTGACAACCACCAAATGTAAGGGCATATGAGAGTGGTTGTCAACTGCAAATGTTGTCAAGACCTCTCATAGAAAACTGAATACAAAAAAAACTAAAGATTTTATTTAGTATATGAGGTCAATTCGGAGACATAACAGTTGTATTACTATTATTATTATGATTAGAGAGTTTTCAAAAATTCGATTTGGTCGCTTCGCCAAATTCTTCCAAAAAATTAGCTTTGATCTGAATTAATTCATCACGAAGCACATTAAATCAGGTAAAATAAAGCAAAAAAAAAAAAAATGCTGTGAGCCCCTGCAAGTGTCCCAATGACTCTTTAGTGGAACAAAATAAGGAGATGGAGGCAGTGCCAATAAAGGAAAAAAATATATATTTTAATCCATGTTGTGGCAGTGCAACCACATGCATTTGAATCCCTTCTGTTAGATGTAGGATGACAGTGCGTCACTATGTAACTTAGATCACACTTCACTTATTTGGTCTGTAATGTCAACCCAAATCCGGTGCGGGTCAAATCCACGGAACAGGTGCAGGTTTATTCATGATACCTAATAAGAGCGTAAACAAGGCTCCTAAATGTGCTTAACAATAAATTATGGAAATAACTGACTAAATATTAGAAGTGGGAACTCCGCCTTACAGGTCAATGTTAGCGGCAGGTCTAATTTATCAGGATGGACTTAACCATTGTAAGGGATCGTTCTCTCACAGGGGATCAGCAATGACAGACTTCTCATAAAACAAGGGGTTTCCAAGCCTAAACAGTGCTTTATTGTGTCACTTTAAGCAGTACAGATGACCTTTGCAGTTATAACGTCACTGGGTGAGGTACCAGCACCACAAAGCATAAATACAAAATAAACACCTGCCCATCTGGGCTCTAACTAGGACATAGTTCTCTATCTCACCTCTAAGTCCCTGTTCACACCAATAGATAGCTCCGGCTTCACTCAGCCTCACGGTCAGCCAGTTGCCAACCCTTTAATTACAAAGGTCTGTTCTCTAGGGCCTATCTCTCCCCAGACTTCCCCCCACACTAAGGATTGCTGCTGACTTTTAAATGAGAACCATAGACATGGGCAACCTGTGAAACCCAGAGTGGATTGTGGGGAATAAGCACCCACCCAGCTCTATACTTATTTCCAGGCCCGGATTAGCTGATACCAACTATACTAAGTAACAACATCGTACCCTAACTATCCTAGTGGACACATTAGTTACTGGCTTTTACTCCACCATGGCCGGGCACCTTGGTGACATGTCTCAAGTGAAAACACAGCAAACCATAATATGCATCTCCTCTAATAGGTTTCCTGCCCCATTCTAATAGACACCTACCTTCCCTCATATATGAGGCCTGTCACTGCCTCACACCATGCAGTGAGCAAAAATTCAAGGAGTGGCCCCATGACAGTAGGGAGGGTGTCAGCAGTAAGGATATATTCAAATCATTGTTATGTTTCTGTCTTTCTGATCTGTCAGAAGAATAGCCCCAACAATGCTGTAGTATGAGCATCCGTCTTCACATTATCAGGATTTTTCAGCATTTGATCAGTATTGGTAAGGCAAAAACAGGAGTGGTTCCTAAACAGAGATAACATGTTATGGAAATATTTGCATATCTTCTGTGTTTTGGATCCACTCCTGCTTTTGGCCTCTAAATCACGATCAAATCCTGATGCAAAATACTGACCGTGTTATAGAGGCCTTCTGGATGCTCAAACAACAGGACCCTTTATTCAGTAATTTTTTCTGTTCTTCTGACGGATCAGAAGAATGGAAAAATAATCAGTGTTGTCAACATGGCCAAAAAGGGACAGTAGTGGCCCCGTAACAGACTGGTGAGGGTGGCAATAGCATGGAGAGTCATAATAGTGGCCCCAGAACAGAATGGGGAGGGGGTTGGCAACAGCAGTGGCAGTAACAGCAACAGATGGTGGCAGATCACAGTAGGGGCAGATGGCAGTAGAGGCAGCAGGCGTGTTGCATCAGGCTGGTGACAGCATCAAAACAGTGGCAGCAGGAAGGGAGCATAATGTTCTGGTGTGGCAGCACATCAAATTATTACTGCCAGAATGATCTACTCTGTTGTATCAGGCACCGGTATATGGAAATCCTGGTTGATTCAGGCCTGATTCATCTTTATAAAGGTTATTCTTTCAATATTTTGGGTTGAAAAGCAATTTATCTTTGAGGTAACTATGTCACCCGCCTCACTAAACACCCGCTCTGAAGCTTGTCCTGGAAAAACTCGGACAGTTTTGGCCACAATTCAAGTTTGGTTGCCCAGTAGTCCAGGGGATCTTGGATCTGGGTTGACAGGTTGCAGTCCAAGTATGACTTCACCTGCTGGTTAAGGTTCTGCTCCATGTTCTGCTGCTGCTGGATGGTTTCCTCAGTAGAAGAGTGAAGAAAAGTGCTTATTAGTAGTGATGATCAAGCACCAAAGTATTCGGGTGTTCAGGTGTTCGGCCCAAACACATTGCTATATTCGTGTTCTCAGCCGAGCACCCGAGTATAATGGAAGTCAATGGAAAACAACCAGGCACCCCCTGCTCTGAAGAGGGGAGGGTGCCTGATCCATTGGAAAAGGTCAGAAAGTGACATAAACACCACCGAAATGGATCGGAAACAGCATGGGGATGATGTCTGGATGCATCTTGGACTCCCAGGTCGCTACTGGGATGCATGTTGTCCGAGCTGTAAGCCACTTTTACAGACTGACAAAAATAGGCACAACTCCCCCCCCCCAAATCTATTTCACAGGAAAAGAGGAAAAGTTGTTAGGAAACATTCTTTCCTGTTTATTCAATTGTATATACAGTGCAAGTGCTGCAAAAAAGTACAAGCAAGAGGCTGTGAACCAAGAGCAAGGCAGGTGGTTTGGCTTCTTGACCAGAAAAGAGTGCATACACAGTGGTCAAGTTTAAGAAAATTGCGTTTACTATACATTAATAAGGGCAGTTTAATGATGAGATAACAGAGATAAAGACAAGAAAAGTATTCAGAATAGCATAAAAATTCAAGTCAAATCCTGTAACAATTTTCACCTTTTCTACGTTGGTATTTGCAGTGCAGACACTCAATAAGCAATAGTCCCACAAACTGTCCCTAGCTGACCCTAACTTCACAATTGGGTGCGCACCTCCCTTATCCCAGTGGTCCAAGTGGACCTCTTACAGTTCGTAGAAGTGCATGGTGGGGCCCAATGTCGTCCTGTTCCTTCAGTAAACACATGATATGGAACAATGGAGTCCTCCTCAGCAGGCTGGAAACCAGTTGAATATAATGAAGCTCAACAGCAGATGTCCCTATGGCACTCTGATCCTTCTGCAGAAAGTATATACTGGGGTGTGATGTAATCCGGGATTTTACAGTTACTGTCCGGTACCTCGACAGCACTGTGAGTCTCTTACTGTTGGTGGCAATTCACACAGCCCAATGTCAGATCCATTGAGTAGTTGCTGCACACAGTCCTTTTCAGCATGGCTCCACTAACTGCACTGTTTCTTCATACTCCGTCGGTCTCTAGACCGAAGTTCACACAGCCTGGCTGCACATGGAAGTCCTTTAGTATCTCCACACACTTTTAACACAACACAAAACCTGTTCTGTATGTTGCCAACATGGCTGCAGCTTCTGCACAAGTCTCGTCACTTCCTCCTTCTCTATACTCACACTGTCTGCATCCGCAGGCTGACATCATAGGGGGCGTGTCACTTCAACACTTAGCTGCTGCTTTAAAGGACCAGTATCACAGTAATACAGAAACACATATACATTGAATTTTAACACAGTTTAAAGAGGACCTTTCACCTGAAAATGCATGTTAAACTAAAGATATACCCTAACTTACCGGCCCCCGGTGGTGCTTATTCTGCTCTTCTTTTTTCTATATGTGCCCCCGTTTGTCCGCGGTGCCCCCCTCAATATCTCCCGCCGTGTATGCTAAAAGTTCTCCCAGGCGTGTCTGCCTTCCCCCTGGCACGGAGCGCAACCAATAAGCGCGCTCCGCTCTTAGCCAGGGAGAAGACGCTCCAGTTGTCGCGAGATTCGTGAGAACTGGAGCGATTTCATCCATCCTGAGCCGGCGCCATCTTGGATTCCCGCAGCCAGCATCGGCTCAGGATGGATGAAGCTCGCTCCAGTTCTCGCGAATCTCGCGAGAACTGGAGCGTCTTCTCCCTGGCTAAGAGCGGAGCGCGCTTATTGGTTGCGCTCTGTGCCAGGGGGAAGGCAGACACCTGGGAGAACTTTTGCAGGCCCGCCCAGTTGAGCCGAATGGCTCATTAGCATACACGGCGGGAGATATTGAGGGGGGCACCGCGGACAAACGGGGGCACATATAGAAAAAAGAAGAGCAGAATAAGCACCACCGGGGGCCGGTAAGTTAGGGTATATCTTTAGTTTAACATGCATTTTTAGGTGAAAGGTCCTCTTTAAACAGAGTAATGAAACTTGGGGACATTACATGACTGTTTCTTACAAGGCACTCAGAAACAGCCTGTATATCACATAAAGGAGGGCCTCATTCACACTTTGGTACAATTGTTCAGGTAGTGGGACTTCTAAACTCATAAAGCCTATGCACTAAGTCAAAGGTCTCTCAAAAATTACAAGGAACTGGCACTTCAATACACCCTTTATTACACATAAAGTAGGGCACCATACACACCCTTGAAAAACTATGATTGGTGGCCTGCTAGTGACCCTCAAAACATTTGGAGCAAGGGCCTGCTGGTGACCCTCTAAAACATTAGGGGTGAGGGCTTGCTGCTAAACTGATCCTCTAAAACATTAAGAGCGAGGACCTGCTGGTGAGCTGACGCTCTAAAACACTATATGCTAGTGCTTACAGGTGAGCTGATGCTCTAAAACATTATATGCGAGTGCCTGCTGGTGAGCTGATGCTCTAAAACATTATATGCGGGTGCCTGCAGGTGAGCTAATGCTCTAAAACATTCTCGCCACTTCCTCCTCAACTCTAAAACATTCTCGTCACTTCCTCCTCAGCCGTCAGCTGAACAGCGAGTGCATGCTGTTCAGCTGACGCTGTAAAACAGTATATGCGAGTGCCTGCAGGTGAGCTGACACTCTAAAACATTATATGTGAGTGCCTGCAGGTGAGCTGACACTCTAAAACATTATATGCGAGTGCATGCTGTTCAGCTGACCCTATAAAAACCTTTGAGTTGAGGGCCTGCAGTTGAGCTGACCCTATTAAAAAATTAGAGCGGAGGGAATATATACAATCTGGAGGAGGAGGAGGAGGAGAAAACAAGATTCAACCATATACTCTTTTTTGTGGTGGAAAAGGTGCATGGGAATACACTACAGTAGATTGAGTACATTATAAATGATAGATTGAAATTGCCCTCATGTTCATCATCAGCTCAGCTCTCCTCTCCTCTGGTGGAGTTGAGAAGTCAGGGGCAATCCAGGTTTTGTTCATTTTTATCTGAGTCAACCTGTCAGCATTGTCAGTGGACAAGCAGATACGCTTATCTGTTATAATGCCACCAGCAGCACTAAATACACGCTCAGACAAAACGCTCGCGGCAGGGCAGGCCAGCACCTCCAAGGCGTAGAGCACAAGTTCATGCCACGTGTCCAGCTTGAACACCCAGTAGTTGTAAGGCACTGAGGGATTATTTAGGACGCTGACACGGTCTGCTATGTATTACTTTACCATCTTCCAAAACCTGCCTTTGTTGGAACTGCTGTGTGTTCCTTTTGTCTCCCTTCCTCTATCTCTCCCTTGCCTAAGGAAGTACGGACTCTGCCGGCTGTGTTGTCAGATGGAAAATTTTGGGTCAATCTCAACAAGTACCTCCTGGTATTGCATTGTTTTACTCGTCCTCTCCACCACAGGAATGAGAGATGAGAAGTTCTCTTTGTAGTGGGGTTCGATAAGGGTGAACACTGAGTAATCCATGTTATCTAAAATGCATATAACGCGAGGGTCACGGGAAAGGCAGCTTAACATGAAGTCAGCCATGTGTACCAGAGTACCAACAGGCAAGACGTCGATGTCGACATCAGGATGACTCTCCATCTCCTCCTCCTCCTCTTCTGCCTATCAACACTGTACAGATGGAATTAAAGTTCCATGGGTACTACCCTCTGTAACAAAGGCAACTGTCTCAAGCTCCTACTCCTCTTCATGGCCCAATTTGCGCTGAGAAGACGAACTGTGGGTGGTCTGGCTATCATCCTGTGTAATGTCCTCCCCCATTTCCTCGTCTGCCAAATTCATAGCGTCCTCCTTAATTGTGAGCAGCGATAGTTTGAGTAGACACAGCAGTGGGATGGTTACGCTGATAATAGCGTCATCGCCACTAACCATCTGTGAGGATTCAGCAAAGTTTTTTAAAACCTCACAGAGGTCTGACATCAATGCCCACTCCTCGCTTGTGAATAGTGGCAGTTGAGTCGAAAGACGACGACCATGTTGCAGCTAGTATTCCACAACTGTCATCTGCTGCCCACAAAGCCTGGCCAACATGTAGAACGTAGAATTCCAATGTGTGCTCACGTCGCACATCAGTGGGTAAGCTGGAAGCCGCAAGCGATGCTGCAGCGTTGACAGACGCTAGATGTGGCCCAGATTATTGGAATTTGTAATACAGACACTGTTTGCAGATGTTCTACACTATTGATTACAGAACACCACAGATTATAGACACTAGATGTGGACCAGATTATTGGAATTTGTAATACAGACACTGTTTGCAGATGTTCTACACTATTGATTACAGAAAACCACAGATTATGGACACTATATTAGGCCCAGATTATTGGAATTTGTAATAATCTGTTTGCAGATGTTCTACACTATTCGTTACAGAACATCACAGATTATCTACACCATATTAGGCCAAGATTATTGGAATTTCTAATACAGACACTGTTTACAGATTTTCTACAGTATTGGTTACAGAACACCATAGATTATGGACACTATATTAGGCCCAGGTTATTGGAATTTGTAATACAGACACTGTTTGCAGATGTTGTACAGTATTGGTTACAGAACACCACAGATTATGGACACTATATTAGGCCCAGATTATTGGAATTTATAATACAGACACTGTTTGCAGATGTTCTACACTATTGATTACAGAACACCACAGATTATGGACACTAGATTTAGCCCAGATTATTGGAATTTGTAATACAGAAACTTTTTGCAGATGTTCTATACTATTGATTACAGAAAACAACAGATTATGGACACTATATTAGGCCCAGAATATTGGAATTTGTAATACAGACACTGTTTGCAGATGTTCTTCACTATTGGTTACAGAACATCACAGATTATGGACACTATATTAGGCCAAGATTATTGGAATTTTTAATACATACACTGCAGATGTTCTACACTATTAGTTACAGAACACAACAGATTATGGACACTAGATGTGGCCCAGATTATTGGAATTTCTAATACCGACACGGTTTGCAGATGTTCTACACTATTGGTTACAGAACACCCCATATTATAGACACTATATTAGGCCCAGATTATTGGAATTTGTAATACAGACATTGTTTACAGATTTTCTACAGAATTGGTTAAAGAACACCAACGATTATGGACACTATATTAAACCCAGATTATTGTAATTTATAATACAGACACTGTTTGCAGATGTTCTACACTATTGGTTACAGAACACCACAGATTATGGATACTAGATGTGACTCAGATTATTGGAATTTGTAATACAGACACTGTTTGCTGATGTTCTACACTATTGATTGCAGAAAACCACAGATTATGGACACTATATTAGGCCCAGATTATTGGAATTTGTAATACAGACACTGTTTGCAGATGTTCTACACTATTGGTTACAGAACATCAAAGATTATCTACACTATATTAGGCCAAGATTATTGGAATTTGTAAAACAGACACTGCAAATGTTCTATACTATTGGTTACAGCACACTACAGATTATGGACACTAATGTGGCCCAGATTATTGGAATTTATAATAAAGGCAGTTTTTGCAGATGTTCTACACTATTGGATACAGAACACCACATATTATGGACACTATATTAGGCCCAGATTATTGGACTTTGTAATACAGACACTGTTTACAGATTTTCTACAGTATTGGTTATAGAACACCATAGATTATGGACACTATATTAGGCCCAGATTATTGGAACTTGTAATACAGGCACTGTTTGCAGATGTAGTACAGTATTGGTTACAGAACACCACAGATTATGGACACTATATTAGGCCCAGATTATTGGAATTTGTAATACAGACACTGTTTGCAGATGTTCTACACTATTGGTTACAGAAAACCACAGATTATGGACACTATATTAGGCCCAGATTATTGGAATTTGTAATACAGACACTGTTTGCAGATGTTCTTCACTATTGGTTACAGAACATCACAGATTATGGACACTATATTAGGCCAAGATTATTGGAATTTTTAATACATACACTGCAGATGTTCTACAGTATTAGTTACAGAACACAACAGATTATGGACACTAGATGTGGCCCAGATTATTGGAATTTCTAATACCGACACGGTTTGCAGATGTTCTACACTATTGGTTACAGAACACCCCATATTATAGACACTATATTAGGCCCAGATTATTGGAATTTGTAATGCAGACATTGTTTACAGATTTTCTACAGTATTGGTTACAGAACACCAACGATTATAGACACTATATTAGGCCCAGATTATTGGAATTTGTAATACAGACACTGTTTGCAGATGTTCTACAGTATTGGTTACAGAACACCACAGATTATGGATACTAGATGTGACTCAGATTATTGGAATTTGTAATACAGACACTGTTTGCAGATGTTCTACACTATTGGTTACAGAAAACCACAGATTATGGACACTATATTCGGCCCAGATTATTGGAATTTGTAATACAGACAATGTTTGCAGATGTTCTTCACTATTGGTTACAGAACACCACAGATTATGGACACTAGATGTGGACCAGATTATTGGAATTTGTAATACAGACACTGTTTGCAGATGTTCTACACTATTGGTTACCGAACACCACAGATTATGGACACTAGATGCAGCCCAGATTTTTGGCATTTGTAAAACAGACAATGTTTGCAGATGTTCTACAGTATTGGTTACAGAACACCACAGATTACGGACACTAGATGTGGCCCAGATTATTGAAATTTGTAATACAGACACTGTTTGCCGATGTCCTACACCATTGGTTACAGAATACAACGGATTACTAACACTAGATGTGGCCCAGATTATTGGACTTTGTAATACAGACACTGTTTGCAGATGTTCTACACTATTGGTTACAGAACACCACAGATTATGGACACTATATTAGGCCCAGATTATTGGAATTTGTAATACAGACACTGTTTGCAGATGTTCTTCACTATTGGTTACAGAACACCACAGATTATGAACACTAGATGTGGCCCAGATTATTGGCATTTGTAATACAGACATTGTTTGAAGATGTTCTACAGTATTGGTTACAGAACACCACAGATTACGGACACTAGATGTGGCCCAGATTATTGAAATTTGTAATACAGACACTGTTTGCCGATGTCCTACACCATTGGTTACAGAATACAACGGATTACTAACACTAGATGTGGCCCAGATTATTGGACTTTGTAATACAGACACTGTTTGCAGATGTTCTACACTATTGGTTACAGAACACCACAGATTATGGACACTATATTAGGCCCAGATTATTGGAATTTGTAATACAGACACTGTTTGCAGATGTTCTTCACTATTGGTTAAAGAACACCACAGATTATGAACAATAGATGTGGCCCAGATTATTGGAATTTGTAATACAGACATTGTTTGAAGATGTTCTACACTATTAGTTACAGAACACCACAGATTATGGATACTAGATGTGGCCCAGATTATTGGAATTTGTAATACAGACACTGTTTGCAGATGTTCTGCACTATTGGTTACGGAACACCACAGATTATGGACTCTAGATGTGGCCCAGATTTTTGGAATTTGTAATACAGACACTGTTTTTGTGCTAGATAGCACATTAGGATCCTAACCTGCATTTCTGATATTCCAATAAAAAAAGTAACATACTGCATTTACACAGTTGTTTGCAAAAAACACAGTTTTTGTGCAAGATAGCACATTAGGATCCTACACTGCATTTCTGATATTCCAATAAAACCTTAACATACTGCATTTACATAGTTGTTTGCAAAAAACAGTTTTTGTGCAAGATAGCACATTAAGATCCTACGCTGCATTTATGTTATTCCAATAAAACCTTAACATACTGCATTTTCATAGTTGTTTGCAAAAAACACTGTTTTTGTGCTAGATAGCACATTAGCGGCATACGTTGCTTTTCTGATATTCCAATAAAACTGTAACATACTGCATTTACATAGTTGTTTGCAAAAAACACAGTTTTTGAGCTAGATAGCACATTTGGATCCTACGCTGTTGGTTGGAAAATTCAAAATTTTTGTGATAGTTAAGTAATTGTATTAAATTGCTCTATTACACTGTTGTGCGACATAAAGAAATGTATTCTATTTATGACACCGTCACTGCCTTACTATTAGTGAACTTAATTGTTGACTATTGGCAGTTAAATTGTCGCCTTAGATAAACCATCTGTTAGTTTGGTGGGTGAACACAAATAATGAGGAGAATGTCAAATAAGGGATGTGGCCCTGGTCGTGGTGCTGCTGGTGTTGGGGGAGCTCCTGTTGCAGGAAGAGGACGTGGTTGATCTTTGCCTGCTACACGCCCAAATGAAACACCTTCCTCAGGTGCGCGTAGACGTTAGAGCCTTTAGCTTTATTTAATTTCTTCGAATGGTGAGGCCAGAACAAGTACAGTCGCTAGTAGATTGGGTGGCTGACAGTTCCTCCAGTATCTTCACATTGTCTCCCACCTGGTCCTCTGCTGAAAGCTCAGAGTTGGCACCTGTAGGCCATGGCCATCTATCTAGCACCTCACCCCCTTGCAAATCAGCCAAGCAGTCTGAGCCCCAAGTCATGCAGCAGTCTCTTATGGTTTTTGATGAGTCTGCTGGCAGGGTTTCTCAGGGCCATCCACATAGCTTTGCCCCAGAAGTGGAAGAGATTGAGTGAACCAATGCCCAACCACTTACGTTTGAGGATGAGGACATGGGAAGACCACCGCAGCTCGTCTCTAATGATGACGAAACACAGGTGCCAACTGCTGCGGATTTTTGCAGTGTGCAAACTGACAAGGAGTGCAGGGATGAAGACTGGGTGGAAGATGATGTGGAGGACGATCAGGTCCTAGACCCCACATGGAATCAAGGTCATGCGAGTGACATGTGCAGTTCGGAGGGAGAGGCGGTGGTCGCACACCAGCACAGCAAAAGAGGGAGCAGGGTGCAAAAGCAGAGCGTCCGTCCTCTAGACAGTACGCCTGCTACTGCCCACCGCACCCAGGGACTGAGCACAACAAAGCCAGCTCCAAGGAGTTCCCTGGCGTGGCAGTTCTTCAGACAATGTGCAGATGACAAGACACGAGTGGTTTGCACGCTGTGCAATCAGAGCCTGAAGCAAGGCATAAACGTTCTAAACCAAAGCACAACCTGCATAACCAGGCATCTAAGTGCAAAGCACGGGCTGCAGTGGAGTAAACACCTCCATAACCAAAAAAGGTCTCAGGCTCCTCCTGCTCCCTCTTCTGCTGCAGTCTTGGCCTCTTCCTCCACCACTGGAGTGACAGAGGATGTGTCAGCAATTCCATTACGTCCGTCACCTTCAACAAGCAGCACCACAATGTCCCATGGCAGCGTTCAGATGTCCATCTTCCAAACAATGGAGCGAAAGAGGTAGTACCCCCCTACCCTCCTGCGATCCCTGGCCTAAAAATTCCTGGCCTTTGAAATGCTGTCATTCCGTCTGGTGGAGACGGAGAGTTTTAAAAACCTTATGGCGTTGGCTGTCCCATAGTACGTCGTTCCCAACCGGCCTCCCGGCTCACCACCTCGTATGCGACGTGCCCACAAGGTGGAACTCCACCTTGCACATGCTGGAGAGACTGTGCGAGCAGCAGCAGACGATAGTGGAGTTTTAGCTGCAGCACAAACTGGGGAGTCGCTCTGCGGAACAGCACCATTTCACTGCCACTGAGTGGGCCTCCATGCGAGACCTGTGTGCCTTGTTGCGCTGTTTTGACTACTTCACCAACATGGCCAGTGCCGATGATGCCGTTCTCAGCGTTACTATCCCACTTCTATATCTCCTTGAAAAAACGCTTCGGGCGATGATGAAAGAGCTTGTGGTACAGGAGGAAGAGGAGGAGGAAGAGGGATCATTTCCACGGTTATCAGGCCAGTCATTCACAAGTGGCTCAGAGTGTGGGTTCCTGCACCAACATAGGCCAGGTACACCATTGTCCAGCCAGGGCACAGTTCTGGAGGATGAGGAGAATGAGGAGGATGAGGATGAGGGCGAGGATGAGGAGGAACCGTGTTCACAGCAGAGTGGCAACCAAAGCAGCTCAGGGCCATCACTGCAATCACTGCAGCGTGGCTGGGGGAATCCGAGGACACAGATGATACACCTCCCACAGAGCACAGCTTGTCGTTGCCTCTGGGCAGCCTGGCACACATGAATGACTACATGCTGCAGTGCCTGCGCAACAACCGCCGAGTTGCCCACATTCTAACTTGTGCTGATTACTGAGTGGCCACTCTGTTGGATCCCAGTTACAAGGACAACGTGCCGTCCTTAATTCCCTCACTGGAGCATGATCGTAAGATGCGCGACTACAAGCGCACGCTGGTAGACGCGCTGCTTATGGCATTCCCACCTGACAGCGGCGGCTCAGTAGAAGCACAAGGCGAAGGCTGAGGAAAAGGAAGAGGTCGCCAATGAAGCTGGGGCACCGCCAGCACTTCAGAAGGCAGGGTTAGCATGACTGTACTGTGAAAAAGCTTTGTCAGCATGCCACAACAACCAGCACCACCAGCTGATATGGAACGTCTTAGCAGGAGGCAGCATTTTAAAACATGGTGGAGCAGTATGTGTGCACACGCTTACACGTACTGACTGATGGGTCTGCCCCATTCAACTTCTAGGTCTCCAAATTGGGCACATGGCCTGAGCTTGCCCTTTACGCCTTGGAGGTCCTGGCCTGCCCTGCAGCCAGTGTATTGTCTGAATGTGTGTTTAGCACGGCAGGGCACGTTATCACAGACAAGCCGCCTGTCCAGATTATTATTTTTATTTAAATTAATTTTATTTTAAGTAAATTCCCTATCCACATTTGTTTGTAGGACACTTGTCATGCTCTTACCCACATTTTGCTGCCTTTGCAGCCCTCTAGCCCTTTGCATGACTCTTTTAGAGCTATTTTAGTGCCACAAAGTTCCGGTCCCTATTGACTGCAATGGGGTTCGGGGTCAAGTTGTAGTCAAGTTCGGGTCCCGAACTCGAACTTTGCGATGAACTTCAGCAAAACTCGGCGAACCTGAACTTCTAGGTGTTCGCTCAACTCTACTCATCACTACGTATCAGAGACTCATGACTTAAGTTGCTGCTGATGGAGCTGGTGCTGCTCCTGCGCCCCCACCTCCCTCCAGCAGTCATGGCAATGGAGAGTGAGCTCCGAGAGTCACCTCGGTTGGACCTTCGTGAGGATGGGCGATGGGTCCCGTAGGAAGTGAGCAACCAACTGCAAAGGATGTCTCAATACTAGTAGAGTTTTTCATCCCTCGCAGAAGGTGTAAAAAAAGGCCCCCATTTTGGAATGGTAGTAAGGCTCTAACATTGTGGAGAGCCAGTAGTCATCCCTCTGCCGAATGGTGATAATGGGGCTCTCACTACACAAGCAACTCAGCCTGCATCTAGCCATTTGCGCAAGTGACTCAGAGGGACTCCCTGCCTCCATCTCCACTGCATACTGCCATGGTCTGTAGGGGTCATCTGCATTTTCTTCCTTATTGCTGTCTATCTCGTTATGCTCCTCCTGCTCCTCTCTTGTCGCTTGTGCAGATCAACCACCAAGTTCTGTAAAGAATTCCTGGGCCTTTATGTCCTCCTCCTCGTTCTCCTCCTCTTGTTCCAGTTCAGCCTTCACAGGGGTCAGATGGGATGTAGGTGCAATGTCTTCTGTCCACTCACCAATCAGATATATCAGCATCCCCTCCAGGACGTGAAAGAATTAGAGATGAGCAAATTTCTCAAAAATTTTATTCGGTCGATTCCTCAAATTGTCCAAAAATATTTTATTCGATCCAGATGTATTCGTGGCGAATTGTGTTAAAAAACAGATATTTCCTGGCTGCAGAGAGCCTGTACTTCCAGTAACACACATAGGGAGTCTGCTGTGGTAGTGAAACATGCAGATGACAGGCGTCACTCTTAGAATCACTGCACACTTCACTTATCCGGGCAGTTACGGGGACAAAGCTGACCAAATAACTGAGCGAACTCAGCCTTACAGGTCAATGTTAGAGCCAGGTATAAAGAACCGCTCAGAGGCCCAAGATCCTACTATAGCGTGAAAGAACGTATTCCTTTTACTCCGTCGTCAGCTGATTCCACATAGATATGTACAGAACCTGTTCTATTAAATGCTTATAAAAGTACAGCCCCCCTGACAGAGTGGAGAGAGTGTCAACAGAAAGTTTGTGTTGACATCACTGATTCTTTAGCCCTTCCTCTGATCCGTCAAAACAATAACCTCCGGAAAATGGATCCTGTCTGTTGAGCATCCGCCTTTACTCAGTCAGCATTTGGTCAGTAATCCATCAGTAAGGATGTACCGAATTTTGGGGTTTTTCGGGACCCGGACCCGGACCACCCAAACATTTTCAAAAAAGTTCGGGTTCGGGTTCGTTGTTCGGCGATTTCTTCACGCTTTCTGAAGGGCTGCACAGCAGCCAATCAGCTAGCGTTTTACTTCTTGCCCTTAGAAGCCATCACAGCCATGCCTACTAAAGGCATGGCTGTGATTGGCCAAGTGCAGCATCTGACCCAGCCTCTATTTAAGCTAGAGTCACGTAGCGCCACACGTCACACTGCTCTGATTAGTGTAGGGAGAGGACGCAGCTTCTGTGAGGGCGAGATTAGGCAGGGAAAAGTCAGCAAAAACACCTAATGAAGTAATCGATCTACAGCTGTGAAACATTCAACTTCTGCTAGTTAATTGCTCACTGGTTTTTAGGCTGCACAGAGCGTTTTTCTGTCACTTTGATCGGCGGCCATTTTGTGTCTTGTGGTGCACCAGCACAAGCTGCCACCAAGTCCATCAATCCATCAGTACTAGGTTTTTTTTTGCTATATCCTACATCAGGGGCTTGGCTGTGCTTATTGTCACCCCTAGAAACTCAGTCTTCTCTGCAATACCACATCTCACCACCGTGTCTGCTATTGGACTCAGTTCACACTAACTGTGGTTCTTACTGCAACTTGAGCTATTGGAGCGCTACTTGTTGTCTGACTCTGTAAGTCAGCTGTCAACCATATTAGCTAATCCTATAGGTAGTGGTTCAGTTTCTCTCTTGCTGTGTTCTGTCCTGTCTCCTGTGAGAATGCTAAATAACACCATAGGGGTGAGTGGCTGCCATCTCAGAGAATCCACACTCTCTGGTTTGACCAGGGGATCCCACCCACATCTGAATTGGAGAAAACGCGACAAATCAAGATGGCTGCGACAGCCCCTTTGCAATCAAATGGATGAGGTGAGTATGTTTTTTTTTTTTTTAAACGTAATTTCAGGAAAAATGAAAGGTCCTCTTTAAAGGGGCTAGCACATGAAGGCAACCCCTCTCCATACGCACCTGCTGGGAATCCCTCTCTATGAGCCAGATTGCAGAGCCGCTCTGTATAATGGCTACTAGGCAGCCAAGGCAGGCAAAATGCCGGCAACAGTGTTTCCTGGAGAGATTAGCAGGCCAGGGTTGCCAACCCAAATTTTCCTTTTTCCTGGACAACTTATCCCAAAATCACAGACAGCCAACATTTATTACGGACAAACTGGAAAACCTTAATGAATGATAAAGATTATAAGTAATCCATGTCTATAACTCACTGGCCATAACCCATGGAAACGAGCAGTGTATAATGCGATGGAAAAATGAATCAAGCCATCAAGGGGGGCATTAGTAAGTGCCTTGTATTAACTTTCTCTACATGATAAATGCCCTTTACAGAAGTGAGACAACCCATTTAACATTATCTTGTTTTTTTTATTGCTGATTTTCCCTGTAATTGGGGCTGGCATATTAGCCATAGATACAAAGGGCATATAGCCTCCAGAGACTCACTGGGTCTGGTAAGACCCAGCTGCCTCTGCATTTTCCTGGGACAGGAAGAGGGACTGCAATGGACACTTACTGAACTATAAAATTGTGCCTACTTAGCACCATGTATACAGTGGTCAGGAAGACAGGAATAGTAATAAATGGTGTTTGCCTTCTCTATGGGGTGTCCGGGTGTCCCTGACAACTGACTACCAGCTCCTGAAGCTGCACAATTTCTGCATATTATTTTATTATATTATATTAAGCTTTAATTACTTGATGTACAACCCCTTTGACTGGTTTGCAGTAAAATATTTAGGTGTGAAGTATTGGTGTGCTAGGGGCTTATACAAATTCATCCTCTCTAATTTAGTTTTGCGAGGGACAATACATGAAGGGAACGTGAGCCCCGCCATTGCCAGGTTACATTAAGAGTTTTGGGGACTGTTAATTAAAGGAATTGTTTTATCAGGGACATCCCCTTTCAAAATGCGTCTGCTATAGGGTTGCCAACCATCCAGAAATTTCTGGACAGTCCGTGAAAAAAGTGACCTTTTTCCCTGTGTCCGTAAAAAAAAAAATATGTGTCTGTGATTTCCGTACTTGATTAGATTGTTTTGATGATAATCATCATCATTTTATAGCTTACAGTAAATGCTGGTAATGAATTTTTATCAGTAAATTGAGTTATAGACATGGATTACTTATAATCTTTATCATTCATTAAGGTTTTCCAATTTGTCCGTAATAAATGTTGGTTGTCTGTGATTTTGGGATAAGTTGTCCAGGAAAAAGGAAAATTTGGGTTGGCAACCCTGCTAATCTCTCCAGGAAACACTGCTGCCGGCATTTTGCCTGCTTTGGCTGCCTAGTAGCCATTACAGAGCGGCTCTGCGTTCTGGCTCATAGAGAGGGATTCCCAGCAGGTGCGTATGGAGAGGGATTGCCTTCATGTGCCAGCCCCTGTAAAGAGGACCTTTCACTAAGATTTAGGTAGTGAAATACTTAAACTACCTTCCTGGGCGGCCCCCGCTGACATCCAGGCAACATTTTTTTTTCAAAATAACCCCCCGTGTGTGCGCTCCGGTCCCCCGCTAGTTTTCACATGCCGGGATTTCTTGTATGAGGCGGGGACTTGTCTTTTGCCTGGGGAGTGGTTTTCCTCTCCCTGGCTGCGAGCTGAGCGCTATGATTGGCTGCACTCGCAGCCAGGGAGAGGAAAACCACTCTCCAGGCAAAAGACAAGTCCCCGCCTAGTAGAAGGAGTCCCCGCATGTGAAAACTAATGGGGACCGGAGCGCACGAACAGGGGGTTATTTTGAAAAAAAAAAAAATGTTGCCTGGACGTCAGTGGGGGCCGCCCAGGAGTAGTGTAAGTATTTCACTACCTAAATCTTAGTGAAATGTCCTCTTTAAACATAAAAGGCAGTATGTTTATAGCCTTTGATTAGGTGATGTATTATGTAGTCATAAAAATCATGTAGTCTTTTAGTACTTAGGAAGCAGAAACCAATGTCTGGAGTATTTAGTTAGGGCACATTTGTATTTCTACATTGGGTTTAAATAGTAAAATATTTCTGCTTCAAATGTATTCTGTGCACACAGTATATTTCTGTTCATGTAGACCCTGTGAATTTCAACATAAATGTTCCAAAGTCGTCTTTTTTTTTTTGACAGGCATTTTTCTACCATGCAGCACAGTCCAAAAATGTCACATGTATCCATGTTGAGTCTTCGCAGGAGGAATATTCAATTTCAGATGTTGACATTCCTAAGGATTTACCAGTGAAAGCCTTAAAGTCATCCAGTATTCCGTTCTTCCTCTATTTAAGCACCTTGTCACAGTGAGTTATTTCAGTATGTGCTACTTATGGCATCAGTGGGAAATTTTTCTAGTACCTGCTTATTAATCTCCTCCTTCTCTAAGCTCTGAATACAGAAAGAATACAGGCTGCCAGGGAGTCAATCTGGATGTAATGTGCTCCCTTGATAAATGGCTCTTATCCTTTTTTTTCCAGCCTGGCAGAGTACTTTTGTTCTTTATTTTTTTGTTAATGCTTATGATAAAAAATTAAATTACTGTTCCTCTTTTCAATAAGTTTTCCACCGAGATTGCCCAGCTCAAGAACAAACATTTAAAAGACTGCAGAAAAGGTTGAGCTTAATACACAACTCTGCTATATTATTCATGGCAATGTATTTTTAATGGCTTAAAAAAAAAAAAAAGAATAAAATATAGTTTAATTTCCATGACCAGGCTGCCCGAGATTTACAGAGTGATAACGTTACACATCCTTCTGAGAGATGCACAATGAAAAGATGCGGCAGAGATGCTCATAAGAGATTCATGCATGTTCGAGAGAATATTGTCAAGAGATTTCATCAGGTGCCAAGGATTTTCTAACCTTTCACTTACAAGCATTAATTTAGCCTCGCTATGAGAATAAAAATTAGGTCAGCTAAACAATACCTGCTCGTATTTAAAGAAAAAAAAGAGGGGAGCAGGGCAACCATTACAAGAATCTGTAAGGTTAAGTGACTAAAAACATTGGAAATTTCCATTTAACGTGAGCTATAAATCGCGTGCCTTGAAATGCATAGCATAAAAAGACAGGGTATGGTGAATACAGAACTAAGTGCAGTTTGGCGTCAATGATGCTGTTGTACTTAGACTTCAAGGCTAATAGATAATTTTGCTGAAAATGTCAGGGACTCTAATTATGGTATGTGAATAACAGTGATATTATCTAGCACTTTTTCATGCAAGGCTGTTCTGTATGGTTTTTCTCTCCAATAAATTTAGAGCCGGAACAACTTTTCGGTGATATTTTTCATCAACATTTAATGGATTAGAACACATAGCAACCATTTAAAATGGAAATAATCTTGTATACCTTGTTTTACCATGTTGATAAACAGACAATATATTATATTTTATATATATAATACATATAGATAATATCTATACATATAGATGTCTACTCTAGAACTGCTGTGGAACTTGACATGGTTAAATATGGATTTATGATATATTGTGAACTTCTGCAGGCTCGTAGCCAGGGGCGGACTGAGAACTTAGTGGCCCTAGAAAACATACTAAAAGTGGCCCCGTTTTGTAGTCAGGTCCAAATTGATGGAAGGAAGGGCCAGCAATACCCATATTTTGGCACATTATATCACCCCAACAGAGCCAAATACCACAGTCCATCGCAAAATACTGCCAGCAGCACAAAAAACATTCCCAAAAACTACCGGGAAGTAGTAACGGCCGTTAGTAGTAGCTCGTTAGTGATCATATGGTAGTTTAATACTGCCTCTGACCAACCCAAGAACGTTTTTAGTGCAATTCAGTTCTTTCACAATGCTGATAGATCTGGATTTGCCGTTGGCAGATCGTGCTGTGTAGTCACAATCTGCTACATGCACACCTCTGTCCTGCATGGTGACGAACAATGGCATATCGATTGCTCCTCCCCATGCTGTGGAGGACATCACTAAATGTAATAGCAGCGGCGTCCTCTGCTAGCTATCTTGCGACTGCCAGGAGGGAACGCTTCCCTCAGGACAATGGCTTGCAGCATTGGGGGGTTTACTAGTATATACTGTAGTAGGAGGGAGCATCTAAGATGGCCCCCTCCTACTATATACTATTTATAATGTGGTTTATTGTTAAGAGATAGATGAGTCTTTGTGGCAGGACCAGTGTGTGGCTTCCACCTCTGCACCTCCTATAGATTTGCCCCTGGGATTTGATATTTTAGCATTTCAGTATTTCTTTATCAAAATTATTTTCTTTGAATTTTACCAATAAAACAGAGAAAGTAGATAAGATACATTACTGTACATAGGCACTGAGATGGAGCAGAGGACAGTCTTGAGAAAAACACATTCAGATGGTACATACATTGTGTTGACAAGTGTGCCCTTGATATAGAAGGCTACAAAGATGCACATTTACTGGAACTCAGTCATGTACATGAGACAGTTTCATGAAACTGTTCTGATAAATTGTTAACTGTAAAATATTAAGAACTTTAGAGGGTGCGGGACAGTGTGTGAGAGTAGAATAAGGACAAGAAGGGAGGGGGCCCCTGAATAGTAAAGTTTCAGGTAAACTAATCGTCTCCGCATAATGGTAGAGAAGCTATACCGTAATAATTAATTATGTCCGGGACGGTGCGAGCTCACATAGGCTGGTGTATTTTTCTATAATGTGCAAGCATGGATTGCAGGGTGGTCATAACCATGAAAACAAGCAGTGTATAATATGATGGAAAAATGAATCAAGCCAGAAAAAGAAGAGAATATGGTATGGACAATCCCAATACATTAGTAAGTGCCTTGTATTAACTTTCTCTAGTCTACATGGTAAATGCTATTTGCTGAAGTGACAAAACCACTTTAACCACCTCAGCCGCCCTAGCTTAAACCCCCTTAATGACCAGGCCACTTTTTACAATTCTGTACTACACTACTTTCACCATTTATTGCTCCGTCATACAACTTACCACCCAAATAAATTTTACCTGCTTTTCTTCTCACTAACAGAGCTTTCATTTGGTGGTATTTCATTGCTGCTGACACTTTTACTTTTTTTGCTATTAATCAAAAATGACCGAAATTTTTGCAAAAAAATGACATTTTTCACTTTCTGTTGTAATTTTTTTTTTTAAAAACTACATTTCTATATAAATTTTTCTCTTAATTTATTGTTCTAAATGTCTTTGATTAAAAAAAAATCCAATAAGTGTATATTTATTGGTTTGGGTAAAAGTTATAGTGTTTACAAACTATGGTGCAAAAAAGAATTTTCTAGAATGCCAGGATAGTATAAATACCCCCCAAATGACACCATTTTAGAAAGAAGACACCCCAAAGTATTCGCGGAGGGGCATGGTGAGTTCATGTATCATTTCATTTTTTTTCACAAGTTAGCGGAAAATGACACTTTCTGAGGAAAAAAAATAATAATAAAGTTTCCATTTCTTCTAACTTCTGGCAACAAAAAATAAAATCTCCCACGGACTCACTATGCCCCTCAGTGAATACCTTGGGGTGTCTACTTTCCAAAATGGGGTCATGTATAAAAAAAATTTAAAAGTTGTCATTTACAGAAATATTTCTCTCCCCCAGCATGGGTATATGTAAAAATACACCCCAAAACACATTGCCCTACTTCTCCTGAGTACGGTAATACCACATGTGTGACACTTTTTTTGCAGCCTGGGTGTGCAAAGGGTCCCTAATTCCAATGAGTACCTTTAGGATTTCACAGGGCATTTTTACGCATTTGGATTCCAGACTTCTTCTCACGCTTTAGGGGCCCCTAAAATGCCAGGACAGTATAAATACCCCACATGTGACCCCATTTTAGAAAGAAGACACCCCAAGGTATTCTGTGAGGGGTATGGTGAGTTCATGTAAAATTTAATTTTTTGTCACAAGTTAGTGGAATATGAGACTATGTAAAAAAAAATAAAAAATAATCAATTTCCGCTAACTTGTGCCCAAAAAAATTTTTTTTTGTGAACTCACCATGCCCCTCACGGAATACCTTGGGGTGTCTTCTTTACAAAATGGGGTCAGTTGTGGGATATATATACTGCCGTGGCATTTTAGGGGCCCTAAAGCGTGAGAATTCAAAATGTGTAAAAATGCCCTGTGAAATCCTAAAGGCACTCATCGGAATTAGGGCCCCTTTGCGCATTTTGGCTGCAAAAAAGTGTAACTCATGTGGTATCGCCGTACTCAGGAGAAGTAGGACAATGTGTTTTGGGGTGTATTTTTACATATACCCATACTGTGTGTGAGAAATATCTCTGTAAATGACAACTTTTAAAACAATTTTATACAAAGTTGTCAATTTACAGAGATATTTCTCTCATCCAGCATGGGTATATGTAAAAATACACCCTAAAAAACACATTGCCCTACTTCTCCTGAGTACGGCGATACAACATGTGTGACACTTTTTTGCGCAAAAGGGCCCAAATTCCGAGTAACTTTTAGGAGGGCATTTTTACGCATTTGGATTCCAGACTTCTTCTCACGCTTTAGGACCCTTAAAATGCCAGGGCAGTATAAATACCCCACATGTGACCCCATTTTGAAAAGTAGACACCCCAAATTATTCTGTGAGGGGCATGGCGAGTTCATAGAAGATTTTTTTTTTGGCACAAGTTAGCGGAAATTGATTTTTTATTGTTTTTTCTCACAAAGTCTCCCTTTCCGCTAACTTGTGACAAAAAGTTCAATTTTTCATGGACTGAATATGCCCCTCAGCGAATACCTTGGGGTGTCTTCTTTCAAAATGGGGTCAGTTGTGGGATGTTTATACTGTTCTGGCATTTTAGGAGCGTGAGACTAAATTGTGAGCATGCCCTGTAAAACCTAAAGGTACTCATTGGACTTTACACCCCTTTGCTCATTTAGGCTGCAAAAAGTGTCACACATGTGTATTGCCGTACTCAGGAGAAGTAGGACAATGTGAGGTGTTTTTATACCCTATGTGTGAGAAATATCTCTGTAAATTGACAACTTTGTATAAAATTTTATACAAAGTTGTCAATTTACAGAGATATTTCTCACACACAATATGGGTATATATAAAAATACACCCTAAAACACATTTCCCTACTTCTCCTGAGTATGGCGATACCACATGTGTGACACTTTTTGCTAAGATGCGCAAAGGGCCCTAAATTCAATGAGTACCTTTAGGATTTCAGGGCATTTTTACGCATTTGGTTCAGACTTCTTCTCACGCTTTAGGACCCTTAAAATGCCAGGGCAGTATAAATACCCCACATGTGACCCCATTTTGAAAAGTAGACACCCCAAATTATTCTGTGAGGGGCATGGCGAGTTCATAGAAGATTTTTTTTTTGGCACAAGTTAGCGGAAATTGATTTTTTATTGTTTTTTCTCACAAAGTCTCCCTTTCCGCTAACTTGTGACAAAAAGTTCAATTTTTCATGGACTGAATATGCCCCTCAGCGAATACCTTGGGGTGTCTTCTTTCAAAATGGGGTCATTTGTGGGGTGTTTGTACTGTTCTGGCATTTTGGGCGGGGCTAAATTGTGAGCAGCCCAGTAAAACCTAAAGGTACTCGTTGGACTTTACACCCCTTTGCTCACCTAGGCTGCAAAAAAGTGTCACACATGTGTATTGCCGTACTCAGGAGAAGTAGGGCAATGTGGGTGAGAGAAATATCTCTGTAAATTGACAACTTTGTATAAAATTTTTTAAAAAGTTGTCGTTTACAGAGATATTTCTAACACAAAATATGGGTATATATAAAAATACACCCCAAAACACATTTCCCTACTTCTCCTGAGTATGGCGATACCACATGTGTGACACTTTTTTGCAGCTAAGATGCGCAAAGGGGCCCTAAAACCAATGAGTACCTTTAGGATTTCACAGGGCATTTTTACGCATTTGGATTCTCACGCTTTAGGGCCCCTGAAATGCCAGGGCAGTATAAATACCCCACAAGTGACCCCATTTTGGAAAGAAGACACCCCAAGGTATTCCGTGAGCGGCATGTCGAGTTCACAGAAATGTTTTTTTTTTTTTGGCACAAGTTAGCGGAAATTTATATATATATTTTTTTAATTTATTTTTTTACAAAGTCTCATATTCCACTAACTTGTGACAAAAAATAAAATTTTACATGAACTCACCATACCCCTCACGGAATACCTTGGGGTGTCTTCTTTCTAAAATGGGGTCACATGTGAGGTGTTTGTACTGCCCTGGCATTTGAGGGTCTCCGCAATCATTACATGTATGAGTTTCTGCTATTCTTCTTATATTGAGCACACGGGTAATAAGATTTTTTTTTTCGTTCAGCCTCTGGGCTGAAAAAAAAAAAATGAACGGCACAGATTTCTTCATTCGCATCAATCATCGTGGATGAAAAAATCTCTGCCAAAATCAGTGACTGCGGTGCGGTGGGCTGGGCGCTAACTACCTAACAAGTAGCTAACTAACTGGCGGTGATAAGGGACCCTTATGCCCCATTCACACGTCCGCAATTCTGTTTGCGGAACGAAATTGCGGACCCATTCATTTCTATGGGGACAGACTTTGTCCTGCTCGGATCCGCACTTCCGGGTCTGCACTTCCGTTCCTCAAAAATATAGAACATGTCCTATTCTTGTCCGCAATTGCGGACAAGAAAAGGCATTTTCTATATAGTTCTGGCAATGTGCGGATCTGCAAAATGCGGAAAGCACATTACCGGTGTCCGTGTTTTACAGATCCGCGGATCCATGGATCCGCAAAACACATATGGACGTCTGAATGGAGCCATACAGGGGGGTGATCAATGACAGTGGGGTGATCAGGGAGTCTATATGGGGTGATCAGGGGTTAATAAGGGGTTAATAAGTGACCAGGGGGGGGGTGTAGTGTGGTGCGTGGTGCTACTTTACATAGCTACCTGGTCCTCTGGTGGTCGATCCCAGCAAATGGGACCACCAGAGGACCATGTAGCAGGTATATCAGACGCAATGATATATTGGCATGAGTCATTCAGAACAGGAGACAGTCTTATAGAGTGCCTCATCTTTTTGGCTATTTGTAAAATATTATTATGAACTGTCCACAGTGCTTGGTAGACCCCAACTGACCACAAAAATGTGAGACCTGTTTACCCCCATATAATATGTGGTCGAGCATGCATGTTAAGGCTCCATTTATCTATACGGGACTGTTGGAGATGGTTGACTGCTGTACTTAGCTTGTCACAGTGCTGTGTCACAGTGTTGCCATGTAGGCTGGCTGCTTGTGTGAAAATTCAGAAAACATGACCGTAAGGTGGGTCGTGAGGACTGGAGTTGAGGAACCCTGCCATTGAGAATGGGTAGAGTAGTTGTGTGCATAGGAGGGCACAGGAACCACATTCTTATCATTGGTGTGAGACCCAGAGGTCAGACTCCACTGATCAAACACTTATCAGACACAACATCACCTAGAGACAGACAGCAATAATATCAATGAAATAGAGATAGGCATCCATATTGTGCATCATCTAGAAACATATAGCCATACATTATAAGTAAATAGACACATAGTGGGAGATTTATCAAACTGGTATAAAGTAGATTCCAGCTTTCATTTTCCAATGGAGCCGTGAAAATGAAAGGTGGAATCTGATTGGTTGCTTTGGGCAACTAAGCCAGTTCTACTTTACACCAGTTTAATAATTCTCCCCCATAGTGAAGTAGTTGTGGCAGTAACTATAATAATGATCATTATTCTTTCATTATTCCAATTTAGCTATGCTATTCTACTGTGCAGATAGGGGTCAACTGCACTGATCTAAGAAAGGTGGGCAGAATTTTAAATACATTATTAGAAAATTACTGTAAGCATTAGCAAATGTAAAATTTGCTCAAAAAATTAGCTAGAATACTGTGCGGAGATTTGTCTCCATATTGTATTAGAATGTATGGGCTCCGATGAGCCAAAGTAAGTTATTCATGAAATTGACCGCGGCTTCGTTGAATAACTTCGGTAATTGATTATTACAGTGAAAAACGTTGGAACCGAACTTCAGGTTCCAAGGTACAACTCGGAACCGAGCCAAGTTCAGTTCCACGTTTTGAAGTGGTTTTTCGAAGTTATTAACTTACTTTGGCTCGTCAGAGCCCATATATTCTAATACTGTACGGAGACGAATCACCGTACAGTATTATAACAAATTTTTTAGCGAAGCAGCTTCGGATGTAGCATTCGAAGCTCGCTTCGCTCATCTCTAGCTAAAACATAAAAACAGGAATACCACTTTAAGAGCTACTTTGCTTGTCTTAGCTGTAATAGAATTCAGTTTTTACTGTAGCTTAGGAATTTACTGCATGTTGCTTGTTTTCCATTCCAAGCAGATCATTTTCTCTAAATGCATTTACTTTCATGACAAATGTTATAAGGTGATGTAAAATATCTGTTTACATTTCAACAACTAAAATGGTTATCTGAAAAGATTTAAAATTTAAATTGCACTAAGTACCAGTTACTTTATACAGTTTTTCCATTTATGAAAAGTGCACTTTCAATTGTTATGTTTTATATGAACTAGAAAAAGTGTCCACTTCAAACATTATTTAATCCTCACGCTATATTTTAATTTGCATTATTTTAAAGCATAAACTGCTGCAGATGTTAAGGAGAACAACAAGAGAAGCACCACTAGGAACAGGAAGAAGATGTAGTTTACCCGCTAGTTGTTTAAATGGATTCATGGACTCACAGAAGAAACAAGTGAGTTCTGTTCTCCCAGCCCAAACATATTAGTGATTGACAACCCTCTATGTTTACAAACTCATTCAAGAAAATGTGTCACTTTGTATGAGTAGGGAAAGCAGGATTCAAAGTTGGTAAATACTGTCCACCATTGTTATTCAGATGCTTAATTTGAAGTGTCTCAGCCTTGATGCAAAAAATTGCAATAGGACCCCCCAATTTTATATGCAGTTTATTTTATTGATACTGGAACTCCTAAATGGTAGTGCCACCGTGAAAATACAAAGCAGTGTTTTTTGTTTTTTTATAGAATAGGATGAGCTGAGAAGATTGATATATAGCTTATTAGTAATTTATTAGTTGAGCTTAAGCCAAGTGGGCTATCTTATCAGTCATGGATATCATCTCGTACATAAGTGTCCACATAGATAGCTGACAATCATTGAGTACAGTAGACTCGCCCACTTGGCTATTGAACTGAAAAAAAAAAAAGATATCTTAATGCATACATTGCAAACTATACTGAATAATTTCCAGCAAAACTATCTAAAAAATCTGCTCAGCTCCTCCTGCTCTATAACCTGCTGTCACAGACTACACTGCATTTCATATTGACAGGTTCTCTCCAACCTCTTAAGGACACAGGATATACGGGTACATCCTGTGTCCACTCCCTAAACATGGCGCCCGCTCCTGCCTGATGCAGGCGCCATAGCCACGGGTGGCCGCCTGCTTCTTGGAGCAGACACCCGCGGCTCATGTCCCCAACCGGCAGCGATGCCGATCGTGGACATTTAACCCCTCAGATGCCGTGGTCAATCTTGACCATGGCATCTGAGCGCACACAAACCAAAGGTTTTACTTTCCGTTTGCGCTCCGGCTCCCCCGTGTGGCTCTATGAATGAAACCCAGGCTGCTGTATAGTATTTCCTATGGAGCCACAGCCTGTAATAGGCTCCATAGGAAATATGTTATTTTCTCATATATTCCAATGCTATTGTATTGGAGTATATGAGAATAGCAATCAGATCATTGATTGTTATAGTTCCCTATAGGAACTATAGGAAAGTATATAAAAAAAAGTAAAAAAAAAAATAATAAAAAAACATAAAATTTCAAATCACCCCCGTTTTGCCAAAATGAAAATAAAATAAAAAAACAAATAAAAAAATACACATCATGGGTGTCGCAAAGTGCGAAAACGCCAATACTATAAAAATATAAAAAAATATTCCCCATACGGTAAACAGAAAAACAGAAAAAAGCGTCCAAATAGCCGATTTGCCATTTTTGGGCGCTTTATTTCCTCAAAAAAAAATTAAATAAAAGGTGATCAAAAAGTCATACACACCCCAGAATCGTATCAATAAAATGATCAGATTATGACGCAAAATGAGCACCCATACAACTCCATACACATGATTGCAAAAAAGTTATTCCTAATTGAAAGCATTCACTGCCAAGGGGAAACGCTAAAAGAAAACAAAAAATATTTAATTCAGTTATAATATAAAATACATATAGAGGGTAGGTAATTTTCAAAATAGTCAGCTCGTGTACTAACAGCAAAAGTTGGAACTGTCGTACACTAGTTGCACACAAGCTCACTGGGGCTAGGTGAGTGAATTCCTCATCCTAAATTTGCGGTCACCACCCCTGTTAGTGAGAATATAAATGCCGAAAGGAGTAGTGGCTGCCCAGGTTAAAGGACTATGTAACACTGATGGGAAGTTTGCAGAGGTCTGCAAATGATCACCCTTCCCCAGATACCACTCATATAGTAGCCTCAATAGCCGGGACTCAACACTGCCCAGTGAAACAAAAGCCACTTTGAAAAACTAATCTGAACAACTGTGAACCTAATGTAGGGGTATTAAAACTCCCTGTCTAGAGAGGCCTGTATCTGTAGCTTGAATGCTGGCTATATGGCTTATGCTGCTATAGATACCAAATACTCTGCCCATAAGACCTATTCAAACCAACGCTCCCTTTCTATAACATGCTCAACACGTTTCTGATTGTTACAATCTCATCAGGAGCTTATGCAGAGCTAAGGTTCAGCAGTATGTGAAGTGCCGACCCCGCCACACTATTCATGGAAGAGCCTACCGGCACTGGTACGGCCGTGCCTTTGGACGTCTAAAATATTTACAATTCTGGGGAATTTGCCAAATAAGATTGGGGCAAGGAAAGTAAATATTGTCAGTAAACTTTTACAGGAGGAGGACAGATGGATCTTTAGACTGAATTGCGCGACCTTGCATGGACTCAATGAGGGATTTTGTTTCACAGCCTTCTTGAAAATTTTTATTATGAACTTTAGAAAAAAAGGAGGAGAGAGTAAACATTCAGTTGGGAGGAATAAAAGAGAAAGTATAAGATTAAAATCTGGTTTCTATGGTAAATGAAGCAGTGATGCCTTATGGTTAAAAAAATTGCTAAATTGTAATAGCTAAGCAGTAGATGGTCTAAGACGTTATTTATGCGTTATCTGTGGATAAATTATCAATCAGAAATTCCATATAGGGATCTCATTACAGATATATTTGAAAGAATTATGTATGGACCAGGTATAGACTATTATTACAATACTGGGATGGGAGGATTACATTAGGAATGTATTAGGGCCAGTGGCGTACCGCCAATATAGGCAGACCACGCCGTTGCTATGGGGCCCACAGCACTGGGGGGCCCGGAGCGCAGAGAAGGCCCCGCCTACTCCGTTTGGTCCCGCCCACTCACTCACTCCGTTTACTGTAAAAAATAAATTATGCGGCCGCGGGCCCCGGCCCAGCGCTTTTCTTTTTGCAATGACCCTCCCCTCCCACCCCCCCGACCTGTGGAATCGGGATCCAGCCTGCAGCTGACGCTCGCTGGACTGGCCAATCAGAGCAAGTCACATGAGGCAGCTGCTAATAGGCCAGTGTGCAGTGAGTGTATGGACTGAGGCGGGAGAGTAAAGTCTCCAGTCAGACTCACTCACCCAGAACAGCCGCAGACCGCAGTGAAGGAGTCAGGAGTCAGGAGTCAGCAGGAGGACCGCTGCGCTGGGCGCTGCTGAAGCCTGAAGGGAAAAGTCAGGAGTGGACTCAGGAGAGACAGAGTCACAGAGAGTGGTATGTCAGTCAGTGCAGTCAGTTACTGTGTCTGTGACAGTCTAAGTTAATGTTGGGCACATGCAGCCAGTAAGAGAGGATCCATAGGGAGGGGAGGGGGACAGGGACACGCTTCACTAGTCCTGTCCTCTATGAGCCCCAGCCAAAATGCCCACCAAAATGCCCAAGGGGGAGGGGGTGGGGAGGGAAGGTTGATTAGGAGGAAAGTGTGACACTGGCCTGTATGAGACTCCCCTCCCCCCAGGTCCACTATGATGAGCTCCCCCAACCAGGCCCAATACCCCAATGCCTCCCAAAATGGCTGGGGGGGGGGGAGTAGGAGGAAAGCACACTGACCTCTATGAGCCCCCCTCCTTCCTGAGTCCTCTATGAGCACTCCAGTGCCCCCCAAAATGCCCAGCAAGGTGTTAGAGGAGTTAACCCCTAATGCCCCCCACAAAATGCCTGGGGGGGGTAGAGGATGGAGTAGGTGTAGGAGTCCTCTGTGAGCCCCAACCCCTAAAGCCCCCCCAAAATGCCCAGGTGGGGAGGAGTAGGAGGAAAGCCCCCCCCACCCCCAGTCCTCTATGAGCCCCACCAACCCCTAATGCCCCTCAAAATGCCTATGGGGGGAGCAGTAAGAGGAAAACTGAGAATTTTGAGGGGCATTAGGGGTTGGGGGGGCTCATAGAGGACAGTGTGTTTTCCACCTACACCTACTCCTTCCTTACACCACCCCATCCCGGGCATTTTGGGGGGGCATTAGGGGTTGGATAGCCCCTCTAACTCCTTGCTGCTAATGCTAAGTGTGCACATAGCCACCAAATGATATTCCACCAACCACCCAACTTCCCCCCCTCACATATGCACATATGTGCACACTCAGCATCAGCAGCAAGGAGTTAAAGGGGTTTGGGCAGTGGTGTACTGTCTATACCGGTTTGGGGTAAGAGAAGTTATGACAAAATGGCGCAGTTAGCAAAGGGGTTAAGATGTGGGGGATGGCTTACGTCCAGCTTTAGCACAGTGGACAGAGACAGGAGGAGTGATGCGTATGTGGGCTCCTGCCCTGCACTCGCTCAGTTGTGCTCGCATACATATTGCGCCATATCCTCTGCCCACTCTGCTAAAGCCTGGCAAGTAACATAGCCCATCTATGCCCAGCTTTACCAAAGCAGGAGCAGTAATGTGTGCTGTGCATCTCTCATTGCAGCCCCAGTTAAATCCTTACTCTCATACAGCACTGTCATATCAGGGGTGTATGAGAGTACGGATTATAAGATGGCGCCTGCTCCCGCTCAGTGCGGGCGCCATAGCCGTGGGTGACAGCATGCTTTTTAAATGTAATGGGGGTGTGGGATGGGAGGAGCCATGACAGGAGGTGGGAGGGGTTGGGGTTGGTAGTGGGCGGGGTTAGGGGCCCAATTCAGATTCTTGCTATGGGGCCCAGTGATTTCTATGTACGCCACTGATTAGGGCAAATGAATATAGCCTTGAATGCCTTTACCAATTTTTTTCATCAAATCTTGGTGCTTGAGCTGTAGTAATTTTGTCTCCAATACAAGTTAAATATATGCCTATATTTAATAAGGTAAATATGGCCACATAGAGGTAGAACAAAATTATCTACAAAAGAATGTCTGAATTGTAAAGATATGATTATGTAGAACTAATTAAGGAAAATGACATAGAGAGTGCTAGAGCATGCGCAATGGGAGAAGTCTTGGACTTCTGATGTGAAGTATTATGAAGCTCCTTGGTGTTTCTGTGAAGAAGCTGTCAAGTGTGGAATATGGAAGCGACTCAGAATTGGACTATTTCACCATCTGTCTATGCAAATGAGAGGGATTTATGGGAAATGAAGTGAGTACTAGATTACTCCAGGTACACGGTCCAGTCACATTATTATGGCCATCAGCTATTACCCAGAGTAACTCCCGTGTGCAGCATGGAAAGCAGATAGATAGGCTGGAAGTGACTCAATAAGGTCCTGGTAGGTTGTCACAGGTATCTGGAGCCATGTTGACGGCAGTGAATTACACAGCTGCTGGAGGGTACGAGGGGGAGGATCCATAGAGCAAATGTGACAATCATTAAGATAATAGCTTAGAGTCTGGGGAATTAGGGTGGCTAGGGTAGTACTTCGAAATCTTTGTCATGCTCTGTTCTGTTCTGTTAAGAAACAAACAAGTTGATCGTCTAAACTGGCCTACTGGACTTATTACTAAAGTCGTTTCCAGTTCGGATGGAAAGGTTCGTAAGGTGGAAGTGAGAACCGCGAGAGATGAGGTATTCAAGACCTTCATTACATTCGGCTTAGCTAGTCCTACAAGGCATTGTATGGTTAAGTGGTGAATTTCCTAGTGACAGACTCCATTAACTAAATTTTTCTACAACTTTGTTTAAAACTTTTCTAAATGCCCTATTATAAAGTTTTGTATTATTCTTTATTTATTTATTTGACTGTTTTAGGGACCAAATAGGCACCTGATATCCTGGGTGTCTATATACATGGCTTTAAAGTCCATTACATTCTACTGCAGGCATAGGGCCCATAATAGGCACTATAGAGGGCGGAGCACACTTAACCCACCTGTGCTTGCTCTGCTCAGCTAAAGCCTGGCATAGGATATACAGTAGGTGCAGGGTCTCCTACACCAATGGACTATGGAGCGCTTTCAGCAGAGTGGAGCAGGTAAAAGCAAGAATGTCTCTATTAGAGCTCATTCAGACAGTCATATGTTGCTTTCCGCATCTGACCTGCAATTTTGCTGATTAAATGTGGACCCATTGACTTCTATGGGGCCCCAAAAGATGTGGACAGCACTCTGAGTGCTGTCCACATCTTTTCTTCCTTTCCATGGCCCCGCAAAAGAAATAAAACATGTCCTATAGTTGTCAGTAAAAATCGGACGTGACCCTATTGAAGTCTATGGGTCCACAAAGATGCAGAATGGAATACGTTTTTTTGCAGACATGCTGAACTGACCACACAATAATGGATCCGCACTTTTGCGGACTGCAAAAAAACATACGGCCGTCTGAATGAGCTATTATCATGAGAGGCTTAAAAATTGGTTTTGTTCAGCATAAAAAAAAAAGACACCTTTGATGTGATTTCATTTATATGTATAAATACATGTGTGTTCAGTACAAAGAACTTTATTTATTAATCCTTGGGTCAATGAGTCATTGGGCCACAAGCAACTTAAGCAGGAAGGAATCATGTTTTCATTTTCAATGGGAATCCATCAACCCAACTCTAACGTTAATTCTCAATGCGAGTATATGTTCGCATCGCAAATTAAACTTAGAGCTGGGTTCCTAATGGTTGTTGCTAGAATATAAAGATGATTGAGAATATAACGCTATATCCTCAATCTTCGTCAATTATAGCAATGCAACCGTTAGGAGCTCAGCTCAAAGTTGAATTTGCGATGCGAGTATATGTTTGCATCGCGAATTAAACTTTGAGCTGAGCTCCTAATGGTTGGTTGAACTTGCTACTTGCTGGAATATAACGAAGATTGTGAATATAGTGCTATATTCCTGAATTCGTTATAATCGTAATATTCTAGCAAGCCATTGCCAACCTTTTGGAACCCAGCTCTAAGTTGAATTCGCAATGCGAGTATTACAGGTTATATTAATCGCAATGCGAATTCAACTTAGAGGTTAGTTCCTAATGGTTGGCTTGCTTCTTATCTATCTTATGACCGAGTCGACCAAGACAACCCATTAAATGAACCTAATAGTATACTTCCCTTATGCGGTGCGATTCACGTTCATATGTAATTGCCAATTTTTCGCATGACATAAACTATCTTACATACAGAGAATTATAAATCAGTAATGAGACTTGTTACTGTGATGTATAATAATGAAATTAATAATTACCCTCTTTATGTAGGAAACGGTATTTTATGTCATGCGAAAGATCGGCATTTACATATGTGCGTGAATCGCACCGCATAAGGGAGTATGATATATTGTGTTCATTCAATGGGTTATCTTGGTCTACTTGAATAGACGAATATTGCGAATATAGCACTATATTCGCTATTTTCTCTATATTCGACCAAGCAAGCCAACCTAATGGTATATTGCCCTTATGCAGTGCGATTCACGCGCATATGTAATTGCCGATTTTTCGCATGACACAAACTATTTTACATACAGAGGACAATGATAAATCAGTAAAGAGAATTGTTACTGATGTATAATTTGCCTCTTTATGTAGGAAACTGTATTTTACGTCATGTGAAAAATCGGCAATTACATATGCGCGTGAATCGCACCGCATAAGGGCAGTATGATATTGTTTTCATTTAATGGGTTGTCTTGGTTGGTCTACTCGAATAGACAAATATTGCGAATATAGCACTATATTCGCTATGTTCTTTATCTTCGTTTATTCGACCCAGCAAGCCAACCTAACAGTATACTGCCCTTATGCGATCCGATTCACGCGCATATGTAATTGCCAATTTTTCGCATGACATAAAATACAGTAAAGAGGAAAATTATACATCAGTATTCAGTAAAATCATTTAGAATACAATTTTGCATTTTTGTAATCGCGTAGGGGCATCAAGCTATTTTCATACAGGTTTTGTTTGGTAGAATTTTCGAATATGTAGAATATATTATCCATGCAAATTTTTATTCTTTTTTCTACAGTGTATGAGGTGACTCATCATTATCATTTTCCCTCCCTTCTCCTAGCTTGAATAGCCAATGAGAAGGCTTTGTCACAACTTAGCAACATCCCTAGCAACCAATAGGAAACAAGACTACCCCTTCACTATATAAGTGACGACATCACCCAGCAGCCATTTTGTGGTGTTGGATTTGTTGGAGCTTGGAGCTGTGCTATTTTGTCTGCTGTGCGATTCATATTATCTGGATTTAATTTATAATATTCTAGTTAGTTAGTTTCAGGTAGTGATTAGGGAATAGTGTAGTTTAGTTTTATAGCTGATAGGGTCGAAATAATTTGAGATAGTTTAGTAGTTTAGTAGAGTTATCAGAAAAATATAGTTAGTGTTAGGGCCTAGTGTAGCAGATAGGGTTCAGTGCAGGGTTAAGTGTAGGGCATCGAGTTAGGTAGGTAGCTGTAATATAGATAGATAGATAGATAGATAGATAGTGCTTGATAGTTTAGGTTTTAGGGCTACAGTTAGGGAATAGTAAAGTTTAGATTTTTCAGGGCAGCGTGTAGTTTAGGTTAGTTACTGGTATAGTATAGTGTAGGGTCTATCTGTCTGTTCTGTCTGTCAGTTAGTGTCCGTCCAGTTAGTGTACTAGTTTTATTTTTTTTCCATTATTTGTTAATTTTAAAAAGTCTTTTAGTCAAAGTTAGTGTCTGTGTCAGGTTAAAAAAAAAGTTTTGTATGTTTTTTGTTTAGTCTAGTTCTGTCTGTCCTCCATTAAAAAAAAAAAAAAATTTTGTCTGTGTGTCAGTTAGTGTCTGTCTTAGGTTTAAAAACAATAAAAAATACAAAAAAAAAGTTTATAGGTTTACGTGTTTAGTGTAGTTTTTTCTGTCCTACGTTAAAAAAAACCCGTCTTGTAGTCTCTGTGTGTCAGTTACTGTTTGTGTCAGGTTAAAAAAAGAGTTTACGTTTTAAGTGTTTGGCATTTAGTGTAGTTTTGTTAGTCGTCCGTTAAAAAAAACCCTGTTTTTTAGTCTCTGAATGTGTTTCATTTAGTGTCTGTCTTAGGTTAAAAAAAAATAAGTTTTAAAGTTTTACGTGTTTTGTGTTTAGTGTAGTTTTGTCAGTCCTCTGTTAAAAAGTTTTTTTAGTCTCTGTGTCTGTTAGTTTAGTCTTAGGTTAAAAAAAAAATAATTGATAGCTTTACGTGTTTAGTGTCGTGTGTTGCAGTTTTCGTCCTTTCATTTTTCACCCATCGTCCCCACCCTAATAAAGTTTTCCCCTAATCCCCAGCATGAGTGTACCGGGCCGTGCAGGCAGCCGTGGATGTGCTCGGGGTAACAGGGGAGTTGGTTCCTGCGCTGGACCACTCCCAGCACGGGGCTGCTCCTGAAGCCACGGACAGGCAGGCGCAGGTGGAAGGGGTGTCCGCCTGATCCTTGACTTTTTCACAAGTGGCAGCCGGCCCATAACTTCCCAGGATACAGAGGCTGTCTTTGCTCTTGTGGCCGATTCGAGTGCCACGGAGTCCTCTGCCCGGGCTGCCAGCAACTGCAGCACTCCGCCTCCTGTAGAACCAACCCCCAGCTCCCAAGAATTGTCCCCTCTCTTGTTCGAAGAGTTTGAGACTGAGAGGGACATCTTGGGGGAGGCAATGCAGGAGGCGGAAATACTGTTCAGCCCTGAGGATGGGCAGGACCTGTTGGAAAGTATTGGGGATGAGGAGAAGAAGGGGCCTTTAAATCCCCCTGTTAAATCCCTTCCAACTGGTGCGGGTGGTGTTAGCCATACAACCCCTGCACCTATTCAGACCCAGGCGCCAGCGAGGGGACAGCGGAGCCTGGTCAGGGGCTCCATGTCAGCTGTTCCCATCAGTCCACCACAGGTTGGCCCTGGGTCTGACATATCAGGGGGTGAAGATGAGGGTGACCCGGAATGGGTGCCACCTCCTTTGTCAGATGACAGCAGCACCGATGAAGGTAGGCACCCGAGGCAAATGGTGCGCCAGGTCACCAGGGAGCACAGTGTCAGGGGCTCCACTGGTAATGGCAGCAGGAGTAGACAGCAGCAGCTCCACCTGTGCGCACCGAGCCCAAACAGGTGCAAGCCAGCACCACCCCATATGACAGGAGGTCGGTGCAGAAGTCGCCTGTTTGGGCTTACTTCACCCTGGCAGCAGATTATGTCACAGTTGGCATTTGTAAGCTGTGCAATGCCAGGGTGAGGAGAGGGAGATCTATGGCTCAGCAGGGTACCACAGCACTCAACCAGCACATCCGAGTCAACCACTGGCGGGAGTGGGAACAGATGCGGGGTGGTCAAAGCAGCAGTGCCACTAGCAGTGTGCAGGAGACAGCAGCTCCTGCCACTGTACTGCAGCCACCCCAACCCCTTCCACCAACTCATTCCCACTCCCCCACTCCCTCTAATAGAGGTACTGGTACTGGCAGCGATACCTCTGCCTCCACTGCACCCTCCTCTGCCGTCCGGCGCCAGCCATCTATTGCAGATGCTTTTGAACGCACCGCGCCCTACGCCCCTGGAGACCGTCGCGTGCATTCACTCAATGGGCTCCTGGCAAGGGTTATCGCCCAACATCTGCAGCCTTACAATCTGGTGGATATCAATCCATTTAAGGAAATGTTGGAGCAGGCCCAACCCAGATGGCGTGTCCCCAGCCGCCATTACTTTGCCAGGACCGGCGTCCCTGCCCTTCACCAGCACATTGTGCGGAATGTATCCCTGTCGCTGGATCATACTGTCAGCGACAGGGTGCATCTCCCAATGGATGCCTGGACCAGCAGGCATGGGCAGGGACGCTATATAAGCTTCACAGCCCATTGGATGTCCCTCCGAGGCGCCGGGGAGGGATTGGCGGCATCTGATTTTGTGGTGCCACCCCGGGTTGTCCAGGGGAGAACTGCTGCTCTTCCGCAAGCCACATCTGCTGAGCCCCCCAGCAAGCGTCCCCGTTGCTACGCAAGTGTGGGGCACGTCCGCTGCCAGGCTGTGCTCCAGCTTGTGAGCTTAGGGGACCGGAGACACACTGGACCTGATGTTCTGTCCGCACTACAGGCTCAGGTTCAGAAGTGGCTGACACCCCAAAGGCTCCAAGCAGGTATGGTTGTCTGTGACAACGGCAGCAACCTACTCGCCACCCTTCATGCTGGCAGTCTGACCCACGTGCCCTGCATGGCACATGTCCTCAACCTAGTAGTACAGAAGTTCCTTCGTACGTACCCAGAGTTGAGTGACATTGTGCTGAGAGTACGTAGGATTGCTAGCCACTTCAGACACTCCCCAACTGCCGCCGTGTCCCTGTCCAAACTACAGAGGGACAACAGCCTGCCCCCCCACAGGCTGATTGTGGACAGTGTGACGCGGTGGAACTCCACCCTCCACATGCTGGAGAGGTTGTGGGAGCAGCGACGGGCGATGAGGGAATACCTGCTGGACCTAGGCACTTCAGGGCCATCACACCCACTACCCTACATCACCAATGTGGAGTGGGGGCAGATACAGCAGGTCTGCCACATACTGGCCCCATTCGAGCAGGCGACAAAGATGGTCAGCGGGGAGCATGTCGGTCTGAATGATGTGCTCCCCCTAGTGTTCCTGCTGGACAGGACACTAGATCGCCTGCTCGAAGCTGGGGAGAGTGCCTTGGGGGAGCATGGAGAGTCAACCATGCTCCACCAGGACCAGGCCCAGGACGAGGAGGAGGAATCAGTGTACATCCAGGAGTCTAGGCCTGGTCAGGAGGGAGAGCCAGTGCTGGGGGCACCGTTAGTCTGGGGGTGGGGCATCTCCGACCGGGAGCAGCAGCATCAGCAGCAGGAGGACCAAGAGGTCATGGTCCCGGGCAGTCGTGAAGAGTCACAGCGGGCTGTGCTCTTCCCCATGGCTGCCCATATGCTGCGATGCCTCAGGAGGGACCCCCGGATCAAACAATTTAAGGAGAGGGAAGACATTTGGTTGGCCACCCTTTTAGACCCTCGCTGCAAGGGGAAACTGGAGCAGTTCATCCCAGCCAGCCGGAGGCAGGCCTGTCTTGAAAAATTGCGGGCCTGTCTGATCCACCGGCCTCAAGCTCTAGTTCTCCCCGCCCATCTCACCCAGAAGGCGGCTGGCACCAGCAGCACCAGCAGCACCAGCCGAGCAGGTGACCTTCTGGGTGAGATGAGGCTCTTCTACCAGTCTGCGTGACTCAGTACCAGCAGCAGCAT
Source organism: Bufotes viridis (assembly GCA_033119425.1). Taxonomy (NCBI): domain Eukaryota; kingdom Metazoa; phylum Chordata; class Amphibia; order Anura; family Bufonidae; genus Bufotes; species Bufotes viridis. Next base: position 100,483,473 of record CM065593.1, read on the forward strand.
CAGTCACCACCAGCGGCTGGCCCGCATGGTGGCAGACTACATGGGTTCGGTAGGTGCTTCTGACAGCATGACCACCGACGACCCCATGGAGTACTGGGTTGCCAGGCTGGACACCTGCCGTGAGCTCGCTCAGTATGCGCTGGAGTTACTATCTTGCCCCCCCCTCCAGCGTACTGTCTGAGCGGGCATTCAGCGCGGCAGGTGGGGAGGTCACGGACAAGCGGACCCGTCTGTCCACAGACTCTGTGGACAGACTCACATTAATTAAGATGAATGAGTCCTGGATCGGCAGTGACTTCATGGCCCCCGCTGTCGGTTCAGGGCGCTGAAGGGTCCCTTGTCCATCCCTCTCCTTTGCTCTCCCTCCCAAACTCCGTTGTTTTTTAATTGTTTCCTCTGTTTTTAACTTTATATGAATTACTTTTATTATTTATTTATTGATATTTATTTGATCAATATTTTTTGTCAAGTTTGTATCATGTATATATTAATTTAATTTTTTAATTATGAATTTGTTTTGAACATGTTGAGTTACATTTGGGCCTTTAAACATAATTTCTGCTGCTGCCTGTGCTGCTGAACTTGGCCAAGCTACATGTGGCCATGATAATACAACACTTCTTAAAACCTGGTTGGGAACTGAGAACATGACCTAGCAGGCAATCCTTTACAGCTTTACAGTTTAAACACTCCCCTACAAAATTCTCCCCGCTGCCTGTGATACAATTACCTTACACAATGGGTTGATGTAATTATCACAGGCAGGAGAATACATAGTTTTAAACAATGTCTTCTGTCCTGGAGACAACAGAGGAGTCATTCAATTATCTCTCAGGACAAAGGGAAATCGCCAATACACACGTGGGGACAAAAGGACAGACATCACTATTCAAATATACAATGTCCCAACCATTACAGTAAATATAGACATTTAACATATCCCCAGATGGCTTGGAGGCTTGGAGGTGAAATTTCAGAATTTCAATTTTTTGTTACCTTGCCTCAAAAAAAAATGTAATATAGAGCAACCAAAAATCATATTTACCCTAAAATAGTACCAACAAAACTGCCACCTTATCCTGCAGTTTCCAAAATGTGGTCACTTTTTTGGAGTTTCTATTCTAGGGTTGCATCAGGGGGGCTTCAAATGGGACATGGTGTCTAAAAACCAGTCCAGTAAAATCTGCCTTCCAAAAACTGTATGGCGTTCCTTTACTATGCATTATAGAAATGGAGAAATTGAAACTTGGAAAATAGCAAATTTTTCTAAATTTTTGGTAAATTTTGTATTTTTTATAAATAAAAGTACATTCTTTTGACTCCATTTTACCAGTGTCATGAAGTACAATATGTGATGTAAAAATATTCTCAGAATGGCTAGGATAAGTAAAAGCATTTTAAAGTTATCACCACATAAAGTGACACTGGTCAGATTTGCAAAAAATGGCCTGGTCCTTAAGGTGTAATATGGCCGTGTCCTTAAGGGGTTAAAAAGGTCTGTTGCTTCTGCAGCTGTTCTGCGTCATCCCGATGTCTCCTACCAATTCTTTTTAGAAGTGGACGCCTCCTCCATAGGAGCCGGTGCTGTTTTACTACAGAAAGGTTCCAAGGGCAAGATGTTTACATGTGGATTTGTGATAATCTTCACCGACCTCAAGAACCTTACATATCTGCAGACGGCCCAGCTTCTGAACCCTCGCCAAGCCAGATGGCACTCTTCTTCTCCCGATTTTATTTTGAGCTTCACTCTTGGCCGGCCGAGAAGAACATCAAGGCGGATGCTCTATCTCGGTTATTTGACTTCTCTTACCAGCAGGAGGAGCCAAAGTACATTGTAGATCCTGCTTGCTTGATCACAGTGGCTCCTGTCCTAGTGAAAGACATCTCTCCCGGGAGGACATTCGTGCCATCTGCCAAGAATAAACGTATTCTAGCTTGGGAGCGCAACTCCAAACTGGCTGGTCACCAAGGGATCCGCAAGACCACAGAAATTTTGTCTCGCCACTACTGGTGGCCCACACTATCTAAGGATGTGCGTGATTATGTGTTTGCCTGCACTGTCTGTGCTCAGAATAAAGTCTCCAGGACCAAACCACCCAGGCTGTTGTTACCCCTTCCAGTTTTTTATGCCCCATGGCAACACATTGCCATGGACTTTGTTACTGATCTGCCCTCTTCTGCCGGATGTACAGCTATTTGGGTGGTCTTGGATCGCTTCTCTAAGATGGCGCACTTCGTTCCTCTGGCTGGTTTGCCCTTGGCTGCTGAACTTGCTAAACTATTCGTAAGACACATATTTCACTTGCATGGTCTACCTTGGCATATTGTTTCAGATCGCGGAGTCCAGTTTACCTCTAAGCTCTAGAAAGCTCTTTGCCGGCTGCTCGAAATTGAGCTGGACTTCTCTTCCAGTTACTATCCACAGACCAATGGGCAAGTGGAGTGGGTCAATCAAATATTAGAGAACTATCTCCGGCATTTTGTTTCAGCCCAACACGACAACTGGGTACAGTTGCTACCTTGGGCTGAATTCTCCTATTCTCCTCGTCTAGAGATAAGGTATGGCTTTCCTCTAAAAACATCTGCTTAAGGGTTCCCATTTGCAAGTTGGCTCCTAGATTCCTTGGACCCTTTGAAGTATTGAGAAGGATCAACGAAGTGACATATAAGTTACGTCTGCCTCTCTCTCTGCGTATTCCTAATGCCTTCCACGTGTCCTTGCTAAAACCAGTGGTCCTTAATCGCTTCTTGACGGCTCCTTCTACTCCAACTCCGGTATCTGAAGATTCTGACGAGACATTTGAGGTCAAAGACATCCTGGACATCAAGAAGCATGACAAGAATACCTACTATCTTGTGGACTGGAAGGGCTTTGGTCCTGAGGAGATGTCTTGGGAACCAGAGGAGAACATTCATACTCCGAGCCTGATAAAAAGGTTTCTATCTTGTCGTGGGCTCAAGAAGAGCTGCAGTCCTGGGCTCTGTCTGTGTGGTTGCTGTTGTTCTGGATCTGCTCCACAGTTTTCTCTCAGCCCTGGCCACAACATGCTTGCTTTTTCTTCCTTCTGTACTCCCTTAGGGCAGGCGCATTTCACTTCCTGGGCTTTGTGGCTTAGGTCATGTGACCTTGTTGACCTATCCTAGCCCTTCTGTGCATATATAAGTGTCTCAGCCACCTTCCCAGATGCCTCAGCATCAAGGTCCTTGTGTCCTGCTAAGGTTCCTGATAACCACTTGTGTTCCCGTATTCCTGATTCGCACTTGTGTTCCTGGATTCTGCTATCTGTCTAATACCTGCCTGTTTGTCTTGACTCTCCTGTTGCTGACCCGGATTGCCTGACCTGTACCTGTGCCGCTTGCCCTGACCTTTTGCCTGTCTGCCTTTGGTCCTGCACTTTTGCACCTGGTAAAGACCCCGCCTGCTGACATCGCCCATACTTCTGGTACCTTTCTCTTGTAACTCCTGACCTGTCTGGACCAGCTGCCTCATGTTCCTATCCACCTCAAGAGGTAGCGACCTGGTGTAGACCCTCGGGAAAGTCTATCCCCACCATCAGAGGTACTGTGAGGAATCGAGGGGTTCACTTAGACAACGCCCTTAGAGGAGGTGGGACTTGTGGCACAGTGGGCTCACACCAGCTGATTCGTGACATGTAATAAGAGCTAAACCTGGAGTGAGTCCAAATAACAGAAGCCACACAACTAGTTCCATTTTTCCTTTTTTCTGTAAGTTCCACTCCAAGTTTTGGCTTACAAATACTGTTGCAATACACTGACCAAATACTGACCATATGAAAGTGGACTTAATCAGGAAACCATCTGATTCTATTTTCCAGAGTATCAGTTTGAATGCCAGAAGCAGAGAGCTTGCATTCATCAGATTTTTTTTTTAACCCATATTTAGCTAAATTGAAAAAATAAAATTGTAAATCCACATTATTAGAGATTTTTGGGGTAGAGTGTAGAGAATATGATACTTTAGTAATGGGATTAAGACATTTGAAGGGTCAACAGGTTTACAATTAGAAGTGATAGACACATGCCATTGAATATATATTCACACTGCGCTTCACAAATGTGAAAAAAGCTTTTGCTGCCAGATCAATTCTGTTAAAATATCCTTTTACTTACAGTAATATTCACTACATATTCACAGCACTGGAACATAGATATATTCAGAACTATAAATTAGCATATACCTGCAAAGATGACATCATACAGCAAGTATGATGGGCAGGTCTGAACATTTCCTTCAGAAATCCTGTCACATTAAAATACACTTAGGTGTACCTATTTGCTGCATAATGAATGGAAGCTGGCAGAATAGATGAAATATTTCCATTTCCTTCTTTACAATAGTGAAGAGCTGTGGTGATGTGACTGACAGTTTCTGGTTTAGAGAGTGTTTCACTCTCTTTTTACATAATGGGAAGCACATCTGTACCATTTTCAGGAACAGACTCACATGGAAAACTGTCATCCAAGGGACGGGAAAAGTGATGTTCATATATGATATAAATATGCCATGTGAACCTCTTTTTGTATAATTTCTGTACTACTGTGCTCCAAAATATCAGAAAGTGTAACAATATATTGACATGGGTCCTTCTTTCTGTGACGTCACTGTTGCCCTTGTTGAACCAAGTACCACTCTTTTCTGTGGCCAGCCCATACTTGGCTATTTTGATTGACAAAGCCAGGAATAGGGAAAGCAGTGAGGATGAGACTTTTTCCAATAGACACATGGTAGTACTGGAAAAAAAGCATTGGCTTGTTCTTAACAAGCTGTTTAAAAATTCTTCCTTTTTTTGGTATATAATGGCTCACCCCCTAAAAAATGGGTAGCCTGTTATGCCGAGAGGTAAAAATTGCCCTGAGTGCCCAAAGAGCTAGAAAAGTACAGTATATAAACAATTGTTAAAATAATCACCCCTCTAGGCATAAGTACAACATAACAAAGAAGTTATATATAGAGGAATTTTTAATAGCAGCAGAATAAAAACATACAATAAATCCACCTCCTGTTACTCAGGGAACATCAAAGATTATGTTTTGAGTGGAAATTTTCACCCTGCGCTTTCCAATTATTTGCCAAAAAATACGCTTAGTAACCTAACCACCAAACTAAAGGAGCAATTGTCTGTTGGCTGTTGTGGCAGTTATAAATCCACCTCCTGTTACTCAGGGAACATCAAAGACTATATTTTGAGTGGAAATTTTCACCCCGCGCTTTCCAATTATTTGCCCAAAAATACGCTTAATAACCTAACCACCAAACTACAGGAGCAATTGTCTGTTGGCTGTTGTGGCAGTTAGCCTGCATAGTCATCAATTTGCATATAGCAACCAATCACAGCTCAGCTTCTATTTTGCTACACGTCATTAATATGAGCTCTGATTGGTTGCTAGCCAGTAAGGGATAGAATATGTAAACATAAATCTACGATTAGGAAAAAAAACCTTTTATTGCCATTGCCCTATCACTTTGATAAATACAAGCATTCTTTGTCACAGTTGAGGTTTCAGGTACTGGAACAGGTGAAGAGACCGAGGAGGGGTGTAGATATTAAAAAGCTTTTGCTATGTAGGAAGTCTTACTGCATTCATACGTTGAACACCATGTATCCTAAAGGGTTAAATCGTGACTATAAAATTGTTAAATTGTGAATATTGATTCTGATAACTTTTCTTTATAGACTTCTTCATCATGGTGATCCTCTCTGTGAAGCATGATATCAGTTCTTATGGTTTTCACGTAAGAGATTGTTATTACTAGCATGTTTATTCTGTTTATCTTGAGAGAGAAACGAAGTGTCTAATTTGTGCTAGATGAATTGCCGCCCACTGTTGGGCATGTTGGCGTTACCTGCGTCAGATCAATAGGATCTTACTTAAATTGAGGTATTAACATGTATGAGTTTGTAATTGAGAAAGGCTGATTGCCGTAACACGTGTTATCTTAAACATGTATTTGATGGTGACACTACAATAAAAGAATACTATTGAAGCAGTATCCGGTTGCTGGGATTTTTCCATATATTCCACATGGAGCTACCTCCTTCCCGCTGCAACCCGAGTGCCGGTTGGACTTTGTTTGGCTCCATTATGGATTGGGTTTTTTATTTTATAAAACATGAGGCAATATGGGACTGCTGGGGGGGGGGGTGATCTGAGGCAATATGGGGCTGCTGGGGGATGATCTGGGGCAATCTGGGGCTGCTGGGGGGTGATCTGAGGCAAAATGGTGCTGCTGGGGGATGATCTGGGGGCAATATGGGGCTGCTGGGGGATGATTTGAGGCAATATGGGTCTGCTGGAGGCTGATCTGATTCAATGGTGGCTAATATTAGAGGCTATTCGGGCTGCTGGGGGTTAATATGAGAGGCAGGGGCGGACTGACCATCAGGGCACTCGGGCATGGACCGAGGGCCCGTGGCCAGTAGGGGGCCCGTCCCCAGGGCAGACGCGGCGGCAGGGGACATCAGGAGATGAGCGCTTCCATTGCGCTCATCTCCGTGCAGCGGCAGAGGAGGGAGAGGCGTGTCCTCTCCCTGTTCCTCTGATAGGCTGCCAGCACTAGGTCGGCAGCCTATCAGAGGCCGCCGGAGCGGTACAGCTTGAGACACAGGACGGAAGAGGCCTGCATCGCATCGCTGGAGGTAAGTATAAGTGTTCTTTTTTTTTTTTCTTGGGGCTACTGGCACTTAAGGGGGACTAATGGCACTTAAAGGGGCTGCTACTGGCACATAAGGTGGACAGCTACTGGCACATAAGGGGGACAGCTACTGGCACATAAGGGGGGATGGCTACTAGCACATAAGGGGGGGCTACTGGCACAAAAGGGGGCTACTGGCACATAAGGGGGCTACTGACACATAAAGGGGACGGCTACTGGCACATAAGAGGGGCTACTGGCACATGAGCGGGGACTAATAACACATGAGGGGGGCCTAATGGCACATAAGGGGGGACTACTGGCACATAAGGGGGGCTACTGGCACATAAGGGGGGCTACTGGCACATAAGGGGCTGCTACTGGCACATAAGGGGGACAGCTACTGGCACATAAGTGGGAACAGCTACTGGCACATAAGGGGACTACTGGCACATAAGGGGGGACTAATGGCACATAAGAGGGGCTACTGGCACATGAGGGGGGACTAATGGCACATGAGGGGGACCTAATGGCACATAAGGGGGGACTTCTGGCACATAAGGGGAGACTTCTGGCACATAAGGGGGGACTACTGACACTTAAGGCGGTACAGCTTGAGACACAGGACGGAAGAGGCCTGCATCGCATCGCTGGAGGTAAGTATAAGTGTTCTTTTTTTTTTTTCTTGGGGCTACTGGCACTTAAGGGGGACTAATGGCACTTAAAGGGGCTGCTACTGGCACATAAGGCGGCTGGTACTGGCACATAAGGAGGACAGCTACTGGCACATAAGGGGGGACTGGCTACTGGCACATAAGGGGACTAATGGCACATAAAGGGGGCTACTGGCACATAAGGGGGGACTAATGGCACATAAGGGGGGCTACTGGCACATAAGGGGAGGCTACTGGCACATAAGGGAGACGGCTACTGGCATATAAGGGGGCAGCTACTGGCACATAAGGGGCGGCTACTGGCACATAAGGGGCGGCTACTGGCACATAAGGGGACTAATGGCACATAAGGGGGCTACTGGCACATAAGTGGACTACTGGCACATAAGAGGGACTACTGGCACGTAAGGGGGGCTACTGGCACATAAGGGGGACGGCTACTGGCACATAAGGAGGGACGGCTACTGGGACATAAGGGGGGAAGGCTACTGGCACATAAGGAGGGACGGCTACTGGCACATAAGGAGGGACGGCTACTGGCACATAAGGGGGGATGGCTACTGGCACATAAGGAGGGATGGCTACTGGCACATAAGGGGGGACGGCTACTGGCACATAAGGAGGGATGGCTACTGGCACATAAGGAGGGACGGCTACTGGCACATAAGGAGGGACGGCTACTGGCACATAAGGGGGGATGGCTACTGGCACATAAGGAGGGACGGCTACTGGCACATAATGGGGAACGGCTACTGGCACATAAGGGGGGACTACTGGCACATATGGGGGGGGCTACTGGCACATAATAAGGGGTGGGGCTACTGGCACATGGGGGGAAGCACAAGAGAGGCACTTATTACTGGCACATGTGGTGGCATGGAGAGGCACGTGTTATTGGCACATTATTATGGGGCACTATGGGGGCTTCTACTGAGGCCACAAAGAATTGGTATTTTATATGGGGGGCACTGTGTGGTACCAGTATTACCAGGGGTATTATCTGTTTCTGTAGTGTAGTACTGGGGAGCACAGCGGCACACTATTGGGGGTAGTAGGATGATTTGTCCAGAAGATGGGAGGATGATGGAGAAGTAGTAAACTAAGATTTTTTTTTTGGTAAACTGCAGAGATGGAAAATGGCGACAACATGGCGGTCTGGTCTGAAGGTCTGAAAGGAGAAGACGAGGACAGTAAACATCTACATCAAAGGAGTCATCACTGGACGTAATAGGTACAGTTGTGTTCAAAATTATTCAACCCCGAATGCTGTAAAGGGTTTTAGGGAATTTAGTGTACATTTGAAATTGTGTTCAGAATGAAATCTTACAAGGACTTTTTAAAGAACCAAATGCAACTAAAATGACATCCATTGTTTTTTTATACAGTATTAAATGTTTTTTTTGTGATTTCTTCATTGACACAATTATTCAACCCCTTAAAGACTACCACTCTTAAGAACAGATGTTCATTCAAGTGTTTTCGATCAGGTATTGAAAACACCTGTGGATGTCAAGGAGCAGCAATCAAGCAGAATAAGCACCAATTAGGCAGATGTAAAATGACTGTGATACTCGGCTCCTTCTAGACATTTACTGGTGTGTTTACAAACATGGTGAAGTCAAGAGAATGGCCCCGGAAGACAAGAGAAGAGGTGATTTCTCTTCACAGGAAGGGCAATGGCTATAAGAAGATTGCAAAGATGTTAAACATACCAAGAGACACCATAGGAAGCATCATTCGCAAATTCAAGGCAAAGGGCACTGTTGAAACGCTACCTGGTCGTGGCAGAAAGAAGATGCTGACTTTGACTGCTGTGTGCTACCTGAAGCGCAAAGTGTTGAAAAGTCCCCGTGTGACTGCTGAGGAACTGAAAAAATATTTGTCAGATGCGGTTACTGAAGTTTCAGCTCAGACAATAAGGCGCACACTGCGTAATGAAGGCCTCCATGCCAGAACTCCCAGGCGCACCCCCTTGCTGTCTCCAAAGAATAAGAAGAGTTGACTGCAGTATGCCAAAAGTCATGTGGACAAACCACAAAAGTTTTGGGATAGTGTTCTGTGGACTGATGAAACAAAATTAGAACTGTTTGGGCCCATGGATCAACCCTATGTTTGGAGGAGGAAGAACAAGGCCTATGAAGAAAAGAACACCTTGCCTACTGTGAAGCATGGCGGGGGGTCAATCATGCTTTGGGGCTGTTTTGCTTCTACAGGTACAGGGAAGCTTCAGCGTGTGCAAGGTACCATGAATTCTCTTCAGTACCAGGAGATATTGGATGAAAATGTGATGCAGTCCGTCACAAACCTGAGGCTTGGGAGACGTTGGACCTTTCAACAGGACAATGATCCCAAGCATACCTCCAAGTCCACTAGAGCATGGTTGCAGATTAAAGGCTGGAACATTTTGAAGTGGCCATCGCAGTCACCAGACTTAAATCCGATTGAGAACCTCTGGTGGGACCTAAAGAAAGCAGTTGCAGCGCGCAAGCCTAAGAATGTGACTGAACTGGAGGCTTTTGCCCATGAAGAATGGGCGAAGATACCTGTAGATCGCTGCAAGACACTTGTGTCGAGCTATGCTTCACGTTTAAAAGCTGTTATAACTGGAAAAGGATGTTGTACTAAGTACTAAGATTGAATGTCACTTGGGGGTTGAATAAAACTGATAATGATGTGAGCACAGAAAAGACATTTGTGGTTATTTCATTATAAATGTTATGTTATATTTGTCTGACTTACACTTTAATTTAATTGTAAACAAGATGACTGAAATGATCAAAATCAATGTCAAACTGGCCAAAACACTCAATTTCAGTGGGGGTTGAATAATTTTGAACACAACTGTAAGTGCCCTGTATTTCTGTAGTGATGGGATCAGAGGCATAACGATGGCGGTGTGACCAGGTAGTGGAGGTGGGATATAGGTGTGGCTGGAGGTATAACATGGACGTGGCTGGAGGTAGGGCATGGGTGGGGCCTGGAAGGGGGCCCTTGATTTATTTTGCCCGGGGGCCCTGAGGGTTCTCAGTCCGCCCCTTTTGAGAGGCAAGGGGGGCTGCTTGGGGCTAATATGACAGGCAATGGGGGCTACTGGGGGCTGATACGAGGCAATGGGGACTGCTGCGGGCTAATTTGAGAGGCAAAAGGGGGCTGTTGGGGGCTGATATGAGGCAATGGGGGCTGATGAGAGGCATAGAGATCTTATCTGAGGTCTGATTAGGGGTCATTCACATTGGGGTCTGAGCTGAGGTCTGATTGGGGGTATGATCTGAGTTCTTGTTGGGGTCCTATTAACATTGGGGGACTGATTGCTGGTCTGACCTGAGGTCTAATTAAAAACATTTTTTTATTATTGTCCTTCTCTAAAACCTGTCTTTTAGGGCGAAAAATACTGTAAATTTACCCAAAAATATCCAAATTAATATAATGGGCATACATATAAACAAAAGTATACATGTAGATGCATATGAATGGAAATATACACACAGTATGAATATATAAAGAATGTGGAAGATCTCTGGATCATCTCAGAACGTGGTGACAATACACACAGGGGCGGACTGAGAACCCTCAGGGCCCCCGGGCAAAATAAGTCAAGGGCCCCCTTCCAGTCCCCACCCATGTTCCGCCTCCAGCCACTCCCATGTCTTGCCTCCAGTCACACCCATATCCCATCTCCAGCCACGCGCTACACAAGGAACAAAAGTTTTGCGGACAAGAATAGGCATTCCTAAAATTTGCCGCCCGTTCCGCAAATTGCGGTTTTCTATTTTTGGCGGATCCGCGGTTTGCAGAATGAAAAAAACGGAAAAGCTGTGTGCATGAGGCCTTAACCACATGAAAGGTCCTCTTTAATGACCACCAATATAATTTTTTATAGCAGTAATTAATTAGCTTACTGATGTGCCGCAGACTTTATGAAGGCATAGGAAAAGTGTTGCACGAGTCTTTCGTGCAGCCGAGATCAAAAGCTCAGTTTTGAAACAACAGCCAGGCTTGAAATGCACTGGATGCAATCTGCAGACGTGCCGAACATTTTGATTTAAAACCTCAGAGGCTGGTCTATAACCAATAAGGCATCTAAGTGGAGGAGGAGCACGCTCCTTTGATTAGACTTCAGCAGACTGCAAATTAGATTCCTGGGGACAGAATTGTAGACATTGAAGTGGGGGCCTAATGACGAACCCAGCCCTGCCAGCAGTGTATGCCCTAATCGGCTGTCCCAGAAGTGAAGGCCAATAGTGCCTCTCCATATCGAATCATAAAAATTATGAATACAGATTCTACATCACAGTCCTACACAGAGTCTCATTTGTTCACTCAACTCCTCCCACACACAAAGCTGATCACATGACCATCATCCACACGTCCCTTACCATCATACCAATAATGTACAGATTAGTACAGAGCTGCTCATGGGGAGAGGGATGTCAGTTAGGGGTGGAGTTTCTCAGGAGATGGGAAGGGCTTCCCGTGTGCCATACCGAAAAGGCTGCTGATACAGTGGCCCTAAATAAAAAATTACCCCTTTGAACCCCATAATCATCACCCATACACCTTACACCTATACACAGGGCTGTACCCCCATATATCCACCTCACATTAAAGGGCTGTACCCCCATATATCCACCTCACATTACAGGGCTGTACCCCCATATATCCACCTCACATTACAGGCTGCACCCCCATATATCCACCTCAGATTACAGGCTGTACCCCCATATATCCACCTCACAGGGCTGTACCCCCATATATCCACCTCACAGGGCTGTACCCCCATATATCCACCTCACAGGGCTGTACCCCCATATATCCACCTCACAGGGATGTACCCCCATATATCCACCTCACAGGGATGTACCCCCATATATCCACCTCACAGGGATGTACCCCCATATATCCACCTCACAGGGCTGTACCCCCATATATCCACCTCACAGGGCTGTACCCCCATATATCCACCTCACATTACAGGCTGCACCCCCATATATCCACCTCAGATTACAGGCTGTACCCCCATATATCCACCTCACAGGGCTGTACCCCCATATATCCACCTCACATTACAGGGCTGTACCCCCATATATCCACCTCACATTATAGGCTGTACCCCCATATATTCACCTCACATTACAGGCTGTACTCCCATATATCCACCTCACATTACAGGCTGTACCCCCATATATCCACCTCACATTACAGGGCTGTACCCCCATATATCCACCTCAGATTACAGGCTGTACCCCCATATATCCACCTCACATTACAGGGCTGTACCCCCATATATTCACCTCACATTACAGGGCTGTACCCCAAAATATGCACTTCACATACCTCAATTTACAAGCTGAACCCCAAAATATGCAGCGCAGATATCTGTTCCCTCACCTCAAAACTTGACAGGCTGAACCCCAAAATATGCAGCTCAGATATCTGTTCCCTCACCTCAAAAATTGACAGGCTGAACCCCAAAATATGCAGCTCAGATATCTGTTCCCTCACCTCAAAAAATGGACTTCGGTGGGATAAAACTGCAGACAGGGAAACTCGCGGGTAAACTCGAGACTTGCTGCCGCATCTGATTATGTTCTGGCGCCGGAGCAAGGCGACAGAGTCACGTGACCGGAGAATGTCACGTGACCTAGTGACGTCAGAAGGTCCGTTTGGTGTCTGGAGTTTAGACACTACCATTAATTGTGCGCTGTGCTGCTGCGCCGGCCCTGACAGGCGGCGGGCCCCCCTCCCGGCCGGGCCCTCGGACCGTGTCCGAAGTGCCCGACCGGTCAGTCCGCCCCTGAATACACATATAAATACATTGAAGAAGAGGAGGGCCTCAGGTGTGCCTCAGGATCGTCTCTATCCTCGTTAACAGCTAGACAAAGACAGAACACAGTGCCCAACTACCCCCCTCTATAAAAAAAACAACAACATACAGTTCAACCATAGTATTTAATCCTTAAATCAAAATGTCGAAATTATAAATAAACCTTGGTTCTACACAGAACATTTTAGCCAGTCTCCCTCTCCCCAGGGTTTCTTGATTAACTATAAACCTACAAATGTCAGACCACTAGGATCACATTGATGATACTGTTTAAAGCGTGCAGATGGTGAGTGTTTGTCATAGCCTATAATGAGAGATGAGCGAATTTCTAAAAAATTCGGTTCGATATGAATTTATTCGTGGTAAATCGCATTAAAAAACTGCTATTTCCTGGCTTCAGGGAGCCTTTATAGTAGTGTAGAACACTGTTCCTTGCAGTAACATGCATAGGGAGTCTGCTGTGGTAGTGAAACAATACTGTCAGTATTGTGAGTAGTAGTAGTGTGAGTCAGTATGACATGCAGATGACAGGCGTCGCTCATAGAATCACTGCAAATTTCACTTATTTGGGCAGTTACGGGGCCAAAACTGACCAAATAACTGAAGTGTGAACTCAGCCTAACAGGTCAAAGTTAGCATCAAGAAGAAGCAGTGGAATGACGTTGTTCATCACCGTCATCAGCTGATTTCACATATATGTCTACAGAACCTGTTCTATTAAACGCCTATACAAGTAGGGCCCACTCAACAGAATGGAGAGGGTGTCAGCAGTAATGGTCCATTCACATGACCATAGTGTATTGCGGATCCCCAAATTGCGAATCCACAATACACCCAGCCGGCACTCCCCATTGTTCCAGAAGTTCGGGGCCGCGCTCCGGAAATGAGGATGCAGACAGCACATTCCTACCCCATCCATTCCTGCCCCATAGAGAATGGATGGGTCCAGATCTTTTCCGCAAAGTTGAGGAACAGATCTGGGCCCATTCTATGGACATGTGAATGGACCCTAAGTTTGTCTTGACGTCACTGATTATTTTGCCCTTCCTCTGATCCGTCAGAACAATAACCCCAGCATTGGTCAGCATTTGGTAAGTAATCCATCAGTATTACTAAAGCCCAAAAAAACAGGAGTGGATCCAAAACAGAGATGATACGTGAATGGAATATTTGCAAGTCTAATGTGTTTTGTACCCACTCCTGCTTTTGGCTACCAAATTATAAGCCAATTCTGATGCAAACTAGGGACCATGTCATTCAGGCCTTACAGCAGTTACATAGAAAGGATCCGTTGTGCGTCTAATTTTTTTTTCTTCTGACAGATCAGAAGAAGGGTCAAATAAATGATGATGTCAGCCAGGCTGAAAGGCAAGTCCACAGAGTGGCCCAATGACAGAGTCTGGAGCTGGCAGCAGCATCAGGAGGAGGCCACAGAGTGGCACAATGAAAGAGTGTGGAGGTGGCAGGACATCAGCTTTAGGAGGAGGCCACAGAGTGGCACAATGACAGTATACAGGTGGCAGCAGCTTCAGCAGGCCACAGAGTGGCACAATGACAGAGTTTGGAGGTGTCGGCAGCAGCAGCATCAGGAGTAGGCCACAAAGTGGCACAATGACAGTGTAAGGGTGGCAGCAGCAGCATCAGCATGAGGAAACCACAGAGTGGCACAATGACAGAATGCGAAGGTGGTGGCAGCAGCATCAGGAGGAGGCCACAGGGTGGAGGTGGAAGCAGCATCAGGAGGCCACAGAGTGGCAATGACAGAGTATGGAGGTGACGGCAGAAGCAGCAGGAGGGGGCCACAGGGTGGCACAATGACAGTGTTGAGATGGCAGAAGCATCAGGAGGAGGCCACAGGGTGGCACAATGACAGTGTGAAGGTGGCGGCAGCATCAGGAGGCCACAGAGTTGCACAATGAGAGAGTGTGGAGGTGGCGGCAGCAGCATCAGGAGGAGTCCACCGGGTGTAACAATGACAGTATGGAAGCGGCAGCAGGATTAGGAGGCCATTGAGTGGCAAGGTGACATAGTGTGAAGGTGGCAGCAGCATCAGGAGACCCAGAGGGGCAGGGTAACATAGTGTGGAGGTGGCAGCAGCATAAGGAGACCATAGAGTGTCAAGGTGACATAGTGTGGAGGTGGCAGAGCACCAGGAGACCACAGAGTGGCAAGGTGACATAGTGTGGAGGTGGCAGCAGCATCAGGAGACCACAGAGTGACCCGGTGACAGAGTGGGGAAGTGGGTGGCCATACCAGTACTAGCTGAAGATGGTGGGTGAAAGAAGGAGCACTTGGCATCAGATATGTTGCATCATACGGGTGGCAGTATCAGAATAGTAGCTGAGGCAGGTAGCCAGAAGAAACCGGTATCTTTTGTTAAAGTGTTGGTGTGGTGCCATGGTTGATCTAGTCTGATGCATCAGCCATTGGTGGGTGGAAATCCTGGCTGATCCACCCCCGATTCATCTTGACAAAGTTCAATCTGTCCACATTTTTAGTGGACAGACGAGTTCTTCCTCGGGTAACTACGGCCCCCGCTGTACTAAACACCCGCTCTGATGCCACACTACTGGCCGGGCAGGACAGCTTTTTCTGGGCAAACTCTGCCAGTTGCGGCCACAAATCCAGTTTAGCTGCCCAGTATTCCAGCAGGTCTTCAATATGGGGTGGCAGGGTGCTGTCCAAGCATGCCACCACCTGCTTGTTCAGGTCCTGCTCCAGGTCTAACTGCTGCTTGTGAGTAGTTTCTTCACTAGGCGGGTAAAGAATGCTGCTCATTAGCGACTCTAGACACAAGTTGCTGCTGATGAAGCTGCTCATACCCCCCACCCTGCCACAGCAGCCATGCCAAGGGAATGTGAGTGCAGACGGCCCCCATGGTCAGACCTGCGAGAGGATGGATGATGGCGCAGATAGGCAGCGGCCAACTGACTACATAGGATGTCTCTATAGTAGTTCAGTTTGTCTTCCCTCCCAGCGCGTGTAAAAAAAGGCACCTTTTTTTGATCGTAACGAAGGTCCACCAAGTTGGAGAGCCAGAAGTCATCCCTATGCCGAATGCTGACAATTCAGCTGTCACTACGCAAGCAAATGAGCATGCATCGGGCCATTTGTGCAACTGACTGGCTGCTCCTCCTCTCCTGTCATCTGTCAAGATAAACCGCCCATTTCGCTACACATTGCTTGTGCTCCAATGTCCTCCTCCTCCATTTCCCCCACAGAGCTCATGTGGCCGTGAGATATAGGCGTCACGTCTCCAGTCCCCTGACCAGCCAGATTTACCAGCATCTGTTCCAGGACATGAAGCAGTGGAATGACTTTGTTCATCCCATAGTCTTGCTGACTGACAAATAACGTGGCCTCCTCAAAGGGTTTTAGCAAACGGCAGGTGTCACGCATGAGCTGCCACTGGCTGACTTAGAAGTTACACAGGGGAGTACGTCTGTCCGCTTGGATCATCAAGAAATCGTTTATGGCCTTTCTTTGTTCATATAGTAGGTCCAACATATGGAGGGTGGAATTCCAATGGGTGGAAACGTCGCATATCAGCCTATATTGGGGGATGCCGTTCTGCCGCTGCAGCTCAAGGAGGGTGTGCTTTGCAGTGTACGAGTAACTGAAGTGCATGCAAAGTTTCCTGGCTATTTTTGGGTG
Source organism: Bufotes viridis (assembly GCA_033119425.1). NCBI lineage: Eukaryota > Metazoa > Chordata > Amphibia > Anura > Bufonidae > Bufotes > Bufotes viridis. Next base: position 100,500,280 of record CM065593.1, read on the forward strand.
GAAGATGGGTGGAAGACTTCAGGAACCGCTTGACAACCAGATTGAACATGTGTGCCATGCAGGGCACATGGCTCAGCTCTCCATGACGCAGCGCCGACACCATGTTCTTCTCGTTTTCGGTCACCATGGTTCCGATTTTGAGTTGTTGTGGAGTAAGCCAGGATTCGATTTTTTGATGAAGGACACCGAGCAGTTCCTCCCCTGGGCGTCTCCGTTCGCCTAGGGAAACGAGGTGCAGAACAGTGTGACACCACCGTGCCCTGCACATGTGGTATGCTGGACGGGCACTGTGAATTGTCCCTGCAGTGGAAGCTGAGGACATGGTGGAGGATGAGGAGGCAGAGGCTGACATTGTCGCAGGACCAATGGCGTGACTAGATTTGTTGCCCACATATAACAATTGGGGGTTTAAGAGGCAAAAGGAGAGGCTTATTATGGAACCTGTTGAACAACAATGGAGATATGCATCTGTGTAGGGGAATGTATCAGCGGGACTAGTACCTGCGGCAGCAGCAGTGCAAAAGGAACCCGATAGACAGGAGATTGTGTAAGGGTAGTAGCAGCAGCAGTAGCAGTACAGTATGGATCATGATGGACAGGAGATATGCGGCTATGTAGGGATAATAAAAATGTCAGTTGTAGTGGCAGAGGCAGTACAGTATGGTACCTTATGAACAATAGATGTGTGGCCATGTAGGGGTAGTAGAAGTAGTGGCAGTATGGGGAGCAGCAGCTTTGTCAGAAGCAGCAATTCAATATGGAACATGATGGACAGACTAGAAGTCAGTGACTGAGCACTGGCAGAGAGGGACCTCCTGGTCAGACACATGAGTGGCAGGTACTGGTCAGCAACAGCTGCAGGAAGCAGGGCACAGAGTTTATCAGGGTTATAAAACAATTTTGTCTTCCTTTCAATATCAGGTAAACATTCCCTATTTTGCTTTGATAGCAAGGATGTAAAGGCATGGCTACCCAGTAATCATCACTTTGCTTGACACTAATGATGAACCATTAGAAAACGTTGTGTGGTGTTTAACAAGCAGGATATGCTCAACCCATATGCAGTTGTGCATGTATATAGGGGAGCACATCCTGCACTTGTAGTCCATTGCTAGGGGCAATCAACAGCAAAAAATGCATACAATGGAAGATGCCAGCAACTACACGGACTACAAGTACCACAATAACCATCCTACATACGATAACGATAATGTGGATGTGGAGAACAATCAAAAACATAACCATAGCAAAGGCAGGTGCACTCTGCGGCAATACTAAACCCTCACACTGATAAAATTGAGAGGTTAGTTCAACACATCGTACTAGGAGGACATGTCTTAAGCTCGGACACCACGGCAAGGTCTCCCAAGTAGCCTGAGGCCCTACCACTCAACCTACCTGTGCCGTATTGGCGATACCAGGGGCCATTGGGCATTAGGGGAGCGTAAGGCCTGACTCACAGACAGCTCACCAGTGACCTCCAGCATGTAACCATGCTTGCAATTGGAGGTGGGAGGTGCCTGTGAGCCCCACCCGAGACCAGCTGATATGGCCCAGAGCCTACCAGCTGCACCTGAATGTAGCCTGTAGATGAAAAGCAGGCACATTTAAATTGGAGTTTATACACCTCCAAACATATTATATAAACCATTAGAAACTGTTGTGTGGTGTTTAACAAGCAGGATATGCTCAACCCGGGCTACTTGAGAGACCTTGCCGTGGTGTCCGAGCTTAAGACATGTCCTCCTAGTAGGATGTGTCGAACTAACCTCTTAATTTTATCAGTGTGAGGGTTTAGTATTGTCGCAGAGTGCACCTGCCTTTTCTATGGTTATGTTTTTGACACTAATGATGCAATCAATTATGCAGCTTGTCATACTCGCCATCGTACCTGAGGAATCAGTTCTTTCAGCCTCAGACCCCCACTGTAAATGGTGTAATGGTCATAGCCAGTGTTGTCATCATCATCATCAGTGTGTGTGATGACGAGTTTAAGCCTTATCCCCTAGCTAAACCTGGGAAAACTTTGTGTCCCACTGCACCATCAACTCCTTCTCTTCAAGCTGTAGCTCCTCTTCCTCCTCCACTTCCTTCTATGCGACTTCATCCATATGGGACCCAACAGCTACATGGTGGCAAGGGATTTGTGGAAGCTGTTCTTCTTCCACCATCGGAAGAGGACAGTATACGGCTGCAGATGGCTCTGGATAGATTGGAGGCTTGGGCAGAGAAGTGGCAGATGAGGTTTAACACTGACAAATGTAAGGGTATGCACATGGGAAGGAATAATGCAAGTCACCAGTACATACTAAATGGTAAAACACTGGGTAACACTGACATGGAAAAGGACCTAGGAATTTTGCTGAACCGCAAACTAAGCTGTAGAAACCAGTGTCAGGCAGCTGCTGCCAAGGCCCGAAGATTTATACACAAACATAATAAAGTATTCTTTACGGTAAGAGCAGTGAGACTATGGAACTCTCTCCCTGAGGAGGTGGTGATGGTGAGTTCACTAAAGGAGTTCAAGAGGGGCCTGGATCTATTTCTGGAGTGTAATAATATTACAGGTTATAGTTACTAGAGATGGATTGTTGATCCAGGGAGTTATCCTGATTGGAGTCGGGAAGGAATTTTTCCCCGTAAAGTGAGGAAAATTGGCTTCTACCTTACATGTTTTTTTTGCCTTCCTCTGGATCAACTTGCAGCATAACAGGCTAAACTGGATGGTCTTTTTCAGCCTTATAAACTATGTTAGGGTGCATTCACATCACCATTTAGCTTTCCGTTCTTCTGATCCGTCAGAAGAACAGAGAAAGAAAAAAAAAAGCTCCTGTTGCAAAAAAAAAAAACTGCATTCAGTACTTTTTTTTCCATCTAAAAAAACGGATCTCAGACGGAAATGGCTCAAATGGATGACAACTGATCAGTTTTTCTACTGCATCCTGTAAAAAAGGGATTCTATGCAATCCCATGCATAAGGGCTCATTTACACGAACGTGTGCTGTCCATTGCCATATTGCAGACCACATTTGCAGATCCACAATACACGGGCACCGTTCCGTGTGCATTCTGCATCATGGATGCGGACCCATTCACTTCAACGGGTCAGCAAATCCGGAGATGCGGAGCGGTGCAGAACGGAATCACGGAACGGAACACTACGGAAGCACTACAGAGTGCTTCCGTGGGGTTCTGTTCTGTACTTCTGTTCCGCAAAAAGATAGAACTTGCGGCCGTACTTGCGGTTCCCAATGCACGGAACGGCCCACCTACGGCCGTTTGAATGGGCCCTAACTGATGCAACAGGAGCCGTTTTTTTTACAGGATCCTGTTTTTTTCTCTCTCTCTTCTTCTGACGGATCAGAGGAATGGAAAGCTAAACAGTGATGTGAATGCATCCTTACTATGTTACGATCCCCTGTTGCATCACTGTGAGAATTTGCTTTCATATAAATATCAAGGGGAAGACATGCTGCTGTCCCTACTCACAAATCTGGTGGCCTCTTTTAAGGGCCTGAGTACCCAATATACTTTCCTGATGAGCTGCCACCGCTCATAACACATGCTGCATGCTGTGTTAGTTTGATGCATGATGTAATCATCAGGGGCGTAGCGTGGGGGGGCGGGGGGGGGGCTGTTGCCCTGGGCGCCACACTGCAGGGGGGCGCTGGCCGGCCACTGTGGATTTTTTTTTTTTACATAACTAGGGTCGAGGGGGAACGGCGTTCCTGCACTTTTTTCATGGCAGGAACACCGTTCTAGTTCAGGGCAAAAGGACCAGGAAGCAATGAAGGCTTTGTACTCACCGCTTCCTGGTCATCGGCTGTCAGCTATGAAGACTGCGCACAAGAGTGAGTCGCTCTGTGACGTCACGGTGTGTGCAGCCTTCACAGCACAGCCGACGGCAGCAGAAGAGGAGCGGCGTCCAGGAGCAGGAGAGGGTAAGTGTTTTTTTTGTTTTTTTTAATGTATTTTATGGGCTGGTGAGAGGCACTGACTCTGACTGGGGGCTGGTGAGAGGCACTGACTGGGGGCTGGTGAGAGGCACTGGGGGCTAATGGAGAGGCACTGGGGGCTAATTGAGAGGCACTGGGGGCTAATTGAGAGGCACTGGGGGCTAATTGAGAGGCACTGGGGGCTAATTGAGAGGCACTGGGGGCTAATGAGAGGCACTGGGGGCTAATTGACAGGCACTGGGGGCTAATGAGAGGCACTGTGGGCTGGTGAGAGGCACTGGTGGCTAATGGAGAAGCACTGGGGACTGGTGAGAGGCACTGGGGGCTAATGGAGAGGCACTGGGGGCTAATGGAGAGGCACTAGGGGCTAATGGAGAGGCAGTGAGGGCTGGTGAGAGGTACTGGGGGCTGGTGATAGGCACTGGGGGCTGGTGAGAGGCACTAGGGGCTGGTGAGAGGCACTGGGGGCTAATGGAAAGGCACTGGGGGCTGGTGAGAGGCACTGGGGGCTAATGGAGAGGCTCTGGGGGCTAATGGAAAGGCACTGGGGCTAATGAAGAGGCACTGGGGGCTGGTGAGAGGCACTGGGGCTAATGGAAAGGCACTGGGGGCTGGTGAGAGGCACTGGGGGCTAATTGAGAGACACTGGGGGCTAATGGAGAGGCACTGGGAGCTAATGGAGAGGCACTGGGGCTAATGGAGAGGCACTGGGGGATAATGGAAAGGCACTGGGGGCTGGTGAGAGGCACTGGGGGCTAATGAAGAGGCACTGGGGGCTGGTAAGAGGCACTGGGGGCTAATGGAGAGGCACTGGGGGCTGATCAGGGGGTTTACTTGTTTCTTCAGTATAGTATTGGGGAGCACAGCAGCACAATATTGGGGGTAGTAGAATGGTTTGTCCAGAAGATGGGAGAATGATGGAAAAGTAGTAAACTGAGATTTTTTTGTTAAACTGCAGAGACCAGAAATGGCTGAAAAATGGCGGTCTGGTCTGAAAGGAGAAGATTAGGAAATAAAACATCTACATCAAAGGAGACGTCACTGGATGTAAGAGGTATGGGGCACTGTATTACCCTGTATGTTCTGTAGTGATGGGGGGTGGATATAGAATTTGGCCCACACTGTAGCAGCTCGGCCCCAGACTTCAGGTCATACTGTGCGTGTTCTGAATTCTGGAGGCTCACACCCATCTACTACATTATCTGTACTCAGAGAGTTAAAACTGTTTTATCTGTGGGGTTACGAATGACTGCAGGTGATATCTACTACTACTAAAAAAAAAAAAAAAAGGGGGGGGGGGAGGCGTAGTTGGGCGCAATACTTGGTTCACCCCGGGTGCTGGCAACCCATGCTACGCCACTGGTAATTATTGACCACTTTACATGTTTTAAGGCCAGTCCTGCATATTATAGATTGCATTCAAGTTGAGTTCGAATATCACAGATTAAGCAGTGAAAAAGAAGACCAGTGAAAATGAAGCTGTTCCGCCACGTCATTGGTGGCATGCACCTTCCAACAGATGGACAGTTCCAAGGAGCGACTCACATTCTCTGCCACGTGAGAGCGCAGAATTTTTTTTTTTTCAAACATGAAGACACTTTTTAGCAATTTTTTCAATTGAAGGCAAGCCAATCATTATAATTTTAAAAAAATGTCACATTTGGACATACTGCGATACAATCTTTTTTCTAAAAAGTATTCTCAATTGGACAAAGTACAGTAGAGCTTGCAGACAGCAATAGTATGTAGGTACACTGGAGAAACCAGATTTTGGACGACAAGACATTTTTCAACAATTTTTGTTTTGAATACAAGAAGATGATATTCATCAGTTTTTGGAAGAAAAGACAATTTTTATCAGTTTTTCTAGAAATAAGAATTGCAATTGGATAGAGTCCAATACAATAACAGACAGCTCTGTGGAGGAAAATTATCACATGAGAGGTAGTCACACAGAACCTCCACCAGCAGTAATCATATCATGTCTGCAACCACCACATCTACCATCTGAACTTGCCCTAGGTCTGACACATATTTTGGCAACTGTGATGCAGACTAATATGTATGGTTAATTACACTACTCTGTGCTAAATAGGATTCTAGTTAGAAAAATTGTGCAATTAGACAGTATGCAGCAAAAATATACAGTGCCAGTGGAACTGCAAATTAATCTTATTGTACACTAATTAACCCAATCAGGACGAGCCATTTTTCACCTTAGGGACCAGACCTAATTTTGGAAATCTGAAATAGGTCTTTTTATATGGTAATAACTTTGAAATGCTTTTACTTATCCAAACAATTCTGAGACTGTTTTCTCGTGACATGTCGTACTTCATGTTAGTGGTATATTTGAGTCAATAAGTTTTACCCTTATTTATTAAAAATCCTAAATTTACTAAAACTAAGATGGATAATGATACCTCATAAAATAGTTATTAACATTCCCTATATGTCTACTTTATGTTGGCATAATTTTGAAATGTCATTTTATTTTTCAAGACATTAGAAAGCTTAGAGGATTAGAAGCAAATTTTAAAATTTTTAAGAACATTTCCAAAACCAATTTTTTAAAGGACCAATCCAATTTTGGAAAAAAAGATTTCTAGAAACTGTGTTAACCCTTTAGGTGTCCCACATGTATTTAGAGAATATAGAAGATACATTTTAAAATGCCACTTTTTTTGCAAATTTTCCATTTCAAACCAATTTTACTAAAAAACAGCAAGGCTTCACATCGAAACAAACTTCAGTATTTAAAACCCCGATTCTGCTGTTTACAGAAACACCCCATATGTGGTTGTAAACTGCAGTGTGGCAACATAGCAGGGCTCAGAAGGGAAGGAACATTATAAGGCTTTTGGTGGGAAGATTTTGCTAGAATAATTTTCTGGGCACATGTCGCATTTGAAGACCTCCTGATGTGCTCCTATAGTGAAAACATCCAAAAAGGGACTCCATATTAGAAACTACACCCTCCCAAGGAATATTTCAAGTGGGGCAGTGAGCAGTTTGTTTCATAGAAAAAAGAAACACTTGGCCATGAAAATGAGAAATTACATATTTTACAAGAAAGCGTCACTTTTCACAAGAGGTAACAGGAGAAAATGCTCCCCACTATTTGTTATCTATTTTCTCCTGAATATGGCACCAAAAAGTGACCCCATTATAGAAACTACACCCCTGAAGGCATCCATTGAGGGGTGTGGAGTGTGTATTGACCCAACAACACTTGCTTGTGAAAAATGGCATTTTTTTTCAAATAAAATTTGGCTTTAGCCCCAAATGTTTCATATTTGCCTAATTGTTTTTAGGGAACATAACTTTTTTTTTTTTTTTGACTGAGCTGTGTGAGGTCTTGTTTTTTGTAGGACAAGCTGTGGTTTTCTTCGTACCATTTTGGGATAAATATGACTTTTTTGATCATCTTTCATACAATTTATTGGGAGGTAAGGTTGACAAAAATTGCATTTCTGTCAGTGTTTTTAATTTGTATTTTTTATGGGGCTCTCCATTCAGTATATATGATAAGATAACTTTATGCTGTGGGTCTATAAGGCTATGGCGATGCCACATTTATATAGTTTATTTTTCATGTTTTACTAATTTTTCAGTGTAAAATAATTTTTTATTAAAAATAAGTTATATTTTACATAACCACATACTAACATGCTGCAGGGGATGGATCGGGACATGAAGGAAGCACAATGGGGGCCATAAGGGGACTGCAGGGCTATCTATATATTTCAGCAGATTCTGTAGCCGACATTACTATCCTCTGATTGGCTAGTCTGTACAGACTTGCCAATCATAGCAATCGCTAGCTCGTGACCGAACTCATTGGACCCTGGCCACTTAGCTGAGATCGCTTTCTGTGGTAACAGTCACGATCTCAACACTGTCACCATGTATATATACATGGTGAGAGTTTAGAGCCATGACAAGTATATCTGTCATGGAGCACTAAGTAGCATTTCTCCATGACAAATATATTCATCATGTATGTAAGGGGTTAATTATAGAAATTTTCTAAATGGTTTTGGAAAAAAGTCACATTTGCATAATGTCTGCAGTCTCAATACTATGGTACCAGTGTCGCTGGATAATATGCTTATTGTACAGTTATTAACTGTAGAAGCTTTGAAACAGGTTTTAGGAAAAGATAGTGCAATTTGACAATGTCTATGGCCAAAATATACACTGCAGGTAATGCAGAAGAATACATGTTGCTCATTTATTAGTTGTAGAAATTTTTGTTATAATTTTTTGGGGGGAAAAGTTGGAAAAACTCTCAGGCCAAAGTTTATCATGTAAAATATAAAAGGTGCAATTCCATAGTGTTCAGGGCAACCATGGTACTTTAAACGTCATCGGCAAGTAGATTTAGTATTTTTATATTAACTGAGTTACTAGATGGCTCCTGCACATAAAAAAAGCGCTTTCTCTTTAAAAACTGATGTGCAGTGCAGCAGAGCCTGTATGTATGTGAACAGCTCAAATCCTGTAACACACAGAATAAGTTAACTCACACTTTCCTGTCGCTAGACCTCAAACTTGTCTATCAAGTAATTTCATCTACCTAACTAAATAAACTGTATCTTCACAGTCCCTAACACTGTAAGACAGTGGCTGAGCTCAGAATGTCATATCTGCTTGGGAACTTACATAGTGCTAATAGAAAAGTCAGTATCAGGCTCTATTCACACGTCCGCAATTCTGTTCCGCATTTTGCATAACGGAATTGTGGACCTATTCATTTCTATGGGGACACGGAAAATGTGCGATCCGCAAAAAAATTGAACTTGTCCTATTCTTGTCCGCAATTGCGGACAAGAAAAGGCATTTTCTATTAGAGTGCCAGTGATATGCGGCCTGCAAAATGCGGAACGCACATTGCCGGTGTTCGTGTTTTGCGGATCCGCGGATCCGTGGATCCGCAAAACACACACGGACGTCTGAATGGAGCCTCACTCTTAATGATTGGCTATGATGCTGACTTCAAGGTATTATGAGCAAGCCCGCAAGCTAGGGCCCTGCTCAGGTTCATGTGATCCTCTGTCTTTATCTTCACTAGCCTGTTTTCTTCACTAGTGTAGTTAGTTTAAGATGGCAATTCCTTCTAGTCGAATTGCCAAAACTTCAGCTGTCGAATTTTTGGGAAATTCTTAATACATTTGTTTGTTTAGAATTTATTTGCTCTCTAATGTTGGAAAAAGTTTTTCTTTTTAAATTATGTTCATAATGTGGCCAGGAGCAGATTGTGTGTGTGATGAAATCAAATCGTGTCTTTCATTTCCTTCTGTTATATACAGTTGTGTTCAAAATTATTCAACCCCCAATGCTGTAAAGGGTTTTAGGGAATTTAGTCTTCATTTGTAATTGTGTTCAGAATGAAATCTTACAAGGACTTTTTAAAGAACCAAATGCAACTAAAATGACATCAATTGTTTTTGTAATACAGTATTAAATGTTTTTTTTTGTGATCTCTTCATTGACACAATTATTCAACCCCTTAAAGACGACCACTCTTAAGAACAGAGGTTCATTCAAGTGTTTTCGATCAGGTATTAAAAAAACACCTGTGGATGTCAAGGAGCAGCAATCAAGCATAATAAGCACCAATTAGGCAGATGTAAAATGACTGTGATACTCAGCTCCTTCTAGACATTTACTGGTGTGTTTACAAACATGGTGAAGTCAAGAGAATGGCCCCGGAAGACAAGAGAAGAGGTGATTTCTCTTCACAGGAAGGGCAACGGCTATAAGAAGATTGCAAAGATGTTAAACATACCAAGAGACACCATAGGAAGCATCATTCGCAAATTCAAGGCAAAGGGCACTGTTGAAACGCTACCTGGTCGTGGCAGAAAGATCCTGACTTCGACTGCTGTGCGCTACCTGAAGCGCAAAGTGGAGAAAAGTCCCCGTGTGACTGCTGAGGAACTAAAAAAAAATTTGTCAGATGCGGGTACTGAAGTTTCAGCTCAGACAATAAGGCGCACACTGTGTAATGAAGGCCTCCATGCCAGAACTCCCAGGCGCACCCCCTTGCTGTCTCCAAAGAATAAGAAGAGTCGACTGCAGTATGCCAAAAGTCATGTGGACAAACCACAAAAGTTTTGGGATAGTGTTCTGTGGACGGATGAAACAAAGTTAGAACTGTTTGGGCCCATGGATCAACGCTATGTTTGGAGGAGGAAGAACAAGGCCTATGAAGAAAAGAACACTTGCCTACTGTGAAGCATGGCAGGGGGTCAATCATGCTTTGGGGCTGTTTTGCTTCTACAGGTACAGGGAAGCTTCAGCGTGTGCAAGGTACCATGAATTCTCTTCAGTACCAGGAGATATTGGATGAAAATCTGATGCAGTCCGTCACAAACCTGAGGCTTGGGAGACGTTGGACCTTTCAACAGGACAATGATCCCAAGCATACCCCCATGTCCACTAGAGCATGGTTGCAGATTAATGGCTGGAACATTTTGAAGTGGCCATCGCAGTCACCAGACTTAAATCCGATTGAGAACCTCTGGTGGGACTTAAAGAAAGCAGTTGCAGCGCGCAAGCCTAAGAATGTGACTGAACTGGAGGCTTTTGCCCATGAAGAATGGGCAAAGATACCCGTAGATCGCTGCAAGACACTTGTGTCAAGCTATGCTTCACGTTTAAAAGCTGTTATAACTGGAAAAGGATGTTGTACTAAGTGCTAAGATTGAATGTCACTTGGGGGTTGAATAAAACTGATAATGATGTGAGCACATAAAAGACATTTGTGGTTATTTCATTATAAATGTTATGTTATATTTGTCTGACTTACAAGTGGCTCTTTGATTTAATTGTAAACAAGATGACTGAAATGATCAAAATCAATGTCAAACTGGCCTAAACACTCAATTTCAGTGGGGGTTGAATAATTTTGAACACAACTGTACCTAGAGTTGGTACTTAACAGATTTTAGTTGGTATTTCACAGATGCATGCTTTTGTTTTTTTGTTTTGCTCTAGAAAAGGCTCTTTTAACCAGCGCTCCCGTAGAAATGAATGGAGTGGTGGTGTGCATTTCCGACCAGCTGTTCCCTCCATTTCAGGGGGCTCCTCAGAATATTGGGCCCCGATTCTCGTGATCGATGGTGGTCCTAACAGTAGGATCTCCACCGATCTGAAAGTTATCCCCTATCCTGTGGATAGGGATGACTTGTTGTAACTGGAATACCTCTTTAAGGACTGGAAAATATTTGTCTTCCGTGAGCCAAAACTTTTGCAATTTTCTGTTCACTGTCGGGATATTTATACTGACAAAAACAAGGCGGTGGTAAATCAAAATATATATATTTATTAAATAACGAAAAATTAAAATGCAAATGGATATAAAAATTAGTGACAGTGAAATCTAATATCAATCATTGATATGCAATTCAGATTGAGACAATATACTGGGGTACACATATATATATATAAAAAGATACCGAATATATTTAAGTGATATTTTGATTATTCTGATACCTGATTTTCTCTCAGCCGACAAATCTCTGGTTAGACCCAAATCTGGTCGACATCAGATTTCCTTTGTATTTATCTAGACATATAAATATCCAGTAATTAACCAGCTTAGAACGGAATTCGGTTCGTTTGGAGAAGATACCGTATTATAAATGGTATTATAGTTCTCCCTGATTTGGAAGAAGTATAGAATGATACTGCAGTTACACCCCAACCTTATTCCAAAACAGATACTAACTGTATGGTTAATCAGATATATATATATAGATATATACAATGACAATCTATGGTACTATCAAATTGAGTTAGAATTATACTGTACCAGTTTATCGGCTATCAGAAGTCAGTTTCAAGGATTTAAAATGGTTGTCTTCACAGGATGGAGTTCTGGTTCTCTTTTTGTCCCCTCTTCTTGTGTCCTCCTTTTTCTCTCTCCTTCCTTCCTCTCCAATCTCGAGACCCTCTTTTTATTTTCTAAAACTTGGGCCTGGCCTTGTTTTATTCATTAACTAGTGACATCATCAGAGGAGTTTTCTTACTATCCCCAGACCTCCTCCTCTGATTTCGTAATCCAAATCTTAACCTTGTCCGAACACTAGATGTCACTAGTGCATCGTGTGACAGTTTTGGACAAAATTGGTAACTTACTTTCTATCCCTTGTTAATTAACTATAAATATTCATTGACTCAGTGTCCAGCTAACCAAACATTGAGAAACTCCCCAAACAATGGGCCAATTACTTGCTGGGATCTAATGTTTGCTCTTACCACACCTGGGTCCACTCTAACTTAGTCAAAGAATTTCAACAAACACCATCTCAGCAAAATTACAGTTTCCTCATATCAAACCACCAGTTAAATACATTTACACAAAATATTTCATTAATAGGATACCTTTAGGAATTAAAACAGACACCTTTTAACATTTATCCCCTACACCAACATCTTATTCATTTATAGATTACAAAAACATAATACAGACTAATATCATTCCATCTGTCCTATCTCTTGTGAAACTCAACTTAAAGATGTTTATGACCTGTCTGCAATCTCCTTCTTCTAAGACCAGACATGGCAAATATTTCCCACAGATAGCTAACTTTCTAGTTAGGGATTTCTCACCTAACCTATACAAGTTACTTCATCTTAGCCTTCTAAAGTCAGCTCCATAAGCAAAATGGCTTCTATTCAGCTTTTTATACATCTAACTGTGTAAGCCTTATTTGATGGACTTTTGAATCCAAAAAGTTCTGACATCACATAGCCATAAGATGGTTTATTTATTGCAGGACAAATTGTATTATTTAATGGCACCATTTAATTTACCATATATTGTACTGGAATACAGGAAAATAATTCTGTGGAGTAAAATTAAAAAAACCCACACAATTCCACTAAGGTTTTTTTTGGGTTTTGTTGTTACGGTGTTCATTATGTGCTGAAAATAACATGACGATCTTATTTTGTGGGTCATTATGATTATGGTGATACCAAATTTAAGTAGATTTTATTATGTTTTACCTAATAATATTTCTCTGCATTGCCATATTCTGATACCGATAAGTTTTTTATATTTCCGTCTACAGACCTGTATTAGGCTCCATTCACACGTCTGTAATTTGTGTCCGTAATTTGTGTTAATTTTTGCCTTTTTTATTTTCCATTATAGCATTCACAGTGCAGGAAAAACAATTTCTAATATTTAATAGTTTGGACATTTTCAGCGATATCTATTATGTTTATTTTTATGCGTAAAATTGGGAAGGGGGGTGATTTGAGCTTTTAATATTTTTGTGTTTTCTAGTTTATTTTTTAAACTTTTCATATTTTTACTGTCAATTCTAGTCCCCTTAGGGTACTTAAATATGTGATCTTTTGATCTCTTGTACCACAGATTATTGTACCACAAGACTATTGCAGTCTATGGGATTTTTTACAGACTGCCGGTCAGCATTTACTGTATAATACAGATAGTTAGTAGGAGATAGTCAGTGTAGGTTAGATAGTGACATAGTGTAGCTGATAGGTTCCAGTGCAGGTTTTAGGCAGTGTAATAGAAATTATTGTACTGTGATAGGGATTAGTGCTGTGATGTCACAACAATACTTAGTGCACCAATCAGTAATATCTACTCAGACCTGATAAAATGTGAAGTTACACGTATTGCGCACAAAAATGTGCATCATTAGTGGCGATTTGCGCAATCGCGAAAAAAATGACTGGAGATCAAGAATTCTAGAATTCGCAAATTAATTGCGAATATTATGTGAAAAATTAGCGAAATATCACGGAAATTAATATTGCCTATGTCACTAATCACTAGTCCTGACATTTATCTAAGGACATCTCTCTTACCTTATTGCAATGGTCGAAAGAAGATGACGGTGTAGAAAGATAATCTTCTTTTCAATAATTACATTTGTGGATCACTTCAGACTTTAAATTTTGATGTCATCATCTGCAGCATACTGGGAGATTTGCTGATTGCTACTTCTCGCTGTATAACCATTTGATCTTGGTTTTCTCACTGAATACATTGAGGGCCCAAAAAAAAGCGAAGTATGAGGGCAAAGAGGCAAGGTTTCCAGTTCCAGGTTGTCCTGTTGAACCCACAATTTCACTGCATGTAAGGGCTGCGCTGATAGGGACTGTTGGAGCACCAGTCCAGTCCTTCTTCCAACAGATTAAATTCTTTTATGACTAGCAAATTTACTCTTGTTATGTCATTGTCTCTTGTCTCAGTTTGTTTAAAAAAGTTGCTATTCAATTGTCTCAGAGCTGATCAATGTTGCAGGCCACTATAATATAGCAACATAGTTTATAAGGCCAAAAAATACATCTGTCCATTCAGTTCGGCCTGTTATCCTGCAAGTTGATCCAGAGGAAGGCAAAAAAAAACTCTGTGAGGTAGAAGCCAATTTTCCCCATTTAAGGGGAATTAAAATCCTTCCCGACTCCAATCAGGCAATCAGAATAACTCCCTGGATCAACAACCCATCTCTAGTAGCTATAGCCTGTAATATTACTACATTCCAGAAATACATCCAGGCCCCTCTTGAAATCTTTTAGTGAACTCACTATTACCACCTCCTCAGGAAGAGAGTTCCATAGTCTCACTGTTCTTACCGTAAAGAATCCTCTTCTATGTTTGTGCACAAACCTTCTTTCCTTCAGACACAGAGGATGTCCCCTTGTCACAGTCCTGGTAATAAATAGATAATGGGAGAGATCTCTGTACTGAGCCCTGATATATTTATACATAGTTATTAGATCTCCCCTCAGTCGTCTTTTTTCTAAAGTGAATAACCCTAATTTTGATAATCTTTCAGGGTACTGTAATCCATCCATTCCAGTTATTGCTTTAGTTGTCCTCCTCTGAACCCTTTCCAGCTCTGCTATGTCTGCCTTGTACAGTACTCTATGTGTGGTCTGACTATAATAGTGATTTGTAAAGTGGTAGGACTATGTTCTCATCATGGGCATCTATACCGATTTTGATGCAACCCATTATCTTATTGGCCTTGGCAGCAGCTGCCTGACACTGGTTTCTACACCTTAGTTTGCTGTTCACTGAAATTCCAAGCTCCTTTTCCATGTCAATGTTACCCAATGTTTTACCATTTAGTATGTATGGGTGACATGCATTATTCCTTCCCATGTGCATAACCTTACATTTGTCAGTGTTAAACCTCATCTGCCACTTATGTGCCCAAGCCTCCAATCTATCCAGATCCCTTTGAAGCAGTAAACTGTCATCTTCCGTGTTAATTACTTTACACAGTTTAGTGTCATCTGCAAAAATTGATATTTTACTGTGCAAGTCTTCTACAAGATCCCTCTTGTTTTCTATTACTGAACCAGTTACTTACCCACATACAGATATTTTCTCCCAGTCCAAGCATTCTCATTTTATATACTAACCTTTCATGCGGTACAGTGTCAAATGCTTTGGAGAAGTCCAGATATAGGACATTCATTGATTCGCCGCTGTCAAGTCTAGAACTTAACTCCTCATAGAAACTGATTAATTGAAAATTCTAATAAAAATTATTTGTTGAGAAACTGATTAAATTAGTTTGATATGACCGATCCCTCATGAAGCCATGCTGATATGACGTTATTTGCTTAATTCAATTGAGGTGCTCCAAGATAGCATCTCTTAGAAAACCTTCAAACAGTTTACCCACGATGGATGTTAAACGTACAGACCTATAGTTTCCGGGCTCTGTTTTTGGACCCTTTTTGAATATTGGCACCATGTTTGCTATGTGCCAATCTTGTGAAACACTCCCTGTCAGTATAGAGTCCTTAAATGTCAGAAATAAGGGTTTGGCTATGACATTACTAAATTCCCTCACAGTTGCCATCTGGTTCCGGTGATTTGTCTATTTTAATCTGTTTAAGGCGCCGCTGTACCTTTTCCTGGGTCAGACAGGGCACTTTTAATGGGGAATTTACTTTTACCTTCTGCATTTCATCTGACAGTTTATTTTCCTCAGTGAATACAGTGGAGTGGACTGTGGGCTTTAGACAGGACTTTACATAAAGGCAGACCCCTCCTCCTCTCTGTTTTTTTCAATCCCTTCTAAACAGACTGTAACCCTGTACATTAATTGCCCAGTCATAGCTATCATCCAGCCATGTCTCAGTTATTCCTACTATGTCATAGTCCTCCTCACACATCACTTATTCCAGTTCACCAGGCTTCTGGCACTAGTATATATACAATTAAGAGGTTTATGTATATTTTTTACCCTACATCTTTCCTTCTGAACTGTTCTAGTCCCTCCTTCCATTCCTCCCCTAGTCCCATTCCCTTGCCCCCGGTCTCTATCTGCACTATCCTCCCATCCTATAAAATAATTAGCACACCCTGTCCCTAGTCCTGCCACTCTGTTTGGGAAAGATTTCCCGATTGGATAGGACAGCCTTTCTTTAAATAATTTTGGTTTCTCCTGGGAAACCGCTGGTGATAAAGTAAACTCTGTGCATTTTTATCCATCACGTTCTGTGTCTATTTGCTGCTTGTTGGTATACTTTCATTAATTTTGTTCAAATTTAGGATTTAAGTCTTTTAGTTTGTAGATTATATGTGCTCTTGCTGTTTGCATATGCTTTGCTTTGATTCCAGGTCAGCTCTTTCCAGTTTGGTTTTCTTGTTTCTCGGACCTACGCACTCTCCAGTTATTCTGTTAAGGTTAGTATTGCAGAGTATGGTTTCAACAAGGCAACATTGTTCTGGGATAGATACAGAGAAATATTCAGGGAGAGTTAGGTGTTATTTACACGTCAGTGTTTTGGTCATTAATTTTCATCAGTGATTTTGAGCCAAAAGACCAGGAGTGGAAGCTACATAGATAAGGTATATGGAAAGACACCTGTTCTGTCTTTAAACCAGCATCTGGCTGGAAATCACTGCATCTGGCATGGAAATCACTGATTGAACACTGACTGTGTGAATAAGGCCTTAGAATCAGCAGTTGTCTTTTTGTTCATCTTTGGTTATCTTCATCTATCTTTTTAATTACCTGACTGTAATCACTATCATCTCTCTGCTTCTTACTCGATACCTCCTTCATCTGTGCCATCATCCATTTTTGCCATTGTTTGTTTATCGTCATCATTCAGTTCCTATCACCTATCTGTGATTTTCTACTGTTATATATTTGTTACTAGTGATGCCCATATTCGAATTTGCGATATTTCGCGAATATTTCGTAAAATATTCGCGATGTATTAGCAAATTCGAATATTCGTATTCGTCATCATTTAATCGCCATCTTTTTTTTATAAAATCGCGGATAATCGCATAATGCGTATGATCAGGTAGGGATCTATGTACTTTGACGGAAATGATATATTCACATAAATTCGCATTACGAAAAAAAATCGCAAACTGAACTAAAATTAGTGTAAACTTTATAATTAAGTGATGATTGGAAGTCTCACCTCACCCTACCAATTTAATTTGCACCACAAGCTACAAGCAGCCTGCTTCTAGCTTGTGGTCCAATTGAGATTTAGATATTCGTGTATTTAGAGATTTAGAGATTTGTGTATGCGAATTTTCGAATATATTCGCAATTCGCAGCGTTTACGAATTCGCAAGCGGGAAAAAAAAAATCGCATGGCAAAAAATCGCAAAAACACTTTAACTTTCATGGCCGGGATGGTCAAGTCAATCAATGCGCAGGAAAAATAGCACGTGTGAAAGAAAATATAAAAATCGCATTACGAAAAATCGCAAAAACACTTTAACTTTCATGGCCGGGATGGTCAAGTCAATCAATGCGCAGGAAGAATAGCACGTGTGAAAGAAATCGCATCGCTTAATAAAAATCGCATTACGAAAAATCGCAAAAAAAAAAAAAAGACAAGGGAGGGAAGTGGGGACGGGGGTCGAGGAATGGATATAAAATGAAGCCTTGTTGAAAGTGAAACTAATGATTGGGGGTGAATGAGAATAAGAAGAGGAAAACACGACGACATATATTCGAATATGCGAATTTTCGAATATATTCGCAATTCGCAGCATGTTCGTATTCGCAAGTTGACGATCGCGACTACCAAGCGCATAGAGTGTGAAAAAATCGCATTACGGAAAAATCGCATAAAGGCAATATTTCAATTTTCAAGTCAATGCGCAGGCATGTCAGCAAGTGTTAGATATTCGCATCGCTGTAAAAAAAAATCGCATTACGGAAAATCGCAAAAAAGGCAGGATTTTGGCTATGGCTTTGAAAAAGAGCCTTGATGCAAAACAACACCTTAAATGAATGAAACTCAGAGTCACTCAAACTCATTTATCAACACAAGTGAACTGAAGTTCTTGAACTTATTGTGTATCATCTAATTTAACCAACGCGAATATTCGCAATATCGAATTTATGGCATTATATTCGAAAAAATCGCGAAATCGCGAATATGCGATATTCGCGCGAAATATTCGCATCGCGAATATTCGCGCCCAACACTATTTGTTACCTGGCATTTTTGATATGTGCTTCATAATATTTTTCTTGTGACTGGTTGTTATACCGTTAAGCTCTCCTGGAGAATGTGAGAACCAGAAGACACTGATAGTACCCGGGAAAGACAAATGATATTGGTAAAGTCCACTTCTGCAGTCTTGTTAACCAACATCTTAAAATGCCTTAAAAGGGTTGTCCCATGAAAAATATTCTACAATTTTCAAACCAGCACCTGGATCTGAATACTTTTGTAACTGCATGTCATTAAAAATGTAGTATAGCTACTGAGTTATTTAACAAAATGTATCTTAATTTCTTATTTCTCTGACTGTCTCATTAAGAAGGGCGCACATGCTCAGTTTCATCTTTCTACCGCCTCCTGAGCTATGATAGGGAGAAAGCTGCAGTGGAATGGACACGCCCCCTTAGCTGCAGCAGAAAAGACACTCCCCTTAAGCTGCCAGCTTGATATAAATTTAGCAGTGCAGTGAATGGGGAGATCTCTGTATCCATGTAAGGTACTGGGCTAGTTCTAACTTTGTTCTAACTAACTGGTTCTAACTAAGATAGTCACATACTATATGATGTCTGATTAGAATTTTTTACAATATTAATAGGATAACCCCTTTAAAATTGAAACAGCAGTGAATTTACCGGAGGCTAATGTTATGCTATGTCTTGTTATGCTGTACACACTGAATGTACTGTTGCTTTACTTTGCTGGTACTGTGCCTTTAACAGTTATATATGTGATTGGGCTGTATTAGCTTGAAAATGTGCTGTGCCATGCAGTGCTGTAACCTGTTTACATGAAATTGAATATATGTTGTATTACTTATGGCCCCTTTACACTGCTCGATGGAGCAGATTATTGTCGAGAAGGAACACTTTGCCTGCTCATCAGTGGAGGTTACCATTGAAATTACATGCATTGATCCCCTGCACAGTATGTGGAGGAGCGATCGCTAATGCCATCACTCGTCCCCATACAGTATCAATTTTTGCCGGCAGCATAGACTGTTTAAACACCACGATCTGTTACCAGCAAACAATGATTTAGGTGTCCTCACCAACGATCCTATTTCCCGATGAATGAGCATTTCGCTCGTTCATCAGGTAATCCGCGGCACCTTTACACTGGCAGATTATCACTAATGAGCATTCATACGAATGCTCATTAGTGATAATCGGACAGTGTAACGGGCCTTTACTCATAGCACTAGGCATTATTGTTTCATTAAATATATCTGGGCTTGCAGCTGAAGCCACATGGAGTGAGACCTGTGGAGGTCTGTACCAAAGACGTGGGCCCTGTCAGTGACAGGGAGGCAGTGACCCTGTGTTTTCTGCAAGTAGTTGTAAACCATTTTTAGTGTGAACTCCTTTTCTGAACCAGACTGCTGTGAGACTGGTCCTGGAGGTCACTAGTATGGTGGGGAAAAGAAAAACAAGATAACTCCACATGTGTGTGACTGGAGTTAGTGGGCTAGACAGTGTGAAAGTGAACATTCTCAAACCTAGTGAGCAGTTGTGAATGCTATAGTGACCCTGAGATCTTACAGGGCATTTTTTGCACAAAATCTAAATTGTGGACCTATTATGGACTGCTCTAACTAATTGGGCCTCATGGAACACATGAAGGTTGATATACACCAAGACACCCTGGAATATGCTTTTCAACCACCCATTGTACTGAGGTCTGCGTATGATCATCCGGAGCAGTGACAAAATAGTAGCAGCAAAGGATTGATGAGGATGAGTTATTTTTAACCCATTCCATTTACTTAAAAATATATATTCTCCTAGAATTTCCTTTTAGTGTTGGCAAAACATGTGGCATCAGCTGTTAATTGATCTAAATTAATTTTCTGTAATTGAAAGCAAACTATAAATATAAAAAAAGTTTTAGAAGTGACACGCGCCGGCCCTTAAGGAAATGCTGCAGGAAACAAGCAGCAATCATGCTGTGGCTAGGGCTAACAGGAAACACTGGCAGCAGATCACCGCTGAACACGACGCCTGGGACCGCGGCGGTTTGCAGGGTGACAGCGTCGCACAGCAGCCGCTGTTACACAGATTTATCAAAATAGAGTTTTCTAGGGCCTGTTGTTTTTTTTTCACAAATGGGCCTTATTTCTAGATGTTACATAATGTGCATATTTTTATTTAATGCATACATCTACAAGCATTACTGTATAGGTATATGAAAAAGTATAGGAAAAAACTTCTCATGAATGAACTGCATACTATTTTAAACCATCTAAATACCAGAAATAAGCTGATGAAATCTCAGCAGATGCAGGAGTATATAGGAGTGAAATAATAATGCTGTAATGTCTGATATGTAGGAGAGGTAATAGAAGAGTTTTATGTAGAAGCTCTAATATTCAGTGGTCTTCAGACAGTTATGAAGCATTTGTCACAGTACTAGATGGCTGAGCAGATGGCAAGCTCACATTAGAATATGTTAACATCAAGACTGTGAATAAGTAACGCATAAAACAAAAACTATAAGTAGCAGAGTCCCCAGGGTAGGATGTGCACTAAAACAGTGCCATCATTAAAAACTAAGAAGTGGATTAAGATCAGGAACATAACATATGAAAAGATTTTCTGTACAAGCATAATGGTTTCTTAAAGGCAAATTGAGGGATTTAGCACTCCTTGAACTCCAGAAGTATGGCTTCAAAATGTCATAGAATAGGACTTTGGCCTTATACTCTCAAAAATGTTAAAACATTTTACAGTTTTACTCCAGTCAACCCAGTTTTCAAAAGTGGGTGGCAAAGTGTACATTGCTAATGTGTCTAGATCCGTGGTGGGCAAACTTATTAGTCAACTGAGCCAAATATCAACAAAACAGCGATTTTAATTTTTTCTGAGAGCCAAATTTTTTAAACGTAAACTATATAGGAAGGTACATTGTTATTAACTTTATAAGGGTATTCCTAACCATCTGAACATACCTTTCTCAATCCTCGACACTACATCTTTCACTCCACAACGTTTCACCCTATAAGACGCACGTAGGTTTTAGAGGAGGATAATATGAAAAAAAATGTTTTTCATTACACCTCAGGTCAAACCACTAATCAGACCCCCAATGTTAATGAGACCTCCCTCAGATCAGACGTCAGCTCAGACCCCAAAGTAAATGACCCCCAATCAGATCTCAGATAAGAGCCCCATGCCTCTCATCATCCCCATTATAATCAATGATGCCTCTTATCATCCATAATGCCTCTCATATCCCCCATTATGATTCTTATCATCCCCTTTATTATCCATGATGCCTCTTATCATCCATGATACCTCTCACATCCCCCATTATGATTCTCATCACCCCATTGCCTCAGATCAGCCCCAAGTTTCATAAAATAAAGAAGCACTTACATCTTCTGCTCCTGGATGCCGCTGCTCCTCACCACCCTCACTCTGTGTTCCTCCTGCTGTCGACTGTGCTGTGAACTGGCGTGCACAGCATGACGTCACAGAGCGCCTCACACTGTGCGCAGCCCTGCACAGCCTACAGCCGAGGACCAGGAAGTGGTGAGTACAGAGCCTTCACCTCTTCCTGGTCCTCCCCCTCCTGCCGATTTTTGCCACGGGCAACGAAAATGCGATCGCACTGTACATGTGAGCCCGCACCTGGAAGAGCCAATATCAAGTGGCTAAAGAGCCACATGTGGCTCTAGAGCCGCAGTTTGCTGACCACTGGGTTAAATTATGTGCAAACATAAATTCCGACATATCACAGAAAACAGTGACTTAACAATAATAATGTCTATACAGACCAGTCTGGCCCTAGTGCCCCAATGCATTTCACCATGGCTTCTTTAGAGGTATTGTCCGGCTGCTTCCTTTCTGTAGTCACTGTACTGTATCTATCTAATATACAGTATATGATACTGATCCTAGATTTCAGTATGCGCGTCCTGCTGTCATATTTGATGTACTTTTTATATTTATTTACAATAAAGGCTTGTTTATTATGTATTTTCACTGCTTATGTTAAATTGTGTACTAAGGGTTATAGACCCAGTTTTCTTGTTTAGTGAAGTAAAAGAGATGGTGTAGAAAGTGGAGTAATATGTAAAGAATATGTAAAAAACTAATAAAATTTGCCAAACTAGAGACCGAGAGATTAATTGCCAAAGAGAGTAAAACTAACCCTAAAATGTTCTTCAATTATATAAATAGTAAAAAATATAAATCTGAAGGAGTCGGCCCCTCTACATAGCAATGAGGGGGGTGTTGCAGAGAGCGACGAGGATAAAGCAAAACTATTAAATATTTTTTTTCTCCACTATATTCACTGAGGAAAATAAACTGTCAGATGAAATGCAGAATGTAAAAGTAAATCCCCCATTAAAAGTGCCCTGTCTGACCCAGGAAGAAGTACAACAGCGACTTAAAAAGATTAAAATAGACAAATCGCCAGGACCGGATGGCATACACCCCGTATCCTAAGGGAATTAAGTGATGTCATAGCCAGACCATTATTTCTGATATTTACGGACTCTATAATAACAGGGAATGTTCCACAGGATTGGCGCATAGCAAATGTGGTGCCAATATTCAAAAGGGTCCAAAAACAGAGCCTGGAAATTATAGGCCGGTAAGTTTAACATCTATTGTTGGTAAACTATTTGAAGGGTTTCTAAGAGATGCTATTTTGGAGTATCTCAATGAAAATAAGCAAATAACGCCATATCAGCATGGCTTCATGAGGGATCGGTCATGCCAAACAAATTTAATCAGCTTCTATGAGGAGGTAAGTTCTAGACTTGACAGCGGCGAATCAATGGATGTCGTATATCTGGACTTCTCCAAAGCATTTGACACCGTACCTCATAAAAGGTTAGTACATAAAATGAGGATGCTCGGACTGGGAGAAAATGTCTGTATGTGGGTAAGTAACTGGCTGAGTGACAGAAAACAGAGGGTGGTTATTAACGGTAGATACTCAGATTGGGTCACTGTAACTAGTGGGGTACCTCAGGGGTCAGTATTGGGCCCTATTCTCTTCAATATATTTATTAATGATCTTGTAGAAGGCCTGCACAGTAAAATATCTATTTTTGCAGATGACACTAAACTGTGCAAAGTAATTAACACTGAAGAGGACAGTTTTCTGCTACAGAGGGATCTGGATAGATTGGAGGCTTGGGCAGAAAAATGGCAGATGAGGTTTAACACTGACAAATGTAAAGTTATGCACATGGGAAGGAATAATGCAAGTCACCCGTACATATTAAATGGTAAAACACTCGGTAACA
Source organism: Bufotes viridis (assembly GCA_033119425.1). NCBI lineage: Eukaryota > Metazoa > Chordata > Amphibia > Anura > Bufonidae > Bufotes > Bufotes viridis. The sequence continues at coordinate 100,523,983 of CM065593.1, forward strand.
CTGACATGGAAAAGGATCTAGGAATTTTAATAAACAGCAAATTAAGCTGCAAAAACCAGTGTCAGGCAGCTACTGCCAAGGCCAATAAGATAATGGGTTGCATCAAAGGGGCATAGACGCCCGTGATGAGAACATAGTCCTACCACTTTACAAATCACTGGTTAGACCACACATGGAGTACTGTGTACAGTTCTGGGCTCCTGTGAACAAGACAGACATAGCAGAGCTGGAGAGGGTTCAGAGGAGGGCAACTAAAGTAATAACTGGAATGAGGGATCTACAGTACCCTGAAAGGTTATCAAAATTAGGGTTATTCACTTTAGAAAAAAGACGACTGAGGGGAGATCTAATAACTATGTATAAATATATCAGGGGTCAGTACAGAGATCTCTCCCATCATCTATTTATCCCCAGGACTGTGACTGTGACAAGGGGACATCCTCTGCGTCTGGAGGAAAGAAGGTTTGTACACAAACATAGAAAAGGATTCTTCACTGTAAGAGCAGTGAGACTATGGAACTCTCTGCCTGAGGAGGTGGTGATGGTGAGTACAATAAAGGAATTCAAGAGGGGACTGGATGTATCTCTGGAGTGTAATAATATTACAGGCTATAGCTACTAGAGAGGGGTCGTTGATCAAGGGAGTTGTTCTGGTTGCCTGATTGGAGTCGGGAGGGAATTTTTTTTCCCCTTGAGTGAGGAGGATTGGCTTCTGCCTCACGGGGGTTTTTTGCCTTCCTCTGGATCAACTTGTAGGAAACAGGCCGAACTGGATGGACAAATGTCTTTTTTCGGTCTTATATACTATGTTACTATGTTACTATGTTACTATGTAATATCTCTACACAAAAGTGTTAAGGTGGATTTACATGCACAATTGACAGATTATCAGGAATGAAAGCTACTACAAAGCCTTTTTTCTGATAATCTACCTATGTAAATGTGTAGCAGATCACTAAATGAAAGAGCATTTATGGTCATGTTAATAAAGCCAATTGACTAAAGGCTAATTTTGAATTGCAAAAATATTTCTGTACCTATAGCCCGTTTTTCTAAGTGATAATGATGCATATGCCAAAGAAATACTGAAAAAACTCAAATCCTACATGCCTCATTTCAAATTTAGCAAGGTTCTCCTAGGGGTCTGTAGTTGGTCTGATGAGAGATTGGAGCATTTTAACTTTTGCTATGTGGCCCAGAATTTATTATATCCTGTTTCTCAATAAATTTATACTTGATCAGCATAAAACAAACCATAGACATTACTGAGGTTGAGTTGAAAAATATTTGGATGTATGTGGAATGTACATACAGTAGACGCTTGGACTAGCTGGTACCGGTAAATCCCCACATAGGCCCCTGAATAAACTGAACCCCTAGTCCCCCATGCTTTGCACAAGTGGTAGATGGCACACTAGACTGACTTTACTACATACAGCATCTCAACCAACCTATGTGTCCATACAAAGATTATTTAACAAACTAGATATAGATGAAGGTCAGCCAGTATCTGCTTTCCCCAGAGACCCACCTTCTTGAAGTCGTTGCAGGGAACCCTAATCAATCATCTCGTAGCATTTTGTTGCTGTTTGTCACTGTGTGAGTAGGTAATATTTCCATGTATCTGTACAGTGGGCTCCCAGAATTAATTTTATAGGTGGACCCTAGACACCCTAGTCCGACACTGGGTAAATATGCAATCTCTGTGTAATGAACGCCCTACTCTAACAATAGTATCTATTATATTCATAACTAAACATTTTTAGACAGACAGAATTTTGGGAAGTGTCTATGGTTTAATATAGCCAAGTCAGTTGACAGAAGCAGCCCCTGAACAATTTGTTTCTCGTTATTTCTGACATGCTTGAATAGAAGGGTAAATTAAGCCCTCCATTTATTTGATAAGTGCCTTAAAAAGTCTTTCTTTCTTCAAAGGCATTATGCCATGAAACTGCAGGAGATTGGAGTTAATGCACAGAAGCTCTATGGCCTATTACTGCATGCTTTTCAGAGACACGACACTCATTACTCGAATAACAGAAAATGAGCATGTCTGGCTGTGTTGGTATGGATTTCCGTGTAGTGGTACACTATGATAAGTTGGTTTCCATATAACACTGTGGTTTTATACTTCCACATACAATTATACAAAGGGATTTAGATGAATTTCTATGTATTTCTAATAAATGTAAGTATTAGTAAAATTGGTTTCTTGAATATTCATTATGAAGTTAAAATGGTTTTTGAGAATTAAATACTCTGGATAGGTCATCAGTATCTGATTGGATGGGGTTCGGCACTCAGGACCCCCACTGATCACCTGCTTTAGAAGGCACTGGTGCGCCTGTGAGCACTATGACCTTCTCTCAGCTCACCGTACATTGTATAGCGGCTGTGCTTGGTATCCCAGCTCAGCCCCATTCACTTTTATGGAGCTGAGCTGCGCCTAGGCCATGTGATGGATGAACGTGTCATCACTTGGCCTGGGGAAAGCTGGAGGATACGCACCGCTACTGTGAGCGCTGCTGCCCTCTCGAACTGCTGATTGGTGGGGTCCTGGGTGTCAAACCTCCACCAATCAGAAACTGGTGACCTATCCAGAGGATAGGTCATCAGTAATTAAGTCTCGGAAAACCGCTTAAATTAACTACTATTTCTTGTAAACCGATATATCTCTCATTCGCATATGCCACAAATGAAGTAACAGCCAAGGAAGTGCAATCTTCACTGGCCTTGAAAAGGGATGGGGGCCTTCTAGTGACTTTAAATGCATTGGGTATCTAGTGCACATGTCCTGTATCTTTAGGACTATGGTACACTTAATTACTCTCTTCTCTTACAGTAATCCCTAACATTTCCTCAATTTTGAGGCTGTTTTATAAGTTCAGTTCCATTGCAGCTGTTATGGCTGATACTATGGCAGTTATATGCTTGATTTAAGGGAACCGTTATCTTTATTACAAAGGGGCACTTGTGGATAGGCTTACTGTATCACTCCAACAGGAGAATGGATTGTCTGTATACCCAGCTTTAGATAGTCTCTCTTTTTATTAAATCATCTGATAAAATGTTCATAAGGTGTGATAATACACAGAGGAGACAGTGAGAAAGCTCCTTCATTAAGTCTTGCTCCCTACAATCTGCCCGTGTAACGATGCCCCCGATCACCAGATGAACGAGTGAAATTCTTGTTCATCAGGTGATCCTTACGTTCATGCAGGCAGCTAAATTATGACTTCTGGTCAGCAGATCGTGCTGTCTAAAAAGTGATCTGCACTCTAGAAACAATGCAGCTGTATCACGATGAGGGATTGCAATGGTGATCCCCCATTCTCATACTGTGGAGGTGATCGCGGCATGTACTGAAAATACAGCGCAGAACCTCCACTGAACGAGCAGCTGACTTTTGGTAAGGAAAGCTTCCTTCTTAACAATCTGCTGCTACTCGGTGCGTCTAAATGCTCCTTTAGACATACAGGAGGACTGGTTCAAAAGAGGTGTCAAATTAGAGAAACTTGAGCTTGAAGAGAGTTTGAATAGAAGTGGATGAAGGCAATATCTATTGTCTGCTGTGTAACAATTTCCCATTTTAATCACACCATATATCTTGAGTCATGCAAAATGCGATCAATATCTTACCTGTATGAGATCCTTAGGCCTCATGCACACGGCCGTTGTTCGGGTCCGCGTCCGAGCCGCATATTTCGCGGCTCGGCCGCGGACCCATTCATTTCAATGGGGCCGCAAAAGATGCGGACAGCACTCCGTGTGCTGTCCGCATCCGTTGCTCCGTTCCATGCCCCCGCAAAAAAAATAGAGCATGTCCTATTCTTGTCCGTTATGCGGACAAGAATAGGCATCTCTATAATGGGCCGCGTTCCGTTCCGCAAATTGCGGAACGGAACGCGGAGCAGCTTCCGTGTTTTGCGGATCCGCGGTTTGCGGACCGCAAAACACCCACGGCCGTGTGCATGAGGCCTTAGCCTTATGTTGATTATGATAAAATTATGCTGACTTAAGCATAAGTCACCATTATTTAACCCCTTAAGGACCCAGCCTTATTTCACCTTAAGGACGCGGCCATTTTTTGCAAAACTGACCAGTGTCACTTTATGTGGTGATTAACTTTTAAACGCTTTTACTTCATGACAGTGGTAAAAAGGAGTCGAAAAATTTCATTTGTATTTATAAAAAAAATACCAAATTTACCAAAAATTTAGAAAAATTTGTGATTTTCCAAGTTTCAATTTCTCTACTTCTATAATACCATACGTTTTTATGTTTACCGTATGGTGAATATTTTTGAATATTATTATAGTATGGGCGTTTTCGCACATTGCAACACCCATTATGTGTAATTTTTTTATTTTTTTATTTATTTTATTTTCATTTTGGGGAAAGGGGGGTGATTTAAATTTATATATTTTTTTATTTTATTTTTATTTTTTAAACTTTTTTTTTTTTTTTTTTTTACCACTTTCTTATAGTTCCCATAGGGAACTATAAGATGTCATCATCAGATTGCTATTCTCATATATTCCAATGCAATAGCATTGGAATATATGAAAAAATCGCATATTTCCTATGGAGCCTATTACAGTCATAGGCTCCATAGGAATACTATGTAGTAACCTAGGTTTCATTCACAGAGACCTAGGCTACTACATGCATGCTCCGGCTCCCCCTTGTGGTCATCAGGGGAGCCAGAGCACAAACTGAAAGTGAAACTTTCGGTTTTTGCGCGATCAGATGCCGTGGTCAGGATTGACCACGGCATCTGAGGGGTTAAATGTCCGCGATCAGCATCGCTGCCGGTCACGGACATGAGCTGCGGGTGTCAGCTTGATGAATCAAGCGTTTACCCGCAGCTCATGCGCCCACTCCGTGCGGGAGCGGGCGCCATCTTTAAAGTGCGGACGAAGGGCGTACATGTACGCCCTTCGTCCTTAAGAGGTTACAGGGGTATTACTTTATACAAATCTTGAATTATTCTAAGAGTATGCTGTCCAAAGTACAAATCCTCAATATATAGTGATTAAATCCTTCTTCAAGAATAACTGGAAATGGCTGATAATCCAAAAACATACTAATAGTTTAATTTGGAATTTAGAAAGTAAGGCCATATAGGAACAGATACAGGTGTGGTGATAATTTCAGTACAGAGCTGTGTAATATGTTGGTTTTATATAAATGAATAAAATAATAATAATAATATGATATGACGGGAGATCACAAGAACATTTTGAAGATAAACTCTTAGAAATCACTGTCAATAAAGTAAATAGAAAGAAAATTTTACAAAGACAGACACATGTTTTGGTTCTGCCAAAGTTATAAAGAGAGACACCGGATGATCCTCCGCCAGTTCTAAATGTAAGACAGCTTCCGAACTGTCTTACATTTAGACCTTTTTCTATGTCTAAAACAGGTGTGTAAATGGTAAATGAGATGGGCCTGTCCCCTTCCCCACGCATGCCAAGCCCACTTTTTTTTTACCTGCTGTGAGTGGGAAGAAGTCACAGATTGAGGCACAACTGACCGTTGCGCCACAATCTGTGCCTAAAAAACACCTAATATAAGCATTAGAGTTGAGTGCACTTGAGTACAAGAATGTATTGTTGAGGCCGGTATAAATGTCTATTCTGCACAAGGTACAGACAAGTCTTGTGGGATCGAAGCCTGGTTAATTTTAATGAACGTGAGCTTGTCCACGTTGGATGTGGACAGGCGGCTGCCTTTGTCTCTAATGACGCCCCCTGCCATGCTAAATACGCGTTCAGACAATACAATGGCTGCAGGGCAGGCCCGCACCTCCAAGGCATAAAGGGCAAGCTCAGGCCATGTGAACAATTTGGAGACCCAGAAGTTGAATGGGGCAGAACCATCAGTCAGTACGTGTAGGCGTGTGCACATGTACTGTATCACCATGTTGTTCAAATGCTGCATTCTGCTAAAATGTTCCCTATCAGCTGGTGGTGCCGGTTGCTGTGGTGTGGTGACAAAGCATTTCCACATGTCGCCCATGCTAACCCTGCCTTCTAAGGTGCTGGCCGTGACTCAGCTGCGTTGGCAACCTCTTCTTCCTCCTCCTCCTCTGCCTTCGTCTTGTGCTTCCACTTTTCTACCCGTGTCAGTTGGGAATGCCCTCAGGAGCACGTCTACCAGCATGCGCTTGTAGTAGTCGCGCATCTTCCTATCACGCTCCAGTAAGGGAATTAAGGTGGGCACGTTGTGTTTGTAATGGGGATACAGCAGGGTGGCAACCCAGTGGTCAGCACAAGTTAAAACGCGGGCAACTCTTCAGTTGTTGCGCAGGCACTGCAGCATTTAGTGTCTCATGTGTGCTAGGCTGCCCAGAGGTAAGGATGAGCATTTCTCTGTGGGTGGTGTATCGTCTGTGTCATCTGTATCCTCCCAGCCATGCTCCAGTGATGGCCATGAGCTGCGTTGGATGCCAACCTGCTGGGAACCCAGTTCCTCCGCCTCCTCCTCCTCTACCTCATCCTCCTCCTCATCCTCCTCCAGAACTGTGCCCTGGTTGGCCAAATGTGTAATTGGCCTCTGCTGGTGCAGGAACCCAGCCTCTGAGCCACTTCTGAATGACTGGCCTGAAACACTTTGAAATGCCCCCTCTTCCTCCTCCTCTGCCTCCTGTTCCACATCCTCTTCCATCATCGCCCTAAGTGTTTTTTCAAGTAGACATAGAAGTGTTATTGTAACGCTAAGAACGGCGTCATCACCACTGGCCATGTAGGTTGAGTACTCAGAACACCGCAACAAGGCACACAGGTCTTGCATGGAGGCCCACTCATTGGTGGTGAAGTGGTGCTGTTCCGCAGAGCGACTGACCCGTGTGTTCTGCAGCTGAAACTCCACTATCGCCTGCTGCTGATGAGACGGTGAGCGGGAAGGCCGAAGTTATGCTGCAGCACAGACAGGAGAGCAGCAGCAGGATGAGAACACCGAAAGTGCGCACAGACGGACCACACTTTCTGCAGCAGCTCTGACATTTCTGGGTAGTTTTTAAGGAATTTTTGCACCACCAAATTCAGCACATGCGCCAGGCAAGGGATCTGCGTCAAACCAGCTAGACCCAGAGCTTCTACGAGATTTTGCCCATTATTGCACACCACCAGGGCGGGCTTGAGGCTCACTGGCAGCAACCACTCATCCGTGTTCTTCTATTTCCTCTTTATCTCCAGTGTTTGGGAGATGGACAGCTGAACGCTTGCATGTGACATGGTGGAGATCCTTGGTGATGGTGACGGAGGTGGTGGTGTTGGTGGCACATCCTCTGTTTGCTGGGCAGCAGGTGCCACTGTAACTCCAGAGGTGGAGGAAGAGGCAGAAACAGCAACAGAAGAGGAAGCAGGAGGAGCCTGAGATCTTTCTTGGTTTTTAAGGTGTTTACTCCACTGCAGTTCGTGCTTTGCATGTAGATGCCTGGTCATGCAGGTTGTGCTCAGGTTTAGAAAGTTTATGCTTCGCTTCAACATGCAAACCACTTGTGTCTTGTCGTCAGGACATTGTCGGAAGAACTGCCATGCCAATGAACTCCTTGGAGCTGGCTTTGGTGTGCTAGGTCCCTGGGTGCGCTGGGCAGTAACAGGCCTACTGTCTTGGGGACGGCCTCTCCGCTTTTTCAGCCTGCTCCCTCTTTTGCTGTGCTGTTGCCTCTGTGTGACCACTGCCTCTTCCTCAGAACTGCACACGTCACTAGCATGAACTTGAGTCCAGTCGGGGTCTAGGACCTCATCATCCTCCACATCATCTTGCACTCATTCTTGACCCCTGCCCTCCTCGTCGGTCTGCACACTGCAGAAAGCCGCAGCAGTTGGCACCTGTGTTTCGTCATCATCAGAGACGTGCTGTGGTGGTATCCCCATGTCCTCATCCTGCAACATAAGTGGTTGGGCATCAGTGCATTCAATGTCTTCCAGTTCTGGGGCAGGGCTATGTGGATGGCACGGGATCTTGACATAGGGGCCACTTAATATGGTGGATATGGTGATCTCTGTAATGGGGACACCCCTTTGCTCGGTTTTCCTTCCTTTGAGGGATATCTGGCTTTCATTGCGTTGTAGACCGATAAATTATAAAAGTCACTTCTAAATGATAAAATAGGCAATGTAGGGGGACTTGACCTGCCAGAAAAGAAGACTTTTTCCTCCACTGAGCTAGCAGAAAAAACCTAGACTAATGTCCCTGACACACATGCAGTTCCAAGAAAACTGCAGTTGCTAAAATGGCCGGCAACCCCAACCTCACTAACAGATGGATTAAAAATTATTTTGTGGTATCACGGGCTTAGGGCTGGGTACAAATATGTAGCATAGCACCCTCAATAATTGCTGTATTTCGAATATTTATCACCACCAAGTTCAACAGATTTCTTCCCTAATCTCTCCCTCACAGCAGCAGCATCCTATCCCTACACTGCGAAGAGCAGAATGACATGTGGTACTACATGACTTCAGCTTAAATAGAGGCTGGGTCACATGCTGCACTTATCCAATCACAGCCATGCCATTAGTAGGCTGTCATGGCTTCTTAGGGCAAAGTAGTGAAACGCTTGTTGATTGGCTGCCCTGCAGCCTTTCAAGAAGTGCAAAGAAATCGCCAAACAATGAACCCGAACTTTTACGGAAATGTTCGGGTTCGGGTCCGGGTGCGAAAAACCGTAAAGTTCGGTACAAACCCGGACTTTACAGTTCGGGTTCGCTCAACTTTAGTAGGCATATTTCAGTATAATAAATTACCCCCAAAGTATTATAGAATCTCCATATGCTGCAGGTTTAATTTTTTCTAAGAAAAATTGTGGAAATATAGCGTACTTGGGTTTTGTAGATAGGTAAGAGTTGAAATTGCATTTGTGCTATGTATTTTTGTCTTTAGGAAGCATATCGGATGCGACTATGTTGGTAAAGAAGTAGGTTAAACCATGATGGCAACCTTGACAGCTCTCTTTTTACCCTAATACCCGCACTATTGAAACTTTTCAGCCCACACCTTGATCATTCTCTTTCTTCAGCTATTATTATTCACCTAAAAAAATATTGAACTTCTCTTTCTTCTGGTATCTTTTCCTCTTTTTAAAAAAAAAATGATTCTGCCATAACCCTATTAGTTAAAAAGATCTGTTGACTGGTTATGAGAGAATTTCCTAAAGTTCATTTTGGGTCTGATTTGTCCAATTCGACCAAGAAAGTTGATTTGACGCTCAAATTTTGAAAAAAATGTGGTTGAATTTCGATTTTAAACAGTCATTCGCTTATCTCTACTGTTGACCCATCCTGCACTACCAACCAGTTTCTAATCTCCCCTTAATCTATAAATTCCTGGAATGACTGGTCTACTCTCACCTGATCCACTTTCTCTGTGCCATCTCTCTTCTTAACCCCTTACAATCTGGCTTCTGCACTCTACACTGTACAGAAACTTCCCTATAATGGTGTCAAATGATCACTTGATGGCTAACATCTAATGCCAACTATTCTTTAATCATTCCAGATCTCAGTACAGCTTTTGACATTAGCTATTGTCATTAAAGATACTGCTTTCTCTTCTCTGACCCACAGTTCAGTCCAACATTTTCTGGGTCTACGTCTTCTTATCTTTACCGTGCTGTTGAAAAGTCCCTCATGGTTTAGTTCTAGGTCCCCTCACCATTATTTCTACACAGCCTCTATTTGAGAAACTATCTGCAGATTTAACTTTCACTACATTCTTTATGCTGATGACACCTAGTTATATACTGCTTCCCATGACCCCATCCTTGCACTCCTACAAAACACATGGGATTGTACATTGTCTCTAATATCATGTCCTCTCTGTATCTGAACCTGAATATTTCAAAAACTCAACTTCTTGTGTTTCCATCACTGTCTAGAGGCTACGTTTGACTCCCTATATTGAATCACTCACATGCTAATCCTACCTGTACCTTAAAAACATCCCCAGAATTCACCCTTTTCTTACTGTAGAAAAAGCAAACACTGTTATTGTTGCTCTAATTTATTAGCATCTTGACTACTGAAATTGATTACTAATTGGTCTTCACTAAACTCTCTCCTCTCCATGCCCTGTGTTCTGCTATTGATCTAAGGTTAGCATCCTCCTTAATTGAAACCTTCCACTACTGTCTCCAAGACATCTCTTGTGCTTCACCATTTCTCCGGAATGTGCTACACCAGACAATCAGGTTAATTTGTGATATCCAGTTTCCAGGAGTGACCTAAAAGCTCAGCTATTTAGGCTGGTCAAACATTTTAATTAAATGAACACTACTTTATTCAGCCCCTTCTACATCATTTCCCAGAATTCCAATCTCTTTATTCAACAATACATTCTACAATCCATGCATTGAAATGCACTTCATGTCTGTGTATATAAAGATATTGGTTGAGGACTAGTGCATGCAGCTTTGCTTATGCTACCTGGTTGGACCATTGTACAAAGCAAGTGCTTTTACTTTATATGCCCACTTTATTTTCTCATAGATTGTTAGCTCTCATAGCAGGATCCTCACTGCTCTTGTTTGAACTGTTAATTAGGTTGATACTCTGTTATATTTGATTTTGTCTGTACATTATTATTAAAGGAAAAATGAGGCAAAGCTAGCCCATCTTAATTATTTGGCCATGGAATTTACTTTAACGGATAATATTTAAAAAGCATTTAATTAGTAGGGGTCTCGGTGATGAAGCTTCCACCACATACTAGAATGAGAGGCAGAAGTTAATTGCTGCTAATCAAGTTTTTCAATATTATTATTATTATTATAATTGTTAGATGTCATGGAGTGTTTTGGAAAAGATACACTTGCCTGGCATGAATCATGAATAATATGGTTTATCCATTTGTATATTGGCATGACATGGCACCCTGCTGCTGCTCCTTGGATATCTTGTTATGTTGATGATACATTTTATGTTTTTTATTTTTCCTCTTCTTGTTTTATTTATCCATTATGATTCAGTCACCTTTTACATGAAAGAACTGTTCTATAGTATTTCATTAGTTTAACTGGTATTTTACTATCTTTCATGCTTTTATGGAGGGCTGGTTTTGGAATGTGGGTCCTTCTCCCTGTGCTTCCATTTAAGTGCTGAGTGTACTTTTTAAGTATATTCATCTTTACTTGTGCTTGTCTTTTTTGCCACTTTAATACAGCAAGTATTAGTCTATTTTGAGTGTTTATTCTCTCTGGTGTTTGGCGATTGGCTTTTTTGGATAAATTCCATATTTTATATGTGCATCCACTTTATCGGGTGTTCAGTTATTTTATAAAACTTATCATAAAATGTTGACCTTCTCCCTATTCACAGACAGCAAAATTGTTCTATATTTCTTTTACCTTTCCATCAGAGTCAGACTAGCTTTCTAGTCAACTGGGAGATCATCACCGTAGTCTTGCATTCATCTGATGAAATTTGAAAGAAAATATATCACTATTAGGCCTCTTTCACACGGGCGTCACGTTTGACGCCTGGAATCAGTGGCGGGTGCGTTGTGGGAAAATGCGTGATTTTTCTGCGCGAGTGCAAAGCGTTTTAATGCGTTTTGCACGCGCGTGTGAAAAATCCACATGTTTGGTACCCAGACCCGAAGTCCGGTTTCAGGTTGAGTATTCTGTATATTTTATTATTTTCCCTTATAACATGGTTATATGGGAAAATAATAGCATTCTAAATACAAAATGCTAGAAGGGCAATGTTAGCAGGGCAATAGAGGGTTAAAAATATAAAAAAAATTGAACTCACCTCCTGCCATTGATCGCGTAGGTGCAAGGAACATCTTTTATCTTCATATCTGTTGGTTGAAGGACCTTCGGTGACATCACTGGGTCATATGGTCCAATCATGGAAGCTTTTGATTGGACTATGTGACCCATGTGACCCAGTGACGTCACGGAAGGTCCTTTACCCAGCAGAATGAAGAAAGAAGAATGATCCCGGCACCGATCAAGAGGAGGAGGTGAGTTAAACTTTTTTTTTATTTTTAACCCTCTCTTCCCCTTTTTACATAACATTCTGTAATTAGAATGCTATTATTTTCCCTTATAACCATGTTATAAGGGAAAATAATAAAGATCGGGTCACCAGCCCGATCGTCTCCTAGCAACCATGCGGGAAAATCGCACCACATCCGCACTTGCTTGCATTCACTTCTATGGGGCCTGCGCTGTGTGAAAAAAGCAGAATATAGAACATGCTGCGATTTTCACGCAACGCAAAAGTGATGCTGGAAAATCACCGCTCATGTACACAGCCCCATATAAATGAATGGGTCTGGATTCAGTGCGAGTGCAATGTGTTCACCTCACACATTGCACCCGCGCGGAAATCACGCCCGTGTGAAAGGGGCCTTAGAGATGAGCAAATTTTTCAAAAGTTAGATTCAGCTGATTCGCCGAATTTTACAAAAAATCAGCTTTGTGACTAATTACTTTGTCACGAAATGCATTTTTTTGTAAGTAGCAGGTGCAATGACAGGGAGCTGCGATAGCGCCCCCCCCACATCATTGTACCCCTCAGATGCCGCGTTCATACAAGATCGCGGTATCTGAGTGTAAGAACAGTGTGAAATTAACATTAAAAAAAATTAAATAAAACTTACCTCCTCGATTTGCTCGTGACGGGCCTGCCACCGCTATCTTGCTTCAAGATCTGGAGCAAAATCTCGTGCGGCGCGAGATTACGTCATCAAGCCGGCCGAGATCTTCAATCAAGATGGTTTTTTTGTTTTTTACACTATTTCAGGTTAAATCGATATGCTAACACGAAGCACGAGGAAATTCGGCTTTGAGTCAAATTTATCCAAAAATTCGGACCGAATTCCACTGTGGGATTTGATTCGCTCATCTGTAATAGCTATAGAAGAAGCATGTATTATTTTATTATTCATACTTGCTGCTCGGTTTTTTGTTAACACATTTTTCAGTAAATAAAATTGCTATAGAACAAGAGTTGAGTAATATCATATTATAGTACTGCACATGTAAATGTTTTTAGTAGAACAGAGAATTAGTGATCAAGAACCTGTGGTTAAAGAGAACCTGTCAGCTTTCTCGACATGTTTGTTTTAATAAATATGTGTGTTCTCCATAAGATATGACTTCTGGTGTATCTTCTTTTACAACCCTGCTTGTTTCATTCCTCTTTTATTCTTCTGGGAAATATATAATAGATTCATACTCGGGGATACCATTCCTCTTTCTCAGTTAGGTGTTCTCCCATATAGTGTGATGCTGTAAGCACCGATTAGATAGTGTGCAAATATGTAGGGAAATACACCTTGGACAATTAAAATGGTAACACTCTGTTTTCAATTTATCTATACGTTTCCAGGAAAAATAATGAAAACAACACAAAATCCTCAGGAGAAATAGTTCAAAAAGATTATATTGTGCAAATATATATATATATATATATATATATATATATATTTATAATAATAATGCCAAATATGTAGCTGACAGGTGCTTGATGAGAATATAGACAAAAGTTTAAAAACACTTTATCCTGTTGCTTTCTTTTCAGATATTAAAGAAGTTGTGCAGTGCTAAGATATTGATGACCTATCCTGACATTGAAGAGGATAGGTAATCAATTTCAGACCGGCTTGGGTCTGAACTTATGGCATCTCCGCTGATCAGCTCTTTGAAGGGGTAGCTGTGCTCGTACAAATGCTGCTTCCGTTTCATTTGCAGTGGGCACAGTCTAATTAGAATTGCACGTTCCATTCACTGCAACTAAAAGAAAGATGAGGAGCAGGTAGCAATTTTGAAGCAAAAGCAGCATAATGGCGGGGTGCTAGTGGTTGGTTGGTCCCCTACTGATCTCCTATTAATGACCTATCCTAAGGATAAGTCATCAGTATCTTTGCACTGCGCAACCCCTTTAAGGTAACAAATGATTTCATTTTTAGACATCATATTGATCATTTTAAATGCCTTGTTGCACAAAGAACTGTTACACAAAGCTTTAAGGGACACTTCTGACATAATGGGGTATTTTTAAAAACCCAATATTTGTTTTTTTTGTCCTTTTTTTATACATTTTGGCAGTTTTTCCTTTTCATTTCAACAGTATTACATAACATACACTACTCAAAAAAGGTTAGGGATATTTCGCTTTCAGGTGAAATTTATGGTAAAAGTTTACGCTACAGTGATATTATATCATGAAAGTAGGGCATTTAAGTAGAAGCATGCGATGGTGATTTCCTCTTCTCATGCAATTTATTAATACAAAAGCCACCAACAATGGTGGGTATACCCCACTAAAAACGTCAATATCTCAAAAACTTGTCATGTGGCCTTGATCATCAATTACAGCTTGACAACGACGTCTTGTGCTGGTCACAAGTTGACTTATTGTCTGCATGGCATACCAATCTTCTTGAACGGCGGCCCTCCGGTCATTTAGGTTCTGGGGTACAGAGTTACGAGCCTCAACATGGCAACTTAGCTGATCCCATAGGTTTTCAATGGGATTCAGGTCTGGAGAAACTTAAGTGCAGGCCACTCCAGTTAAGGTATCTCAGTCTTGAGCAGCTGTTCCCTAATCATGTGACCTCGATGAGCTGGCACATTGTCATCCATGAAGATGAAAGTAAAAGCACAATGACTGGATTAATTATCCTATTCAAGTAGTTGGGCTTGTCACTGTACCAGTCACAAAGTGTAGGTCAGTTCTGTATTGACTAGACACACCTGCCTACACTGTAACACCAAAGAAAATAAGTGAACAGCACCTCCTGAGTATTGTAGAGTCGGGTGCATGTCTCCAGGGGATAGGTAAATTCCCCTACAATGTACAACAGTCCAAACAGTGTAACAAAAAAAATAAAGGATGGAGACAGCACGTCCAAAGTGGAGTCTTTAATCCAGATGCAACGTTTTGGCCACAGAAGCCTTTGTCAAGCATGCATATACATCCAGAGTGTGGGTTTAAATAGCCCAATAGTGGGGGCGTGGCTTGGCTGCCGAGGCTCATGGACGTCTGAGCTCTCAGCTCCTGCACCAGAGCGACGATATACAGCATTCTAGGACCCCTTGCCGCAAGTTCCTCGCTTACAAAATATCCTGGGAACACCTGGAAGACATGGGGAAGTCGAAAAGAGTGTTGCCGAGGGTGGACCGCGATTCCCTGGCTAAGTTCTTTGAACGGAGCAAACAACAAGATGGCGCCCGCAACGCAGCAAGCTCCACACCCTCTTTGCCCCGAACACCCTCCCCAGTGCAGGCACTAGGAATCGCTGACCCGACACCTACTCAGGACACCCTGGGAATCTCACCTGATAACCCACCATCTCTGCCGGTCACACCGGAGGACGTCAGGACTGTGGGTTCCGCCGGACCCCATTTTCAAGATGGCGCCGGGTGCTCCTCAGCTCAGCACCTCACCCAGTCACCGTCCTCCAGCCCACAGAAGAGGAGGCCCAGACTGGAAGATACCGCAGAGCCACAGGTCGGTTGTTATCCCCCTGACCCTGGTTCCCCACTCGGGACTGATTTGAGCCTCTATCCTGCCTCAACTAACCCCGTTTCTGAGGACTCTTTGAAGCACATGCTTCTCGCATTAAAAGACTCTATGCATCGCGATTTAGCTGCGCTGATTGCGCCTTTGTCTGCTAAGTTAAATTCGGTGGATGACAGAGTGGATCATATAGAAACAAAAATGGCCACTTTTGCTGCATCTCAAAATGAGGTAATAGATGCCCACAATGATCTATCGGATGAGCTGGAAACGGTTAAACTAAAATTGGCCGACATGGAAGACCGCTCCCGGCGGAATAACATTAAATTCAGGGGTATTCCTGAAGAGATTCCCCCAGCCGAACTCTCAGATTATATCCAGAAGCTCCTAAAATTTCTTGTACCACGTTTGTCTCAGCTGGACCTGGCTATTGACAGGGCTCATAGGGTCCCCAGGCCCAAGCATATTGATCCGGACCTACCTAGAGACACTCTGGCTCGCATTCACTTCTACACCACCAAGGAGGCAGCCATGATGGCGGCTAGAAAACTAGATAAACTGCCTGCTCCTTATCAATCAGTGCGGTTATTTGCGGACTTATCTGCTGCTACGCTCCAACTACGTCGTACCCTACTGCCTATTACCATGGCCCTCAGGAAGCATAACGTGCCTTATAAATGGGGATACCCAATGAAGCTGTTGGTGACCAAAGGAGATCGCACGCATCTTATCCGTTCATTAGAGGATGGAAAATCCTTGCTTCAATCCTGGAATTTCCACATCCCGGACTTTATTCCACCGCCTTCTGCATTACCAAAACATCATAATCCGAACTGAATTCCTGACTCTCCTTATCGCAGTTGTGATCTAGGTTCACTTTGTAGGCATATGTTGCTGTATGCTGCCTACTAATTAACCTCCCTCTTTTTTCCTCCTCAGCAGGGACTTCAGTAACTAGTCCTTCTTCTGAGCCGCTGTTGGGTTCTATTATAGTTTGAGCACTCCGTTGGTGCATTTACAGATGAGTGCTTGGTCTATGCTTTATTGAGTTATGATTAATATGATTATCCTCGGTTTCAATCTCGAACTTTCGCCCTTGAATACCAGCAGAGATCATTCTCTGCCCTTCTTGTTCTTACGCTATTGTCTATGCATGTTCCCTTTCAGTAATTTTGAGCCACTTTATTATCCTTATCCTTTTCCTTTTCCCTCCCCAGGTCTCACCAGGTACTACCGTAGCCCTTTACAGCGTTTCTTTCTTACTTCATGGGTTTGAAATTCATGTCCATGAATTCCAGAGGGTTGAATTGCCCCCAAAAGCGCTCTCATTTATGGAGAGAAGCTTTGTCCAGTAAGGCGGACGTCCTGTGTGTACAGGAATCCCATTTATTGAGCAAGGATACTTGTAGAGTCCGTCATCGCTTATTCCCTGATATTATACACTCTACGAACACAAAGAAATCTAGAGGCGTATTCATAGCTATTAAAAATTCTGTTTCTTTTTCACCTATCTCACAGGTGGTGGATCAGAGGGGAGATTCGTAATACTGGTATGCACGATGAACAATATCACTTATACGATTGCCAATCTCTATGTTCCGAACAAACATCAGCTATCCTTCCTCCGTAGGGCTATGCGTCGGATTAACCAGATTAAACAAGGTAAATTAATCACCTGCGGGGACCTTAACACTATAGTGGACCCCTCTCTGGATACGTCTGCTCCTTCCAGACGTCCACTGCCTGGCTTAGCAGAATTTATTCACTCCGAAGGCCTCATGGATGTCTGGAGGGCGCGGCATAGCCACGAAAGGGATTACACCTTTTTTCCACACTTCACCTCTCCTACTCCCGCATTGACTTGTTTTTAGTGGATCAAACGGTCCTTCGCCAAACCTTAGAAGCCACTATAGGTTTGATCAAGTGGTCAGACCACGCCCCATATTTCTGACTATTGAGGAACAATACCAGGCGTTTCCCCCAGTGTGGAGGAATAATACTTTCCTCTATACCCATCCCAAACATAAGCAAAACATAACCGAGGCCCTGAAGGAATACTTTGATGTTAACACTGGCTCGGTGTCTGATCCGTTTGTGGTGTGGCAGGCCCATAAGGCTTTTATCAGGGGTGTTCTACTCAAAATTAGCCACTTTGAGAAGAAGAACAGAGATAAAGACATTGCGGACACTCTAGCTAAAATCCGTGCTCTTGAGGTTCAGAATAAGCAGAAAACCACCCAAGAATTGACTGACTGTCTTAGAAAGGAACGTGACAAGCTAATGACCCTCTTAACAAAGGATTTTACTAAATCTCTCCAACGCAGTAAAGCTCGCTTTTATGCTCAGGGCAACAGAGCTGGGAAACTACTAGCTAATACGCTCAAACGTCGCCAAGCTAAATCTAGAATCCCTTTTCTTCTCCACCCAATCACTAAAGCAAAATTGACTGATCCGGCGGACATAGTGGAACAATTTAGACTGTTTTACCACTCCTTATATAATCTTAGAGACAGTTGCCCCCTGCCCCCTCATCACGACACTCTAGTTCAGGACTTCCTCCGACAAGCGCACCTTCCTAAACTCACCTCCGACCAACTCTCTGTTTTGAATGCCCCACTCACAGCGACTGAACTGGATAACGTAATTCGCTCCTTGCCATCTGGAAAGTCTCCTGGTCCAGACGGCCTATCAGGTGAATATTATAAACAGTTCTCCCATTCCCTCTCCCCGACTTTGTTACATCTCTTTCGACATGTTATGCAAGGTAACCCTTTCCCCTCAGACATGTTAATGGCCTTAATTTTTACCCTCCCAAAACCAGGCAAACCACCGGACATTCCCCAGAATTTTCGACCGATCTCCCTCTTGAACTCAGACATTAAGCTATTCGCTAAACTTATTGCCACCCGACTATCTTCTGTTCTTCCGCTGCTAATTAGGGAAGACCAGACTGGATTTATAAAAGGTAGGTTAGCATCTGACAATACTAGACGTTTGTATAACATCCTTAATGTAGCGGAACTTTGCAACATTTCCATGGTAGCTGTCACTCTGGATGCTGAAAAGGCGTTCGACCGCCTTCACTGGTCGTACGCCTTCTCGGTCATGGAGGAGATGGGTTTCTTTGGCCCCATTATTCACGCCATTAGGGGCCTCTACGCAGACCCTTGTGCTAGGGTATTTACTAATGGAGTCCTTTCGGGGCCTTTCCACATCACGAACGGTTCACGCCAGGGTTGCCCGCTCTCTCCATTGATCTTTATTATGGCACTTGAACCTCTAGCTCAGCATATTAGACTTTCTGCTGACATTACTGGTGTTCAAATAGGACCCTCATCTCATGTAATCTCCTTATATGCAGATGACATTATCTTAACGGTGACAGACCCTAACCGCTCCTTACATCATGCATTTTCCATTATTTCCCATTTCGGCTCTCTAACTTACTATAAAATCAATAATGCGAAATCACAAGCGTTGCCGGTTAATATCCCTCTGGAGGAACTCAGAATTTTGAAAAACCTATTCCCCCTTGATTGGCAATCATCTTCTCTACCATACCTGGGGATTAAACTTTCTTATCCTTGCTCACATGCATACCAGTTGAATTATGTCCCTCTCATATCTACTGTGTCGCAAGACCTCACACACTTTGAGATGCAGGAGATCTCATGGATTGGCAGACTCGCATCGTTCCAAATGATGACTTTACCTAAACTTATATATGTCTTTAGGGCTCTGCCAATCCCTGTGCCTAATTCC
Organism: Bufotes viridis; assembly: GCA_033119425.1. NCBI lineage: Eukaryota > Metazoa > Chordata > Amphibia > Anura > Bufonidae > Bufotes > Bufotes viridis. Next base: position 100,543,227 of record CM065593.1, read on the forward strand.
TTCTTTAAAGTAGTGCAATCATGTATCAATAAATATATCTGGAAATCTGGGAAGCCTAGGATAGCACAAACTTTGATGTTTAGGAAGAGGTCTGCGGGGGGTGTTGGACTGCCTGCGATCAAAGATTACCATCACGCCATAAGTGTTTCGTTCCTTCGGGAATGGTGGGCCCCGACTGCAATAAGACCATGGCTGGAAATAGAATCCTTTATGGCTTCCGGCACCTCCCTGCGGGACCTTCTCTACCTCGCCATACTCAAACCTGGCTCTGTTACACATCCTCTTGTTATGGGCTCCTCAGCTTTGTCTCTATGGGCTGCTACTCACAGTGCTTATGGTTCGAACCACCCTCCTTCGCTTGCATTAGTCACAATAGATGCACTTAGTACTCTAATTGGCGACATTGACCTCTCCCCGTGGAAAGCTAAAGGTATTACCTGCGCATCGCAGCTGGTTACAAAGGAGGTGGTAAAAACCTTTTCAGAGGTTCGTCAAGTTTATGGTCTTCCCACGTCAGAATTCCTCTCTTATATGAGGGTGCGTCACTGCCTCAGCTCACTTCTTTCCTCCAGGAATAAACTTCAGGACGAATTATTGAGACTCTTCCAGCATCCTGCATTACTTAAGCGCCAAACTACACGCTGCATATACGATATATTAGACGCTAAAACCACCTTCATTAAGTCCCCACCTTTATTAAAATGGGAAACCGAACTGGGGTCCTCATTCACTGATGAGATGTGGGCTGGGGCAGTCCGCTTCATCTCCTCTAACTTCCGTTGTGTTACGCATTTTGAAGCGGGCATAAAAACCTTGCCCCGTTGGTACTTCACACCTTATAAGTTGAGTATTATGTATCCTGGGGTCTCTTCGTGTTGCTGGAGGAACTGCGGACAAAAAGGCACCTTACTACATATATTGTGGAATTGTCCAAAACTTACAGCTTATTGGAGATCCATTTTTAATCTTATATTTCAAATTTCTGGCCTGCGCATCCAACCCGAGCCGTCTTTGGCCCTTCTGTTTTTGAATATTGCAGCAATTCCACCGACCTTTCGGCGCCTAGTAGGTCACATTTTATTGAGCGCTAAACTAGTAATAACTAGGCACTGGAAGTCCGCGGTTCCCCCGTCTCTAGCAGAGGTCCTCCTGGTTCTCAATGCATCTTGCAGATACGAAACATTACTCCCGAGTACATTCATGAGTCAAACTCAGAAATCACATACCTGGGCCCCCTGGAAGTCATGTCCTCACTATGATCCATGAACCTACTTATATCAATCTACCAGAGTAGCTGCGGGAGTGCCTGGTGTGACCCCCCCCCCCCCTCCTCTGTTTGTCATAATTTTTATTTAGCTTTTATCGCTTTTTCCTTTTTTCTGTGTTGCCTCTTCTCATGCTTACTAGGCCTTTGGCCCTTGAGTTCTGATACCAGCTGATACTAAGTTGGATCTCAGCTGATACCTATGTTGAGGCGAATGGAGGGTTTTGTGCCTCACCCTCATTACTGTTATTGTACTTGCCTTATGTGGAGTATTGCATGCTCCCATCGATATTTCTCTGTATTCTGCACTTAACGTACTATATGATGTACTTATCTAATTCTACAATAAAAAAACAATTGATGATAAATAGCCCAATAGTGACGTCATAAGTGTAGGTGCGTACCAATTAACCCCAGGTCAAGGGGTGTGTAAATCCAAAATAATAATGAAATAAACATATAACCAAACATACAAAAAGCCTTAGGGTAGGGCTACCTGTGATGCCAATCTTGTCGCTTTGGTCCATATATATACCAGTAATAACCACAATAATTCAGTTAAAGTGAATGTAAAATGCTATGTCTATGGGGTTCACTTACGGTTTACAACTTCTTGTATCGTGAACCAAAGTTAAAATATGCCTGAAAAGACTGGAATGCTTAATGTCCTATTTAGCGACATGCCTTAATATGCATACTCATACTTTTAGTAAAGCCAAATGACATCATGAATTCAAAATGCCGATAGAGAATGTGGTGGAACGCATTTGCATTCCACCACTATACTTCCTCCATGTCATTTCTGGGGCGGAATAGAGGCGCGTCAATATTGCATCCACGCTGTAACGTCACTAATGGGAGTGATGAGTGGCGTGTGGAACGCACTTGTCCTCCGCAGGGCTGATACTGAAAGTCAGCGCCAGCACACTGTAAGTCAGCGCCTGCACAGTAGGGAAGGACAAGACATGTATGTTAAGTGATACCAGCTGTATCCACAGCTCTAGTAGGATACATGTAAAGTGGAGATATGGCGATATATAAGGCAGATGAATGGCTAAATACATACTGTAGATAAAGTATATACTAACATAAGTATAGTAGGTATAATTGGCATCTTACCCTACCCACAGGTATGAAGGAAAAGCATGGGAATATTAAGGGAAATAGTCCATAGTGATAATTGGAATAAAAACAAATTATTAGTAAAGAGAAATATATGAATAAATAATCCACATTATAAATAGGGAGTCAAAGCAAAATCAATATTCATGCCATTGGGGGTCAATGTCTCCCATTAGTGACATTACACCGTGGATGCTTTCCACCACATTCTGTATCGGCATTTTGAATTCATGATGTCCTTTGGCTTTACTAAAATTATAAGTATGCACAATAAGGTATGTCGCTAAATAGGACATTAAGCATTCTAGTCTTTTCAGGCATATTTAAACTGTGGTTCACGATACTGGAAGTTGTAAACCGTTGCATCTGGATTTAAGACTCCACTTTGTACGTGCTGTCTCCATCCTTTTTTTATTTTTGTTACACTGTTTGGACTGTTGTACCTTGTAGGGAAATTTACCTATCCCCTGGAGATGTGCACCCACTCTACAATACTCAGGAGCTGCTGTTCACTTATTTTCTTTGGAATGAACGAATGCTAAATTGAACGGGCACCTCATATTGGACTAAAATTGATGGCAATGACCAACATACAGGCTTCCAGAACCTTTGCATATACCGAAGAAGACATGCAGAGAATTGTAGGAAGAGATGCTGGTAGTGCTATCTTTCTATCAACACCCTCAATTGGATTGCTAGAGAGAAAATTTGAATCCGAATCCAAAAGTCTGATCTCTCTCTAGCTACATCGGGATACCCTCATAGAATATTAAAAGGCACACAGGATTCCAAGAGGATTGAGATCTCGTCTGCAACCTACACTTTTCCCTGATAATGTACGGTTTTGCACCAAATTTGAACAAATATCTAATAAGTACTCATTGGACTTGATACTTCTGAATATATAATTTCTGCAGGGAGAAATAACGACTTGCAGGTCTAAAATCTCTGAATTGACGACACAATTACCCTCCAACTTACCAATAAGTGATCTATCCACGTTTAAGGTTTATGTTAGAAATTGAACTGAATTCTTTTTTTCGCCTCTTGAGACTAAAAACTTTCTTTTCTAATGAAAACCTCCTCTACAAATCATACACCGAATAGGGATCCTGTGCAATCCCAAGGGATTACATTGAAGAGCTGTGGATTTAAGAAGAGAAGTAACTTCTCACCACTAACCACTGATCAAAGTGTGGAAACTTATACTAGTGTGGCCAATTCACAAATACGCGAATTTAAACGTGATGAGTTACGTCAAATTTATCAAAGGAACATAACAAGAGGTGAGGAAAAGGCACTACATGATTTACAAAAAAATAAGGCAATTACAATTAAGTCAGCAGATAAAGAAGGGACAATGGTCATTCAGGATACGATTGACTACATGGCTGAAACCCAACATCAACAAGAGGATATAGCGGCCTATGAGCCGTTTATAGGTGACCCAAAATTCAAGATCATGCAAAAGAACAGAACAGTTTTGTATGAAGCATTGAAAAGAACATAATTGATTTATTGGATTATCTCATGGTAAACAATCCTAGGACCCCGGTGATATATTGTTTACCTAAAATTCATAAGAAGCTAGAACATCCGCCGGGGCTCCCTATTGTTTCGGGGAATGAATCTCTTTTTACACCAATGGCAACTTTTTGGGATAAAATGTTGAGAAATTTCACGACACAATCCAAGTCTTACATACGGGACACTACAGATTTTATCAACAAAGTACATGATCTTGAGGTCACTGATACATTTATCCTTGTAACGTTTGATGTCGTTAGCCTCTATACATCAATATCACACGTGAAAGGCATACAGGCAACAAAGACTGCATTAGAAAAATCGGATTTCTCTCCCCCCTTATGTGAATTTCTTCTGAGCCTCTTACACATTGTTCTGATGGAGAATTACTTCTTATATCATGATGACTTCTATAAACAATGGTGGGGTATGGCTATGGGATCTAACGTAGAGCAGACTTATTCGAATATCTTCATGAATAACTTAGAAAAAATAGTGGTGTACAAATCTGACTATTTTCCATTTCTACAATGTTGGTGGCTCTACATCGATGATGTTTTTGCGATTTGGAATAATGATGTTCCAACTCTACAACTATTCCTTAAAGAACTAAATGGGTTTGACCCGGATCTGCAATTTACCCTGGTACATTCCCCTACAGAATTGCAATTCCTGGATGTCTGAGTGTATAAAACTGCGGAGAATGTCCTGACTACAGGTTTATTTGTTAAGTCAACAGATAGGAATAATCTGCTACAATTTGATAGTTTCCATCCGAGGAGGATGATTAACTCATTACCTAGGTCTCAATTCTTGAGAGTCAGACGAATAGTAAGCATGGACTCCCTTTGCGACAAAAGGATGGAGGATATGAAAGCCAAGTTCCTCAAAAGGGAATACCCAGATGTACTTCTGGATTACCATAAAGAAGCAATACAAGGGATTCTGAAAAAACAGCTGCTTGTTAGCACTAAGAAGAACGAAAACTCTACTAGGGCACCTTTTGTGAGTACCTATAACCATCAGAGTAATAAGATCAGCAGAATTAGACGAGACAACTGGAACATTATCCAAATAGGACATCTAGACAATGAGGAATTACAAACACCTCCAATTATAGCCTACAGAAGATCTAGGAATCTAAAAGACTTTCTTGTGAAATCAGATATAGGTCAGGCGCCAGGATTGAGGCAAACCTTTTTGGCTCCACAAAAGAAAGGATGTTAACCCTGTTTAAATTGTAGTAATTGCAATGCCATGTTAAAGGGATCCCAAGTTTTCATCCAAGAACCGGGAAGGATTATGATATCAGACATTTCTTAACATACCAGCCATTATATGTAATCTATATTTTACAATGCCCATGCAGCCTTTTGTATGTGGGTGAAACAACGATGGAATGCAAGGAACATATTACAAAACATAAATCCATTATTAGAAAGAAAGAAGATCTACCAGTCCCAAGACACTTCATAGAGGCGAAACATAATATCAGCCAACTACGGTTTCGTATTATTGATCATGTGCCAAAACAAAGGAGGGGTGAAGATAGAGAGAAATTACTGAGACGCTGTGAACTTAAGTGGATCTATGAACTTGAGACATTGACCCCCATTAACCCCCACACGCCGCTCATCACTCCCATTAGTGATGTTACAGCTTAGATGCGATACTGATGCAGCTTTATTCCACCCCGGAAATGACATGGGGGGCGTGGCAGCAGGAGTCACAACGAGAGGCCTGAGCTCCCGATGTCATCTAGCGCTTGTGTCTTGACCAGCAACCCAGCTGTTCTTGAACGGTTGACTCAGTCATCTACTTTGTCCCAAGCGACATCAGACACCCCCAGCCAAGAGTAGGTGGGTTCGTCAGACACTACCCTTAGTTGGCATGGCCCGGGAGCAGGCCCAGTGCCCTCACCTGTCTTAAACCTGCCTCTGTCCTTTCTGTTTGCTCAGCCAGAGAAGTATTATATGCTGTGGGCTCAGCTCCACTACACAGCGAGGAAAAGCTACTAGAGGACAGTCAGCAGCTACTGGCCAGCCAAGATGTGGAGGAGACATCAGCCGCTTCCTCCACTAGGCGGGCAAGTAGTGATGAGGAGAGTGGTGTGGGAGCTGGTGTTGCGAGCAGTCAGGCTCCTGACCCAGAGATGGTTAAGGAGGACATCAGTGACGTACAGACAGTACTCGATGATGATGATGTAGCTGATCGTATTTGGGAGCCGGGTGAAATAGGGCCTTCATCAGCATCGGGTGAAGAGGGTGGCAGCTTGCCTGTGAGCCAGCGGCAGAGCCAGCAAGTCGTGAGTTAGCAGAGTGGCAGCAGTGGGAGTTTGGGAACCAAATGTGCCCGGGGTAGACCACCCACTTCACAGGAGCCTACCTAGCTGGAAAGTGGTGGTGCAGGGGTTCACTGAAGCAGCGGCGGTTGCAGTCAGTCAGTGCGGAGTGTTGGGGATAAAATCACCTACTCGGCAGTGTGGCAGTTTTTTGTTAAGCTGTTGGAGGAGGTAAACATGGCATTTTGTAGAATCTGTGGGCAGAAGGTGAAGCATGGGCAGGGTGCTAATGTTGGCACCACGGCCCTGCATGAACATATAGAGCGTCACCATAAAGAGGCCTGGGAGAACCATGGCTCCAATGTGGTGGTCCAGCCTCCCACAGCAACCGCTGCATCATGCATTGGCATGCACCTGATTTCAGGCAGTCAAGGCTCCACCACCTCAGCTGAAAGGAGCTGTATGTCCTTCCCATTATCTGCTGGTCCTGTTGCACCTGTTCCTCTGCCTACTCCTCGTCACTCGTCAGTCATTCCATCAGCAATCGATCACGGAAGTGGTTGCCAAGAGATAACAGTATGCGTGCACTCATCCAACGGCGCAGAAGCTGATTGTGCTCCTGGCCAAGTTGCTGGTGTTGCAGTCCCTCCCTTTCCAAGTGGTGGACTCTGCACCTTTCAGAGAACTGATGGCTTGTGCGGAGCTGAGGTGGAGAGCCCCAAGCCGTCATTTCTTTGCCAAAAAGGCAGTACCAGTGTTCGGCACCTCGTTTGTGTGGGCGAACGGAGTCACACAATGGAGGAACTGCTCCGTGTCCTTCATCAACAAATCGAATCCTGTCTTTTTCCACGACAACTCAAAATCGGAACCAAGGTGAACGACAACGGGAAGAACATTTGGTCGGCGCTGAGTCAAGTAGGGGTTAGCCATGTGCCCTGCATGGCACTTGTGTTTATTCTAGTTGTCAAGTGGTTCCTGAAGTTTTCCACCCATCTGAAAGACATCCTAAAAATAGCAAGAAAACTTTGCATGCACTTCAGCCACTCGTACACTGCAAAGCACACCCCCTAAACTGCAGCAACATAACAGCATCCCCCAACATAGGCTGATATGCAATGTTTCCACCCGTTGGAATTCCATGCTCCATATGTTGGACCGACTATATGAACAGAGAAAGGCCATAAATGATTTCTTGATGATCCAAGTGGACAGGAGTATTCCCCTGTGTAACTTTAATGTCATCCAGTGGCAGCTCATGGCGTGACACTTGACATTTTCTCAGGCTCTTTGAGGATACCACGTTATTTGTAAGTTGCCAGGACTACGGGATGAACAACGTCATTCCACTGATTCATGTCCTGGTAAATCTGGCTGGTCAGGGGACTGGAGACGTGGCACCTACATCCTATGGCCACATGAGTCCTGTGGGGGCTAAACTGGAGGAGGAGGAGGACATTGAAGCACAAGCAATGTGTAGCGAAATTGGTGGTTTTTCTACACAGGGGACAGGAGAGGAAGAGCTGGAGCAGCCAGAGGAGCTACAGGTCGATGAGGAAGAAGAGGCAGAGGACCCAGACACACTGTGGCAGTATGCAGTGGAGAAGGAGGCAGGGAGTCACTTGCACAAATGGCCCGATGCATGCTCGCTTGCGTAGTGACAGCCAAATTGTCACCATTCAGCAGAGGGATGACTTCTGGCTCTCCACCTTGTTGGACCATCGCTACTGGTCCAAAATGGGGGCCTTTTTTACACCCGCTGAGAGGGAGGACAAACTGAACTACTATAAAGACATCCTATGTAGTCAGGTGGCTGCTGCCTATCTGGGCCATCGTCCATCCTCTCGCAGGTCTTGCGGGCCCTCTGCGCTCATGTTCCTCTTCCATGGCTGCAGTGACATGGTGGGAGTTTGGGGTGGGTAGATGCCATTCCAGCTCCATCAGTAGCAACTTGAGTCTAGAGTCGCTGATGAGCAGCTTTCTTCACCTGCCTAGTGCAGAAACTACTCAGCCGCAGCAGCTATACCTGGAGCAGGACCTGAGCCAGCAGGTGGTGGCATACTTGGACAGCACCGTGCCTCCCCACGTTGAACATCCACTGGACTACTGGGCAGCCAAACTGGATTTGTGGCCGCAACTGGCAGAGTTTGCCCTGGAAAAGCTGTCCTGCCCATCCATTAGTGTGGTATCAGAGCGGATGTTTAGTGCAGCGGGGGCCATAGTTACTCCAAGAAGAACTCACCTGTCCACCCAAAATGTTGTGAGACTGACCTATGTCGAGATGAATCAGGTGTGGATCAGCCAGGATTTTCACCCACCAATGCCTGATGCATCAGACTAGATCATCCTTGGTGCCACACCAACACTTTGACAAAAGAGACAGATTTCTTCTGGCTACCTGCCTCTGCTACTATTCTGATGCTGCCACCCACCTGATTCCCCACATCCGATGCCAAGTGCTCCTTATTTCACTTACCATCTTCAGCTGGTACTGGTATTGCCACCCACTTCCCCACTCTGTGGTCTCCTGATGCTGCTGCCACCTCCACACTGTCATTGTGCCACTCTGTGGCCTCCTCCTGATGCTGCTGCTGCACATCCACACTGCCATTGTGCCACTCTGTGGTCTCCTCATGCTGCTGCTTATACCTCCACACTGTCATTGTGCAACCCTGTGGCCTCCTCCTGATGCTGCTGCTGCTGCCCACACCTCCACACTCTGTCATTGTGCCACTCTGTGGCCTTTTGATGCTGTTGCCACCTCCCACACTGTCATTGTGCCACTTTGTGGCCTCCTCCTGATGCTGTCATTGGGCCACTCTGTCATTGGCTGCTTCCAACTCACCACTATGTCATAGGGCCACTCTGAGGACTTCTCATGCTTTTCCCACCCTCCCCACTTCATGACTGGGCCACTATTTTGCCTTTGGGCCTGGCTGACATCATCATTTATTTGACACTTCTTCTGAATGAGATGCACAACAGATCCTGTCTATCAGGAAAAAGGAGGGCTCCAGCTTCTCCGGTGCAGTGAAGAAACAATTTATTGAAGCGTACAGCTTTTCCACTGCAGGTAAGAACAAATAGTCTACGCGTTTCGGACTTTTACATATTAGTCCTTAATCATGACATGAAGACATACATAGCAAGACTGACTTATAAAGAGCCCCTGAATGCCCATAGTGCTCTGCGGCAAAATCCCTTTTGCTGTCTCCTTGCGCTGGTATGGTCGCTACATCGACGACCTGCTATTTGTGTGGTTGGGCGATGTGGCGGCCATACCGGAGTTCGGCGACTATCCCAATTCAGCAATAGAATCCATTTCTTTTACTTTATAGCATGACATCCGGAGTATGTTTTTTTTGGACCTGCACCTGGAGGCTGATGTGGTCCGTCATAGGGTTAATACCTGCACCTATAGAAAAGAAACAGCAGGGAATACCACGCTGTTGGCATCATCATGCCATCCGCCCCATGTAACCGGTAATATACCCAAAGGAAAATTGGTTAGGGTGAGACACAACTGCTCCAATGATGCTCTTTTTGCAACGGAAGCTAATAATATACTTCAGAGATTGATCAGGAGACAATATCGAAAAAAAGCCATAGAGTGATCCATTGGTGCAGTTGCTCCCATCAGCAGGAATGATTTAATTCTGTCCAGTAAAAAATCCAGGAGGTTAGCGAATTCCAATACCACACCTCCTGTTACGTTTAGTACACAGTATAGCACGGAATATCGGGACATTTGTAAAATTGTTAATAAATATTTACCCGTGCTACACTGTGATAAGGACTGGTCTTCAGTCCTGGCCGGAGAGTGTGCTGCGTTGCACGTAGGGCCCCCACCCTTGGTAACCATTTGAGCCCCAGTCTTTTCACCAGTCAGGGGGACAGAAAACCGACTTGGTTGACAAATGTAGGCAACTATCGATGTGGGCACACACTATGCACATGTTGCAGTTACATGCAGGTAACCAAACACTTCAGGTCCTGTGTTAATGGGACTGAACATGCAATTCGTTCTTATGTAAACTGCAATACTAAATATGTCATTTATTTGGTTACATGTTTCCCTTGCAATGTCCAATATGTTGGCTGTACCACCAATACTCTGAAAACAAGAATTAGAAAGCATCTTTCCGATATACCACATCATGTGAAACGCACTGTCTCTGCAGTGAGTCTACATTGTGCGGTTGTACATGGTGGTAATACTGGACAGCTTTTCATCCAGGGCATTGAAAGGGTTACTGCTTCTCACAGGGGTGAAGATCACAGACGCAAGCTTTTGAACAGAGAAGCCTTCTGGATATTTCAATTAGAAACCAGACAGCCCATAGGTTTGAATAAAAGACAGGACATAATTTACAGTATTGAAATTGGTATTCTGTATATGTTATATTGCCTGTTGATTGTATGTGTAACGTTTAGCGATGTGTTTAATAATTTTCTCCACTGTTTTATGTGGGCACAGGTGTTGTTTTAACGCAGACTGATTTTGCCGCAGAGCACTATGGGCATTCAGGGGCTCTTTATAAGTCAGTCTTGCTATGTATGTCTTCATGTCATGATTAAGGACTAATAAGTTAAAGTCCGAAACGCGTTTATCTCTAATTAGCACTATTCCTGTTTGTTAACCTTGTCATTTCTTTCACATTGACATATATCCATCCTTACCTTACCTCTTGACTCAAAATATCCTGAGATGAATGGCATATGATGACAAGTTTTGAAAAAAAAAATATATTGCATTACTTGCAATGTCCTTGTGCCACTTATTTCAAGATATCTTAATCCAAGAGGAAAGGTAAATAAAGACACATGTCAAAAGAGGAAAGGTAAGGAAAGCCACATCTGTTATGTGTCTTTTACAAATTATTACTGGCTGGTCTCTACAACTATTTGGAGATTGCTCAGTGAATATTTTTTTTACTTCATGTTGTGATTAATTTTCTTCCAAATTCCTCATTCTTATATATTTCTTTATTTTTCAGAGTAGAATATTATTGTTTGCTACCCAAGGCTAAGAGACTGCTTTTAAAATTCTTCTGCTAATGCATTTTAAACAAACACTCAATATGTTTAGGAGGGGCATAAAAATACTGTTACAGAAAAAAAATCTGATAAAGCAGTTGAAAGTGCTTTATGGAATCTTTGTCTTGGCAATAATAACATGTTGACAGAAAATCAATAAAATACATTAAATCACTTTTCAGTTCCCCCAAAACCTTTTTGCTTTATTCATAACTGTGGTTTGCCTCCACAGTATTTTTTAAAAACAAAATATAGGGTGTTGGACAAACATTTGTTACATACTCCCATGTTTCAATGTCAATTTTGTAGTAATGTAAATTTGTTTTCTGAGATAAAAATGTATAACCTTGAATTCTTTTTTTTAAATGGCCACTTACATAGAATTAGTACAAACAATATTGTTTCTTAACGGGATTGTTCAGTTTCCGATATTGATGAGCTATCCTCAGGATAAATCATCAATACAAGATCAGCAGGCATCCGACTCACGTGAACCCTGCTGATCGGTTGTTGTATAGTGGCTATGCTTGGTACTGCCGCTAAGCCTAATTCACTTGAATGTGAATGAGCTGCGCCTAGGCCACAACATAAAACATTGCATCACTAATAAAGATGAGCGAATTTCATATTTTGAAATTCGTTCACGCTTCGTTTGGTGGTAAAAGCAGAATTGCGTTGGATTCCGTTACCACCGACCATAAATCAATTCCATGACGGAATGCATAACGGAATGCCTTTAGAGGCATTCCGTTATTCATTCCGTCATAATAGAAGTCTATGACTCCAGTATAACGGAAACCGGACAGATCCGTTATGCAGGCCATAGACTCCTATTATGATGGAATGAATAACGGAATGCCTCTAATGGCGTTCCGTTATGCATTCCGTCATGGAATTGCGTTATGGTCCGTGGTAACAGAATCCATAACGCAATTCAGTAAATACCACAACACGAGTTTAAAACGAATGTCAAAATATGAAATTTGCTCATCCCTAATTATGACCTCATTGTGTATATTATGACTTCAGTCTGTACAGTATGACATCATTGTGTATGTTATTACTTCAGTCCGTATATCATGACCTCATTGTGTATGTTATTACTTCAGTCTGTACATTATGACCACATTGTGTATGTTATGACTTCAGTCCAGTGGGACGCCGACAATAGCGGAAGAACACGCAGTTGTTATGGGGCCGTTAGCTTCGGGGGCACAGGCCAGGTTGAATGGGCCGCCCCCTTTCCGACCTGAATACACGCCACATACAGATGCTAGATAAATGCCAAGTCGGCACACATGGAGCCCTGCCCCTCACGGACATTTTTCTCACCAGGAGCAGCTCCAGACTACATTGTAGTTACAGGACCTGTGGTGATGTCACAGTCATTTGATCAGCCATGTGTGTGGAGGAGTTAGGGGAACACAGACTCCCTGTAGGACTGTGCTGGTGGAGAATGCAAGGAACTTTATGTATGGAAGGTGTGTATAAAGCAGGGCTATGTTAGTGTAACCAGTCTATTGTACAGTTTTCTGTGTGTAATGTGCACACAGTAGTTCGATCTGTGTAATGACATTTAGCAGAAGTGTGCGTGCAATGTGTATATAGTAGAGTTAGGCGGGCGCTGTGTATGGCAATGTCAGGCAGGCTGTGTATGGCAGCGTCAGGCGGGTGCTGTGTATGGCAGCGTCAGACGGGCCCTGTGTATGGCAGAGTCAGATGGACCCTGTGTATGGCAGTATTAGGTGGGCCCAGTGTGTGGCAGCGTCAGGTGTATATCAGCAGTGGTCTTATGTTTAGTGTATGATGTTGGATAAAGATTAAATTGTCTACATTCGGAGACTAGCAATGGTTTCCCTGCAGAAATAACAGCCTCATAACGTTATGTAGGCCTACTGTATGCATCATATATGTGAATTACCGCAAAATTCGTACTCCCCCTCAGCTAAAAATACTCCTCAAAATTGTTACAAGGAATATTTCTACTCTTCTGGAAAAAATGTACTGCGACCTTCGCTGGTGTTTATACATACAGTACAACTATACACAACACCCCATAGACATATACTTCAAGTTCTGAGACCGATCCAGTCGCTGCCTCCCGTTCCTCTATTAGTAATAGCCTATTTCTATTAGGGCAATGTAGGAGGGGCAGGGGGGGGCACGGACCGGACCCCCCTCAGAACTTCTAGTAATGCCTCTTTCACATGAACGTTTTTTTTGCGAGTGTACACCGTATGCATTCCATTTCCATATTTCCATTCTTCCATTCCATTAAAAGATAGAACTTGTCATATTCTTGTCCGCATCAAGGACAAGGATAGTACTGTTCTATTCGGAGCCAGATGTTCCGTTCCACAAAAAACGGAATGCACACAGATGTCATCTGTTTTCTTTGCTGATCCTTTTTTTGCAGACCGCAAAATACTGAAAAAGCCATACGGTCATGTGCAATAGGCCTAAGTCTTTATATATATATATATATATATATATATATAAATATATATACCAGCTGAAGGACCCGACTTCGCCCGGGTATATTTAATCTATTTAATTTAATGTTTCTGTGTGTCGTTAAAAGATCTCGACAGTATACACTATAACAGTGACATCTACAGGACCCCGCCCCTTAGCAGTGACCTCCACAGCCCCCCACCCCTTAACACTGACCCTCCCCACAGTGCACCGTCCTTTAAAATGGGAACTCCACAGCAGCTCACCCCCTTAACTTTGACCTTTACAGCAGCCTTCCCCTTTAACAGTGAGTTTCACAGCACATCACTCCCTTGACAGTGACCTCAACAGGGGCCTTCCCCCTTAACAGTGGCCTTTACAGCAATCTGCCCCTTTACACTGACCTCCATAGCGGACCATTCCCTTAACTGTGACCTCCACAGCAGCCTACCCTTAGGGTGGCTATAGGTCCAGTTTTAGGCTGGACAGTCGGTTTTCTGACTCCCTGTCCTCCGTCTGGTGCAGGGCCTGATGGACACAGGGATGTCCTTTTGAACAGCTCACTCTCAGACAGCAGCACTGTGCTGTCTGAGCGTGAGCTGCAGGGAGAAAGTCACCCTCTCTCCCACTCCTGCAGCTGACAAAAGTTGATTTTTAAATTCTGTGGGCTGTGGAGGTGGAGGGTGCATGGCCTAACCTGATAGGGGGCATGGCCTTTTTAACAGCTCACCCTAAGACAGCAGAACTGTCCTCTCTGAATGTGAGCTGCAGAGAGAACGTCACCATCCCTTCCACCTCTGCAGCTGACAGAAGCTGATTTTTAACTTCATTTTTTATTTTGAGGGGGAGGGGGCATGGTCTAATCATATCAGGGGTGTGGCTTAGTAGGACCTAGAAGTGGATTTTTAACTTCATTTTTTCAATCCCTGTTGGCTGAGTGGGAGGGGACATGGCCTAACCGGACCGGGGGCATGTCCTTTTGAACAGCTCACTCTAAGACAGCAGCGGTGTGCGAGCTGAGTGTGAGCTGCAGGGAGAAAATCACCCTCGCTCCCACCCCTGCAGCTGACAGAAGTTGATTTTTAACTTTATTTTCTTAATCCCTGTCGGCTGAGTGGGGGGGTGGGGTGTTGTGTTGCGTGACTGAACCGGATTGGGTGTTGTGGCTTAGCAGACCTAGAAGTTGATTTTTAACCTAATTCAATCCCTGTTGGCTAAGTGGCAGGGGGCGTGGCCAAATTGGATTTGGGGAGTGTCTTTTTGAACAGCTCACTCTAAGACAGCAGCGCTGTTCTGTCTGAGTGTGAGCTTCAGGGAGAAAATCACCCTCCCTCCCATCCCTGCAGCTGACAGAAGTTGATTTCTTCATTTTGTCAATCTCTGTCGGCTGTGGGGGGGTAGCCTATCTGAATCGGAGGCATGGCTTAGTGGGTCCTGGGGGTGGGGTTTTAAAGGTGACTTGAATGGCCACCCTACCTGCCCCCTGAACTGTGACCTCCACAGCACTCTTCTCCCTTAACAGCGTAATCCACAGCCCCCTGCCCCTTTAAAGCTGACCTGCAGCAGTGAAGAAAAATGGCTGGGTTGTTATGGAAACCTGAGGAAATAGGAAACTAAGTGTTATTAGATCATGGCTTTACTTCAATTGTGATTATCCTGGTGATAGATTTCCTTTAAAACTCATCTACAGAAGTGAAGAAACATGGCTGGGTTGTTATGGTTACCTGGATTAAAACTGTGTGAGGTGAGACGAACTCCCAGCAAGCTTCTATTGGTTGATAAGGGTCATGTGACTAGGCTTCTATTGGTTAATGCATTTTTTTTGGAATATCTCAGGAACGGTGCGTCCCAGAGAGCTGAGTCTTGGTCTAAAACCTTCCCGGACACCTGATATACCTGTGTGCCAAATTTCGTGATTGTAAATGCGATGGTGCGGATTCATTTAACGGACATTCATACACAAATACACTCAGCTTTATATATATATATATATATATATATATATTTTTTTTTTATCCTCATTATCTTCTGCTACTGGTATGTACATGCCCATACATGGGGTTGAGCTTCCACCATTACCTGTTGGTGTCTGTTATAACATGCAGGTGACACATTGCTGCAGCTGGCAGGATTGGAGCTAGTTTCAGTTCTGCCATTGTAACACTTTAGATGCTGCATGCTGACATAACAAACATAATACACATACAATTTAAAAAAAAAAGACAAAAAACACTTCACAAGCTTTTTTTGTCATCAATGTCAGATTCAACCCCACACCCCAATGGATCAGCTACAATAATTCTATTTTTTATTGCAAGGAGGGGGGGGCCCAATTATGAGTTTTGCTATAGGGCCCCATGATTTCTATTTACGCCCCTGCTTCAGTCTGTACATTATGACCTTATTGTGTATGTTATGACTTCAGTCTGTATATAATAACCTCAGTCTGTATACAATCACCTCAGTCCGTATATAATCACTAGTGTTGAGCGAAGTTACCGAAAATTAGATTCAGCTGCTTCGCCGAATTTTACACAGAAATTTGCTTCGTGATGTCTTTGTATTAAGCGCACAATGAAGGGGAATGGTGATCGCGCCGCCCACCGTCATTGAACCCCACAATACTATGATGCCCAGAATGGAAACCATAATCTATGTAAAGCAAAATTAAACTAGAACTCTATTAGGTAAATGTGTGCCTACTACTTGCAATGTATAACTCCTTTCTTCCATGCCTGTAATGAGGTATAAGAAAGGGATGAGGTATACGTAGAGAAAACTACAACTCCCACCATGTCCAGAATATTATTATGTGATATCAGAGTACATAACAGGGAAGAGGTATAAGAGGAGAAAATTACAACTCTCAGCCTGTGTACGCAGTTGTGTGATACCAGAAGACATTCTATAAGACACATTTTTGTTTTACAAACTGTGTGCATACTTGCAATGTATAACTCCTTTTTTTTACTGCCTCCAATGAGGTATAAGGGGAGGCATGAGGTATACGAGGAGAGAGCTACAACTCCCAGTATGCCCAGAATATTATTATGTGATATCAGAGAACATAACAGGGAAGAGGTATAAGAGGAGAGAATTACAAGAATTTCTATGACTAGCAAACCGAATCCATTACTTCTCCACTTTCTTCTGCTCTATACAAAGGTCTGCCCCCTCATGTCACATGATGTCACTACAGGTCCACTTCTCCTCTACACATCTGAGCTCTGTGCCCCTCCTGCCCTGATCATATGATGGCGATGTCATAAGTGCAGTAAATTCAGAACAGGTCCTGATCGGTAGTCACTGCTGTTCCTGGAGCTCTCATCCTTGCTCTGTTATCAACCATTAGCAGACATAGCAGAGCACCAAATTTCCCTCTCCCCCTGATGTTGGCACGGGGAAGGGGAAAAAAAAAAAAAAAAAAAACTCTCCGACACTCCTCCCCTGATAGTTGGTGTCCTAGGAACATGCCCTAAATACGGTCCTGACTGTATCATTTTATATATTTGTGCAGGGTATGCTGCACAAATATCTCAATATCAAATGTGCATGCCGAGACCATTGCCATATGGTAACTAATTGTACAGCTCAAATCTGAAGCTGAGATGTGACATATGCAATCTGGTATTTCCAATAGGATTATCTAATCCACATTTTGGAAATTAGCCAATAAATAAAAGCAGGAATTACTAAGAGAGAACTTTAAAAAGTGTCTAGCCCATATAAATACAGAGTTATAATAACTCTACAATTTACCTATACATATAATCACCAATTATACTGAATACAGATATCAGCATAATTACTTACTATCTACTAAGTGATCTATTACCTCTGGACCATCAAGCTATTCTTATACTGACAGTTCAACTATGACATTGTGGCGTAATTAACCAGGCATCTCCAGAATATTATTGCGCATATGCTCAAATCCAGCAACATATGGCCAGACCATGCCAGATATTGATCTGTTATCATGGAAGAGACATCATAGTTATGAAAGAGGTGGAGGAGCACCACTAAATCAATTACCCATATTGACTGGAGGATATCAGTAGTGTTGAATGAATCGAAGTGAAATTAATTGACTTTGATCCGAATTTCAGGAAAAATGGTAACGAATTGTTTTATTTTTCCCTAAAATGGCAGCTACACATGCTATAAAAATAAAGTAAGAACCCTGGGAATGCGATATGACCCATAATGACGTGCAGCCAGCCAATCAGAAGATAGCCAACCCCTGTGATGTCAGAGCACTATAAACGCCTCATTTCAGGTGGGCGCCGCCATTTCACTGTGATCTGAGCATAGGTAGAGATGTGGAAAGCACTAAGGACAGTGTGTTAGAAAGCTTTTAATTGTAGAATATTGGATAGGGACAGTGCAGGTACAGTGTAGGGAGATTGAAAAGAGAATTTTTAGACACTGTAGCTAACCTACACTGTAGCTAAGCTGCTTGTCAGCTCTTAGCTTAGAGAAGCAGGCAGAAGCAGGAGCCCGCTCCGCTCAGCTAATCCTGGCATAGCACATGAGTACATGGTACCCATGTGCTATGCCAGTAGTTAGTAAACTTCCGGGGTGCACAGGCAGGAGCAGCAATATGTGCTCCTGCCCGTATGCACTGCTGCACTGAGCAGTCAGCGGTGTACAGAAATGTCAGTTTTAAGCGCACAGGGAATGGTGTGTTTAGGTTCGGAAAAATCTAATACAAATACAAAATTCATTAATTAAGTATATTAGAAAAACTTTTATTAGGGCGTTAGGGACATCCTATTAAAATTTTAGTCAAAGGTTTAGTTCCTTTTTAAGTTCCAGGCCTTCACACGGAGATTGGGCCACCACGTGGGATGCATATGATTAGGCAGAGTTTCCTGGGTGTACCAGATTTATCGCGATTTGTGACAAATTAATTTGGAACAAATCAAATTTCCTGCATAACTTCGGTAAATTGTCCGACCTTAATCTTTCAAAACTTCGCTCATCTCTAGAAATCAGTATAGAACCTATGGCATTCACTGAATATCATATAGGAAATTGACAATATCTATTATTAACAATTAAAAACAAGATTAAGGAAGCATTTTCAACTACTTGTCCGTGTTGTAGACTATTATATGAACTATCTTGAACTATTGTGGTACACAGCATCAATCACCAAAAGCTCTGTAATTATTACAGTAGATCTATGTTCACAAGTACCCTGCGGTCATCCATAAATTAGCCGTCAGGACGGTTAGTCCTTTAAGTGATTATTGATCTTGCTGCGATACAACATCCCAGATATGACCGATACGTATGCGCTTTGTGATGTTTCATATTTGGTAAGAATTTTTAGTATGACTCTGCTGGTAGTATATATTTTTTTAATGCCCTTCTTTAAATATGTATTACTGTTGAGTATTTAATTGATAATACATTTATTCATGCTTGAAAAATTCATACCCCACCCAACACCTCGAGAGCCAGTTACTATTTATTACTGATTTTTCTATTTCAATATTCCTGAGGGCACAGATTCACCTGAGCACTTGGCACACTGGTTAGGACTTGTTCATATCACCATTATGTATTCCGTTATGGCTTTTCGTTATAACATGGTTATAACTAGGGATGCGCTAATCGACTTTGGATAAAACATCCAAAGTCGATTCGCATAAAACTGAGTTTAAATACTGTATGGAGCGAGCGTGCCGTACAGTATAAAAAAGTATTGGCTCAGATGAGCCGAAGTCACATAATAACTTCAGAAATTGATTTATACTGTAAAAAACTAGTGTTGATCGAGCACCAAAGTGCTTGGGTGATCGAGTGCTCGGGAGCTCGAGTAGAACACTTTGGGATGCTCGGGTGCTCGACACTTTGGAAGTCAATGGGAGAACCAGAGCATTAAACCAGGCACCCCCTCCTCTGAGGAGGGGGGGTGTCTGCTTCACAGGAAAAGGTCATAAATTGATGGAAACACCCCTGAAATGGATTGGGAACAGCATGGGGAGGATGTCTGGATGCATCTTGGACTCCCAGGTTGCTGCTTGGAACGATTTTGTCCGAGTAGGATGCCACTTTTACAGACTGACAAAAATACGCACAAAAACCGAAGATAGAATCGATTTTAGAGGAAAAATTGCTAGGAAACATTCTTTCCTGTATATTTACTTGTATATAAAGTGCAAGTGCTTCCAAAAATGACAAGGAAGAGGCACTTTGATACAATCTGTATATCACATAAAAGAGGGCCTCATTCACATTGTGGTACAATTGTTCAGGTAGTGGGACTCCTACACTCATAAAGCCTATGCACTAAGTGAAAGGGCTGCCAAAAATTACAAGGAACCAGCATTCCAATACACCCTTTATTACAAATAAAGGAGGGCACCATACACACCTTTGAAAAATTATGATTGGTGGCCTGCTGTTGACCCTCAAAAACATTAGGAGCAAGGGCCTGCTGCTGATCTGACCATCTAAAACATTAGGGGTGAGGGTCTGCTGCTAATCTGACCATTAGGGTTGAGCGAACCCAAACTGAAAAGTTCGGGTTCGTACCGAACTTTGCGAGTTTGGTTACCCAGACCCGAACCTAGAATTTTTCACTGAAGTCCGGTTCGGGTTTGGTGTTCGGGTGATTTTATTATTTTCCGTTATAACATGGTTATAATGGAAAATAATAGCATTCTTAAGACAGAATGCTAAATAAAAGGGGCATTGATGGGTTAAAAAAACTCACCGCAGGTCCTGCTGAATGAAAATAGAAGGTTTGTTTATCTTCATTCAGCAGGACCGGCGGTGACGTCACTGCACTCAACACGTGGTGAGAGTGATGATGTCATTGAAGGTCCTTTTACAGATGGATGAGGTGAGTTTTTTTTTTTTAACCCCTCAATGCCCATTTTATTTAGCATTCTGTCTTAAGAATGCTATTATTTTCTGTTATAACCATGTTATAACGGAAAATAATAAAGTGAAGTTCGGGTCCCCATTTATTTTCATGGGGTCCGGGTTTGGGGTCAAGTTCAGGTCAAGTTCGAGTCCCAAAACCGAACTTTGACCTGAAGTTCGGCCGAGCCCGGCGAACCCGAACTTCATGGTGTTCGCTTAACACTACTGACCCTCTAAAATATTAGGGGTGAGGGTCTGCTGCTGAGCTGACCCTCTAAAACATGAGGAGCAAGGGCCTGCTGGTGAGGTGAGCTTCTAAAACATTAGGGGCCAGGGCCTCCTGGTGACCCTCTAAAACATTAGGGGTGAGGGTCTGCTGCTGAGCTGACCCTCTAAAACATTAGGAGCAGGGGCCTGCTAGTGGCCCTCTAAAACATTAGGGGTGAGGACCTGCTGCTGATCTGACAATCTAAAACATTAGGGGTGAGGGTCTGATGGTGACCCTCTAAAACATTAGGGGTGAGGGACTGCTGCTGAGCTGACCATCTAAAACATTAGGAGTGAGGTCAGCCCAATAAGCATGTTGATATAATAGAGAAGGAGGATGAGAAAAGGAAGATACCATATACCCTTTTTTTAGAGTGCTTTTATGTTCAGCCGCTCTTCTCTGATGGAGTAGAGAAGTCAGGGGCAATCCAGGCCGTGTTCATTTTGATAAGAGTCAACCTGTCAGCATTTTCAGTTGACAGGCGGATGCGCTTATCAGTTATTATGCCCCCAGCAGCACTTAATTCTCGCTCTGACAAGACGCTGGCCGCAGGGCAGGCCAGCACCTCCAGGGCGCAGAGCGCCAGTTCGTGCCACGTGTCCAGCTAGCTGTGAGGCAAAGAGGGATCACTGAGGACACTGACATGGTCTGCTATGTACTCCTTCACCATCTTCCAAAACGTTTCCTTTCTTTCTTCACTAGGCCGCGTGTCAGGGTGCTGGTGGGTAGTCATTAAACTGTCCCAGGCCTTGGAGAGAGTTGCCCTGCCTGTGTCGGAACTGCTGTGTGTTCCCCTCATCTCCTCTCCTCGGTTGCCCAAGGAACTACGTACTCTGCCAACAGCGTTGTCAGCTGGACATTTTTGGAGTAATTTTTCCACAAGGACCTTCTGGTATTGCACCATTTTGCTAGTCCTCTCAACCACAGGAATGAGATATGAGATGTTCTCTGTAGTGGGGGTCGAGAAGGGTGAACACCCAGTAATCAATGTTGGCCAAAATGCGTATAACGCGAGGGTCACCAGAAAGGCAGCATAACATAAAGTCAGCCATGTGTGCCAGAGTCCCAACAGACAAGACTTTACTGTTCTCATCAGAAGGATGATTCTCATTCTCTTCATCCTCTTCCTCCTCTTCGGCCCATCTACGCTGAAAAGATAGAATAAACCAGCTATGGGTACTACCCTCTGTAGCGGAGGCAACCATCTCCTGCTTTTCCTCCTCATCATCATCCAAATTCTCGATGAGAAGACAAACTGAGGGTGGTCTGGCTATCACCCTGTGTACTGTCTTCCCCTATTTCCACCTCTTCCACATGCAAGCATCTGCCTTCATTGTGAGCAGTGAGCGTTTCAGTAGATACAGAAATGGTATGGTTTTGCTGATAATAGCGGTATTGCCGGGCACCATCTGTGTTGATTCCTGTGGGTAAAACCTCACAGAGGTCAGACATCCATGCCCACTCGTCACTTGTGAAGAGCAAAAGCTGACTGGATAGGCGACGACCATGTTGCAGCTGGTATTCCACTACTGCCCTCTGCTGCTCACAAAGCCTGGCCAACATGTGGAACATGGAGTTCCAGCACGTGCTCACGTCGCACAACAGACAGTGAGCTGGCAATTGCAAGTATTGCTGCAGCGTTGCCAGACTGGCGGCAGCTCTAGATGACTTTCGGAAATGGGCACACACGCGGCGCACCTTCACCAGTAGCTCAAGAAAATTGGGGTAGGTTTTGAGAAACCGCAGAACCAGTAAGTTGAACACGTGGGCTAGGCATGGTATGTGTGTGCTTGCTGAGCTCCAAAGCTACCACCAAGTTACGGCCATTATCAGACACTTCCATGCCTGGTTGTAGGTTGAGTGGCGAGAGCCACAGCTCAGTCTGGTCCATTATACCCTGCCATAGTTCTGCGGCAGTGTGCTGTTTGTCACCTAAGCAAATTAGTTGCAGCATGGCCTGTTGCCACTTTCCCACTGCAGTGCTACACTGCTTCCAGCTACTGACAGCTGGCTGACTGGTGCTGCAAGATGAGAATTCAGAGGTGGAAGTTGAGGAAGAGGTGGAGGAAGAGAAGGGGTAGTTGCAGCCACTAATGTAAGTGGTGGCGGAAATCCTGATGAAAGTAGGCCCCGCAATCCTTGGCGTCGGTAGCACCTTTCTTCAAACGAAGGAGAATATAAAAACGAGCGGCACTCACCGATTGTGGAGAGGTACACTTTATTCCATAGCAGGAGGGGGATACATATGGTGCAAACACAGCATGAAGCAACAGCCATTTCGCGCGTGTGCGCTTCTTCCTGGCGTCGGTAGCACCTTTGCCATCCTTGGGTATGACTAGCTCCGGGCCTCCACAACGTTCACCCAGTGTGCCGTCAGGGAAAATGTAGCGTCCCTGGCCAAAAGCACTTGTCCATGTGTTAGTCGTTAAGTGGACCTTCCTAATAACTGCGTTGATCAGGGCACAGATGATGTTATGGGACGCATGCTGGTCACATGCACACCGGGAAAAATAGAGGCGGCTGTGGAATGAGAAACATTATTGCTCAGGAGAGCTAATAACATCTCTTTTATCCCTTATAATAAAACTTTACTTTTATTAGTAATAAATTAAAAGTGTGACAAGTAAGCAATTTGTTTAAAATTACTACCTATACTGTCAACTCAAGCATGTAATCATGGGGGTACGGGGCCACCATGGGTGTGCACAACCCACTATAGCGACCCTCTACATGTCCCTTTAAACAACCTATGGTCTATATTACCTACGTTAGTATTTATATAGATCATACAAAGTGACTGCCTCACTTCATTTATTGACTAGCAGTATCACAACTTTTGCTTAGGACAGATTAGGCAGAGCTAAAATCATTAGGATCCCCCCCCCCCCCCCCCACACACACACACCTTGCTCACTTGTCACACTTTTAATTTAATAAAAGTGAAGTTTTATTATCAGGGATGAAAGAGGTTTTATTAGCTCTCCTGAGCAATAATGTTTTGATAGTTTAAGAGCCCTTCTCTGGTAGGGTCCTGGTTTGATTAGCAATTGAGGCTGGGGACTGAGTAACGAGGGACAGCCACCGCCATCACGCTACTGAAAGCTTCTGTGTCCACAAGCATAAATGGAAACATGTCCAGGGCCAGCTATTTGAAAAGGTGCACATTTAATGCTATGGCCTGTGGGTGGGTGGCTGGGTATTTACGCATTCATTCTAAGGCCTGGGTTATGGACATCTGTACGCTGTGCTGGGACACAGAAGTGGATGTGCTAGATGATGGTGCTTGTGAAGGTCTAGGTGCAGGACAGAAGTCTTGGACAGGGGATTTGCCAGCACGTAGCACAGGGGAATTAGAGGGGAGTGGTGTAACCCTCAGACACTGATTGTGGACCCAGGTGTTCGGTCACCTATCAGGGTGCTTTGATGCCATGTGGTAGATCACGCTGGTGGTGGTGAGGTTGCTAGTTTCACGCCCCTGCTCATTTTGGTATGGCACAGTTTGCAAATGACAATTCTTTTATCGTCTGCACTTTCCTCAAAAAAGCGCCAGACTGTGGAACACCTACCTCTTGGCAAGGGAGATTGCCGCAAGGAGGTGCTCCGGGGAGCAGTTGTGGCCCTTTTTGGTGTGGCCCGCCTTCTCTCTTTTGCCATCCCACTGCCTCTTCCAGCCTGTTGCGGTGCTGCGGGTCCCTCCCCCTCTGTACTGCTGTCCTTGCTCAGCTTGCCACCTTCACAGGTTGGGTCAGTGATTTCATCGTCCACCACCTCCTCTTCCACTTCCTCACTCTGGTCATCCTCCTGACTTTTTGAGCTAACAAGAAGCTCACTTCTTTACAGCTGTGTCTCATTTTCATCATGAACCTCTTAAGACACTAATTGCGGTTGACTTATTGGCAACTTTGTCTCATCATCATCATCCACCTCGTGAAACACTAATTGCAGTTCCCCACCATCATCTTTTTCTGACTGTGGATGCTCAAGAGTTTGGGAATCAGTGCACAATATTTCCTCATGTCCCTCTTCAAGTGGGCTTGGCAAGAGGGCCAAATCAAGGAATGGCAATGAAAAGAGCTCCTCGGCATATCCGAGTGTGGGATCACTTGTTTGCCAAGAATCTCCATGGTGGGAAGAAGGAGGATCAGGGTGAGGATTCTGTTGACCAGACTCTTGGCTACAGAGACTGGACTTTGTGGAAGACAGGGTGGTGCTTAACTGACTGGAAGCATTATCTGCTGCAATCCAACCAACCACCTGGTCGCACTGGTCTGACTTTGAGAGTCTTGTCCTGTGCCATTCTGCAAACATGAAGACATGAAGCTAGGTATCGTGGATGAGTGTGTTTCTTGTGCTCTGGCAGCAGGCACAGTTTAACTGTGCCTCTGCGTGCACCATCAGCAGCACGGCACTTCCCCAGGCCTTACTGCTCGCCTTCATCATATTAAATGGTATATATATATACAAATTTTAGTTGAAAAGTCCACTAAATAGCAGCAGCACAGTTCCGCAGGAATAGGTCAGCTTCCTATGGATATAGTTCACAAAATAGGGGATGGAACGAGCGCTTGCAAACGATCCTAGTTCTTGTATAACGGTGTTGTCCACATCTACGTGTTAATACAGCATCCACCTCCGCGTCACAAGTCTGAGCGTCCTAATATCCTCACACTTCACAGATCGGTTCCTTCAATAAGCACCTTTACAGACGAAAAAACACCATAGCGTAGAACCATAGGGATAAAATAAGTATAGAAATTTATTATACTCACAAACATCCGATAATATGCACACATAAAATGCCCGACCCGGGTTTCGCCTGCGCTCGTTTGGGGCAGCCCCAGACGAAGCGCAGGCGAAACCCGGGTCGGGCATTTTATGTGTGCATATTATCGGATGTTTGTGAGTATAATAAATCTCTATACTTATTTTATCCCTATGGTTCTACGCTGTGGTGTTTTTTCATCTGTAAAGGTGCTTATTGAAGGAACCGATCTGTGAAGTGTGAGGATATTAGGACGCTCAGACTTGTGACGCGGAGGTGGATGCTGTATTAACACGTAGATGTGGACAACACCATTATACAAGAACTAGGATCGTTTGCAAGCGCTCGTTCCATCCCCTATTTTGTGAACTAAATGGTATATATGCTTGGAAGTATGTCACACGTACAGTAACACAGGTTTTGTAAGTGTATGCGCAAATAAATTACAGTGTATGTCACAGCTGTTTGGGATGCGCAAACATTATACAGGAGATATAGCGCATATAATGTCGTTGCTGTCACCAGCGGCTAATAAAAAATTACATGGATTGTCACAGCTATTTGGGATGCGCAAACATTATACAGGAGATGTAACACAACTAATGTCCCTGCTGTCACCAGCGGCTAACATTATACAGGAGATGGTGCGCAGGTAATGTCGCTGCTGTCACCAGCGACTAACGTTATTCAGGAGCCTATTCCGAAAAAATACTGCCACCAAAAGCCTGCTCCACTACCGGAGCTTCCATCTGGCACACATGAAAAATGGAATACCGAAAGGTCAATTCCTTAGACTACGTCTAAACTGTACCCGGATGATTGACTTCAGGGCAGCCTCAGCAGATTTGTCATCACGGTTTTGGAATAGAGGTTACCCTAAAAGGATTATATATTGTGCCTATCAGGACACCAAAAACTCGGATCGAACACAATTATTCACTCCGAAGATTAAAACCAGGGATGGCAAGATACATCTTACTACTCGTTATAATAATCAGTGGAGAGCATAGTACAAAATTCTGGAGAATCATTGGTTTCTGCTCACCTCTGATCAAAAACTGATACCATATGTCGATGCTAAACCACAAATTATTGCACGCAAGGCGTCTTCTCTAAAGGATCAACTTGTACAGAGCCACTTCCAGCGTCCTACACGAGGGTTGGGAAGAGGTGTCAAGTTGAAAGGTACATATCCGTGTGGACAATGTAATGTCTGCCCATTTATGTTGGGCAAGGATAGTTTTTCAAATGGCAAGGACTATATGTGTCTCAAACAGTATATAAATTGTTGCTAAAAAAATATTGTCTATGCAATCATTTGCCCATGCAGGAAACTGTACGTGGGACAGACCTCACAAGAATTGCGTAAACGGATTCAACAGCACAAGTCTAATATAGTGGATTTGAGAGGATAATAGACGGCTCTACTGGTGCACCAAAAGTTGGGCGAGGTGCTGAATACTGCTAAGAGCTGACTCACCCAGTCAGTTTTGGAAATGGTTGAATATGGAAAAAAGATAGCAGCCACTCTCTTATCTGAGGACAATATATTTTTTATTGGTATAAAATAGTTAAAATATAGTGGTAGTAGGTGGGTGGGTGTAAGTTAATGATAGTTGGTTAAATAAATGTGTAAAAAGTGGGAAAAAGGTGATGTGTTAAAAATGGGGAGGTGTAGAAGTAGTCTTTTGGTGTTTAGAAAAATAGTTGTGTGTTAAAAATAGTCCGTATTAAAAGTTCCTCAGTGGGATAAAGGATAAGGGGTTAAAACATATAAATATAAAAAGGTTATTCCTTTTTCTTTTTCTTGTTGGCTGTTTGCTTAAATCCTGTTAGAATAAGTCTATTGGTTGTACAGTCTATACTTTTTACAGGTTAAAACTCAGCTCCGTAGCGTAGTATGTAATATGGGGGAATTGGTGGTACTCATCAGCCTAAGTGCGGCGTCCCACACTATCTCAGGCTGTGAGTACACTTACCCTTGTCTTCTTATGTCCTGTGGGTCCGGTTTCTAGTCGGCCGAGGTTGTGGTCCAAGTGAGTCGGGAGCAGCGTCCCTCGTGGTGGAAGTTGGCGCGCTCTGCTGTGGACGTCACTCGGTCACGTGATCGGAGTAGGTTCCGTAGCGCTGGACGAAAAAAATTGCTTTTTCGGTAGGGCGCTTCTGTGTCAGATGTGATGTTCCAAAGGACGGTGTAGATAGGTACAAGATGCAATCCTCCACTGGCTCAAATGCGTTTCGGGACCAATTGTCCCTTCATCAGTAAGCGGGGGATTGCTGGGCTCCATGTTGTTTTATACTGTGTGTTTTAATTAGGTCTTTCATTATTCAATTGATTATTCAAATTGGTTTAATTATGCAAATGTTGTTCTGATGGACCAATCAGTATGGATGCGCTTGTTGATTGTGAATACAGGTGATTTTGGATAGAGACTGTTAACCTTCAGAGGAATGGGATATTTTATGAGGATATTGGATGCGATTTGCAAGTTTATGAATTGTCCGAGTGCTCTCATTGAGTTCGAAGTGATCTGCATGATAGGGATGGGGTGGTTCATATTGTTGTATTTTAGACCAATTGTAGCCTTAATATTTTTAGTGATCTTGATGGTGTTGTTATCCAGTGTGGTAATTTTTAATATGGTAATTTTTGGTATTGGTCAGTATAGTCATATTCTTGAGTATAGTGGGTAATTATATTGTTTGATATATTTACATTGGTTCGTTGGGTGGAGGACAGTGCGTTCTGGTAGTTGAAGGAAGGTATATGTAACGTAGCACAAGGTGTGTATATGAAACTTACAGATCATTGAGAGTCTTAATGTATTACCAGACGGGATAAATTCTGATTTATCTTTCTGGTCCGTAGAGCAAAAGACCCAGAGGATATAATTTTTCCCATTTGGTGGTCTGATATACATTCTATTGTCAGACTAGTTTAGGTTGGTATAATATTAGATGTTAGATAGTGGACAGTGGGTTTCAGTGGTTTAAGAGGAATATAGGTTATATATTGTAAAGTTGTGTGTGTTACAACTAGATGAATGTCTTATTGTTCATACTGGCAACTGGGACAGATTTTAATCTATCTCCCTGGTCCGTAAAGCAAAAGACCCAGGGGATATAATTTCTCCCATTTTTGCTTAGTAGTTTGACATACATTTTTTTGAGTTTTTATGTGTGGGATTTGTGTGATGGAGTTTGTGACACTAATGCGTTGTTCAGTGTGTATGGCACTTACAACTGCTGGAATATTTATCTTGGTTTATTTTCTTGCTGTTCATATGGTTGTCTAAAATTGCTAGTTGGGTTGGTGGTGGGGTTAGGGAGCGGCCGCACACCAAGGGGAAACCAGGGGGAATGCAAAACTCCAAAAAATGTCAAACTACTAAGCAAAAATGGGAGAAATTATATCCCCTGGGTCTTTTGCTTTACGGACCAGGGAGATAGATTAAAATCTGTCCCAGTTGCCAGTATGAACAATAAGACATTCATCTAGTTGTAACACACACAACTTTACAATATATAACCTATATTCCTCTTAAACCACTGAAACCCACTGTCCACTATCTAACATCTAATATTATACCAACCTAAACTAGTCTGACAATAGAATGTATATCAGACCACCAAATGGGAAAAATTATATCCTCTGGGTCTTTTGCTCTACGGACCAGAAAGATAAATCAGAATTTATCCCGTCTGGTAATACATTAAGACTCTCAATAATCTGTAAGTTTCATATACACACCTTGTGCTACGTTACATATACCTTCCTTCAACTACCAGAACGCACTGTCCTCCACCCAACGAACCAATGTAAATATATCAAACAATATAATTACCCACTATACTCAAGAATATGACTATACTGACCAATACCAAAAATTACCATATTAAAAATTACCACACTGGATAACAACACCATCAAGATCACTAAAAATATTAAGGCTACAATTGGTTTAACCGCTTCAGCCCCCCTAGCTTAAACACCCTTAATGACCAGGCCACTTTTTACAATTCCGCACTACACTACTTTCACCGTTTATTGCTCCGTCATACAACTTACCACCCAAATGAATTTTACCTCCTTTTCTTCTCACTAATAGAGCTTTCATTTGGTGGTATTTCATTGCTGCTGACATTTTTACTTTTTTTGCTATTAATCAAAAATTACCGAAATTTTTGCAAAAAAATGACATTTTTCACTTTCTGTTGTAAAATTTTTCAAAAAAAACTACATTTCTATATAAATTTTTCTCTAAATTTATTGTTCTACATGTCTTTGATAAAAAAATCCAATAAGTGTATATTTATTGGTTTGGGTAAAAGTTATAGCGTTTACAAACTATGGTGCAAAAAAGTGAATTTCGGCATTTTGAAGCAGCTCTGACTTTCTGAGCGCCTGTCATGTTTCTTCAGGTGCTAGAATGCCAGGATAGTATAAATATCCCCCAAATTACACCATTTTAGAAAGAAGACACCCCAAAGTATTCGCGGAGGGGCTTGGTGAGTTCATGTATCATTTCATTTTTTTCACAAGTTAGCGGAAATTGACACTTTCTGAGAAAAAAAAAAAAAAAAGTTTCAATTTCTGATAACTTCTGGCAAAAAAATAAAAAATCTCAGACGGACTCACTATGCCCCTCAGTGAATACCTTGGGGTGTCTACTTTCCGAAATGGAGTCATTTGTGGGGTGTGTTTACTGTTCTGGCATTTTGGGCGGGGCTAAATTGTGAGCCGCCATGTAAAACCTAAAGGTACTCGTTGGAATTTGGGCCCTTTGCACACCCAGGCTGCAAAAGCGGCACTTATGTGGTATCGCCGTACTCAGGAGAAGTAGGGCAATGTGTTTTGGGGTATATTTTTACATATACCCATGTTGGGTGAGAGAAATATCTCTGTAAATTGTCAACTTTGTATAAAAAATTTTAAAAGTTGTCGTTTACAGAGATATTTTTCACACAAAGTATGGGTATATATAAAAATACACCCCAAAACACATTGCCCTACTCCTGAGTACGGCGATACCACATGTGTGCCACTTTTTGCAGCCTGGTGCTAAAGAGCCCTAAAACCAAAGAGTACCTTTAGGATTTCACAGGGCATTTTTACGCATTTGGATTCCAGACTTCTTCTCACCCTTTAGGGGCCCCTAAAATGCCAGGACAGTATAAATACCCCACATGTGACCCCATTTTGGAAAGAAGACACCCCAAGGTATTCTGTGAGGGGTATGGTGAGTTCATGCAAAATTTTATTTTTTGTCACAAGTTAGTGGAATATGAGACTTTGTAAAAAACAAAATAAAAAAAAAAAAAAATAAAAACAATTTCCGCTGACTTGTGCCAAAAATAAAAATTCTGTGGACTCACCATGCCCCTCACGGAATACCTTGGGGTGTCTTCTTTCCAAAATGGGGTCACATGTGGGGTATTTATACTCACCTGGCATTTTAGGGGCCCCTAAAGTGTGAGAATCCAAATGCATAAAAATGGCCTGTGAAATCCTAAAGGTACTCATTGGTTTTAGGGCCCCTTTGCGCATCTTGGCTGCAAAAGTGTCACTCATGTGGTATCGCCGTACTCAGGAGAAGTGGGGCAATGTGGTTTGGGGTGTATTTTTATATATACCCATGCTAGTGAGAGAAATATCTCTGTAAATGACAACTTTTACATTTTTTTATTCAAAGTTGTCAATATACAGAGATATTTCTCTCACCCAGCATGGGTATATGTAAAATACACCCTAAAACACATTGCCCTACTTCTCCTGAGTACGGCGATACCACATGAGTGACACTTTTGCAGGCAAGATGCAAAGGGCCCAAATTCCAATGAGTACCTTTTAGGAGGGCATTTTACGCATTTTTCTTCTCACGCTTTAGGGCCCCTAAAATGCCAGGGCAGTAGAAATACCCCACGTGTGACCCCATTTTTGAAAGAAGACACCCCAAGGTATTCCATGAGGGGCATGGCGAGTTCATAGAATATTTTTTTTTGGCACAAGTTAGTGGAAATTGATTTTTATTGTTTTTCTCACAAAGTCTCCTTTCCGCTAACTTTTGACAAAAAGTTTAATTTTTCATGAACTCATTATGCCCCTCAGCGAATACCTTGGGTGTCTTCTTCCAAAATGGGGTCACATGTGGGTATTTATACTGCCCTGGCATTTTAGGGCCCTAAAGCGTGAGAAGAAAATGCGTAAAAATGCCCTCCTAAAGGTACTCATTGGAATTTGGGCCTTTGCGCATCTTGCCTGCAAAAGTGTCACTCATGTGGTATCGCCGTACTCAGGAGAAGTAGGGCGATGTGTTTTAGGGTGTATTTTACATATACCCATGCTGGAGTGAGAGAAATATCTCTGTATATTGACAACTTTGAATAAAAAATGTAAAAAGTTGTCGTTTACAGCGATATTTCTCACACCCAGTATGGGTATATGTAAAATACACCCTAAACCACATTGCCCTACTTCTCCTGAGTACGGCGATACCACATGAGTGACACTTTTTGCAGCCAAGATGCGTAAAGGCCCTAAAACCAATGAGTACCTTTAGGATTTCACAGGCCATTTTACGCATTTGGATTCTCACGCTTTAGGACCCCTAAAATGCCAGGGCAGTATAAATACCCACATGTGACCCCATTGTGGAAAGAAGACACCCCAAGGTATTCTGTGAGGGGCATGGCGAGTTCACAGAAAAAAAAATTTGGCACAAGTTAGCGGAAATTGTTTTTTTTTTTTTTTACAGTCTCATATTCCACTAACTTGTGACAAAAATAAAATTTTCCATGAACTCGCCATGCCCCTCACGGAATACCTTGGGGTGTCTTCTTTGTAAAATGGGGTCACATGTGGGTTTTTGTACTGCCCTGGCATTTGAGGGTCTCCACAATCATTACACGTATGGCCAGCATTAGGAGTTTCTGCGATTCTCCGTATATTGAGCATACGGGTAATGAGATTTTTTCCGTTCAGCCTCTGGGCTGAAAAAAAAATGAACGGCACAGATTTTTCATTCGCATCGATCAATGTGGATGAAAAATCTCTGCCAAAATCAGTGACTGCGGTGCGGTGGGCTGGGCGGTAGCTACCTAACAAGTAGCTAACTAACTGGCGGTGATAAGGGACCCTTATGCCCCATTCATACGTCCGAGAATTCTGTTTGCGGAGCGGAATTGCGGACCCATTCATTTCTATGGGGACAGACTTTGTCCCGCTCGGATCCGGAATTACGGATCCGCGCTCCGAGTCTGCACTTCCGTTCACGCAAAATATAGAACATGTCCTATTCTTGTCCGCAATTGCGGACAAGAAAAGCATTTTCTATATAGTTCTGGCAATGTGCGGATCTGCAAAATGCGGAAAGCACATTGCCGGTGTCCGTGTTTTGAGGATCCGCGGATCGGATCCGCGGATCCGTGAATCCACGGATCCGTGAATCCACGGATCCGCAAAACACATATGGACGTCCGAATGGAGCCTTACAAGGGGTGTGATCAATGACAGGGGGTGATCAGGGGTCTAGATGGAGTGATCAAGGGGTTAATAGGTGAGGGGGTGGGGGTTAGTGTAGTGTTTGGTGCAACTTTTACTGTAGTTACCTGGTCCTCTGGTGGTCGATCCCAGAAAATGGGACCACCAGAGGACCAGGTAGCAGCTATATCAGACGCTGTTCATAAAACAGCGTCTGATATAGCTGTTTGATGCGATTTATATCGCATCTACAGCCTGCCAGCGATTGATCATCGCTGGCAGGCTGTAGTCCAACTCTCGAGCCGCGCTTCACTGTGAACGCGCGCGCGTTCACAGGAACTCTCGCGTCTCGCGAGATGACGCCCCGGCGCGTCCAAACAGAAGATCCCGGCCGCCCGCAGGACGCAATCCTGCGTACGGCGGTCGGGAACTGGTTAAAATACAACAATATGAACCACCCCATCCCTATCATGCAGATCACTTCGAACTCAATGAGAGCACTCGGACAATTCATAAACTTGCAAATCGCATCCAATATCCTCATAAAATATCCCATTCCTCTGAAGGTTAACAGTCTTTATCCAAAATCACCTGTATTCACAATCAACAAGCGCATCCATACTGATTGGTCCATCAGAACAACATTTTCATAATTAAACCAATTTGAATAATCAATTGAATAATGAAAGATCTAATTGAAACACACAGTATAAAACAACATGGAGCCCAGCAATCCCCCGCTTACTGATGAAAGGACAATTGGTCCCGAAACGCATTTGAGCCAGTGGAGGATTGCATCTTGTACCTATCTACACCATCCTTTGGAACATCACATCCGACACAGAAGCGCCCTACCGAAAAAGCAATTTTTTTCGTCCAGCGCTACGGAACCTACTCCGATCACGTGACCGAGGGACGTCCACAGCAGAGCGCGCCAACTTCCACCACGAGGGACGCCGCTCCCGACTCACTTGGACCACAACCTCGGCCGACTAGAAACCGGACCCACAGGACATAAGAAGACAAGGGTAAGTGTACTCACAGCCTGAGATAGTGTGGGACGCCACACTTAGGCTGATGAGTACCACCAATTCCCCCATATTACATACCACGCTATGGAGCTGAGTTTTAACCTGTAAAAAGTATAGACTGTACAACCAATAGACTTATTCCAACAGGATTTAAGCAAACAGCCAACAAGAAAAAGAAAAAGGAATAACCTTTTTATATTTATATGTTTTAACCCCTTATCCTTTATCCCACTGAGGAACTTTTAATACGGACTATTTTTAACACACAACTATTTTTCTAAACACCAAAAGACTACTTCTACACCTTCCCATTTTTAACACATCACCTTTTTCCCACTTTTTACACATTTATTTAACCAACTATCATTAACTTACACCCACCCACCTACTACCACTATATTTTAACTATTTTATACCAATAAAAAATATATTGTCCCCAGAAAAGAGAGTGCCTGCTATCTTTTTTCTACAAGTCTAATATAGCTTTGGCGGATTGGGACAGGGCGAAAAAGGAGAAACCACTTACCTCGGTGGCATCACATTTCTTGGATCATCATGGAGGTAAGTACAATGGTCTCAGGGTGGTGGGTTTGGAAAAAGTTTACCATAGTATTAGGGGGACACATATGACACAGTGTTTGTTAAAGGCTGAATCCCGATGGATTTTTAATTTGGAATGCTTGACTCCACAGGGTCTTAATGAAGAACTCTTGTTCATCGGTTTTTATTCTATGCAAAATTAACTGATTATATTTATCTCTCTTTTTTTCTTTTCACTTTCTTTTCTTTTTTTCTTTATTCACAGTTTTTTGTTTGTTTGTATATTAGGTAGTTCTCCCATATTGGAATTATTGGAAAATCTCACTTGGATTACTTTGGGCATTTCTTTTGGGATATCTTTATTCGTGTGTTTATGGATCTTTTATCTCCGCCTAAACCATCATTGGAGGATTTTCTCCATCTGCCTTGTGCCTATTCAGTTTTGGATTCCTTACCCTGAATATTCTTGCCTCTATGAAAGACTTCTGATCTTGGCGCCCGTTTCCTTGATTAACCATTTATGTGAGCTTGTATATATCCTCTTCTGGTCCCCGATGCAGGGCTTGACTCTTTGGGCGTTAGGGCAATAATATATATTTTTTTTCTTTAGGGTATTTATATAATGAAATAATATATGTATGTCGGACACACTTGTGATATATTCAATGTGACAGTGACCTAAAGAATAGTATAAAAAGTATAGAAGTAATAATAGAATAGAAAATAATATAAAAAATAAAAAATATATAATAAAACAATATATAGAAAAATATAAACTAAAAGATATAAAAAATAAATAAAAATAGAGAATGATATAAAAAGGGAAAATTAACCATCTTTATTATATTTCATGCATATTTGATTATTTTTATATATTATGGAATGTAGATTATGTTATTATTCATATGATCATGGTTTTATTTAATATGTTGGATGGGGTTTCTGGTATTATTAATTGTATTATCTAATACTAATCGACTGCTATTATACACCTAATTATATCTATTGCACTTCATGCACATTGATTTTTTTATGTACTGTGGTTTTGTGTGTATCTTGTATATTTTTTATTGTTTTTTGGTAGATACTGTATCCCTGATATTGTGGTCTATACATACTTCTTCATAATTTAAGTTTCTTGTTATATAAATCGTTTTTTGGTACATTGTTTATATTTGTTTAGTTTAGATTTTGAGTTTTGTTTTTCTTTTGCCCTCTGGCCCCTATGAGTCATCTGCGCAGATGCTGGGATTTTTGACCTTCTGCGCGACGCTGCTTCTGGTCTATGGAACCCAGTGCCCACCGTGTCCGGTGCGTCATGCTGCTTCTGGTTTATGGAATGCAGCGCGCGCTGGCCTCCCGGCCCGGCGTCCAGTTATGCAGGCAGACTTGGCAGTTCCGCCCGCCGATATTTTCTGTTTCAGCTCCCAGCCTGCCCTGAGGACCAGCACCTCAACGTCTGGGGAGGTCAACCAGTAATTAGCATATGTGCCTACACCACAGGTGACTATTGTTACTGATAATTTATGTATTTATAGGAGCTTTTACTCAATATACAAACAGGCACCCCTGAGAATGCCAGCAAGGCCTGGAGATACGCGTTGGGCATTTTTATCCCTGTCCACCACGCATATCCCCATTCTACAATTACTTGCTTTATTCATGTTGATGGATTATCATGCACTTCAAATTACTTTCATTAACTATTTATCTTCTGTAGGGGTATGCTTATTTCCATATGTGGTAGAGACAGGGTGTTGTGTGGTACTTATTTGGTCCACACAGCCATGGTTTATTGTATACAATGATTTTAATCAACTTCTGTTGTGTCTGTTGTTTCAAATAAAATTTATATAATTTTAGATGTGCGGCTCTCTTCTCGGTATTCTTTTTTCTTTTTGGCGTTTATTGTTTGCTCTATACCGTGTGCCAGCACTCTTGTTACAATTTGGTGTGCCCCCTCTTTATGTTGTTTTCGTTATACAGGAGATGTAGTGCAGGTAATGTTGCTGCTGTCACCAGCAGCCAAACAATTGCGTGCAATTTAGCGCATGTTGCGCTAATATATTTTGCAGCCAGATAAAACAATAGTCCTTAAAAGGACTGTCGGGTCTCTAACACCTTTCAACAATAAAAACTACCTATTTGTCCCTTCTGCTGCAACTCGCCCTGACTAAGTCTGAGCCGAAGCACGTGTCATCACACGAAGACACGTTCCGGCCAGCCAATCACTGTAATGCCAGTAACT
Organism: Bufotes viridis; assembly: GCA_033119425.1. Taxonomy (NCBI): domain Eukaryota; kingdom Metazoa; phylum Chordata; class Amphibia; order Anura; family Bufonidae; genus Bufotes; species Bufotes viridis. The sequence goes on from CM065593.1 coordinate 100,580,117, forward strand.
AACATGGCTACGGCATTACAGTGAGTGGCAGTCAATAAACGTGCGGGGAGGAGACTAGAGCATTGCGCTTGAGCACACACAGTGTTTGGCCGATGTGATGGGCCAAGCATCGCGATGCTCGAGTGCAAAAGGTGTTTGGCCGAGCATGCTCGCTCAACACTATAAAAAAACATTTCCCGAACTCGGGTTCGGTTCCAAGTGGTACCTTGGAATCTAACCCGAGTTCGGGAAATCATTTTTTACAGTATAAATCAATTTCTGAAGTTATTATGCAAAGTCTCGCGAGACTTTGCAAAGTAATACCTTTGGCTTATCGGAGCCAATACATTTTAATACTGTATGTCGCTCCGTACAGTATTGAAATGAAGTTTTATGCAAATCGACTTTGGATGTTTCATCTGAAGTTGATTTGCTCATCTCTAGTTATAACGGGAAATAACGGAATCCTTAAGACGGAAATAAAAACGGAAACCTTTAGAGGCATTCCGTTTTGACCATTCATAATAGAAGTATATGGGCAAGCATAACGGATCCATCTGGTTTCCGTTATGCTGGACGGAAAACAAAGTGCACAGATGTACAGCGGCGAGATCCAAAGACAGCAAGAGTGTGGGGAAAAGCAGGGAATGTGGACCTCCCGCTGGAAGAAGCGTGGTTTCCCATTACTGTTGCAGACACAGGGGCACTTCCCACAGCTTGGATTGGCTGTTCGTCAGTTAATCCACCTCCAGACCAGGACGCAGCAGCTAGATTTGGTCATTTGACATTCAGGGGAACCTAATCTTTACTCCAGACATGGCGGCCACAGGAGCCACATTACTGCCCTACACAGCATCGCCTACAAGGCCACAGAGCCTGTATTCAGCGCCAGTATCGGCTTTTCTTACATTTACAGTGCGGCACACCCAGTTTCCTGAAAAAGGCTTTTTGCCGAAACGTCAATTTGTACTGAATTTGTTCTGAAACTGGCTATCCACATTATATGTACTCAGCATTGCAATAAATATACAAAAAGCCCCACACTGGAATACAGGAACCTTTACTTCTTTATTCCAGGCAGGCAGAAAGTGCCTCAGGAACAGAGCCTTATTCACAAATAGTGAGGCTACATGTTTCAGATACTGTAGCATACATTGCTTGCCAGTGAGCTGGACAGAAAGTCCCTGTTAAAGTGACCTTACTAGACCTGCCATCGCGGGGTAAAACCTACTTTTACTTTCACTTTTATCTGCATTCACAGCATCCCGAATTCTATCAGTGATATCTTCCCCTGTACTGTACATATTGCTGTCATTCTGGTATTGTCTGGAAGCTTTAAACCGGAGATATAAGCAGCTTAAGTATCCCCCCTCCCCCCCTGTCAGTCTGGAGAAAAATGAGGAAGCAGCTGCAGAGCTGATAGGCTGCAGGTGGAAAGGATATACAGTAAAAATATATAAAAATGTGATATTATCATTGTAGTGAGCCAGATAATAAAATTATATTATTTTTATCCCACAGTGCCCTAAAAATAAAATAATAAAAGTTATTTAATACACAATATGTACCCCAAAATGGTTCCTAGAAAAACCTACAACTAATCCTGCAAAATAAAAAATAAAAATTAGAAGAAAAAAATTAAAAAGTTATGATTGCTAGAACACAAAAGGGGGAAAATATTATTGGTTCTTAAAGCTAAAATTAATGATGTCACTAAAGGGTTAAAATGCAATGGTGTCTCCTGAGTTTTGCGCCAGCAAGATTTACTGCAGACACACATTAAAAATCTACAATAAAAAGTGACATTTTTGGGAGGGTTTTTCCATTTTTAACGTGACTGTTAAGAAGTTAAACATTAGCGACCAGGACATTCCATACTGGTCAAGTACACTTGACTTTGCCACAGTGCCTGAGATAACCAATTTCTTAACCTAACTCCTTCTCTCCAGCCCTACTGTTAAAGACATACTTGGAAAACATTACATACTGTACAGAGCTACAAAACAAACATGGTAATACAGTGCCACGCAGGGGCGTAGCTAACGGCTCATGGGCCCTGGTACAAGAGTTCAGCTCGGGCCTCCCTTCCCTCAGTGCTTTGTGTGTCTTCCAATGCGGCACAAGGGTGTTTGGGCCCCCTTATGCTCCTGGGCCCGGTAGCGACTGCTACCTCTGCACCCCCTATAGCTACGCCCATGGTGCCACGTAACTCTTCCAGTGATGTCTCCTCTGATGCAAATATTCTTTTTCCTCATCTTCACTATTCAGAGCAGACCACCATGATGATTTCTTTCAGCCATCTCTTGTCTCTGCAGAATTTGACAAACAGACATCTTAGTTTCATACTTTTCCATCCTCCTCCTGACCTTCTGAACAACCCATCCTGCCACCTCTAATACTGTGCCCAGTGTGCTTCCCAATACTATACTGCAGAAACAATCCCCCTGAAAATATTATCACCAGACAGCTAGTCCCCTCTTCCACATATATTAGCACGCAGTGCCCTATAAAATAGCTGCGCCTAGCAAATAGTGACTCTGAAACTTATAGTGCCGTAAACATAGTATCCTCCAAAAATAATTGTGCCAGGGTGCCTCCCAATGTAACAGTCCCACCAATAGTAATAATTCTCTGCCACAGTGCACTATGTGGTAACAGTGCACCCAGTAGTAATAATGTCCCTCATTTTGCCTCCAGAAGTAATTCTGCCCCCATAGTGCCCCCAGTAGTAATAATTCCCTCTATAATGTGTGCCTTTACAAAAAAAAAAAAATTATAATGTGGGCCAGTACAAAAACATGGTCCCTTATAATGTTTTCCAGTAAAATAATTCCCCCTTGCAATGTGTGTCAATACAAAAAAACCCCAAAAACTTGTCGAACTAATATCCCCATAGTAACATAGTAACATAGTAACATAGTATATAAGACCGAAAAAAGACATTTGTCCATCCAGTTCGGCCTGTTTCCTACAAGTTGATCCAGAGGAAGGCAAAAAACCCCAGTGAGGCAGAAGCCAATTTTCCTCACTTAAGGGGAAAAAAATTCCTTCCCGACTCCAATCAGGCAATCAGAATAACTCCCTGGATCAACGACCCCTCTCTAGTAGCTGTAGCCTGTAATATTATTACACTCCAGAAATAAATCCAGTCCCCTCTTGAATTCCTTTATTGTACTCACCATCACCACCTCCTCAGGCAGAGAGTTCCATAGTCTCACTGCTCTTACAGTGAAGAATCCTTTTCTATGTTTGTGTACAAACCTTCTTTCCTCCAGACGCAGAGGATGTCCCCTCGTCACAGTAATATGCAAAATAAATGTGGAGCCCCAGTTATGGGTCTACAACACAATGAAAGCCAGATATCCCTCAAAGGAAGGAAAACCAAGCGAAGGGGTGTCTCCATTTCAGAGATCACCAAATCCACCATATTAAGTGGCCCCTATGTCAAGATCCCGCTTTTTTACAAGCTTTAAGGATGAGACAGGGAAAACCTAAGCTAGGTATCCATCCACAGACAGCTGTTTCGGGGTGTTGCCCCTCATCAGTGTGGAGTAGGATTCTGGCTAACCGGGAGCAATATCTCGGAGACCACTCAAACACAACAATAGCTGATCTCAGGGAGACCAGCTACAAAAAACACAGCGGAGCCTCACTTAAGAGTCTCAACACAGCAATCCGAAGTGCAAAGTTCCCTGGGAAACAGGAATATGCAAAATAAATGTGGAGCCCCTAGTTATCCATCCACAGACAGCTGTTTCGGGGTGTTGCTCCCGGTTAGCCAGAATCCTACTCCACACTGATGAGGGGCAACACCCCGAAACAGCTGTCTGTGGATGAATACCTAGCTTAGGTTTTCCCTGTCTCATCCTTAAAGCTTGTAAAAAAGCGGGATCTTGACATAGGGGCCACTTAATATGGTGGATTTGGTGATCTCTGAAATGGAGACACCCCTTCGCTTGGTTTTCCTTCCTTTGAGGGATATCTGGCTTTCATTGTGTTGTAGACCCATAACTGGGGCTCCACATTTATTTTGCATATTCCTGTTTCCCAGGGAACTTTGCACTGGATTGCTGTGTTGAGACTCTTAAGTGAGGCTCAGCGGTGTTTTGTAGCTGGTCTCCCTGAGATCAGCTATTGTTGTGTTTGAGTGGTCTCCGAGGCATTGCTCCCGGTTAGCCAGAATCCTACTCCACACTGATGAGGGCAACACCCCGAAACAGCTGTCTGTGGATGGATACCTAGCTTAGGTTTTCCCTGTCTCATCCTTAAAGCTTGTAAAAGCGGGATCTTGACATAGGGGCCACTTAATATGGTGGATTTGGTGATCTCTGAAATGGAGACACCCCTTCGCTTGGTTTTCCTTCCTTTGAGGGATATCTGGCTTTCATTGTGTTGTAGACCCATAACTGGGGCTCCACATTTATTTTGCATATTCCTGTTTCCCAGGAACTTTGCACTCGGATTGCTGTGTTGAGACTCTTAAGTGAGGCTCCGCGGTGTTTTGTAGCTGGTCTCCCTGAGATCAGCTATTGTTGTGTTTGAGTGGTCTCCGAGGCATTGCTCCCGGTTAGCCAGAATCCTACTCCACACTGATGAGGGGCAACACCCGAAACAGCTGTCTGTGGATGGATACCTAGCTTAGGTTTTCCCTGTCTCATCCTTAAAGCTTGTAAAAAAGCGGGATCTTGACATAGGGGCCACTTAATATGGTGGATTTGGTGATCTCTGAAATGGAGACACCCCTTTGCTTGGTTTTCCTTCCTTTGAGGGATATCTGGCTTTCATTGTGTTGTAGACCCATAAATGGGGCTCCACATTTATTTTGCATATTCCTGTTTCCCAGGGAACTTTGCACTTCGGATTGCTGTGTTGAGACTGTTAAGTGAGGCTCCGCGGTGTTTTTTGTAGCTGGTCTCCCTGAGATCAGCTATTGTTGTGTTTGAGTTCCCTCGTCACAGTCACAGTCCTGGGGATAAATAGATGATAGGAGAGATCTCTGTACTGACCCCTGATATATTTATACATAGTTATTAGATCTCCCCTCAGTCGTCTTTTTTCTAAAGTGAATAACCCTAATTTTGATAACCTTTCGGGGTACTGTAGATCCCTCATTCCAGTTATTACTTTAGTTGCCCTCCTCTGAACCCTCTCCAGCTCTGCTATGTCTGTCTTGTTCACAGGAGCCCAGAACTGTACACTGTACTCCATGTGTGGTCTGACTAGTGATTTGTAAAGTGGTAGGACTATGTTCTCATCACGGGCATCTATGCCCCTTTTGATGCAACCCATTATCTTATTGGCCTTGGCAGTAGCTGCCTGACACTGGTTTTTGCAGCTTAATTTGCTGTTTATTAAAATTCCTAGATCCTTTTCCATGTCAGTGTTACCGAGTGTTTTAGCATTTAATATGTACGGGTGACTTGCATTATTCCTTCCCATGTGCATAACTTTACATTTGTCAGTGTTAAACCCCATCTGCCATTTTTCTGCCCAAGCCTCCAATCTATCCAGATCCCTCTGTAGCAGAAAACTGTCCTCTTCAGTGTTAATTACTTTACACAGTTTAGTGTCATCTGCAAAAATAGATATTTTACTGTGCAGGCCTTCTACAAGATCATTAATAAATATATTGAAGAGAATAGGGCCTAATACTGACCCCTGAGGTACCCCACTAGTTACAGTGACCCAATCTGAGTATCTACCGTTAATAACCACCCTCTGTTTTCTGTCACTCAGCCAGTTACTTACCCACATACAGACATTTTCTCCCAGTCCGAGCATCCCCTCATTTTATATACTAACCTTTTATGAGATACGGTGTCAAATACTTTGGAGAAGTCCAGATATACGACATCTATTGATTCGCCGCTGTCAAGTCTAGAACTTACCTATCTGATTAAATTTGTTTGGCATGACCGATCCCTCATGAAGCCATGCTGATATGGCGTTATTTGCTTATTTTCATTGAGATACTTCAAAATAGCATCTCTTAGAAACCCTTCAAACAGTTTACCAACAATAGATGTTAAACTTACCGGCCTATAATTTCCAGGCTCTGTTTTTGGACCCTTTTTGAATATTGGAACCACATTTGCTATGCGCCAATCCTGTGGAACATTCCCTGTTATTATAGAGTCCGTAAATATCAGAAATAATGGTCTGGCTATGACATCACTTAATTCCCTTAGGATACGGGGTTGTATGCCATCCGGTCCTGGCGATTTGTCTATTTTAATCTTTTTAAGTCGCTGTTGTACTTCTTCCTGGGTCAGACAGGACACTTTTAATGGGGGATTTACTTTTACATTCTGCATTTCATCTGACAGTTTATTTTCCTCAGTGAATATAGTGGAGAAAAAAATATTTAATAGTTTTGCTTCATCCTTGTCGCTCTCTGCAACACCCTAGTGATCTCCTTAGAACATGTGCCAGTACAAACATGCTCCCTTATAATGTCAGTACAAAAGAACTACCCCCTTTTAGTGTCCCCAGTAGGATAGATGTCCCTATAGTGGCCCCTTATAATGTGTGCCAGTACAAAAATGCTCCTTTTTACAGTTGCAATGTCCCCATGTTGTTTTCTCCAGTCACAAAATATTGACCCTCACCCCACTGTGGCCCAACAACATGCTGCCAAATATATATAATAATAAACCTAAATACTTACCTCCATTCTGCTGTCAGCGATGCAATGCAAGACACAGACCTCTCCTAGTCTGTGCCCTGAGCTCTATGCAGCCCGACTCAGGCAGCGCGATAATGATGACACCGGCCTCTAATAGGTTACAAGAACTAGGACTAAAGCCTATTAGAGGAAACGGTGGGCCAGGGAGACTTCTCTCCCATGCCCCAGCATGGCATTCAACTGTATTGCTGCCCTGAGTATAGCAAAGCAGTTGAATATGTAAAGATTATCATTTCCACAATGGAATGGATCATCGCCCATGGCCCTCCTGCTGCCCCCCTCTTGCCCCTACCTGAAGCAATCACCTCACTTTCAGGTGCACACCTGAAACTAACAAAAGAAGAAAGAGATGCAATGAGAGATCTAACAGATAATAAGGATTTAATTATAAAACCTTCAGATAAAGGACTGTAGCAGTTTCTCTTCATCAGTGTAGCAGTGTCCCTGATGAAGGGACACTGCTACAGTCCCAAAACGCGTATGGATTTGAGGAGACCCCTGGATTAGCATAAGACCACACACGCATGGAGCGCTCCATCTCCTCACTCTCATGAAGGACTTAACACGCTGGATACATTGCGCGGCAAAGGAGGAGAGACCTACTATCTCCGCTACTACAGACTGCCAACATCCCAGTGCACGAGTCCAAACAGGAACGCCGACCGGGGTAAGATCCCTCTGTACCGCATCTGGCACGTGGGATGCCGCAGCCAGTACCAGAGGTCGATCCCCCAATACAAGTAAGGTAACATGCCTGCCTGTTTGTGTGCATGAGAAGGATTGCAAGTCAGCTATTTAGCGCACAAGTCATACCCACATATTATCCTCCTGCCGCGAATATTTATACCTCCGGGATTGGATCTTTATATTTATGGGACTTATAATTTATTCCTGACCGACACATGGTATCAAGTGATTTGGATGCTATATATGAACTGAGAGGGACATATATGAATTGACCATAGCGCAACGCATGGTATCAAGTGAACAGAGAAGCGTATATATGAATTGACATCGATTGGTACAATAAGATATGACATCCATGAACCATTAATGATTGGGACATTTTAAGAAGTCCTTCTTATCCAGAGAAGGCCACTCTCTCTTGGATACAATCTGCATGCTGAATATATATTTATTATGTGGGCTTAATTTCTATACATAGATAGATGCATTGGATCATTATACGTACTGAATTAATTTTAGGAAATTGTTTTAATAGTGTTTATTAATTTTAAATAAATACGGATATTTATTGACATCTATACACATCTATCTCTCTTTATATGACCAGATAAGAGTGCCGATCACATTTTGATCATTTACTATTTTTTCTGTTGTTTGGGTGAAACAATTCTGATCTGTGCACCATCCAGTTCAATAGTCAGAGAGCCGTCCATCTGCATTATTTCAACATTTTTAAAGTCACATTTATTGTATGTTTGATAGAAAATATTATTTACAGATCACTGTGACTGCGATGGAGACAATTTGTGCACCAAGATTTCCTAAATTTTTTATTAGGTTGGTGGGAAGACAGAATATTTTTCACTGACAAACATGTGCACTACACTAATCACATTTCTTTTTGGGGATGTTATATCGATAATATAACGATTCTAAGAGAAGGCAAAGAAAGACACAAAACAAGTTTAAACTGTCTTGACCTGAAAATAGTCCTGAAGCTTGATGGCAGGGTGCAAACGGAGATCTTCAGAAAACCAACATCAACAAATAATTTCCTCCATTGGGAAAGTTATGATCCACCTACTGTAATAAAAGGTATCCCAGTAGGGCAATATCTGCAAGCGAAGCGAAATTGCTCTAATGAAGAGACCTTTGAACAAGAGAATGCTTTAAAAAAAACTTTACACAAGGCCTATAATAGGGCAAAAAATACTGAGACAAACACTCTATCACAAGAAAAACAACAAAGGGATGATTTTGGCTAATGCAATAGATTGGTACATACATTGTACAACATGAGAGGATACAGAATATTCTGAGGCGGCATGTTTTACAAACAGATGAGGATCTGAAGGAAGTGATCTCCCAAAATCCTACTATCACTTACAGAAGAGGCAAAAATGAAAAGGAAACATTGATAATATAGACAACAAAGGAGAATAAACACAATAACATGGCTGTCCACAAAAGGGTCGTACCCATTTGGGGAGTACACCTTCTGTAGTCAGATAATACCGACCAAGAAATTTGCAAACCTGATTGATGGAAAAATATACAAAATAAAAGGGTATATTAATTGTAAATCAACCGGAATGGTATATATCATCAAATGTGGATTCCCAAAATATATGTTGGGAAAACAATACAAGAATTAAGGCGATGTATTCCAAGACAGTTGAGCTGTATGAATACAAAAGCTGACATAGCTCTATCTCTGCATGTTAGACTTAAACATCAAGGAAATACAATGAAGCTCAAGTTCTGGGGCATCAGTAAAAAAAAAGACAGGCCCACAAAAAGGTCATATTGATAAAAGGCTACAACAAAAGAAAACCAGGTGTATATACCAGCTAAAATGTCTAGCTCCTCTGGGACTAAACAAAGGATTTACATTTTCCTCATTCCTTTAGACTCTGTAATGATTAATTATGATATAATGACATATAATAAAGGGAATTATTCAACTAAAATATAAACATAAGTGGAGATAGTTGCTAGTCAATCCTAAAATCAATTTATTTCTCTAATTCATGAACACTTTACAAAGACAATTGGAGTTCCATTCGGTGGAAATAACAAAAAAATAAAAATAAATAATAATTTAAAAAAAGAGTTAGCATCTGTTTGCGTCAGAAATAAAATAAATGAAATACCAACTATTAATATATTCAAAAACTGTACATACAATAAGTATACTTACCTGAGGGTGAAGAGGTGAGAGAGAGTGGGCAGAGAGGTGAGAGAGAGTGGGCACCAGATTGAGACATCTAGATATCTAAAAAATAACTAGAAGATAAAGATAGATCAAAATTAAGATTCAGCTGATATGTTTCAACTGTATATATATATATCGAGAGAGAGAGAGAGAGAGAGAGAGAACAGCAGCACTAGTCAAGATGTAGGTAGGTGCAAATCCTCCAGGCTGTAGGAGATTGAGCCTATAGATATCCAAAGATCATAGAACGAGGCAGCACTCCAAGTAGTGAAAAATGGTCGACCACTTTATTCACCCAACTTGCAATGTTTCAGCCCAACACAATGAGGCCTTTCTCAAGCAATGTGACAAGTGCAAATAACTCATATATAAAGGCAGAGTGGGATGGATCACATATAATGATCAATTACACATGTAAAATCAAATATAGATCGTGTCACATTATACATTTAGTGAATATTACAGCACTCATATAGTAACTTATATGTCATATCACATGTATGTTTATAATCAAATCTATTTCATAACATAGATAACCAGTTAATGTCATCACAGTGTAATCACCACATGATGTGTGAATGATTAATATCAAGAGACACACCTGTATGAGTATGCTATATCACTTACAGGATCATTGTAATGGAGGTGGATGTCTCGTGTGTATACCGAGTTAGCGTTGGTAGAAAGTAACTGCGCATGCTCCCCCCTGGTGGAAACAACTAAAGTAGATTTGGTCAGAGCGCGTTGACATGCATGCCAAGCCGCAGACACATACAGACATGACCGACACTGTCGTCAGATTGCCCCTTTGCAGTCACATGCCTGGCCTGCCAGTACATTCCTGTACCAAGCCATCTATTGCGCTTGCGTAATCGCATGCAAGGGCTGTCAATCCATCGGCGCTCTGCACAACCAACCATGCATGAGTCTAAAGGATAATCACTATGTACCCAATGTATGACACTGTTAAGTCAAGGCTACATTGTATAGAGAGGAAAATAACAGGTAAGTGACAGAAGAGAAAACAGACAAAATCAAGCTTATTGAATCAAAGAAGAATGCTAATCCAAAGCTATATTATATAAGTGTCCTAAAGAGTGTCCTTTACTAAGTGTATTCAAAAGAGTATGCAAAAGAAGGTTGACTAAATCAACAGCTGTAAGGGCACACAACATTTCTCAGAAGGAGAGGAGCAACATATGGTTTTTGGAGAGCAGATTTTGCTGGAATGGCTTTTGTCATTTTTGTGTCATATTTTAAGGCACACTAAGGAACCCCCTACAGTAGACACCCCCCGAAAGTGACTTCATTTTGGAAACTACACCCCTCAAAGAATTTATTGAGAGGTTTACTGACTACTTTTTCCTCAGTAGCATTCCATAATATTTAGAAACACATGGCTGTGAAAATGAAAAATTATATTTTTTTCAAGAAAAAGTCACTTAAGCCCAAATTTTTCACTTTAATAAGGGATAACAGGAACAAATGCCCCTCATAATTTGTTACCCATTTTCTCCTGAATACGGCAATATGTGGTTGTAAATTGCTGTATGAGCAGACATCAGAATTGAAGAGGAAAGGAGCGGCATCTGCATTTTCTAAAGTGGAGTTTGCTGAAATAGATTTTAAGGGCCATAGTTTTTAGATTTTTTTTGTTGAATGAGTTTTGTAGGGGATCATTTTTTGCAGGATGGACTGTAGTTTTTAATGGTTTTATTTTTAGGTACATATGACTTTTTGATCGCTTTTTATTTAATTTTTTGTGAAGTGAAGTGGGCTAATATTGCAATTAGATAACTCACAGAAAAAAGATGCACCACATGGATAAGCAACTGACAACACTGGCTAATCCCTCACTCTGGTTTTAAAAGCTGAGAGATTCGCCAATATTTCCAATCAGGAACATATCGGAGCCCCTTTAGGCACCACTACACGGTATCTCAGCATGACATGGGGTCCTACCACTAGACTACCTATGGTGTGTGAACAAGGTCTGAACAGGTATTAAGTAGCCTACAGCCCCATACCACTCACCTGCACTGCAGGACCAACAATGCAATGGGGAACACATGAGGCCGCAAGCTACACCTACAACAGACCATGTGACACCGGCTTCCAGGTGCAACAGAATGTTTACAAGCCATATGCAATGGCACATTCAATACATATAAAACAAGAATCACAAAAATAAGCGTGGCCTAAATGGGTGGGACTGCTCCAGACCCCAAACACTGTGGCGTGTTTCTAACTGGGGGCAGTTCCTCCGCATGTGGTTCGCAGCGACAGCTATCCCCAGCAAAAATTGCATACAATGGAGGATGCTGGCGCGAACCACAAGCACCACACAAACATCCTACACAAAATAAAACATGTGCGGATGAAAATATATAAACACATAACTCACAGAAAAAAGATGCACCACATGGATAAGCAACTGACAACACTGGCTAATCCCTCACTCTGGTGTTAAAAGCTGAGAGATTCGCCAATATTTGCAATCAGGAACATATCGGAGCCCCTTTAGGCACCACTACACGGTATCTCAGCATGACATGGGGTCCTACCACTAGACTACCTATGGTGTGTGAACAAGGTCTGAACAGGTATTAAGTAGCCTACAGCCCCATACCACTCACCTGCACTGCAGGACCAACAATGCAATGGGGAACACATGAGGCCGCAAGCTACACCTACAACAGACCATGTGACACCGGCTTCCAGGTGCAACAGAATGTTTACAAGCCATATGCAATGGCACATTCAATACATATAAAACAAGAATCACAAAAATAAACGTGGCCTAAATGGGTGGGACTGCTCCAGACCCCAAACATCCTCCATTGCATACAATGGAGGATGCCGGCGCGAACCACAAGCGTGTGGTGCTTGTGGTTCGCGCCGGCATCCTCCATTGTATGCAATTTTGCTGGGGATAGCCGTTCGCTGCGAACCACATGCGGAGGAACTGCCCCCAGTTAGAAACACGCCACAGTGTTTGGGGTCTGGAGCAGTCCCACCCATTTAGGCCACATTTATTTTTGTGATTCTTGTTTTATATGTATTGAATGTGCCATTGCATATGGCTGGTAAACATTCTGTTGCACCTGGAAGCCGGTGTCACATGGTCTGTTGTAGGTGTAGCTTGCGGCCTCATGTGTTCCCCATTGCATTGTTGGTCCTGCAGTGCAGGTGAGTGGTATGGGGCTGTAGGCTACTTAATACCTGTTCAGACCTTGTTCACACACCATAGGTAGTCTAGTGGTAGGACCCCATGTCATGCTGAGATACCGTGTAGTGGTGCCTAAAGGGGCCCGATATGTTCCTGATTGAAATATTGGCGAATCTCTCAGCTTTTAACACCAGAGTGAGGGATTAGCCAGTGTTGTCAGTTGCTTATCCATGTGGTGCATCTTTTTCTGTGAGTTATGTGTTTATATATTTTCATCCGCACATGTTTTATTTTGTGTAGGATGTTTGTGTGGTGCTTGTGGTTCGCGCCGGCATCCTCCATTGTATGCAATTTTTGCTGGGGATAGCCGTCACTGCGAACCACATGCGGAGGAACTGCCCCCAGTTAGAAACACGCCACAGTGTTTGGGGTCTGGAGCAGTCCCACCCATTTAGGCCACGTTATTTTTGTGATTCTTGTTTTATATGTATTGAATGTGCCATTGCATATGGCTTGTAAACATTCTGTTGCACCTGGAAGCCGGTGTCACATGGTCTGTTGTAGGTGTAGCTTGCGGCCTCAGGTGTTCCCCATTGCATTGTTGGTCCTGCAGTGCAGGTGAGTGGTATGGGGCTGTAGGCTACTTAATACCTGTTCAGACCTTGTTCACACACCATAGGTAGTCTAGTGGTAGGACCCCATGTCATGCTGAGATACCGTGTAGTGGTGCCTAAAGGGGCTCCGATATGTTCCTGATTGGAAATATTGGCGAATCTCTCAGCTTTTAACACCAGAGTGAGGGATTAGCCAGTGTTGTCAGTTGCTTATCCATGTGGTGCATCTTTTTTCTGTGAGTTATGTGTTTATATATTTTCATCCGCACATGTTTTATTTTGTGTAGGATGTTTGTGTGGTGCTTGTGGTTCGCGCCGGCATCCTCCATTGTATGCAATTTTTGCTGGGGATAGCCGTTCGCTGCGAACCACATGCGGAGGAACTGCCCCCCCCAGTTAGAAACACGCCACAGTGTTTGGGGTCTGGAGCAGTCCCACCCATTTAGGCCACGTTTATTTTTGTGATTCTAATATTGCAATTAGGGTTGAGCGAACCCGAACTGTATAGTTCTAGTTCGTAACGAATTTTGGGGTGTTCAGGACACGGACCAGAACCCGAACATTTCCGTAAAAGTTCGGGTTTGGTGTTCGGCGCTTTCTTGGTGCTTTTTGAAAGGCTGCACAGTAGCCAATCAACAAGCGTCATACTACTTGCTCCAAGAGGCCATCACAGCCATGCCTTCTAATGGCATGGCTGTGATTGGCCAGAGCAGCATGTGACCCAGGCTCTATATAAGCTTGAGTCACATAGCGCTGTACGTCACTCTGCTGTTACAAGTGTAGGGAGAGGATGCTGCTGGACTTGTGATTTCAGGGAGAGAATAAGAAAGAATCTAACTCAGCGATCTACCTAGAAATAGTTGTGTGGGTGCAGGGCACTATCCTTTTACCCTGCCCTGAGCTCATTGACCAAAAAATACTAACTTTTAGAATTCTGTTAGGTGGATGGTGGCGGCCATTTTATGCATGCTCAGTGCATCAGCACTGCATCTGAGCTTTTGGGACATTGCAAATCACAATTTTTGGGGGGCAAACTACAACATCTGTATTAGTCAGTGTGGAATTTAAGGTAGAAATACACCCATAATTTTCGGGGGTTTGAAAAACACACTTCTGTTTCTCATCTTCAGGTCACATTTGGGTGCACCTGCTAGGCTTTGGGCTATATCAGTCAGTCTTGGGTAGGGCTCATAGACACCTCCCACCTCCCATTGCAAGTATGGCTACATGCTGGAGGTAACAGAGGAGATGTTTGTGAGTCGTCCTAATGCTCCTGTAATTGCCCACTGGCCCCTGATATCGCCCATATGGCGCAGGTAGGTGAGTGTTAGGGCCCTTGGGCTACTTGAGAGACCTTGACGCTGGTGCCCGAGGCTTAAGACATGTCCTCCTAGTAGGATATGTCGAACTAACCTCTCAATTTTTAACATCAGTGTGAGGGTTTAGTGTGACGGCGGTGTGCACCTATCTCTGGTTCTGTGTTTGTTTTGTATTCTTGCCACATCCACATAAATTTCATCTTATGTAGGATGTCCATTGTGGTACTTGTAGTCCGTTGCTGGCATCATCCATTGTATGCATTGTTTGCTGGTGATTGCCATTAGCAACGGACTACAAGTGCAGGATGTGCTCCCCTATAGAAATGCACAACTGCATATGGGTATGAGCGCATCCTGCTTTCTTATCACCACATTTTTTGATGGTATATATATATATATATATATATATATATATATATATATATATATACGGAGGTGTATAAACTCCAATTTAAATGTGCCTGTTTCTCATCTTCAGGTCACATTTGGGTGCACCTGCTAGGCTTTGGGCTATATCAGTCAGTCTTGGGTAGGGCTCATAGACACCTCCCACCTCCCATTGCAAGCATGGCTACATGCTGGAGGTAACAGAGGAGATGTTTGTGAGTCGTCCTAATGCTCCTGTAATTGCCCACTGGCCCCTGATATCGCCCATATGGCGCAGGTAGGTGAGTGTTAGGGCCCTTGGGCTACTTGAGAGACCTTGACGCTGGTGCTCGAGGCTTAAGACATGTCCTCCTAGTAGGATATGTCGAACTAACCTCTCAATTTTTAACATCAGTGTGAGGGTTTAGTGTGACGGCAGTGTGCACCTATCTCTGGTTCTGTGTTTGTTTTGTATTCTTGCCACATCCACATAAATTTCATCTTATGTAGGATGTCCATTGTGGTACTTGTAGTCTGTTGCTGGCATCATCCATTGTATGAATTTTTTGCTGGTGATTGCCATTAGCAACGGACTACAAGTGCAGGATGTGCTCCCCTATAGAAATGCACAACTGCATATGGGTATGAGCGCATCCTGCTTTCTTATCACCACATTTTTTGATGGTTTATATATTTCAAAAAACAGTATTTTTCAGATCTGCAAGTGTTAAATTCAAGTTTATTATGCATTCATATTCTGTTAGCAAAAAAAGACTTTTTGGGCAAACTACAACATCTGTATTAGTCAGTGTGCAATTTAAGCTAGAAATACACCCATCATTTTCTGGGGTTTGAAAAACACACTTTTTTTTTAAAACAAACAAACAGTATTTTCCAGATCTGCAAGTGTTAAATTCAAGTTTAATATATACAGCATTCATATTCTGTTAGCAAAAAAAAGAAATACGCCCATCATTTTCTGGGGTTTGACAAACACACTTGTTTTTGACAAAAAACACTATTTTCAGGCCTTGCAGCATCAGCACATGTGAAATTACAGGCTTATATACTGCTGTCAAATTAAGTTGTTAAATAAACAGTCGTTTGGGCACAAAAATTTTAGTTAGCAGCCTTTGATGCAGATGTCATTGTGAGATAAACCCTTAATACATTTGGGTTACATTCAGAGATTTTAAATACCGCCATTTGGTGCACCAATATTGATTTCAGGCCTACAGAGGTTCAGGCCCTGTGAGATCCCCCCTATACATACAGGGGTTTGAATTAGGCATTTGAAATACAGCCATTTGAAATTCAGCCTTTTTGTGCAAAGATATATTTTTTCTTCAGGCCTACACTGATTTAGAGCGTGTGAGATCCCCCCTATCAGGGCTCGAGTCCAGGGGGAACGGGTGGGAACGGCGTTCCTGCACTTTTTTCACAGCAGGAACGCCGTTCCCTTTAAGGGCAAAATGACCAGGAAGCGGTGAAGACTTTGTACTCACCGCTTCCTGGTTATCGGCTGTCGGCTGTCAGGGCTGGCTGCGCACAGTGTGAGGCACTCTGTGACCTCACGCTGTGCGCAGCCTTCACAGCACAGCCGAGAACCAGGAAGAGAGGAGCGGCGGCATCCAGGAGCAGGAGAGGGTAAGTGTTTTTTTGTTTTAGATTTTATGGCTGGTGAGAGGCACTGACTGGGGGCTAATGGAGGGGTCACTGGGGGCTGATGGAGGGGGCACAGGTGGCTGATGGAGGGGGCACTGGTGGCTGATGGAGGGGGCACTGGTGGCTGACGGAGGGGTCACTGGTGGCTGATGGAGGGGTCACTGGTGGCTGATGGAGGGGTCACTGGGGGCTGATGGAGGGGGCACTGGGGGCTGATGGAGGGGGCACTGGGGGCTGATTGACTGGTCACTGGGGGCTGGTGGAGAGGCACTGGGGGCTGATGGAGGGGCACTGGGGGCTGATGGAGGGGTCACTAAGGGCTGATGGAGGGGTACTGTTGGCTGATGGAGGGGCACTGGTGGCTGATGGAGGGGTACTGGTGGCTGACGGAGGGGTCACTGGTGACTGACGGAGGGGTCACTGGTGACTGACGGAGGGGTCACTGGTGGCTGACGGAGGGGTCACTGGGGGCTGATGGAGGGGTCACTGGGGGCTGATGGAGGGGTCACTGGGGGCTGATGGAGGGGTCACTGGGGGCTCATGGAGGGGGCACTGGGGGCTGATTGACTGGTCACTGGGGGCTGGTGGAGAGGCACTGGGGCTAATAGAGAGGCACTGGGGGCTGATGGAGGGGGTCACTAAGGGCTGATGGAGGGGGCACTGGTGGCTGATGGAGGGGGCACTGGGGGCTGATTGACTGGTCACTGGGGGCTGATTGACTGGTCACTGGGGGCTGATTGACTGGTCACTGGGGGCTGATTGACTGGTCACTGGGGGCTGATTAACTGGTCACTGGGGGCTGGTGGAGAGGCACTGGGGGCTGATGGAGAGGCACTGGGGGCTGATGGAGGGGGCACTGGGGGCTGATGGAGGGGGCACTGGGGGCTGATGGAGGGGGCACTGGGGGCTGATGGAGGGGACACTGGAGGCTGGTGGGGAGGCACTGGGGGCTGGTGGGGAGGCACTGGGGGCTGGAGGAGAGGTCTTATCTGAGGTCTGATTGGGGGTCATTCATATTGGGGTCTGAGCTGAGGGTCTTATTAACATTGGGCGTCTTATTGGGGCTGTTAGCTGAGGTCTGATTAACATTGGGGGTCTGATTGGTGGTCTGACCTGAGGTGTAATAAAAAATATTTTTTTTCCTATTGTCCCCCTCTAAAACCTATGTGCATCTTATAGGGCGAAAAATATGGTGCTTGCTCCTCCTCCTGACCTCCCCTGCCATTTGTGTACGCCGCGCGCCGTGACGTTACACGGAGGCACTTGGGTGAGTTCCCACACTTTTTTTCCCAGGACTTGACCCCTGCCCCCTATACATACAGGGGTTTGATTCAGCCATTTGAAATACAGCCATTTGAAATAAAGCCATTTTGTGCAAAGATATATTTACTTAAGGCCTACACTGATTCAGGGCACGTGTGATCCCCCCTCTACATACAGGGGTTTGAATTATGCATTTGAAATACAGCCATTTGAAATACAGCCTTTTTGTGCATAGATATATTTACTTCAGGTCTACAGTGGTTCAGACCGTGTGAGATATCCCCTATACATACAGGGGTTTGATTCAGCCATTTGAAATACAGCTATTTGAAATACAGCTAATTAGTGCAAAGATATATTTACTTCAAGCCTACACTGATTCAGGGCATGTGTGATCCCCCTATACATACAGGGGTTTGAATTAGGCATTTGAAATACAGCCATTTGAAATACAGCCTTTTTGTGCATAGATATATTTACTTCAGACCTACACTGATTCAGGGCATGTGTGATTCCCCTATACATACAGGGGTTTGAATTAGGCATTTGAAATACAGCCATTTGAAATACAGCCTTTTTGTGCAAAGATATATTTACTTCAGGGCTACACTGATTCAGGCCGTGTGTGATCCCCCTATACATACAGGGGTTTCAATTAGGCATTTGAAATACAGCCATTTTGTGCAAAGATATATTTACTTCAGGCCTACACTGATTCAGGGCGTGTGAGATCCCCCTATGCATACAGGGGTTTGATTCAGCCATTTGAAATACAGCCATTTGAAATATAGCCATTTGAAATACAGCCATTTTGTGAAAAGAAATCTTTAATTAAGGCCTAGTCTGGTTCAGGCGATCTGAGATACACCTTTTACATACTGTCGTTCTTTTCTACTATTAATTAAACATCCATTTAGGGCAAGATCCTGAATTCAAAATATAAAAGGAGAGCGTCAAATAAGGGACGTGGCCCAGGTCGTGGTGCTACTGGCGGAGCTTCTGTTGCAGGGAGAGGACGTGGTCGATCTGTACCAGCTACATGCACTAGTGAAAACCCTTCCTCCTGCAGCGGCATTTCGTCGGGCCTAATGCTGCTCTACGAATGGTGAGGCCTGAACAAGTACAGGCCATAGTAGATAGGGTTGCTGACAGTGGATCCAGTTCCTTCACATTGTCTCCCTCCCAGTCTCCTGCTGAAAGACCACAGTTGGCACTTGCAGCCAATGTCCATCAGTCTTTCACCCCACCCCCTTGCAAATCAGCCAAGCAGTCTGAGCCCCAAGTCATGCAGCAGTCTCTTCTGCTTGTTGATGACTCTATTAGCAGGTTTTCCCGGGGCCATCCACCTGGCCCTGCCCCAGAAGTGGAAGAGATTGAGTGCACCGATGCTAAACCACTAATTTTTCAAGATGAGTACATGGGAGGACCATCGCAGCACATCTCGGATGATGACGAAACACAGGTGCCAACTGCTGGGGCTTTCGAAAGTGTGCCTCTGGGCAGCCTTGCACACATGAGCGATTACATGCTGCAGTGTCTCCGCAACGACCGCAGAGTTGCTCACATTCTAAATTGTGCTGATTACTGGGTGGCCACACTGCTGGATTGCTGTTACAAGGACAACGTACCGTCCTTAATTTCGTCACTGGAGCGTGATCGTAAGATGCACGAGTACAAGCGCACGCTGATTGACCCGCTGCTGGTGGCATTCCCACCTGACAGCGGGGGCACAGTGGAAGCACACGGCGAAGGCAGAGGACGAGGAAAAGGTCGCCAACGCAGCTGGGGCACCGCCAGCACCTCAGAAGGCAGGGTTAGCATGGCCGACATTTGGAAAAGCTTTGTCAGCACGCCACAACAACCAGCTGATATGGAACGTCTTAGCAGGAGGCAGCATTTCACCAACATGGTGGAGCAGTATGTGTGCACACGCCTACATGTACTGAATGACTGGTCTGCCCCCTTCAACTTCTGGGTCTTCAAATTGGGCACATGGCCTGAGCTTGCCTTTTATGCCTTGGAGGTGCTGGCCTGCCCTGCAGCCAGTGTGTTATCTGAACGTGTGTTTAGCATGGCAGGGGGCATCATCTCAGACAAGCGCAGCCGTCTGTCCACAGCCAATGTGGACAAGCTCACATTCATTAAAATGAACCAGGCATGGATCCCTCAGGACTTGTCCATACCTTGTGTAGAATAGACATGTATACCGGCACTAACCAGCCATTGTTATACTGCAGCGCAATTGATCATGTTTGTATTTTGGATATTTCACACCCTTTTGGAGTGTACCTTAATTTTACAAAATTAAATTAAAACCAAAAACCTGTGTTGGCTATCTCGTCCTCCTCCACTTCCACCTACTGCACTGCATCCACCGCCTCCACCGCCTCCTCAAACTCCTACTCCATATGGAACGCCAAACTTTTGGTGTGTGTAGTACCACTGCTATACCTATTAGACTGGTAAAATAAATTTAAAAAATTATCTGTTTTCTGCTGAAATTGACAAATTTTTGGGTGTATAGTAACACTGCTATACCTAGTAGGCCGATTTAAAAAAATAAAAATTGTCATTTACATTTTCGGGTGAAATTCACCAATTTTTGGGTGTATAGTACCATTGCTATACCTATTAGACCGTTAAAATAAATTAAAAAAATTATCTGTTACATTTTCTGGTGAAATGAACCACTTTTTGGGTGTATACTACCACCGCTATAACTAGTAGGCCGTTTAAAAAAAAATATATAAATTGTCTTTCACATTTTCTGGTGAAATGAACCAATTTTTGGGTGTATTGTACCACTGCTATACCTAGTAGACCGGTAAAAAAAAAAAAAAACATTTGTCAGTTACATTTTATGGTCAAATTCACCAATTTTTGGGTGACAATAAACAATTGTTTTCTGTCATAGACCCCTGCTCTACCAAGTAGAAAGGTTAATTAATTTCAGTAATTTTTCTGTTACACTCTTGAGTTGACATTATACAATTTTAGACGTGAATAAACCCCTGCTCTGCATAGGTGACAGGGAATAAAATTTCGGAAATGCTTCTTTAATTGATGCGCGCCACCTCCTTTGATTCAATGCTGAAACTTAAACAAGTTGTACCACATTTAAGCTTCAATACTTTGTCCCACATTTCCGCTATACTCTTTTGGCCAACATTTCCACCTCAATAGCTTTTCCCACAATTCCGCTTGACTCTTTTGGCCCACATTTGGGCGTCTGTAATTTGTCCCACATTTGCGCTTCAATAGCTTTTAACACATTTATGCTCCATCCCAATTTTTTTTTTATACATTTATCTCACTTAAATTTGGTCTCTTTTCTCACGCTCCCTCTCTGTCCTGGAACCCTGATTCTCCGCCACTCGTGATCACCATGGTAGGCACATGAAAGAACATTAAAAGTTGATAGAGCAGATATCAAATTGGATCGTGAACATCACGGGGACGTGCGACATGGTGGGGCGGTAAGTGTGAACACCCTTACATGGACTGACTGACAGGGGTCAGCCCCTGCAAATTCTGGAAGAGGGGTTAGGTGGTCACTTGGACCTAGCGTAACCTTTGCAACCTCTCTCACTATTAATAGGTAAAATTTAATCTTTATTAATCACTCTATTAAAAATACATTAACTACTTTGGAACATGCAACTTCTGGGTCTCCAAATTGGGCACATGGACTGAGCTTGCCCTTTACCCCTTGGAAGTGCTGGCCTGTCCTGCAGCCAGTGTATTGTCTAAACGTGTGTTTAGCATGACTGGAGGTGGTTATCACAGGTTAAATTTCCCAATGTTTTGGGGTGTACCCTAATTTTAAAAGTAAAATTCAAAACCAAAAAGCAGTGTAGGCTACTTCCTCCTCTTCCACTGCCGCTTCCACCTACACCACTACATCCACCACCTCCTCACCCACCTACTCCATATGGACCTCGTCCTCCTAGATCAAGATTATTATTTTTTATTTTTACCTAAAATTTCGGAAATGCTTCTTTAATTGATGCGTGCAACCTCCTTTGATTCAATGCTTCTTTAATTTCCCTATCCACATTTGTTTGCAGAGCACTTTCCATGCTCTTAACAACATTTTGCTGGCATTTGCAGCCCTGCAGCCCTTTCCATGAAATTTTAGTGCTCAAAAGTTTGGGTCCCCATTGACTTCAATGGGGTTCGGGTTTGGGGTCAAGTTCGGGTCAAGTTCGGGTCTCGAACTCAAACTTTTTTCCGAAGTTCAGCCGAACCCGTCTAACCCGAACATCCAGGTGTCCGCTCAGCTCTAATTGCAATTCTTATTTTTATGAGGTTCTCCGTGTGGTATATTCGATAAGATAATTTTATTCTGTGAATTGATACGGTTATGGCAACACCAAATTTATATTGTTTTATTTATGTTCTACCACTTTTATATCATAAAATCTCTTTTTTTAAACATTGTTTTGCATCACCAAATCGAATACTAATAACTTTTAGATTTTTCTGTCAATGTAGTTGTATATAAGCTTGTTTTTTTGTAGGATGGGCTGTGGTTTTTAATGGTTTCATTTTTAGGTACATATTACTTTTGATCACTTTTTATTTAATTTTTTGTGAAGTGGGCTGATATTGTAATTCTTATTTTTATGAGGTTCTCCATCTGGTATATTTGATAAGATAATTTTATTCTGTGGATTGATACGGCTATGGCAACACCAAATTTATATTGTTTTATTTATGGTCTACCACTTTTATATCATAAAATCTCTTCTTAAAAAAAAAATTTTTGAATCACCAAATCGAATACCAATAACTTTTTGATTTTTCCGCCAATGTACCGTATTTTTCGCATTATAAGACGGCAGTGCATCTTATAAAACGAACACTGATACTTCGCTGCCCGCTATGCTGCACAGCGCGGCCTGCAAAGTATCAGTGGGGAGGGAGGAGCTGGGATCATTTGCAGCGGGGCCGGTGCACTGACTCTATTCTAATACACCAGCCCCGCACACAGCTGTAAAGTATACCATATTCATGTAAAGCTTAATCTTTGTAACAGTAGCCCAAACCCTGCTGTAGTACTTACTAACTACGGTGGCATGCAGACTCGCCGGCAGCTTGAGCTTAACATCTCTCCTTCCGTCATGCACCTCCTGCCCCGTTTCACTGTTCCTCCCACTTGAAGGAAGCAGGCAGGGCAGGAGGTGCTTGACGGAGGGAGAGATGTTAAGCTCAAGCTGCCGGCGCGGCGGCGATTCTGCATGCCAGCGTAGTTAGTAAGTACTACAGCAGGGTTTGGGCTACTTTTACAAAGATTAAGCTTTACATGAATACTGTATACTTTACAGCTGTGTGCGGAGTTGGTGTACCCCGCCTTGAGTGTCCCCGCCTCCTCCCTCCCCACTGATACATCACTAGAAGACACTTATGAGGATCTGTGGATGACACATATGGGGATATCTGTGGATGACACATATGGGGATATCTGTGGATGACACTTATGGGGATATCTGTGGATGACACTTATGCTATATATGTGTCATCCACAGATATCCCCATAACAGTGTCATCCACAGATATCCCCATAGCAGTGTCATCCACAGATATCTCCATAACATTGTCCCCCACAGATCCCCCATAAGTGTCATCCACAGATCCCCATAAGTGTCATCCACAGATCCCCATAAGTGTCATCCACAGATCCCCATAAGTGCCATCCACAGATCCCCCATAAGTGCCATCCACAGATCCCCCATAAGTGCCATCTACAGATTCCCTATAAGTGTCATCTACAGACCACCATTAGTTCAAAACCCACCAAAAGCACACCTTTTAGTTCAAAATATTTTTTTTATTATTTTCCTCCTCAAAAACCTAGGTCTGTCTTATCATCAGGTGCATCTTATGAAGCGAAAAATACAGTAGTTGTGTGAGAGCTTGTTTTTTGCAGGATGGGCTGTAGTTTTTACTGGTCCAATTTTGGGGTCTATATGACTTGAGCGCTTTTTATTCAGGTAATTTTTAGGAGGTAAAGCAGGCAAATATTGCATTTCTGTCAGTGTTTCTTAATTTATTATTGATGGGGTTCTCCATGTGGTATATTTGATATGATAATTTTATTCTGTGTATTGATACATGTTCTACCACTTTTTTTAAATCATAAAATCACTTTTATTATACTTTTTTTTTGCGTCACCAAAATCTAAGACCCATAACTTTTACATTTTTCACTTAACATAGTTATATGAGGGCTTATTTTTTGTGGGATGGGCTGTAGTTTTTCTTAATATAATTTTTGGTATGCATGACTTTTTGATCACTTTTTATTCATCTTTTTTAGGAGGTGAGGCAAAAAAACAACATTCCCGCCTTCGTTTTTTATTTTTATTTTTACAGCGTTTACCGTGCGGGATTAGTACCATAATCATTTTATAGATCAGGTCATTACGGATGCGGTGATCCAATTATGTGTATTTTTTTTTTCTCTTATGAATGAGCGGATATGTGCAAAGGCAGTTTATTTTCTTTTTCATTTACATTTTTATTTCTTTTTTTACATACATTTTTTATTTAGTTTTTTTATTTTCACCCTTTTTTTAAATTAAGTCCCTTTTGGATTTTGATGATCCAGTGGGGCTGATGGCTGTATTATACTTTGCAATGCTCTTGCATTGCAAAGTATAGTACTATCAGATTTCCTGATGGCAATACTGGACGCATTTGCAAAGTATCCATTTGCCATGGCAACCATCCGGCCGCTGCCATCACAGCGCGGCAGCCCGATGGATGAGAGAGGGAGCCCCCTCCCTCTATTAACTCCATGGATGCTGCTGCAGCGGCATCTATGGGGTTATAGCAGTGTCAGCATACAGCTGACATTTGCTGCTGATGGCGGCGGGTCAGGAACGGAGCCGCCGCCATCACATTCAGGAGGACAGCAACAGGGGGCACAGGTGGGGGCAGGGGACACAGATGGGCACAGTTAGGAACACACGCAGCACAGTGAGAGCCACGGGCCGGCACCTGCAGAGCATGGCCGGCGAATTTAAAGGCGCAGCACACAGATTGCGCAGAAGGCACAGATGGGGGAGGCAGGAGCTATTTGGGGGCACAGATCGGGGCAGGGGGCACAGATGAGGGGCACAGATTGGGGGTACAGATCAGCTAATGCCTCATTTCAGGATCTGATCTGCAGATCAGAGCCTGAAACCGGCCCTTTTACACTGCCACAATCCGATTGGTTAGTCTGCATAGACTAACCAATTGGAGCGATCACTGACAAAGGACCACTCTCATTGGTCCCTTGTCGGCTTTACTGAACTGTACACTGTCCCTGACAGCAGCAGTGCAGGGGCAGAAGGTGATTAAAGAGCTGCCATAATGTTTATATACGTGCTATCTGCACAAAGTATGTGCAGATAGCACGTATATATAACCATATGGCAGTTGTGAAGGGGATAACATTATACCTATGATAAAGTCCACTGACTGTTCGGAACTAGAACACAGATTTTTTGCGCAATGAGAAGAAATTAAGAAGAATATATCTAAGTCCTCTGTCATATGTGGCACGGAACCCACCAGTTTGAGAGCGCACGTCACACATGGAAGAGGAGAGGCAGGGAGGACTACTCCAATAAGCGATCACCTTGCTAATCCACAATAGGTCATATAACAAAAAAAGCTGCAAGAAAAGGGTAGTCTCCGCATTACGCAGCAAGCAGAAGGTTTCAATGACAGTCCCTGCCCCCTCAAGCATATTCTATCTGATCCCATGAAGATGCCATAGTGTTTGGCGAAACATGTCTGGGGGCAGTGCTTGAGAGTTTTTAACACAGTTTAGTGGCACTGTTATAGCAATGGAATAGTAAAGGGAAACATATGAGATAGCGAAACTGCATAAGGTGCTGGCAGCAGCACGCAGCTACAGATAACACTTCTGCTGACTCAATAGTAACAGTGTATTTACAGTGATCACTTAACTCCTTAAGGCCATTTTTTTCAAGGACCAGGCCATTTTTAGCAAATCTGACATGTCACTTTATGTGGTGATAACTTTAAAACGCTTTTACTTATCCAGGCCATTTTAAGATTGTTTTCTCGTCACATATTGTACTTCATGACAGTGGTAAAATTGAGTCAAAAAATTTCTTTTTTACTTATAAACAATAACAAATTTACCAAGAATTTGGAAACATTAGCAAATTTCCACATTTTAATTTCTCTACTTTTATAATAGATAGTAATAACTCAAAAAAATAGTTATTACTTTACATTTCCCATATGTATACTTCATGTTTGGATCATTTTGTGAATGCCATTTTATTTTTTGGGGACGTTAGAAGGCTTAGAAGTTTAGAAGCAAATCTTGAAATTTTTCAGAAAATTTCCAAAACCCACTTTTTAAGGACCAGTTTAGGTCTGAAGTCACTTTGTGAGGCTTACATAATAGAAACCATCCAAAAATAACCTCAGTTTAGAACCCCTCAAAGTATTCAAAACTGATTTTACATACTTTGTTAACCCTTTAGGTGTTCCACAAGAATTAATGGAAAATGAAGATGAAATTTCAGAATTTCACTTTTTTGGCAGATTTTCCATTTCAATAATTTTTTTTCCACTAACAAAGCAAGGGTTAACTGTTGTGTTGGGCGCAAATATTCAAATTGCCAATTTTAATCGCGAATATCGCAACTTAGTGTAGCTGTGCAGGGTGGAAGGTAGTGTGATAGGTTCTGCTGTCCACACATACATGCTTCATACATAGTGCTGTATGTATATATGTATTAGTGATGAGCGGGCGTGCTCGGCCAAATATCTGTTTGGCTCGAGCATCGTTATGCTTGGCACATTGCGGCACTCGACCTAGTACCGCATGTGCTCAAGCGTAATGCTCAAGTCTCCGCCCCACACATTTTGCGGGTTTTAAGCAGCCAATAAAGGTGCAGGTAAGTACTGCCCTCACTGTAATGCCAGTAGCCATGTTCTCAAACCCAAACCAAAACAAACAGAGAAGTCATGTGCCAGTCTGACAGACCTCCGCACATTCACAGGGCAGGGCGTGACAGTACTCCCCCTTCTACGGGTGACCTCCGGACACCCCGGACCATCTTTATCTGGGTGTGCCTTGTGAAAGCACTAACATCAGTAGCTGGAACCCACATTCTTTCCTCGGGACCATATCCCTTCCAGTGCACCAGGTACTAGAGGGAACCCCGAAGAACATGTGAGTCGAGAATCCTAGAGATCTCAAACTCCAAATTGCCATCCACCAGGACAGGAGGAGGTGACAATGGAGATGGTTCCACAGGTTCCACATATTTTTTCAATAAGGACCCATGAAACACATCATGGATCTTTCAGGTCTGCGGAAGATCCAGACGAAACGCCACCAGGTTGACAATGGCAGAGATTTTGTAAGGGCCAATACATCTTGGACCCAATTTCAAAGATGGTACTTTCAGCTTAATGTTTTTAGTAGACAACCACACAGAGTCACCCACAGCCATCCGTTTATATCTTTCACCCATCTTTTCAAAATTAACTTGGATCATCTGCCAGATAGATGACAAGACAGAAGAGAATCTCTTCTCTTATGACATCCCAGAAGATCCAGTCCCAGAAAAAGTACCAAACTGTGGGTTAAAACCATATGCACCAAAAATTGGTGACTTATCAGTGGACTCCTGTCTCCGGTTATTCAAGGCAAATTCGGCTGGAGACAAAAACGAGGACCAGTCATCCTGATTCTCGGCAACAAAACACCTCAAATAAGTCTCCGGGTTTTGGTTAGTGCGCTCTGTCTGACCATTCGACTAGGGATGAAAAGCCGAAGAGAAAGACAGTTGAACACCCAGATGAGAACAGAACGCTCTCCAAAACATGGAAACAAATTGAGTCTCCCTATCAGACACCATATCAGAGGGAATGCCATGTAGTTTCACAAAGTTATATATAAAAACCTGAGCGAGAGTTTTGGCATTGGGCAAGCTAGTTAACGGTACAAAGTGGGCCATCTTACTGGAGCGGTCCACTACCACCAAAATCACAGATTTCCCAGAGGAACTCGGAAAATCGGTAATAAAGTCCATGGACAATGTTTCCAAGGACGAAACAGGATGGACAAAGGAAGAAGAGATCCTGATGGCCGAGTGTGAGCCACCTTAGCATGTGCACAGGTCTCACAAGCTGCCATATAAACTACACACCCTTGCGCAACCCTGGCCACCAGAATCTCCAGGAAGTAAGATCTATGGTGGATTTGCTTCCAGGATGTCCCACAAGGACCGTATCATCATGTTCCTTGAACACCTTGTATCGCAGTTCAGCAGGAACAAACAACTTGTCTGGAGGACAAGAATCAGGAGCCTCCTCCTGGGGCCCCAACACCTCCATCTCCAACTCGGGATACAGAGCGTGAACCACCACCCCATCAGCCAAAATCAGAGCGGGATCGTCCGAATCACTCCCCCCAAGAAAAATACGTGACAATGCATCTGCCTTGATGTTTTTAATCCCAGGGCGAAAGGTGACCACAAAATTTTTACAATTTTGCATACAATTTATTCTACCGAAGGATCGACACCACCTGTCTCACGTGATCCTGATGGGTCTCCAAATCGGGTGAGTAAATTAGTATGTCATCAAGATAAATAACAATGAACCTCCCCACTAAATGATGGAAATATCATTGATAAATCGCTGAAAGACCGCTGGCGCATTAGTTAAACCAAAGGGCATGACAAGATTCTCGAAATGACCTTCGGGTGTATTCCACTCATCTCCTTCCTTAATTCTGATCAGATTATAACCTCCTCTTAAATCTAATTTGGAAAACACCTTGGCTCCGACAATTTGATCAAATAGATCAGAAATCGAAGGCAGGGGATACGGATCACGGACCATAACGAGATTCAATTACCGTAATTCTAAACACGGTCTAAGTGATCTGTATCTCTTTTTTACGAAAAAGAAACCAGCGGCCACAGGGGACTTAGATGGCCAAATATGTCCCTCTTGCCAAACTCTCGGCAATATACTTCCACATAGCTTCTCTTTTGGGTTGGGAAAGGTTATATAGCCGAGATTTTGGCAATTTAGCACCAGGGATGAGATTGACCGGACAATCCTATTCTCAATTGGGGGGCAACTCCTGAGCTCCACCCTCCAAGAACACGTTCGCAAGATCAGAGAGAAACTGAGGTAGGACCGTAGTTGAAACCCCTGAGATAGAAGCACAAAGACAGTTGTCTGTATAAAATTCACTCCAACTACTGATATGTCTTGTTTGCCAGTCAATAGTAGGGTTATGCTATATCAAGCACGGTAAACCTGGAACCATTGGAGCAGGCAAGCCCTTCATAACAAAACAAGAAATGGACTCAACATGTGAATCACCCACCCTTAACTGAATGTCATGAACGATATGAGTAAGACTCTCTTTTGTGAGAGAGGGGAAGAATCAATAGCAAACGCTGGTATCTTTTTATCTAATGTGCTAGTTCTAAAACCAAGATTTTGGAGGAAATGAAAATCAATAAGGTTTACCCCCACACCACTGTCAACAAATAGCTCAAAATCAAAAATTTCCAGAGACTAGCACCACCATGGCAGGCAGGAGGAAACAGGTATTGCAGGGAGAATGCATATTTGCTTGCTCAGACTCTCCGTTTACACTACTAAGAGTCATTTTTTTTCCTTTACTGCTTTCATTACTGCTTTGAGGTTTAACAAAAGGACATGCATTAACAAAATGTCCCTCTTTTCCACAGAATTAACATAGCTTATTCAGCTTCCTAAAATCCGTCATCGGGTCTCTACGCCGGAAAGAAACTGATCAGGATTATCCCCATGCATTCTGAATGGAGAGAAATCCGTTCAGGATGCATCAGAATGTCTTCCGTTCAGTATTGTAACATTTTTTGGACGTTGACAAAACCGCAGCATGCGAAGCATCCAAAAATCCGGAAGACTTGCCATAATGCCAGATCCGGAATTAATGCCCATTAAAATTCATTAATCCGGATCCGGAATTAACTAAATGTCGTTTCGGCGCATCGCCCAGATCCGTTGTTTAGCTCTGCGCATGCGCAGCAGCAGTTCCGATCAGGGCCCAGTGTAAGCTGGGGCACCGATCGGTTACCATGGTAGCCAGGATGCCACTGAAGTCCTGGCTGCCATGGTAAGTACTCCGCAGCAGTGTTCTTACCTGCGCTGCGGCCACCGGGTGCTCCTTCATGACGTCACAGGTCCGGGTGGCGCATTGATCTATGTGCCGCAGGGACCTGTGACGTCATGAAGGAGCGCCCGGCGGCCGCAGCGCAGGTAAGTACACTCCTGCGGAGTACCATGGCAGCCAGTACTTCAGTAGCGTCCTGGCTGCCATGGTAACCTGAAAGCATTTTGAAGACTGATCAGGATCCTGATCAGTCTTCAAATGCTTTCAGGCGATTTTCAGTGCCTGCCGGATCCTCAGAACGCAAGTGTGAGAGCACCCTAAGACTATACACCCTGGGAAAACCCTAAGCAGTAGGGAAAAGGGAAGAGGCAACCTGCTTCGTCAAACCCGGAGGGTATTTTACCACATCCCGACTGCCTAACGCAGGCATGCGTCCTGCGGGCGGCAGGGATGTTCCTCGTTGACACTTTGGCATGTCATCTCGCGAGAGGCGAGATTTCCCGTGATCGCGCGCACTCTTACCGGATCGCGAAGGCAGGAAGTTTAACTACAGCCTGCCAGCGCTGATCATGAGCTGGCAGGTTGTAGTTGTTAAAAATAGGGCAAATGAATCGCATATCAGATGCTGTTTTGTAAACAGCGTCTGATATGCCTGCTGCCTGCTCCTCTGGTGGTCCCTTTTGCTTGGGACCACCAGAGGACACTTAGTGCACCAATCACCACACACCAACCCCCCCCCCGTCACTGATTAACCCCTGATCACCCCCTGTCACCCCCCTGATCACCCCCTGCCACTAATGACCCCCCTGTAAGGCTCATTCTGACATCCGTATGTGTTTTGCGGAACCACGGATCTGCAAAGCACGGACACCGGCAATGTGCTTTCCGCATTTTGCGGATCAGCACATTGCCAGAAAATGGAAAGTAAGGGGGTTGCACTAAAGTGGTGAGATTTATGGAAGAGGTGCTCTCACTATAGATTCACCCAAATCCAAAAAAAATTAATCAATAGAATAGAAAAGTCGGGCACTCTTCATACATAGGAGATGCAGACCTTATTGTATAAAACTATATATTTACTTTTATAAAACAACTCTGTCTGGCCAAGGTCTGCATCTCCTATTGCCAGAAAATGCCTTTTTCTTGTCCGCAATTTTTTTTTTCTTACAAAGTCTCATATTCCACTAACTTGTGACAAAATATTAAATTTTACATGAACTCACCATACCCCACACGGAATACCTTGGGGTTTCTTGTTTCAAAAATGGGGTCACTTGTGGGGTATTTATACTGCACTGGCATTTTAGGGGCCCCAAATGCGTGAGAAGTCGTTTGGAATCCAAATGCGTAAAAATGCCCTGTAAAAACCTAAAGGTACTCATTGGAATTTGGGCCTATTTGCGCATCTTCACTGCAAAAAAGTGTCACTCATGTGGTATCGCCGTACTCAGGAGAAGTAGGGAAATGTGTTTTGGGGTGTATTTTTACATATACCCATGCTGGGTGTGAGAAATATCTCTGTAAATGACAACTTTTTAAAAAAATTTATACAAAGTTGTCAATTTACAGAGATATTTCTCTCACCCAGAATGGGCACATGTAAAAATACACCTCAAAACACATTGCCCTACTTCTTCTGAGTACGGAGATACCACATGTGTGACACTGTTTTGCAGCCTAGGTGCGTAAAGGGGCCGAAAATCCAACGAGTACCTTTAGGCTTTACAGGGTTGCTCACAATTTAGCCCCGCCCAAAATGCCAGAACAGTAATCACACCCCACATGTGACCCCATTTTGGAAAGAAGACACCCCAAGGTATTCGCTGAGGGGCATATTGAGTCCATAAAACATTGAACGTTCATGCCCCTCACGGAATAACTTGGGGTGTCTTCTTTCCAAAATGGGGTCACATGTGGGGTATTTATACTGCTCTGGCATTTTAGGGCCCCCTAAAGCATGAGAAATCGTTTAGAATCCAAATGCGTAAAAATGCCCTGAGAAATCCTAAAGGTACTCATGGGAATTCGGGCCCCTTTGCGCATCTAAGCTGCGAAAAAGTGTCACACATGTGGTATCGCCGTACTCATTAAAAGTAGGGCAATGTGTTTTGGGGTATATTTTTACATATAGGATAATGGAGTATAGACGGCTCTACTTGTTCTTCAGAGTGGTAGTGGTGCAGAGGCTGCTATGTTCTGACTCACCCAGTCAGTTAGATAATCTATGAAAAGTAAAGAATTTAGCTGGCACACTCTTATTTGGGGCCCAAAAATTATCTTTATTATTAGGGGATACTTTGGCAATAAGTTAATTAAAATTTAAGTATATAAAATATAGGGTGGTGTAAGAAACAATGTTTTGGTGAAAAAAATGGTGGGGGAGGTGTTTTAGGATAGTAGTGGTAAGGATGATCTGTTGTGAGTCTATCCCTTTAAAAAGTGGTAGGTGTTGGGTAAGGTATATTAGATAGCTTGTACGCAGAGTGAATAAAAGAAAAAAAAGAGCATAAAGTGTTCATAAACATAGGAAAAAGTCATTCAGTTTCCATAAAAATTGCATGCGTAATCTCGATAATAAAAATATCCAGGTAGTGGCAATATAAAATAATAAAGGTATAAAATATAATCTGGGAAATGTAAACTGGTCACCAGTATAGTCACTTCTAATAAGGTATATTGTAAGTTGCAATTCAGGCTTGTCAACGTGTAGTATAGTACAGCGACCAGTTTTGTGATTTTGTAAGAGGGGAGTGGGGTGTTCTTTAGCCTCGGCGCGGCGTCCCGCACTGTCTCTGGCTTAGAGTTCACTTACCCACCGCTCTGGGATGTTGCCTGAATGGGTCCTCCTTCTGTGCGTCTCGCGGTCTTTTGGTGCGCTGGATGGCGTCCCTCGTGGCTCTTGTGTTTCGTGCACGTGCTTTTTCCGTGACGTTATATAGAGGTTGTGTGGTCACGTGATCGCGATCTTTAGTCTTGCCGCTGATATAATGTTCAGATGGAGCGCTTCGTAGGGAATTAATTCTTCCGATTTTTGATAGATTTCGCTTGGAAAATAGTATCCTCCACAGGCTTAAACGCATTTCGGACTTGGCCCTTCATCAGTAAGAGGATTACTACCATTTGGGGGGTATTTTATTATGTGATGGTAATTAACTAATTGATTATGCTAATTGTTAATTGGTTGAAGTTAACTCTTTAGAGTAGGAGACGATGTAGGAAAAGACAGTCTTTTGGTGTTTATATATAGTGTAAATAAATGTGAAGGCTCAATGGTTAAGAGACCTCTCTAATATTTTTGGTATAGTTTAATTTTGTGAATACCATGTACAATGTATATGTTGGAATGTTATGTTTGTAGAGAGATCCTGCAACAAGTAGAAATGTGACATTCGCAGAGAGATTGTCAAATATATACACCGGTCCGCAAGTCAAAAGACCCAGTGAATATGGAATCTCTCCAAGTATCCGGGGACACACTTGTCCCATGATGCTTCGAGAGGACGTTACCATAGCTTTAGTCATTTAATTTGAGTCTTGATGGTTCCACCGGTTGATGAATCAAAAAATTCGGTGGTTGAAAGACCTCTCTGATATTTTTTTTAAATTTTTTTGTTGTATTCTAGTCTGTGAATGCCATGTAAACAGGCATACTAAGATGTAATAACCACAGGGAGATTTTCCAATGTACACACTGGTCCGTAAGTCAAAAGACCCAGTGAGTATGGGGTCTCCCTGAGTGTTCGGTAATATATCTGTTCTATGGTGTTTCAAGAGGGTGTCACCGCAGTTTAGCTGCTGTATTGGATAAAGGACCTCTCTAATGTAAACCTGTACCGTAGGGTATATTTTATTAAGATATGATGTTTACAGAGGGGTTCTCCAATGTATTTACTGGTCCGTAAGAAAAAAGACCCAGTGGGTAAGGAGTGTTGACTGGTAGTGTATCTCTTCTATAATATTTCAAAAGGTTATCCCCATAATTTTGCTGTTTTGTTCGTGTATGGGGAGTCTTTTTAGTGATGGTATGGTGGTATATGGGAAGGTCTGGTGATGATCAGTAGGTACTCTAATGGTTCCACTGGTCCATAGGTCAATAGACCCGTGGCTATGGGGTCCTCTTGATATTTCATACATTTTGTAGTGATAAGTTGTTTTTTCTATGGGTATGTTTTTTCAGCAGATGTTTTGGAGGGGCGGCTGTATGCCAAGGGGAAACCAGGGCGATTTAGAGTATCCGCGCTGGTA
This sequence comes from Bufotes viridis, assembly GCA_033119425.1. Lineage (NCBI taxonomy): Eukaryota > Metazoa > Chordata > Amphibia > Anura > Bufonidae > Bufotes > Bufotes viridis. The sequence goes on from CM065593.1 coordinate 100,614,481, forward strand.
TTCCGTCAGAAAATGGCGGCCCCCCGTTTTATAGGAAACCAAAGATCTCCATCTCTGCGTTTAATCCGTTTGGTAAAATTCTGTTACATTCAAAAATTCTCCTAGATTCTATTCTGGACATTTTGTGTATGTGGTTCCCACCTCTCCAGTCTTTTATTATTTTCTCTACTGCTGCATATTTTAATCCGGTGGGGTCTTTGTTATGGACTAATTTGAAGTGATTTGACACAGTGTGTTTTTCATAGCCTTTTTTTACGTTAGCAATGTGTTCGGATATCCGTTTTTTAAGTGATCTTTTGGTCCGGCATATGTATAGTTTTTGGCATGGGCATTCCAGGGCATAAATGACCTCAGTAGAGCTGCATGTCAAAAACTCTTTAATTTCTTGTTTATGGAAATTTGTTTTAGATGTGATGTGGGTAATTTTCATTTGAAATGATTTGGTTTGACAGTTGCTGCATTTGCCACATCTGAAAAAGCCTGAAATGTCTGCCCATTCTTGGATTGTTGGGCATTGTTTGGCATTTTGTTTGATGGTTGGTGCTATTTTCAGGTCTAAGTTAGAGGCTTTAGTGAATGTAATCTGAGGAATGTCTGAGATCATGGGTCCTAGTATTTTGTCTTGTTTTATGTTGTACCAATGGTTGTTTATGATTTTTCTTATTTTTTTATATTGGGGATTATATGGGAGTATTATTCTGAATGTCATGTCTTCTTGTGATCGTTTCTTATCTGTTTTGGTGAAGAATTCTTTCCTATTCATATTTTTTTTATGTTCAAGTGATGAGTTGATAAGGGAAATTGGATATTTTTTATCTTCAAATAGTTTTTTTATTTTTTCAGATTCTTGTTCAAAATGAGATTCCAATTTACAGTTTCTTTTTATTCTGTGGAATTGTCCCTGTGGTATGTTAGTAAGCCAGGATGGTAAGTGGCAACTGTCAAATTGGATGTAGGTCCAGATATTCTATTATTGATGTACTAATGGTTTGTGTAAATGTTAAGTTATATGGATTTGTATTTATCTCTCTTAGGAACAATTGTAGGTTGTTTATGTTATCCTGCCATATGAAGATTACATCGTCTATATATCGTTGCCAGAGCACCGGATCCGTCCCCAGTCTTGATGTGATAGTTTCTTCTTCCCACTGTGCCATAAATAAATTTGCGTAACTGGGGGCGAATCTGGTGCCCATGGCAGTACCCTGAATCTGCAATTAGAAGTCTGAATTCCAGTGAAAGTAATTATGATTTAGTATAAACTCTATGCCTTCTGTAATGAATTTGATTTGTTCAGATGGGAGCTTGGCTTCTTTTGTTAGTTGTTTTTGGATAGCTTCGATTCCTTGTTAATGGTTAATACTGGTGTATAATGATTGTACATCTAATGTGCCTATGTGCTAATGTGGTTCAAATTTTAGATTTTCTACTGTATTTATAACTTGAGTAGTGTCTTTGATATATGATTTTATGTTTTTAACTCTTGGTTGTAAAAGGGTGTCTATATATTGTGATAAGTTGCTGGTTAGTGATCCTATTCCTGAGATAATTGGATGGCCTGGTGGGTTTTCCTTGTTTTTATGTACCTTAGGAAGACAATATAGTACTGGCAGTCTTTTGGGTGTGTCTAATATGTATTTGTATTCTGATTCAGATAGGATTCCTAAGTCTTTTCCTCTTTCACAGTATTGTTTTAGTTCTGAATAATATTGTTCGGTTGGGTCATTTTTCAATTTTTTGTATGTATTTATATCTGACAGTTGTCTCGTACATTCTGTATTGTAGTCTGTGGTATTTTGAATTACAATAGCCCCCCTACATCTGCTGGATGTATTGTTATTTCTTTCTCTTATTGCAGTTGTTTGATAGCTTCAATTTCTTTTTTAGATAGGTTATTCTTCATTCTTGGTTGTTCCTTTAGTTTCCGTATGTCTTTCTCTATACATTGTTTGAAGGCTGCTAATTCTTGTCCTATTTCTTGTCGGGGGTATTTTTTTGATGTACATTTGAGTGTTGTGTGTTCATATGTTTTGTTGTTGGTATTCATGTTTGCAATTGGGTTTTTTATGAAGGATTTTTTGAGACAAAGTTTGCGGATGAATTTTTCTACACCTATGTATGTATCAAATTTGTTTAGTGTATTTGTTGGTGCAAATTTAAGACCCTTGTTTAGGTTTTGTTGAGTTGTACTTAAGTACTTAAGTATTTTCTATCTGTTGTGTTTTGTTCTTGTTTCTTCTTCCTCTGTGTATCTTTTTCTTCCTCTTGTTTCGTATTGTTTTGTTTGATATGGTTGGTGGTTGTTCCTCCTTTGTTGTGTTTGGTGGTTGTCCTTTAGTTGATGTTGTGGTCTCTTCTGTTGTTGTGAGTTGTATTGGTGATATGGTCTGTATTCGCGATCCTGTGATTGTTGTCTGTATCTTAGATTGTATCTGTGGTATTGGGGGGTTTGTGTTGGAGAGTGCGGTCATCTTCGTCGATTGTATGGTTTGTGATGTGGGGGGGTTCGGTCTAAAAAATGGTTGTGTTCCTCTAATATTTCAAATATATTAGTAGTGGGTATTGTATATTTACGAGAAGGGTTATCTTGTATAGTATCCTACCGTTCTCTATACTCTCTTTCTCTATGGGTGTCGTTTTTCTTGTTTGTGTGGCTATTGATTTGTCTCCCTTTCTGTTCTTTTTGAGTGTAATGGATGTTGTTTTTTAATTTTCTAAGTTTTGTCTCCATAATTTCTTGTTCTACTCTGTTCAAGTTTTTACAAAGTCTCTGTTGCCATTTGTTATAGTCATCATTTTTAGGGAGATTCTCTATTTTTGTTTTGATTTGGTCCAACTGGATTGTGGTTTCTTCTAATATATTGATCCTTCTTTTTATAATTAGTCGCATTAGTGATAGGGATTGTTCCTGTAATAATGTGTCCTATTCTTTGTTAAATTCTGTATTCCATAAATCTTGTGCAGGTGTCTTAAGTAGTTTTAAACCTTTGGGGACTTTTTTATATTCTATATATTGTTTTAATGATTTGATTTCCCATCGTTGTTTAAGTTGTCTAATAAGTAGAGTTTCTGTCTCCTTAAATAAATCTGACATAACTAATTAATTGTTTTCTGTATTGGTTGTGTCAAAAGTGTAAGTTTTCACTTTTAACCGTTTGTTTTCAGCATGGTCCCAAATAGTCATTCTGATAGAACAGTGAGCTGATATCTAAGGAGGGTGAATAGAATAATAAGATAATAGAGTATAGACGGCTCTACTTGTTTCTCAGAGTGGTAGAGATGCAGAGGCTGCTATATTCTGACTCACCCAGTCAATTAGATAAAGTATGAAAAGTAAAGAAGTTAGCAGGCACACTCTTATTTGGGGCCTAACAATTATCTTTATTATTAGAGGATACCATATCACTAATTCAACTCACAAGAACAGAAGAGACCACAACATCAACTAAAGGACAACCACCAAACACAACAAAGGAGGAACAACCACCAACCATATCAAACAAAACAATACGAAACAAGAGGAAGAAAAAGATATGCAGAGAAGGAAGAAACAAGAACAAAACACAATAGATAGAAAATACTAACAACACAATTATAAATCTAAGTAAGGTCACTTTAAGTACAACTCAACAAAACCTTGTAAACAAGGGTCTTAAATTTGCACCAACAAATACACTAAACAAATTTGATACATACATAGGTGTAGAAAAATTCATCCGCAAACTTTGTCTCAAAAAATACTTCATAAAAAACCCAATTGCAAACACGAATACCAACAACAAAACATATGAACACACAACACTCAAATGTACATCAAAAAAATACCCCCAACAAGAAATAGGACAAGAATTAGCAGCCTTCAAACAATGTATAGAGAAAGATATACGGAAACTAAAGGAACAACCAAGAATGAAGAATAACCTATCTAAAAAAGAAATTAAAGCTATGAAACAACTACAAAAAGAGAAAGAAATAACAATACATCCAGCAGATAAAGGGGGGGCTATCGTAATTCAAAATACCACAGACTAAAATACGGAATGTACGAGACAACTATCAGATACAAATACATAAAAAAATTGAAAAATGACCCAACCGAACAATATTATTCAGAACTAAAAAAATACTGTGAAAAAGGAAAAGATTTAGGAATCCTATCTGAATCAGAATACAAATACATATTAGACACACCCAAAAGACTGCCAGTACTATATTGTCTTCCTAAGGTACACAAAAACAAGGAAAACCCACCAGGCCGTCCAATTATCTTAGGAATAGGATCACTAACCAGCAACTTATCACAATATATAGACACCCTTTTACAACCAAGAGTTAAAAACATAAAATTATATATCAAAGACACTACTCAAGTTATAAATACAGTAGAAAACCTAAAATTTTTACCACATTGGCACATAGGCACATTAGATGTACAATCATTATACACCAGTATTAACCATCAACAAGGAATCAAAGCTATCCAAAAACAACTAACAAAAGAAGCCAAGCTCCCATCTGAACAAATCAAATTCATTACAGAAGGCATAGAGTTTATACTAAATCATAATTACTTTCACTGGAATTCAGACTTCTATATTCAGATTCAGGGTACCGCCATGGGCACCAGATTTTCCCCCAGTTACTCAAATTTATTTATGGCACAGTGGGAAGAAGAAACTATCACATCAAGACTGGGGACGGATCTGGTGCTCTGGCAACGATATATAGACGATGTAATCTTCATATGGCAAGATAACATAAACAACCTACAATCGTTCCTAAGAGAGATAAATACAAATCCATATAACTTAACATTTACACCAACCATTAGTACATCAATAATAGAATTTCTGGACCTGAAAATATCCGTAGATAATGATAAACTCATATGCACTACATACTAAAAACCAAGAGCCAAAAATGGCTACATCCAATTTGACAGTTACCACTTACCATCCTGGCTTACTAACATACCACAGGGGCAATTCTGCATAATAAAAAGAAACTGTAAATTTCAATCTCATTTTGAACAAGAATCTGAAAAAATTAAAAAAACTATTTGAAGATAAAAAATATCAAATTTCCCTTATCGACTCATCACTTGAACATAAAAAAAGATTAATAGGAAAGAATTCTTCACCAAAACAGATAAGAAACGATCACAAGAAGACATGACATTCAGAATAATACTCCAATATAATCCCCAATATAAAAAAATAAGAAAAATCACAAACAACCATTGGTACAACATAAAACAAGACAAAATACTAGGACCCATGATCTCAGACATTCCTCAGATTACATTCACTAAAGCCCCTAACTTAGGCCTGAAAATCGTACCAACCATCAAACAAAATGCCAAACAATGCCCAACAATTCAAGAATGGGCAGACATTACAGGCTTTTTCAGATGTGGCAAATGCAGCAACTGTCAAACCACATCATTTCAAAAGAAAATTACCCACATCACATCTAAAACAAATTCCCATAAACAGGAAATTAAAGAGTTTTTGACATGCAGCTCTACTGAGGTCATTTATGCCCTGGAATGCCCGTGCCAAAAACTATACATAGGATGGACCAAAAGATCACTTAAAAAACGGATATCCGAACACATTGCTAACGTAAAAAAAGGCTATGAAAAACACACTGTGTCAAATCACTTCAAATTAGTCCATAACAAAGACCCCACCGGATTAAAATATGCAGCAGTAGAGAAAATAATAAAAGACTGGAGAGGTGGGAACCACATACACAAAATGTCCAGAATAGAATCTAGGAGAATTTTTGAATTTAACACAATTTTACCAAACGGATTAAATGCAGAGATGGAGATCTTTGGTTTCCTATAAAACGGGGGCCGCCGTTTTCTGATGGAATACCTGCGCGGACACTCTAAATCGCCCTGGTTTCCCCTTGGCATACAGCCGCCCCTCCAAAACATCTGCTGAAAAAACATACCCATAGAAAAAACAACTTATCACTACAAAATGTATGAAATATCAAGAGGACCCCATAGCCACGGGGTCTATTGACCTATTGACCAGTGGAACCATTAGAGTACCTACTGATCACCTCCAGACCTTCCCATATACCACCATACCATCACTAAAAAGACTCCCCATACACGAACAAAACAGCAAAATTATGGGGATAACCTTTTGAAATATTATAGAAGAGATACACTACCAGTCAACACTCCTTACCCACTGGGTCTTTTTTCTTACGGACCAGTATATACACTGGAGAACCCCTCTGTAAACATCATATCTTAATAAAATATACCCTACGGTACAGGTTAACATTAGAGAGGTCCTTTATCCAATGGAGCAGCTAAACTGCGGTGACACTCTCTTGAAACACCATAGAACAGATATATTACCGAACACTCAGGGAGACCCCATACTCACTGGGTCTTTTGACTTACGGACCAGTGTGTACATTGGAAAATCTCCCTATGGTTATTACATCTTAGTATGTCTGTTTACATGGCATTCACAGACTAGAATACAACAAAAAATTAAAAAAAAAATATCAGAGAGGTCTTTCAACCACCGAATTTTTTGATTCATCAACCGGTGGAACCATCAAGACTCAAATTAAATGACTAAAGCTATGGTAACGTCCTCTCGAAGCATCATGGGACAAGTGTGTCACCGGATACTTGGAGAGATTCCATATCCACTGGGTCTTTTGAATTGCAAACCGGTGTATATATTTGAAAATCTCTCTGCAAATGTCACATTTCTACATGTTGCAGGATCTTTCTACAAACATAACATTCCAACATATACCTTGTACATGGTATTCACAAAATTAAACTATACCAAAAATATTAGAAAGGTCTCTTAACCATTGAGCCTTCACATATATTTACACTATATATATATATATATACACCAAAATACTGTCTTTTCCTACATCGTCTCCTACTTTAAAGAGTTAACTTCAACCAATTAACAATTAGCATAATCAATTAGTTAATTACCATCACATAATAAAATACCCCCCAAACGGTAGTAATCCTCTGCTTACTGATGAAGGGCCAAGTCCCGAAACGCATTTAAGCCTGTGGAGGATATTATTTTCCAAGCGAAATCTATCAAAAATCGGAAGAATTAATTCCCTACGAAGCGCTCCATCTGAACATTATATCAGCGGCAAGACTAAAGATCGCGATCACGTCACCACGCAACCTCTATAGAACGTCACGGAAAAAACACGCGCACGAAACACAAGAGCCATGAGGGACGGCATCCAGCGCACCAAAAGACCTCGAGACGCACAGAAGGAGGACCCATTCAGGCAACATCCCAGAGCGGTGGGTAAGTGAACGCTAAGCCAGAGACAGTGCGGGACTCCGCGCCGAGGCTACTCCCCTCTTACAAAATCACAAAACTGGTCGCTGTACTCTACTACACGTTGACAAGCCTGAATTGCAACTTACAATATACCATATTAGAAGTGACTATAATGGTGACCATTTTACATTTCCCAGATTATATTTTATACCTTTATTATTTTATATTGCCACTACCTGGATATTTTTATTATCGAGATTACGCATTCAATTATTATGGAAACGGAATAACTCTTTTTTCTATTTTTATGAACACTTTATGCTTTTTTTTCCTAATCACTCTGCGTACAAGCCATCTAATATACCTTACCCAACACCTACCACTTTTTAAAGTTTTAGACAACAGATCATCCTTACCACTACTATCCTAAAACACCTCCCCCCCCATTTGTTTCACCAAAACATTGTTTCTTACACCACCCTATATTTTATATACTTAAATTTTAATTAACTTATTGCCAAAGTATCCCCTAATAATAAAGTTAATTTTTGGACCCCAAATAAGAGTGTGCCTGCTAACTTCTTTACTTTTCATATTTTTACATATACCCATGCTGGGTGAGAGAAATATCTCTGTAAATTGACATCTTTGTATAAATTTTTTTAAAAAGTTGTCATTTATTTATACTGCCTTTTAGGGGCCCTGAAAGCATGAGAATTCGTTTTGGAATCCAAATGCGTAAAAATGCCCTGTGAAATCCTAAAGGTACTCATTGGAATTTGGGCCCCTTTGCGCATCTTGGCTGCAAAAAAGTGTTACTCATGTGGTATCGCCGTACTCAGGAGAAGTAGGGCAATGTGTTTTGGGGTGTATTTTTACATATACCCATGCTGGGTGTGAGAAATATCTCTGTAAATAACAACTTTTTAAAAAATTTTATACAAAGTTGTCAGTTTACAGAGATAGTTGTCAGTTTACAGAGATTTTTCTCTCACGCATACTTTTACTTATTGTAAAAGTATCCCCTAATAATAAATATAATTTTTGGGCCCCAAATAAGAGTGTGCCGGCTAACTTCTTTACTATTCATACATTATCTAACTGACTGGGTGAGTCAGAACATAGCACCCTCTGCACCTCTACCACTCTGAGGAACAAGTAGAGCCGTCTATGCTCCATTATCCTATATGTAAAAATACACCCCAAAACACATTGCCCTACTTCTTCTGAGTACGGCGATACGGTGATCGCTTGGTATTACACTTTTTGTGATGTAAGGTGACAAAATATGGCTTTTTTGACACTTTTTATTTTTTTACGGTGTTCTTACGGACGTGGCAATACCTAATATGTATACTTTTTTATTTATTTAAGTTTTGCACAATAACAGCATTTTTTATTTTTAAAAAATCATGTTTTAGTGTTCATATTCTGAGAGCCATAGTTTTTTTTTTTTTTATGCGATTGGGACTCAATTTTGGCGGGATAAGATGACGGGTTGATTGGTATGATTTTGGGGTGCATATTACTTTTTGATCGCTTGCTATTACACTTTTTGTGATGTAAGGTGACAAAAAATGCCATTTTTTTTACAGCATTTATTTTTTTTTTATTTTTTTACGGTGTTTACCTGAGAGGTTAGTATATGTGACATTTTTATACTGCAGGTTCTAATTTACGCGGCTATACCTAACATGTATACTTTTTTATTTATTTACGTTTTAAACAATAACAGCATTTTTGAATAAAAAAAAAAATTACGTTTTAGTGTCTCCATATTCTCCTATTTTTTTTTAATTTTTTTGCAGGATGAAATTACGGTCTGATTGGTACTTTTTTGAGGTGACTTTTTGATCGCTTGGTATTACACTTTGTGTAATGTAAGTTGACAAAAAAAGGCTTTTTTGACACTTTCTTTTTTTTTTAAGGTGTTCATCTGAGGGGTTAGGTCATGTGATATTTTTATAGAGCAGGTCGTTAGGGATCTGGCAATACCTAATATGTATAATTTCCTTTAATTATAAAAGCATTTTTGAAACAAAACAAATCATGTTTTTGTGTCTCCGTAGTTTTTTTTAGTTTTTTGGGCAATTGTCTTAGGTAGGGCTAATTTTTTGCGAGATGAGGTGACGGTTAGATTGGTACTATTTTGGGGGGGAATGCGCCTTTTTGATCGCTTGGTGTTGCACTTTTAGTGATGTAAGGTGACAAAAAATAGTTTTTTTAGCACAGATTTTATTTGATTTTGTTGACGTTGTTCACCTGAGGGGTGAGGTCATGTGATATTTTTATAGAGCCGGTGGATATGGATGCAGCGATATCTAATATATCTACTTTTTCTTTTTCCATATTTATTACAATTTTTTAAACTTTATTTTGGGAAAGGACGCTTTTTTTTTTTTTACTTGAAACTGTTAATAATTTTATTTATTATTTAAAAACTTTTTTCATTTTTTTTACTTTTTATATTTGTCCCACTGTGGGACTTCACCTTTTCAGGGTTTGATCCCTGTTTCAATTCAGTACAATACATTGTATTGTATTGTACTGAATTGAACTGTCAGAGTCTTACACAGTAAGATGCTGACAGTTGTCTAGGAGACCCAACCCTCAGGCTGGATCTCCTGTGCTTCTGTAGCTGGCAGGCCCCAATGGCTGCCATGGCAACCATTGGGTCCCCGCCACCGCAGCGTGGGGACCTGATGGCTAAGGAGAGGGAGCGCAAACCTCCCATATACCGTGGTCAGCGCTGACCACGGCATATAATGGGTTAATCCACCGGCATCGGCGTTATCAGTAACAGCCAGATCCCTGCTGCTGATTGCCGGACCACTCATGAAGGGGAGGAAGGACAGCAGGACTAGAATGCTCGTCCTGGTGTGCAAAGTATCGGCCATTTAGGATGAGCATTCTCATCCTGGGTCCTTAAGGTGTTAAGAAATACACTGTGCTACAGCTGATTGTTTTAACTTTATCTCTATTACAGTCTTTTAAAAGTAAAGTAATAAAAGTGAAGGATATTTATTTAGATATGTGGAATTAAGACATCTAGTAGTATTAGACTGATTGTAAATATATACTAAATCAGGTCTATCCCGGTGCTGCAGTTAAACTTTAGGAAGAATATATCCTGGTCTACATCACTGTACAGTAACATGTGTAGGACAGTTACTGTGCATCAGATTGACAGGCAGGTCACAGATATGGACATGCACATAATCGTACAGGCCACCAAAATTCCAAGCTAACCCCTAGCTAAACAAAAAAAAGCATACAGCAGCCTCCAGTAAAGAAAAAATAAATGCTGAGCGTCCTTGCAGGTGCCCCAATGACTCTTTAGTGCAACAAAATAAGGACATGGAGGCAGTGCCAATAAAGCAGTAGAGAAAAAAAACATTTTTTTTAATCCGTATGGTGACAGTGCAAACACATGCATTTGAATCACTTTTGTTAGCTGTAGAATGACTGTTCATCACTAATTAGGCTTAGTGCACAGTTCACATATTTGGTCAGTTATTGTCATCAGTTATTGTCAGCCCAAATCCTGCAGTTTTCGCACCACTTACACTAATAATAGGCACCACTTTTTGGTCTGTACAGATCACTTTACTGCAGTTTTCTGTTTATCTATACACAGAGGTAAGGTTCAGTGTTGAGAGAATCAAAGCCAAACAAATTGACTTCGACCAGAATTTCAGGAAAAATTTCATTTTGTGTGAAGCTTAATTTCCTCGCACTTCATGGTAACGAATGTATTTTTCCTGAAAGGGTGTTAAAAAAAAACCTCATCCATTTGTTTGCGGAGAAGCCATTGCTGCCATCTTGATTGAAGAAATCGTGCCAAATCTCACACGGAGTGATCTGATGACATCACCATACCTAGCCAGCGTGATGATGTCATCACATCGACGCGTAATATTTTGCTTGGTTTCTTCAATCAAGATAGCTGTGACAGCCTCTCCACAAGCAAATGGATAGGGTGAGTGTTTTTTTTAACCCTGATTAATACCTGAATGGCCTCCATTTCAACATCAGATGCCACAATCAGTGATGAACGTGGCTTCTGACGGGTTCAATGTGTTGCTACCTGACAAAAAAAAAAATTTGGTGACACATTTCCTTTAAATTAACAGGGCTAGGCAATGTAAACATAATAACGTGTAGACTTTCTCATAAACGCAAAGTATCAATTGCAGAAAGAGCTTGGCCTCCAGGAGTAATGGCAACACCCCCATTTCTCCTATCGGCTCATTTGCATATATTAAAACTTCATTTTTCTCATCAATGCGGGCACATATGAACATGGGACCAACACAGATGCCTTCAGCTGCAAAGTGCACATGCAACAGGTCAGACAGTTTCATAGGTGTAAATCTGCTTACAGATGCCCTTTAATCAGCCTTTCTGCAATCTGAAATGACTGATAACAGGGAGATTGCATTTACTAGTCCTTTAATCAGCCTCTCACCAGCCTGAAATTACTGATAAGATGGATCAATAAGTTGTATTCACCTGTCCTACAGTCAGCCCCTCCCCATCTGAAATGGCTAATAACAAGGAGCAATAGATAGTATTTACCAGTCCTACAATGGCTGATAAGAGTATAATATTTTTTTCTTGGCTTACAGTCAAGCTTTTTCAGACAAGGGTTTGTAGGGATAGTCAGAGAGAGAAAATATAGTAATATATGGTACAGTGCTTGCATATAAACAAACGACCGATGTGAAGACTCTTTTCTAAACAAACATGCAGCTGGATGAGTTAGTGAGCTACAGCTAGTTTTGCAAGTACAAATTTGCAGATCTGATGCATTTTGATTGCAACCTATGGGAGATTCAGTAAGCTCCTACCAAGCCTTGCCACATTTAGAGTCTGATATGAAATTATCTATGACAGGCCTCAGAGCCTTCAGAATCCCTGAGACTGCCATAGCAACCAAATGACTACCGCAATCTGGGGGAGCTGTTTGGTCCCAGAGAGCATAGCGCTCTTGGGAAAAGACCACTCAGATGCCATGGTTGCCATCTGAGGGGTTAAATGTCCGTGATTGGCATTATCACCAATCATGGACTCGGTCTCCAGGTGTCTGCTATTTAAAGTCCCAACTTGTGTCATAGATATACTACACAAGTCGCAAAGGGTTTAATTAGTAAAAAATATAAAATGAAACATTCCAGTTGACCATACTTTTATCATCAATATCAAGAATTTCAACATACAGAGTTTGTTCTTGGGTATTCTGAATTATAGAATTTTTTTTTTTTTTTTTAAGATTTTTTAACATTCTAAAAGTTTTAGAATACTAATAGTGCATATTTAAAGTTTTAGAATAGTGATAGTGTATTTGCAATTTCAAGAAAGAATTTAAGAAATGTAGAATGGAGATCTGTGGCTAAAAAAAAGATCTAACCATCTTAGTTAGTGAAATTGACAAGTAGAATTGAAAGATAATGTCCTATAAAATGTGAGAAGTCACAGTTTACTGAACTTTTAAATAAAAACATGAGCAGAAAGGAGCCAACCAAATTTACGAGGTACATAAATCTGTTTCTGCTATTGATTTTTGCTCAACATCCATTGCCATGGGCTTAGAACTAACAAGAAGATGTTTCCTACACTGATTGCTATTCATTTAGTGGTGACACCAGAATCTAATTCAAGTATGTTCTTTATCTATCTTAAGTTTTCTAAAGCCAAATTAACTTTTTTTAAATTGTGTAAGAATATACTGTATATCAGAATTTTATATTTAGGTAAAGTGTGTTATCAACACAGGTTTCTTCCAAACCATTTGGTATTTTTAATTAATCATATTATAGTGGTTTTATGTGATATTTGTTTTGTTTATTATCTAAGAGATGAGTGAATCAATCGTACTAGAATAAAATGTGTTAGGCTTCTCTCAAATCTCCAGCTTGTATTATGGTTTTGAGATCTCTGAATGAATAGAAAATTCTATTCAGAATGCATCAGTATGCAGTATGCATCCTGGCGCATTAAATCAAACTGAACCATTTTGCTCCAGCTTTGAGATCCTCTGCCAGATCTGAAAAACGGAATATAAAACCGTAGATATGAAAGTAGCCTTACACATTTCATAGTTAATCCTAAGTTTTTGGGATTAATCCCACACAAATCACTCAATAGGACATTTGCCATTTTACATATCAGAATAAAGAGAAGGTGAGAAGATGAAGAAAGAGGGTCAAGTGACCACGTCTTGGCGGGCTTCCCCATAATACCTTGCAGTCAGCGTCAGGTAATCATGAGGGACTATAGTTGTGATGTCAGTGGGAGGTGTCATAGACACTACATAAGATCACAGCCAGGATCTGCCAGGTTTTTCTAGGCTTGTACATTGGAAGAATAGCACTAGATAAAGGAAAGAGGTCTTAAAGGAAGGGATGCCAAAGCGCTGCGCTTCTTTATTGACTGTAAAAAATGATTTTATTAATATGTAAATTAGAGAGTCAAGGTGCCCAGGGGGGCAGAACAAACCTTTCCTGTGCCAAGCCACGCCCCCTGTGAAGGAGCCCAGCACCGCCTCCGTTGCATTATTCTCATCCGTGCTCATAGTTAGAGCGATGTAAGTCTCGCTATGCGCGAGATCGCGCATGCCCAGTTCTGACATAGTGTTTCTTCCCTGTGCTGGCATCAGCCTCAGGGAAGGAACTGGGCATGCGCGATCTCACGCATCGCGAGACTTACAGCGCTCTAACTGTCAGCATGGAGGAGAAGGATACAACGGAGACGGTGCTGGGCTCCTTCACAGGGGGCGTTACTGGGCCCAGGAAAGGTTCATACCGCCCCCCTGGGAACCATGACTCCCTAATTTACATATTAATAAAATCATTTTTTACAGTCAATAAAGAAGCGCAGCGCTATGGCACACATATAGTGCGGACATACTAGCGGCGATCTAGCCGTGCATGTCCGCATCTATATATGCTGTAACATGGTGACAGAATCTCTTTAAAACTCAGAGATTATTTCACAGTGAAGAGATGACAATAGCCAATTCAATTTGATAATTAATTAATAAGGAATGGATTTTAGAGACTGAAAATGAGTCATTGGGGGAGATTTATCAAACTAGTGTATAGTAGAACTGGTTTAGTTGCCCTTAGCAACCTTTCATATTCCACTTTTGTTTTCTCACAGCTCCTTTGGAAAATGGAAAGTGGAATCAGATTGGTTGCTAGGTGGCAATTATGCCAGTTCTACTTTACACCAGTTTGATAAATCTCCCCCAATGTGTCATAGTGTTATTTAGGCTGCATCTGGCATGTAGGCAGCCATTCTATTGAGAGCTACAACATTAAAATATAAAGTACTTCATTTATTATCATTGTGAGTCACCCCAACACCCAAATCACATAGGAGGTGATTTATCAAAACTGGTGTAAAGAAGGACCTGCTTTGTTGCCCATAACAACCCCCTTACCCACCCCCTCCCTGACTTTTTCTCTTTCTCCCCTCCTTTTGTTTGTAGATATTCACATAGACATCAAGATTGGAGGACATATGTGATGGGAATACATGGGACATTCTAAAGGACCACATATATTTGAAGATGTTATGAATTAGATCATTGCACTAAGGGAAATGTGGGTCACTTATCACTAAACATTTTTTATTTATTTATATTATTATGCTATTAAGGAAAATATTTTATTTAAGTATCACTAAATTAAATTGAGATTTCAAATTAATGTGATGTGTACATACTAAGATATAAATTATTTGCACAACTTATATGGATTGATTGATGGTATGAGATGAGATGGTAATGATTAACTTTGTCAGCGTTTGTATTTTGTATTTTATATATTTTGTATTATTTATGAGGGTATCCTGCATAACCAGGTATAGTATGGGATGGTTCATTTACAATTACTAACACATTTGGGCACATTCACGTTTTTTCACTTTTTCACTTTTGCATGTTATTATTCGCACTATTTATTATATTATTTTATAAAGAAATAAAAAATCATGAGGGAGATATGTGGACATAAGGACGGGTATATGATACTGGATATTTGGCAGTTCCGGGAGTGGTGGCCGGATGCGCTCATATGGGCGTACCCGGATGTGATATAGTATGACGTAGACACCCATGCCGCCGAAATAGACCATAACATCTCAATAACCTGCATGTATACACACAGAGGGGAATAGACAACTACCCCCCTGGTAAAAAATGAATATGGCTGGTGTGGGTATCTGTTGATAATCCTTGATGACATGGGTCTGTATAACATGTGCATTCCAGTTTGAAGCGCAGTGGATCACTTCCGGTTACGCACTTCCGGTTAGCGGCAGAACAACGCTCGACACCATAGGAGGATGGAACCGAGGCCAAACAGGTGTAGGGGATTATTGGGTGTATGTATGTGTATATAAATGGAGACAGACTGAGCAATATCATTCACCCCCTGAGGAAGCATTAAGCGAAACGTACATTGGTGCGGACGCGTGGCTGGTATGGTATTATAATATTGCACTCTGTGATTGATGTAGCTGCTGCTAGTTTGATCTGTGGAGCGACAGAGGTCTATTTGCACTATGCACTTTATTATATAACAATATGAATGTTATACTTGTATGCAGGCAGCCTAATAACTTTGTGATGTGATATAAGTGACCCACGTATCCTGTCAGGGCGATTTGTCCAAAATTTTCCATGACCAACAGAAAAAATATATATATTATTGTTTTTATAATCAAGCAAGAAGAAAAATCCAGCTCAGCTCGGGTGAATCTTTTTCTGTGACTTTATTCCAGCGGTAAAACTTCATACAAGATGTGAAAAACAGTTACGCGTTTCAGACCTCTCTAATATCTGGGTCCTTCTTCATGACAAACATACAAATGAAATGAAAACTGCCTCTGATATACACCTTCCAAAATCAGGCTAGCATACAACACCTGAAGGAAGGAGGTGCCAAAGGGAGGTTCCATGCAAACCTAAAAGGGAAAATACATGGACAAGCAAAAGCATATAAAATCCTTAATATAAAAGGGTAATCAATATACTGATGTATTCAAAACAAACATAATATAGTCAGTATTGCAAAATCAGATCATGTCGCTTATTGAGTCCCTCCGGCTGCCGGGACCCCAATTGGAAGATCCAAAAAGCCTCTCTATTCAGAAGTTTTCTTCTGTGATCTCCACCTCTAGGTGGTAGAGAGACCCTTTCAATGCCCTGTACCTTTAATCCAGAGAATGTATCCTTGTGAACTTTAGGGAGCGCATGGAATATGGGGGATACCGGGTGTTCCACAAAAATATAATCCCTCTCTTTGATGCTGAGACAGCCAGTAGAAACTCCCAAATCAAGGATACTACCCATTTTCGTTTGAAATGCTCGTAGGGGGTCACTGGATAAACGAGTATCTGGTTAGCCCTAGCTTTTTCTCTGAAAAAACTACCACATTACCTACATGGCTCCACTATACAGGCATCCATAAATGTGGTCATAAAAAATGTGCCTGTTGCAAACATATGGTTACAGACAAAACATTTAGATCGACTGCACATTGCAAACAATATGACACACGCTCATATATAAACTGTAACACTAAATATGTTATATACCTCATTACTTGTGACATATGTTCTTTGCAATATGTGGGTTGTACCATTAATCCTCTGAAAAATAGGATCCGCAAGCATATATCTGACATACCGCATCATGGGAACCGCAATGTTTCTGCTGCAAGTTCGCACTTTGCGGTTGTTCATGTGGGTGATATCTCTGGATTAAAGGTACAGGGCATTGAAAGGGTCTCTCTACCACCTAGAGGTGGAGATCACAGAAGAAAACTTCTGAATAGAGAGGCTTTTTGGATCTTCCAATTGGGGTCCCGGCAGCCGGAGGGTCTCAATAAGCGACATGATCTGATTTTACAATACTGACTATATTATGTTTGTTTTGAATACATCAGTGTATTGATTACCCTTTTATATTAAGGATTTTATATGCTTTTGCTTGTCCATGTATTTTCCCTTTGAGGTTTGCATGGAACCTCCCTCTGGCACCTCCTTCCTTCAGGTGTTGTATGTTAGCCTGATTTTGGAAGGTGTATATCAGAGGCAGTTTCCATTTCATTTGTATGTTTGTCATGAAGAAGGACCCAGATATTAGAGAGGTCTAAATCGCGTAACTGTTTTTCACATCTTGTATGAAGTTTTACCGCAGTCACAGAAAAAGATTCACCCGAGCTGAGCTGCATTTTTCTTCTTGCTTGATTATATGCTCCTGCATCCAGGAGCGGCATCCGTGCACAGAGGGTGAGAGCTGCCTTACTCTTTCTTCACTATTATTGTTTTTATGATTTTGTTACAATAAAGACATATGGATATAATTAATTCCGGTTGTTGCTAATTTTTGGAGTGTGATTCTAGGGCTATAGCCAGAGCATGGTATTTGCTTGTGGCCCCTGCTTATAATAGGTGTTTACAATCAGATTCCACCTTTTATTTTGGATAGCTCCTTTGGAAAATTAAAGGAGGAATCTAATTGGTTGCTATGGGCAACTAAGCCAGCTCTATTTTATGCTAGTTTGATAAATGACCCCCATAATTCCCAATAACAGACAGTCAAGCTACCTCAGGTACTTTTGCAACCATGATGTAATGTTAGAGGCAGCATTTGAAGCTATACAACTCTATTAACTTAGCTAATTGTAGTGGACAATTTTTCCTTAAAAAATGTAAACATATAATATATATATATTTAATATATACCATATATTGTAGGCCTTTTGTGACTTTTTGCACTCACTTGTGCAAATATTTAGCAACTTTTTTCATATTTATACCACTCACTTCAATTTTGAAATGTGGATGGAAAAGTGGGTGTGGTTAGTAATTTACTCCTGATTTATCATTGAGACTGTTTTTAAAATGTCGCAAAAAAGTTTCATTCTTAATCTAGTAGGAGGGTGGAGTAGAAAAACTGGAACAGCTTTTCTAGACAACAATGTTAGGTTTAAGGATAAGACAAATACTGTATATTAAACAGCATGTGACATTTGATAACTATGTGACAAAATATGCTTTGTTTAAAACCACCTAAGCTGTTGCCATTCCCAAAAGGGGTAATTTCTGAACCACTTGTTAAAAACAGTAAGTCATTGTTTTTTCTGATACTACTGCTCTCAAAATAGGGATCATTTTTGGACATGCCTGTTAAAAACAATAAGCGATTGTTTCTTCCAAAACTACTGTGTGTGTAAAAGGCCTCTTGCACACGACCATATGGCTTTTTCAGTATTTTGCGGTCTGCAAGAAAAGGATCCACAAAAAAAACGGATGGCATCCATGCACATTCCATTTTTTGCGTAACAGAACAGCTGGCCCCTGATAGAACAGTACTATCCTTGTCCGTTATGCGGACAATAATAGGGCATGTTCTATTTTTGAACGGAACGGAAAAACGGAAATACGGAAATGGAAAGCATATGGAGTGCCTTCCTTTTTTTTGCTGATCCATTGAAATGAATGGTTATCTGGTTCGTATACGAACGCAAAAAACGTAACGTAAATGGGAAACAAAAGTTTGTGTGCAAGAGGCCTAAATGCCAACATGCATCGGCCCCCTAAAAAAAGGCAAATTTTTGGACCTTTTTAAACTTTTAAAACAGGTTTGTTTTGTTTTAACAGTAATTGGTTACGAAAGAAATATGGTTCTAGGAATAATGAAAACATAATATTGAAAATTTAATGTTTTATATAATATAAGGTATTTCATTAAAAATGGAGAGAATATTTGTTGACATGTTTGAATGGAATGCACCTGATCGATATACAGAAGTCCGCCGAAACAGACCGGTATAGTTCACAGCGCAGATGTGAACGCTGCCTAATGTTGGGTCTATTTGTTTCTGTGTGCATACCGTAACTCCATATAAATCCTGTTCCAAGTGTATTAGCAATGTTTTTACTATATAAATATACATTTTATACACGCACCCATGTATTTTATTTCTTGATTCTCACCTTAGAATCAGACTCAATAAGAGGGTGCATATGTCAAATTATTTGCCCCCTTCTTGTAAGCCTGACATTCCATATTTTTGAGGCTGATGGTAAAATTCTGACAGCCCTTGCCCTAATAAAGGTTCCAAGGACTGTTTAGTAAAAGACTCTATTAGAGAATACATTGGATATGGTATTCCCAAACAGATTCTTGTTTATTAATTGAACTTTACTATATATATAGAAGAAAATTATGCCTTAGGATGTATGACACCTCCCACAAAAAGAATAAGGCTGCAAATAGCCACATATCCTCAGCACAAGATCACTGAGGCCAGTGAGTGGCTGCAGCGAGTATGTGCCTTATATGGCCATGTCAGCACAGAAGCCTGTAAACTGAAACTGAAACTGGAGGGGAGGGCCAAAGCTGCAGCATTGGAACCCTTCGGAGCTTAAGTGGTACCGTATTTTTTGCCCTATAAGATGCACCGGCCCATAAGACGCATCTAGGTTCTAGTGGAGAACAATAGGAAAAAAAATATTTTTCTTTAGACCTCAGATCAGACCATCAGTCAGACCCCTAATGTTAATCAGACCTCAGCTCACAGCCCCAATCAGACCCCCAATATTAATAAGACCCTTAATCACATAAAAGGTTAGTATATAAAATGAGAATGCTCGGACTGGGAGAAAATGTCTGTCAGTGGGTAAGTAACTGGCTGAGTGATAGAAAACAGAGGGTGGGTATTAATTGTACACACTCAGATTGGGTCACTGTCACTAGTTGAGTACATCAGGGGTCAGTATTAGGCCGTATTCTTTTCAAAATATCTATTAATGATCTTGTTGAAGGCTTGCATAGTAAAATATACATGTTTGCAGATTACACTAAACTGTGTAAAGTAATTAACACTGAAGAAGACAATATACTGCTACAGAGGGATGTGGATAGATTGGAGGCTTGGGCAGATAAGTGGCAGATGAGGTTTAACACTAACAAGTGTAAAGTTATGCACATGGGAAGGAATAATGCAAGTCACCCATACATACTAAATGGTAAAACATTCAGTACCACTGACATGGAAAAGGATCTAAAAAACCAGTGTCAGGCAGCTGCCGCCAAGGCCAATAGGATAATGGGTTGCATCAAAAGGGGGATCGACCCATGTAATAAGAACATAGTCCTACCACTTTACAAATTGCTAGTCAGACCAAACATGAAGTACTGTGTACAATTCTAGGCTCCTGTGAACAAGGCAGACATAGCAGAGCTGGAGAGGATTCAGAGGAGGGCAACTAAAGTAATAACTGGAATGGGGCAATTACAGTTCCCTGAAATATTATCAAAATTAGTGTTATTAACTTAAAAAAAAAGACGACTGAGGGGAGATCTAATTACTATGTATAAATATATCAGGGGTCAGTACAGAGATCTATACCATCATCTATTTATCCCCAGGACTGTGACTGTGACGAGGGGACATCCTCTGCTTCTGGAGGAAAGAAGGTTTGTACACAGACATAGAAGAGGATTCTTTACGGTAAGAGCAGTGAGACTATGGAACTCTTTGCTCTCTGATGTATTTCTGGAGAATGTTAATATTACAGGTAATAGGTACTAGAGATTGGTCGTTGATCCAGGGAGTTATTCTGATTGCCTGATTGAAGTCGGGAAGGAATTTTTTATTCCCCTTAAGTGGGAAAAATTGGCTTCTACATCACATGTTTTTTTTTTGCCTTCCTCTGGATCAACTTGCAGGATGACAGGCCGAACTAGATGGACAAATGTCTTTTTTCTGCTTTATGTACTATGTTAATCAGGCCTCAAATCAGACCCCCAATGTTAGTAAGACCTCAGATCAGACCCACAATCAGACATCAGCTCAACCCCCCAGATCAGGGGTCTCAGATCAGCCCTTACTGCCTCAGATCAGCCCTTACTGCCTCAGATCAGCCCCCAATGCCTCAGATCAGGTCCCCATGCCACAGATCAGCCCCCCTTACCACTTACCTCTCCTGCTCCGGATGCCGCAGCTCCTCACCTCCAGCGCTCTGTCTTCTTCTTCCTGCTGTTGGCTGTGCTGTGACCCAACTCACACAGCGTATGGTCACAGAGAGGCCTCACACTGTGCGCAGTCACAGCACAGCCAACAGTAGAGGACCAGGAAGAGGTAAGTTACAGAGCTTGGGGAGCGCTGCATTCACCGCTACTAATGAGCACATCCATAATGGAACCGCTCATTAGTATTCACCCCATACGCAGTGACATTCATCCCCAGCTTGAGTAATATGGGGTAAAAAATACGGGTATGTGTTCTATTATTAGTTTATTACATGTGGAGGCACTATATAATAATTTACACATGAAATTGACATGGTGCTGTTTCTGGGGAGAAAAAAAGGCATAGTCTTTTTCAGCAATTTCATGCAGTCCCATTGGGTCAGGGGTGCACAACTTTTTTTTTTAGAAAACACACAAGAGGAATGGTGCGCTCACCTAGGGAGTGTAGGAGCTCGGACCTCGCCGGGAGCCAAGGCGTTCACTTGGAATCATTAGAGAGCAAAAGCACAGGTCCAGCTTCACAAGTTTCAAAGACTTTATTTAATCCTATGCACGTTTAAAAAACCATCAGTTGCAGCATTGCACCATCGACGCGTTTCGGATCGCTCCAAATATGGATCCTTAATCATGATACTGTCAGGGCAAGAGATCTGTGGCTTTATAGTGATCCACAGAAAAAATAATAATAATAAGGTGGATCCAATTAGTCACAGATCACGCCCCCAGAACACATTTCACATTGAAAGCACAACCCATACATGGGGATAAAAGAGACAGAAATAAAAAGTGAACTTTAAAATGCATAAAAAGAAAGGTATGAAAAATACAAGGATCAATATTGCAGGATCAAATCATGACGGCGATTTAATCCTGAAGGCACACGTGAGCCCATTTTAAAGGGTTTCTGTCACCAGGATTACACATTATAAGCTGTCTGACATTAGCTATGTGCTAATGTCAGATCAGCTTGATAATGTGCTTTATATGTATTTCTGATGTATATTTAGGCTAAAAAACGTCTTTTTATAATATGTAAATTAGCCTCTAGGAGCAGGGGGGCGTTGCCCCTGCTCCTAGAGGCTCTGTGCGCCAACCTGCTGCCACGCCCCTTCTTTCTTTGATTGACAGTGCCGGGCAGCGATCCTCTCCTGCCTCCGGCACTGTCTCCCTGCTAAATCCTGCTTGGAGGTCATGATTTTATTTATCTCATTTAATATTTATTAGACTCTCCTACATATGATGCAATGTCTCTTGTAATTTTTTATCCAACTCCATAAAGGATTGTGTATCTGCGAGGGGAGCAATAAGCTCTTGTGTAACCTTGATTTCTTCACGCAGGGAGGAGAGTGATTCCTCCTCAGACACAATAATCAGTTCCATCAATTTAAATGAACAGTCGGACAGAATTTGTTGCCATTTCAAAGTAAAGTCTCCAGGGTAAGTGGTGGTGGGTTGTTTGCGAAGGCGTAAGCCCCGTGGTATCATCTGCTTGTCCACATATTTTTTGAGGGTGGTTAAATCCCACCAAGTCCTCATTTCTTTAGTGAGAAGCTTTTCCAGGGAAGACATGTGGATCTTCAAATCAAGAGCAGTCTGTGATTCCTTGCTGTCCGAAAAAAATAGCATTTTCAGGAATCTGTCTTGACAATCATCAATGGCTTTCAATGGAGAATGTGACATTGCTGCTGAGTGGTAATGGAAAACTGTGCACTGTACAGGATAATATGCTGTATAGCAAAAGTCCTAGGGAGCACTTACCTGGCTCTAAATCTTGGAAAACACACAAGAGGAATGGTGCGCTCACCTAGGGAGTGTAGGAGCTCGGACCTCGCCGGGAGCCAAGGCGTTCACTTGGAATCATTAGAGAGCAAAAGCACGGGTCCAGCTTCTCAAGTTTCAAAGACTTTATTTAATCCTGTGCACGTTTAAAAAAACCATCAGTAGCAACATTGCATCATTGACGCTTTTCGGATCGCTCCAAATATGGATCCTTAATCATGATACTGTCAGGGCAAGAGATCTGTGGCTTTACAGTGATCCACAGAAAAAAAAAAAAAAGACACAGCAGGTAATACTATTTTGCATGCGGGGTAATGTCACCCTACCCATGTTATAAATAATATTCCTAAGGGAGAGTTCATTCGAACGTTACGTAACTGTTCATCTCCTGAATCCTGTAAGGCTGAAATGGATAAAGTAGCTGCACGTCTTCAGGCCAGGAAATATCCCAGGCATTTACTGCACCAATGTGCTTGATAAATCACGGAATAGTTTAATTTTCCCGCACAAAAGACACATTGATGTTCGTAGTCAGGGGCAACCTGTTTTTTCTACCAGTTATAGTCAAGAATTTTCTCAGATTCGTAAGATCATTAATAAACATGTTTAAGCCCTACAGTGTGATTAGACATGGCACAATACAGTCAAAGATGGTGTAAGATGTGTAGCATGGAGAGCAATGACCCTGGCTAATGTAGTGAGTCCCTCATTGTATGTGGAAAAATCTGTGTTGCAACCCACATGAATACACTGGTAATTTTAGATGTGGACATAAAATATGTACATGTTGCTCTGTGACTAAAGTGGGTACTCAGATCTTTTCATGTGCTAATGACTGCTCCTTTACAGTAAAACAGTATATTAACTGTAACACTACCTAGTGGTTTACTGTATTACTTGCTCTCTGTGCAGTTTCCAATATATTGGTTGTACATCTAATAATTTAAAAACTAGAATCTGTCACCATATATCTGATATTCCCCATGCTAAAACCAAGAATGTGTCTGCTGTTAGTTCACACTTTGCAGCAGCACATGGAGGCAGCACAGAGGGAATGTACATACAAGGCATTGAAAGGGTTAAGTGTCCCAGCCGGGGTGGAGATTACAAAAAGAAGTTACTCAACAGGGATTGTTTTTGGATCTTTAAAATGGGCTCACGTGTGCCTTCAGGATTAAAACGCCGTCATGATTTGATCCTGCAATATTGATCCTTGTATTTTTCATACCTTTCTTTTTATGCATTTTAAAGTTCACTTTTTATGTCTGTCTCTTTTATCCCCATCTATGGGATGTGCCTTCAATGTGAAATGTGTTCTGGGGGCGTGATCTGTGACTAATTGGATCCACCTGATTTTTTTCTGTGGATCACTATAAAGCCACAGATCTCTTGCCCTGACAGTATCACGATTAAGGATTCATATTTGGAGCGATCCGAAATGCGTAGATGATGCAATGCTGCTACTGATGGTTTTTTAAACGTGCACAAGATTAAATAAAGTCTTTGAAACTTGTGAAGCTGGACCCGTGCTTTTGCTCTCTACTGATTCCAACCTTTTTTTTTAGTCTGGGGGCCACATTGTCCTTTTTCAAGAGGCCACAAAAAAAATTCTAAAGGGGCCCATTTGCATCAGCCTATTAAACAGACTGATGCAAATGGGGGAGGAATTATTGCTACCACAGTCATTCCTCCCTCATTCTGTTCTATTGATTATCAGTAGCACACCTCTGATTAGAAAGGGAGATGTGCTGCTGATAATTGTACATCCTTCATTCTGATAAAATATGCAAATCAGTGATTATATAGATCAATAGCAAGAATGAGCGCCTCTATAAACACTTGCTCCCAGTAATTGTCCCAAATGTCGTCCAGGGTACTAGGGGTTAAAGGGATTTGTGATTAAGAATGATTTTTTTTAACAAGTTCATGCAGCTGACACCTGAAACTTAAGATTTATACTTACCTGCGGCTCTGGTCTCCATATTCCGGTCCCCGCGCTTTTTACATCCAGCTGGCTGTGGACGTAGTATGGCCACAATCAATCAGCGTTTCACTGCTAAAGCCAATCATTAGTTGGATCGGTGCAAATGACCATATCCATGCACTGCCATGTGTAAACAGCGCAGGAACTGGAAGATTGGGACAGCAGCAGTGGCATGGAGCAAGTAAGTATTTATGTTCTGTTTCAGGGGCCATGTTGCAGGAACTTGTTAGAAATCATTTTTACTGGAAAACACCTTTAAGTGTCTACATTTTCTTCCATCCGGCCTCCTATTCATAAATTAGCGCTTTCCTTCACTGCAGAGGATGGCACTCAATGGTTACTACTGTACCTCCTCCTGCCTCAGGCCTCATGTAAAAAACAGTAAATACTTTACCTTACAAGCAAGTAGAGCGACTTTTGGTTAACCCTTTAATGACTGGGCCTGAAAAGGCCTTAATAACCAGACGCTAATTTGTGATTTAGCACAAGTAGTTCAAACGGTTGTAACTTTTATTTGTTGGACTAGGAAAAAAAAATTTGCTACAGTTTTTTTTTTTTACTTGACACATAGGGCTTTAAAATATATATTTTTGTTTTATTTGGGGGAAACTTACAAATCATTTTTAAAAAGAAATTTTTTTTTTCAAACTGTAGCTCCATATTTTTTAAATATGCAAACTGGCACCAAAATAAATTATTATAATTAGTTACTTATTTTGTGTAATTTTGTAACATAATATGTATAGTTTCGTTGGTGTTTGTTATTTTATATATTATATTATTTTTTTAAAATATATTTTTGCTACATATGTCCCCAAGAGGTCATAAAAGACCTTTGGGGGCACTGACATATATAAAAAATTTTTGCACTTTTTCCTTTTTCTTTTTTTCTTTTATTAGTATTTTCTTATTTATTTATTGTTTTTATTTAGAATCGTTTTATTACTTTTTTTTTTACTATATTTTTGCCACATATGTCCACCAAGAGGTCATAAAAAGACTGTTGGGACACAGTGAGCACTTTTATTTTGTGCTTTTTCCATTTTATTATTTACCTGTACATAGTAACATAGTATATTTAAACCGAAAAAAGACATTTGTCCATCCATTTCGGTCTGATCCAGAGGAAGGCAAAAAACCCCTGTGAGGCAGAAGCCAATTTTCCCCACTTAAGGGGTAAAAAAATTCCTTCCCGACTCCAATCAGGCAATCAGAATAACTCCCTGGATCAATGACCCCTCTCTAGTAGCTGTAGCCTGTAATATTATTACAACTCTAGAAATACATTCAGTCCCCTCTTGAATTCCTTTAGTGTACTCACCATCACCACCTCCTCACCTCCATAGTCTCACTGCTCTTACCGTAAAGAATCCTCTTCTATGTTTGTGTACAAACCTTCTTTCCTCCAGACGCAGAGTATGTCCCCTCGTCACAGTCCTGGGGATAAATAGATGATGGGAGAGATCTCTGTACTGACCCCTGATATATTTATACATAGTTATTAAATCTCCTCTCAGTCGTCTTTTTTCTAAAGTGAATAACCCTAATTTTGATAACCTTTTCAGGGTACTGTAGATCCCTCATTCCAGTTATTACTTTAGTTGCCCTCCTCTGAACCCTCTCCAGCTCTGCCATGTCTGCCTTGTTCACAGGAGCCCAGAACTGTACACAATACTCCATGTGTGGTCTGACTAATGATTTGTAAAGTGGTAGGACTATGTTCTCATTACGGGCATCTATGCCCCTTTTGATGCAACCCATTATCTTATTGGCCTTGGCAGTAGCTGCCTGACACTGGTTTTTGCAGCTTAATTTGCTGTTTATTAAAATTCCTAGATCCTTTTCCATGTCAGTGTTACCGAGTGTTAAACCTCATCTGCCATTTCTCTGCCCAAGCCTCCAATCTATCCAGATCCCTCTGTAGCAGAAAACTGTCCTCTTCAGTGTTAATTACTTTACACAATTTAGTGTCATCTGCAAAAAAAGATTTTTTTACTGTGCAGGCCTTCTACAAGATTATTAATAAATATATTGAAAAGAATAGGGCCCAATACTTACCCCTGAGGTACCCCACTAGTGACAGTTACCCAATCTGAGTATCTATCGTTAATAACCACCCTCTGTTTTCTGTCACTCAGCCAGTTATTTACCCACATACAGACATTTTCTCCCAGTCCGAGCATCCTCATTTTATATACTAACCTTTTATGAGGTACAGTGTCAAATGCTTTGGAGAAGTCCAGTTATATGACATCCATTGATTCGCCGCTGTCAAATCTAGAACTTACCTCCTCATAGAAGCTGATTAAATTCGTTTGGCATGACCGATCCCTCATGAAGCCATGCTGATATGGCGTTATTTGCTTATTTTTATTGAGATACTCCAAAATAGCATCTCTTAGAAACCCTTCAAACAGTTTACCAACAATAGATAAACTTACCGGCCTATAATTTCCAGGCTCTGTTTTTGGACCCTTTTTGAATATTGGCACCACATTTGCTATGCGCCAATCCTGTGGAACATTCCCTGTCAGTATAGAGTCCAAAAATATCAGAAATAAACTTTTAATGGGGAATTTACTTTTACAATCTGCATTTCATCTGACAGTTTATTTTCCTCAGTGAATATAGTGGAGAAAAAAATATTTAATAGTTTTGCTTTATCCTCGTCGCTCTCTGCAACACCCCCCTCATTGCTATGTAGAGGGCCGACTCAGATTTATATTTTTTACTATTTATATAATTGAAGAACATTTTAGGGTTAGTTTTACTCTCTTTGGCAATTAATCTCTCGGTCTCTAGTTTGGCAAATTTTATTAGTTTTTTTTACATATTCTATTTTTTTCCTTATAGTTTATCAGTGCTTCATGGCTCCCCTCCTGTTTTAGTGATTTATATGCTTTCTTTTTGTCATTTATTGCTTTCTTCACGGTTCCATTTATCCGTTTCTTATTGTTTCTTAGCCTTTTATTCCTATAAGGTATGTACTTCTCACAATTAGATTTTACAATGCTTTTAAAAATCTCCCATTTTATGGTTGTATTTTTATTTTTGAGGACTTTGTCCTAGTTAGTTAGGCCTATGGCCTCGCTTAGTTGGCTAAATTTTGCTTTTTTGAAGTTTGGTATTTTTGTTCCTCCTTTTAGAAACTCTCGTTTGAAGGATAATTGGAAGATTATTACTTTATAATCACTATTTCCCAGGTGTCCCCCAACCTGCACATCTGTTGTTCTATCAGGTCTATTGGTTAATACTAAGTCCAGTATGGCCATCCCTCTAGTGGGGTCCTGAAACAGTTGGGAAAGGTAATTGTCTTTGGCTATTGCCAAGAACCTGTTACCTTTTTGGGATGTACAGCTTTCAGTTTCCCAGTCTATATCTGGGTAGTTGAAGTCCCCCATAATAACGACTTCATTATGATTTGCCGCCTCGTCTATCTCGTTTAGTAATAGATTTTCTGTGGACTCTGGTATATTAGGTGGTTTATAATACACTCCTATTAGTAATTTATTATTGTTTTTTGCTCCATGTATTTCTACCCACAGTGACTCCACATGTTCATGTCCCTCAGAAATGTATTCTCGAATTACGGGATTTAGACAGGACTTCACATAGAGGCAGGCCCCTCCACCTCTCCGGTTTTGACGATCCTTTCTAAACAGATTGTAACCTTTTATATTAACTGCCCAGTCATAGCTATCATCCAGCTATGTCTCAGTTATTCCCACTATGTCATAGTCCTCCTCACACATCACTAATTCCAGTTTACCAGTCTTGTTAGTCAGGCTTCTGGCATTAGTATACATACATTTGACAGGTTTATGTGTATCTTTTACCCCACATCTTTCATTCTGAGCTGTTCTAGTCCCCCCTTCGATTCCTCCCCCAGTCACACTACCTCGCCCCTGGTCTCTATCTGCACTATCTTTCCCTCCTATAATGTAATTACCCTCCCCCCAGTCCCTAGTTTAAACACTCCTCCAACCTTCTAACCATCTTTCTCCCCAACACAGCCGCCCCTTCCCCATTGAGGTGCAGCCCGTCCCTACGATAGAGCCTGTAGCCGACAGAGAAGTCGGCCCAGTTCTCCAGATACCCGAACCCGTCCTTCCTACACCAGCTCTTGAGCCACTTGTTAACCTCCCTAATCTCCCGCTGCCTTTCTTGTGTGGCTCGTGGTACAGGCAGTATTTCAGAAAATACTACTTTTGAGGTCCTTGCCCTAAGCTTTTGACCTAAAACCCGCATGCCCAGTGACGCTGATGAGGCTGTTGCCCGCACTTTCCATAGGATTGCGCAGGCGCAGGCAAGCGCCGGCACTGCGCCTGAGCGAGATTTCGGGCGGCCGGGGAGACGCATCGCTGAGAGGAGAAGAGGAGAGAGGACCTGGCGCGGGGGGGCGGAGCATTTAGACTGATATAGGCATTCGTTTTTTTAAAATTTTCGGCGGGCACATCACATCAGGGGCGTTCCTGGGCTCCTTGCTAAAGGAGGAACGCCCCTCTGGGCTCCTAGGAACTTCATTTGCATATAGGAAAAAGCTTTTTTTTGAAGAACGGACAAGACGAAAATGAAAAACAACACCAGTTATGGAAATATTGTACTTTATTTAACAAGGATTCATGAAAAAAAAATGCTACTATGCTGCTAACAGGTTCCCTTTTAAAAGACCTCTGGAGGAAACTGACTTTTTTTTTTTTTTTTTTTGCCATTTTTCCTTTTTTTTCTTTTCTTTAAATTTTATTGCATTTTCAATTTGAGCGCAATACATCCATCTAAAGAGAAGACAGAAGCAATAGTAAACCGCTTTTTTTTTCTCCCCAGGTCTCCTGCTGACAGGGGCTGCAAACCTTGTGTCTGTGGGCTTCATGCAGTCCGTGGGCATCAGGTTGTGCACCCTGCTAAGTAAATATCAAGAAAATATCTAGAATTTGTGGATTGTGAATTAGTCTGAATTTTAGTCTACAGCTGGATTCTCAAATCTGCAGGCTTCAGAGCTAAAATCTCTCAACATTTAAGAAACTGTAACTACCCTACTATCCTACTGTGTTAAATGAGTTCACCTAAGCTATTAGTTGATTTACAATATGACAACATTGTTAACAAAATCCTTGTGTCACAGTCCCTCCCATGACAGAGATGAGAAGATCTCAGAGACTGGCAGCAAGTGAGGGTATCTGACAGTCTCTCTGTTTTCATGTTTTAGTGTTGTTGTTTAGTAATGACCACACTTGTGGGTCATTACTGAGGCTCTATTTAGTTCTGACTCACACTGCTTACCATGCGGTTGATATTTCTTGCTGGAGCTGGTTGAGCTGGTGTGGTGTTCCTTTGGATCTCCTGCTCCTCCATTCTTCTTTAAGCTAAGTGCATTTGGTTTTTCATTTTGTTGTTCGCTTGTGTGTGTTGTTGTCTAGACCTCAGGGAGACGCTGGTTCCTTCATCTGGGGAGGAACCAGTAGTCTCATTCCCTGCCACCACTCCTAGGGCCTTCCATGGTCTCCAGGGCTAAGGTTCTGGTGTATGAGTATTTCCACCTTCTGGGTCTACTCATACTGGCAGGAGTCAGGGAAGGGTCTAAGGATTCCTAGGCGGTCACCATCCCTCCCCCTTAGCTATGAGGCCTAGACTCTGGTCTATTTCTTCTGTGTGTTATCTGGTGTTATCCCCTCCCTATTACCCGTGACACCTTGACATCTTTAAAAGGGGTTCTTTGGGAAAAATTTAAAATGGCTACCTGCAATCATGTCCTAGAATGTGAGCAGGGCTGATTGCCACCCCTTGAGGAGCTACCTGGGGTGTTGAGGGGGCAGGACCTCCTCCAAATGCATTCTAGTGATTGCTTGTTATAGTATATATATATGTATATATATATATATATATATATATATATATATTCAAATCACCTTCTTTCCCCACCCAAAAAAATAAATAAAATAAAATACACATCACTTATGTTCCACATACGGCCAAAACGACAAAATAGAAAAAAACCTCAAAATGGCTGATTCGCCGTTTTTGGTAATTTCATTTCTCACAAAAAAATAAATAAAAGGTGATCAAAAAGTTGTACACAACCCAGAAATGTATCAGTGAAAAAATAAAACAGATTTTTTTTTAATGTTTCCTAAAGCATGCCGTTGTAGGTAAGTCTAGGTCTATACAAAGCATGAAAGTAATAAAGCATTAACACATTTTACTAATCTACAATCTAGATGGTGCCTAGACATTCACCAGATTTATCACAATGGCTCATGCTGGATGATAAATTTGGTGCATGGCTAAACACTTTTCTCTAACTATATCAGCCATAGGTTGGCTAAATTTGCGACAGAATTTCACACCAGAAATGAGAAACAATTTTGGTGCAAAATGTCGCATTTTAGGCAACATCCCTATCTGTAAAGCATGCCCCTTTGACAGCTACGTGCAAAGGATTGTTCTAGGACTAAGTGTTCAGTATTGCACCAAAATGCCCCAAATTCAACATCTAGGCCATGAGCAACCTCTGGCACTCGAGATGTTCTGAAACTACAACTCCCAGAATCCTTCTTTCACTTCTGTGAGAGTTACAAGAACAGCTGAGTATGTTTGCATACTGGGAATTGTAGTTTTCCAGCAGCTGGAGTGCCGGATGTTGCTGATCCCTGATCTAGGCTCTATCACCTTACAAAATGTTACCATTGTGCTTATCAAACTTTTCATACACATTGTAACTGTAAAATAAACTGGAAAGCAGAATGATGTTTAAAATTAGAAACGTTGTGTGCACCTTACAGGTATGCTTAATTATAGGTTGGCATTTCACTAGATGTTTCTGTGAAGAAAATGTCTAACTGCGTTTGAGTGAATGCAGTGGTGTATGATACCTAAACAAGCAAATTTAGTACAAGATTGACAGGTTTCATTTAATTCCACATGAAAATATTTGAATCCAGTGTCTAAATTATTGCTATTGTGTATAAATGAGAAGTACCCTAAATATGATTCTATCTTTTTTTCTCTCTATGGATGGAAAGTTCTGTAAAGGAATGGCAAATGATTATATACAGCTTTGAATGCATGCTCTTGTAATGATTATAATTGCATAGTGTAACATTCATTATGTGTACATGTCTGAATAGTGGACAATCAGTGTACAGGTAATTATTATATTATATTATTATATTACCATGAAATTATTATTGCCTGAATAGAATGGTGAATTTTTCTGTGCAACATATCTTTTTATATGCAAGTATTTGGTTCATCACTAGTGTTAAGGGAGCATGATCGGCCGAACACCAGTTCGGCTCATACATCGCTATGCTCAGCCGAACACCGCGTGTGCTCGAGTCAGTGTATTTAAATCTAATTTAGCCTCTATTTCTATGCAGAAGATTGCTGTACAGTGAATCCCTTAGTGTGAGTCCGCAGCTTAGGAGTCCCTGCTTTGACTCCATTTATAGCTATGTCCATATATGGAGTCAGTGCTTGGGGACACCCAGTGTATTTAAATCTAATTTAGCCTGTATTTCAGAAAAGCTTCTGCTGGGATTCAAACTAATGACCTTCTGCATTAGAGGCAAGGCACTTAACTACTCAGCTATAATAGCTGCATAGCCAGTTACTAAAGTAAAGTAAAGTAAATAAAATTAAAAAAAAACAAAACATGAGACTTCTATTGTAGAGAAATACTTAGTACTAGTAAGTATTCCTTGACAGTAGAAGTCTCAAATATGTATTTTTTTTGTGACTGGCTAAGTAGCTATATAGTTTGTAGTGGTTAAAGTTCTGGGCTGTGATGCAGCAGCTGTGAGTTGAAATCCCGTCACAAACTTTTTCAGAAATAGAGGCTAAACTTAATTTAAACATATATATACAAGTTTTTAGCCATAATATATTTACACATATTATTATATATTTAGATTAAGTGTGATTTATATATAAATATATATAAGTTTTTTTTAGTAATTACACATTAATTTTGTGCCATACATTTTTTAAAATTACAAAAATATATATATATATAAATCTAATTAAGCATTTATTTCTGAAAAAGCTTGTGATGGGATTTGAACTCACAACTTCTACATCACAGCTCAGAACTTTAACCACTACACTATATAGCTGCATAGCCAGTCCCCCAATTCCCAAAAGCTGTTCTTTCCTGTCCGAAGGATTCCTGGCTCCCTGCCTGCTCCAGTCAATGCCCGTTGACGCTTCTGCTGACTCCCTGTGTGCATGGGAATGCCTCCATGCTAAAATGTACTGTCAGATGTGAGAATCACGATCTCACAAATTTGACTAAGTTGTAATCGCAATGCGATTAATATAACCTGAATTATTCGCATTGTGATATTCGTTATATTCTAGCAATACAACCATTAGGAACCCAGCTTTAAGTTGAATTCGCAATGCCAGCAATACAGGTTATAGTAATCGCATTGCGAATTCAACTTAGAGCTGAGTTCCTAATAGTTGTATTGGTAGAATATAACTAAGATTGAGAATATAGTGCTATATTCGTGAATTCGTGATATTCGTCGTCTTCGTTATATTCTAGCAATACAACCATTACGAACATAGCTCTAAGATCAATTCGCAATGCGAGTATATTTTCGCTTTGCGAATGAAACTTAGAGCTGAGTTGCTAATGGTTGCTGCTAGAATATAATGAAGATTGAGAATATAGTGCTATATTCGTGAATTCATGATATTCGTCGTCTTTGTTATATTCTAGCACTACAACCATTAGGAACTTAGCTCTAAGATCAATTCGCAATGCGAGTATATGTTTGCTTTGCAAATGAAACTTTGAGCTGAGTTGCTAATGGCTGTATTGCTAGTATATAACGAAGATTGAGAATATTGTGCTATATTCGTGAATTCGTGATATTCGTCATCTTCGTTATATTCTAGCAATACAACCATTAGGAACTTAGCTCTAAGATAAATTCGCAATGCGAGTATATGTTCGCTTTGCGAATGAAACTTTGAGCTGAGTTCCTAATGGTCGTTGCTAGAATATAACGAAGATTGAGAATATAGTGCTATATTCGTGATATTCGTTGACAACCATTAGGAACTCAGCTCTAAGTTCAATTCGCCATGCGATTAATATAACCTGTATTACTCGCAATACGAATTCAACTTAGAGCAGGGTTCCTAATGGTTGTATTGCCAGAATATAAGGAAGATTGATAATATAGTGCTATATTCGTGATATTCGTTATCTTAGTCAATTATAGCAATACAAGTTACAACCATTAGGAACTCAGCTCTAAGTTTAATTCGCGATGCGAATATAAATTCGCGTAACATTTGCAATATATAGAATAATGACGAATATAATATTCGATTTCGAGAAATATATGACGAATATTCAATTGAATATTCGCGAAATATCGCGAAATCGAATATGGCACCTCCCGCTCATCACTAGTGCACAAGCGACATTTCGGTCCCAACTGGAACCTTTCTCAAGCAGTGTATGAAGGACACAAAGCAAACTTATATAGTGCAAATTCACTCCTTAACAAGTTTCTACTAATTATTTTATGTTCCAGGATACATTTTACAATCAGAAATGGGGCGTGGCCATGGCACCAACCTATGCAAATATTTACATGCGGGTATTTGAGAAAGACGTCGTCTAGTTATCCCACCACTACAGCTATGTCTGTGTGTAGTGGCGATACATAGATGACATCTTCCTCTTATGGACAGGTACAGAGCAACAATTATTGGAGTTCCATCGTTATTTAAATGGAGTTAATGAGTCACTTCAATTCACGTTGGTATACTCACACACGAAGATACAATTTTTGGACACCAAGGTGTTAGTGTCATCTGACAAATCACTCAGTACTGAATTGTTTTCCAAACCCACGGACAGAAACACGATGCTGATGTACACTAGTTATCATCCTAGACCAATGGTTCGTTCTTTGCCCTATTCACAGATGTTGAGAGCTCGACGTATTGTCTCGGATGAAACATAGGTAGAGAGAACTCTAGAAACCATGACCAACAAATTTATGAAACGTGGGTATCCCCACAAACTTTTAAATACACACAAAAAAAGAGTAATGGACCTGTCCCATAATGAAGCTTTGTCCAGGGCCCCAAAGCTGTCTGATGACAGACTCACATTTATATCCACATTTTGTGAGGCAAGCAATGCCATAAACAATATCATCAGACGACATTGGTCAACCTTGATAAAATCCATCAGAGGAGTGCCAGAATTCTCCAAGCCCCCTTGATTTGCATATCGTAGGTCCAATAGTCTAAAAGATCAATTGATCAGGGCGGACATTGGGTCTATATCACATGCAAAAACCAGCTCACCTGCTGTCTCTATCCCATTTGTTGACTTCCTGTTCCTCGGAAACTTAGGTAAGACCATGAGAATATGAAGGAGTAAAGACGAATCCAGCACCGCAACTTTGGTTGAATCGTGTGTTCCTTTATTATCGATAAAAAGATCCATACAGCGACAGCATAACCTCAGTGTTCCAGATGTCTACGCATTCGGACATACATGTTCTTATTCATGACTGGGACATTGGGTCTAAAAAAAACTATGAAGCAGATGACGATTTCACGTCCAAGTGTGGGTTGTTTTCGGTGCCTTAACTGCGTAAACTGCAGATATATATGTAAAGGCAGGATATTCACACATCTCTTGTCTCATGTCATTTCCCATTAAATATTACCTTACGTGTGATTCAGACCATGTGATCTATGTTCTATCATGTCCCTGTAAATTATTGTATATAGGAGAAACATCAACAGACCTGAAAACGAGGCTCAATAATCACAGGTACACAATATGGAAAAAACATTTCGATTTTCCAGTTTCTAAACACTTTTCCGATATGTCTCATATGGAAAGGGATCTCAAATGCTGGATAATTGATTGGGTACCGATGCCCAGGTTTGGTGGGGACAGAATCATTCTCCTTAGAAGAAAGGAATTTTTTTGGATTCATACTCTTAATACTCTTAAACCGAATGGTTTAAATGTAGATTACAATGTAGAATATGCAATTGGAAGATAGCTTGCCATATATTGTCTCTCTCTATCCATCCATCATGGTGTAATAGGTTGTTACTTGAATAGGACTTTCTTTAACGATCTTTATGTAAACTTATGTATTCAATGACGAATAATGTCTTAGTTTTTCTTTCTCTTTTTTGCAGTGTGTCCTAGTAACCTGATGAACAGACAACTACATGAAGACTAGAACAACTAGATTAACTCCACCTTCTTTGGAATATACTTTATGTAAAAAAAAACTGATTTTTAATCACCTTGAGTTATATTCACACATTATGAATGATCACTATCCAGATATATATTATCACACTGTATTTTTATTCACATTTATCACGCAATTGTGTCTTTTACTAGACTACCAGACATTGTATGGGTTAATTTCACTGATCATGTGACACTTGTTATGGAGTGGTTTTGCACTAAATAAGTTTCCTTTGTGTCCTTCATACACTGCTTAAGAAAGGTTCCAGTTGGGACCGAAATGTCGCTTGTGCACCTATGGGTAAATAAACAACTTGTTTTTCATTTTACAGTACTTCGGAGTGCTGCTCTATTTTTTGATTATATAAATATAAATATATATATATATATATATATATATATATATATATATAATCATACTTCTCATATATATGAATGCATAATATGTGGGAAACGACTACTGATGTTCTAGCCATAATATATTTACATATATTATAATATATGATATATTCTAAATATATAATAATATGTGTAAATATATTATGGCTAAAAATGTGTATATATATAGATATATATATATATATATATATATATATATATATGTTTAAATTAATTTTTGCCTCTATTTCTGAAAAAGTTTGTGACGAGATCTGAACTCACAGCTTCTGCATCACAGCCGAGAACTTTTACCACTACAAACTTGAAACTATATAGCTACATAGCCAGTCCCCCCCCCAAAAAAAAAATATAAGACTTCAACTGTATAGGAATACTTACTAGTAGTAAGTACTCCTCTACAGAAGAGTATATACATATATTTTTTTTAAAGTAACTGGCTATGCAGCTATTATAGATGAGTGGTTAAGCGCCTTGCTTCTAATGCAGAAGGTTGTGAGTTTGAATCCCAGCAGAAACTCATCTGAAATATAGGCTAAATTAGATTTAAATATACTGGGGTGTTCCCAATCACTGACTCCATATATGGACATAGCTATATAGCAGGGACTCCTAAGCCTGTTCACCCTCCCCTCTTCAGAGCAGGGGGTGCCTGGTTTAATGCTCAGGTTCTCCCATTAACTTCTATTGTGCTCGGGTGCTCTGTAGGGCACACGAGCATCGGGAAGTGTTCTACCCGAGCACTTTGCTGCTCCATCACTATTCATCACCTGTTTAAAAATAATGAATGTGCACTGTATATATATCATATTCTATATGTTACATATATGCATAGCACATGTTATACAGTATACATTTTGTACTATAAATAAATACATTTGGGGATTTGGTCAGGATTAATGGTGTCCTCAATGCTGAGAAATACAGGCAGATATTTATCCTTCATGTAATACCATCAGGGAGGCGTTTGATTGACTCCAACTTAATTCTGCAGCAGGAAAACAATCCCAAACATACAGCCAATGACATTATGAGCTATTTTCAGTGTAAAGAAGAACAAGGAGTTAATTATATTTAGAACACAACACATTCATCTGAGCTTGTCAACACAGTGGAAAATGTTGTATTGTCATGTTTGAAACAAACGTATGGCATTATTTCCAAATATCTAGCATATAGAATAGGAATTTGATCTAAGGTAAGGATTAACACTAGTGATGAGCGAATCGACTTCAGATATAACATCTGAAGTCGAATTGCATAAAACGTTGTTCTAATACTGTACGGAGCAGGAGCTCCGTACATTAGTAGAATGTGTTGGCTCCGATGAGCCAAAGTTATTGCTTCGCGAAGTCTCGCAATAAATTCATGAATTAATTTGTACTGTAAAAAAACATTTCACGACACATCCGAAGTTGATTCGCTCATCCCTAATTAACACATCTGGGCACAGGGAAATGTCAACTGAAATTGACATGATTATTCATATATATATGTTTAGGGAGAAATCTGTCAGTCAAGCTATCTAGGCGGGGAGAAGCTAGAGAGGAGATGGCCAGTTCACACTTTCTTCCCAGGCTGGGACATTTTAAACCCATTTGCTACCAGTGCCATATATGTACGGCACTGGAGTGATGGACAAACATTGTGCCTGCTCACCCCTGCCGTGATCAAGTGAGATCAAGACATCTAAAGGGTGAAAAACCCAGAAGTGCGGCCAATGAGGATGCTGGTAATTGGTTTCAATACCTTAGGTCTCCCTGAAGAGACCAAGGGTATTGAAATTGCAATTTTTCATTTTGGCCAGCAGGTGGAAGGCCAACATAAGAAATTAGCAATTCTGAACAATAAATGAATGTAAAAAATCAATGATTGTTCAGAATGTTTAAAAAAAAAAAAGGAATTTTGTAGTCTCAAATATTAGCTTCAAAATCATAATAAAAAAGTAAAAAAAAATATATAAAAGCTTAAATCACCCCCCTTTCCATAGAATAAAAAAATAAATACATAAATGACAGAAAATCTAAACATCATTCATGGGTATCCCTGCAACCAAAAATGCCTGTACTATTAAAATATATATTTTTTTTCCAATACAGCGAATGGTGTAATGGAAAAAAGGGTCAAAATGGCCAATTTAAGACATGTAAGAGAAGTGATAAAAAATGTAATAAAATGTGATCAAAAAGTCACATACACTCCAAAATGTTATTATTAAAAACTACAGATTGTCCTGGAAAAAATGAACCCCCACACGGCTCAGTAGATATAACTATAAAAAAGTTATGGGGGTCAGAATATGGTGATATAAAAAAATTTTTCTCAAGGTTTCAATTTATTTTTACACTAGTTAGACATAAAAACCTATACATATGCAGTATTGTTATACTCGTACTGACCCAGAGAATGAAGGGCACAGGTCAGTTTTGCCGCAAATGGAATGCAGTGAGAACAAAACCCATAAAACGGTGGAGGAATTGCGTGTTTTTTTCCCATTCCACCCCATTTGGAATTTTTTTCCTGCTTCCCACTACATTGTATGCCATATTAAATGGTGACATTAGAAAGTACAACTTGTCCCGCAAAAAATAAGCCTTTATACAGCTATGAACGGTAAAATAAAAAAAGTTATGGCTCAAGGAAGTTAGGGTTGAAAGTGTTAAAACTATGTTTTCTCTGAAACATAGAAGAGTAAAACATAATTATAATGACATATCAAGGGGAGAAACAGAACTGGATCGCACATCCACAATGCTATGCTTATATCTAATTAATCTCGCTATCTCAGCGTAGTATTAAAGTGTGCAGCCCCCTATACTACAAGCTGTACAAAAGGCATTAGTGTACATTTTGAACAAAAGGCGTAAGACCACTCACCACGCCAAGGTTGCCTCTTTGAGTGGGAACTACTCTGACAAAAAAGGCGCAGCACAGTGCGGTGACCAGGCGGCACTGACCTAGTAGGCGGCAGGACCCAGGAGTCAAACGGCAACCCTGCTGTCTGACAACGCCACCCATTGGACTGGGTCCCACCAACCCACCAGCACAGCGTCACAAACAGAAGGCCACCATGCAGCACTGCACCATGTGAACATTTGTTTAATTCAACATGTCCATTGCTATCAGGAACTGCAGGTCAATTACCACTCATATGCATACTTCTGCAAAATTAAAACCACCTGTGCCAAATGGGAGGAGTTCTGATACCAGTAATAAAGTAGGAAGATTATACATGCATATGTATTAAGGGGAGAAACAGAACTGGATCGCACATCCACAATGCTATGCTTAAATCTAATTAAACTCGCTATATCAGCGTAATATTAAAGTGTACAGCCCCCTATACTGCATGCTGTATAAGAGGCATTTGTGTACATTTTGATCAAAAGGCATAAGGCAAGCCCACTCACCACACCAAGGTTGCCCCTTTAGTGGGACCTACTCTGACAAAAAAGGTCCAGCACAGTGCGGTGACAAAGCAGCTGACCTAGTAGGCGGCAGGACCCAGGAGTCAAACGGCAACCCTGCTGTCTGACAATGCCACCCATGGGACTGGGTCCCACCGACCCACCAACACAGCGCCACAAAAACAAAGGCCACCATGCAGTACTGCAACATGTGAACAGTTGTCTAACACAACATGTCCATTGCTATCAGGAACTGTAGGTCAATTGCCACTTATATGCAGACTTCTGCGATAATTATAATGATGGAGCTTGTTGCTATTTCTTACTGCTGTGCTTAGGGCAGCATAAAACTAATGCAAGGTACCTAAGTATTAATTATTCCATCTTCTGAAGATTTTCTTAAAGACAAATAAGCGCCATGCCGTTTTATGTTAAAAGTAGTGGCAAATAGCACATGCATTGCTAGGTCTGGGGAAAAATTTTTAAAAAAATGCTAACCTCTACCTCTACCTGTGTAAAGTTGCCAGTACATGTTGGACTCTTCATAGTTGATCACAGAATTTGAATGCAGTGTAAGCCTATGGCAAAATAAGGCGCTTTTTGGAGTATCTAGGTTAGAAAAAAGCGGTGTGGCCTACATGGAAAGGGGTCATGGTCTAAGATGTCCTGTTTTGTGCCAGCATTAAACTACAATTTTACATAATTACATATTTTATTTCAAAGGAAGCCAACCAATAGTTTGGATAGAGTTAGACAAAATAAATGTCTAGCCATACACCATGTTGATCACCCAGCCTGAGCCACTGTGGTGAAGGTTTATACAGCCTGTGTAAGTTTATGCCTTCTACAAAGATTGACTGTGCAGGGCAAGTATTGTGAATGAACCATTCTTTTCTGATAATTACCTGATTGTGTGTGGAGGTGACATTTGCATATACTATATATGCAGCGATTATCTTTGCTGTATGGGGATAAGCAATCACTTCTCCCCATACAGATTTGTTGTTTCTGGTCAGCAGATTACTTCTTTTACAGAATGATCTGCTTCCCAAAAAACAATGGTTTTTGTGTCAACATAATTTTGGTGTCTATATCAAAAAGTGTTTCTTCATTCATTGGGTGATTGACAGCATTTTCACATATGGCTGTTATAAGGAATGAGCATTCCTAGTAGTGCCGCTTCCCAATATTTGCCTCAATTGTTGGCTACATAGGGGGCTTTAGGAAATCTGCCCCACAGTGTTGATATTCACCTTTGGGCATCTGCTTGTAGGGAAATAGACAGACTGCTTGATTCCTGTTCATTTTCTCATTTATCCTCTACCTCAATGGAACAAAGGTGTATGGAAACTGCTTACCCCTGCTACCAATACATTATATGCATGGCTACACCCAATATAAATATTAATTGCCTAAATCAGGTATACCAAAAACAAATTGCATAAAAATTCCAAATGAGGAAAATATTGTCTTTACAAATCACAAAATTAAAATCTTACCAAAGGGGAAAGAGAATTTTAAACCACATTAAGAGATTTCAAATACAGCTAATGTCTACTCACAGAATCTCTTCCTTTAGAAGCAAGAGATAACGGATAAAAGAGTGACTTTCTTTGCTGCTTCCTTGCAAACTCCAAATTTTTTTTAAACAAGCATTGGGATTATAATAATCCAATATACAAAGTAAAATACATATTGCCATCAAATACAAGACTTTAATAGTGTTGTAGCTTTGGTTGTGTATTTAGATTGTCATCATAGGCTTAATCCTAATCAAACATTTATCTTCAGGGAAATAAATTACGCATTCACCCAGAAAATGAATTGTTTTCATTAACAGCTACTGTCACTGCTTAATTGGATTGAACAGAAAAATTCAGCTACATTTCAAAGCACTACAGTAAGTATCACAGAATTCAAAAATAATTAGGTGACCTTTTCAAAACCGTTTTCAGTGTTAAAACTTTGACCTTATCAGATTATGCAGCTGAACTTCTACCAAGCCATTGATTGCAAAATCATCACATGTTGTAGACTAGTACTCAAGATGCCATAAAGAATGTCTATGCAACACGCTGAAAGGCATTTAAATATCTGGAGATTTAATTTCAATTGCTTAGTTTGTATGGATGATGCAAAGCTCTGGTAATGCTTGAAGACTCCGATCATTTATTTAGTTTGATGGGAATGATAATTGAAACTGTCAG
The DNA here is from genome assembly GCA_033119425.1 of Bufotes viridis. Taxonomy (NCBI): domain Eukaryota; kingdom Metazoa; phylum Chordata; class Amphibia; order Anura; family Bufonidae; genus Bufotes; species Bufotes viridis. The sequence continues at coordinate 100,656,850 of CM065593.1, forward strand.
CCAAGTGATGAAATATTGTTCGGCTCTGTGACCTTTGTTTAGCTGTTAAAATGCGGCTTTATGTTACGTTCATTGCTACTTTGTATGGAAGAAAAAAATGTAAACTTGCAAAATAAGTTTTTTTTTCATGATATTATTGAAATATGTAAAAATATCCACATTTCAAACATTTAATAGAACATGAAACAGTTTTACAGCCGGGTGATTTCAGCGAAAACTATCCTTCTGCAGTTTGAACAGTAAAGTAAACACTTTAAACCAAGGGAAACATCTGCTCAATATGTGCATCATTGACATAAAATTGACTGTTTGCTATTGTTTTATTACACTAATATGGCTTGGCAGCACTTGCTATGCACAATTACTTCATTGTAAATACCACAAGGGATTTATCATAGTCTACTGATCTGTTTCATATGGTTGAAATAATTTGAATGTGCATTAATATAAAGGAAAATTATAATAATGATATTTCACAAAAGTGTGGAGGAAATAATTACAAAATGCAAATGTGATCATTGCATCAATTTATTCGATTTGCATGTAATTACTATGTGTTTTGCCATCACCCTGATCTGGCAATTAATTGCACCCTTTATACTTAATAATGTAAAACATAGCGAAACAGAATTGTACAATGCTTAATTTCGCCATATGAATATAAATATTCAAGCAGAATGGTTCTACTTTATGGAATGGAGCGGTCACACTTTATGGCTTCTGTAAAACAGCTACAAGTATTATAATTTAGATTACTTTATGTAGACTTTAGATTATTTCTATTCTGATATCTGCTTGTTTTTCTATGCATGCATAAAGCTATTTGCTCAGTTCAGAAAAACATGGCCTATATCCATATAGAGGCCTTAATTTTAATGAAAATCTGTTAAGGACTTGTCTTGTGTTGGGTTGTTAAACGGACAAGAATAGAACATGATCTATAATTTTTGTGGGGCCACGGAATGGAGCAACGGAGTGTTGCCTGCATCTTTTGTGGCCCCATTGATGTGACGTGCTGCTGTTCCGTGCATTGGGGACTGCAATTTGCGGTCCCCAATGCACGGGCGACAACTGTGCTGCGGCCGGGATGGATTGAGACCCATTCAACTTGAATGGGTCCGTGATCCATCTGCACAGTAAAAAACGGCCATGTGCATAAGGCCTTAGAGACATGAGAACACAGCGTTGAAGACACTGGTACTCACTGCTGTCAGGCTCTTTTTTTCTCTGTACATAGTCTGCTCTGGCATGCTCTTCTCTTCAGGAAAGGGGAGTTACAGTAAATGTAAGAATGAAGAAAAAGAAAATGCATATTATCAGCAACATAACTAGAAAACATAGAACAGAGAAGGCATTAAATAAAATAAAAAAAGGAAAAGGGAAAAACTATGGAGCAGAAAACTAAATAAATTTAAACTGCAGGCCAGACCCACAAAATTTATATGGGGATGGGGAGGGGGGGGGGGGGAGTTCCTGAGTAAAATGTGCCATAATTGTCCGCAAATTTGGACAAACAAGAAGAGAAGCAGAGTGCATAAAGTGGCCAAAGTTTGGGGATCTTAGTTAAAAGGAAAAATGTTTATGGTGGTAAATTTACGAAAATTAAAAATAAAGTGAATATTTATACCTAGCAGTCAAAGGTTTTTACCTTGGAGACTGGAAAGGGCACCAGTGTGGGTCGCTCCATGGTGATGTAACGCATGGAAAGGAGACCTAGGAGAACAGGTAAGTAACAATGCTCCCCAGATAGAGTAGTGAAAATGCAGGCACAACTCTAAGAGGCACATTAAGCCTTCCAAAGGAAGGAACAAAGATAACTGCAGTACCCCGAAGTTGCAGAGAAACGACCAAAAGAAGTAGGCTGAGGCATGAACAATACCAAAAGGATATCTTTATTGCACATGCAATGTGTTTCAAAGGCATGCAGCCTTCAGGCACAGTAAAAAGCATATTTATAGGGATCCAAGCAACATACAAAACCCAGACTGATTGATAAAACAAACTTACAAAGTATACAAAGGTGACAAAGTTACAAAGTATAAAATTTATAAAAAATCAATAAATGGCATAAAATAGTATAAATGATTAGAACCATAAAAAGGGGAACCTTCCAGCAATGCACGTTGCCGGAAGGTCCAATAAGCCTCTCTATTGACAAATCTACAAACACGGATTCCTAGTGGTCTAAGGGATAATTTCAAGGATTATTAATCTGAGTAGAGAGGAATCCTTATTATAGACATTGGCAAAATGTCTGGAGACACTATGGTTAGTTCTGCCTAGATGAATATTACTGCAATGGTGATTCAGTCTCTTTTTCATGGGCTGGATGGTCCACCATATATACTGTAATCTGCAGGAACAGGTGAGGAGATAGATGACATAAACATTAGTCGAGTATCAGCTGCTTCTACATAATGCCTAGTACTGTCTGCCGTGACCTCCATCTGGAGTTCTCCAGGTAAAAGAATCCTTGACATCCTGAAGAAAGGGCTACTGCCCTACGCAAGCTGTATGAAAAAGTAATGTGGCCCTAAGAGAAGTCAAAGGGGCCACACTGCGCCTCCACATGCCTCTGCTTTCATTGTGACATGTTCTAGAGGAGAATACTGCTGCATAGAAGTGTCCTACATTTGCACTATATGGCGGCACTTAGAGTAGGCAACTGAAATATGATTTTTATATAAGTGCTCTACATATGCATGCCTCTAATTTTATGAGACATGCTCTGGGTGGGGGTGGGGGGTGTTCTGTATCATAGTTCCATATAATGGCACCATATGGCTTCACAGAGAGTACAGACCTGTAATATGGATCCATTAGAAGTCTATGGGGCTATACACTACCTGTACATGCCTCTAATTGCACTATGGACTGTTTTAGGAGAGAATACTTCTGAATTATGGTGCAACACCATATGGCGGCACAAAGAGTGTACTTGAGACTTTCCAAAGCAAGAATTTTCCATTTTACGCCTCGAATGTGTGCCGGCCGTTCTGTGCATTAGGGACCGCAATTTGCGGACCCCAATGCACGGGCAACATCTTCGGCTGCTGCACACGGATCCAGGCCCATTCACTTGAAGGGGTCCATGATCCGTCTGTTCCGCAAAAAAGTAGTGCATGCACTTCTTTTTTGCAGTGTGGCGGCATGGACAGAAACATCATGGAAGCATTCTTAGCCGCTTCTGTGGGGTTTTGCTCAGTGCTTCCGCACCGCATCTCCCGGATCGCGGACCCATTGAAGTAAATGGGTACGGGATGCACAGACGACCGATGTAGCAGAGCTCTATATAAAGTGGTTCAGGGAAGACAGGTGTTTCAGAGCTGTATATGAAGTGATTCCAACACAGTGCTGGTCGTGGAAAGCAAGACAGATGTAGCAGAGCTGTAAGAGAAGAGATTCAGGGAAGACAGATGTAGCAGAGCTGTAAGAGATGAGATTCAGGGAAGATAGATGTAGCAGAGCTGTAGATGCATCTATACAGATAAAAGGTTTAAGGTTTATACACAACTGTAGTAGGGCTGTGTTGGAAAAAAATCTGCATCAGTGCTGGTCGGTGGGGGGTGGTCATGTTTTATGGGAGTCAAAAGCAGAGATTATATGGCTACTGGCTAACATGCTTGTGGGCTAATGTATAGTAGTGGATTATTGTTTTGCTGCACAGAATGGGTTTGTAAAAGATAAGGCAGGTTTTATGTGTAAAACTGTATTAGACTGCAGGACAGCCATATGGTAGTTTACTTTCCATGACTCTCTGAGTAATGATTCCCCAGCAGGGGGGAGGGGTCTCACAGACACGGCAGGCTGATGACTCATACTATCCACATGAACGAGCACGCAAGGACTGAGCTCTCAGTGTGATGTCATAAAGAGGCGTGGCCGTCCTTCACTCAACTGATTAAGCCCACCCAGCCTTAGAAGCAGGAAACCAGGAAGTAAACAGAAGAGCTGGCTGAGTTGAGGATGAAATAGCAAGATGGGAATACCCCTTTAACTTCAGTAGTGATGGACAAGCAGGAAGACGACCTCACACCAGCTCTGCCAAACCCAACAGAAGCTATCTACCGCATCTTTTATGCACCCCAGATGTGGATTTCTTCTTTTTTACTACAGGAGATTGTCTGTTGCTTTCATTACAAGCTGAGCGAGACTTGGTTCTCCTTGATCTTGCCAAAGATTTAGAATGTGACTTCTCTGTCTGAGTCACCGATTTAGAGCGTGAGAGCTTATTTTGTGAGGCTGATGTAGATGTAGATTGCTTTCTGTCTATGGATTGTGAACGCGAATGCTCATGTCTAGAGTTGAGCGGACATCTGGATGTTCGGGTTCAAGAAGTTCGGCCGAACTTCATGAAAATGTTTGGGTTCGGGATCCGAACTTGACCCGAACTTGACCCCAAACCCGAACTCCATTGAAGTCAATGGAGACCCGAACTTTTGGGCAGTAAAATGACTGTAAAATAGACCTGGAAAGGGCTAGAGGGCTGAAAAAGGCAGCAAAATGTAGGTAAATCCCCTGCAAACAAATGTGGATAGGGAAATGACTTAAAAAAAAAAATAATAATAATAATTAACCAATATTAATTGGCAACTTGGAGGAGGAGGTGGAATAGGAGGTTGGGGTGCCATCAGGTGGGAATGCTATGGTAGTTCTCATCACAGCCAAAAAGGATTCATGTCTGCCAGCAGCACCACAGGCCACAATCACAGATTCAGGCCCATGACAACCATACATGGGAGTTGGAGAAGTTGTCATCCCAGCCAAAAAGGATTCATGCCTGCCAGCAGTGTCAAAGGCCTCATGCACAGACTCAGGCCCCTGCCACCCACAAATAGGAGAGTTCAAATCACAGCAAAACAGTACTGATTTCACCCAGCAGTGCCACAGGCAACAATCACTCATTCAGGCCCATGGCTCCCTCAAAGAGGAGAGCGGTCCCGTAACAGCAACACATGCCTCAGGTCAACCTGCAATGTAACAGGCCATTATCATTTATGTAGGCCCTAGCACCCAGACAGAGTTGAGCGGTCCCATAACAGCAATACAGGCATCATGCTACCCAGCAATGGAACAGGCCCCTTTCAGCAATTTAGGCCCTAGCACCCAGAGGAGAGTGTTTCCATAACAGCAAAACCGGCATCATGTCACCCACCAATGCAGCAGGAGATTATCATTAATGTAGGCCCCTGGAACCCAGACAGAGGAGATATGTCTCATAACACCCAGTAATGGAACAGGCCACTTTCAGGAATGTAGGCCCTATCACCCAGACAGAGGAGAGATTATTATTATTATTATTTTTTATTTATATAGCGCCATCACTTTCCGTAGCACTTTACAAAGTATAAACATACAAAAGTGGGAGGTCCCATAACAGCAAAACAGGCATTATGTCACCCACCAATGCAACAGGCCACTTTCAGGAATTTAGGCCCTAGCACCCAGGCAGAGGAAAAAGGTCCCATAACAGCAAAACAGGCATCATGTCACCCACCATGTAGTTGCTCATGTGTGCCAGGCTGCCCAGAAGTAACAATAAGCTGTCCTCTGAAGGTGGTGTATCATCAGTGTCCTCCGTATCCCCCTAGCCACGCTCCAGTGATGGCCCTAAGCGGCGTAGTGTGCCACCGAGCAGTGAAACCGGTTCCTCCTCCTCTACCTCATCCTCCTCATCCTCCAGAAAGGTGCCCTGGCTGTCCACATGTGTACCTGGCCTCTTCTGGTGCAGGAACCCACTCTCTGAGCCACTTCTTTATGACCTGCCTGAAACCCTGTGAAATGCCCCCTCTTCCTCCTCCTCCTGTGCTGCATCTTCTTTCATCATCGCTGTAATATTTTTTTCATGGAGACATTGAAGGGGTATTGTGATTCTAAGAACGGTATCATCAGCACTGGCCATGTTGGTTGAGTACTCCAAAGACCGCAACAAGGTACACAGGTCTCGCATGCCGGCCCAGTTACTGGTGGTGAAGTGGTGCTGATCCGCAGAACGACTGACCATTGCATACTGCATCTGAAACTCCACTATCGCCCGCTGCTGCTCGCACAGTCTCTCCAGCATATGCAAGGTGGAGGCGATGAGCAGGAAGGCTGAAGTTACGCTGCAGCGCAGACAGGCGAGCAGCAGCAGGGTGAGAACGACGAAAGCGCACAGATACGGACCGCACTTTCAGCAGCAGCTCTGACATGTCGGGGTAGTTTTTAAGAAACTTCTGCACCCCAGATTCAGCACATATGCCCGGCAAGGGATGTGCGTCAAACCGGCTAGTTCCAGAGCTGCAACGAGATTTTGCCCATTATCGCACATCACCAGGCAGGGCAGCAACCACTCATCAGTCTGCTCTTCCATGCCCCTCCAAAGTTCCTGTGCGGCGTGGGGTTTGTCACCCAAACACATGAGTTTTAAAATCGCCTGCTGACGTTTACCCCGGGCTGTGCTGAAGTTGGCGGTGAGGTTCTTTTGCTGACTGGATGTGGGGGTGGTAGAAGAGGAGTATGAGGAGGATGAGGATGATGAGGAGTAGGAGGAGGAAGCAACGAATAATGCTGTGTGATCCTCGGTGGTGGAAGGACATGCGCCAAATCACTATCCGCCTTGGGCCCAGCTGCCACTACATTTACCCAGTGTGCAGGGAGATATAGCGACTCTGGCCATGCTTACTGGTCCATGTATCTGTGGTTATGTGGACCTTGCCACAGATGGCGTTGCGCAGCGCACACTTGATTTTATTCTCCACTTGGTTGTGCAGGGAAGGGACGGCTCTCCTGGAAAAGTAGTGGCGGCTGGGAACAACGTACTAGGGGACAGCCACCGCCATCAGCTGTTTGAAACAGTCTGTCTCCACCAGACGAAATTACAGCATTTCAAAGGCAAGTAATTTTGAAAGGCTGGCATTCAGGGCCAGGGCTCGAGGGTGAGTAGGTGGGTATTTCCTCCTTCTCTCCAATGTTTGGGAGATGGACAGCTGAATGCTGCCGTGTGACATGGTGGAGATGCTTGGTGATGGTGTTGTATGTGGTGGTGTTGGCGGAACATCCTCTGTTTGCTGGTTGCCAAGAGCGACGGTGACGCCAGAGGTGGAGGGAGAGGCCGAACAGAAGAGGGAGCAGGAGGAGCATGAAAGAGTTCCTTGTTTTTAAGGTGCTTACTCCACTGCAGTTCATGCTTTGCATGTAGATGCCTGGTCATGCAGGTTGTGCTCAGGTTAAGAACGTTTATGCCTCGCTTCAGGCTCTGATGGCACAACATGCAAACCACTTGTGTCTTGTCGTCAGGACATTGTGTGAAGAACTGCCACACCAATGATCTCCTTGGAGCAGGCCTTGGTGTGCTCGGTGCCTGGTTGCGGGGGACAGTAGCAGGTGTACTGTCTCTGGAACGGCCGATGCGCTTTTGCACCCTGCACCCTCTTTTGCTGTGCTGTTGCCTCTGTGCGACCACCGCCTCTTCCTCAGAACTGCACGCCTCACTAGCACGACCTTCAGTCCAGTCTGGGTCTAGGACTTCATCATCCTCCACATCATCTTCCACCCATTCATGACCCCTGCCCTCTTCTTCGGTCTGCACATTGCAGAAAACCACAGCAGTTGGCACCTGTGTTTCGTCATCATCAGAGACGTTTTGTGGCAGTATTCGCATGTCATCCTGCAACAAAAGTGTTTGAGCATCAGTGCATTCAAGGTCTTCCTCTTCTGGGGCAGGGCTAGGTGGATGGGCTGGGGAAACCCTGCCAACAGAGTCATCAAAAGGCATGAGACTTTCCTGCATGATTTGGTGCTCTGACTGCTTGGCTAATTTGCAAGGGGGTGAGGTGTAAGACTGATCGGCTTCAGGTGCCAACTCTGAGCTTTCTGCAGAGGACTGGATGTTAGATACTGTGATGAAACTATTGCCTGTGTATGTTCTGGCTTCACCATCCGTAGAGCGGCATTTGGGTCTATCAAATAACACTGCAGATTTTGTCGCCTACTCACACCAGAGTAAGGTGTTTGACTTGGAGCTGTAGTTGGCGCTGAACGGTCACGTCCTCTCCCAGCAACAGGAACTCCACCAACACCACAACGACCATGCCCACATCCCTTATTTGATGTTCTCCTCATTATTTGCGTTCACCCACCAAGCTGAAAATTGGTCTCTCTCCTGTCTCAATTTACCTGCCACTAGTCGACAATTACATTCGCTAAGGCAGTGCCTGTGTCATAATAATCCTCTGTGGACCCAGAATAATGTTTTTTGTGCCCAAAATACACTGATTCTCAATTTCTATGCGGAAATGTAAATTTTTTTGGGTACGCTGTATGCACAAGTGGTTTGTGGAACAAGAACAAGTATTTTTGAAATAAAATACAGAAAATTAGTATTTTACTGCTGTAAATTGAAATTAATTATTTATACGCCAGATGCACAACAGTTTTATCGGCCTAAAACACGGCTTTTTTCAATAAAATCCCAAAACGCACTTTTTAACTGCTGTACATTAACAGTAGATATTTATACTATGTATGGACACCAGATTTGGGGACCCAGAACACAGATTTGGTCACCAAAATTCACGAATGCAGTATTTGAATGCTATAAATTGGAAATAATTATTTAAACGACGGATGCACAACTGTTTTTTCAGCCTAAAACACGGCTTTTTTCAATAAAACCCCAAAATGTAGTTTTTAAATGCTGTAAATTTAGATTAGATATTTATACCGTGTATGTACAACTGCTTTGTAAAGCAAGAATATAGTTTTTTTCCCACAAAAAAGAATAATGCACTAGTTCTCAGTAGAGATGAGCGAACACCTGGATGTTCGGGTTCGAGAAGTTCCTGAAAATGTTCGGGTTCGGGATCCAAACTCGAGCCGAACTTTATCCCGAACCTGAACCCCATTGAAGTCAATGGGGACCCGAACTTTTGGGCACAAAAAATGCTGTAAAATAGTCCAGGAAAGGGCTAGAGGGCTGCAAAAGGCAGCAAAATGTAGGTAAATTCCCTGCAAACAAATGTGGATAGGGAAATTAATTAAAATAAAATAAATAAAAATTAACCAATATCAATTGGAGAGAGGTCCCATAGCAGAGAATCATGCGTCATATCACCCACCACTGGAGAAGGCCACTTTCAGTTATTTCGGCCCCAGCACCCAGACAGAGGAGAGAGGTCCCACAGCAAGGAATCATGCGTCATATCACCCACCACTGGAGAAGGCCACTTTCAGTTATTTCGGCCCCAGCACACAGACAGAGGAGAGAGGTCCCACAGCAAGGAATCATGCGTCATATCACCCACCACTGGAGAAGGCCACTTTCAGTTATTTCGGCCCAGCACCCAGACCGAGGATACAGGTCCCACAGCAAGGAATCCTGTGTCATATCACCCACCACTGGAGAAGGCCACTCAGTTATTTCGGCCCCAGCACCCAGACAGAGGAGAGAGGTCCCACAGCAAGGGATCATGCGTCATATCACCCACCACTGGAGAAGGCCACTTTCAGTTATTTCGGCCCCACCACCCAGACAGAGGAGAGGTTCATTCAACTTTGGGTTGCACCGCAAAATCATGGTAAAGTTAAAAAAATGAGGATTCAATAAAGAAGTGCCCGGAGTACAAGAATACATGGTTGAGGGGGAGGCAGTTATAAATGTCTATTCTGCACAAGGGAGGCACAGGTCCTGTGGGATCCATGCCTGGTTCATTTTTATGAACGTCAGCTTGTCCACGTTGGCTGTGGACAGGCGGCTGCATTTGTCAGTAATTACGCCCCCTGCCGTGCTGAATACACGTTCAGACAAAACGCTGGCTGCCGGGCAGGCCAGCACCTCCAAGGCATAAAATGCTAACTCTGGCCACGTGGACAATTTGGAGACCCAGAAGTTGAATGGGGCCGAACCATCAGTCAGTACATGGAGGGGTGTGCAGACGTACTGTTCAACCATGTTAGTGAAATGCTGCCTCCTGCTAACACGTTCTGTATCAGGTGGTGGTGCAGTTAGCTGTGGCGTGGAGACAAAACTTTTCCACATTTCTGCCATGCTAACCCTGCCCTCAGAGGAGCTGGCCGTGACACTGCTGCATTGGTGACCTCTTGCTCCTCCTCTGCCTTCGCCTTGGGCTTCCACCTGTTCCCCTGTGACATTTGGGAATTCTCTCAGGAGCGCGTCTACCAGCTTGCGCTTGTACTCGCGCATTTTCCTATCATGCTCCAGTGCAGGAAGTAAGGTGGGCACATGGTCTTTGTACCGGGGATACAGCAGGGTGGCAACCCAGTAGTCCGCACACGTTAAAATGTGGGCAACTCTGCTGTCGTTGCGCAGGCACTGCAGCATGTAGTCGCTCATGTGTGCCAGGCTCCCCAGAGGTAAGGACAAGCTGTCCTCTGTGGGAGGCGTATCGTTATCGTCCTCTGTATCCCCCCAGCCACGCACCAGTGATGGGCCTGAGCTGTGTCGGGTGCCACCCCGCTGTGAACCTGCTTCATCCTCATCCTCCTCCACCTCCTCCTTATCCTCCTCGTCCTCCAGTAGTGGGCCCTGGCTGGCCACATTTGTACCTGGCCTCTGCTGTTGCAAAAAACCTCCTTCTGAGCCACTTCTAACAGACTGGCCTGAAAGTGCTAAAAATGACCCCTCATCCTCCTCCTCCTCCTCCTGGGCCACCTCCTCTTCCATCATCGCCCTAAGCGTTTTCTCATGGAGACATAGAAGTGGTATTGTAACGCTGATAACGGTGTCCTCGCCACTGGCCATGTTGGTGGAGTACTCGAAACAGCGCAACAGGGCACACAGGTCTCACATGGAGGCCCAATCATTGGTGGTGAAGTGGTGCTATTCTGCAGTGCGACTGACGCGTGCATGCTGCAGCTGAAACTCCACTATGGCCTGCTGCTGCTCGCACAGTCTCTCCAGCATGTGCAAGGTGGAGTTCCATATATCGGGCATGTCGCATATGAGGCGGTGAGCGAGAAGGCCGAAGTTCCGCTGTAGCGCAGACAGGCGAGCAACGGCAGGATGTGTACGCCGGAAGCGCGCACAGACGGCCCTCACTTTATGCAGCAGCTCTGACATGTCGGGGTAGTTGTGAATGAACTTCTGCACCACCAAATTCAGCACATGAGCCAGGCAAGGGATGTGCGTCAAATCGGCTAGTCCCAGAGCTGCGACGAGATTTCGCCCATTATCGCACACCCCCAGGCCGGGCTTGAGGCCCACCGGCAGAAACCACTCATCGGTCTGTTGTTCAATACCCCGCCACAACTCCTGCGCGGTGTGGGGCCTGTCCCCTAAACATATGAGTTTCAGAATGGCCTGCTGACGTTTACCCCGGGCTGTGCTGAAGTTGGTGGTGAAGGTGTGTGGCTGACTGGATGAGCTGGTGGAAGCAGAGGAGAAGGAAGCCGAGTATGTGGAGGAGGCTGTACAGGAGGCAAAGAATGATGCCCTGCGATCCTTGGCGGCGGAAGGACGTGAGCCAAGGAACTCTCCGCCTGGGGCCCAGCCGCCACTACATTTACCCAGTGTGCAGTTAGGGAGATATAGCGTCCCTGGCCGTGCTTACTGGTCCACGTATCTGTGGTTAGGTGGACCTTGCCACAGATGGCGTTGCGCAGTGCACACTTGATTTTATCGGATACTTGGTTGTGCAGGGAAGGCACGGCTGTCTTGGAGAATTAGTGGCGGCTGGGAACAACATACTGTGGGACAGCCATGGACATCAGCTGTTTGAAGCTGTCTGTGTCCACCAGCCCGAATGACAGCATTTCAAAGGCCAGTAGTTTAGAAATGCTGGATTCAGGCCCAGGGCTCGAGGGTGGCTAGGTGGGAATTTATGCTTTCTCTCCAAGGTTTGGGAGATGGAGAGCTGAACGCTGCCGTGTGACATGGTGGAGATGCTTGGTGACGCAGGTGGTGGTGTCGGTGGCACATCCTCTGTTTGGTGGGCGGCAGGTGCCAACATTCCTCACGAGGCGGAGGAAGAGGCAGAAGAGGGAGCAGGGGGAGCCAGAGTGAGTTCCTTGCTTTTAAGGTGTTTACTCCACTGCAGTTCATGCTTTGCATGTAGATGCCTGGTCATGCAGGTTGTGCTAAGGTTCAGAAAGTTAATGCCTCGCTTCAGGCTCTGATGGCACAGCGTGCAAACCACTCGGGTCTTGTCATCAGCACATTGTTTAAAGAAGTGCCATGCCAGGGAACTCCTTGAAGCCGCCTTTGGGGTGCTCGGTCCCTGGTGGTGGTGGCCAGTAGCAGGTGAACTCTCTTGGAGGCGGCTGTTCTGCTTTTGTCCCCTGCTCCCTCTTTTGCTACGCTGTTGGCTCGGTCTCACCACTGCCTCTTCCTCTGAACTATGAAAGTCAGTGGCACGACCTTCATTCCATGTGGGGTCTAGGACCTCATCGTCCCCTGCATCGTCTTCCACACAGTCTTCCTCCCTGACCTCCTGTTCGGTCTGCACACTGCAGAAAGACGCAGCAGTTGGCACTTGTGTTTCGTCATCATCAGAGATGTGCGGACTGTGATGAGATGGTATTCCCATGTCCTCATCATCAGGAAACATCAGTGGTTGTGCATCAATGCATTCTATGTCTTCTACCACTGGGGAAGGGCTAGGTGGATTCCCTTGGGATACCCTGCCAGCAGAGTCTTCAAACAGCAAAAGAGACTGCTGCATAACTTGAGGCTCAGACAGTTTCCCTGATATGCATGGGGGTGATGTGACAGACTGATTGGCTTGGTTTTGAGGCGCCACCTGTGCACTTTCTGCAGAAGACTGGGTGGGAGATAATGTTGTGAACGTGCTGGATCCACTGTCGGCCACCCAATTGACTAGCGCCTGTACCTGCTCAGGCCTTACCATCCTTACAATGGCATTGGGCCCCACCAAATATCACTGTAAATTCTGGCAGGTACTGGAACCTGAGGTAGTTGATTCACTAGGACGTGTGGCTGTGGCAGAATGGCCACGTCCTCCCCCAGCACCAGAGGGTACACTAACACCACCACGACCGTGTCCCTTACTAGATGTTTTCCTCATTGTTACCGTTCACCAAGCACCACAATAAGAAAAAAAATATTTGGCCCACTATATTGATTTCAAATTCAGGCAATTTTTTTACAGGCACCTAACACTATGTGCTTATTTATTTATGTGGCGTATTACACTAATCCAGGCACAGCAGTAACCACTGATTTAGAGGAATATCTCTTTTAGGGCTAGTATTTAGGCCCTGGATTAAAGGTATCCTTTTATGGACAGATTTAAACTGAGCCTGCAACAGCTGGAACACCAGATTCAGGGTATTGCTATTTTGGCAATTGAATTTCACCCCAGAACAAAATATATAATTTGCAGGACACTATGAAACTTGGCGAGCCACAGCTGAAACCACTGATTTATGGTATTGCTATTTTGGCAATTGAATTTCACCCCAGAACAAAATATATGTTTTGGCAGACACTATTATAGTTTGCCAGCCACAGCTTAAACCACTGATTTATAATATTGCTATTTTGTCAATTGAATTTCACCCCAGAACAAAATATACCCTGTTACGGACAGATTTAAACTAGGCCTGCAACAGCTGGAACACCAGATTCAGGGTATTGCTATTTTGGCAATTGAATTTCACCCCAGAACAAAATATATCCTTTGCAGGACACTATGAAACTTGGCCAGCCACAGCGGAAACTACTGATTTATGGTATTGCTATTTTGGCAATTGAATTTCACCCCAGAACAAAATAGTTTGCCAGCCAGAGCTGAAACCACTGATTTATGGTATTGCTATTTTGGCAATTGAATTTCACCCCAGAACAAAATATATCCTTTGCAGGACACTATGAAACTTGGCCAGCCACAGCTGAAACCACTGATTTATGGTATTGCTATTTTGGCAATTGGATTTCACTCCAGAACAAAATATATGTTTTGGCGGACACTATTATAGTTTGCCAGCCAGTGCTGGGACACCAGATTTAGGGGATTGCTATTTTGGCAATTGAATTTCACCCCAGAACAAAATATATGTTTTGGCGGACACTATTCAGTTTGCCAGCCGCAGCTGTGACACCAGATTTATGGTATTGCTATTTTGGCAATTGAATTTAACCCCAGAACAAAATATATGTTTTGGCGGACACTATTATAGTTTGCCAGCCACAGCTGGGACACCAGATTTAGGGGATTGCTATTTTGACAATTGAATTTCACCACAGAAAATAATCTATCCTTTGCCAAAGAGCCGACAATATTATACTTGGCTAGCCAAAGCTGGAACACCAGATTTAGGGGATTGGTATTTTGGCAATTGTATTTAACCCCTTAATAAAATATAGAAATTGCTATCCTGAGTTTCTAGGGGTGACAATTAGCACAGCCAAGCCCCTGATGTAGGATATAGCAAAAAAAACTAGTATTGATGGATTGATGGCCTTGGTGGCAGCTTGTTCTGGTGCACCACAAGTCACAAAATGGTCGCCGATCACCCCAGAAAATAAGTGACAGAAAAACTCTCTGTGCAGCCTTAAAACCAGTGAGCAAGTAACTAGCAGAAGTTCAATCATTCACAGCTGTAGATCGATCACTCCATTAGGTGCTTTTGCAGACTTTTCCCTGCCTAATCTCGCCCTCACAGCAGCTGCGTCCTCTCCCTACACTAATCAGAGCAGTGTGACGTGCGGCGCTACGTGACTCCAGCTTAAATAGAGGCTGGGTCACATGCTGCACTTGGCCAATCACAGCCATGCCATTAGTAGGCATGGCTGTGATGGGCTCTTAGGGCAAGAAGTAAAACAATAGCTGATTGGCTGCTGTGCAGCCCTTCAGAAAGCGGGAAGAAATCGCCGAACAACGAACCCGAACTTTTTTGAAAATGTACGGGTCCGGGTCCCGAACACCCCAAAATTCGGTACGAACCCGAACTATGCTCGACCTGGTCGCTCAACACTAGTTCTCAGCTGTAATATGAAATCGGTATTTAAGCGTTTTATTTCAAAATGCTCTGTGGATCAGAATTACCACTTTTTGTCAAAAAACATACACTTATGCTGCATTTCACAGTAGCAATGTAAAATTGGAGGTTGGAATGGGTATTTCACACTGTTTGGTGGACCTTGAATAAAGTTTTCTTTCTATAAAAAACTAAGAAGCACTATTTCCCTGCAGAAACATAAAATATGTCCTTGGACGGTATATGCAGAACTGTTTTGTGGACAAGGAATATGTTTTTCCCCAAAAAATTACACGGATTCTCTATTTCACCGCAGAAATGTCAAATATATATTTTGCCGGTGTAAAATAGGCTTGGTGGATCAGGATGACCACATTTTTTTAACTAAAATACACTGATGAACTATTTGATAGCTGAAATGGACTATACGGTTTAGTGTATTGTATACACAAGTGCTCTGTGGCTCCACAGATCCCAGGCTAGACAAATGGACTATGTCACCCCTTAAACATACAAAAGGCAATATAGGGGACTTGAGCAGCCAGAAAAAAGTGTTTTTTTGCTTCACTGTGCTACAAAATAGGATTAGGCTGATGTCTCTGGCTGGCTGGCACATATGCAGTACACTGCAGTTAGCTAATATGGCCACCGAGCACCACCTCAGTAACAGATGGACTACAAAAAAATGTTTCCCTTGCAGTGCCTGGGTAAAGAAATGCTGGATTGCTGAAGCTCCCTCCCTCTCTATTTGCTGTATCTTGTGGATTAAAGTAGCACAGGTTCTTCTGATTTCTGCCCTATTCTGTCCCTGATCGCAGCACCAGCACCAACATCTTCTCCTTAAGCTCAAATTAGCAGAGTGACGTGCGGCAGTACGTGACTCCAGCTTATAAAGAGGCTGGGTCACATGCTGCAATCAGCCAATCACAGCCATGCCATTGGTAGGCATGGCTGTGATGGCTTCTTAGGGCATGAAGTAAAACGCTTGCTGATTGGCTGCTGTGCATTAGATATCTTGGACATAGGATGATAAGCTTCTTCTTCTTTGGCAGTTTCTTCAAGAACTCTGAGTTCAGCCATGGCTGTTGCTTCTTCCCATTCCTTCTGAAGGACCTCCAACTCAGCTTCAGCTTTGGCGTTGTTCGCTTGCGCCTGGGCGTGTATAGCTGCTTGATTAGCTTGAGATTGGGCTTGTGTCTCTGTGACTTGTGCCTTAAAGGCTGCTTCCTTTCTAACTCAGTGAGCTTGTACCTTCGCTGCTTCCGCTTTTGCATGTGCCAACACTAATGAGGTACTCAGAGAAGAGTGCTGTGAGCGAGACCTTAGTGACGAGGACTGAGCAATAGATTTCGAGGAATAGGATTAAGCCTTGGAGTGCCTTGAAAAGTTAGAATGGCGGAACGCAGTTTCATATTGTTGTGATGTCTTGTCTTCTAGCATTGACTTGACTGCTATAAATCTGCTATATCTTTCATCATTAAGTGCAGTGTGGGTCTTTAATTTGAAGTTTGAGTTGAAACTTGATAACAAAGAAAAATATTTCTCAGACAGTCTTTTATGACTTTCGTAGGTCTTATTCGATTTTTTACACATGGCCTTAAATTGATTTTCATTATAGCCTGATCCATGTGCTGCATCCATGCATTGTTCAGTCTTTTCCCACAAACTGAATACATTATTACATAACTCAATTTTGTTAGATAAGAGGGCTTCTTACATTTTTAATGAGGGTTTGGAGATTCTTTTAGCTGTATCTTGGAATTCCATTTTAACAGATCAGTGACCTATAGTGGTGGTTCAGTCTTTTAATAGCTTATAGCAGGCAGACAATATTTACCTCAGAAAACAGGCTAAATGCAGTTCCTAGCCTGTCTGAAACTGAAATTGCTAGAAGCTTCTGTGATCCTAGTGAATGCAGTACTGAGCAGTATAAGATATTGCCCTCCACTGCAGCAAGCAGAAGAATAATGATGGTGGCTTATTACTTGGAGGAGGAGAATATTCTTTCCTTAGCAAAAAAAGGAAAGTACTAAGGCAATTATTTTACTGTGGCATTATGAAATGTCAGCTTTATACAATCACGCATCTGTGAGAGAGCAGCCTCAGCTTACACTAATACACTACAGCTTATGCATCAGACACCAAGGAGTTAATCAAGTAGCTTTTTAATCTGTAGACTGTATTACAAGATGTTGCAGGGAATCCAGATGGTAAAAGAATTATGCCAACAATATCTCCTAGCTAAGAAGATAGAGATTCTGCTCAGAAAGCTGAGCATACACTAACAGCAATGCATGACTGGGAACAGAGGAAGTGGCTAGTCTGAACTAACTAGAAGCTGAAACAGAGGGGGGAGGAGAAGAGAGGAGCATACCAATACACGATGCAAGATACTGAAACAGAGCAACCACCCTCTCTTCCACTAAGTCCAGTCTCTGTAGCCAAGAGTCTGGTTAACCGAATCCTCCCTCTGATCCTCTTTCCTCCCACCATGTCGAGTCTGTCCAAACAAGTCATCCAACACTCGGATATTCACATGACCTTGTTTCATTGCCAGTAATTGGTTTGACTCTCTCACCAAGCACGCTTGAAGATGTACCTGAGATATTGTGCCCTGATTCCCATCCTCTTGAGCCTCCACAGTCTCAAGAAGATGACGGTGGTGAATGGCAATCATTCGTTCACAAGGTGGATGATAAGACAGAGTTGTCAATCACTGAGGTTGTGGTTAGGTCAAGTCAGGAGGATGAGCAAAGTGAGGAAGTGGAAGAGGACGTGGTGGACAATGAGGTCACTGACCCAACATGGGAAGGTGAAAAGCCAAGCGAGGACAGCAGTACAGAGGGGGAGGGATTCGCAGCACTGCAACAGTCTGGAAGAGGCAGTGGGGTTGCAAAAGGGAGAAATTGGTCCACAACAAACAGGCCCGCAACCATTACACCGAGCACCCCATACTAAAATCTACCTTGCCAAGGGGTAGGCGTTCCGCAGTATGGTGCTTTTTTGAGGAAAGTGCAGACGACAAAAAGAGTGGTAGTTTGCAACCTGTTCCATACCAAAATGAGCAGGAGCACGAACACTAGCAAACTCACCACCACCAGAATGATCCGCCACATGGCATCCAAGCCCCCTCATAAGTGGGCCAAATGCCTGGGTCCACAATCTGGGTTTGCGGGTCACACCACTGCCTCCTTTTCCCCTGTGTTATGCACTGCTGAATTAGGGTGTAAAAGATAAAAAACAGAGAGTAACACTCCAAGAAAAAACAAGAAACTGTTGCCGTGGGAAGGCAATAGGGCTTTTGTTGGAGAGAAGATGTAGGGCGCCAGAGGATGGACGAGAGAAAGTGCTAAATCTTGAGTATATAATTTAGTAAATCTTTATTTGATGGAATATTATTCAAATGGTAGGCAGCCAGTGGTATAAAGGTGGAGACGTATGTCACAACCAAAATGTAAGAACGAGCATAAAAAACGGGAGAGAGGGGTTTATCCACAAGACACCAAGAAATGGTGGTTGGCGCCACACCAAAGGCAAGTTCAAGGTAAAGTTAGTGAATAAATATAAAAGTATATATATATATAGATATAGATGTGTATCAAGAACCTCACAATGTAATGGCAGCAAACAGATGCATCCAGACTTACTTCACTAGGAAGGGAACCTGGGGGACACAGTAGCAGTGCTCCACCAGGTTGCACCCCCATCGCCAAGGTCGCAGTAAGGAGATCGTCAGATCAACAATGCCGAGATGTATGAACTCAGGTAAAAAGCGGATAAACACAAGGTAAAATCAAAGGGACTTACTTCACTAGGGAGGGAACCTCAGAGATAAGCTCAAGACACTCTAGAGGTTAGTCTCCCTCGCCTGGGTCGCCTATAAGTTGGTAGGTAAAATCAGCAGGTCGAGTCAGGATCTTCTTAAGATTTCCTTAAATGGTTCAAACAGGCACTGCAAAGAGGCTCAACGCGTTTCGGGGGTTTAATATAAAGGTCCCCCTTCATCAGGAGCATACAAGGGTAATGTCCAGAATCTGTCCCCCAGGTTCCCTCCCTAGTGAAGTAAGTCTGGATGCATCTGTTTGCTGCCATTACATTGTGAGGTTCTTGATACACATCTATATCTATATATATATATATACTTTTATATTTATTCACTAACTTTACCCTGAACTTGCCTTTGGTGTGGCGCCAACCACCATTTCTTGGTGTCTTGTGGATAAACCCCTCTCTCCCGTTTCTTATGCTCGTTCTTATGCACTGCTGGCCAATCACCTGTCAAAGGCGCAGGCCTGGATGCCCCTCGCCCTGCACCAGAACCTTCGCATGAACCGTCAGCAACAACATCCACTTCCCTGTCCCAGCACAGTGTCCAAATGTCGATAACACAGGCATTTGAATGCAACCGCAAATACCCACCCACAGGCCATAGCACTAAATGTGCAACTTTCAAAATTACTTTCCCTTAAAATGTTGCTATTTAGACTTGTTAACACTGAGGCCTTCCGCAGCCTGATGTCAGCGTCTGTCTCTCGGTGCGCAGTCCCCAGCCTCCACTATTTTTCACAGTGTGCCGTGCCTTACACCAGCATGTGTCCCAGAACATCACCCGTGCCCAGACCAATGCACTTACTGGGAAGGTCCACCTCACCACGGACACATGGACAAGTGCTGGTGGATAGGGACGCAACATTTCCCTGACCGCACACTGGGTGAATGTTATGGAGGCCGGAAGTGAGTTGGACCCTAAGAATGGCACAGGTGCTACCCACGCCCAGGATTGCTTGCCCTACATCCATCAGGGTCTCGCCAGCAGCTATGTTACTGGCTTCAACCCCCACTTCTTCTCCTCTACTGCCTTCTCCTCCATTTCCACCTCCAACAGTAGTCAGCCATCAGTCACTAGCTGGAAGCAGTGTAGCACTGTTGTGGGTAAGCGTCAACAGGCCGTGCTGAAGATGATCTGCTTAGGGGACAAACAGCAGACCACCGCAGAGCTCTGGCAGGGTATAAGGGACCAGACCGAGTTGTGGCTCTCGCCACTCAACCTACAACCAGGTATGGTTGTGTCTGACAATGGCCGTAACTTGGTGGCAGCTTTGAAGTTCGGCAACCTGACACACATCCCATGCCTAGCACACGTCTTAAACATGCCTAGTGGTTTATAAATACTTACCCCAATTTGGCAGAGCTGCTAGTGAAGGCACGCCACGTGTGTGCCCATTTCCTTAAGTTGTCCATAGCTTTAGCCGGTCTGTCAACGCTGCAGCAGCGCTTGCGGCTTCCAGCTCACCGACTGTTGTACGACATGATCAAGTGCTGGAACTGTACATTCTACATGTTGTCCAGGCTTTGTGAGCAGCAGAGGGCAGTTGTGGAATACCAGTTGCAAGATGGTCATCGCCTTTCCAGTCAACTCCCACTATTCACAAGCGAGGAGTGGGCATTGATGTCAGACCTCTGTTAGGTTTTAAAAAACTATGATGAATCCACACAGATGGTTAGTGGCAATAACGCTATTATTGGCATAACCATCCCACTGCTTTGTCTACTCAAACGATCGCTCCTCACAATTAAGGAAGACGCTCTGAATGTGTCAGATGAGGAAATGGGGGAGAACATTACTCATGTTGATAGCCAGACCACCCACAGTGCGTCTTTTCAGCGTGAATTGGGACATTAAGAGGAGGAGGAGGAGCTGGAGACAGTTGCCTCTGCTACAGAGGGTAGTACCCATGGAACTTTAATTCCATCTGTTCAGCATGGATGGGCAGAAGAGGAGGAGGATGAGGGGATGGAGAGTCATCCTGATGTTGACATCGACGTCTTGCCTGTTGGTACACATGGCTGACTTCATGTTAGGCTGCCTGTCCCGCAACCCTCGCGTTATACGCATTTTAGATAACACAGATTACTGGGTGTTCACTCTTCTCGACCCGCGTTACAAAGAAAACTTCTCATCTCTCATTCCTGTGGTGGAGAGGACAAGTAAAGCGGTGCAATACCAGAAGGTACTTGTTGAGAGATTGCTCCATAATTTTCCATCTGACAACGCGGCCGGCAGAGTCCGTTCTTCCTTAGGCAACCGAGGAAGGTAGACAAGGGGAACACACAGCAGTTTCAACAAAGGCAGAGCAACACTCTCCAAGGCATGGGACACTTTCATGACACCCCGCCAGCAACCTCACCCGGAAGCACGGCCTAGTGGCACAAGGAGGGAAAAGTTTTGGAAGATTGTGAAGGAATATATCGCAGATCGTGTCAGCGTCCTAAATGATCCCTCAGTGCCTTTCAACTACTGGGTGTTCAAGCTGGACACGTTGTTACTAGTGATGAGCGGCAGGTGCCATATTCGATTTCGACGAAATTCGCGAATATTCGAAAGAATATTCGTTTCATATTCGTCGAAATCGAATATTCGCCATTATTCTAGTTATCGTGATTAATATGCGATTTAAATAATCGCGTATTGCGATTTTAACTTAGGCTACTTTCCTATTGGTTTCATATCTAGAATTATAGCAAAGATGACGAATATGACGAATGTATTCGTCATATTCCTCAAAACGAAGATAACGAAGTATTCTACATCTTCGTTTTAGCAACCTATTCGTCAACTTTGCTAATTCTAGCAATCAAATAGGAAGGTTGACTATAGAGACAACTGTGTTTAATTCGCTATGAGATTATATAATTTTTTTTTTAAATAAATAGAATAACTATAATAATTATCAAGTAATATAATTATTCTATAAAAAAAAAAAAAAAATCGCATAGCGAATTTAACACAGCTGTCTCTATAGTCAACCTTCCTATTTGATTGCTAGAATTAGCGAAGTTGACGAATAGGTTGCTAAAACGAAGATGTAGAATACTTTGTTATCTTCGTTTTGAGGAATATGACGAATACATGTGTCATATTCGCTAATACTACCAAGCCAACCATAGTAAACCAGGTCTAAGTAGAAATCGCAATGCGATTAATTCAAGTTATATTAATCGCATTGCGATTTCAACTTAGAGCTGGGTTTATAATGGGTCAGCTTGCTAGAATTAACGAAGTTAACGAATATGGAATATAGCAGCAGCGCTAAGTTGAAATCACAATGCGATTAATTTAACTTGAAGTAATCGCATTGCGATTTCATTTTAGCACTGCTAGTGCTATATTCCATATTCGTTAATTTTTGCCTATGTAAGATAGCAGTGCTAAGTTGTAATCGCAATGCGATTAATTTAACTTGAAGTAATCGCATTGCGATTTCAACTTAGCACTGCTAGTGCTATATTCCATATTCGTTAATTCTAGCCTATGTAAGATAGCAGTGCTAAGTTGTGATCGCAATGCGATTAATTTAACTTGAATTAATCGCATTGCGATTTCAAAGTAATTCCTCAAATCCGACAGTACATTTTAGTATATTGAGATGTTCCCATGGTGATGGGGACGCTCCATGAGCACGGAAGTCGGCAGAAGCGGCAATGGGCACTGACTAGAGCAGCCAGGAAGCCAGGAATCCTCAGGACAGGTAAGAACAACTTTTGGGAAGTGGGAAAGAAAAAAATATAACAAAAAAAAACACAAAAAAACCCCGAATATTCGAAATAGCGAATTTATAGCGCTATATTCGAAATATTCGCGAATTAGCGAAGTGCCGATATTCACTAAAAAAATTCGCTATTCGAATATTCGCGCTCAACACTAGTTGTTACGAACTTGCGCTCTACGACTTGGAAGTGCTGGTCTGCCCTGCTGCCAGCGTTTTGTCTGAGCGTGTATTCAGTGCTGCTGGTGGCATTATAACTGCTAAGCGTATCCGCTTGTCCACTGACAATGCTGACAGGTTGACTCAGATAAAAATGAACAAGGCCTGACTTCTCAACTCAGCAAGAGGAGAGCTGATCTGAGTTGATGATGAACATAAAGGCAATTTCAAAATGTATTGTTTATAATGTCTACTGTAGTGTATTCGCATGCACCTTTTTCACCACAAAAAAGTGTATATGTTTGTATCTTGTTTTCTCCTCCTCCTCCAGATTGTATATATTCCCTCCACTACAATTTTTAAAGAGGGTCAGCTGACCAGCAGGTCCTCAACCATAATGTTTTAGAGGGTCAGCTCACCAGCAGGCCCTCAACCATAATGTTTTATAGGGTTAGCTCACCAGCAGGCCCTAAACCATAATGTTTTATTGGGTCATCTCACCAGCAGGCCCTCAACCATAATGTTTTACAGGGTCAGCTCACCAGCAGGCCCTCAACCGTAATGTTTTACAGGGTCAGCTCACCAGCAGGCCCTCAACCATAATTTTTAAGAGGTTCAGCTCACCAGCAGGCCTTCAACCATAATGTTTTAGAGGGTCGGCTCACCAGCAGGCCTCAACCATAATGTTATAGAGGGTCCGCTCACCAGCAGCCCCTCGCACCTAATGTTTAAGAGGGGAAGCTCAGCAGCAGGCCCTCAAACATAATGTTTTACAGGGTCAGCTCACCAGCAGGCCCTAATCCCTAATGTTTTAGAGGGTCAGCTAAACAGCAGGCCCTCGCCCTTAATGTTTTAGAGGGTCACCAGCAGGCCCTTGCTCCAAATGTTTTTGAGGGTCACCAGCAGGCCACCAATCATAATTTTTCAAGGGTGTGTATGATTCCCTTCTTTGTCTGTAATAAAGGGTGTATTGTAGTGCCTGTTCTTTGTAATGTTTGGCAGCCCTTTCACTTAGTGCATAGGCGTTATGAGTGTAGGAGTCCCACTACCTGAACAATTATACCACATTGTGACCGGGGCCCTCCTTTATGTGATATACAGGCTGTTTCGGAGTGCCTCTTGCTTGTAATTTTTGGCAGCACTTGCACTTTATATACAATTGAATATACAGGAAAGAATGTTTCCTAACATATTTTCCTGAAAAGTCACTTTCTTATTTTCAAAGGAATTTCTGGTTGTGGCACAGTGTTCTGCTTACTGAGACTTTAAGAGTGCCATGTCAAACTAATTTAATCAGTTTCTATGAGGAAGTAAGTTCTAGACTTGACTGCGGCGAATCAATGATTGTCATATATCTGGACTTCTCCCAAGCATTTGACAATGTACCACATAAAAGGTAAGTATATAAAATGAGAATGCTTGGACTGGTGGGAAATGTCTGTATGTGGGTAAGTAGCTGGCTCAGTGATAGAAAACAGAGCGTGGTTGTTAACGGTACACACTTAGATTGGTTCACTGTCACTAGTGGGGTACCACATGGGTCAGTATGGCGGCCCTATTCCCTTTAATATATGTATTAATGATCTTGTCATTTTTGCAGATGACCCTAAACTGCGTAAAGTAATAGACACGGAAGAGAACAGTATACTGCTACAGATCGCTCTGGATAGATTGGAGGCTTGGGCAATGAAGTGGTAGGTGAGGTTTAGCACTGACAAATGTAAGGCTATGCACATGGGAAGGAATAATGTAAGTCACCAGTACATACTAAATAGTAAAACACTGGGTAACACTGAATGAAAAAGGACCTAGGAATTTTAGTGAACAGCAAAGTAAGCTGTAGAAACTAGTGTCAGGAAGCTGCTGCCAAGGCCAATAAGATAATGGGTTGCATCAAAAGGGGCATAGATGCCCGTGATGAGAACATAGTCCTGCCACTTTGCAAATCACTAGTCAGACCACACATGGAGTACTGTGTACAGTTCTGGGCTCCTGTGAACAAGGCAGACATAGCAGAGGGTTCAGAGGAGGGCAACTAAAGTAATAACTGGAATGGGGCAACTACAGTACCCTGAAAGTTTATTTAAATTAGGGTTATTAACTTGAGAAAAAAGACGACTGAGGGGAGATCTAATAACTATTTATAAATATATCAGGGGTCAGTACAGAGATCTCTCCAATCATCTATTTATCCCCAGGGCTGTTACTGTAAAGAGGGGACATCCTCTGTGTATGGAAGAAAGAAGGTTTGTACACAAACATAGATAAGGATTCTTCATTGTAAGAGCAGTGAGACTATGGAACTCTCTGCCTGAGGAGGTGGTGATGGTGAGTTCACTAAAAGAGTTCAAGAGGGGCCTGGATGTATTTTTAGAGTGTAATAATATTAAAGACTATAGCTACTAGAGATGGGTTGTTGATCCAGGGAGTTATTCTGATTGCCTGATTGGAAGCGAGAAGGGATTTTTTCCCCTTAAGTGGAGAAAATTGGCTTCTACCTCACATTTTTATTTTTTGCCTTCCTCTGGATCAACTTGCAGGATAACAGTCTAAACTGGATGGACAGTGTTACTATATTATTGTAGCTGTTTCTCAATCCAAATGGATGAGGTTTATGAGAACTTCAATGCAGTACATGGGAAGTCCATGGGTTACCTAGGGATACTTGTGGCGTTTAGAAATGCCAGCTTAATACAATCACGCATCTGTGAGAGAGCTGCCTCTTTACACACTGAGGTGACTTGTTGAATCAGACATTCTTCATTTACAGTTTACGCATCAGACACCCAGGAGTTAATCAAGTAGCTTTTTAATCCAGAGATTGTATTACAAAATGTGCAGGAAATCCAGATTGTAAAAGAATTATTACAGTATTCTCCTTGAGAAGAAGATGGAGATTCTCCTCAGAAATAGAGCACACACTAACAGCAATGTATGACTGGGAAAATAGGAAGTGGCCAGACTGAACTACACTGCTATTGACTGGCAAATTTCTAATTAGATGAGGTGATGTGGCAGCGGCTAGCTATAATTAATTATAATTAAATTATAATTCATTTCTCAAAAAGTCGAGTTGGTCGGTAATGCAGATGATAGGCGTTACTGATAGAATCACTTCACACTTCACTTATTTGGTCAGTTACGGGGCCAAGACTGACCAAATAACTCAAGTGTGAACTCAACCTTACAGGTCAATGTTAGCGTCAAGAAGAAACACACTCCTTTTATATTGTCGTCAGCTGATTCCACATAGATTTCCACAGAACCTGTTCTGTTACACGCTGAAACAACTAGTTCCGCCATGACTGAGTGGTGAGGTGGCAACAGCATGAGGAGTCAACACAGTGACTCATTCACAAAGTGGTGAGGTTGGGAATCGCATGAGGAACCACATGAGTTGTTAACAAAGTCATAGAGTGGCGAGGGTGAGAATCGCATGAGGAATCGTATGTGTCGTCAACATAGTGGCCCAGTCACAGAGTGGTGAAAGTGGGAATTGCATGAGGAATCGCATGAGGAATCACGAGTTGTCGACTCGTCAACAAAGTGGCCCAGTCACATTAGGAATCGCATGAGGAAATGCATGAGGAATCATGAGTCATCAACACAGTGGCACAGTCACAGAGTGCTGAAAGTGGGAATTGCATGTGGAATCTCATGAGTCGTCAACACAGTGGCCCAGTCACAGAGTGGTGAAGGTGGGAATCGCATGAGGAAATGCACGAGGAATCGCATGAAGAATCACATGAGTCGTCAACACAGTGGCCCAGTCACAGCAGAGTGGTGAGGGTGGGAATCGCATGAGGAAACGCATGAGGAATCGCATGAGTCGTCAACACAGTGGCCCAGTCACAGAGTGGTCAGGGTGTGAATTGTATGAGTCATCAACACAGTGGCCCAGTCACAGAGTGGTTAACGTGGGAATTGCATGAGGAATCGAATGAGGAGTCGCATGAGTCATCAACACAGTGGCCCAGTCACAGAGTGGTGAGGGTTGGAATCGCATGAGGAATCGCATGAGTCGTCAACACAGTGGCCCAGTCACAGAGTGGTGAGGGTGGGAATCGCATGAGGAATCGCATGAGGAATCACATGAGTCGTCAACCCAGTGGCCCAGTCACAGAGTGGTGAGGGTGGGAATCGCATGAGGAATCGCATTAATCGTCAACACAGTGGCCCAGTCACAGAGTGGTGAGGGTGGGAATCACATGAGGAATCGCATGAGGAATCACATGAGTCGTCAACACAGTGAACCAGTCACAGAGTGGTGAGGGTGGGAATCGCATGAGGAATCGCATGAGTCGTCAACACAGTGGCCCAGTCACAGTGTGGTGAGGGTGGGAATTACATGAGGAATCGCATGAGGAATCACATGAGTTGTCAACACAGTGGCCCAGTCACAGAGTGTTGAGGGTGGGAATCACATGAGAAATCACATGAGGAATCACATGTGTTGTCAAGACAGTGGCCCAGTCACAGAGTGGTGAGGGTGCGAATCGCATGAGGAATCACATGAGTCCTCAACACAGTGGCCCAGTCACAGAGTGGTGAGGGTGGGATATCACATGAGAAATCAAATGAGAAATAACATGAGGAATCACGTGTCATCAACACAGTGGCCCAGTCACAGAGTGGTGAGGGTGGGAATCTCATGAGGAATCGCATAAGTCGTCAACACAGTGGCCCAGTCATAGGGTGCTGAGGGTGGGAATCACATGAGGAATTGAATGAGGAATCGAATGAGGAATCACATTAGTCATCAACACAGTGGCCCAGTCACAGAGTGATGAGGGTGGGAATCACATGAGAAATCACATGAGGAATCACATGTGTGGTCAACACAGTGGCCCAGTCACAGAGTGGTCAGGGTGTGAATTGTATGAGTCATCAACACAGTGGCCCAGTCACAGAGTGGTTAACGTGGGAATTGCATGAGGAATCGAATGAGGAGTCGCATGAGTCATCAACACAGTGGCCCAGTCACAGAGTGGTGAGGGTTGGAATCGCATGAGGAATCGCATGAGTCGTCAACACAGTGGCCCAGTCACAGAGTGGTGAGGGTGGGAATCGCATGAGGAATCGCATGAGGAATCACATGAGTCGTCAACCCAGTGGCCCAGTCACAGAGTGGTGAGGGTGGGAATCGCATGAGGAATCGCATTAATCGTCAACACAGTGGCCCAGTCACAGAGTGGTGAGGGTGGGAATCACATGAGGAATCGCATGAGGAATCACATGAGTCGTCAACACAGTGAACCAGTCACAGAGTGGTGAGGGTGGGAATCGCATGAGGAATCGCATGAGTCGTCAACACAGTGGCCCAGTCACAGTGTGGTGAGGGTGGGAATTACATGAGGAATCGCATGAGGAATCACATGAGTTGTCAACACAATGGCCCAGTCACAGAGTGTTGAGGGTGGGAATCACAGGAGAAATCACATGAGGAATCACATGTGTTGTCAAGACAGTGGCCCAGTCACAGAGTGGTGAGGGTGCGAATCGCATGAGGAATCACATGAGTCGTCAACACAGTGGCCCAGTCACAGAGTGGTGAGGGTGGGATATCACATGAGAAATCAAATGAGAAATAACATGAGGAATCACATGTGTCATCAACACAGTGGCCCAGTCACAGAGTGGTGAGGGTGGGAATCTCATGAGGAATCGCATAAGTCGTCAACACAGTGGCCCAGTCATAGGGTGCTGAGGGTGGGAATCACATGAGGAATTGAATGAGGAATCGAATGAGGAATCACATTAGTCATCAACACAGTGGCCCAGTCACAGAGTGATGAGGGTGGGAATCACATGAGAAATCACATGAGGAATCACATGTGTGGTCAACACAGTGGCCCAGTCACAGAGTGGTGAGGGTGGGAATCACATGAGAAATCAAATGAGAAATAACATGAGGAATCGCATGTGTCATCAACACAGTGGCCCAGTTACAGAGTGGTGAGGGTGCGAATTGCATGAGGAATCACGAGTCGTCAACACAGTGGCCCAGTCACAGAGTGGTGAGGTTGGGAATCACATGAGAAATCAAATGAGAAATAACATGAGGAATCGCATGTGTCATCAACACAGTGGCCCAGTTACAGAGTGGTGAGGGTGGGAATCGCATGAGGAATCGCATAAGTCGTCAACACAGTGGCCCAGTCATAGGGTGCTGAGGGTGGGAATCACATGAGGAATTAAATGAGGAATCGAATGAGGAATCACATTAGTCATCAACACAGTGGCCCAATCACAGGGTGTGGTGAGGTAGCAACAGCATGAGGAGACCACAGAGTAGTGGCGTAGCAGCAGCAGGAGGAGACCACAGAGTGGCGAAGTGGCACCACCATGAGATGACCACAGAGTGGTGAGGTGGCAGCAGCATGTGGAGACCACAGAGTGGCCCAGTGAGAAAGTAGTGAGTCGGCAGCAACATGAGGAGATCACAGAGTGGCCAAGTGACAGATTGGTGAGGTGGCAGCAGCATCAGCTACACTATATCACTATCTAACTTATACTGACTATCTCCCACTAACTATCTGTATTATATACAGTATATGAGCTAACTATCTAATGTAATTAAATATGGATCCAGATGAGTCTGCAAAGCACAGCAAAAACAGCAGAAAATGGCTGCTGGGGAGTTTCTTATAGTAAAGGGGTAGGCAACTTTCTTTTGGCTGCTAGGGATGTTGCTAAGCTCTGACAAAGATATTGAAGCATTTTTATTGGCCCACAAGCAAAAAGCAGTAGTACTGATGAAAAAAAATTGAATATTCCCGATTATGAATATATAGCACTATATTCTAGATTTCTGTGAATTCTCGAAGTACTGATATTCGTGCAAAAAATTTGCAATTAGAATATTTGCGATCAACACTAAGGAGATCACATTGTTGAGTTGGCAATGTTGAGTGTTAAGTTGGCAGTAGCATAAGGAGACCAGAGTGGCTCAGTGACAGGGTGGTGAGGTGAGAGCAGCATGAGGAGACCACACAGTGGTGAGATAGCAGTAGCATGAGGAGACCACAGAGTTGTGAAGTGTCAGCAGCATAAGGAGACCACAGAGTGTTGAGCTCGCAGCAGCATGAGCAGACCACAGAGTGGCCCAGTGACAGAGTGGTGAGGTGGCAGCAGAATAAAGAGACCACAGAGTGGCCTGGTGGCAGAGTGGTGGGGTAGCAGCAGCATGAGGAGACCACAGAGTGGCGAAAATGACAGAGTGGTGAGGTGGCAGCAGCATGATTAGACCACAGAGTGGCGTTTGACCTCGCTGATTAGCCGCCTGCATTGACTCACTGCTTACCACCGACCACGCCTCCGTCTACTCCTGCTGTTACCTCGCTGCCATCTCTGCTGCCGACCAGGACTGATCGACCACGCTACCTGCCTCCTGCTTCTGTGGGCCTTTGCCACTGGACTCCATACTCCCAGCTTGGGTGTCCTCTGACTAAGGTTAGCCTCGTTTGACACTACCATCCATAACAGAATAACCAGCCTAAAAAAAAACATGGAGTCCGCAATGGCCACCCTTCGCAAGCAGGTGTCTGAGCTGCAAGACTTTGGCACCACCTACCAGGAGAAATTTTCTCAACTCCAAGGCTTGGTACAGAGTCAACAGGATAAGATCATTGAGCTCCAACGGCAACTCCTGGACGTACGTGGTGCGGCTGCAGACACCCGCATTCCACTACTCTCTAAATTCAATGGAGATCGTCGCCAGTACCGGGGCTTTCTCAATCAGTGCCGTACCTACTTCCGGATGCATCCGGCCCCCTTTCACACTGACGAGAAGAAAGTATTGTTCATTGTTAACCTCCTGACGGACGAGGCCCTGGCATGGGCTTCTCCATAAGTGGAAATCGATAGCCGTCTGCTGCGCGATCTGGATATTTTCATCACAGCTATGAGCCAGGTCTTTGATGACCCCAATCGCTGTGCGACAGCTGAGGCAAGACTACACAGTCTTCGACAGGGAAGACGCTCTGTCGCCAAGTACACAGCCGAGTTCCGCCGCTGGGTCTCAGACACCAACTGGAACCCAGCTGCTCAAAGGATCCAATTTGGCGAGGTCTATCGGAGGCGATCAAAGATGAACTTGCCAGACTTGAAGCCCCGGATGATTTGGACGACTTCATTCAGGTGTGTGTCTGTATTGATCAGAGGCTCACCGAGAGAAGGAAAGAAAGGCTCTGGTCTCAAGGCGACAGACCCACTTACTCTTTCTCCTCTACTACCCAGCAGGTCGCCCAACCTCCCATGGAGTCGATGCAGGTTGACGCAGTGCGCAAGACTCTGTCCGTAGCAGAAAAAGAACAATGACTGGCCGAAGGCTTCTGCCTCTACTGTGGGGAACCAGGGCACATTGCCATCAAATGCCCCAACAAATCCTGCAGAACCATTGCCGTCACTGAACTGCGAGAGCAGCGGCAGGCCGCAACCCCACCGGTGACTGCAGAGACAACTGATTTAGCAGCCACCTGGTCCCACTTCACCGTTCCAATTGTCATTACCATCGGGGATCGGCAACTTCTCTGTTCCGCAATGCTCGACTCTGGGGCTGGCGACAATTTTGTGGATCTAACTTTTGCTCACGAGAACAACATTCCGCTTGTAACCAAGACAGCCCCCATCGATCTGGAAACAGTGGATGGGTCCCCTATTTTCTCGGGACCAGTTACACATCAGACCGCAGATTTACAGCTCCACATTAAAACCGACCACCACGAGACGATCCACTTCTCTTTGATTGCCTCCCCCAAGTTTCCCGTGATCCTCGGCATCCCGCGGTTAGCCACTCACAACCCTGCGGTTCATATCCGAGTTCTGCTCCTCGAACTGTCTGCATGAACCTACTTCCCCAACGCCCAAAGAATATATCATCTCGGAACCAACTGTCAAGGAGCTGTTGCCTCCACAATATACAGATGCAGCAGGGTTAGCACTCCCGCTGCCAAACTCAGAAATCTCAGAAAAAAGGAGTGCTAACCATAGCGAGTTTCAGGATGTCTGTGACAAAAAAAACGCAGACAAGCTGCCCCCGCATCGACCATACGACTGCCCAATTGAATTACTACCTGGGGCTGAAATACCCTTCGGCAGCATCTACTCCCTCTCGGAGCCTGAACTCAAGGCTCTGAAGGACTACTTGGACGAGGACCTAAAGAAGGGCTTCATTCGACCCTCCACCTCCCCCGCGGGAGCACCCTTCTTCTTCGTGGAGAAAAAAGACTCCTCTCTAAGCCCTTGCATTGGCTATCGCAAGCTGAATGATGTTACGGTAAAAAACCGTTACCCTCTCCCACTGATTTCGGAACTTCTCGAGAGACTCCGGACGGCAAAAGTCTTTATGAAGCTCGATCTTCGAGGGGCCTATAATCTGGTTAGCATTCGCATTGGGGATGAATGGAAGACCGCCTTTCGCACACGATACGGACATTTTGAATACTTAGTTATGCCCTTCGGACTTTGCAATGCCCCAGCCACTTTCCAACATTTTATTAATGACGTCCTTAGGGACATGCTGGATCTGTTCGTAGTGGTGTACCTGGACGATATTTTAATTTTACCGGAAAATCTCGAACAACATTGCGAACATGTCCGCAAGGTG
This sequence comes from Bufotes viridis, assembly GCA_033119425.1. NCBI lineage: Eukaryota > Metazoa > Chordata > Amphibia > Anura > Bufonidae > Bufotes > Bufotes viridis. The sequence continues at coordinate 100,689,100 of CM065593.1, forward strand.
TTACAAAGACTCTGTGAGCAGTCCCTTTACATCAAGCTCGAGAAATGCGAGTTCGAACAGACCACCACCCAGTTTCTCGGTTATATCATCTCCCCGAAAGGGCTGAGTATGGATCCTCGGAAGATTCAGGCTGTAATAGATTGGCCTCCCCCAAAGAACGAAAAGGAAATACAGAGGTTTGTCGGCTTCGCCAACTTTTACCGAAAATTCATTCGGAACTTCTCAAAAATCATTACTCCAATTACCCAGTTAACCAAAAAGACTGTGCCCTTTTCCTGGACACCCGAAGCACAGGAAGCCTTTACCAAGCTTAAATCCCTCTTCACGTCTGCTCCAATTCTGATCCATCCTAATCCCGAACTGCCATTCACAGTTGAAGTGGATGCTTCCGACACCGCAGTAGGCCCTATCCTATCACAACGTACAGGAGAAAAGATGCTTTTACACCCTTGCACCTTCTTCTCTCGCCAAATGTCCCCAGCAGAGAGGAACTATGACATCTGGAATAAGGAGTTGCTGGCAATCAAAGATGCCTTCTCGGAGTGGAGACATCTATTGGAGGGGGCCATCAATCCCATAACTGTGTTTACTGACCACCGAAACCTCAAATTCATCCGTTCTGCCAAGAGGCTTTCCGCCAGACAAGCCAGATGGAGCCTTTTTTTCTCTCGATTCAATTTCATTATCACATATCGCCCGGGGTCAAAGAATGGCAAAGCAGATGCCCTTTCCAGGATGTTCTCTGAACCTTCACAGGACAACAAGGGCCAAGCCAGCATTCTTCCCGAGAAAAAGGTCTTAGGAGCTACCTACCCAAAGGAACTCCTGGGGTCAATCAAGAAGGCTTATGAAAAGGACCCCTTCCTCACCCACCCAGCAGAAGACGTCAACCTCACCCTCAAGGTGGCTTCTGGGTATACCTGGATCGACAACTGTACATACCAGAAATGGCACGGCTTGATGTACTAAAATATAACCACGATACCAAGTTGGCTGGCCATCCAGGTACAAGAAAGACCCAGGAACTCCTGTCCCGCTCCTTCTGGTGGCCGACGTATAAGGAAGATACTAAAAGGTTTGTCTCCTCATGCATGGTCTGTGCCCGCAACAAGACTCCCCGCTCTTCACCCGTGGGGCTGCTGCAACCACTCCCTGTCACGACTGTGACTGATCCAGATAGGTCTGGGAAGAGAAGGTCGCAGGGACTTGCTACTCGCGATAGCTTGTGAGTTTGCTTCATGGTTCAGGGTATGTCATCCAGGTTTTGCCTTGTGAACCTTTTTGTCCTGACTGGGAGTTTGTAGGCATTCTTCTCAGGTGAGTGCTGTCTGCCACTCCCAGCTACTATATTAGTTTCAGTTTCACTTGCAGTCATTGCCAGATATAGTCCTTACTTCCAGTGCTATTCTGACCTTTGAAGGAGATCGTTTGACGGTATTGCTGTGGAGCTCGTGTCTGGCGTGGACTGTAGTTGTTGGGATAATCTTCTCTGCTCGTGACTGGATAAGTCTATCTCTGCTGGAGATTGTTTGTTTGTTTGTTACTGTCTTCCCCTGTTGTTCTCCTAGACATGAGTGATGGTGACTAGTGCTCCCATCTGCCTTTCCCCAGTCTAGTCTTCTGAGGGTCACTCAGGGTTTAGGCATCCTGCTCGCCGCACGGGTTCACACCCTGTCTAGGGTATCAGGGCAGACAGATGCCAGCGTAGGGTTTGTCAGGGGTGGCCGTTCTATTTCCCATCCGTAGATAAGGGTCCCCCTTCCCCTCCGTCTGGTGCCACACGACTGCTGCTGGGATAGCGGTCGTGACAGTATATCTGGCCTTTAAAAAAAAAAAAAAAAAAAGTGACATTTCCATTTTTTTTTTTTTTTTTGCCTTGCTTTGTATTCTTCTGTTCCACTATGGATCCGGTTACGGTTTTGGCGAAACAATTACAGGGGTTATCCCTTGAAGTGGCAGGATTAAAAGCAACAGTACTGCAGCAGCAGCAGCAATCCTTGGGTTCCACCGTTGCTACGGGAGACCAAGGTACTCCTGAGCCAAAAGTGGCTTTTCCTGATAGGTTCTCAGGAGGGAGAGACCAATTTGTAACCTTCAGAGAAGCTTGCAAATTGTTCTTCAGGTTACGCCCTAGATCCTCCGGCGGTGAGGAACGGGTGGGCATTGTAATTTCTCTCCTGCAAGGAGATCCGCAGGCTTGGGCTTTCTCTTTACCATCTGACTCTCCGGCCTTACGATCAGTGGAGGAGTTTTTTGAAGCCTTGGGTCTCGTGTATGATGACCCGGACAGGGTCTCACTGGCTGAGTCTAAGCTACGTAGACTTCGGCAGGAGAACCAGTCAGCTGAACTATATTGTTCTGAATTCCGTAGGTGGGCTACGGATACATTATGGAACGACTCGGCCCTTAGGAGTCAGTTCTGCCAGGGGTTGTCTGAAAAATTAAAAGACGCGCTGGCTGTATACGAGGTCCCTGGGTCTCTTGAGGCTGCTATGTCTCTGTCCATAAGAATCGACAGACGACTCAGGGAGAGACTATTAAATTCTACAGAGGCCTCTATAGGGCAGGGATCGGTTTGTTGTGATCCAGTCGAACCAATGCAAATAGGGGCGCCACTAGACGGGTGAATCCTCCTAAGGTCCGCCATAGGTCAGAGGTTTGTTTTCGTTGTGGGGAGGGGTCATTTTGTAAAGGTATGTCCCTCAGAACCCAAGAGATCACAAACTAAGGAGCCGCCGGAAAACTAGAGTCCCCAGACTGTGCGGAGGATAACAGTCTGGGCGTATTCGCTTCCTCCATACGCATGTCTCAGTTTTTGTTGTCCGCTACCGTTGTGGCGGGCAATAAGACTGAGATCTGTTCCGTCTTTTTGGACAGTGGGGCGGGGGTCAACTTGGTGGATTCACGGTTTGCTCAGGCTCTGGGTTTTACTCCGGAACCGGTACGCAGAACTATTCCTGTTTTTGCCATCGACTCCTCCCCTCTTACTCAGAGAGAGTTAACTCAGATCGTCCATAATATCCATCTGCAGGTAGGGGACCTCCATAAAGAGCATATCTCTAGTTATGTCCTGGACGGTCTTCCGGCTCCTATGGTTTTGGGGCTTCCCTGGCTGGTGACTCACAATCCCGTGGTGGATTGGCAGGCCGGGGAGATTGTGGAGTGGAGTGAACATTGTAAGGACAACTGCTTGAGTAGTAGGTGCTCAACACTCTCTGTAACTTCTCTACCTTCCTTTCTGTCAGATTTTATGGATGTGTTCTCTGAGAAGGGTTGTCAGGGGTTACCACCTCATCGTCCATATGATTGCCCAATTAATCTGTTACCTGGGGCAAAACTACCTAAAACCCGGTTATACAATCTTTCTGGCCCGGAGAGGATGGCTATGAAAGATTATATTTCAGAGAGTTTGGCTAAGGGACACATCAGACCCTCTTCTTCACCCGTGGCTGCAGGGTTCTTTTTCGTTAAAAGAAAGATGGGGGCCTGCGTCCTTGCCTGGATTTCCGGGAATTAAACCGGATAACTATCCGAGATCCCTATCCTCTTCCTCTCATTCCCGACCTCTTTAATCAGGTTGCTGGTGCTAAATGGTTCTCCAAAATGGATCTCAGAGGAGCCTATAACCTGGTTCGCATCAAAGAGGGGGATGAGTGGAAGACGGCATTTAATACTCCGGAAGGGCATTATGAAAATCTGGTCATGCCATTTGGTCTTACTAATGCGCCTGCGGTGTTCCAACATTTTGTCAACGATATTTTTAGTCACCTTATCGGGAGATTTGTTGTGATATATCTTGATGACATCCTGGTCTATTCTCCGGATCTGGATACACATAAGATCCATGTGAGACAAGTGCTGCAGATATTAAGGGCCAACAAATTGTTTGCTAAATTAGAGAAATGTGTGTTCGCCGTAAAAGAACTGCCATTTCTGGGGTATGTGTTGTCAGATTCAGGTTTCCGCATGGATCCAGAGAAAGTCCGGGCAATTATGGACTGGGATTTGCCTGAGAACCTGAAGGCATTGCAACGCTTCCTGGGGTTTGCCAATTTTTATAGGAAGTTTATAAAGAACTATTCCTTGGTGGTCAAACCACTGACGGACATGACCCGAAAGGGATCCGATTTTTCCAAATGGTCACATGCAGCCAAAACTGCCTTTACATCTCTGAAGATAAGATTCACCTCGGCTCCTATCCTCGTACAGCCAGATGTCTCGCTTCCTTTTATTGTAGAGGTTGACGCATCAGAGGTGGGGGTGGGAGCGGTACTATCTCAGGGCCCGTCCCCTGTTGAATGGCGTCCGTGTGCTTTCTTTTCGAAGAAATTGTCTACTGCAGAAAGGAACTATGACATTGGCAACAGGGAACTTTTGGCTATTAAGTTGGCCTTAGAGGAGTGGCGTCATTTTTTGGAGGGGGCGGTTCATCCCGTCACAGTGATTACCGATCACAAAAACTTAGTATATCTGGAGTCTGCTAAACGTCTCACCCCTACACAGGCTCGGTGGTCGTTGTTTTTTACTATGTTTAATTTTGTAATAACCTATCGCCCGGGGGAAAAAAATACTAAGGCGGATGCATTGTCTCGAAGTTTTTCTGGAGGGGGTGATGATGATGTTCCAGAGCCTATTTTGCAAAAGGGGGTGGTGGTCTCTGCATTACACTCAGGTTTAGAGGGGATGGTGTTGGAAGCTCAGGGGGACGCCCCGGCCTCCTGCCCCTCGGATAAACTGTTTGTGCCAGAAAATTTACGCCTGGAGATACTAAAGGAACACCATAACTCCGCACTGGCAGGACACCCAGGTAGTAAGGCAACCTCTGAATTAGTGTCTCATCGGTTCTGGTGGCCTAAGTGGCGCCAGGAGGTGTTGAATTTTGTGTCTGCATGTCCTACCTGTGCTCGATCTAAGGTGGATCATACTCGTCCGGCAGGGCGTCTTTTACCTCTGGCCATCCCCAACAGGCCTTGGACACACCTATCAATGGATTTCATTACTGATCTACCAGTATCAGCGGGGAAGACTGTTATTCTTGTTGTTGTTGACAGATTCAGTAAAATGGTGCACTTTATTGCTCTGACCGCTTTGCCTAATGCTAACACACTGGCTCAGGTTTTTATTGACCACATCGTGAAGCTTCACGGGGTCCCTTCCGATATTGTTTCGGATCGTGGTACCCAATTTGTTTCTAAATTTTGGAAAGCTTTTTGTTCTCGTTTAGGGGTTCATCTGTCGTTTTCTTCATCTTTCCATCCACAGTCCAACGGTCAGACTGAACGTACTAATCAAAACCTAGAGACATATTTGAGATGCTTTGTTTCCGAAAATCAGGAGGAATGGTCATCTTATTTACCGTTAGCCGAGTTTGCCATTAATAATCGTCGCCAAGAATCCACCGATAAGTCACCATTTTTTGGTGCGTATGGTTTCCATCCTCAGTTTTGTACGCTTAGTGAGGGGGGCCGTCTGGGATTCCCGAGGAGGAACGATTTGCGTCTTCACTTTCATCAGTGTGGCAGAGTGTGCAAGAAAGTTTGAAGAGAATTGGTGGCAGATACAAACGTGTGGCTGATAAGAAGCGCTCTGAAGGTCCGGACCTTGGGGTGAATGACTTGGTGTGGTTGTCTACCAGAAATATCAAGTTGAAGGTTCCCTCATGGAAATTAGGTCCGAGATTTATTGGTCCCTATAGGGTAATTAAGATCATTAACCCGGTGGCTTTTCGTCTGGAGCTACCTCAGACTCGAAGGATCCATAATGTCTTCCACAGATCTCTGCTTAAGAGATATGTAGAACCTCCTGAACCATTGCCACTACCGCCTCCACCGGTGGTTGTTGATGGCAGTCTTGAGTTTCAGGTAGAAAAGATTGTTGATTCACGATATGTTCGCCGCTCTCTTCAGTACCTGGTGCACTGGAAAGGTTATGGTTCGAAGAGAGAATGTGGGTGCCAGCATCAGAGATAAAGGCGGACAGACTCATTCGGGCTTTTCATAGGTCCCACCCGGAGAGGTCTGGTCTTGAGGGTCCGGTGGCCCCTCGTAGAAAGGGGGTACTGTCACGACTGTGACTGATCCAGATAGGTCTGGGAAGAGAAGGTCGCAGCGACTTGCTACTCGCGATAGCTTGTGAGTTTGCTTCATGGTTCTGGGTATGTCATCCAGGTTTTGCCTTGTGAACCTTTTTGTCCTGACTGGGAGTTTGTAGGCATTCTTCTCAGGTGAGTGCTGTCTGCCACTCCCAGCTACTATATTAGTTTCAGTTTCACTTGCAGTCATTGCCAGATATAGTCCTTACTTCCAGTGCTATTCTGACCTTTGAAGGAGATCGTTTGACGGTATTGCTGTGGAGCTCGTGGTCTGGCGTGGACTGTCGTTGTTGGGATAATCTTCTCTGCTCGTGACTGGATAAGTCTATCTCTGCTGGAGATTGTTTGTTTGTTTGTTACTGTCTTCCCCTGTTGTTCTCCTAGACATGAGTGATGGTGACTAGTGCTCCCATCTGCCTTTCCCCAGTCTAGTCTTCTGAGGGTCACTCAGGGTTTAGGCATCCTGCTCGCCGCACGGGTTCACACCCCGTCTAGGGTATCAGGGCAGACAGATGCCAGCGTAGGGTTTGTCAGGGGTGGCCGTTCTATTTCCCATCCGTAGATAAGGGTCCCCCTTCCCCTCCGTCTGGTGCCACACGACTGCTGCTGGGATAGCGGTCGTGACACTCCCCATCCCCTCCCGCCCTTGGGGTTCAATTTCTATGGACTTTGTGGTTGACCTACCCCCTTCAAAAGGGATGAACACCATTCTGGTCGTCGTGGACCGCCTTACCAAGATGGCCCATTTCATCCCCTGCAAGGGCATACCCACCGCTAAACAGATGGCTGACCTGGTTTTCCGTGAAATCTTTAGGTTACACGGGGTTCCGGATGATGTGGCTTCTGACCGAGGAGTGCAATTCACCTCTAAATTCTGGAAACACTTCTGCCTGGCCCTTGGGATCACGGTAAACCTGTCCTCTGCTTTCCATCCCCAGTCTAATGGGCAGACAGAGAGAACGAACCAGACCCTCGAGCAGTACCTACGTTGTTTCATCACTCATTTGCAGGATGACTGGTTGGACCACCTTCCTACGGCTGAGTTTTCCTACAATAATGCGGAACACAGTTCCACCCATTACAGTCCTTTCTACGCCAACACTGGCCTGCATCCAGCTTTCATCCCACGCCTGCCCATCACCTCCATGCTTCCAGCTGTGGCCGAACGCCTGGCAAGTTTACAAGAGGCACAAGAGAACATTTCCAATAATCTCCTTGAGGCTCAGAGACGCTTTAAGCGAGCGACAGACAAACGTCGTAGACCCGCTCCGGACTTTCAGATAGGAGATCAAGTGTGGCTCTCCACAAGAAACCTAAGACTGAAGGTACCCGCTCAGAAACTGGGCCAAAAATACATAGGGCCTTTCCGGATCTCTGGCCGGATTAATGAAGTCACCTTCCGGCGGGACCTCCCAAATTCCATCAGGGTGCACCCAGTCTTCCATTGCTCCCTTCTCAAGCCGTTTGTAGAGAACACCTTCCCTGGACGCCATCCCCCACCCACCACCAGTAAGGGTACAAGGCGAAGAGGAGTACATTGTCTCTAAGATCCTCGACTCCAGACTCCACCGGGGCAAAATACAATACTTGATTTCCTGGAAAGGCTATCCTCCAGAAGACAACTCCTGGGAACCGGAGGAGAACATTCATGCCTCCAGACTTGTCAGGGAGTTCCATCTGAGTCACCCAGATAAGCCTTCCCCTGCAGTGCCCAGAGGTCACCTTGGAAGGAGGGGAGTTCTGTCAGGACTCAAACCCGTGGCCAGTCATATCCCAGGCGGTAGCTCTACCCACTAGGCTACTGTCTCTCCTTGGACTATTCTCTAGCTAACTTCTAACTTCTAACTACCTCTCTTGTCCTTGCCTTGTCCTGCCGATTATCCCAATCTCTTGCACCTGCTACTTCCCTATAAAACCCAGCCCTTGAACCCAGCCCTTTGCTGGTTATTGTGCTTCCAAGCCTGTAGCAAGCTTCCTCTCTGCTCCTCCACCACTACTGCTGACTTACCATCGTTGCCAACACAGACCGTTTGACCTCGCTGATTAGCCGCCTGCATTGACTCACTGCTTACCACCGACCCCGCCTCCGTCTACTCCTGCTGTTACCTCGCTGCCATCTCTGCTGCCGACCCGGACTGATCGACCACACTACCTGCCTCCTGCTTCTGTGGGCCTTTGCCACTGGACTCCATACTCCCAGCTTGGGTGTCCTCTGACTAAGGTGAGCCTCGTTTGACACTACCATCCATAACAATGTGTGTGCAGGACTTGTACTGCCCTTTTGGAAAAGAAATGACAGTTTGGGACTCTCCACCTCAGTTCAGCGCAAGCCATCAGTTCTCTGAAAGATGCAAAGTCCACCACTTCGAAAGGGAGGGACTGCAGCACCAGCAACTTAGCCAGGAGCACGTTCAGCTTCTGCGTCGTTGGATGAGTGCACCCATACTGTTGTCTCTTGGCAATCGCTTCAGTGATTGATTGCTGACTAAATGACTGACAAGGAATAGGAGCATGAGAAGCAGGAGCATCCAGACCACTACATGACAGGAAGGACAGACAGCTCCCTTCGGCTTAGGTGGCGGAGCCTTGACTTGCAAAAGAGGTGGGGGCCACTGGGTGATGCACCGCTCCCTGCGGCAGACTGGACCACTACATTTGCACCACAGTTTTCCCAGGCCACTTTATTGTGATGCTGCATTCCTTGACGCAGGGTGGTGGTGCCAACATTGGCACCATGGCCACGCTTCACCTTTTGCCCACAGATTTGGCAAAGGGCCATATTTACCTCCTCCGGCAGCTTGACAAAAAACTGCCAGACCGCCGAGTATGGCATTTTCCCCCCAACACTCCACACTGACTGCGTGCTACCGCTGCCTCTATAAACCCCTGCACTGCTACTTTCCAGGCAGGTAGGCTCCTGCGAAGCAGGCGGTCTACCCCAGGCGCGTTTGGCTCCCGACCTCCCACTGCTGCCATCCTGCTGACTCAAGGCCATGCTACCACTTTGCTGGCTCAGCCATTGCCTCACGCACAAGCTCTTCTCCTGATGATTATGAGGCCCCTTCTCCACCCGGCTTCCAAGTGCGATCAGCTACATCATCATTATCCGTTACTGTCTGCACGTCACTGATGTCCCCCTCAACGTTCTCAGGGCCAGGAGCCTGACCACTCACAACACCAGAAATATGTCTATAAAACAATGTACGTTCACCACAAAACGTCTAATAACGCGCCATTTTTTCTTATTAATACATCAGAAAATAAAACAATAAACGGCTAATTAGACGTACTTTTTTTCTTAATGCACTACAAAAATGTCTATAAAACAATGTACAGTCACCACTGAACGGCTAACACATACTTTTTTTCTTAATACATCACAAAAATGTCTATAAAGAAATGCACGTACACCTCAAATCGCCTAATAAGATGTACGTATAGTTCCTAATAATACACCTCGTAAATGGCTGTATCACACAGAACTTGCACCCCAATAGCACGCAAGGTTTGCTGGAATTACTGGGCTATCATTTAGTTCAAACCTAAAAGTAGCAGTATAACAGTAATTTGGATCTCCAATTAGTGCAGCAAGGTGTAATAGAATTATGCTGTACACTCTCCTTCTGGACCCTGTTCTCTTTTATAGTGTAGATAATGCCTCCCTATCCTTTCATTACACCTTGAATGATCTTTCCCTGAACATGTAAATCTTTTTTTCAGCACAATACAGTCTTTCCTAATACTATCCCCAGCGCCTTTCACATCTCTCCCTGCACTAAGTACACTGGAAATTGGCAGCATCCAAGATGGCTGAGGCTATTTATAGGGCTGTGACATCACAGGGGCTGGCTGGCTGCTGATTGGCTGCATGCATGGCACTGTGGGCGATCCTTCATTCCCAGAGTTCATTGCTCCATGTCCTAACATGTGCAGCAGACATTCTAGGAAAAAAGGCCATTCGTTACAAAGTGTGAGGAAATTAGACTTTTGAATCAAATTTTTCCTGAAATTCGGTTCGAATTCCACTTTGTCAACTTCGATTCACTCATCTCTAACTATAATCTTTCAGTCAGGCAGATATTTCTGGTTCAAAGAAAACAAATGATTTATTGCTCATCTTTCGATCTCTGTGTGATGTTACATATGATAATAATTACTCAAAGTCAAACGATTACATGAAAATTCTAATAGAAACTTTCAAGCAAAGATTAGGCTAAAGGGTCTTTGAATCTCAATATGGCCAAGGGTAATCATCTGTTGATGTCTAATCTATTTGAACTCAATAATCATTTACATATTTCAAATAGTCATGTTGATAACTCAAGGACCCTTCACATGGTCCAACAATCAAGATCATTATTGGGAAGGAGCCTTCTGAGTAATACTCCTGCCTGATAATTGTCCTGTGTAAAGGTGCTATTGTGAAAGCATCTCTGAAGAGGATACCAAGATCATGGTTTCTAGCAGGCTCGGACTGGCCCACAGGGGTACAGGGGAATCCCCCGGTGGGCCCCTGAGCAAGGTGGGCCTCTAGTTTCCCACCCCCTGCACAAGTGGCACATAACACATTAGATTTACTGCACTACATACATATATTCAATGTACAGAACCTCAACCATTCCATGTTCGTATAAAAACTTAAATTATTTATTATATTTGAATGTATCCGTACGGTGGGCCCCCAAAATAAAAATTACTGGTGGGCCCTAGGTCCGACACTGGTTTCTAGGCAGCAGATCACCTTGTTCATAAATCTACTCCCAAGAAACATTGTGGGTCATTTACATTTCATAAGTAAAAACCCCACTGGTAGAAAATCAGACCAATATATTAACACGAACATAGTCACATGCCTCTCAATAAACTTGTCGTATCTTTTGCTTTCCGTGTGCCAGAACAGAAATATATTCCAGCCAGGAGCTAGAGTATATTTCTGATGTAATGTGCACCAGTTTTCTGGAGCAAATCTTCTTAAATGAGTGGGGCCGCATTGCTCCTGTCCAAGAACCACAGTCTCCACGCACACCCCACCTCCTTTTTGAAAAGTGGCAAAGCTAAAGCAAAAAAGTTACACATTTTGTGACAAAACAGCACTTGTGACAACATTTGCAACTTTTCTACACCAAAAAACTGGAGTAGAATATTAGTATATGACCCTCAATGAGTATTGTGACAAGCCATCGCAGTATCAATCACTTAGTCTTCATACAGAGGAGATGACTGCTGCATCTACAGCTCTCACCTTCTCTGACAAACAAATGGTTTTTGGGATAGCTTTTTTCCCATCAAGAAATAAAGTTTAAGAGTCATTTAGATTTAACTGCATTAAGCATTTACTCTAATTGTTGTCTTATGTTAAAGTTTTTTTGGACAATCTGAAGAAAAGTATAAAAAATTGGCCAAAATAGAAACAACAAGCAGGTATCACATGATCACTGTGAGTTTTAATCATGGTCCGCGAACGATCATGCAACTCTGTTTTTTACTTCACTGGTTAAGACGGATCATGTAAAACTGTCTGTCAGGTGAAGAAGTGTTACATGGCTCATGTGAAGCTTATCTCTGATATCCTGAGAGTGTACCGAAACACTCATTATAGATCCCCTTTTTTCTTACTAATAAGAATATGGCTTAAATAGGTGTTTATGAGCTGTTAGTACTGTAGTTCAGAGATATCAGCTATACATAGCGTCAGATGAGGGTCAAAGTGAAAGTAAGTTTCTTAAAGTTAGGATATAACTTAGCCTTTTATGACAAAAACTTTTGAAAATATTTAATAAAGATAAATTGAAAAAAAAAAATTGTTATCCCAAAATAAGTGAAATGCAATCATGCAAAAATTGCGCCCAAACGATTGCAAGCAGAGATCATAAAGAATGTGAACAATTAATACAGAAAGAATATTGAATACTTGTATAGCTTTCCATTATACAAAAAATAAGCCTTATTTGGTAAAACAGTAATACCCATTTCATATACTGCAGGTGTATCTTTCAAAAAATGGAACACCGTAGCAAACACTTATAAGACGGATAAAGTAGTGAAGAATGTATGTAAAATGTTATTAGCTGAGTAACCAGATTATTTTTTCTAGGGATTTAATGTTTGCCACTGTTCATGTGTCTCATTTAACCATCTGGGATATGGAAATTCTACCACCGCCTTTACTTTCAAACCTCTGTGGTGGAGAAAGACCTTTACATCTTCCTGGTAGTCTTTACTAAACTCTTAAAGCAAATGAATTAAACGCTAAAGGTTAGCAAGACCATTATTCATTACAAGTCATGTGGCTGTGATCTACTACAGGCCTAAGGCAAATGTGAGAGATTCTTTTTTTTATATCATTTTTCTTGGATATAAACCCACTTGAAAAATGAATATTGTAAATTTAGTATATTAAAATTAGATGTTTCCATCTAGTGCTGTAATTTAGTGTATTATATGCATAAATGTTTAGAAAAATGTAAAAAACTGTCAACTTGATTAATTTATAAAGAACATTTTTAGTGTATTTGTTTAAGCCGTAATTAAGCTGCTATTATTTCTATAGAGCAGTCATGATAAAATAATATCATAAATATTTTCTTCCAGTAACTTTCTTTGTATAATGACCACTGAGGAAAATTTTAATTGCTTCACCTTATCCTCTTAGAATATAGTTTTTTTTTTTCAGTAGGTTGATCATTAGACTTCAAATCCAAACTGCACTGCATCTGATTGGTGAAAGTTCTTACTGCAATTCCAAGCTTTAGCTTTAAACAAACACAAACCTACTATTTAGACTCTTTGTGAATGAAAGTTACTACAAAATGTGACAAAGCAACGCTAAAAGTCAATAATATAATTTAGCTGCAGTGTGCACAAGGGAATCTATCATTAACTAAAGCTGACTGCACACTAAAATTTGTAGTTATACTTTTTCTGAAATGTCAGTAAAAAAAATAAAAAAATACATACTCACCTCATCTATTTTGCATGCAAAAAGTCCATCACAGCCATCTTGATTGCAGAAACTGTGCAAAATGTTGTGCAGGGGGATGTATAGTGACCATAAAGTAATAACCTTCCAATTATCCTTGAAACGAGAGTTTCTAAAGGGAGGAACAAAAATACCAAACTTTAAAAAAGCTAAATTTAGCCAACTAAGCAAGGCCATAGGCCTAACTAACTGGGACAAAGTCCTCAAAAATAAAAATACAACCACAAAATGGGAGATTTTTAAAAGCATTGTAGCATCTAATTGTGAGAGGTACATACCTTATAGGAATAAAAGGCTAAGAAACAATAAGAAACCAATGTGGATAAATAGAACCGTAAAGATAGCAATAAATGACAAAAAGAAAGCATATAAATCACTAAAACAGGACGGGAGCCATGAAGCACTGATAAACTATATGGAAAAAAAATTGAATATGTAAAAAACTAATAAAAATTGCCAAACTAGAGACCGAGAGATTAATTGCCAAAGAGAGTAAAACTAACCCTAAAATGTTCTTCAATTATATAAATAGTAAAAAATATAAACCTGAAGGAGTCGGCCCTCTACATAGCAATGAGGGGGGTGTTGCAGAGAGCGACGAAGATAAAGCAAAACTATTAAATATTTTTTTCTCCACTATATTCACTGAGGAAAATAAACCGTCAGATGAAATGCAGAATGTAAAAGAAAATTCCCCATTAAAAGTGCCCTGTCTGACCCAGTAAGAAGTACAACAGCGACTTAAAAATATTAAAATAGACAAGTCGCCAGGACCGGATGGCATACACCCCCGTATCCTATGGGAATTAAGTGATGTCATAGCCAGACCTTTATTTCTTATATTTACGGACTCTATACTGACAGGGAATGTTCCACAGGATTGGTGCATAGCAAATGTGGTGCCAATATTCAAAAAGGTTCCAAAAACAGAGCCTGGAAATTATAGGCCGGTAAGTTTAACATCTGTTGTTGGTAAATTGTTTGAAGGGTTTCTAAGAGATGCTATTTTGGAGTATCTCAATGAAAATAAGCAAATAACGCCATATCAGCATGGCTTCATGAGGGATCGGTCATGCCAAACGAATTTAATCAGCTTCTATGAGGAGGTAAGTTCTAGACTTGGCAGCGGCGAATCAATGGATGTCGTATATCTGGACTTCTCCAAAGCATTTGACACTGTACCTCATAAAAGGTTATTATATAAAATGAGGATGCTTGGACTGGGAGAAAATGTCTCTATGTGGGTAAGTAACTGGCTCAGTGACAGAAAACAGAGGGTGGTTATTAACGGTAGATACTCAGATTGGGTCACTGTCACTAGTGGAGTACCTCAGGGGTCAGTATTGGGACCTATTCTCTTCAATATATTTATTAATGATCTTGTAGAAGGTTTGCACAGTAAAATATCTATTTTTGCAGATGACACTAAACTGTGTAAAGTAATTAACACTGAAGAGGACAGTTTTCTGCTACAGAGGGATCTGGATAGATTGGAGGCTTGGGCAGAGAAATGGCAGATGAGGTTTAACACTAACAAATGTAAAGTTATGCACATGGGAAGGAATAATGCAAGTCACCTGTACATATTAAATGGTAAAATACTCGGTAACACTGACATGGAAAAGAATCTAGGAATTTTAATAAACAGAAAACTAAGCTGCAAAAACCAGTGTCAGGCAGCTACTGCAAAGGCCAGTAAGATAATGGGTTGCATCAAAAGGGGCATAGATGCCCGTGATGAGAACATTGTCCTACCACTTTACAAATCACTAGTCAGACCACACATGGAGTACTGTGTACAGTTCTGGGCTCCTGTGAACAAGGCAGACATACCAGAGCTGGAGAGGGTTTAGAGGAGGGCAACTAAAAGAATAACTGGAATGGGGCAACTACAGTACCCTGAAAGGTTATTAAAATTAGGGTTATTAACTTTAGAAAAAAGACGACTGAGGGGAGATCCAATAACTATGTATAAATATATCAGGGGTCAGTACAGAGATCTCTCCAATCATCTATTTATCCCCAGGGCTGTGACTGTGACGAGGGGACATCTTCTGCGGCTGGAGGAAAGAAGGTTTGTACACAAACATAGAAAAGGATTCTTCACTTTAAGAGCAGTGAGACTATGGAACTCTCTGCCTAAGGAGGTGGTGATGGTGAGTACAATAAAGGAATTCAAGAGGGGACTGGATGTATTTCTGGAGTGTAATAATATTACAGTCTATAGCTACTAGAGAGGAGTCGTTGATCAAGGTAGTTATTCTGATTGCCTGATTGGAGTCGGGAAGGATTTTTTTTTACCCTTAAGTGGGGAAAATTGGCTTCTGCCTCACAGTTTTTTTTTGCCTTCCTCTGGATCAACTTGTAGGAAATAGGCCGAACTGGATAAATAAATGTCTTTTTTCCGTCTTATATACTATGTGGACGTCATCAGTACAGTGTCTTCAATCAAGATGGCCAGGAGGGCCTCTACGCAAGCAAATGGATAAGGGGAGTATTTTTGTTTACCCTAAATGAACCCTGAAGGGCCAAAATTGTAGCCTGAGATGCTGTAATCAACAATGAAGGTGGCATCTGAGGGGTTCAATGACTGACGGCGTGATCGCTGTTCCCTATCACTGCGCCAACTGCATACAAAGAACAGCACTTTGTGATGAATTAGAATTGGATTTCTTTGTGAAAATCAGCGATGCAGTCAAATCAAATTTTTCATAACTTAGCTCATCTCTAGTTATAAGGTTTTCTGGCCTAATCAATGTATAATGAAAAGTATTACCACTTTTTAATATGCTATGGGGGACATTTACTAGTCCTTACCCACTGGAGTCAGATTAGGAGGCTCAAGCCTCTTAATAATTGTGGTGCATCTTGGCAGGTACATGTGCCAAAATGGAAATCTGTACCAGCAAGGTCTAGATTTCATGTAAAATTTACACCAGTTTTGTGGTATAAACTATAATAAATGTGCCAGGCCACATATGTCCAGCCCTACACAACACTCTCCCTGCCCTGTTCAGCCTACTCTTTTCAAATCACCCATCTATAAACATAGCAACCGTATCCAAAAAAAAACTAAAAACTTTTTAGCACATTTTTAATTAGGAACACTCACACATTTCACTGATTGTTTGGTGACATCACTGTACAAAAATACAATTACTGTTTTTCTCTAAGAGCTTGATTCCTCTGCAGGCCGTATATAAATTAAATTCTTGAGGTGAAGGGGGCAGACATGAGAACATCTGTAAGGTAATGCTGGTGGTTTATGGTGCTTTTTTTAAGCTGACAGGTTCCCTTTTGGTGTTCTCTTCAATAACATGATTTTTAAAACTTTTTTTTATTCAGGCAGTTAAAAAGAGCCAAGATCTGTCCCTATTTACATTATGTCACCCCTATAACTCCCAACCCCTTAACCTCAGACCATCCAAAAAATAAAAAAATAAAATACCCACATCTTGTCCTGTGCTCTGATGTGATGCACGCCTATGCGGTACACACACCACATCCTCGGTCAGAAGCTACAAGGCACAGAACTAGGCACCCAATGAAGGGGACC
The DNA here is from genome assembly GCA_033119425.1 of Bufotes viridis. Taxonomy (NCBI): domain Eukaryota; kingdom Metazoa; phylum Chordata; class Amphibia; order Anura; family Bufonidae; genus Bufotes; species Bufotes viridis. The sequence goes on from CM065593.1 coordinate 100,705,726, forward strand.
AGGGAGCAGTGTGTAATAACAGTGCAGTGCTACATTCCATCGGCCTCCTGTCCCAACGAGCGCTTCCACAATTACCAAGTCTTTTTTTTATAAAATACAAGTGCGTCCCCCGACGTTTAGCAAGGTGGCGCTCTGTTATCCTGGCCCTAGTCACTGGATTATTTCTCCAATAGTCCAAGCGTATTTGTGCATGGTTCGGGCATCTTGTGTCACAAACGTAGCTGCCTGGACTTCAGTGGCAAAATCTACTGCTTCAGTACGACTGTGCCAGATAGAAACGTTGCTATACCCCATAGTGTTGTGACAGAATCCTTAGCAACAAGATGCAATGCTCTTTCTCCCCACAGCGGACATGTGCTAGAGCAGACTTGCAGTGGACTTGTTGCTCAGCTGATCGATTTCTGTGTGCTAGTGTTCTGACTAATGGAGTGCCGAGTCATGACCTATCAAGTTCTGATCATGGGAATTGGTGATCTATTTAAACCCATTCTTGGCCATATACCTGTGCCAGTGATACTCTCTGACTTACTAGCTGTGTTCCTGGTTGAGTATTTTGGTTTACTAGTGTTTTGACCTCAGCTTGTCCTTTTGAACGCTCTCTGTCTAACGTATTGGTACTGAGTTTCCTGTCTGGTTTTGATCTCTGCTTGGCTATTTGGCTACTCTCTGTCTCTTGATTTGGTACGTTGTTGTCCTCTTGGTTCTAACTAGTGATGAGCGGCATGGGCAATATTTAAATTTGCGATATTACGCAAATATGTTGTAGAATATTCAATATATATTCGCGAATATTCGTATTCGAGATTATTCTTTTGATTGCGAAAAATCATCAATGTAATATGCGCGTTAATCAAGTAAGGGCGGGTTATAGGCAACTTTCCTATTGGGTTGGCTTGCTAGAATTCGCGAATATGTAGAATATAGTGTGATATATATTAAAAAACGAATATTCGGCTTTTTTAAAATCTGAACCCATTATAGTTACTAAGTTATTTTAGCTTATGCGAAAAATCGGCAATGCAATATGCGCGTTAATCGAGTAAGGGTGGATTATAGGCAACTTTACTATTGGGTTGGCTTGCTAGAATTCGTGAATATGTAGAATATAGTGTGATATACATTCTTAAAAACTAATATTCGTCTTTTTTTTTCATCTGAACCCATTACATTTACTAAAAAAACTAATATTCGTTTTTACGAATATATATCACACTATATTCTACATATTCGCGATTTCTAGCAAGCCAACCCAATAGGAAAGTTGCCTATAACCAACCCTTACTTGATTAGCACGCATATTACTGTACATTGCCAATTTTTCGCATAAGATTAAATAAATTAAATAATGAAGAATATTCTAATTCACTACAGACTACGATATTGCAGCCTTCTCACAATAACCCACAAGCAAGAAGCAGGCAGGTAAGGGGTTCAGATGGAAAAAAAATAGACGAATATTCATTTTTACGAATATATATCACTATATTCTAAATATTCGCCAATAGTGCCAATATTCGCCATAAAAATTCGCAATGCAAATACTCACACTCAACACTAGTTATGACTCATTTCAGCACAACTGTTTTTGTGTCTTGTTTTTGTCCCTTGGTGTTGTTTGTCTGAAACCTTAGCAGAATAGGGAACATTGACCAGGTGTGGACCTGCTATTTAGACCTTGCACTGCAAATAGGTAGGGAAAGCGGGTGTGTTTCTAGTTAGGGCTCACTGTCCCTGTCCGTCGCTAACTACTGACATTAGAGCATGTATCTCCCGGCAGGTTCCCCTAAAATGTAAAATACTGTCTGTTTGTTGCAACCAGCAGGACGAGCTTGGTAGGTTCGAACAAATTGTGGTCAAGATTGCAAAAATCAAATGTATGGATCTTCGGACAATCTTCTAGAAATTCTAAATAGTGTGTGGTTTATGAGAGAGAGGCAGTCATTTCATAATTTGTATGTGAAATGTTAACAACTTAATATATTTTTATGGGTTGATTAAAATAATGCAGGGCATTTAATTGCTAACATGTACGTAGAACTAATACCATAAATTGCCTCTCAATGCCTTTCTCAATAGTATAAGAATTTATGGGATTAATTTACAGCATAGAAGGTATCAGAGAAATGTTAATATAGGTTTAATTTTCACTAAAATATTATGTAAATAATGTATAATTAAGAATTAAAAGTAACTTTTCCACACTGAAGTTAATGTATAACTAGAAGAAACATTTAATTTGTTTTACAGAGTTAAAGTGCAATGTGTCATACCATACTAATTCAATTGCAAAGATGTTGTAAAATTATTGCTTCCTCTTTAACCATTTTATGGTTTATATCATTATTCTAATAATATAATAATCCCATGTTAACTGACTTTTTAAGTGTCTAATTTAAAACAAATGTAAGAATGAAGCAAATGGTGTAAAAATGGTTATATTATAGTTAGATAGCAAAATTTCAATATGACAAGGCAAAAGTAAATGTTTGTATTCCTTAGGAAAAACTCTAGAAACTTTTATCATGGTTGGCTAGTGTAGGTTATTCTTACCACAACCACATTGGAAATTGTCAAATATCGGCCAAACCAGAGACCCATCTGTAGGCAGTACTGTTTCAAATTTGTTGCCCCTCATCGGTACAGAGCAGGACAATCGCCCATGGTTACAGGTTACCTGATGCTGTTACGATGCAGCCTGAGTCACAGCCGATAATTTGTTGTCTCCAACACCAGGTGGAAGCCGCTATTAATGATTCGATGCGGTCGTGCAGTGGAAATTACTTGCTGGTATTGTAGTGCAATTAGAAGTCACACTGCTAATATGTTGTTCTCAGCATCCGATACAATTACTACAAAGTAGTGCGGTACAGTCGAGAATGCAGCGTCTTTGCTATCCGGTGCTGTGAGGAGACCACCGCAGGTATGGAGATGTGGCCGGGTTCAAGGTGCACTATGTTTGATGTCAGGTTAAGAGGGAACACCTCCTCCCTCACGGCAAGGATGGCGTCCCACGTGCTGGCTGTGTATTTGTGAGTCCAGTTGCCAGTATCAGTGTACAGAGTAGAGAGGCGCCTCTCTTACAGGGAGAAGTTCGTATTCCGAGTGCATATAGTAATGGTACTCCTGCGGGTCCAACCAGACGTGTTTCGAAGACTAGACCAACTTCTTCCTCAGTGATAACCCGCAGGCCGCCATTGCCTGTTACTTATTCATATTGTGGGCGGCATAGAAAATGTGGATCATAATGTGTCTCCGTCCAGGATGGTGCCAGCCTCGATGTGTGTTGTTGCGATCCTTGAGATCCTTTTGAGATAAAATTGTACTCACGTTCAAGAAGAATCCCCTTTTTTCATCCTAGATCACAGTATTTTGCCAACTCCCTATGGTATTCGATGGTAGGGTCTTTTAAATTTTGTATATGTATCAGGATCTTATAATTGACCTCTACATTCCCCATCATACTGGTCAGTGTCCATTATTACAATTGCCCCTCCCTTATCCGCTGTTGAGACTGTAATTGTTTTATGGCCTCTTTCTCATATTTTGTTAAATTATTAGATACTGACTTATTTTTCAGTTTCCTTATATCAGATTCAATATTTTGCCGAAACGTAGCTATTTCATGACCTATCTCTTGTTTGGGATAGTTTTTTGATTTTTTTCTTTAAGATCAGTATGTTTGTATTCAGTTGGAATCGTATTTTCTCGTGATATTGGATTTTTTATATAATATTTTTTTAGACATATTTTCCTCACAAATTTTTCTACTCCTATGTAAGTGCTAAATTGGACTAATGTGTTGGTAGGTAAAAATTGAAATCCTTTATTTAACCACTTCCACCCCCCTAGCTTAAACACCCTTAATGACCAGGCCACTTTTTACAATTATGCACTACACTACTTTCACCGTTTATTGCCCTGTCATACAACTTACCACCCAAATGAATTTTAACTCCTTTTCTTCTAACTAACAGAGCTTTCATTTGGTGGTATTTCATTGCTGCTGACATTTTAACTTTTTTTGCTATTAATCAAAAATGACCGAAATTTTTGCAAAAAAATTAAATTTTTCACTTTCTGTTGTAAATGTTTTTTTAAAAAAAAATACATTTCTATATAAATTTTACGCAAAATTTATTGTTCTACATGTCTTTGATAAAAAAAAATCCAATAAGTGTATATTTATTGGTTTGGGTAAAAGTTATAGCGCTTACAAACTATGGTGCAAAAAAGTGAATTTCGGCATTTTGAAGCAGCTCTGACATTCTGAGCACCTGTCATGTTTCTTCAGGTGCTAGAATGCCAGGATAGTATAAATACCCCCCAAATTACACCATTTTAGAAAGAAGACACCCCAAAGTATTCGCGGAGGGGCATGGTGAGTTCATGTATCATTTCATTTTTTTTCACAAGTTAGCGGAAAATGACACTTTCTGAGGAAAAAAATAAAAATAATAAAGTTTCCATATCTGCTAACTTCTGGCAAAAAAAAAAAAAATCTCCCACGGACTCACTATGCCCCTCAGTGAATACCTTGGGGTGTCTACTTTCGGAAATGTGGTCATGTGTGGGGTGTGTTTACTGTTCTGGCATTTTGGGCGGGGCTAAATTGTGAGCAGCCATGTAAAACCTAAAGGTACTCATTGGAATTTGGGCCCCTTTGCGCACCCAGGCTGCAAAAAAGTGGCACACATGTAGTATCGCCGTACTCAGGAGAAGTAGGGCAATGAGTTTTGGGGTGTATTTTTACATATAACCATGTTGGGTGAGAGAAATATCTCTGTAAACTGACAACTTTGTATAAAAAAATTTAAAAAGTTGTCATTTACAGAGATATTTCTCACACCCAGCATGGTTATATGAAAAAATACACCCCAAAACACATTGCCCTACTTCTCCTGAGTACGGCGATACCACATGTGTGACACTTTTTTGCAGCCTGGGTGCGCAAAGGGGCCCAAATTCCAATGAGTACCTTTAGGATTTCACAGGGCATTTTTATGCATTTGGATTCCAGACTTCTTCTCATGCTTTAGGGGCCCCTAAAATGCCAGGGCAGTAAAAATACCCCACAAGTGACCCCATTTTAGAAAGTAGACACCCCAAGGTGTTCCGTGAGGGGTATGGTGAGTTCATGTAAAATTTTATTTTTTTGTCACAAGTTAGTGAAAAATGAGACTTTGTAAAAAAAAAAAATATATCAATTTCCGCTAACTTGTGCCAAAAAAAAAAAAATTCTGTGAACTCGCCATGCCCCTCACGGAATACCTTGGGGTGTCTTCTTTCCAAAATGGGGTCACATGTGGGGTATTTATACTGCCCTGGCATTTTAGGGGCCCTAAAGCGCGAGAATCCAAAATGCTTAAAAAAGTCCTGTGAAATCCTAAAGGTACTCATTGGTTTTAGGGCCCCTTTGCGCATCTTGTTTGCAAAAAAGTGTCACTTATGTGGTATCTCCGTACTCAGGAGAAGTAGGGCAATGTGTTTTGGGGTGTATTTTTACATATACCCCTGCTGGGTGTGAGAAATATCTCTGTAAATGACAACTTTTTAAAAAATTTATACAAAGTTGTCAATTTACAGAGATATTTCTCTCACCCAGCAGGGGTATATGTAAAAATACACCCCAAAACACATTGCCCTATTTCTCCTGAGTATGGCGATACCACATGAGTGACACTTTTTTGCAGCCAAGATGTGCAAAGGGGCCCTAAAACCAATGAGTACCTTTTAGGAGGGCATTTTTACGCATTTTTTTCTTCTCACGATTTAGGGCCCCTAAAATGCCAGGGCAGTATAAATACCCACATGTGACCCCATTTTGGAAAGAAGACACCCCAAGGTATTCCGTGAGGGGCATGGCAAGTTCATAGAAGATTTTTTTTTGGGCACAAGTTAGCGGAAATTGATTTTTTTATTGTTTTTTCTCACAAAGTCTCCCTTTCTGCTAACTTTTGACAAAAAGTTAACTTGTTCAGGGACTCACTATGCCGCTCAGCGAATACCATGGGGTGTCTTCTTTCCAAAATGGGGTCATTTGTGGGGTGTTTGTACTGTTCTGGCATTTTGGGCGGGGCTAAATTGTGAGCAGCCATGTAAAAGCTAAAGGTACTCGTTGGAATTTGGGCCCCTTTGCGCACCCAGGCTGCAAAAAAGTGTCACTCATGTGGTATCGCCGTACTCAGGAGAAGTAGGGCAATGTGTTTTGGGGTGTATTTTTACATATACCCATGTTGGGTGAGAGAAATATCTCTGTAAACTGACAACTTTGTATAAAAAAATTAAAAAGTTGTCGTTTACAGCGATATTTCTCACACAAAGTATGGGTATATATAAAAATACACCGCAAAACACATTGCCCTACTTCTCCTGAGTACTGCGATACCACATGTGTGCCACTTTTCTGCAGCCAAGATGTGCAAAGGGGCCCTAAAACCAATGAGTACCTTTAGGATTTCACAGGGCATTTTTACGCATTTGGATTCTCACGCTTTAGGACCCCTAAAATGCCAGGGCAGTATAAATACCCCACAAGTGACCCCATTGTGGAAAGAAGACACCCCAAGGTATTCCGTGAGGGGCATGGCAAGTTCACAGAATATTTTTTTTTTTGGCACAAGTTAGCGGAAATCGATATATATATATTTTTTTTTTTTACAAAGTCTCAAATTTCCACTAACTAGTGACAAAAAAATAAAATTTTACATGAACTCCCCATACGTCTCACGGAATACCTTGGGGTGTCTTCTTTTTAAAATGGGGTCACATGTGGGGTGTTTGTACTGCCCTGGCATTTGAGGGTCTCCGCAATCATTACACGTATGGCCAGCATTAGGAGTTTCTGCGATTCTCCTTATATTGAGCATACGGGTAATGAGATTTTTTTTTTTCGTTCAGCCTCTGGGCTGAAAAAAAAAAAATGAATGGCACAGATTTCCCCGTTCGCATTAATCAATGTGGATTAAAAAATCTCAGCCAAAAAATGTGCAAAAAAAAAAGTAGTAAGGCCCCATTCACACGTCCTCAAAAATATCCGCATCTATTCCGCAATTCTGCGGAATAGATGCGGACCCATCCAGTGTGAATGGGGCTGGCGGTGATGCGGAGAGCACACTATGTGCTCGCCGCATCAGCATTTGTGGAGCTGCAGCCGCAAACTTCCGGGTTTCGGCCCCCAAACATCCGGCCGCAGCTCTGCAAAAGATAAGGCATTTTCTATATAGTTCTAGCAATGTGCGGATCCGCAAAATGCAGAAAGCATATTGCCGGTGTCCGTGTTTTGCGGATCCGCGGATCCTCAAAGCACATACGGATGTCTGAATGAGCCTTACAGGGGGGTGATTAGTGACAGGGGGTGATCAGGGGGGTGACATGGGGTGATCAGGGGTTAATCGGGGGTTAATTAGGGGTTAATCAGTGACCGGGGGGGGGATGGATGGGTGGATCTGTGTGGTGATTGGTGCACTTACAAAAGATTCCTTTGGTGGTCCCAAGCAAAAGGGACCACCAAAGGAATGAACAGCAAGCATATCAGACGCTGTTAACAAAACAGCGTCTGATATGCCATTTTTTTAAACTTCTACAGCCTGCCAGCGCATGATCAGCGCTGGCAGGCTGTAGTTTAACTTCTCCCCGACGCGATCCTGAGAACGCGTGCGCGCGTTCACAGGAAATCTCGCGTCTCGCGAGATGACGCCCCGGCGCGTCCAAGAGGAACAAACCGACCGCCGCCAGGACGCAATCCTGCGTTCGGCGGACGGCAACAGGTTAAAAGACTCATTTGTGCAGACCAAGTGCATTTTACTAAGATTTACTATCTTGTTATCTATGGTCGTGCTCGGTGTTGTCTGTATATATTATTTAATCTATAGTCCTCCCCTTCGTATCTTTTTATATGTGGTCGTGAATAGTGATGAGCAAGCATGCTCGGCCGAGTACCGGTTCGGCTCGAGCATCGCTATGCTCGGCACATGGCAGTACTTGGCCGAGTACCGCATGTGCTCGAGCGAAATGCTCAAGTATCCGCCCCGCACGTTTCTAGAGTATTAAGCAGCCAATAAAGATGCAGGTAAGTACTGCCCTCACTGTAATGCCAGTAGCCATGTTAGCTGCTGGCATTACAGTGATTGGCTGGCTGGAACGTGTCATCGGAGGTTATATAGCATCCGATGACGCATGTTCGGCTCAGACATAGTAAGGGAGAGCATCGGGTAGGAAGGGAAAGAAAGAGCTGGTGGAGAATTTCAGCGATTTTAGTTAGAGAAAGCTTTTCAAAGATCCAAAAGTCCTTTTAAGGACTACTGTGTGTGTGTTTTGGATCAGCAATATATTAAACAGCAGTGTCAGGGACATCCGCGCTAAGGAATGGACAGTTCAGTGAGAGAAATTTGCTGTATTTAATACCAAAAGCTTTTAAAGACCCCACAATGCCATTTAATGACTACTGGGTGTGTTTCAAAGCAGCAAGATATTTTCATTTTGTACCAATTAGTGAGATATCATGTACATCATCCGCAGACTGTGTCTTTAATAATCCGGTTGACATCTAGTAACCATAGCGTGTGGCTTTGTGTAAAAAATACAGTCCTACATCAGCAAACAGTGTCTGCAGCGCAAATTCCATTAATCTGGGTCTAATAGTGTCCATGTTCTGTGGATTTATGTGAAATACTGTCCGGCCTCCCCAAACAGTTTCTGTATTTCAAATTGCATTAATCTGGGCATAATATACTGTCCATATTCTGGGGGTTTATGTGACAGATAGTGTCTGTCATCCGAAAACTGTTTCTGTTTTTAATATAACATTAATCTGGGCATAATATAGTGTCTATACTGTGGGCTTATGTGACCTATACCGTCCGGCATACGAAAAAAGTGTCTGATGTGCAAATCTAAATAATCTGGGCCTAATCTAGTCAAATACTGTACCACAGGTGAAACCAGTGTATTTTGGGGAAACGTACATTATTTGTGCAACATCTACTGTCCACAGCGTGTGCCTCCCTGTGTCAAATACTGTACCACAGGTGAAACCAGTGTATTTTGGGGAAATGTGCATTATTTGTGCATCATTTAGGGTCCACAGCATGTGCCTCTTTTTGTCAAATACTGTAACACAGGTGAAACCAGTGTATTTTGGGGAAATGTACATTATTTGTGCAACATCTACTGTCCACAGCATGCGCCTCTTTGTGTCAAATACTGTACCACAGGTGAAAACAGTGTATTTTGGGGAGATGTACATTATTTGTGCCACATTTAGTGTCCACAGCGTGTGCCTCTCAGTGTCAAATACTGTACCACAGGTTAAACCAGTGCATTTTGGGGAAATGTACATTATTTGTTTTAATTTATTGGCGCATACATTTACAAATCCTACGCTACTGTACGTGTGACATACTTTTAATCGTATATAACATTTAATATAAACAATGCGGCCAGTGAGGGACGTGCAAGTGGCCATGATGCTGATGGTGCACACAGAGGCCTTGGCCATAGGCTCAATGAATCTGAGTAAAAGAATGAAGCTAAGGGCCAGCAGGTGCGCTAACTCTCTAAAATAGTGATGTTGATGGCGAACCTTTTAGAGACTGAGTGCCGAAACTGCAACCGAAAACCAACTTATTTATCGCAAAGTGCCCACATGGTCATTTACCCTGAATACTACAGTCTAATATAGTATATCTTCCATGTTCATTATCATTTAGCTATAGCTGTAGAATGCCAGTTCGTGCCACATGTGCTGTTTGGACACCCAGTAGTTGTAAGGCACAGAGGGATCACTGAGGATGCTGACACAGTCTGCTATGTACTCCTTCACTATCTTCCACATTTTTTTCCATCCTTATGACACTAGGGGCCACACATCAAGGTGAGGGTGCTGGCGGGGTGTCTTGAAACTGTCCCAGGCCTTGGAGAGTGTTGTCTTGCCTCAGTTGGAACTGCTGTGTGTTCCCCTCATCTTCCCTCCTGGGTTGCCCAAGGAACTACGTTCTCTGCCACCAGCGTTGTCAGATGGAAATTTATTGAGCAATTTTTAAAGAAAGACTTTCTGTTATTGCACCATTTTGCTAGTCCTCTCCACCACAGGAATTGGAGATGAGAAGTTCTCTTTGTAGTGGGGGTCGAGAAGGGTGAACTAAACAACCAGTAATCACTGTTGTGCAAAATGCGTAGAATGCGAGGGTCACAGGAAAGGCAGCATAACATAAAGTCAGCCATGTGTGTCAGAGTCCCAACAGACAAGACTTTGCTGTCCTCATCGGGAGGATGACTCTCAATCTCCTTATCCTTCTCTCCTGTCCATCTATGCTGAACAGATAAAATAAACCTGCTATGGTTACTACCCTCTGTAGCGGAGGCAACCGTCTCTTGCACCTCCTCCTCTTCAACATCATCCAATTCACACTGACGAGATGAACTGAGTCTGGTCTGGCTATCACCCTGTATAATGTTTTCCCCATAGTTCCACCTCTTCCACATGTAAAGCATCCGCCTTAATTGTCAGCAGCCAGCATTTCAGTATACACAGAAGTGGGATGGTTAGGCTGATAATAGAGCCATCGCCACTCACCATCTGTGTTTATTCTTCAAAGTTGCGTAAAACCTCACAGAGATCAGACATACTAAACCAAGTTGCAGCTGGTATTCCACTACTGCCTTCTGCTGCTCACAAAGCATGACCAACATGTGTAATGTTGAATTCCAGTGCGTGCTCACATCGCACAACAGTCGGTTAGCTGGAAAATACGAGCGCTGCAGCAGTAGATGACTTTCTGAAATGGGCACACACATGGCGCACCCTCACCAGTAGCTCAGGCAAATTGGGGCAGGTTTGGAGAAAGTTGAGAAAACGTGGGCTAGGCATGGTATGGCCGGATCCTGGACATTAGGAGGGATCCACATGGCCATATCAGCATTAGAGATGGCCCGAACTATCCGCCGGCGAACAGTTCCCGGCGAACATAGCTTGTTCGCGTTCGCCTCTGCCGGGCGAACATATGCGATGTTCGGTCCGCCCCCTATACATCATCATTGAGCAAACTTTGACCCTGTACCTCACAGTCAGCAGACACATTCCAGCCAATCAGCAGCATACCCTCCCTCCCAGACCCTCCCACCTCCTGAACAGCATCCATTTTAGATTCATTCTGAAGCTGCAGTCTTAGTGAGAGGAGGGAGAGTGTAATTGCTGCTGATTTAATTGGGAAATTGATAGCTAGGCTAGTGAATTCAGTGTCCACTCCAGTCCTGAAAGACTCATCTGATCTCTGCTGTAAGGACAGCGTTCTGACAGCACCCCAAAAAGCCCTTTTTAGGGCTGCAACATTAGTCTGCTTTTTTTTTTCCTTTATATACATATTGCAGTTGCCTGGCCTGCCTGTGTGTGAGGAGCTGCAGGCCCACAGACTGTAGTGTGCCCACTGCCAGTGCCCACCCCTGTCATTCCGTGTGGTACAGGACTTTGCATCAAAAAAAGGCATTTAATTTTTACACTTTAATCTAAGGTTAGTTGCCTGCCAGTGTGTGTCAGGCTGACTTCCACTGACTGTAGTGTGCCCACTGCCAGTGTCCACCACTCATACCGGCTGACACAGGACTTTGCATAAAAAGGCATTTAATTTTTACACTTTAGTGTAATTTCAGCTGCTTGCCTGCTGCTAGTGTGTGTCAGGCCGACTTCAACTGACTGTAGTGTGCCCACTGCCAGTGCCCACCCCTGTCATCCCGTGTGGCACAGGACTTTGCTTAAAAAAAGGCACTTAATTTTTACACTTTAATCTAAGGTTAGTTGCCTGCCAGTGTGTGTCAGGCTGACTTCCACTGACTGTAGTGTGCCCACTGCCAGTGTCCACCACTCATACCGGCTGGCACAGGACTTTGCATAAAAAGGCATTTAATTTTTACACTTTAGTGTAATTTCAGCTGCTTGCCTGCTGCTAGTGTGTGTCAGGCCGACTTCAACTGACTGTAGTGTGCCCACTGCCAGTGCCCACCCCTGTCATCCCGTGTGGCACAGGACTTTGCTTAAAAAAAGGCACTTAATTTTTACACTCTAATCTAAGGTTAGTTGCCTGCCAGTGTGTGTCAGGCTGACTTCCACTGACTGTAGTGTGCCCACTGCCAGTGTCCACCACTCATACCGGCTGGCACAGGACTTTGCATAAAAAAGGCATTTAATTTTTACACTTTAGTGTAATTTCAGCTGCTCACCTGCTGCTAGTGTGTGTCAGGCCGACTTCAACTGACTGTAGTGTGCCCACTGCCAGTGCCCACCCCTGTCATCCCGTGTGGCACAGTACTTTGCATCAAAAAAGGCATTTCATTTTTACACTTTAGTGTAATTTCAGTTGCTTGCCTACTGCTAGTGTGTGTCAGGCTGACTTCCACTGACTGTAGTGTGCCCACTGCCAGTGCCAACCACTGATACCGGGTGGCACAGTAGCTTGCCGATAAATAAGGCATTTAATTTTTAGACAGTAGTCTAAATTCAGTTGCTTGCCTGCTGCCAGTGTGTGTCAGGCCCTTTCCACTGACTGTAGTGTGCCCACTGCCAGTGCCAACCACTGATACCGGGTGGCACAGTAGCTTGCCGATAAATAAGGCATTTAATTTTTAGACAGTAGTCTAAATTCAGTTGCTTGCCTGCTGCCAGTGTGTGTCAGGCCCTCTTCCACTGACTGTAGTGTGCCCACTGCCAGTGCCAACCACTGATACCGGGTGGCACAGTAGCTTGCAGATAAATTAGGCATTTAATTTTTAGACAGTAGTCTAAATTCAGTTGCTTGCCTGCTGCCAGTGTGTGTCAGGCCCTCTTCCACTGACTGTAGTGTGCCCACTGCCAGTGCCAACCACTGATACCGGGTGGCACAGTAGCTTGCCGATAAATAAGGCATTTAATTTTTAGACAGTAGTCTAAATTCAGTTGCTTGCCTGCTGCCAGTGTGTGTCAGGCCCGCTTCCACTGACTGTAGTGTGCCCTCTGCCAGTGCCAACCACTGATACCGGGTGGCACAGTAGCTTGCCGATAAATAAGGCATTTAATTTTTAGACAGTAGTCTAAATTCAGTTGCTTGCCTGCTGCCAGTGTGTGTCAGGCCCGCTTCCACTGACTGTAGTGTGCCCACTGCCAGTGCCAACCACTGATACCGGGTGGCACAGTAGCTTGCCGATAAATAAGGCATTTAATTTTTAGACAGTAGTCTAAATTCAGTTGCTTGCCTGCTGCCAGTGTGTGTCAGGCCCTCTTCCACTGACTGTAGTATGCCCACTGCCAGTGCCAACCACTGATACCGGGTGGCACAGTAGCTTGCCGATAAATAAGGCATTTAATTTTTAGACAGTAGTCTAAATTCAGTTGCTTGCCTGCTGCCAGTGTGTGTCAGGCCCTCTTCCACTGACTGTAGTGTGCCCACTGCCAGTGCCAACCACTGATACCGGGTGGCACAGTAGCTTGCCGATAAATTAGGCATTTAATTTTTAGACAGTAGTCTAAATTCAGTTGCTTGCCTGCTGCCAGTGTGTGTCAGGCCCTCTTCCACTGACTGTAGTGTGCCCACTGCCAGTGCCAACCACTGATACCGGGTGGCACAGTAGCTTGCCGATAAATAAGGCATTTAATTTTTAGACAGTAGTCTAAATTCAGTTGCTTGCCTGCTGCCAGTGTGTGTCAGGCCTGCTTCCACTGACTGTAGTGTGCCCTCTGCCAGTGCCAACCACTGATACCGGGTGGCACAGTAGCTTGCCGATAAATAAGGCATTTAATTTTTAGACAGTAGTCTAAATTCAGTTGCTTGCCTGCTGCCAGTGTGTGTCAGGCCCGCTTCCACTGACTGTAGTGTGCCCACTGCCAGTGCCAACCACTCATACCGGGTGGCACAGTAGCTTGCCGATAAATAAGGCATTTAATTTTTAGACAGTAGTCTAAATTCAGTTGCTTGCCTGCTGCCAGTGTGTGTCAGGCCCTTTTCCACTGAGTGTAGTGTGCCCACTGCCAGTGCCAACCACTGATACCGGGTGGCACAGTAGCTTGCCGATAAATAAGGCATTTAATTTTTAGACAGTAGTCTAAATTCAGTTGCTTGCCTGCTGCCAGTGTGTGTCAGGCCCTCTTCCACTGACTGTAGTGTGCCCACTGCCAGTGCCAACCACTGATACCGGGTGGCACAGTAGCTTGCCGATAAATTAGGCATTTAATTTTTAGACAGTAGTCTAAATTCAGTTGCTTGCCTGCTGCCAGTGTGTGTCAGGCCCTCTTCCACTGACTGTAGTGTGCCCACTGCCAGTGCCAAACCACTGATACCGGGTGGCACAGTAGCTTGCCGATAAATAAGGCATTTAATTTTTAGACAGTAGTCTAAATTCAGTTGCTTGCCTGCTGCCAGTGTGTGTCAGGCCCGCTTCCACTGACTGTAGTGTGCCCTCTGCCAGTGCCAACCACTGATACCGGGTGGCACAGTAGCTTGCCGATAAATAAGGCATTTAATTTTTAGACAGTAGTCTAAATTCAGTTGCTTGCCTGCTGCCAGTGTGTGTCAGGTCCGCTTCCACTGACTGTAGTGTGCCCACTGCCACTGCCAACCACTCATACCGGGTGGCACAGTAGCTTGCCGATAAATAAGGCATTTAATTTTTAGACAGTAGTCTAAATTCAGTTGCTTGCCTGCTGCCAGTGTGTGTCAGGCCCTCTTCCACTGACTGTAGTGTGCCCACTGCAAGTGCCAACCACTGATACCGGGTGGCACAGTAGCTTGCCGATAAATAAGGCATTTAATTTTTAGACAGTAGTCTAAATTCAGTTGCTTGCCTGCTGCCAGTGTGTGTCAGGCCCGCTTCCACTGACTGTAGTGTGCCCACTGCCAGTGCCAACCACTCATACCGGGTGGCACAGTACCTAGCACGCGTAGTACCACTTATCTAAAAAAAAAATGACAGGCAGAGGCAGGCCACCCCGCAGGGGCCGTCGTGGTCGTGGTGCTGTGATTTCCACTGTCCCTGGAATAATGCCCAGTTTTCAGAGGCCACGTACCCTGAACCCGAAAAATTCAGAGGACGTAGTTGACTGGCTTAGACAGGACACCCAATCTTCAACAGCTTCCGCTAAGAACCTTGGCGCACCATCCTCCTCCAGCTCAGCTTCGGTCACCTGCTCTCAAGTTACCACGCACCCGCCCGTCGCCACCACCACCACTACCACCACATCCACCACAGCCGCTTCACTTGATCCGTCAGAGGAGTTATTTACACATCAGTTGGATGCAATTAGTGATGCGCAACCATTATTGCCAGATGATGTAGATTACGGGGATATGTCTCAGTCAGGCAGGATTACACACATGGACGTACAGTGTGATGATGATGATGATGATGTTGTACCCGCTGCTGCTTCCTTTGCTGAGGTGTCAGATACAAGTGAAGCGGTTGATGATGACGATGTGTCCACGGATGCCACGTGGGTGCCTGCTCGAAAGAGAAGAAGAGGGGAAAGTTCTGAAGGGGAGACAGAGAGAATGAGGAGACGAGTTGGAAGCAGGGGAGGTCATCGCAAGGAGTTAGTGGCACAGTCAGACAGCATGTATCGGCACCTGGGGTCAGCCAGACAGCACGCCAGTCAACGCATGCTGTTGCCACCACTAGAATGCCGTCATTGCAAAGCTCAGCAGTGTGGCATTTTTTTGTGTATCTGCCTCTGATAAAAGCAATGCCATTTGCAACCTGTGCCAAAAGAAACTGAGTCGTGGGAAGTCCAACACCCACCTTGGTACAACTGCTTTGCGAAGGCACATGATCTCACATCACAAACGCCTATGGGATCAACACATGAGTACAAGCAGCACACAAACTCAAAGCCACCATGCTCCTCCTGGTCCAGCATCTTCAGCCACGTCAACCACTGCTGTCCTCCCTGCCCCCTCTCAACCACCCGCCACTCCATCTCTCACCTTCAGCAGTTCCTGCTCATCTGCCCACAGTCAGGTGTCTGTCAAGGACATGTTTGAGCATAAGAAGCCAATGTCACAAAGTCACCCCTTGCCCGGCGACTGACAGCTGGCTTGACGGAACTCTTAGCCCGCCAGCTTATACCATACCAGCTGGTAGAGTCTGAGGCCTTCAAAAAATTTGTCGCTATTGGGACACCACAGTGGAAAGGTACCCGGACGAAATTTTTTTCAAAAAGGCAATCCCAAACCTCTACCATGTCATTGAAAAGGAAGTCATGGCATCTCTGGCATACAGTGTTGGGGCAAGGGTCCATCTGACCACTGATACCTGGTCTGCAAAGCACGGTCAGGGCAGGTATATCACGTATACTGCGCATTGGGTCAACCTGCTGACGGCTGACAAGCATGGAATGCGTGGCTCCGCAGCGGAGTTGGTGACACCACCACGACTTGCAGGCAGACCTACTGCCACCTCCTCTACTCCTACTCCATCCTCTTCAATATCCTCCTCGGCTGAGTCCTCTTCTGCTGCGGCGTCTGGCTGCACATCAACTGATTCCCCCAGCTCCCCAGGGGCTATTCCACATCCCGGATACGACAGTGTCACGCTATCTTGGGGTTGACTTGCCTGAAAGCAGAGAGCCACACAGGACCAGCACTCCTGTCCGCCCTGAACGCACAGGTGGATCAGTGGCTGACCCCGCACCAACTGGAGATCGGCAAAGTGGTGTGTGACAATGGAAGCAATCTGTTGGCGGCATTAAATTTGGGCAAGTTGTCACATGTGCCGTGCATGGCACATGTGTTGAATCCCATCGTACAACGTTTTGTGTCTAAGTACCCAGGCTTACAGGACGTCCTCAAGCAGGCCAGGAAGGTGTGTGGCCATTTCAGGCGTTCCTACGCGGCCATGGCGCACTTTTCCGATATTCAGCGGCGAAACAACATGCCAGTGAGGCGCTTGATATGCGACAGCCCGACACGTTGGAATTCAACACTCCTAATGTTCGACCGCCTGCTCCAACAAGAAAAAGCCGTCAACGAGTATTTGTATGACCGGGGTGCTAGGACAGCCTCTGCGGAGCTGGGAATCTTTTGCCACGTTACTGGACACTCATGCGCAATGCCTGTAGGCTTATGCGTCCTTTTGAGGAGGTGACAAACCTAGTCAGTTGCACCGAAGGCACCATCAGCGACCTCATCCCATTTGTTTTCTTCCTGGAGCGTGCCCTGCGAAGAGTTCTGGATCAGGCTGTAGATGAGCGTGAAGAGGAAGAGGAAGAGTTGTGGTCACCATCACCACCAGAAACAGCCTTGTCATCATCGCTTGCCGGACCTGCAGCAACGCTGGAAGAGGAGTATGAGGAAGAGGAGTCAGAGGAGGAATGTGGCGGCTTTGAGGAGGAGGAAGACCAACCACAGCAGGCACCCCAGGGTGCTCGTTGTTGTCACCTATCTGGGACCCATGGTGTTGTACGTGGCTGGGGGAAGAACAGACCGTCAATGACATCAGTGAGGACGAGGAACGGGAAATGAGTAGCTCTGCATCCAACCTTGTTCAAATCGGGTCTTTCATGCTGTCATGTCTGTTGAGGGACCCACGTATAAAAAGGATAAAGGAGAACGATCTGTACTGGGTGGCCACGCTACTAGACCCCCGGTATAAGCAGAAAGTGGCAGAAATGTTACCAAATTACCAAAAGTCGGAAAGGATGCAGCAGTTCAAAACCAAACTAAAAAATATGCTTTACACAGCTTATAAGGGGGATGTCACAGCACAACGGGAATCTAACAGGGGAAGAGGTGAGTGTAATCCTCCTCCTACCACGGCGACAAGTACTGGACGATTTACAGATGTGTTGTTGATGGAGGACATGAAGAGCTTTTTCAGTCCTACTCATCACCACAGCCCTTCGGGATCCAGCCTTAGAGAACGACTCGACCGACAGGTAGCAGACTACCTCGCCTTAACAGCAGATATCGACACTCTGAGGAGCAATGAACCCCTTCACTACTGGGTGTGCAGGCTTGACCTGTGGCCTGAGCTATCCCAGTTTGCGATAGAACTTCTGGCCTGCCCTGCTTCAAGTGTCCTGTCAGAAAGGACCTTCAGTGCAGCAGGAGGCATTGTCACTGACAAGAGAAGTCGCCTCGGTCAAAAAAGTGTTGATTACCTCACCTTCATAAAGATGAATGAGGCATGGATCCCGAAGGGACTGACAGTGGGGGATACGTTTGACTAACAAAAGGCCTGATTACATGCCATGGCCTCAAAATCGTCCCCACGCTGCTGTATTTAATGTCTGAATACCGGATGACTTTCGTGAATTCTCCACCACCAACTAGGGTTCAAGCCGCAATGTTTTAGTCACTTTTCTGCCTGGAAAACATAAATTTTTCCGGCCGCTGCTACAATAGCGGCTGCAACAGTGCCATTATTTTTCAGGCATGTGTACATGCCTAATTTTTCTGTCCTATGGTGCAGCACTGTGGCTGCAAAAACAAACCAAAAAAAGGCACATACAAGTGTCAATTCCCTTCGTGATCGTTACCTTGTTGTGGTGAAGGGGCTTGCGTATCACAATGAAGCAATCATCATCACCTCTATAAGTGTGTTGGCAATGTTGCCACACCCCAGATGATAAGGCCGTTGCTTCATTATGGTCAGACCAAAAGCGATCGGTTGGCCACGCTACTAGACCCCCGGTATAAGCAGAAAGTGGCAGAAATGTTACCAAATTACCGAAAGTCGGAAAGGATGCAGCAGTTCAAAACCAAACTAAAAAATATGCTTTACACAGCTTATAAGGGGGATGTCAATGGGGGATTCGACAATGGTTAATCAATTTGACCGGATAGGGTCCGTAACAGGGATTAAACTGATAGCAATAGTACTAGTTAAGACACCACTCATATAGGGTGTCACAGCACATTGCTCTCTGCACGCGCAGTGCCCCAATTTGGGAGTAAGAGGACCGACCAAGCTGCTTTTTCCATCTCCCGGTTCCTGAAATCAATTCAGTTTAGTGTATGAGAGTTTGGTCTGTCACTGTGAAGGCAGTAGAAGGTACCCGGCCTAAATTTTTTTTCACAAAAGGCAATCCCTGATATGGGACGTAACAGAGATTAAACTGATGAGAATAATACTACAGAAAATACCACTCATATCAGTGGAGGGAGCCAGCGTTTTTTTAACCATCTCCCCGTTCAAAAAATCTATTTAATAAATGGCCCCCAGATTGGGGAGTCGGGGACGTTAGAGGGATTAAACTGATGAGAATAGTACTACAGAAAATACCACTCATATCGGGTGTGACAGTAAATTGCACGGCGCAGACGCAGTGACCGTGGTTTAAAACAGAGTGGAGGGAGCCAGCGTTTTTTTAACCATCTCACCGTTCGAAAAATCTATTCAATAAATGGCCCCCAGATTGGGGACGTTAGAGGGATTAAACTGATGAGAATAGTACTACAGAAAATACCACTCATATCGGGTGTGACAGTAAATTGCACGGCGCAGACGCAGTCACCGTGGTTTAAAACAGAGTGGAGGGAGCCAGCGTTTTTTAACCATCTCCCGTTCGAAAAATCTATTCAATAAATGGCCCCCAGATTGGGGACGTTAGAGGGATTAAACTGATGAGAATAGTACTACAGAAAATACCACTCATATCGGGTGTGACAGTAAATTGCACGGCGCAGACGCAGTGACCGTGGATTAAAACAGAGTGGAGGGAGCCAGCGTTTTTTTAACCATCTCCCCGTTCGAAAAAATCTATTCAATAAATGGCACCCAGATTGGGGACGTTAGAGGGATTAAACTGATGAGAATAGTACTACCGAAAATACAACTCATATCGGGTGTGACAGTAAATTGCACGGCGCAGACGCAGTCACCGTGGTTTAAAACAGAGTGGAGGGAGCCAGCGTTTTTTTAACCATCTCCCCGTTCGAAAAATCTATTCAATAAATAACCCCCAGATTGGGGACGTTAGAGGGATTAAACTGATGAGAATAGTACTACAGAAAATACCACTCATATCGGGTGTGACAGTAAATTGCACGGCGCAGACGCAGTCACCGTGGTTTAAAACAGAGTGGAGGGAGCCAGCGTTTTTTTAACCATCTCACCGTTCGAAAAATCAATTCAATTCATCTTTTGGGGACCCTTGGTGTTGTACGTGGCTGGGTGGAGGAAGAAACCTTCAATGACATCACCGGGACGTGGCTAGCTTGGTATCCAACCTTGTGCAAATGGGGAGTTTGCGGTTGTGCAAATGAACTGTTTGCGGTGCATTAAAAGGGGAGTTTGGTCTGTCAATGTCAGTGAAGCCGGCGTAACCGTTACACTACCTGATCGATACAACATCATACCTGATCGTATACACACACTGGATGTTTGAAGGCACGTTAATCCAAACAATTTAGGAATGTTAGTTGATTTATGCCCTTTATGGATTAAAACCCGACTCTGTGTCCACTACGTAATTTTCCATGGGAGTTTTGCCATAGATCCCCCTCCGGCATGCCACAGTCCAGGTGTTAGACCCTTGAAACAACTTTCTCATCACTATTGTGGCCAGAAAGAGTCCCTGTGGGTTTTAAAATTCGCCTGCCAATTGAAGTCTATGGCGGTTCGCCCGGTTCGCCCGTTCGCGAACATTTGCGGAAGTTCGCGTTCGCTGTTCGCGAACTGAAAATTTTATGTTCGCGACATCACTAATCAGCATTTGTGGCATTTAAGTTTGCCTTCTTCACTGAGCAGAGGTTGTTTTGTGGCCAGTGATTAAGATTATATTATTAGGACAGGTTTTTGAGGGACAATTTCCTGACATTTTGCTGTGGTCACTGGGCAGAGTTGTCACTCTGCCCGGTGAGGGCCGTGCTTGCCTGAGGGCTGACCCTGTCATGTTCCAGTGTTTGAGTTGTTATTGTAATAGTTTGAGTTTATGACTACATTGTAAAATATGTTATGGTTACTTGGTTATTTATGATTTCCTAAACAGGCTTATTTTATGTGCTTATTTTGGTCTGTATGTAAAAGTGGTGTACAACTCTGACAACCTGTTTCCCAGCAGCGACCTGGGAGTCCAAGATGCATTCAGACATCATCCCCATACTGTTCCCAATCCATTTCGGTGGTGTTTCTTTAACTTTATGACCTTTTCCTATTAACCAGGCACCCTCCCCTCTTCAGAGCAGGGGGTGCCTGGTTGTCTACCATTGACTTCCATCATACTTGGGTTCTCGGCCAAGCACATGAACATAGCAATGTGTTCGGGCCGTACACCCGAATACTTTGGTGCTCTCTCATTACTTGTCATGAATTCCCCTGTATTGTCCATGTGATTCTGATGTCTCTGTCTCAAATTGTATTTGTGTGACTGTGGTTGTATCCTTGTGTGTCTTCTTTCCGGAGACTGTGAGTTTGTTTGTCTGATTCTCGATCTGTGGTGAGGTGGAGTCTGATCTGAACAATGTGGAGTAGATAACAATTCATAACGATTAGATGTTGGAATGTTATACTGGTTCTTCCAATGATTGGTGTTGTTACTTGCCTCATTTTCTGCATTATTTTTATCTGCTTTTGTTCTAACCGTTTTATCTGACTGGTTTGCTGTATGTTCCTTTTGTATATTCTGTCTTAATTTTTTTTATTTATTACTAGCTGAAGGACCCGGCTTCGCCCGTGTATATTTAATTTATTTAATGTTTGTGTGTGTCATTAAAAGATATCAACGCTATCAACTATAACAGTTACATCTACAGCACCCCGCCCCTTAACAGTGACCTACACAGCCTCCCACCCCTTAACACTGAAAGGGAGCCCCGTCCCTTAAAATGGGACCTCCACAGCAGCCCACTGCCCATAACTTTGACCTTTACAGCAGCCTTCCCCTTTAACAGTGAGTTTCACAACACACCAAATCCTTGACAGTGACCTCCACAGGTGCCCTCCACCTTAAAAGTGGCCTTTACAGCAATCTGCCCCTGTTGGCTGCGGAGGGAGGGGGGCAGGGCGTTGCCTACCCGGGTCAGGGGCGTGGCTTAGCGGGACCTAAAAGTTGATTTTTAACTTCATTTTTTTCAATCCCTGTTGGCTGAGTAGGAGGCGTTTCCTCACTGGAACTGGGGCGTGTCCTTTTGAACATCTTATTTTAAACTTGGTTTTAAACACCTACTCTTGGCTATAGGACTAACTAGACTCAACTATAAATAAAACGTAACTTTTAATCTATCATTGCCTATGGTTAAAACCTTGTCCCTATTTCCTTTATTTATCCTATATATAATCCGATTGATATCTGATACCGGGGGATAGTGCGCACTTCTCCCCACTTCCTATCTGTAAGGTATAGTACCCACTGATGCAGCAGAAATATTTCTGCTGCATCAGTGGGTACTATACCTTACAGATAGGAAGTGGGGAGAAGTGCGCACTATCCCCCGGTATCAGATATCAATCGGATTATATATAGGATAAATAAAGGAAATAGGGACAAGGTTTTAACCATAGGCAATGATAGATTAAAAGTTACGTTTTATTTATAGTTGAGTCTAGTTAGTCCTATAGCCAAGAGTAGGTGTTTAAAACCAAGTTTAAAATAATATATTATCACCTCTGCTATTAGGAGGGTTTCCCCCCAAGTAATGCTTTTGAACATCTCACCCTAAGACAGCAGCACTGTTCTGTCTGAGTGTGAGCTGCAGGGAGAAAGTCACCGTCCCTCCCACCTCTGCAGCTGACTGAAGTTGATTTTTATCTTAATTTTTTCAATCCCCATTGGCTGAGGAGTGTGAGGGGGCATGGCCTAACCAGATTAAGGGTGTGTCCATTTGAACAACTCACTCTAAGATAGCAGTACTGTGCTGTCTAAATGTGAGCTGCAGGAAGAAAGTCAGAATCCCTCTCACCTCTGCAGATGACAGAAGTTGACTTTTAACACCTTAAGGACTTATGACGTACCGGTACATAATGATTCCCAAGTCCTTAAGGACCCATGACGTACCGGTACATCATGACTAGTTCCGATCACTGCTTCTCAGCTGGCAGTGATTGGAACAAGGTACCTGCTGAAGTCCTGTCATCCCCCCCCCCCCCGTGTCGGCGATTTTTGCAAATCACAGGTCAATTCAGACCTGTGCTTTGTGTGATTTCTGATCTCCGCGGTCTGATCAGAGTAAATGCCCCTGAAGTGTTAAATTTTAACCCCCCCTGCAGGTGGGGTGGTTGTGGGCGCCGGGGGGGCGGTGCGGGAGGCCTCCTCTGTAACATCGTTGGCGGTAAAGTGGTTTTAGCAAAGTGTCAGCACATTGCTGACACTTTGCTAAAAAACTGCTGACTTCTGAGCTGCAGATGTCAGCAGTTTTAACCCCTTCCATGCCGCGGTCCGTACGGAATGCTGTATGGAAGGGGTTAACAGGGAGGGAGCTCCCTCTCCCATCGGGGGGCTGCTGTGCCTTTGCAGCTTCCCGACAGGATGGGATCGCAGAGGGAGGGAGCCCCACTCCCTCACCATCACTTGCTGCTCTGTTCTGGCAGCGGGTGATGGTTACCATGGCAGCAGGACGCTTTCAGAAGCGTCCTGCTCTCCATGGTACTGAAAGCCTAAGCAGACCTCTGCTAAAGGCACAAGTCTGTTTAGACTATGTAAAGTAAAAAAAATACAGTAAAGTACACTGTATAGTTTACTGTACTGTATTATATAGACACCATATCCACTGGATATACAAAAACCAAGTGGGTCTGGGTAAAAAAAAAAAAAATTTAAAAAGTGAAAAAAGTAAAAATGAAAAAACACATATCACTGAATAAAAATAAAATACACTACACATATTTGTATCGCTGTATCTGTAAAAACCTGCTCTATAAAAATATCACATGACCTAACCCCTCACGCAAATACCGTAAAATAAAACTAAGAAATGGTGTAAAATAAGCCATTTTCTGTCAACAAGTGATCAAAAAGGCGTATGCCTCTCAAAATAGTAACAATTAAACCGTGAACTATTCCCGCAAAATATGAGCCCCTACTTGGACAATCGCACAAAAAAATTAAAAAATATGGCTCTCAGACTATAGAGACACTAAAACATTATTTTTTTTTCTAAAATATTGTGTTAAAGTGAAATACATTTAAAAAAAAGTATACATATAGTATTATGTATAGCCGCATCCGTAATAACCTGCTCTATAATAATATCATATGATCTAACCCTCAGTTAAATACCGTAAAAATAAAAAAATAAGAACAATGTAAAAAAAACATTTTTGTCTCCTCACATCTCAAACTGTAATAGCAAGCGATCAAAAAGTTATATGCACCCAAAAATAGTGCCAATCAAACCATCATCTCATCCCGCAAAAAATCGTACCCTACATAAGACAATCGCCGAAAAAAATATGGCTCCCAGCCTATGGAGACTTAAAACATGCCTTTTTTTGCTTCAAAAATATTATTATTGTGTAAAAATTAAATAAATATAAAAAATATACATATTATGTATCGCCACATCCATGACAACTGTTCAAAACAAACACAGAACCAGAACATTTGGGTGCACCTGCTTGGCCTTGGGCTATATCAGTCAGTCTTGGGTAGGGCTCATAGACACCTCCCACCTCCCATTGCAAGCATGGCCACATGCTGGAGGTAACAGAGGAGATGTTTGTGAGTCGTCCTAATGCTCCTGTAATTGCCCACTGGCCCCTGATATCGCCCATATGGCGCAGGTAGGTGAGTGTTAGGGCCCACGGGCTACTTGAGAGACCTTGACGCTGGTGCCCGAGGCTTAAGACACGTCCTCCTAGTAGGATATGTCGAACTAACTCTCAATTTTTAACATCAGTATGAGGGTTTAGTGTCACGGCAGTGTGCACCTATCTCTGGTTCTGTGTTTGTTTTGAATTCTTGCCACATCCACATAAATTTCATCTTATGTAGGATGTCCATTGTGGTACTTGTAGTCCGTTGCTGGCATCATCCATTGTATGCATTTTTTGCTGGTGATTGCCATTAGCAACGGACTACAAGTGCAGGATGTGCTCCCCTACAGAAATGCACAACTGCATATGGGTATGAGCACATCCTGCTTTCTTATCACCACACTTTTTGATGGTTTATCCATGACAACTGGCTCTATAAAAATAACACATGATCTAACCCCTCGGGTGAACACAGAAAAAAGAAATATATAAATACCATGTCAAAAGTAATTTTGTCACTTTACATCACAAAAAGTGTAATAGCAAGCGACCAAAATGTCATATGCACCCCAAGATAGTGCCAATCAAACCGTCATCTCATCCCACAAAAAATTAGCCCCTACATAAGACAGTCGCCCAAAAAATTAAAATTAAAAATTAGCTTTCAGAATGTGGAGACACAAAAAAAATGTTTTTCTCAAAAATGCTTTGTTATGAAAAACTGAAACAAAAAACACTAAAACGTAGTCATATTTGGTATTGTCGCGTGCGTAACAACCTGCTCTATAGAAATAGCACACAATCTAACCTGTCAGTTCAACGATGTAAATAATAAAAAAAAAAGTTCCCAAAACAGCTACTTTTTTTGTAAATTTTCACTTTTAAACCATTTTTCCAGTAACAAAGCAAGGGTTAACAGCTAGAGTTGAGCGAACTTGTATTTTAAGTTCGGCGTCCAATGTTCGGGTTCGGGTTATGCCGTTATGGTTCGTGATAGCGGAATCCATAACGGGATGCTTCGATAACCCAAACCCAAACTTTGGACGCCGAACTTAAAACACAAGTTCGCTCAACTCTATTAACCTCTTAAGGACGCAGGGCGCCCTGAGAACTTCCGATCACCGCTGCGCACGTGGCAGTGATCGGAACAGGATGCCTGCTGAAATCATTCAGCAGGCATCCTGTGACAATGCCGAGGGGGGTCCTGTGACCCCCCCGTGTCGGCGATCGCAACAAGCCGCAGGTCAATTCAGACCTGCGGTTTGTTGCGCTATGTGTATTCTCTGATCCCCGCGGTCTGTGACCGCGGGGATCAGAGACTAAAATCTGCCCCTAATTGTAAATTTTAACCCCCCCCCTGCACCCCGCCATCTTAGTGTCCCCCCGGACGGTGCAGGGGGGGGATTTGCGGGTGGTGCTGCGGGTGGGTGGCGCTTTCCCTGGTGTCTAGTGGGTATAGCAGGGGGTCAGCACATTGCTGACCCCCTGCTATAGACTGCTGACATCTGTGCTGCAGATGTCAGCAGTTTAACCCCTTCTATAACGCGTTCCGTACGGACCGCGGTATAGAAGGTGTTAACATGGAGGGAGCTCCCTCCCTCTCCCATCGGAGGGCTGCCGTACCTTTGCAGCCCCCCCGACGGGATAGGATGGTAGAGGGAGGGAGCTCACCTCTCTTCCCATCACCCGCTGCTCTGTAAGCGTCCTGCTTGCCATGGTATAGTAACTCTGGTCAGACTTCTGCTAAAGGCAGAAGTCTGACCAGACTGTGCAAAGTAAAAAAATACAGTGCAGTACACTATATAGTGTACTTTTCTGTATTATATAGACACCAGATCCACTGGATCTACAAGAACCAAGTGGGTCTGGGTCAAAAAAATGTCAAAAAAGTGAAAAAAAAAGTAAAAATCAGAAAAATACATATCACTGAATAAAAAAAAATAAAAAAAAAATAAACTACACATATTAGGTATCGCCGCGTCCGTAAAAATCTCCTCTATAAAAATATCACGTGACCTAACCCCTCACGCAAATACCGTAAAAAAAATCACAAAAAAGGTGTAAAGCCATTTTTTGTCACCTTGCATCACAAAAAGTGTAATACCAAGTGATCAAAAAGGCGTATGCCTCCCAAAATAGTACCAATATAACCGCCATCTCATCCCGCAAAAAATGAGTCCTTATATAGGACAATCGCCCCAAAAAATAAAAAAATATGGCTCTCAGACTATGGAGACACTAAAACATAATTATTTTTTTCTAAAATGCTATTATTGTGTTAAAGTAAAATAAATAAATAAAAAGTATACATATTATGTATCGCCGCGTCCGTAAGAACCTGCTCTATAAAAATATCACATTATCTAACCCCTCAGGTAAATACTGTTAAAAAAATAAAATAAAAACAATGTAAAAAAAAAACATTTGTCACCTCACATCTCAAAAACTGTAATAGCAAGCGATCAAAAAGTTATATGCACCCAAAAATAGTGCCAATCAAACCGTCATCTCATCCCGCAAAAAATGATACCCCACATAGGACAATCACCCCCAAAAAAAAAAAAAAAATAGGGCTCTCAGACTATGGAGACACTAAAACATGATTTGTTTTGTTTTAAAAATGATAATATTGTGTAAAACTTAAATAAATAAATAAAAAGTATACATATTTGGTATCGGCGCGTCCGTCGCAACCTGTTCTATAAAAATAACACATCACCGAACCCCTCAGGTGAACACAACAAAAAAAAATAAAAAAATACGGTGTCAAGAGCCATTTTTGTCACCTTACATCACAAAAAGTGTAATAGCAGGCGACCAAAATGTCATATGCACCCCAAGATAGTTCCAATCAAACCGCCATCTCATCCCGCAAAAAATGAGCCCCTACATAAGACAGTCGCCTAAAAAATAAAAAAAATATATGGCTTTCAGAATGTGAAGACACTAAAAAAATCATTTTTTTCAAAAATGCTGTATTATGTAAAACTGAAACAAAACCCCCCAAAAAGTAGCCATATTTGGTATTGCCGTGTCCGTAGCAACCTGCTCTATAGAAATAGCACACAATCTAACCTGTCAGTGCAACGATGTAAATAACAAAAAATAAAAACGGTCCGAAAATAGCTATTTTTTTGCAAATTTTCCATTTTAATCAATTTTTCCAGTAAAAAAAGCAAGGGTTAACAGCCAAACAAAACTCAATATATATTGCCCTGATTCTCTAGTTTGCAAAAACACCCCATATGTGGTCGTAAACTGCTGTATGGCCAAACGGCAGGGCGTAGAAGGAAGGGAACGCCATATGGTTTTTGGAAGGCAGATTTTGCTGGATTGGTTATTTGACACCATGTCCCATTTGAAGCCCCCTGATGCACCCCTACAGTAGAAACTCCAAAAAATTGACCCCATTTTGGAAAGTACGGGATAAGTTGGCAGTTTTGTTTGTATTATTTTAGGGTAAATATGATTTTTCGTTGCTCTATATTGCACTTTTTTTGAGGCAAGGTAACAAAAAATAGAAATTCCGAAATTTCATCTCTATTTGCCAATAACTCTTGTGTAACACCTAAAGGGTTAACAAAGTTTGTAAAATCAGTTTTAAATACCTTGAGGGGTGTACTTTCTTAAATGGAGTCACTTTTTTGGAGATTCTACTCTAGGGGTGCATCTGGGTGCTTCAAATGGGACATGGTGTCAAAAATCCAGTCCAGCAAAATCCGCCTTCCAAAAACCATATGGCGTTCCCTTACTTCTGTGCCCTGCCGTTTGGCCATACAGCAGTTTACGCCCACATATGGGGTGTTTCTGAAAACTACAGAATCAGGGCAATAAAAATTGAGTTTTGTTTGGCTGTTAACCCTTGCTTTGTTACTGGAAAAAATGCATTCAAACGGAAAATTTTCCAAAAAATCTAAATTCTGAAATTTTATCTCCATTTGCCATTAACTCTTGTGGAAAACCTAAAGGGTTAATGACGTTTGTAAAATCAGTTTTGAATACCTTGAGGGGTGTAGTTTCTAGAATGGGGTCATTTTTGGATGGTTTCTATTATGTAAGTCTCACAAAGTGACTTCAGACCCGAACTGGTCCCTAAAAAGTGGGTTTTTGAAAATTTCTGAAAAATTTCAAGATTTGCTTCTAAACTTCTAAGCCTTGTAACGTCCCCAAAAAATAAAATGGCATTCCCAAAATGATCGATACATGAAGTAGACATATGGGGAATGTAAATCAATAACTTTTTTGGGCGGTATTACTATGTATTTTAGAAGTAGAGAAATTGAAACTTGGAAAATTGCTCATTTTTCCAAATTTTTGGTAAATTTGATATTTTTTTTATAAATAAAAATAAAAATTTTCGACTTAGTTTTACCAGTGTCATGAAGTACAATATGTGACCAAAAAACAATCTCAAAATGGCCTGGATAAGTAAAAGCGTTTTAAAGTTATCACCACATAAAGTGACAGTGGTCAGATTTGCAAAAAATGGCCAAGTCCTTAGGGTGAAATAGGGCTGAGTCCTTAAGGGGTTAACAGCCAAACAAAACTCAATATTTATTGCCCTGATTCTCTAGTTTGCAGAAACACCCCATATGTGGTCGTAAACTGCTGTATGGCCAAATGGCAGGGCGCAGAAAGAAGGGAACGCCATATGGTTTTTGGAAGGTAGATTTTGCTGGACTGGTTTGGTTTTTTGCCACTATGTCACATTTGAAGCCCCCCTGATGGACCCCTACAGTAAAAAATTCAAAAAAGTGACCCCATTTTGGAAACTACGAGATAAGGTGGCAGTTTTGTTTATATTATTTTAGGGTAAATATGATTTTTGGTTGCTCTTTATTACACTTTTTCTTGAGACAAGGTAACAAAAAATAGAAATTCTGTCATTACATTTCCATTTGCCAATAACTCTTGTGGAACAGCTAAAGGGTTAACAAAGTTTGTAAAACCGGTTTTGAATACCTTTAGTATTAGTTTCTTAGATGGAGTCACGTTTATGGAGTTTCTACTCTAGGGGTGCATCGGGGGGCTTCAAATGGGACATGGTGCAAAAAAAAAGTCCAGCAAAATCCGCCTTCCAAAAACCATATGGCGTTCCCTTCATTCGGCGCCCTGCCGTTTGACCATACATCATTTTATGGCCACATATGGGGTGTTTCTGCAAACTACAGAATCAGGGCAATAAATATTGCATTTTGTTTGGCTGTTAACCCTTGCTTTGTTACTGGAAAAAATGGATTAAAATGGAAAGTTTTCCAAAAAATTGAAATTCTGAAATTTTATCTCCATTTGCCATTAACTCTTGTGGAAAACCTTAAGGGTTAACAACGTTTGTAAAATCAGTTTTGAATACCTTGAAGGGTGTAGTTTCTAGAATGGGGTCATTTTTGGGTGGTTTCTATTATGTAAGCCTCACAAAGTGACTTCAGACCTGAACTGGTACCTAAAAAGTGGGTTTTTGAAAATTTCGAAACTTCTAAGCCTTGTAACATCCCCAAAAAATGAAATAGCATTCCCAAAATGATCCATACATGAAGTAGACATACGGGGAATGTAAATCAATAACTTTTTTGGGCGGTATTACCATGTATTATAGAAGTAGAGAAATTGAAACTTGGAAAATTGCTAATTTTTCCAAATTTGGGGTAAATTTGGTATTTTTTTATAAATAAAAATGACATTTTTTGACTCCATTTTACAACTGTCATGAAGTACAATATGTGACGAAAAACAATCTCAGAATGGCCTGGATAAGTAAAAGCGTTTAAAAGTTATCACCACATAAAGTGACACTGGTCAGATTTTCAAAAAATGGCCTGGTCCTTAAGGTGAAATAGGACTGAGTCCTTAAGTGGTTGACTTCATTTTTTTTAAATCCCTGTCAACTTAAGAGTGGGAAGGGGAATGGCCTAACTTCAAAGTCGTCGCTTAGCGGGACCTGGGGGCGGGGTTTTAAGGGTTACTTAAATAGCCACCCTACCTGCCCCATGAACTGTGACCTCCACAGCACTCTGCTCCCTTAACAGTGTCATCCACAGAGTTGTTAAGGAAACCACATGAAATAAGGTACTAAGTGCTATTAGGCAATGGCTTTATTTCAATAGCGATTATTCTGGTGACAGATTTCATTTAAAACTCATCTACAGCAGTGATGGCTGGGTTGTTATGGTTACCTGGAGTAAAACTGTGTGTGGAGATGAACTGCCAGCGAGCTTCTATTGGCTGATAAGGGTCATGTGTCCAGGCTTCTATTGGCTAATGCATTTTTTGGGAATATCTCAGGAACAGTACATCACAGAGAGTTGAGACCTGGTCTAATACCTTCCCGAAACCTGTGTGCCAAATTTTGTGATTGTAAATGCGATGGTGCAGATTTCTTTAGCGAACATACACACATACATACACACATACACTCAGCTTTATATATTAGATTTCCCATTCTAGATTATCGTCTCCTTTACATATTCTTTCCTGCCATTTCATATACAATTTGTCTTGTGGTAATTTATCAATTGATTCCTTTAATGTTGAAATCTGACTGACGGTCTCTTCCAAAATCTGAATCCTTCTCTTGTACTTTCATCTGTAATAGTATACATGATTGTGATTTTAAAAACATGTCCCATTCTGTATAGAACTCTGTCTTCACTTTACAAATCTTGTGCCAAATCATTTGTGATTAGTAATCCCTTTGGTATTATTCCACTTTCTAAATATTTGTTCAACCATTTAATTTTCCATTACTGTTAATGTTGTTTACACAGTAATTTATCCAATTCCCTAAATAAATCTGTAGTAGATATTAATGGATTAATATGATTATTAATTACTTCTGCTTCATCAAAAATAGAGATGAGCGAATCGAAGCTGACAAAGTGGAATTTGTTTAGAATTTTATGAAAAATTTGATTCGCAACGAAAATGTATTTGTGCTTTGTGGTAACGAATCACAATTTTCCTAAAATAGCGGCTACATGTGTGAGGACTGAGGACATGGGGCAAGGAATTCTGGGAAGGTGGGATCACCCAGATTGACATGCCTGCATGCAGCCAATCAGCAGCCAGCCAGCCCTGTGATGTCATAGCCCTATAAATACAGCGGCCATTTTACAGTCAGACATTTTCCAGCGTTCAGAGTACAGGGACACTTTACCAACTGTCAAATTGAGCGGGGTTAGCCGCTGATTGGCCTGTGACTGCAGAGCTGAAAGCAGTGCAAGGCCGGTGTGGCTCTTGGCTTCCAGGCACAACAGCCGCAGCACAGCATGGCAACGTCTCACCTGGCACGTCGAATAGGTTCTGGAGAGCTTGGGGGCGCAGCAGAAGAGGTGGTAGCAGTGGAACAGGAATAGGCAGCCGAGGAGGAGACGGGGGATGGGGTAGGAGGAGGAGGAGAAGAGGCAGGCCTGCATGCAATCTGTGGCGGTAACACTAAATCCACATGGTAGCCATGGGTTACATCCTTGACAGCCGTCAGAAGGTTCACCCAAAGGGCAGTGAAAGTTATGTACCTTCCCTGCCCGTGTTTGCTAGACCATGTGTCTGTGGTCAGATGTATCTTGGCACTGACATTGTGTGCCAGAGATATATTAACTTGCCGCTGAACGTAGCCATATAGCTCTGAGTTGTCCTTTTGGGAGAAATATTTCCTTCTGGGGACCTTCCAATGCAATGTGCCAATGGCCACAAATTTTCTAAAGGCCTCCGAGTCCATCAGTTTATATGGCAGTAGTTGGCGGGCTAGCAGTTCCAATAAACCAGCGGTCAACCATTGGGCAAGAGGGTTATCTGGCGTCATCAACTTTTTACGCTCGAACATTTAGGCCATGGTAGCCTGCCTTCTGCCAGATGAACGCGATGACGACACGGTGGAAGGTGGAGTGTAGGACAAATGGGAGGAGAGAGTAGAAGGAGAAGAGGCAGGACGTGGAGTGCCGGGAGTGTGGCTTTGTGCGTTCTGACGGCATTGCTCCCTCTGGGCTCGGTGATAGGAGGCCAGGTGCCTTCTTAAGGAGGTTGTCCCTAGGTGAGTGCTGGGCTTACCGCGACTTATGCGCTGACAGCACAGGCTGCAGATGGCAACACTATTGTCAGCAGCTGACATGTTTAAAAAAGCCCACACTGCGCAGCCATGTGCCGGCGTCCTGAGAGCGCCAGAAGTGACGATGCATGGTGGATGGCTCGCGCCAGATACATTTGCAGTCTGCTTTTTGCCTCCTGTGCTCTGCGAGCTCTGCCTGCTTCTCCTCCTTCTCCTCCCTCTCTGCTGCTCTGTCCATCCCTCTGAACTCCCCTACTCTTCCCCTCTTGTGGGCACCCACGTGACGTCCATCGACACATCATCATCGTCACCTTCTTCACCACTGACATATGAGATCTAGGAGTAAGCAGCAACAGCGGGGACCTCCCTCCTTGGGCTGATCTGGGTACTGTCATCAGACTGCTGGGTGCTCCTCCTCTTCCTCATCCAATCCAAAGCTTGTGTAGGAAAACCTGGTAGTGCTAGGTGATTGCACTTCCAATGTGGTACCGTTGGGGCGCACACAGTAACCTCAGACTTGGAGTTCTTTAAAGGTGCTTTATTGACTACGCGTTTCGGGGTATACGTACCCCTTTATCAAGTCTAAAAGAACATACATATGAAGAAAAGTATCGAAAAAAGGGACTAAAAGAAATTTTTTCTCTTTTGTAAGAAGATCATAAGCGACTTAAAATATGCATCTGTGATCATATATAGATATGGCTGTTTTGGTAATTGAAGTATACAAATTGTGGTATATACATTATCTATAGTGGTGGTATTTCATAAAAGAATAAATAATGCTATTTCATAAATAAAATCTGTTTGCAAGTATTGCCGGAGTTATTATTAAATTAATATAATACAGTTATTAATCATGTAAAAACTGATCAGTCAGTTATACATAAGGTTACCTTGAGTGCTTTGCTGAAGGTGTGGACACGGTATCCCAGGGAATCACTGGGGACATGAAGGTGGATGGTTCGGTTTTACACACTAAAGTATATCCATATATATACTGTACATATACACACAACACATACACATATATATATATATATATATATATATACATATATATATATATACATACATATACATACATGTACATACACACCCATACATCCTCAGTGCGATCTTACAGACTATAATAGGCTTGTTTATTCATTTGCAGCTTGTGAAAAGGAAAGGGGGTAGAGGTTGGTAGGGTTTACCTGTGTTGAGACAGAGATGTTGGGATCCACGTGTGAACGCCAGGCAGCGCGGCTCTGAAGGGATCTGAGCCCGCGCTGCTGGTTAAGGAAGGGGGGAGGCGGGGCTGGTGACGTCAGCGGTGACGTCAGCGGTGACGCGCCGGCTGTTTGCGAGAGCTTCAGCGCGGCTCCAAATGAGCTTGAGTCTGCGCTGTTAGTTCAAGGGGTGGAGAGGCAGGGCTGGTGACGTCAGTGATGACGCCCCCGCTATTCATGAGGTTCCCAGTGCGGCTCTGGGATAGCCCGAGCCTGCGCTGCTTTGAAGACAGGGGCAAATGGATGTTGTTTGTGTGTGGGTGGACTGGGGACTTGGTGGGGCTTGATAGAGAAGACTAGGCTATTTGGAATATAAAAGTGCACACTATAAGAAATGGAGAGATAACATACCCTTCAGCCAGTTCAAGAGGATCCGAAGAAACTGCACCAATGACAAGGATTTTCAGGAACAGAGCAAGTTGATCGAAAGAAGATTTTACAATAAAGGCTACCCCAAGGGAGTGATTCAAGCAGCCTTAAAACGTGCCCAGGGGTACACTCAAGACGACTGTTTGGTGAAAAATAACACAACAACAAAAAAGAAGACAACAACAAGTAACGAGTTCTCCAAAACATCCTTTATCACAACCTATAATGCCAATTACCCGCAGCTCAAAGAGATATTGAAAACACATTGGCCGATCCTATTGGCAGATCCTTTTCTAAAGGATCACCTACCAAAGGAACCACGTGTAATATTCAGGAGATCACAAACTCTGAAAAATATGTTGGCTCCCAGTCGCCTCCGGGCACCCAAAGAAGACAAAACGAAATTCACCAAACCTTACTCCTGTTCCCTGAAATGAAAGGCAGCTTCAAATGTGGCCATCGGAAATGCAAGTGTTGCACCAATATTGCTACCAAAACAACGACGTTTCAAAGTAACACCACAGGGGAACAATTTTTGATAAAGCAATTTCTCAACTGCTCCTCCAGCTATATAGTTTACCTAATCGAGTGTGATTGCGGTTTACAGTACATAGGAAGAACCATCATGTCACTGAGGGAAAGAATGAATAAACACCGATGGAATATCATTAACGGCTACTTGAAACATGGATTATCAAGACATTTCCTTCAATTTCATAATAAGGACCCCAAGTTTTTAACCCTAACCCCTATAGAACAGATCCGCACAGATCAAACTAACCGCTTCCAGACCCTTAAACGACGGGAAATGTTCTGGATCTATAAATTACAGTGTTTAGAACCATACGGTCTAAACGAATCTCTAGAAACAAACTGTTTTTAGTTCCAGACGGCTATATACCCCGTCCAGCCCCCACATGAAAATTAATCCCTATACATCCATTGGTTCCCCACACAATCACCACATCCCCTTCTCCAATATACACACACAAAATAGCCAAAATGTCTTCAATCCATATACAGTCCACCACGCCAAAGCTGCCCTAAATGCTGTTCCCAATCAGTCCTGAACATTTAACACACACCCTCCCTCCCACCATTGATCTAAAAATCCAATCGTCCCAAATGAACACATTTCTCTGTATATATACATTAATTCATCATTTAATATTCATAACACCCATCCATAGAGAAGTAATGATAATCTACCATCAGATGTCATAATATCAATATCAATTCCCTCCCCAGGTACACTTGGACCTAGTCTTCTCTATCAAGCCCCACCAAGTCCCCAGTCCACCCACACACAAACAACATCCATCTGCCCCTGTCTTCAAAGCAGCGCAGGCTCGGGCTATCCCAGAGCCGCACTGGGAACCTCATGAATAGCGGGGCGTCATCACTGACGTCACCAGCCCTGCCTCTCCACCCCTTGAACTAACAGCGCAGACTCAAGCTCATTTGGAGCCGCGCTGAAGCTCTCGCAAACAGCCGGCGCGTCACCGCTGACGTCACCGCTGACGTCACCAGCCCCGCCTCCCCTTCCTTAACCAGCAGCGCGGCTCAGATCCCTTCAGAGCCGCGCTGCCTGGCGCTCACACGTGGATCCCAACATCTCTGTCTCAACACAGGTAAACCCTACCAACCTCTACCCCCTTTCTTTTTCACAAGCTGCAAATGAATAAACAAGCCTATTATAGTCTGTAAGATCGCACTGAGGATGTATGGGTGTGTATGTACATGTATGTATATGTATGTATATATATATATATATATATATATATATATATATATGTGTATGTGTTGTGTGTATATGTATATATATGGATATACTTTAGTGTGTAAAACCGAACCATCCACCTTCATGTCCCCAGTGATTCCCTGGGATACCGTGTCCACACCTTCAGCAAAGCACTCAAGGTAACCTTATGTATAACTGACTGATCAGTTTTTACATGATTAATAACTGTATTATATTAATTTAATAATAACTCCGGCAATACTTGCAAACAGATTTTATTTATGAAATAGCATTATTTATTCTTTTATGAAATACCACCACTATAGATAATGTATATACCACAATTTGTATACTTCAATTACCAAAACAGCCATATCTATATATGATCACAGATGCATATTTTAAGTCGCTTATGATCTTCTTACAAAAGAGAAAAATTTCTTTTAGTCCCTTTTTCGATACTTTTCTTCATATGTATGTTCTTTTAGACTTGATAAAGGGGTACGTATACCCCGAAACGCGTAGTCAATAAAGCACCTTTAAAGAACTCCAAGTCTGAGGTTACTGTGTGCGCCCCAACGGTACCACATTGGAAGTGCAATCACCTAGCACTACCAGGTTTTCCTACACAAGCTTATTTCTCCAGTACCCTGGGAGTCTTGGCATCCTCCCAATTGGACTGAGCAGAGTACCGGCAGCACCGACCTCCCAGATGGCCTCACAATAGAGTTGTGCCTAAACCAGCACAACCACATAAGGTGAGCACCACCATTTCATACCCCTAACGGACCGGTGAAGTACCCACTACCCTATGAGCGCCTGTCTTCTCTCCTTTTCTTTTTGCTATTTCATGCCTCATCCAATCCAAAGAAGGGCTGCGCATTGGTAAGGTCTGGGAATGGATGGGAAAATAATTCCTCTGACTCGAGTGGTGGTGTCTTTGGGGGTGCACACAGCAGAGGGTGAGAAGGGTGCAGATACAGAGGATGAGGAGGGTGCAGAAGCGAAAGGCTGAGTGAGCCACTCAGCCAAATCTGGTGCGTCCTTTGAAGTAATCACACGCATTTTGTTTTTGTAATTTTTTTTTTTAATTTTCTAATAAAAAAAATAATAATAAAAAAGGAGTAATCGCACACGATTTCTCCAACTTCCCACTTAGGCTCCAGCCTGGTGCACCTGCCCAACCCCTACCACCCCTGCGGAACGGCCTGCCTCTTCCTCTGCCTGTCATTTTCAAAATTACCCTGTGCCAAAGTCCCTAGAGAAGAGCAGTATTTGAGGAAGTAGGTATATCGCAGGCCTCAATCAGTATTTGGTGGAAGCAGGTATATCAAACCTCTTAATCATTATTTTCTGGAAGCAGGTATCTCGCAGGCCTCAATCAATATTTGGTAGAAACAGGTATATCAAACCCCTTAATCAGTATTTTGTGAAAGCATGTATATTGCAGGCCTCAATCAATATTTGGTGTAAGCAGGTATATCGCACCCCTCAATCAGTATTTTGTGGAAGCAGGTATATCAAACCCCTTAATCAGCATTTTGTGGAAGCAGGTATATCGCACCCCTCAATCAGTAATTTGTGGAAGCAGGTATATAGAACCCCGTAATCAATATTTACTGGAAGCAGGTATATCGCACCCCTCAATCAGTATTTTGTGGAAGCAGGTATATCGCAGGCCTCAATCAATATTTAGTGGAAGCAGTTATATCGCACCCCTCAATCAATATTTTGTGGAAGCAGGTATATCGCACCCCTCAATCAATATTTTGTGAAAGCAGGTATATCGCAGGCTCCAATCAATATTTGGTGGAAGCAGGTATATCTAACCCCTAAATCATTATTTTGTGGAAGCAGATATAAAGAACCCCTTATTCAATATTTGGTGGAAGAAGGTATATTGCGACCCTCAATCAGTATTTTGTGGAAGCAGGTATATCAAATCGCTTAATCAGTATTTTGTGTAGTGAGGAGCGGCATAGGCGGTATTGGAATTTGCGATATTTGACGAATTGTTGGCCAAATATTCTCCATAAATTTGCAAATTCGAGAATTCGTAATCTCCAGTCATTATTTACTTGATTGCGAAAATAGTCAATCTAACATATTCACGATAAAAATTTTCAATAAGAATATCCGCAATCAACACTAAGGGGTAGGCAAGTTTCCTATTAGTTGCTAGGGATGTTGCTAAGCTCCCATATTCACGATAAATTCCCAATAGAAATTTTCAATCAACACTATTCACGAATACGAATATATAGCAATATATTCTAAATATTTGCGAATTCTTGAAGTGGCGACATTCGTGATTCGAATATTCGCACTCAACACAAATTTTGTGGAAGCAGGTATATCACACCCCTCAATCAGTATTTTGTGGAAGCAGGTATATCGCAGGCCTCAATAAATATTTGGTGGAAGCAGGTATATTGCACCCATAAACCAGTATTTTGTGGAAGCAGGTATATCTAACCCCTTAATCAGTATTTTTGGAGGCAGGTATAGCGCACACCCCTCAATCAATATTTTGTGGAAGCAGGTATATCGCAGGCCTCAATCAATATTTGGTGGAAGCAGGTGTATCTAACCCCTTAATCAGTATTTTGTGGAAGCAGGTATATCACACCCCTCAATCTGTACTTTGTGTAAGAACGTATATAGAACCCCTTAATCAATATTTGGTGAAAGCAGGTATATCGCACCCTTCAATTAGTATTTTGTGGAAGCAGGTATATCTAACCCCTTAATCAGTATTTTGTGGAAACAGGTATAGTGCACCCCTCAATCAATATTTTGTGGAAGCAGGTATATCGCAGGCCTCAATCAATATTTGGTGTAAGCAGGTATATCGAACCCCTAAATTAGTATTTTGTGAAAGCAGGTATATCTAACCCCTTAATCAGTATTTTTTGGAAGCAGGCATAGCACACCCCTCAATCGATATTTTGTGAAAGCAGGTATATCACAGGCCTCAACCAATATTTGGTGGAAGCAGGTATATCGCACCCCTCAATCAATATTTTGTGGAAACAGGTATATGGCAGGCCTCAATCAATATTTGGTGGAAGCAGGTCTATCGCACCCCTCAATCAATATTTTGTGGAAGCAAGTATATCGCAGGCCTCAATCAATATTTGGTGGAAGCAGGTATATCAAACCTTTAATCAGCATTTTGTGGAAGCAGGTATATCGCACCCCTCAATCAATATTTTGGGGAAGCAGATATATCGCAGACCTTAATCAATATTTGGTTGAAACAGGTATACCACTCCCCTCAATTTATTTTATTTTTTTGCCACAACAGTTATATCACACCACCCTATTTAGTTGGGGCAACAGGTATATCGAAGGTATATCACACCCCTCAATTAGTTTTTTGGGGGGCAACAGGTATATCACACCCATTGCAAATAGTTGTTCCAATGGCGCTTGTCCCTCTATTTACCTGTGGTATCGCAGCAGAACCGTACACAACTGCTTCACAATACAAATGCATTATAATATACATTCTATGTTAGAAAGTACAATAAGTATATCACACCCCTCAGTGTATCACACCTATCGATAGCACACCTATACCAGTCCTTAAAAGGACTTTCGTGGCCCTATTAGCTAGCATTTGGTTTCCCTAACAGTCTGTTTCTGCTTCACAAAGCTACCTCTTCCTACACTGGCAAAATACAGAATGTAAAATGGCTGCCATATCGGGTTCTGTAATAGGGTGGGGGTGTGTCCATGTGCTAAAACGTCTCAATTGGCTGTACTGTCCTACCTGATGGATTTGTCATGTGTCAAAGTTTGGCGCAATGCAAAAGAATATGGTCTCGGTGGACATCGCCATATATTTGCAGCTTCGTCAAATCGCAAATGCGCAAACGACTGCTGGGCGAACTGCAAGGCCATCACTATTCAAGAGAACTGTATATATTGAGAATCAATATTAATAAAAATCAATGACATTAGTAAATTGTTTGTCTGCATGCTCCACATCATATTACATTTCTTTTGCTGAGTACATATTCAAAGCAAATTTTACTTTTCAATATGATTTATAAAATGCGGCAAACTTAAATATTAAAAATAAAATAAAACAAAAAATAATAATAATTTGTAAAAAGGCAAACAATATTTATCACAATGTCCCCGGGATATATGACATAATTAGAGTTGAGTGAACACATGGGAGCTCGGGTTCCCCGGGTTTATCCGAACTTCATAAAAAAGTTTGGGTTCGGGATCCGAACTGGACCTGAACTTGACCCCGAACCCCCCAGGAAAGGGCCAAATGTGGATAGGGAAATGACGTAAAATGATTTTAATCCTGAACTAAGAGCTGGAAGTCCATGTGAACCAGAAAGTTGAGGAGGTGGTGAACATGGCGTTGTAGGTGGTTGTGGTGGTGTAGGTGGATTTGGTGGGGTAGGTGGAAGCGGCAGTGGAGGAGGTGGAGGCAGCCAACAGGTTTTTTTATTTTTTTATTTATTTGGGTACACCACAAAACATTGTGGAATATATAAAATAGCACACAGTGAAAGTACGCTGGAGTATAACAATGGCTGTGTGTAGTCAGTATACTTTTCTATTCTGCACAAGGTACGGACAAGTCCTGTGGGATCCATGCCTAGTTCATTTTAATGAACGTGAGCTTGTCCACATTGGCTGTGGACAGGCGGCTACACTTGTCTGTGATAACACCCCCTGCCGTGCTAAACACACGTTCGGACAATACACTGCCTGCAGGGCAAGCCAGCACCTCCAAGGCATAAAGGGAATGCTAAGGACATGTGCCCAATTTGGAGACCCAGAAGTTGAATGGGGCAGATCCATCAGTCAGTACGTGTAGGCGTGTGCACACATACTGCTCCACCATGTTGCTGAAATTCTGCCTCCTGATAAGACGTTGTGTATCAGCTGGTGGTGCTGGTTGTTGTGGCGTGGTGACAAAGCTTTTCCACATTTTGGACATGCTAACCTTGCCTTCTGAGGTTCTGGTGGTGCCCTGGCTGCGTTGACGGCCTCTTCCTCCTTCTCTGCCTTCGCCTTGTGCTTCCACTGAGCCCCCGGTGTCAGTTGGGAATGCCATCAGCAGACCGTCTACCAGCATGCTCTTGTACTCGCGCATCTTCCGAACACGATCCAGTGAGGGAATTAAGGACGGCAGAACTGTGCCCTGGCTGGACAGTTGTGTACCTGGCCTATGTTGGTGCAGGAACCCACCCTCCGAGACACCTGTGAATGAATGGCCTGATAACCGTTGAAATGATCCCTCTTCCTCCTCCTCTTCCTGCTGTGACACATCTTCCTCCATCATCACTCAAAGCATTTTTTCAAGGAGGCATAGAAGTGGGATAGTAATGCTGAGAACAGCGGCATCCGCACTGGCCATGTTGGTGGAGTAGTGGAAACAGCGTAACAAGGCACACAGATCTCGCATGGAGGACCACTCAGTGGCGGTGAAGTATTGCTGTTCCGCAGAGTGACTGACCCGTGTGTGCTGCAGCTGAAACTCCACTATCGCCTGCTGCTGCTCACACAGGGTCTCCAGCATGTGCAAGGTGGAGTTCCACCTTGTGAGCATGTCACATATGAGGCGGCGCACGGAAAGGCCAAAGTTATGATGCAGCGCAAACAGGCGAGCAGTAGCAGGGTGAGAACGCTGAAAGCGCTCACAGGCGGCCCGCACTTTCTGCAGCAGCTCTGACATATCGGATAGTTTTACAGGAAACTCTGCACCACCAAAGTAAGCACATGTGCCAGGCAAGGGATGTGCATCAAACCGACTAGGCCCAGAGCTGCTACGAGATTTCGCCCATTATCGCACACCACCAGGCTGGGCTTGAGACTCAGTGGCACTAACCACTCATCGGTCTGTTGTTCCAGGCCCGTTCAAAGCTCCTGCGCAGTGTGGGGTTTGTCTCTCATACAGATAAGTTTAAAAATTGCCTGCTGTCGTTTCCCCCTGGCTGTGCTGAAGTTGGTGGTGAAGGTATTATGCTGAGAGGATGAGGAGGTGGTAGAGGAGGAAAAGAAGTAGGAGGAAGAGGCAACAGGAGGCAAAGAGAAATGCCCTGCAATCCTTGGGGGCGTAAGGACATGCGCCAAATAGCTAT
Organism: Bufotes viridis; assembly: GCA_033119425.1. NCBI lineage: Eukaryota > Metazoa > Chordata > Amphibia > Anura > Bufonidae > Bufotes > Bufotes viridis. The sequence goes on from CM065593.1 coordinate 100,747,906, forward strand.
CTGCTTCAGGCACAGCCACCACTGCATTTATCCAGTGTGCTGTTAGGGAGATATAACGTCTCTGGCCGTGCTTACTGGTCCATGTATCGGTAGTTATGTGGACCTTGCCACAGATGGCGTTGCGCAGTGCACACCTTATTTTGTCCGTCACTTTCTTGTGCAGGTAAGGGATGGCTCGCCTGGAAAAGTAGTGGCGACTTGGAACGACGTACTGTGGGACAGCCACTGCCGTAAGGTTTTTAAAAGTCAGCATTTCAAAGTTCAGCAATTTTGAAATGCCGGCATTCAGGGCCAGGGATCGCAGGTGGGTAGGGGGGTACTTCCTCTTTTGATCCAGTGTTTGGAAGATGGACAGCTGAATGCATCCATGGGACACTCTCTACTGTTGCTTGTTGAAGGTGACGGACGTGGTGGTGTTGGTGTCACATCCTCCGTTTGTGGGGTGGCCATTGCCACTATTACTCCAGAGGTGGAGGAAGAGGCCGAGATTGCAGCAGAAGAGGGAGCAGGAGGAGCTAGAGACTTTTCTTGGTTTTGGAAATGTTTACTCCACTGCAGCTCGTATCTTGCACATAGATGCATGGTCATGCAGGTTGTGCTCGTGTTTAGAATGTTTATGCCTTGCTTCAGGCTCTGATTCCAGAGCGTACAAACCACTTGTGTATTGTCGTCTGCACATTGTCTGAAGAACTGCCACGCCAGGGAACTCGTTGAGCTGCCTTTGTTGTGCTCGGTCCCTAGGTGCGGTGGGCATTACCAGGCATACTGTCTAGGGAACGGCCGCTCGGCTCTTGCACCCTGCTCCATCTTTTGTTGTGTTGGTGGCTCTGTGCGACCACCGCCTCTCCCTCCGAACTGCACAGGTCACTTGCATCACCTTGATTCCATGTGGGGTCTAAGACCTCATCGTCCACCACATCATCTTCCACCCAGTCTTTACGCCTGCCCTCATTGTCGGTTTGCACACTGCAGAAAGCCGCAGCTGTTGGCACCTGTGTTTCGTCATCATCAGAGACGTGCTGCAGTAGTCCTTCCATGTCCACATCCCGAAACATGAGTGGTTGGGCATCGGTGCACTCAATCTCTTCCACTTCTGGGGCAGGGTTATGTGGATGACCCTATGAAACCTTGCCAGCAGAGTCATCAAAAAGAATAAGAGACTGCTGCATGACTTGGGGCTCAGATTGCTTGGCTGATTTGCAAGGGGGTGAGGTGCTAGATAGATGCCCATGGCCTGCAGGTGCCAACTCTGAACTTTCAGCAGTGGACCGGGTGGGAGACAATGTGAAGGTACTGGAGACACTATCAGCCACCCAATCTACTAGCGCCTGTACCTGCTCTGGCCTCACCATTCGTAGAGCAGCATTTGGGCCTACTAAATAATGTGGAAGGCCCTCTTGTCTATGCAAACCTGTGGAAGGTGTTTCATTTGGGTGTGTAGCTAGCACAGATCCCCCACATCCTTTCCCTGCAACAGGAGCCCCACCAACACCAGCACCACCACGACCATGGCCACATCCTTTATTTGACTCTCTCCTCATTCTTTTCGGTAATCCAACGAAGTAACAGACAGATTTAATAAAACTTGTTCCCGGTCAGGTATGCCGTGCCTATGTCATAAACAGAAAAGATTGGTTTTGGTCACACCTGTATGTGACAGATGAATTTATTACACTTTGTGCCCTGCCTAATATGCCCTGGCAGTGTGATAAAAATAAAAGATATTTCTAGGTCACATCACAATATGAGAAACAAATTTATTACACTGTGTGGCCTGCCCAATAGGCCCTGGCAGCGTGTTAAAGATAAAAGATTGGTTACGGTCACAAATTTCTTTGAAAGATATGAGGGGCACAGATCCCCCAACAATCGGTAGTACGCCACCTAATTTACTGAATAAATTTTGGCAGGTCAGGTATACAGTGCAGCAGGAACACCAATGCAGCCCACAGGGGTACTTTTATGGGCCACAATTATGTTTTATTTTTAACCACAATGTCCTAGTGGAAATTACTGATTCTATTTGATTTGCAGTACAAGGCATAAAGGTACTTTATAGGAAAAAAAGAGGATTTTTTCAACCCCAGTAAAACAGATGAATTAACAGATTATTTTTCACTATCAGATTGCCTGTGCAGGCAGAGGATGGAATTTATTTCAAACTGACGGATGCAAGTGAAATTCTTTCACTAGCAGTAGCACACAGCAGGCCGCAAGTTTACTTTGTGCCAAATATTATGTGTTCTTTCCACCCACAATGTCTCAGTGGAATTTACTGATTTTATTTGATTTGCAGTACAAGGCAATAAGGTACTTTATAGGGGGAAAAAAGAGGATTTTTTTCTACCCCAATGAAACAGATGGATTTACTGATTATTTTTCACTATCAGATTTGCTGAGCATGCAGAAAAGGCACTTAATCGTAAAAAAATATTTATATTTTTTTCACCCACAGTGAAACAGATGGATTTACTGTTTAAATTTTTCTCAATCTCAAATGTAGTGCACAAAAAAAAGAAGCCCAGAATCTGATGTATTTAGAGAATTAATGACAAGGATATATGCAGCACAGGGGTACTTTACAGAACAAAATGTGAAAATATCACCCCCTAGGTTCCTAAAATCACAAACGGAGTAACAGTATTATTTTCCCCTTCCCCTGGCAGATATGCAGTGCAGGTGCACTTAAAAAATTGGTACATTTTGCCAAATGAAGTAAAAAGACTGGATTCTATTACTGTCCCTGGCACATATGCAGCTGCAAGTGCATGTCACTTGCAAAAAATGGCCGCCGACACAACCACTCACAGAAATATAAAAGTCTTTGTCACAGGCCTCATAAAAAAAACTGCAATTGCACCCACAAGAACAAAAAGGTTGTAGATCGCTGAGTGAACATAATTCTGATATCAGATATTATTCAGCAAAGCTTGTTTCCTATTCTCTCCCTGAGAGCACCAGCAGCATCCTGTCCCTACACTAACAACAGCAGAGTGACATGCTGCATTACGTGACTCCAGCTTATATAGAGGCTGGGTCACATGCTGTACTTAGCTAATCACAACCATGCCATTAGTAGGCATGGCTGAGATGGCTTCTAAGGGCAAAGTAGTTAGACACTGGTTGATTGGCTGCCCAGCAGCTTTTCAACAAGCGCCATAAAATCTGCCGAACACCGAACCCAAACTATTACGAAAATGTTTGGGTCCGGGTGCCAAAAATCCTAAAATTCAGTAGAACCCAAACTTTACAGAGATGATATAACAGTGTCTTCAGTATGAATAAAGTGATGTTCTTTTCAGATTACTCAGGCATATATGTCTCAAATTAATATTGAGACAACAAACTGATTTCCTTTAATAAGAATCCACTCTTTAAAGAAACATTATATATTTTTTTGTTTTTCACATATAATTGGTTCCTTTATTATATTCCTCTGAGGACACAAATGTCTATTTCACATATCCTAAAACTAGGATATTTTCACATGGCATATTTTTATGCTTTCCATCGGTTTCTGCCACAGCTACTCACTTCTAAATGCTGCGGACTCACACATAGCTCAGCTCCAGTTAATAAAAATTCTGCCAGCAAATTCTAGAATCTGAATGGGCCCTTAAAGTCATATGTGAATGCAGTCTATTACATTTTAGTTTAAACTATAAAATGTTTGGCTCTTCCTTCCATATTCTCTTCTGCATGTCCTGTTCAATGTTGCTGTCACATCAAGTTACTTTGTTATAATATCTGGCAAAATAATTATAGCCATTAGTGTTGAGAAAATAGATCACCATGAAGTGGAATTTGATCAAAATTTCAGGGAAAATTTGATTTGCTGCAAAGCCGAACTTCCTTGTGCTTCATGGTAACTAATCAATTTTCCTTGAATTGCAGTATAAAAAAATATATATATCATACTTACTTCATCCATTTGAGCGTGGAGAGCTGGGTGGCCTGATCTTGATTGAAGATCCCACCCGAAATCCAGTTGGCTGTGATGTATGACAATCAAGATGGTGGCGGCCAGATCTTTGCAATCAATTGGATGAGGGTAAGTATGATTTTATTATTTTTTTTGTTTGTTAGATGTTGCGATCAGCTATGATTGCGGTATCTGATGGGTACAATGACTGGGGTGGCCGCAATCGCTGCTCCCTTTCATTGCAAACACTACTATTTTCCAGTACTTCACTCATAACTCAAGTAGAAAAAGTTAATACTAGACACTTACTAATGTATTGTTATTGTCCATATTGCCTCCTTTGCTAGCTTGATTCATTTTTCCATTGCATTATACTCTGCTCATTTCCACGGATTAAGACCACCCTGCAATCCAGCAGCACTGGCTGTGCTTGCACACTATGGGAAAAAGCAGTGCCTATCTGGTGGCTGGAATCCCAGGAATGTGCCTAGGCTCTTTTTTTCTATGGCAATCAGTTTAGACAAGATGAAAAAGCACATACATGGTATCATTGCAAATGGCAGAAGTATTTTAACGTCTGGTAAAGTATATTATTTAAGGGCCATATAGTGAATGTGAAAAAATAAGCCACTGAATCAAAGCACTTTAGAAAAAAAATGCCATTTTCATTTTTGTCTACCTAATTCCATTCTGTTTTACTAAAAATAAATAAATAAATAAAAACTGGCAATAGCCAAAATCTCCAAACTTCTTAACATGAATACCTTTGGGGGTCAACATTTAAATAATAGCCACTTTGAAGGTGTTTCTAATGTTTTGGCAATGTATTGGCAGTATAATGCCATAAAACCAACAATTGAAAAACAGGTTAAACCCTCTGGTAATCAAGCGGTTAAATATTACCCTCATAATTAATTTTCCCCTAGGAATCAAGTCCAGGAGTACAAAACTTGTCAACAGTCTGACAGCCTCCATTTTAAGACATGTTGGTAAGCATAGGACTAGGTCAAAGTGTGTGGAAGGCATTGGGCAAAAAATTTGCTTTTCTGGTTAGGTCACAAAAGAGGACTCTACAGGTAAAACTGATATTAGATCCATTATATTAAAATATTTCCAACAATATTACAATCATAATACTGTACCCAAATAGTATATAAATACTAGCTGAAGGACCCGGCTTCGCCAGGGTATATTTAATCTATTTCATTTAATGTTTGCATGTGTTGTTAAAAGAAATCGACAGTATCCACTATTACAGTGACATCTACAGCACCCCGCCACTTAACAGTGACCTCCACAGCCCCCACCCCTTAACACTGACCCCCCACAGTACCCCGTCCCTTAAAATGGGACCTCCACAGCAGCCCACCCTCTCAACTTTGACCTTTACAGCAGCCTTCCCCTTTAGAAGTGAGTTTCACATCAAACCACCCCCTTGACAGTGACCTCCACAGGTGCCCTCCCCCTTAAGAATGGCCTATACAGCATTCTGCCCCTTAACACTGACCTCCATAGCGGACCATTCCCTTAACTGTGACCTCTACAGCAGCCTTCCCTAGGGTGGCCAGAGGTCCAGTTTTAGGCCGGACAGTCTGGCTTTTAGACTCCATGTCCTCTGTCTGGCACAGGGCCTGGACGGACACAGGGATGTACTTTTGAACAGCTCACTTTCAGACACCAGCACTGTGCTGTCTGAGTGTGAGCTGCAAGGAGAAAGTCACCCTCACTCCCACCCTAGCAGCTGAAATAAGTTGATTTTTAACTTCTGTCGGCTGCGTAGGATGATGGAGCGTGGCCTAACCAGGTCAGGGTTGTGGCTTAGCGGGACCTAATGTTGATTTTTAACTTAATGTTTTTATTCCCTGTTGGCTGAGGAGTGGGAGGGGGCATGGCCTTACTGGATCGGGGGCATGTCCTTTTGAACAGCTCACCCTAAGACAGCAGCACTGTTCAGTCTCACTGTGAGCTGCAGGGAGAAATTCACCATCCCTCCTCTGCGCTGACAGAAGTTGATTTTTAACTTTATTTTTTCAATCCCTGTTGGCTGAGTGGGAGGGGGCATGGCCTAACCAGATCGGGGGCATGTCCTTTTCAACAGCTCACTCTAGTACAGCAATACTGTGCTGTCTGAATGTGAGCTGCAGGGAGAAAGTCACCATCCCTCCCATCTCTGCAGCTGACAGATGTTGATTTTTAACTTCATTTTTTTAAATCCCTGTCAGCTGAGGAGTGGTGGGGGGCATGGCCTAACCAGATCGGAGGCATAGCTAAGTGGTACCTAAGGGCAGGGTTTTAAGGGTGACTAGAATGGTTACCCTACCTGCCCCCTGAACTATGACCTCCCCAGCACTCTGCTCCCTTAACAGTGTCATCCACAGAGTAGTTATGGAAACCACAGGAAATAAGGTACTAAGTGCTATGGCTTTACTTCAATTGTGATTATCCTGGTGACAGATTTCCTTTAAAGCTCATCTACAGCAGTGATGAAACATGGCTGGGTTGTTATGATTACCTGGAGTAAAACTGTGTGTGTGGAGACGAACTGCCAGCGAGCTTCTATTGGCTGATAAGGGTCACGTGACCAGGCTTCTATTGGCTAATGCATTTTTTGGGAATATCTCAGGAACGTACCTGGTCTAAAACCTTCCCGGACACCTGATGTACCTGTGTGCCAAATTTCGTGATTGTAAATACGACGGTGCGGATTCCTTTAGCGGACACACATACACTCAGCTTTATATATTAGATTATATAAATAATATTAGCATATACAGGCTAAATTACACTTTTCCCAGATTTTGCTACTGGTAGCCTTGCTTTATTTTTCCTTTTCAACTCTTTGAATTAAATGAGAACCAAAGTAATTTGTGCTGCTTTGATTGATTCTATAAGTTAACTACCTAGCAGGTAATTAATTTTCCATTTTTTTTGCATTTGCATGTCTTGTGCATTTGAAGCATGGCTGCTAATTGCCCACATTAAAACTTGAACAAATACAGTACATGCCCATGTCATCTTTGCATCCTTTATAACCCACCAAAGAAAACTATGCTCATCTTTATAAAAATATACCCAATGTCTCTCTTGTTCTTCACCTTAAAAATTCCCATCATAGACTTCCCAGAATGGTTTAGAAGAGGTTTGTGCTAGAAAATGCTTCATCACTCTAATTGTAATTATCTGGAAGAGGGAGTTATGGCTTTCAGAATGAGGTGGTGAACATATTTATGTAAATATATAGTTATTTTGCAGATTAGATACACGTTCATATTGGTAAAAGTGTTGAATATTGTATTGTAATGTGAAAATTGTGGATTTATTTTGTATTGCAATTTACTTGCTCATTGACAGTTCTTCAAACATCCATGTTTGATGTACAGTAATGAACCATTCTGCATAATTGCTCAAATTGTGGCAGCCAGCCTGCGCTGTAAACAAATGGGTTTTCATTCAATTAGGAAAAAAATCAATGCTTAGCCAAAGTTACTTCAATGGATTTGAGTATGCTGAAGGAAGCACATGCCGTAGAATATATTAATTTTTTTTCTTTGATTTTCTACCTGATTGCAAACCTGACAGTGTCAAGATGCATTGCAATCATTCAGTAGGGCAATTTTGCTATAATTGTAATACACATGTCTAGAGCATATAAGAGAATGATTGGTAACTAGAAAACCGTGGAATTCATTTGGTAAAGATAAAGAAAAATATTTAAATAAGGATGCATTCATTGGCCGATTTCTTTTGTACAGAAAGTCATTTTTGTATACATATGCTTTTTGGCTTATTGTTGCAATAATATTATAAAAGTAATTTAAAAAATACATGCCCAATAAATTTCTGGTTGTCATTCAAACATGAAAAATGATTGGGAAAAGATTATCAAAATTTGAAATATAAGTTATTTGACAATTGCCATCTATTTCGTGCAGCTGTTGACCAAGTCAGATACAATATCTGGAGTAGCAGAATTTAAACATTTATTTCAAATAAATTTATGACATAAAATACATACACATCATCGCATAAAAAAGGAATACCATAAAAATTAAAAGGTTGAATATATATAAAAAAAACTGAATCAGCTGGAATAAACCAGTCATGAATTGATATCTCTCCTCCTAAATTTCATATGTATCACAATATAACTGCATACTAAAAAAATAAAAATTGGATAATCAATAAACAGAAGTTAGCAGCTTTTATCAAAAGTCCATCAGAGCAACTCGGATATAATCCAATTCCATATACAATGCCGACTATTCATCAACCCTTTTAGTTGTGTCACCGTATTGAATATTCAATTCATATAAAGGGTGTCCATTTATAAAGGTGAAGCGCATGGGGTATTTCAATATCTAATATTTCATTCCATGCCCCATTAGTGGAGAAAAAGATAAAGCAGAGTTCTCAAAGTCCTGCTTTTCAGTGGCATCCCACCTATTCAGCATTTATATTCTCCTGAACTCCATAGGGCTCATGGATAATAGCACTTGTATTGGCTGTCAGCGTGCCACGTGTTGCTGGCGCAGATTTTCAGTGGACCGCTAGGATAAAAAAGTCCTTCAATTTCCACGATCCTCAGCTGACTCCTCTGCAGCTGTACCTTTGCTTGCTTCAATCGCAATAGGTTCCGTAGTGGAGGTGGAAAGCGAATGTATGAGTGAAAGACAATCGCACACCCGACTTGTATCTCTAGCTTCGGCGTACACTCAATCTAAAAGTGCCAGTAGTGCCAGTTGTTCCCAAACGCGTTTCGAGGTCCCATGTGGTACTGACCTCTTCCTCAGTGGTATTGCTTTTTTACGCTCAATCTAAAAGTGCCAGTAGTGCCAGTTGTTCCCAAAGCGTTTCGAGTGAAGGAAAATTGAAGGACTTTTTTATCCTTGCGGTCCACTGAAAATCTGCGCCAGCAACACGTGGCACGCTGACAGCCAATACAAGTGCTATTATCCATGAGCCCTATGGAGTTAAGGAAAATATAAATGCTGAATAGGTGGGACACCACTGAAAAGCAGGACTTTGAGAACGCTGTTTTATCTTTTTCTCCACTAATGGGGCATGGAATGAAATATTAGATATTGAAATACCCCATGCGCTTCTCCTTTATAAATGGACACCCTTTATATGAATTGAATATTCAATATGGTGACACAACTAAAGGGGTTGATGAATAGTCGGCATTGTATATGGAATTGGATTATATCCGAGTTGGTCTGATGGACTTTTGATAAAAGCTGCTAACTTCCGTTTATTGATTATCCATTTTTTATGATTTTTAGTATGCAGTTATATTGTAATACATATGAAATTTAGGAGGAAAGATATTAATTTATGACTAGTTTATTCCAGCTGCCTTCGTTTTTTTATATATATTCACCCTTTTAATTTTTATGGTATTCCTTTTTTATGCGATGATGTGTATGTATTTTATGTCATGAATTTATTTGAAATGTTTAAATTCTGCTACTCCAGATATTGAGTGCCATATCATTGACCTTATATTGAAGAGTATTTTTTTTTTTTGGTGTGTGGAGCTCACACCAACTGATATTGAGCACCACTTTCATCTGTTTTCCGGTAGAGCCACCTCTCTTGTACATTTATCTTCAAGTCAAATGCAAACCCAGAAGCCCAGAGTAATAAGACTGTGAGGGTCATGTATGGTTGAATATTCTAAACAGTAAGCAATGTTATTGTTTAAAACTATAAAACAGCATCTGCCATTCTGCTGCTTTTATTTGTGACTTGTTGAAATAATTATGTTTGGCAATTAAAAGAAGTTCATACTATAACTATTTATATGTCAAGGACATACTGATCAGCTGGAATTTGATCACTGGGATCCCTACTAATCTGAAGAATGAAGATGGGGCTCTAGTAAGTACGCACAAGGGACCATAGTGTCAATCCTCAACTGTTACTGTGTTGGTACTGCAATTCCAGAAAACACAAAACACAGTATTGTGAGAACTTTAAATGTGTGGAAAAGTCTACCTCAGGACATGATCCCAGCAGGAACATTGGGCAGTTTTAAAAAGACCTTCATTTAATTCTTAAAATTAAGTAACATTAATCCTGGGTCTCACCCCCTTGTTTAAAATTCACATCCCCACCTATCCCTTGGTTGAACTTGATAGACTTACAGTATTTCAACTGGCTTAACTATGTAACTATATGTCGCAACTGAATGTAAGAGAAGCAGCGATTTGCAGAGAACAAGCCAATGGATCCATGGGCCTTTCATTGGAGGGACCATTGTGGGACCCACTGCTCAATATGTTATTGCACATTCTGGTAATATTCCACCATAATTTACTATGGATGGAATGATATTGCTGGATCATATTGTTTTATACTTGATTTTCCATGGCCACATTGGTAAGAAGGCTGCCAAAATCTTTTAACAAGTTTAGACCCCATCTTACCTATATATGTCGCACAAATGTATTAGGAAATCACTTTCTCTCTGTTATCTACAGAAGTCAAACTACAGTGCCCAGATTAATAAATCCCAGATGAACAACCGTGTAATTTTAATCCATATTCAAATGAAAAGTTAAGGGCACCAAGGGCAGGCTCAAATAACTCTGTGCACACTTGCTCCTTATGCTTCCTCTGCCAGCCCATCCCTCTCTTTCCTGATTAATATGGCCAGGTTGCTATATAGTCATCTTCGCTGACCCTGTCAATTAAGAAGGAGAGGGAGGGGCTGGCAGAGTTAGGTGGAAGTGCAAGGGTGCAGAGAATTACTTGGGCCTGCCCACAGTGCACTTAGCTGCTCATTTGCATATAGATGATAAGTACCATACTTTTATTCCAGTATGAAGCAATGGATCACTAAGTGAAAGGTATCATTGCATTCAGATGAGCTAGCTATGCTATGTGCTTAGTTTAACAGTTATTTTCCTGGTGATAAATTCCATTTAACCAACGTACATATCAATTTACTGATGTATTTTCAGCCTATGTGACTTTTAACAAAGATCATATAAGACTGATGAGACTCACTGGATTCAACGGCATCAGTCATGTGGACAGAAAGTCAGTTTCCTGCCCTGGCCTAACTGCCAAAAGTTATGGAGACTGAAAATACACCAATAAATTGGTATGTAGGTTGGTTAAATGATTGTATGCACTAGCATATGAAGCCCGCTTTTTGCATTGAAAGAGTTTCCCAAGATTTTATAACTGATAACCTACCCTCAGGATAAATCATCAGTATCTGAACCTTGGGGGTATGACACCCTGGACCCCCCGCAGATCAGCTGTTTGAGAAGGCAGTGGAATCTCTGTGTACATTGTACAGCGGCTGTGCTTGATATCGCACTCAGCCCCATTCACTTCTATGGGGCGGAGTTGTACCTAGGCCATATATGACCAATGAACGTGTCATCACTGGCCTAGGAAAAGCTGAGAGAAGGCCGTGGCACTACTGTGAGTAGCGCTGCCTTATCAAACAGCTTATTGGTGGGGTATCTGGGTGTCACACCCCCACCGATCAGATACTGATGACCTATCCTAAAGATGGGTCTGTGATGGCTAACCTCCAGCCCTTCAACTGTGGTAAGACTATAACTCCCAAGATGCACACTTGCTTGGTTGTTTTTCAGAACTTCATAGAAATGAATGGGGCAGGCTGGGACTCATAGTCTCACCACAACTGGAGTGCCAGAGGTTAGCCATCACTGGGATAAAACCTCTCTAAGCTCACTGTAGTGGCAGTTGATGGAAAATGCAGTCATTCTATATCAGGAACAAGTAAGACTGGTCAGTGCCAGACCCCCTTTCTTTGGCCTTCATGGTAGTTATGTAGTTTGCCTCTATATAGGTATGCCACTGACACACACTGCTATGTGGGGAGCTGTCCTGTCAGGATCTACTTTGCTTTTTACTCAGAAATTTTGATCCAAATCATATAATACATTAATGCGCCAGTAATGGTTTTGCCAATAATGTAAATGTAGTTAAGCAGGATTATAGTCTTCTGTCCCATGTTGTCAATTTTAGCAAAATGACAATATTGATCAAACTCCTTATTAGTGATGAGCAGCATAGGAAATATTCGATTTTGCGATATTTTGCAAATTTTTGGCAAAACATTTACCGTACATTCGCAAATTCGAGAGTTTGTGATCTCCAGTCACTATTTACTTAATTGTGAAAATCGGAAATATAATATATTCACGATAAAAATTCTCGATTAGAATGTTTGCGATCAACACTTAATGGTAGGCAACGTTCCTATTGGTTGCTAGGGATGTTGCTAAGTGCCGATATTCACGATAAATTTGCAATAAATTCACAATAAATTCACGATTAGAATATTTGCGATCAACACTACTCCTTATATTGAATAGATTGCTATATCTATGTTTTAGAACTAGTCTTATATATTGGAGCAATTTAGGCTTAAAAAGGCTAATTACTATAAAAGGACAAGCATTAAAAATAGACTTTAAAATGGCACAATCAGCCTGTCCAAAAGGTAAATCAACATCAAGGATGCATTTGCATAATGTAAGCTAAAAAAAATCTAGAGTGATCAATTAAGAGTTAAAACTTCTCAACACATTTCTGAACTAAAACATTTCTTGTTAATTACGCTAGTTTTTTCACCAAAATTATGTATTCTAGTTGCCTTTTTTTTTAATGTCTGGTTGAAGTTTGTTTTTTTATGAATATGTATTAGTCTATTTCATATTCCTGTTAGGCTAATACAACATTTACCCTTATCTCCGACTAATTTGAGCTTTTGTTTTGACATGAAAAACTGTTGCCTTACAGGGACAATATCTGCATGCTACAGACTTTCTCCAACAAGAGATAAATACATTAACCACAGGATGCTGATATTACTGTGATTTACTGCAATAATCTAAGAGTTGTAAGCTGTTAGTAAAAATAATGTTTTTTTATTCTATCCCACAGGTTAAAATAAATGTGATCCTATAAATAGAGATCCTTATGTTTCTAAATGTTCTCTATTCAGATTTGTGTGCATGTTTTTAATGTAAAATGTGTGTTATTTAAAATATACAGTAGTTGAAAAACAAATGGGCAAATTAATAGGAAAATTCAAAATGTTTTATAATTTTTTTCTTTACATAAAACCAAAGGGTGGCAGCTTTCTTTCGGATACAGAGATTCAAATTTCCTATTTTGACATTGAGTTAAATTACAGGGAGAAAAAACAAGGGAGCTTAGCAAATCTCTGCGTACTGTTTAATTATTGAGCTCAATGAAATACAGTATAGAGTAAGCTCTTAACCACTTCAGCCCCCCTAGCTTAAACACCCTTAATGACCAGGCCACTTTTTACAATTCTGCACTACACTACTTTCACCGTTTATTGCTCCGTCATGCAACTTACCACCCAAATGAATTTTACCTCCTTTTCTTCTCACTAATAGAGCTTTCATTTGGTGGTATTTCATTGCTGCTGACATATTTACTTTTTTTGCTATTAATCAAAAATGACCGAAATTTTTGCAAAAAAATTACATTTTTCACTTTCTGTTGTAAATGTTTTTTTTAAAAAAACTACATTTCTATATAAATTTTTTGCAAAATTTATTGTTCTACATGTCTTTGATAAAAAAAAATCCAATAAGTGTATATTTATTGGTTTGTATAAAAGTTATAGCGTTTACAAACTATGGTGCAAAAAAGTGAATTTCGGCATTTTGAAGCAGCTCTGACTTTCTGAGCACCTGTCATGTTTCTTCAGGTGCTAGAATGTCAGGAAAGTATAAATACCCCCCAAATGAAACCATTTTAGAAAGAAGACACCCCAAAGTATTCACGGAGGGGCATGGTGAGTTCATGTATGATTTCATTTTTTTTCACAAGTTAGCGGAAAATGACACTTTCTGAGGAAAAAAATAAAAATAATATAGTTTCCATTTCTGCTAACTTCTGGCAAAAAAAAAAAAAAATCTCCCACGGACTCACTATGCATCTCAGTGAATACCTTGGGGTGTCTACTTTCTGAAATGGGGTCATTTGTGGGGTGTGTTTACTGTTCTGGCATTTTGGACGGGGCTAAATTGTGAGCAGCCATGTAAAAGCTAAAGGTACTCGATGGAATTTGGGCCCCTTTGCGCACCCAGGCTGCAAAAAAGTGTCACTCATGTGGTATCGCCGTACTCAGGAGACGTAGGGCAATGTGTTTTGGGGTGTATTTTTACATATACCCATGTTGGGTGAGAGAAATATCTCTGTAAACTGACAACTTTGTACAAAAATTTAAAAAGTTGTCATTTACAGAGAGATTTCTCACACCCAGCATGGTTATATGTAAAAATACACCCCAAAACACATTGCCCTACTTCTCCTGAGTACGGCGATACCACATGTGTGACACTTTTTTTGCAGCCAAAATGCACAAAGGGGCCCAAATTTCAATGAGTACCTTTAGGATTTCACAGGGCATTTTTACGCATATGGATTCTCACGCTTTAGGGCCCCTAAAATGCCAGTGCAGTATAAATACCCCACATGTGACCCCATTGTGGAAAGAAGACACCCCAAGGTATTCCGTGAGGGGCATGGCAAGTTCACAGAATTTTTTTTTTTGGCACAAGTTAGCGGAAATTGATATTTTTTTTTTTTTACAAAGTCTCATATTCCACTAACTTGTGACAAAAAATAAAATTTTACATGAACTCACCATACCCCTCACGGAATACCTTGGGGTGTCTTCTTTCTAAAATGGGGTCACATGTGAGGTGTTTGTACTGCCCTGGCATTTGAGGGTCTCCGCAATCATTACACGTATGGCCAGCATTAGGAGTTTCTGCGATTCTTCTTATATTGAGCATACGGGTAATGAGATTTTTTTTTTCCGTTCAGCCTCTGGGCTGAAAAAAAAAAATGAACGGCACAGATTTCCTCATTCGCATCGATCAATGTGGATGAAAAAATCTCTGCCAAAAAATGTGCAAAAAAAAAAAAAAATGAACGGCACAGATTTCCTCATTCGCATCGATCAATGTGGATGAAAAAATCTCTGCCAAAAAATGTGCAAAAAAAAGGTAGTAAGGACCCATTCACACGTCCGCAAAGATGTCAGCATCTATTCCGCAATTCTGCAGAATAGATGCGGACCCCTTCAGTGTGAATGGGGCTGGCGGTGATGCGGAGAGCACACTATGTGCTCGCCGCATCAGCATTTGCGGAGCTGCGGCCGCAAACTTCCGGGTTTCGGCCCCCAAACATCCGGCAGCTCCGCAAAAGATAGAGCATGTCCTATTCTTGTCCGCAATTGCGGACAAGAAAAGGCATTTTCTATATAGTTCTGGCAATGTGCGGATCCGCAAAATGCGGAAAGCACATTGCCGGTGTCCGTGTTTTGCGGATCCACGGATCCATGGATCCGCAAAACACATACGGACGTCTGAATGAGCCTTACAGGGGGGTGACATGGGGTGATCAGGGGTTAATCGGGAGTTAATCAGGGGTTAATCAGGGGTTAATCAGTGACGGGGGGGATGGATGGGGGGGTCTGTGTGGTGATTGGTGCACTTATAAAAGTTTCCTTTGGTGGTCCCAAGCAAAAGGGACCACCAAAGGAACGAACAGCAAGCATATCAGACGCTGTTAACAAAACAGCATCTGATATGCCATTTTTTTAAACTTCTACAGCCTGCCAGCGCATGATCAGCGCTGGCAGGCTGTAGTTAATGTTCTCCCCGATTCGATCCTGTGAACGCGCCCGCGCGTCAAAGAGGAATAAACCGACCGCCCGCATGACGCAATCCTGCGTTAGGCGGTCGGTAACAGGTTAAAGAGATTGTCCAGGTTTAGAGTCGACTTTAACCACTTCCAGACCAGGCCATTTGCCTCCTTCCTGACCAGGCCTTATTTTGCAAATCTGACATATGTCCCTTTATGTGGTGATAACTTTGGAATGCTTTTACTTATCCAAGCCATTCAGAAATTGTTTTCTCGTGACACATTGTATATCTTGCTAATTGTAAATTTGATAACATTATAATTCACCTTTATTTATAAAAAAATATCCAAAAGTTAACAAAATTTGAAAAAATCCACTGTTTTCTAAATTTCAATCTCTCTGCTTTAAAGACAGATAGTGATGCCTCATAAAATACTCATTAGTTAACATTTACCATATGTCTACTTTATGTTGGCATCATTTTGGTAATCTAATCTAATTTTTTTAAGACGTTAGAAAGTTTACAATTTTAAAAGCAATTTTTGAAATTTTAAAGAAAATTTCCCAAATCAATTTTTTTAAGGACCCAAACAATAATTAAAAAATGGGTGGCTCACAGTAATTTGCATGTACTTTTACTACATCTTATACATAATATCAAATCCAATGCATAAAAAACAGCCTTTGCATTTACATGAATAACTAAAAAACTAAATTCATACAATCTATTAGCTTTAAATGCAGAGCTCTCGCATATATAAGTATAAAAGTTACAAAAATGCAAAAAATGCAGTTTCCTTATAATTTCTTTGTTTTGGGCGTGTGGTTAGTAGTGTTAGTTTTTATTTAGTTTTTTTTGTCTGGATTGTTTAATACTCTTAATGAATGGTAAACTTGTAACATGTCCTCCTGGTCTACTACAATGTGTCTATATACTTAGATGAACAAAAAAATGCAACAGCACTCTGCAACCAGAACTCTGCCCAAGATACAAGCTATAAGAGGACATAGTGTACTAATCCACGCCTACAAACAGTGGAGACATTAGTTTACATTTTGATCAAAAGGCAGTAAGCCCACTCACCCCTTCACGGTTGCCTCCTAGAGTGGGTACTAACGCTAAATCTGACCTGCAATGGGCCAAGCCAGTCACATAAAATCCTCATAGCGCTGAATATTACCTGTTATGGGCCACGACAGCCACATAAAATCCAGGGAGTGTGGGTCCAGCATGCATGCTGGAACAAACCTTACTTATTAACCCCTTCTGGTGCTGTAACAGCCTCCATTAGATCCAGGGATGCAGGTACCAACATGCATGCTGAGCCCACTATGCACTCCTCCTGGAGCCAGAAGGCTACTAGCAGGTAATGTGAGTACGCATTCAGCTATATACTCACTCTGATTAAAAACCAGCAGCTAGGGCAGAGAAACCAGTCAGGTGTGCACGGCTGAAGTGGAGGCTGCCACACCTCCACACATATTAATCAGAAACACAAGGGGGGGTTTCAGTCAGCACTCCCTGTATGCAGGTGCACGTAGCCAATGACAGGTATACATACAAACAAAAAAATGCAACAGCACTCTGCAACCAGAACTCACACTCCCTGGATTTTATGTGGCTGTCGTGGCCCATAACAGGTAATATTCAGCGCTATGAGGATTTTATGTGACTGGCTTGGCCCATTGCAGGTCAGATTTAGCGTTAGTACCCACTCTAGGAGGCAACCGTGAAGGGGTGAGTGGGCTTACTGCCTTTTGATCAAAATGTAAACTAATGTCTCCACTGTTTGTAGGCGTGGATTAGTACACTATGTCCTCTTATAGCTTGTATCTTGGGCAGAGTTCTGGTTGCAGAGTGCTGTTGCATTTTTTGTTTGTATGTATACCTGCCATTGGCTACGTGCACCTGCATACAGGGAGTGCTGACTGAAACCCCCTTGTGTTTCTGATTAATATGTGTGGAGGTGTGGCAGCCTCCACTTCAGCCGTGCACACCTGACTGGTTTCTCTGCCCTAGCTGCTGGTTTTTAATCAGAGTGAGTATATAGCTGAATGCGTACTCACATTACCTGCTAGTAGCCTTCTGGCTCCAGGAGGAGTGCATAGTGGGCTCAGCATGCATGTTGGTACCTGCATCCCTGGATCTAATGGAGGCTGTTACAGCACCAGAAGGGGTTAATAAGTAAGGTTTGTTCCAGCATGCATGCTGGACCCACACTCCCTGGATTTTATGTGGCTGTCGTGGCCCATAACAGGTAATATTCAGCGCTATGAGGATTTTATGTGACTGGCTTGGCCCATTGCAGGTCAGATTTAGCGTTAGTACCCACTCTAGGAGGCAACCGTGAAGGGGTGAGTGGGCTTACTGCCTTTTGATCAAAATGTAAACTAATGTCTCCACTGTTTGTAGGCGTGGATTAGTACACTATGTCCTCTTATAGCTTGTATCTTGGGCAGAGTTCTGGTTGCAGAGTGCTGTTGCATTTTTTTGTTTGTATGTATACCTGCCATTGGCTACGTGCACCTGCATACAGGGAGTGCTGACTGAAACCCCCCCTTGTGTTTCTGATATATACTTAGATGAGTTATTGCGCCAGTTTGTGATTAGTTCATATTTCATGCACACATATTGTGTTAGTGAGATGTTTACTCAGTGCACAATTGATTTTACCAACATTTGGTATATTATGTTACTCCAACTAGCCTCCTATTCTGATGTCTCGGTTGTGCAATAGATTGTATGAACTTTGTTTTTTAGTTATTTAAGTAAATGCAAATGCTGTTTTTTATGCATTGGATTTGATATATGTATAAGATTTAGTAAAAGTGCATGCAACTTACTGTGAGACAGCTATTTTTTCATTATTATTTGGGTCTGAAGGGTGGTCAGTTGACTGGGCTCCAGAGTAACTGGTGAGCATCCTCTAGTTTGTTAGTTTTGTAAACTAAGGAGGACTAGTTCAGTTCTGAAGTTATTTTGAGGAGCTCACATAATAGAAACCACCCATAAATACCCCATTTAAGAAACAACACCCCTCAAACTATTTAAAACTGGTTTTAGAAATGTGGTTAACCCTTTAAGTATTCCGCAAAAATTAAAGCAAAATATGGTAACATTTGAAAATTTCACTTTTCTTTGCAGATTTCCCAATTTGATCATTTATTCCTGTAACACATCAAGGGTTAAAAACAAAACAAACCTCAATATTTATTACCCTGATTCTGCAGTTTGTAGAAACACTCCATATTTGGCCGTAAATTGCTGTATGGGCACACAGCAGGGCTCAGAAGGCAAGGAGCACCATATGATTTTTGGAGGGGAGATTTTGCTGTAATGGTCCTAGGACACCATGTTGCATTTGAAGAGACCCTGAGGTACCCCCACAGTGAAAACCCCCAAAAAGTGACCAAATTTTGTAAACTACACCACCCAAGGAATATTTAAGAGGTGTAGCGAGCATTTTGACCCAACAGACGTTTAATAAAATTTATAACCCTTGTCTGTGAAAATGAAAAATAAATTATTATTTTTTACAAGAAAATGGTGCTTTAGGCCCAAACTTTCTTTTTCACAAAAGATAACAGGAGAATATCCCCCCACATTTTGCTTCCCATTTTCTCCTAAACATAGTAACACCCCAATTGTGGTTGTAAACTGTTATTTGGGGATACACAAGGGCTCAGAAGGGAGGGAACAGCATCTGGATTTTCTAACATGGAGTTTTCTGTCATGGTTTTTTAGAGCAAAAAAGTTTTAATTTCTCTGTTGACTGAACTGCGTGAGGGCTTATTTTTTGCGGGACAAGCTGTAGTTTTTATTGGCACCATTTTGGGGTACATTTGGCTTTCTGGTAGCTTTTTATCTCATTTTTGGGAGGTAAACTCACAAAAAAAGCGGTTTGGTGTCATTTTTCTATATATTTTTTTACACCGTTCACTTGATATGGTAGATCATGTGATATTTTTGTAGATCCGGTTTGTATGGACGCAAAGATACCAAATATGTCTAGTTTTTATTTTATTTTTACGTTTTACACAATAAGAACATTTTTAGAAAAAAATATCATGTTTTTGTGTTGCCATTTTCTTAGAGCCATATTTTTTCAATTTTGGTCTATGGTTTTGTGTGTGGGCTTATTTTTTGCGGAGTGAGGTGACGTGTTTATTGCTACCATTTAGGGGTTCATTTTGGGCCTGTTTTGGCTAATGTTTATTTTACACATAACTCACAGAAAAAAGATGCACCACATGGATAAGCAACTGACAACACTGGCTAATCCCTCACTCTGGTGTTAAAAGCTGAGAGATTCGCCAATATTTCCAATCAGGAACATATCGGAGCCCCTTTAGGCACCACTACACGGTATCTCAGCATGACATGGGGTCCTACCACTAGACTACCTATGGTGTGTGAACAAGGTCTGAACAGGTATTAAGTAGCCTACAGCCCCATCCCACTCACCTGCACTGCAGGACCAACAATGCAATGGGGAACACATGAGGCCGCAAGCTACACCTACAACAGACCATGTGACACCGGCTTCCAGGTGCAACAGAATGTTTACAAGCCATATGCAATGGCACATTCAATATATATTTTCATCCGCACATGTTTTATTTTGTGTAGGATGTTTGTGTGGTGCTTGTGGTTCGCGCCGGCATCCTCCATTGTATGCAATTTTTGCTGGGGATAGCCGTTCGCTGCGAACCACATGCGGAGGAACTGCCCCCCCAGTTAGAAACACGCCACAGTGTTTGGGGTCTGGAGCAGTCCCACCCATTTAGGCCACGTTTATTTTTGTGATTCTTGTTTTATATGTATTGAATGTGCCATTGCATATGGCTTGTAAACATTCTGTTGCACCTGGAAGCCGGTGTCACATGGTCTGTTGTAGGTGTAGCTTATGGCCTCATGTGTTCCCCATTGCATTGTTGGTCCTGCAGTGCAGGTGAGTGGGATGGGGCTGTAGGCTACTTAATACCTGTTCAGACCTTGTTCACACACCATAGGTAGTCTAGTGGTAGGACCCCATGTCATGCTGAGATACCGTGTAGTGGTGCCTAAAGGGCTCCGATATGTTCCTGATTGGAAATATTAGCGAATCTCTCAGCTTTTAACACCAGAGTGAGGGATTAGCCAGTGTTGTCAGTTGCTTATCCATGTGGTGCATCTTTTTCTGTGAGTTATGTGTTTATATATTTTCATCCGCACATGTTTTATTTTTGTGTAGGATGTTTGTGTGGTGCTTGTGGTTCGCGCCGGCATCCTCCATTGTATGCAATTTTTGCTGGGGATAGCCGTCGCTGCGAACCACATGCGGAGGAACTGCCCCCAGTTAGAAACACGCCACAGTGTTTGGGGTCTGGAGCAGTCCCACCCATTTAGGCCACGCTTATTTTTGTGATTCTTGTTTTATATGTATTGAATGTGCCATTGCATATGGCTTGTAAACATTCTGTTGCACCTGGAAGCCGGTGTCACATGGTCTGTTGTAGGTGTAGCTTGCGGCCTCATGTGTTCCCCCATTGCATTGTTGG
Source organism: Bufotes viridis (assembly GCA_033119425.1). Lineage (NCBI taxonomy): Eukaryota > Metazoa > Chordata > Amphibia > Anura > Bufonidae > Bufotes > Bufotes viridis. The sequence goes on from CM065593.1 coordinate 100,769,046, forward strand.
TCCTGCAGTGCAGGTGAGTGGGATGGGGCTGTAGGCTACTAATACCTGTTCAGACCTTGTTCACACACCATAGGTAGTCTAGTGGTAGGACCCCATGTCATGCTGAGATACCGTGTAGTGGTGCCTAAAGGGGCTCCGATATGTTCCTGATTGGAAATATTGGCGAATCTCTCAGCTTTTAACACCAGAGTGAGGGATTAGCCAGTGTTGTCAGTTGCTTATCCATGTGGTGCATCTTTTTCTGTGAGTTATGTGTTTATATATTTTCATCCGCACATGTTTTATTTTGTGTAGGATGTTTGTGTGAGTGCTTGTGGTTCGCGCCGGCATCCTCCATTGTATGCAATTTTGCTGGGGATAGCCGTTCGCTGCGAACCACATGCGGAGGAACTGCCCCCAGTTAGAAACACGCCACAGTGTTTGGGGTCTGGAGCAGTCCCACCCATTTAGGCCACGTTTATTTTTGTGATTCTTGTTTTATATGTATTGAATGTGCCATTGCATATGGCTTGTAAACATTCTGTTGCACCTGGAAGCCGGTGTCACATGGTCTGTTGTAGGTGTAGCTTGCGGCCTCATGTGTTCCCCCATTGCATTGTTGGTCCTGCAGTGCAGGTGAGTGGGATGGGGCTGTAGGCTACTTAATACCTGTTCAGACCTTGTTCACACACCATAGGTAGTCTAGTGGTAGGACCCCATGTCATGCTGAGATACCGTGTAGTGGTGCCTAAAGGGGCTCCGATATGTTCCTGATTGGAAATATTGGCGAATCTCTCAGCTTTTAACACCAGAGTGAGGGATTAGCCAGTGTTGTCAGTTGCTTATCCATGTGGTGCATCTTTTTTCTGTGAGTTATGTGTTTATATATTTTCATCCGCACATGTTTTATTTTGTGTAGGATGTTTGTGTGGTGCTTGTGGTTCGCGCCAGCATCCTCCATTGTATGCAATTTTTGCTGGGGATAGCCGTTCGCTGCGAACCACATGCGGAGGAACTGCCCCCCCAGTTAGAAACACGCCACAGTGTTTGGGGTCTGGAGCAGTCCCACCCATTTAGGCCACGTTTATTTTTGTGATTCTAATGTTTATTTTATTTTTTTTACGGCGTTTACCTGATGGGGTAGATCATGTGATATTTTTAAAGAACTGGCAGTCATGGATGCGGCAACACCAAATATGTCTATTTTGTTTATTTTTTTGTTTTTTTAACATTTTTTAAATTACTTAATTGGGGAAATTTTATTTTTTACATGTAAAACTTTTTATATTTTTTTATAAAACACTTTATTATTTTAATTTTTTTAATTTCTATTTTACACTTTGTGTCCCCCATAAAGTCATACAAGACCTCTGGGAGACACTCTGCGAGTGAGGAGCGGTATAAAAAGACGGAGCTTGCAGTGGAGCAGAGCTGAGGGAAACTCACTCAGTTCACTGATTTTTGTTCAAGCGGCCAGCTCCCCCATGCAGTCTGGCGCCCTGGGCAACAGACCCCCTGCCCCCCCCCCCAATGCTACGCCACTGTTCAAGAGACCTTTGAGAGAGAAAACAGTCACCCTAAAATGTAAGGCAATCTGCAACATGTTATAGAGCAAGTGGAACTGAGAAGATTGATATATAGTTTTGTGGGAAATGATTCAGTAAAACTTGTAATTTTTACATTTATATCTCTGCTTTTTCTTACTTGAGCCCTCCCCCATGAACAGACCTCAGTCACTGACACCCCCTCCCCCCCTCCTTGTGCAGCTCACAGCACAAAAATTACATGTTTTACTGAATCTTTTCTCTCACAACTATATATCGATCTGATTACCTCCACCTTGAAATCACACTGCCTGAAGACTGCACTGAAATTTGTGGTGAGAGTCCCTCTTTAAAGACAATATAGTATATAAGAGGCTTGACCTTTGGCAATCTCCTGTACTTATTAGTTTCTTTAAACAGTTGCTTGCTCCTTAATAATCAGGAAATAATGGACACCCTGATTTAAGCTGTACATACAAATGAATAAATTGTTTGAAAATTGAAAATTATATGATTTTTGGTGATAGTCAATATGTTTTCAGATCTGTCAGATGCATCTATTTTTTTCTTGTCCGTGGTATGCTGAAAATACAAGTGTATGGCATGATCAGAAAATCATTTTATACTTAGATTTTTTTTGCAATTTGTAGTTTGCAAAATATATAGAATTCTGTCTCTTTATTTTGCTCACTTATATAGCGCTGACATATTCCAAAGTGCTTTATAGACGTTATCATCACTCGCTGTCCCCAGTGATCGAATTTTTCAAAAATTTGATTCGGACAGTTAGCTGAATTTTTCAGAAAAATTTGCTTCGATCTGAATTTATTTGCTGTAACCCTTGTTAAAAAAAAGCTATTTCCAGGTGCAGAGAGCCAGTATAGTGGTGTGGAACAATGTGCCTTGCAGTAACGTGCATAGGGAGATCTGCTGTGGTAGTAAAACAATACTGTGAGTCAGTATGACAAGCACATGACAGATGTCACTCTTAGACTCACTGCATACTTCACTTATTTAGGCAGTCACGGGGCCAAAACTGACTAAATAACTCAAGTATCAACTCAGACTTACAGGTAGATGCTAGCATCAAGAAGAGGGGGACTCCTTTTACACCCTCGTCAGCTTATTCCACATAGATGTCTACAGAATCTGTTCTATTAAACGCTTATACAAGTAGAGCCGCCAAAAGAGAGGAGAGGTTGTCAGCCGTAGGTTTGTGTTGATGTCCCTGATTAATTTTCCCCATTCTCTGATCCGTCAGTACAATTACCCAGAAAAAATGGATACTGTCAGTGGAGCATACACCTTCACTCGGTCAGCATTGGCTCAATAATCTATCAGTATTGCTAATGCCAAAAAATGGATCTGGAGTGGATCTAAAACAAAGATGACACCTGAATGGAATATTTCCATGTCTTCTGTGTTTTCTACCCACTCCTGCTTTTGGCTACCAAATCATAAGCCAATTCTGATGGGACCATACAGGTCTTAAAGCTGCTGCACAGACAGAATCTGTCGTGTGTCTTGTTTTTCCTTCCTTCTGACAGATCAGAAGAAGTTGGGGGCTCGTCCGGGTCTTTAGATCAGAAGAAGTGTCAAATAAATGATGATGTCAGCTAGGCCCGAAAGCCAAAATAGTGGTCCAGTCCTGAAGTGGGGAGGGTGGGAACAGCATGAGAAGTCCACAGAGTGGACCTATGACATAGTGGTGAGGTGGAATCAGCAAGAGAAGACCACAGAGTTGCCTAATGACAGTTCTAGAGGCGGAAGCAGTATGAGGAGACCACCGAGTGGCACAATGGCTGAGTCTGCAGCATGAGGAGACCACAGAGCAGCACAATAACAGATTCTGGAGGTGGCAGCAGAATCAGTAGTCTACAAAGTGGCACAATGACAGAGTGTGGAGGTGGCAGCAGCATGAGTAGGCCACAGAGTGGCGCAATGACCGAGTCTGGAGGTGGCAGCAGCATGAGCAGACCACAAAGCAGCACAATGACAGATTCTGGAAGTGGCAGCAGAATCAGTAGGCCACAAAGTGGCACAAGGACAGAGTGTGTAGGTGGCAGCAGCATGAGTAGGCCACCGAGTGGCAAAATTACAGAGTATGTAGGTGTTGGCAGAAGCAGTATCAGCATAAAAAAGCCACAGAATGGCACGATGACACAGTCTGGCGTTGGCAGCAGCATGAGGAAGCCACAAAGTGGCACAATAATAGAGTCTGGAGGTGGCAGCAGAATCAGGAGGCCACAGAGTGGCAAAATGACAGAGTTTGGAGGTGGCAGCAGCATGAGTGGGCCACAGAGTGAGACAATCACAGAGTGTGGAGATGGCAGCAGAATGAGGATCCCACAGAACAGTGACAGAGTGTCGTTCAACCAAGATACTTCTGGGGGAACCTGCATGACATGAACAGGCCTCTAGTAGCTACAGACAATGAGAAGACAAAGCTTCAAGATAGCTTTGATCCCTAAAAAGTCGCAAAGTTCATCAAGACATGTCACTAAAGATTTACCACAACCCTGACCGCAGAATTAATTTTGTTTTTTCAAAGAAATACGTCAATAAAGATTTTTCCACATATTACTGCAGCGCTGAACAATGAATAAGAATTGTTTCTGCACCGAAATAAGTCAATAAAGATTTTACCACATAAAACTGCAGTGCTGAATGCTAAATACAATTTCTTTTTTGACCAAAATAAGTGACAAAAGATTTTACCGCATATTACTACAGCACTGAATGCTGAATAAAATTTGTTTTTCCTCCGAAATAAGGCAAAAAAGATTTTACCGCATATAACTTCAGCGCTGAATGCTGTATAAAAATTTTTTTGTACCGAAATACGTCACTAAATGTTTTACCACACATGACTACAAAAGTGAACACTGAATATATTTTGATTTTGTACTGAAATAATAATAACTGCGGAAGTGAAATGCATATATTTTAAATTTTGTACTGAAATAGGCCACTTAAACTCTTTCACTACAAATAAATGCAACAATGAAGTGCATATTTTTTTTTCCTTTTTGGACTGAAATAGGAAACTGAACTCCTCACCACATATAACTGCAGACGTGAACTGAGAATATATTTTTCTTTTTTTACTGAAATAGGCCAGTAAACGTTTTTACCAGAAATAAATGCAACAGTGAAGTGCGTGTATATTTTTATTTCTGTACTGAAATAGGCCACTAAACGCTTTTGCCACAAATAAATGCAACAGTGAAGTGCGTATCTTTTTTTTTTCTGTACTGACATAGGCCACTAAACGCTTTCAACACATATAACTGCAGAAGTGAACAGAGAATATGTTTTTCATTTTGTACTGAAATAGGCCATTAAATGATTTTTCCACAAATAAATTCACCATTGAAGTGTGTATATCATTTTTTTTGTACTGAAATAGGCCACTAAACATTTTTGCCACAAATAACTGCACCAGTGAAGTGCGTATAATTTTTTCTTTCTGCACTGACATAGGCCACCAAACACTTTCAACACATATAACTGCAGAAGTGAACTGAAAGTATACTTTCTTTTTGTACTTAAATAGGCCACTAAATGCTTTTGCCACAAATAAATGCACCAGTGAAGTGCATATATATTTTTCTTTTTGTACTGAAGTACGTCACTAAACACTTTCACCACATATAACTGCAGAAGTGAACTGCGTATATATTTTTATTTTTGTAATGAAATACTCCACTGAATGCTTTCACCACATACAGCTGCAGAAGTGAACTGCATATATATTTTTCTTTTTCTACTGAAATACGCCAGTGAATGCTTTCACTACATATAACTGCAGAAGTGAACTGAGAATATATTTTTCTTTTTGTAATAAAATATGCCACTAAATGCTTTCAACACATATAGCTGCAGAAGTGAACTGTGTATATATTTTTCTTTTGTTATAAAATGCGCCACTCAACTCTTTCCCCACATATATCTGCAGAAGTGAACTGAGTATATATTTTCCTTTTTATACTGAAATACGCCATCAAACGCTTTCACGACATATAGCTGCAGAAGTGAACTGAGAATATATTTTTCTTTTTGTAATGAAATACGCCACTAAAAGCTTTCAACACATATAGCTGCAATGGTGAACTACGTATATATTTTTCTTTTTCCACAGATATAAGCCACTAAACGCTTTTCAACATATCACTTGCACCCCAAGAGCAAATTGCTGGAATGACAGAGCTGTATAATGGCTATTTGGGACCCCAAATTATCTTTCCCTGCACTTGTAAATTGCTTTTCTAGCACTGTCCCTAGTGCCTTCTGACATCTCTCCCTGCACTAAGATGCTGTGAAATGATTCTTCCCTATCCTTTCCCTGCGCTTATAATTCTTTTTTTAATTTTTTTTCACAAGGAGGTTTTTCCAATTGCTGTCCCTAGCGCCTTCTTACGCCTGTCCCCTGCACTCAGAACGCTGGAAAACGTATTACTAGGGCTGGCTGCTGATTGGCTGCATGCATATGCATGTCAATCTGGGTGATCCTGCCTTCCCAGAGTTCCTTGTCCCATGTCCTCAGTCCTCACACTTGGGGCCGCCATTTTAGGAAAAATTGTGATTCGTTACCATGAAGCGCAAGGAACTTTACATTCGTTGCAAATTTAATTTTTCTTGAAATTCGGATCAAATTCCACTTCATCAGCTTCGATTCACTCCTCTCTACTCACAATCAAAGTTCCCTATAAGTATGTCTTTGGAGTGTGGGCGGAAACGAGTGTACCTGGAGAAAACTGTGTTAGACAACCCTTCCCTTAATTCACATGCTCACCTAGCCCTTGTTGGAACTTGATGATCATATGTCTTTTTTCAACCGTATTAGCTATTGTATGTTGCTTTGTAAAGTTGTGTGTATGGGCAGCTTTCATAGCTTTCTTTCTCAAGAAGGTGCCTAAATATTGAACACCTTCCTGATGCACTTATTGCACCAAAGGGTTACCTATCAAAACACAGTTTTTTTTTAATAATAAATAAATACAGGAAAACTTTAACGCAAGTGTGAAAGTACCCTTAGTAACCTATTTTTCTCACAATTACAATCCCAGAATACCCCTTTATAATCAACAAGTCTATAGGTTTATGACGACTTCATGGCACCATTGCGTGTGTGCTCAGGGATGTTGAATACAGTTACTTATTATATTGAAAAACAACAGTAATTCAACTCACTGTTTGGTGATCAAAGTATTCTTAATCAGTGGTTTCTATTAAAAAAATTTAACTACCCAACTCTGTCATGTAATTTACTCTGGTGGGTGTGATTGTGAACTATCAACAATGTTTTCTGTTCTTGATTTAACATGTAAAGCATTTTGCTTCCCAATTTATCATTGTGTAGACCATTAGTGATCTTTTATGACCCTTGGTTTGCCCTCTAAAACATTTTTGCCTCCTTATTTGTTATTGTCTACCATCATTAATGCATCCTGTAGTCTCACAATCAATACATGAATACAAAGTAAAACTGATGAACACCGCCCTATGGAGTAGGGAAATTAAATGACGGTCTTTACCATGCCTACAAATCACTGAAAAAAATGCTGCCATATACATGTAGGTAAGACGTTCCCATTTTCTAAAAGTTTCCCATTCATATGTCATACCGTAGCTACACCATTTCTTTGTGTAAAGCCGGCGCATATTTTTATAGCATTGACTTCAGTGGTCATTTTGCCATGCTTGTGTATGACTTCTCCATTTAGCTTAATGACAGTAGCAGAAAGAATTAGGTGTTGTAACTCTCCTTTTACAATAATAGTAAATGAAACCAGCAAGAGATGAGGTCGGGGATGAAGATGTCAATTGTAGGTGAGAATGTTGAAACCTTATGGGTGGAATTACAAAAGGAATAGACCCTAGGGAAGAAAACTCCGACAGGGTGCAGCGTTGGAGGAAGGAGTCAAACAATGCGTCTAGTAACTGGATGACACTAAACATAAAATCTGTAATCCCTCCAGCAAAATTATTTTGGCATTAGATGGGTTTATCAAAATTGAATTGGAATATCTTTTCCATATATCTACAGGAGCATTGCCTCGCCTACAATACTCCGCACATTTACTATGCATACTAGGCTCTCCAAAATGGGATAGTGTACCACCAAGACCAGCATACTTGATTCTCTCTTGAACAGAGAGTGTTATAATGCAGTTTTCAGGTCAATTTGAGTAACTTTAGTTCGGGTAGAATCAATTCCGATTTGAAAAATTCGGCGAACCTGAAACTAACAGAATCTCAAAAATCGGTGAGGGTGGGTAACAATGGGAGATTTACATGTAAAGAAGGATTTGGATGTATTTATAGATTATAGATTAACAGCATGTAATTTCAATCAATGGCTTCTAAGACAAAAAGGATATTGTGATGTATTAAATGAGGCATGAACTCGCAGGACAGGGATTTAATGTTACCCCTTTACCGTAGAAAGCTTTGGTGCAGCCTCATCTGGAATGTGCAGTTCAGTTCTCTGCCCCATTCCACAGAAAGGATGCCCTGCAGAAGGAAAAAGTACAAAGCAGAGCAACTAACCTGATAACTAAGGTATATGGAGGGTCTTAGTTGTGAGGAAAGAAATTAAAAGAATTACATTTACTTAGTCTTGAGAAGAGGTGACATGACTAACTTGTACAAAGATATAAATGGCCCATACAAGCAATATGGTGAAAAGCTGTTTCATGTAAAATCCCCTCAAAAGGCAAGGGGACACAACCTGTGGAATAGTCTGCTTCAGGATGTGGTCATAGTAGAAACAGTGGACAGTTTTAAAAAGTTTTAAAATTAAATAAGTGTAATGCTTACTTAAATATGTAGAAGTCAGTTTCTTACAGCCCTTTCCTAAAATTCACACCTCCACCCATACCTTAGTTACACTTGATGGTATTGTGTCCTTTTTCAACCATACTATGTAACTATTTAATTAATTTCTACCATGTAACATTGCACTGAAGTTTTTAGATATACTATTCTAATTATTCACTGTTGCCACACATTACATTTGCTTATTATACTCTTTGATTTTCTCATGTTTTTCTCTTCATAAGAGCCACTATTGGTTAAAAGTACTGTATACATTTATTTTATTGCATTATTGTATTACCAACCACCCATTACTGTTATGGCTATTTTCCCTAAATCATGATGCATATAGTATCTTATTCTAATGACCTCTTTTAAAATATACACTGCTGTTGCTTAACATCACATCCAATTGCTCCAGAATTTACAAGCTGCATTTCATCCAGATGGCCTCTTGTTTGCTACTGCCAATAACTTTACTGCATGGAACCATGTATTATTTACATTGCTCCCTTATCACCAAGGCTATATTTTTCATATGATAAGAAAATTATATGCATGGCAATTCGTAGCGTGGCATTCTATGAATAAACATACTTCATTACCTTTTGGATTCTGTGTTTTGACAAGCAGTTCCCCATTTTGGAATTAAAGATTTAATTTAATTTAAAAGATCATTTATACAAAATGCAAATACTGTGTTCTGGCTCCAATTTAATGATTGCCCTTTTATTAAAGTTACACAAATTAACTTCTTGATATATACTTGCATGAAAATGTCATTCTGATGTCAGAACCTGATAATTATAAAGAGATGACTGATGCTACATAGACATTACTGCCTCTATCTGGAGGAGAGGTCTGTCGCAGTAGGAAATTATTTCCCCTGTGTCAACAACTCATTGACTGACATGTAATCCATCCTGTCTTTTCAGGGGCAATATTTTTTTATTATAGTATTTTACACATTTTGGGCTAAAATTAAGGATCAACAACCAGTTCGGACTGAATTTTTTGGATGGCAAAAGCTCATACGATTACACGATGAATAAGTAAAATGTTTGTTCATTAAGTAATAGTAACATAGTATATAAGACCGAAAAAAGACATTTGTCCATCCAGTTCCGCCCGTTTTCTAAAAGTTGATCCAGAGGAAGGCAAAAAACCCCTGTGAGGCAGAAGCCGATTTTCCCCACTTAAGGGGAAAAAATTCCTTTCTGACTCCAATCAGGCAATCAGAATAACTCCCTGGATCAACGACCCATCTCTAGTAGCTAGAGCCTGTAATATTATTACACTCCAGAAATACATCCAGTCCCCTCCTGAATTCCTTTATTTTACTTACCATCACCACCTCCTCAGGCAGAGAGTTCCATAGTCTCACTGCTCTTACCGTAAAGAATCCTTTTCTATGTTTGTGTACAAACCTTCTTTCCTCCAGACGCAGAGGATGTCCCCTCGTCACAGTCCTGGGGATAAATAAATGATGGGAGAGATCTCTGTACTGACCCCTGATATAGTTATACATAGATATTAGATCTCCCCTCAGTCATCTTTTTTCTAAGGTGAATAAGCCTAATTTTGATAATCTTTCAGGGTACTGTAGTTGCCCCATTCCAGTTATTACATTAGTTGCCCTCCTCTGAACCCTCTCCAGCTCTGCTATGTCTGCCTTGTTCACAGGAGCCCAGAACTGTACACAGTACTCCGTGTGTGGTCTGACTAGAGATTTGTAAAGTGGTAGGACTATGTTCTCATCATAATAGGAGCTTTTGTATGCACATGAAAGTCATATTTTGCCGGAAGCAAATTGTGTCATCTAAACAGACCTCTGCTGCCGGCAAACAATGATTCTATATGTGGACTATCTATGGCATTAGCAATTGTTTCTCACTATACTATGGAGGAGATCACTGCATGTAAATGGCGCTTTCTCCTCCATTGACTAGCAAGTGATTGCTTCCTTCCCAACAATCACTTGTTACATCGGGCCATGTAAGGGCCCTTAAGTCTATGGGAGCATTCGTGCAGAAACTAAATGCATGGACAATCCCAAACATTTTGAAAATATTACCTTATAATGATATAGACAACTAAAAAATAGACATGTTCCTTCAGCCTTAACCAAAAACTAAAACAGCAGACCCAGTAAAGCAATCACATTAATAAGGAATAGATCACAGCGTGTGTGGTCTGGTTCCAAGCCGCAATTTAGGAAGAAACAAGAAAAAAACATACACGACAAAAGAAAACACGTTGAAAATATGTAATAACACGTTGTATCATTGGTTTGACCCTCTAGATTATTAACCTTTCCAAGAACATCTGCAGAATTCTGTATGTATTCAGCAATTCATTATCTTTCCTTCGTGTCTCTCTCATCCCTCAACTACCTGCTCAACAGGCAGATGAGTCTCTTATCAGAAGCAGCAGATGGCAGACCAGTTTGCTTTAATTCTCTGATATAAACTTGGCAAACACTTCCTTCAATTTTCGTGAATTTCGTGCTGAGAATGGAAGCATAAAATATTTTTCATTCTTTATTTATAGCAAAAGTCAGTTCTAGAAAAAAAGGGCTTTGTTAGTTTTATTAATGGTTCAAAATGTAACAAGAAAGTAGCTTGAACTTAACTTTTCCAGACCTTTTTATTAAATATTAAAATGGAAAACAACATTTGAACTATTATATAGTGACTAATGTTATATTCTAGTGCAATTACAAAAATAGACCTATAAATGATATGAATGCATAATGATGATGAAAATAATAATAATAATAATAATAATAATAATAATAATAATAATATTATTAATAATAATAATAATAATAATAATAATAATATTATTATTAACAATAATAATTCTAAGTAACTGCTTGTTTGGGTATATGATGAAATTAAAGTATATACAGTTAGGTCCATATATATTTGGACACTGACACAAATTTAGGTTTTTTACCTGTTTACTAAAACATATTCAAGTTATAGTTATATAATGGACACAGACATAAAGTCCAGACTTTTAGCTTTCATTTGAGGGCATCCACATAAAAATTGGATGAAGGGTTTAGGAGCTTCAGCTCCTTTACATGTGGTAACCTATCTTAAAGGGACCAAAAGTAATTGGACGGTTGACTCAAATGCTGTTTCATGGGCAGGTGTGGGCAATTCCTTCATTATTTTATTCTCAAGAAGAAGAAAACATGCGGTCAAAGGAGCTCTCCATGCAGGTGAAACAAGCCATCCTTTATCTGTGAAAACAGAAAAAACCCATCCAAGAAATTGCTACACTATTAGGAGTGTCAAAATCTATAGTTTGGTAAAACCTGTGAAAGAAAGAAAGCATTGGTAACCTCAACAATGGAAAAAGACCTGGATGCCCACAGAAGACAACAGTGGTGGATAATCGCAGAATAATTACCTTGGTGAAGAGAAACCCCTGTACAACAGCCAACCAAGTGAACAGTACTCTTCAGGATATAGGCGTATCAATATCCAAATCTACCATAAAGAGAAGACTGCATGAAAGTAAATACAGAGGGTTCACTGCATGGGGCAAGCCACTCATAAGCCTCAAAAGTAAGAAGGCTAGATTGGACTTTGCTAAAAAAAAATCTTAAAAAACCAGCACACTTCTGGAAGAACATTCTTTGGACAGATGAAACCAAGATCAACTTCTACCAGAATGGAATGGAAAGATAAAAGTATGGCAAAGGCATGGTACAGCTCATGATCCAAAGCATACCATATCATCTGTAAAACACGGCGGAGGCAGTGTGATGGCTTGGGCACTGGGTCCCTAGTGTTTATTGGCACAGGACAGAAGCAGCCAGAGGAATTCTGGGGTTTGTAGAGACATACTGTGTGCTCAAATGCAGCCAAATGCAGCCAAACTGATTGGTCGGCATTTCATAATACAGATGGACAATGACCCAAAACATAAAGCCAAAGCAACCCAGGGGTTTATTCAAGCAAAGAAGTGGAATATTCTTGAATGGCCTAATCAGTCACCTGATCTCAACCCAATAAAGCATGCATTTCACTTGTTAAAGACTAAATTTCAGACAGAAAGGCCCACAAAAAAACTGCAACTGAAAACCGCTGAAGTAAAGGCCTGGCAGAGCATTAAAAAGGAGGAAACACAGTGTCTGGTGATGTCCATGAGTTCAAGACTACAGGCAGTCACTAACAACAAAGGGTTTTCAACCAAGTATTAAAAATTTACATTTTATTTACAATTATTTAATTTATCCAATTACTTTTGAGCCCCTGAAATGAAGGGATTGAGTTTAAAAAATGCTTTAGTTACTCATATGTTTATGCAATCATTTTGTTCAACCCACTGAATTAAAGCTGAAAGCCTGAACTTCAACTGCATCTGAATTATTATTTTGTTCAAAATGCATTGTGGTAATGTACAGAACAAAAATTAGAAAAATGTTGTATCTGTCCAAATATATATGGACCTAACTGTACATACATTTCAACCGTTCCTGATTTGCGCTGTACATATACTAGTCAGGTCTAAGGATTGCGCCCATGATTTTGTTTTACACAGCAGCTACCTGGGACTAATGTCTGCACAGCGATAACCCAGTTTACAGACATTTATTTCCTCATATGCAATGGTTGGTTGTGGCAGCATCGAGCCTATTAGAGGCCTGCAGGTGGCAGTGCTCCATAGCAATATACTGAATCTCCATAGGCTCAATTCTTACATAAATAAAGTCTATGGAAGAAGTGATCTAATGATCACATGTTCAAGTCCCCTAGGTCAGTGATGGGCAACGTGCGTCTCTCCAGCTGTTGCTAAACTACAACTCCCACCATGCCCTGCAGTAGGCTGATAGCTATAGACAGGCTTTGCATGCTGGGAGTTGTAGTTCTGCAACAGCTGGAGAGCCGCACGTTGCCCATCACTGCCCTAGGTGTAGTGTTGATCACGAATATTCGAATTGCGAATTTTAATCGTGAATATCAGCACTTTGAGAATTTGCGAATATTTAGAATATCTCAAAATATATCCGTAATTGCGAATATTCGTTGTTTTTTAAATACCAGTCTATGTGAATTTTTTTATGCAAATTGAATGCAAATTTTTTTTAATGCGAATTTTCGCAATCAAGAAAATAATGCATGAAGATCAGGAATTCGTGAATATATGGCGAATATTCGCCCAAATATTCATGAAATTTGGAGAATTTGAATATTGCTCCTGCCGCTCATCACTACCCAGGAGGACTTTTAAATAGTGTAGAAGTGTAAAATAAGTTAAAACTGTGACAAAGTAAGATATTTGTACTTACCTTTTTGTATTTCCTATACTCATGCTTAGCTGCTTCTCGCATATGGCGTAACTGTATGTCCAGATTGCACGCAATTCACCCCAATCAGGCGTACAATTATGCCCAAACTGATAACCGGGGCTGGGAAACTATAAAGTAACTTTTGGGGGTCTCCTTTCTATGGGTCTCTTCAAATATGACACAGCACCTGAAAACCATTCCAACAAAATCTACACTCCAAAAGCAATATTGTGCTCCTTTCCTTCTGAGCCCTGCTGTGTGCCCACATATGGGGTGTTTCCATGAACTGCAGAATCAGGGTAATATATATTGAGTTTTTTTTTTGTTGCTGTTAACCCTTGCTGTGTTACAGGAAAAATTTATTAAAATAGAAAACCTGCACAAAAAATTTTATTTTTTAAATTTCACCTCCATTTTGCCTTAATTTCTGTGAAACACTTAAAGGATTAATAATGCTTCAAATATCAGTTTTAAATTATGTGAGTGGTGTAGTTTTTTTAAAATTGGTTCATTTTCAATTATGTAAGCTTAACTACAGAACTGAATAGTTTTGACATTTACAAAATGATGCCAACCTAAAGTAGACATGGGGGACCATTAATTAATACATATTTTGTATTAAAGGCAGAAAAATTAAAATTTTGAAAATTACAAATGTTTCCAAATTTTATGTACATTTTGTATTTTTTTTTTTATACATAAAGGTAAAACATATCAACTCAAATTCACCTCTAACTTGAAGTACAATGAGTCACAAGAAAAGAGTCTTTGAATTGCTTAGATCAGTAAAAGCATTCCAAAGTTATTACTACATAAAGTGATACATGTCAGATTTGAAAAATGGGGCTTCAGCACTTGGTCCAAACTGGCTTTTGCTGGAAGGGGTTTAGCTTTCAAAGGGTTAATGGCTGAGTTATTCTGTGTTTGGCGTGAGGTGTGGTTTACAGCCTCACATTTCTTCTGAGACTGGACAAAGCAGTTGAGAATTATGGGATGGCTGGGCACCATATTGCCTTTGTCTGAAAAGAGTGAAGATGAACCTCAAACCCATTAATCTCCTATCACTAGAGTTGAGCGAACACCTGGAAGTTTGGGTTCGAAGGGTTCGGCCGAACTTAACCCGACCTTGACTCCGAATCCAAACCCCATTGAAGTCAATGGTGACCTGAACTTTTGGGCACTAAATGGCCCTAAAAATGTAATGGAAAGGGCTAGAGGGCTGCAAAAGGCAGAGAAATGTGCTTAAGAGCATGGGAAGTGCTCTGCAAACAAATGTGGATAGGGAACTAACTTAAAATAAAATAAAATAAATAAAAATTTAAAATTATTAACCTGCAACTCGGAGGAGGATGTGGAGCCGGAGGTTGAGGAGGCAGTGAATGTGGTGTTGTAGGTGGAAGCGGCGATGGAGGAGGAGGATGAGGTAGCCAGCTAACAATGTTTCCACAGCTCCTGTGCGGTGTGGGTTTTTTCCCCCAAACACATGAGTTTTATAACCGCCTGCTGACGTTTACACCTGGCTGTGCTGAAGTTGGTGGTGAAGGTCTTTCACTGACCGTATTAGGAGGTGGTAGAAGAGGAGGAGGAGGAAGCGGAGGAGGAGGAGGAGGCAACAGGAGGTAAAGAATAATACCCTGCGATCCTCGTGGTGGAAGAACATGCGCAAAACCACTATCTGCCTCGGGCCCAGCCGACACTTCATTTACCCAGTGTGCAGTTAGGGAGATATAGCGCCCCTGCCCGTGCTTACGTTGTGCAGTGCACACTTGATTTTATCCTCCACTTGGTTTTGCAGGGAAGGGTCGGCTCGCCTGGAAAAGTAGTGGCGGCTGGGAACAACGTACTGTAGGATAGCCACCGCCATCAGCTGTTTAAAACAGTCCGTCTCCACCAGACAGAATGACAGCATTTCAAAAGCCAGTAATTTTGAAATGCTGCCATTCAGGACCTGGGATCGAGGGTGGGTAGGTGGGTATTTTCTCTTTCTCTCCAATGTTTGGGAGAAGGACAGCTGAACGCTTGCGTATGACATGGTGGAGATTAGTGTTGATCATTAATATTCGAATTGCGAATTTTAATCGCAAATATCGGCACTTTGAGAATTTGCAAATATTTAGAATATCTCAAAATATATTCGCAATCGCGAATAATAATTTTTTTTAAATACCAGTGTATGCTAATTTTTATGCACATTTTATGCAAATGACTTTAATGCGAATTTTCGCAATCAAGAAAATAATGTCTGAAGATCAGAAATTCGCAAATCCGCAAATATATGGAGAATATTCGCCCAAATATTCGCAAAATATCGTAAATTTGAATATTGCCCCTGCTGCTCATCATTAGTGGAGATGCTTGGTGATGATGAAGGAGGTGGTGGTGTTGGTGGCACATCCTCTATTTGCTGGGTGGCAGGTGCCACTGTGACTCCAGAGGTGGAGGAAGAGGCAGAGACAGCAGCAGAAGAGGAAACATGAGGAGCCTGAGACTTTTCTTGGTTTATAAGGTGTTTACTCCACTGCAGTTCGTGCTTTGCTTTTAAATGCCTTGCAGATTGTGCTTAGGTTTAGAACATTTATGCCTTGTTTCAGGTTCTCATGGCACAACATGCAAACCACTCGTATCTTGTCTTCAGGACATTGTCTGAAGAACTGCCACACCAATGAACTCCTTGGAGCTGGATTTGGTGTGCTAGGTCCATAGATGCGGTGGGCAGTAGCATGCGTACTGTCTCGGGGATGGCTGCTCCACTTTTGCACCCTGCTCCCTCTTTTGCTGTGCTGTTGCCTCTGTGTGACCACCTCCTCTTCCTCAAAACTGCACACGTCATAGCATGAACTTGAGTCCAGTCGGGGTCTAGGACATCATCATCCTCCACATAATCTTACACCCATTCTATGACCCCTGCCCTCCTTGTCGGTCTGCACATTTCAGAAAGCAGTTGGCACCTGTTTTTCGTCATCTTCAGAGACGTGCTGCGGTGGTATTCCCATGTCCTCATCCTGCAACATAAGTGTTTGGGCATCAGTGCATTTAATGTCTTCCACTTCTGGGGCAGGGCTATGTGGATGGCCCAGGGAAACCCTGCCAGCAGAGTCATCAAAAAGCATAAGAGTCTGCTGCATGACTTGGAGCTCATGCTGCTTGGCTGCTTTGCAAGAGGGTGAGATGAAAGACTGATGGTCATGGACTGCAGGTACCAACTTTGAGCTCTCTGCAGAGGACTGGGTGGGATATACTGTGAAGGAACTTGCGCCACTGTTAGCCACCCAATCAACTATCGCCTGTACTTGTTCTGGCCTCACCATCCATAGAGCGGCATTCGGGCCTACTAAATAACGCTGTAGGTTCTGTTGCCTACTCGCACCTGAGGAAGGTGTTTCACTTGGAACTGTAGTTGGTGCAGAATGGCCACGCCCTCTCCCAGCAACAAGCGCTCCACCAACACCACCATGACCATGTCCACATCCCTTATTTGATGTTTTCATAATTTGCATTCACCCACCAAACTAACAGATGGTTTATCTCAGGTGTCAATTTAACTTCCAAAAGTCAACAATTAAGTTCACTAACAGTAAGGCATTGCCCGTCTCATAAACAGAATACATTTCTTTAGGTCACACAACAGTGTAACTGAGCAATTCAATAAAATTACTTCACTATCAACAAAAATTTGATTTTTCAAACCAACAATGTAACAGCAGAAGTTAACGGTTTAATTTGACTGTCAGAAATGCAGCATACACCGCAAATGTGCTATCTACCACAAAACCGGTGTTTTTGCAACCAACCATGTAAATGCAGTGTTCCCCAGGCTACTTAAAATGACTGATATACAGGGTAGGCCTCAGATCTGCTATGTAGCACAAAACCAGTGTTTATTGCACCAACCTATAGAAATGCAGTATGTCACCCCAAAAATTATAAAACAGTATTATCAGCGTTGTATGCAAACGTGCTCTGTGGCACAACAGTACAGGTTTATTAACCCAACTAAAGAAATGCAATTTTTCACAGCAAAATTTTAAAACAGTTTTTTCATCGTTGTATGCAAACGTGCTCTGGGGCACAACAGTACGGTTTATTAACCCAACTACAGAAATGCAGTATGTGACCCCAAAAATTATAAAACAGGTTTCTCAGCATTGTATGCAAACGTACTGTGTGGCACAACAGTGCAGGTTTATTAACCCAACTACAGAAATGCAGTTTTTACTGCAAAATTTTAAAAACATTTTTTCAGCATTGTATGCAAAAGTGCTCTGTGGTACGACAGTACGGGTTCATTACAGCAACTACTGAAATGCCACAGCAAAATTTTAAAATAGATTTTTTAGGTAGTGTATGCAAACGTGCTCTACAGAAATGCAGTATGTTACCCCAAAAATTATGAAACAGGTTTTTCAGCGTTGTATGCAAACTTGCTCTGTGGTACGACAGTATGGGTTTATTCCACCAACTACAGAAATGCACTATGTCACCGCAAAATTTTAAAATAGGTTTTTCAGCGGTGTATGCAAACATGCTCTGTGGTACGACAGTACGGGTTTATTACAGCAACTACAGAAATGCACTATGTCCCCGCAAAATTTTAAAATAGATGTTTCAGCAGTGTATGCAAACGTGCTCTCTGGTATGACAGTATGTTTTACAGGGTCAGCTCACCTGCAGGCCCTCACCTAAAACTTTTTAAAGGGTCAGCTCACCAGCAGGCCCACAACTACAACTTTTAGAGGGTCAGCTCATCAGCAGGCCCTAACCTACAATCTTTTACAGTGTCAGCTCACCTACAGTCCCACACATATAATGTTTTAAAGAGTCAGCTCATCTTCAGGCCATCGCATATAATGACTTACAGCATCAATTCACCTGCAGGCCCTCGCCGATAATGTTTTACAGTGTCAGCTCACCTGCATGCAAAAGCATATAATGTTTTACATGGTCAGCTCACCTGCAGGCCCTCACCTACAATCTTTTACAGGGTCAGCTCACCTGCAGGTCCTCGCATATAATGTTTTGCAGAGTCAGCTCACCTGCAGGCCCTCGCATATAATGTTTCACAGGGTCAGCTCACCTTTAGGCCCTCGCATATAATCTTTTACAGGGTCAGCTCAGCTGCAAGCCCTCGCATATAATGTTTTACAGGTTTAGCTCACCTACACGCGCTCGCATATAATGTTTTACAGGGTCAGCTCAACTGCAGCACCTCGCACATAATTTTTTACCGGGTCAGCTCACCTACAAGCCCTCACCTACAACCTTTTAAAGGGTCAGCTCACCAGCAGGAACTCAGCTTCAATCAATTACAGGGTCAGCTCACCTGCAGGCCCTCAACTAAAACCATTTAGAGGATCAGCTCACCAGCAGGCCCTCACCTACAATCTTTTACAGGGTCATCTCACCTGCAGGTCCTCGCATATAATGTTTTACAGGGTCAGCTCACCTGCAGGCCCTACCATATAATGTTTTACAGGGTCATCCCACCTGCAGGCCCTCGCATATAATGTTTTACAGGGACAGATCACCTGCAGACCCTCGCATATAATTTTTTTTACAGGGTCAGCTCATCTGCAGGCCCTCACCTACAACATTTTAGAGGGTCAGCTCATCAGCAGGCCCTCACATTTTATGTTCTACAGGGTCGGCTGACCTACAGGCCCTCTCATATTTAAGTTTTTACAGGGTCAGCTCACCTGCAAGTCCTCACATACAATGTTTTACAGGGTCAGCTCACCTTCAGGCCCTTGCATATAATGTTTTAGAGTCGGCTCACCTGCAGGCCCTCGCATATAATGTTTTACAGGGTCAACTCAAATGCAGGCCCTCACTTACAACCTTTTAGAGGGTCAGCTCACCAGCAGGCCCTCACCTACAATATTTTACAGGGTCAGCTCACCTGCAGGTCCTCGCATATAATGTTTTACAGAGTCAGTTCACCTGCAGGCTCTTGCATATGATGTTTAACAGGGTCAGATCACCTGTTGCCCTCGCATATAATGTTTTACAGGGTCAGCCCACCTGCAGGCCCTCGCATATAATGTTTTACAAGGTCAGCTCAAATGCAGGCACTCACTTACAACCTTTTAGAGGGTCAGCTCACCAGCAGGCCCTCACCTACAATCTTTTACAGGGTCAGCTCACCTGCAGGTCCTCGCATATAATGTTTTACAGAGTCAGCTCACCTGCAGGCTCTCGCATATGATGTTTTACAGGGTCAGATCACCTGTGGCCCTCGCATATAATGTTTTACAGGGTCAGCCCACCTGCAGGCCCTTGCATATAATGTTTTACAGGTTCAGCTCACTTGCCGGCTCTCAAATATAATGTTTCACAGGGTCAGCTCACCTTCAGGCCCTCGCATATAATCTTTTACAGGGTCAGCTCACCTGCAGGCCCTCGCATATAATGTTTTACACAGTCAGCTCACCTGCAGGCCCTCGCATATAATCTTTTACAGGGTCAGCTCATATGCAGGCCCTCACCTACAACATTTTAGATTGTCAGCTCACAAGCAGGCCCTCACCTACAACCTTTTACAGGGTCAGCTCATCTGCAAACCCTCGCATATAATGTTCAGATCACCTGAAGGACCTCGCATATAATGTTTTACAGGGTCAGCTCACCTGCAGTCCATCGCATATAATGTTTTTAAATGGTCATCTCACCATCAGGCCCTCGCATATAATGTTTTACAGGGTCAGATCACCTACAGGCGCTCGCATATAATGTTTTACAGGGTCAGCTCACCTGCAAGCCCTCGCATATAATGTTTTACAGGGTCAGCTCAACTGCAGGCCCACGCATATAATTTTTTTAGAGGGTCAGCTCACCTACAGGCCCTAGCATATAATGTTTTACAGGGTTAGCTCACCAGCAGGCCCTCACATATAACGTTTTACATTGTCTGCTCAACTATAGGCCCTCACCTACAACCTTTTAAGGGGTAAGATCCCAGCAGACCCTCACCCCTAATGTTTTAGAGTCAGCTCAGCAGCAGGCGCTCGCCTCTAATGTTTTAGATGGTCAGATCAGCAAGCTCTTGCTCCAAATGTTTTTGAGGGTCACCAGCAGACCATCAATCATAATTTTTCAAGGGTGTGTATGATGCCCTCCTTTATGTATAACAAAGGGTATATTGCAGTGCTGGTTCCTTGTAATTCCATGATCAATTGTACCACAATGTGAATAAGGCCCTCCTTTATGTGATATACAGTTTGTATCGGAGTGCCTCTTGCTTGTAATTTTTACAAGAACTTATACAGGAAATAATGTTTCCTAACATATTTTCCTCTAAAATTGATTTTATCCTTGGTTTGTGTGTATTATTGTCAGTCTGTAAAAGTGGCGCACTACTCAGACAACATTATTCCCAGCAGCGACCTGGGAGTCCAAGATGCATTTAGACATCCTCGCCATGTTGTTCCCAAAACATTTTGGTGGCGTTTCCATCAATTTCTGACCTTTTCCAATGGACCAAGCACCCTCCCATCCTCAGAACAGGGTGTGCCTGGTTTAATGCTTGGGTTCTCCCATCTGTAGAGCAACCGAGCATCCCGATGTGTTCGGCCTGAGCACCCGAGAACTTGGGTGCTCAATCAACACTATTAACCATATGATTGGGCAAAAGGAACATAGGGTGTGTTTTCCCAGCCAAAATTAGAAAGAAAATAACTAGTTATGTTAAGAGAGAGTCTGTGTGTGAAGCCATAAGATATCAGGACACAGCTCACTGAATGAAAGGACTACGGTATATGAATGGAATGCCAAGCTCTGCTGCCAGGAATATATGAAGCACATCTTTAGGGATGTAATTTTAGGTTTTCTATGTCATCCCTTGTTCTTTTACCTATCTTTGTATTGTCTTTCTTTAACTGTAACTTGAATGCACTGTTGTTATATCATATTAAAGTGTTACATGTAATAGTTGCTGTGTTGTCTTGTTGATGGAACCCAGTTAGACTGTATTTAGTATTATAATCTACTACTGTACAGCAGTGTATTGGGTTCTCTGAAGTTGCTGTGCAGTGGGTGAGATAGTCCTAGCGTAAGCAGGAGTCCCAGGAAGGAGTTCCCTTAAAAAATGTAAATATAAAATCATAAAGTCTTCCAAAGTGGTATCAATAAAACTATAGATTGTCCCACAAAAAAGTATTAAAACATAAAAAAACTATATAATTTTGTGGTTTAGTATCTTCATAACTTACCTGGAACATGAAAGTAACAGGTCAGTTTTACTGGATAGAGAACGCCGTAAAAAAGAAACGAATAATGTTATAGTGGAATTGCATGTTTTTCCAAATCCATTCCATTTGGATTTTTTCCAGCTTCCTACTAAATTGTATGCAATATTAAATGATGCCATTAGAAAGTACACCCTGTGCCACAAAAAAAGTTATGGCTTTGGGAAGCCAAAGAGTGAAAAATGAAAACACAAAAATTGAAAAGAAGGGGTTAATGAAAGAACAGTATTTTGCAGCACTTACAGTTTAACCCTTTAATGTCATGTGATATGAATATCAGATAAATGCTAATTACCAATCTGTGACATAAATATGTCACAATGATCTTGTGAGTTTTGCCACTGTATACTCAAGATTATTGACTGCTAGTCTCTCTGTCATTCTCAATTTCTATTTGTTTCTATTCTTGATTGTAAGTACATACAATCCATTGTAGTTTACCAGACTCCAGTCATGGAGTGGGAAACTGACTTTTGGCATGAGCAGAATCTTTTGTAGCAGAGAAGTAAAGCCTAAATATGAGCAAAGTTTTGAAAAATTTGATTTGGCAGCTTCGCCAAAGTTTGCCAAGAAATTTGATTAGTTCTGAATTAATTTGTCACAAATCACTATAAATCTGGTGTACCCAGTCCAATATGCCTAATCTACATGTTAGCCCAATCTTGAAGGCTTGGAAACTTAGACTGAAGGGAGACTGCAGGGAGAATATATAATTGTGTACATCAGTGTGCAGTGCACAAAGATTCATAGCTAATCCCTTCTGTTAGCTGTAGAATTACTGTGTGTCAGTATTACAGGATGATATTATTGTCAGGTCTAATTTATCGCCATGTACTTAACTGTGCAATGCACCAAGATTCAAGTAGTCAGCAGCAGTGACAGTAACAGTGGGCACCAAGATTGATAGCTAATCTCTTCTATTAAACAAAAAGAAAGTGACAGTCCAAACACATGATTTTTAATCCCTTCTGTTAGCTGTTGAATTACTGTGGCATCAGCATTACAGGTCAATGTTACTGTCAGGTCAAATTTAATTGCCATGGACTAAACTGTGCAGTGCAACAAGAATCAATTAGTGGCTCTATGACAGAGTGGCAAGACAATAGCTGATCTTAGGGAGACCAGCTACAGAAAACGCTGCGGAACCTTATTTAAGAGTCTCAACACAGCAATCCAAAGTGCAAAGCTCCCTGGGAAACAGTAATATGCAAAATAACTGTGGAGCCCCAGTTATGGGTCTTCAACACAGTGAAATACAGATACCCCTCAAAGGAAGAAAAACCGAACAAAGAGGTGTCCCCATTACAGAGATCACCAAATCCACCATATTAAGTAGCCCCTATGTCAAGATCTCACTCTTTTACAAGCTTTTAGGATGTAACAGGGAAGACCTAAGCCAGTTATCCATCCACAGACGGGGTGTTGCCCCTCATCAGTGTGCAGTAGGATTCTGGCTAACCGGGAGAAATGCCTTGGCGAATACTCTAACAAGACAATAGCTGATCTTAAGGAGATCAGCTACAGAAAACACTGTGGAGCGGGATCTTGACATAGGGACCACTTAATATGGTGGATTTAGTGATCTCTGTAATGGGGACACCCCTTTGCTCAGTTTTCCTTCCTTTGAGGGATATCTGGTTTTCATTATGTTGAAGACCCATAACTGGGGCTCCACATTTATTTTGTATATTTTCCATGACAAAGTGGGGTAAGTGGCAGCAGTGGCAGTAGTAGTAACAGTAGTAACCCCATGACATAATTGGGAGGGTGACAGCAACAGCATTGGCAATAGCAGTGTCAGTAGTGGCCCCATGACAGAACGGGCGGTGGTAGCAGCAACAGTGGTTGTAAGGCTGTGTTCACATTGCCATTTATTTTTCGGTTCTTCTGATCTGAACAAGAACAAAAAAATCAAAATTAAAAATAAAAGGATCCTGTATTTTGAGCATCCATAAGGATTTCTATCACACGGTCAGAATTTTGAATAAGTATTTGATCAGTATTTGTAAGCCAAAAAAATAAGTGGTTAAAAAACAGAGATAAAATAAAAATATTTGCATCTCTTGTTTGTTTTGGACCCACTCCTAATTTTGGCTTACAAATACCGATCAAATACTGACCGCGTGAAAAAGACCTTACGGATGCTCAAAATAAAGGATCTTTTTTTCCCCTGTGTTTCTAATAGATCGGGAGAACGGAAAAATGAATGGTGAATTGAACACGGTGTGGGGAGTCGCTCTGGTAGTCAGCGGTGCGGGTGCAGTTTAGAGGCAAAACCAGGAGTCCAGATTGTGCAACAAACAGTGTTTTATTCACACTTGCACACAAAATGAAAAACAGTCTCTTGGTGACAGTTCACACACAACGGAAATAACGTAGCCAAACAAAAACAGTCCAACACAGGTTCAGTCACCTGGGAGGTGTAGGTGCAGGTTCGCACCACGCTGTCGGCCCAGCCGCAGGAGAATCCAGCTTCAGGTAGCCAGGAACACAACACCTCCTTGCTGAGCGCTTTCCTCCAGGACAGAGAACTCCCAGCCCTGTTAGCAGCTCCAGGATAATCACACTCTCAGCTGGTGGTGCTGGCTGAGTTTATAAACCCAGCCCAAAACTCGGACTGGACCGTGGGGAGCAGCCACCCACCCTACTCTTTAGCTGCTCCCAGTAAGAGCCGGCCCGGATCGGCTTTGCAGCCATGCTATTTAACAAAGTCAAACAGCACTAGCTGCTGCAGACAAAAACCCGGCTCTCACCTCACCGAGGCCAGCAACCTCGGTGACACGTACCTGCCATCTAGGACGGCACCCTGCACCTTACCACATACCCCCTTTGTTCAACCCTGAGGGGGTGGACACAGGACAAACAGTGTACCCGGGAGAGCGCGTCTGCATTTTTTAATAACCGGCCCGCTCTGTGCTCCACCGTGAATTTAAAATTCTGTAGAGACAGAAACCACCTGGTGACCCGGGCATTCCTCTCTTTGGCTTGGGACATCCACTTGAGTGGGGAGTGGTCGGTCACCAGGCGAAAGCTTCTGCCCAACAGGTAATAACGGAGGGCCTCGAGTGCCCACTTGATGGCCAGGCACTCTCTCTCGACTATACTGTACCTAGTCTCTGCTGGGGTGAGCTTGCGGCTGAGGAAGACAACGGGATGCTCCTCCCCGTTGACTTCCTGCGACAGTACCGCACCAAGGCCAACTTCAGAGGCGTCGGTCTGGACTACGAAATCCTTCCTGAAATCGGGTGTCACCAAAACCGGGGACCCACACAGGGCCGATTTCAAGGCGGAGAAAGCCTTTTCCGCCTGCTCATTCCAGCGGACCATCCCTGTCTTACGCCCTTTAACAACTCTGTCAATGGCGAAGCAATAGTAGCAAAGTGGGGCACAAACCTCATGTAATACCCCACAATCCCCAGGAACGACTTTACCTGCCTGGTGGTGACCGGTCGGGGCCAACTCCGTATTGCCTCTACCTTATTTACCTGAGGCTTGATGACTCCCCGCCCAATTACATATCCCAGATATTTTGTCTCCTCTAACCCTATGGAGCACTTCTTTGGGTTAGCGGTCAGACCGGCTTTCCTCAGGGCATCCACTACCGCCTGCACCTTGGGTAAATGGCTTTCCCAGTCGGTGCTGTGGATGACTACATCATCTAAGTAGGCCGAGGCGCACCGACGATGTGGTCGCAGCACTATGTCCATTAACCTTGGAAAGTGGCGGGGCGCCATGCAGGCCAAAGGGTAACACCTTGTAGTGATACAGGCCCTGCGGGGTAACAAATGCGGTTTTTCCTTAGCCGACTCGTTAAGGGTACCTGCCAGTACCCTTTAGTGAGGTCCAGCACAGAAAAATAACGGGCTTGTCCTAAACTTTCAACAAGCTCGTCTACTCGGGGCATGGGATACGCGCCAAACTTGGATACTTCATTTAACTTATGAAAGTCGTTGCAGAACCGCAACGTCCCATCCGGCTTGGGTATTAGGACTATGGGACTGGCCCACTCACTTTTCGACTCCTCAATGACATCGAAGCTTCAACATTAATTGCACTTCCTCCGCGATGGCCCGTCGCCGAGCCTCGGGTACCCGGTATGGTTTTAACCGGACCTTGGCCTGAGGCTCAGTGACGATGTCATGTCGGATGAGAGACGTGCGGCCAGGGAGGTCCGAGAACACATCCGTGTTCCGACTGAGGAACTCCTGACTTCCTGAACTTGTTTGGAAGATAGGCTGTCTGCAATTTTTACCGTGGTTACGGCTTCACAGGCCTCGAACTGTGGGGCTGGACCCTTTTCACCTAGAAGCCCTGGCCGGGGCTGTGGTCGTCGGCCGCGTCCCTATCTTTCCACGGCTTAAGTAAATTCACGTGGTACACCTGCTCCGGCTTGCGCCGCCCTGGCTGGTGTACTTTGTAATTTACTTCCCTACCTTCTCGATCACCTCATAGGGGCCCTGCCACCTAGCTAGGAATTTGCTGTCAAGGGTGGGTACCAGAACCAAAACCCGATCTCCCGGATTGAAGTCCCGCACTCGAGCCTGACGATTGTACACCCTACTCTGGGCTTGTTGCGCTGCCTCCATATGCTCCCGGACCAAGGGCAACACCCTTTCCATCCGTTCCTGCATTTGGGCGACATACTCAATGACACTTTTGTGGGGGACAGGCTGTTGTTCCCATGCTTCCTTGGCGATATCCAACAGGCCCCGAGGGTGTCTGTCATAAAGCAGTTCGAAGGGCGAGAACCCAGTAGAGGCCTGGGGTACCTCTCGCACTGCGAACATGAGATAGGGCAGAAGCAGATCCCAGTCCTTCCCATCTCTAGACACCACCCTCTTTAACATATTTTTAGAGTTTGGTTAAACCTCTCCACAAGACCGTCTGTTTGCGGATGGTAAACGGACGTCCGTAACTGCTTTATACGCAACAATTTACACAGTTCCCTCATTACTTTAGACATAAAAGGGGTCCCTTGGTCTGTCAGAACCTCTTTTGGCAGGCCCACACGGGAAAACATCTCCATTAACTCTTTGGCAATGAGCTTAGCTGAGGTATGTCGCAGAGGCACCGCCTCCGGATACCGAGTGGCATAGTCGAGAACTACCAGAATGTGTTGGTGGCCCCTGGCAGACTTTGGTACAGGCCCAACTAAATCCATCGCGATTCGCTCAAACGGTACTTCAATAATTGGCAGAGGTACCAGAGGACTACGGAAATGAGGCTGGGGGCTAGTTATCTGACAGGTTGGACAGGACTTACAATAATTCTCTACCTCCTTGAACACACTGGGCCAATAAAATCGCTGCAGTATGCGGTCCTGGGTTTTCTGCCACCCCAGGTGTCCCCCAAGAACATGTTGGTGGGCAAGCTCCATGACAAGCTTGCGATACGCTGTGGGCACCACCAACTGTTCAACAGGTTCGCCTCGGATTTGGTTCACCCGATACAACATATCCTGCAGAACAATAAATCGTGGGAACATTAATTCAGCCCCTGGTTTCTGGGGTTTACCATCAATTTCCAGCACATTCTCCCAGGCCCTGGTTAGGGTTTGGTCCCGGTGTTGTGCGGTCCCAAAATTTTCCCCGGAGACATTGAGGTCTGCCAACTCAGGTCCCGGTGGCAAGTCCTCCGTGTCTCCCACCATTACACTCAGTGGGGTTGTCTCCCCCTCTACCGCTGGAGCAGTGGTCACCCCTACCGCTGGCCCGTCAGACTCGGGCTCCCAGGGTTCTGGCCTTCCAGTGGTATCAGGCCACTCCACTAGGGTCACCCCAGTCTCGGGTCCCTCAGATACCTTTATTGCCGGCCACAGCGCCGGAAAACCGGGGAAGTCCCTCCCAAGTATTAGTTCATGTGGGAGTTTAGTAGCGACAGCCACCTCGTGGGTCCACCTACCAGCCGCTGTGGACAAAGTCACTAGTGCAGTGGGGTAGTCTTTCAGGTCTCCGTGGATGCACAGGACCCCGACTTTACGGCCAGTATACTCCGCAGGCCGTACCAGGGCAGCCCTTACCAGGGAGACTAAACTCCCGGAGTCCAGCAGAGCCACCGCCAGAGAGTCTCCCACCTCTACCTGACACAGGTGGTTATGGTCCTGCACCTCACGGGTGCCAGTTGCGCACAGCTTCCGTGCATACAGGGAGTGACGACCCCCGTAGGTCATATCCATCGGCTCATCCCGATGCGGACAGTCGGCCCTGATGTGGCCTGGCTCCTGACACCTCCAGCATACCACGGGAGGCGGACTCGCAGGGGGTATATTCCGGGCAGGCCGCTCTGTCGCCGGACGTCGGAACTGGGGCAGAGGCCTCCGGGGTTTGACTGACCCCTTCCCGCAAGAGTCCCCTGCAGGTTTCTGGTGGCCTCGTAGCGCTCTACCAGGTCGACCATCTCCAGGGCATTGGTGGGCGATACCTGGCCGATCCAGTGCTGGAGGGGATAAGGCAGGGCCCTCCAAAAGATGTCCGCCAACAGTCGATCCAGCATGGCAGTGGGACTTAGTAGATCGGGCTGCAGCCACTTTTGCAGCCTGTGCAGCAGATCGTAGAACTGCGGCCTAGCGGGTTCAGTCGTTTTAAAGTCCCACTGGTGGACTCTTTGAGCGCGGACCAGCACGTTCACGCCCAGTCTGGCTAGGACCTCTCCTTTCACAGTGTCATAATCTGCCGCTTGGTCGTCCGACAAGTCAAAAACACCTGCTGGGGTCCGGAAGCCAGGAACGGAGCGACCACCTCAGCCCACTGGTCACGGGGTAACTTTTTCCTCACGGCGACCTTCTCAAAAACCGCCAGGTACGTCTCAACGCCGTCTGCGGGGTCATTTTTGGGATCGCCGCACGGACCGCTTCCGGGCATCATGGACGTGGTGGGACGCTCCTGCCGCCTGTAACGCCATCACATGTTGTAGCAATAGTTGGTTGGTCTCCCGCTGCTGCACGTTAGCCTCTATGAGAGCCTTCACAGCAGCCTCCATGTTGCCAGAAACTCCTGCTTGCAGCTTTGCTGGCTTAATATATTCCATACACTTTAGAAAAACAAAACTTCGGCGTTCACGCCAGCCTCACTGCGCATGCCCGCATCCTCCACCAAATGTGGGAGTCGCTCTGGTAGTCAGCGGTGCGGGTGCAGTTTAGAGGCAAAACCAGGAGTCCAGATTGTGCAACAAACAGTGTTTTATTCACACTTGCACACAAAATGAAAAACAGTCTCTTGGTGACAGTTCACACACAACGGAAATAACGTAGCCAAACAAAAACAGTCCAACACAGGTTCAGTCACCTGGGAGGTGTAGGTGCAGGTTCGCACCACGCTGTCGGCCCAGCCGCAGGAGAATCCAGCTTCAGGTAGCCAGGAACACAACACCTCCTTGCTGAGCGCTTTCCTCCAGGACAGAGAACTCCCAGCCCTGTTAGCAGCTCCAGGATAATCACACTCTCAGCTGGTGGTGCTGGCTGAGTTTATAAACCCAGCCCAAAACTCGGACTGGACTGTGGGGAGCAGCCACCCACCCTACTCTTTAGCTGCTCCCAGTAAGAGCCGGCCCGGATCAGCTTTGCAGCCATGCTATTTAACAAAGTCAAACAGCACTAGCTGCTGCAGACAAAAACCCGGCTCTCACCTCACCGAGGCCAGCAACCTCGGTGACACGTACCTGCCATCTAGGACGGCACCCTGCACCTTACCACAACGGCCAAACAGGGACAAAAGTAGCCCCATAGTAGAGTGGGGTGGGGGGTCAGCAGTAGTGGCAGTAACAGTGAGAATTAGTGGCCCCATGACAGAGTGGGGAGGCAGTGACATTTAGAACAAGATGGTGGTAGATCAGAGTCGTAGCAGAACCCAACAACAGCAGTGTGAAAGCAACAACCAGTGGTATGCATATCCTTGTAAAAATGCAACATGTACATATCAGTATGCCAAGAAGCTCCATTGTAGGAATGGCAGCTGGTGGGTGGCAGCTCAGAATGGTGGCAGCAGCATGTGGGTAGAAGTAATGGCTCAGTTTACAGAATATACAGTATGCCAGCACAAACTAAAGTGTGAACATTAGTGGGAGATTGATCTAGTCTGTTGCATCAGGCTATTCTGTTGCATCAGGAAATCCTGGTTGATCCTGTTACTGCTTCTCAGTGGTTTTTTCAGAAGACGGCTGAAGAATACTGCTCATTAGAGAGTCCAGACTTAAGTTACTGCTTATGGAGCTGGTGCTGCTCCTGCCCCCCCCCCTTCCCCAGTCATGACAGTGGAGAAGTGAGTGCAGGGGTCCACCTGGTCAGACCTTCTTAAGGACAGACGAATCCTGAGAATGTGGCTGTCACTATACAATCAAGAATGCATGTATCTGGCCATTTGCGCAAGGGACTCAGAGGACTTCTTTGCCTCCATCTCCACTGTATACTGCCATGATCTGTTGCACCTCTCCTGTCACTTGGGCAGATACACCCCCTAGTTGTGTATAAAATTCCTGGGCTTTTATGTCCTCCTCCTTGTCCTCCCCCTTTTCTAGCAGTGAGAGTGATCCAGTGCCGATTGTGGGTCGACACCGGGTCCCTCAGAAAAAAGAAACACCAATCGGAGGCGCCACACCCAGAGGACTGAAGAGGAGATAGTTTGAGTAGGTAGAGGGGGTGAATTAAATCACTCTATAGCGTATAGATATTATAGATAGGATGCCAAAAATATCGGTGGATGGGTGTAATGGTTTAAGAAAGGTTCAAGAAAGCCATTACACCCATCCACACCGAGATTTTACTTCCTACCCAAAATCCCCAAAACTCTCATAAACCCACCAGGAAGACCCATTATCTCTGGGGTAGACTGCCTAACAGCCAATCTCTCCACCTTTGTTGACCATTTTTTACAAAAATATGTGACAAAACTCCCATCATACATCAGGGATACTGCGGACCTTATTACATCACTACAACCGTTCAACTGGCAAGAAGACTATATATGGGTGACCCTAGACGTATCTGCCCTCTACACAAACATCCGACATGAACTAGGAATTAAAGCCATCAACCATATTCTGTCTCAAGATACACAAATGCCCAACAACCAGAAAGACTTTATCACTAGAGCTATAGAATACATCTTACAACACAACTACTTCTCTTTCAATAATGGTTTTTATATACAAACTCAGGGGACGGCTATGGGTACAAAATTCGCACCCTCTTATGCAAACCTCTTTATGGGGGTTTTTGAAGATCACTCCGGCCTTCTCACCCATCCCAATATCAAATTCTACCGCAGGTTCATAGATGATATCATTTTCATCTGGCAAGGCGAAATTGAAGATCTCACCACGTTTACTCAACATCTCAATAACAATAACTGGAACCTGTCCTTCACTCTAGAAAACAATAAATCATCAATAATCTTCCTAGACTTACAGCTGACTATTGAAAACATGAAAATCACCACCCAGACCCACTTTAAAACCGTCGACGCCAAAAGATATCTCGAATATACCAGCTGTCATCATTCCAAATGGATACGAAATATCCCCTATAGCCAATTCAAAAGAATCAGAAGAAACTGCTCCAGTTACCACACCTTAAAAACCCAATTAAGAACGTTAAAAAACAGATTTATTGAAAAGGCATATCCAAAAAGATTGCTTAAAGAATCCGTTAAACGCATCTCTAAAATTTCTCAAAAAGATAGCCTAAAACCTAAGGATAAAACAAAACCAACTGTTGAAAGTTCTGCCGTCCCTCCATATCACACCAGCTTCATCACAAGATATAGCACCCAACACAATCTCATTCGCTAAATTTTAACCAAAAATTGGGCCATACTCTTAAAAGATCCCCTCCTCAAACAGCACATTACCTCTGTCCCCACTCTGATTTTCCGAATAGCCAAAACTCTAAAGAATCTAATAGCCCCCTCCTGCCCCAAACTCTCGGATCCGCACAAAGGGAAAAAACCACTGAAAAAAACCCAGGTGTGGTCAAATGTAACATCAAGAGGTGCAAATGTTGCAATATGATCACACCGGGAATTAAAAATATCACCAACCCCTCCACTGGAGAATCATATGCGATAAGACAACATCTAAATTGTGGCTCTACAAATGTTATATACGTATTACGCTGCTCATGTTCTTTGCTCTACGTAGGACGTACCACCCAATCCTTACGCGAAAGGATGAATGAGCACCGCTCAAACATAGCGAGGAAGATCCTTACACATAGTGTCTCCAGACACTATGCCATTATTCATAATGGAGATGCAACATGTCTACAGGTTACCCCCATTGAAATGGACACACAGTCTTACAAATCCTTGTGCAGGCGGGAGATGTACTGGATCTTTAATTTAAACACCTTAACACCGTTCGGGTTAAATGAATCCCTTGAGCACAACAACTATTAGAGTTGCAGTACATCCCCGCCAGACAGAACCGTATACCTCATGTGACCACTAGCCTTGCCCTCTTTCCTATATACCTCGTAACCCATCCATTACAATCTAATTTTATTAGTCTGCACTTCACCGACCCCTGAGACCCTAGGTAGTGGGACCCCCACTCCTATCATTTTGATATTATAACACCATCTTAACATTGTTACTACCATCAGTATCACCTTTAATCTATTTCCACATCATCAAAAACCAAAAAAGATCATAGAAAAAAGTTCATATTCAAGGAACTCATGTCATTTCATCCCACTGAGAAAGAACACCTGTCCCTTCAGTAATGTGCTTAACACTACCCATTCGGGACCCATCATCATAGATCACGTTATTCATATACTTTTAGACTATACACATCTACACACATACCCATATATACCTTTTCCGGACCTAGTGTTATAGATTACATATATATATTTCCACACCATTTATATGGATTACCCATCTATCCTATTTAAAATTGCCCCCAGCTCTCCAAACCCCCCCTTTTCTTTTCTCCTTCAAGAGTATTATACATGTTAATTTGATTTTTAATAGCCTATTCATTTCACCGGCCCCTGAGGTAGCCATGCGTTCCATCCTGGAACGCAACTCATATTTTCAAGAAGACCGGGTGCGCTCCATGCTGAAGCGCATGACGCACATCCGGCATATTACACACACTTCCGGCGCTCCCGCCTCTATGCACGTGGAGAACATAAGGATGCCGGATAGGTGCCCACAGGTGAAAAGCGGTGCTCTCCTGACATCCTGTGGACCGCTCCAGTAAGACCCCTGAAGGTAAGGCACTCACATGCCAGTCCCAATGCCTGTACCCCAATTACCTCACATATACTCCCATTGGGCATTCTACTGTTCCCCACATACCCTATTGGGCATTCTATATTTTAATATATGGTAAACACATATTTTATTGAACATCTATGGATATTTTAAATCATGTTCCTCTTATCTGATTTCATTTTGTTGTCCGTGCGGCGTATTTTTATGGACACTATTATTCTGGTGATTGATTGATTTATTTAGTTATTTCTTATTTGTGTCTATTTTTATCTGTGTCTTCTTGTCTGTAAATTGAACTTTCATATCTTGCTGGTATCCCCCAATGCGGGAAATTATCTATTTTCAGTCTTATAATATATTCTTTAGTCTTACAACACATTCCAGGAATAAGTGAGACAGCATTTGTCCCTTTGGGACTACCCTACCATTCAATTCTGTGATTTTATATAAGTTTCATCTTTTATATATGTACATAGGCATTTTTAGGGCTTTGCATGGATACATTGTAATAGGTAGCTTTTAACTCTTGTAATTTACATTTTTTTGTATCATTCTGCATTTTCTGTTACCCCTGAAGAAGGAGGAAGCATACCTCCGAAACGCGTTGGGCCAGTTGTTCCCTCAATAAAACGTTTTGACCAGAAGCCTACAGTGGTAGCCGTCAATCTGTACAATCAGACACGCGATCCTGGCCGGGGGGGAAATTTAGGATACAGGTGTCTTGAGCTTTATCCTGTGTCCATTCCCCCCCCATGAAGTGAGTACGGTTATCATTGAACCTTATCTATCGCTTTGACCATTTGACTACTCACCTGGGGTCCACCTTACTCCTCCTTCCAAGAGGAACGTATTTTTTAACTGCACATAATACTTGGCATCCTATCTATAATATCTATACGTTATAGAGTGATTTAATTCACCCCCTCTACCTACTCAAACTATCTCCTCTTCAGTCCTCTGGGTGTGGCGCCTCCGATTGGTGTTCCTTTTTTCTGAGGGACCCGGTGTCGACCCACAATCGGTACTGGATCACTCTCAATGCTAATATTGCTCCCTATGGACTGAAATCTTTCTGTTCCCTCAGAACACCTGTGCTGCCTCCCCACACACCTCTTAAATATCAACAAGATCATAGTTTTAATTTATTTACAATCTAACCAAACCTACAAGCTACTTCAGGTACTAATCCTATAGCCCGGGGTTCTTGTGTTGTTCACAGAACCACTTACCCTTTGTTTTTTTCCGTCTACCTATTCTCCCCCTTTTCTGCCAGTTCATCCTCCTCAGGGCATAGGTGGCCGTGAGATGTAGCACCTTGTCTTCTATCCCTTTGCCAATCAGATGTCTTAGCATCCCCTCCAGAATATGATGGAGTGAAATGACATAATTCATCCCGTAGTTCTGCTAACTGATTTATAAAGTGTCCTCTTCAAAGGGTCTGAGCAAACGGTATGCATCACGCATGAGCTGCCACTTGCTAACGTGGAAGTTACACCGGGGAGTAGACCTGTCTGTCTGCAGGATTAAGAAATCATTGACCACCTTCCTCTGCTCATATCAGGCAATGTTGAGGACGAACATTTTGCCTTTGCAGCTCAAGGAGGGTGTGTTTTGCATGGAAACAGTGACTGAAGTGCAGGTACAGTCTCCTGGACATTTTTAATAGCCCTTGCAGTTCAGTGGAAGACATGAGAAACCGGGTGACAACAAGATTGAAGCAGGAAGTATGAGTAAGCTTTCCTTGACACAGCACAAACAAAATGTTCTTTGCATTATCAGTAACCATGGTTCTTACCTCCCGTTGACAAGGAGACAGCCAATGTTCGATTTCTTTATTGATGACACCGAGCAGTTCCTTTCCCGTATGGATCAGTTCACCAAAGCTGACCAGGTGCAGAACAGCGTGACAATGCCTAGCTTTGCATAGGTGATGATGGAGAACCACTGTGAACTGTGCATAGTGGAGAGGGTCAGGATAAGGTGGAGGATGAGGAGGCAGGGGTGGACATTGGCACAGAAATCCCAGCATTACAACGCGGAGGCAACAATGTCATCACCTGGCCATGTTGCTGGTGTGCCTGGACCACATTTACCCGGTTGGTTGTGATACTTTTGTCTTTTATGCAATCTCCTCGGTGATCGATTGCTGTCGAAACAAGTAATGATAAGTAGGAGGAGCATCAGGGGCAATAGAAGACAGTAAACAACATTGCTTATGTGGAAAAGCCCTGACTGCTTGAGAGGGGGTGTGGGCTGGTGGGAGATGGAGCAGTTGCTGCAACAGGCTGTAACACTAAATTAATGGCGCAGTTTTCGTATGCCACTTTATGGTGACACTCCATGTGTTGATGTAGGTCCGTCATGCCAACATTAGCACCCTGGCAACGCCTCATTTTATGAAGGCATGCACTGCTAGTGTCTTCCTCACAGGTAATCTCCTAAGTAGCAGATGGTGTACCCCTCTTGCGTTTGGCTACAGATCTCCCACTGCTTGTACCCTGCTGCCCCATGGGCAAACTGCCCCCTCTGCGCCCTGATGATAATGTTGACCCCACTTCACCTGGCTCCAATGTGGGATTGGCTATATCATCATCTATAAATGTTTGATAGTCATTTGTGTCACCCTCACCTGTCTCTTGCGCACATCCCTGACCTCTCGCAACATGTGCTCCCACCTGACTGTCATCATCAGTAGTTTCACACCTGAAAGAGTACACAACAGACCTCTTCCTCAAGTCTGAGATGGCCTGTAACTCCTGACTGTCCTCCAAAACAACTGGATTGTTGGGCAAAACACTGATCATCTAGAACACCACATGACAACACTTGACTTGACACATGTGATAGGAAGGAGGGGATTTGGGAACTACGCTTTGCCCTGCTGCTATTGAGGACAGGAGGGTGTCTATAGAGGTGTGGGAGACATCAAAATAACCTGGCCAGCCAGGGCAGCCTCAGAAAACATTGACCCAGTGGGCTGTCAAAGACCTACCATTCCTACACATAACAGCTGCACCAGGTCTCCACCGTGGGATGGCTTTTTGGAGAAATAATGCCAGGTACTGTAGATGTCTTCCAGCAAGGCTGAGAACACTCCATCAGCTCCCTAAAGGCATCCGATTTCTGGGCGTGTAAAGATGTTTCCTGGCCAACCATTTCATTATCTATGGCTAACAATGGAGCAGAGGAGGAGGAGATGTCTGAGTGAGAGAAGTAGAAAGATATACTGATGATTTGAAAGATACTGTACAGCCTGTGGTTGCAGCCAGGCGTAAAAAAAAAAAAACAATAGTCTGTGGTGTTCTGTAACCAATACTGTACTACATCTGCAAACAGTGTATTCATTACAAATTCCAATAATCTAGGCCTAATATAGTGTCCAGAATCTGTGGTGTTCTGTAACCAATACTGTACTACACCCAAAAAAAATGTCTGTATTGCAAATTCCAATAATCTGGGCCTAATATAGTGCCCATATTCTGTGGGTTTCTGTGATATATACTGTCCTGCATCCAAAAACAGTGTCTGTAGTGCAAATTTACTTAATCTGGGCCTAGTGTAATGTTCATAATGTGTGTCTTTCTGTGACAAATTCTGTACTACATCAGAAAACAGTGTTTGTAGTGCAAATTTAAATAATTTGCGCCACATCTACTGTGTGTGCGTTTAATACATATCACTGACATATACTGTACTTTATCCGTAGACCGTGTATGCTAGTCTGTGACATTATCAGGGCTAAATCTCCTGTGTAATGTGTGCGCATCCCAAATACCTTTTTTAATTTTATTGGCGCATACAGTTACAAAATCCTACGGTATTGTACATGTGACATACTTTTAAGCATATATAACATTTAATATTAAGAAGGCGGCCAGTAAGGGCCGTGAAAATGGCCGTGATGCTGATGGTGCATGCAGAGGCCGTGGCCCTGGGTGCGATGAAACTGAGTAAAAGAATGTAGCTGAGGGCCTCCAGGTGCCCTAACCCTCAAAAACATTTTTGGGAAGGGCTTTCCAGTCAGCTGACCCTCTAAAACATAATTTGCGAGTGCCTTCAGGGCAGCTGACCATAAAAAAAACATGAATTGTGAG
The DNA here is from genome assembly GCA_033119425.1 of Bufotes viridis. NCBI lineage: Eukaryota > Metazoa > Chordata > Amphibia > Anura > Bufonidae > Bufotes > Bufotes viridis. The sequence goes on from CM065593.1 coordinate 100,806,240, forward strand.
GGCCTGCAGGTGAGCTGACCCTCTAAAACATTATATGTGAGGGCCTGCAGGTGCGCTGACCATAAAAAAAACATGAATTATGAGGGTCTGCAGGTGAGCTGACCCTCTAAAACATTATATGTGAGGGCCTGAAGGTTATCTGAACCTATAAAACATGAATTGTGAGGGCCTGCAGGTGAGCTGACCCTGTTAAACATTATATGTGAGGGGCTGCAGGTGAAATGACCCTGTAAAGCATTATATGTGAGGGCCTGCAGGTAAGCTGACCTTTTAAAACATTATGAGCGAGGGCAGCCTAAAAAGCATGTTGATATGATGGAGGAGGAGGAAGAGTAAAGAAGTCAGGGGCAATCCAGGCCTTGTTCATTTTTATAAGAGTCGACCTGTCAGCATTTTCAGTTGACAGACGGATGCGCTTATCAGTTATCATGCCCCCAGCAACACTAAATACCCGCTCTGACAAAACGCTGGCGGCAGGGCAGGCCAGCACCTCTGAGGCTTAGAGTGGAAGTTTGTGCCACGTGTCCAGCTTGGACAACCAATAGTTGCAAGGCACAGAGGGATCACTGAGGACGCTGGCACAGTCTGCTATGTACTCCTTCAGCATCTTCCAAAAATTTTCCCGCCTTGTGACACTAGGCCGCGCATCAGGGTGAGGGTGCTGGCGGGGTGTCTTGAAACTGTTCCAGGCCTTGGAGAGTGTTGTCCTCTGTTGGAATTGCTGTGTGTTCCCCTCATCTCCCCTCCTGGGTTGCACAAGGAAATATGTACTCTGCCGCCAGCATTGTCAGCTGTAAATTTATCTTCAATGACATTCTGTCCTATTATTATTATGGTTTGTGGTTGTTGGCATTATTATTGTTTTTACGGTTTATGGTGATAAAATATGCTATGGTTATTTGGTTATTTATGAGTTAAATAACAGGCCATGCCATTGGTTTACTTTCACTCTTGTGTATTATGTTTTTAGTTATATTAATGTATAAGTTTGGTATGTTTGTTGTGCATGGGACATATATGCTGTATGATTGCCATGTGTGTGAGCTTGCCAAGCTCCAAAACTGCCAACAAGTTTCGGCCATTATCAGACACAGCAACCAACCATTACTGGTTGTAGGTTGAGTGGTGAGAGCTATAGCTCAGTCTAGTCCCTTATACCCTGCCACAGCTCTGCAGCGGTGTGCTGTTTGTCACATAAGCAAATGAGTTTCAGCACGGCCTTTTGCAGCTTCTCCACTGCTGTGCTACACTGCTTTCAGCTACTGAGTACTGACTGATTGCTTACTGGTGCTACAAGATGAGAATTCAGAGGTGGAAGTGGAGTACGAGTAGGAGAAGGGGGGTTTGTTGCACCTAATGTAGGTGGTGGTGAAAATCCTGATGAAATGGGGGCCCACAATCCTTGGCGTTGGTAGCACTTGTGCCATCCCGGGGTACTACTAGCTACTGGCCTCCACAAGGTTCACCCAGTGTGCCGTCACGGAAATGTAGCATCCCTGGTCAAAAGTACTTGTCTGTGTGTCAGTCGTTAAGTCGACCTTCCCAATAACTGCATTGGTCAGGGCACGGGTGATGTTATGAAACACAATTGCTGGTGTAATGTGGGGACGGCACACCGAGAAATATAGTGCCAGCTGGGGACTGAGGAACGTCCGCCGCCATGAGGATGAGTAAAGCCTCAGTGCCTCAGTCTCTACAGGCCCAAATGGCAACATTTCCAGGGCCAGCAATTTTTAAAGGTGTGCATTTAGTGCTATGGCCTGTGGGTGGGTGGCTGGGTATTTACTCTTACGTTCAAAGGCCTGGGTTAAGGACATCTGTACGCGGGCCTATTTGGTGTGGGCCGCCATCTCCCTTTAGCCAGCCTGTTGTGGTGCTGTGGATCCCCCCTCTGTACTGCTGTCCTCGCTTGGCTTGCCACCTTCCCAGGTTGGGTCAGTGATGTCATCGTCCACCACCCCCTCTTCCACTTCCTCACTCGGGATATCCTCCTGACTTGTGTTGTTGACATAGCAAGACCCTCACTAATTGACAACTATGTCTCATCCGCATCATCCACTTCATGAAACACTGATTGCCCTTCCCCACCGTCATCTTCTTCTGACTGTGGATGCTGAAGAGTTTGGGAATCAGTGCACAAGATTTCCTCATGTCCCTCTTCAGGGAGGGTCAGCTCACCTGCAGCCCCTCACCTACAATATTTTAGAGGGTCAGCTCACCTGCAGGCCCTCACCTACAATCAGTGGCGTACACAAAATTCATGGGGCCCCGGTGCGAAACTGATCCATGGGGCCCCCTCCCTGTGCCCCCCTCCCCCAACCCGCCGCAATTATTTACTCAGGCCCCCTGGATTGTGATTGATAATGCTCCGTGCCTCTCTCTGACCTTTTTACTACAAAATCACGGTGAGATAAAGTTGTCACTGTGATTTTGTAGTAAATAGATCACAGAGAGGCACAAAGAATTATCAATCATGTCACTGCTCCATGTCTCTGCTGTCCAGTACGCGGCTTGGCACACTCTCAAGCAGCAGATTACCCATACGGCATCCGCTTGTGTGAAAGAGCCCAATGCATGACTACGCTCACCCAGTCCTAACTAATAAAATCTGGTCCTACCTCATCCAGGTTGTCGCTGGCGTCGGCGTGATGTCTACTGGATCCAGTACAAGGTCCCTGTGGGGAGAAAAAAAGAATAATCACATAAGGAAGGGATGGTGACTGCCCCTGTGAAATCACCAGCAGGCGGCGTTGTGCTGGCCTGTAAGACTGAGCCATGCCAATGTATAGCAGGGTAATCTAGGACATTTGCCCTAAGTGCTACCACACAGTACTAATGCCCGAATTGTGGCCCCTCACAGTACTAATGCCCACCTTGTGGCCCCTCACAGTAGTTATGGCTAGATATATGCCCCCTACAGTAGTTATGGCCAGATATGTGTCCCCCTCACATTAGTTATGCCCAGATAAGTGTCCCCCTCACAGTAGTTATGCCCAGATATGTGCCCCTAAAAGTAGTTATGCACAGATATGTGTCCCCCTCACAGTAGTTATGCCCAGATATGTGCGCCTCACAGTAGTTATGTCCAGATATGTGTCCCCTCACAGTAGTTATGGCCAGATATGTGTCCCTCTCACAGTAGTTATGCCCAGATATGTGTCCCCCTCACAGTAGTTATGCCCAGATATGTGTCCCCCTCACAGTTGTAGTTATGTCCAGATATGTGTCCCACTCACAGTAGTTATGCCCAGATATGTGCCCCCCTCACAGTAGTAGTTATGTCCAGATATGTGTCCCCCTCACAGTAGTAGATATGCCCAGATATGTGTCCCCCTCACAGCAGTAGTTATGTATGTCCAGATATGTGTCCCCCTCACAGTAGTAGTTATGTCCAGATATGTGTCCCCCTTACAGTAGTTATGGGCAGATATGTGTCCCCCTCACAGTTACAGGGGACAAATGGACTATATACAGAGGGGGCAAAATGAATACATATAAAGGGGCCCTGTATGTATGTATATATATTTATTCCATTTGTCCCCAGTGTATGTATTCAATTTTTTACCCCCTCTGTATATATTTAATTTTTGTCATTTTTTGCCCAATATTATATCAAAATTGCCCCCGGGGGTCGGCCCCCACTGTGCCGCACTGCCAGCTCCCTGTGCTAGCCGGCACATACCAAAAAAAAACAAAAAACTTACCTACTCTGAACCTGCTCTGCTCCCACCGTCTTGTTCATAATCCCGTCTTCTGGCATGCGTCGGCAGCGTCGCGGGCCTGCGTCATCCCGTCAACCCGCGTCATCCCGTGAGACCTGGAGCGAGATCACTGGTCTGGAGCAAGGCACTGGCAGCAGCCCTGGATGGGTGGAGGAGGGGCCTCCGCGTAAGTAACTGCGAGTGCTCAGTGCTGCACCGCCGGCCAGGCACAGAGGCTGGGGCCCGACGGCCATACAAATTTTTAAATAATTTGCGGTGGGGCTGCGGGCCCCAGCTGCCTTGGGTACAGCACTATTTCAGGGGCCAGGGGTTCACTGCGACCGCTGCGACCCCTGTATGTACGCTCCTGCCTACAATATTTTAGAGGGTCAGCTCACCTGCAGGCCCTCAACTACAATATTTTACAGGGTCAGTTCAACTGCAGGCCCTCAAATACAATATTTTACAGGGTCAGCTCAGCAGCAGGCCCTCACGTACAATTTTTTACAGGGTCAGTTCAGCAGCAGGCACTCGCCCATCATTTTTTGCAATGCTCAGCAGCAGGCCCTCACCCCTAAGGTTTTAGGGGGTCAACAGCAGGACCTTGCTCCTAATGTTTTGGAGGATCACCAGCAGGCCATCAATGATAATTTTTCAAGGGTGTTTATGATGCCTTCCTTTGTGTGTAACACTTTCACTTAGTGCATAGGCTTTATGAATGTAGGAGTCCCACTACCTGAACAATTGTAACACAATGTGAATGAGGCCCTCCTTTATGTGATATACAGGCTGTTTCGGAGTGCCTATTGCTTGTACTTTTTTGGTAGCACTTGCACTTTATATACAATTGAATATACAGGAAACAATGTTTCTTAACAATTTTTCCTGTGAAATTAATTTATTTTTGGGTGGTTTTTGTGGGTAAGTCTGTAAAAGTGGCGTACAACTCGGACAACATGGTTCCCAGCAGCCACCTGGGAGTCCAAGTTGCATCCAGACATTGTCTCCATGCTGTTCCCGATCTTCTTCAGTGGTGTTTCTGTCTCTTTCTGACCTTTTCCAATGGACCAGGCACTCTCCCCTCTTCAGAGCATGGGGTGCCTGGTTGTCTCGCATTGACTTCCATTATACTCGGGTGCTCGGTCGAGCACACGAATATAGCAATGTGTTCAGCCGAACACCCGAATACTTTGGTCTTCGATCATCACTAATGGTAGCCCCTGGATTGTAAAACGTGTTGTACATATTGGTACACAATTTTGGACTACTATTTCAGGCATTTTCACTCAGAACTGTGTGTGGAAGATGGTTTGATTTAGGTGTATAGTGTAATTTATGTTAAATTTTGCTGGTAGTTCATTGCTTTTGCTACACTGCAACACATTTTAAAACTATACCAATATGTAAAAATAACAAGTTCTCAGCAGCAGATGGTGATATTGCCATAAAATTCTTATGCTACAATGCATAAAGAATGCTTTGTTTGGGGGTGCAATTTATACATTTCTCTGAACATTCTGGGCTTAGGAGTCATGTGGACAGTGCTATCAGTGACTATAAGCTATGACTCAATGTATACTCATATAAGGAAAACTGTCATTCACTAAGTCTACACATAGAGATGAGCGAATCGAAGTTGATGAAGTGGAATTCGATCCGAATTTCAGGAAAAATTTGATTCGTACAGAAGTTGAATTTTCTTGCGCATCGAGGTTACAAATCATATTATTTCTAAAATGGCTGCTGCACACGTTACAAAGTGAAAGTAAGAAGCCCGAGAACAAGGGAGCACCCATAATGCCATGCAGCGCTATAAATAGCCTCAGCCATCTTGGTCTCTGCCATTTTCCAGTGTACTTAGTGCAGGGAGAGACGTGACAGACGCTAGGGACAGTGTTTAGGAAAGACTTTATTCAGGAAAACAAAAACTATTGAGCAGTTTAGGGAAAGATCATTCATAGTGTAGGGAAAGGATAGGGGAGCATTATCTACACTATAGGGAGAGAGCAGGGACCAATAGGAGAGTGTAAAGCCTACTTAATAGGAGCGATTACCATTACACCTTGCTGCACTAATTAGGGAACCAAATTGCTATAATAATACTGCTTTTATGTTATTTGCACTATATAATACATCAATAATTCCAGTAATCCTTGCTTGTTATTGGGGTGAAAGTGCTATGTGATACCACCAGTTTTGGGGTCTATTTGAAAAATAACAATTTCCATTCGCCCTTGCTTCTTTGAGAAAAGTGCAGTTTGATACAGCCAGTTTTGGGTGTATTAATAGCAAATATAAGTACATCTATTCACCATTCTGCGTCAAAATTACATTGTGATACAGGCAGTATTGGGGTGTATTAATAGCAAATAAAGTACATCCATTCACTGTTCTGCTGTGGAATTACATTGTGTCACAGCCAGTTTCGGGGTGTATTAATAGCAAAAATTAGTGCGTCCACTCGCCATTCTGCTGTGAAATTACATTGCGATACCGCCAGTTTTGAGGTGTACTAAGAGCAAATATAAGTACGTCTATTCACCCTTGCTACAGTGGTGAAATTGCAGTCTGATAATATTGCTTTTACCCTTGGAGTTTCTTTGAATTTACATTATGTCAGACAGACATGTTACAGGCCCTTCAAAGGAAATGGGCAGTGGCCAAAATGTTTCTGGAGCAGGCAGAAGTAGCAGCAGAAGAAGGTAGGGTGGCAGCAGAAGTTGCAGCGACATGCCTGAGCTCCCAGTGTCATCTAGCGGTCGTGTCTTGACCAGCAACCCAGCGGCCTTTGAATGAATGACTCGGTCTTCTACTGAATCACAAATTACATTAGACACTCCCAGCCTGGAGTCGTGGGTTCCTTCGACACAACCGTTAGTTGGCATGGCACGGGAACAAGCTCTGTGCCCCACCTACTCTCAGCCTGACTCTGTAATTTTCTGTTCACTCAGCTCAAGAAGTATTGTTTGCCGTCAGCTTGGCTCCACTTTTCAGTGAGGACAAGATTCTAAAGGACAGTCAGCAGCTACTGCCCAACCAAGATCATGAGGAGGGATCTGCTGCTTCCTCCGGTAGGCAGGCAAGTAGTGATGACGAGCAGTACCAGCTCCATCAGCAGACACTTAAGTCTAGCGTCTCTGATGAGCAGTTTTTTTATCCGCCTAGTGAAGAAACCACCCACCAGCAGCAGCAGCAACACTCGGAGCAGAACCTGAACCAGCAGGTCATGGCATACTTGAACTGCACCCTGCCATCCCACTTGGACTACTAGGCAGCCAAGCTTGATTTTTGGCCACAACTGGCAGAGTTTGCCCTGGACATGCTTTCCTGTGCAGCCAGAAGTGTGGCATTAGAGCGGGTGTTTAGTGTGGCTGGGGGCATAGTTAACCCAAGGAGAACTAGCTTTTCCGCCCAAAATGTGGAAAACCTGATCTTTGTGAATCAGGCGTGGATCAGCCAGGATTTTAACACGCCAGTGCCTGATGCATCAGACTAGATCATTCTGGGTGCCACACCCAAACTTTGTCAAAAGGAAACCATTTCTTATGGCCACCTGCTTCAGCAGCTATTCGGATGTTGACACCCTCCTGATGCCACATACCTGCTGCCATGTTCTCTTACTATCCCACCATCTAGTGCTGTTACTGCCACTGCTTTTACCCCCCCACATCACCACTCTGTGACTGGGCCATTGTGTTGTCTCCTCATGCTGTTGCCACCTCACCAGTCTGTCACTGGACCACTGTGTTGACTCCTCATGCTGTTGCCACCTCACCACTCTTTCGCTGGGCCACTGTGTTGGCTACTCATGCTGTTGCTACCCTCACCACTCTGTCAGTGGGCCGCTATTGTGCGTGTTTAGCCTTGTTGATATCACCATTTATTTTACCTTTCTTCTGATCTGTCAGAAGCATAGAAAAATGAGAAACACAAGGGACCCTGTCTTTGGAGCAAGCCGTAAGGCCTGTATCACACAGTCCTTATTTTGCATCAGGACTGGATCATTATTTGGAAGCCAAAAGCAGGAGTGGGTACAAAACACAGAAGACATGCAAATATTCTAATCACAACTGAACTTTTCTAGTTTCCTTTGAATCCAGAGGGAAAAAAAACAGGCTGGTGTATTTGAGTTTCATTTACAGCATACTTATATAAGTAGATATATATATAACGCGAGGTTGTTCGCGACGCGAGGTTGATTAAGTGTGTGGTTGTGTAAGTGTGACTTAAGATTAAGTGACTTCAGATTCAGGGACTTCAGTGGGGGACTGAAATTCGCCAGTTCTTGTAACTAGATTATATTGTATTTTTTTGTTTTTGTGGTGTAATCCCCATTAGTATGTCTTGCACAATTGACAATGCCGTCCAGTGCACATCTTGCATGATGTATGCAGTCCTGGAACAGCCGTTTGAGGGTGCATATCTTTGTTCAAAATGTGAGCAAATTACCCGCTTGGAATCGCACATCGAGTCTCTAAACGGGCATATTGCAACACTGAGAGCCACTGACAATTTGCAAAGAGTTTGCTGCTCACCGAGCAAGCAGTCTTTGGGGTAGATGTGGGGAGGGTGGTAGCGAGGAGGCTGAGGAGAGTGAGGTAGCTAGCTGGGTGACAGTAAGAAAGCGGGGTAGAGGGAAGAGTGCCAGGGAGGCTAGCCCTGATCTGACACACCCCAACAAGTTTGCACGCTTGGCAGATGAGGGGGATGGCAGCTCAGGGACAGCACCGCTGCAGCCAGACACTTCCTCTGCCGGTCAGGGGAATGTCAGCTCCAGTAAGCAGGGGACCAGGAGAGCAGGGCAGGCCAGACAGGTGCTGGTAGTGGGAGACTCAATTATTAGGGGAACAGATAGGGCGATCTGTCACAAAGATCGTGATCGCCGAACAGTGTGCTGTCTTCCTGGCGCTAGAGTTCGACACATCGCAGATCGGGTTGACAGATTACTGGGAGGGGCTGGAGAAGATCCAGCGGTCATGGTCCATATCGGAACCAACGACAAAGTTAGAGGAAGGTGGAGCGTCCTTAAGAATGATTTCAGGGATTTAGGTCAAAAGCTTAGGGCAAGGACCTCAAAGGTAGTATTTTCCGAAATACTGCCTGTACCACGGGCCACACAAGAGAGGCAGCTGGAGATTAGAGAGGTTAACAAGTGGCTCAAGAACTGGTGTAGGAAGCAGGGTTTTGGGTTCATGGAGAACTGGGCCGACTTTGCTATCGGCTACAGGCTCTATCGTAGGGACGGGCTGCACCTCAATGGGGAAGGGGCAGCCGTGTTGGGGAGAAAGATGGCTAGAAGGTTGGAGGAGTGTTTAAACTAGGGACTGGGGGGGAGAGAAATTACATTATAGGAGGGGAAGATAGTGCAGATAGAGACCGGGGGCAAGGTAGTGGGACTGGGGGAGAAATGGAAGGAGAAACTAGAAAAGTTCAGAAGGAAAGGTGTAGGGCAAAAAATATGCATAAACCTCTCAAATATATGTATATTAATGCCAGAAGCCTGACTAATAAAACTGGGGAACTGGAATTAGTGATGTGTGAGGAGGATTATGACATAGTGGGAATAACTGAGACATGGCTGGACGATAGCTATGACTGGGCTGTTAATGTACAAGGTTACAATCTGTTCAGAAAGGATCGTCAAAACCGGAGAGGGGGAGGGGTCTGCCTTTACATAAAGTCCTCTCTAAAGCCCACACTCCGGGAAGACATCTGTGAGGGACACGAAAATGTGGAGTCATTGTGGGTGGAGATAAATGGAGCCAAAAACAATAATAAATTACTAATAGGAGTTTACTATAAACCACCTAATATACCAGAGTCCGCAGAAAATCTATTACTAAACGAGATAAACAAGGCAGCAAACCATAATCAGGTGGTTATTATGGGGGACTTCAACTACCCAGATATAGACTGGGAAACTGAAACCTGTACATCCCATAAAGGAAACAGGTTCTTGGCAATAGCCAAAGACAATTACCTTTCCCAACTGGTTCAGGACCCAACTAGAGGGACGGCCATACTGGACTTAGTATTAACCAATAGACCTGATAGAACAACAGACGTGCAGGTTGGGGGACACCTGGGAAATAGTGACCATAAAGTAATAACCTTCCAATTATCCTTCAAACGAGAGTTTCTACAGGGAGTAACAAGAATACCGGACTTCAAAAAAGCAAAATTTAGCCAACTAAGAGAGGCCATAGGCCCAATTAACTGGGACATAGTCCTCAAAAATAAAAATACAACCACAAAATGGGAGATTTTTAAAAGCATTGTAACATCAAATTGTGATCGATGCATACCTTATAGAAATAAAAGGCTAAGAAATAAGAAGAAACCAATGTGGATAAATAGAACCGTAAAAAAGCAATAAATGACAAAAAGAAAGCATATAAATCACTAAAACAGGAGGGGAGCCAGGAAGCACTGATAAACTATAAGGAAAAAAATAGAATATGTAAAAACTAATAAAAACTGCCAAACTAGAGACCGAGAGATTAATTGCCAAAGAGAGCAAAACTAACCCTAAAATGTTTTTCAATTATATAAATGGTAAAAATATAAACCTGAAGGAGTCGGCCCTCTACATAGCAATGAGGGGGGAGTTGCAGAAAGCGATGAGGATAAAGCCAAGCTATTAAATATTTTCTTCACCACTGTTTTCACTGAGGAAAATAAACTGTCAGATGAAATGCAAAATGTAAAAGTAAATTCCCCTTTAAAAGTGCCCTGTCTGACCCAGGAAGAAGTACAGCAGCGACTTAAAAAAATTAAAATAGACAAATCGCCAGGACCGGATGGCATACACCCCCGTATCCTAAGGGAATTAAGTGATGTCCTAGCCAGACCCTTATTTTTGATATTCACTGACTCCATACTGACAGGGAATGTTCCACCAGACTGGCGTATAGCAAATGTGGTGCCAATATTCAAAAAGGGTCCAAAAACAGAGCCTGGAAATTATAGGCCGGTAAGTTTAACATCTGTTGTGGGTAAACTGTTTGAAGGTTTTGTAAGAGATGCTATCTTGGAGTATCTCAATGAAAATAAGCAAATTACACCATATCAGCATGGCTTCATGAGGGATCGGTCATGTCAAACTAATTTAATCAGTTTCTATGAGGAGGTAAGTTCTAGACTTGACAGCGGCGAATCAATGGATGTCGTATATCTGGACTTCTCCAAAGCATTTGATGCTGTACCACATAAAAGGTTAGTATATAAAATGAGAACACTTGGACTAGGAGAAAATATCTGTATGTGGGTAAGTAACTGGCTCAGTAATTGAAAACAGAGGGTGGTTATTAACGGTACACACTCAGATTGGGTCACAGTCACTAGTGGGGTACCTCAGGGTTCAGTATTGGGCCCTATTCTCTTCAATATATTTATTAATGATCTTGTAGAAGGCTTGCACAGTAATATATCAATTTTTGCAGATGACACTAAACTGTGTAAAGTAATTAACACTAAAGAGGACAGTTTTCTGCTACAGAGGGATCTGGATAGATTGGGGGCTTGGGCAGAGAAATGGCAGATGAGGTTTAACACTGACAAATGTAAAGTTATGCACATGGGAAGGAATAATGCAAGTCACCCGTACATACTAAATGGTAAAACACTCAGTAACACTGACATGGAAAAGGATCTAGGAATTTTAATAAATAACAAACTAAGCTGTAAAAACCAGTGTCAGGCAGCTGCTGCTAAGGCCAATAAAATAATGGGTTGCATCAAAAGGGCATAGATGCCCGTGATGAAAATATAGTCTTACCACTTTATAAATCACTAGTCAGACCACACATGGAGTACTGTGTACAGTTCTGGGCTCCTGTGAACAAGGCAGACATAGCAGAGCTAGAGAGGGTTCAGAGGAGGGCAACTAAAGTAATAACTGGAATGGGGCAACTACAGTACCTCGAAAGGGTATCAAAATTAGGGTTATTCACTCTAGAAAAAAAGACGACTGAGGGAGATCTAATAACTATGTATAAATATATCAGGGGTCAGTACAGAGATCTCTCCCATCATCTATTTATCCCCAGGACTGTGACTGTGACGAGGGGACATCCTCTGCGTCTGGAGGAAAGAAGGTTTGTACACAAACATAGAAAAGGGTTCTTCACGGTAAGAGCAGTAAGACTATGGAACTCTCTGCCTGAGGAGGTGGTGATGGTGAGTACAATAAAGGAATTCAAGAGGGGCCTGGATGTATTTCTGGAGCGTAATAATATTTCAGGCTATAGCTACTAAAGATGGGTCGTTGATCCAGGGAGTTATTCTGACTGCCTGATTGGAGTCGGGAAGGAATTTTTTCCCCTTAAGTGGGGAAAATTGGCTCTACCTCACAGGGGTTTTTTGCCTTCCTCTGGATCAACTTGCAGGAAACAGGTCGAACTGGATGGACAAATGTCTTTTTTCGGCCTTATATACTATGTTATGTTACTATGTTACAAGTCATCTATGTTTTGGATCCACTCCTGTATTTTTTTTTTTTTTTTTTACCTTAGCAATACTGATGGGTTGCTGAGCAAATGCTGACTGTGTGAAGGGGGATGCTCAAAAGACAGGATCTGTTTTGGGTTGTTCTTATGACAGATGAGAAGAAGGGCAATATAAACAGTGACGTCAACACAAAATTATTCCCGACACTCTCTCCACTCTGTCAATAGGACACTACTTGTCTCAGCGTGTAACAGAACAGGTTCTGTAGAAATCTTTGTGGGATCAGCTTAAGATGGTGTAAAAGGCGTGCGCTCTTTCACTTCATAGTAGAATGTTTGGCCTCTGCACGGTTCTTTAAGCCTGATGCTAACATTGACCTGTAAGGCTGTGTTCACACTTGAGTTATTTGGTCAGTTTTGGCCCCATAACTGACCAAATGAGTAAAGTGCGAAGTGATTCTAAGAGTGACACCTGTTATCTGCGTGTCATACAGACTCAAAGTATTGTTTCACTAGCACAGTGGACTCCCTATGTATATTTCTGCAATGCACAGTGTTCTATACTACTATGCAGGCTCTCAGCAGCCTGGAAATAGCTTTTTTTAACGTGATTCATCACAAATAGATTCGGATTAAATCGAATCTTTTGGGGAAATTCGCCGAAACGTCCAAATAGAATTTCTGAGAAATTCGCTCATCTCAAATCACCAACATAACTTCAACATGCATTAATACATACATTAATACAATACCAGAAAATCTGAATCCTATCTATAAAAACTATGTAAATTGGCCAAGTTTTTTTTAGCTTTAGTATTTAGCACAATGGAAAAAAATATTTATTTTTCTAATGCTTTTAGGGTCATTTAGACACCTTCCCCAGTAGGAGAGTGCCAGAGCTTATGTTCCTAGCATGCTAGTTTAACCAGTGAAGTTGTGAATTATAATTGTCTGCCAGTGTACCAAACCAATGCTTGTAAACAGATTCAGATACTCTCCTGCCTGCCCTGACCTTAGTCTGTCTACCATACTGACACTGCTGCCTGTCCTTTTCTTGTTTTTCAGATATATATGAGATCTATCTGCTCCAACCTCTGCTTGTTCACGACTATGGGCATGGCCTAACTTCTCATTGTCTGTGACCCCCATAAGTCAGCTGCCAACTACGCCAGGACTATTCCAGGGGGTAGCAGCCTCGTGGCTCCCCTGTAGCAAAGTCCAGATCCTTATATAAGGGTTAAATGGTTGAAAACCAAGGCCTCCCACGATAACACCCTTAGGACTGGACCAAAGCAAAAACCTTCTGTACTGCTGTCCTCGCTCAGCTTTTCACCTAACTATGTTGGGTCAGTGACCTCATCGTCCACCACCTCCTCTTCAACTTCCTCACTCTGCTCATGCTCCTGACTTGACCTAACCACCACCTCAGTGATTGGCCACTGTGTCTCATCATCATCCACCTCGTGAACGAATGATTGCCGTTCACCACCATCATCTTCTTGAGACTGTGAAGGCTCAAGAGGTTGGGAATTATGGCACAATATCTCCGGTACCTCTTCAAACGTGCTTTGCAAGAGAGCAAAACCAAGTACTGACGATGAAAAGAGGCCATGTGAATATCCGAGTGTGGGATCACTGGGAGGAAGTAGGATCAGAGTGAGGATTCGGTTGACCAAACTCTTGGCTACAGAGACTGGACTTTGTGGAAGAGAGGGCTGTGCTTAACTGACTGGAAGCATTATCTTCTGCAATCCAACCGACCACATGTTCGCACTGGTCCGACTTGGACAGTTTTGCCCTGCACCGCCCAGCTAAGTTGGACATGAAGCTGGGTAAGGTGGATTTCTTAGTTTTTTTCTGGTGCACTGGCAGCAGGCACAATTTCATTGCACCCAGGGCCACGGCCTCTGCTTGCATCATCAGCATCACGCCCAGGGCTACGGCCTTTGTTTGCACCATCAGCATGACGCCCAGGGCCACGGCCTCTGCTTGCACCATAAGCATCACCCCCAGGGCCACGGCCTCTGCTTGCACCATCAGCATCACGCCGACTTCCCCCACCCTTTGTGCTCGCCTTCTTCATATTAATGGTTTTGTATATAGATGTGGCACAGATTGTTTTACTGTCCGCTAAAGAGAGTTTTCTGATGCTGGCTGTAATGTATTCGAGACAGAAAAATACAAATTTTCAGCACTACACTAGGCCACAGATGATGATTTTTTTACAATACACACTGTATTGGCTTGATGTAATGTACTGGAGACAGAGATATACACATTTTTGGCACTACACTAGCCAAGAGATAATGTAATTTTTACAATACACACTGTATTGGTTTGCTCTAATGTACTGGAGACAGAGAAATACAAATTTTCGGCACTACACTAGGCAACAGATAGTAACATAGTATATAAGACAGAAAAAAGACATTTGTCCATCCAGTTCGGCTGTTTTCTACAAGTTGATCCAGAGGAAGGCAAAAAACCCCTGTGAGGCAGAAGCCAATTTTCCTCACTTAAGGGGGAAAAAATTCCTTCCCGACTCCAATCAGGCAATCAGAATAACTCCCTGGATCAACGACTCATCTCTAGTAGCTATAGCCTGTAATAATATTACACTCCAGAAATACATCCAGTCCCCTCTTGAATTCCTTAATTGTACTCACCATCACCACCTTCTCAGGCAGAGAGTTCCATAGTCTCACTGCTCTTACCGTAAAGAATCCTTTTCTATGTTTGTGTACAAACCTTCTTTCCTCCAGGCGCAGAGGATGTCCCCTCGTCACATTCACAGTCCTGGGGATAAATAAATGATGGGAGAGATCTCTGTACTGACCCCTGATATATTTATACATAGATATTATATCTCCCCTCAGTCGTCTTTTTTCGAAGGTTAATAACCCTAATTTTGATAACCTTTCAGGCTACTGTAGTTGCCGCATTCTAGTTATTACTTTGTTTGCCCTCCTCTGAACCCTCTCCAGGTCTGCTATGTCTGCCTTGTTCACAGGAGCCCAGAACTGTACACAGTACTCCATGTGTGGTCTGACTAGAGATTTGTAAAGTGGTAGGACTATGTTCTCATCATGGGCATCTATGCCCCTTTTGATGCAACCCAATATCTTATTGGCCTTGGCAGTAGCTGCCTGACACTGGTTTTTACAGTTTAGTTTGCTGTTTATTAAAATTCCTAGATCCTTTTCCATGTCAGTGTTACCGAGTGTTTTACCATTTAGTATGTACGGGTGACTTGCATTATTCCTTCCCATGTGTATAACTTTACATTTGTCAGTGTTAAACCTCATCTGCCATTTCTCTGCCCAAGCCTCCAATCTATCCAGATCCCTCTGTAGGAGAAAACTGTCCTCTTCAGTGTTAATTACTTTACACAGTTTAGTGTCATCTGCAAAAATAGATATTTTACTGTTCAAGCCTTTTACAAGATCATTAATAAATAAATTGAACAGAATAGGGCCCAATACTGACCCCTGAGATACTCCACTAGTGACAGTGACCCAATATGAGTATCTACCGTTAATAACCACCCTCTGTTTTCTGTCACTCAGCCAGTTACTTACCCACTTACAGACATTTTCTCCCAGTCCGAGCATCCTCATTTTATATACCAACATTTTATGAGGTACAGTGTTAAATGCTTTGGAGAAGTCCAGATATACGACATCCATTGATTCGCCACTGTCAAGTCTAGAACTTACCTCCTCATAGAAACTGATTAAATTCGTTTGGCATGAATGATCAGTCATGAACAGATGCTGATATGGCGTTATTTTCTTATATTCATTGAGATACTCTAAGATAGCATCTCTGAGAAACCCTTCAAACGGTTTACCAACAACAGATGTTAAACTTAACGGCCTTTAATTTCCAGGCTCTGTTTTTGGACCCTTTTTGAATATTGGCACCACATTTGCTATGCGCCAATCCTGTGGAACATTCCCTGTCAGTATAGAGTCCGTAAATATCAGAAATAAAGGTCTAGCTATGACATCACTTAATTCCCTCAGGATACGGGGTGTATGCTATCCGGTCCTGGCGATTTGACTATTTTAATCTTTTAAAGTCGCTGTTGTACTTCTTCCTGGGTCAGACAGGGCACTTTTAATGGGGAATTTACTTTTACTTTCTGCATTTCATCTGACAGTTTATTTTCCTCAGTGAATATAGTGGAGAAAAAAATATTTAATAGTTTTGCTTTATCCTCGTCGCTCTCTGCAACACCCCCCTCATTGCTATGTAGAGGGCCGACTCCTTCAGATTTATATTTTTTACCATTTATATAATTGAAGAACATTTTAGGGTTAGTTTTACTCTCTTTGGCAATTAATCTCTCGGCCTCTAGTTTGGCAATTTTTATTCGTTTTTTAAATATTCTATTTTTCTCCTTATAGTTTATCAGTGCTTCCTGGCTCCCCTCCTGTTTTAGTGATTTATATGCTTTCTTTTTGTGATTTATATGCTTTCTTTCTGCTATCTTTTCTTTTCAATTCTCTTTTTATTAGTTTTAAAGTGTTGTGACATTAATAGTACAATATAGTAAGGTTCGACATCGTACATACTTAGATAAAGCGAAGTAAATTGTCACAATATCACAACAAAAAAAAAAAAAGAAAGAAAAACAGTAAACAGAGTACAAACATCATCATAATAGATGAGAAAAGGAGAAGGCAGGTGGGGGGAGGGAGGGGAAAGTAGCGCCATGGAGTCACGAAGGTCAAATAGTGTATTATAATGCTAGATAGTATTCAATGTTTTCAATGTTCAACACCAGAAGTTGAGGGCCGGAGAAACACCCACTTAAGTGGGGTCTGACAGCGCAACCAATGCTTGGTGGGAGGCGCGGAAAGAGATCCAGTCCCTCCAGATATTTTGGAAGGAGTGGTGCGTTCTCCGTTCCCACGAGGACAGCTCCTCCATATGATAAATATGGTCTATTTTCCTCAGCCACTGAGTGATTGAGGGTTGGACCGGACAATTCCAGTATTGTGGAATAATGGATTTTGCAGCTGCAGTTAGAAAATGAAAGAGACGTCTTTTGTCACGAGGGATGTCATCCAATCTGATGTGGAGAAGTACAGAGGCTGGGGAGGGAGTTGACGGAGAAGAGCAGATTTGTTTGATTATGGCGAGGACCTCAGTCCAGAACGGCTGTATGGTCGGGCAGTGCCACCACATATGAATGTAGTCTGCGCCTGGGTTAGAGCATCTCCAGCAGATGTCAGTATTAATGCAACGCATCTGTTTAAGACGAACTGGGGTGAGGTACCATCGCGAAACTAGTTTAAATGAGTTTTCCTGTAATCTAGTACATCGTGTCGTGCCATGTGAGAGAAGGTATATCTGCTTGATCTCCTGTTCTGTCCAGACAGTGTCTAAGTCCCTCTCCCAGTCGCTAATGTATTTCCTATTTTGAGGGAATTTCGTGTCCTGCAGGAGTTTGTATAGAAGAGAGAGAAGGTGCCTAGGTGGAGATTGGAGTGTCATGAATTTCTCAAAAGTAGTTAGTTCCGTACGATATTTTTGCTGTGTTAAATAAGGGCGTAGCAGAGCACGTATACGTGATTTGTGTAGAAAATGAAGTGGGCTCTTATCTAATGGGTCTTCTATGACCTCGGGGTCCATGAACGAGTGTATTAAAATGGATTGTAGCTCCGATTTTTGAGACCTAAATCCGTGGATTTTTCCTGGTAGACGCAGGCTAAGTCTGCTAGAGTCATGAGTGGGGAGGTAGGTGGGCTCAAGGAGGATCTGTATTTCAGCCAGACAGAAAGTGTGGTTTTGGTGAGGATATTCCGGATTGGGACACCGGCAGATTTTAGGTCATCTAGGTTCCAAAGAAGGGAACGTAAGGGGCCGGGCAGAGTTCTCCCTCGAGGGAGACCCATAGTTTATCTGAGCTAGATCTTACCCAATGAATTAGTCGCGAGAGGTGCACTGCATCGTAGTAAAGTTCCCAATCTGGAAGTGCCATGCCTCCCTTCGATTTATGCTGCGTCAATAGTGCGAAGCTTAGTCTTGATTTCTTGTCTTTCCAGAGAAATCTATTAGTTACTTTCCTCACCTCCGTGAAGAAGGCGGAAGGGATCGGGAGGAAGCGTTTGAAAGAGGTAGAGTAGTTTTGGTAGTAGAATGGCTTTAATCAGGTTTTCCGGCCCATCCAAGACAGAAATGGAAACGACCATGACTCTATAATAGACTGGAATAGCTGTGGAATGGGGGAATAATTTAGAGTGTATAAGTTTTTCCAGACAGGAGAGATTTTTAACCCCAAATAAGTGATGTGTGAGGGGGCCACTGGTATGGAAATTGACACTGGAGTGAGGATTTTACATCAGGGGGTAAATTGACGCCTATAGCTTCTGATTTGGAAGGGTTAACTTTAAAGTTAGAGATAGCACCATACTTGCTTAATAAGGCTTGAAGCGCGGGAAAGCAGAGACTGGGTTGGTAATGATTAGGAGGATATCGTCAGCATAGGCCGCTGTGTGATGAATAGTTGAGCCGTCGTTATAGCCGACGATGTCTGGATGGTTCCTAATAGAGAGGAGCAGAGGTTCGAGGGCTAACACAAATAGGGAAGGGGAAAGGGGGCAGCCTTGTCTAGTCCCATTGTGTATGTCAAATGAGTCAGTCAGAGAGTTATTGATTCGTAACCGTGCAGAGGGACAGGAGTACATGGCGAAAATAGCAGATATAAACGTCTGTGGGATGCCAAAGCGGGCCAACGTTAGTTTCATATAGGTCCAGTCCACCCTGTCAAAAGCTTTCTCCGCGTCTGTGCCTAATAACACAAGTGGGGATTTCTTGTGCGTGGCGTTCTGTAAGATGGATAGAATCCTCATAGTATTATCCTTCCCCTCCCTTCCTGCCACAAAGCCCACTTGCTCCGGAGAAATTAAGGAAGGAATGAGGGTTTAAGCCTATTGGCAAGCAGACTGGCGTACAACTTAATGTCCGTATTTAGTAACGAGATAGGTCTGTAACTCCCGCATTGGGAGGGATCCTTCCCTTCCTTGTGTATAAGCGTTATGTATGCCTCTAAGGCCTGTTTGGGTATTGGAACACCCAATAAATATGCATTAAAGGTGTCTACCATCTGCGGAAGTAGAAGGGAGGAAAAGGAACAGTAGTAGGAAGATGGCAGTCCATCTGGACCCGGAGCTCTGGACTTTGGGCAGCGTTTCAGGGTGGACTGGACCTCAGCAAGAGAGAAAGGAGTGTCAGTTTGTCTCTTGCCTCTGAAGATAGTGTAGGAATGTCCAACTGTGAGAGGAAGTCATTAATATGGTTAATATGGGTGTTCTGTTCCCTGTCACAATCAGTAGAGAGTAGCTGATACAGGGAAGAGTAAAAGGCCAGGAATTCCCGTTCAATGATTTCTGGGTCAGTAACCAAGGAGCCCGAGCTCGTCTTGATTTCGTGTATATGTGTGCGGGATTTACGTTTTTGATGAGGACATCATCAATTTAGATGCTTTATCGCCATGTGCATAGAAAGAGTGCTTAACCGACATGTAGACTTTGGCAGAATTACTGTTAAAAATGTCACGGAGTTCTAGTCGGGCTGCCGTAAGTGGTTGGAGGTGGGAAAGCGCCAGTGAGCGCTTGTGTAGTTTTTCAAGTTTTTCAATTTCAAGCTGTAGTTGCTTAATCCGGGCGTCCCTCTGTTTTTTGTAATGTGAGCTAACTGAGATGAACTCTCTCCTAATGGTGGCCTTATGTGCTTCCCATATAATTGGTATAGATGTGTCGTCAGTCCTGTTTTGGGCAAAGTAGAGTTCCAACCTTTTTGTTATTTTGGAGCGTATATCTGGTATTGACAGGAGTGTCTCATTTAAGCGCCAGGAAGGCTTAGTTAGGGAGGGTGGTTTAAGCTCCATGGACAGATCTATTGGGGAGTGATCGGAGTGGACACTGGACCTAATGGTCGCTGATAAGAGCTTAGGAAGGGAGGAACTGTGTATGAAAAAGTAATCAATTCTATGGTAGGAATTGTGCGGTTGAGAATAAAGAGAAAAGTCCTTCTCGGTAGGGTGAAGGAAGCGCCAGGTATCGACTAGGGAAAACATGTGTAGGGTAGTTTTGATGTGCTTCAGCGTTTTGTATGAGAGTGAGGATTTCCCAGAAGATGTGTCGAGTAGAGGGTCAATGGAGACGTTAAGGTCCCGTCCTATAATTAGTTCCCCTTGTTTAAGGCTATCTATCAACGCCATAGTGGATCTAAACCACCTGGCTTGATGTTGGTTTGGAGCATAAAAATTTACTAAGGTGACTACGGTGCCCTCAAGTTTACCAATCAATAGGAGAACTCTCCCCTCCTGATCCCTGTACGAGTCCAGTAGTTCAAAAGAGGTGCGTTTGGCCACCGCGATAGAAACACCACAGGAGTTTTTACGCGGGGTGAAAGCGTGAAACCACTTATCAAAGAAATGTTTGTGAAATGTGGGTACCTTCGATGGTCTAAAATGTGTCTCTTGTAAAAAGAGCAAATCTGCTCCCGACTTTTTACAGCTATGCAGTATTTGTGAGCGTTTTACGGCTGCATTAAGTCCTCTGGTGTTAAAGGAGATCAATTTTATGGATCCCATAATGAGTGGGGGTGATGTAGCGGACATAGTGTGATGAGATCAGTTAGTAACATAGACTTACCGAAAAAGACCTCGCGACTCCAAGGAGGAATGAGAGGATGAGGGAAAAGATGGGGGGGGGGTCCCAGGGTTATAAAAGAGAGAAAAATGCAAACATAGGTTAAACAGCAAACTACAAAATATCATGTAGCAGGGTGCAAAACGTAGAGCACGAATATTATTAAACTTAGTTTCACGTAATGACATACTTGATGCATATCATCCTGGCCAATGATCTAGAGTTAGAAACCGTCACTACGGGAGAGATTCACTGTTCCTTAGGTTTCCTAGAAAGTTAACTAAATCGTATTTCCTTCGTAAAATCCATGCCCAGGAAGGACGTCGGCAACCCCAGAGGGGAAACCATGGATGAAAGCCAAGATCCGCCCGGGCATCGACATCACGAGAGTTAGAGTGGTTCTACAGACACAGAAAGGACTACATATCAGTATATCTAACGTTTCCTGAACTATGGAAAAACAAATAACTGGGGTCAGTTTTCCTTGGCGTCGGCGTTGTCTTCCTCTCTTTTCCATGCTGACGGTTTCCCACGGGGTGGATGGTGGAATCATAGGGAGTGACGAGAGATCTTGGATGGGTGACCAGTCCGGAATGTCCAGATCCGAGATGTCGAGCTGCTGTAGGAGGTCTGATAGCTCTGAATGGTCACGCAGGATCAATCTTTTACCATCATGGTTAATTGAGAGACCGAAGGGGAACAACCATCTGCGAGAGGTTTGAGGAGGCTTCTCTTTGAGAGGGTTGTGCGTGCCAGATCTTGATAAATAGCGACAGTAGCGTTTTCAATCATAGGCAGTGGATGGGTTCTGGCAAAGCGCAGTATATCGTCCCGGACCTTAGAGTGGAATAATCTGCAAATAACGTCCCTTGGGGGGTCTGAAGGCGGAGGTTTAGCTCTGAGGGCGCGGTGTGCACGTTCAATAGAAATCTCCAGGGGGTACGATTCACCCAGAATGGCTATGAAGAATTGTTTTACTGTGTCAGGCAGGGATTCCGGTAGGATAGATTCCGGTACACCTTTCAGACGTAAATTATTCCGCCTAGCCCTGTTCTCCTGATCCTCCATCCAGTTTACGATCTTATTCAGGTGGTTTTGGCAGGAGGACAAGGCTTGTGAGGACGCTGATGTATAAGAGATGATTTGCGCTTGCGTGTTTTCTAGCTGCTCTACTCTGTTTCCAATATGTCTGACTTCTTGTTTGAAGTCCTGAAATTCTTTTAACAGAAGATCTAGTGCTTTAGTCAACGCTTTTTCCAAGAAGCCCCTAGAAATGGGCAGATTCTTCTCCCTGGATGTTTCTTCTGTGTCACTGTCCATGATAGCACGCTGTGGGGTACCACGGATCGTGGCGGTATCTGATGAAGGATTAGAAGAACGAGCGCTGTCACTGGCAATTGCTGGACGACTTCTTTGTACAAAAGAGTCCAGTGACCTATGGCTGGATTTAAGAGAAGAGTCCCTCTGTTTTGCAGGGCCTATTTTAACCATAGCAGGATGAGAGGATAGATGTAGAAGGGAACCAGCGAAGTTGGCTGAGGGAACAGAGAATGCAGCTGGGCCTGAATGGCTGCTGAGTAGAAAAGGTTACATCACTTCAAGTAACCTGTATGAGGTAGAAGAGGTAGCTATACGGGCGCAGTGGAGGATGTGCCCCTTTGCCGTGTAGGTCACTCTTAGTACCAGGATATGGGTGTCCTGGCAGTGGGAGAAATTGGACTGCTGGCCCGTTAAAAAATATTTCTTATAACACTTGGGCAAGACCTTAAAAATTCAGGCATAGCCTGTGAGGAGAGAAGAAAGTACTTATCAGTCCCGGGGTGTCCGAGGGCGGCTCTCCGGCAGGTGCTCCTGAGGCTGATAATGAGGGACTGGAGGTCAAGCTGCTGCACTTGTGCCGGAACCTCAGCGCCGGTGATGACACGAGATCCACAGGATGATGACTTCTGGAGGACTCAGCGCAGGAGTGATCTCCAGGCCGACAGGGCCGGGTCACAATAACGCCGCGTGGAAGGCTGAAAATGACGCCCGTCCGTCCGGGCCCTAACGGGCTACCGCCAGGTGAGCCGGCCCGCACTCCGAATGCTTGAAGAAGGCCACCGGGTCCGGCTGGGTAAAGCTGGGTAAGTACTCAGTTATCCGGTCAGCCGACCGGCCTCCGCCGCCCGCGTGGAGGAGTCAGGCGGGCGCTAGGCCTGACCAGGCCGCAACTCCGGCGCCCTGGAAATCCGTGGCGAAACTCTCTCCTCCGGTTCCCCAAGCAGATATATGCACTGCCGGGGTATAATAGGACTCTCAGAGGGGCAAAAGTCCAAGCAGGGGCCTCAGATTAAGAGCGATCTTTCTTTCTGCTATCTTTACGGTTCTATTTATCCACATTGGTTTCTTACTGTTTCTTAGCCTTTTATTCCTATAAGGTATGTACCTCTCACAATTAGATGTTACAATGCTTTTAAAAATCTCCCATTTTGTGGTTGTATTTTTATTTTTGAGGACTTTGTCCCAGTTAGTTAGGCCTATGGCCTCGCTTAGTTGGCTAAATTTAGCTTTTTTGAAGTTTGGTATCTTTGTTTCTCTCTTTAGAAACTCTCGTTTGAAGAATAATTGGAAGCTTATTACTTTATGGTCACTATGTCCTAGGTGTCCCCCAACCTGCACATCTGTTGTTCTGTCAGCTCTATTGGTTAATACTAAGTCCAGTATGGCCGTCCCTCTAGTGAGGTCATGAACCAGTTGGGAAAGGTAATTGTCTTTGGCTATTGCCATGAACCTGTTTCCTTTATGGGATGTACAGCTTTCAGTTTCTCAGTCTATATCTGGGTAGTTGAAGTCCCCCATAATAATGACTTCATTATGATTTGCCGCCTTGTCTATCTCGTTTAGCAGTAGATTTTCTGTAGACCCTGGTATATAAGGTGGTTTATAATAAACTCCTATTAGTAATTTATTATAGTTTTTTGCTCCATGTATTTCTACCCAAAGTGACTCCACATGTTCATGTCCCTCACAGATGTGAGATAATTAATTTTTTTACAATACACACTGTATTGGCTTGCTGTAATGTACTGAAGACAGAGAAATACACATTTTGGCACTGCACTAGCCAAGAGATAATGTAATTTTTACACTACACACTGTATTGGCTTGCTATAATGTACTGGAGACAGAGAAATACAAATTTCCAGCACTACACTAGAATATAGATAATGTAATTTTTACAATTCACACTGTATTGCCTTGCTCTAATGTACTGGAGACAGACACATACAAATTTTCGGCACTACAGTAGGCCACAGATAATGACATTTTTATAATACACACTATATTGGCTTGTTGTAATGTACTGGATGCAGAGAAATACAGATTTTGTGGCACTACACTAGCACAGAGATAATGTAATTTTTACAATACATACTGTATTGGCTTGCTGTTATGTACTGGAGACAGAGAAATACAAATTTTCGGCACTACAGTAGGCCACAGATAATTATTTTTTTACAATACACACTGTATTGGCTTTCTGTAATGTACTAGAGACAGAGACATACAAATTTTCGGCACTACAGTAGACCACAGATAATGTAATTTTTACAATACACACTGTATTGGCTTGCCGTAATGTACTGGAGACAGAGAAATACAAATTTTCGGCACTAAAGTATGCCACAGATAATTAACTTTTTACAATACACACTGTATTGGCTTCCAGTAAGTTACTGGATACAGAAAAATACAGATTTTCGACACTACACTAGCCCAGAGATAATGTAATATTTACAATACACACTGTATTGCCTTCCAGTATGGTACTGGATACAGAAAAATACAGATTTTCGGCACTACAATAGCCCAGAGATGATGTAATTTTGACAATACACACTGTTTTTGGATGTAGTTCTATATTGGATACAAATTTGTCCCAAATAAAATGTATTCTCTGTGGGAATACTATATATACGGTTGCAGCCTAAATGCACACACAGATGTGCCCAAAGCTGGTTAACTTTGGCCAAAATATAAATCACTCTCTGCTGGAGTAATTAATATACCGGTTGCGGATTGAACGCACACACAGATGTGGCACAAGTTAGGTTAATTTCCCCAGAACAAATAATTTCTATGATTGTGCAGTGTATATCTCAGTAGCAGGCACACAGTTGTGAATAAGCGCCTTTTTATAATGTCTGCCCAACACACTGCTTTATGATGGTGCAGTGTATATCTCAGTACCAAGGAACACTGTAGTGAATATGCCCCTTTTTATAATGTCTGCCCAACACACTGCTTTATGATGTTGCAGTCTATATCTCAGTACCAAGGAACACTGTAGTGAATAAGTCCCTGTTTACAATATCTGCCCAACACACTGCTTAATAATGGCATATTGTAGATGTCACTAATCGGAAATCTTTCTGTCTTTTAGAAGGTAAAAAAGCAATTTTCATTCCCTGCACTATCTGTCCCTTCCTGGTGACGCCTGTCCCTGATAGTGCTGAAGCAAACCCCGTCTTAAAAAAATAAATAAAAGGTGCTGCACTTCTGTCAAACACACACTCTAGTCCTTAAAAGGACTGTTAGGTCTTTGAATAAGGTTTATGGAGTGAAATCAGTAAGTTTAGAGCAAAACGCTATCTGTCCCTGCCTACTGTATGCTCTCTCTGATGCTGAATGAGCCGAGCGCCGGACCTCAGCTCCTATATGAAATGGTATCACGTGTTCCGGCCAGCAAATCGGTGTAAGGCTTACAGCTAAGATTGCTATGGCCTTACACTGAGGGGAATTACTTACCTTGACCTTCATTGGCTGCTTAGAAGGCGCCAAACGTGCGACGAAGAGACTCGAACAATGCAACGAATACACGTGGTGATCGGCCGAGCCAATACTCGGCCTAGCATGCTAACTCATTAATAAAGGTCATCAGTATAAGAGTCTAGAAAACCCTTTTAAAAACACTGTGCAATGCATACTAATGACTAATGAGTGCAGTTCTCCATATGAACATTGTGGTTTATATCACTATGCAGCATCCATCGATAACCTGCCCAATATAAATTAAATCCACACTGTCACCTGCAACATTACCACAAATTAAACTAAAACCTCACCATGCTTAGATTTAGTGAGGGGCAATCACCCTGAAACAGCTGTCTGCAGATGAGGTGCTGGCTTATTTAATATCCAAGTCATGTCTCAAGGCCTATTTAAAGGGTAAAAGATTGACTTATAGGATAGTTGACTTACATCTGGTGGCATTAGAGGCAGAACTTGTTGAGAGGTAATTTTCATCCTTTCTTCCAAGAATTCCAGAGGGGCATGTATTGCCTGTAAGTATCCTCATACCAATTAAGGCGCTTTCTCTCCCCAAGGCAAGATAGTACCCCCAAAAAATGGCACACAATAGCAGATTACATATTAACATGGTGACTTGTACATGGACGATTAAGTGTACAGAGATATAATGAGGTAGCATGCATGAGCAATATAACTTATGTGAGTGTAGCGCTGGGGTGCTTTCAGCAACATCCCCTAACAATGCAGCAGTTCAATGTGGGTGGTAATGGCACCGTAACAGGGTCAACGCAGTCTCAGACTGGTTCACAGATGAACAGGTGAATCCCCCATTGCAAGGTAAGGCCCCTAATTACCCACACCGGGGAACAAGTGGCACATAACACAGTAGACAGACTGCACTACATAGAGATAGGCAGCAGATAGTATCTCAAACAGCCTATGTTGGTATAAAAACTAGATAGAATATTTAACAAACTACCAAGTTTATTATTATAGATGCATTGGGTGGCTCTAGACTTCTATGTAGAAAGGCAGACCAGCCACTATCTTTTTCCACTAAAGACCTGGACTCTTAAAGTCACTGCAGGGACCGCCATAATCCATCTTCTTGTAGGGTCTTACTACTGTGGCCGCTGTGTGAGCAGGTAGTATTTGCATATAGCGTTATTGTGGGCCTTCAGAATAAATTTAATGGTGGGCCCTAGGCACCCCAATCTGGCTCTGAGTTAATGGTATCAATGGTATACTGCAACGGAATAACTGTAAAGGATACATGTTTCTTTATAAGAGGGCCAATGTAATTTTCAATCCTCTTACAAACCTTTCAGAACTAACCTCTGACATCACAAGTCAGTGACATCCCCCAGGAACCATTACAGATGTTAACACAATTGGATTTATCGTGCAACTTTCTTTGTCATGTTAAGAGTAGGTGGACATGTTTATACCAGACTTTCAAAGATAAGATATATATTTTTGAAGCAAAATTATGCTGGTTTCAAAGGCAAAGGTGTGGTAGAGCTTTTCTCTGTGAAACAGTGTGCATGCCCCAAAATACATGGTTGCTCAATGAGTCCTAGTGGAGCAAAACTGGAATGTTAGAATGGAATGCAGCTGTGAACTGTACAGGGCTGTGCTTTACAAAAGTATGCTCAGTGATGTCATTTATACATATAACAGCGTATTTAATGATCCTAGGAGAGAAACATTTAAACTGAAAAGGCTGGTTTGGGAAAACCTGTATCTGTGGAAGCAGCTGCTTTGTGAGTTGTGGAATTGTCATTCGTAATTTCTGTTTTCTTGTTAAAAATACAGTGCCTAGAGACCGACACTGCTGGTGTGACCAAACACCAAGTAAAAAGCTGAAAATTACTTTTTTTGTCATGAATCTTGAAGTTTTATGCTTTGTTTGTGAACTGTAGTTTTATAGGCGTTTATAGAGGTATTGACACCAAAGGCATGTACTAATCATATAATACGGAAAATGACAAACAGCATGTGGTGATATACAGATTTTATCAAATAAACCTCGTCTGCGGCTATAAAAAATACTGTATATATGCATAGGAAACAGGCAGAGCAGCTGCTGATCCTCTTCTGAGAGCGATCTTGACTAGCCACAGGATTGGGGGATGCACGGGAGGAGGGGGATTCAAAGACGTTGCTGGGTGGCCCAGTCATTTCTACTTAAGCCACTGGTCAGGTGTGATCACCTTTGCACTGCGTGGCCTTGTCAATCAAAGTGGAGAGGGAGCAGCAGTTGCAGAGAGAGAAGATCCTCTAGGTGTCACAGCAAAGCACTATTTGCTACTAGAGGTTCATTTGCATATACTAAAACATTTTTCTCAACCATGTGGGAACATATGAACATGGAAACAACACGGATGCCCTCAGCTGCCAAGCGCACATGTAACATAACTAGGGTATGGTCGACTCGTAATAACCTTCTAGCTGCCACCCCCCCCCCCCAACTTCCCTTAACCCCAAGAAAGACATTTACCCAAAGGTGGATTTAGTTGGCCACAGCAGCCATTTTATTAACAAAAACAACATAAATAACATAAATACCATAAATAACATATAACATCCCCCAAAGGCCTTCTTTCCTTATGGCCCCTTAAAGACCCCAAAACATTTCTAAATGGGGAGGGTCCTTTGAGCCCCAAAACCTGGCCGAAATCTGCCCCACCCCTCAACTAAATTACCTCTAGCTGTATAGCCACCAGCTCAGAGGAAGAACTGTGCAAACCAGGGCTACACTTGGGCAGATTCCTGCCATTTCACCCTTCCAATTCCAAGGCCTGAGGAGTCCAGAGCCCTCTTGGCTCCCTCCCCAGTCCGCACCACTCCAGAGCCACCATTCCACCAACGCCAAGGACCCCCCAACCGCCAAGGCCGCCATAACAAAAAAATAACCTGGCCAAATACCGGCAGCCACTTACCAGACCCCCAGTTGCACCAACACAAACTCCCCCTCACCGCTTGGGACCCAAGGGTGGGTCTGATCCCTTCATTGTGCCCACTAAAATGGCCCCTTTCCCACCTTTGCTCGCCTCTTTTAACTATCTTCCCCCTCCTACCAGCCACTCCCCTCCCAGCACTGTCCTTAACCCCTTACCTGCCATGTCCCCCCTGCTCCCTCCAAACCCAGTCATGCAGGCATTCCCCCAGGCTTGCAGCCCAGGTCCGGCCCGTCCTGGATTGCCAGTTTCATAGGTACAAATCTGCTGCCCTTTAACCACTTGAAGACCACAGGTTTATACCCCCCTAGTGACCAGGACCTTTTTTACAAATCCGCACTACACTACTTTCACCATTTATTGCTCCGTCATACAAATTACCACCCAAATGAATTTTACCTCCTTTTCTTCTCACTAATACAGCTTTCATTTGGTGTTATTTCATTCTTGCTGACGTTTTTACTTTTTTTCATATTTCACTTTTTTTTACGAAATTTTTGCAAAAAAACGTCATTTTTCGCTTTCTGTTGTAAAAATTTTCAAATAACACTACATTTCAATTTAAATTTTTCTCTAAATGTATTGTTCTACATGTCTTTGATAGAAAAAAATGCAATAAGTGTATATTTATTGGTTTGGGTAAAAGTTATAGCGTTTACAAACTATGGTGCAAAAAAGTGAGTTTCCGCACTTTGATTTTCTGAGCACCTGTCCTGTTTCCTGACGCACTACAATGCCCAGACAGTAGAAACACCCCATAAATGACCCCATTTCGGAAGGTAGACACCCTAAGGTATTGACTGAGGGGCATAGTGAGTTCATGGAATTTTTTATTTTTTGTCAGAAGTTAGCGGAAATGGAATTTTTTTTTTCAAAAATTTTTATTTTCCGCTAACTTGTGTCAAAAAATAAAAACTTCAATGAACTCACTATGCCCCTTAGCGAATACCTTGGGGTGTCTACTTCCTAAAATGGGGTCACTTGTGAGGTTTTTCCATTGCCCTGGCATTTGAGTGTCTCCGCAATCATTACCCGTATGGCCAGAATTAGGAGTTTTTGCTATTCTCCTTATATTGACCATACGGGTAATGAGAATTTTTTTTCCGTTCAGCCTCTGGGCTGAAAGAAAAAAATGAACGGCACAGATTTCTTCATTCACATTGATCAATGTGGATGAAAAAATCTCTAAAAAATGTGCAAAAAAAAAAGAGGGGAAAGCTGTAAAGCTGCGATCGCAAAGGGACCCTTAGGCCTCATTCACACATCCGCAATTCTGTTCCGCAAAATTTTGCGGAACGGAATTGTAGATACATTCAATTCTATGGGGACAGACTTTGTCCTGCTCAGATCCGGAATTGCGGATCTGCACTTCCGGATCCGCAAAAATATAGAACATGTCCTATTCTTGTCCGCAATTGTGGACAAGAAAAGGCATTTTCTATATAGTTCTGGCAATGTGCAGATCCACAAAATGCGGAAATCACATTGCCGGTGTCCGTATTTTGCGGATCCGCAGATCCATGGATCCGCAAAACACATACGGACGTCTGAATGAGCCTTACAGGGGGGTGATTAGTGACAGGGGGTGACCAGAGGGGGTGACATGGGTGATCAGGGGTTAATCAGTGATGGGGGGTGGGGGGGGTGTGTGTAGTAATTGGTGCACTTTACTTATGTTTGACCTGGTGGTCCCAGACAAAGGGACCACCAGAGGAGCAGGCAGCAGGCATATCAGACGCTGTTTACAAAACAGCGTCTGATATGCGTTTTAAATGCTTTTTTTCCGCATCTACAGCCTGCCAGCGCATGATCAGCGCTGGCAGGCTGTAGTTTCAGTTGTCCTGGTTACGATCGCGTTCATGCGATATCTCGGATCTCACGAGATGACGCCAATAGGCGTCAGTGAGACCTGAGAGAGCCGCCGTGCTGACGCCTATTGACGTTAGCGTGGCAGCAAGTGGTAAGGAATGATTGTAAATATACTCAAAATCAACTAATGAGAGATGTTATTTTGAAGTAATTTACCAAACACAAGGGAATTCAGGCAGCACTGCTGCAATTTTTTGTACTTCCACAGCTTCAATTTTAAACAGCGCTATGTTCAGACTAGCTGTGATAGTGGTTGTAGGGTTAATGGTGTTGCTCAGCTCCAATATAGGATAGAGTAAAATATTAACCAATTAGGCATGAAGAAAAATGAGCGGCACTCACCAGTTATATTCCATCACTTATTCTTTTCTTTATTGATCCATAAAGGTATTCTCGGACCAACGTCACTGTGGCATTGGGTGGGGGGGGGGACACAAAAGATTGCGGTACGGAAGTGGCAACGGCGGTTTCACGCTAACACCTGCGCGTCTTCAGGCCACTACAGAATCAAGCCGCATTCAGCGCACCTTTATGACGTCAACCACCCGCCCTAGCCAGGTGAGCGCTGATTGCTAAAAGCTTGTAAAAACATTACAGTGATATTGCAGGACATTCAAATTTCTTGCATATATAGCTACAAAGCGCTTGTTCACACAGACTGTATACAATGCAGAAAGGAGTGGCATGGAATATCAGGTCCGTGATGACCACCCGATAAACCGCAGACAAAATGCACATAAACCGCAACGGCATATGATATTCAAGAGAGAATCATTTTTCTACATCTTTAATTGTTTCCTATTCATTCAGGGGATTTCCCTATACTTAGGGTAAATAAACTGCCTTGGGATAATGTTATCTTACAAAAACACAGCTAAATCATTTCTACCATTGAGTCCATGCGGACCCATTGCACTTGTATGGAGTATCCACCATGCTTCTCTTTGAAGTAGGTGCTTATGTCTATCTCCACCTCGTGGGGGTTCCGCTACAGTTTCTATCCCAGCGAATTAAAGGCACTGTGAGTTACCACCATGTTGTATACGTATGTGGTGTATGAGGCGGGGGCAGCCTTTGCCAGACCTAATGGAGGTCATATGTTCTCTGACACGTTCCATTAGGGTTCTCTTTGTTTTGCCTATATAGAATTCCCCACATCTACATAGAATGACATAGACCACGTACGTTGTTCGACAGGTGATAAAATCACGGATTTGGTGGGTTACATCACCCAATCTAAGCCATTTGCTTTGACTATTTTGGGGGCAGCATGTGCAATTCCCACACTTAAAATTGCCAACTGGCTTTTTTTGAGTCAGCCAATTCGCTGACTTTTTTTTTGGGGAGCATACTATGTACCACCTTATCACGAATAGTGCTGCATTTTTTAAAAGCAATTAAGGGTTTACTTTGTGTGAGGTTCTGCAAGCTTGTTTCTCCTGTCAATAATCCCCAATTATTGAATATTGCCCGTTTAATTGTCTCTGCCATCGGGCTATAGCGAAAAGTAAAAGCAAATTTTTCCTGGTTAATGTTCTTGTTAAGGGGGAATATTAATTATTAATATTTATGCAAATATCAATAATTAATATTCATAAATAGGCGGGGCATCAGTATATGACTCCACCTATTTATACCTTACATAAGGACTGATCTAACTTCCTTTTGCCTTACACTATTCACTGAACTCAACTACGTACGACTTACACTGCTACTATATACTGTGGCACCTACGATAACAAAAGACTACACACTGTGCTTAAATAATAAAAGGTATTTATTAACACAATACACGTCTATAGTCTATAATTATATATATCCATATAAAAGGGAATATGAATATATATATTTATAGCCACACAGTAATACAGTCAGTCAATTACAACACTACAACACTACTTCACATACAATATTCCTAACTATTCTACATACAATCCCAATTCCACCCCACAAACTAGCTATACAATTACATATACACTTTCATACATTATATCAGTAACCCACGACCCATCTAGCTACTCACACTGTCCCTACGGGGTACAAGGGCAACTGCAATACAGCAGGGGTTCCTGCTGGTGTTCAGGACCGCAGGGGCTACTGGGCACTAAAGGGGTTACTGCATCAGGGCAACAGCAGTAAAGGAGTTACTTCTGCTGGGGCTGCTGGGAATACAGCAGCCTTGAAGGGATTACAGGACAGGGGTGATACAGGACAAGGGCTGCAGTACACATCAGGGGTTCAGGGCACTGAGGGGGTGAATGCAGCTCCTTCAGTGGGGTTTAGACAGGCTAGGGGCTGCTGGGCACAGAAAGGGTTAAGGCAAGGGATAGGGGGCAGGTACTTAGCCACTCTGCAAGGCTCCACTTCCTCCTGCTCTGTCCCTCTGGCTGCTCCGTCCTCCTGCTACTTCCCTCTTGTAGTGAGGGTTTCAGGGGAGAGTGACCAGGGCAGCAGGGGCTAGCAATGCAGGGGTTACAGGGAAGGGTGTATAGGAGGGTGGGCAGGGAAGGGTTGAATGGCAGGGAGCAGGAATACTCAGCCAATCCAGGCCTGTGGCTGCTCTGGATTCAACTCCTCTGGTCTGGGTGTAGAGCAGGATGCGCTCTGCTCTTGCCTCTCCTGGAAGGGGGAGAGACCGATCTCCTCTCTGCTAGCTCAGCACAGCCTGCGCTCTTCTGGCCGGTCAGTGGGTCTTCAGAGCACAGCACATCGCTGCCTGCGCTCTATTTCTTGCTGGGGGTGCCGGTCTCCTTGCTGGGGGCACTCTGAAGCAGCTGCGCTTTCCAGCGGGTAGGGGGAAGAAGAAGCCCTGAGCGCAGTGCTGCTGGGGTATTTAAACCCCGCGGCGCTCGCTCCCGTCTTCCACGTGAGCTGGCGCGGTGATATGACATCACCGCTCCAGCCCGCGCATCCTGGCGCGCTCACAGGCGGGGGAATATTTGAATCTCCCGCCTGTGAAGCGCCCGCATACCTCCTGGTGCTTTAATTACAGCAACAGAGGTATGTGACCTACAGGGGCGGGGGAGCGATTCGTTCCCCCACCTTTGTAGTGTAAAACATCTCCGGCCCTGCCGGAGATGCTATCAAAGGGCAGAAGATCTTATTGATCCTCTGTCCTTTGAAGTGACAGAGACTGGACATAATTGTCTAGCTGCTTGGGGTGGGGGGCACCTGCGCTGGGGGACATACTTTGGCCACATTTAAACATTATATATATATGCACAGATGCTTGGGGCACATCCATACAAATATATTCATCACAAATGGGCCGCTATAAGCCCACATATATATCCATATACTGGGCCCACATACAGGGGGCCCATATATACATGGCCATACAGGGAATATATATCCCTATTGGCCATATAAGGGGCTAATATATATACAGATATACACATATATCAATGAAGGGGCAGATATATATCTATATCTATACATACGCCCACCTGGCTTCCCTCTACAGTTCTCTACTGGGTTTTCCTTCAAAAGATCATGACGCCGACGGGCAAATGCTCTAGTCATGGCGCTGTCAACGTCACCCTGGGGGTAGCCCCTACCCAACAGGCGCTCCTTGAGTTCTGATGCCTGCTGCCAATACCCATTGTCCGTACTGTTTATTCTCCGCAATCGGATGAACTGTCCATAAGGGACAGCCTTCTTTACTGGTTGGGGATAGAAGCTGGTCTGGTGAAGCAGCGAGTTGGTCGCCGTGGGCTTGCGGTAACCCTCAGTGATTAACTCACCTGCCTGAACCGATACTTTTACATCTAAAAACTCGAAGCGACTCCCTCCAAAGTTCAGGGTGAACTTCATGTTCATGGGGTTTGACGTATTAAGATACTCAACAAACACACGGCAATCCTCTTCGCTGCCTGACCAGACCAGAAAAATATAATTTACATATCTAAGGAGCAAATGGATATGCTGTAGGAAGGGGTTACCCACCGAGAAGACACACAGCTCTTCCAGTACCGCCAGGTACAAGTTGGCAAAGGTACAAGACACCGGCGTACCCATTGCCGTACCAAGTACCTGGCAGTACCATTGCGTCTCAAATTGGAATACGTTGTTACTCAACACAAGATCAAGGGCCTCATCAATGAACTGGCAAAACACCTTTTCCTTCTTGGTTCTGCTCAGAACCTCTCTCACCGCTTTTTTACCAAGCTGGTGCGGTATACGGGTATATAATGATTCTACGTCTAAGGACACCAAGTTATACCCCTCGCGCCACCCGAAGAATTCGAGGGCGCGGAGGAAATCTCCGGTGTCCTTGAGGTAGGTTGGTGTGCCCTCCAAGAGAGGCCTGAGCAGCCAATCCAAGTAGCGAGATAAAGGCTCTGTCACCGAACCAATACCTGCCACTATAGGGCGGCCGGGGGGTCCAGTTGCCGACTTGTGTATTTTTGGTATGAAATAGCTGGTAGGATGTATAGGGTTTTTGGGGATAAGTTTGTCACATATATTTGTGGGTAGACATTTAAGTTCAACAAATTTTTTGGGAAGGCTTCCAATTTAACCATAATGTCAGGGACAGGTTTGGTCCGTAATTTCTCATAGGTGCCACTATCGCTGAGTTGCCTGTCCGCCTCCTCCAAATAATACTCACGTGACATCGGGACCACGTTGCCCCCCTTGTACACCGGCTTGATCACGATGTCCTCCATTTTACAAAGCCAATTAAGTGCTTTTCTTTCTTCACCACTGATATTAGACGGAGCCACTGGATATATCAGTGCCCGTACGTCTTGGTCCGAGAATACGTTTATGGATCAATAAAGAAAAGAATAAGTGAAGGAATATAACTGGTGAGTGCCGCTCATTCTTCTTCATGTCTAATTGGTTATTATTTTGAAGTAATGTTTGAGCTTGGCCTGGCAAATGATAGTGTCTAGTAGAAGAGCTTGCTTAAAATTAACTGCCCCTGAAATGTCCATTGCTAGCATCGTGAAGTGTTGCCCTTCTGCACAAATATATTGGCATATATACATTATTATGTCTTAGTAGGAGGATGTTGTCTCTACTATATTTTTGAGGTTGGCAACCCTGATTTATGGTCACCACACAACTGAAATCTGATCATAATCAAAATCTATAGTATAACTTTATTTTCTGGAAGACGACAGAAAATGGTGCCACAACACAATGCTATGTGCTTCGACCTGCTCTGGGGTGGCCACATTTTATAATATAGAGAATTATATTCTACTTAAAAAGCTGAGTAACTGTATAAATACTCTATTTTTATTAGCTAATATTATTTTTAGAGTTTCATTCACAATTCTGCTTGTTGTAACTGAAAACAGTCATCAAGCTTGTTGTCAGGTGCTTTACTGAGCTATTTTGATACAATGGTGCAATTATTTTGTTCCAAGTGTAAAGCCCCTTTAACACGAGCGAGTTCTACAATTTGGACAGTGTGTGTCAGCGAGAGCTCCTGTCCTGACCTCCCAGCACTGATGGGATTGCATAGCATTATATTGATTTATGATGCTATGTAACCCTTAGAGGTCTGGAATGTATTGTATAACACTGACAAGGAAATCTTAGGCAAACCATCAGAGCAAGCACCATGTACAGTAGACATTGGCCCAGATTTACTATGAGCTAGACGGGCCAGACATATAGACAGGGAGTCCTTAAATGGTCCAGAATTATCGCAGTAGCTCAGATGGTATGATAAATCTAGCACATTTATTGACTGTCTTTGCTTTTCTAAAAGTTTAAGACAACTTTGAGTTGTATTACTTTCTTTCATTTATTCATTTATTTTGCTTTGCACTCCTTTTCAAGTCTAAGAAATTGTGTCAAATTGTGCTCCATCATCAGCCAAAATCGAAGCTCAAGCGCAATTGTAAATCTAGGCCATTGAGCCAATAAGGAGTCCTGGCAGATTGTAGCCTTAATGCCCCGAATGCAGCAGTTGACTATAATACAGGCAATCTATCATAAAGATAATAATGGACAAATGTTCATAAAGATTCTAAATTGATATATTCTTCATGCAAACTGCATAATTATGTTTAAATGTGGACATATGCGAACAGTCTTCAAGACTGTAAGTCTACTGGAAATACATCATTTTCATGAATAAAATCTAATCATGAAATATGACTTAAGAAATCTCTAAAAATAAGCATAGACCTGTCAACAGCATGCATATTTTAGATGAATTAAGAGCACAAATACTAAGCTACTAAAATGTCACAGGCAACATGTAATTAGATATGAAAAAAAGACATAAATAGTAAATTTCTGACTTACAGATAACAAATAAAATTGGAGGAATTTTACCTCTTAATACACTTTGGCCTTCAGTAGGTTGTGCAAGCAGCAGATAAATTCCTGTCCATGCCACATGGACACCGAAGAGTATAGTAAGCACTACTCCATTATTACAGCAACTTTCCTGAATGAAACGTACCTACAATATCACAACAGCCTACCTAGAGAATTGTTGTGACATCACTGCTACGTAAAACTCCCAATCCTGCTGTAACCCCAATGCTCTTCCTGTTACTTACCCGTTTTCCTCATTATTGTACCTGCTGTAATGCATATGCAATGGGTCCCTTAAAGAAAGAGGTTTTATAATGACGCCAGTTGCATTTCAGCAACGAGGGATGGAGTCCCCATAAATAGATGGTGATGGTGGTACCCAGGTGTAGGAATGCCAGAGTAGTGTAAGGGCAGCCTATAGTGTCCCTTTAGGTGAGGCTGTGCATGTGTCACGGTACCTACCTGGATATCCTGGAACCCCAGGCAATGTCATCCAAAGCAGTGCAAAGGATTTGTAGAATAAACCAGACTTGTATTAAAGTTGATAACAGCTTTACTTGGATAAACTTTTATCAGGGAACAATCTTCAAACTCAATCTTGGTCAACAGCAGGCTTTGGCATGAATTCTGACAGGCAAACACATTCGTCCCTGCTACATCTGTCTTTCTCTAGCTCTGCTGTATTAACTGGTTTCAATAGGAAACTTTTCCTTTCTGTTGTGCTTAACATTCTGTGGTCTGACTCTGTCTTTATCTTTGTCTTTATCTTTATCCAGAGCATCTTACCTCCTGTGTTCTGAGGCTCTTTGCTCTTTTCTCTTGTTCCAGCAGAGCAGATACAGGTACTCTGTCTGGACTTGGCAGGGTTCGACCAGGACACAGCTCTGCCAAGCTTGCTGCCACCTGCCGGTGAACCAGACACATTACACTTTTACAGTTATAAAATCAGAACTACAGATACACATTGTGCAGGACCAAGAAATAAATACATATGATGACATAAAAGCAAAAATAGAAAACAGTAGGGGGGTGCGAAAGGTGGTAATGCCACTCTGGGGCGTTACACATAGGGCCTACAAATACTGCACTTCAGAAATATTGCATCAAACTCAAAAAATCTAGCAACAATAATGATGTAAAAACTGAAAAGTACAAGTGTCCTGTACATTAAAGGGGTTGTCTCATCATGGACATGGGGCATAGCGCTCGAATATGCTCCCATTGTCTTATAGGTGCGGGTCCCACCGCTGGGACCCGCACCTAAATTGAGAATGGAGCCCCGCAAGCCGTCTGCCCATAGAAGTGAATGGGAGCGTGCACGGCCCCCGCTCCCATTCATTTCTATGGGGACAACGGAAATTTTCACCGGCCCCATAGAAAATGAATGGAGGGCGGCTGCGCACACGCAGGGTGCCCTCCTTCACTTGCGGGTGAGGAGAAAGACAGATGCCCATGGGCTGCAGGTGCCAACTTTCCGCTTTCAGCAGGGGACCGGATGAGAGACAATGTGAAGGAACTGGAGGCACTGTCAGCCACCCAATCTACTACTGCCTCTACTTGTTCTGGCCTCACTATTCGTGCACCGGTATTCGGGCCTACAAAATAATGCTGAACGTTCTGTCGCCTACATGCACCTGAGGAAGGTGTTTAATTTGGGAGTGTAGCTGGCACAGATCGACCACCTCCCTGCAACAAGAGCTCCACCAACACCAGCAGCACCACAACCAGGGCCACGTCCCTTATTTGATGTTCTCGTCATTCTTTGAAGTCAGCCACTGTACTTACAGATGGATTAACTAGATTTATTTCCTTGTCATGTATGCAGTGCAGGTGTACCTCACACAAACAATTGGTATATGTCACCCACCGATGTAACAGATGAATTAACTAGATTTATTTCCCTGTCACGTGTTCAGTGCAGGTGTACCCCACACAAACAATTGGTATATGTCACCCACCGAACTAACAGATGGATTAACTAGATTTATTTCCATGTCACATATGCAGTAGTGCTGGGTGAGCATGCTCGGCCAAACACCAGTTCGGCTTGAGCATTTCGATGCTCGGCACATCGCGTTGTTAGACCGAACACCACATGTGCTCCAGCGCGATGCTCAGTCTCCTGCCCGCATGTTTGTTGGCTGCTACGCAGCTGACACTAACTGTAATGCCGTAGCCATGTTGGTTACTGGCATTACAGTGATTGGCTGGCCGGAACGCGTCATCAGGTGCGATATAGCACCCGATGATACGTGTTCGGCTCAGTCTTAGTCAGCAAGAGCTTTTCTGAAGAAGGAAATAGTAATATTTTAGGGAAAAAACTTGCTATTACTACTATTGTTGTATCTGGCAGCAATATAATTATTAGCCCAACCTGCACTAAATTACGTGGAATTGTTAGAGATGCAAAAGTCCTTTTAAGGAATATAGTTGTATCTGGCTGCAAGATATATTATTAGTGCAACCTGTGCTAAATTGCATGCAATTGTTAGTGCGGCTTCTGATAATGACACAACCTCTGCTATATCTTTTATTTTACATTTGCGCAGCCTAAATATCTGTGACATTCTGCGCAATAGTTTGGCCACTGGTGATAGCGACCTTACCAGCGACACATCTCCTGTATAAAGTTTGTGCATCCTAAATATCTGTGACATTCATTCAGTGTAATTTTTTATTACCTGTTGGTGACAGCGACATTACATGCGCTATAACTCCTGTATAACGTTTGTGCATCCTAAATATTAGTGATGAGCAGGAGGTGCCATATTCGATTTTCGATATTCGTCATATATTCTTCGAAATTGAATATTCGTCATTATTCTATATATTGCAAATGTTACTCGAAT
The DNA here is from genome assembly GCA_033119425.1 of Bufotes viridis. Classification (NCBI taxonomy): domain Eukaryota; kingdom Metazoa; phylum Chordata; class Amphibia; order Anura; family Bufonidae; genus Bufotes; species Bufotes viridis. Next base: position 100,845,799 of record CM065593.1, read on the forward strand.
TTATATTCGCATTGCGAATTAAACTTAGAGCTGGGTTCCTAATGGTTGGCTTGCTAGAATATAATGAAGATTGAGAATATAGTGCTATATTCGTGAATTCGTGATATTCATTATCTTCGTCAATTCTACAAAGTAGCAATGCAACCATTAGGAACTCAGCTCTAAGTTGAATTCGCAATGCGAGTAATTCAGGTTATATTAATCGCATTGCGATTACAACTTAGCCAAATTTGTGAGATCGTGATTCTCACATCCGACAGTAGATTTTAGCATGGAGGCGTTCCCATGCACACGGGAAGTCGGCAGAAGCGGAAACGGGCATTGACTGGAGCGGGCAGGGAGCCAGGAATCCTCCGGACAGGTAAGAACAGCTTTTGGGAAGTGGGAAGACAACCAGAGAGCAACAAGGATTAACAACTTAAAAAAAAAAAAAATATTCGAAGTGTGCCGATATTCGCTAAAAAATTCGCTATTCGAATATTTGCGCTCAACACTACTAAATATCTGTGACATTCATTCAGTGTAATTTTTTATTATACGGTGATGGTGGCAACAACATTACTTGTGCTATACCTCCTGTATAAAGTATGTGCATCCTAAATCTCAGTAATATTAATTCAGTGTAATTTTTTATTAGCCGGTGGTGACAGTGACATTACAAACTTTATTTGCACATACACTTACAAAACCTACGCTACTGTACGTGTGACATACTTGCAAGCATATATACCATTTAATGTGCGCAAGGTGAGCAATAAGCGATGAGAAAGTGGCCGTGCTGCTGACGCAGAGGCCGTGGCCCTGGGTGTGGTGAAACTGTGCCTGCTGCCAGAGCACAAGAAATACACTCATCCACAATACCTAGCTTCATGTCCCAGTTTGCATGGAGGCGTAGGACACCACTCTCGAAGTCAGACCAGTGCAACCAGGAGGTCGGTTGGATTGCAGCAGATAATGCTTCCAGTCTCAGTAGCCAAGAGTCTGATCAACAGAAATCTCACCCTGATACTCCTTCCACCCACCATGGAGAGTCTTGGCAAACAAGGGATCCCACACTAAGATATTCCGAGGAGCGCTTTTCATCGCCATTCCTTAATTTGGGGCTCTCGACAAGCCCACTTGAAGAGGGATATGAGGAGATCTTGTGCCCTGATTGAAAAACTCTTGAGCATCCACAGTCAGACGAAGATGACAATGGGGAACGGCAATTAGTGTTTAACGAGGGGGATGATGATGATGATGAGATTCAGTTGCCAATAAGTCAACCGCAATTAGTGTCTCAAAAGGTTGAGACACAGTTGTCAATAACTGAGGTTGTTGTTAGGTCAACAAATCAGGAGACCAGAGTGAGTAAGTGGAAGTGGAGGTGCTGGACGATTAAATCACTGACCCAACCTGGGAAGGTGGCAAGCTGAGCGAGGACAGCAGGACAGAGGGGGAGGGATCCTCAGCACCTCAAAATGGTGGAAGAGGCAGTGGGGTGGCAAAAGGGAGAAGGCGGCCCACACCAAACAGGCCCGCAACTGTTTCCCAGAGCACCCCCTTGTGGAAATCTCCCTTGCCAATGGGTAGGTGTTCTGCAGTCTAGCGCTTTTTTGAGAAAAGCGCAGACAATAAACGAATTGTCATTTGCAACCTGCCATACCAAAATTAGCAGGGGCGTGAACACTAGCAACCTCACCATCACCAGCATGATCCTCCACATGGCATCAAAGCACCCTAGTAGGTGGGCTGAATGCCTGGGTTCACAATCAGTGTCTGCGGGTAACACCACTGCCTCCTCTTCCCCTGTGTTACATGCTAGCCAATCTCCTGTCCAAGACGCAGGCCCCGATGCCTTCCTTCCTGCACCTGGACCTTTGCAAGCACCATCAGTTAGCACATCCACTTCTGTGTCCCAGCGCAGCGTACAGATGCCTATACCCCAGGCCTTAGACCGAAAGCGCAAATACCCACCCACAGGCCATAGCACTAAATGTACACCTTTCCAAATTGCTGGCCCTGGAAATGTTGCCATTTAGGCTTGTGGACACTGAGGCTTTCCGCAGCCTGATGGCGGCGGCAATCCCGCGTTGCTCTGTCCCCAGCCGCCAATATTTTTCACGGTGTGCAGTCCCCACCTTACACCAGCATGTGTCCCGTAACATCACCGGTACCCTGACCAACGCAGTTATTGGGAAGGTCCACTTAACGACTGACACATGGGAAAGTGATTTCGGCCAGGGACGTTATATTTTCCTGACAGCACACTGGGTGAACATTGTGCAGGCTGGGAGCGAGTCATACCCTGAGATGACACAGGAGCTACTGACGCCAAGGATTGCGGTCCCTACTTCCATCAGTGTTTCTGCTGCCTCCTACATTAGTGGCTGCAACCCCCCATTCTTTTCCTCTGCCTCCTCCTCCTCTTCCACCTCTGAATTATCATCTTGCAGCACCAGTCAGCCATCAGTCAGTTGCTGGAAGCAGTGTAGCACTGCAGTGGGGAAGCGGCAACAGGCCGTGCTTAAACTGATCTGCTTAGGTGACAAACTGGGGACGCTTTACATGAAAAAGAGGTGGAAATGGGGGAAGACAGTACAAAGGGTAGTAGCCAGACCACCCTCAGTTTGTCTTCTCAGCGTGAATTGGATGATGATAGCGACAACATTTGGATAGTTAAACGTATTATTTGGGTTTGTCGTCCACCCTTTACAAGATTATTGAGTTAACCTTTATGAGGAGGAGATGCAGGAGATGGTTGCCTCCGTTACAGAGGGTGGTACCCATGGAAGTTTTATTTCATCTGTTCAGCGTGGATGGGTCTAAGAGGAGGAAGAGGAGATTGAGAGTCATCCTCCTGATGAGGATAGCGAAGTCTTCTCTATTGGGACTCCGGCACACATGACTGACTTTATGTTAGGCTGCCTTTCCTGTGACCCTCGCATTGTACGCATTTTGGCCAACACTGATTACTGGTTGTTCACCCTTCTCGACCCCCGCTACAAAGAGAACTTCGCAATTCTCATTCCTGTGGTGGACAGGATGAGCAGAATAATGCAATACCAGAAGGTCCTTGTGGAACAATTGCTCCAAAAATTACCAGCTGACAATGCTGGATGCAGAGTACCTAGTTCCTTGGGCAACCGAGGAGGGTAGACAATAATACAGAATACATAGCAGTTCCAACAGAGGCAGGGCAACACTCTCCAAGGCCTGGGACAGTTTTATGACACCCCGCCAGCACCGTCAACCTGATTGGCCTAGTGTCACAAGGAGGAAAACATTTTGATGGTGAAGGAGTATGTAGCAGACCATGTCAGCGTCCTCAGTGATCACTCTGTGCCTTACAACTATTGGGTCTCCAAGCTGGACACGTGGCATGAACTGCCGCTCTACACCTTGGAGGTGCTTTCCTGCCTTGCTGCCAATGTTTTGTCAGAACATGTATTTAGTACTGCTGGGGGCATAATAACTTAAAAGCGCATCTGCCTGTCAGCTGAAAATGCTGACCGGTTGACTCTTATAAAAATGAACATGGCCTGGATTGTCCCTGACTTCTCTACTCCACCAGAGGAAAGTGGCTGAACATAAAGGCACTTTAAATGTGGCTTTCATGGTGTATTGAATACACTGTATTCCCATGCACCCCTTCCACCACTAAAAAGGGTATATGGTTCAATCTCCCTTTTGTCGTCCTCCTCCTCCATCATATCAACATGCTTATTAGGCTGCCCTCGCTCCTAATGTTTTAGAGCTGAGCTCAGCAGTGGGTCCTCACCCATAATGTTTTAGAGGGTCACCAGCAAGCCCTCACCTATAATGTTTTTGAGGATAACCAGCAGGCCCTCACCCGTAATGTTTTTGAGGGTCACCAACAGGCCCTCACCCATAATGTTTTAGAGTGTCAACAGCAGACCATTGTTCATAATGTTTTAGAGGGTCACCAGCAGGCACTCGCCCCTAATGTTTTAGAGGGTCAGCTCAGAAGCAGACCATTACCCCCCAATTTTTTATATGGTCAGCTCTACAGCAGACCCTCGCCCATATTATTTTAGATGGTCAGCTCATCAGCAGGCCCTCACCCCTAATGTTTTAGATGGTCAGCTCTGCAGCAGGCCCTCGCCCATAATGTTTTAGATGTTTGGCTCTCCAGCAGGCCCTCACCCATAATGTTTTTGAGGGTCACCAGCAGGCCCTCACCCATAATGTTTTAGAGTGTCAACGGCAGACCATTGTTCATAATGTTTTAGAGGGTCACCAGCAGGTCCTTGTCCCTAATGTTTTAGATGGTCAGATCAGCAGTAGGCACTCGCCCCAAATGTTTTAGAGGGTAAGCTCAGGAGCAGACCATCACCCCCAAGCTCTACAGCAGACCCTTGCCCATATTATTTTAGATGGTCAGCTCAGCAGCAGGCCCTCACCCCTAATGTTTTAGATGGTCAGCTTCGCAGCAGGCCCTCGCCCATAATGTTTTAGAGGGTCAGCTCAGCAGCAGACCCTCATCACTAATGTTTTGGAGGATCAGTTCATCAGCAGACCCTCACCTCTAATTTTTTAGATTGTCAGCTCTGCAGCAGGCCCTCAACCATAATGTTTTAGATGGTCAGCTCAGCAGCAGGTCCTCACCCTTAATGTTTTAGATGGTCAGCTCTGTAGAAGGCACTCGCCCATAATGTTTTAGATGGTCAGCACGGCAGCAGGCTCTCGTCCCTAATGTTTTAGATGGTCAGATCAGCAGCAAGCCCTGGCCCCTAATGTTTTAGAGGGTCACTAGCAGGCCATCAATCAAAATTTCAAGGGTGTGTATGATTCCCTTCTTTATGTGTAATAAAGGGTGTATTGTAGTGCTAGTTCCTTATAATTTTTGGCAGCCCTTTCACTTAGTGCATAGGCTTTATGAGTGTAGGAGTCCCACTACCTGAACAACTGTAACACAATGTGAATGAGGCCCTCTTTTATGTGATATACAGGTTGTATCGGAGTGCCTCCTCCTTGTAAATATACAGGAAAGAACTTTTTCCAAGAATTTTTCCTCTAAAAGCGATTTTATCTTCGGCTTTGTGCGTATTATTGTCAGTCTGTAAAAGTGGCATACTACTCGGACAATATTGTTCCCAGCAATGACATGGGAGTCCAAGATGCATCCAGACATCCTCCCCATGCTGTTGCCGAACCATTTAAGTGGTGTTTCCATCAATTTCTTATTTTTTCTTGTGAACCGGACACCCTCCCCTCTTCAGAGCAGGAGGTGCCTGGTTTAATGCTTTGGTTCTCCAATTGACTTCCATTGTGCTCGGGTGTTCGGTAGAGCACCCGAGCATCCTGAGGTTTTCTACTCGAGCACCCGAGCACTTTGGTGCTCAACCAACACTAGTATGCAGTGCAGGTGCACCCCACACAAACAATTGGTATATGTCACCCACCGATGTAACAGATGGATTAACTAAATTTATTTCCCCATCATGTATGCAGTGCAGGTGTACTTCACACAAACAATTGATATATGTCACCCCCGATATAACAGATGAATTAACAAGATTTATTTCCCCGTCAAGTATGCACACAAACAGTTGGTATATGTCACCCACTGAACTAACAGATGTATTAACTAGATTTATTTCCCTTTGGTCAAGGTTAAAGAAAAAAGAAATAGATGGACTCGCGCTCAATAGCTGATGTGAAGTCTGTATAGTAAGAAAGTGCACGTGCCTATACGGCAGCGCAGGTTCCAATTAACCATTTTAGATTTATTTCCCTGTCATGTATGCAGTGCAGGTGTACCTCACACAAACAATTAGTATATGTTACCCACCAAACTAACAGATGGATTAACTAGATTTATTTCCCTGTCACGTATGCAGTGCAGGTGTACCTCACACAAACAATTAGTATATGTCATCCACCAAACTAACAGATAGATTAACGAGGTTTATTTCCCTGTCACGTATGCAGTTTAGGTGCACCTCACACAAACAATGGGTATATTTTACCCACTGAACTAACAGACAGATTAACTATTATATTTTTGTGTCAGGGGTACAAAGATGGTGCAGTGCACCCACAAAAAAATCACTATAGGTCACCCACAGAATTAACAGCTAAATTAACTTTTGCATTTCTGTGTCAGGGGTGCCAAGATGGTGCATTGTACCTATAAAAAATTGCTATAGGTCACCCACAGAATTAACAGCCGGATTAATTATTAGATTTCTTTGTCAGGGGTGCAAAGCCGGTGTATTGTACCCACAAAGAAATCACTATAGGTCGCCCCAGTATAAATAGCCAGATGAGATTCCTAACACTTTCTCTCACTTCATCTGCCTGCTTCCTGTCCCTGCAATACTCAGAGCTGATGGGCGGTGCCACACGTGATACAGCTTTTATTGAGGCTGGGCCACATGATGTATGGGCCAATCACAGCCATGCCATTACTAGGCATGGCTGTGATGGCTTCTATGTTCCCACAGCTTAAAAGCATATTGATTGGCTGCCCTGCAGCCTGTCAACAAGCTTTATTAAATGCCTGAACACCGAACTCGAACCCAAACTTTTCCTGAACTCGCAAAGTTTGCTACTGACCCGAACTTTACAGTTTGGGTTTGCTCAACACTATTTATGTACAAACCTTCTTTCCTCCAGATGCAGAGGATATAGTAACATAGTTTATAATGTTGAAAAAAGACATCTGATAGTGTTCTCTTCTGAGAAACAGAAATAGTGCCAGACTGTAATAGTGCCCCCTTTTAGAATCCACATAGTAATAGTGCCCCTCTTCATGGACTACACAGTGTGGAAATGCCCCTTTTGTGCCCTACATATTAATATTACTCACTTTTGTCCGTTGGCTCCATAGAAATGAATGGGAGCAGCGGCCATGCAAGCGTGGCCATATGTCCCCATTGTCTGTGATGGGAATATCCCTTTAAGTCATCTTTAAACCAAAAAGTGGTCTAAGTTTATGGCAGTAGAATCATTGTAGCACAGGTATTAAATATGTAATAGAGACAGATAAAAATAGATTCTGAAACTGGAGGAGTTTTATCAAAATTGATGCAAAGTGAAACTGGCATAGTTGCCCAAAGCAACCGATAAAATTCCACCTTTCTTTTTTCAGAGCTTTGGAAAATGAAAGGTTTAATCGGGTTGGTTGCTAGAGACAATTAAGTAGGTTTCCTTTGCACCAGTTTTGATAAATCTCCCCCTATGTGTTTTATTTTCTGCGATATTACATCAATTTTCTGTTTTCCATTTTTATCCACTGTCATTTTACCAAAAGTTTATACACCACGCACCAATGTTCCCAACACTTTTTGACCATATTAAGATTCAGCACTTACATTTGAATATATTTATCCATGTGATCGATGTCATACATTTCATTTTTGCCGGCTAAGTTTTTATAATGCATTTATATTCCAATGTGTACAGGAACTTTTCTGAACTTTTCCAGCATTGTTATGTTCTGATTTTTTTGTTCTTCCCTCAGTGTGCATCTGTTATCACATTTGTTTTCCACATATTTATTTTCAGTAATATCTTTTTCATTCTTCTTTTTATACTGATGGTGTCCCTGGACTTTCACACTAAGGTAGCCTAGCAACTGAATTCTCATTTGTCTCTTATGCTTCTCTGATTTACACTTGAGTGTTAGATACAGTGTAAACTATATTCAGAATTTCTTTATCTTATCTATATTGTCCTTGTTTATTATATTTAAGCTATTACTTAGATTATTCAGAATGTTGTTTCTGAAAAATAAGGATGTTACCTACCTGCTGACTAAAAGTTATATGTTGGCCATAAGCGGTTTTCAATTGCAATTTCTAGAGATACAAGTGGATATTGTGACTATGATGGGGCATTTTTGAATGGAACAAGTACAAAGCATAGCAGGTAAAGCAGAATTACCTTTCCTGCCAATCTAAGATGAATAATCCATAAAACATGTCTCCTCATAATGTTACAGACAGTGGTGTAACTAGAAATGACTGTGCCCTACTGCAACTTGTAGAACGGGGTCCCCCTCGAGCAACTTCTTCGCAAACCCCTCCTCCTTTGCAACCCCCACTTCTGTGACTAGTCAAGATTGCTCTCTCAGTTGAGGCCTGGAAGCCGTTCCACCCGTTTCCTACAACGTCTCTGTATATAATGTAATGGCATAATACTGTTGAAGGGGCCCAGATAATAAAATCTTTTACTCCTCCACCTGGATGGGTCCCTTCTGAGTTCGGGCTACAAAGGAGCCTCTTCCCCTACAGCTATGCGTACGACCCTGGTCAGAGAAAAATGGACACTAATGTAAAAAGTGTATTGAGTGTGCTTATTATAACTATATTAATTTGACTTAACCTGGTATATTCAAGTGGTTTTTGTGGTTGTTTATTACATCCATTAGTGGATCTGTAGAGCTCGTGGGCCCCAATGCGATACCTGCAACAGCCCTACCCTCCTCAAGTAATATGCGCCATTTAGAATACTGGAGACTTCTCATGTGGCAGAGTAGCCTTTGTGACTGTCAATGGAAAAATAAAAAAAAGTTATAGCTGTTGAAATTTAAAAAACAGACAAAAATTTCTGAACAGTAAAGGGAACCTGTCACTTCAAACAGCTGTCCTAAACCGCCGGCAGGACCTTCAAGACTACAGCAGTCGGATTCTGATCAAGTATATCTTACTAAATTCCGGTGTGGCAGTAGTAAGAAAAACGATGTTTAATCCCCGGCTGGCGCGATTTTCTGCCCAGGCTTGAAGTCAAGGGGGCAGCGGCCTTCTTGCTTCAAGTTACGGTAACCACACCCCCTTCCCGGCCCCTTCGCTGTGACTGACAGCTGGCTGTTCTGAGAAGCCAGCCGGCTGTCGGGCATAAGCGCTGTCAATCAAAGCAAAGGTTCCGGGAAGGGGGTGTGGTCACCGCGACTTGAAGCAAGAAGGCCGCTGCCCCCTTGACTTCAAGCCTGGGCAGAGAATTGCGCCAGCCGGGGATTAAACATCGATTTTCTTACTACTGCCTCACCGGAATTTAGTAAAATATACTTGATCAGAATCCAACTGCTGTAGCCTTGAAGGTCCTGCCGGTGGTTTAGGACCGCTGTTTGAGGTGACAGGTTCCCTTTAAAGCCTTTTCTAGCCTGGTCATTAAGGGATTAATATAAATTAGGCTGAAGTTACGCTTCAACGCAGACAGGCGATGAGAACGCCAACAGACGGCCCGCAGTTTCTACAGCAGCTCTGACATATCGGGGCAGTTTTTCAAGAATTTCTGCACCACCAAATTCAGCACCTGCACCAGGCAAGGGATATGCGTCAAACTAGCTGGGCCCAGAGCTTCTACGAGATTTCGCCCATTATTGCACACCACCAGGCCGGACTTGAGGCTCAGTGGCACCAACCACTCATCGGTCTGTTGTTCCATGCCCGTCCACAGCTCCTGCGTGGTGTGGGGTTTGTCCCCCAAGCAGATGAGTTTCAAAACTGCCTGCTGTCACTTTCCCCTGGCTGTGCTGAAGTTGCTTGTGAAGGTGTTGCGCTGACCGGATAAGTAGATGTTAGAGGAGGAAGAGGAGTAGGAGGAGGAGAATACAGGAGGCAAAGAGAAATGTCCTGTAATCCTCGGTGGCAGAAGGATATGCGCCAAACAGCTATACGCCTCAGGCCCAGCCGCCACTGCATTTGCCCAGTGTGCTATTAGGGAGATATAACGTCCCTGCCCGTGCTTACTGGTCCACGTATCGGTAGTTATGTGGACCTTGCCACAGGTGGCGTTGCGAATTGCACACCTGATTTTGTCCCCCACTTCTTTGTGGAGGTTTGTTAGAGATGTGAACCTCCTGGCACTCTGGAATGTGGCTGAGAGTCGGGTTCCCACCCCGTAGACAATCAAATAAAGATAACTCCAGCACTATGCGTCAAGGCTTTGTTTTATTTGAAATGCGGCGTCATAATAACGTTTCGGGTAAAACGGCCTTTATCAAACTATGTGACAAAATAAGAAAAATAAACAATTAATATCGTGTTTACAGATAATAAGACATAATAATGTTGGATGATACAAAATACATATGCCATAAACAAAAAATCACATGTGAAAACAAATAAAGAAATGAGGGGGGAGAAACATTAATTAACATAGTCAAGTCAATGTAACACTCATAGAGTTAAAGGCGACCTGTTGGAAGGAGGTTAAAGACAAAAACTACGTTACTGGTCTGGTAAGTATATTGCACAGTGAATATCTATGCAAAGCTCATGGGGTTAGGAGAAGGACTATAAGAGCGTCAACTGTGTAATAATATTTAGGGCCTAATTGTAATTGATAGTGTTGAGGAGGAAGGTATTGGTGTGTGTTTGTAACACTGAACTAACACTGATGCTGAATAAGTAATAAGTAAATAACCTTCAGCTGTAGGGAAGATATCAAAGGAAGCTGCGCTGTAAAGGGACGTGGCGTGTATCCGCACGCAGCACGCTTAATGAAGAAGAAGCGCATAGATGTTTGAAAATCGCGCCATTAAATAGAAGAGAAGGGGAGGGTCAGGGGAGACTATGCAATACAGAGTTTCACGTAACCATTATGTCATGTATTGTCTCCATTCCAAGGATAACAGTATGGTGTTTACATTGATGCCTTAATATATTATCATGTCCTTTAATAACGTATTTCTCCATTTTTCTTCAGGTCTCCTAAAGAATATCGACCCCCTTTTCTTTCACGGTTGGATATCCTTTTCCCATATAGAATGTCCACACATATGTCCTTTTAGGTATCATATATGTCCTGTTAGGGATCATATATATCGTTTCTTCACATCACCCCAATAGGGACACCCAGTTCTATTACTACTGATTAGGATGTTCACCCGATTTAACCTTACATACTAGATTTAACCTTACATACTAAATTTACACACTATTGGCGTTTTCATAAAAAGCTCTGAGGTCCGCACTGCGCTTGCGCCCTTTAGGTCTATACAAATATACTTAGTTTGCGCGTCAGAGCTCCAGGAGAGACGTGACACGCAAGACATGGAACGCACACCATACGTCACTTTCGCCCCTCATCAGCTTTGAATGAGAGCCTTGACACGCAAGCGGTGGAATGCACCGCCGCCGCCCGGAAGTACCTCAGCATTTCCCTGACCCACCCTTCTCTCCTATTTAATGGCGCGATTTTCAAACATCTATGCGCTTCTTCATTAAGCGTGCGGATACACGCCACGTCCCTTTACAGCGCAGCTTCCTTTGATATCTTCCCTACAGCGGCATTGGGTAAGCCCTTCTTTAAAGGTTAGTTACTTATTATCTATTCAGCATCAGTGTTAGTTCAGTCTTACAAACACCCACCAATACTTTACTCCTCAACACTATCAATTACAATTAGGCCCTAAATATTATTACACATTGTTGACGCTCTTATAGCCCTTCTCCTAACCCCTTGATCTTTGCATAGATATTCACTGTGCAATATACTTACCAGACCAGTAACGTAGTTTTAGTCCTTAACCTCCTTCCAACAGGTCTCCTTTAACTCTATGAGTGTTACATTGACTTGACTATGTTAATTAATGCCCCCCCCCTTATTTCTTTCTCCACCCCCCCCCCTCATTTCTTTATTTGTTTTCACATGTGATTTTTTTGTTTATGGCATATGTATTTTGTATCATCCAACATTATTATGTCTTATGATCTGTACCATGTGTTGGATTCTAAAAACAATATTAATTGTTTATTTTTCTGATTTTGTCACATAGTTTGATAAAGGCCGTTTTGGTCAAAACATTATTATGACGGTGCATTTAAAAAAAAACAAAGCCTAGACGCATAGTGCTGGAGTTATCTTTATTTGATTTTTTGTGGAGGTAACAGATGACTCGCCTGGGAAAATAGTGGCGGCTTGGAACGATGTACTGTAGGACAACCAATCCCATAAGGTTTTTAAAACTCTCCGTCTCCACCAGATGGAATGACAGCGTTTCAAAGGCCAGGAATTTTGAAATGCTGGCATTCAAGGCCAGGGATCTTGGGTGGGTAGGGGGTTACTTCCTCTTTCGCTCGATTGTTTGGAAGATGGACAGCTGAACGCTGCCATGTGACATTGTGGAGATGCTTGTTGAAGGTGATGGACGTGATGGCGTTGCAAGCGCATCCTCTGTTTGTGGGGTGGCCGGTGCCACTGTCACTCCAGAGGTGGAGGAAGAGGCCGAGACTGCAGCAGAAGAGGGAGCAGGAGGAGCCTGAGACATTTCTTGGTTTTGCAGGTGTTTACTCCACAGCAGCTCGTGCTTTGCACTTAGTTGCCTGGTAATGCAGGTTGTGCTCAAATTTAGAAAGTTTATGCCTCGCTTCAGGCTCTGATTGCACAGCGTGCAAATCACTTGTGTCTTGTCGTCTGCACATTGTCTGAAGAACTGCCACTCCAATGAACTCTTTGGAGCTGGCTTTGGTGTGCTCGGTCCCTAGGTGCGGTGGGCAGTAGCAGGCGTACTGTCTAGGGGCGGTCACTCTGCTTTTGCACCCTGCTCCTTCTTATGCTGTGCTGGTGGCTCTGTGCAACCACCGCCCCTCCCTCCGAACTGCACATGTCACTCACATGACCTTGATTTCCTGTGGGGTCTAGGACCTTATCGTCCTCCACATCATCTTCCACCCAGTCTTCACCCCTGCCTTCCTTGACGGTTTGCACACTGCAGAAAGCCGCAGCAGTTGGCACCTGTGTTTCGTCATCATCAGAGACATGCTGCAATGGTCTTCCGATGTCCTCATCCTCAAACATAAGTGGTTGGGCATCGGTGCACTCAATCTCTTCCACTTCTTGGGCAGGGCTAGTTAGATGGCTCTGGAAAACCCTGCCAGCAGACTCATCAAAAAGCATAAGAGACTGCTGCATGACTTGGGGCTCAGACTGCTTGGCTGATTTGCAAGGGGGTGAGATAGATGCCCATGGCCTGCAGGTGCCAACTCTTTGCTTTCAGCAGTGGACCGGGTGGGAGACAATGTGAAGATACTGAAGGCACTTTCAGCCACCCAAACTACTAGCGACTGCACTTGTTCTGGCCTTACCATTCGTAGAGCGGCATTCGGGCCTACCAAATAACTCTGAAGGCTTTGTCGTCTATGTGCACCTGAGGAAGGTGATTCATTTAGGCTTGTAGCCGGCACAGATCGACCACATCCTCTCCCTGCAACAGGAGCTCCACCAACACCAGCAGCACCACGACCAGGGACACGTCCCTTATTTGATGCTCTCCTCATTTTTTGCAGTCACCCACCAAAGTAACAGATGTTTTTACTAAATTTAGTCCCCTGTCAACAATGTAAAGAATGGGTTTTTCACCGGCAAAACTGGGTTAATGTCACCCACCAATGGAACAGACAATTTTTAGAAATTTACGTCTCTGTCACCTATGCAAAGCAAGGCTTTGTATACAACAAAGCTGGATTAATGTCACCCAAGAATGTAACAGACGATTTTTAGAAATTTACCTCCCTGTTACCTATGCAGAGCAGGGGTTTGTATACGGCAAAACTTGCAAAATGTCACCCACCAATGTAACAGATGATTTTTAGAAATTTACCTCCCTGTCACCTATGCAGAGCAAGGGTTTGTATATGGCACAACTGGCAAAATACTGATAATAATTGTAATGTGGCGCACTGGGAGAACAATTGACCAACTGAGGTGCTCACAGTAGATTAGGTTCATCCAAACTACTCAAAAAACCAAATGAAATAAAAAGAAACAAACTGAGCACTCTCTGATATTAGAGCCTACATTTTTTTTTAATCCAACAATACTAAAACACCATATAAAACAACCATACATAGTGGTCAGGAAAAAATAAAATGATAATAATGGACGAATATATAGCTGCCCTATAATAGTAAAGTAATAACGTCAGTCTAATATTGTCTCAATCAACATACAGTCATTCAAATGGAGACCACTTGCTTATTATGGCAGAGAATCCAAGGTTCGTACTGTAAGCCAGAAACACACTGATTGGATGAATATGCAATTCAATAGATGTTTCATTCATAAAAATGAATGAAGGGCGGAGACTCAAGCATTGCACTCGAGCACATGCGGTACTCGGTAGAGTACTGCCATGTGCCGAGCATAGCGATGCTTGAGCCGAACAGATATTCGACCGAGCATGCTCGCTCATCACTATTTCTTAGGACACGCGATGGTAATCAAGTAAATTTGCTGTCACTGTTTGATATGTCTGGCAGACCGTGCAGTTGCTTTATATACTGATCGAACTAACTGCAATGTCAATTGCTTACCAGACTTGCCGCTACTTTCAATAGTGGCTCATACATACGTGACTTTGCTCCAATTTCGTTTATCTTGTAGAACGCTTGTTACCTCGCTGTTCCGTGCGCTAGTGCCGACACTTATCTCTGGGGCATGTGGGTTAATGTCCTCACAATGCTGTCCTTGTTCTTTGGCTACGGGATTATATTCTATTATAGAAATTTATACTACATACACGCTGCTGTGATCAAACAGTGATTGCAAATTTACTTGATTACCATCGCGTGTCCTAAGTAGCTGTCTCAATAAGTGGCAAATTGAAAACTTTATACAGTAACTACCACATTTGGATACATATATGGCAGTATCAATCGCATGGCAAATTAATTAAAAACAGCACTACTGGAAAGTCTACATTGAATAAGACATTTTATTAATTTCTACTAACAATGCTGTGGAAAGTATTTAATTAGCAGAGGTGAGTGAGCTCCGCACCAACAGCCTATAGAGGGCCAGAGACTGTATTTTATTTTACACACATTTGATGTTATGTACATTTATATAGTGTTCATATATAGATTGTGGTAGTTTATGTATATTTTATAGAACTCTAGAAAGTAATAAATGTGGATATATTATCAACTAAAAGCTGGCCATATTATAATGTTTATTCAGCAGCTAAGTGGTATGGCAGGCCGTCCTATTTTTCATTGAGCCCCCTATCCTGTTATTGTTACTTTACAAAGGTCACAGCGACTTATGTTCATGAGTGTTATTAGCCCAATGTACTGACGATGTGCATATATTTGTCAAATAAAAGAGCATACATTAAGCTAAACATACAGTATATATGCATAGTGATGTGATTCTGCACCAAGCTTGGCCTAACACTGTCTATTTAGTCAGAGGCGATATCATCCTTTTGACCATCATTATTAAGTTGGCTATTGTAGTCTAGTTATTATTTCCCTTTCCATCTTTTGATTGATTATACACTGGTCATATATGACGAATTGACCTCATTGTGAGGTCTGCAATACTTCTTACTCATAATGTGAAGTACTTTAGTAATTTTATCTGGATAATGTTGGATGTTAATTACCTGATATTTAAATTTTTTGACTGGTACATTGTTGTCACTTATTGTTACATTCTCACCTATTGGCCATTGGATTATTATTTCTAGAGGTGTCTACTATTTGGATCATGAATGTACTTTTTCTATAAATAAAATGCATTATATTTAGAGTTGAGCGAACACCTGGATGTTCGGGTTCGAGAGGTTCGGCCGAACTTCCGGAAAATGTCCGGGTTCGTGATCCGAACTCAACCCGAACTTCATCCCGAACCCGAATCCCATAGAAGTCAATGGGGACCCGAACTTTTAGGCACTAAAAAGGCTGTAAAATAGTCCAGGAACAGGCTAGAGGGCTGCCAAAGGCAGCAAAATGTAGGTAAATCCCTGCAAACAAATGTGGATAGGGAAATGATGACTTAACATAAAATAAATAAAAATTAACCAATATTAATTGGAGTTAGGTCCCATAGCACAGAATCAGGCTTCAAATCACCCACCAATGGAGAAGGTCGCTTACTATTATTTCGACCCCAGGATCCAGACAAAGGAGAGAGGTCCCACAGCAGAGAATCTGGCATCATATCAACCACCACAGGAGAAGGCCACTTTCAGTGACTTAGGCCTTAGCACCCAGACAGAGGAGACATGTCAGATAGCACAAGCATTACATTTATACCATCCAGCACAGGAGAAGGCCACTTTTAGTTACTTTGACCCCTGCACCCAGAAAGAGGAGAGAGGCCCCACAGCACATATTAAGGCATCATATCACCCACCACAGGAGTAGGCCACCATTTAGTTAATTTGACCCCTGCACCCATGTCAGATGGTACAAGCATCAGTTTTACATCACCCAGCACAAGAGAAGGCCACTTTTAGAGACTTTGACCCCTGCACCCAGACGGAGGAGAGAGGTTTCACAGCAGAGAATCAGGCATTTAGATCACCCACCACAGGAGTAGGCCATCATTTAATGGGACCCCGGCAACCATGTCAGATGGCACAAGCATCAGTTTTACATCACCCAGCACAAGAGAAGGCCACTTTTAGAGACTTTGACCCCTGCACCCAGACGGAGGAGAGAGGTTTCACAGCAGAGAATCAGGCATTTAGATCACCCACCACAGGAGTAGGCCATCATTTAATGGGACCCCGGCAACCATGTCAGATGGCACAAGCATCAGTTTTACATCACCCAGCACAAGAGAAGGCCACTTTTAGAGACTTTGACCCCTGCACCCAGACGGAGGAGAGAGGTTTTCACAGCACATATTAAGGCCTCATATCACCCACCACAGGAGTAGGCCACCATTTAGTTAATTTGACCCCTGCACCCATGTCAGATGGTACAAGCATCAGTTTTACATCACCCAGCACAAGAGAAGGCCACTTTTAGAGACTTTGACCCTGCACCCAGACGGAGGAGAGAGGTTTCACAGCAGAGAATCAGGCATTTAGATCACCCACTACAGGAGTAGGCCATCATTTAATGGGACCCCGGCAACCATGTCAGATGGCACAAGCATCAGTTTTACATCACCCAGCACAAGAGAAGGCCACTTTTAGAGACTTTGACCCCTGCACCCAGACGGAGGAGAGAGGTTTTCACAGCACATATTAAGGCCTCATATCACCCACCACAGGAGTAGGCCACCATTTAGTTAATTTGACCCCTGCACCCATGTCAGATGGTACAAGCATCAGTTTTACATCACCCAGCACAAGAGAAGGCCACTTTTAGAGACTTTGACCCCTGCACCCAGACGGAGGAGAGAGGTTTCACAGCAGAGAATCAGGCATTTAGATCACCCACCACAGGAGTAGGCCATCATTTAATGGGACCCCGGCAACCATGTCAGATGGTACAAGCATCAGTTTTACATCACCCAGCACAAGAGAAGGCCACTTTTAGAGACTTTGACCCCTGCACCCAGACGGAGGAGAGAGGTTTCACAGCAGAGAATCAGGCATTTAGATCACCCACCACAGGAGTAGGCCATCATTTAATGGGACCCCGGCAACCATGTCAGATGGCACAAGCATCAGTTTTACATCACCCAGCACAAGAGAAGGCCACTTTTAGAGACTTTGACCCCTGCACCCAGACGGAGGAGAGAGGTTTCACAGCAGAGAATCAGGCATTTAGATCACCCACCACAGGAGTAGGCCATCATTTAATGGGACCCCGGCAACCATGTCAGATGGCACAAGCATCAGTTTTACATCACCCAGCACAAGAGAAGGCCACTTTTAGAGACTTTGACCCCTGCACCCAGACGGAGGAGAGAGGTTTTCACAGCACATATTAAGGCCTCATATCACCCACCACAGGAGTAGGCCACCATTTAGTTAATTTGACCCCTGCACCCATGTCAGATGGTACAAGCATCAGTTTTACATCACCCAGCACAAGAGAAGGCCACTTTTAGAGACTTTGACCCCTGCACCCAGACGGAGGAGAGAGGTTTCACAGCAGAGAATCAGGCATTTAGATCACCCACCACAGGAGTAGGCCATCATTTAATGGGACCCGGCAACCATGTCAGATGGTACAAGCATCAGTTTTACATCACCCAGCACAAGAGAAGGCCACTTTTAGAGACTTTGACCCCTGCACCCAGACGGAGGAGAGAGGTTTCACAGCAGAGAATCAGGCATTTAGATCACCCACCACAGGAGTAGGCCACCATTTAATGGGACCCCGGCAACCATGTCAGATGGCACAAGCATCAGTTTTACATCACCCAGCACAAGAGAAGGCCACTTTTAGAGACTTTGACCCCTGCACCCAGACGGAGGAGAGAGGTTTCACAGCAGAGAATCAGGCATTTAGATCACCCACCACAGGAGTAGGCCACCATTTAATGGGACCCCGGCAACCATGTCAGATGGCACAAGCATCAGTTTTACATCACCCAGCACAAGAGAAGGCCACTTTTAGAGACTTTGACCCCTGCACCCAGACGGAGGAGAGAGGTTTTCACAGCACATATTCAGGCACTCATATCACCCACCACAGGAGTAGGCCACCATTTAGTTAATTTGACCCCTGCACCCATGTCAGATGGTACAAGCATCAGTTTTACATCACCCAGCACAAGAGAAGGCCACTTTTAGAGACTTTGACCCCTGCACCCAGACGGAGGAGAGAGGTTTTCACAGCAGAGAATCAGGCATTTAGATCACCCACCACAGGAGTAGGCCATCATTTAATGGGACCCCGGCAACCATGTCAGATGGCACAAGCATCAGTTTTACATCACCCAGCACAAGAGAAGGCCACTTTGAGAGACTTTGACCCCTGCACCCAGACGGAGGAGAGAGGTTTCACAGCAGAGAATCAGGCATTTAGATCACCCACCACAGGAGTAGGCCACCATTTAATGGGACCCCGGCAACCATGTCAGATGGCACAAGCATCAGTTTTACATCACCCAGCACAAGAGAAGGCCACTTTTAGAGTTACCTTGCAACAGACGGAGGAGACAGGTCATAGCACAGCATCAGTTTAGATCACCCACCACAGGAGTAGGGCACATTTAGAGACCTTGACTCTGCAGCTAGCACGAGTAGAGGTCTCACCAGAGATCAGGCATTATATCACCCACCACAGGAGAAGGCCACTTTCAGTACTTAGGCCTTAGCACTCGACCACTAGAGGACCGACATGTCAGATGGTACAAGCATCAGTTTTACATCACCCAGCACAAGAGAAGGCCACTTTTAGAGACTTTGACCCCTGCACCCAGACGGAGGAGAGAGGTTTTCACAGCAGAGAATCAGGCATTTATGATCACCCACCACAGGAGTAGGCCATCATTTAATGGGACCCCGGCAACCATGTCAGATGGCACAAGCATCAGTTTTACATCACCCAGCACAGGAGAAGGCGACTTTGAGAGACTTTGACCCCTGCACCCAGACGGAGGAGAGAGGTTTCACAGCAGAGAATCAGGCATTTAGATCACCCACCACAGGAGTAGGCCATCATTTAATGGGACCCCGGCAACCATGTCAGATGGCACAAGTATAACATCTATATCACCCAGCACATGACAAGGCCACTTTCAGTGAGTTAGGCCTTAGCAACGAGACAGAGGAGACAGGTCAGATAGCACAAGCATCAGTTTTACATCAACCACCACAGGAGAAGGGCACTTTTAGAGACCTTGACCCCTGCAGCTACAAGGAGGAGAGAGGTCCCACAGCAGAGATTCAGGCATTTATATCAGCCAGCACAGGAGAAGGCCGCTTTCAGTGACTTAGGCCTTAGCACCGACACAGAGAAGACAGGTCAGATAGCACAAGCATCAGTTTTACATCAACCACCACAGGAGAAGGGCACTTTTAGAGACCTTGACCCTTGCAGCCACACGGAGGAGAGAGGTCCCACAGCAGAGAATCAGGCATCATGTCAACCACCACAGGAGTAGGCCACCTTTTGTTTCTTTGACCCCTGCACCCAGAAAGAGGAGAGAGGTCCCACAGCAGAGAATCAGGCATTTCGATCACCCACCACAGGAGAAGGCCGCTTTCAGTGACTTTGGCCCCTGCACCCACACAAAGGAGACATGTCAGACAGCACAAGTATAACATTCATATCACCCAGCACAGGAGAAGGACACTTTCATGTACTTTGGCCCCGGCACCCAGACAGAGGGAAGGTTCATTCAACTCTGGGTTGCACCCCAAGATCCTACTTAATTTCAAAAATTGATTTTTCAATGAAGAAGTGGCCAGGAGTACACGACAACATGGTTTAAGGCAGTTATTAAGGACTACTCTGCACAAGGGAGGGTCAGGTCTTGTGGGATCCATGCCTGGTTCATTTTTATAAACGTCAGCTTGTCCACGTTGGCTGCGGACAGGCGGCTGCGTTTGTCAGTAATGACGCCCCCTGCCGTGCTGAATACACGTTCAGATAAAACGCTGGCCACCGGGCAGGACAGCACCTCCAAGGCATAACATGCTAATTCTGGCCACGTGGACAATTTGGAAACCCAGAAGTTGAATGGGGCCGAACCATCCATCAGTACGTGGAGTTGTGTGCAGACGTACTGTTCAACCATGTTAGTGAAATGTTGCCTCCTGCTAACACGTTCCGTATCAGGTGGTGGGGCAGTTAGCTGTGGCGTGGAGACAAAACTTTTCCACATTTCTGCCATGCTAACCCTGCCCTCAGAGGAGCTGGCCGTGATACTGCTGCGTGGGCGACCTCTAGCTCCTCCTCTGCCTTGGCCTTGGCCTTCCACCTGTTCCCCTGTGACAATTGGGAATGCTCTCAGGAGCGCGTCTACCAGCGCGCGCTTGTACTCGCGCATCTTCCTATCATGCTCCAGTGCAGGAAGTAAAGTGGGCACATTGTCTTTGTACCGTGGATCCAGCAGGGTGGCCACCCAGTAGACAGCAGACGTTAAAATGTGGGCAACTCTGCTGTCGTTGCGCAGGCACTGCAGCATGTCATCGCTCATGTGTGCCAGGCCCCCCAGAGGTAAGGACAAACTGTCCTCTGTGGGAGGCGTATCGTCATCGTCCTCTGTATCCCCCAGCCACGCACCAGGGATGTGCCTGCGCTGTGCTTGGTGCCACCCCGCTGTGAACCTGCTTCATCCTCCTCCACCTCCTCCTCATCCTCCTCGTCCTCCAGTAGTGGTCCCTGGCTGGCCACATTTGTACCTGCCCTCTGCTGTTGCAAAAAACCTCCCTCTGAGCCACTTCTAACAGACTGGCCTGAAAGTGCTAAAAACGACCCGTCATCCTCCTCCTCCTCCTCCTGGCCCTGGCCCACCTCCTCTTCCATCATCGCCCTAAGCGTTTTCTCTAGGATACATAGAATTGGTATTGACACGCTGATAACAGTGGCATCGCCACTGGCCATGTTGGTGGCGTACTCTAAACAGCGCAACAGGGCACACAGGTCTCGCATGGAGGCCCAATCATTGGTGGTGAAGTGGTGCTGTTCCGCAGTGCGACTGACCCGTGCGTGCTGCAGCTGAAACTCCACTATGGCCTGCTGCTGCTTGCACAGTCTCTCCAGCATGTGCAAGGTGGGCACGTCGCATATTAGGCGGTGAGCGGGAAGGCCGAAGTTCCGCTGTAGCGCTGACAGGCGAGCAGCGGCAGGATGTGAACGCCGGAAGCGCGCACAGACGGCCCGCACTTTATGCAGCAGCTCTGACATGTTGGGGTAGTTGTGAATGAACTTCTGCACCACCAAATTCAGCACATGCGCCAGGCAAGGGATGTGCGTCAAACCGGCTAGTCCCAGAGCTGCGACGAGATTTCGCCCATTATCGCACACCACCAGGCCGGGCTTGAGGCCCACCGGCAGAAACCACTGGTCGGTCTGTTGTTCAATACCCCGCCACAACTCCTGCGCGGTGTGGGGCCTGTCCCCCAAACATATGAGTTTCAGAATGGCCTGCTGACGTTTACCCCGGGCTGTGCTGAAGTTGGTGGTGAAGGTGTGTGGCTGACTGGATGAGCTGGTGGAAGCAGAGGAGGAGGAGGTAGCTACTAGAGGCCTGTTCATGCCGGACAGGTTCCCTCAGAAGTATCTTGTTCGATTGTCATTGTGCCGTTCTGTGGCTTCCTCATGCTGCTGCAACCTCCAGTCTCGGTCAATTTGCCGCTCTATGGTCTTCTCATGCTGCTGGCACCTCCAGACTCTGTCATTGTGCCACTCGTAGCCTTCTCCTAATGCTGCTGCTGACGCCACCTACAGACTCTGTCATTGTGCCACTCTGTGGCCTCATCATACTGTTTCCACCTCTAGACCATGTCATAGGTCCACTCATGCTGTTCCCACCCTCCCCACTTCATGACTGGTCCACTATTTTGGATTTCGGCCTGGCTGACATCATCATTTATTTGACACTTCTTCTGATCTGTCAGAAGGAAGAAAAAATGAGACACACAACGGATCCTGTCTGTGTAGCAGATTTAAGGCCTGTATGGTCCCATCAGAATTGGCTTATGATTTGTCAGCCAAAAGCAGGAGTGGGTAGAAAACACAGAAGACATGCAAATATTCCATTCATGTGTAATCTCTGTTTTAGATCCACTCCTGTTTTTTTGCCTTTAGCAATACTGATGGATTATTGAGCAAATGCTGACTGAGTGAAGGTGTATGCTCCACAGACAGGATCCATATTTTCTGGGTATTTGTACTGACGGATCAGAAAATGGGGAAAATTAATCAGTGACGTCAACATAAACTTACTGCTGACACCCTCTCCACTCTGTCGGGGGGGCTCCACTTGTATAAGCGTTTAATAGAACAGGTTCTGTAGACATCTATGAGGAATAAGCTGAAGAGGGTTTAAAAGGCGTGTGCTTCTTCTTTAGGGTAACATCTATCTGTAAGGCTGAGTTGATACTTGAGTAGTGTTGAGCGAACAGTTCGAGAATAGTTCGGGTTCGTACCGAACTTTGGGGTGTCCGTGACACGGACCCGAACCCGGACATTTTCAAAAAAGTTCGGGTTCGAGTTCGGAGTTCGGCATGTTCTTTCGGCGCATTTTGAAAGTACTATATAGCAGAATAGTACAGGCTTAAAGCTGAAATCGCATTGCGATTACAACTTTGAGCTACCGATCACCATGGGAACGCCTCCTCCAGTAGAATGTACTGTCGGATCTGAGAATTAAGTTGAAATCGCAATGCGATTATTAGAACTCAAATAAATCGCATCACACTACACGTTCTAATTGCATTCGATTTTAACTTTACTGTTTGGTTTTGTATCGCGATAATACAAAATTTGAATAATCGTGTGCGTGCTATTCTAGCACGCAGTGCTATTCGTATCCCACTATTAAGTTCTAATCGCATTCGATGTTAACTTATGCATTTTTTTTTTTTGCCAGGCATCAAATAGAATGCGATGCCTGTCAAAAAAAAAGCATAAGTTAAAATCGAATGCGATTAGAACTTAAGAGTGGGATACGAATTTCACTAGTGTTGTGTTGTTGAGCGCACATTTCGAGAATAGTTCCGGTCCATACAGAATTTTGGGGTGCTCGTGACACGACCCGAACCCGAACATTTTCATAAAAATTCGGGTTCGGTTTTGTAGTTCGTCATTTTTTGTGGCGCATTTTGAAAGGCTGCAAAGCATTCAATCAACATGCATCATACTACTTGCCCTAAGATGCCATCGCAGCCATGCCTACTATTGGCAAGGCTGTGATTGGCCAAGTGCAGCATGTGACTCAGCCTCTTTATAAGCTTGTGCGCACGTCGGGACGTGCTCACTCCCGATGTGAATAGAACAGGGATAGATGCAGCTGCTGTGAGGGCGAGATAGGCAGGGAATAATCGAGGAAAAAAACCTGAGAAGAAGTGAATGATCTAAACCTGTGCATCAGAACAACTCAGCTGAGCTGTTCACTGAAAGTTTATTTTTTTTTACACTGGCCAGATCGATTTTTACCGGCACATGTAACTGGACTGACCGGCGGCGGCCATTTTGGGACCTGTGGTGGGCCAGCTCAAGCTGCCACAGAGTCCAAAGAAAAGCTCCAAAGAATTGAAAAATCTACTCCTGTGACACAGAACAACAGCGATTCAGCTGCTCAGTCAAAGTCAATTTTTTTCTGGCTGGGCAGACCATTTTCTGGCACATGTTACTGGGCTGATAGGCGGCGGCCATTTTGGGACTTGTGGTGCTACAGCAAAAGCTGCCACAGCGTCCATTAATCTCATGTAATAGTCGATTTTTCATAGATATACTACATCAGGGGTTTGGCTGTGCTTGTGTCACCCCTACCAACTGCCAATATATTTAATATATCAGTGGTGAAACTGAAAGTAACCCACTTGGATAGCAAATCCCATGAATGTGCTGTTCCAGCTAGGCTAGCCAGTGTCACTACAGCCAGGTCCAATACTGTCAGCCAGAAATTAAATTTTTATTTTTTTGCCAGAAATATAAATTAAAAAATCTTTCCCTGTAACAAACATAATTCTGGTGATAGACCAGAAGAAGCACTTCAGTAAATAATACTGTAAAAAGGTTTAGGCAATAATTCTCCCAGTGTGGGCAATTTATGTACCAAAACGAGCATTTTAAAAATTCCGGTGTTCTGAAATACCAGCAGTCCTCTTGTAATTAATACCAGAAAAAGGCATTATAGTGTCCAGTGTTGTCATTTTGGTTCCAAAAGGCCAATTTAATCAATCTGGTGTTGGTGACACCCGAAATAGTAGGCCGCACGTTGTTACTCCTGTAAAAGGAAATAGTTCTCCCACTGTGGGAATTCATTTAACATAAGTAGCATTTAAAAATTCTGGTGTCCAATTTGCAGCAGTCCTCTTGTAATTAATACCAGAAAAAGGCATTATAGTGTCCAGTGTTGTCATTTTGGTTCCAAAAGGCCAATTTAATCAATCTGGTGTTGGTGACACCCGAAATAGTACGCCGCACGTTGTTACTCCTGTAAAAGGAAATAGTTCTCCCACTGTGGGAATTCATTTAACATAAGTAGCATTTAAAAAATTCTGGTGTCCAATTTGCAGCAGTCTTCTTGTAATTAATACCAGAAAAAGGCATTATAGTGTCCAGTGTTGTCATTTTGGTTCCAAAAAGGCCAATTTAATCAATCTGGTGTTGGTGACACCCGAAATAGTAGGCCGCACGTTGTTACTCCTGTAAAAGGAAATAGTTCTCCCACTGTGGGAATTCATTTAACATAAGTAGCATTTAAAAATTCTGGTGTCCAATTTGCAGCAGTCCTCTTGTAATTAATACCAGAAAAAGGCATTATAGTGTCCAGTGTTGTCATTTTGGTTCCAAAAGGCCAATTTAATCAATCTGGTGTTGGTGACACCCGAAATAGTAGGCCGCACGTTGTTACTCCTGTAAAAGGAAATAGTTCTCCCACTGTGGGAATTCATTTAACATAAGTAGCATTTCAAAAATTCTGGTGTCCAATTTGCAGCAGTCTTCTTGTAATTAATACCAGAAAAAGGCATTATAGTGTCCAGTGTTGTCATTTTGGTTCCAAAAGGCCAATTTAATCAATCTGGTGTTGGTGACACCCGAAATAGTAGGCCGCACGTTGTTACTCCTGTAAAAGGAAATAGTTCTCCCACTGTGGGAATTCATTTAACATAAGTAGCATTTAAAAAATTCTGGTGTCCAATTTGCAGCAGTCTTCTTGTAATTAATACCAGAAAAAGGCATTATAGTGTCCAGTGTTGTCATTTTGGTTCCAAAAAGGCCAATTTAATCAATCTGGTGTTGGTGACACCCGAAATAGTAGGCCGCACGTTGTTACTCCTGTAAAAGGAAATAGTTCTCCCACTGTGGGAATTCATTTAACATAAGTAGCATTTAAAAATTCTGGTGTCCAATTTGCAGCAGTCTTCTTGTAATTAATACCAGAAAAAGGCATTATAGTGTCCAGTGTTGTCATTTTGGTTCCAAAAGGCCAATTTAATCAATCTGGTGTTGGTGACACCCGAAATAGTACGCCGCACGTTGTTACTCCTGTAAAAGGAAATACTTCTCCCACTGTGGGAATTCATTTAACATAGGTAGCATTTAAAAATTCTGGTGTCCAATTTGCAGCAGTTTTCTTGTAATTAATACCGGAAAAAGGAATTACGGTATATCTTCCAGTGTGGGAATTTTGGGGCTAAAAAATAATATATTTTATTGTGGTGCGAGTTGAATCACAACAATGAGAAAACATTCTATTAAGGGACGAGGACGCGGTCGTGGTGGGGTCCGTGGAGTCTCTGTTGCTGGCAGAGGACGTGGCCGTTCGGCCTCAGGCGCACAAAGTAGTGAACCAACTCCCTCAAGTAGCCGTCAGAATTTACAGCGATATTTGGTGGGGCCCAATGCCGTTATGAGGATGGTAAGGCCTGAGCAGGTACAGGCATTAGTCGATTGGGTGGCCGACAGTGCTTCCAGCACGTTCACCACATTGTCTTCCGCCCAGTCTTCTGCGGAAAGCGCACAGGTGGCACCGGAAAACAAAGCCCATCAGTCTGTCACATCACCCCCATGCATATCAGGGAAACTGTCCGAGCCTCAAGTTATGCAGCAGTCTCTTCTTCTGTTTGAAGACTCTGCTGGCAGGGGTTCCCAGGGGCATCCACCTAGCCCTTCCCTAGCGGTGGAAGACATACCATGCACTGACGCACAACCACTTATGTATCCAGATGATGAGGACATGGGAATACCACCACAGCAGAGTGACCGAGTGTCTGATGATGACGAAACACAGGTGCCCACTGCCGCGTCTTATTGCAGTGTGCAGACTGAACAGGAGGAGGTCAGGGAGGAAGACTGGGTGGAAGACGATGCAGAGGACGATGAGGTCTTAGACCCCACATGGACTGAAGGTCGTGCCGCTGACTTAAATAGTTCAGAGGAAGAGGCAGTGGTGAGACCGAGACAACAGCGAAGCCAAAGAGGGAGCAGGGGGCAAAAGCAGAACACCCGCCGTCCCGAGAGTTCGTCTGCTATTGGCCAGTGCCAACATGGACCCAGCCCCCGCTAAGGCATCTTCAAGGAGTTCCCTGGCATGGCACTTCTTCAAACAATGTGCTGAGGACAAGACCAGAGTGGTTTGCACGCTGTGCCATCAGACCCTGAGGCGAGGCATTAACGTTCTTAACCTGAGCACCACCTGCTTGATCAGGCATCTACATGCAAAGCATGAACTGCAGTGGAGTGCACACCTCAAAAAAAATGAACCCGCTCAGGCTCCCCCTGCTCCCTCTACTGCTGCTGCCTCGGCTTCTGCCTCGAGAGGAATGTTGCCACCTGCCGAGCAGCAAACAGAGGATGTGCCACCGACACCACCACCACCACCGCCACCGTCACCTTGCGTCTCCACTATTTCACACAGCAGCGTTCAGCTCTCCATCTCTCAAACCTTTGAGAGGAAGCGCAAATTCCCACCTAGTCACCCTCGAGCCCTTGGCCTGAATGCCAGCACTTCTTAACTACTGGCCTTTGAAATGCTGTCATTCCGGCTGGTGGACACAGACAGCTTCAAACAGCTGATGGCCATGGCTGTCCCCCAGTATGTGGTTCCCAGCCGCCACTACTTCTCCAAGACAGCCGTGCCTTCCCTGCACATGCAAGTGTCCGATAAAATCAAGTGTGCACTGCGCAGCGCCATTTGTGCCAAGGTCCACCTAACCACAGATACGTGGACCAGTAAGCACGACCAAGGACGCTATATCTCACTAACTGCACACTGGTTGAATGTAGTGGCGGCTGGGCCCCAGGCGGAGAGTTCCTTGGCGCACGTCCTTCCGCCACCTAGGATCGCAGGGCATCATTCTCTGCCTCCTGTAGCCTCCTCCTCCTACTCGGCTTTCTCCTCCTCCTCTGCTTCCACCAGCTCCTCCTGTCAGCCACACACCTTCACCACCAACTTCAGCACAGCCCGGGGTAAGCGTCAGCAGGCCATTCTGAAACTCTTATGTTTGGGGACAGGCCCCACACCGCGCAGGAGTTGTGGCGGGGTATTGAACAACAGACGGACGAGTGGTTGCTGCCGGTGGGCCTCAAGCCAGGCCTGGTGGTATGCGATAATGGGCGAAATCTCGTGGCAGCTCTGGGACTAGCCGGTTTGACGCACATCCCTTGCCTGGCGCATGTGCTGAATTTGGTGGTGCAGAGGTTCATTCACCACTACCCCAACATGTCAGAGCTGCTGCATAAAGTGCGGGCCGTCTGTGCGCGCTTCCGGCATTCACATCCTGCCGCTGCTCGCCTGTCTGCGCTACAGCGGAACTTCGGCCTTCCCGCTCACCGCCTCATATGCGACGTGCCCACCCGGTGGAACTCCACCTTGCACATGCTGGAGAGACTGTGCGAGCAGCAGCAGGCCATAGTGGAGTTTCAGCTACAGAACGGCACCACTTCACCACCAATGATTGGGCCTCCATGCGAGACCTGTGTGCCCTGCTGCACTGCTTTGAGTACTCCACCAAAATGGCCAGTGGCGATGACACTGTTATCAGCGTTACAATACCAATTCTATGTCTCCTAGAGAAAACGCTTAGGGCAATGATAGAAGAGGAGGTGGCCCAGGTGGAGGAGGAGGAGGAGGAGGAGGGCTCGTTTCTAAGACTTTCAGGCCAGTCTGTTAGAAGTAGCTCAGAGGGAGGTTTTTTGAAGCAGCAGAGGGCAGGTTCACAGAGTCGCCAGCCAAGGCACTCTAATGGAGGACGAGGAGGATGAGGAGGAGGTGGAGGAGGACGAGGATGAAGCAGGTTCACAGCAGGGTGGCAGCCCACACAGCTCAGGCCCATCACTAGTGCGTGGCTGGGGGATACGGTGGACGATGACGATACGCCTCCCACAGAGGACAGCTTGTCCTTACCTCTGGGGAGCCTGGCACACATGAGCGATTACATGCTGCAGTGCCTGCGCAACGACAGCAGAGTTGCCCACATTTTAACGTGTGCTGACTACTGGGTGGCCACCCTGCTGGATCCCCGGTACAAAGACAATGTGCCCACTTTACTTCCTGCACTGGAGCGTGATAGGAAGATGCGCGAGTACAAGCGCACGCTGGTAGACACGCTCCTGAGAGCATTCCCAACTGTCACAGGGGAACAGGTGGAAGGCCAAGGCCAAGGCAGAGGAGGAGCTAGAGGTCGCCCACGCAGCAGTATCACGGCCAGCTCCTCTGAGGGCAGGGTTAGCATGGCAAAAATGTGGACAAGTTTTGTCTCCACGCCACAGCTAACTGCCCCACCACCTGATACGGAACGTGTTAGCAGGAGGCAGCATTTCACTAACATGGTTGAACAGTATGTCTGCACACCCTCCACGTACTGACGGAAGGTTCGGCCCCATTCAACTTCTGGGTTTCAAAATTGTCCACGTGGCCAGAGTTAGCATGTTATGCCTTGGAGGTGCTTTCCTGCCCGGCGGCCAGCGTTTTATCAGAACGCGTATTCAGCACGGTGGGGGGCGTCATTACTGACAAGCGCAGCCGCCTGTCCACAGCCAATGTGGACAAGCTGACGTTCATAAAGAGGAACCAGGCATGGATCCCACAGGACCTGTCCCTCCCTTGTGCAGAGTAGTCCTTAATAACTGCCTAAAACATGTCTTGTTGTACTACGGGCCACTTCTTTATTTAATACAAATTTTATGTAACCCACAGTTGAATGAAACTCTCCTCTGTCTGGGCGCCGGGGCCTAACTAGATGAAAGTGGCCTGTTAAACTATCGGGTGACATAAAGCCATAACCTCTGCCATGCTACCTCTGTCCTCTGTCTGGGAGCTGAGGCCTAAGTCAAATAAAGCGGTCTTCTGCTGTGCTGGAGGATAGGAAGCTAATCTCTGACCTCTCTCCTCTGTCTGGGTCCAAAGGCCTAAGTCACTGAAAGAGGCCTTCTCCTGTGGTGTGTGATATGATGCCTGAATTTGTGCTGTGGGACCTCTCTACTCTTCCTGGGTGCAGGGGTCAAAGTATCTAAAAGTGTCCATCTCTTGCGGTGGTTGATATGATGCCTGAATATGTGCTGTGGGGCCTCTCTCCTCTGTTTGGGTGAAGACTAGGTCAAAGTAACTTTATGGTGGCTTCTCTTGTGGTGGTTGATATTATGCCTGATTCTCTGCTGTGGAACCTCTCTCCTCTTCCAGGGTGCAGGGGTCAAAGTAACTAAATGGTGGCCTACTCCTGTGGTGGTTGATATGATGCCTGATTCTCTGCTGTAGGGCCTCTCTCCTCTGTCTGGGTGAAGGGGTCAAAGTAACTTTATGGTGGCTTCTTCTGTGGTGGTTGATATTATGCCTGATTCTCTGCTGTGGAACCTCTCTCCTCTTCCTGGGTGCAGGGGTCAAAGTAACTAAATGGTGGCCTACTCCTGTGGTGGTTGATATTATGCCTGATTCTCTGCTGTGGAACCTCTCTCCTCTTCCTGGGTGCAGGGGTCAAAGTAACTAAATGGTGGCCTACTCCTGTGGTGGTTGATATGATGCCTGATTCTCTGCTGTAGGGCCTCTCTCCTCTGTCTGGGTGAAGGGGTCAAAGTAACTTTATGGTGGCTTCTCCTGTGGTGGTTGATATTATGCCTGATTCTCTGCTGTGGAACCTCTCTCCTCTTCCTGGGTGCAGGGGTCAAAGTAACTAAATGGTGGCCTACTCCTGTGGTGGTTGATATGATGCCTGATTCTCTGCTGTGGGGCCTCTCTCCTCTGTCTGGGTGAAGGGGTCAAAGTAACTTTATGGTGGCTTCTCCTGTGGTGGTTGATATTATGCCTGATTCTCTGCTGTGGAACCTCTCTCCTCTTCCTGGGTGCAGGGGTCAAAGTAACTAAATGGTGGCCTACTCCTGTGGTGGTTGATATGATGCCTGATTCTCTGCTGTAGGGCCTCTCTCCTCTGTCTGGGTGAAGGGGTCAAAGTAACTTTATGGTGGCTTCTCCTGTGGTGGTTGATATAATGCCTGATTCTCTGCTGTAGGGCCTCTCTCCTCCGTCTGGGTGAAGGGGTCAAAGTAACTAAATGGTGGCCTACTCCTGTGGTGGTTGATATGATGCCTGATTCTCTGCTGTAGGGCCTCTCTCCTCTGTCTGGGTGAAGGGGTCAAAGTAACTAAATGGTGGCCTACTCCTGTGGTGGTTGATTTGATGCCTGATTCTCTGCTGTGGGGCCTCTCTCCTCTGTCTGGGTGAAGGGGTCAAAGTAACTAAATGGTGGCCTACTCCTGTGGTGGTTGATATTATGCCTGATTCTCTGCTGTGGAACCTCTCTCCTCTTCCTGGGTGCAGGGGTCAAAGTAATTAAATGGTGGCCTACTCCTGTGGTGGTTGATATGATGCCTGATTCTCTGCTGTAGGGCCTCTCTCCTCTGTCTGGGTGAAGGGGTCAAAGTAACTAAATGGTGGCCTACTCCTGTGGTGGTTGATATGATGCCTGATTCTCTGCTGTAGGGCCTCTCTCCTCTGTCTGGGTGAAGGGGTCAAAGTAACTAAATGGTGGCCTACTCCTGTGGTGGTTGATATGATGCCTGATTCTCTGCTGTAGGGCCTCTCTCCTCTGTCTGGGTGAAGGGGTCAAAGTAACTAAATGGTGGCCTACTCCTGTGGTGGTTGATTTGATGCCTGATTCTCTGCTGTGGGGCCTCTCTCCTCTGTCTGGGTGAAGGGGTCAAAGTAACTAAATGGTGGCCTACTCCTGTGGTGGTTGATATGATGCCTGATTCTCTGCTGTGGGACCTCTCTCCTCTGTCTGGGTGAAGGGGTCAAAGTAACTAAATGGTGGCCTACTCCTGTGGTGGTTGATATGATGCCTGATTCTCTGCTGTAGGGCCTCTCTCCTCTGTCTGGGTGAAGGGGTCAAAGTAACTAAATGG
The DNA here is from genome assembly GCA_033119425.1 of Bufotes viridis. NCBI lineage: Eukaryota > Metazoa > Chordata > Amphibia > Anura > Bufonidae > Bufotes > Bufotes viridis. The sequence continues at coordinate 100,877,454 of CM065593.1, forward strand.
TGGCCTACTCCTGTGGTGGTTGATATGATGCCTGATTCTCTGCTGTGGGGCCTCTCTCCTCTGTCTGGGTGAAGGGGTCAAAGTAACTAAATGGTGGCCTACTCCTGTGGTGGTTGATATGATGCCTGATTCTCTGCTGTGGGACCTCTCTCCTCTGTCTGGGTGAAGGGGTCAAAGTAACTAAATGGTGGCCTACTCCTGTGGTGGTTGATATGATGCCTGATTCTCTGCTGTGGGGCCTCTCTCCTCTGTCTGGGTGAAGGGGTCAAAGTAACTAAATGGTGGCTTCTCCTGTGGTGGTTGATATGATGCCTGATTCTCTGCTGTAGGGCCTCTCTCCTCTGTCTGGGTGAAGGGGTCAAAGTAACTAAATGGTGGCCTACTCCTGTGGTGGTTGATATGATGCCTGATTCTCTGCTGTAGGGCCTCTCTCCTCTGTCTGGGTGAAGGGGTCAAAGTAACTAAATGGTGGCCTACTCCTGTGGTGGTTGATATGATGCCTGATTCTCTGCTGTGGAACCTCTCTCCTCTGTCCTGGGTGAAGGGGTCAAAGTAACTAAATGGTGGCCTACTCCTGTGGTGGTTGATATGATGCCTGATTCTCTGCTGTGGGGCCTCTCTCCTCTGTCTGGGTGAAGGGGTCAAAGTAACTAAATGGTGGCCTACTCCTGTAGTGGTTGATATGATGCCTGATTCTCTGCTGTGGGACCTCTCTCCTCTGTCTGGGTGAAGGGGTCAAAGTAACTAAATGGTGGCCTACTCCTGTGGTGGTTGATATGATGCCTGATTCTCTGCTGTGGGGCCTCTCTCCTCTGTCTGGGTGAAGGGGTCAAAGTAACTAAATGGTGGCCTACTCCTGTGGTGGTTGATATGATGCCTGATTCTCTGCTGTAGGGCCTCTCTCCTCTGTCTGGGTGAAGGGGTCAAAGTAACTAAATGGTGGCCTACTCCTGTGGTGGTTGATATGATGCCTGATTCTCTGCTGTAGGGCCTCTCTCCTCTGTCTGGGTGAAGGGGTCAAAGTAACTAAATGGTGGCCTACTCCTGTGGTGGTTGATATGATGCCTGATTCTCTGCTGTGGGGCCTCTCTCCTCTGTCTGGGTGAAGGGGTCAAAGTAACTAAATGGTGGCCTACTCCTGTGGTGGTTGATATGATGCCTGATTCTCTGCTGTGGAACCTCTCTCCTCTGTCTGGGTGAAGGGGTCAAAGTAACTAAATGGTGGCCTACTCCTGTGGTGGTTGATATGATGCCTGATTCTCTGCTGTAGGGCCTCTCTCCTCTGTCTGGGTGAAGGGGTCAAAGTAACTAAATGGTGGCCTACTCCTGTGGTGGTTGATATGATGCCTGATTCTCTGCTGTGGGGCCTCTCTCCTCTGTCTGGGTGAAGGGGTCAAAGTAACTAAATGGTGGCCTACTCCTGTGGTGGTTGATATGATGCCTGATTCTCTGCTGTAGGGCCTCTCTCCTCTGTCTGGGTGAAGGGGTCAAAGTAACTAAATGGTGGCCTACTCCTGTGGTGGTTGATATGATGCCTGATTCTCTGCTGTGGGACCTCTCTCCTCTGTCTGGGTGAAGGGGTCAAAGTAACTAAATGGTGGCCTACTCCTGTGGTGGTTGATATGATGCCTGATTCTCTGCTGTAGGGCCTCTCTCCTCTGTCTGGGTGAAGGGGTCAAAGTAACTAAATGGTGGCCTACTCCTGTGGTGGTTGATATGATGCCTGATTCTCTGCTGTAGGGCCTCTCTCCTCTGTCTGGGTGAAGGGGTCAAAGTAACTAAATGGTGGCCTACTCCTGTGGTGGTTGATATGATGCCTGATTCTCTGCTGTAGGGCCTCTCTCCTCTGTCTGGGTGAAGGGGTCAAAGTAACTAAATGGTGGCCTACTCCTGTAGTGGTTGATATGATGCCTGATTCTCTGCTGTGGGACCTCTCTCCTCTGTCTGGGTGAAGGGGTCAAAGTAACTAAATGGTGGCCTACTCCTGTGGTGGTTGATATGATGCCTGATTCTCTGCTGTGGGACCTCTCTCCTCTGTCTGGGTGAAGGGTCAAAGTAACTAAATGGTGGCCTACTCCTGTGGTGGTTGATATGATGCCTGATTCTCTGCTGTAGGGCCTCTCTCCTCTGTCTGGGTGAAGGGGTCAAAGTAACTAAATGGTGGCCTACTCCTGTGGTGGTTGATATGATGCCTGATTCTCTGCTGTGGGGCCTCTCTCCTCTGTCTGGGTGAAGGGGTCAAAGTAACTAAATGGTGGCCTACTCCTGTGGTGGTTGATATGATGCCTGATTCTCTGCTGTGGGCCTCTCTCCTCTGTCTGGGTGAAGGGGTCAAAGTAACTAAATGGTGGCCTACTCCTGTGGTGGTTGATATGATGCCTGATTCTCTGCTGTGGGACCTCTCTCTCTGTCTAGGGTGAAGGGGTCAAAGTAACTAAATGGTGGCCTACTCCTGTGGTGGTTGATATGATGCCTGATTCTCTGCTGTAGGACCTCTCTCCTCTGTCTGGGTGAAGGGGTCAAAGTAACTTAATGGTGGCTTACTCCTGTGGTGGTTGATATGATGCCTGATTCTCTGCTGTAGGGCCTCTCTCCTCCGTCTGGGTGAAGGGGTCAAAGTAACTAAATGGTGGCCTACTCCTGTGGTGGTTGATATGATGCCTGATTCTCTGCTGTAGGGCCTCTCTCTCTGTCTGGGTGAAGGGGTCAAAGTAACTAAATGGTGGCCTACTCCTGTGGTGGTTGATATTATGCCTGATTCTCTGCTGTGGAACCTCTCTCCTCTGTCTGGGTGAAGGGGTCAAAGTAACTAAATGGTGGCCTACTCCTGTGGTGGTTGATATGATGCCTGATTCTCTGCTGTAGGGCCTCTCTCCTCTGTCTGGGTGAAGGGGTCAAAGTAACTAAATGGTGGCCTACTCCTGTGGTGGTTGATATGATGCCTGATTCTCTGCTGTGGGGCCTCTCTCCTCTGTCTGGGTGAAGGGGTCAAAGCAACTAAATGGTGGCCTACTCCTGTGGTGGTTGATATGATGCCTGATTCTCTGCTGTGGGACCTCTCTCCTCTGTCTGGGTGAAGGGGTCAAAGTAACTAAATGGTGGCCTACTCCTGTGGTGGTTGATATGATGCCTGATTCTCTGCTGTAGGGCCTCTCTCCTCTGTCTGGGTGAAGGGGTCAAAGTAACTAAATGGTGGCCTACTCCTGTGGTGGTTGATATGATGCCTGATTCTCTGCTGTAGGGCCTCTCTCCTCCGTCTGGGTGAAGGGGTCAAAGTAACTAAATGGTGGCCTACTCCTGTGGTGGTTGATATGATGCCTGATTCTCTGCTGTAGGGCCTCTCCTCTGTCTGGGTGAAGGGGTCAAAGTAACTAAATGGTGGCCTACTCCTGTGGTGGTTGATATGATGCCTGATTCTCTGCTGTGGGGCCTCTCTCCTCTGTCTGGGTGAAGGGGTCAAAGTAACTAAATGGTGGCCTACTCCTGTGGTGGTTGATATGATGCCTGATTCTCTGCTGTGGGACCTCTCTCCTCTGTCTGGGTGAAGGGGTCAAAGTAACTAAATGGTGGCCTACTCCTGTGGTGGTTGATATGATGCCTGATTCTCTGCTGTGGGACCTCTCTCCTCTGTCTGGGTGAAGGGGTCAAAGTAACTAAATGGTGGCCTACTCCTGTGGTGGCTGATATGATGCCTGATTCTCTGCTGTAGGGCCTCTCTCCTCTGTCTGGGTGAAGGGGTCAAAGCAACTAAATGGTGGCCTACTCCTGTGGTGGTTGATATGATGCCTGATTCTCTGCTGTAGGGCCTCTCTCCTCTGTCTGGGTGAAGGGGTCAAAGTAACTAAATGGTGGCCTACTCCTGTGGTGGTTGATATGATGCCTGATTCTCTGCTGTGGAGCCTCTCTCCTCTGTCTGGGTGAAGGGGTCAAAGTAACTAAATGGTGGCCTACTCCTGTGGTGGTTGATATGATGCCTGATTCTCTGCTGTAGGGCCTCTCTCCTCTGTCTGGGTGAAGGGGTCAAAGTAACTAAATGGTGGCCTACTCCTGTGGTGGTTGATATGATGCCTGATTCTCTGCTGTGGGGCCTCTCTCCTCTGTCTGGGTGAAGGGGTCAAAGTAACTAAATGGTGGCCTACTCCTGTGGTGGTTGATATGATGCCTGATTCTCTGCTGTGGGGCCTCTCTCCTCTGTCTGGGTGAAGGGGTCAAAGTAACTAAATGGTGGCCTACTCCTGTGGTGGTTGATATGATGCCTGATTCTCTGCTGTGGGGCCTCTCTCCTCTGTCTGGGTGAAGGGGTCAAAGTAACTAAATGGTGGCCTACTCCTGTGGTGGTTGATATGATGCCTGATTCTCTGCTGTGGGACCTCTCTCCTCTGTCTGGGTGAAGGGGTCAAAGTAACTAAATGGTGGCCTACTCCTGTGGTGGTTGATATGATGCCTGATTCTCTGCTGTGGGCCTCTCTCCTCTGTCTGGGTGAAGGGGTCAAAGTAACTAAATGGTGGCCTACTCCTGTGGTGGTTGATATGATGCCTGATTCTCTGCTGTGGGCCTCTCTCCTCTGTCTGGGTGAAGGGGTCAAAGTAACTAAATGGTGGCCTACTCCTGTGGTGGTTGATATGATGCCTGATTCTCTGCTGTGGGACCTCTCTCCTCTGTCTGGGTGAAGGGGTCAAAGTAACTAAATGGTGGCCTACTCCTGTGGTGGTTGATATGATGCCTGATTCTCTGCTGTGGGACCTCTCTCCTCTGTCTGGGTGAAGGGGTCAAAGTAACTAAATGGTGGCCTACTCCTGTGGTGGTTGATATGATGCCTGATTCTCTGCTGTGGGGCCTCTCTCTCTGTCTGGGTGAAGGGGTCAAAGTAACTAAATGGTGGCCTACTCCTGTGGTGGTTGATATGATGCCTGATTCTCTGCTGTGGGGCCTCTCTCCTCTGTCTGGGTGAAGGGGTCAAAGTAACTAAATGGTGGCCTACTCCTGTGGTGGTTGATATGATGCCTGATTCTCTGCTGTGGAACCTCTCTCCTCTGTCTGGGTGAAGGGGTCAAAGTAACTAAATGGTGGCCTACTCCTGTGGTGGTTGATATGATGCCTGATTCTCTGCTGTGGGGCCTCTCTCTCTGTCTGGGTGAAGGGGTCAAAGTAACTAAATGGTGGCCTACTCCTGTGGTGGTTGATATGATGCCTGATTCTCTGCTGTGGGCCTCTCTCCTCTGTCTGGGTGAAGGGGTCAAAGTAACTAAATGGTGGCCTACTCCTGTGGTGGTTGATATGATGCCTGATTCTCTGCTGTGGGACCTCTCTCCTCTGTCTGGGTGAAGGGGTCAAAGTAACTAAATGGTGGCCTACTCCTGTGGTGGTTGATATGATGCCTGATTCTCTGCTGTGGGACCTCTCTCCTCTGTCTGGGTGAAGGGGTCAAAGTAACTAAATGGTGGCCTACTCCTGTGGTGGTTGATATGATGCCTGATTCTCTGCTGTGGGGCCTCTCTCCTCTGTCTGGGTGAAGGGGTCAAAGTAACTAAATGGTGGCCTACTCCTGTGGTGGTTGATATGATGCCTGATTCTCTGCTGTGGGCCTCTCTCCTCTGTCTGGGTGAAGGGGTCAAAGTAACTAAATGGTGGCCTACTCCTGTGGTGGTTGATATGATGCCTGATTCTCTGCTGTAGGGCCTCTCTCCTCTGTCTGGGTGAAGGGGTCAAAGTAACTAAATGGTGGCCTACTCCTGTGGTGGTTGATATGATGCCTGATTCTCTGCTGTGGGGCCTCTCTCCTCTGTCTGGGTGAAGGGGTCAAAGTAACTAAATGGTGGCCTACTCCTGTGGTGGTTGATATGATGCCTGATTCTCTGCTGTGGGACCTCTCTCCTCTGTCTGGGTGAAGGGGTCAAAGTAACTAAATGGTGGCCTACTCCTGTGGTGGTTGATATGATGCCTGATTCTCTGCTGTGGGGCCTCTCTCCTCTGTCTGGGTGAAGGGGTCAAAGTAACTAAATGGTGGCCTACTCCTGTGGTGGTTGATATGATGCCTGATTCTCTGCTGTGGGCCTCTCTCCTCTGTCTGGGTGAAGGGGTCAAAGTAACTAAATGGTGGCCTACTCCTGTGGTGGTTGATATGATGCCTGATTCTCTGCTGTGGGACCTCTCTCCTCTGTCTGGGTGAAGGGGTCAAAGTAACTAAATGGTGGCCTACTCCTGTGGTGGTTGATATGATGCCTGATTCTCTGCTGTGGGCCTCTCTCCTCTGTCTGGGTGAAGGGGTCAAAGTAACTAAATGGTGGCCTACTCCTGTGGTGGTTGATATGATGCCTGATTCTCTGCTGTGGGGCCTCTCTCCTCTGTCTGGGTGAAGGGGTCAAAGTAACTAAATGGTGGCCTACTCCTGTGGTGGTTGATATGATGCCTGATTCTCTGCTGTGGGACCTCTCTCCTCTGTCTGGGTGAAGGGGTCAAAGTAACTAAATGGTGGCCTACTCCTGTGGTGGTTGATATGATGCCTGATTCTCTGCTGTGGAGCCTCTCCTCTGTCTGGGTGAAGGGGTCAAAGTAACTAAATGGTGGCCTACTCCTGTGGTGGTTGATATGATGCCTGATTCTCTGCTGTGGGGCCTCTCTCCTCTGTCTGGGTGAAGGGGTCAAAGTAACTAAATGGTGGCCTACTCCTGTGGTGGTTGATATGATGCCTGATTCTCTGCTGTAGGGCCTCTCTCCTCTGTCTGGGTGAAGGGGTCAAAGTAACTAAATGGTGGCCTACTCCTGTGGTGGTTGATATGATGCCTGATTCTCTGCTGTGGGACCTCTCTCCTCTGTCTGGGTGAAGGGGTCAAAGTAACTAAATGGTGGCCTACTCCTGTGGTGGTTGATATGATGCCTGATTCTCTGCTGTAGGGCCTCTCTCCTCTGTCTGGGTGAAGGGGTCAAAGTAACTAAATGGTGGCCTACTCCTGTGGTGGTTGATATGATGCCTGATTCTCTGCTGTGGGGCCTCTCTCCTCTGTCTGGGTGAAGGGGTCAAAGTAACTAAATGGTGGCCTACTCCTGTGGTGGTTGATATGATGCCTGATTCTCTGCTGTGGGCCTCTCTCCTCTGTCTGGGTGAAGGGGTCAAAGTAACTAAATGGTGGCCTACTCCTGTGGTGGTTGATATGATGCCTGATTCTCTGCTGTGGGACCTCTCCTCTTGTCTGGGTGCTGGGGTCAAAATAATAGTAAGTGACCTTCTCCATTGGTGGGTGACTATGAAGCCTGATTCTGTGCTATGGGACCTCACCCAATTAATATTGTTTAATTTTTATTTATTTTATGTTAACTCATCATTTCCCTATCTACATTTGTTTGCAGGGGATTTACCTACATTTTGCTGCCTTTGCAGCCCTCTAGCCCTTTCCGGGTGTGTTTTACAGCCTTACCAAAAACCTTACTAGATCTAGCACATAAACCAGTTGAACTTGAAACCCTTGAAAAGATTACAGTAATGAAAAATAATTATTAATATGGGCAACACTATTCTGTACCCTTTGTTTCCAATCAAACAAAACGCAATAAATTTGATTTAACATTATAGTTTTATAAAATAATCTTTAACAAAATAGAATTATTTTTTAACATAAATATATAAATAACCAAAAATTAGGGTAATTTTTAAATTTTCCCTCCTCCTCCAGCAGATCATCGATGTCCTTAAGATGAGCTCTCCATGGCTCGCATTTGGTGGGAGAACTGCATCTTGAGCTGCCTCATCTTCCTGGTTTGCTGCTCCCTGAACTGCTGCATTTGCAGCTGGTGCTTCCTTCGCATTATTTTTATTTTTTTAACATGATGTTGTCAGCTGTAAAATAAATGAAATAAAATTTGGAAATGTACATTAAAATACAATCATTAATTGTTATATAAAGCTGAGATGATATTTTTTTCTTGAAAATCACTGGTTAGACCCACATGGAGTACTGTGTACAGTTCTGGGCTCCTGTGAACAAGACAGACATAGCAGAGCTGGAGAGGGTTCAGAGGAGGGCAACTAAAGTAATAACTGAATGAGGGATCTACAGTACCCTGAAAGGTTATCAAAATTAGGGTTATTCACTTTAGAAAAAGACGACTGAGGGGAGATCTAATAACTATGTATAAATATATCAGGGGTCAGTACAGAGATCTGTCCCATCATCTATTTATCCCCAGGACTGTGACTGTGACAAGGGGACATCCTCTGCGTCTGGAGGAAAGAAGGTTTGTACACAAACATAGAAAAGGATTCTTCACTGTAAGAGCAGTGAGACTATGGAACTCTGCCTGAGGAGGTGGTGATGGTGAGTACAATAAAGGAATTCAAGAGGGGACTGGATTTATTTCTGAGTGTAATAATATTACAGGCTATAGCTACTAGAGAGGGGTCGTTGATCCAGGGAGTTATTCTGATTGCCTGATTGAGTCGGGAAGGAATTTTTTTCCCTTAAGTGAGGAAAATTGGCTTCTGCCTCACAGGGGTTTTTTGCCTTCCTCTGGATCAACTTGTAGGAAACAGGCCGAACTGGATGGACAAATGTCTTTTTTCGGTCTTATATACTATGTTACTATGTTACTATGTAAATCTGTTATATATTGGTTTAGGTAGGATTAATAATAGTTCCTTTTAGTTTTGGGTTATTGACTTAGTAGTTACGTTAATGGTTTTGATGTTGATCAATTACTTTTTAGTGTTTATTTTTATATTACTGTTAGTGTGTTGTACTTTATTTGTTGCCTGTTTTATTATATTTTCTTCATTTAAAAAATAATATAGTTTGTTAAAATATATTCTTAGAAAAATTTATATATTGCATGCTTGTTATATCGTACTTCCAAAAATGGATGTGGCAGTTAGATACGCTATGAAATCAGTACTCCCACCCGTAACATTAGCTTTCTGGGACACTGAATAAATAAAAATATCCACATCATCCATTTACCTTCTTGTCGGGGTAGTGACCATCTCCTCTTCTGCCTCCTCAGAGTCATCACCTCCTCCACTGCAGCAGGTGGGCTATGGGCCCGATAGCCTGATGGCCCTGCCTCTTCCTGCTAGTCCGAGTGGTCTGTCTCCTCCTCCACCTCCACCGCCTTCTTCTTTTTTAGGAGAGCTTGGCTCTCACTTTGGAAGCGGAGCATCTGTAATGATGATGATGACCAAATTTTTTAAAATGCCAAGATAAACAAGTAAAGCCAAATTACAGTTAAGGGTACACAAATTAATCTATGGTAGTGTCTGGATGGCATAATAATTAACTACACCTATCTTTCTTCTCCTTGGCTTAGATCAAGTGTAGTATCATCAGTGTCTGCCTTGACCTGCCGGACCAGGACCCTGTAGGTACCCCTGCACTCTGCCTTTGAGCATCGTTGATTAAGTTCAGCTTCAACTCACTGCTGCTATTGGGTGATGGGCCACTCCCCAGGGAACAAGAGTGATTCGAGTCTATGACTTCATTTGGGCATGTGGCCTAATTGTCCTGATCGATGCTTGTTGTCTACACTCGTCCAGACGTGCGAGGAGTTTGGACAAGCTTCAGGGCCAAAGTCAACTGGTAAAGTCAAAAACATATGTGGCCCAGAAAGAGGTCTCATATTGCCACCTTTAGCACCCTTTCCCAGCAGTTCAACACCACTGTACTAAGTGATTTATTGTAAAGGGTTAAAAAATACTTATTTCTCTCACTAACATATTGTGTTATCTATCTGCTCAGTTATGCAAATAAGTATTGTACCTGGAAGAGATTTATCTCGGATCTTAGTGATCAGATCCATCCGCCGGTGGCGCTCAGATCTGACCACTTTTTAGAATCGCATCCTTCCGATGAGTGCACCCATGCTTCTGCCACAGATGGAAGCAATTCTCCGCACTATGGCCTGCTTTTCGCCCTCTTGACCTTCTGCGGTCGACTCTTCTCCAACATTTCCTGCAAGATAACAATTAAATCATGTAATCCCACAGTTCTAAAATACAATTATTAGTTATCATAGTCATAAGAACCATCAAAAATAACATTTAATATCAAAACAGTCAAAGAGTAGAACATCGCCATCCCTTTAAAAGTGACTTGAACATTGCCGCCCTTTAAAAGTGACTTGAACACTGCAGCCCCTTTAAAGTGACTTGAACATCGCCATCCCTTTAAAACTGACTTGAACATCGCCATCCGCCATCCCTTTAAAAGTGACTTGAACATTGGCCGCCCTTTAAAAGTGACTTGAACACTGCAGCCCCTTTAAAAGTGACTTGAACATCGCCATCCCTTTAAAACTGACTTGAACATCGCCACTCGCCATCCCTTTAAAAGTGACTTGAACATTGCCGCCCTTTAAAAGTGACTTGAACACTGCAGCCCCTTTAAAAGTGACTTGAACATCGCCATCCCTTTAAAACTGACTTGAACATCGCCAATTCGCCATCCCTTTAAAAGTGACTTGAACATTGCCGCCCTTTAAAACTGACTTGAACATCGCCATCCCTTTAAAAGTGACTTGAACATTGCGATCCCTTTAAAAGTGACTTGAATATTCCCGCTCCTTTAAAAGTCACTTGAACATCGCCATCCCTTTAAAAGTGACTTGAACATTGCGATCCCTTTAAAAGTGACTTGAATATTGCCGCCCTTTAAAAGTGACTTGAACATCGCCATCCCTTTAAAGTGACTTGAACATCGTCATCCCTTTAAAAGTGACTTGAACATTGCCACCCCTTTAACAGTGTCTTTCACTAATCACTCATGTAGTTGTGCAGTCTGCTAAAGCCTGTGATGAGTTTATGTCACCAAGCAGTAGGACATGTGACAGTGTAAGGCAGTTATGAGATCAGTGAAGGCCTACAGGCTTCTTGGCTAATAAAAATCATTAATAAATAAGTTTAAATCACATTACTGAATTACACACTAACTAAGTTCAATTACTTTTTACTTACAGTTATTAAGAAATCCAGCTCTTCTTTAGAGAAATTACTTTTCGCCATAATCGCTGGGACAATCACCAATCTCCACTCTCGTCTCTCTCGATCCGATCCGAGGTAACGCACACACCTACAGACGCACGTACACGATTCTTGAATAGTTGTATTATCGCCAGGGGCGGATTAAGTGCATGATAGGCCCGGGGCTGTCTACCCAACTTGGGCCCCCCCCCCCCACTCCATTTTAGGTTTCAGTTTTTTTTTCTGTATAAAGAGGCTGCGGTGCTTTGTAAGCGTCACAGTCTCTTCCTAGGCCATATGACATCACATTCATCATTCACATGGCCTATCTGCAGCTCTGTCCTATCTGAGTGATTGGGGCTGAGCTGCAATACCAAGCACAGTGCTATCACATGGACAGCGCCGTGCTTGGTAAGGAGCAAAGAGGCTGCGGCGCTCACTGGAACATCGCGGTCTCCTCTAACAGCTGATTGGCGGGGCTGCCAGGAGTCAGACCCCCACCATCTCATAACTCTCTGAGTACAGATGTCATAGATAGCTTCCTGCAGTCTCTATGTAACACCCCACATAACACAGTGAATTATTGTGTTATGTGGGGTGTTACCTAGGACTGCAGGGAACATGTACATTATCTGCACACAGAAAGTTATCACTGTTATCTGGGCTGTTACATAGGACTTCAGGTGAAAAATTTAAATTTGAGGTGCCAAATTTAAAATACATATGATTATGATAAAGACTTGGAGGAGAAGATGAGACGCAGGTCACAGTAGTGAGCCAGCTCTACATATAGGGGAATACAGCACCACATACCTCTTACATCCAGGGACTTCTCCTGTCATGTAGCTCTTCTCTTTCCTCTTCTCCTCCGCTTGACCCAGACCGCCATGACTAATTCCTCCCGCCGCATCTCGTCCCTACAGAGTTTGTTACACAGACACGTTAGATTTCATACTGGGGTCATTTATCAAACTGGTGTAAATTAGAACTGGCTTAGTTGCCCATGTAATCAATCAGATTCCACCTTTCATTTTCCAGAGGAGCTGTCAAAATGAAAGGTGGAATCTGTTTTGGGACAACTAAGCCAGTTCTACTACAACAGTTTGATAAATGACCCCAAAGATCCCTATAGTGTCTACAGCAGTTATAATGTCCCCTAGAGTGCCCCCAGTAATAATAACACCCTATATTGTGCTCCAGGTAATAATCCCTGTATAGTGTCCCCAATACCCCACACTACCCCATATAGTATTTTCCCTTCACACTGCCCCATACAGTAATTTCCCCACACTGCCCCATATAGTAATTTCCCCAGACTGCCATCTATTAATTAATTTGCCCCCACACTGTCATCTATTAATTAATTTGCCCCCACACTGTCATCCATTAATTTGCCCCCACACTGTCATCCATTAATTTGCCCCCACACGGTCATCCATTAATTTGCCCCCACACGGTCATCCATTAATTTGCCCCCACACGGTCATCCATTAATTTGCCCCCACACGGTCATCCATTAATTTGCCCCCACACGGTCATCCATTAATCTTGCCCCCACACGGCCATCCATTAATTTGCCCCCACACGGTCATCCATTAATTTGCCCCCACACGGTCATCCATTAATTTGCCCCCACACGGTCATCCATTAATTAATTTCCCCACACTGCCATCCATTAATTAATTTTCCCCACAACTGCCATCCATTAATTTGCCCCCACACTGCCATCCATTAATTAATTTGCTCCCACAACTGCCATTCATTAATTTGCCCCCACAACTGCCATTCATTAATTTGCCCCCACAACTGCCATCCATTAATTTTCCCCACAACTGCCATCCATTAATTTGCCCTCACAACTGCCATTCATTAATTTTCCCCACACTGCCATCCATTAATTAGTTTGCCTCCACAACTGCCATTCATTAATTTGCCCCCACAACTGCCATTCATTAATTTGCCCCCACAACTGCCATCCATTATTTTGCCCCCACAACTGCCATCCATTAACTAATTTGCCCCCATGGAAACATGCCCCACTGTCCCTAATATCCCCTCTCCCCCCAAGTTAGCACACACACAAAAAAATAAAGAGCTAATACTTACCTGTATGCTGAATGGTGTGGCAGGCGCGCGTACATCAGAGCGTGCGCGCGCCACTATACAGGCGCACAATGACGTCATCACGCGCGCCGCGCGATGATGTCATCAAGACGCCGGGCTTATACCACCACATAGGCCTCCAGGCCTACTAGGCCTGAAGCCTATGGCGGTGATAGGCGGCGGGGCAGGGAACTATACGCTCCCGTGCCCCGCCACAGTATGTGGGCGCTCGGGTCGGCATTGGGCCCCCCAGTGATGCCGGGCCCGGGGCTGCCGACCCGAACGCCCCTATGTTAATCCGCCACTGATTATCGCGATAATAAAACTAACAGTGTAAAGTTGACTGTATTGCTCTAAGTTATATTCGCGTACGAATGTAACTTCTATTACAGCACACCAATACTAAAACTGACTAAGTGACAGCTTTAAGTTCTATTTGAACGCGATTATTATATATCTGCTTAATCGCATTGCCGTTTCAACTTAGCATTGCTAATTCTAAATAATTCCATCCATATTCGTTAACTTACTGTTACTGACTCAGTAAGTTAACGATATGGATGGAATTATTTAGCAATGCTAAGTTAAAATCGCAATGCGATTAAGCAAATATATAAGAATCGCATTGCGATTTCAACTTAATTCTCAGATCCGACAGTACATTCTACTGGAGGAGGCGTTCCCATGGTGATCGTTAGCTCAAAGTTGTAATCGCAATGCGTTTATTGCGGTATATTATCCCTCTGGGTGTCTTTTACAGGTTAATTTTTATTTATTTTATGTTAACTCATCATTTCCCTATCTACATTTGTTTGCAGGGGATTTACCTACATTTTGCTGCCTTTTGCAGCCCTCTAGCCCTTTCCGGGAGTCTTTTACAGGCTTTTTAGTGCCCAAAAGTTCGGGTCCCCATTGACTTCTATGGGGTTCGGGTTCGGGATGAAGTTCGGGTTGAGTTCGGATCACGAACCCGGACATTTTCCGGAAGTTCGGCCGAACCTCTCGAACCCGAACATCCAGGTGTTCGCTCATCTCTATACTTGAGGTATTTGTTCAGTTTTGGCCCCATGACCGCCCAAATAAGGGAAAAATGCAGTGATTCTTAGAGCAACACCTGTCATGTGCTTGTCATACTAACTCACAGTATTGTTTCACTACCACAGCAGACTCCCTATGCGTGTTACTGCAAGGCACAGTAAAAGGCTATAAAGACTCTCTGCAGCCTGGACATAGCCGTTTTTGTAACACGATTCGGCGCAAATAAATTTGGATCAAATCAAATTTTTCTGAAAAATTCGCTAATCTCTAGTAATAATGCCCTCATTGTGTCCATACTAGTAATCATGTTCCCCATAATCCCCCAGTAGTAATAATTCTCCTGATAATGTTTGCCAGTAGAAAAATGCCCTTTATAATGTGTGACAGTAGAATACTTTCCTTTCAGATTAGACACCTTTATCAGATCCTCAAATCAAACCCCCATATCAGATCCTCTAATCAGAACCGCATAGCAGATCCTCAGACCCCCAAATCAGATTCTCATATCAGACCCCCATTAGACCTCCATGTAAAACCCCAATATCAAATCCTCAGATCATACTCCCATATCATATCTCAGATCAGACACCCATATACAGTTGCAAGAAAAAGTATGTGAACCCTTTGGAATGATATCGATTTCTGCACAAATCGGTGAAAAAATGTGATCTGATATTCATCTAAGTCACAACAATAGACAATCACAGTCTGCTTAAACTAATAACACACAAATAATTAAATGTTGCCATGTTTTTAACACACCATGTAAACATTCACAGTGCAGTTGGAAAAAGTATGTGATCCCCTAGACCAGTGATGGGCAACGTGTGGCTCTCCAGCTGTTGCAGAACTACAACTCCCAGCATGCAAAGCCTGTCTATAGCTATCAGCCTACTGCAGGGCATGGTGGGAGTTGTAGTTTAGCAACAGCTGGAGAGCCGCACGTTGCCCATCACTGCCCTAGACTAATAGTAATGACATCTCAAAGAGCTAATTGGAGTGAGGTGTCAACCAACTGGAGTCCAATCAATGAGATGAGATTGGA
Organism: Bufotes viridis; assembly: GCA_033119425.1. Lineage (NCBI taxonomy): Eukaryota > Metazoa > Chordata > Amphibia > Anura > Bufonidae > Bufotes > Bufotes viridis. The sequence continues at coordinate 100,892,586 of CM065593.1, forward strand.
GGTGTTGGTTTCAGCTGCCCTGCCCTATAAAAAACACACAGCAGTTCTGGGTTTTCTTTTCCCAAGAAGCATTGCCTGATGTTAATGATGCCTTGAACAAAAAAGCTCTCAGAAGACCTACAATTAACAATTGTTGACTTGCATAAAGCTGGAAAGGGTTATAAAAGTATGTCCAAAATCCTTGCTGTTCATCAGTCCACGGTAAGACAATTTGTCTATAAATGGAGAAAGTTCAGCACTGCTGCTACTCTCCCTAGGAGTGGCTTTCCTGTAAAGAGGTAAAAAAGAAGCCTAGAGAAACCTAGAATGTCAATTAAAGACTTATAAAAGTCTCTGGCATATGCTAACATCCCTGTTAGCGAATCTATAATACGTAAAACACTAAACAAGAATGGATTTCATGGGAGGATACCACAGAGGAAGCCACTGCTGTCCAAAAAAACCATTGCTGCACGTTTACAGTTTGCACAAGAGCACCTAGATGTTCCACAGCAGTACTGGCAAAATATTCTGTGGACAGATGAAACCAAAGTTGAGTTGTTTGGAAGAAACACACAACACTTTGTTTGGAGAAAAAGAGGCACAGCACACCAACATAAAAACCTCATCCCAACTGTGAAGTATGGTGGTGGGGGCATCATGGTTTGGGGATGCTTTGCTGCGTCAGGGCCTGGACGGATTGCTATCATCGAAGGAAAAATGAATTCCTAAGTTTATTAAGACATTTTGCAGGAGAACTTAAGGACATCTGTCCACCAGCTGAAGCTCAACAGAAGATGGGTGTTGCAAGAGGACAACGACCCAAAGCATAGAAGTAAAATCAACAACAGAATGGCTTAAACAGAAGAAAATACGCCTTCTGGAGTGGCCCAGTCAGAGTTCTGACCTCAACCCGATTTAGATGCTGTGGCATGACCTCAAGAAAGCGATTCACACCAGAGATCCCAAGAATATTGCTGAACTGAAACAGTTCTGTAAAGAGGAATGGTCAAGAATTACTCCTGACCGTCGTGCACGTCTGATCTGCAACTACAAAAAACGTTTGGTTGAAGTTATTGCTGCCAAAAGAGGTTCAACCAGTTATTAAATCCAAGGGTTCACATACTTTTTCCACCTACACTGTGAATGTTTACATGGTGTGTTCATGAAAAAAAAGGTAACATTGAATTCTTTGGGTGTTATTAGTTTGAGCCGACTGTGATTGTCTATTGTTGTGACTTAGATGAAGATCAATTCACATTTTATGACCAATTTGTGCATAAATCCATATCATACTAAAGGGTTTACATACTTTTTCTTGCAACTGTAAGACCTCAGATCTGACCTCCATATCAGATCCCTCAAATCAGACCCCTACATCAGGCCTCCATGTTAAACTCCTATATCACACCTCAGATTAGAACCCCTTTAGACCTTCATGTCAGACCCCCATATCAGATCCTCAGTTCACACTCCCATATCAGATCAGACACCCATATCAGACCTTAGATCAGACCTCTATATCAGATCCTCAAATTAGACCCCATATCAGAAACTCAAATCAGAACCCCTTATCTGATCCCCAGACCCCCATATCAGACCTCAGATCAGACCATTAGCTCATATTTTGTCTAACTGTTCCTGTAGTACAGACCATGCCTGCTCAGGCTCTGCACTATGAATAACATTAATTTAACAAACATTTCTCCTTCTTAAAATGTTATTCTCATCTGAGACATTTCCACAAGATAAACCGCGAGTGTCTTAAAAGTTTGGCCCCACAGAGAGGAGAAGATTGGGCATAGAGATGGCTACACGTGTGTGACTCCCTCCAATGTATTTTTTGGGAGTTGTAAAATGTTTAGCTGTTTCTAAAACTCTCACATGCTATAATAAACATAGCCATAAGTGGCCACCTTGTCTCCTCTTCTCTGGGGTGTCAAACACAGAAGCAGGAACCACCATCTCTCAGATATTTATTCCATATACTGTTGATTGTTATAAATGTCTCAGATGATAATATCCCTTTAAGTTTTGTAGTGGCCAATGGGAGTGATAGAATCGGACAATGTAGTCCTAGGCACATATTATCAATATTATTAGTGTTGTTACTTTAGTTAGTTTAAGCAGTCATTGGAAACTTCAAAGAAAATATTAAATGACTTTATTTTCTTATCCTGTCTATTTGCAGGATCTCCATAAGAATACAAACATTCTGGCAAACATTATTCAAATTTTTCTTTCTGTATGTCTTGTCAAAATTTGTAAAAGATCTAATAAAGCTGACAAAAATCGTTTTAATTCCAGGTATCATGTTTTTTTAATTACATATTCTCTTTTAATTAAAAATATTGTTAGCATCTGCTTTGCATGTGCTGACATATAGTCTTTGAAAATTCACTTTTATGGCTTCCCTGTTTCTGTTTTACTTTCTTTGTTCAACCTCTTTCAAAAGTCTTTCTAAAAGTGCATTCATTAAAGAAGCAGATAAATATGGTTCCATTAATTAACCAATTAGGCATATTTTTCCAACCCATACTGTTATAAAGCAGAATTAATTGTAAGCATGTAGTGAAATGCAAAGCAGACATTTTAATCAGACCGACTGTAGTTTTAAGTTTTAGGCTTTTTATTACTTCAGAAGCCTTATGTTTTACATTATTATCTTTCAATAACTTTTCTTTTATATCTGTTCCTGGTAAGATGTTTTAATTTGAATCCATATCAGTTTTCATTTATTTTTGATGTGGCTATCTTTTCTTACATCTTGCACTGGAAGGGTATTTGTACCGTCTGGCAGGCCATGCAACAGCCTTAACTCGATGCCAGCCCTCTTACAAAACCAGGGTGGAAAATGCTGGTCTGCCCGCTTCCCTACCCATGCCATAGCCCTTCCCTTTTCCAGAGTGGAATAAGCGGCGAAAAGTCCAAAATTTTACAGCACAAATCGCATGGGACAAAATTTGAGACTTGTTTACGCCTCAAGAGCGGTGTAAATAGATTAGTAAATGTCCCCCACTGTGCTTTTTACGAAATCTGGAAACTGTATACAGTAGGTGGTTTATCCCCACCTTAAATAATAAAGAGAATGACTATATAATTTCACTGCTGGCTGAACTATACCCCGATATCATGACTTAAAAGCATCAAGTAATACTTAAATAGTAGTAACACCACCTGTAGCTGAATAATACCAGCTGGCTATATAGACTGAAAAAATAACTCCATACTGCTTAATCAAACCCACTACAAAAATATCAATAATTACCACTATATTATAAGCAAATACCACCATACTGAGAATGTATGCAGTGATCACATAGTGGTCAGATACCACCAAAGAGGTCTGCAGATTATCACCACATTACAGACCTGACAAGTTAACAAGATAGTGATCAGAAATAGTTTGAAGCACAGATTTCTTTGACTTCATATTTTTGCAGGACATTATCAGCACAAAAGGCTCCATCTTGCTGTTACCCCTAATAATGAGTCTGTTGTGTGTCTCAGTGCCTCTATAAGGTTTTGTTTTGAGACTGCAACACCCATCATGTCACACATCCTAGGGGTTGCAGAGGTTACAGTCACATCCAAGCCCTTGGAGTTTTGTTTAATTGGATTCTGGAAAATCTGGGTGACAACAAATAGGACTACCATTACCCAAAGAGCTTATCACTCAGCTATTTCAGACTCCAGAATGCTCCTGAGTGCCCCTGTACAGTCCCCTCATTCGGCTCCAGTCATGCAGGGTGTAAATGCTGCAGATTGTCCACAGCGGAATTGCTTGTGAAAAATCTGCAGCATTTACAGTAGAAGCAAATGGGACGAGATTTAACTAAAAACCTGCAACATGAACTGAATTAAACTGCCTGGATTTCAATATGAAGCATATCAATTTATGCTGTAGGTTTGACTTGTTAGGATGGAAGATTTTGTTCGGCTACTCCTCCAAACCTTTGTTCCCACTACACAAACACACGTAGACTTCTTTGGTGTAAGGCCTTCGCAAAACTTGCATATATATCTGAAAGTGCCCAAAAATCCCAATGTCATAACCCCTGATAGTGAAGTCGGGGGGGGGGGTGGGGGAGGGGAGTATCCTAGAAGGCAACATAAGCAAAGATCATTTGCAGCCTCCACTTTTAATTCCAACTTTACCCTTTGCGAACTCACTGACCCAAGGGCACCAAATCATCAAAGTCATACCCTACAGACCTTCTAGCCCTAATAGGAGCCCCCAAGCTTCAACTCACCAACCTTGCACGCCCCAAAGAGTCACACAGCTGTTATAAATTGTTTTGCCTCCAAGGATCCCCCTTTTCCTGTCACAAAACGGCATGTGGCAGGAAAAGTGTTCGTCCTGGGACAGAACAGAAGGTTAAAATTTCTCAACTTTATAAAGTGTTGATTAAAACACGATTTAATAATACACGTTCTCCGGCACGAAAGGTTTGGCAAATTGATTGTCCAGGAATTTCCCTCGAAGATTGTGATAATATATTGGTGTATTTAAGTTTACTTTCTTATAATTTTAATCAACTTTTAATATTAAATATTTAACAAATTTCATTAAAAAAATTAAGTGTTGCCTAAGACAGGAGAGAATCTGCTAGTCTTCTGTTTATTCAATGACGTGGTTGAGATGGAGAAATCATTCCAAGAAACAATTTCTCTCCACCTGGAGATGAATCCTGTCAAGATTGATGCAAGTGTGGTACCGGCTGCTGATCGAGCCAGATACTTCTAGGGGAACCTGCCTGGCATGAACAGGCCTCTAGTAACTACAGACAATGAGAAGACAAAGCTTTAAGATTGCTTGGAGCCAAGAAGAGTCGCGCAGTTCCTCAAGTCTGTGTCACATAAATAATTTCACCACTAAGTAATTTGGTCCATACTGCAAAAGGAGCTGTACAATCACCCATGAATTTGACAAAAAAAGCCTGTTTCATATAACAAATTTCGCTACTTCATAATTCGGTCCATACCGCAAAAGAAGCTGTACAGTCACCCATGAATTTTCCCCAAAAAAAGCCTGCTTCATATTACAAATTTCACCACTACGTAAATCGGCCCATAACGTAAAAGGAGGTGTACAATCACCCATGAATTTGACGAAAAAAATCCTGTTTCATATAACAAACTTCACCACTACGTAATTCGGTCAATACAGCAAAAGAAGCTGTACAGTCACCCATGAATTTTCCCCCAAAAAAGCCTGCTTTATATTACAAATTTCACCACTACGTAAATCGGCCAATAACGCAAAAGGAGGTGTACAATCACCAATACATTTTCCGAAAAAAAGCCAGAGTCAAATTAAGAATTTCACCACCAAGTAATTTGGTCCATACAGCAAAAGGAGCTGTATAGGCACCCATGAAATTTCCCCCCAAAAAAGCCAGCTTCACAGAAAAAATGTCACCGCAAAAAGGCCTTAAACTTAATCAGATATAACTGCACAGCTGAATGGCAAATAGGCCTTTATTTTTTTCAACTTTTACACTACACAAGGCTTATCAACAGATAAATGCAATGATGAATGGCGAATATAATATAATTTCAATTAGGCCCAAATTTTGTTCTACTTTTACACAACAGGCTTTTCAACAGAGAAGTACAACACTGGACAGCAAATATATTTTTATTTCGCCACTAATACACGGCAAACTGGGCTTCACAATATATCACTGCACCACAGAACGTCAATTAGGCCCAAATTTTGTTCTACATTTACACAACAGGCTTTTCAACGAAATAGGCCACTAAATGCTTTCAGCACAAAGAACTGCAACAGTTAAGTGCGTATATAAATTTTCTTTTTGTACTGAAAAAGGCCACTAAAGGATTTCAACACATATAACTGCAGAAAAGAACTGAGAATATATTTTTACTTTTGTACTAAAATAGGGCATAAAACGGTTTCACCACAAATAACTGCAACAGTGAAGTGCGTATATATTTTTCTTTTTGTACTGAAATAGGCTACTAAAGGATTTTTAACATCGCACTTGCACCCCAATAACAACAAGAACAAATTGCTGGAATGACAGAGCTGTATAATGGCTATTTGGATTCCCAAATAATCTTTCCCTGCACTTGTAAATCGCTTTTCTAGCACTGCCCCTAGTGCCTTCTGATGTCTTTCCCTGCACTAAGATGCTGTGAAATGATTCCTCCCTATCTTTTCCCTGCACTTATATATCGTTTTTTCAGTATGTTTTTTCACAATGAAGTGTTTGCTATTGCTGTCCCTAGCTCCTTCGTATTTATAGGGCTGTGAAATCTCAGAGCATGTTTAGCCACCATTTTAGAAATTATTTCAATTCGCTACCCCGAAGCGTGAGGAAATTTGCATTCGTTGCAAATCGAATTTTTCCAGAAATTCGTAACAAATTCCACTTCTTCAGCTTCAATTGGATCATCTCTAATTATAACTGTTGGGGACACTGTAGGGGGCAGTATTACTAATGAGAGCATTCTAGAAGGGAATTACTATTGTTGGGACTTTGAAGAGCACCATTACTATTGGGGGGGGGGACTATCTTATTGGCACTCATTTTTCTTTAGGATGTTATTTGGGGGTATTGGGGAGCACAGCGAGCAGCAGAATAACACTTGTGGGACTCCAGGTTGGGGGATGATGATAGAAAAGTAAGTAAGCTAAGATGTGTGTGTGTCAAATTCTCCAGAGATGAGGCACGGCTGAAAGAAGTTGTCTGGGCCGAATGGAGAAGATGATGACAGAGAAGATCTACATCAGAGCAGACATCACCTGGGAGGCTCTGGATGTGAGAGGTATGTGCTGCTCTATAGTCCTGTATGTTTGATAGTGTCTATGCAGAAAGTAAAGCACGTAAAATGTCTTCAGTGCTAGTGCAGGTGGGGGGTGCTTCTACTGGGGCCATATGCATTGGGGCTTGGGCCCTGGGTCTTTTGAGACCCTAGCAATGCCTAGCTCACCACCACCGAACAACCTCATAGCAAATCAGGACGAACAGAAGAATGGGAACACGCAGACTCCCACCGGCTAATATGCTTGATTGCACCTAAACCCCACCTGGCCACCTCTGTAACTGCCCCTATCCTGAAAGAATGACAAGTAAAATCGCCGGTTTGCAAACCAGATGTTGTCAAACACTTCGGAAATACAGCAACAAGCTGGAAACAGGACAGAGTGGTGCCATCCTGATTCAGTAAGAATGGTTCTAAACCTCCCCGACAATGGTGAAGAGGTCCTCCACACACCGAAACGGACAAACCCTTGCATCCTAATAACGGGCGCAATTGTATCCAAACCCTTTTTCCTCCAAGTCAGTCTTCGATCGCCACAACAAACACTGCAAGCCCTCAGAACCCACATACAGTTGTGTTCAAAACTATTCAACCCCCACTGAAATTGAGTGTTTTGGCCAGTTTGACATTGATTTTGATCATTTCAGTCATCTTGTTTACAATTAAATTGAAGAGGGACTTGTAAGTCAGACAAATATAACATAACATTTATAATGAAATACCCACAAATGTCTTTTCTGTGCTCACATCATTATCAGTTTTATTCAACCCCCAAGTGATCTTAGTACTTAGTACAACATCCTTTTCCAATTATAACAGCTTTTAAACGTGAAGCATAGCTTGACACAAGTGTCTTGCAGCGATCTACGGGTATCTTCGCCCATTCTTCATGGGCAAAAGCCTCCAGTTCAGTCACATTCTTAGGCTTGCGCGCTGCAACTGCTTTCTTTAAGTCCCACCAGAGGTTCTTAATCGGATTTAAGTCTGGTGACTGCGATGGCCACTTCAAAATGTTCCAGCCTTTAATCTGCAACCATGCTCTAGTGGACTTGGAGGTATTCTTGGGATCATTGTCCTGTTGAAAGGTCCAACGCCTCCCAAGCCTCAGGTTTTTGACGGACTGCATCACATTTTCATCCAATATCTCCTGGTACTGAAGAGAATTCATGGTACCTTGCACATGCTGAAGCTTCCCTGTACCTGGAGAAGCAAAACAGCGCCTTGTTCTTCCTCCTCCAAACATAGCGTTGATCCATGGGCCCAAACAGTTCTAATTTTGTTTCATCAGTCCACAGAACACTATCCCAAAACTTTTGTGGTTTGTCCACATGACTTTTGGCATACTGCAGTCGACTCTTCTTATTCTTTGGAGACAGCAAGGGGGTGCGGCTGGAAGTTCTGGCATGGAGGCCTTCATTACGCAGTGTGCGCCTTATTGTCTGAGCTGAAACTTCAGTACCCGCAACTGACAAATCTTTTTTCAGTTCCTCAGCAGTCACACGGGGACTTTTCTCCACTTTGCGCTTCAGGTAGCACACCGTAGTGTTGGGCGCGAATATTCGCGATGCGAATATTTCGCACGAATATCGCATATTCGCGATTTTTTCGAATATCATGCCATAAATTCGATATTGCGAATATTCGCGTTGGTTAAATTAGATGATACACAATAAGTTCAAGAACTTCAGTTCACTTGTGTTGATAAATGAGTTTGAGTGACTCTGAGTTTCATTCATTTAAGGTGTTGTTTTGCATCAAGGCTCTTTTTCAAAGCCATAGCCAAAATCCTGCCTTTTTTGCGATTTTCCGTAATGCGATTTTTTTGACAGCGATGCGAATATCTAACACTTGCTGACATGCCTGCGCATTGACTTGAAAATTGAAATATTGCCTTTATGCGATTTTTCGTAATGCGATTTTTATTAAGCGATGCGATTTCTTTCACACGTGCTATTCTTCCTGCGCATTGATTGACTTGACCATCCCGGCCATGAAAGTTAAAGTGTTTTAGCGATTTTTTTTCCATGCGATTTTATGCATTCACATTAAGAACAAGACTAAAAGTTGATACTTACAGTTATAAGCAGTTTGTCCTCTCGATCGCTAAATGTGCGGCCCACCATCTTCTTACTGTCTGCAACTCTGCCAGCCAACTGTCCCAGAAGATGCGCAATTTCGCATGCGAATTCCCATCAATCTTCGCGTTGCGTCGCGTCGCATACAAAGACGTCATGTCCGCCGGTCGCGTCATTCAAATTAATATTGATCGCAATGCGCATGCGAATATTAGCGATTATTTAATACATGGTAAATAAAGATTGAAAAGCAGATAACATGTAGATGGTATATTTTATTGCACTAGGTAAATATGATGTAATCGATTTTGTACGAATACTGCCTTTGCCTGCCAGTAACAATGATCTTGCGCAATATGCGCATGATCATACGCATTATGCGATTATCCGCGATTTTATAAAAAAAAGATGGCGATTAAATGATGATGAATACGAATATTCGAATTTGCGAATATATCGCGAATATTTTACGAAATATTCGTGAAATATCGCGAATTCGAATATGGGCATATTCGATCATCACTAGCACACAGCAGTCAAAGTCAGCATCTTCTTTCTGCCACGACCAGGTAGCATTTCAACAGTGCCCTTTGCCTTGAATTTGCGAATAATGCTTCCTATGGTGTCTCTTGGTATGTTTAACATCTTTGCAATCTTCTTATAGCCATTGCCCTTCCTGTGAAGAGAAATCACCTCTTCTCTTGTCTTCCTGCACCATTCTCTTGACTTTACCATGTTTGTAAACACACCAGTAAATGTCTAGAAGGAGCTGAGTATCACAGTCATTTTACATCTGCCTAATTGGTGATTATCATGCTTGATTGCTGCTCCTTGACATCCACAGGTCTTTTCAATACCTGATCGAAAACACTTGAATGAACCTCTGTTCTTAAGAGTGGTAGTCTTTAAGGGGTTGAATAATTGTGTCAATGAAGAAATCACAAAAAAAACATTTAATACTGTATTACAAAAACAATTGATGTCATTTTAGTTGCATTTGGTTCTTTAAAAAGTCCTTGTAAGATTTCATTCTGAACACAATTACAAATGTACACTAAATTCCCTAAAACCCTTTACAGCATTGGGGGTTGAATAATTTTGAACACAGCTGTACATGTCCTGCCTAAGCAGACCCCCAACCCGTTGACAACTACTGGACACTAACTCTGAAACCAGAAAAGCTAAAAAAAAAAGACACCAAAGAAAATGCTGCCCGAAACAGACAAGTCTCATACCAAGAGGTGCAGACTTCACCAGTGCACAAAGCATCTGTAACACTGTAAAAGATACAGTCCACCAAGTGTCCCTCACTGGCGCACTCCGCCTGTAGCAATTTAATGCCTAGAGCACCCAAAAACTTTTTGACCCATCAACCAAACCCCGTAAACGCCGCTGAAAATGACACCCCACTACTAAAAGACAGCCCCACAAAATACATCAACAATGTCTGAAAATCATCCACCAAGGCCCCTCCCCCACTTGATTCACCAACTGTTCCCAATGAGCCTAAACAGCAGCATAAGTCGACCACGTATTGCTACTCACAGACCGCAGAATTAAAACCGAGGATACCCCCAGGGCCACGCTCCAGAGCCACCGGGGACAAGGCTGCCACTTCTCATCTGCTCATGGCACCAATCGGCAAAACCGATCCCAACGAGATAAAGAATCAGCCACTGAATTATCTACAAAGCATGTGTTCAACTTCAAACTCTGAAGAACCAGATGTGAAGCAAACGCAACACTGGCGGTGAGCTAACCGTTCACATTAACATTAATCTCCTGCCCTACACCCAAATTGTTCTGCTACAAGGCTTCCCATAACAATTTGAAATAGTTCCAGCAAAGCTAAGTTGGTGAGCAAACCAACTGCACACAACTCTTCCAGGCAAGGACCCGTGCTCCACAACCCCTGACAAAAGGCACCATAACCACATGCCCCTGATGCATCCGTGTAAAGCTCCAAATCCACACTCTAAACTGGTGCCCCCATCTAAACCAAGCGACTATTAAACTCGCACAGAAAACATTCCAAAACTTTAAAATCTCACCTCACCTAAGCCGCCATCCACGCCGTAGCCATGACCAGCTTTCTGCAAAACACCCGACCCTTTCGGCAAGTCACCGAAGCTGAAACATCCAAACGCAAACTGACCACTTTATCCTCCGGCAACCTACATCCCATATTCATGGTGTCGATAACTATCCCCAAAAAGTTGATCGACGTGGTAGGCCCTTCCGTATTCTCAGGAGCCAAAGGAACCCCAAAATTCGCCATCACCCGTTCAATGGTATGCAACAGCAGGGAGCACACCCAAGATACTGCCTGTCCCAGGAGCAAAATATCGTTCAAGTAATGCAGCACCGAAGTCCAGCTAGACTCCTGCTTTACCATCCACTCAAGAATGGAACTAGAAGTCTCAAAAAAGGAACAAGAGATGGCACAGCCCACCGTCAAACAGCAATCAACATAAAACTGATCCTCCCAATGAAAACTAAGCAAATGAAAACTATCCGGATGGATCGCTAACAAATGGAATGCTGCCTTAGTATCCATCTTGGCCACAAAGGCTCCTTGCCCAAAATGCTGAACACACCAAACTGCCTTATCAAACAACATGTAGGAAACCGAACATAACTTCTGATCAATCCCATCGTTAACCGAACTTTCTGTGGGATACAAGAAGTGGTACATGAAAGAAAACTTGTTTGGTTCCTTTTTGGGAACCAAGCCAAGTGGAAAAACCCGCAAACCTGGCAGAAGCAGCTCTGGAAATAGGCCCGCTATTTGGCCTGCTTGCAATTCTTTATCTTATCTCTCACATCCTCAGGCCTAGCTAATAACTAAACCAAATTATGTGCCAGCTGCAACATGGTTGACACCTTCCAGTCAGCTTCTGCTCTTCACAAGTGATGAGTGGGCATGGATGTCTGACCTCTGTGAGGTTTTACGCAACTGAGGAATTAACACAGATGGTGAGCTGCGATGCCGCTTTTTCAGAGTAACCATCCCATTTCTCTGTCTACTGAAACACTTGCTGATCACAATGAAGGCGGACGCTTTGCATGTGGAAGAGGTGGAAATGGGGGAAGACAGTACACAGGGTGATAGCAAGACAATCCTCATTTCATCTTCTCAGTGCAAATTGGATGATGAGGAGGAGGAGCAGGAGACGGTTGCCTCCGCTAGAGAGGGTAGTACCTGTAACGGAACGCCTTGCACCCTGACTGGGCACTTTCCGCTGACGCTTGCTCTGAGGGCTCCAAGCACTCCACCAGACACCATAACCACCACAGACCCCACGAACTGCCTTCAGCTTGGTTTGGGTCTCGTCGCCCTCCACCCACTCTGGACCCAAGACCGGGCTTCAGCTTCCAGTGGGTGGACCTCTCCTAACTCCAGAAAGCAGGAACCAGGAACAAGCTCTTACATGAGCTTATGCTCAGGGGAGTATTGTGATATAGAAATCCCCAAGAGTGTAGTTATTCCATGCCCCAACTATGAGCCAAGACGTCATGAAGGGGTAAAGCAGAACTTCTTTTTTATTGATGACCACAGCTTGGCCTTTTATCTTTTATGCAAGTACTCCAGCAAGGGCTACTCCCCCGGGGACCTGATAGAGTACAGGCACACAAAATACAGTGACTAATCATCATACAGCCAGATATATCATACCCCCACATGCATTGTCCATTGTGCTTGCTGACTGCATCCCAGGCAATGTCCATTGTGCTTGCTAATTGCATCCCAGGCAATGTCCATTGTTCTTGTTAATTTGGTCACAGGCAATGTTCATTTTGCTTACTAACTGTCACCAGGGCCATAGTTACAGGGCTAGAGGCTGGCAAGCAGGCCTCTCCAACTCCCAGTGACAAAGATGCTTTCGTCACAGTACCCATATCAGGTTTATTCCATCTGCTCAGTGTGGCAGAAGAGGAGGAAGAGGATAAGGGGATTAAGAGTCATCCTCCTGATGAAGAGAGTGAAGTCTTGCCTGGTAGGATTCTGGCACACATGGCTGACGTTATGTTATGCTGCCTTTCCGGGCCGTAACCCATGTGTTATATGCATGTTGGCCAACACCGCTTACTGGTTGTTCACCCTTCTTGACCCCCGCTACAAAGAAGACTTCTCATCTCTCATTCCTGTGGTGGAGAGGACTAGCAAAATGGTGCAATACCAGAAGGTCCTTGTGGAAAAATTGCTTCAAAAATTTCCAGCTGACAACGCTGGTGGCAGAGTACGTAGTTCCTTGGGCAACCGAGGAGGGGAGACGAGGGTAACACAGCAGTCCCAAGAGAGGCAGGGCAACACTTTACAAGGCCTGGGACAGTTTCATGAAACCCCATCAGCACCCTCACCCTGATGCGTGGCCTACTGTTACAAGGAGGGAAACATTTTGAAAGATGGTGAAGGAGTACGTAGCAGACCGTGTCTGTGTCCTCAATGATTCCTCTGTGACTTACAACTATTTGGTGTCCAAGCTGGACACGTGGCACGAACTGGCGCTCTACGCCTTGGAGGTGCTGGCCTGCCCTCAGCGTTTTGTCAGAACGGGTATTTTGTGCTGTTGGTGGCATAATAACTGATAAGCGCATCCGCCTGTTAACTGAACATGCTGAACGGTTGACTCTTCTCGTCCTCCTCCAACTACTATATCAACATGCTTATTAGGCTGCCCTCGCTACTAATGTTTTAGAGAGCCAGATCAGCAGCAGATCATCCACCATGTGCCGAGCACCCGAGCATTCCGAGGTGTTCTACTAGAGCGACCGAGCACTTTAGGACTATTCGGACCTGCAGTACTTTTAGTCCGGCGATCTCCGGCCGTGCACTGTCATGCTGCACCGTAGCTCCGCCCCTGCCCCATTATAGTCAAAGGGGATCAAGTGGCAGCACGGCAGCACACAGGTACTTGAGGCATGGCGGATCCAGCAGGCTGTTCACCCGCTGGAACAGCCTGCCAGATAGCCATGCCGCAAGTGTAAAAGTACCCTTAGTGTCATCAGCAAAAATAGAAATGGTGCTATTAATCTTGTCCTCGATATCATTAATAAATAAATTAAATAATAGAGGGCCCAGCACTGAACCTTGGGGTACACCACTTATACCCGGGACCATTCTGAATAGGAATCATTGACCACAACTCTTTGGACACGATCCTTCAGCCAGATTTCAATCCAATTGCAAACTATACTTTTCAAGCCTATAGACCATACTTTACCTATTAAATGTCTATGATGGACAGTATCAAAATCCTTTGCAAAATCCAGAAACACTACATCCACAGCCGCCCTTCTGTCCAAGCTACTACTCACCTTCTCATAAAAACAAAATCAGGTTAGTCTAACAACTTCTGTCATTGGTAAACCAATGTTGGTAATCACTTATAATATTATGTACAGTCACATACTCCTGTATATAATCCCTTAAGAGTCCTTAAAACATTTTTCCCACATCAGAAGTTAAACTAACTGGTCTATAATTACCTGTGAAGGACCTTGACCCAAAAACAAATACTAGGTCAGCACAAGGATAAACATGTGATAATTAGAGATGAACTAATCGAAGCTGATGAAGTGGAATTCGATCCGAATTTCAAGAAAAATTCAATTTTCACCGAATGCGAATTTCCTCGCGCTTCGTGGTAACGAAACGCATTTTTGCTAAAATGGCTGCTGCACGTGTGAGGACATGGAGAAAGTAAGTATGGGAAGGTGAGATCACTCAGACTGACATGCATGTTGCAGCCAATCAGCAACCAGCCCTGTGATGTTACAGCCCTATAAATATGGCGGCCATCTTAGATTCAGACATTTTCTAGCGTTCTGAGTGCAGGGACAGATGTGAGAAGGCGCTAGGGACAGCAATTGGAAAAACCTCATAGTGAAAAAAAAATATGAAAAAGTGATTTATAAGTCTTAGTGCAGGGAGAGACGTCAGAAGGCGCTAGGGACAGTGCTAGAAAAGCAATTTACAAGTGCAGGGAAAGAAAATTTGGGGATCCAAATTGTCATTATACAGCTCTGTCATTCCAGCAATTTGTTCTCGGGGGTGCAAGTGATATGTTGAAAAGCCTTTAGTGGCTTCTATCTGTCGAAAAATAAAAATATATAAGCCGTTCACTTCTGCAGCTATATGTGTTGAAAGCGTTTAGTGGCGTATTTCATTACAAAAAGAAAAACATGTTCTCAGTTCACTTCTGCAAATATATTTGGTAAAAATGTTTAGTGGCGTATTTCACTTCTGCAGCTATATGCCGTGAAAGTAGTTAGTGGTGTATTCCATTACAAAAAGAAAAATATATACACAGTTCACTGCTGCAGTTATATGTGGTGAAAGCTTTTAGTGATGTATTGCAGTACAAAAAGAAAAATATATACACAGTTCACTGTTGCAGTTATTTGCGGTAAACGCGTTTAGTGATGTATTTCAGTACTAAGAGAATATTTATACGCAGTTCACAGTTGCAGTTCTTTGTGGTGAGAGCGTCGAGTGGCGGATTTCATTGCAAAAAGAAAAATATATACGCAGTTCACTTCTGCAGTTATATGTGGTGAAAGCTTTGTAGAGATCGTCTCTTATCCTGGGGTCATTCTCACAAAATAATCTTCATAACCACTGGGTTTCCGGTCCAAACAGCGCGATTTATTTTATACCCCTTATACACAGTATGGCATAAAACAAAAGCCTGCCCGTCTGGGCTCTACCTAAACATAATAAACATTGTATCCCTAACTTGGCTATACGATAGCGTTCACACATAGAACCAGGTGCGGCTTACCCCGGCTATACAGTCCAACTGCCAGCTGTAACGAATGCAGTACCTTTGAAGGGGGTTGTAGTCTAGCAGTCCTCCCGACTCTGACCTTTCGACCCTTGTTCCCGGGCGTCGCCAAGTCCCCCAAAGTCCAGGCTATTGCATAGCCTCGTGGCCCCTCAGCCTTGCCTTGCTGAGACCACACTGACAGAGCCTCACCAGGCCTCTGTCTGCACACTCTCCAGAGCGAGACCCACCCAAGTTCAGCAACCAGATTAAATGGAATCTCTGGACGTGAGCTATACTAAATATATTTGTGTCCACCAGCTAACTTAGTGGCCACCTAATCTAGGGTCTTTACTCCACCAAGGACGGGCACCTTGGTGACACGCTCCCGATGCAAACACCCCTGTTTGAATGCTTTCCCGGGACTTCACCGCACACATCAGTGTTCCCATTGCCATATATCCCCCCCCCCTTGTTCAAACCCGTGGGGGTAAACACATGTACCAGCCGAATGCTTGTGATAGGGCATCCGCATTATGCTGCCATCATTCCCTCTGGACACTAAATTCCCTAAAACCCTTTACAGCATTGGGGGTTGAATAATTTTGAACACAACTGTATATCTGGACTTCTCCAAAGAATTTGACACTGTACCTCATAAAAGGTTAGTATATAAAATGAGGATGCTCGGACGGGGAGAAAATGTCTGTAAGTGGGTAAGTAACTGGCTGAGTGACACAAAACAGAGGGTGGTTATTAACGGTACACACTCAGATTGGGCAACTGTCAATAGTGGGGTACCTCAGGGGTCAGTACTGGGCCCTATTCTTTTCAATATATTTAATAATGATCTTGTAGAAGGCTTGCATAGTAAAATATAAATTTTTGCAGATGACACTAAACTGTGTAAAGTAATTAACACTGAAGAGGACAATATACTGCTACAGAGGGATCTGGATAGATTGGAGGCTTGGGCAGAGAAGTGGGAGATGAGGTTTAACACTGACAAATGTAAAGTTATGCACATGGGAAGAAGGTCACCCATACATACTACATGGTAAAACACTCGGTAACACTGAGATGGAAAATGATCTAGGAATTTTAATAAACAGCAAACTAAGCTGCAAAAACCAGAGTCAGGAAGCTGCCGCCAAGGCCAATAAGACAATGGCTTGCATCAAAAGGGGCATAGACGCCTGTGATGAGAACATAGTCCTACCACTTTACAAATCGCTAGTCAGACCACACATGGAGTACTGTGTACAGTTCTGGGCTCCTGTGAACAAGGCGGACATAGCAGAGCTGGAGAGGGTTCAGAGGAGGGCAACTAAAGTAATAACTGGAATGGGGCAACTACAGTACCCTGAAAGGTTATAAAAATTAGGGTTATTTACTTTAGAAAAAAGACGACTGAGGGGTGATCTAATAACTATGTATAAATATATCAGGGGTCAGTACAGAGATCTCTCCCATCATCTATTTATACTGTGACTGTGACGAGGGGACATCCTCTGCATCTGGAGGAAAGAAGGTTTGTACATAAACATAGAAAAGGATTCTTCATGGTAAGAGCAGTGAGACTATGGAACGCTCTGCCTGAGGAGGTAGTGATGGTGGGTACAATATAGGAGTTCAAGAGGGGCCTGGATGTATTCCTGGAGTGTAATAATATTACAGGCTATAGCTACTAGAGATGGGTCGTTGATCCAGGGGGTACTTCTTTCCTCTGGATCAACTAACAGGATGACAGGCCGAACTAGATGGACAGATGTCTTTTTTCCGCCTTATGTACTATGTTACTAAGAGAGCAGATTTTTCTGAGGCACTGTTTAAGATTTCATCACCCAGCATGTCCCTTGCCTGCTCTGCATGACATCTGGATCGCTCAGAAGCTGCAAGTTCCTCTTGAAGTTGGAGAATTTCCGCTTCCAATTGTGTTTCTAGATCCTTCAATTCATTTATCTCTTTCTGAGTCTCTTCCTGTGACTCCTCTGGAGCTTTCTTCAGTTGTTCTGCGAGAACAGCTAGTCCCTTCTCTAGTGTATCTAGGGATTGTGAGCGATTGTGAGCGAGCGAAAACATCTTCAAGGTTGCAGCTGTACTGATCTGCCAGCAGTTGGTTATGCTCTTCTACATACTCTTTTTGGTTGGTGAAACCTGCCAGGAAATCATCCACTGCCTGGGTATAATTCTCAGACCCTATGCTGACGTCTCCCCACTTAACTCTTGTCATGTCAGGTATAATTATCTTCTGGTTGCTACCAGTAACCACGTCAAGTTCGCAAGACCTCAACATGACAGCTTCCCTCTCTGAGTTGCTATCGATCACAGCACCTACGTTATATATAACGCTCGGGTCATTATCAATCCGGACCTCTAGGGGCACCGATGAGCCAATCCCCACATTGGACACCTCCCCAGCAACCATAGAACCCCGTGGAGACTGCAAATCCACCTCTGGTACATGTGGTACAACCTCTAGGACTGCCTTATGTCCTTGGACATTTTTCACAGTGGTTTCCCTCAGCTGTGAGCTCTCAACATCAATTAGCATTTTTATACCTTCCACATTTTTACCAACAGCAGAGCTTCTTCCCCAATCACAGCCTGCAAAGGAAAAAAGATTGTCATCATCATCACACATTGTACATAAATCTATATTGTCATTATGCATTTCAGAAAACTTGGCATATCCACTTTGCACCATATTGGCTCCACTGTTTTTAATGGTCACTTCACTTAAAAGGAATGGTACAAGTTCTGCAGGAGATTCACCACTGACCACCAAAGTGACTACACTTCCCCACAACTCCCAAAACAAGGGTACTCACGGCCCAACATTACTTCATGCCTGAGCGTGTTTGCAACTTTAAGTTTACCAGTCCCAGTTCCTACTGTAGTCTCACACTCAGTAAGAGCCACCTGATAGTCTGTACTATCCATATGAATGTCCCACACATTGTCCCCAGCTACACAAGCAATAATAGGAACAGCCTTACCCATTCACCATTCACTTCACAGGTTTGTCAGTCCCGGAAGATGAGGATTTACCAGGTTTTCCTCTACCGAGGTCATCATTCTCAGCAACCACATCCGCTTCTGGTCTTAGAACAGCTTTATCAACCTCAGGTCTTATGATCCTGCTTTCTTTTACATGTGTTAGCATTGGATCCCTGAGGTTAGCCATCCCAACGTTACCTCTTGTAACCAACAATTCCGGTAAAGCAGTGACTTTCTCTCCCTCCGACTCATCAAAGTTGTGGTTGCTCCCAGAAACAGCTTTACTGCACCTCCGCACTTCCTCTCTGTGCACAGTCGCAAGGAAGATATGCACTCCTAAGAACCGCACCACTGTCCACCTCTTTGTCTTCCCGACGGTTGCCCTTGGCAATGGCACATATCGCTATTTATTTTTCTCAGCTCCACAGCTGCCAGAATAATGGAAAGTCTTTGCCAAGCACAAACTCCACTTCCAGAGTCTCACATTTTAAGAGCTCGCATTGTACAGAACCATAGTCTGTTACAAAGGTCAGTGACACAGTGACATCTGTCTCTGGCCACCTCTCTAGAAAGTCCAGTACTTCAGGCATGACCCGAGACACCTGCTGGCGAGAGTCTAGTGTAACCCCCAGCGGTACCCCCCTGATCTCCAACTCGCAGGACTTTTCCCACGGGCTCCACCATTTTGCAGCCATTTTGACAGGTCAGTTTTTTTTACTGTGCTTCTGGCCCTTTAAATCCACACACAGCTTGCACCACAGAAAAAAAACTGTCCACAATTGCATGAGCAGCACTTGCTCTACTGGACAAAACAGGCTTCCAGACCATTCACAGCACCTGCTCTCCCCAGTCAGGTCATTGCCCTTAGCAACCTGCTGTTATTGCCCGCATCCTCCACCATATGTAGGGGTCGTCTCTTATTCGGGGGTCATTCTCACAGAATTATCTTCATAACCACTGGGTTTCAGGTCCAAACAGTGCGATTTATTTTACACTCTTCATACACAGCATGGCATAAAACAAAAGTCTGCCCGTCTGGGCTCTACCTAAACATAATAAACATCGTATCCCTAACTTGGCTATACGATAGCGTTCACACATAGAACCAGGTCTGGTTTACCCTAGCCATACAGTCCACCAGCCCACAGGTTGTAACAAGTGCAGTACATTTGGAGGGGGTTGTGGTCTAGCAGTCCTCCTGACTCTGACCTTTCAACCCTTGTTCCCAGGCATCGCCAAGTCCCCCAAAGTCCAGGCTATTGCATAGCCTTGTGGCCCCACAGCCTGGCCTTGCCTTGCTGAGACCACACTGACAGAGCTTCACCAGGCCTCTGTCTGCACACTCTCCAGAGTGAGACCCACCCAAGTCCAGCAACCAGATTAAATGGAATCCCTGGACGTGAGCATGCCCTAAGTTCCGGACTGGAGCATGGGGAACAGGCACCCGATGCAAACACCCTTGTTTGAATGCTTTCCTGGGACTTCCCCACACATATCAGTGTTCACATTGCCACAGCGTTTAGTGACGTATTTTAGTACTAAAATAAAAATATATATGCAGTTCACTGTTGCAGTTCTTTGTAGTAAGAGCATTTAGTGGCGTATTTTATTACAAAAAGAAAAATATATACGCAGTTCACTTCTGCAGTTATATGTGGCGGTGAAAGCATTTAGTGGCGTATTTCAGTACAAAAAGAAAAATATATACGCAGTTCACTGTTGCAGTTATTTGTGGTAAAAGCGTTTATGACGTATTTCAGTACTAAAAGAAAAATATATTCACAGTTCACTGTTGCAGTTTTTTGCGGTAAAAGCATTTAGTGACGTTATTCAGTACTAAAAGAAAAATATATTCTCAGTTCACTTCTGCAGCTTTATGTGGTGAAAGCGTTTAGTGGTGTATTTCAGCAGAACAAGAAAAATATATACGCACTTCACTGTTGCAGTTATTTGTGCTAAAGGCGTTTACTTGTCTATTTTAGTACAAAAAGAGAAATATATACAGAGTTCACCTTTGAAGTTATTTGCGCTAAAAGCATTTACTGGCCTATTTCAGTACACAAAGAGAAATATATACGCAGTTCACTTTTGCAGTTATTTGCGCTAAAATAATTTACTGGCCTATTTCAGCACAAAATAAAAATAAATACGCAGTTCACTTTTGCAGTAAATTGCGCTAAAAGCTTTTACTGGCCTATTTTAGTTTAAAAAGAGAAATATATATGCAGTTCACTTCTGCAGTAGAGTTGAGCGAGCTATGCTCGGAACATAGCGGTATTCGGCCGAATACCGCATGTGCTCAAGAGCCATGCTCGAGTATCCTCCCCGCACATTTCTTGGCTGCTACGCAGCCAATGAACTTGCTGGTAAGTACTGCCCTCACTGTAATGCTGTAGCCATGTTGGTTACTGGCATTACAGTGATTGGCTGGCCGGAACACGTCATCGGGTGCTATATAGCAACCGATGGCACGTGTTCGGCTCAGTCTTAGTCAGGGAGAGCTGTGCATAGGAAGGGACAGACAGTGTGGGGAGTGATATTGGACTATTTTTATTAGAAAATCTTTTCAGAGACCCAAAAGTCCTTAAGGACTATTGTGTGTAACAGCAGCAATATATATTTGTACCGCAACGTGCGCTAAATTGCTAAAACTTTACAGGCCCAAAAGGCCTTTTAAGGAATATTGTGTGTGGCAGCAGAAATATTTTTTTAGCGCATCCTGCTCTAAATAGCGTCTAATAGGCTGCTGTGGGCAGTTAAAATATCTGCACCAAATCTCCTGTGTTAGGGTACTTTCACACTAGCGTTGGTGCGGATCCGTCTGTTTATTTGCACAGACGGATCCGCACCTCTAATGCAAACGTTTGTATCCGTTCAGAACGGATCCGTTTGCATTAGCTTTAAAGAAAAATGACAAAGTCCAAAACGGATCCGTTTTGAATTACATTGAAAGTCAATGGGGAACGGATCCCCATTGACTTACATTGTAAAAAAAAACGGATCCGTTAGGCTCCGCCTCTTCAGACGGACACCAAAATGCTGCATACTGCGTTTTGGTGTCCGCCTTCAAAACGGAATAGAGGCGGAACAGAGCCTAACTGATGCATTCTGAACGGATCCTTATCCATTCAGAATGCATTGGGGCTTAACTGATCCGTTTTGGACCGTTTGTGAGAGCCCTGAAAAGGATCTCACAAACGGAATCCAAAATGCTAGTGTGAAAGTACCCTTAAGTATACGCATCCCAAAAAATATCTGTGACCTCCAGTGTACTTTTTCCATAGACGTTGTCTGCTGCGGGCAGTTAAAATATCTGCACCAAATCTTCTGTGTAAAGTGTACGCATCCCAAAAAATATCTGTGACCTCCAGTGTACTTTTTCCATAGACAGTGTCCACTGTGGACAGTTAAATTATCTGTGCCACATCTCCTGTGTAAAGTGTGTGCATCCCAAAAATATCTGTGCCATCCAGTGTACTTTTCCGTAGACGGCGTCCACTGCGGACAGTTAAATTAGCTGCGTCACATCTCAAGTGTGCACATCCAAAAAATATCTGTGGAATTCAGTGAACTTTTTCTGTAGACAGTGTCCGCTGCGGACAGTGACATTACCAGGGGTACATCTGCAGTGTAATGTGTGCGCTGAAAAAATTTATCAGTGACATACAGTGTATTTTTTCAATAGACGGTGTCCGCTTCTGACAGTGACAATACCAGTGCCAATTCTCCAGTGTACCATGTGCGCTGAAAAAATTTATCAGTGACATACAGTGTACTTTTTCAATAGATGGTGTCCGCTTCTGACAGTGACATTACCAGGGGACCATCTCCAGTGTAACGTGTGCGGTTAAAAAATGTATCTGTGATATACAGTGTACTTTGTCAATAAACGGTGCCGCTTCTGACAGTGACATTACCAGTGCAACATCTAAAGTTTAACGTGTGCATTTAAAAAATGTATCTGTGACATACAGTGTACTTTGTCAATAGAAGGTGTCTGCTTCTGACAGGGACATTTCCAGTGCCACATCTCCAGTATATCGTGTGCGGTTAAACAATTTATCTGTGACATACAGTGTACTTTTTCAATAGACTGGGTCCACTTCTGACAGTGACATTACCAGTGTAACGTGTGCACATAAACATTTTATCTGTGACATACAGTGTATTTTTTCCGTAGACACTGCAGGCAGTGACATTACCGGTGGTACCTCTCCTGTATAACGTTTACTCATCCTAAATACCTGTGACATTCCCTGTAATTTTTTATTAGCCGTGGTGACAGCATTGACATTATCTGCGGGATATCTCCTGTGTGATGTTTCCACATCCCAAATACATTTTTTTATTTTTTTGCGCGTACACTTCCAAATCCTACGCTACTGAACGCTACTGTATGTGTAACATATTTCAAGCAAATATAACATTTAATATAAAAAAGGCGAGCAGTAAGGGACGGGGAAGTGTCCGTGATGATGATGGTGCACGCAGAGGCCATGGCCTTGGGCGCATTGAAACTGTGCCCGCTGCCAGAGCACATGAAAAACAATCATCCACGATACCTAGCTTCATGTCCCAGTTTGCAGGGCGGCACAGGACACCACTCTTGAAGTCAGACCAGTGCGACCAGGTGGTCGGTTGGATTGCAGCAGATAATGCTTCCAGTCTGTTAAGCACCACCCTGTCTTCCACCAAGTCGAGTCTCAGTAGCCAAGGCCCTAGCATATAATGTTTTACAGGGTCAGCTCACCTGCAGGCCCTCGCATATAATTTTTTACAGGGTTAGCTCATCTGCAGGCCCTCGCATTTAATGTTTTACAGGGTCAGCTCACCTGCAGGCCCTCGCATATTATGTTTTACAGGGTTAGCTCACCTGCAGGCCCTCACCTACAACCGTTTAGTGGGTCAGCTCACAAGCAGGCCCTCACCTACAATCCTTAACAGAGTCAGCTCACCTGCAGGCCCTGGCATATAATGTTTTACAGGGTCAGCTCACCTGCAGGCTCTCACCTACAATCTTTTACAGGGTCAGCCCAGCAGCAGGCCCTCGCATATACTTTTTACAGGGTCAGCTCACCTTCAGGCCCTCACCTACAACCTTTTAGAGGGTCAGCTCACCAGCAGACCCTCACCTACAATCTTTTAGAGGGTCAGCTCAGCAGCAGGCCCTCGCCCTTAATGTTTTAGATGGTCAGATCAGCAGGCCTTTGCACCAAATGTATTTGAGGGTCGCCAGTAGGCCATCAATCATAATTTTTCAAAGGTGTGTATGATGCCCTCCTTTATGTGTAACAAGGGTGTATTGGAGTGCCGGTTCCTTGCAATTTTTGGCATCCCTTTCACTTACTGCATAGGCTTTATGAGTGTAGGAGTCCCACTACATGAACAATTGTACCACAATGTGAATGGGCCCTCCTTTATGTGATATACAGGTTGTATCAGAGTGCCTCTTGCTTGTAATTTTTGTCAGCACTTGCCTTTTATATACAATTGAATATACAGGAAAGAATGTTTCCTAACAATTTTTCCTCTAAAATTGATTTTATCTTTGGTTTTGTGCGTATTATTGTCAGTCTGTAAAAGTGGCGTACTGCTTGGACAACATTGTTCTCAGCAGCGACCTGGGAGTCCAAGATGCATCCAGACATTCTCCCCATGCTGTTCTCGAACCATTTAGGTGGTGGTTTCATCAATTTCTGACCTTTTCCTATGGACCAGGCACCCTCCCCTCTTAAGAGCAGTGAGTGCCTGGTTTAATGCTCGGGTTCTCCCATTGACTTTTATTATACTCAGGTGCTCTGTATATCCCGATTTGTTCGGCCAGAGCACCCGAGCACTTGGGTGCTCGATCAACACTATTCTGCAGATATATGTGGTGATAGTGTTTAGTGGTCTATTTCAGTACAAAAAGAGAAATAGATACACAGTTAACTTTTGCAGTTATTTGCGCTAAAAGCGTTTACTGGCCTATTTCAGTTCAAAAAGATAAATGTATATGCAGTTCGCTTCTTTAGTTATATGTGGTGAAAGCGTCTCGTGGCCTATTTCAGTACAAAAAGAAAAATATATTCTCAGTTCACTTCTGCAGCTATTTGTGGTGAAAGTGTTTAATGGCGTGTTTCAGTACAAAAAGAAAAATATATTTGGCACTTTTAGGGGTGTTTAAATTTAATTTTTATTTGTTTAGTTCCGCTAAGGCCTCTTTCACACTAGCGTTTTTACTTTCCGTCCTAGAGTTCCGTCCTCGGGGCTCTAGGACGGAAAGATACTGATCAGGATTATCCCAATGCATTCTGAATGGAGAGAAATCCGTTCAGGATGCATCAGGATGTCTTCAGTTCAGTCTTTTTGACTTTTCAGGACGGAGATAAAACTGCAGCATGCTGCGGTTTTATCTCCGTCCTGAAAAGCCTGAACACATGACTGAACGCCTGATCAGGCCTTAAGTCCCATTGACTTACATTGGGGCCTGATCCGGCATTAAAAAAAGACTGAAGGACGGATCCGTCCTTCAGGTGTGCGCATGCGCAGACCTTTAAAACGGTGAAAAAAATTCAAGACGGATCCGTCTATCCGCATGGCAAACGGAGAGACGGATCTGCACTTGCAATGCATTTGCAGACGGATCCGCAATCCGGATCCGTCTACAAATGCTTTCAGTTGTCATGCGTTGTGACGGATCCGGTGGGACGGAAGTGCACGCCGGATCCACACAACGCAAGTGTGAAAGGGGCCTAACAGTATATTAGACAGAGAAGTGTCAGGCTATGCACAGAGTAGTGTTGATCACGAATTTTCGAATTGCGAATTTTAATCGCGAATATCAGCACTTCGAGAATTCGCGAATATTTAGAATATCGCAAAATATATTCGCAATTGCAATGTCATTATTTTCTTGTTTGCGAAAATTCTCATAAAAAATTTGCATACATTTGCTGGTATTTAAAAGGTATCTGCTAATTTATGCAAATTTTTATGCTAATTTATGCAAAAAAATATGCGGATTTTCGCAAACAAGAAAATAATGTCTGGGGATTACGAATTTGCGAATTTTCGAATATATGGCGAATATTGGCCCAAATATTCGCGAAATATCGTGAATTCGAATATTGCCCCTGCCGCTCATCACTAGCACAGAGGAGTGGCAGAGGCCTAAATGTTTCTGGCGCAGGCAGAGGTTGCAGGAGAGTAAGGGGACGTGGCAGCAGGAGTCGCAGCGAGAGGCCTGAGCTCCCGGTGTCATCTAGCGGTCGTGTCTTGACCAGCAACCCATGGGTTCTTGATTATTTAACTCGGTCATCCACTTCATCCCAAGTGACATCAGACACCCCCAGCCAACAGTCAGTGGGTTCATCAGACTCAACCCTTAGTTGGCATGGCCCAGGAGCAGGCCCTGTGCCCTCATCTGTCCTCAACCTGCATCTGTCCTTTGCTATTCCCTCAGCCACAGAAGTATTGTATGTTGTGGGCTCAGCTCTACTATACAGCGAGGTTGAGTTACTAGATGACAGTCAGCAGCTACTGCCCAGCCAAGATCTGGAGGAGACATCCACCTCTTACTCTGCTAGGCGGGCAAGTAGTAATGAGGAGAGTGGCGTGGGTGGTGGTGTTGCGATCGGTCAGGCTCCTGACAGTGGCGTACACACAATCCATGGGGCCCCGGTGCAAAACTGATCCATGGGCCCCGTCGCCCCCCCGTGGCCCCCTCCCCCCTAATTTCTGAGAGCGCTGCTAATGGCCATTTCAGCCCCAGTTTACTACTATAATTATTTTGGCTAAATAAAGTATATTACAAAAATGTAACCTATCACTTGCCATTTCCGTGCGGCTAATCCACTGCGTGAAAGAGTGCCAAGCCCCGCTCCGAACAGCAGAGACACGGAGCACTAACAGGATTGATAATGCTCCGTGCCTCTCTGTGATCTTTTAACTACAAAATCACGGTGACAACTTTATCTCACTGTGATTTTGTAGTAAAAAGATCACAGAGAGGCACGGAGCATTATCAATCCTGTTAGTGCTCCATGTCTCTGCTGTTCAGAGCGGGGCTTGGCACTTATTCACACAGCAGATTACCCGTACAGGATGTTAAAGAGCCCTAACCCCAATGCACGGCTACACTTACCCAGTCCTAACTAATAAAATCTGGTCCTACCTCATCCAGAGTGTCGCTGGTGTCGGCGTGATGTCCGCTGGATCCAGAACAAGGTCCCTGTGGTGAGAAAAAAAGAATAATTACATAAGGAAGGGATGGCGACTGACCCTGTGAAATCACCAGCAGGGGGCGTTGTGCTGGCCTGTAAGACTGAGCCATGCCAATATATAGCAGAGTAATCTAGTGCTACCACACAGTACTAATGCCCACCTTGAGGCCCCTCACAGTACTAATGCCCACCTTTGTTCCTGTCACAGTAGGTATACTCAGATATGTGCCCCCTCACAGTAGTTATGCCCAGTTATGTGTCCCCTCACAGTAGTAATGCCCAGAATATGTGTCTCCTCACAGTAATATGCCCAGATATGTGCCCCCTCACAGTAGTAATGCCCAGATTATGTGTCTCCTCACAGTAATATGCCCAGATATGTGCCCCCTCACAGTAGTAATGCCCAGAATATGTGCCCCCTCACAGTAGTAATGCCGAATATGTGCCCCTCACAGTAGTAATGACCAGAATATGTGCCCTTCACAGTATTTATGCCCAGTTATGTGCCCCCTCAAAGTAGATATGCCCAGATATGTGCCCCTCAGAGTGGTTATGCCAGATTATGTGCCCCTTCAAAATATTTATGCCCAGATATGTGCCCCCTCACAGTAGTTATGCCACATTATGTGTCCCTCAAATTAGATATGCCCACATATGTGCCTCCTCACAGTAGTTATGCTTTCATATGTGCCCCCTCAATCCTCATATTCTAGATAGGTTGGGTAGTGCTCCCTTAAAAGGCTGGGTCGCAGGAAAAGGTTCCCAGGCCAGATATATAGTATACGAAAGTGTGCCTGGACACCAGCTGTTGCTTGTGTCTTTATTAAACAGCTCAGATTGCAGTATGTGTTTGCCAGTTGTGAGTAAGTATTATAACACGCTGGCGGTAAACGCCTCATCAGGACACTGGACGTGCCGCACTGTGCAGAATTGTGTTGGAAAGGAGTGGTTGGAGCTCTGTGGCTCTGCTGGCAGCGCTGCGCGGGGTCAGAATCATGGCAGCCAAGGGAATCAGGATTCTGACCCCGCGCAGCATTGCCAACAGAGCCACAGAGCTCCAACCACTCCTTTCCAACACGGATTCTACACAGTGCGGCACGTCCAGTGTCCTGATGAAGGCGCATCACCGAAACGTTGTTATAATACTTACTCACAACTGGCAAACCGCATACTGTAATCTGAGCTGTTTAATAAAGACACAAGCAAGTAACAACAGTGGTGTCCAGGAACTTTTTCGTATACCTCAATCCTCATAGTTATGCCTTCATATGTGCCCCCTCACAGTAATGCCTGATTAGGTGCCCCTCAAATTAGTTATGCCCCCTCTTGCCCTTTGCCCCCAGTCTGCAGCCTTAGAAAAAAAAAAACATACTTACCTTTCTTCCCTGATGACAGGCTCCCTCCTCACTCATCTCGGTGCTGGCTGTGCTGAAGGCAGATTCCCGGGTCTTCAGATCTCCTCGCACAGCCAGCAGCGCGATCTGGGGCCAGCAGGGGAGCTCCTGAGCTGTGAAGAGCAGTGAAGCAGGGATGAGAGAGGTTTCCCTGCTTCACTACTGAAAAGAAATGCCGACCAGCCGGGTGTGTGAGTGCGCGCACCCCAGCCCCGACCCCCCTTCCCTCCACATTATACATGTAATGGAGCGCTCTGTACTTTGTGCTGGGCCCCATCAGAGCGCTCCATTACATGTTAGTACAACATGATTTAGGGTAGCTTGCTGGCCTGGGGGGTGGGTCCACAGGCGGCCGGGCCCCCTGGAGTGCCGGGCCCGGTCGCAACTGCGACCCCTGTATGTACGCCACTGGCTCCTGACCCAGAGACTTTTGAGGAGGACATCAGTGAGGTGCAGACACTATTTGATGATGATGAAGTCGATCACACTTGGGAGCCGGGTGCAGAAGGGGCTTCATCACCATCAGGAGAAGAGGATTGCAGTTTGTCTGTGAGGCAACGGCAGAACCAGAAAGGTGGTAGCATGGCTGGGAGTCAGCTGGGTGGCAGCAGTTGGAGGTCAGAAGCTAAACATGCCTGGGGTAGACCACCTGCTTCGCAGCAGCCTACCTGCCCTGGAAGTAGTGGTGCAGGGGTTCACGGATGCAGGGGTGGTACCAGTCAGTCAGTGCAGACTGTTGGGGGGAAAATCATCTACTCAGCAGTGTGGCAGTTTTTCCTTAAGTCGCCAGAGGTGGTGAATCTGGCCACATGTCGAATCTGTGGCCAGAAGGTGAAGCGTGGCCAGGGTGCCAATGTTGGCACTGCGGCCCTGCGTTAACATATGCAGCGTCTCCATACAGTGGCCTGGGAAAACCGTGGCTCCAATTTGATGGTCCAGCCTGCCACAGCAACCGCTGCATCACCCAGTGGCATGCACTGTGTTTCAGGCAGTCAAGGCTTCAGCACCTCAGCTGAAAGGGTGCTGTCTGTCATTCCCATCTTCTGCTGGTCCAGATGCTTATGCTCCTCCTCCTCCTACTCCTTATCAGTCATTCCGTCAGCAATTGATCACCGAAGCGATTGCCAAAAGACAGAAGTTATGCGGGCACGCATCCAACGGCGCAGAAGCTGAATAGGCTCCTGTCCAGGTTGCTGGTTCTGCAGACCCTCCCTTTCCAAGTGGTGGACTCTACTCCTTTCAGAGAACTGATGGCTTGTGCCAAGCTGAGGTGGAGAGTCCCAAGCCGTCATTTCTTTGTGAAAAAAGCAGTACCACCACTTCACAAATATGTAGAACAGAAGGTGGACCACTCCTTGAGTCTCGTTGGTGTGGCCAAAGTGCATGGCAGTGAACGACGTGTGAAGCTGTAACTACGGTCAGGGACAGTACATGTTATTTATGGCCCACTGGGTGAATGTGGTTCTTGCCGAGCCACACCAGCAACTTGGCCAAAGTCACACCGCTTCTGCCTCCACATTGTCACGCTGTTGGTCCTGCGACAATGTCCGCCTCTGCCTCCTCATCTTCCACCATGTCCTCAGCCTCCACTGCAGGGACAAGTCACAGTGCCCCTCCAGCATACCACATGTGCAGGGCATGGTGGTGTCACGCTGTTCTGCACCTCCATTCCCTGGGCGAAGGGAATCACACTGGGGAGGAACTGCTCCGTGTCCTTCATCAAAAAATCGAATCCTGGCTTTCTCCCCGACAACTCATAATCGGAACCATGGTGACCGACAACGGGAGGAACATGGTGTCGGTGCTGCATTAAGGACGGCTGAGCCATGCGCCCTGCATGGCACACATGTTCAAACTGGTTGTCAAGGGGTTCCTCAAGTCATCCACCCATCTACAAGTCATCCTAAAAATGGCCAGAAAACTTTGCATGCACTTCAGCCACTCATACATCGCAAAGCACACACTCCTAGAGCTGCAGCGGCAGAACAGCATCCCCCAACATAGGCTGATATGCGACGTTTCCACCTGTTGGAATTCCACCCTCCATATGATGGACCGACTATATGAACAGGCCATCAACGATTTCTTGATGATGCAAGCGGATAGGAGTACTCCCCCGTGTAACTTCGATGTCAGCCAGTGGCAGCTCATGCGTGACTCCTGCCATTTGCTCAGACCCTTTGAGGATGCCACGTTATTTGTTAGTCGCCAGAACTACGGGATAAACAACGTCATTCCACTGCTTCATGTCCTGGAAAAGATGGTGGTAACAATGGCTGGTCAGGGGACTGGCGATGTGGCGCCTGGATCTCACAGCTGAACTTGAAGTGGAGGAGAAGGGGGAGGAGGATATTGGAGAACATGCAATGTGTAGCAAAATGGGTGTTTTTTCTACTCAGTTGACAGGAGAGGAGGAGCAAGAGCAGCCAGAGGAGCTACAGGGCGATGAGGAAGACAAGACAGAGGACTCAGACATACTGTGACAGTATGCAGTGGAGATGGAGGCAGGGCTTCCCTCCAAGTCACTTGCACAAATGGCCCGATGTATTCTCACTTGCTTGCATAGTGACAGCCAAATTGTCGCCATTCGGCAGAGGGATGAATTCTGGTTTTCTACCTTGTTGGACACTTGCTACCGGTCCAGAATGGGGGCCTTTTTTACACCCACTGAGAGGGCGGACAAACTGAACTACTACAAAGACATCCTATGTAGTCAGTTGGCCGCTGCCTATCTGTGCCAACATCCTTCTTCTCGCAGGTCTGACCGGGGGGCCCTCTGCTCTCACGTTCCATTGCCATGGCTGCTGGGGAGGGGTGGGGTGGCAGGAGCAGTACCAGCTCCATCAGCAGCAGCCTGAGTCTACAGTCGCTGATGAGTACTGTAGCTTTCTTCACCCGCATAGTGAAGAAACTACTCACCAGCAGCAGCAGGTAGACCTGGAGCAGGACCTGAACCAGCAGGTGGTGGCATACTTGGACAGCACCCTGCCAATCCACATTGAAGATCCGCTGGACTACTGGGCAGCCAAACTGGATTTGTGGCCGCAACTGGACGAGTTTGCCCTGGAAAAGCTGTCCTGCCCGGCCAGTAGTGTGGCATCAGAGTGGGTGTTTAGTGCTGCAGGGGCCATAGTTACCCCAAGGAGAACTCGCCTGTCCACCCAAAAGGTGGAGAGACTGTCCTCTGTCAAGATGAATCAGCCAGGATTTCCACCCACCAATTTCTGATGCATCTGATTAGATCATCCATGCCCCCTCACCCAAACCTTGAAAAATAGACTGTTTTCTTCTGGCTACCTGCCTCAGCTACCACTCTGATGCTGCCACCCGCCTGATGCCACATATCTGATGCCAAGTGCTTCTTCTTTCACACACCGTTGTCAGCGGGTACTGGTATTGCCACCCACCGCTCCACTCTGTCACTGGGTCACTTTGTAGTCTCCTGATGGTTCTGCTGCTGTCATATCCATACTATATCACCTTGCCACTTTGTGGTATCCTGATGCTGATGCTGCCTTATCCACACTATATTACTTTGCCACTCTGTGGTATCCCAATGCTGCTGCCTTATCCACACTATGTCACCTTGCCACTCTGTGGTATCCTGATGCTGCTGTCATATTCACATTATGTCCCCTTGCCACTGTGTGCTATCCTGCTGCTGCATTATCCACACTATGTCACCTTGCCACTGTGTGGTATCCTGATGCTGCTGTTATCTCCACACTATGTCACCTTGCCACTGTATGTTATCCTGATGCTGCTGTTATCTCCACACTATATCACCTTACCACTCTGTGTATCCTGATGCTGCTGTCATATTTACAATATGTCACCTTGCCACTGTGTATTATCCTGATGATGCTGCCTTATCCACACTATATCACCTTGCCACTGTGATGTATCCTGATGCTGCTGTCATATCCACATTATGTCACCTTGCTACTGTGTGGTATTCTGCTGCTGCTGCCTTATGCACACTATATCACCTTGCCACTTTATGGTATCCTGATGCTGCTGCTGCCATCTCCACACTATGTCATCTCACCACTGTGTGGTATACTGATGGTGCTGATGCCTTATGCACACTATGTCACCTTGCCACTTTGTGGTATCCTGATATTACTGCTGCTGCCATCTCCACACTATGTCACTTTGCCACTCTGTGGTATCCTGATGCTGCTGCCATATCCACACTATGTCACCTTGCCACTGTGTGGTATCCTGATGCTGCTGCTACTTCCTTATGCATACTATGTCAACTTGCTACTCTGTGGTATTCTGATATTGCTGCTGCTGCCATCTCCAAACTATGTCACCTTGCCACTCGGTGGTATCTTGATGCTGATGCCATATCCACACTATGTCACCTTGCCACTCTGTTGTTACCATCCTGATACTGCTGCTGTCACCACCTCCCGACTAATTGTGTCACTCTGTGGCCTCCTCCTGATGCAGCTGCTGCCGCCACCTCCACACTCTATCATTGTGCCACTCTGTGGTCTCCATATGCTGCCACCACCTCCAGATTCGGTCATTGTGCCACTAGGTGGCCTTCTTCTTATACTGCCAACTCCAGACTCTGCCATTGTGCCACTCAGTGGCCTCCTCATACTGCTTCTACCTCCAGATCCTGTCATTGGGCCATTCTGTGGTCTCCTCATGCTGCTTCCACCTCACCAATTTGTCATAGGTCCACTCTGTGGACTTCTCATGCTGTTCCCACCCTCCCCACTTCATGACTGGTCCACTATTTTGGCTTTCGGCCTGGCTGACATCATCATTTATTTGACCCTTCTTCTGATCTGTCAGAAGGAAGGAAAAATGAGACGCACAACTTATCCTCTCTGTGTAGCAGCTGTAAGGCCTTGTTGGTCCTATAAGAATTGGCTTATGATTTGGAAGCCAAAGCAGGAGTGGGTACAAAACACAGAAGACATGCAAGTATTCCATTCACGTGTCATCTCTGTTTTATATACACTCTAGTTTTTTTTGGCATTAGCAATACTGATGGATTATTGAGCAAATGCTGACTGAGTGTAGGCGTATGCTCCACAGACAGAATCCGTTTTTTGTGGGTTATTGTTCTGACGGATAAGAGGAAGGGCAAATTAATCAGTGACGTCAACACAAACTTACTGCTGACACCCTCTCCACTCCATCAGTGGGGCTCTACTTGTATACACATTTAATAGAACAGGTACGGTAGACATCTATGTGGAATCAGCTGGCAATGGTGTAAAAAAAGTGCGCTTCTTCTTGGCGCTTACATCGACCTGTAAGGCTGAGTTCATGCTTGAGTTATTTGGTCCGTTTTGGCCCTATGACTGCCCAAATAAATGAAGTGTGCAGCGATTCTAAGAGCCTGTCAACTGCATGTCATACAGACTCACAATATTATTTCACTACCAAAGAAGACTCCCTATGCGTGTTACTGCAAGGCTCAGTGTTTTACACCACTATCAAGGCTCTCAGCAGCCAGGAAATAGACGTTTTTTAACGTAATTTGCCGTGAATTTATTCAGATCAAACCAATTTTTTCCCGAAGAATTCGGCGGACCGGCTAATCGAATTTTAGAAACATTCGCTCATCTCTAGTGGTAATCATGACAGGGTAAAACACATTGGGGGACATTTACTTAGCATGTTGCGCCAGAATTATGGTGTAAAATGGCATTTTATGGCATAAAATGTGTTTTGATGTGCGCCAAATGTATCAACTGTTTTCTCCAGGATTTTCAATATAAAGAATACATCACGCCAGAAATAAGCTATAAATGTCAAAGTGGGTGGGGCAATCAAAATGGCACAATACGCCTCATCCATCATTGTCTTATCAGCAGAAATGGCTCAAATTGGTGTGGACAATTAAGCTAGATTATGTGGTGGTGTTTTGTGTAAAAAGTCGCATTTATGGCAGAAAGATGCACCTTTTTCCCAAAAAGTCACATTTAAGAAAAGAAAAGCCAACTTGTCTTGGGAACAAGTGATAGGTAAGCATTAAAGCAGGAGGCGTTAATTTTTATCTTATATAAATGAGCTAAACAACAGGTTTTTGTGAGCAAACTGACAAAAAAATAAAAAACAATGACATTAACTTCCCGAGACAAAAGTGCAAATTATTACTGGAATTTTTGCAAGTATTCTTCAAAAGTCACAAATATGTTTCAAAAGTGTCAAGTGCTGTCTTGCAGGGTTGGCTGAAGTGGTGCATGAAAAAAAAAGTCGCAAGTTTATATTTACAAAAGTCACATTTTAAAAGTGGTGTGCGACTTTTGATATATGAGTTGAAACAAATCTCTCACTACTTTTGATTTGTAATATTAGTTTTTTTTGCACAAATGACGTCATTATTGATAAATGTCCCCCATTATATGCAATATAAAGCATAAAACTGTAATGAAAAAAAAGCCCAACATTGCAACCTGAGCCTGGGGATGGCTTTTTTCCCTCCTAGCTGGAGAATGTGCTAAACTTATGCAGCGGCACAAGCCTCTCATAGATTGCAGCACAGCCTTCTAGCTGGCATAGATTTCTATCTTTATTCACTCCTGAAAACCATACTGCCCATTTCCTATCCCTGTTGCGCAACCTTTAAACATCACTTGAGAAAAGTCGCGTGAAGGGCTAAAAGTTGCAAATTTTGCTGCAAATATAGCATTCAACTAAATTTGCCTTGAAAATTGGCCCTCCCAATATTTATTATCTTGGAGTACTGCCATCTTTGGGACTTGCACCTCAAAGTCAGCTATCTATGTGGTGCTGCTATTTTTTTTTTTTTTAAATAGAATAGAAGTAGAGATATCATAATATGAATATGGCAAAATAAAGTAGTAAGACAGATGTTGCAACCTTATTTATTCTAATACATTCCAATAATTTGTTTATGTGCTGTTATTCTGTATTGTTCACTACAACAATTGTACAATCATTGTTAAAGAATAGGATTTGTATTCCATACACATTTTACCACTTGTACTGTAAAGTTTCTAATAGGGTGCACTGGGAGATAAAAATAATAAATGCATTCACTTGGAGCTGATATGGGAGTTAGTGCCTGCTTCAGGCAGTTTTACAAGAAAATGCTTATAAAATGTAACATATTGTATTTCAGTGTTATGACATCCTGTCTTGTTCTGTACTTACTACTCCCTATCATCCAGTTTCATAATAAAGGTGTAATTGTTTATTTGATGTACATGAATACAGGTAATAAGCCATCTGCTATGAGCTATGTATATTTGCTATGACCTGGACAAATATTTAAAGAAAAATGACAATACAAGATATGAAATATTAGGTTATGCAGGTGGAATGTCTCATTTTAGGGATACGTAGGACATAAATGCTTGCATTTAGCAGACAGTTTTCCGTGTTTAATATTAGAGGATAGACTGTGGCCATGAGTTGGACTGCATACTTCTAAAGGACTACATATGATATTGATATTTCTTTTATTTGCTGAAATACTGTACTCAACCATAGTGTATGACTGAGCTACAGTTGTGTTCAAAATTATTCAACCCCCAATGCTGCAAAGGGTTTTAGGGAATTTAGTGTACATTTGTAATTGTGTTCAAAATAAAATCTTACAAGGACTTTTTAAAGAACCAAATGCAACTAAAATGACATCAATTGTTTTTGTAATACAGTATTAAATGTTTTTTTTTGTGATTTCTTCATTGACACAATTATTCAACCCCTTAAAGACTACCACTCTTAAAAACAGAGGTTCATTCAAGTGTTTTCGATCAGGTATTGAAAACACCTGTGGATGTCAAGGAGCAGCAATCAAGCATAATAAGCACCAATTAGGCAGATGTAAAATGACTGTGATACTCAGCTCCTTCTAGACATTTACTGGTGTGTTTACAAATATGGTGAAGTCAAGAGAATGGTCCAGGAAGACAAGAGAAGAGGTGATTTCTCTTCACAGGAAGGGCAATGGCTATAAGAAGATTGCAAAGATGTTAAACATACCAAGAGACACCATAGGAAGCATCATTCGCAAATTCAAGGCAAAGGGTACTGTTGAAACGCTACCTGGTCGTGGCAGAAAGAAGATGCTGACTTCGACTGCTGTGCGTTACCTGAAGCGCAAAGTGGAGAAAAGTCCCCGTGTGACTGCTGAGGAACTGAAAAAAGATTTGTCAGATGCGGGTACTGAAGTTTGAGCTCAGACAATAAGGCGCACACTGCGTAATGAAGGCCTCCATGCCCGAACTCCCAGGTGCACCCCATTGCTGTCTCCAAAGAATAAGAAGAGTCGACTGCAGTATGCCAAAAGTCATGTGGACAAACCACAAAAGTTTTGGATAGTGTTCTGTGGACCGATGAAACAAAATTTGAACTGTTTGGGCCCATGGATCAACGCTATGTTTGGAGGAGGAAGAACAAGGCCTATGAAGAAAAGAACACCTTGCCTACTGTGAAGCATGGCGGGGGGTCAATCATGCTTTGGTGCTGTTTTGCTTCTACAGGTACAGGGAAGCTTCAGCATGTGCAAGGTACCATGAATTTTCTTCAGTACCAGGAGATATTGTATGAAAATGTGATGCAGTCCGTCACAAACCTGAGGGTTGGGAGACGTTGGACCTTTCAACAGGACAATGATCCCAAGCATACCTCCAAGTCCACTAGAGCATGGTTGCAGATTAAAGGCTGGAACATTTTGAAGTGGCCATCGCAGTCACCAGACTTAAATCCGATTGAGAATCTCTGGTGGGACTTAAAGAAAGCAGTTGCAGCGCGCAAGCCTCAGAATGTGACTGAACTGGAGGCTTTTGCCCATGAAGAATGGGCGAAGATACCCGTAGATCGCTGCAAGACACTTGTGTCAAGCTATGCTTCAATGATATTAGAGAGTTCACATGCCATTTCTGGCAGACCCCCATTCTCCTAATAGGTGGGATATAAAATGAATGCATGAGGTGGGAAAACTCCTGCTCGATGGCCAAGTGTGAAAATATAACCAAATTAATGAATGGAAATGAAGAGTTTACAACATGATGCATGTAAACAGGGGTGTACTCAGATATCAAAAGGACCCAAAGCAAACTTAGTATCCCCCCATAATATGTCTGCCATTTTCTCCTGTTTTTGTCATACAGTGTATTACAAAATTGGATGCCTGAAGCCACCACTAGGGGGAGCTCAATGTGTAGCAATATATACAGTTACCAATGAAAGCACTGTAAGCTCTAAAATCTGTTTGCACACAGCTCCATCTAGTGACAACTGCATGAATTGTCATGTTGGAAACAAAAGAAGGATTTTAGCACCAGGATCTCATCCCCAAGGGGCCCATAGCTGTCTTGTAGTCTGCCTCAATGAATGGTACGCCACTGCATGTGAACCTGAATCTTCTATTTAAGAATCACAAACTAAATAATTTTTCAACAAGATTTTATATATAAAGTGAAATCTATGTGACTTTTTTAAAAGTAAAGAAAAAAATTGAGTTGGGTTAGGCAAAAGATGGCAGTGCCACCTTTGGTCCAACATAGTGGATGTGATGCATCTCACTATAACAGGGTTTGGTTTAAGACTGGCACATGAAATGCTATTGTAACAAAATCACCCACCATTGTTACCAAAAATCAACCTTGCCCCTTGTAATCAAGAAAAAAAGGTGTTTGCAAATCGCACGGTTTAGAGCAGGAAACAAAAATTGAAGCTACTGAAATCCCAATGCAGACAGAAGACAGCAAAAAAAAAAAAAAAGTTCAGAACTGCTTTATTGAAAACAAAATCAATCTATCAGCCTATTTATCTAGTTTTGGATTATAGCTTCTGTTAAACCCACAATGGTCACTAAAATAACTTGAAAGCGACAAAACGAATATCAAATAAAAATGACTGAAAATCAGCTAATGAAAATCAGTTGTTGCTTTTGAATTGTGGTTCAACAGAATAATTAAAAGAAAAACTAATGAAACCATCCTAGATAAAAATTATAGTACCCTTAACTTATTATTTAGTTGCACTACCTTTTGAGATAATTACTCATCAATCAAGTGATTTCTGTAAGGGTACGTTCACACGACGACATTTGTCATGCTGGATCCATGTCAAGATTTTTCTGCGACTGTCGTGTCGCAGCATGTCGAATGTCGCAATGCAACACCATAGACTCCCATTATAAAAATTGTCGCGTGACATTCGTGCGACAAAATATCGTGCGACTAATGTTGCAGTGAAGTTGTGCCCTATTTGTCGCGCGACAATGTCATCGTGTGAACGTACCTTAACTATCAATAAGACTTTTACGCCTTTCCTTGAGTATTTTGGCCCAATAAGCAAACTGATCCAGCTGTCTCAGGGTTAAAGAGTGCCTTCTCCAGACTGTGCGTTTCAGCTCCTTCCACAGATGTCCAATAGGATTTAGATCAAGGCTAATAGAAGGCCACTTCAGAATAGTCAAATGCTTTACTCTTAGCTATTCTCGGATGTTTTAGCTGCGTGTTTTGGGTGGTTTTCTCTTAGGTAAGGTTGAGCAAACCAGAACTGTAAAGTCCGGGTTTGTACCGAACTTTAGGGTTTTTGGTACCCGGACCCTAACCAGGACATTTCCGTAAAAGTTCGGGTTCGGTATTTGGCGATTTCTTGGCGCTTTTTGAAAGGCTGCAGGGCATTCAATCAACAAGCGTTTCACTAGTCTGCCCTTAGAAGCCATCACAGCTATTCCTACTAATGGTAATTAATAATGCGGAACCGCTCACTTTTTCTTTCTCACAGTAGGTGCTCAAATCCTCTTTGATTCACCCTTCAAAGTATGAATTGTTGCAATATTTTACTCTGGGATTGGCACTCATATATGGAAAAATCACTAATATAGTAAAATTCAATATATTTATTAAAACTAGATGTATATTCAATTAGGTACACATTAAATCACAGTACAATCTTAATAGTGCAAGATTGTGGTGCCCATGTGCCAAACAGGAACTTTAGTCCGGCACCATACACACCACCGCCCCGCACCGTTTCTATCACAACACTAAAAACATTACCACTATTCTATTTCAACCTTACATGGAATCTTGAGATAGACAATATACTCAATTACAACTGTTTCAATTCAATATCGATTCACTCATGCGTTAATATTTGGATGGTTCTATATTGCTACGCAGTTTCTTTAAGGAGGTATCCGCGGTAAGTGATCACAATACAAGGTGTTCTGTTTAAATGTCCGGAGCGCTCCTTAAATCGTATATAGCATGTAGGTATTATGTCCAATGTTGCTGATTTCCAGCTGCAAATGACTGGTATAGAGCATTTAATACTTTCCCTTTATTCCGACAGGTTGTTTAAAAGTCCCGTATCAATTGGAACCTTGGCATATTAGATTCCACAATACTGTGGGCTTACCTTCCCTCTCGATATGGACGGGGAAGATTGTCTTCAGACGTCGTGCTGGCCGGCGTCTTTCTTTAGACTCCCGCTGCTGCTCTTTTGTCCGTGCCTCCACTCTGTGTAGCTTGTATCAAGTATACACCTGGGAGAGGTCACGTGTTCTTTGTTCCAGCTTCTATTAGCAGTATACTTAACTTAATTTTTACCGTGCACGGCTTCCAGTCTTGGGGTACCAATTTGCTTTTAACGCCAAACGCGTTTCGGGGACCCTCTCCCCTTCATCAGTGGCATACCCCAATATTGTTCGTATCTGCCTTTTATGCTGGATAGAAATTCTTTCAGCAGCTGATTCCAATCGTGTTCCCTTCTTTTTTTTTTTTTTTCAAATTTAAAGGGAACATCCTTATATGTTGCCCTCTCTGTTGATTCTTTAATACACATGCGTTTCTTTTGCGATTTCAATGCGTTTTTCAGGACATCTAATGCGTTTTTTCTTCCGTTGTTTGCATTTTTATCTCAACATTCATCCCAATGAAGAGTTTTCGTTAGGGAGTTTTTTTAGTCTATTTTTTATGTAATTTTTATTTTTCTTTCTTTTCTTTCCTCTTTTAAGAGGCATCCTCCATTTTCTGTATTTATCTGCTTATATATCATTTGTATCTTTTTATTATTCATATACTCCTTAAGATGTTTTGATAATTACCTTTTCTCTAATATTACATATCTCCTCTCTAACAGTCAATTATTAAAGTGGTAATGATAAAATAAAATAATGATGGACAAAAATAAAAAATAAAAAATGATGGAAAACAGCCGAGTCTATGTTAAACATTTGTGCATATAGATTTCTCAATTTTCATATCCTCAAATTTTTTGTTTTTTCATTTTTTTCATTTTTTCTTCACATTATGAAGTCATATGCGCCGCACGTCACTCTTCTCTTCTCAGTGTAGGGATAGGATGCTGCTGCTACTGTGAGGGAGAGATTAAGGAAGAATTCTGTTGAACCTGGTGGTATTAAATCTTCAAAATACAGTGATTATTGAGGATGCTATGCTACATTTTTGTACCCAGCCCTGAGCCCACTGACAGTGAACAAAAACTTTTAATCCATCTGCTAGCTCGGTGGGCGTCGGCGGCCAATTTTGCAAGTGTAGTGCACTTGCAACTGCATGTCAACTGCATGTGTGCCAGAGACATTTTTTGGCCAGTCAAGTACTCCTGTGGCCTGCAGTGCATACCTGGCAGTGAAAATTATTCAATTACATCAGTTTGTCACATATTTTTGTGACCTAAAGAGATTTCTTTTGTCTGTCTGCAACAGGCACTGCATATCTGACAGTCCAATAAAACCGTTAAATACTACCGTTACCTTGCTGCTAAAAAAAATACACTTTTTTTGCTAGATAGTAAATTTACCTGCTATGCTGTATTTCTGACAGTCCAATTAAACTGTTACATACTGCAGTTACATTTATGCTATAAAAAACACTTTTTGTGCTAGATAGGTGACACGGAGGTAAACTAGTAAAAATCGTCTGTTACATTATTGGGTGACATTAACCCAGTTTTGCCATATACCAACCACTGCTCTGCATAGGTGACAGGGAGGTAAAGTAGTAAAAATCGTCTGTTACATTGGTGGGTGACATTTTACCATTTTTGTCGTATACAAACCCCTGCTCTGCATAGAAGACAGGGAGGTAAATTAGTAAAAATCGTCTGTTACATTATTGGGTAACATTAACCAATTTTGCCATATACAAACCCCTGCTCTGCATAGGTGACAGGGAGGTAAATTTAGTAAAAACATCTGTTACTTCGGTGGGTGACCACAAAAAATGAGGAGAGCGTCAAATAAGAGACGTGGCCCTGGTCGTGGTGCTGCTGGTGTTGGTGGAACTCCTGTTGCAGGGAGAGGACATGGTCGATCTGTGCCAGCTACACGCCCAAATGAAGCAACTTGCGCGTAGACGGCAGAGCCTTCAGCATTATTTAGTAGGCCCGAATGCCCCTCTATGAATGGTGAGGCCAGAACAAGTACAGTCGCTAGTAGATTGGGTGGCTGACAGTGCCTCCAGTACCTTCACATTGTCTCCCACCCGGTCCACTTCTGAAAGCTCAGAGTTGGCACCTGCAGGCCATGGGCATCTATCTAGCACCTCACCCCCTTGTAAATCAACCAAGCATCCTGAGCCTCAAGTCATTCAGTAGTCTCTTATT
Organism: Bufotes viridis; assembly: GCA_033119425.1. Classification (NCBI taxonomy): domain Eukaryota; kingdom Metazoa; phylum Chordata; class Amphibia; order Anura; family Bufonidae; genus Bufotes; species Bufotes viridis. The sequence goes on from CM065593.1 coordinate 100,934,378, forward strand.
CTTTTTGATGACTCTGCTGGCAAGGTTTTTCAGGGACATCCACCTAGTCCTGCCCCAGAATTGGAAGAGATTGAGTGCACTGAGGCCCAACCACTTATGTTTCAGCATATGGACATGGGAGGACTACCGCAGTACGTCTCTGATGATGACGAAACACAGGTGCCAACTGCTGAGGCTTTCTGCAGTGTGCAAAGCTACAAGAAGGGCAGCAGTGAAGACTGGGTAGAAGATAATGTGGAGGACGATGAGGTCTTAGACCCCACATGGAATCAAGGTCATGCGAGTGACCTGTGCAGTTTGGAGGGAGAGGCGGTGGTCGCACAAACAAGTGGAGGACAAAATCAGGTGTGCACTGCACAACACCATCTGTGACAAGGTCCACATAACTACCGACACGTGGATCAGTAAGCATGGGCAGGGACGTTATATCTTCCTAACAGCACACTGGGTAAATGCAGTGGCGACTGGGACTGAGGCACAGCCAGGGGAAAACGACAGCAGGCAGTTTCGAAACTCATCTGTTTGGGGGAAAAACCCCACACTGCGCAGGAGCTGTGGACGGGCATGGAACAACAGACCGATGCGTGGTTGTTGCCACTGAGCCTCAAGACGGGCCTGGTGGTGTGCGATAATGGGCGAAATCTCGTAGCAGATCATGTCCTAGCCGGTTTGCCACACATCCCTTGCCTAGCGCATGTGCTGAATTTGATGGTGCAGAAATTCCTGAAAAACTATCCCGATATGTCAGAGCTGCTGCAGAAAGTGCAGACCGTCTGTGCGTGCTTTCGGCGTTCTCACGCTGCTGCTGCTCGCCTTTCTGCGCTGCAGCGTAACTTCAGCCTTCCCGCTCACCGCCTCATATGCGACATTCCCACAAGGTGGAACTCCACCTTGCACATGCTGGAGAGATTGGGCGAGCAGCAGCAGCTGATAGTGGAGTTTCAGCTGCAGCACGCAAGGGTGAGTCACTCTGCAGGACAGCACCAATTCACCACCACTGAGTGGGCCTCCATACGAGACCTGTGTGCCTTGTTGCGCTGTTTGACTACTCCACCAACATGGCTAGTGCCGATGATGCCGTTCTCAGCGTTACTATCACACTTCTATGTCCCCTTGAAAAAAAGCTTCCGGCGATGATGGAAGAGGATGTGGTACAGAAGGAAGAGGAGGAGGAAGAGGGATCATTTCCACGTTTATCAGGCCAGTTATTCACAGAGGGTGGGTTCCTGCACCAACATAGGCCAGGTACACAATTGTCCAGCCAGGGCACAGTTCTGGAGGAGGGGGAGGATGAGGAGGAACCATATTCACATCACCAAAGCAGCTCAGAGCCATCACTGCAGCGTAGCTGGGGGATACCTAGGACACAGACAATACACCTCCCACAGGGGAAAACTTGTCATTGCCTCTGGGCAGCCTGGCACACATGAGCGACAACATTCTGCAGTGCATACGCAACGGCGCCGAGTTGCCCACAATCTAACTTGTGCTGATTATTGGGTGGCCACCCTGCTGGATCCCCTACAAGGACAATGTGCCATCCTTAATTCCCTCACTGGAGCGTGATTGGAAGATGCGTGAGTACTAGCGCATGCTGGTAGAAGCGCTGCTGATGGCATTCCCAACTGACACCGGGGGCTCATTAGAAGCAGAATGCGAAGGCAGAGGAGGATTAAGAGGTCGCCAAAGCAGCTGGGGCACCGCCAGCACCTCAGAAGGCAGGGTTAGCATGGTCAAAATGTGGAAAAGCTTTGTCACCACGCCATAACAACCAGCACCACCAGCTGATATGCAATGTCTTGGCAGGAAGGAGCATTTCAGCAACATGGTGGAGCAGTATGTGTGCACATGCCTACACGTACTGACTGATGGGTCTGCCCCATTCAACTTCTGGGTCTCCAAATTGGGCACATGGCCTGAGCATGCCCTTTATGCCTTGGAGGTGCTGGCCTGCCCTGCAGCCAGCGTATTTTCTGAATGTGTATTTAGCACAGCAGGGGGCGTTATCACAGACAAGCGCAGCCGCCTGTCTACAGCTAATGTGGATCAGCTCATGTTCAATAAAATGAACCAGGCATGGATCCCACAAGACTTGTCTGTACCTTTTGCAGAAGAGACATTTATACCGGCTTCAACCATCCAGTGTACTTATTCTTTGTTTTATTTTTTTATACGTCCCAATATTTTGGGGGCTACCCCAATTAAAAAAACAAAAAAACAATGTTGGCTACCTCCTCCACCTCCACCCCCGCTTCCACCTACACCGCCACGGTCACTGCCTCCTCAACTGCCTACACCACATCCATATCCTCCTCCTAGTTTAAGATTGTTATTTTTAAATTTTATTTATTTTATTTTAAGTTATTTCACAAACCACATTTGTTTGCAGAACACTTGCCATGCTCTTAAGCACATTTTGCTGTCTTTTGCAGCCCTCTAGCGCTTTCCATGACATTTTTAGAGCCATTTTAGTGCCCAAAAGTTCAGGTGCTCATTGACTTCAATGGGGTTCGAGTTTGGGGTCAAGTTCGGGTCCCGAACTTGAACTTTGCGACGAAGTTCGGCCGAACCCAGGGTACCCGAACTTCCAGGTGTTTGCTCAACTCTACTCTTAGGTCATCTTCTCTTAAGTCCACTTTGGCTAAGAAATTGACGGATAGTGTGATCTGACACTGATGTACCTTGACATTCAAATTCACCTCTAATCTCTTTGGAAATTGTTTTGGGCTCTTTGGTTACCATTCATATCTTCGGCCTTTTCAATTTGTTATCAGTTTTCCACTTACGCCCAAGTCCAGGGAGGTTGGCTACAGTCCTGTAGACCTAAAACCTAACCTGAATAATATGTGCAACTGTAGTGACATCAAGCTGTTTGAGATGGTCTTATATCCTTTACCGTTAACACATTTGTCTATAATTTTCTTTGTAATTTCCTGAGTCAACCCTCTCCTTAGCGTTCTTTGGTCCATGTTTTTTGTGGTACCCACCATGATACCAAACAGCACAGTGACTAAAGTTCACCCTTAAAATATGCAGACTGACTGATTACAAGTCTGAAGTCACCTGTGGTGCTAATTACAGGGCACAACTTAGTTTAACATGTTTGACTTATGTCTTTTTTCTTTTCTTTTCAAAGTTCTTTTTATTATTTATATTAGGAGAACAATTCAATAACAATATGATTATACACATATGTCACATAATAGCAGAGGTAGTCAACATGAGGACATCTTGAGTGAAATCAGAGAGGTAGTACAGCTTTGCAGCGGTTGCTAACCAAAAGGGGGTCACGTCAACTAAACCTCCACGTTGTGCAAAGAATAAAATACAGTATGCAACAGATTAGGGTAAGGGGGGACAGAGACAATAGGAGGGGAGGGAAGAGGGGGAGGAGGGAGGGGGTGAGGATAGCCGGAACCTGCGAGTAACGTGTAAAGTAATCACGCCTAATATGATCACATAGAGAAATGACGATATGACGCCCATGGGGTCCAAATTTGATTAAAAATATTGTGTGTCTTCGAGTCCCAACTAGCGAGTTCCTCCAATCGGTATAGGGAATCCACTTTATCTACCCACTGAGTGAGTAAGGGTGGGTGTTTTGCTTTCCAAAACGTAGGTACCAGGATACGTGCGGCGGCTAAGAGGTGTCTCAGCAGCCTTGTTGTAAATGTAGACAGGCTATCTGGGAGCAAATGGAATAAGCAGATCTCAGGGGATGTGGGTAGATGTGTTTTGGTAATAGTGTTGATCTGGGATATAACGTTTGCCCAGTATGGCATAATGCGTGGGCAGGTCCACCACATGTGGTAGTAAGTTCCCAAGTGTTGGCCGCATCGCCAGCAAGAAGGATTATAAGCTGGGTTGTATTTGTGTAAGAGTATCGGCGTCAGATGCCACCTAGTTAGAATTTTATAACCGCTCTCTTGCATTCTTATGCATCGTGACGTCCGCTTCGGCATTTCGAGTAGGGATTGGATTTCCTTTTCTGAAAATTTCTTAGAGAGGTCCTTTTCCCATAATGTAATAAAGGAATGTGTGATGGGTGACAAAGGAGTCGATAATAATTTGCAGAAACTTGAGATAACCTTTTTATGGGGTTTAATTTGGGCTAGGGAAGTTTCAAAGGGAGTCAAAGCACGGTGAGGATCGATAGTTTTGAATAAGGCTCTAAATGAGCATGTTCTTTTATTATAGAGCAGTGGGAGTAGCAAAGGGCATTTTAGCAGGTTAGACAAGGCCTCTCTAGAAGGTATAGTGCCATCTCTAATGACCGAATCTATGGAGGTGCAATTAGACTTTAAATCTTTGGGTATCGAGGCATTCGATATAGGATCTACGGTGTGAAGTAGGTCCCCGATTTGCAGTAAGGGAGAAGGGAAAGGGGCGCATCTATCACGTAGGAAAGAATCATTCCAAAATGAACTAGTTTCAGAGATTAGTGCGTTAGAGATTGTAAGTTTCGCAATGATCGCTGGGGCAGAGAAAACCAACTGTCTCAAAGGGTAAAGGAGGATATCTTCCTCAATGGATACCCATAGCTTGTGGGCTGGCTTTCTAACCCAATCGAGGATTCTATTTAAATGGACTGCCTGTACAAAAAGGCGGGGTGCCGGCACGTCAATGCCACCATATTTCCGAGGCAATTGAAGAGTCGAGTATTTAATTCTAGGTTTCTTCCCATTCCATATGTATTTAGAGAAAATCTTATTCAATTGAGCATAGAAACTACCAGGGATATGTTTTGGGAGGGCCTGGAGTAGATAAGTCACTTTGGGCCATATAAGACACTTTGCAATATTTTTCCGTCCAAACCATGAAATGTAAGGAGTAGGCCAGTTTTTAAGGATGTTTGAGATATCTGTCAGAAGGGGAATAAAATTATTTTTATATAGGGCTCGTATGTCCGGGGAGATATTTATTCCAAGGAATTTAATGCAGGGTCGCGTCCAATCAAAAGGAGAGTCTGCCGCAAGACGGGAGGCTGTCGGGGCAGGAAGGGAGATACTGAGAGCTTGTGATTTACTCATATTCACCTTAAAATTTGAAATAACACCAAATGAGTTGAAAATATTGGTAATAGCCGGTAAGGCAGTAGCCGGATTTGTTATTAATAACAAGAGGTCGTCAGCGTATGCTGCCACCTTGTGCTCCCTACCTCCGCATGATATCCCGGAAATGTCGACTTATGTCTTTTTTAACCATATTAATTATGCAGCTATGTCCCTATGATCAAATTATTTTCAATCTTTCCTAGAGGTTGTTTGTCCAGCCCAGATTCAATAGTGTTTTTTTTAAGTATTCTGTTGAACCACAATTCAAAAGCAACATCTGGTTTTCATTAGTTTATTTTCAGTAAATGTTTATTTATTATTACTTTTGTCACTTGCAAGTTATTTTAGTGACTATTGTGGTGTTTTCTTTAACAGAATGGTACCAACAATTTTTTCCACTTGTGTAGGTAGCTAGGCTCTCCTTCATTTAGATTGAAAATTCAATTCTCTTCCATAGCCTTAAATATAATACTAGAGAAGGCCGAGTGTCCTGGAAGGTGTTTCTTTTCTATTGAATCTAGTGATATGGCCTAGAGATTCCATTTTGTCTGAATAAACTTGACCTGAATCAACACTGCCCCAATTACCTGGAAAAAAGTTGTATATGACACTCTGGGGTCTCCTAGGATTGTATCCAACCCCATTCAAGATAACACCAAGATAGCATTAGTAATGACAGTTGCATATATGGCTATGGGTAGAGATGAGCGAACTCCTGGATGTTCCGGTTCGAGAGGTTTGGCCGAACTTCCGGAAAATGTCCGGGTTCGTGATCCGAACTCAACCCGAACTTCATCCCGAACCCGAACCCCATAGAAGTCAATGGGGACCCGAACTTTTGGGCACTAAAAAGGCTGTAAAAGACTCCCGGAAAGGGCTAGAGGGCTGCAAAAGGCAGCAAAATGTAGGTAAATCCCCTGCAAACAAATGTAGATAGGGAAATGATGACTTAACATAAAATAAAATTAACCAATATTAATTGGAGTTAGGTCCCATAGCACAGAATCAGGCTTCAAATTACCCACCAATGGAGAAGGTCGCTTACTATTATTTCGACCCCAGCATCCAGACAAAGGAGAGAGGTCCCATAGCAGAGAATCTGGCATCATATCAACCACCACAGGAGAAGGCCACTTTCAGTGACTTAGGCCTTAGCACCCAGACGAGACATGTCAGATAGCACAAGCATTACATTTATACCATCCAGCACAGGAGAAGGCCACTTTTAGTTACTTTGACCCCTGCACCCAGAAAGAGGAGAGAGGCCCCACAGCACATATTCAGGCATCATATCACCCACCACAGGAGTAGGCCACCATTTAGTTAATTTGACCCCTGCACCCATGTCAGCTGGTACAAGCATCAGTTTCACATCACCCAGCACAAGAGAAGGCCACTTTGAGAGACTTTGACCCCTGCACCCAGACGGAGGAGAGAGGTTTCACAGCAGAGAATCAGGCATTTAGATCACCCACCACAGGAGTAGGCCACCATTTAATGGGACCCCGGCAACCATGTCAGATGGCACAAGCATCAGTTCTACATCACCCAGCACAGGAGAAGGCGACTTTGAGAGACTTTGACCCCTGCACCCAGACGGAGGAGAGAGGTTTCACAGCAGAGAATCAGGCACTTAGATCACCCACCACAGGAGTAGGCCACCATTTAATGGGACCCCGGCAACCATGTCAGATGTCACAAGCATCAGTTCCACATCACCCAGCACAAGAGAAGGCCACTTTGAGAGACTTTGACCCCTGCACCCAGATGGAGGAGAGAGGTCCAACAGCAGAGATTCAGGCATTTATATCAGCCAGCACAGGAGAAGGCCACTTTCAGTGACTTAGGCCTTAGCACCGACACAGAGGAGACAGGTCAGATAGCACAAGCATCAGTTTTACATCAACCACCACAGGAGAAGGGCACTTTTAGAGAATATGACCCCTGCAGCCACACGGAGGAGAGAGGTCCCACAGCAGAGATTCAGGCATTTATATCAGCCAGCACAGGAGAAGGCCGCTTTCAGTGACTTAGGCCTTAGCACTGACACAGAGGAGACAGGTCAGATAGCACAAGCATCAGTTTTACATCAACCACCACAGGAGAGGAGCACTTTTAGAGACTTTGACCCCTGCAGCCACACAGAGGAGAGAGGTCCCACAGCAGAGAATCAGGCATCATGTCAACCACCTCAGGAGTAGGCCACCTTTTGTTTCTTTGACCCCTGCACCCAGAAAGAGGAGAGAGGTCCCACAGCAGAGAATCAGGCATTTATATCAGCCAGCACAGGAGAAGGCCGCTTTCAGTGACTTTGGCCCCCTGCACCCACACAAAGGAGACATGTCAGACAGCACAAGTATAACATTCATATCACCCAGCACAGGAGAAGGACACTTTCATGTACTTTGGCCCCGGCACCCAGACAGAGGGAAGGTTCATTCAACTCTGGGTTGCACACCAAGATCCTACTTAATTTCAAAAATTGATTTTCAATGAAGAAGTGGCCAGGAGTACAAGACAACATGGTTTAAGGCAGTTATTAGGACTACTCTGCACAAGGGAGGGTCAGGTCTTGTGGGATCCATGCCTGGTTCATTTTTATAAACGTCAGCTTGTCCACGTTGGCTGCGGACAGGCGGCTGCGTTTGTCAGTAATGACGCCCCCTGCCGTGCTGAATACACGTTCAGATAAAACGCTGGCCGCCGAGCAGGCCAGCACCTCCAAGGCATAACATGCTAATTCTGGCCACGTGGACAATTTGGAAACCCAGAAGTTGAATGGGGCCGAACCATCCATCAGTACGTGGAGTTGTGTGCAGACGTACTGTTCAACCATGTTAGTGAAATGTTGCCTCCTGCTAACACGTTCCGTATCAGGTGGTGGGGCAGTTAGCTGTGGCATGGAGACAAAACTTTTCCACATTTCTGCCATGCTAACCCTGCCCTAAGAGGAGCTGGCCGTGACACTCCTGTGTGGGCGACCTCTAGCTCCTCCTCTGCCTTGGCCTTGGCCTTCCACCTGTTCCCCTGTGACAGTTGGGAATGCTCTCAGGAGCGCGTCTACCAGTGTGCGCTTGTACTCGCGCATCTTCCTATCACGCTCCAGTGCAGGAAGTAAAGTGGGCACATTGTCTTTGTACCGTGGATCCAGCAGGGTGGCCACCCAGTAGTCAGCACACGTTAAAATGTGGGCAACTCTGCTGTCATTGCGCAGGCACGTAATCGCTCATGTGTGCCAGGCTCCCCAGAGGTAAGGACAAGCTGTCCTCTGTGGGAGGTGTATCGTCATCATCCTCTGTATCCCCCCAGCCACACACCAGGGATGTGCCTGCGCTGTGCTGGGTGCCACCCTGCTGTGAACCTGCTTCATCCTCATCCTCCTCCACCTCCTCCTCATCCTCCTCGTCCTCCAGGAGTGGTCCCTGGCTGGCCACATTTGTACCTGCCCTCTGCTGTTGCAAAAAACCTCCCTCTGAGCCACTTCTAACAGACTGGCCTGAAAGTGCTAAAAACGACCCGTCATCCTCCTCCTCCTCCTCCTCCTGGCCCTGGCCCACCTCCTCTTCCATCATAGCCCTAAGCGTTTTCTCTAGGAGACATAGAATTGGTATTGTCATGCTGATAACAGTGGCATCGCCACTGGCCATGTTGGTGGCGTACTCTAAACAGCACAACAGGGCACACAGGTCTCGCATGGAGGCCCAATCATTGGTGGTGAAGTGGTGCTGTTCCGCAGTGCGACTGACCCGTGCGTGCTGCAGCTGAAACTCCACTATGGCCTGCTGCTGCTCGCACAGTCTCTCCAGCATGTGCAAGGTGGAGTTCCACCGGGTGGGCACGTCATGCAGCGGTGACGGGAGGCCAAAGTTCCGCTGTAGCGCTGACAGGCGAGCAGCGGCAGGATGTGAACGCCGGAGCGTGCACAGACGGCCCGCACTTGATGCAGCAGCTCTGACATGTCTGGGTAGTTGTGAATGAACTTTTGCACCACCAAATTCAGCACATGCGCCAGGCAAGGGATGTGCGTCAAACCGGCTAGTCCCAGAGCTGCCACGAGATTTCGCCCATTATCGCACACCACCAGGCCGGGCTTGAGGCCCACCGGCAGCAACCACTGGTCGGTCTGTTGTTCAATACCCCGCCACAACTCCTGCGCGGTGTGGGGCCTGTCCCCCAAACATATGAGTTTCAGAATGGCCTGCTGACGTTTACCCGGGCTGTGCTGAAGTTGGTGGTGAAGGTGTGTGGCTGACTGGATGAGCTGGTGGAAGCAGAGGAGGAGGAGGAGGAAGCCGAGTAGGAGGAGGAGGCTACAGGAGGCAAAGAATGATGCCCTGTGATCCTTGGCGGCGGAAGGACGTGCGCCAAGGAACTCTCCGCCTGGGGCCCAGCCGCCACTACATTTACCCAGTGTGCAGTTAGGGAGATATAGCGTCCCTGGCCGTGCTTACTGGTCCACGTATCTGTGGTTAGGTGGACCTTGCCACAAATGGCGTTGCGCAGTGCACACTTGATTTTATCGGACACTTGCATGTGCAGGAAGGCACGGCTGTCTTGGAGAAGTAGTGGCGGCTGGGAACCACATACTGGGGGACAGCCATGGCCATCAGCTGTTTGAAGCTGTCTGTGTCCACCAGCCGGAATGACAGCATTTCAAAGGCCAGTAGTTTAGAAATGCTGGCATTCAGGCCAAGGACTCGAGGGTGACTAGGTGGGAATTTGCGCTTCCTCTCAAAGGTTTGAGAGATGGAGAGCTGAACGCTGCTGTGTGAAATAGTGGAGACGCTAGGTGACGGTGGCGGTGGTGGTGGTGGTGTCGGTGGCACATCCTCTGTTTGCTGCTCGGCAGGTGGCAACATTCCTCTCGAGGCGGAAGCCGAGGCAGCAGCGGTAGAGGGAGCAGGGGAGCCTGAGCGGGTTCCTTGTTTTTAAGGTGTGTACTCCACTGCAGTTCATGCTTTGCATGTAGATGCCTGATCATGCAGGTGGTGCTCAGGTTAAGAACGTTAATGCCTCGCCTCAGGGTCTGATGGCACAGCGTGCAAACCACTCTGGTCTTGTCCTCAGCACATTGTTTGAAGAAGTGCCATGCCAGGGAACTCCTTGAAGATGCCTTTGGGGTGCTGGGTCCCTGTTGGCGCTGGCCAATAGCAGAGCGAACTCTCTGGACCGGCGGCTGTTCTGCTTTGCCCCCTGCTCCCTCTTTGGCTTCGCTGTTGTCTCGGTCTCACCACTGCCTCTTCCTCTGAACTATTTAAGTCAGCGGCACGACCTTCAGTCCATGTGGGGTCTAAGACCTCATCGTCCTCTGCATCGTCTTCCACCCAGTCTTCCTCCCTGACCTCCTCCTGTTCAGTCTGCACACTGCAATAAGACGCGGCAGTGGGCACCAGTGTTTCGTCATCATCAGAGACTCGGTCACTCTGCTGTGGTGGTATTCCCATGTCCTCATCATCTGGATACATAAGTGGTTGTGCGTCAGTGCATGGAATGTCTTCCACCGCTGGGGAAGGGCTAGGTGGACGCCCCTGGAAAACCGTGGGAGCAGAGTCTTCAAACAGAATAAGAGACTGCTGCATAACTTGAGGCTCAGCCAGTTTCCCTGATATGCATGGGGGTGATGTGACAGACTGATGGGCTTGGTTTTCAGGTGCCACCTGTGCGCTTTCCGCAGAAGACTGGGCGGAAGACAATGTGGTGAACGTGCTGGAAGCACTGTCGGCCAACCAATCGACTAATGCCTGTACCTGCTCAGGCCTTACCATCCTCATAACGGCATTGGGCCCCACCAAATATCGCTGTAAATTCTGCCGGCTACTTGAGGGAGTTGGTTCACTACTTTGTGCGCCTGAGGCCGAACGGCCACGTCCTCTGCCAGCAACAGAGGCTCCACGGACACCACCACGACCGCGTCCTCGTCCCTTAATAGAATGTTTCCTCATTGTTGCGATTCAACTCGCACCACAATAAAATATATTATTTTTAGCCCCAAAATTCCCACACTGGAAGATATAATTCCTTTTTCGGTATTAATTACAAGAAGACTGCTGCAAATTGGACACCAGAATTTTTAAAATGCTAGTTTTGGTACATAGATTCCCACACAGGGAGATATAATTCCTTTTACAGGAGTAAAAACGTGAGGCCTACTGTTTCTGGTCTAACTAACACCAGATTGATTAAATTGGCCTTTTTTAACCAAAATTACAACACTGGACAATGTAATGCCTTTTGCGGTATTAATTACAAGAAGACTGCTGCTAATTGGACACCAGAATTTTTAAAATGCTAGTTTGTGTACATAAATTCCCACACTGGAAGATATAATTCCTTTTCCAGTATTAATTACAAGAAAACTGCTGCAAATTGGACACCAGAATTTTTAATATGCTAGTTTTGGTACATAGATTCCCACACGGGAGATATAATTCCTTTTACAGGAGTAAAAACGTGAGGCCTACTGTTTCTGGTCTAACAAACACCAGATTGATTAAATTGGCCTTTTTTTCACCAAAATTACAACACTGGACAATAATGCCTTTTGCGGTATTAATTACAAGAAGACTGCTGCAAATTGGACACCAGAATTTTTAAAATGCTAGTTTTGGTACATAGATTCCCACACGGGAGATATAATACCTTTTACAGGAGTACAAACGTGAGGCCTACTGTTTCTGGTCTAACAAACACCAGATTGATTAAATTGGCCTTTTTTCACCAAAATTACAACACTGGACAATAATGCCTTTTGCGGTATTAATTACAAGAAGACTGCTGCAAATTGGACACCAGAATTTTTAAAATGCTAGTTTTGGTACATAGATTCCCACACGGGAGATATAATTCCTTTTACAGGAGTACAAACGTGAGGCCTACTGTTTCTGGTCTAACAAACACCAGATTGATTAAATTGGCCTTTTTTCACCAAAATTACAACACTGGACAATAATGCCTTTTGCGGTATTAATTACAAGAAGACTGCTGCTAATTGGACACCAGAATTTTTAAAATGCTAGTTTTGGTACATAGATTCCCACACGGGTAGATATAATTCCTTTTTACAGGAGTAAAAACGTGAGGCCTACTGTTTCTGGTCTAACAAACACCAGATTGATTAAATTGGCCTTTTTTCACCAAAATTACAACACTGGACAATGTAATGCCTTTTACGGTATTAATTCCTTTTACAGGAGTAAAAACGTGAGGCCTACTGTTTCTGGTGTAACTAACACCAGATTGATTAAATTGGCCTTTTTTCACCAAAATTACAACACTGGACGATATAATGCCTTTTTGCGGTATTAATTACAAGAGGACTGCTGGTATTTCAGAACACCGGAATTTTTAAAATGCTAGTTTTGCTAGATAAATTTCCCACACTGGGAGAAATATTGCCTAAGCCTTTTTACAGTATTAATTACAACAGGAGTGCTTCTTCTGGTCTAACACCAGAATAATTTTATTATTACGGTGAAAGCTTTTTTAATTTATATTTCTGGCACATAAAAAAAAAAATATTTCTGGCTGACAGTATTGGACTCGGCTGTAGTGGCACTGGCTAGCCTAGCTGGAACAGCACATTCATGGGATTTGCTATCCAAGTGGGTTACTTTCAGTTTCACCACTGATATATTAAATATCTTTGCAGTTAGTATGGGTGACACAAGCACAGCCAAACCCCTGATGTAGTATATCTATGAAAAAATCGACTATTACATGAGATTAATGGACGTTGTGGCAGCTTTGCTGTAGCACCACAAGTCCCAAAATGGCCGCCGCCTATCAGCCCAGTAACATGTGCCAGAAAACGGTCTGCCCAGCCAGAAAAAAATAGACTTTGACTGAGCAGCTGAATCGCTGTTGTTCTGATTCACAGGTGTAGATTTTACACTTCTTTGGAGCTTTGGTTTAGACTCTGTGGCAGCTTGTGCTGGCGCACCACAAATCCCAAAATGGCCACCGCCCGGTCAGCCCAGTTACATGTGCCAGTAAAAATCGCTCTGGCCAGTCTCAGCAAAATAGTGACTTTCAGTGAACAGCTCAGCTGAGTTGTTCTGATGCACAGGTGTAGAAAGGTAGATCATTCAATCACTTCTTTATCCCTGCCTATCTCGCCCTCACAGAAGCTGCATCCTCTCCCTACACTAGTCAGAGCAGTGTGATGTGCGGCGCTACGTGACTCCAGCTTAAATAGAGGCTGGGTCACATGCTGCACTTGGCCAATCACAGCCATGCCATTAGTAGGCATGGCTGTGATGAGCTCTTAGAGCAAGAAGTAAACGCTAGCTGATTGGCTGCTATGCAGCCCTTCAGAAAGCAGGAAGTAATCGACGAACACGGACCCGAACCCGAACTTTTTTGAAAATGTCCGGGTTCGGGTCCATGTCACGGACACCCCAAAATTTGGTACGGACCCGAACGATTTTCGAACTGTTCGCTCAACTCTAGCTATGGGTAAACAATAGCTGGTGGTAACAAACATTCTGTTTTTGCTGATTTTTTATAATATTAAAATGGTCCATAAATGTCCTCTTGGGTCCTCTTGGGGGCAGATACTTACTGGCTCATTGTTTTTAACAAAAAAAAAAAAAAATCCCTCCTTTTTGGGAAATAGCAACAGGTCTGGTGTTTTTTAAAGAAAATTTATTTATTCATGGAAAATTAAGTTCTGCATTTTGAAATCTATAAAATGCACTTTTTCTCTCCCAAAGTGTGTGTGAGTGTGTGTGAGTGTGTGTGTGTGTGGGGGGGGGATGTCAGTGCATCTTATGGAGCAAATACTAATGAACTCTTGCATTATGGAAGCACTTATTAATACAGGAGGACCGGGAAGCAGTGAATGTAGTGGGTTCTATACTCACCACTTCCTGGTCCTCGGCGACTAGCTGTGCTGTGACTGCGCACAGCATGAGAACATTGGCAGGCTGAACTACAAGAGTCTGGATGTGAAGAGCAGCGGTGGTGTCCGGGGCAGGAGAGGTAAGTTTTATTGTTTTTTAATGTCTGCTCTGAGCTTGGGGGTCTAATCTGAGGTCTGCTTGGGGCTCATTCACATCGGCCTCTGATCTAAAATCTGCTTGGGGGGATAATTTACATCGGGCTCGATCTGAGGTCTGCTTGGGGGAGTCATTCACATTGGGGCTCTGATCTGAGGGCTGCATGGGGTTCATATACACATTGAGGGTCTGAATAGGGGGTTCTTATTCACATTGGGGCTGTGATCTGGGGTCTTATTGGGGGTCTTATGAACATTGTGGTTCTGAGCTGAGGTCTGATCAACATTGGGGGGTCTGCTTGTGGCTCTGAGGTGAGGTGTGATTAACATTGGATTAATATTGTAAAATATTTGTTGCGATTATGAATTATATGGTATACCGTATTTTCTGGTAATTCTCATTTATAAATGTAATTATGTAGCTTTAAATTCTCTCTGCAATATTAAATAGCATCATGGTGGCAGTAGTCCCTGTGCCTGCGATTGTGAATTATGTGATGACTATTGTGATGATTTACATTAGTAAACAATTGAGTAATATAGCATTAAATACTATACACCAACACAGGCAGTCTGACAATAGCTGACAAAACCAGCCTCCCTGAGGCAGCCTGAGCAAGTTACACTATATGACACACCAACTCCTTATCTCTGTGAGATAATTAAAAATCTAACTAGCTTTTGTCTTCTCTGTCAATTAACCTTTCTAACCCTAAACTAGCTGTACAGTATTCTGTGTTTTAAGATCTCTGTAGCTAACAGACATGCTATCCCTCCAATGTACAGTCAGATTCTGTCTGGGACTTTATTATAGTGCCTGTGATATTTCCACTGAAATCACAGCTATAGTCCTTCTTGAGGCTTAGACTGATTGGAAGTAGTGTTGAGCGCGAATATTCGAATAGCGAATTTGTTTTAGCGAATATCGGCACTTCGCTAATTTGCGAATATTTCGAATATTTCGAATACAGCTCTATAAATTCGGTATTCTCGAATATTCGTTTTTTTTTATCATATTTTTTTCTTTCCCACTTCCCAAAAGTAGTTCTTACCTGTCCTGAGGATTCCTAGCTTCCTCGCTGCTCCAGTCAGTGCCCGTTGCCGCTTCTGCCGACTTCCGTGCTCATGGAGCGTCCCCATCACCATGGGAACGTCTCCATACTAAAATGTACTGTCGGATTTGAGAATTACGTTGAAATCGCAATGCGATTAATATAACTTGAATTAATCGCATTGCAATTTCAACTTAGACCTGGTTTACTATGGTTGGCTTGGTAGAATTAGCGAATATGACTAATGTATATTGCAAGCCTGCTGTGACAGGATCATGTCCCTCATCTTCCCTGTATTCTGATATATAAAATGGCTGATGCCATTTTGAGTGATTCTTGCAGAACACAACCCAAAGCTTTGGAATAGCTAGAAACTAACATTTTTGGGAAATTTTTAACAAATTGTATATGACTGATTGGTTCATCTAAATGCCCTGGCAAAATCAGAACAGCTTGATAGCCCCTCCACTGGCTTCCCTTACCCAGGGAATATGCTTCACCAGCTCCCAGCTAGAATTTTGGGGTGTTCGAGACACGGACCCGGACCCGAACATTTTCAAAAAAAGTTCGGGTTCGGGTCCATTGTTCGGCAATTTCTTCCCGTTTTCTGAAGGGCTGCACAGCAGCCAATCAGCTAGCGTTTTACTTCTTGCCCTAAGAAGCCATCACAGCCATGCCTACTAATGGCATGGCTGTGATTGGCCAAGTGCAGCATGTGACCCAGCCTCTATTTAAGCTGGAGTCAACGTAGCGCCGCACGTCACACTGCTCTGATTAGTGTAGGGAGAGGACGAAGCTTCTGTGAGGGCGAGATTAGGCAGGGAAAAGTCAGCAACAGCACCTAATGAACTGATCGATCTACAGCTGTGAATGATTCAACTTCTGCTAGTTAATTGCTCACTGGTTTTTAGGCTGCACAGAGCGTTTTTCTGTCACTTTTTTCTGGGGTGATTGCTGGCCATTTTGTGACTTGAGGTGCACCAGAACAAGCTGCCACCAAGTCCATCAATCCATCAATACATTTTTTTTTTTTTTTTGCTATGTCCTACATCAGGGGCTTGGCTGTGCTTATTGTCACCCCTAGAAACTCAGGATAGCAATTTCTATATTTTATTAAGGGGTTAAATCCAATTGCCAAAATACCAATCCCCTAAATCTGGTGTTCCAGCTTTGGCTAGCCAAGTGTAATACTGTCTGCTGTCTGGCAAATGATAGATTATTTTCTGTGGTGAAATTCAATTGCCAAAATAGCAATCCCCTAAATCTGGTGTCCCAGCAGTGGCTGACAAATTATACTAGTGTCCGGCAAAGGATAGATAATTTTCTAGGGTGGAATTCAATTGCCAAAATAGCAATACCCTGAATCTGGTGTCCCAGCAGTGGCTGGCAAAGTATAATAATGTCCACCAAAACATATATTTTGTTCTGGGGTGAAATTTAATTGCCAAAATAGCAATACCCTGAATCTGGTGTCCTAGCACTGGCTGGCAAAGTATAATAGTGTCCGCCATAACTTATATTTTGTTCTGGGGTGAAATTCAATTGCCAAAATAGCAATATCCTGAATCTGGTGTCCTAGCACTGGCTGGCAAAGTATAATAGTGTCCGCCATAACATATATTTTGTTCTGGGGTGAAATTCAATTGCCAAAATAGCAATACCCTGAATCTTGTGTTCCAGCAGTTGCAGGCCTAGTTTAAATCTGTCCGTAACAGGGTATATTTTGTTCTGGGGTGAAATTCAATTGCCAAAATAGCAATACCCTGAATCTGGTGTCCGAGCAGTGGCTGGCAAAGAATATTAGTGTCCAGCAAAACATATATCTTGTTCTGGGGTGAAATTCAATTGCCAAAATAGCAATACCGTAAATCTGGTGTCCCAGCAGTGGTTGGCAAAGTATAATAGTGTCCACCAAAACATATATTTTGTTCTGGGGTGAAATTCAATTGCCGAATAGCAATATCCTGAATCTGGTGTCCCAACAGTGGCTGGCAAAGTATAATAGTGTCTGCCAAAACATATATTTTGTTCTGGGGTGAAATTCAATTGCCAAAATAGCAATACCCTGAATCTGGTGTTCCAGCAGTTGCAGGCCCAGTTTAAATCTGTCCGTAACAGGGTATATTTTGTTCTGGGGTGAAATTCAATTGCCAAAATAGCAATACCCTGAATCCGGTGTCCTAGCAGTGGCTGGCAAAGTATAATAGTTTCCGGCAAAACATATATTTTGTTCTGGGGTGAAATTCAATTGCCAAAATAGCAATAAAGTAAATCTGGTGTCCCAGCAGTGGCTGGCAAAGTATAATAGTGTCCACTAAAACATATATTTTGTTCTGGGGTGAAATTCAAATGCCAAAATAGCCATACCCTGAATCTGGTGTTCCAGCAGTTGCAGGCCTAGTTTAAATCTGTCCGTAACAGGGTATATTTTGTTCTGGGGTGAAATTCAATTGCCAAAATAGCCATACCCTGAATCTGGTGTTCCAGCAGTTGCAGGCCCAGTTTAAATCTGTCCGTCACAGGGTATATTTTGTTCTGGGGTGAAATTCAATTGCCAAAATAGCAATACCCTGAATCTGGTGTCCCAGCAGTGGCTGGCAAAGTATAATAGTGTCCGGCAAAACATATATTTTGTTCTGGGGTGAAATTCAATTGCCAAATAGCAATATCCTGAATCTGGTGTCCCAACAGTGGCTGGCAAAGTATAATAATGTCCGCCAAAACATATATTTTGTTCTGGGGTGAAATTCAAATGCCAAAATAGCCATACCCTGAATCTGGTGTTCCAGCAGTTGTAGGCCTAGTTTAAATCTGTCCGTAACAGGGTATATTTTGTTCTGGGGTGAAATTCAAATGCCAAAATAGCCATACCCTGAATCTGGTGTTCCAGCAGTTGCCGACCTAGTTTAAATCTGTCCGTAACAGGGTATATTTTGTTCTGGGGTGAAATTCAATTGCCAAAATAGCAATACCCTGAATCTGGTGTCCCAGCAGTGGCTGGCAAAGTATAATAGTGTCCAGCAAAACATATATTTTGTTCTGGGGTGAAATTCAATTGCCAAAATAGCAATATCCTGAATCTGGTGTCCCAGCAGTGGCTGGCAAAGTATAATAATGTCCGCCAAAACATATATTTTGTTCTGGGGTGAAATTCAATTGCCAAAATAGCAATACCCTGAATCTGGTGTCCTAGCAGTGGCTGGCAAAGTATAATAGGGTCCGGCAAAACATATATTTTGTTATGGGGTGAAATTCAATTGCCAAAATAGCAATAAAGTAAATCCGGTGTCCCAGCAGTGGCTGGCAAAGTATAATAGTGTCCACCAAAACATATATTTTGTTCTGGGGTGAAATTCAAATGCCAAAATAGCCATACCCTGAATCTGGTGTTCCAGCAGTTGCCGACCTAGTTTAAATCTGTCCGTAACAGGGTATATTTTGTTCTGGGGTGAAATTCAATTGCCAAAATAGCAATCCCCTTAATCTGGTGTTCCAGCAGTGGCTGGCAAAGTATAATAGTGTCCGGCAAAACATATATTTTGTTCTGGGGTGAAATTTTATTGCCAAATAGCAATATCCTGAATCTGGTGTCCCAACAGTGGCTGGCAAAGTATAATAATGTCCGCCAAAACATATATTTTGTTCTGGGGTGAAATTCAATTGCCAAAATAGCAATACCCTGAATCTGGTGTCCTAGCAGTGGCTGGCAAAGTATAATAGTTTCCGGCAAAACATATATTTTGTTATGGGGTGAAATTCAATTGCCAAAATAGCAATAAAGTAAATCCGGTGTCCCAGCAGTGGCTGGCAAAGTATAATAGTGTCCACCAAAACATATATTTTGTTCTGGGGTGAAATTCAAATGCCAAAATAGCAATACCTTGAATCTGGTGTTCCAGCAGTTGCAGGCCTAGTTTAAATCTGTCCGTCACAGGGTATATTTTGTTCTGGGGTGAAATTCAATTGCCAAAATAGCAAGCCCCTTAATCTGGTGTCCCAGCAGTGGCTGGCAAAGTATAATAGTGTCCGGCAAAACATATATTTTGTTCTGGGGTGAAATTCAATTGCCAAATAGCAATACCCTGAATCTGGTGTCCCAGCAGTGGCTGGCAAAGTATAATAGTGTCCGCCAAAACATATATTTTGTTCTGGGGTGAAATTAAATTGCCAAAATAGCAATACCCTGAATCTGGTGTTCCAGCAGTTGCAGGCCTAGTTTAAATCTGTCCGTAACAGGGTATATTTTGTTCTATATTTGAATTTAGTAATGCAGAAGTTCATTCACAACTACCCCGACATGTCAGAGCTGCTGCATAAAGTGCGGGCCGTCTGTGTGCGCTTCCGGCGTTCACATCCTGCCGCTGCTCTCCTGTCTGCGCTACAGCGGAACTTTGGCCTTCCCGCTCACCGCCTCATATGCGACATGCCCACCAGGTGGAACTCCACCTTGCACATGCTGGAGACACTGTACGAGCAGCAGCAGGCCATAGTGGAGTTTCAGCTGCAGCACGCACGCGTCAGTCGCACTGCGGAACAGCACCACTTCACCACCAATGATTGGGCCTCCATGCGAGACCTGAGTGCCCTGTTGCGCCGTTTCGAGTACTCCACCAACATGGCCAGTGGCGATGACACCGTTATCATAGTTACAATACCACTTCTATGTCTCCTTGAGAAAACGCTTAGGGCGATGATGGAAGAGGAGGTGGCAAAGGAGGAGAAGGTGGATGAGGCGTCATTTTTAGCACTTTCAGACCAGTCTCTTAGAAGTGGCTCAGAGGAGGTTTTTTGCAACAGCAGAGGCCAGGTACAAATGTGGCCAGCCAGGGCCCACTACTGGAGGACGAGGAGGATGAGGAGGAGGTGAAGGAGAATGAGGATGAAGCAGGTTCACAGTGGGGTGGCACCCGACACAGCTCAGGCCCATCACTGGTGCGTGACTGACAGCTTGTCCTTACCTCTGGGGAGCCTTTCACACATGAGCGACTACATGCTGCAGTGCCTGCGCAACGACAGCAGAGTTGCCCACATTTTAACGTGTGCGGACTACTGGGTTGCCACCCTGCTGAATCCCCGGTACAAAGACAATGTGCCCACCTTACTTCTTGCACTGGAGCGTGATAGGAAGATGCGTGAGTACAAGCGCATGCTGGTAGACGCACTCCTTAGATCATTCCCAAATGTCACAGGGGAACAGGTGGCAGCCCATGGCGAAGGCAGAGGAGGAGCGAGAGGTCGCCAATGCAGCTGTGTCACGGCCAGCTCCTCTGAGGGCAGGGTTATCATGGCAGAAATGTGGAAAAGTTTTGTCTCCACGCCACAGCTAACTGCACCACCACCTGATACGGAACATGTTAGCAGGAGGCAGCATTTCACTAACATGGTTGAACAGTACGTCTGCACACCCCTCCACGTACTGACTGATGGTTCGGCCCTATTCAACTTCTGGGTCTCCAAATTGTCCACGTGGCCAGAGTTAGCATTTTATGCCTTGGAGGTGCTGGCCTGCCCAGCGGCCAGCGTTTTGTCTGAACGTGTATTCAGCACGGCAGGGGGCGTCATTACTGACAAAAGCAGCCGCCTGTCCACAGCCAATGTGGACAAGCTGACGTTCATAAAAATGAACCAGGCATGGATCCCACAGGACCTGTCCCTCCCTTGTGCAGAATAGACATTTATAACTGCCTCCCCCTCAACCATGTATTCTTATACTCTGGGGCACTTCTTTATTGAATCCTCATTTTTTTAACTTTACCATGATCTTGCGGTGCAACCCAAAGTTCAATGAACCTCTCCTCAATCTGGGCGGCTGGGCCTAAATAACTGAAAGTGGCCTGTTACAATGGTGGGTGACATGAAGCCTGAACCTCTGCCATGCGACCTCTCTCCTCTGTCTGGGTGCTGGGGACTAAATAACTCAAAGTGACCTTCTCCAGTGGTGGGTGATATGACACCTTATTCCTTGCTGTGGGACCTCTCTCCTCTGTCTGGGTGCTGGGGCCTAAATAACTGAAAGTGGCCCTCTCCAGTGGTGGGTGATATGACACCTCATTCCTCGCAGTGGGACCTCTCTCCTGTGTCTGGGTGCTGGGGCCTAAATAACTCAAAGTGACCTTCTCCAGTGGTGGGTGATATGACGCCTTATTCCTTGCTGTGGGACCTCTCTCCTCTGTCTGGGTGCTGGGGCCTAAATAACTAAAAGTGGCCTTCTCCAGTGGTGGGTGATATGACGCCTTATTCCTTGCTGTGGGACCTCTCTCCTCTGTCTGGGTGCTGGGGCCTAAATAACTTAAAGTGACCTTCTCCAGTGGTGGGTGATATGACGCATGATTCCTTGCTGTGGGACCTCTCTCCTCTGTCTGGGTGCTGGGGCCTAAATAACTCAAAGTGGCCTTCTCCAGTGGTGGGTGATATGACGCCTTATTCCTTGCTGTTGGACCTCTCTCCTCTGTCTGGGTGCTGGGGCCTAAATAACTGAAAGTGACCTTCTCCAGTGGTGGGTGATATGACGCCTTATTCCTTGCTGTGGGGCCTCTCTCCTCTGTCTGGGTGCTGAGGCCTAAATAACTGAAAATGACCTTCTCCAGTGGTGGGTGATATGACGCCTTGTTCCTTGCTGTGGGACCTCTCTCCTCTGTCTGGGTGCTGGGGCCTAAATAACTGAAAGTGGCCTTCTCCAGTGGTGGGTGATATGATGCATGATTCCTTGCTGTGAGACCTCTCTCCTCTGTCTGGGTTCTGGGGCCGAAATAACAGAAAGTGACCTTCTCCATTGGTGGGTGACTTAACCACTTCAGCCCCCCTAGCTTAAACACCCTTAATGACCAGGCCACTTTTTACAATTCTGCACTACGCTATTTTCACCGTTTATTGCTCCGTCATACAACTTACCACCCAAATGAATTTTACCTCCTTTTCTTTTCACTAATAGAGCTTTCATTTGGTGGTATTTCATTGCTGCTGACATTTTAACTTTTTTTGCTATTAATCAAAAATGACCGAAATTTTTGCAAAAAAATGACATTTTTCACTTTCTGTTGTAATTTTTTTTTTTTAAACTACATTTCTATATACATTTTTCGCAAAATTTATTGTTCTACATGTCTTTGATAAAAAAAAATCCAATAAGTGTATATTTATTGGTTTGGGTAAAAGTTATAGCGTTTACAAACTATGGTGCAAAAAAGTGAATTTCGGCATTTTGAAGCAGCTCTGACTTTCTGAGCACCTGTCATGTTTCTTCAGGCGCTAGAATGTCAGGAAAGTATAAATACCTCCCAAATGACACCATTTTAGAAAGAAGACACCCCAAAGTATTCACGGAGGGGCATGGTGAGTTCATGTATGATTTCATTTTTTTTCACAAGTTAGCGGAAAATGACACTTTCTGAGGAAAAAAATTTAAATAATAAAGTTTCCATTTCTGCTAACTTCTGGCAAAAAAAAAAAAAACTCCCACGGACTCACTATGCCCCTCAGTGAATACCTTGGGGTGTCTTCTTTCCAAAATGGGGTCATTTGTGGGGTGTTTGTACTGTTCTGGCATTTTGGGTGGGGCTAAATTGTGAGCAGCCATGTAAAAGCTAAAGGTACTCGTTGGAATTAGGGCCCCTTTGCGCACCCAGGCTGCAAAAAAAAGTGTCACTCATGTGGTATCGCCGTACTCAGGAGAAGTAGGGCAATGTGTTTTGGGGTGTATTTTTACATATACCCATGTTAGGTGAGAGAAATATCTCTGTAAACTGACAACTTTGTATAAAAAAATTAAAAAGTTGTCGTTTACAGCGATATTTCTCACACAAAGTATGGGTATATATAAAAATACACCCCAAATCACATTGCCCTACTTCTCCTGAGTACGGCAATACCACATCAGTAACACTTTTTTGCAGCCAAGATGCGCAAAGGGGCCCTAAAACCAATGAGTACCTTTAGGATTTGACAGGGCATTTTTACGCATTTGGATTCTCACGCTTTAGGACCCCTAAGATGCCAGGACAGTATAAATACCCCACATGTGACCCCATTGTGGAAAGAAGACACCCCAAGGTATTCTGTGAGGGGCATGGCAAGTTCACAGAATTTTTTTTTTTTTGGCACGTTAGCGGAAATAGATTTTTTTTTTTACAAAGTCTCAAATTTCCACTAACTAGTGACAAAAAATAAAATTTGACATGAACTCACCATACCCAGCACGGAATACCTTGGGGTGTCTTCTTTCTAAAATGGGGTCACATATGAGGTGTTTGTACTGCCCTGGCATTTGAGGGTCTCCGCAATCATTACACGTATGGCCAGCATTAGGAATTTCTGCGATTTTCCTTATATTGAGCATACGGGTAATGAGATTTTTTTTCCGTTCAGCCTCTGGGCTGAAAAAAAAAAATGAACGGCACAGATTTCTTCATTCGCATCGATCAATGTGGATGAAAAAATCTCTGCCAAAAAATGTGCAAAAAAAAAAAAAATTATTAAGGCCCCATTCACTCGTCCGCAAAAATGTCCGCATGTATTCCGCAATTCTGTGGAATAGATACGGACCCATTCAGTGTGAATGGGGCCGGCGGTGATGCGGAGAGCACACTATGTGCTCGCCGCATCAGCATTTGCGGATCTGCGGCCGCAAACTTCCGGGTTTCGGCCCCCAAACATCCAGCCGCAGCTCCTCAAAAGATAGAGCATGTCCTATTCTTGTCCGCATTTGCGGACAAGAAAAGGCATTTTCTATATAGTTCTGGCAATGTGCAGATCCGCAAAATGCGGAAAGCACATTGCCGGTGTCCGCGTTTTGCGGATCCGCGGATCCATGGATCCGCAAAACACATACAGACGTCTGAATGAGCCTTACAGGGGGTGATTAGTGACAGGGGGTGATCAGGGGGTGACATGGGGTGATCAGGGGTTAATCAGGGGTTAATCAGGGGTTAATCAGTGACGGGGGGATGGATGGGGGGTCTGTGTGGTGATTGGTGCACTTACAAAAGATTCCTTTGGTGGTCCCAAGCAAAAGGGACCACCAAAGGAACGATCAGCAAGCATATCAGACGCTGTTAACAAAACAGCGTCTGATATGTGATTTTTTTTTAACTTCTACAGCCTGCCAGCGCACGATTAGCGCTGGCAGGCTGTAGTTTAACTTCTTCCAGACGCGACCCTAGAAATCTCGCGTCTCGCGAGATGACGCCTCGGCGTGTCCAAGAGGAATAAACCGACCACCGCCAGGACGCAATCCTGCGTTCGGCGGTCGGCAACTGGTTAAAACCCAATTCTCTGCTATGGGACCTCTCTCCAATTGATATTGGTTAATTTTTATTTATTTTATGTTATTTTAAATAATTTCCCTATCCACATTTGTTTGCAGGGCATTTACCTACATTGTGCTGCCTTTTGCAGCCCTCTAGCCCTTTCCTGGACTATTTTACAGCCTTTTTAGTGCCCAAAAGTTTGGTTCCCATTTACTTTAATGGGGTTCGGGTTCGGGATGAAGTTCGGGTAGAGTTCAGATCCCGAACCCGAACATTTTCGGGAAGTTCGGCCAACTTCTCGAACCTGAACATCCAGTTGTTCGCTCAACTCTATTCTGTACCTTTCGAACTACATTATATGGTCACACTCTGTGAACAACCCTCCTAAGTATTGAGTTTGAGTATTTCAGCTGTACTCAAAACATACAGTCAAGCACTGTTACAGGATATCACTTTCGCAGGGCTGCACCACCAATTGGGCGAGGTGAGGCGATGCGGCCCTGGTAACAAGTGGGTTGCACTAGGCCTGTGGCTTATCAGTGGCCGATGCAGGTGGCGTGATGACGTCATTGCGGCGCCTGAGCCGTACAGCACGGGACACAGGCCAGAAGAGGCCTGCATCGCATCGCTGCCAGCCTGATAGAGGTAAGTATGTGAGTTTTTTTTTTTTATATGGTACAATACAGGAGAGGAGTGCTATAGGAGCACTGTGGGGTCACTCGTTACTGGCAAATGATTGGGAGGAATATATGGGGGGGCACTTCTTACTGGCACATGATTGGGGGGCATCTATGGGGGGCACTTCTTACTGGCACATTATTGGGATGCACTATTGTGGCATCTGTGGGGACACTTCTTACTGGCACATTATTGGGGGGCACTGTGGGGGCACCATGGAGGCACTTCTTACTGGCACATTATTGGGAGGCACTGTGGGGGCATCTATGGGGCCACTTCTTACTGGCATATTATTGGATGGCACTATGGGGGCACTTCTTACTGGCACATTATTGGGGGCACTATGGGGCATCTACTGAGGCCACAAAGAAGGGGTATTTTATATAGTGGGCTCTGTATTGGGGCATTTTATACTGGGACACATTATGGTGGGTACAATGGGGATGGGGGGAGAGGAGTACTAAGTGTCATCTACAGGGGGCACTAAGAAGGGGTATTTTATACTTGTAAATTATGGGGGACACTGAGGGCATCTATTGGGGCATTGTATATGGGGCATTTTATACTGGTACATTATGGGGGGCACTAGGAGAAGGGGGGAGAGGAGCACTATGGGGTCATTTACTGGGGGCACTATATAGGGGCACATTATGCGGGCACTATGGGGACATTAGCTTGACTGCTGGCATTAAAAAGGGGTATTTTTTGCACTGGCACACATCATAAGGGGGCATTTTTCTACTGTCACATTATAAGGAGAATTATTACTACTGGGGGCAATTTTGGTGGGCTTTATTACTACTGGGGAACTGTGGGTAACATAATTACTAGTATGGGCACTATAGGAGCAATATTACTTCTGGGGCACAGTGGGGACATGTTGGGGGCACTGTAGGAGCACTATTACTACCATGTGTGATCTAGCAGAGAATTATTACTATTGGTGGGATTTTTGGAATCACTATTACTGTGGGGGCACCTTGGCACAATATCAGCTTGCCACAATTATTTTTGGGGGATGTTATGTTTACACTATTAGTGTCAGTGTCACTATTTGCTGGGCCTAGTTATTTTAGGACACTGTATGCCAATAATTATTGAAGGGCACTATCTGCATGGTACCAGTATTATCAGGGGTTTATCTGTTTCTGCAGTATAATATTGGGTACTACAGCGGCACAGTATTGTGGATGGTAGGATGATTTGTCCAGAAGATGGGAGGATGATGGAAAAGTAGTAAACTAAGATTTTTTTTTGTCAAACTGTAGAGACGAGAAATTGCTGAAAAATGGTGGTCTGGTCTGAAGGTGTGAAAGGAGAATATGAGGAAAGAGAACATCTACATCAAAGGAGATGTCACTGGAGGTAGGTGGCGCTGCATTAGGGTCCATTCATATGTCTGTGAAATGGGTCCGCATCCGTTCTACAATTTGGCTGAACGGGTGCGGACCCATTCATTCTCAATGTCCGCATCCGCACTTCCGTTCCGCGGCCCAGCAAAAAGTAAAATATGTCATATTCTTGTTCGCAGCCACGGACAAGAATAAGCATTTATTTTATTGAGTCGGACAAGTTCAAGCTGCAAAATGTGCATGGCCGGTGTCTGTGTTTTGCGGATCTGCAATTTGCAGACCGCAAAACAGTTGCGGACGTGTGAATTTACCCTAACCCTGTATGTTCTGTAGTGAAATACGCAATGTTAGAAGGAAGGGGTTAGATTGAGAATTTTGTATGGGTGGCTGGGCACTTTTTCAATTTTCACCTCAGGCAGCAGAAAGGCTGCCTGAGGTGAACAATATCAGCTTGCCACAATTATTTTTGGGGGATGTTATGTTTACACTATTAGTGTCAGTGTCACTATTAGTGTCAGTTTACACTATTAGTGTCAGTGTCACAGTACATGCATTTGCCTGCCTTACAGACACACCAAATCCTGTGGATAGCTCTCTCAGAAAATTACAGACTGGAAAACTGGACTCAATACCATGAGAACACCATTAGTTTAAGAATGGGATGTCCTATTAGCTTATGTGGGTGTCATGTCCAAGTGTTCTCATACTCTTTGCAATATAGTTAATATAATTTTGGGCCATGGACTTGTCTTTAGCCACAAATCACATTTATACATGAACATAAATGTAGACAAATATTTTTTAATATGTATAACCCATAATGGGTAGCACTAGCTGTATAAAAACACTGGATGAATTTCAAAGTTATACATAGACATATTTTAACCACTTCCTGACCTCCGCCGGTATAGTACTTCGGAAGTTGGGTATTTAAAGATGGCACCTGCTTGAGAGACCAGTGGGAGCCATCGCTGCCGGGTTACTGCTGTTTCTGATGAGGGCATCTGAGAGTGCAAAAAACGGAAGCACTGCACTTCTGGGCCTGGAACAGCTCCCTCATGCGACAATCAGGGGAACCATTCGATGCCTTTTAAAGGTATATTGCAACGTAAACAAATCACAGAAAAAACTATATATAAACCATCCTGCATGATATCGTATTAAATGTGCGGATGTATATGGCTACATTTACAAAATAACAGAAAATAATGCACTATAAAAATAGATGCAAGCATGTGGCACCTTCATGTGTGAATACGCTCCTATACTGGGAGTGATATTCAAGTGCACTTTTGCCCCACCTATCTAATAGGTGACCTTGATTAAGGTGGTACATTTAGGTGTGTGTGTCTCTCCTCCCATAGGCTGCTGATGTACATGGAGGTAACAAGGGGCAGCACACCATATGTGTGGGAACTGTGCTCCTGAAAAATTTGCCACAGCATGAATAGGTTAGCATAGGAACCTGCCTGAACTGAGACCACCTTGTTGCCGGTAGGTGGGCTTAGATGCATTTTGATCAAAATGTATTGACCAAGTGTCTCAGTTTTTATCAAGAGTGAGGGCTTAGTCCATATGTTATGCTTGCATCTATTTTTATAGTGCATTATTTTCTGTTATTTTATATTGCAATGTAGGCTTACAGGTGGCACAACTACATTGCAATATACAGAATCTTCTATTTGTTAATGGATTTATTTCCGTTTTTATAAAGAAGTGACAATCTAACAATTGCACAATATTAGGCCCTTGGGGCCTAAAAAAAAGTAAAAAAAGTAAAAAAAAATATATATATATAAAAATTAAAATCACCCCCTTTCCCCCAAAAAATGAAATGAAATAAACAACATAGGCCTTGTCGTGTGTGAAAACACCCGTACTATTAAAATCGAAAAATAGTTATCGATAGATACAGTGAACAGAAAAAACACTTCAAAAAGGCAAATTCACCAATTTTTCAGCACTTTACCTCCTAAAAAGATTGAATAAAAAGTAAAATATAAATAAAAACTACGGATCGCCCTGGAAAGAATGCGCACTTACACAGCTCCATGAACATGACTATAGAAAAAAGTTATGGGGGTCAAAATATGGAGATGAAAAGATGAAAATAATTTTGTTGCAAAGTTTTTATTTTTTTAAGTATTAAAACATAAGAAAACTATATAAAGGTGATGTATTGTAAGGGTATTTTCAAAGTACTGATTGGTTCTGCCCCTTTAATTCTGTTCCATTTAATTATTACTATTCTGTGGAATCATGTGCCTTGTAATGTAGTGGGTTAAAGATAGTGCTCATCCCCCATTGTGCTGATGAAAACACATTCCTGAGGGATCTCAGAGACATGCATGATGCACACTGGAGGAGGGGCTGGTTGGAATAACTGTGGTATGCACTAACATTTCCACCAGGAACTTCATCCTAGGTAGGGTATAAGTATTGATTTGCTCTATCTCTTGTACACCCTGGGGTGTTGGTCATTTGTTACACCTTGGTAGACAGCCATGTGTTATAGCATGATCGACTGGATCCCTACCCCATATTTAGGCTAGGGATGTTTATTTACTTTTTATTATACTGTATGTGATTTGTTTGTGTTATCGTATATTTAATCACACTTAGGAAATTTTTTTATTCACTTAGCCTGTGTAAGTTTATTCATGCTCAAATCTTTTGAATTCACATTACGTTACATGTAGTATCTCCGCAATCGTACTGAACTTCAGAATGAAGGTCAGTTTTACCACATATGGAACGCCGTATAAACAAAACCCATAGAACTGTGGTGGAATAGTATTTTTTTAAGGCAATTTCACTCTATTTGGAATTTTATTCCAGCTTCCCACTACTTTGTATGAAATAATAAACTGCAAAAAATAAGCCCTCAATTGTCTATGTGAACATAAAAATTTAAAGTTATAGCTCTGGGAAGGCAGAGAGTAAAAAACAAAAATACAAAAATGGAAAATTTCTGGGAGTAGAAGGAGTTAAAGAACAAAATATGTAAAATAAATATTTATCATGCCTTTTTTATCAATTAGTTTCTGTTTCACCTATTATTTCTTGCGTTACATTTTTGTGGAATGTTATGCTACTAAAGATAACTCTTACACCATAGCAGTACACTGACAAAGCAACTGTATAATTAAAAAAAAAAAACTGCAAAGCTTTATATTGAAGCTAGAGTGCAATCGTACAAGAGCTCATCACAATTCATTTTTTAAAGTCTTAATAAGAACCATTATCTTGGCTTTATTATGAACTAGAGGGAGAGCATTTCAAAGAGAGAACAATGCTTGACTGCTCAAGCATTAAGTCTGGAATGAGATGGCAGAAACAATACTGTAATGGCAGGGAAAAAATGTTCATTTGCAAGTGAAATATAATGTTCAGATCCTGATGCATTGTCTCTTTACAATTCTGCTATTGAAATATCACAATAAATATAGCGACATAGAAAGCTTAATAAGGGGTATTTAAACTTTACTACTCAACTCTTCACAAGGCATCTTACATTTAATAAAAAGAAGGAGAAAATAAATTGATATAGCAACAATGGTATTAATGACTCCATAAGTTTATCCCATGTACTGTAGATTTGCACATATAATTATTTATATAAATTGTGACAAATATAGCAAGGATGGCCATAATGATTATAATGGCTACAATTTTCAATATAAGGCTATGTTCACATCACATTTAGGCTTTACATGTTGCCTATAGGAATGAAAAATCTTCAACATATGCACCACCATACAGCTGCCCCCATACACCTAACAGTTGAACCTGTCATTCGTAAGCCCACGTTGTAAAATCTGTATTTGTTTTATACTGACTGGGATCCAGGATTTGGGCTCTCTTAGTAGGGTACCCTATGACTTCTAGTGCTGCTGGTTTTAATATGTTACTTATTCATTATACTTGATTAGTGGTACCAGGTACCTTACCAATGCTCATTTCTGAAGGCTGCAGTAACTGTACATGCACACTGAAGACTTTTACGAGGGGCCACCAGGCTAGAAAATATCTAGCCATGTAACAGAGCTTAGCTCCATTGAGGATATTATCTGGGTAAGACGTGTCTTGCTACCACCACTTTTCTTTGTATCATATGGGCGAGGTACCATGTTGGGCTCTGGTTGATTGGCAGCTTGCTCATTTGTTCAGGGCTCTGTTGACTGTTCTTATTTTACTCTGTATGTTTTCTTTTGTGTATATATATATATATATATATATATATTTCATTTAATGTTTGAGTGAGTCGTTAAAAGATATAGACAGTATCCCCCAGAACAGTGACATCTACAGTATCTCGCCCCCTTAACAGTGACCTCCACAGACCCCCACCTCTTAACACTGACCCCCCACAATGCCATGTCCTTAAAATGGGATCTCCACAGCAGCCCACCCCCTTAACTTTGACCTTCACAGCAGCCTGCCCCTTTGACCATAGGTTACAGTCCCCTTAACTGTGACCTCCACCATTCCTGGCCCCCTTAACAGAGACCTCCATAGTGACTACCCCTTTAACAGTGACTGCCACAGTACCCCGCTCCCTTAACAGTGACCTCATAGTACTCCGCTGCCCCTTTAATAGTGGCCTCCACAGTCCCCTTCTCCCTTAATGATGACCTCCACAGTGCCCGCCCCTTTAACAGTGGTCTCCACAGCGGCCTGCCACTTAACAGCAACATCCACAGCACCCTCCCCTTTAACAGTTACCTCCACAGCAGCCACCTATTTCTTAGTGACCTCCACTGTACCCCATCTCCTTAACAGTGATTTCCACAATAACCCACCCCCTTAACAGTGACCTCCAAAGCAGCTGCCCCTTTAATAGTGACCTCAACAGTCCCCCTCCCCTTAACAGTAACCTCCACAGACCCTGACCATTTAACAGTGACCTCCACAGCAGCTGGCCCTTTATTTGTGACCTCCTCCGTATTCCAAAGGAAAAGGACCGGCACTCACCAAATTCAAAATCTTCACTTTATTCACCACACATGGCAAGACAAAAAGACGCAGGCGTTTCGGCTCAGACGCAGTGAGCCTTCCTCAATTATCACATCTACACAGGTTATTCACATTTAAATAGACCGCCACAGCGGATATGACGCAAAGTCACCATGGTAACATATACACATATAAAGACGCTATTATATACATAATACCAGGAACCGGAGATTACTTCATTTCAGGTTTTCTGAAATACAAAAATAAATAAATAAAGGATGAACATACATCCCTCATCCTCATATATTAGAATAGTTAAAACCACATTATTCAAAAAGTCAAATACACGGGAAATTGTTTTATAGGAAACTATGCAAGTCATAGTCCCTATTTAGACCTTTCGGATGGATAGTTTGCAGCTTATGTATCCAAAAGGATTCTCGTTTTTAAGGGCTTTCACCCTGTCCCCACCTCGTCTGGGCATTGCTATCTGTTCAATAATTTGAAATCGCAACTGCGAAACATTGTGGCGACACTGATCAAAGTGAAACGGGATAGGCAATAATAAATTACGGTTGCGAATGGTGGACTTGTGTTTACAGAAGCGGTCCTTCATCCGCATTGAAGTCTCGCCTATGTAAACCAGTCCACACGGACATTTTAGCAGATAAATAACAAAGTTACTGTTGCAGGTATAGAAACCCCTTATGGGAATTCGCTCACCCGTATGCGGATGGGTGAGGAATTCTCCCTTTATCACACTTGAGCAGTGAATACACTGCAGACAGGGGAAAGTGCCCTTCTTAGGGGTAGAAAGAGTCATTTGTCTCAATGTCGATTTGCTGCTACCTATATCTGCCTTGACCGCAATATCACGAATATTGCGCGGACGTTTATAACACACCATCGGGCGCTGTTGGAAAACCTCAATGGAGGGATACGCTCTAGTTAGAATATTCCAGTGCTTATTAATAACACCGGTACATTTCAACATCCACGGATGATATTTGGTAATGAATGGAATCCGTGGCTTTTTTCTTTGTCAGGTGGCACGGATATTTGAAGTTTATCCCGCTCCGTCTGGAGCAATGATGGGGATAACCCCTTTCAGAGAATCTTTGCATCATGCCATCCAATCGTCTGTCTTTAGTCTCATTTTTAGAGACTATTGTATTCACTCGGCGGAATTGTGAATATGGAAGTGATCTTTTAACTGCCGGTGGATGGTTACTGGCATAATGCAAAAGACTGTTCTTATCTGTTTCTTTTACATACAGGTCGGTCTGTATCTGTCCCTCATCATCCTTCAGTATCCAAGTATCCAGGAAATTCATTTTAGAGTGGTCAAAATGCATGGTGAATTGTAATTCCTCCCAAATAGAATTCAGGAATTCCATGAAGACCCCGAGGGTCCGAACGCCGCCACGCCACACGCAAAATACGTCATCCAAAAACCTCTTCCAAAAATGCAATGACTAGCAAATAATTCATTCTCATATATGTAATGTTTCTCAAACCATGACATATAGCAATTTGCGTATGGCGGTGCGGCGTTCGAACCCATCGCGGTCCCCCGCTTCTGCTGATAATATGTATCCTGAAATAGGAAATAATTTTCATGTAATACAATATGAAGGAGTTCCAATAAAAATTCTCTTTCCTGAATACTGAAACTGGATGATGATAACATCCATTCAACTGAGCGTATACCTTTTCTATGTTCTATCGACGTGTATAAATTACAGACATCAAAGGTAACAAGCAAATCATCCCCTGCCATTGTAACCTTGACAATTTCCTCTAAAAATGGTAAGTATCACGTAAATAAGATGGCGTAGTCTTAGTGAGAGGTGTCAATGCTTTGTCTAGGACAATGGCAGGAGGTGACAGTATAGAATCAGTTAGGGCAACAATGGGTCGGCCTGGTGGTCTGGATAGGGACTTATGCACCTTTGGTAGAGTATATAATACAGGAGTAATTGGATATGCAGTTATCAGAAATTCAGACAGTTTCGAGTCGATCGTACCCATACCACAATGTCGCCTCGTGATTTCTTCCAATTTATGTTTGATACTATACACGGGGTCAGAATCGAGACATTGGTATGTGGCACCATCAGACAACTGCTGTAGAATTTCCCAGACATAATAGTCCCTATCCATGACCACCAGGGCGCCCCCTTGTCAGCTGGCTTAATAATCAGGGTTTCATCCTGCAACAAAAATCAAGCGCTTGTTTTTCCACAACGGATAAATTATGTGTAGTATAAGTATTGCCTTTTTGTATTCCTTCATCATTTCCAACATATCACGTTGGACCAAAGATACAAACGTCTCAATTGGATGGTATATTTTTGGTGGTGAAAAATTGCTTTTAAGTCTCAAACCCAATTGCTTGAGTGAGAGACATGAGACAATATCAGTTTGTGTGGATATGGTATTGTCATTAGATTCTGCAAAATGTACTTTCAAACGCATATTTCGATAAAACCGCTGAAGGTCCATCTCAAGTTCAAAAGTGTCCACCGAGCCAGTAGGACAAAATGACAGTCCTTTACCCAAAACTTGTAATTGAAGTGGACTCAAAGTCTTAGAAGATATATTATACACTAAAGACTGCATGGTACCTGGGATCTCGTTACTCGCGGTGCATCGGTTCCTCCTATAATGACGTCCTGCGCGTCTTGTATTTTTCTTGTTGGAATCTTCTTTTTCCTAAAAAGGAGTAGGGCGACAGGTGCCTGATGCATGGTCGCTACCGGACCCCGATGAGTATGAATCAAATCGATGGAATTGGCGTCTGTATAATGGTGTAGCAGTACCAGACAAATCTTGCCATTTATATATCCGCTTCGAGAGGTAATCCTCAGAGTCCCGGATAAATTTATTTCGCTTCCCTTTTCAATATCCTTTCGCAGGTCCATACATATTTTGTCCACTTTAGATTTAAGTATTGTGAACTCCTCACCCGAGGCTGAATCCTGCAGCTGGGACTCAATTGATTTTATCCTCTCGCGGCTCTCATCGATAGCTGTTGTTAAATGTTCAATAGTGAGCACCATTAAATCCATAGAGCATTTATTTAAAATGTTCGCAAATTTAGAACAGTATTCGATGTCATCACAAAAAAGGTGGGTCGGAGGTTCACCCGTAATCCCGAGGAATCCTCTGTAATCTGCAATATTCAGCTAGCGTTATTGCATGTAGTTCCCATGCGGTTAACTTCCTGGATTCCTTCTCCAGTTCCCGACTCCTATATTCAGCCGGAGGTATTTGAAGAAAGTCCACATCGGTGGTCACTTGAGATAAAATCTCTCTTGCCCGTTCGTCAGTATAAGCAAATCCACTCATATTTAAATCAGGTGCACGCACTGCAGGACAGTAGTATATATAGAAATCAGTCGGCACTCTGGTTCAGCGGTGTGGTGCACGCGTCCCAGGAACAATGTCCAACGGAATACAAAGGAAAAGGACCAGCACTCACCAAACGCCTGCGTCTTTTTGTCTTGCCATGTGTGGTGAATAAAGTGAAGATTTTGAATTTGGTGAGTGCCGGTCCTTTTCCTTTGTATTCCGTTGGACATTGTTCCTGGGACGCGTGCACCACACCGCTGAACCAGAGTGCCGACTGATTTCTATATATACTACTGTCCTGCAGTGCGTGCACCTGATTTAAATATGAGTGGATTTGCTTATACTGACGAACGGGCAAGAGAGATTTTATCTCAAGTGACCACCGATGCGGACTTTCTTCAAATACCTCCGGCTGAATATAGGAGTCGGGAACTGGAGAAGGAATCCAGGAAGTTAACCGCATGGGAACTACATGCAATAACGCTAGCTGAATATTGCAGATTACAGAGGATTCCTCGGGGATTACGGGTGAACCTCCGACCCACCTTTTTTTGTGATGACATCGAATACTGTTCTAAATTTGCGAACATTTTAAATAAATGCTCTATGGATTTAATGGTGCTCACTATTGAACATTTAACAACAGCTATCGATGAGAGCCGCGAGAGGATAAAATCAATTGAGTCCCAGCTGCAGGATTCAGCCTCGGGTGAGGAGTTCACAATACTTAAATCTAAAGTGGACAAAATATGTATGGACCTGCGAAAGGATATTGAAAAAGGGAAGCGAAATAAATTTATCCGGGACTCTGAGGATTACCTCTCGAAGCGGATATATAAATGGCAAGATTTGTCTGGTACTGCTACACCATTATACAGACGCCAATTCCATCGATTTGATTCATACTCATCGGGGTCCGGTAGCGACCATGCATCAGGCACCTGTCGCCCTACTTCTTTTTAGGAAAAAGAAGATTCCAACAAGAAAAATACAAGACGCGCAGGACGTCATTATAGGAGGAACCGATGCACCGCGAGTAACGAGATCCCAGGTACCATGCAGTCTTTAGTGTATAATATATCTTCTAAGACTTTGAGTCCACTTCAATTACAAGTTTTGGGTAAAGGACTGTCATTTTGTCCTACTGGCTCGGTGGACACTTTTGAACTTGAGATGGACCTTCAGCGGTTTTATCGAAATATGCGTTTGAAAGTACATTTTGCAGAATCTAATGACAATACCATATCCACACAAACTGATATTGTCTCATGTCTCTCACTCAAGCAATTGGGTTTGAGACTTAAAAGCAATTTTTCACCACCAAAAATATACCATCCAATTGAGACGTTTGTATCTTTGGTCCAACGTGATATGTTGGAAATGATGAAGGAATACAAAAAGGCAATACTTATACTACACATAATTTATCCGTTGTGGAAAAACAAGCGCTTGATTTTTTGTTGCAGGATGAAACCCTGATTATTAAGCCAGCTGACAAGGGGGCGCCCTGGTGGTCATGGATAGGGACTATTATGTCTGGGAAATTCTACAGCAGTTGTCTGATGGTGCCACATACCAATGTCTCGATTCTGACCCCGTGTATAGTATCAAACATAAATTGGAAGAAATCACGAGGCGACATTGTGGTATGGGTACGATCGACTCGAAACTGTCTGAATTTCTGATAACTGCATATCCAATTACTCCTGTATTATATACTCTACCAAAGGTGCATAAGTCCCTATCCAGACCACCAGGCCGACCCATTGTTGCCCTAACTGATTCTATACTGTCACCTCCTGCCATTGTCCTAGACAAAGCATTGACACCTCTCACTAAGACTACGCCATCTTATTTACGTGATACTTACCATTTTTAGAGGAAATTGTCAAGGTTACAATGGCAGGGGATGATTTGCTTGTTACCTTTGATGTCTGTAATTTATACACGTCGATAGAACATAGAAAAGGTATACGCTCAGTTGAATGGATGTTATCATCATCCAGTTTCAGTATTCAGGAAAGAGAATTTTTATTGGAACTCCTTCATATTGTATTACATGAAAATTATTTCCTATTTCAGGATACATATTATCAGCAGAAGCGGGGGACCGCGATGGGTTCGAACGCCGCACCGCCATACGCAAATTGCTATATGTCATGGTTTGAGAAACATTACATATATGAGAATGAATTATTTGCTAGTCATTGCATTTTTGGAAGAGGTTTTGGATGACGTATTTTGCGTGTGGCGTGGCGGCGTTCGGACCCTCGGGGTCTTCATGGAATTCCTGAATTCTATTTGGGAGGAATTACAATTCACCATGCATTTTGACCACTCTAAAATGAATTTCCTGGATACTTGGATACTGAAGGATGATGAGGGACAGATACAGACCGACCTGTATGTAAAAGAAACAGATAAGAACAGTCTTTTGCATTATGCCAGTAACCATCCACCGGCAGTTAAAAGATCACTTCCATATTCACAATTCCGCCGAGTGAATACAATAGTCTCTAAAAATGAGACTAAAGACAGACGATTGGATGGCATGATGCAAAGATTCTCTGAAAGGGGTTATCCCCATCATTGCTCCAGACGGAGCGGGATAAACTTCAAATATCCGTGCCACCTGACAAAGAAGAAAAAGCCACGGATTCCATTCATTACCAAATATCATCCGTGGATGTTGAAATGTACCGGTGTTATTAATAAGCACTGGAATATTCTAACTAGAGCGTATCCCTCCATTGAGGTTTTCCAACAGCGCCCGATGGTGTGTTATAAACGTCCGCGCAATATTCGTGATATTGCGGTCAAGGCAGATATAGGTAGCAGCAAATCGACATTGAGACAAATGACTCTTTCTACCCCTAAGAAGGGCACTTTCCCCTGTCTGCAGTGTATTCACTGCTCAAGTGTGATAAAGGGAGAATTCCTCACCCATCCGCATACGGGTGAGCGAATTCCCATAAGGGGTTTCTATACCTGCAACAGTAACTTTGTTATTTATCTGCTAAAATGTCCGTGTGGACTGGTTTACATAGGCGAGACTTCAATGCGGATGAAGGACCGCTTCTGTAAACATAAGTCCACCATTCGCAACCGTAATTTATTATTGCCTATCCCGTTTCACTTTGATCAGTGTCGCCACAATGTTTCGCAGTTGCGATTTCAAATTATTGAACAGATAGCAATGCCCAGACGAGGTGGGGACAGGGTGAAAGCCCTTAAAAACGAGAATCCTTTTGGATACATAAGCTGCAAACTATCCATCCGAAAGGTCTAAATAGGGACTATGACTTGCATAGTTTCCTATAAAACAATTTCCGTGTATTTGACTTTTTGAATAATGTGGTTTTAACTATTCTAATATATGAGGATGAGGGATGTATGTTCATCCTTTATTTATTTATTTTTGTATTTCAGAAAACCTGAAATGAAGTAATCTCCGGTTCCTGGTATTATGTATATAATAGCGTCTTTATATGTGTATATGTTACCATGGTGACTTTGCGTCATATCCGCTGTGGCGGTCTATTTAAATGTGAATAACCTGTGTAGATGTGATAATTGAGGAAGGCTCACTGCGTCTGAGCCGAAACGCCTGCGTCTTTTTGTCTTGCCATGTGTGGTGAATAAAGTGAAGATTTTGAATTTGGTGAGTGCCGGTCCTTTTCCTTTGTATTCCGTTGGACATTGTTCCTGGGACGCGTGCACCACACCGCTGAACCAGAGTGCCGACTGATTTCTATATATACTCCTCCGTATTCCGTCTGGGTAACAGTGATTTCCCCAATCACCCGCCCCCTTAACAGTGACCTCTAAAGAGCTCCGTTCCCTTAAAATGTGACCTCCACAACACCCGCCCTCTTAACAATGACCTCTACAGCACCCCGCCCCTTAACACTGACCTCTATAGCGGAACATGCCCTTAATTGTGACCTCCACCATTCCCTGCCCCTAAACAGTGACCTCCACAGCGGCCCGCCCCTTTAACAGTGACTTCCACAGTGGCCCCCTTTATTAGTGACCTCCACAGTACCCCATCTCCTTAACATGTAAGATAAAAACAGAGAGAGAGGACCGCGCCTCATGTGTGGTGTTGTTACGAATGGTGACGCAAGAGATATAATAAAATCTGCTTACCAGAGGCTGTTGTGAATGAGTCACAACAGCTATATGAGCTCCTGCTGGTATATTATCCCGACCAGCACACGGGGGCTTGGCTGCAGCCTGGGTTCCTTCCTGTACTCAGAGAGTGTGAGTGCTGGAGTGGAGGTAGATCATAGGAGAAAAATGGAGATAAGAACCTTATTTCCGGCGCTGCCAAGGATGACGGAATGATGCGATGTCTTTTAAAAGGTACTTTATTCGTCTACGCGTTTCAGGGTGAAAGTCCCCGTCTTCAGGACAGTAATACATACAGTATGTATTACTGTCCTGAAGACGGGGGGACTTTCACCCCTGAAACGCGTAGACGAATAAAGTACCTTTTAAAAGACATCGCATCATTCCGTCATCCTTGGCAGCGCCGGAAATAAGGTTCTTATCTCCATTTTTCTC
Organism: Bufotes viridis; assembly: GCA_033119425.1. NCBI lineage: Eukaryota > Metazoa > Chordata > Amphibia > Anura > Bufonidae > Bufotes > Bufotes viridis. The sequence goes on from CM065593.1 coordinate 100,973,630, forward strand.
CTATGATCCATCTCCTTAACAGTGATTTTCACACACCCCGCACCCTTAACAGTGGCCTCTACAGCAGCTGCCCCATTAATAATGACCTCAACAGTCCCCCTCCCCCTTAACAGTAACCTCCACAGCGCCCGACCCTTTAACAGTGACCTCCACAGCAGCTGGCCCTTTATTTGTGACCTCCTCAGTACTCTGTCTCGTTAACAGTGATTTCCACAATAACCCGCCCCCTTAACAGTGACCTCTACAGAGCTCCGTTCCCTTAAAATGTTTCCTCCACAACACCCGCCCTCTTAACAATGACCTCTACAGCACCCCGCCCCTTAACAATGACCTCTATAGCGGAACATGCCCTTAATTGTGACCTCCACCATTCCCTGCCCCTAAACAGTGACCTCCACAGCAGCCCGCCCCTTTAACCAGTTGCCGACCGCCTCACGCAGGATTGCGTCCTGCGGGCGGTCGGTTCATTCCTCCTTGACGCGCGGGCGCGTCATCTCGCGGAGCGAGATTTCCTGTGAGCAGCGCGCGTGCGCGCGTTCCACAGGATCGCGTCGAGGACAAGGTAAACTACAGCCTGCCAGCGCTGATCGTGCGCTGGCAGGCTGTAGATAAAAATGGCATATCAGGCGCTGTTTTGTTAACAGCGTCTGATATGCTTGCTGATCGTTCCTTTGGTGGTCCCTTTTGCTTGGGACCACCAAAGGAAACTTTTATAAGTGCACCAAATCACCACACAGACCCATGTTGGGTGAAAGAAATATCTCTGTAAATTGACAACTTTGAATAAAAAAATGTAAAAAGTTATCGTTTACAGCGATATTTCTCACACGCAGCATGGGTATATGTAAAAATACACCCCAAAACACATTGCCCTACTTCTCCTGAGTACGGCGATACCACATGAGTGACACTTTTTTGCAGCCAAGGTGCGCAAAGGGGCCCTAAAACCAATGAGTACCTTTAGGATTTCACAGGCCATTTTTACGCATTTGGATTCTCACGCTTTAGGGGCCCCTAAAATGCCAGGTCAGTATAAATACCCCACATGTGACCCCATTTTGGAAAGAAGACACCCTAAGGTATTCCGTGAGGGGCATGGCGAGTTCACAGAATTTTTATTTTTGGCACAAGTTAGCGGAAATTGATATATTTTTTTTTTATTTTGTTTTTTACAAAGTCTCATATTCCACTAACTTGTGACAAAAATAAAATTTTACATGAACTCACCATACCCCTCACGGAATACCTTGGGGTGTCTTATTTCAAAATGGGGTCACATGTGGGGTATTATACTGTCCTGGCATTTTAGGGGCCCTAAAGCGTGAGAAGAAGTCTGGAATCCAAATGCGTAAAAATGCCCTGTGAAATCTAAAGGTACTCATTGGTTTAGGACCCTTTACCAGGCTACAAAAGTGGCACTATGTGTATCGCCGTACTCAGGAGAAGTAGGCAATGTATTTGGAGTGTATTTTTATATATACCTATACTGTGTGTGAAAAATATCTCTGTAAACGACAACTCTTAAAAAATTTTATACAAAGTTGACAATTTACAGAGATATTTTTCTCACCCAACATGGGTATATGTAAAAATACACCCCAAAGCACATTGCCCTACTTCCTCTGAGTACGGCGATACCACATGAGTGACACTTTTTTGCAGCCAAGGTGCGCAAAGGGGCCCTAAAACCAATGAGTACCTTTAGGATTTCACAGGCCATTTTTACGCATTTGGATTCTCACGCTTTAGGGGCCCCTAAAATGCCAGGTCAGTATAAATACCCCACATGTGACCCCATTTTGGAAAGAAGACACCCCAAGGTATTCCGTGAGGGCATGGCGAGTTCACAGAATTTTTATTTTTGGCACAAGTTAGCGGAAATTGATATATATATTTTTTTAATTTAGTTTTTACAAAGTCTCATATTCCACTAACTTGTGACAAAAATAAAATTTTACATGAACTCACCATACCCCTCACGGAATACCTTGGGGTGTTTTATTTCCAAAATGGGGTCACATATGGGGTATTTATACTGTCCTGGCATTTTAGGGGCCCCTAAAGCGTGAGAAGAAGTCTGGAATCCAAATGCGTAAAAATGCCCTGTGAAATCCTAAAGGTACTCATTGGTTTAGGGCCTTTGCACACCAGGCTGCAAAAGTGGCACACATGTGGTATCGCCATACTCAGGAGAAGTAGGGCAATGTGTTTTAGGGTGTATTTTTATATATACCTATACTGTGTGTGAAAAATATCTCTGTAAACGACAACTTTTAAAAAATTTTATTCAAAGTTGACAATTTACAGAGATATTTTCTCACTCAACATGGGTATATGTAAAAATACACCCCAAAGCACATTGCCCTACTTCCTCTGAGTACGGCGATACCACATGAGTGACACTTTTTGCAGCCTGGGTGCGCAAAGGGGCCCAAATTCCAACGAGTACCTTTAGGTTTTACATGGCGGCTCACAATTTAGCCCCGCCCAAAATGCCAGAACAGTAAACACACCCCACAAATGACCCCATTTCGGAAAGTAGACACCTGAGGTATTCACTGAGGGGCATAGTGAGTCCGTCTGAGATTTCTTTTTTTTTGCCAGAAGTTAGCAGAAATTGAAACTTTTTTTTTTTTTCTCAGAAAGTGTCATTTTCCGCTAACTTGTGAAAAAATGAAATGATACATGAACTCACCATGCCCCTCCGCAAATACGTTGGGGTGTCTTCTTTCTAAAATGGTGTCATTTGGGGGTATTTATACTATCCTGACATTCTAGCACCTGAAGAAACATGACAGGCGCTCAGAAAGTCAGAGCTGCTTCAAAATGCCGAAATTCACTTTTTGCACCATAGTTTGTAAACGCTATAACTTTTACCCAAACCAATAAATATACACTTATTGGATTTTTTTTTTATCAAAGACATGTAGAACAATAAATTTGGAGAAAAATTTATATAGAAATGTAGTTTTTTTTGAAAAATTTTACAACAGAAAGTGAAAAATGTAATTTTTTTGCAAAAATTTCGGTCATTTTTGATTAATAGCAAAAAAAGTAAAAATGTCAGCAGCAATGAAATACCACCAAATGAAAGCTCTATTAGTGAGAAGAAAAGAAGGTAAAATTCATTTGGGTGGTAAGTTGTATGACGGAGCAATAAACGGGTAAAGTAGTGTAGTGCAGAATTGTAAAAAGTGGCCTGGTCATTAAGGGTGTTTAAGCTAGGGGGGCTTAAGTGGTTAACAGTGACTTCCACAGTGGCCACCCCTTTATTAGTGACCTCCACAGTACCCCAGCTCCTTAACAGTGATTTTCACACACCCCGCACTCTTAACAGTGGCCTCTACAGCAATCTGCTCCGTAACACTGACCTTCATAGGGGACTTTCCCATTAATTGTGACCTCCACAGCACTTTTCTCCCTTAACAGTGTAATCTACAGTGCCCTGCCCCTTTAAAGCTGACCTACAGCAGTGAATAAAAATGGCTGGGTTGTTATGGAAACCTGGTGTAAAACTGTGTGTATGTGTAGGGACTGCAAGCTTCTATTGGCTGATAGGGGTCATGTGACTGCGTGAATGGCAGTTGAGATATGAGGAGAAAGACCTGAAGGCTTCCATTGACTAATGTAGGTCATGTGATGGTGCCATATTTGCATTTTTGGGGAATATATCAGGAACGGTATGTGCTAGAGAGCTGAGACCCGGTCTAAAACTTTCCCGGACACCTGATGTACATGTGTGCCAAATTCCGTGATTCTAAATGCGATGGTGCAGAAAGCCCAAGGTAGTACACATAAAGTAAGCATCCCAAGGATAAGTGAGGCCATGGCAGCAGGTGATGAAAACTATGATTTCTTGGTAACGCAGCCTACATGACCATCATCCAAGGTATGTCTGTACTTGGATTGAAATAGTTATAATGCTATTCCAGCACTCACAAAATAAATTAAAAATAATTATTTATTCCATCTTGATCAAAAATACGGAATTGTGCTCAACCTGTGCACATACATTCTACAAGTTTCTAAATCTAAAAGGTCTCTTAATCATAGTTCAGAGTGATGCTCCAAACATGGCTCTCAATAGAGAGATTAAAGGTGAAAATGAACCCTTTGCTGCATAAACTGATTGGAGCATTTTTGCATGATGCTGCAGAGTCTGAATAAGTACAGATCAATTAGGATCTAAACATAATTGGGGCAACTGAAATCCATCCTAAATTGGAATTTTCAGAACAAAAAGGGATTCCACAAATACCATTCCAAATCCTATGTTCTACCCCACTCAATCGATAACAACAGGTATAACAAAATGTGGTAGAGAGAGAATTGAAAGTATTATATGACAAAATGATCATTACGCAAATCATACTTATAAGGAGAAACAAACAGTGAAGAATAATAAAAAAATACCTAAACCAGTGTTGGACTAAGGTGATTACTAGAAGAACTGATTCTGGGGTCCTACCCTATAGCTACATGAAACCTAAGACATAAATGCTATAGAATTGCAGTACGCAAATCTGTGATGGCAAATCCACAGTGTTTTATGTACCAGCAAAGGCGATACACATTTAAGAAATCCCATCCACATGGTATGAATAAAATTCACAGCACAAATTGGACTGCAGTGTTTTGGGATGGATTTTGCTGCTGCACATTTACATATTGACATAATCTTACCTGTTCTTTTTTTGGGCTTAGCACACATAAAGATTGCCCCAAACAGAAACGTATAGTGCATTGCCATATATCAACAATGTACATAAATCAGAGATTAGCAACCTCCAGCACTCCAGCTGTTCTGAAATAACAACTCCCAGAATCTTCTTTTCACTTCTATTGGAGTTACAAGAACAGTCGAGTAAGTGTGCATGCTAGGAATTGTAGTTCACAGCAGCTGGAATGATGAAGGTTGCTGATCTCTGTTGTAGGCCATCAATACTGATCATCGGGGACTGAACTCCAGGTCTCCTACCAATCATCACAGTGAAAGCAGCCCCATGTTACTGCAATCATGTACCCATTTTCCACAATTGCTATTCCATATGATAACTGTGCCGAAAAATGCATCTTGTACTGTTTAAGTGTAGTGATGAGCGGCAGGTGCCATATTCGATTTCGACGAAATTCGCGAATATTCGAATGAATATTCGTTTCATATTCGTCGAAATCGAATATTCGTCATTTTTTCTAGTTATCGCGATTAACATGCGATTTAAATAATCGCATATTGCGATTTGTACTTAAGGCTACTTTCCTATTGGTTTCATATCTAGAATTAGCGAGGATGACGAATATGACGAATGTATTCGTCATATTCCTCAAAACGAAGATAACGAAGTATTCTACATCTTCGTTTTAGCAACCTATTCGTCAACCTCGCTAATTCTAGCAATCAAATAGGAAGGTTGACTTACCAGACAACTGTGTTAAATTCGCTATGCGATTTTTTTTTTAATAAATAGAATACTTATAATAATATTATCATATCAAGTAATATAATTATTGTATTAAAAAAAAATCGCATAGCGAATTTAACACAGCTGTCTGTAAGTCAACCTTCCTATTTGATGATTGCTAGAATTAGCGAAGTTGACGAATAGGTTGCTAAAACGAAGATGTAGAATACTTCGTTATCTTCGTTTTGAGGAATATGACGAATACATTCGTCATATTCGTCATCCTCGCTAATTCTACCAAGCCAACCATAACTTCTGTGCTCATGGAGCGTCCCCATCACCATGGGAACGTCTCCATATACTAAAAATGTACTGTCGGATTTGAGGAATTACGTTGAAATCGCAATGCGATTAATTCAAGTTATATTAATCGCATTGCGATTTCAACTTAGAGCTGGGTTTATAATGGGTCAGCTTGCTAGAATTAACGAAGTTAACGAATATGGAATATAGCAGCAGTGCTAAGTTGAAATCGCAATGCGATTAATTTAACTTAAAGTATTCGCATTGCGATTTCAACTTAGCACTGCTAGTGCATAGCTATATATTCCATATTCGTTAATTCTAGCCTATGTAAGATAGCAGTGCTAAGTTGTAATCGCAATGCGATTAATATAACTTGAATTAATCGCATTGCGATTTCAACGTAATTCCTCAAATCCGACAGTACATTTTAGTATATAGAGATTTTCCCATGGATGGGGACGCTCCATGAGCACGGAAGTCGGCAGAAGCGGCAACGGGCACTGACTGGAGCAGCCAGGAAGCCAGGAATCCTCAGGACAGGTAAGAACTACTTTTGGGAAGTGGGAAAGAAAAAAATATAACTAAAAAAAAAAACGAATATTCGAAATAGCGAATTTATAGCGCTATATTCGAAATATTCGCGAATTAGAGAAGTGCCGATATTCGCTAAAAAAATTCGCTTTTCGAATATTCGCGCTCAACACTATTTAAGTGAAAAAGTAAAGATACAGCCATATTTACAGTACACGAATTGGGGGGGGGGAGCAGAACTCACAGGATCGCCATGGGTCCTTCAGTGTGATGATTGGTGGGGCAGTGGACCCTCATTAATCAGACATTAAATTCACTAAATTGCAACTGGAATCGATATGTTGTGCACGCAAAAAGATAATAAGTTGAGGAACACATCAAAGTAGAGGAAGAGGGAAATCGGAGATCTTACCTGCAGTCCTATGTAACACCATAGATAACAGTGATATCTCTGAGTATAGATAATGTAGTAGATGTTACCTGCAGTCCAATGTATTTTGTGCTACTGGGGTGCCTCTAGTAAAAGTAATTCCCCTATAGTGCACCCAGTAAACATAATTTCACTGTGGCGTTTCGAAATGTCAGCCTTATACAATCACGCATCTGTGAGGTGACTTGTTGAATCAGACATTCTCCACTTACAGTTTACGCATCAGACACCCAGGAGTTAATCAAGTAGTCTTTAATCCGGAGATTGTATTACAAGATATGCAGGGAATCCAGATGGTAAAAGAATTATGCCTCTAATATTATCCTTGACAAGAAAATGAATTACTACTAATATTCTCCTCAGATTCTCCTCAGAATTACAGCACACACAAACAGCAATGCATGACAGGAAAAACAGGAAGTGTCTAGACTGAACCAACTAGAAGCAGAAACAGAGGGGGGAGGAGAAGAGAGGAGCATACCAATACACCATTCAAGATACTGAAACAGAACAGTCACCCTAGTGCCCTCTTTAATTTCCTCAGAATTAATAATGTCCCTATAGTGCCCCCTAAAATTCACTCAATAGTAATGTCCTAAAGTGCCCCTATATTCTTTCTGCAATAATAATAGCCCCCATTGTGCAACAGTAATAGCCCCACTGTCCCAGTAATGTTCCTAGAGTGACATCAGTAATGCCCCCAACTGCCCCAGTGATGTCCCTATAGTGCCCACAGCAATGCTACCCCCCCACTGCCCCCAGTAATGTCCATCCCCACTGCCGCCAGTAATGTCCATTCCACCACCCATCTTCACTCACTGATATTGTGGCCTGGCACTAGAATTGTACTTTATGCCAAGTTCCTGACAGGAGTGCTCACGCACTGAGTCATATCTGGTTGGTTGGCATCCTCCTGTCTGTCAGGTCCTAATGCCATCCTGGCATCAGGCAACACCTTTAATTGAAAATGTTATTAAAAGTGGTTGACCCATCTGGGACATTAATAGCATATCACTAGGGTATGCCATCAATAGTGATGTCGCGAACATAAAATTTACACAAATGTGTTGTGGACGGGCCATAGACTTCAATAGGCAGGTGAATTTCAAAACCCACAGGGACTCTTTCTGGCCACAATAGTGATGTAAAAGATGTTTCAAGGGGATTAACACCTGGACTGTGGCATGCCGGAGGGGGGTCCATGGCAAAACTCCCATGGTAAATTACGTAGTGGACGCAGAGTCGGGTTTTAATCCATAAAATGCATAAATCACCTAACATTCCTAAATTGTTTGGAATAATGTGCTTTAAAACATCCAGTGTGTGTATACGATAAGGTATGATGTTGTATCGATCATGTAGTATAAGGGTTACGCCCGCTTTACAGTGACAGACCTAACTGTGACAGACCAAACTCCTCGTTTAACGCACCGCAAAAACGCAAACAGTCCATTTGCACAACCGCAAACTCCCCATTTGCACAAGGTTGGATACCAAGCTAGCCATGTCCTGTTCCTTGTCTTCACTGACGCAATGTACTGTGCCACCCTATATGAGTGGTGTGTTAAGTAATCAGTAGTACTATTTTTATCAGTTTAATCCCTGTTACGTCCCCTATCAGGGGAAGTGTATCGAATAGATTTTAGGAACCGGGAGGTGGAAAAAGAAGCTTGGTCGTTCCTCTTACTTCAAATTTGGGGCACTGCGCATGCGCAGTGCAGTGTACTGTGCAAGCCTATCTGAGTGGTTTGTTACTTAGTAATATTCCTATCATTTTAATCCCTGTTACGTCCCCTATCAGGGGACGTGTATCGAATAGATTTGAGGAACCAGGAGATTGAAAAAGAAGCTTGGTTGGTCCTCTTACTCCCAATTTGGGGCACTGCGCGTGCGCCGTGCAATGTGCTGTGCCACCCTATATGAGTGGTGTGTTAAGTAGTACTATTCCTAGCAGTTTAATCCCTGTTATGTCCCCTATCAGGGGACTTGTATCGATTAGATTTTAGGAACCGGGAGATGGAAAAAGATGATTGGTCGGTCCTCTTACCTCCAATTTGGGGCACTGCGCATGCGCCGCACAATGTACTGTGCCATCAATACAAATAGTGTGAACTACTATTCTTACCATTTTAATCTTTGTTAAGTCCCCTATCAGGAAACGTGTATTGAATTAAATCCTTGCATGGGGAGATAGAGAAAAAAGCTTGCTCTGTCCGCTTCCTTCTAATTTTGGGAACTTGCAATGGAATTTACCACCAATGCGACTAGTTTTAACTAAGTACTATTTCTATCAGTTTAATTGCTGTTTTGTCCCTTATCAGGGCCAGGGCTGGTGTAGTGAATAGATTTTTGGAACCGGGAGATGGAAAAAGACCCATGCTCGGTCCGCTTAGTTTGAATTTCAGGTCACTGCACGTGTGAGTGGTGTGTTAAGTAGTACTATTCTTATCAGTTTAATCCCTGTTACGTCCCCTATCAGGGGATGTGTATCGAATACTGGCAGGCAACTGCAATTATATTAAAGGGTAAAAATTAAATTACTTTTTTATCTGCAAGGTACTGTGCCACCCGATATGAGTGGTGAGCACTGGCAGTGGGCACAGTACAATCTGTGTGGGCCTGACGCACACTGGCAGGCAACTGAAATTATATTAAAGTGTAAAAATTAAATGCCTTTTTTATGCAAAGTCCTGTGCCACATGGTATGATTGGTGGGCACTGGCAGTGGGCACACTACAGTCTGTGGGCCTGCAGCCTCTCACACAAGGGCAGGCCAGGCAACTGCAATATATATATGGAGAAAAAATAAATAAAAGCAGCAGCTGCACTCTCCCTGCTCTCACTAACACTGCAGCTTTAGACTGAATCTAAAATGGCTGCCGTTTTTATAGGAGGTGGGAGGGTGTGGGAGGGAGGGTGCTGATTGGCTGCAATGTGTCTGCTGACTGTGAGGTACAGGCTTAAAGTTTGCTCAATGATGCTGTATAGGGGGCGGACCGAACATCGCATATGTTCGTCCGCCGCGGCGAACGTGAACAAGCTATGTTCGCCGGGAACTGCTTGCCTGCGAATAGTTCGGGACATCACTAGCCATCAATGTTAGATAGGTGTGGGTCCCACCTCTGGGACCTGTTCCTATCTAAAGAATGGGGGCCGAAAGTGAAGTGCATGTGTGTGGCATGCTCTCCATTTACAGTATTACTACAGTATTACTATGGGAGTTCTGAAAATAGCCAAGCGAGCATTCTGGGCTATTAACAGAAGTCCTATAAGAGTGAACAGACACTGCATCATGCAAGCGCTGTCACCTCTCCATTCAGCTGAGCCAGTGTTGAGCTATTTTCTGCACTCTTATGGTTCCTGTTCTGGAGATAAGAACAGGTCCCAAAGTTGGGACTCACCTATATGACATTGATGGCATATCATAACTATATGCCATTCATGTCCCAGATGGGAAAACCCCTTAATAGTAAAAGACACAAAATGCATAAATAGATAAGTAATAAAAATCTAAATAAAGAGAAGCAAGATGCAGAATATTTTATGTTATTGCACTGAAATCTTGCTGTTTTTCATACTTCATGGTATTTTGCAGTTACACTCTTATCACTCCTACATCTGAGGACCCCTGATGTATACAACGTCTAATTTTAAATGGCTTATAACCAGGCAATTCAATTTCCATTTTATTGTGTAAATCCACTTTCACATCAAGCTGTGCTGTAAGATTTTTAATTTACGTTGTTTTTGTTGTACCTGTATATTGCAATCAGAAGAAATTTATTTGAAAACAAAAGCAGGCCACTGGTGACTTTTTATTTTGTGTTTCAATTTCTCCCAAAACACAAGGGTTATGTTGGAAATTGTATTTGGATTGCGCTGCCACATGGGGACTACACTGAAAATACTTTGCTTGTAAGTAGTGAGTCTATGCAAGGGAACAGAAATAATAGGATATAAAGCTATAGCCACCAGAGTGTTTTATGTACTGGAACACTTTTAATGTTTTTTCAATTTGGAAGCACTGTTAGTACTGTATGTTTGAACTGAAAAAAAAAAAACTTTTTAAAGCTTGGAACTTTAACATGTGTATTTCTTCTATTAGCGCTGGTAATATTATTGGATAATTTCTCATTGTGCTGATTAAATAGTAGCAAACTAAGCAAAGGTATAACACAAGTTTACAGAGAAACACAATAATATTATCTAATGTGGTAATCTGCTACTATATTGTGACTTGCTCAAAACACTGCATATATCTGTGCATAACTGTCTTCATAGACAGACAGATACCCTTAATTATAAATGGATGTTATGGTACTTGTGTGAATTAAGCCTTAAAGGGCATCTGTAAGCAGATTTGTGCCTATGAAACTGGCTGACCTGTTATGTGTGCACTCGGCAGCAGAAGGCATCTGTGTTGGTCCCATGTTCAAATGTGCCCTCATTGCTGAGAAAAATTATGTTTTAACAAAACCAAATTAGACTCTAGCAGCAAGAGGGGCGTTACCATTACACCTAGAGGATCTGCTTTCTCTGATACTGCCGCACCATCTGCACTTTGTTCTGACAGGGCAAGGTGTGACAACATTTTTACTGCCTGGCCCTGTTATTCAAAGTACAAAGCAGAATGTTTCACTTTATAAAAGGATTAATGAATAATACATAGCGCTAAATAATACTGTACCCGTGCATTAAGGCTTTGTTCCTACCACCATCATGGTCTGTTCCATAAGGTTTCTATAGGTTTTTAACAACCAAGCCTACACAGTCTGCTTCACTTGTCATTCCTATAAATTAGGTGGAAACCAGGCAGACCTAAGATAAATTAATGAGATTCTTTGCATAACATATCTATCATTATAACTAGTGTTGAGCGAATCGAGGTTGAAGAAGTGGAATTAGATCCGAATTTCAGGAAAATTTTGATTTGTCACAAATCCAAATTTCCTAGTGCTTCATGATAACGAATCAGATTTTTTTTCTAAAATGGCTGCTGCACATGTTAAAAAGTGAAAGTAAAAATCCTGGGAATGAGGGATCACCCATAATGCTGTGCAGCCATCCAATCAGCAGATAGCCCAGCCCCTGTGATGTCACAGCCCTATAAAAAGCCTCATCCTGCCCGGTATCCGTCATTTTACTGTGAACTTAGTGCAGGGAGAGACGTTACAGGCACTAGGGGATGTGTTTAGGAAAGACTATTAGTTTGAAACAGTTCAGGGACACCAGGGAGATAATAGGGAGACTTTATTTACAGTATAGGGAGAGTCCAAGGGCCAATAGAGCAGTGCCCCCCTTGGCTAATAAGCCTATTCTATTAGGCCTTACTGCACTAATTGGGGTTAAAAAGCGGTCTAATACTACTACTATTGTGGTGTCCACCTTGTTTTATAGATACATAATTCTATTACGGCCTGATTCTGCAATTGGGGTGAAATAGTGGTCTAAACATTTTTTCACGTATTTGGTTTTACACGTTTGTATTATAGATAAGACATTTCATTAGGCCTTGATTCTGTAATTAGGGTGAAATAGCGTTCTAATCCTACTGATTTTATGTTGTTTACATTGTTTTATACATAAGTAATTCCATTAGGCCTTGATTATATAATAGGAGTTAAAAAGCAGTCTAATCCTAGTGCTTTCAGGTTGTTCACATTGTTTTATACATAAGTAATCCAATTAATCTTTGATTCTGTGATTGGGGTGAAATAGCAGTGTAATCCTACTGCTTTTAGGTTGTTTACATTGTTTTTTACATAAGTAAATATATTAATGAATGGTTCTGCAATTGGGGTGAAATAGTGGTCTGGTACTACTGATTTTGGGGTGTCCAGATCCTTTTTTACATAAGTAATTCCATTAATCCTTCATACTGTAATTGTGGAAAAATAGTGTTCTGATACTACTGATTTTGGAATGTTCACATAGCTTTTTACATAAGCAATTCAATGTATATTTGATTCTGTAATAGGGGTGAAATAGAGGTCTCATACTAGACATGAGCGAATTTTAAACAATTCGATTCAACGTTGTGCCTAATTTTTCGGGATAAATTAGGTTCGATCCAATGATATTCGCAGCACATTAAGTTAAAAAACTGCTATTTCCTGGCTGCTGAGTGCCTTTATAGTGGTGTAAAACACTGTGTCTTGCAGTAACACGCATAGGGAGTCTGCTTTGGTAGTGAAATAATACTGTGAGACTGTATGACATGCAGATGACAGGCGTCGCTCTTAGAATCACTGAACACGTCACTTATTTGGGCAGTCACGGGGCCAAAACTGACCAAATAACTCAAGTATGAACCCAGCCTTACAGGTCGATGTTAGCGCCAAGAAGAAGCGCCATCCTTTTACACCATCGTCAGCTGATTCCACATAGATGTCTACAGAATCTGTTCTATTAAACGCTTATACAAGTAAAGCCCCCCGACAGAGTGGAGAGGGTGTCAGCAGTAAGTTTGTGTTAAAGGCAGTGATTATTTTGTCCTTCCTCTGATCCGTCAGAACAATAATTCCCCAAAAAGCGTATCCTGTCTGTTGAGCAGCCGCCGTCATTCGGTCAACATTTGGTCAGTAATCTATCAGTATTATTAATGCCGAAAAAAGGAGTGGTTCCAAAACAGAGATGATGCGTGGACAGAATATTTGCATGTCTTCAGTGTTTTGTACCTACTCCTGCTTTTGGCTACCAAATTACAAGCCAATTCTGATGGAAACATACAGGCCTTACAGCTGCTACACGGAGAGGATCCGTTGTGCGTCTCATTTTTCCTTCCTTCTGACAGATCAAAAAAAGGGTCAACTAAAAGATGATGTCAGCCAAGCCAAAAAGGCAGAATAGTAGCCCAGTCATGAAGTATGTGTGTGTGTGTGTGTGTGTGTGGGGGGGCAGCATGAGAAGTCCAAAGAGTGGCCCTATACATAGTGGTGAGACGGAAGCAGCATCAGGAGGTCACAGAGTGGCACAATGACAGTCTGGAGGTGGCAGTAGCATGAGGAGGCAACAGAGTGGCACGACAACGATAGATTGCAGAGGTGGCAACAGCATGAGGGGGCCACAGAGTGTCCGCTTCGTCTATTCATTTATTCATTTAGGTGGGGGAAGCATCAGGAGGTCAAAGATTGGCACAATGACAGAGTGTGGAGGTGGGGCAGCAGCAGCATCAGGAGGAGGCCACAGAGTGGTATGAAAACAGAGTGTGGAGGTGGCGGCAGCATCAGGAGGCCACCGAGTGGCACAATGACAGAGTGTGGAGGTGGCGGCATCAGCAACATCAGGAGGAGGCCACAGAGTGGCAAGAAGACAGATTGTGGAGGTGGGGGCAGCATCAGGAGGAGGTCACAGAGTGGCACGACGACAGAGTGTGGAGGTGGGTCGCAATAACAGTACCCCCTGACAATGGTGGGTGTAAGAAGGAACATTTGGCATCACATGTATGGCATCAAGCCAGGGGCGGCATCAGAATAGTAGCTGAGGCAGGTAGCGAGAAGAAACCGGTCTCTTTTGTCATGGTTTGGGTGAGGCAGCATGATTGATCTAATCTGATGCATCAGGCATTGGTGGGTGGAAATCCTGGCCGATCCATGCCTAATTCTTCTTGATAGTCAAGTCAAGGTCAGTCTCTCCACATTTTGGGTGGACAGGCGAGTTCTTCTTGGGGTAACTATGGCCCCACCGCACTGAACACCTGCTCTGATACCACACTACTGGCCTGGCAGGACAGCTTTTCCAGGGCAAACTCTGCCAGTTGCGGCCACAAATCCAGTTTGGTTGCCCAGTAGTCCAGTGGATTCTCAATGTGGGGTGGCAGAGTGTTGTGCAAGTATGCCACCACCTGCTGGTTCAGGTCCTTCTCCAAGTCTAGCTGCTGCTGAGTACTTTTTTCACTATGGGGGTGAAGAAAGCTGCTCATCAGTGACTCTAGACTCAGGCTGCTGCTAATAGAACTAGTACTTCTCCTGCTACCCCACCCCTCCCCAGCAGCCATAGAAGTAGAACATGAGCGCAGAGGACCTCCCTGGTCTGACCTGCGAGAGGATGGACGATGGCGCAGATAGGCAGTGGCCAACTGACTACATAGGATGTCTCTGTAGTTCAGTTTGTCGTCCCTCTCAGCAGGTGTAAAAAAATGCCACCATTCTGGACCGGTAGCGAGGGTCCAACAAGGAGGAGAGCCAGAAGTCATCCCTCTGCCAAATGGTGACAATTCGGTTGTCACTATGCAGGAAAGTGAGCATGCATTGGGCCATTTGTGCAAGTGACTTGGAGGGACCCCCTGCCTCCATCTCCACTGCATACTGCCACGGTGTGTCTGGGTCCTCTGCCTCATTTTCCTCATCACCCTGTAGCTTCTCTGGCTGCTCCTGCTCCTCCTCTCTTGTCATCTGTGTAGAACAACCACCCGTTTCGCTACACATTGCTTGTGCTCCAATGTCCTCCTCTTCTTCCAGTTCAGCCCCCACAGGGCTCATGTGGCCATGATATCTCGGTGCTACGTCTCCAGTCCCCTGACCAGCCAGATTTATTAGCTTCTGTTCCAGGACATAATGCAGTGTAATGACATAGTTCATCCTGTAGTCCGGGCGACTGACAAATAACATGGCATCCTCAAAGAGCCTGAGCAAACGGCAGGTGTCATGCATGAGCTGCCACTGGCTGACATTGAAGTTACACAGGGGAGTACTCCTGTCGGCTTGGATCATTAAGAAATCGTATAAGGCCTTTCTTTGTTCATATAGTTGATCTAATATATGGACGGTGGAATTCCAACGGGTGGAAACGATGCATATCAGCCTATGTTGGGGCATGCCGTTCTTATGTGATAACTAATGCTTGAATGGCTATTTTCTAATATGCACATTTTCTGTATATGCGTATATTGTGATATGTTTCCCGGTTGGGGATGTTTT
Organism: Bufotes viridis; assembly: GCA_033119425.1. Classification (NCBI taxonomy): domain Eukaryota; kingdom Metazoa; phylum Chordata; class Amphibia; order Anura; family Bufonidae; genus Bufotes; species Bufotes viridis. Next base: position 100,989,217 of record CM065593.1, read on the forward strand.
TTATGGCACCACTAAGGCACTGGTCGATGTAAACAGTGCTTATGTTGGACACTGGGGTGGACTGGGAACCTAAAGTGCAGCACCAGCAAATGTGATAGGAGCACATTCAGCTTCTGCGCCATTGGATGCATGCACGCATACTGTTGGCTCTTGAGAATTGCTTTGGTGATCGATTGCTGACGGAATGACTGATGAGGAGTAGGAGGAGGAGGAGAAGCAGGAGCATGAAGACAAGCAAATGATGGGAAGGACAGACAGCTCACTTTGTCCGAGGTGGTGGAGCCTTGACTGCCTGAAACTGGGTGCTAGCCACGGTTCTATCAGGCCACTTTATGGTGACACTGCATATGTTGACGCAGGGTTGTGGTGCCAACATTGGCAACCTGGCCACGCATCACCTTCTGCCCACATATTCTACATATGGTCATGTTCACCTCCACCGGCAGCTTAACAAAAAACTGCTACACCGCCGACTAGGTGATTTTACCCCCAACACTCCGCACTGACTGACTGCTACCGCCATTTCCTCCGTGAACACGTGCACCGCTACTTCTCGGGCAGGTAGGCTCTGCAAAGTCAGTGTTCTACCCCGGGCATGTTTCACTCCCGACCTCCCACTGCTGCCACCCTGCTAACTCCCGGCCACACTAGCAACCTGCTGGCTTCGCCACTGGCTCACGGGCAAGCTGCCACCCTGTACTCCAGATGATGATGAAGCCCCTTGGTCACCCGGCTCCCAGGTGCAATCAGCTACATCATCGATATGAAGAATGAAGACCGGCACTCGCTATAGATTTGCAGGATAGGGTTTATTCCAGTCACTTATTAAATCATAGTGGCGCGTTTCAGCACCAACATGTGCTTTCTTCAGACTACATTTAAACATCCTACCATTGTGCCTTAAATACATTATCAGGATAACAACGGAACTGACGTCATGTGATGTATAGCTCCTCCCACCTGGAGGCCGATACAGAGACAGGGGTAGACACCATTTATCTTAGGAACCAATGGAAAGCGGGGAAAATTCAAGTCCGCTAAAAAAATGAAACATAATTAAAGATGTCAATAATGAGCAAACATCATAGTTATAATTGTAATCATTATTACATAAACCCAGTAATATTGTAGTCTCTATTGAGACCTCTTGGTTCCACCGTTTGTAATCGGTGGATCCAGTATGCTTCTCTCTTCAGTAGTAGTTTATTTCTGTCTCCACCACGGCGTGGTAGTGATACACTTTCGTAACAGACCTGGAAGTGTAATTGGGATATTGCATGTCTTTTTTCATGAAAGTGATATGGTATTGGAAGTAACAGATTCTCAGTGCGGATGGTAGATTTGTGTTTACTGAGTCTATCCTTCATCCGCATGGAGGTTTCACCTACATAAAGTAGGCCACAGGGACATTTGAGTACATATATAACATATTTACTATCACATGTGAGCATGCCCCTAATTGGGATCTGTTCACCTGAGTGGGGATGATTCAGGTAGGCACCTTTGATTACACTAGTAAATACACTGTATTTAAGGCACAATGGTAGGATGTTTAAATGTAGTCTGAAGAAAGCACATTTTGGTGCTGAAACGCATCACTATGATTTAATAAGTGACTGGAATAAACCCTATCCTGCAAATCTATAGCGAGTGCCGGTCTTCATTCTTCATATCGTTCGTTGGGATGCCCGCCCGCTGACACGTGCACCGCTAACATCCAAACGCAGTGCCGACCATTATCTACAATATATCAGCTACATCATTATCATTGAGTACTGTCTGCACGTCACTGATGTCCTCCTCAACCGACTCTTGGCCAGGAGCCTGACCACTCGCAACACCAGCTCCCACGCCACTCTCCTCAACAGTACTTGCCCACCCAGTGGAGGAAGCAGCGGATGTCTCCTCCAGATCTTGGCTGGGCAGTAGCTGCTGACTGTCCTCTAGTAGCTCATCCTCGCTGAAAAGTGGAGCCGAGCTCCCAGCATATAATACTTCTCTGACTGAGGGAACAGAAAAGGACAGAGGCAGGTTGAGGACAGGTGAAGGCACAGGGCCTGCTCCCGGGCTATGCCAACTAAGCGTCGTGTCAGAGGAACCCACCGACTCTTGGCTGGGGATGTCTGATGTCACTTGGGACGAAGTGGATGACCAAGTCAACCATTGAAGAACCGTTGGGTTGCTGATCAAGACACGACCGCTAGATGACACCGGGAGCTCAGGCCTCTCGCTGCAACCACTGCTTCCATACCCCCTTACTCTACTGCGACCTCTGCCTGCGCCAGAAACATTTACGCCCCTGCCACTCTCCTGTGCAGGGCCTGGCACCTCTCTGTATGACATACTGTTATATCATACTGTTAGATCAAACTTTTTTCTACTTCGCTGGACGGCAAATATATTTTTATTTCATCACTAATACACGGCAAACTGGGCTTCACAATATATCTCTGTAGCGCAGAACGTCAATTAGGCCCAAATTTTTTTCTACTTCTACACAACAGGCTTTTCAACAGATACGTGCAACGCTGGATGGCAAGTATATTTTTATTTTGCCACTAATACACGGCAAACAGGGCTTCAGAATATATCACTACACCGCAGAACGCTAATTAGGCACAATTATTTTTTTCTACTTTTACACAACAGGTTTTTCAACAGACAAGTACCATGCTGAACGCCGAATATATTTTTATTTCGCCACTAACACTCTGCAAACAGGGCTTCAGAATACATCACTGCACCGCAGAACATTAATTAGGCCCAAATTTTTTTCTAGTTTTACACAACAGGCTTTTCAACAGATATACGCAACTCTGGACGGCGAATACATTTTTATTTTACCACTAATACACGGCAAACCAGGCTTCATAATAAATAACTGCTAGAGATGACCGAATCAAAGCTGATAAACTGGAATTAGTTTATAATATCAGGAAAAATTTGATTCACAACGAATGCAAATTTCCTCGCGCTTCGTGGTAACGAATCACAATATTCCTAAAATGGCAGCTACACATGTCAGGACTGAGGACATGGGACAAAGAACTCTGGTAAGCTGAGATCACCCAGATTGACATGCCTTCATGCAGCCAATCAGCAGCCAGGCAGCCCTGTGATGTCACAGCCCTATAAATACGGCGGCAATCTTACAGTCAGACATTTTCCAGCATTCAGAGTTCAGGGACAGAAGTGTGCAGGCGCTAGGGACAACAAGTGGAAAAATGATTGTGGAGAAAAAAGACAGAAAAAACTATTTATAAGTGCGGGGAAAGGATAGGGAGGAATCATTTCACAGCATCTTAGTGCAGGGAGAGACGTCAGAAGGCAGTAAGGACATTGATAGGAAAGTGATTTACAAGTGCAGGGAAAGATCATTTGGGGATCCAAATAGTTATTAGACAGCTCTGTCATTCCAGCGTTTTGTTATTGGTCTGCAAGTGTTATTTTGAAAAGCCTTTAGTGGCTTATCTCTTAGTATCTTATTCAGTACTACAAGAAAAATATATTCTTAGTTCACTTCTGCAGTTATTTCTGTTGAAAGCGTATAGAGGACTATTTCAGTACAACAAGAAAAATATATACTCACTGCACTGCTGCAGTTATTTCTGGTGAAACCGTATAGGGGCGTATTTCAGTGCAAAAGAAAAATATATACGCACTGCACTGTTGCAGTTATTTCTGTTGAAAGCGTATAGGGGCGTAATACAGTAATAAAAGAAAAATATATTTACGCACTGCACTGTTGCAGTTATTTCTGGTGAAAGCGTATAGGGGCGTATTTCAGTCCAACAAGAAAAATATATTATCTGGTTACTTCTGCAGTTATTTCTGGTGAAAGCGTATAGGGGCGTATTTCAGTCGAACAAGAAAAATATATTCTCAGTTCACTTCTGCAGTTTTTTTTGTTGAAAGCGTATAGTGGCCTATTTCAGTCTTACAAGAAAAATATATTCTCGGGTCACTTCTGCAGTTATTTCTGGTGAAAGTGTATAGGGTCGTATTTCAGTACTGTAAGAAAAATATATTCTCAGTTCACTGTTGCAGTTATATCTGGTAAAGCCTTTATTGGTGTATTGCAGTAGAAAAAGAAATATACATTCGCCATTCGCTGGTGCACTAATATCTTGAAAAGCCTTTAGTGATGTATATCAGTAGAAAAATAAAAATATATTCAGCGTTAACTGTTGCAGTTATATGTGGCAAAGCCTTTAGTGGTGTATTTCTGTAGAAAAATCAAGATATAGTCAGCGTTTAGCGCTGCAGTTATATGTGGGAAAGTCCTTTTTGTGGTATGGACCGAATTACATTGTGGTGAAATTTTGTATTTACGTTTCACACACTGCGCGATTACATGACGACGTCCATAAGAGCGGTGCACCAATAAAGGTGACTACACTATGCACTAACCCTGCACAAAAATGCTAACTAATTCACACCAGCCCACATCTATCTGCGGTATTGATTACTGGACAATACGGGGACTTTTCTGCAGCACAGAAACCGCACGTGGACTGCGTCTCGGTCTTCCAGCACGGACCAACTTTCTTCGATTCGCCCCGTTCCCCCACGTGTCATCTCCAGACTCTGTCATTGTGCCGCTCTGTGGTCTCCTCATGCTGCTGCCACCTCCAGACTCTGAAAGGTCTAGACGCACAACTGATACTGTCTGTGTAGCAGCTTAAAGGCCTGTATGGTCCCAACAGAATTGGCTTATGTTTTGGTAGCCAAAAGCAGGAGTGGGTAGAAAGCAAAGAAGACATGCAAATATTTTATTCACGTGTCATCTCTATTTTAGATCCATTCCGGGTTTTTTGACTTCAGGAATACTGATGGTTTAGAGCAAATGCTGACCGAGTGATGACATATGCTCCACAGACAGGAACCATTTTTTCTGGGTTATTCCTCTGACGGATCAGAGAATGGGGAAAATTAATCAGTGACAACAACACAAACTTACTGCTGACACCCTCTCCAATCTATCAGGGGGCTCTACTTGTATAAGTGTTTAATAGAACAGGTTCTGTAGACATCTATGTAGAATCAGTTATTTGGTAAGTTTTGGCCCAATCACCACCCAAAGAAGTAAAGTATGCAGTGATTCTAAGAGCGACGCCTGTCATCTGGATGTCATACGGACTCATAGTATTATATCACTACCAAAGCAGACTCCCTATTAGTGATTAGCGGCATGGGCTATATTCAATTTCGCAATATTTAGCAAATATATGGGTGAGCATTCACCATATATTCACAAATTTGCGGTTATTTTCTTAATTGCAAAAAATTGGCAATGTAATATTCGCGTAATGGGCTCGCAAAACAGGCATGGGTCACTTTGGGTACATTTTTCAAGCTGCTAGAAGTTTACTGAGACTCAAGATAATGGTTGGCACGGCAGAACATTGGAATAGCTTTATATATGCAGGTAGAGAACCCTACCTAACACCCTTCACTCAAATCTATCAGCTACACTATAAGTCAATGTAATCTACACTGACTATCTCCCCCTAACTATCTGAATAATATATCTAAGTTAACTGTCTAATTATATAGCAAAGCACAGAGCCCAGCAATCACACTGTTGTCTCTCTCAGAACTCCATTACACTACAGAAAATGGCAGCTGGGGTTGTTCCTTATATAGTAAGGGGTAGGCAACTTTCCTATTGGTTGCTAGGGATGTTGCTAAGCTCAGACAAAGACTTTGCAGACTTCATATTGGCCCCACAAGCAAGAGGGAGGTTACTGATAAAAAAAAAGTAGAATATTCAAAATTACGAATATATAGCACTATATTCTAAATATTCGTGAATTCTCGAAGTTGCAATATTCACGATAAATATTTGAGATTCGAATATTCGCGCCCAACACTACTCCCTATGCCTGTTACTGCAAGGCACAGTGTTCTACACCACTATAAAGGCTTTCTGAAGCTAGGAAATAGCAGTTTTTTAACTTCATTCGCCAAGAAAATATTTGGATCGAATCAAATTTTTCACGAAAAATTCAGCGAACCAGCGAATCCAAATTTTTAAAAACTCGCTCATCTCTAATCACTGCACTGCAGAAAGGCAATTAGGCCCTAATTTTTTTCTACTTTTACACAACAGGCTCTTCAACAGATAAGTGCAACGCTTGACGGCGAATATATTTTTATTTCGCCTCTAATACACGGCATACAGGGCTTACAAATATATCACTGCACCGCTTAGCGGAAAATATATTTTTTCTTTTTCCACTAATATATGCAAAAAAGGGCTTTAAAACAGATAACTGCACCGCTAAGCAGCAAAGATTTCTTTCCTTTTTCAACTAACACACGCAAAAAAGGGCTTTAAAACAGATAACTGCACTGCTAAGCGGCAAAAAATGTTTTCCTTTTCCACTAATAAACAGAAAAAAGGGCTTTAAAACAGATAACTGCACTGCTGAGCTGCAAATATATTTTACTTTTGCCACTTATAGACGACAAAGAGGGCTGTAATTTTCTCACTTCTCCACACAACGGCTAATAAGCTATTTTTTCCCCACTAATACAAGCCAAAAAATGCTTTAGAACATATAACTGCACCGCACAAGGGCAAATAGAACATGGAAATATTTCCTTGTGTTAAACCCTGTTAATGCCTGTATCAAACAGCACTTGCACCCTAATAAAACAGGTTTGCTGGAATTACAGAGCTGTACAATGGCTATTTGGATCCCTAGTCAGTGCAGCAAGTAGTAATCAGATTGTTCCTATTACCCAGGCTGTCGCCTCCCTGACTGAACCCTGTTGAACAGAAATGCTGGTGGATTGATTCCTCCCTATCCTTTCCCTACACCTTGAGTAATCTTTCCCTGCACTTGTAAATCGTTTTTGTTCACCACCATCAAGTCTTTCTTATCACTGTCCCTAGCGCCTGCTGACACGTCTTTCCCTGCACTAAGCACGCTGGTGAATGGCAGAATCTAAGATGGCTGCTGTATTTATAGGGCTGTGACATCACAGGGCTGGCTGCTGATTGGCTGCATGCATGTAAGTATGGGTGATCCCGCCTTCCTACAGTTCCTTGCGCCATGTCCTTACACGTGTAGCAGGAAAAAAAATGTGATTTGTTACTGTGAAGCGCGAGGAAATTTGCATTCGGTGCAAATCGAATTTTTCCTGAAATTCGGATCGAATTCCACTTTGTCAGCTTCGATTCGCTCATCTCTATCTGATACTACTGATTTTGCACTGTTCACATTGTGTTTTACATAAGTAATTCCAATAAGCCTTTATTCTGTAATTGGGGTGAAATAGCATTCTAGTACTTCTACTATTTTACACTTACCATTACTGTTATTGTACAGTATTGACAGACAGGTGCCAGGCCCTTCCAAGGGAAAGGGCAGTGGTAAAATGTTTCTGGAGGTGGCAGAAGTAGAATCAGAAGAAGGGGTGGTAGCAGCATTTGCAGCAAAAGGCCAGAGCTGCTAGTGCAATCCAGCGGCCATGTTTTGACCAGCAACCCAGCTGTCTATGAATGGTTGACTCAGTCTTCAACATTATCTCAAATGACATCAGACAGAAGTCGTGGGTTCTTCTGACACCACACTTAGCTGGCATGGCCCAGGAACAAGCTCTGTGCCCCCACCAGTCCTGAACCTACATCTTTCTTTTTCTGTTCCATATGGCCGTGAAGTATTGTATGCTGTCAGCTCTCCTCCGCTTTTCAGCGAGGACAAGCTTATTCAGCAGCTACTGCCCAGCCAAGATTTAAAGGTGAGATCCTCTGCTTCCTCCTGCAGTCAGGCACGCAGCCATGAGACTGGTGAGGGTGATGATGAAGCTGATTGCATGTGGGAGCCGGGTGAAGAGGGGGCTTTATCAATATCATCAGGGGATGAGGGTGACAGCTTACGCATGAGACAGAGGCTGAGTCATCAGGGCGGAAGCAGGGCTGTGATTCAGCAGGGTGGCAGCAGTGTGAGATCTGCAGCCAAACGTGCCCTGGGTTCACGGTCCGCTACTCAGGAGCCTTCCTGTCTGGAAACAACTAGCAATGCACGGGTTCACAGAGGCAGTGGCAGCCAGTAAGCACTCAGTGGTGGGGATAAAATGCCATACTTGCCGGTGTGGGAATTTTTAATAAAATTGCCGGAGGACGTCAGCGTGTGAATCATGGCCAGGGTGCCAATGTTGGTTCTATGGCTCTGCGTCAACACATGCAGAAGCCTGGGAAAACTGTAGAGCTAATGTAGTGGAACAACCTGAGGCATCTCCTAGCTGCCCGTAACCCTATTACAGCAGTCAAGGCTCCATCACCTCAGCAGAAGGGAGCTGTGTTTCCTTCCCATCATCTACTGGTCCTGATACTCCTGCTCCTCCTCCTCCTACTCCTCATCACTCATTTAACCAGCAATAGATCACTGAGGCTATCGCAAAAAGAAAGCAGTATGCGTGCACTTATCCAACAGAGCAGAAGCTTTACGTGCTCCTGGCAGGTGCGTACATAAAAATCATTGGGCCCCCTAACTCCGCTCAATACCCACCCCGGGTCCTGGCCCCTCCCCTGCCACACCCATTTGCTAATAAATGAAGAAATACATTGTATAAATAACCTTTTGAAACCGTTACGGATAAATCTTTTTTTTTTTTATTAGAGGGAATCGCATTCCTTTGCCTTCACTCACAGGTGCCGCAATCAGCATTGATCGTGGCATCTGAGGGGTTAAATGATGGGGGCAGTGCACTGTCCAGAGACATTACATCATGTGTGACTGAAATCTGCTGCTCCTCTTCTAACGCTCCAGTACTGATATAACCTCCAGAGACATTACATCATATGTGACGGATATCAGTCGCTCCTGTTATAGCGCTCTAGCGCTGATATAACCTCCAGAGACATTACATCATATGTGACTGATATCAGTTGCTCCTCTTATAACGCTCCAGCGCTGATATAACCTCCAGAGACATTACATCATACATGGGGGATGAGGGCTGGGAAAATTTTAAATGCCACTGATGGGGGGGGAAGGGGGGATCACTGGGAGACATAACTTCTTAGAAGCTCTGTATAAAGTATAGGTGAGATAGTCAGTGGGCAGATGTTTGTCAGGGGCGGGAACAACAGGGGACGCAAGATGTGCAGGGGCAGCAGTTTCAGGACACTAACATCCCTCCTGAAAGGTTCTACTGATCTATTTTTATATGGGCTTTTTGAGTTTTCATCTATACTTTAATATGAACGGGGCATTGCTGCTTGTGTGGAATGAACTTTGGACTGTAATGTAGCTGTAAATGCTTACGTGGCAGTCCAAGGTCTATATACATTAATATATCAGGAACATGGAGGTGAGAGAGTTCTCGAGGAACTGTTTTGCTGACATATAGCTTTGACTCTACAGATAAGATAACAAATGTGTAGCTAAGACTCGTGTCTCTCTATCATTGGATAAACTTAAACATCATGTCATTGGACTACGACTATATATATATCATGTACCTAATAAAGAGTCAGAGGGACTTTGAACTAACTTAATGTGTCCTGTGTCAATCTCTCTCTCTGACGTCAGATAAGAATCAAATCAAGCTGAATACCGAAGTCTGGTACTAGGGGTCCCAATAAGAAGGAAAGAACAGAATATTCCTAACAATCTGGGGGCTTCGGTCCGGGATCGAGAAGGTCATCCTCGGGTCTGGTGAGAAGAGACACCAATTTTGTCCTTCTGGCCGATCCGAGGGCACTGGCCACGTCTCGGAGTAAGTACAGAGTTTTTGTTTTGTATCCGGGATACATAGATACAACTCAGGGAGTTGTACACAGTTCAGGGAACTGTCAGATAGGTACTCAGGGAGTACCCAGTATTGTGTCAGGGACACATACGATACAACTCAGGGAGTTGTACACAGTTCAGGAACTGTCAGATAGGTACTCAGGGAGTACCCAGTATTGTGTCAGGGACACATACGATACAACTCAGGGAGTTGTACACAGTTCAGGGAACTGTCAGATTAGGTACTCAGGGAGTACCCAGTATTGTGTCAGGGACACATAGATACAACTCAGGGAGTTGTACACAGTTCAGGGAACTGTCAAGTTAGGAACTTAGGAAGTCCAGTAACAAGGAAAGTGTACTTCAGAGGGCTTGATTTCACAGAAGGTTTCACAGCTTGATTTGATTCTTAATAAGATAATTGTAGAAGTTTGCATGATAAGTTGTATTGATAATTGTAGAAATTTGCATGATAAGTGGTTTTGTTTAACATACGTTATATAAGGGGAAGTGACAGGCTGGGTGGTAAGTGTACAGCTGTCGTCCCAAGACTAACATTCTGTTTTGTTTTTTGCTATTACTGTTTTGAATTATTTTTTGTAAAGAAAAAGTAATAAGTTTTGATAATGGGTAGTCAAAAATCTAAGACAGAATACCCTAAACCAGAACCAGGAGAAACATGTAAACAATATGTTGCCCGAGTCAGTCCTACAAATTATTATCTTGTTAACCCATGGGTAGATAATTTGGCAGGATGGACAGAGGCAATGGAAGCGGTAGACCCCTTTCCCAGGGAAGGAGACAATAGCATATATCACATGGACATGGTCAAGGGTCTATGCTTAGGCGACACTGCCGCCTGGCCATATTTTTGAACCTGACCCTTCATGGGATATGGATTATATGCAGAAAGGAGGAGAACAATGGCTAGAGATAGCTCCTCACTGGTATGATCCTAACATGTGCAAGACAAAAGGTTTAAAAAGATCAAAAGACGATAGAAAACTACATGAGATACAGATTAAGAAGGAAAATGATAAAAACATCAGATGTATCCCCACCTTCATATGTACATAAAATTAATTGTTTAGCGCCCCTACCATCCCCTCACACACCCCTCCCTCTCTACCCGTCCTTACAGCAATATAAAAATAATGAAGAAGAGGATTTAATAGCAGCCAGTCACATACTAGCAGAACACACACTTAGTAAACAACCCACACCCCCAATTGTATCAAGATATAATTTAAGAAATAAGGGAAAAGTGGAAAAGGATAGTGAGATAAGGGGACCTGAGACATCCATGCCTTTTTGACGGTTGGAAATCAACTGATGAAAAAGGCTTTGGACATAGATGACCTTAATAAAATTATTAAACACTGCCCCAAGCCTACTGTGGCTCCGTCTGGCACAGTGGCTTATTTAAAGAAAGCCTGTAGAGGGAGAAATTTCACCCAAGAAGACCTCAGACTCATAATTGACGGAATAGTGGGTTCCCACAGTTCATGGGATTGGAAAAAGGTAACAACAATATCAGAAATAGACCCCAATACTAATGCAAAGGACTATATTTGTAACACTGAGCTCGGACAACAGGAAATATGGAAGGAGATAGAAGAGCACATGACAGAGGTATTTAAACAAAAGTCTTCACTCCCAGTAGCCGTAGCATGTAAGCAAAAACCCTCAGAAAGCGTTACTGATTTCTGGAGGAGATTTATGGATTGCTGGAAATTGGAAGCAGGGATACCGGTTCTCCAGATTGACTGTCTAATTATTTCCACATTCATTAACAATCTATCTGATAAGCTAATGCTTACAGTAAAACAGAACGTCTCCACGTGGACTTCAGACAACATAGATCAATTTGAGAGACACCTTTATGAAAAGGAAGCTGCAGGGTATTTCGACATTAGCAAATCCATTGCCCCCACACATGCTTATGCAGGGAACAGAGGGAGAGGGAGAAACAAGCGAAGGACAGCAGGAAACTTTCATAGATCAAATGATAGAAACCAAGACTTCCAAACCATGAATAACCGCTGTTATAACTGTGGACAGGAGGGACATTGGGCTAGATAGTGCACAACACCCAGGAGAGACACGCAGAATCGGGGAGCACACAGCCAACAACAGCCCATGACACAAAGGGGACAGAATACAGATAGACAGGGTACGCAGACTCAGCCCAGGTTCCCCATTGATTGGAATTATCAACAACCCTACTGACGGGGCCCGGAGGGAGTCACCCCAGCTTTCACACAGGTCACCACCCACTGGAAAGATACACCGATTATTTTGCTTAAAGTTGCGGGAAGGAAGGTAGGATTTATGGTAGATAGCAGCGCCACCTCCAGTGTGTTAAACAAAGACATGTACAAGGGACCTTTAAGAAAGTCTGACCCCTCTATGGGAATCAATGGGGTATTAACTAAAACATATAAAATGAGTGCCCTCCCAATAGAGACAGTGGACGGTGAATACATCACAGACCATATTTTCAGCATCATACCAGATTGCCCTGTAAGTTTATTAGGAAGGGACTTGTTTGTGAAGTTGGACTTGGAAGTGACAGTAAAAATGACGGACTAAGTATTCACTCAGCCACCATGCCCATAGTGACCCCGGCTATATGTACTTTTGTTAGTTTACAGGACCACCCTGAGCTAGGAGACATAAACCCTTCACTATGGTCACAGGGCGACTATGACACGGGCCTGATTGATTGCACACCTTATCAAGCCAATCTTAAACCCGGTGCCACACCAGTGTATCAAAAGCAATACCCACTGTCCAAGGAAAAGATTGAGGGGCTACGGCCAATGATAGAAGAATTTCTGAAAAAGGAATCCTCGAGGAGGTGATTTCACCTTACTCCACCCCTATCAATCCTGTGACAAAGGCAGATGGTACTACCCGCTTTGTCCAGGATTTGAGGGCAATCAACAATCTCATTGTGCCCATAGCCCCGGTGGTTCCTGATGTCACAACTCTCCTTTCCTCCATCCCCGCGGAAGCCGTCTGTTTTAGCGTGATTGATTTGAAAAATGCTTTCTTCTCAATCCCAGTTAATAAGAGTACCCGACTTATTTTTGCTTTTTCCTTTGAGGGACGTCAACTGACCTGGGGTAGAATGCCACAGGGGTATGCTGATTCACCAGTTGTGTACAGCATTGTCCTCCAAGCCACTTTGAAACCCTGGCACCTCCAAGGTTCCATCCTGATACAATATGTTGATGATCTACTGTTGTGCAGCATGTCAGTGGAGGCAAGTGTACATGATGGTATATCCTTGTTGAAATGGTTGTCAGAATGTGGTCATAAAGTGTCGTTAAAGAAACTGCAGTGGTGCAAAAAGCAGGTTGAATACTTGGGCTTTGTCCTCACACAGGGGGAAAGAAGAATCAGTCCCGGGAGAATCCAGTCTATTGCGGGCCTGGTCACCCCACGTACCAAGAGGGAAATGCTGTCCTTTCTTGGTATGATAAACTACTGTAGACAATGGATCCCCGACTGTTCTTAATATGACAATATTTTGAGGCAAGCCACTCTGGAAGAATCCCCAGAGCAAATAAGATGGTCAAAAGGAATGTTGAATGCTTTCGATACTCTGAAATGTTCATTGATGTGTAGCCCAGGATTGGGCCTCCCTGATTATAACCTACCATTCCACATGTTTGCACGACAAAACTGTAAAACCATGGCGGGGTACTCACTCAAGAACATGGGGGAAAGTTGCGTCCTTGTGCCTTTTTCTCAAAGGTAATGCCTGTCCCTGTACAAGGGATGCCGGCATGTCTACGTACTCTTGCGGCCTGTGCGATGATGGTGGAATTAGCCACACCCTTTACACTGGGACACCACACTGTCTTGCATACTACTCATGACGTAGTGGGACTACTCAGAGGTATTCATACGCAGCACATGTCAGCACAAAGATTGTCAGGATATGAAGTCCTTTTACTCAGTGATCCATCATTGCAGATTAAATATGCCTCACATACGGCAGGACCAGCACCGATACTGAATGCATTACTAGGACTAAAAGGGACAGAAGACTTTTTACCAGACGAACATGACTGTCTCAAGGTACTAGAATACGAAACCTCCCCAGACTAGATTTGTCAGCCACCCCCATACCGGACGCACCAGAAGTGTTTGTAGACGGTTCATGTTCACGTCCACTCGACACCGTCTACTGTGCAGCATATGCAGTAGTGATGCTGCCAGATATTATCCTTGAGTCACGACCCGTTCATGTGCAATCAGCCCAAGCTGCAGAATTAATAGCACTTACAAGGGCATGCCAAATACACAAAAACAAACCTGTCACAATATACACGGACAGCAGATATGCACACGGGGTTGTGTGGGACCATGGGGTAATCTGGCAACGCAGGGGTTTCACCACAGCTGACGGTAAGAAAATATCACATTCCCAGCTTATAGATGATCTGTTGGCTGCCCTCCAGCTTCCCTCACAAATAGCTGTTATACATTGCAAAGCACATACTCGAGGAAAAGACAAAATTTCCCAGGGCAATGCCCTGGCTGACAAGGTGGCAAAAGAAACGGCCAAAAACATCCCAATCGGATTCACGAACCAGACCCTTGGGCGATGGCTTGCCTAAAGCCTCCATCCTTAAGCTCCACACACATGCTGACAGAGCTCCAGAGATATGCCACAGAGGAAGAAGAAAAGACTGGGTTTACCCTGTTTTGCAGAAGAATCCACAAACTGGATTGATCTGCAAAGAGGGGAAACCATGTATACCCCAGCACAGCGCTGCACTTTTCATAGCACATTTTCATGGAGTAGGACACAATAGCATTAAAACAACATGCACCCTTTTGAGCCGAAATTTCTATATAACAGATATGCAACATTTGGTTGCAGACTACATAGGCAGATGCCTGATCTGCCTTCGAGCTAATCCTGGTAATCCACATAGGATAGTACACCAACATCTTGATTATCCCACAACTCCATTCACCCATTTACAGGTTGACTACACACATATCCCCAAGACAAAGGGTAAGCAAGAATATGCTCTGGTCATAGTGGACATGTTTTCTAGATGGCCAGAGGTATTCCCTACAAAAGCAGAAGATGCTAAGACCACAGCAAGGATTATCACTCAGCAGATAATTCCGAGATGGGGATGTCCCCTGGTCATTGAATCAGATCGGGGGCCAGCATTTACATCCAAGTTAAATAGAGAAATAGCCAGATTGCTACAGGTGGAATGGAGATTTCATATCCCGTACCACCCCAAAGCTCCGGAATTGTGGAACGCATGAATCGAACAGTTAAAGACAAACTTAGGAAAGCCACAGCAGGTACTTTTGAGAAATGGAAACAAATCCTACCTATTATATTGGCAGAAATAAGAATGACTCCTAATAAGAGGTTAGGACTGTCACCCTTTGAAATCCTCATGGGTAGGCCCTTTCCAACTCCTTGGGCAAGCCACCCCTAGTGGTACAGGAAGGCGACATAGACCAGATTAGGGAAGAATATGTCACAAAACTGATTAAAGTTCTTAGTGAAACTGAAGAAAAAGTTGCTTGTAAGTCTCCCTCTCTTCCACAGGAACCAACGCACCCTTCCAAGCTGGAGACACGGTGGTGGTCAGGGTACTACGTAAAGGAAAAGATCCCAAGGAGCTGGCATTCGGACCCCCTACCACGGTGGTAGCAGTCACTAGAACGGCGATTCTCACAGAGGAGGCTCCGATCTGGATTCATGCTAGCAGAGTGAAAAGGATCCCTAAAGTTTCTTCTCCAGTGTCCAACGAAGACAAAGAGGGGAGCTCAGAAGAAGCCTTGCCACAGGCTGAAGATGAAGACCCCACAATATTCTGGGAGATTTGTTTGTCTGCTGCTGATTATTAATCTTTCTGTTCTCTTGCCAATCGGACTTATTACCACTTGTATTTATCATCCAGAAGAGATGAGTTTATTATGTGGTGCACCAAACAATCACACAGTCTCTAAAAGAGCTCAGGAGCAAGATCCCCTTGTTCCTGGCCCCTTTTACTCTGAACAGAATAGTATTATTAGAATAGTGAAGGCCCTGAATGTTAGCTCATTGTGCCTTAGAGATTTACAGAGTCCACGAGACCTTTTACAAACATGTGTTGTTGCTGTGCCTACACCTGATGAATCTCTCCTTGAAGTCTGGTCGAGGGCTGACAATATACAATCTTTTATTCCATTGTATGATTTCTGTGGGGAGTGCCAGAAATTAGGAGTTAGCAGGGATACTATTAGGATAATGACTATCAATGTGACTGCAGCAGAGACCTGTTTCCCTTTTTCGCAGGATATGACATTATATTGTGATGGTAGAGACATAAAAAGTGGATTACCTAAGAATAGTATATATGATTACATTGACGATACTTGTAAAAAGGATACTAGGTTTGCTAGTTCCCTTAATAATTCTATGAGTTGTAACAAAACCATTGTGACACCTAGCTTTTTCTATAATATAATGCTCCCTAAGGGATGGTTTTTATCTTGTGGTAACAGCACCTACAATTACATTCCTGCTAATGTTATTGGAGGTCCCTGTGCGTTATCCAGGCTGACATTGGCCCTTCCCAGTCGACCCCCTACCAGGAGAACTTATAGATCAGTTACCAAGACTTTATCAGAAGACTGTGACTCTACACTACCCCTTCTCAGTCGTTCAGAATATATGAGTTTGGGCGTCTATAATAGGAGTGCCTGCACTGGCCATATATAATACTCGTACTATAAATTCTATTGCATGTGACCTGGCCAAATCTCTGAATCATACTTCTAACGCCTTATCAGACATACTATTAGATCTACAAGGATTACGAGGTGCAGTGCTAGAAAACAGATTTGCTGTAGATTACTTGTTGCTAAAACATAATGTAGGATGTCAGGATTTTAAAGGAATGTGCTGTTTTAATTTATCTGACCATTCCAGATCAATCCAGTCCCATATTCAATCGTTACATGACATAGCCAATAATATTAAGACGGATGTTGATTCATCCTCTTGGTGGGACTGGTTATTGAGCTGGATGCCGAATTTAAAGTGGTTAAGAATATTATTTGTTAGTATTATAGTCATAATTGCCTCCTTGATTATTATATGTTGTTGTATCCAATGTATACCCTCATTAATTAATACATTTATGAGATATAGGCGAGTCTCAGATACACCACAAGCTGCATACATTCAGGTACCTCAAGAAAACCCTGGGTCTCCAGAGGATTACCAACAATACTTACAGAAATATTTTGAAAGGAAAAACAAGAAAGGAACAAAATGAAAAAACCAAAAATGAAATATGTAGATGGTTTTTAAGAGGGGATTGAAAGGTTCTACTGATCTATTTTTATATGGGCTTTTTGAGTTTTCATCTATACTTTAATATGAACAGGGCATTGCTGCTTGTGTGGAATGAACTTTGGACTGTAATGTAGCTGTAAATGCTTACGTGGCAGTCCAAGGTCTATATACATTAATATATCAGGAACATGGAGGTGAGAGAGTTCTCGAGGAACTGTTTTGCTGACATATAGCTTTGACTCTACAGATAAGATAACAAATGTGTAGCTAAGACTCGTGTCTCTCTATCATTGGATAAACTTAAACATCATGTCATTGGACTACGACTATATATATATCATGTACCTAATAAAGAGTCAGAGGGACTTTGAACTACACTTAAGTGTGTCCTGTGTCAATCTCTCTCTCCTGACGTCAGATAAGAATCAAATCAAGCTGAATACCGAAGTCTGGTACTAGGGGTCCCAATAAGAAGGAAAGAACAGAATATTCCTAACACCTCCCCCCGTAATTTACCCAATTGCTGCTATGTAGGAGGACCAGTAAGGGACTGAACTTTATACTGGAGGCACAGTAACTTACCCCAGTGCTGCTGTGTGAAGTAGTAGGAGGACCAGTGGAGAACTGAACATTATACTGGAGGCACAGTAACACAGGAGGTCAGAAGGAGCAGCTTCTCCATTATCTCCTGCTGCTGCCTCAGCTCCTCTGGCTCCGCCCCCTCCTCACACATGAAGGAATATCACACTGCAGAGAGAGTGGGGGGGGGTCTGTCTGCTCATGTGGGGTCTGTGAAGTTTACTTTGGAGAAAGGAACAAGCCCTGTAAGGTATTGTGCTGTTCCTTGCACTGAAGAAAAACTAAATGCAGTCCAGCAGCAGAGAACAGTGGTGGTGGTAGCTGGGAGTCGGACCCTGGCAGTATAGTAACTGCCCTGCTGGTGGCCCTGGCTGTAGTATGATAGAGATGATGGGCCTGCAGTGTGATCAGTGTTTGGGGAGGAACTGCTCCTTCAAGAATCCTGGCTATCTGGCTCTCCACCATGTTAGAACCTCGCTACTGCTCCAAAATGGGGGCCTTTTTTCCACCCGCTGAGAGAGAGGATTAACCTAACTACTGACAAGACATCCTATGTAGTCACTTGGCCACTGCTTATGTGCACTATCATGCATCCTCACAAACATCTGACCTAGGGGGCCCCCTGTGCTCACATTCCACTGCCATGGCTGCTGGAAGGGGCTGGGAAAGGGGCAGCAGCAGCACCAGCTTTTTCGTCAGCAACTTAAGTCTGGAGTCTCTAATGAGCAATTTTCTTCACCCACATACTGAAGAAACAACCCAGCAACAGCAGCAGAGGGATATGGAGCAGAA